>CM042686.1:306619358-309320930 GCA_023614405.1 Avena insularis | reverse complement strand
AGTCATTGTATGTTTGTTCTTATACTAAAACCACAAACCAGCACTAGAGTCATTGCATGTGTGTTCTTTTCCACAAACCACACATGGATCCACCACTAGAGTCATTGCATGTGTGTTCTTTCCACGAACCACATATGGATCAACCAGAGTCATTGCATGTGTGTTCTTTCCACAAACCACACATGGATCAACCACTAGAGTCATTGCATGTGGGTTCTTCTACTAAAACCACAAACCAGTACTAGAGTCATTGCATGTGTGTTCTTTTCCACAAACCACACATGGATCCACCAGTGGTCATTGCATGTGTGTTCTTTCCACAAACCACACATGGATCAACCATTGTCATTGCATGTGTATTCCTTCCACAAACCACACATGGATCAACCACTAGAGTCATTGCATGTGTGTTCTTATACTAAAACCAACACTAGAGTCATTGCATGTGTGTTCTTTTCACAAACCACACATGGATCAACCACTAGAGTCATTGCATGTGTGTTATTTCCACAAACAAACATGGATCAACCACTAGAGTCATTGCATGTGTGTTCTTTTCACAAACCACACATGGATCAACCACTAGAGTCATTGCATGTTTGTTCTTATACTAAAACCACAAACCAGCACTAGAGTTATTGCATGTGTGTTCTTTTCCACAAACCACACATGGATCCACCAGCGGTTATTGCATGTGTGTTCTTTCCACAAACCACATATGGATCAACCACTAGTCATTGCATGTGTGTTCTTTCCACAAACGACACATGGATCAACCACTAGAGTCATTGCATGTTTGTTCTTATACTAAAACCACAAACCAGCACTAGAGTCATTTCATGTGTGTTCTTTTCCACAAACCACACATGGATCCACCACTAGAGTCATTGCATGTGTGTTCTTTCCAGAAAAACCACCTATGGATCAACCAGAGTCATTGCATGTGTGTTCTTTTCCACAAACCACACATGGATCCACCAGTGGTCATTGCATGTGTGTTCTTTCCACAAACCACATATGGATCAACCAGAGTCATTGCATGTGTGTTATTTCCACAAACCACACATGTGGACCCACTAGAATCATTGCATGTGTGTTATTTCCACAAACCACACATGGATCAACCACTAGAGTCATTGCATATGTGTTATTTCCACAAACCACACATGGATCAACCACTATTGTCATTGCATGTGTGTTCTTATACTAAAACCAACACTAGAGTCATTCCAGGTGTGTTCTTTTCACAAACCACACATGGATTAACCACTAGAGTCATTGCATGTGTGTTATTTCCACAAACAAACATGGATCAACTAGTAGAGTCATTGTATGTGTGTTCTTTTCCACAAACCACACATGGATCCACCAGTGGTCATTGCATGTGTGTTCTTTCCACAAACCACACATGGATCAACCACTAGAGTCATTGCATGTGTGTTATTTCCACAAACCACACATGGATCAACCACTAGAGTCGTTGCATGTGTGTTGGATCCACCAGTGGTCATTGCATGTGTGTTCTTTCGACAAACCACACATGGATCAACCAGAGTCATTGCATGTGTGTTCTTTCCACAAACCACACATGGATCAACCACTAGAGTCATTGCATGTTTGTTCTTATACTAAAACCACAAACCAGCACTAGGGTCATTGCATGTGTGTTCTTTTCCACAAACCACACATGGATCCACCACTAGAGTCATTGCATGTGTGTTCTTTCCGCAAACCACATATGGATCAACCAGAGTCATTGCATGTGTGTTCTTTCCACAAACCACACATGGATCAACCACTAGAGTCATTGCATGTGTGTTCTTCTACTAAAACCACAAACCAGTACTAGAGTCATTGCATGTGTGTTCTTTTCCACAAACCACACATGGATCCACCAGTGGTCATTGCATGTGTGTTCTTTCCAAAAACCACATGGATCAACCAGTGTCTGTGCATGTGTATTCATTCCACAAACCACACATGGATCAACCACTAGAGTCATTGCATGTTTGTTCTTATACTAAAACCAACACTAGAGTCATTGCATGTGTGTTCTTTTCACAAACCACACATGGATCAACCACTAGAGTCATTGCATGTGTGTTATTTCCACAAACAAACATGGATCAACCACTAGAGTCATTGCATGTGTGTTCTTTTCCACAAACCACACATGGATCAACCACTAGAGTCATTGAATGTGTGTTATTTCCACAAACCACACATGGATCAACCAGAGTCATTGCATGTGTGTTCTTTTCACAAACCACACATGGATCAACCACTAGAGTCATTGCATGTGTGTTGTTTCCACAAACAAACATGGATCAACCACAAGAGTCATTGCATGTGTGTTCTTTGTCACAAACCACACATGGATCCACCAGTGGTCATTGCATGTGTGTTCTTTCCACAAACCACACATGGATCAACCACTAGAGTCATTGCATGTGTGTTCTTTCCACAAACCACATATGGATCCACCAGTGGTTATTGCATGTGTGTTATTTCCACAAACCACACATGGATCAACCACTAGAGTCATTGCATGTTTGTTCTTATCCTAAAACCAACACTAGAGTCATTGCATGTGTGTTCTTTCCACAAACCACACATGGATCAACCACTAGAGTCATTGCATGTTTGTTCTTATACTAAAACCACAAACCAGCACTAGAGTCATTGCATGTGTGTTCTTTTCCACAAACCACACATGGATCCACCACTAGAGTCATTGCATGTGTGTTCTTTCCACAAACCACATATGGATCAACCAGAGTCATTGCATGTGTGTTCTTTCCACAAACCACACATGGATCAACCACTAGAGTCATTGCATGCGTGTTCTTCTACTAAAACCACAAACCAGTACTAGAGTCATTGCATGTGTGTTCTTTTCCACAAACCACACATGGATCCACCAGTGGTCATTGCATGTGTGTTCTTTCCACAAACCACACATGGATCAACCATTGTCATTGCATGTGTATTCCTTCCACAAACCACACATGGATCAACCACTAGAGTCATTGCATGTGTGTTCTTATACTAAAAACAACACTAGAGTCATTGCATGTGTGTTCTTTTCACAAACCACACATGGATCAACCACTAGAGTCATTGCATGTGTGTTATTTCCACAAACAAACATGGATCAACCACTAGAGTCATTGCATGTGTGTTCTTTTCCACAAACCACACATGGATCCACCAGTGGTCATTGCATGTGTGTTCTTTCCACAAACCACACATGGATCAACCACTAGAGTCATTGAATGTGTGTTATTTCCACAAACCACACATGGATCAACCAGAGTCATTGCATGTGTGTTCTTTTCACAAACCACACATGGATCAACCACTAGAGTCATTGCATGTGTGTTGTTTCCACAAACAAACATGGATCAACCACAAGAGTCATTGCATGTGTGTTCTTTGTCACAAACCACACATGGATCCACCAGTGGTCATTGCATGTGTGTTCTTTCCACAAACCACACATGGATCAACCACTAGAGTCATTGCATGTGTGTTCTTTCCACAAACCACATATGGATCCACCAGTGGTTATTGCATGTGTGTTATTTCCACAAACCACACATGGATCAACCACTAGAGTCATTGCATGTTTGTTATTATACTAAAACCACAAACCAGTACTAGAGTCATCATGTGTTCTTAAACTAAAACCAACATGGATCCACCAGTGGTCATTGCATGTGTGTTCTTTCCACAAACCACACATGGATCAACCACTAGAGTCATTGCATGTGTGTTCTTTCCACAAACCACACATGGATCAACCACTAGAGTCATTGCATGTTTGTTCGTATACTAAAACCACAAACCAGCACTAGAGTCATTGCATGTGTGTTCTTTTCCACAAACCACACATGGATCCACTAGTGGTCATTGCATGTGTGTTCTTTCCACAAACCACACATGGATTAACCACTAGAGTCATTGCATGTGTGTTCTTTCCACAAACCACACATGAATCAACCACTAGAGTCATTGCATGTTTGTTCTTATACTAAAACCACAAACCAGCACTAGAGTCATTGCATGTGTGTTCTTTTCCACAAACCACACATGGATCCACCAGTGGTCATTGCATGTGTGTTATTTCAACAAACCACACATGGATCAACCAGACTCATTGCATGTGTATTCTTTCCACAAACCACACATGGATCAACCACTAGAGTCATTGCATGTGTGTTATTTCCACAAACCACACATGGATCAACCACTAGAGTCATTGCATGTTTGTTCTTATACTAAAACCACAAACCAGCACTAGAGTCATTGCATGTGTGTTCTTTTCCACAAACCACACATGGATCCACCACTAGAGTCATTGCATGTGTGTTCTTTCCACAAACCACACATGGATCAACCACTAGAGTCATTGCATGTTTGTTCTTATACTAAAACCACAAACCAGCACTAGAGTCATTGCATGTGTGTTCTTTTCCACAAACCACACATGGATCCACCACTAGAGTCATTGCATGTGTGTTCTTTCCACAAACCACACATGGATCAACCACTAGAGTCATTGCATGTGTGTTCTTTCCACAAACCACACATGGATCAACCACTAGAGTCATTGCATGTTTGTTCTTTTCAACAAACCACACATGGATCCACCAGTGGTCATTGCATGTGTGTTCTTTCCACAAACCACATATGTATCAACCAGTGTCATTGCATGTGTGTTCTTTCCAGCTCCACATGGATCAACCACTAGAGTCATTGCATGTTTGTTCTTATACTAAAACCACAAACCAGCACTAGGGTCATTGCATGTGTGTTCTTTTCCACAAACCACACATGGATCCACCACTAGAGTCGTTGCATGTGTGTTCTTTCCACAAACCACATATGGATCAACCAGAGTCATTGCATGTGTGTTCTTTCCACAAACCACACATGGATCAACCACTAGAGTCATTGCATGTGTGTTCTTCTACTAAAACCACAAACCAGTACTAGAGTCATTGCATGTGTGTTCTTTTCCACAAACCACACATGGATCCACCAGTGGTCATTGCATGTGTGTTCTTTCCACAAACCACACATGACTCAACCATCAGAGTCATTGCATGTGTGTTATTTCCACAAACCACACATGGATCAACCAGAGTCATTGCATGTGTGTTCTTTTCACAAACCACACATGGATCAACCACTAGAGCCATTGCATGTGTGTTGTTTCCACAAACAAACATGGATCAACCACAAGAGTCATTGAATGTGTGTTCTTTGCCACAAACCACACATGGATCCACCAGTGGTCATTGCATGTGTGTTCTTTCCACAAACCACACATGGATCAACCACTAGAGTCATTGCATGTGTGTTCTTTCCACAAACCACATATGGATCCACCAGTGGTCATTGCATGTGTGTTATTTCCACAAACCACACATGGATCAACCACTAGAGTCATTGCATGTTTGTTCTTATACTAAAACCACAAACCAGTACTAGAGTCATTGTATGTGTGTTCTTAAACTAAAACCAACATGGATCCACCAGTGGTCATTGCATGTGTGTTCTTTCCACAACCCACACATGGATCAACCACTAGAGTCATTGCATGTGTGTTCTTTCCACAAACCACACATGGATCAACCACTAGAATCATTGCATGTTTGTTCGTATACTAAAACCACAAACCAGCACTAGAGTCATTGCATGTGTGTTCTTTTCCACAAACCACACATGGATCCACTAGTGGTCATTGCATGTGTGTTCTTTCCACAAACCACACATGGATTAACCACTAGAGTCATTGCATGTGTGTTCTTTCCACAAACCACACATGAATCAACCACTAGAGTCATTGCATGTTTGTTCTTATACTAAAACCACAAACCAGCACTAGAGTCATTGCATGTGTGTTCTTTTCCACAAACCACACATGGATCCACCAGTGGTCATTGCATGTGTGTTATTTCAACAAACCACACATGGATCAAACAGACTCATTGCATGCGTATTCTTTCCACAAACCACACATGGATCAACCACTAGAGTCATTGCATGTGTGTTATTTCCACAAACCACACATGGATCAACTACTAGAGTCATTGCATGTTTGTTCTTATACTAAAACCACAAACCAGCACTAGAGTCATTGCATGTGTGTTCTTTTCCACAAACCACACATGGATCCACCACTAGAGTCATTGCATGTGTGTTCTTTCCACAAACCACACATGGATCAACCACTAGAGTCATTGCATGTTTGTTCCTATACTAAAACCACAAACCAGCACTAGAGTCATTGCATGTGTGTTCTTTTCCACAAACCACACATGGATCCACCACTAGAGTCATTGCATGTGTGTTCTTTCCACAAACCACATATGGATCAACCAGAGTCATTGCATGTGTGTTCTTTCCACAAACCACACATGGATCAACCACTAGAGTCATTGCATGTTTGTTCTTTTCAACAAACCACACATGGATCCACCAGTGGTCATTGCATGTGTGTTCTTTCGACAAACCACACATGGATCAACCAGAGTCATTGCATGTGTGTTCTTTCCACAAACCACACATGGATCAACCACTAGAGTCATTGCATGTTTGTTCTTATACTAAAACCACAAACCAGCACTAGGGTCATTGCATGTGTGTTCTTTTCCACAAACCACACATGGATCCACCACTAGAGTCATTGCATGTGTGTTCTTTCCACAAACCACATATGGATCAACCAGAGTCATTGCATGTGTGTTCTTTCCACAAACCACACATGGATCAACCACTAGAGTCATTGCATGTGTGTTCTTCTACTAAAACCACAAACCAGTACTAGAGTCATTGCATGTGTGTTCTTTTCCACAAACCACACATGGATCCACCAGTGGTCATTGCATGTGTGTTCTTTCCACAAACCACACATGGATCAACCATTGTCATTGCATGTGTATTCCTTCCACAAACCACACATGGATCAACCACTAGAGTCATTGCATGTGTGTTCTTATACTAAAACCAACACTAGAGTCATTGCATGTGTGTTCTTTTCACAAACCACACATGGATCAACCACTAGAGTCATTGCATGTGTGTTATTTCCACAAACAAACATGGATCAACCACTAGAGTCATTGCATGTGTTCTTTTCCACAAACCACACATGGATCAACCACTAGAGTCATTGCATGTGTGTTATTTCCACAAACCACACATGGATCAACCAGAGTCATTGCATGTGTGTTCTTTTCACAAACCACACATGGATCAACCACTAGAGTCATTGCATGTGTGTTGTTTCCACAAACAAACATGGATCAACCACAAGAGTCATTGCATGTGTGTTCTTTGCCACAAACCACACATGGATCCACCAGAGTCATTGCATGTGTGTTCTTTCCACAAACCACACATGGATCAACCACTAGAGTCATTGCATGTGTGTTCTTTCCACAAACCACATATGGATCCACCAGTGGTTATTGCATGTGTGTTATTTCCACAAACCACACATGGATCAACCACTAGAGTCATTGCATGTTTGTTCTTATCCTAAAACCAACACTAGAGTCATTGCATGTGTGTTCTTTCCACAAACCACACATGGATCAACCACTAGAGTCATTGCATGTTTGTTCTTATACTAAAACCACAAACCAGCACTAGAGTCATTGCATATGTGTTATTTCTAGAAACCACACATGGATCCACCACTAGAGTCATTGCATTTGTGTTCTTTCCACAAACCACATATGGATCAACCAGAGTCATTGCATGTGTGTTCTTCCACAAACCACACATGGATCAACCACTAGAGTCATTGCATGTGTGTTCTTCTATTAAAACCACAAACCAGTACTAGAGTCATTGCATGTGTGTTCTTTGTCACAAACCACACATGGATCCACCAGTGGTCATTGCATGTGTGTTCTTTCCACAAACCACACATGGATCAACCACTAGAGTCATTGCATGTGTGTTCTTTCCACAAACCACACATGGATCAACCACTAGAGTCATTGCATGTTTGTTCTTATACTAAAACCAACACTAGGGTCATTGCATGTGTGTCCTTTTCACAAACCACAACTGGATCAACCACTAGAGTCATTGCATGTGTGTTATTTCCACAAACAAACATGGATCCACCACTAGAGGCATTAGATGTCTGTTCTTTCCACAAACCACATATGGATCAACCAGAGTCATTGCATGTGTGTTCTTTCCACAAACCACACATGGATCAACCACTAGAGTCATTGCATGTGTGTTATTTCCACAAACCACACATGGATCAACCAGAGTCATTGCATGTGTGTTCTTTTCACAAACCACACATGGATCAACCACTAGAGTCATTGCATGTGTGTTGTTTCCACAAACAAACATGGATCAACCACAAGAGTCATTGCATGTGTGTTCTTTGTCACAAAACACACATGGATCCACCAGAGTCATTGCATGTGTGTTCTTTCCACAAACCACACATGGATCAACCACTAGAGTCATTGCATGTGTGTTCTTTCCACAAACCACATATGGATCCACCAGTGGTTATTGCATGTGTGTTATTTCCACAAACCACACATGGATCAACCACTAGAGTCATTGCATGTTTGTTATTATACTAAAACCACAAACCAGTACTAGAGTCATTGTATGTGTGCTCTTAAACTAAAACCAACATGGATCCACCAGTGGTCATTGCATGTGTGTTCTTTCCACAAACCACACATGGATCAACCACTAGAGTCATTGCATGTGTGTTCTTTCCACAAACCACACATGGATCAACCACTAGAGTCATTGCATGTTTGTTCGTATACTAAAACCACAAACCAACACTAGAGTCATTGCATGTGTGTTCTTTTCCACAAACCACACATGGATCCACTAGTGGTCATTGCATGTGTGTTCTTTCCACAAACCACACATGGATTAACCACTAGAGTCATTGCATGTGTGTTCTTTCCACAAACCACACATGAATCAACCACTAGAGTCATTGCATGTTTGTTCTTATACTAAAACCACAAACCAGCACTAGAGGCATTGCATGTGTGTTCTTTTCCACAAACCACACATGGATCCACCAGTGGTCATTGCATGTGTGTTATTTCAACAAACCACACATGGATCAACCAGACTCATTGCATGTGTATTCTTTCCACAAACCACACATGGATCAACCACTAGAGTCATTGCATGTGTGTTATTTCCACAAACCACACATGGATCAACTACTAGAGTCATTGCATGTTTGTTCTTATACTAAAACCACAAACCAGCACTAGAGTCATTGCATGTGTGTTCTTTTCCACAAACCACACATGGATCCACCACTAGAGTCATTGCATGTGTGTTCTTTCCACAAACCACACATGGATCAACCACTAGAGTCATTGCATGTGTGTCTTTATACTAAAACCACAAACCAGCACTAGAGTCATTGCATGTGTGTTCTTTTCCACAAACCACACATGGATCCACCACTAGAGTCATTGCATGTGTGTTCTTTCCACAAATCACATATGGATCAACCAGAGTCATTGCATGTGTGTTCTTTCCACAAACCACACATGGATCAACCACTAGAGTCATTGCATGTGTGTTCTTTTCAACAAACCACACATGGATCCACCAGTGGTCATTGCATGTGTGTTCTTTCCACAAACCACACATGGATCAACCAGAGTCATTGCATGTGTGTTCTTTCCACAAACCACACATGGATCAACCACTAGAGTCATTGCATGTTTGTTCTTATACTAAACCACAAACCAGCACTAGAGTCATTGCATGTGTGTTCTTTTCCACAAACCACACATGGATCCACCACTAGAGTCGTTGCATGTGTGTTCTTTCCACAAACCACATATGGATCAACCAGAGTCATTGCATGTGTGTTCTTTCCACAAACCACACATGGATCAACCACTAGAGTCATTGCATGTGTGTTCTTCTACTAAAACCACAAACCAGTACTAGAGTCATTGCATGTGTGTTCTTTTCCACAAACCACACATGGATCCACCAGAGGTCATTGCATGTGTGTTCTTTCCACAAACCACACATGACTCAACCATCAGAGTCATTGCATGTGTGTTATTTCCACAAACCACACATGGATCAACCAGAGTCATTGCATGTGTTCTTTTCACAAACCACACATGGATCAACCACTAGAGTCATTGCATGTGTGTTATTTCCACAAACAAACATGGATCAACCACTAGAGTCATTGCATGTGTGTTCTTTTCCACAAACCACACATGGATCCACCAGTGGTCATTGCATGTGTGTTCTTTCCACAAACCACACATGGATCAACCACTAGAGTCATTGCATGTGTGTTCTTTCCACAAACCACATATGGATCCACCAGAGTCATTGCATGTGTGTTATTTCCACAAACCACACATGGATCAACCACTAGAGTCATTGCATATGTGTTCTTATACTAAAACCACAAACCAGTACTAGAGTCATTGCATGTGTGTTCTTAAACTAAAACCAACATGGATCCACCAGTGGTCATTGCATGTGTGTTCTTTCCACAAACCACACATGGATCAACCACTAGAGTCATTGCATGTGTGTTCTTTCCACAAACCACACATGGATCAACCACTAGAGTCATTGCATGTTTGTTCTATACTAAAACCACAAACCAGCACTAGAGTCATTGCATGTGTGTTCTTTTCCACAAACCACACATGGATCCACTAGTGGTCATTGCATGTGTGTTCTTTCCACAAACCACACATGGATCAACCACTAGAGTCATTGCATGTGTGTTCTTTCCACAAACCACACATGGATCAACCACTAGAGTCATTGCATGTTGGTTCTTATACTAAAACCACAAACCAGCACTAGAGTCATTGCATGTGTGTTCTTTCCACAAACCACACATGGATCCACCAGTGGTCATTGCATGTGTGTTATTTCCACAAACCACACATGGATCAACCAGAGTCATTGCATGTGTGTTCTTTCCACAAACCACACATGGATCAACCACTAGAGTCATTGCATGTGTGTTATTTCCACAAACCACACATGGATCAACCACTAGAGTCATTGCATGTTTGTTCTTATACTAAAACCACAAACCAGCACTAGAGTCATTGCATGTGTGTTCTTTTCCACAAACCACACATGGATCCACCACTAGAGTCATTGCATGTGTGTTCTTTCCACAAACCACACATGGATCAACCACTAGAGTCATTGCATGTTTGTTCTTATACTAAAACCACAAACCAGCACTAGAGTCATTGCATGTGTGTTCTTTTCCACAAACCACACATGGATCCACCACTAGAGTCATTGCATGTGTGTTCTTTCCACAAACCACATATGGATCAACCACTAGTCATTGCATGTGTGTTCTTTCCACAAACCACACATGGATCAACCACTAGAGTCATTGCATGTGTGTTCTTTTCAACAAACCACACATGGATCCACCAGTGGTCATTGCATGTGTGTTCTTTCCACAAACCACACATGGATCAACCAGAGTCATTGCATGTGTGTTCTTTCCACAAACCACACATGGATCAACCACTAGAGTCATTGCATGTTTGTTCTTATACTAAACCACAAACCAGCACTAGAGTCATTGCATGTGTGTTCTTTTCCACAAACCACACATGGATCCACCACTAGAGTCATTGCATGTGTGTTCTTTCCACAAACCACATATGGATCAACCAGAGTCATTGCATGTGTGTTCTTTCCACAAACCACACATGGATCAACCACTAGAGTCATTGCATGTGTGTTCTTCTACTAAAACCACAAACCAGTACTAGAGTCATTGCATGTGTGTTCTTTTCCACAAACCACACATGGATCCACCAGTGGTCATTGCATGTGTGTTCTTTCCACAAACCACACATGGATCAACCATTGTCATTGCATGTGTATTCTTTCCACAAAACACATATGGATAAACAACTAGAGTCATTTCATTTGTGTTCTTATACTAAAAACAAAACTAGAGTAATTGCATGTGTGTTATTTACACAAACCACACATGGATCAACCACTAGAGTCATTGCATGTGTGTTATTTCCACAAACAAACATGGATCAACCACTAGAGTCATTGCATGTGTGTTCTTTTCCACAAACCACACATGGATCAACCACTAGAGTCATTGCATGTGTGTTATTTCCACAAACCACACATGGATCAACTAGAGTCATTGCATGTGTGTTCTTTTCACAAACCACACATGGATCAACCACTAGAGTCATTGCATGTGTGTTGTTTCCACAAACAAACATGGATCAACCACAAGAGTCATTGCATGTGTGTTCTTTGTCACAAACCACACATGGATCCACCAGTGGTCATTGCATGTGTGTTCTTTCCACAAACCACACATGGATCAACCACTAGAGTCATTGCATGTGTGTTCTTTCCACAAACCACATATGGATCCACCAGTGGTTATTGCATGTGTGTTATTTCCACAAACCACACATGGATCAACCACTAGAGTCATTGCATGTTTGTTCTTATCCTAAAACCAACACTAGAGTCATTGCATGTGTGTTCTTTCCACAAACCACACATGGATCAACCACTAGAGTCATTGCATGTTTGTTCTTATACTAAAACCACAAACCAGCACTAGAGTCATTGCATGTGTGTTCTTTTCACAAACCACACATGGATCCACCACTAGAGTCATTGCATGTGTGTTCTTTCCACAAACCACATATGGATCAACCAGAGTCATTGAATGTGTGTTCTTTCCACAAACCACACATGGATCAACCACTAGAGTCATTGCATGCGTGTTCTTCTACTAAAACCACAAACCAGTACTAGAGTCATTGCATGTGTGTTCTTTTCCACAAACCACACATGGATCCACCAGTGGTCATTGCATGTGTGTTCTTTCCACAAACCACACATGGATCAACCATTGTCATTGCATGTGTATTCCTTCCACAAACCACACATGGATCAACCACTAGAGTCATTGCATGTGTGTTCTTATACTAAAAACAACACTAGAGTCATTGCATGTGTGTTCTTTTCACAAACCACACATGGATCAACCACTAGAGTCATTGCATGTGTGTTATTTCCACAAACAAACATGGATCAACCACTAGAGTCATTGCATGTGTGTTCTTTTCCACAAACCACACATGGATCCACCAGTGGTCATTGCATGTGTGTTCTTTCCACAAACCACACATGGATCAACCACTAGAGTCATTGCATGTGTGTTATTTCCACAAACCACACATGGATCAACCAGAGTCATTGCATGTGTGTTCTTTTCACAAACCACACATGGATCAACCACTAGAGTCATTGCATGTGTGTTGTTTCCACAAACAAACATGGATCAACCACAAGAGTCATTGCATGTGTGTTCTTTGTCACAAACCACACATGGATCCACCAGTGGTCATTGCATGTGTGTTCTTTCCACAAACCACACATGGATCAACCACTAGAGTCATTGCATGTGTGTTCTTTCCACAAACCACATATGGATCCACCAGTGGTTATTGCATGTGTGTTATTTCCACAAACCACACATGGATCAACCACTAGAGTCATTGCATGTTTGTTATTATACTAAAACCACAAACCAGTACTAGAGTCATTGTATGTGTGCTCTTAAACTAAAACCAACATGGATCCACCAGTGGTCATTGCATGTGTGTTCTTTCCACAAACCACACATGGATCAACCACTAGAGTCATTGCATGTGTGTTCTTTCCACAAACCACACATGGATCAACCACTAGAGTCATTGCATGTTTGTTCGTATACTAAAACCACAAACCAACACTAGAGTCATTGCATGTGTGTTCTTTTCCACAAACCACACATGGATCCACTAGTGGTCATTGCATGTGTGTTCTTTCCACAAACCACACATGGATCAACCACTAGAGTCATTGCATGTGTGTTCTTTCCACAAACCACACATGAATCAACCACTAGAGTCATTGCATGTTTGTTCTTATACTAAAACCACAAACCAGCACTAGAGTCATTGCATGTGTCTTCTTTCCACAAACCACACATGGATCCACCAGTGGTCATTGCATGTGTGTTATTTCCACAAACCACACATGGATCAACCAGAGTCATTGCATGTGTATTCCTTCCACAAACCACACATGGATCAACCACTAGAGTCATTGCATGTGTGTTATTTCCACAAACCACACATGGATCAACCACTAGAGTCATTGCATGTTTGTTCTTATACTAAAACCACAAACCAGCACTAGAGTCATTGCATGTGTGTTCTTTTCCACAAACCACACATGGATCAACCACTAGAGTCATTGCATGTGTGTTCTTTCCACAAACCACACATGGATCAACCACTAGAGTCATTGCATGTTTGTTCTTATACTAAAACCACAAACCAGCACTAGAGTCATTGCATGTGTGTTCTTTTCCACAAACCACACATGGATCCACCACTAGAGTCATTGCATGTGTGTTCTTTCCACAAACCACATATGGATCAACCACTAGAGTCATTGCATGTGTGTTCTTTCCACAAACCACACATGGATCAACCACTAGAGTCATTGCATGTGTGTTCTTTTCCACAAACCACACATGGATCCACCAGAGTCATTGCATGTGTGTTCTTTCCACAAACCACACATGGATCAACCACTAGAGTCATTGCATGTGTGTTATTTCCACAAACCACACATGGATCAACCACTAGAGTCATTGCATGTTTGTTCTATACTAAAACCACAATCCAACACTAGAGTCATTGCATGTGTGTTCTTTTCCACAAACCACACATGGATCCACCACTAGAGTCATTGCATGTGTGTTCTTTCCACAAACCACATATGGATCAACCACTAGAGTCATTGCATGTGTGTTCTTTCCACAAACCACACATGGATCAACCACTAGAGTCATTGCATGTGTGTTCTTCTACTAAAACCACAAACCAGTACTAGAGTCATTGCATGTGTGTTCTTTTCCACAAACCACACATGGATCCACCAGTGGTCATTGCATGTGTGTTCTTTCCACAAACCACACATGGATCAACCAGAGTCATTGCATGTGTGTTCTTTCCACAAACCACACATGGATCAACCACTAGAGTCATTGCATGTGTGTTCTTTTCACAAACCACACATGGATCAACCACTAGAGTCATTGCATGTGTGTTCTTTCCACAAACAAACATGGATCAACCACTAGAGTCATTGCATGTGTGTTCTTTGGACAAACCACACATGGATCCACCAAAGAGTCATTGCATGTGTGTTCTTTCCACAAACCACACATGGATCAACCACTAGAGTCATTGCTTGTGTGTTCTCTTCCACAACCCCCATCTGGATCCACTAGAGTCATTGCATGTGTGTTATTTCCACAAACCACACATGGATCAACCACTAGAGTCATTGCATGTTTGTTCTTATACTAAAACCACAAACCAGTACTAGAGTCATTGCATGTGTGTTCTTACACTAAAACCACACATGGATCCACCAGTGGTCATTGCATGTGTGTTCTTTCCACAAACCACACATGGATCAACCACTAGAGTCATTGCATGTGTGTTCTTTCCACAAACCACACATGGATCAACCACTAGAGTCATTGCATGTTTGTTCTTATACTAAAACCACAAACCAGCACTAGAGTCATTGCATGTGTGTTCTTTCCACAAACCACACATGGATCCACTAGTGGTCATTGCATGTGTGTTCTTTCCACAAACCACACATGGATCAACCACTAGAGTCATTGCATGTGTGTTCTTTCCACAAACCACACATGGATCAACCACTAGAGTCATTGCATGTTTGTTCTTATACTAAAACCACAAACCAGCACTAGAGTCATTGCATGTGTTCTTTTCCACAAACCACACATGGATCCACCAGTGGTCATTGCATGTGTGTTATTTCCACAAACCACACATGGATCAACCAGAGTCATTGCATGTGTGTTCTTTCCACAAACCACACATGGATCAACCACTAGAGTCATTGCATGTGTGTTATTTCCACAAACCACACATGGATCAACCACTAGAGTCATTGCATGTTTGTTCTTATACTAAAACCACAAACCAGCACTAGAGTCATTGCATGTGTGTTCTTTTCCACAAACCACACATGGATCCACCACTAGAGTCATTGCATGTGTGTTCTTTCCACAAACCACACATGGATCAACCACTAGAGTCATTGCATGTTTGTTCCTATACTAAAACCACAAACCAGCACTAGAGTCATTGCATGTGTGTTCTTTTCCACAAACCACACATGGATCCACCACTAGAGTCATTGCATGTGTGTTCTTTCCACAAACCACACATGGATCAACCACTAGAGTCATTGCATGTGTGTTCTTTCCACAAACCACACATGGATCAACCACTAGAGTCATTGCATGTGTGTTCTTTTCCACAAACCACACATGGATCCACCAGTGGTCATTGCATGTGTGTTCTTTCCACAAACCACACATGGATCAACCAGAGTCATTGCATGTGTGTTCTTTCCACAAACCACACATGGATCAACCACTAGAGTCATTGCATGTTTGTTCTTATACTAAAACCACAAACCAGCACTAGAGTCATTGCATGTGTGTTCTTTTCCACAAACCACACATGGATCCACCACTAGAGTCATTGCATGTGTGTTCTTTCCACAAACCACATATGGATCAACCAGAGTCATTGCATGTGTGTTCTTTCCACAAACCACACATGGATCAACCACTAGAGTCATTGCATGTGTGTTCTTCTACTAAAACCACAAACCAGTACTAGAGTCATTGCATGTGTGTTCTTTCCACAAACCACACATGGATCCACCAGTGGTCATTGCATGTGTGTTCTTTCCACAAACCACACATGGATCAACCATTGTCATTGCATGTGTATTCCTTCCACAAACCACACATGGATCAACCACTAGAGTCATTGCATGTGTGTTCTTATACTAAAACCAACACTAGAGTCATTGCATGTGTGTTCTTTTCACAAACCACACATGGATCAACCACTAGAGTCATTGCATGTGTGTTATTTCCACAAACAAACATGGATCAACCACTAGAGTCATTGGATGTGTGTTCTTTTCCACAAACCACACATGGATCAACCACTAGAGTCATTGAATGTGTGTTATTTCCACAAACCACACATGGATCAACCAGAGTCATTGCATGTGTGTTCTTTTCCACAAACCACACATGGATCAACCACTAGAGTCATTGCATGTGTGTTGTTTCCACAAACAAACATGGATCAACCACAAGAGTCATTGCATGTGTGTTCTTTGTCACAAACCACACATGGATCCACCAGTGGTCATTGCATGTGTGTTCTTTCCACAAACCACACATGGATCAACCACTAGAGTCATTGCATGTGTGTTCTTTCCACAAACCACATATGGATCCACCAGTGGTCATTGCATGTGTGTTATTTCCACAAACCACACATGGATCAACCACTAGAGTCATTGCATGTTTGTTCTTATCCTAAAACCAACACTAGAGTCATTGCATGTGTGTTCTTTCCACAAACCACACATGGATCAACCACTAGAGTCATTGCATGTTTGTTCTTATACTAAAACCACAAACCAGCACTAGAGTCATTGCATGTGTGTTCTTTTCACAAACCACACATGGATCCACCACTAGAGTCATTGCATGTGTGTTCTTTCCACAAACCACATATGGATCAACCAGAGTCATTGCATGTGTGTTCTTTCCACAAACCACACATGGATCAACCACTAGAGTCATTGCATGTGTGTTCTTCTACTAAAACCACAAACCAGTACTAGAGTCATTGCATGTGTGTTCTTTTCCACAAACCACACATGGATCCACCAGTGGTCATTGCATGTGTGTTCTTTCCACAAACCACACATGGATCAACCATTGTCATTGCATGTGTAAACCACACATGGATCAACCACTAGAGTCATTGCATGTGTGTTCTTATACTAAAACCAACACTAGAGTCATTGCATGTGTGTTCTTTTCACAAACCACACATGGATCAACCACTAGAGTCATTGCATGTGTGTTATTTCCACAAACAAACATGGATCAACCACTAGAGTCATTGCATGTGTGTTCTTTTCCACAAACCACACATGGATCCACCAGAGTCATTGCATGTGTGTTCTTTCCACAAACCACACATGGATCAACCACTAGAGTCATTGAATGTGTGTTATTTCCACAAACCACACATGGATCAACCAGAGTCATTGCATGTGTGTTCTTTTCACAAACCACACATGGATCAACCACTAGAGTCATTGCATGTGTGTTGTTTCCACAAACAAACATGGATCAACCACAAGAGTCATCAGATGTGTGTTCTTTGTCACAAACCACACATGGATCCACCAGTGGTCATTGCATGTGTGTTCTTTCCACAAACCACACATGGATCAACCACTAGAGTCATTGCATGTGTGTTCTTTCCACAAACCACATATGGATCCACCAGTGGTTATTGCATGTGTGTTATTTCCACAAACCACACATGGATCAACCACTAGAGTCATTGCATGTTTGTTCTTATACTAAAACCACAAACCAGTACTAGAGTCATTGTATGTGTGTTCTTAAACTAAAACCAACATGGATCCACCAGTGGTCATTGCATGTGTGTTCTTTCCACAAACCACACATGGATCAACCACTAGAGTCATTGCATGTGTGTTCTTTCCACAAACCACACATGGATCAACCACTAGAGTCATTGCATGTTTGTTCGTATACTAAAACCACAAACCAACACTAGAGTCATTGCATGTGTGTTCTTTTCCACAAACCACACATGGATCCACTAGTGGTCATTGCATGTGTGTTCTTTCCACAAACCACACATGGATTAACCACTAGAGTCATTGCATGTGTGTTCTTTCCACAAACCACACATGGATCAACCACTAGAGTCATTGCATGTTTGTTCTTATACTAAAACCACAAACCAGCACTAGAGTCATTGCATGTGTGTTCTTTTCCACAAACCACACATGGATCCACCAGTGGTCATTGCATGTGTGTTATTTCAACAAACCACACATGGATCAACCAGACTCATTGCATGTGTATTCTTTCCACAAACCACACATGGATCAACCACTAGAGTCATTGCATGTGTGTTATTTCCACAAACCACACATGGATCAACTACTAGAGTCATTGCATGTTTGTTCTTATACTAAAACCACAAACCAGCACTAGAGTCATTGCATGTGTGTTCTTTTCCACAAACCACACATGGATCCACCACTAGAGTCATTGCATGTGTGTTCTTTCCACAAACCACACATGGATCAACCACTAGAGTCATTGCATGTTTGTTCCTATACTAAAACCACAAACCAGCACTAGAGTCATTGCATGTGTGTTCTTTTCCACAAACCACACATGGATCCACCACTAGAGTCATTGCATGTGTGTTCTTTCCACAAATCACATATGGATCAACCAGAGTCATTGCATGTGTGTTCTTTCCACAAACCACACATGGATCAACCACTAGAGTCATTGCATGTTTGTTCTTATACTAAAACCACAAACCAGCACTAGAGTCATTGCATGTGTGTTCTTTTCCACAAACCTAACATGGATCCACCACTAGAGTCATTGATTCTTCCCACAAACCACATATGGATCAACCAGAGTCATTGCATGTGTGTTCTTTCCACAAACCACACATGTGGACCCACTAGAGTCATTGCATGTGTGTTCTTTTGCACAAAACACACATGGATCAACCACTAGAGTCATGGCATGTGTGTTCTTATACTAAAACCAACACTAGAGTCATTGCATGTGTGTTCTTTTCACAAACCACACATGGATCAAACACTAGAGTCATTGCATGTGTGTTATTTCCACAAACAAACATGGATCAACCACTAGAGTCATTGCATGTGTGTTCTTTTCCACAAACCACACATGGATCCACCAGTGGTCATTGCATGTGTGTTCTTTCCACAAACCACACATGGATCAACCACTAGAGTCATTGCATGTGTGTTCTTTCCACAAACCACACATGGATCAACCACTAGAATCATTGCATGTTTGTTCTTATACTAAAACCACAAACCAGCACTAGAGTCATTGCATGTGTTCTTTTCCACAAACCACACATGGATCAACCAGAGTCATTGCATGTGTGTTCTTTCCACAAACCACACATGGATCAACCACTAGAGTCATTGCATGTGTGTTCTTTCCACAAACCACACATGGATCCACCAATGGTCATTGCATGTGTGTTATTTCCACAAACCACACATGGATCAACCACTAGAGTCATTGCATGTGTGTTCTTATACTAAAACCACAAACCAGTACTAGAGTCATTGCATGTGTGTTCTTACACAAACCACACATGGATCCACCAGTGGTCATTGCATGTGTGTTCTTTCCACAAACCACACATGGATCAACCACTAGAGTCATTGCATGTGTGTTCTTTCCACAAACCACACATGGATCAACCACTAGAGTCATTGCATGTTTGTTCTTATACTAAAACCACAAACCAGCACTAGAGTCATTGCATGTGTGTTCTTTCCACAAACCACACATGGATCAACCACTAGAGTCATTGCATGTGTGTTCTTTCCACAAACCACATATGGATCAACTAGAGTCATTGCATGTGTGTTCTTTTCACAAACCACACATGGATAAACCACTAGAGTCATTGCATGTGTGTTCTTATACTAAAACCACAAACCAGTACTAGAGTCATCATGTGTGTTCTTTTCCACAAACCACACATGGATCCACCACTAGAGTCATTGCATGTGTGTTCTTTTCACAAACCACACATGGATCAAGCACTTGAGTCATTGCATGTGTGTTATTTCCACAAACCACACATGGATCATACACTAGAGTCATTGCATTTGTGTTCTTATACTAAAACCAACACTAGAGTCATTGCATGTGTGTTATTTCCATAAACCACACATGGCTCAACGATTAGAGTCATTGCATGTGTGTTATTTCCACAAACCACACATGGATCAACCACTAGAGTCATTGCATGTGTGTTCTTTTCCACAAACCACACATGGATCCACCAGTGGTCATTGCATGTGTGTTCTTTCCACAAACCACACATGGATCAACCACTAGAGTCATTGCATGTGTGTTATTTCCACAAACCACACATGGATCAACCAGAGTCATTGCATGTGTGTTCTTTTCACAAACCACACATGGATCAACCACTAGAGTCATTGCATGTGTGTTCTTTCCACAAACAAACATGGATCAACCACTAGAGTCATTGCATGTGTGTTCTTTCCACAAACCACACATGGATCAACCACTAGAGTCATTGCATGTGTGTTCTTTCCACAAACCACACATGGATCAACCACTAGAGTCATTGCATGTGTGTTCTTTCCACAAACCACATATGGATCCACCAGTGGTCATTGCATGTGTGTTATTTCCACAAACCACACATGGATCAACCAGAGTCATTGCATGTGTGTTCTTTTCACAAACCACACATGGATCAACCACTAGAGTCATTGCATGTGTGTTCTTCTACTAAAACCACAAACCAGTACTAGAGTCATTGCATGTGTGTTCTTTTCCACAAACCACACATGGATCCACCAGTGGTCATTGCATGTGTGTTCTTTCCACAAAACACACATGTATCAACCACCATTGCATGTGTTCTTTCCACAAACCACATATGGATCAACCACTAGAGTCATTGGATGTGTGTTCTTATACTAAAACCAACACTAGAGTCATTGCATGTGTGTTCTTTTCACAAACCACACATGGATCAACCACTAGAGTCATTGCATGTGTGTTATTTCCACAAACAAACATGGATCAACCACTAGAGTCATTGCATGTGTGTTCTTTTCACAAACCACACATGGATCAACCACTAGAGTCATTGCATGTTTGTTCTTATACTAAAACCACAAACCAGCACTAGAGTCATTGCATGTGTGTTCTTTTCCACAAACCACACATGGATCCACCAGTGGTCATTGCATGTGTGTTCTTTCCACAAACCACATATGGATCAACCACTAGTCATTGCATGTGTGTTCTTTCCACAAACCACACATGGATCAACCACTAGAGTCATTGCATGTTTGTTCTTATACTAAAACCACAAACCAGCACTAGAGTCATTGCATGTGTGTTCATTTCCACAAACCACACATGGATCCACCACTAGAGTCATTGCATGTGTGTTCTTTCCACAAACCACACATGGATCAACCACTAGTCATTGCATGTGTGTTCTTTTCCACAAACCACACATGGATCCACCAGTGGTCATTGCATGTGTGTTCTTTCCACAAACCATATATGGATAAACCAAAGTCATTGCATGTGTGTTATTTCGACAAACCACACATGTGGACCCACTAGAGTCATTGCATGTGTGTTATTTCCACAAACCACACATGGATCAACCACTAGAGTCATTGCATATGTGTTATTTCCACAAACCACACATGGATCAACCACTAGAGTCATTGCATGTGTGTTCTTATACTAAAACCAACACTAGAGTCATTGCATGTGTGTTCTTTCCACAAACCACACATGGATCAACCACTAGAGTCATTGCATGTGTGTTATTTCCACAAACAAACATGGATCAACTAGTAGAGTCATTGCATGTGTGTTCTTTTCCACAAACCACACATGGATCCACCAGTGGTCATTGCATGTGTGTTCTTTCCACAAACCACACATGGATCAACCACTAGAGTCATTGCATGTGTGTTATTTCCACAAACCACACATGGATCAACCACTAGAGTCATTGCATGTGTTCTTGTACTAAAACCACAAACCAGTACTAGAGTCATTGCAGGTGTGTTCTTTTCCACAAACCACACATGGATCCACCAGTGGTCATTGCATGTGTGTTCTTTCGACAAACCACACATGGATCAACCAGAGTCATTCCATGTGTGTTCTTTCCACAAACCACACATGGATCAACCACTAGAGTCATTGCATGTTTGTTCTTATACTAAAACCACAAACCAGCACTAGAGTCATTGCATGTGTGTTCTTTTCCACAAACCACACATGGATCCACCACTAGAGTCATTGCATGTGTGTTCTTTCCACAAACCACATATGGATCAACCAGAGTCATTGCATGTGTGTTCTTTCCACAAACCACACATGGATCAACCACTAGAGTCATTGCATGTGTGTTCTTCTACTAAAACCACAAACCAGTACTAGAGTCATTGCATGTGTGTTCTTTTCCACAAACCACACATGGATCCACCAGTGGTCATTGCATGTGTGTTCTTTTTACAAACCACACATGGATCAACCATTGTCATTGCATGTGTATTCCTTCCACAAACCACACATGGATCAACCACTAGAGTCATTGCATGTGTGTTCTTATACTAAAACCAACACTAGAGTCATTGCATGTGTGTTCTTTTCACAAACCACACATGGATCAACCACTAGAGTCATCACATGTGTGTTATTTCCACAAACAAACATGGATCAACCACTAGAGTCATTGCATGTGTGTTCTTTCCACAAACCACACATGGATCAACCAGAGTCATTGCATGTGTGTTCTTTCCACAAACCACACATGGATCAACCACTAGAGTCATTGCATGTGTGTTATTTCCACAAACCACACATGGATCAACTAGAGTCATTGCATGTGTGTTCTTTTCACAAACCACACATGGATCAACCACTAGAGTCATTGCATGTGTGTTATTTCCACAAACAAACATGGATCAACCACTAGAGTCATTGCATGTGTGTTCTTTTCCACAAACCACACATGGATCCACCAGTGGTCATTGCATGTGTGTTCTTTCCACAAACCACACATGGATCAACCACTAGAGTCATTGCATGTGTGTTCTTTCCACAAACCACATATGGATCCACCAGTGGTCATTGCATGTGTGTTATTTCCACAAACCACACATGGATCAACCACTAGAGTCATTGCATGTTTGTTCTTATACTAAAACCACAAACCAGTACTAGAGTCATTGCATGTGTGTTCTTAAACTAAAACCAACATGGATCCACCAGTGGTCATTGCATGTGTGTTCTTTCCACAAACCACACATGGATCAACCACTAGAGTCATTGCATGTGTGTTCTTTCCACAAACCACACATGGATCAACCACTAGAGTCATTGCATGTTTGTTCTTATACTAAACCCACAAACCAGCACTAGAGTCATTGCATGTGTGTTCTTTTCCACAAACCACACATGGATCCACTAGTGGTCATTGCATGTGTGTTCTTTCCACAAACCACACATGGATCAACCACTAGAGTCATTGCATGTGTGTTCTTTCCACAAACCACACATGGATCAACCACTAGAGTCATTGCATGTTTGTTCTTATACTAAAACCACAAACCAGCACTAGAGTCATTGCATGTGTGTTCTTTTCCACAAACCACACATGGATCCACCAGAGGTAATTGCATGTGTGTTATTTCCACAAACCACACATGGATCAACCAGAGTCATTGCATGTGTGTTCTTTCCACAAACCACACATGGATCAACCACTAGAGTCATTGCATGTGTGTTATTTCCACAAACCACACATGGATCAACCACTAGAGTCATTGCATGTTTGTTCTTATACTAAAACCACAAACCAGCACTAGAGTCATTGCATGTGTGTTCTTTTCCACAAACCACACATGGATCCACCACTAGAGTCATTGCATGTGTGTTCTTTCCACAAACCACACATGGATCAACCACTAGAGTCATTGCATGTTTTGTCTTATACTAAAACCACAAACCTACACTAGAGTCATTGCATGTGTGTTCTTTTCCACAAACCACACATGGATCCACCACTAGAGTCATTGCATGTGTGTTCTTTCCACAAACCACATATGGATCAACCAGAGTCATTGCATGTGTGTTCTTTCCACAAACCACACATGGATCAACCACTAGAGTCATTGCATGTTTGTTCTTATACTAAAACCACAAACCAGCACTAGAGTCATTGCATGTGTGTTCTTTTCCACAAACCACACATGGATCCACCACTAGAGTCATTGCATGTGTGTTCTTTCCACAAACCACATATGGATCAACCAGAGTCATTGCATGTGTGTTCTTTCCACAAACCACACATGTGGACCCACTAGAGTCATTGCATGTGTGTTCTTTCCACAAAACACACATGGATCAACCACTAGAGTCATTGCATGTGTGTTCTTATACTAAAACCAACACTAGAGTCATTGCATGTGTGTTCTTTTCACAAACCACACATGGATCAACTAGAGTCATTGCATGTGTGTTCTTTCCACAAACCACACATGGATCAACCACTAGAGTCATTGCATGTGTTCTTATACTAAAACCACAAACCAGTACTAGAGTCATTGCATGTGTGTTCTTTTCCACAAACCACACATGGATCCACTAATGGTCATTGCATGTGTGTTCTTTCCACAAACCACACATGGATCAACCAGAGTCATTGCATGTGTGTTCTTTCCACAAACCACACATGGATCAACCACTAGAGTCATTGCATGTGTGTTCTTATACTAAAACCAACACTAGAGTCATTGCATGTGTGTTCTTTTCACAAACCACACATGGATCAACCACTAGAGTCATTGCATGTGTGTTATTTCCACAAACAAACATGGATCAACCACTAGAGTCATTGCATGTGTGTTCTTTCCACAAACCACACATGGATCAACCAGAGTCATTGCATGTGTGTTCTTTCCACAAACCACACATGGATCAACCACTAGAGTCATTGCATTTGTTATTTCCACAAACCACACATGGATCAACCACTAGAGTCATTGCATGTGTGTTCTTTTCACAAAATACATGGATCAACCACTAGAGTCATTGCATGTGTGGGCTTTCCACTAACAATCCTGGATCAACCACTCGTGTCATTGCATGTGTGTTCTTTCCACAAACCACACATGGATCCACTAGTGGTCATTGCATGTGTGTTCTTTCCACAAACCACACATGGATCAACCACTAGAGTCATTGCATGTGTGTTCTTTCCACAAACCACATATGGATCAACCAGTGTCATTGCATGTGTGTTATTTCCACAAACCACACATGGATCAACCACTAGAGTCATTGCATGTGTGTTCTTTTCACAAACCACACATGGATCAACCACTAGAGTCATTGCATGTGTGTTCTTCTACTAAAACCACAAACCAGTACTAGAGTCATTGCATGTGTGTTCTTTCCACAAACCACACATGGATCCACCAGTGGTCATTGCATGTGTGTTCTTTCCACAAACCACACATGGATCAACCATTGTCATTGCATGTGTGTTCTTTCCACAAACCACACATGGATCAACCACTAGAGTCATTGCATGTGTGTTCTTATACTAAAACCAACACTAGAGTCATTGCATGTGTGTTCTTTTCACAAACCACACATGGATCAACCACTAGAGTCATTGCATGTGTGTTATTTCCACAAACAAACATGGATCAACCACTAGAGTCATTGCATGTGTGTTCTTTTCACAAACCACACATGGATCAACCACTAGAGTCATTGCATGTTTGTTCTTATACTAAAACCACAAACCAGCACTAGAGTCATTGCATGTGTGTTCTTTTCCACAAACCACACATGGATCCACCAGTGGTCATTGCATGTGTGTTCTTTCCACAAACCACATATGGATCAACCACTAGTCATTGCATGTGTGTTCTTTCCACAAACCACACATGGATCAACCACTAGAGTCATTGCATGTTTGTTCTTATACTAAAACCACAAACCAGCACTAGAGTCATTGCATGTGTGTTCTTTTCCACAAACCACACATGGATCCACCACTAGAGTCATTGCATGTGTGTTCTTTCCAGAAACCACCTATGGATCAACCAGAGTCATTGCATGTGTGTTCTTTTCCACAAACCACACATGGATCCACCAGTGGTCATTGCATGTGTGTTCTTTCCACAAACCACATATGGATCAACCAGAGTCATTGCATGTGTGTTATTTCCACAAACCACACATGGATCAACCACTAGAGTCATTGCATGTGTGTTATTTCCACAAACCACACATGGATCAACCACTAGAGTCATTGCATGTGTTATTTCCACAAACCACACATGGATCAACCACTAGAGTCATTGCATGTGTGTTCTTATACTAAAACCAACACTAGAGTCATTGCATGTGTGTTCTTTTCACAAACCACACATGGATCAACCACTAGAGTCATTGCATGTGTGTTATTTCCACAAACAAACATGGATCAACCACTAGAGTCATTGCATGTGTGTTCTTTCCACAAACCACACATGGATCCACTAGTGGTCATTGCATGTGTGTTCTTTCCACAAACCACACATGGATCAACCACTAGAGTCATTGCATGTGTGTTATTTCCACAAACCACACATGGATCAACCACTAGAGTCATTGCATGTGTGTTCTTATACTAAAACCACAAACCAGTACTAGAGTCATTGCATGTGTGTTCTTTTCCACAAACCACACATGGATCCACCAGTGGTCATTGCATGTGTGTTCTTTCCACAAACCACACATGGATCAACCAGAGTCATTGCATGTGTGTTCTTTCCACAAACCACACATGGATCAACCACTAGAGTCATTGCATGTTTGTTCTTATACTAAAACCACAAACCAGCACTAGAGTCATTGCATGTGTGTTCTTTTCCACAAACCACACATGGATCCACCACTAGAGTCATTGCATGTGTGTTCTTTCCACAAACCACATATGGATCAACCAGAGTCATTGCATGTGTGTTCTTTCCACAAACCACACATGGATCAACCACTAGAGTCATTGCATGTGTGTTCTTATACTAAAACCACAAACCAATACTAGAGTCATTGCATGTGTGTTCTTTTCCACAAACCACACATGGATCCACCAGTGGTCATTGCATGTGTGTTCTTTCCACAAACCACACATGGATCAACCATTGTCATTGCATGTGTATTCCTTCCACAAACCACACATGGATCAACCACTAGAGTCATTGCATGTGTGTTCTTATACTAAAACCAACACTAGAGTCATTGCATGTGTGTTCTTTTCACAAACCACACATGGATCAACCACTAGAGTCATTGCATGTGTGTTATTTCCACAAACAAACATGGATCAACCACTAGAGTCATTGCATGTGTGTTCTTTCCACAAACCACACATGGATCAACCACTAGAGTCATTGCATGTGTGTTCTTTCCACAAACCACACATGGATCAACCACTAGAGTCATTGCATGTGTGTTATTTCCACAAACCACACATGGATCAACCAGAGTCATTGCATGTGTGTTCTTTTCACAAACCACACATGGATCAACCACTAGAGTCATTGCATGTGTGTTCTTTCCACAAACAAACATGGATCAACCACAAGAGTCATTGCATGTGTGTTCTTTTCCACAAACCACACATGGATCCACCAGTGGTCATTGCATGTGTGTTCTTTCCACAAACCACACATGGATCAACCACTAGAGTCATTGCATGTGTGTTCTTTCCACAAACCACATATGGATCCACCAGTGGTCATTGCATGTGTGTTATTTCCACAAACCACACATGGATCAACCACTAGAGTCATTGCATGTTTGTTCTTATACTAAAACCACAATCCAGTACTAGAGTCATTGTATGTGTGTTCTTAAACTAAAACCAACATGGATCCACCAGTGGTCATTGCATGTGTGTTCTTTCCACAAACCACACATGGATCAACCACTAGAGTCATTGCATGTGTGTTCTTTCCACAAACCACACATGGATCAACCACTAGAGTCATTGCATGTGTGTTATTTCCACAAACCACACATGGATCAACCACTAGAGTCATTGCATGTTTGTTCTTATACTAAAACCACAAACCAGCACTAGAGTCATTGCATGTGTGTTCTTTTCCACAAACCACACATGGATCCACTAGTGGTCATTGCATGTGTGTTCTTTCCACAAACCACACATGGATCAACCACTAGAGTCATTGCATGTGTGTTCTTTCCACAAACCACACATGGATCAACCACTAGACTCATTGCATGTTTGTTCTTATACTAAACCACAAACCAGCACTAGAGTCATTGCATGTGTGTTCATTTCCACAAACCACACATGGATCCACCAGTGGTCATTGCATGTGTGTTATTTCAACAAACCACACATGGATCAACCAGACTCATTGCATGTGTATTCTTTCCACAAACCACACATGGATCAACCACTAGAGTCATTGCATGTGTGTTATTTCCACAAACCACACATGGATCCACCACTAGAGTCATTGCATGTGTGTTCTTATACTAAAACCACAAACCAGCACTAGAGTCATTGCATGTGTGTTCTATCCACAAACGACACATGGATCCACCACTATCATTGCATGTGTGTTCTTTCCACAAACCACACCTGGATCAACCACTAGAGTCATTGCATGTTTGTTCCTATACTAAAACCACAAACCAACACTAGAGTCATTGCATGTGTGTTCTTTTCCACAAACCACACATGGATCCACCACTAGAGTCATTGCATGTGTGTTCTTTCCACAAACCACATATGGATCAACCAGAGTCATTGCATGTGTGTTCTTTCCACAAACCACACATGGATCAACCACTAGAGTCATTGCATGTTTGTTCTTATACTAAAACCACAAACCAGAACTAGAGTCATTGCATGTGTGTTCTTTCCACAAACCACACATGGATCAACCACTAGAGTCATTGCATGTGTGTTATTTTCACAAACCCCATATGGATCAACCAGAGTCATCGCATGTGTGTTCTTTCCACAAACCACACATGTGGACCCACTAGAGTCATTGCATGTGTGTTCTTTTGCACAAAACACACATGGATCAACCACTAGAGTCATGGCATGTGTGTTCTTATACTAAAACCAACACTAGAGTCATTGCATGTGTGTTCTTTTCACAAACCACACATGGATCAACCACTAGAGTCATTGCATGTGTGTTATTTCCACAAACAAACATGGATCAACCACTAGAGTCATTGCATGTGTGTTCTTTTCCACAAACCACACATGGATCCACCAGTGGTCATTGCATGTGTGTTCTTTCCACAAACCACACATGGATCAACCACTAGAGTCATTTCATGTGTGTTCTTTCCACAAACCACACATGGATCAACCACTAGAATCATTGCATGTTTGTTCTTATACTAAAACCACAAACTAGCACTAGAGTCATTGCATGTGTGTTCTTTTCCACAAACCACACATGGATCCACCAGTGGTCATTACATGTGTGTTCTTTCCACAAACCACAGATGGATCAACCACTAGAGTCATTGCATGTGTGTTCTTTCCACATACCACACACGGATCCACCAATGGTCACTGCATGCGTGTTATTTCTAGAAACCACACATGGATCAACCACTAGGGTAATTGCATGTGTGTTCTTATACTAAAACCACAAACCAGTACTAGAGTCATTGCATGTGTGTTTTTACACTAAAACCAACATGGATCCACCAGTGGTCATTGCATGTGTGTTCTTTCCACAAACCACACATGGATCAACCACTAGAGTCATTGCATGTGTGTTCTTTCCACAAACCACACATGGATCAACCACTAGAGTCATTGCATGTGTGTTCTTACACTAAAACCACAAACTAGTACTAGAGTCATTGCATGTGTGTTCTTTTCCACAAACCACACATGGATCCACCAGTGGTCATTGCATGTGTGTTCTTTCCACAAACCACACATGGATCAACCAGAGTCATTGCATGTGTATTCTTTCCACAAACCACACATGGATCAACCACTAGAGTCATTGCATGTGTGTTCTTATACTAAAACCAACACTAGAGTCATTGCATGTGTGTTCTTTTCACAAACCACACATGGATCAACCACTAGAGTCATTGCATGTGTGTTATTTCCACAAACAAACATGGATCAACCACTAGAGTCATTGCATGTGTGTTCTTTTCCACAAACCACACATGGATCCACCAGTGGTCATTGCATGTGTGTTCTTTCCACAAACCACACATGGATCAACCACTAGAGTCATTGCATGTGTGTTATTTCCACAAACCACACATGGATCAACCAGAGTCATTACATGTGTGTTCTTTTCACAAACCACACATGGATCAACCACTAGAGTCATTGCATGTGTGTTGTTTCCACAAACAAACATGGATCAACCACAAGAGTCATTGCATGTTTGTTCTTTGCCACAAACCACACATGGATCCACCAGTGGTCATTGCATGTGTGTTCTTTCCACAAACCACACATGGATCAACCACTAGAGTCATTGCATGTGTGTTCTTTCCACAAACCACATATGGATCCACCATTGGTCATTGCATGTGTGTTATTTCCAAAAACCACACATGGATCAACCAGAGTCATTGCATGTGTGTTCTTTTCACAAACCACACATGGATCAACCACTAGAGTCATTGCATGTGTGTTGTTTCCACAAACAAACATGGATCAACCACAAGAGTCATTGCATGTGTGTTCTTTGCCACAAACCACACATGGATCCACTAGTGGTCATTGCATGTGTGTTCTTTCCACAAACCACACATGGATCAACCACTAGAGTCATTGCATGTGTGTTATTTCCACAAACCACATATGGATCAAGCACTAGAGTCATTGCATGTGTGTTCTTTCCACAAACCACACATGGATCAACCAGAGTCATTGCATGTGTGTTATTTCCACAAACCACACATGGATCAACCACTAGAGTCATTGCATGTGTGTTCTTATACTAAAACCACAAACCAGTACAAGAGTCATTGCATGTGTGTTCTTTCCACAAACCACACATGGATCAACCACTAGAGTCATTGCATGTGTGTTCTTATACTAAAACCACAAACCAGTACTAGAGTCATTGCATGTGTGTTCTTAAACTAAAACCAACATGGATCCACCAGTGGTCATTGCATGTGTGTTCTTTCCACAAACCACACATGGATCAACCACTAGAGTCATTGCATGTGTGTTCTTTCCACAAACCACACATGGATCAACCACTAGAGTCATTGCATGTTTGTTCTTATACTAAAACCACAAACCAGCACTAGAGTCATTGCATGTGTGTTCTTTTCCACAAACCACACATGGATCCACTAGTGGTCATTGCATGTGTGTTCTTTCCACAAACCACACACGGATTAACCACTAGAGTCATTGCATGTGTGTTCTTTCCACAAACCACACATGGATCAACCACTAGATTCATTGCATGTTTGTTCTTATACTAAAACCACAAACCAGCCCTAGAGTCATTGCATGTGTGTTCTTTTCCACAAACCACACATGGATCCACCAGTGGTCATTGCATGTGTGTTATTTCCACAAACCACACATGGAACAACCAGAGTCATTGCATGTGTATTCTTTCCACAAACCACACATGGATCAACCACTAGAGTCATTGCATGTGTGTTATTTCCACAAACCACACATGGATCAACCACTAGAGTCATTGCATATGTGTTATTTCCACAAACCACACATGGATCAACCACTATTGTCATTGCATGTGTGTTCATATACTAAAACCAACACTAGAGTCATTGCAGGTGTGTTATTTTCACAAACCACACATGGATTAACCACTAGAGTCATTGCATGTGTGTTATTTCCACAAACAAACATGGATCAACTAGTAGAGTCATTGTATGTGTGTTCTTTTCCACAAACCACACATGGATCCACCAGTGGTCATTGCATGTGTGTTCTTTCCACAAACCACACATGGATCAACCACTAGAGTCATTGCATGTGTGTTATTTCCACAAACCACACATGGATCAACTACTAGAGTCATTGCATGTTTGTTCTTATACTAAAACCAAAAACCAGCACTAGAGTCATTGCATGTGTGTTCTTTTCGACAAACCACACATGGATCCACCACTAGAGTCATTGCATGTGTGTTATTTCCACAAACAAACATGGATCAACCACTAGAGTCATTGCATGTGTGTTCTTTTCCAGAAACCACACATGGATCCACTAGTGGTCATTGCATGTGTGTTCTTTCCCCAAACCACACATGGATCAACCACTAGAGTCATTTCATGTGTGTTTTTCCACAAACCACACATGGATCAACCACTAGAATCATTGCATGTTTGTTCTTATACTAAAATCACAAACCAGCACTAGAGTCATTGCATGTGTGTTCTTTTCCACAAACCACACATGGATCCACCAGTGGTCATTGCATGTGTGTTCTTTCCACAAACCACACATGGATCAACCAGAGTCATTGCATGTGTGTTCTTTCCACAAACCACACATGGATCAACCACTAGAGTCATTGCATGTGTGTTCTTATACTAAAACCACAAACCAGCACTAGAGTCATTGCATGTGTGTTCTTTTCCACAAACCACACATGGATCCACCACTAGAGTTATTGCATGTGTGTTGTTTCCACAAACCACATATGGATCAACCAGAGTCATTGCATGTGTGTTCTTTCCACAAACCACACATGGATAAACCACTAGAGTCATTGCATGTGTGTTCTTATACTAAAACCACAAACCAGTACTAGAGTCATTGCATGTGTGTTCTTTTCCACAAACCACACATGGATCCACCAGAGTCATTGCATGTGTGTTCTTTCCACAAACCACACCTGGATCAACCAGAGTCATTGCATGTGTATTCCTTCCACAAACCACACATGGATCAACCACTAGAGTCATTGCATGTGTGTTCTTATACTAAAACCAATACTAGAGTCATTGCATGTGTGTTCTTTTCACAAACCACACATGGATCAACCACTAGAGTCATTGCATGTGTGTTATTTCCACAAACAAACATGGATCAACCACTAGAGTCATTGCATGTGTGTTCTTTTCCAAAAACCACACATGGATCCAACAGTGGTCATTGCATGTGTGTTCTTTCCACAAACCACACAGGGATCAACCACTAGAGTCATTGCATGTGTGTTATTTCCACAAACCACACATGGATCAACCAGAGTCATTGCATGTGTGTTCTTTTCACAAACCACACATGGATCAACCACTAGAGTCATTGCATGTGTGTTGTTTCCACAAACAAACATGGATCAACCACAAGAGTCATTGCATGTGTGTTCTTTGCCACAAACCACACATGGATCCACCAATGGTCATTACATGTGTGTTCTTTCCACAAACCACACATGGATCAACCACTAGAGTCATTGCATGTGTGTTCTTTTCACAAACCACACATGGATCAACCAGAGTCATTGCATGTGTATTCCTTCCACAAACCAAACATGGATCAACCACTAGAGTCATTGCATGTGTGTTCTTATACTAAAACCAACACTAGAGTCATTGCATGTGTGTTCTTTTCACAAACCACACATGGATCAACCACTAGAGTCATTGCATGTGTGTTATTTCCACAAACAAACATGGATCAACCACTAGAGTCATTGCATGTGTGTTCTTTTCCACAAACCACACATGGATCCACCATTGGTCATTGCATGTGTGTTCTTTCCACAAACCACACATGGATCAACCACTAGAGTCATTGCATGTGTGTTATTTCCACAAACCACACATGGATCAACCAGAGTCATTACATGTGTGTTCTTTTCACAAACCACACATGGATCAACCACTAGAGTCATTGCATGTGTGTTGTTTCCACAAACAAACATGGATCAACCACAAGAGTCATTGCATGTGTGTTCTTTGCCACAAACCACACATGGATCCACCAGTGGTCATTGCATGTGTGTTCTTTCCACAAACCACACATGGATCAACCACTAGAGTCATTGCATGTGTGTTCTTTACACAAACCACATATGGATCCACCAGTGGTCATTGCATGTGTGTTATTTCCACAAACCACACATGGATCAACCAGAGTCATTGCATGTGTGTTCTTTTCACAAACCACACATGGATCAACCACTAGAGTCATTGCATGTGTGTTGTTTCCACAAACAAACATGGATCAACCACAAGAGTCATTGCATGTGTGTTCTTTGCCACAAACCACACATGGATCCACCAGTGGTCATTGCATGTGTGTTCTTTCCACAAACAACACATGGATCAACCACTAGAGTCATTGCATGTGTGTTATTTCCACAAACCACATATGGATCAAGCACTAGAGTCATTGCATGTGTGTTCTTTCCACAAACCACACATGGATCCACCAGTGGTCATTGCATGTGTGTTATTTCCACAAACCACACATGGATCAACCACTAGAGTCATTGCATGTGTGTTCTTATACTAAAACCACAAACCAGTACAAGAGTCATTGCATGTGTGTTCTTAAACTAAAACCAACATGGATCCACCAGTGGTCATTGCATGTGTGTTCTTTCCACAAACCACACATGGATCAACCACTAGAGTCATTGCATGTGTGTTCTTATACTAAAACCACAAACCAGTACTAGAGTCATTGCATGTGTGTTCTTAAACTAAAACCAACATGGATCCACCAGTGGTCATTGCATGTGTGTTCTTTCCACAAACCACACATGGATCAACCACTAGAGTCATTGCATGTGTGTTCTTTCCACAAACCACACATGGATCAACCACTCGAGTCATTGCATGTTTGTTCTTATACTAAAACCACAAACAAGCACTAGAGTCATTGCATGTGTGCTCTTTTCCACAAACCACACACGGATCCACTAGTGGTCATTGCATGTGTGTTCTTTCCACAAACCACACATGGATCAACCACTAGAGTCATTGCATGTTTGTTCTTATACTAAAACCACAAACCAGCACTAGAGTCATTGCATGTGTGTTGTTTTCCACAAACCACACATGGATCCACCAGTGGTCATTGCATGTGTGTTATTTCCACAAACCACACATGGAACAACCAGAGTCATTGCATGTGTATTCTTTCCACAAACCACACATGGATCAACCACTAGAGTCATTGCATGTGTGTTATTTCCACAAACCACACATGGATCAACCACTAGAGCCATTGCATATGTGTTATTTCCCCAAACCACACATGGATCAACCACTATTGTCATTGCATGTGTGTTCTTATACTAAAACCAACACTAGAGTCATTGCAGGTGTGTCCTTTTCACAAACCACACATGGATTAACCACTAGAGTCATTGCATGTGTGTTATTTCCACAAACAAACATGGATCAACTAGTAGAGTCATTGTATGTGTGTTCTTTTCCACAAACCACACATGGATCCACCAGTGGTCATTGCATGTGTGTTCTTTCCACAAACCACACATGGATCAACCACTAGAGTCATTGCATGTGTGTTATTTCCACAAACCACACATGGATCAACTACTAGAGTCATTACATGTTTGTTCTTATACTAAAACCACAAACCAGCACTAGAGTCATTGCATGTGTGTTCTTTTCGACAAACCACACATGGATCAACTACTAGAGTCATTGCATGTTTGTTCTTATACTAAAACCACAAACCAGCACTAGAGTCATTGCATGTGTGTTCTTTTCGACAAACCACACATGGATCCACCACTAGAGTCATTGCATGTGTGTTATTTCCACAAACAAACATGGATCAACCACTAGAGTCATTGCATGTGTGTTCTTTTCCACAAACCACACATGGATCCACCAGTGGTCATTGCATGTGTGTTCTTTCCACAAACCACACATGGATCAACCACTAGAGTCATTTCATGTGTGTTCTTTCCACAAACCACACATGGATCAACCACTAGAATCATTGCATGTTTGTTCTTATACTAAAATCACAAACCAGCACTAGAGTCATTGCATGTGTGTTCTTTTCCACAAACGACACATGGATCCACCAGTGGTCATTGCATGTGTGTTCTTTCCACAAACCACACATGGATCAACCAGAGTCATTGCATGTGTGTTCTTTCCACAAACCACACATGGATCAACCACTAGAGTCATTGCATGTGTGTTCTTATACTAAAACCACAAACCAGCACTAGAGTCATTTCATGTGTGTTCTTTTCCACAAACCACACATGGATCCACCACTAGAGTTATTGCATGTGTGTTGTTTCCACAAACCACATATGGATCAACCAGAGTCATTGCATGTGTGTTCTTTCCACAAACCACACATGGATAAACCACTAGAGTCATTGCATGTGTGTTCTTATACTAAAACCACAAACCAGTACTAGAGTCATTGCATGTGTGTTCTTTTCCACAAACCACACATGGATCCACCAGTGGTCATTGCATGTGTGTTCTTTCCACGAACCACACCTGGATCAACCAGAGTCATTGCATGTGTATTCCTTCCATAAACCACACATGGATCAACCACTAGAGTCATTGCATGTGTGTTCTTATACTAAAACCAACACTAGAGTCATTGCATGTGTGTTCTTTTCACAAACCACACATGGATCAACCACTAGAGTCATTGCATGTGTGTTATTTCCACAAACAAACATGGATCAACCACTAGAGTCATTGCATGTGTGTTCTTTTCCACAAACCACACATGGATCCACCAGTGGTCATTGCATGTGTGTTCTTTCCACAAACCACACATGGATCAACCACTAGAGTCATTGCATGTGTGTTATTTCCACAAACCACACATGGATCAACCAGAGTCATTGCATGTGTGTTCTTTTCACAAACCACACATGGATCAACCACTAGAGTCATTGCATGTGTGTTGTTTCCACAAACAAACATGGATCAACCACAAGAGTCATTGCATGTGTGTTCTTTGCCACAAACCACACATGGATCCACCAATGGTCATTGCATGTGTGTTGTTTCCACAAACCATACATGGATCAACCACTAGAGTCATTGCATGTGTGTTATTTCCACAAACCACATATGGATCCACCAGTGGTCATTGCATGTGTGTTATTTCCACAAACCACACATGGATCAACCACTAGAGTCATTGCATGTGTGTTCTTATACTAAAACCACAAACTAGTACTAGAGTCATTGCATGTGTGTTCTTACACTAAAACCAACATGGATCCACCAGTGGTCATTGCATGTGTGTTCTTTCCACAAACCACACATGGATCAACCACTAGAGTCATTGCATGTGTGTTCTTTCCACAAACCACAGATGGATCAACCACTCGAGTCATTGCATGTTTGTTCTTATACTAAAACCACAAACCAGCACTAGAGTCATTGCATGTGTGCTCTTTTCCACAAACCACACACGGATCCACTAGTGGTCATTGCATGTGTGTTCTTTCCACAAACCACACATGGATCAACCACTAGAGTCATTGCATGTTTGTTCTTATACTAAAACCACAAACCAGCACTAGAGTCATTGCATGTGTGTTCTTTTCCACAAACCACACATGGATCCACCAGTGGTCATTGCATGTGTGTTATTTCCACAAACCACACATGGAACAACCAGAGTCATTGCATGTGTATTCTTTCCACAAACCACACATGGATCAACCACTAGAGTCATTGCATGTGTGTTATTTCCACAAACCACACATGGATCAACCACTAGAGTCATTGCATATGTGTTATTTCCAAAAACCACACATGGATCAACCACTATTGTCATTGCATGTGTGTTCTTATACTAAAACCAACACTAGAGTCATTGCAGGTGTGTTCTTTTCACAAACCACACATGGATTAACCACTAGAGTCATTGCATGTGTGTTATTTCCACAAACAAACATGGATCAACTAGTAGAGTCATTGTATGTGTGTTCTTTTCCACAAACCACACATGGATCCACCAGTGGTCAATGCATGTGTGTTCTTTCCACAGACCACACATGGATCAACCACTAGAGTCATTGCATGTGTGTTATTTCCACAAACCACTGGATCAACTACTAGAGTCATTGCATGTTTGTTCTTATACTAAAACCACAAACCAGCACTAGAGTCATTGCATGTGTGTTCTTTTCGACAAACCACACATGGATCCACCACTAGAGTCATTGCATGTGTGTTATTTCCACAAACAAACATGGATCAACCACTAGAGTCATTGCATGTGTGTTCTTTTCCACAAACCACACATGGATCCACCAGTGGTCATTGCATGTGTGTTCTTTCCACAAACCACACATGGATAAACCACTAGAGTCATTTCATGTGTGTTCTTTCCACAAACCACACATGGATCAACCACTAGAATCATTGCATGTTTGTTCTTATACTAAAATCACAAACCAGCACTAGAGTCATTGCATGTGTGTTCTTTTCCACAAACCACACATGGATCCACCAGTGGTCATTGCATGTGTGTTCTTTCCACAAACCACACATGGATCAACCAGAGTCATTGCATGTGTGTTCTTTCCACAAACCACACATGGATAAACCACTAGAGTCATTGCATGTGTGTTCTTATACTAAAACCACAAACCAGCACTAGAGTCATTGCATGTGTGTTCTTTTCCACAAACCACACATGTATCCACCACTAGAGTTATTGCATGTGTGTTGTTTCCACAAACCACATATGGATCAACCAGAGTCATTGCATGTGTGTTCTTTCCACAAACCACACATGGATAAACCACTAGAGTCATTGCATGTGTGTTCTTATACTAAAACCACAAACCAGTACTAGAGTCATTGCATGTGTGTTCTTTTCCACAAACCACACATGGATCCACCAGTGGTCATTGCATGTGTGTTCTTTCCACGAACCACACCTGGATCAACCAGAGTCATTGCATGTGTATTCCTTCCACAAACCACACATGGATCAACCACTAGAGTCATTGCATGTGTGTTCTTATACTAAAACCAACACTAGAGTCATTGCGTGTGTGTTCTTTTCACAAACCACACATGGATCAACCACTAGAGTCATTGCATGTGTGTTATTTCCACAAACAAACATGGATCAACCACTAGAGTCATTGCATGTGTGTTCTTTTCCACAAACCACACATGGATCCACCAGTGGTCATTGCATGTGTGTTCTTTCCACAAACCACACATGGATCAACCACTAGAGTCATTGCATGTGTGTTATTTCCACAAACCACACATGGATCAACCAGAGTCATTGCATGTGTGTTCTTTTCACAAACCACACATGGATCAACCACTAGAGTCATTGCATGTGTGTTGTTTCCACAAACAAACATGGATCAACCACAAGAGTCATTGCATGTGTGTTCTTTGCCACAAACCACACATGGATCCACCAATGGTCATTGCATGTGTGTTCTTTGCACAAACCACACATGGATCAACCACTAGAGTCATTGCATGTGTGTTATTTCCACAAACCACATATGGATCCACCAGTGGTCATTGCATGTGTGTTATTTCCACAAACCACACATGGATCAACCACTAGAGTCATTGCATGTGTGTTCTTATACTAAAACCACAAACTAGTACTAGAGTCATTGCATGTGTGTTCTTAAACTAAAACCAACATGGATCCACCAGTGGTCATTGCATGTGTGTTCTTTCCACAAACCACACATGGATCAACCACTAGAGTCATTGCATGTGTGTTCTTTCCACAAACCACACATCGATCAACCACTAGAGTCATTGCATGTTTGTTCTTATACTAAAACCACAAACCAGCACTAGAGTCATTGCATGTGTGTTCTTTTCCACAAACCACACATGGATCCACTAGTGGTCATTGCATGTGTGTTCTTTCCACAAACCACACATGGATTAACCACTAGAGTCATTGCATGTGTGTTCTTTCCACAAACCACACATGGATCAACCACTAGAGTCATTGCATGTTTGTTCTTATACTAAAACCACAAACCAGCACTAGAGTCATTGCATGTGTGTTCTTTTCCACAAATCACACATGGATCCACCAGTGGTCATTGCATGTGTGTTATTTCCACAAACCACACATGGATCAACCAGAGTCATTGCATGTCTAATCTTTCCACAAACCACACATGGATCAACCACTAGAGTCATTGCATGTGTGTTATTTCCACAAACCACACATGGATCAACTACTAGAGTCATTGCATGTTTGTTCTTATACTAAAACCACAAACCAGCACTAGAGTCATTGCATGTGTGTTCTTTTCCACAAACCACACATGGATCCACCACTAGAGTCATTGCATGTGTGTTCTTTCCACAAACCACACAGGGATCAACCACTAGAGTCATTGCATGTTTGTTCTTATACTAAAACCACAAACTAGCACTAGAGTCATTGCATGTGTGTTCTTTTCCACAAACCACACATGGATCCACCACTAGAGTCATTGCATGTGTGTTCTTTCCACAAATCACATATGGATCAACCAGAGTCATTGCATGTGTGTTCTTTTCCACAAACCACACATGGATCCACCAGTGGTCATTGCATGTGTGTTCTTTCCACAAACCACACATGGATCAACCACTAGAGTCATTTCATGTGAGTTATTTCCACAAACCACACATGGATCCACCACTAGAGTTATTGCATGTGTGTTGTTTCCACAAACCACATATGGATCAACCAGAGTCATTGCATGTGTGTTCTTTCCACAAACCACACATGGATAAACCACTAGAGTCATTGCATGTGTGTTCTTATACTAAAACCACAAACCAGTACTAGAGTCATTGCATGTGTGTTCATTTCCACAAACCACACATGGATCCACCAGTGGTCATTGCATGTGTGTTCTTTCCACGAACCACACCTGGATCAACCAGAGTCATTGCATGTGTATTCCTTCCACAAACCACACATGGATCAACCACTAGAGTCATTGCATGTGTGTTCTTATACTAAAACCAACACTAGAGTCATTGCATGTGTGTTCTTTTCACAAACCACACATGGATCAACCACTAGAGTCATTGCATGTGTGTTATTTCCACAAACAAACATGGATCAACCACTAGAGTCATTGCATGTGTGTTCTTTTCCACAAACCCCACATGGATCCACCAGTGGTCATTGCATGTGTTCTTTCCACAAACCACACATGGATCAACCACTAGAGTCATTGCATGTGTGTTATTTCCACAAACCACACATGGATCAACCAGAGTCATTGCATGTGTGTTCTTTTCACAAACCACACATGGATCAACCACTAGAGTCATTGCATGTGTGTTGTTTCCACAAACAAACATGGATCAACCACAAGAGTCATTGCATGTGTGTTCTTTGCCACAAACCACACATGGATCCACCAGTGGTCATTGCATGTGTGTTCTTTGCACAAACCACACATGGATCAACCACTAGAGTCATTGCATGTGTGTTATTTCCACAAACCACATATGGATCCACCAGTGGTCATTGCATGTGTGTTATTTCCACAAACCACACATGGATCAATAACTAGAGTCATTGCATGTGTGTTCTTATACTAAAACCACAAACTAGTACTAGAGTCATTGCATGTGTGTTCTTAAACTAAAACCAACATGGATCCACCAGTGGTCATTGCATGTGTGTTCTTTCCACAAACCACACATGGATCAACCACTAGAGTCATTGCGTGTGTGTTCTTTCCACAAACCACACATGGATCAACCACTAGAGTCATTGCATGTTTGTTCTTATACTAAAACCACAAACCAGCACTAGAGTCATTGCATGTGTGTTCTTTTCCACAAACCACACATGGATCCACTAGTGGTCATTGCATGTGTGATCTTTCCACAAACCACACATGGATTAACCACTAGAGTCATTGCATGTGTGTTCTTTCCACAAACCACACATGGATCAACCACTAGAGTCATTGCATGTTTGTTCTTATACTAAAACCACAAACCAGCACTAGAGTCATTGCATGTGTGTTCTTTTCCACAAACCACACATGGATCCACCAATGGTCATTGCATGCGTGTTATTTCCACAAACCACACATGGATCAACCAGAGTCATTGCATGTCTAATCTTTCCACAAACCACACATGGATCAACCACTAGAGTCATTGCATGTGTGTTATTTCCACAAACCACACATGGATCAACTACTAGAGTCATTGCATGTTTGTTCTTATACTAAAACCACAAACCAGCACTAGAGTCATTGCATGTGTGTTCTTTTCCACAAACCACACATGGATCCACCACTAGAGTCATTGCATGTGTGTTCTTTCTACAAACCACACATGGATCAACCACTAGAGTCATTGCATGTTTGTTCTTATACTAAAACCACAAACCAGCACTAGAGTCATTGCATGTGTGTTCTTTTCCACAAACCACACATGGATCCACCACTAGAGTCATTGCATGTGTGTTCTTTCCACAAATCACATATGGATCAACCAGAGTCATTGCATGTGTGTTCTTTTCCACAAACCACACATGGATCCACCAGTGGTCATTGCATGTGTGTTCTTTCCACAAACCACACATGGATCAACCACTAGAGTCATTTCATGTGTGTTCTTTCCACAAACCACACCTGGATCAACCACTAGAATCATTGCATGTTTGTTCTTATACTAAAACCACAAACCAGCACTAGAGTCATTGCATGTGTGTTCTTTTCCACAAACCACACATGGATCCACCAGTGGTCATTACATGTGTGTTCTTTCCACAAACCACAGATGGATCAACCACTAGAGTCATTGCATGTGTGTTCTTTCCACATACCACACATGGATCCAGCAATGGTCATTGCATGCGTGTTATTTCCACAAACCACACATTGATCAACCACTAGGGTCATTGCATGTGTGTTCTTATACTAAAACCACAAACCAGTACTAGAGTCATTGCATGTGTGTTCTTACACTAAAACCAACATGGATCCACCAGTGGTCATTGCATGTGTGTTCTTTCCACAAACCACACATGGATCAACCACTAGAGTCATTGCATGTGTGTTCTTTCCTTAAACCACACATGGATCAACCACTAGAGTCATTACATGTTTGTTGTTATACTAAAACCACAAACCAGCACTAGAGTCATTGCATGTGTGTTCTTTTCCACAAACCACACATGGATCCACCACTAGAGTCATTGCATGTGTGTTCTTTCCACAAACCACATATGGATCAACCAGAGTCATTGCATGTGTGTTCTTTCCACAAACCACACATGGATAAACCACTAGAGTCATTGCATGTGTGTTCTTATACTAAAACCACAAACCAGTACTAGAGTCATTGCATGTGTGTTCTTTTGCACAAACCACACATGGATCCACCAGTGGTCATTGCATGTGTGTTCTTTTCACAAACCACACATGGATCAACCAGAGTCATTGCATGTGTATTCCTTCCACAAACCAAACATGGATCAACCACTAGAGTCATTGCATGTGTGTTCTTATACTAAAACCAACACTAGAGTCATTGCATGTGTGTTCTTTTCACAAACCACACATGAATCAACCACTAGAGTCATTGCATGTGTGTTGTTTCCACAAACAAACATGGATCAACCACAAGAGTCATTGCATGTGTGTTGTTTTCCACAAACCACACATGCATCCACCAGTGGTCATTGCATGTGTGTTCTTTCCACAAACCACACATGGATCAACCACTAGAGTCAATGCATGTGTGTTCTTTTCATAAACCACACATGGATCAACTACTAGAGTCATTGCATGTGTGTTCTTTTCACAAACCACACATGGATCAACCACTAGAGTCATTGCATGTGTGTTGTTTCCACAAACAAACATGGATCAACCACTAGAGTCATTGCATGTGTTCTTTGCCACAAACCACACATGGATCCACCAGTGGTCATTGCATGTGTGTTCTTTCCACAAACCACACATGGATCAACCACTAGAGTCATTGCATGTCTGTTCTTTCCACAAACCACATATGGATCCACCATTGGTCATTGCATGTGTGTTATTTCCACAAACCACACATGGATCAACCAGAGTCATTGCATGTGTGTTCTTTTCCACAAACCACACATGGATCCACCAGTGGTCATTACATGTGTGTTCTTTCCACAAACCACAGATGGATCAACCACTAGAGTCATTGCATGTGTGTTCTTTCCACATACCACACATGGATCCACCAATGGTCATTGCATGCGTGTTATTTCCACAAACCACACATGGATCAACCACTAGGGTCATTGCATGTGTGTTCTTATACTAAAACCACAAACCAGTACTAGAGTCATTGCATGTGTGTTCTTACACTAAAACCAACATGGATCCACCAATGGTCATTGCATGTGTGTTCTTTCCACAAACCACACATGGACAAACCACTAGAGTCATTGCATGTGTGTTCTTTCCACAAACCACACATGGATCAACCACTAGAGTCATTGCTTGTTTGTTGTTATACTAAAACCACAAACCAGCACTAGAGTCATTGCATGTGTGTTCTTTTCCACAAACCACACATGGATCCACCACTAGAGTCTTTGCATGTGTGTTCTTTCCACAAACCACATATGGATCAACCAGAGTCATTGCATGTGTGTTCTTTCCACAAACCACACATGGATAAACCACTAGATTCATTGCATGTGTGTTCTTATACTAAAACCACAAACCAGTACTAGAGTCATTGCATGTGTGTTCTTTTCCACAAACCACACATGGATCCACCAGTGGTCATTGCATGTGTGTTCTTTTCACAAACCACACATGGATCAACCGGAGTCATTGCATGTGTATTCCTTCCATAAACCAAACATGGATCAACCACTAGAGTCATTGCATGTGTGTTCTTATACTAAAACCAACACTAGAGTCATTGCATGTGTGTTCTTTTCACAAACCACACATGGATCAACCACTAGAGTCATTGCATGTGTGTTATTTCCACAAACAAACATGGATCAACCACTAGAGTCATTGCATGTGTGTTGTTTTCCACAAACCACACATGGATCCACCAGTGGTCATTGCATGTGTGTTCTTTCCACAAACCACACATGGATCAACCACTAGAGTCATTGCATGTGTGTTATTTCCACAAACCACACATGGATCAACCAGAGTCATTACATGTGTGTTCTTTTCACAAACCACACATGGATCAACCACTAGAGTCATTGCATGTGTGTTGTTTCCACAAACAAACATGGATCAACCACAAGAGTCATTGCATGTGTGTTCTTTGCCACAAACCACACATGGATCCACTAGTGGTCATTGCATGTGTGTTCTTTCCACAAACCACACATGGATCAACCACTAGAGTCATTGCATGTCTGTTCTTTCCACAAACCACATATGGATCCACCAGTGGTCATTGCATGTGTGTTATTTCCACAAACCACACATGGATCAACCACTAGAGTCATTGCATGTGTGTTCTTATACTAAAACCACAAACTAGTACTAGAGTCATTGCATGTGTGTTCTTAAACTAAAACCAACATGGATCCACCAGTGGTCATTGCATGTGTGTTCTTTCCACAAACCACACATGGATCAACCACTAGAGTCATTGCGTGTGTGTTCTTTCCACAAACCACACATGGATCAACCACTAGAGTCATTGCATGTTTGTTCTTATACTAAAACCACAAACCAGCACTAGAGTCATTGCATGTGTGTTCTTTTCCACAAACCACACATGGATCCACTAGTGGTCATTGCATGTGTGATCTTTCCACAAACCACACATGGATTAACCACTAGAGTCATTGCATGTGTGTTCTTTCCACAAACCACACATGGATCAACCACTAGAGTCATTGCATGTTTGTTCTTATACTAAAACCACAAACCAGCACTAGAGTCATTGCATGTGTGTTCTTTTCCACAAACCACACATGGATCCACCAATGGTCATTGCATGCGTGTTATTTCCACAAACCACACATGGATCAACCAGAGTCATTGCATGTCTAATCTTTCCACAAACCACACATGGATCAACCACTAGAGTCATTGCATGTGTGTTATTTCCACAAACCACACATGGATCAACTACTAGAGTCATTGCATGTTTGTTCTTATACTAAAACCACAAACCAGCACTAGAGTCATTGCATGTGTGTTCTTTTCCACAAACCACACATGGATCCACCACTAGAGTCATTGCATGTGTGTTCTTTCCACAAACCACACATGGATCAACCACTAGAGTCATTGCATGTTTGTTCTTATACTAAAATCACAAACCAGCACTAGAGTCATTGCATGTGTGTTCTCTTCCACAAACCACACATGGATCCACCGCTAGAGTCATTGCATGTGTTCTTTCCACAAATCACATATGGATCAACCAGAGTCATTGCATGTGTGTTCTTTTCCACAAACCACACATGGATCCACCAGTGGTCATTGCATGTGTGTTCTTTCCACAAACCACACATGGATCAACCACTAGAGTCATTTCATGTGTGTTCTTTCCACAAACCACACCTGGATCAACCACTAGAATCATTGCATGTTTGTTCTTATACTAAAACCACAAACCAGCACTAGAGTCATTGCATGTGTGTTCTTTTCCACAAACCACACATGGATCCACCAGTGGTCATTACATGTGTGTTCTTTCCACAAACCACAGATGGATCAACCACTAGAGTCATTGCATGTGTGTTCTTTCCACATACCACACATGGATCCAGCAATGGTCATTGCATGCGTGTTATTTCCACAAACCACACATTGATCAACCACTAGGGTCATTGCATGTGTGTTCTTATACTAAAACCACAAACCAGTACTAGAGTCATTGCATGTGTGTTCTTACACTAAAACCAACATGGATCCACCAGTGGTCATTGCATGTGTGTTCTTTCCACAAACCACACATGGATCAACCACTAGAGTCATTGCATGTGTGTTCTTTCCTTAAACCACACATGGATCAACCACTAGAGTCATTACATGTTTGTTGTTATACTAAAACCACAAACCAGCACTAGAGTCATTGCATGTGTGTTCTTTTCCACAAACCACACATGGATCCACCACTAGAGTCATTGCATGTGTGTTCTTTCCACAAACCACATATGGATCAACCAGAGTCATTGCATGTGTGTTCTTTCCACAAACCACACATGGATAAACCACTAGAGTCATTGCATGTGTGTTCTTATACTAAAACCACAAACCAGTACTAGAGTCATTGCATGTGTGTTCTTTTGCACAAACCACACATGGATCCACCAGTGGTCATTGCATGTGTGTTCTTTTCACAAACCACACATGGATCAACCAGAGTCATTGCATGTGTATTCCTTCCACAAACCAAACATGGATCAACCACTAGAGTCATTGCATGTGTGTTCTTATACTAAAACCAACACTAGAGTCATTGCATGTGTGTTCTTTTCACAAACCACACATGGATCAACCACTAGAGTCATTGCATGTGTGTTGTTTCCACAAACAAACATGGATCAACCACAAGAGTCATTGCATGTGTGTTGTTTTCCACAAACCACACATGCATCCACCAGTGGTCATTGCATGTGTGTTCTTTCCACAAACCACACATGGATCAACCACTAGAGTCATTGCATGTGTGTTCTTTCCACAAACCACACATGGATCAACCACTAGAGTCATTGCATGTGTGTTCTTTTCACAAACCACACATGGATCAACCACTAGAGTCATTGCATGTGTGTTGTTTCCACAAACAAACATGGATCAACCACAAGAGTCATTGCATGTGTGTTCTTTGCCACAAACTACACATGGATCCACCAGTGGTCATTGCATGTGTGTTCTTTCCACAAACCACACATGGATCAACCACTAGAGTCATTGCATGTCTGTTCTTTCCACAAACCACATATGGATCCACCATTGGTCATTGCATGTGTGTTATTTCCACAAACCACACATGGATCAACCAGAGTCATTGCATGTGTGTTCTTTTCCACAAACCACACATGGATCCACCAGTGGTCATTACATGTGTGTTCTTTCCACAAACCACAGATGGATCAACCACTAGAGTCATTGCATGTGTGTTCTTTCCACATACCACACATGGATCCACCAATGGTCATTGCATGCGTGTTATTTCCACAAACCACACATGGATCAACCACTAGGGTCATTGCATGTGTGTTCTTATACTAAAACCACAAACCAGTACTAGAGTCATTGCATGTGTGTTCTTACACTAAAACCAACATGGATCCACCAATGGTCATTGCATGTGTGTTCTTTCCACAAACCACACATGGATCAACCACTAGAGTCATTGCATGTGTGTTCTTTCCACAAACCACACATGGATCAACCACTAGAGTCATTGCATGTTTGTTCTTATACTAAAACCACAAACCAGCACTAGAGTCATTGCATGTGTGTTCTTTTCCACAAACCACACATGGATCCACCACTAGAGTCATTGCATGTGTGTTCTTTCCACAAACCACATATGGATCAACCAGAGTCATTGCATGTGTGTTCTTTCCACAAACCACACATGGATAAACCACTAGAGTCATTGCATGTGTGTTCTTATACTAAAACCACAAACCAGTACTAGAGTCATTGCATGTGTGTTCTATTCCACAAACCACACATGGATCCACCAGTGGTCATTGCATGTTTTCTTTTCACAAACCACACATGGATCAACCGGAGTCATTGCATGTGTATTCCTTCCATAAACCAAACATGGATCAACCACTAGAGTCATTGCATGTGTGTTCTTATACTAAAACCAACACTAGAGTCATTGCATGTGTGTTCTTTTCACAAACCACATGGATCAACCACTAGAGTCATTGCATGTGTGTTATTTCCACAAACAAACATGGATCAACCACTAGAGTCATTGCATGTGTGTTGTTTTCCACAAACCACACATGGATCCACCAGTGGTCATTGCATGTGTGTTCTTTCCACAAACCACACATGGATCAACCACTAGAGTCATTGCATGTGTGTTATTTCCACAAACCACACATGGATCAACCAGAGTCATTACATGTGTGTTCTTTTCACAAACCACACATGGATCAACCACTAGAGTCATTGCATGTGTGTTGTTTCCACAAACAAACATGGATCAACCACAAGAGTCATTGCATGTGTGTTCTTTGCCACAAACCACACATGGATCCACCAGTGGTCATTGCATGTGTGTTCTTTCCACAAACCACACATGGATCAACCACTAGAGTCATTGCATGTCTGTTCTTTCCACAAACCACATATGGATCCACCAGTGGTCATTGCATGTGTGTTATTTCCACAAACCACACATGGATCAACCAGAGTCATTGCATGTGTGTTCTTTTCACAAACCACACATGGATCAACCACTAGAGTCATTGCATGTGTGTTGTTTCCACAAACAAACATGGATCAACCACAAGAGTCATTTCATGTGTGTTCTTTGCCACAAACCACACATGGATCCACCAGTGGTCATTGCATGTGTGTTCTTTCCACAAACCACACATGGATCAACCACTAGAGTCATTGCATGTGTGTTATTTCCACAAACCACATATGGATCAAGCACTAGATTCATTGCATATGTGTTCTTTCCACAAACCACACATGGATCCACCAGTGGTCATTGCATGTGTGTTATTTCCACAAACCACACATGGATCAACCACTAGAGTCATTGCATGTGTGTTCTTATACTAAAACCAACACTAGAGTCATTGCATGTGTGTTCTTTTCACAAACCACACATGGATCAACCACTAGAGTCATTGCATGTGTGTTATTTCCACAAACAAACATGGATCAACCACTAGAGTCATTGCATGTGTGTTGTTTTCCACAAACCACACATGCATCCAACAGTGGTCATTGCATGTGTGTTCTTTCCACAAACCACACATGGATCAACCACTAGAGTCATTGCATGTGTGTTATTTCCACAAACCACACATGGATCAACCAGAGTCATTACATGTGTGTTCTTTTCACAAACCACACATGGATCAACCACTAGAGTCATTGCATGTGTGTTTCCACAAACAAACATGGATCAACCACAAGAGTCATTGCATGTGTGTTCTTTGCCACAAACCACACATGGATCCACCAGTGGTCATTGCATGTGTGTTCTTTCCACAAACCACACATGGATCAACCACTAGAGTCATTGCATGTCTGTTCTTTCCACAAACCACATATGGATCCACCATTGGTCATTGCATGTGTGTTATTTCCACAAACCACACATGGATCAACCAGAGTCATTGCATGTGTGTTCTTTTCCACAAACCACACATGGATCCACCAGTGGTCATTACATGTGTGTTCTTTCCACAAACCACAGATGGATCAACCACTAAAGTCATTGCATGTGTGTTCTTTCCACATACCACACATGGATCCACCAATGGTCATTGCATGTGTGTTATTTCCACAAACCACACATGGATCAACCACTAGGGTCATTGCATGTGTTCTTATACTAAAACCACAAACCAGTACTAGAGTCATTGCATGTGTGTTCTTACACTAAAACCAACATGGATCCACCAGTGGTCATTGCATGTGTGTTCTTTCCACAAACCACACATGGATCAACCACTAGAGTCATTGCATGTGTGTTCTTTCCACAAACCACACATGGATCCACCACTAGAGTCTTTGCATGTGTGTTCTTTCCACAAACCACATATGGATCAACCAGAGTCATTGCATGTGTGTTCTTTCCACAAACCACACATGGATAAACCACTAGAGACATTGCATGTGTGTTCTTATACTAAAACCACAAACCAGTACTAGAGTCACTGCATGTGTGTTCTTTTCGACAAACCATACATGGATCCACCAGTGGTCATTGCACGTGTGTTCTTTCCACAAACCACATATGGATCAACCAGATGAGTCAGTGCAGGTGTGTATTTCCATAAACCGAACATGGATCAACCACTAGAGTCATTGCATGTGTGTTCTTATACTAAAACCAACACTAGAGTCATTGCATGTGTGTTCTTTTCACAAACCACACATGGATCAACCACTAGAGTCATTGCATGTGTGTTATTTCCACAAACAAACATGGATCAACCACTAGAGTCATTGCATGTGTGTTGTTTTCCACAAACCACACATGGATCCACCAGTGGTCATTGCATGTGTGTTCTTTCCACAAACCACACATGGATCAACCACTAGAGTCATTGCAACTGTGTTATTTCAACAAACCACACATGGATCAACCAGAGTCATTACATGTGTGTTCTTTTCACAAACCACACATGGATCAACCACTAGAGTCATTGCATGTGTGTTGTTTCCACAAACAAACATGGATCAACCACAAGAGTCATTGCATGTGTGTTCTTTGCCACAAACCACACATGGATCCACCAGTGGTCATTGCATGTGTGTTCTTTCCACAAACCACACATGGATCAACCACTAGAGTCATTGCATGTCTGTTCTTTCCACAAACCACATATGGATCCACCAGTGGTCATTGCATGTGTGTTATTTCCACAAACCACACATGGATCAACCAGAGTCATTGCATGTGTGTTCTTTTCACAAACCACACATGGATCAACCACTAGAGTCATTGCATGTGTGTTGTTTCCACAAACAAACATGGATCAACCACAAGAGTCATTTCATGTGTGTTCTTTGCCACAAACCACACATGGATCCACCAGTGGTCATTGCATGTGTGTTCTTTCCACAAACCACACATGGATCAACCACTAGAGTCATTGCATGTGTGTTATTTCCACAAACCACATATGGATCAAGCACTAGATTCATTGCATATGTGTTCTTTCCACAAACCACACATGGATCCACCAGTGGTCATTGCATGTGTGTTATTTCCACAAACCACACATGGATCAACCACTAGAGTCATTGCATGTGTGTTCTTATACTAAAACCAACACTAGAGTCATTGCATGTGTGTTCTTTTCACAAACCACACATGGATCAACCACTAGAGTCATTGCATGTGTTATTTCCACAAACAAACATGGATCAACCACTAGAGTCATTGCATGTGTGTTCTTTGCCACAAACCACACATGCATCCCCCAGTGGTCATTGCATGTGTTCTTTCCACAAAGCAGACATGGATCAACCACTAGAGTCATTGCATGTGTGTTATTTCCACAAACCACACATGGATCAACCAGAGTCATTACATGTGTGTTCTTTTCACAAACCACACATGGATCAACCACTAGAGTCATTGCATGTGTGTTGTTTCCACAAACAAACATGGATCAACCACAAGAGTCATTGCATGTGTGTTCTTTGCCACAAACCACACATGGATCCACCAGTGGTCATTGCATGTGTGTTCTTTCCACAAACCACACATGGATCAACCACTAGAGTCATTGCATGTCTGTTCTTTCCACAAACCACATATGGATCCACCATTGGTCATTGCATGTGTGTTATTTCCACAAACCACACATGGATCAACCAGAGTCATTGCATGTGTGTTCTTTTCCACAAACCACACATGGATCCACCAGTGGTCATTACATGTGTGTTCTTTCCACAAACCACAGATGGATCAACCACTAGAGTCATTGCATGTGTGTTCTTTCCACATACCACACATGGATCCACTAGTGGACATTGCATGTGTGTTATTTCCAAAAACCACACATGGATCAACTAGGGTCATTGCATGTGTGTTCTTATACTAAAACCACAAACCAGTACGAGAGTCATTGCATGTGTGTTCTTACACTAAAACCAACATGGATCCACCAGTGGTCATTGCATGTGTGTTCTTTCCACAAACCACACATGGATCAACCACTAGAGTCATTGCATGTGTGTTCTTTCCACAAACCACACATGGATCAACCACTAGAGTCATTGCATGTTTATTCTTATACTAAAACCACAAACCAGCACTAGAGTCATTGCATGTGTGTTCTTTTCCACAAACCACACATGGATCCACCACTATAGTCTTTGCATGTGTGTTCTTTCCACAAACCACATATGGATCAACCAGAGTCATTGCATGTGTGTTCTTTCCACAAACCACACATGGATAAACCACTAGAGTCATTGCATGTGTGTTCTTATACTAAAACCACAAACCAGTACTAGAGTCATTGCATGTGTGTTCTTTTCCACAAACCACACATGGATCCACTAGTGGTCATTGCATGTGTGTTCTTTTCACAAACCACACATGGATCAACCGGAGTCATTGCATGTGTATTCCTTCCATAAACCAAACATGGATCAACCACTAGTGTCATGGCATGTGTGTTCTTATACTAAAACCAACACTAGAGTCATTGCATGTGTGTTCTTTTCACAAACCACACATGGATCAACCACTAGAGTCATTGCATGTGTGTTATTTCCACAAACAAACATGGATCAACCACTAGAGTCATTGCATGTGTGTTGTTTTCCACAAACCACACATGGATCCACCAGTGGTCATTGCATGTGTGTTCTTTCCACAAACCACACATGGATCAACCACTAGAGTCATTGCATGTGTGTTATTTCCACAAACCACACATGGATCAACCAGAGTCATTACATGTGTGTTCTTTTCACAAACCACACATGGATCAACCACTAGAGTCATTGCATGTGTGTTGTTTCCACAAACAAACATGGATCAACCACAAGAGTCATTGCATGTGTGTTCTTTGCCACAAACCACACATGGATCCACCAGTGGTCATTGCATGTGTGTTCTTTCCACAAACCACACATGGATCAACCACTAGAGTCATTGCATGTCTGTTCTTTCCACAAACCACATATGGATCCACCAGTGGTCATTGCATGTGTGTTATTTCCACAAACCACACATGGATCAACCAGAGTCATTGCATGTGTGTTCTTTTCACAAACCACACATGGATCAACCACTAGAGTCATTGCATCTGTGTTGTTTCAGCAAACAAACATGGATCAACCACAAGAGTCATTTCATGTGTGTTCTTTGCCACAAACCACACATGGATCCACCAGTCGTCATTGCATGTGTGTTCTTTCCACAAACCACACATGGATCAACCACTAGAGTCATTGCATGTGTGTTATTTCCACAAACCACATATGGATCAAGCACTAGATTCATTGCATATGTGTTCTTTCCACAAACCACACATGGATCCACCAGTGGTCATTGCATGTGTGTTATTTCCACAAACCACACATGGATCAACCACTAGAGTCATTGCATGTGTGTTCTTATACTAAAACCACAAACCAGTACTAGAGTCATTGCATGTGTGTTCTTAAACTAAAACCAACATGGATCCACCAGTGGTCATTGCATGTGTGTTCTTTCCACAAACCACACATGGATCAACCACTAGAGTCATTGCATGTGTGTTCTTTCTAGAAACCAAACATGGATCAACCACTCGAGTCATTGCATGTTTGTTCTTATACTAAAACCACAAACCAGCACTAGAGTCATTGCATGTGTGTTCTTTTCCACAAACCACACATGGATCCACTAGTGGTCATTGCATGTGTGTTCTTTCCACAAACCAGACATAGATTAACCACTAGAGTCATTGCATGTGTGTTCTTTCCACAAACCACACATGGATCAACCACTAGAGTCATTGCATGTTTGTTCTTATACTAAAATCACAAACCAGCACTAGAGTCATTGCATGTGTGTTCTTTTCCACAAACCACACATGGATCAACCAGAGTCATTGCATGTGTGTTCTTTCCACAAACCACACATGGATCAACCAGAGTCATTGCATGTGTGTTCTTTCCACAAACCACACATGGATCAACCACTAGAGTCATTGCATGTGTGTTCTTATACTAAAACCACAAACCAGCACTAGAGTCATTGCATGTGTGTTCTTTTCCACAAACCACACATGGATCCACCACTAGAGTCATTGCATGTGTGTTCTTTCCACAAACCAGACATGGATAAACCACTAGAGTCATTGCATGTGTGTTCTTATACTAAAACCACAAACCAGTATTAGAGTCATTGCATGTGTGTTCTTTTCCACAAACCACACATGGATCCACCAGTGGTCATTGCATGTGTGTTCTTTCCACGAACCACACATGGATCAACCAGAGTCATTGCATGTGTATTCCTTCCACAAACCACACATGGATCAACCACTAGAGTCATTGCATGTGTGTTCTTATACTAAAACCAACACTAGAGTCATTGCATGTGTGTTCTTTTCACAATCCACACAAGGATCAACCACTAGAGTCATTGCATGTGTGTTATTTCCACAAACAAACATGGATCAACCACTAGAGTCATTACATGTGTGTTCTTTTCCACAAACCACACATGGATCCACCAGTGGTCATTGCATGTGTGTTCTTTCCACAAACCACACATGGATCAACCACTAGAGTCATTGCATGTGTGTTATTTCCACAAACCACACATGGATCACCCAGAGTCATTGCATGTGTGTTCTTTTCACAAACCACACATGGATCAACCACTAGAGTCATTGCATGTGTGTTGTTTCCACAAACAAACATGGATCAACCACAAGAGTCATTGCATGTGTGTTCTTTGCCACAAACCACACATGGATCCACCAATGGTCATTGCATGTGTGTTCTTTCCACAAACCACACATGGATCAACCACTAGAGTCATTGCATGTGTGTTCTTTCCACAAACCACATATGGATCCACCAGTGGTCATTGCATGTGTGTTATTTCCACAAACCACACATGGATCAACCACTAGAGTCATTGCATGTGTGTTCTTATACTAAAACCACAAACCAGTACTAGAGTCATTGCATGTGTGTTCTTAAACTAAAACCAACAGGGATCCACCAGTGGTCATTGCATGTGTGTTCTTTCCACAAACAACACATGGATCAACCACTAGAGTCATTGCATGTGTGTTCTTTCCACAAACCACACATGGATCAACCACTAGAGTCATTGCAGGTTTGTTCTTATACTAAAACCACAAACCAGCACTAGAGTCATTGCATGTGTGTTCTTTTCCATAAACCACACATGGATCCACTAGTGGTCATTGCATGTGTGTTCTTTCCACAAACCACACATGGATTAACCACTAGAGTCATTGCATGTGTGTTCTTTCCACAAACCACACATGGATCAACCACTAGAGTCATTGCATGTTTGTTCTTATACTAAAACCACAAACCAGCACTAGAGTCATTACATGTGTGTTCTTTTCCACAAACCACACATGGATCCACCAGTGGTCATTGCATGTGTGTTATTTCCACAAACCACACATGGATCAACCAGAGTCATTGCATGTATAATCTTTCCACAAACCACACATGGATCAACCACTAGAGTCATTGCATGTGTGTTATTTCCACAAACCACACATGGATCAACTACTAGAGTCATTGCATGTTTGTTCTTATACTAAAACCACAAACCAGCACTAGAGTCATTGCATGTGTGTTCTTTTACACAAACCACACATGGATCCACCACTAGAGTCATTGCATGTGTGTTCTTTCCACAAACCACACATGGATCAACCACTAGAGTCATTGCATGTTTGTTATTATACTAAAACCACAAACCAGCACTAGAGTCATTGCATGTGTGTTCTTTTCTACAAACCACACATGGATCCACCACTAGAGTCATTGCATGTGTGTTATTTCCACAAATCACATATGGATCAACCAGAGTCATTGCATGTGTGTTCTTTCCACAAACCACACATGTGGACCCACTAGAGTCATTGCATGTGTGTTATTTCCACAAACCACACAGGGATCAACCACTAGAGTCATTGCATGTGTGTTATTTCCACAAACCACACACGGATCAACCACTAGAGTCATTGCATGTGTGTTATTTCCACAAACCACACATGGATCCATTTGAGTCATTTCATGCTTGTTCTTATACTAAAACTAGCTCTGCCCCCCAATGGATCCACTATTAGACCGAGTCTTCTAGAAGGCACGCCATAACATAGTTGTTCTGCTTGACGATTGTTACATACCGTTTGATTGGGGCGCTTGGACGATTGGGATGGTCTTCGCGAGAGCGATCCTCGAGTAGGCTGTTATGCGGCATGATTGGCCACGCTTGCTCTGGACAAATTGGCATATTGCAAATGTTACGACTCACGGGTTCAGTGGGCCATATCCCAGTGTCACGTCCCCGTTACTTCTCTTCCTCCCCATACTTCTCTTCCTTCCCCTCAAAGCCACTTTCCCTACTTCACTTCCATCCTGCCGTAGCCGCAAGCCGACGACATCCGCCAATTCTCCGGTCGCTACCTTCATGGTAAGAAATCATTTTACAAGCTTTTGAACTTATCCTACACATTCCTGCTATTCGCCAATCTAACTGCTGATCTTTTTTCCGATTTCGATTTAACTTCAGCCAGGCGTATGTGGAGCCCAAGAATCGAGATCCTCGCGGCAACTTCGCAGCGCGTTCCGCCGTGGTGCTCCCACCCAGATGCTTTTGTTACTCCTACCGCGAGCTCCGCTCCACGAGCTCACAGGTTCAAGACGGCGCTGCGGCGCGCTCAGACGGAGCCGGCCGAACTACACCGGATTGCCCGCAGAGCTTGTCGTCCACCTTGCAGATGGGCACTTGATCGAAGTGATTAGGATCTCGTACGGGCAAGCCCAACTTCTCCAAGAGCAGGTGTCGTTCACGCCGCCGCGCCGCTTTGACGCGCTAATTTTCTGTGGGGACGGCTCTGCTTTTTCGACCATCACCGCCAGTGTTCCGGAACCAGAGCCGGGCCCACCGTCATGGTGCCGTGTCGTCAGGTCGGTCTCAGGCGCTGGCCCATATACGGTGCATGTGGGTGAACACCACCGCCGTCGTCGGATAGCATTCTTGTGCTAGCCGAGGCGCCGAAATGCCGGATGCCGCGGAGGTGGAGTATGTGGACCTAAGGTCGATCCTATGCGTTATCTCAGTACCTTTGTCGGTGCTGGACCGAATGTGCAGATGCATTTCTACATTTGTATCGAGAAGACCGATGGACAAATGTAGTACTTGTGCTGTCATCGTTAGACTTAAGTGATGCTTCTCACGTGCTTAGAGCATACGTACAGCGAATGTACCCTAGTTGTAGTTTTCAGTACTCCTTAATACTGACGAAGTTATTATATTGGTCCAATCAGCTTGTTGTTGTCACGCTAAAGTCCGCTTGCTCGACAGACCGGCAATACCGCAGTGCTCCCACTCCCGCATGTCGCTGTCACGTGTTCCGAGGGCCCACCGCCAGTGTCCTTCCCTCAAGCCATCGTCCCAACTTCTCTTCCATCCCGCCACTCCCGTCCGATGGTTGTAATCGATGATTTTCGTTGGATTGTTTACAAGTAATCTACGTTGATAATGCAACATGCAAATGGCATGTACAATTTCTAAAGTGGAAGCACTCACCGCTGCTATTGCACACATTTCTTAATATAGCTCGACAAACACATTACAATAATTGTACTCGCATTAAACACAACCGAAATTGCAACCATCCTAAACAACATCTAAACCCACATCACACAACTCTCGTCGGAGTCCACCTCGATTGGTGACATCGCCGTTCTTCCCCGACATCCACTCCCGCCTGTGGCTTGCCCTTCGCCAAGGAGGCAACAATGGCGTTCAGATAGCTTCCCTTCGCCTCCACATTGGAATCGACAATGACGAAGGTGACGGGTTGGCATGGAACGAAGCGCCGTCGCACTGGCGGCTCCTACCGAGCTCGACGCCAGATCAGTCCTTCTACAGTAGGAGGGGCCGAGCTCGTGACACGTAGCACACCGCTTCCTCTCAAGAAACCATGGCCATTTGATATTGCGATGGTAGGATCTTGGGTGGATCCGCCACAAGAGCCCTACCGAAGCGGTGGAGCGGATGGATCCAAGGCGCGAGCCATGACAAGTTACTAGGAGGGAGTAAGATTGTGGGCCAGCGTGTCGGTTCTGAGCAAGACCTCCCAAAGGATATGTACGGCAAGGTACCAAAAATTTCGTCCAATGCGCGATGTGGCTTTTGAACCACGGCGCGAAGTTTCTTTTGACAAGTCCACACGCTAGGTCCCCCACCTGTCAGCTGAATGTGGACGATAGGATTCTGCCCGAGTTATTAAGTAGGGATAAATCACACTTCACCACTACCCTGACATCCAAAGGCTCCTCTTTCTTCGCCGCTCCCTCGCTCATGGCTCGCTCAGAGGCGGCTCGCCTCGGCGGAATCAGGGTCGGCTCAACACCGTCAGCGGTGCCCCCATCAGGTACCGGAGGGCGCCCTACGATTACTACCCCGATATGCTGTGTTTGTGTGGTGAGAAGATGCCGAGATAGATTTCGTGGACCGACGAAAATACTGCAGGAAAATTCAGCAACTGCAGCATCAGAGCGGTAAGTTCCTACTGTAGGTACAATGGTAACCCGAATTCGGAAAGCGTAATGTAGTTCTTTTTTTGTTTCCTTCGATCTACTACGCAGGAAGGGAGGGGGACTGGCTGTGAAAAGTTTGTGTGGATTGAAAAGGCACTGACAGGTTTTCACAAAGAGCTTGTTCAGGATCTGCGTGATGCTGTGTGGGACAAGAAAGAGGAGATTCGTGCGATGGAGCGAGAGATCCGGGAGCTTCGCCAGTGCAGGAGGCAAAGGTGGAGGTGGTGAGACAGACGGGCTCAAGATTAGGCCAGATAGTGGACACAATTTCCTCATTATCTGGGCATTATCTGTTGCATTTGCAGTTTATGTTGCCATGTCGTTGTCTAGCAGCTGAAATAAGTTGCTGCTTCATGGAGTGTAGCGGCCAGCTTAAGAAATTGTTTTCCATCCCAGAAACTTATCATAAGTGTAATGCCAACAGCAGGGATTTATTAAGCGCCTATAAATAAATCATGTCTGTGCCACTAACACCCATCGATTTTGGAGAGGATTTAACCGCTCAGCTATCGCGATTGTTCAGATAGTAGTGGCACAGTCATAGTTTTGGATTCAACTAGTGGCCTCGGCCGTATCAAATCCTAAAGTCGTGATACATTTTACTCCGAGTACGAGGCGATTGTTTTACCGACAAGTTCCATGCACACAGCTCGAGTTTAACCGAACTACATATATAGGTTCAAGTTCAATACATCATTAGGCTGCTACACTGCTAGCCCTCTTTCTCCGCTTGGGTGCCAACTTTCTTCCTCTTTCCTTCACGCCCACCGGCTTCTTCATCTCTGCCTTCTTCCTCTTCCCGGTGCCAATTTTCTTACCTTCACGCACCTACATCTCCGGCCGAGGGAAGTCAGCCAATCAGCACTAAAATCTTGTCCCATCATCACTCCACTGCTTTGGTTTTCTTCCGCAACAAAATCACCGAGTCGGGCTGTCTTGTTTCTTACCTTGCGCTCTGAAAAAAAAAGACATGGATTACTACCTTATATCTACAGACTATAAACAGTTTTTTTGTGTGAATGTACCATCTCATACCTAGGTTTGGGAGCATTAAGGGGACATCCAACTGCTCTATGGCCTATAAGATGGCAGGTCTTGCATCCGTTTTTGCCCTTCTTTGTAGCACAGAAAGCCGAACCCTTCTTCTCGAGAAAATTCTTAAACCTATTCACCTGGGGTCTTCCGCCTTTTTTGTAACTGGGTCAGCAAAGCTCGAAAGACAGTTGGACTTGAGGCCACTGAGATGGGTCTGTACATGGCTCGACGGATCCAGCGTACGCAGCTCTGAACTTTTCCATAGAGTAGTAGTCTGACAAATACTGATCAAAATGTGGTAGAGTTCTTTTCTTCACCAAGAAGGCCAAGGCGTGGTCGTAAGGTTTCCTGGTATGCTGCCACTCTAAGCAGGTGCATTCTCGCAGCTGGATGTTCACAACATCGCTTTTGCCACTCTTGGACATATCGACCACCTCACAACTTCTATTGGTTGACGGGAGAACCTTAAGATGAGCAAGTCCTCGGCTTCTCTTGTGCAGTTGCTGTACAACTGGCGGTAGCATATGTCCTCTAAGTCTCCTACCGAAATCTCTCCTTATATTTAATAGCTTCATGATCATACCACGTATGCCGTCCATCAAGATATGAACAGGACGCACTTTTATGTCCTTCACCTAGTTATTCAGGCATTCTGCAATGTTGTTGTTTATGTAATCAACTTTGATGTCAGGGTTGAATTGACTCCTCTTCCATAGCTGCGAATGATGGATGGCTAAGTACTCTGGAAGTTCAGGGGCTTTGGCAAAAATCTTGCTCATGAAATAATCGCTGCTACTAGGTTTGTAAACTCTAGCAGCAGGAAACATGTAACAAAATACGCTTCCTGCGTAGTGTGAGTACAAGTTGAGCATCATATGGGCATGGCATTCTCTACCTTCAGCTCGTGGGAACACCTCCTTCACTGCATTCGTCAGCCCTTTGCATGCATCCGTTGATATAGCCAATGGATCCATGTGGCCTATTGATCTCTTGAGCTGCCTCATAAACCAGACCTAGTTTTCCTCCGCTTCGCTTCAAACAGCCCTAATGCCACCGGAACATCCAGCCAGACCATCAAGTGTCATGATGGCGATGGCAACCTTCCCATTTGCCAGTTAGGACAGTGCTGTCTACACTCAAATACGGCCTACAGCCGCCCTTGAATCCATCGATGCAAGGTTTAAGCGCCATGAAAAATCTTTTGAAATATATTTTACCACCTTCTGATTCGGTGTCAATCTCCACAACACTCCACGGACACCTAGCTTGTACCTCCGCCTTAAAGTTGTACAACATCCTGAAGCTATTGGTCCAATCCCCGTGCAAGACCCCTAGAGCTTTCTCTTTACCTTTCCAAACCGTGTAATACGAAAGGACAATGTTGTATTTAGAATCGAGGCTAGTCTGAATATTCTTCGCGGTCTCCTTAGGGTTATCCTTTAGTATGGACATAGATTGCATAGCCACCCACTCCGTATCAGCCATTGAGGATTTCAGTTTGCTTCCTGTCGGACACATGTGTGCAGGGCCCATTCTGTTCACCTACAACACAGATTCATTTAAAAGATAAGCGGAGTCGACTAGTTGCCAGAAAGATATCGGACATCAATTGTAGTTATAGAGTGAAAAGAGAGGGAGAGAGAGAGAGTTCTAATGGACATCAATTATAGTTATAGAGTGAAAAGAGAGAGACATCAATTGTAATCATCGATTAGAATACCAGCCTCATCGTTAAGTTCCTCGTCTATTTCATCATCACCAGATTCTTGATCCTCTACAGTGCTTGATTCTTCATCTGATTCAGAATCTTCGCCATCGTCTCTAATGCCTAGTACTGCACACATCATATTGACTCCCATGGGTGGGGCTGCACCATCGTCTCCACCCGGATGGACAGGAACATTGCCCCAGTCCACCTCACCGGCAACTCTGTTTTCTCCAAGACACTCGGTTGGTTGTGCTGCAACCACATGGGGTGGTCTTACGTTTGCACGCATCCTGTGTACTTCAAAGGGACAAACAGAGTCAATCAATTTCATCTTGAGTGTACAAAACCCTCTTGCTCTTCCTGTGTACATCCTCCTTCCTGATGTAATCTTTCCTGATGGTATCAGTAGGGCTTGACATCCGCGTTCCATTCCCCATAGAACTAGGCCTTTTGCTTCCGCTCTTGGGTGTGATCTCCTTACTGCCTCCCCTCATGGGTGTTGGCTCCAGGGTGCTGACATTATTGCCCGACCTCTGCGGCGTGTTCTTCTTCGAATTAGCCCTTTTGCTGCTACTATTGGGCATGTTCTCCTTCGTGCTGGCATTATTGCACGACCCAGTGGCGTGTTCGCCCAAATTAGCCCTTTTGCTGCTACTATTGGGCGTTCTCCTTCGTGCTGGCATAATTCCTCGACAAATGCGTGTCCCGCCCAAATTAGTGTTTTTCTGCTCCCACCGGGTGTGGTAGCCTGTGGCTATTCGCCTTTGCTACCACTCCTGGAGTTTTCACCACCGTGCTAGCCCTCTTAGCATTTTTGCTGCTACCGCTCGGTGTGGCATTTTGACCGATCTCGGGGTGTACTCATGCATGGTGCCTTTGTCATGCGACTCTTGGGCGCCCTCTTCTCCGGGCGTGGTCTCCTTGGTGACGTTCTTCTTCGGGGTGCCCTTTCTGGGGATGCTCTTCCTGCTCCTCTTTATGACGCTCCTCCGTAAGACTCTCCTCTGTTCGAAGCCACCCTCAGTCGCACCAGCCTCAGTGATGCCATGGATCAGGTCATGCATGCCTTCTAAAAGTCCATCATCTCTATTGTCGAGTTCCAATTCCTCTCCAACCGTGAGCACTACCAAGTGGAAGTAAACTTCACCTCTATAATGTTTCCTTGTAAACGGTACGACTAAATCCCTGGCATCTTTCACTTCGATAGCCTTTTTGCTCCTGTAACCATAATATAACAAACGTGCTTCCTGGGAGGACCCCCATAGCACCTTCACACATAACGATGCCATCAGGTCAGATAACTCTACCACTTCAGGGTCGTATCTGCCAAGGATTACATCAAACTCATCATAGAATTTTTCTGTGCCATCATCTAATTTTGTAGTATAATCTGCAACACCGACATGAACGATTACTTTGCTATCATCAGGTTCTTCAGGATAGAAACCTCTGAGAGGTTCGAGAGATGGAGCGGCACCATCAGACCCAGCCCCAATGCCACCACCGCCATCACCAGCATCATCGTTAGCTGGATCAACCTCGGTGGAAGTACCATGACCAGGAGCCAAGGCGAGGGCCCTTAGCAGCGGGAGCTACATTACATGGTGGACAGGCAGGGCCCCTTCTAACGGCAGCCACAGTAGGATCAGCTGCTGCCATGCCATCTCAACGATCAGGAGTAGTTCCCACAACAGAAGTGTATCGAGTGCTAGCAGAGTCCAGACCATGAGGTGGCTTCAGACCAGCAGCTCGCTGAACCCGAGCACGGGTTCGAGGAGGAGAGAATGGTTCAGTATTTGCAACAACACTGGGGTAGCCTCCGGAAGCCTTAGTTTGCTCAGCAGCAGGGATTGGGTCAACAACGTCCAGATCAACAACAACACGAGGACGACCAGTACCAGCAGATTCGAGAGCACGGGTTCGCACAACTTGAGGACGGTTTCGAGGAGGAGCAGCACACAAGGCGGCGGTCTTGGCAACAACAGCGGGGCAGCCTCCGGACGCCTTAGTTTGCTCAACAGCGGCATGGATTGGGTGAGCAAGAGTCAGCAACACGGGCACGGGACGGGACGACCAAGTACCAGAGATTCCAGAGCGAGTTTTCCACAACGGCAATACGGGACTCCTACGAGGAGGTTGCCCGACGTAAGCATGTCGCGGACGAGGAACCACATTTTGCTCAACAACGTTAGGGGTTCGAGTTAGACCTCCCCGTCCAATAATAGTGGCGACTCCTAGTAGCAGGAGCTTCCTCATCCACTATGTTACACACCAGCGTAACCACGCGAAGCCTAACATGCTATTTCATCAACCCAATTAGATGACTGTCACACGCTATATGAACCCTGAAGCCTCGTTCATCAACGATGCTGAACCGTGCGTACCGCTCGCCTCATTTCAGCAAGTTCACGACAAAGAACTAAACTAGGGACGGTTATAACTGCACAGCGCTACTTCCATCTTCGCACTCGAGCCGGTTTCCACGCGTTTCTTCCCATGTGCTAATTTAACAAGGTAGCCGCAGATGCTCACCAGAACCGTATTTGGGTTCAGCGAAGATCCTAGTTGATGTAAAATTGGTGACAAAAGATAAGAATTGTTTGTCGGCGTGTTAGCAAACAATTCTATGTTCGATATATCTCTGTAATGCCAATAGCCAGCTAGCAGTTATAGGTAGTGAATAGCAAAGAGAAGAGCAGCTCACCAAATTAGCCGTAAGTACTTCTTCCTCGGCAAATGGATTCGCCATCCTTCAAGTTGCTCAAATGGCGGTAGAGGCGGGCTAGATCGTCGCAACGGCTGGCACAGCATTCGGCATTAGAGCTCGGTAGCAGCGAGTAGGCGTAGCAACTTGGCGCCAGAAGTCAAATGCCCGAAGAGATCATTCTGGTTGGAGAGGGGATTTCGACGCCGCCGGTGCTAGGGTTCAGGCGAAAGGAGGAAGGGAGTGGATTTGTGAATTTGGTCAACACACGATGATCTTTTAGTATCTCGTTTCGCCTACATGGTTGTTGTGTTGGCGCCCGCATCACGGACAGATAACCGACATGTGGGTCCCGACCGTCTACTTCACGGGGCAGTTTCACGACATGTTTGGATTTGGCAGGGGTGAGACGATTTGCCTTGAAATGGCCCCTCTCGGTAGTTGGCGGCCCAACTTTTTGAAACGCGGTAATTTCAGGCAACTTAGGTACCGCCATGCGCTGGCCTGCCAACTTTGGTACCGCAGACGAACAAGCCCCTAGAGGTTAGCCCTCAACAATGATGTTTAATAGCACCATCAAGAACCTAAGAACAAAATCACCGTCTTTGAGTGCTGAAATGTCACTACTTTGGAATCCACATAAAAACGACAGAAAATGTGCAGACCAGAAAACTTAAGCTAATGTCCGTAGGCGGAATTTTCACAAGTGCAAATGCAAACTTTTGCATAAAGGGTTTATACGATCGAAAAGTGAACACTAAAGGAGGTAAAAGACCCAGGAAATATGAGTGAACCAAATGCTTTATTTCATTGATCATATAAGGTACTTATTTCATAATATAAAATATGTTAAGTGTAAAAGGGACGTAGCTGCGCTATGTTCCATGGCCGATCAGTCTCCGGATAATCATCATTGGGGTCACGAATCTTACACTTGCGAGCCTTTCCTGGCCTATATTTCAACTCGTGAATATCGAGGAGGTAATAGGGACCATTGAGCAACACTTTTCTTATGACGAACGGTCCTTCCCAAGGCATGGATAGTTTGTGTGACTTTTTTGCTTGAGGCGAAGCACAAGATCCCTAATGCCTGAATTTCCTATGATCAATAATAGGGTTATTGCAGTACTTGTAGCAGCAAATATTATTTATAAAATTCATCCCTTTTAAGCTTTGCAAATGGCAACAACACAACCCCGCAGCGACGTTGTCAATGCGTCCATGTTCGCACCCAAAACGGAGTTTGGAAATAGTCCACACTATAAGTTGCTAGGATAATGGTAACTGAGAGAGTATTAAAGTAACTAACAATAAAGAACTAAATGAGAACAAGGTAAAGTAATACTGAAAGTAAACAATTGGGGTTGTAGATGTAGAATTGACTAGAGTAAGGTGGTGTCTAGCCTTTTGGTTTCACTAGTACTAGAGGGGCAACTATGCAGCCATTTATTCGAATTACACAAGATACATATTTAGATAAATAAACGACCGCCAATGATTCCGCGTTGTCACACATGTGTACTACATAGAGCCTCGCATCATTATCACTCGTGCAAGTTAATAATATACTCTAGACCAAAGGATCACATGAACTCATCTATCTCCTCCTTGTCACTAGGGAGAGAGTAATATAATAGATCAAGCCACAAACTCTAGGGTTACATATTAGATCATACCTCAACCTAGAACCAAATCAATTACTCAATCATAGATGAACAATAACACAAAGAAGAATTCATGGACATCATCATGTTCAATCTTACAAATACTAAATACAAGAGAGAGGGAGATGGAGGCATTGATGGAGATGGAGATGGTGATGGAGTCGGCGCTCGATTCATGGTGGTGGTGATGGTGATGGCCTCCTTCTATTCTTCCTCTTGTTTGAATGGTGTGGGGTGTAGATGGAGATCTAGATCTTGGAGGTGTGGAGGCTATGGAGATGGCATGGTGGCAGAGCTCCACTGTGGATGTTTATGGAGAGGTATCCTTCTCCCTTGGCTCCTCACCTCTTTATATAGGCCTAGGGAAGCCCCCAATAGTCCCCAATACGTTCCTTATTACCTAAGGAAGGTCTAGGAACAAACAAGGACACATTCTGTGAAGAAACGCGTCCAGAAACGTGTTTCCTTGCGTCTAGGCCCGTGGTACATGCGGACGGTACGACCGTACCCGCCCGTACCAGTGGTCATTAATGGCGGAGTATGCTTTCGTATCTTGACCACCATTTTTTCATACGAACTCTGATTTGGGTGTTCTTCAGCTCGTTGGATTCGTATGGACGAGGGCTACAACACCATGGCATTATATATTTATTTGGAGTTGATGAAAAAATCCACTTTTCCACCCCTCGAATGGCTAAGTCTGGTGCCTTTAGCTCCTCCATATTCCATCATGTTGATTCCTTTTGCCTTTCTTTATCCATAATACATCACAACACCTACTCACAAGTCAAACACAAGAAAAAGTAATAAAATCCTACTAAAACTACTAGTTTTGCAAAGTCCATGTGAAAATGAAGGAGAACTATTAATCATACATAATAGGCATAGCTGTAGCTAGATATAGCATGTAATGAGTGATAATATGAATAATTTATATACTTAAATATGCTTCAACTTCCCCAAGATAGACCCTTGCTCGTCCCTAAGCAAGATGGTGGCTTATGGACAAGGTCATCATGTTCATGAGACATGAGTCGATACCTTAAATGAGGCAAAAATTGAAACAAAAGTACAATATCGGATGTAGAAGATCGATGCCTTGTATCCTTATTTTCCACGCAAGCTCAAAGTAAGAAAGAACATATTCATACAAGACAACACAGGCTTAGTTATGTCAATCCATAAAAGATCAATTAAAAACTTCAATACTCCATGTCAAAAGTGAATCTATCTTTGAAAGCAAACTTGTGATCCTCCTATTGCACCTTTTATGTTTTTTATATCCTCACTTTTGTAGAGTAAGGGCTTCAACGATAATATGAATTAACTTCTTGTTGGCAGTCATATGTGTCCAGCAGTTCATTCATTTGAAAGGCTTATCAAAGATAGATAGATGACAAGAATATTATACAAGCTTCGATAAGTCAAGACAATCAAATTAAAGTTTAATATAAGTATAAATAACTAGAAGTGTAACAATCAATCCAATTCTTATAGTTAATTCTCAGTTTGCCAAGGAACACTAGGATGTTTTAATAGCATAATTGAGTAAGAGAGTTCATGTCCTAAGTAGCATAACAGTGAAGTATCTTATTGCCGCCCACATCAGTAAATCAAGGCTATCAAAACACTTCTAATCCAATCATTGTATTTCAAGAAAATTCATAAAGTAGTAACGAGATGTAACTACCTCGGTGAATTACGCTCCTAGTACAAGCCTGGATGATCAGAAATGGTTGAAATAGTACGGTGGGGCCCAAATGCCACTCACAGGTAGACCTTTCGGCCGTCCCAACCATTTCCAAACATCAGGACAAGAACGGGTGGCGTAATCGGCAGGCGAAGGGATCAACTACATACACAAATGAGTATGTATGCAAGCCACCATACAATAGTACATCAGAGCCATTCCATCTAAAAAGAAAGGAAATATAGCAACGCCATACGGCAAGATCCAAATATCCTAGATAGATATAATAGTTTAGGATATCTCCTCATACATCAATCAACAGAGTATCAAGCGGAAGCGGAAGACAAAATCCGAGTACGGATAAGAAGCAAATCGGCATAAGATGCCCCATAAATAAGCACATCCCGCCCACAGATCTCACGGATCCCGTTCCGGAATCTCTACACCAATGATCGCCCACATCGTCTGCCTCTTCCACCCAAGATCCTTCTTGCGAGGGTACCTGCTCATCCGAACCAATAATTTATCGTGTGAGACCCTAGGGTACTCAAAAGTCTTTATGCCTCTAAAGGGGACACAACCTGGGGTGACGCAATTGCAGCAAAAGATAAACCCTAGCAATTCTATAGATACTCGCTAACCATCCGCCTAGCCAGAGATAGACGGATGTCCGTGAATTAATAACAACAGTTATAATAGTTAATACGGTGATATCCACAGATCCATCCTCCTCCTCGCTTACCGACGAGGAAGCGGACGAACAACCCCCCATCCGTTGGCAGTTTTATTATCCATTCCGTGAGTATCGCACTATTTACTAGTCAGGTACCTAGTCTAGTAAAATTATAAGCGGTACTTTAGTTATGCTTGTCTATGATCGAGAAATTGTGCTCCAAGTCGTCCATAACCGCGGACACGGCTTTCAGAAAGTTTTACCCTGCAGGGGTGCACAAATAGCAACACACACTCGATATGCCTCGGAAAAACCAAATCAAAACCAACGAGACAGTCACGACAAAGCGATCACAGGATTCAGAAATATTTCAGGGGGCCACCCCATTGAGCTACCCGCAACGGTTAATGACCAGACGGCCTCAAGGTTTGTGGAGCCGGTCAGAAACGATCGGGAACCCGAAAGTGTGACTGGCTTGTCGACATAACAGAACGGGTCACGGACCTAAATAGACAAAGGTGCTCCTCGCACAATCTTAAATAAAGCGAAGGCATGGCATAGGTACAGGATCGTAAATAAAACCTCAAACTAGTTTGTGGCCCCAAGAAATAAGAATGAATCAAGCTCTGCCTGGGGGTCCATAAGCCTCCGGATGTGGATAGCGAATATTCTTGGAACAAGAATCAAGTACTTTCGGTCTTACGGGACACAAGTGAGCCTGAAAACCAAATAGCGAATATGGCTCACCGATGCCACTTTCATTAGTTATCCCATTACTACTCGTGTTAAGTTGTTTAGGTACCGTTATCCATCAGACACTCACATACCCTACACATGATGTTCTACGACTCGCATGGCTCAAACAACTCCTGTAGTAATGGCTCATAGGGTGGAGGAACAAGCTTCGGTGGGGTTTAAAAATAAAGGCTATGCAATACTTGGGATTCAATTTAATGCAATCGCGACTCAATGATGCAAGAATAAGATAGAGGCAATAGGTACTATATGTATGCAAGCATGTGGTAGTGCTTGCACAGCAGCTCGATTGAAGCAAGTGATGGATCAGGTAGTGCTCCTGGTTCTCTTGATATATCCCCGCCAGCCGTCTATTCAAGAAGAACCAAACAAACAAGGGCCAACATAAATAAAGTGCACAAGCATATGAATAAATGCATCAAGCAAACAATCATGCCATGATGAATGATGCACAATTTGCATGGCAATGCAGTAGCATGGCATGGGTGAGGTGTGGAACACAAGAATAAATCATTTTATTGAGTTTTAGCCCCATTTTAATCTCATATTAGTTGCTGTATACTTTATATTTATATGATGCATGCTTCAAATCAAACCATGGAATGCATAAACAGAAAGGTCTCGTCGAGCTAATCATTTTAGACATATCATTTATTGAATTTGGACTTATAAATCAAAAGTTATTAATTATTTAAGAAAAAGGGGCAATTATTGTAATTTAAATAAACTTGGAAATTTAAGTGTTCAAAATATATTTTGGATTGCATATTTGAAATCCTCACATTTTTCTGATTTGAAAACATATATTATTTGTATTATTTGGGTTAATATTTGAAAAGATAATTAAAAACAGAAATATATTTGAATTTGAAATAATTAGAAAAGATTTGAATTTAAAACAGAAACAGGCAATACTTTTCTCACACAGGAAAAACTAACGTGGCAGAAAAGGTTTTCTCACCGCAGCAGTGTTTACCGCCTGGTGACACTGACAGATGGGACCGCTGGCTCGCAGGCCCACTTGACAGAGAACGGTGGGGGGCTGCCCACGTGGCGCGGCGAGGGAGTGTGGGTTGAGGGTGCTTAACTAGGGGGGCCTATCTGCAAAACTTCCGCGGAGACAGACAGGTGGGACCGATTGAGCGCCGAGTTATGGACGCAAAAAGGCGGTGTAAGCGAAAACGTGGTCAGATTGTGCTTCTTCCTCGCGTGCAGAGACCGATCGGTGCTCGCACGCGCGGACGCGACGCGGGGATCGAACCAGGGACCTGCGGGCGCGCGCTGGGGTGGCGAACCGGTGCGGTGGGTTGGGCTAGGTGGCAGAGAGGTGGTCTGGGGCCTAGCTAAGGTTTCTGCGACGCTGCGGGGACGAGCAGACGCACACGACGCCGGGGCACAGAGGGTGCTCGACGGAGCGCACGTCGCGGCCAGGACATGACGGTGAAAGCGAGGGTGTCCAGGAGGGAGGTGGGCTCACCACGAGTGTGTCGGAGGCGTTGGATCGGGTCGGCGGGCAGACGATCGGTGATGACGCAGACGGACGGCGATCTAGGGTTTCGCGGCGGGCGCGTCGGTGTTCTTCGGCTCCGGTGCTCCTCCTCTACGACGGCGCGTACAGGACGATGTAGTGGACGACCGTGAGCTTCCTCGACACCCAGGAGCGCCACGCCACCGGCTGGTAGAGGGAGATCGGTGGAGGCCGAAGGTTGGCCGGCGAGGTGTAGGCGGCGACGGTGGAGAAGAGAGGGGGAGGAAGCAGGGCTCCTCGGCCAGATCTGGAGAGGCAGAGGGGGTGGTGGGGTAGCAAGGCGGCGGATGCCGTGGGAGGTGGTAGACGATAAAGGTGGCTCGGCCACCTTTTCGTCCTCCTCCTCACGTGCTCGGCTAGGAGGCCGAGGCAGGGCAGTGGGAGGCTTCAGTGGGGCTAGAGGCGAGGCCAAGGTCGGGTGGTTCGGCTGGGGCCCCTAGGGCAGAGAAAGGAGAGGGAGGGAGGTCGGGAGCTCGGGCTAGGGTTGGGAGCTAGGCTCGGGTAGAGAGGGGGTATGGCTCGGGGTAGCTAGGGTTGGGGTGGTTCGGGCTGGGTGAGGGACCAGGTGGGGCCTGCATGGCAGGTAGAAGGGAGGGCCGAAAGAGAGGGGGAGATGGTAGCTTAGGGTTTAGGTCATGGTGGGGTTTAGGAGAGAGGGGGGTTATGGTGATGATGATGGAGTAGGTTAGATGACTAGGGTTAGGGTTTAGGGTTAGAGTTAGATGAGGGCAAGGTAGATTAGGGTTTACTATGGACAAGGTCAAGCCAAGATCAACCAAGATCAAACCAAAACAAAACAAGAAAAGAGGGGGAGGTGGTTTAAGCATGATCAAATAAGATCAAGCCAAAAGAAAAGATAGAGGTAGAGATGATCCACCCAAGAACAAATAAAATCCAAATGACAAGCAAAGGTGGTGCTTGCATGGCCCATGAATTATTTAATGCCATGATAATTCTTGTGAAAACAATATTCTTTCATGGCATTATTATTATGCAACCCGAAGTTGGAGTAAGGCCCAAGCAAAGGAATTTAGAAAGAATTCCAAGTGGAGTATATGGAGATGATCACATTGGATTATATTTGGGACTTGCTAGTGTCTATATGCCACTAGGTATTTAATAAGCCCACAAAATATCCCAACATGATGATAACCCCAAAAACACACATATGGAAGCTAGGAAAAAGGTTCCACCCACAAGGCATGCAAAGGTGGCCATGTGGCTCTCATGTATCAATAATGTGAAAACAACATGACACTAAGATGAGAGCATGTGGTAAAAGAATTGGATCCATCCCAACCCACATGAGCTAGAGATAAACTCAAATAAAGCCAAGCTCATATTTAGTTGGATGGTGGAATTATAAGGTGGTGACAGAGAAAAGGTGGTGGAGTTAATAAGAGATATGCCCCCAACTCAACTTGGGCATTACACAATATATCAAGAACCAAATACAATATCAAGAGGCAAATACAATTAATAATGCATATGAGATAAGAACCAAATGGAAAAGGGTTTGATATGATGCTCAAATGCAAGGAGGCATGATGACATGAGCATGATACAATGATGATGCAACAATTATATATAGGAAGGTAGCATCTATATAGACTAGGCTAGTAGCATTGCAATTGTTAGACAATTGGGATGCTACAACTCTCCCCCACTAAACAAGAATCTCGCCTCGAGATTCCTAGGAAAAAGAAAACAACACAAGGATAGGCGGGTGTCCGAACGAAGGTTACCCTCACGTTCCCAAGGTGATGAAGAACTGAATGGTGCGACCACTACACCTTGCAAAACTTGCTAGACTTGTTGCGAGTCTTGCGTTTTGCTAGAGACACAAAGGTTTGGATGGATTGAAGGATAAAAGAATAGAACCACTTGTGAAAGAAAGGACAGGATGATGGATCACGAATAAGAGAAACACGCCGTTAAGATTAAAGATTTACCGATACAAGAGAGGATGGATCTTTGTGTCGCCGGAAGAAAAGAGCTAGATTGGAGAGGTTTTGAACCACTATGACAATAGCATCGTATCCTCTCTCGGATTAGATAAATGAAGTTCGGAAACAATATTGCCTTCAAACAATAGAGTCCCTTGATATCGACAGAAAGATTTAGTTAGACATCGTCGGATTAGATTCTTGTTGCGCCGGTAAGAACCAGAGGATCACGCAATTGAGGTGCGCGGATATAACTTCCAGAGACGGATGTGAAGCCAGATCATGGTGGAATCCTGAGAAGCAAAGAATATGGAGGATCTGGAGTTTATTGAAGAGATACTTATTGCTTTCTTTAGCCTTGAGGCTACGCAATAGATTTGCGGCTGATGGTCTCAACCATAATTGGCTTTACCACAGCAAAAGAATTGATGAAACAAAGAGAGATAGTTTCCTTCCATCTTGTTTGAGGATGTCGAGCACCGGTAGAAAGACGAGGAACGAAAGGAGTTTGCGTTTGTTTCCACCAGATAATTGAAGATTTGCTCCGTGTAGGAAAAGACGAGATCACCAACAAGAGATTATTGATTACTTTCTTCGAGGGAGCACTCCGGAAAAACAAGGACGGAAGTAAAAGTATCGAGGGATAAAGGCCACTTCTAACTTCTGTGGAATGAGTGAAATCACATTAATTTACCAATTCAATGTACAAGAGCGAATGATAAGAGTAGTGGTATGGTAGCTACTCCATCCCGCACTCAAAGCATTACTCCACACATGAATAAGAAAACCATGCAACCCAACTACCGAAACAGACTGAAGGTATTGACAAGAAGAGCTCATGGAACTCCGTTAGAAACAAGGATAGATGCAAGCGATTCACCGGATCCAAGATAGATAAGGGTGATGATGTTGTCGTCATATCATAAGTAACCAGCCACCGGAAAGATATGAAGGAAGATCACGGGGACAACTGCAAGATTCCACAGATAAAGAAAAAGATAGCACCACTTGAACAGAAGGATTACGAAAGATCTGAAAAGTCTTCATGGCCTCCGGTGGATTGAGCATAGATGATAGAACGAGAGGGTTTCAAAAGATCACTTGATGAGACTGAGGTGAAAGAACTCCATGTTCTTCTTGAAAAGATTGAGAGAGATTTAGCGGTCTTGAGGAAAACTTCAGCGAAACGACGATGATAACTCGCCAACAAGGAACAAGTCCGGATTTGATTGAAGATGGAAGATGGAATTAACAATGAACTTGCTGATTCCAGAATTGAAGTGATATATTTAGCGTATGACGGGTTTAGATAGGTGACTTCAAAAAGTCAGAATTCTCACTTTGAGACTTTGCACATAGGCAGTGCTCACGAAGCTTGAGAGAAAGAGACACAGATGATCTTCCATGTCCTTCCATTGATATGGAATAGGCAAGCATATTACCAACATATACCACCATGGATTAACAGGATATTCCCAGAATATCAAGTTCAAGAGGCGGGAGAAACGAACAAATGCTCGAAACACTTTCTGAACTCAACGCTCTTTTGAAAGATCAACATTAAGAGCACGGGTTCGTGTTGAAGAAGATGCACTGGCAGAATAGATTATCTGGCCCTTCGGAAGAAAAAGAGATGTCACCTGGTTCACATTGTCAATTGGGTCACCGGTTACAAAGATAAGAAGATCTTAGATAAGAACGATGATATAGCTTTGCTTATGGTATGAGCTATCAAAGACGAAAAAGATGTGCAGATATGGAGTTCAGAAAGATGTGCAAAGATGATGATGATGATAGATCCGTAGTGCCTTGAGAAGCTTCGGTTTTCCAAGGATGCTTGAATAAGCATAGATAGGATCACGGTGTACCCAAAATCACAGGAGTATCTTTGGCAATCCGGAGTGGTAGCATTTTCCATATTCCAATCGACACTATCATGAGTGGAGTATAGCTATGCCGAGAACCAAATTACAATCAAAGATCGGATCGACACATGTTATGTAATTAGCCCAAGAGAAAAGGAGATGAAAAGAAACTCCAAGATTAAGCGCCGGTGACAAAAGAATGAGTTAGCATGGACATGCTGATAAAAGGAGATAGATAATGTTTCACACACGACTGGAGAGGAGTGTGGAAACTCAGATGTATCAAAGAAAAAATTTCCGCATTTTTCGGCATTAAAATACCAATAGATGCGCAAAATCTCTTAGCAGATAGAGATTAGCTACTGATGATTTCACAGAACGTGGAGTTGCTAGAAGGAAGAACACCCTTAAGAAGATGGCACCGGTTAACAAGGAGTCAGATAGGTCGCCGGTTTTCAAAAGCACAAGATGGAATGTACCAACAGTTGATACCCAAAGGCAGATTGTGATAACAACTTGGATGCAACAGATAGACAAGGAATTACACACACACACACACTGTCTATGGTACTACGGAAACCCAGAACACGTGAATCCTAGTTTGAAGTTTAAGAAGAGGATTGAAAACGTTACACTTCCTTACCAGAAAAGGTGGTGATTGGGTAAGAAGAAAAGTGGAAGCAGTCCTACTCTCGCGTTTTGTTTTTCCCTAGTATACATAACTACCAAAAATATTTGCTAGACAGACAACGACCATTTGGCTGAGACCCTGAAGGGCGGGATGGCTCTGATACCAATTGTAACTACCTCGGTGAATTACGCTCCTAGTACAAGCCTGGATGATCAGAAATGGTTGAAATAGTACGGTGGGGCCCAAATGCCACTCACAGGTAGACCTTTCGGCCGTCCCAACCATTTCCAAACATCGGGACAAGAACGGGGCGTGAATCGGCAGCGAAGGATCAACTACATACACAAATGAGTATGTATGCAAGCCACCATACAATAGTACATCGAGCCATTCCATCTAAAAAGAAAGGAATATAGCCCATACGGCAAGATCCAAATATCCTAGATAGATATAATAGTTTAGGATATCTCCTCATACATCAATCAACAGAGTATCAAGCGGAAGACAAAATCCGAGTACGGATAAGAAGCAAATCGGCATAAGATGCCCCATAAATAAGCACATCCCGCCCACAGATCTCACGGATCCCCGTTCCCGGAATCTCTACACCGAATGATCGTTGCCCACATCGTCCGTCTCTTCCACCCAGTATCCTTCTTGCGAGGGTACCTGTTCATCTGAACCAATAATTTATCGTGTGAGACCCTAGGGGTACTCAGCAAGTCTTTATGCCTCTAAAGGGGACACAACCTGGGGTGACGCAATTGCAGCAAAAGATAAACCCTAGCAATTCTATAGATACTCGCTAACCATCCGCCTAACTAGAGATAGACGGATGTCCTGAATTAATAACAACAGTTATAACAGTTAATACGGTGATATCCACAGATCCATCCTCCTCCTCGCTTACCGACGAGGAAGCGGATGAACAACCCCCCATCCGTTGGCAGTTTTATTATCCATTCCGTGAGTATCGCACTATTTACTAGTCAGGTACCTAGTCTAGTCAAATTATAAGCGGTACTTTAGTTATGCTTGTCTATGATCGAGAAACTATGCTCCAAGTCGTCCATCACCGCGGACACGGCTTTCAGAAAGTTTTACCCTGCAGGGGTGCACAAATAGCAACACACACTCGATATGCCTCGGAAAAACCAAATCAAAACCAACGAGACAGTCACGACAAAGCGATCACAGGATTCAGAAATATTTCAGGGGGCCACCCCATTGAGCTACCCGCAACGAAGTTAGCTGACTCCGAGACGGCCTCAAGGTTTGTGGAGCCGGTCAAACGATCGGGAACCCGAAAGTGTGACTAGGCTTGTCGACATAAACGGGTCACGGACCTAAATAGTACAAAGGTGCTCCTCGCACAATCTTAAATAAAGCAGTAAGGCATGGCATAGGTACAGGATCGTAAATAAAACCTCAAACTAGTTTGTGGCCCCAAGAAATAAGAATGAATCAAGCTCTGGCTCAGGGGGGTCCATAAGCCTCCCGGATGTGGATAGCGAATATTCTTGGAACAGAATCAAGTACTCGGGGTCTTACGGGACACAAGTGAGCCTGAAAAACCAAATAGCGAATATGGCTCACCGATGCCACTTTCATTAGTTATCCCATTACTAATCAGGTTAAGTTGTTTAGGTACCTCGTTATCCATCAGACGCTCACATACCCTACACATGCTGTTCTACGACTCGCATGGCTCAAACAACTCCTGTAGTAATGGCTCATAGGGTGGAGGAACAAGCTTCGGTGGGGTTTAAAAATAAAGGCTATGCAATACTTGGGATTCAATTTAATGCAATCGCGACTCAATGATGCAAGAATAAGATAGAGGCAATAGGTACTATATGTATGCAAGCATGTGGTAGTGCTTGCCTGGCAGCTCAGTTGAAGCAAGTGATGGATCTGGGTAGTGCTCCTGGTTCTCTTGATATATCCCCTTTCAGCCTATTCAAGAAGAACCAAACAAACAAGGGCCAACATAAATAAAGTGCACAAGCATATGAATAAATGCATCAAGCAAACAATCATGCCATGATGAATGATGCACAATTTGCATGGCAATGCAGTAGCATGGCATGGGTGAGGTGTGGAACACAAGAATAAATCATTTTATTGAGTTTTAGCCCCATTTTAATCTCATATTAGTTGCTGTATACTTTATATTTATATGATGCATGCTTCAAATCAAACCATGGAATGCATAAACAGAAAGGTCTCATCGAGCTAATCATTTTAGACATATCATTTATTGAATTTGGACTTATAAATCAAAAGTTATTAATTATTTAAGAAAAAGGGGCATTTATTGTAATTTAAATAAACTTGGAAATTTAAGTGTTCAAAATATATTTTGGATTGCATATTTGAAATCCTCACATTTTTCTGATTTGAAAACATATATTATTTGTATTATTTGGGTTAATATTTGAAAAGATAATTAAAAACAGAAATATATTTGAATTTGAAATAATTAGAAAAGATTTGAATTTAAAACAGAAACAGGCAATACTTTTCTCACACAGGCAAAACTAGCCGCAGACAGTGACATGTGGGCCTCCTGCTGACTGGGCGACAACGTGGCAGAAAAGGTTTTCTCATCATGGCAAAGGTTCCAGCCCGTGACGCTGACAGATGGGACCGCTGGCTCGCAGGCCCACTTGACAGAGAACGGTGGGGGGCTGCCCACGTGGCGCGGCGAGGGAGTGCGGGTTGAGGGTGCTTAACTAGGGGGGCCTATCTGCAAAACTTCCGCGGAGACAGACAGGTGGGACCGATTGGAGCGCGGGTTACTGGACGCAAAAAGGCAGGGGTGTAAGCAGAAACCGTGGTCAGATTGTGCTTCTTCCTCGCGTGCAGAGACCGATCGGTGCTCGCACGCGCGGACGCGACGCGGGGATCGAACCAGGGACCTGCGGGCGCGCGCTGGGGTGGCGAACCGGTGCGGTGGGTTGGGCTAGGTGGCAGAGAGGTGGTCTGGGGCCTAGCTAAGGTTTCTGCGACGCCAGGGGACGGCGACGCACGACGCCGGGCACAGAGGGTGCTCGGAAGACGCCACGTCACAGGACACGACGGTGAAAGCGAGGTGTCCAGGAGGGAGGTGGGCTCACCGCGAGTGTGTCGGAGGCGTTGGATCGGGTCGGCGGGCAGACGATCGGTGACGACGCAGACGGACGGCGATCTAGGGTTTCGCGGCGGGCGCGTCGGTGTTCTTCGGCTCCGGTGCTCCTCCTCTGCGCGTATAGGACGATGCAGTGGACGACCGTGAGCTTCTCGACACCACCCAGAGCGCCACGCCACGGCTGGTAGAGAGAGATCGGTGGAGGTCAAGGTGGCGCCGGTGTGTAGGCGACAGTGAGAAGAGAGGGGAAGCAGGGCTCCTCGGCCAGATCTGGAGAGGCGAGGGGTTCCGTGGGGTGGTGGGAGTAGCGAGGCAGGCAGATGCCGTGGGGAGGTGGTAGACGATAAAGGTGGCTCGGCCACCTTTTTGTCCTCCTCCTCACGTGCTCGGCTAGGAGGCCAGGGCAGGGGCCAGGTGGGAGGCTTCCAGGTGGGGCTAGAGGCGAGGCCAAGGTCGGGGTGGTTCGGGCTGGGGCCCCCTAGGGCAGAGAGAAAGGAGAGGGAGGAGGTAGGGAGCTCGGGCTAGGGGTGGGAGCGAGGCTCGGGTCGAGAGGGGGTATGGCTCGGGGTAGCTAGGGTTGGGGTGGTTCGGGCTGGGTGAGGGACCAGGTGGGGCCTGCATGGCAGGTAGAAGGGAGGGCCGAAAGAGAGGGGGAGATGGTAGCTTAGGGTTTAGGTCATGGTGGGGTTTAGGAGAGAGGGGGGTTATGGTGATGATGGAGTAGGTTAGATGACTAGGGTTAGGGTTTAGGGTTAGAGTTAGATGAGGGCAAGGTAGATTAGGGTTTACTATGGACAAGGTCAAGCCAAGATCAACCAAGATCAAACCAAAACAAAACAAGAAAAGAGGGGGAGGTGGTTTAAGCATGATCAAATAAGATCAAGCCAAAAGAAAAGATAGAGGTAGAGATGATCCACTCCAAGAACAAATAAAATCCAAATGACAAGCAAAATTATTTGATTTCATGGCCCATGCAAATTATTTAATGCCATGATAATTCTTGTGAAAACAATATTCTTTCATGGCATTATTATTATGCAACCCGAAGTTGGAGTAAGGCCCAAGCAAAGGAATTTAGAAAGAATTCCAAGTGGAGTATATGGAGATGATCACATTGGATTATATTTGGGACTTGCTAGTGTGTATATGCCACTAGGTATTTAATAAGCCCACAAAATATCCCAACATGATGATAACCCCAAAAACACACATATGGAAGCTAGGAAAAAGGTTCCACCCACAAGGCATGCAAAGGTGGCCATGTGGCTCTCATGTATCAATAATGTGAAAACAACATGACACTAAGATGAGAGCATGTGGTAAAAGAATTGGATCCATCCCAACCCACATGAGCTAGAGATAAACTCAAATAAAGCCAAGCTCATATTTAGTTGGATGGTGGAATTATAAGGTGGTGACAGAGAAAAGGTGGTGGAGTTAATAAGAGATATGCCCCGAACTCAACTTGGGCATTACACAATATATCAAGAACCAAATACAATATCAAGAGGCAAATACAATTAATAATGCATATGAGATAAGAACCAAATGGAAAAGGGTTTGATATGATGCTCAAATGCAAGGAGGCATGATGACATGAGCATGATACAATGATGATGCAACAATTATATATAGGAAGGTAGCATCTATATAGACTAGGCTAGTAGCATTGCAATTGTTAGACAATTGGGATGCTACACGAGACCATGCTAAGGACTTGTTATGTGGATATTCATATATATCTTTTTCTCTTTGTTGTTCCTTTTTTCAAGTATCATTGGTTGTTTCTTTTTAAAGTGCTTGCACAACCTTTGAGAATACCAATACTTTTGCCCATATATTGACACGTATGCCACTCATGTCATCAACTCATAGCCGAAATTCGGGGTTATACCGTAGATCGTTCAAAAGATAGCAGAGTTGTTGGCATACCAAAGGTGTGCATGAGAAACATAGAACTTTTTCTCTCTTTTTCATACTAGAACCATGGTTGGATCCACAAGGTTAGCTTTGGCATGCATCACAATTACCACTAGACTTCATTTCAATCAAAACATCTATGCTGTTAAGTATCTTCAAGGGTATTCTCTCAAGACAATCATTCATCAAACAAGTCATAAATTTTAGACTTTTCTTATTGTACTTGTTTGACAATATTATTTCCAAGGCAAGACTCGGTTAGCTAAAAGAACTAGAGAAAAAGCTTCCACAACTAATAATTCATTCAAATAAAAAGCTTTACTCTAACTATTTTGAATTACTCCCACTAGCACGACATCTTCACAAATCAACCAACTAAGATAAACAATTCAAACTTCAAAAGTGGGAGACATAGGATTTAAGTGAAGGAATCATGGCAATGTATTCTAGAGGATCACAAAGTTTTTCTCAAGATGGGTAAAGATTTTTAACATAGTGCATCAATGCTCTAACTCAACTCTTATGAATCCTAACAAAAGAAAGTGCATCCATTATATAAACATGAAACACAACTTACCTAAGCAGGCATTCGAAAACAGCAGAATACATGATTGCACAAAAAGTTTCATCGAGCAAGAACATTGCACAAGACTCTACACATGAAGAAGTAACTTCCCCAAGCTAGAACTTTTGCAAGAACCAAACTTGAACAGATTACCACAAGAAAAAGAAAAAATGCAGTTATCAAAAATAGAGTGTGAGAAGTGGTCACCTCCCAAAGCTTGAATAAAGCAAAGGGTGACACACTTCACTATTGAGGTATGAATAACCTCACTTTTGATGGACATTGACCTTTGGTTCAATGAATACTTCCTTATTGAAGTGTTGAGTTGAAACAACCAAATGGCTATGCAAGTATCTGCATAGTTGGCACAAACCACGCACGTCATCACACAAGGTTCAAGTCCCTGCAAAAATAACAAACGAAGTAAAAGCAAACGATTCGGTGTACGAACAGAGTTCGTTCACCCAACCATGAGAAGAAAATAAAAGAAACATAAAACACTATAGAGAATTATAGGCTAGGGAGTTTCGAAGGTAGGTAAAGGAAAATGAAGTACAAAGGAACATATAGAAGGTAACCCACTAACCTGAGATTATCAAAATAAAAAGATTGGAGGGGTTATAAAATTTTTGTACCTGTTCCTGCCCTTGTTGCATGGTGTCGCTCATTGGTACGGGCACGTGGTACGGACGGGCTATGCTCTCATTGCACCTCATCTTCTCCCCCTTGTTGAAGGGTTTCATCAAAGCTGGTTTGACCTGGTAGTATGGGCGGGATGCGCTCGTATGGGTGATCATTACACCTTCTGAGCCGTCTTCATGTTTCCTTTGCCTGGTAACGAGGTCTGTACGGGCGGACGGTATGGACATGTGCCACCGTACCGATGCTCATTAAGGTTGTAGTCACCTTCATGGAGAATTTTTTGCTTCTTCCGATTTTTCACATGAACGGTACGGGAACGCGGTACGGACAGCTCCGCTTGTACTACTGCTCATTAAGCTCATTGTGAACTCCGGAACAAGTTATTTTCTCCGAAATTTTTACTAAGGACATGAAACGTTAGTCCAGCATCCAAACAAATCAAACATATATTTTTGTTGAGAAGATTTAACAAGATAAGAAATACATGATTAGAGCAATGAACAATTCTACTTTCTGAATAATGTCCCAAGCAAACTCTAATAGCAAAATATCCAATAGCGGTGAACATTGCCATAGGCAATTTGAGATGGGCTATGAGATATGTACCTCAGATGTTGGAAGGGCCAGCAAGAGTCTGGTTAAACAATTTGCCAGCAGGAAGTATCAACTGCTGGATAGATTTTGAGGAGATGTTCATCAGTAACTTCACGAGCACGTATAAGAGGCTGAATAGGCCACAAACTTTGGCAATGTGCAAGCAAAGGCCGAATGAGACATACCGGGAGTTATTAACTCGCTGGTGCTATGTGCACAACTCATGCGAGGGGGTGATTAAGTCACAAGCCATTGCTTGGTTTGCACAAGGGTGCAGGTATGCAAGTATGCTATGGTAGAGGTTGCAAAGAGATATGCCAACTATGCTGGCTGAAACAATCAGAATTGCTGACTCGTATGCATTGGGTGATCCAACTCAACCGCAACTTGTGTCCAACGAGTCAACTGAAGAGTACTACCACCGAGACGGAGCCAGGTCATCCCGGCAAAATGATTTCTGGGGTAAGAGAAGAGATGAGCGGCCGGATTACAGATACGGCTCGCAACAAGTTGCAGCAGTGGAGATAGATCAACTCGGAGCTGGGAATAGCCAGCAACAGAAGAGTGGAGGACAATAATGGACTCTGAGAAATGATGGCAAGAAAACTAGGACGCCAGAGCAGAAAAAACAATGGCAAGAAAAGAAGGACAGACCAAGGTATACATGTGAGTCTATGCTGGATCAACCATGCAAGTTTCACACACCCAACCCGACTAATCCGGCGAATCACGTGACTCGGCAATGTGAGTGGATGAGGAAACTAGAGCAGAGTGGCACGGGGAATGCTTAGGCACCTCGGCAGCAGCAACTCACTGGGCAAATGGGCAGCAGATGATGTTACCACCACCCCCGCCGAGGTATGAAAACCATGAGAGAAGGAATGCAATGCATCAGGTGGAAAACCAACACCCGCAGAACCAAAGGTACCTTAGAAACGACGGCGAAATGAGTACAGGGAACACCACCAGAGTTACTATGTGTTTACCACAGAAGAAACTGATAGAAAGAGCGTGCAGCGCTGACATATGGAGGTAAATGCAGTTATGCCGGTTGTGACGAGGTACATGCCTTGGTCTGATCAGGAAATCACATGGAGTATCAAGGATCACCCTAGGCTCATGCTAAGTCCTGGATCATATGCCTTGGTGCTTGACCCAACATTCATCGGGCCAAACATCAATGTGAAGTTCTCCAAAGTGTTGATTGACAATGTCAGCAACATCAATATCTGTTATAAAGACACAATGCATAATCTGGGAGTTTTAGATAACATGATTCAGGTAACCAATACCACATTTCACGGCATTGTTCTAGATTTGTCTTGTGAGCCCATTGGAAAGGTCTGGATTGATGTATTATTCGGCACCAGAGATAACTGCCGAACTGAGAACTTGGAGTTCGAGGTAGTACATTTGGACAATGCTTATCATGCGTTACTCGGCAGGTCAGCTCTATTTAAGTTTATGGCTAGTGATCACATTGGCTACTTAAAGATGAAAATGCCAGGCCCAAATGGAGTGATCACCATAACTGGGGACTTCAAGCGCTCCATGGAGTGTTCCTCGGTTGGGTCAAACTTGGCCGAGTCACTGCTGATAGCATAAGAGAAGAGAAGGATCCAAGAGGTGTCAGCATTGGCTCAGTCCGCGCAGCTAAATATGTCGGCTCTGAGTAACCCACATGGAAGTGTTTCATTTCAAGCGACAAAAGATACCAAGAAGGTTCCCGTGGATGATCAGTTCCTAGAGCACACCGTAACTATTGGTGCCGGGTTAGGAAACAAATAGGAAAGAGATCTCATCAACTTTCTTGGTTAGAATCGGGATATCTTTGCTTGGTCCACACAAGATCTGCAAGGTGTACCGAGGGAGTTGGACGAGCACTCTTTGCATGTGAGACCCGGAGCAAAGCCGTTGAAGCAACCTCTCCGCCGCTTCACCGAAGATAGGACAAAGTTCATTGGCGATGAGATAGCTCGGCCCCTTGCAGCTGGGTTTATCATGGAAGTGCTTTAGCCGAATTGGCTGTCTAATCCGGTGCTGGTGGAAAAGAAGAAGGATGATCCGGATGTGGCAGTAGTGTGGCGTATGTGTATTGGTTACATGAACCTGAATAAGGCGTGTCCAAAAGATCCATTCCCACTGTCAAGGATAGATTAGGTCATTGATTCGATCCATGGGTGTGAGTTGTTATCATTTGTAGATGCGCATTCTAGTTTCCACCAGATACCCTTAAAACCGGATGGTCAAATAAAGACTGATTTCATTTCCCCATATGGGGCTTATTGCTATCGCACCATGCCATTTGGCTTACGTAATGTAGGAGCAACGTATCAGAGGTGTATGTAAAAATGTTTACATGATCAAATTGGGAAAAATGTCCAAGTATATATAGATGATGTTGTGATAAAAACAAAGGAAAGAAAAACGCTGCTAAATGATATTCGACAAACATTTGCAAACCTCAGGAGGTTCTAAATGAAGCTTAACCCGGAGAAATGTACTTTTGGTGTGCTGGCTGGGAAGTTACTCGATTTTCTCGTGTCCAGCCGAGGTATCGAGGCCAACCCCACTAAAATCCGAGCTATAGAGTGAATGGAGCTGCCGAAGTGTCTTAATGATGTTCAAAAGTTCACTGGTTGCCTGGCATCATTAAGTCAGTTTGTATGTCGGTTGGGAGAAAAGGCATTACCTCTCTATCAGCTAATGAAAAATCAGATAAATTCATACGGACTCCACAAGCTGATAGTGCATTTCATGAACTATAAAAGATGATAGCCTCTGGACCACTGTTAGCCTCACCACTATCCAAAGAGCCGATGTTGCTCTATATAGCAGGGACCAACCGAGTCGTAAGTTCCGTGGCTGTGGTGGAGCGTGACGAAGAAGGTAAGTCGGTGTAGAGGCCTGTGTATTACCTAAGCGAGGTATTGTCCACTTCAAAGCAGAACTATCCTCACTATTAGAAGATGGCGTATGGTGTGTATATGGCAGCCAAGAAGCTCAAGCACTACTTCGAGGAACACCCCATAAAAGTACTATGCGAAGCGCTAATATCCGATATAATGAGTAACAAAGATGCAAGTGTCCGGATTGCAAAATGGGCAATTGAGTTACCCCCCCTATGCATCACAATATGATAGAAGGGACGCCATCAAGTCTCAAGCAGTGGATGATTTTTTCGTGGATTGGGCCGAGATGTAGTATGGACCTCCTTTGCCAGACTCAAACTACCGGAGGATGCATTTTGATTGATCAAAGCTGAAAGAAGGATTAGGGGCCGGGGTAGTACCCACCTCTCCGAAGAAAGATCAGCTACGATATGTGCTACAGATCCATTTTCGAGTATCAAACAAAGGTGGCAAAAGAAGTTGGGATACATCGGATATAGTGCTTTGGTGATTGAGATTTAGTGGTACAGCAAGTGTCTGGTCATTAGGATGCCCTGGATGCAAACATGGCCCTTTATAGATTTCACGTCCAAAAGATATGTGGGTACTTCGAGGGATGTGAATACCATCATGTACCCCGAGTTGAGAATGAGGCAGCCGACATGCTATCTAAACTGGGCTCATCTCGGCAAGCTATCCTGCCATGAGTTGCTGTGGAACATCTAAGAAAACCATCTATCACACCTTCACTAGAATCCAAATCAATCTATGTCTCGGCAAACCCCGGATCAGAAGCTACCCCTATGGACAGTGACTGGGGGAATACCTCGGCAAACTTGGTGACTACCTTGGCAGACCCGAAGACTGCCTTGCAGAACCCATGGACTGTTCAGCTTGATCTGACGGAGGTTATGTCGGTCGATGCAATGGAGGTTGACAAAGTACTTTTCCCAGTTCGCACTGTAATAGCATGGGCATAGACAATATTTGAGTTCTTGAAAGATGGAACTTTGACAAGTGATGACATACTTTCAAGGAAAGTGTAGAGGAGAGCAAAGGCATACACCATTATCATTCCTCATCCAGGGCCTTAGTGGCAAAAGCTTTTCGGCATGGGTTTACTGTCCAAGTGCCTTGGAGCAAGCCGAGGAACTAGTAAGGAAATGTAATGGTTGTCAGAGGTACGCTGACACACATGCCAATGTCGGAACTCAAAATTATAGCAATCACTTGGCCATTTGCTGTGTGGTGCTTAGATATGGTCGGTCTATTTAAGCTGACTAAGGGAAACATGACCCATATCTTAGTCATGGTACATAAGTTTACCAAGTCGATTGAAGTAAAGCCAATAAGAAAATGTGATGGAGCTATGACCGTGACATTGCTCAAAGATATTATTCTGAGATACGGATACCCTCACAGTATCATAACTGATAATGGCACCAACTTCGCTGAAGGAGCTTTTGCTAGGTTTTGCCGAGATAAGAAGATTCGGCTGGACGTTGCATTAGTGGCCCACCCCACATCAAACGGACAAGTGGAAAGATCCAACAAACTAGATAAAACCTCGGCTCATTGAGCCACTACAAAGATCAGCGGTGTGCTTGATAGAAGAACTACCAGCAGTATTTTGGATCTTAAGAATAACTCCGAATTAATCAACATGCTATACACCATTCTTTCTGGTATATGGGGCAGAAGCTGTATTACTAGCCGACATAGAGCATGGCTCGCCTAGGGTCACCCAATACACAATAGCTGAAGTGCAAGAAGCCCGTCAAAATGATGTTGATCTGCTAGAAGAAGCAAGAGAATTGGCATTGTCCAGATTTACCATTTATTAGCAAAATCTCCGACGCTACCATAGTTGGAAAGTGAACCCCCGAGTCTTCCGGGAAGGAGATCTGGTACTTCGGATGGTGCAACACACTGTCAGCATGCATAAGCTATCTCCCCCATGGGAAGGGCCATTAATTGTAAGCAAAGCACTGCACAATGATTCCTATTATATCATTGATGCACAACCATAGGAGAAGAACAAGGCGGACAGGTCCGGCGAGGAATCAAAGCGACCATGGAATGTAGCTCTACTTCATCCATTTTACACTTAGCAAAAGTGTATGTATCTCAAACTCTCATATGTCAGCCTATATGTTGGCAATGAGCTTATCAATGGAACTTCAGCACCCCGAGCAGAAACTCGGGGACTGCCCTAATGATAATTGTCTTTGTTCAACATTTACTCTTTTTATGTGTCAACTGGCTTAAATTACTTACACCTTAGCCGAGTTAGTAGTATGTCGGCACCAAAAGCTAACTCTTCGACTTGCTGTTGCCCAATAAGAATTGGCTTCATGGCAAGCAAGAGAACAAGTTTGGAATTGCAAGACATATAAAAAACGACTAAGGAAAAGGAACATAATCGAGCCGACATTCGTTTTTTGGACTAACCCCTATATTTAGTTCCTTTTTTTGTTGAATTATTTTGAGCTAATCCTAAAGTTTCAAGTATTGTTAAGTCAATTTTTTGAACCTCGGACTCGTAAGTCAAACGTTGAATCAAGGTAGACGCGAGCCCAGTCATTAAATTTGGAGAACAACAAAATGAAACTCGGGGACTTCGCCCAAGTTAATCTGACATAAAAACTTAAGTTGTAGCAAAATAACACATTGTTTTATACATTTGCACCTGGCATACCGAGGATTCAACAAATTTCAAAGTTTGTTGCTCAAGGAGCCACAACAGCCAAACCATCCGTGGAAGGAGGAAAGTTGTCCTCGGTGCGGGGAGCCTAGGTTTCAGCTTCAGCATCTGGACCAGCTTCGATATCCTCAGCATCCTTGGCTTCCTCGGCATAATCCGAACCTTCCTGCTCTTCATCATTCGAACCCTCTTCGACATATGCATCATCGATGACTTCAAGGAAACTCGGTCCCTCATTCCATTGATGACAATGGGCATATTGAATGAGGTCATAGGCGCGAGCTCGGTGTTGGGCGATGCAAGCTGGATCATTGGTCCATCTGGATCTAGTGCACATGCAGCTGAGAACCTCCTGGTCAAGACCTTCGTACTAGGATAACACAAAGCTTAAGGATGTGTCAGCTCCGGCACGCGTAGAGGATTCCCTCCACAGATTGAGTTGAGTATCGCACTCCATAAATTTCGAAATCAATGGGCTGGGACCTTTAGGAGTGGTCTCTGTGGGCCAAAGGGCATGGAATACCCGGACAACAGGATCCATGAGGTCCACTCCAAAGATCTTCATAGGTTCCGCCCGATCTGCGAAACTCACCAAGATATCCTCCATGTCGTAAGAAATTGGCTCTACAGAAGGAACATCCAAGGTACCTCTCTTCGATCGAAACTTGGTGATAGCAGTGGCAACATGGGAGTTGGACTCCGAAAAATTCCCTGAAGATTAGACAAAATAAGATAATTCAATAAGAGCACAAGACCGGAGAAAAGTAATGTCATCATAGGGAGAGAAACTCACGAGATATAGATGTTAACCTGAGTCAACTCCATGAGCCAGGTAGCGTTCCTCTTCTTGAGTTTTTCATGCTCAGTGTTCACCGAATCAAATTTTATCTCGGTGTCCCTGAGCATATCTTGACTCTTCTCAAGTGCGGTTTTCAGCCGATCCTTTTCTTCAGTAAAGGCATAATCAACTTTGTCCAGCTCAACTTTCTCGAGGCTTTTCAATTTTTCAAGCTCGGCATTAAGCCGAGTGATCTCATAATCTTTTTGTCAGAGCTGAGCAATTTCATCGTCTTTCTTCTTCAACTTGGCCTAATGTTGTCCTACTTGTTTGAGAAAATGAATCATCATGCCAGACAGAGGCACGCTATCTTGAAGAGACACTGCAATAATTTTTTGACCCAGCGGAGCCGAGGTATAATTACTCGCTAACTCAAAATGAAAAAGGACAAAGGATAAGAAGCAAAAGAAAGCTACCTTTCATTTTGACCAATTTCTTCTTCAGCACCTTGTTTTAGGCTTCCACATTGCCTACAGAATCCGAGTCGCAAGTTAATTCGCTAGCTCAAAATGAAGTGAAGTAAAAGCAAACATATAGAAGAAATAACTATACTTCTTTTCTTTAGCTCTGGCAGTAGGGCCTTATGCTTTGCGCTAAGGTCTTTGTGGGAGTCTAGATGCCGCTCAAACTCAATGGTCCGGCGGTTGGTGGTGACATGAAAAGGAAAGTGTTAGATCATGCGTAATAAGGAATATTTGAAGTAACTCAAGACCCGGGGCAAGTGGAACTTAACCCTGCTCTAGGTGAGTGAATATTTGAACTTAGTCAGATATGGGCGAAGTGGAACTTAATCCAGCTCTAGGTGAGTGAATATTTGAACTTAGTTAGATCCGGGCCAAGTGTAACTTAACCGTCTAGGTGAATGAATATTTGAACTTAGTCACATCCGAGTCAAGTTGAACCTAATCTGGCTCTAGGTGAATGAATATTTGTACTTAGTCAAATCTGGGCCTAGTGGAACTTAACTCGGCTATAGGTCAATGAATATTTTGAACTTAGTCAGATCCGAGTCAAGTGGAACTTAACCTGGCTCTAGGTGAGTGAATATTTGAACTTAGTTAGATCCGGGCCAAGTGGAACTTAACCCGGCTCTAGGTGAATGAATATATGAAGTTACTCAATAACCGAGTCAAGTGGAACTTAACCTGGCTCTAGGTGAGTGAAGATTTTAAGCTACTCAAGACCCAGGCCAAGTGGAAGCTAACCCGACTCTAGCTGATTGGAGGTTCGAAACTACTAAGAAATTTAACACAATTAAAGTACTTCAGATTTGAGCATCTGGCTGAGTAACGCGTTACTCCCCTAGAGGCTCGGGGACTAGAGGATATAACTACAAGTACTTGCGGATACATAAGGGGATGGCTGAGATATTTACCTCCATCATCTTCTTGGCGTAACCAATGGCTTTGGCAGTTGTGTTCATCTGGGAGCCAATCTCGGCAGGACCAAACTTTGATAGATTACCGGAGCTAATGTCGATGTATTTGGTAATATTCCAGTTGTCGACGTACTTAGTGAGCGAGCCATAGCTCTCCCCGCCGAGAGTCCGAGTAACGACCAAGCCCTTAGCATGAGCAGCTTTAGGCGGCGAGTTGAGCTGCGGCTCAGATCTGGAGCAAGTTGTTTATCGGCGCAGAACTGTAGTAGCCTTGTTGCATCTTGGACGCAAGGGTGCACTGTACAGACCCCGCCGTTGATCCTTTGGGCATGGTCTTGGCCGCCTCTGAAGCCTTCTGGCCCTTGGCAACCTCAGCAGCTTTCTTGGCCTTGGTGGCTGACTTGGCCTGCTGCTGTGGAGCTGGAGGCTGTGCTCTAGCTGAAGAAGTTGGAACATAATGTTTGGCCTTCGGGCTGGTCCGAGTTTGGTATTCTCGCCAAGTCTGGACAGACTTGGACGAGGCAGGAGGTGCTTGCGTAGAGGAACTTGGAGCTGGAGCTAGAGATGGCTAAGGTTGAATTTAGGTCGGTGCTGGAGTCACCGTCACCTCGGTACGAGCATTCTCGGTGCTGATGTTGCTCCCACCACCGTCAACTTGTTGCTGCTGAGCAGAAGAGTAACTGGGCTGATCCGGCCTAGTCACATCCTTGGAGGTGCCACCTCCCTCTGTGCCGATGTTGCCCTCCTCTCACCGAGGTGAGCTGAGATTCGGCGTAGCCACGGAGCTCTCCTGGATGAGGCTCAGGGGAGGAGCGTCATCATGACGAGGAGAAGGTGGATCACCTCGGACTAGTGAGGCTATGCTTGAGCCGCTCTAAGAGATGTCCTTGGGGGCCCTGCCGAGTCAGACAGAAAACAAATATCAAGTTAAAACAGAAATAGAGAAAAAAGACATACATACCCAAGGAACAAGAAAAGAAAGAAGAGCGTACTTAGATATGGTAGGTGGTTCCTTGGGATTTGGGGCTCTCCAAACAGTGGCCTTCGAAGGAGGCTTGCTAGCGGACTTGTTGCCAGATTTCTTCAGTCGTTTTCCCGTCCTAGGCGGCTCGGACGGAGGAGCCAAGGTAGCAGCTCATTTCTTCGTCGGGGCAGGCGCTGGCTCGCCCATGACAGGAGGAGGATCGGTGTGGACCTGACCAACCCTAGAGTTGGATCATCCGGAAAAGAATATGAGATTGGCACAGGATCATATACCTCCAAGATCTCAATATCATCATCTTCATCGTCATCCGGCCAATCCCTTAAGACAGAAGCCTTACCGGAAGGTCGGCCGGAGGCAGGGTCCAGAACAGGAAAGAAGTCCTCGGAGTCCGGATCCTTCGTATCCGAGGTATCGTGATCCTTCCCCCACTTAAGGGATGGGCCAGCGCCATCCTCAATTGCCTACTGAAGAAATGTCTAAAGGGAACAAGACAAAAGGATCAAATAAATGACATGGGCTGACACAAAATGTAACTCGGAAAAAGGGTCGCATGAGAGATGTACCATGGGATTAGGCTTATCTCGGCTGAAGTGCTCAAACCCCCACTCCCAATCTTCGGTCATTTGAGTCTTGAAGATAGCCTTAACCCGGCAGAAGATCTGAGCATCGGAGAGCTCATATGACGAAGTTCGGTTGGGTTCGAGGTGCCCGCTCATCTAGCAAAGCTTGTGAGTGTGCTGCTACAGCGGGGAGATTCAGCTCTAGATGAAGGTGATCATTATATCCTCACTATTCATCCCCTCAAGCTTCAGCTCGATGATGCGCTTCTCCACCAAATCTACCAAGGTTCTTGCTTTGAATCTATTGGGGATCCGGTTCAACCGAGTTCTATCAGGGACGCTGATAGAGAAAGGGGGCAGACGGATCTTGTCCTCTGAGGTAGTGTTCTTCACGTATAAGAACATCTGGGCTCATCCTTTGCAGGACTCCAAGCTGGCAACTCAGGGAAACTCAGATTCTTTCCGAGGTGAAATGGAAGCCACCCCACATTGGGTCAGAGATTTGTCGGCGGGGCAAAGGTCCTTGTTCAGAATAACATTGGCTCGGAAGCCAAAGAACTTGAACCAGATTGCTAGGGAGGGCCATAGTCCGAGGTACCTCTCAACCCAAGAAACAAAGGCAGAAAGAGAGGTGACGACCTTCGTCGGAAGGTGATGGGGTTGAAGATAGAAAATGGTGAGGAATTCACAGAAAAAGTTGCTGATGGGGAGGCCAAACCCACGCTAGAAATGGGAGAGGAAAACTACGAACTCACCTAGCTCAGGAGAAGGGGCAAGTTCGTCGCCAGCGAGGCGACAACGCACTCTAGCAGGGATGCGGCGGGTCCGGACAAGACAATCTAGGTCGTCCTGGATCACCCAAGAACTTGCCCAGGAGCCGCGCTCGTGGGCGGCGCCACCATCTTCCTATTCTTAGACGGCGGCCATCTCCTACAACATCTCTAGATCCCCTTCCTTGCAAATGCAATATGAAGCGGGGGAGAGGGGCCTTGACTGGTGTGGACCCATAGCGGCGGCGAGCAGTGCAACTGCGGGGAAGTAGGCAAGGTACAACATGCGGTGACGACAACACTAGTGCTAAGCGCAAGCGACGGTGGCGGCTGCACTGCGAGCAAGAATAAGAAAGGGCAGATACTTTGGGAGTGAGCGGGGAAATGGCCAAGGGGCACCCCCGCTCCCCTATTTATCCACGCCCCTGGTGGGGGTAGTGGGATCGCAGTACGCAGCGGGCCGCATGTTCTGGCCATGTATTTGCAGGATCAACCAATTAACAGCAAGCCATAGAGAGGGTCACAGGGTGTATCTGATCCTATGACGTGACGTGGTGTTGCGGTTATCGAAGAGGCGCCCATGATTTGACTGTGGCGCAGTAATTCAAGACATCATGCATAGTAACTGGCGCAGGCCGTTAAAATGAGGCAAAATAATGATTACCCTCCACACGGGACGTGGGGAAGTGTACACGAGAAGGAAGGAATCTAAGTGGGTAACCCGGATATGAGAATATAACCCAGCCAATGAGGAACAACTCGGAATGAACCAAGGGAGGTCAAAGAAAACAACAAGTCTACATGGAAAGAGCCGAGTTATATTCAGATCGTGCCGATATAAGAATACCTCGGCAAGAGGAACTAAGAATTTTTTTGGTTGAAGCTATTGTGGCCTTATCAGCTGAAGTTGCTAAGACTGCACCAGCTTCGGGGACTAATGTTGGGGGGGGGATAACCCCGGGTAGGGTCAAGCCGGGGTATAATGGCGATGTTAGTCTAGGTATGGAAAGGTCAAAGGGGAAGCTGACCAAATTACCTCAAGGCAAGCTGAGTTACGGTCGACCCGGCCATGATGCTATTCACCCTAAGTTACCTCAGCTGACATAAAGTATATGTCGACACCCTTAATGTTACTTGTTTGTAGGTATCCCAGGGCCGAGTTAGCCAGGTAGGAGCTGGGTTACCACTCGCCTTACAAGAGAAGGAAGGTATCTCCATGGTCAGTGCTTTTCTCTCTCCACTGTAGCACAAGCGCAGAGGACAGAGGGGAGGACAAGCGAGTATGGACCGACAAAGGTGACATCGCCAGACCATTCTTGGTCGGGTGACGCCGTGATACGTCCATTTTGCATCACTATTCTATGTCTTAATTCACTATTATTCATTGATATATTTCGTATTGAGAGGTGATACTTATGTTATTTCATCTATTTTTGCATGGTTGATGACTTTTGGAGCATGGACCGCTACAGTCAGGATTCTGATGGAAAATGTGTTGTTTAGAGGCAAAATTCACGAAGATCAGAAAATCCGGGAAAATATATGGAAAATCCTATTTTTCCAGAAGACTAAGGATGCTAGAAGATGGAGTGGAGGTGGGCCATAGGGGGGCCACACCACCCCATGGCGCGGGCAGGCCTAGGCCGCGCCTGGAGGTGGTGTGGCCGCCCTGGTCCACTCTAGCCTCTCCCCTCTGGCATATATCAACCTCCCGAAACCCTAAGACTCGGGGGGCGACCACAGAAAGATTCCGCCACCTCTGCGGGACAGAAAACACCGAGAGAGAAAGATCTCTCTGGCAGACAGATTTCTGCCGGGGGAATTCCTTCTCGGAGAGGGGAGATCATCGCCATCAACACCACCATCTAGTTGGACTTCATCGGGATCATCATCACCACCATCAGCACCCTCATCACCATCTCCATATTGCTGTAACAATTGCGTTGAATCTTGCATGGTTCATAGGTGAAACTTTCCCGGTGTTGATTACTCTTTGTAGTTGATGCTATTGAGTGAACCATTGAATTATTGTTTATGTTCAGATTGTTATACATCATTATTCCATCTCTGATCATGATCCATATGATGTCTTGTGAGTAGTTCGTTTTGTTCTTGAGGACATGGGAGAAGTATTGTTGTTAGTAGTGGAGTTGCATTGAGAAAGATTCAATAGATTGTTATTTAAGTTGTGGTGTACTTCTTCTAGTGGTGTCATGTGAACGTCGACTACATGACACTTCACCTATATGGGCCTAGGGGAATGCATTGTGTATTTGGCTACTAATCGTAGGGGTTGCCAGAGTGACAGAAACCTGAACCCCCGTTAGGAAACCATTGCACAAGGGACGTAAGGGTCTTAGAGTTTAAAGTTATGGTTAGGTTTCTACCTTAAATACTTTCTTGTACTTACGGATGTTTGCAACGGGTTTAATCACAAGTATGTATTTGTCTTGGATGGGGTGGTACATTAGCACAGTTTCACCCACACAACACTTAGCAAGCTAGAGAAGATTAATCAGCTATATGAAGCGAAAGCACTTGACAGTCTTCCCATGTGTCCTCGAGAACGTTTGGTCATCTTAAGTAATACAACCGGCTTGACCTTTGCTGCATAAAGGATTGGGCCACTTGCTGCATTTATTCCTACTGTCTTTTATTTACTCGTACTATGTTTACTTGCTTTATCGAAAACCCCTAAAAATCCGTTTGCTAAGTATTTGTAGAGAATTCCGGATCCATACCACTAGCCAGCACCTTCTGCTCCTCGTTGGGTTCGACACTCTTACTTATCGAAAATACTGTGATACACCCCCTATACTTGTGGGTCATCAAGACTATTTTCTGGCGCCGTTGCCGGGGAGTGAAGCTGATATGGGGTGGCCCGATCTTCTTAGTAAGCGGATGACGATGATGATGTTGGATGATAGATAACTAGCGCGTAGCTATGATCTCTCCCGCTAGATCCCTGATGCCAGCGCAACAGATCTCGAACCTTGTAGGATATTCACAACACCACACTCTTGCGCACGCAGCCGTGACCATGAACGGTAGTCTGCAATCTACTAATTTCCAATGGAACAATAGATCACACTCAATTATAGTTGGTAGATTCGAACACAGGGTAATTCCAGAGGTTCTATGAAAGAAACAACTCCAAAATATTTTAACGTGGTCTAAACCCTAACTTGTGATGGTTACGGAGGTTTATATGAGGGCTGGGGCGTCCTCCCTTCTAAACGGGCCTAAAAACAGCCTTAACTTGGCCCAAACTGACTCGGTTTGACTCAAACTGATACATATCGACCCATATATGGGTTCGGCGTTATTGGCACGCAGTCCAAACGTCGTGGAACACCTCAAACATGTAATTCTTGGTGTGCCATCTCTCACTCTTGCTCATACGTGATTTCCTCATTGCTTCCTAGTGCGCATGCCTCCCGCTCCTCCCTCGCGCACTTGTTGATATTGGAAATCAGCGCTTGTCCTTCTTGATGCAACTCTCCTCATCCTCGCGCAACGCTTGTGTTATCAATAAACCTGATCATACAAAGACGCATAGACTTAGGTAGTATAAAGTTCTCATTAAGTAAAACATCAGGTTCAATTAAGAGTGAATTCACCTGTTGCTCAATCAGCTTTGCACGAGCTCTTGTAATGGGTCCAATCCTGATTTCATTGGACTTGTTCTTTGCAGCAACATCTTCATTGTGAATAGGAGTAGGAGATAGTGGAATAGTATGGATGTCCTCATCATCTCCCCCCCCTTCAAAAGGCGTCGACCTCGATGATCCAAGGTCTTCTCTAGCATATGGTGATAAATTAGCAACGTTGAAGCTGTTGCTAGCACCACCAAACTCCTCAATAGGTATATCAACTGAGTAGGCATTATCATTAATTTTGGCTAGCACTTTGTAAGGACCAGCACCACGTGGCTTCAACTTGGACTTGCGAAGTAGTGGAAATCTGTCCTTGCGTAGATGCACCCAAACCATATCTCCAGGCTCGAACAACACTTCTTTTCTTGCTTGATTCCTTGCAGCAGCAATGTTCTTGCATTTCTTCTCAATAGCCTCTCGAGTATTCTCATGTATTTTCTTCACATAATCAGCACGTTTTGATGCCTCCATATCAACTCTCTCATGTAATGGCAAAGGCAACATATCAAGTGGCGTCAATGTCTTGAAACCATACACCACCTCAAAAGGACAAAGCTGAGTAGTTGAATGCACAGCCCTGTTGTAAGAAAACTCAACATGTGGCAAACACTCTTCCCACTCCCGCAGATTCTTTTTAATCATGGTCCTTAGTAGCTGTGACAATGTTCTATTCACCACCTCCGTTTGACCAACTTTTTGGGGGTGACATGTAGTACTGAACAGCAACTTTGTTCCTAGCTTCCCCCATAAGGTCTTCCAAAAGTATCTCATGAACTTCAAATCACGGTCAGAAACAATCGTCTTTGGTACACCATGTAATCTCACGATGTCCCTGAAAAACAGGTTAGCAACATGCGACGCATCGTCGCTTTTGTGGCAGGCAATAAAATGAGCCATCTTAGAGAACCTATCCACTACCACAAATATAGAATCATGACCTCTCTGAGTTTTAGGTAGACCTAGCACAAAATCCATACTAATGTCTTCCCATGGAGTAGTAGGTGCAGAGAGAGGTGTATACAAACCGTGAGGCTTCAGCTTGGATTTCGACTTGTGGCAAGTAATGCATCTGCTCACAAATCTGTACACAGCACGCCTCATCTTGGGCCAATAAAAATGATCAGCAAGCATGAGCAATGTCTTCTCACGCCCAAAGTGACCCATCAAACCACCAGCATGTGATTCCTGCACTAAGAACAAACGCAACAACGATTCTGGAATACATAGTTTGTTAGCTCGAAACAAATATCCATCATGTATACGATACTTATCCCATGCGTTTCTAAGAGCACATAAACGATATGGTTCAGCAAAATCATGGTCAGTTGCATAAAGTGCACAAATAGCTTCTAATCCAGGAATTTTAACATCAAGATTGGTTAATAGCATGTTCTTCCTAGATAGAGCATCAGCAACAACATTCTCTTTTCCCTTCTTATAATTAATGATGTAAGGAAAAGACTCAATGAACTCAACCCATTTAGCTAATCTTCTGTGCAAGTTTGATTGAGCTTTCAAGTATTTCAATGCTTCATGATCAGAATGTATGATGAATTCCTTTGGCCACAAATAATGTTGCCAAACTTCAAGTACTCTCACAAGTGCATACAATTCTTTATCATAGATTGAATAATTCAAATGAGCACCAGTCAATTTCTCAGAAAAATAAGCTATAGGCCAACCCTCTTGCATCAAAATGCCACCTATGCCTATACCACTAGAATCACATTCAACTTCAAATTGCTTCGAAAAATCAGGTAATGCAAAGCAATGGTGTAGAAGTAAGCAAACGTTTCAATGTATCAAATGCAATGTCTTGGGTCACGCCCCATACAAAAGGAACACCTTTCTTTGTCAAATCATTTAATGGTGCAGCAATGGTGCTAAAATCTTTCACAAAGCGCCTATAGAAACCAGCGAGATCGTGGAAACTACGCACTTGACTTACATTCATTGGAGTAGGCCAATTCTGAATTGATTCAATTTTAGATTGATCTACCTCTACTCCATGCTTAGAAACAACAAATCCTAGGAATATGACCTTATCTTTTGCAAATGTACACTTCTCAAGATTTATCACGTAACACTTGCAAAACTTGTCTAATATGAGTGCAATGTTCAGATTCGGTGTGGCTGTATATGAGTATATCATCAAAGTAAACAACCACAAAACGACCAATAAACTCTCTCAAAACATGATTCATCAAACGCATGAAAGTACTAGGTGCATTAGTAAGACCAAACGGCATGACTAACCACTCATACAAGCCGAATTTAGTTTTGAAAGCAGTTTTCCATTCATCCCCTTCTTTCATCCTAATTTGATGATAACCACTCATAAGTCAATTTTAGAGAAAACAATGACACAACTCAATTCATCGAGCATATCCTCTAAGCGTGGAATAGGATGACGATATCGAATAGTGATGTTATTAATCGCTCTACAGTCAACACACATGCGCCATGTACCATCTTTCTTAGGAACTAAAATAACAGGAACATCACAAGGGCTAAGAGAAATACGAATGTACCCTTTATCCAGCAACGCTTGTACTTGCTTCTGAATTTCCTTAGTTTCTTCAGGATTAGTCCTGTAGGGTGCACAGTTGGGAAGTGTGGCACCAGGAATCAAGTCCAATTGATGTTCTATACCACGCTATGGAGGTAAGCCTGCGGGTACATCTTCTGGAAACACATCCCCAAAGTTCTGCAAAACAGACTAGACACCAAGAGAAATAGGGGTCATGTTGTTAGAAACCAATACCTCGCCCTTATACATGAGCACAAGCGGCATGGCTGTAGGATCCTCACGAAATTCTCTCATATCTTCCTTAGTGGATAATATCAATAAACCAGGCACTCTCTCACTTTTCGTTATATCACTCAATTTAGGCGCAATTACATCAGGAACAATTCACGCAATCTCGCCAGTGGTAGTATCTTCCTTCAAGTTCACCTCTATCTTCCGCGAGAATCATTCACAATTTCTTGTGGTGTCATTGGCTGCATAGTAATCTTCTTTCCTTTGAATTCCAAGTGATATGTATTGGCTCGCCATTGTGTTGCACATATGGCGATCATAGAGCCAAGGACCCAATAGTAGGTGACAAACAGTCATAGGAACCACATCAAAATCAATAGAATCTTTGTATGGCCCTATTTGAAAGTTCACTCGTACCATATGATTTACCTTCATCTCACCATTGTTGCTCAACCATTGGCTTGGGATGAGGTAAGTATGTCAAATTCAGTTTGGCACATAGTTCCTTACTTGCAAGATTTTTGCAGCTACCTCCATCAATAATGACCTTGCAAGCTTTGTTTGGTCCAACTAGAGCTTTTGTTTGGAACAGGTTGCAACGCTAGGATTCCTCAACCGGTTGCACACTAAGTACAAGTGAAGATACGACAATCGTGGGTGCACGCTCAGCATATGCATCAGCACCAACCTCTCCGTCATCAATATCATCATCAGAAGCTTCATCTCCACTTTCTACTTCACCTTGTTCATTAACAAACATAACCTTGCTGTTTGGACAATCCTTCTTGTAGTGACCTCTACCTCCACAAGTATGGCACACCACATCACGAGTACGTGCAGTAGACATGTTGGAACCCGAGCTAGCAGCAGGAGCAGCGGGTTTCCAAGCATTAGAACCAAACGAAGGTGTACTTGCTGGTTTGGCCGATGGTGTAAACGGAACAACAATTGGTGGCGTGACTGTAGGAGGAATAGATCTGGCCGAAAATCTACTAGAGGATGGAAAACGAGCACATGACTTCGCCTCTTCTGCCAACTGGGATTCGGCCTCTGTAGCATGGTGCAATAGCTCATTCATGGTCTCATACTTGTGATGACGCACTATGCTCTTGATTGGCAACTTCAGATTGTTTAGGAATCACTGCATGGTCATCTCAATGGACTCGCGGACTCGAGAACGCTACATAAGCAGCTCCATCTCCATGTAGTACTCATCTATTGTCATTGTGCCTTGCTTCAATTGCGTCAATTTATCAAAAACTGATCGCAAGTAGTTGGTTGGAACGAAACGAGCCTTCATGATTTGCTTCATCTCGCGCCAATCCATCACAGGAAGTTCATTGTCCTCCCTCCTATGTTGCACAAGAGCATCCCACCAACGCAAAGCATAACCATCAAATTCATATGCTGCAAGCTTGAGCTTCTTGTCTTCTGGATAGTCAAATAAGCGCCAGAGTTTCTCAATCTTCAACTCCCATGTGAGGTAATCTTCAGGATCAATGGAACCATCAAACTTGGGGATCGAAAACTTTGGCTTGCCCAAACCATCATCAGCAGCTTGGTTGTGAACACGTTGAGCACGCCCAAGAGGGGCAAACCCACGGCCATGAGCAGGTGCATGGGCAGGGGGAATAACACGTCCCCTGCCAACATGTGGAGCAGCATCCACAGCGCTACCCTCATCGAAATCATCAAAGGCATCATCATGTTGAGGATCTTCCCTTCTATGTAAAGCGGCTGTTAAGCCCTCAATGGAACGCTGCAAAGTGGTGACATTAACATTGAGCGTAGCCACCTGCGTTTGAATAGTGTCAACCGTTCCAACATGCTGATCCAATCTCATATTCATATCCTGGAGATTCTTGTCAATGGCATCTGTCATGTTAGTAAACACATGTGTCAAGTGGGACTTCAAAGCCTCATATTCACGCCAATTAACAAGCTCCTCATCCTTCTTTTTCTGCATCACAACATCATCATCACTAGAAGACATGATTAGTAGGTTAGTGCAAAAATCAAAATCTGTATGGTGGAACTCTCACAGCTCACTCACAACTAATAAGAAAGGAGATCTTACCGTTCCAAAGTGAATAGAGATGCTCTACCAAACGAAATCAAAAACTGATGCACTGATGTAATGAAGTGAATAACAAAGGTATAGAGAACGATCACAGGGCACACAGGGTATTTATGGTGGAGCTGTAGGTATGGTATCCTAACTACACCGCAAACAAGTCCTAGTGCTGATCGTATGACAAAGACCCACGGAAACACACATGATGGAGATAAATGGGGCAATTGCAACTATGAAAATGAGCTCAATAAAGTAAGGTATGTCGGAGGAATGCTCGTGTTGCAATGCACAAGGAGAGACACTAGCAATGTCTCAACGAAACGGGCACAAGATTGCTAAACTGAGCAGCCCGCAGAGCACTAAGCACGCTAGTCTCGTAGGATAGTTTTAGACACAAAGAAAGGTTTACTAAGGCTCACAAGGATAGGTACGCTATGTGGACTCAGTAAAAAAATAAAAAAAAAAAGAAAAAAAAATTGACCTGAGAATTGGTCTCTGCCACGGCAGAAAAACGGCCTAAAATCCTGCCGCGGCAGGATGTCGGCAGACACAAAAATTTCTCGTATGAGGACAGACCTGTCTGTGGTAAGGCGACGGTCCGATTTTTTTTTTGGCTTTCACGCTGGAGCACAGACCCGTCTGCGGTCAGGCGTGAGGCAGCGAGCCGATTTTTTTTTACTTCAATGTGAAGCAAACTCAGTACAAGTCTAGATCCGATCGGTTTGCCTTTTTTTCTCCTTCTTTCAAACAGATCTACAACCTGAGACTAAAAGAAAACAGATCTACTAGATCTAAGACTCAAGAACACGACGAACAGTCTAGAAATAGCCTAGGGACTCCGACAACAGATCAAAAACAGACGAAAACTAGACAAAAACTATGACTCAGATTTAGAAGAAAGGCTACACAAAAGGATTACGATCAGCAACTAGAACTCACGAACAGTGTTATCTAGGCTATGGCAATGAACTATGAACCCTAATATTTTTGTATGGCTTTTTCTGTATAGGAAAAAAACAACTAATCTATGGATGGATTTGTGGATGCTTACCGAGGCAACACTGGAAATCTGATACCAAGATGATATGGGGTGGCCCGATCTTCTCAGTAAGCGGATGGCGATGATGGTGGTGGATGATAGATAACTAGCGTGTAGCTATGATCTCTCCCGCTCGATCCCTGATGCCAGCGCAACAGATCTCGAACCTTGTAGGATATTCACAACACCACACTCTTGCGCACGCAGCCGTGACCATGAACGGTAGTCTGCAATCTACTAATTCCCAATGGAACAACAGATCACACTCAATTATAGTTGGTAGATTCGAACATAGGGTAATTCCAGAGGTTCTATGAAAGAAACAACTCCAAAATATTTTAACGTGGTCTAAACCCTAACTTGTGACGGCTAAGAAGGTTTATATGAGGGCTGGGGCGTCCTCCCCTCTAAACGGGCCTAAAAACAGCCATAACTTGGCCCAAACTGACTCGGTTCGACCCAAACTGATACATACCGACCCATATATGGGTTCGGCGTTATTGGCACGCAGTACAAACATCGTGGAACACCTCAAACATGTAATTCTTGGTGCGCCATCTCTCACTCTTGCTCATACGTGATTTCCTCATTGCCTCCTAGTGCGCATGCCTCCCGCTCCTCCCTCACGCACTTGTTGATATTGGAAATCAGCGCTTGTCCTTCTTGCTGCAACTCTCCTCCTCCTCGCGCAACACTTGTGTTATCAATAAACCTGATCATACAAAGATGCATAGACTTAGGTAGTATAAAGTTCTCATTAAGTAAAACATCAGGTTCAATTAAGAATGAATTCACCTGTTGCTCAATCAGCTTTGCACGAGCTCTTGTAATGGGTCCAATCCTGTATTCATTGGACTTGTTCTTTGCAGCAACATCTTCATTGTGAATAGGAGTAGGAGATAGTGGAATAGTATGGATGTCCTCATCAGAAGCGATTGGAGAGTGGAACTGGTAAAGGAAACTTCTACTGTGAGTATTGTTTACTTTTGTTAGTTGCTTTATTTTCGTTATGGATAATTCACTGAGTTTCTTATTTGGTAATGCTACTACCACTGCTAAGGTAGTAGATAAGCCACCACCTGCTGAGAATGATGTTTTCAAAATACCTATAAGAATTATTGATCGTGTTATGGATAACTACTATGTTGGGGATGGAACTGTCCATCCTGGTGATCATTTACTCTTTATACACGAATTATACGGGTTGTTCAAGTGTGTAGGTATTACTACAGATCAAGTTAAAAAGAAGTTATTCAAATTATCGCTGAAAGGAAGAGCTGAGGAATGGTATAAGCTGCTGAAGAATGGTCAAGCTCTGGAATGGGAGGAAATAGTGCTTATCTTTTATTCAAAGTTTTATCCTCCTAGTGAGATTCATAAAGATCGGAATCAAATATACAACTTTTGGCCTCTTGATGGAGAGAGTACAGCTCAAGCTTGGGGGAGATTGAAGTTACTAATGCTCAAATGTGCCATTCATGAGCTCCCCAACAATATTATTATCAATAACTTTTATGCAAGACTCCCTCTACATGATAAAGATTTATTGGATGCTTCTTGCGCTGGATCATTCACTCGCATGGAAGAAGAAGCTAAATGGGACCTTCTAGACCATATTCAAGACAATGCTGAAGCTTGGGAGAATGAAAAGGGTAGAAAGTCAGGTATAATTTATGATTATGAATGCATTAAATCTTTTATGGGAACCAATGACTTTCAAAATATTAAAAATGCTTATGGACTAGACTCTCAAGCTATTGCTTCTTATTTTAAGGCTTTTGCTTCCTATATTGAAGTGCCTAAAAAGAAGTGGAATAAGTATCATGAACCTTATAAAGATATTGCTAAGAGTGTTCCTGCAAGAAATACTGAAGTTTATACTGCTAATCATGTTTTACCTGAACCTTATATTGAGAAAATGCCTTTTCCAGTTAAGGTAAAGGAACATTCTATGATAGCTAGTATGGTTAATGAAAGTATGAGTAAAGCTATTGAACCTGATAAACAAATGGTTGATGAAACTATAATAGAAAGTGTGAAAGACTTTGTCACTAAATATGAAAAAGAGGGACACCCAATCCTTTGTAAGGATACCTCTAATATTGTTTCACAAAATAGTGTTATGAGAGCTAGTATTTCCGTGTTTTCTGTTAGAATAAGTAATCATTGCTATGATGGTCTTTGTGATAGCTATATTGTTAAGTTTATGCATGATACTAAAAGCTACTATGAGAGAGGGAGAAGTGTTCTTATGTATCTCAATAATATCAAGTTTCCTCGTTTTATGCTGAAAGTTTTTATGTTGCACTTCTTTTGCCTTCTTATGCAAGTTGCCTCTGGTTTCAAGAACTTGTTTGTTTACAAAATTCCTTTACACAGGAAGTGGGTTAAACTTAAATGTGTGTGTGTTTTTTCTTCTTAATGCTCTCTTTCACTTCAATTCATATCCCTATGAGAGCTTCTTCAAAATTATCATGCCCATCTTAATGGCTATAAAGAAAGAGCTTTATGGGAGACAACCCAATTTGTTTTTGCTTTTAGTTTGTTTTTGTTTCTTTGAGTCTTGGAAATTATTACTTTGGTAATAACCGCTCCTTATCCGTTTTGTTTGGTTCTTGTGTCAATATCAACCTCTAATGAGAGAGAAGCAATATTTGGGGAAGTTGCTATCCCGAAACAGATTTTTTGTGCTTCACCGTAAAAATTCGTGAGAGATCTATGTATGTCGGATTGAGCTGTAATTTTTTGTGCTTCTGCCCCAGGTTATTTTTTAACTTTCGTTAGTTTTGCACTTTTTGATTTGAGCAACAGAAGATTTTCGAAAAAATGATCTTTACCTGCTGATCTGTTTTGACAGATTTAGCCACTCTTGCATTTGCTTCTTTATTCGATTTCCTTTTTGAATTCTTTTTGGGTTTTCGGAAGGAGTTGCTACAGTAGCATATGTTTTGATGGTTTTCAGTTGAAGTTGGACTCAAAAGGTTCTATCACTTCACTTATACTAATGTTGCTAATAAGAACTGTGTGAAGTTTTATGTGAAAGAAATTTCCAAGAAGTGGAGATAATGGTGTAATAAGAAAGAGAAGGGTTTTATGACTCAAGTAATAAGTGTATGAAGATGAATATATTGATGCCTTTCAAGTTATAAATCCGGAGAAATTCATTGAGGACCAAATTCAGAGACCTGCAGAGTCCGTTTCCAAATAGGTAACAGTTCTGGTAAGAAAAGTTCCGCGAAAATACAATCCAACTATATTTTTGCAGTTTTCAGTAAATAAGGAAAGTTTCAAAGCGAAAAAGGGACGGAACCAAAGCTGGGGTGGCCCACACCACCCCTGGCTGCGCCACCAGGTGGTGAGGCCACCCAGGACTCCGCCCCTGACTCGTTTTCTCCCAGTACCTTCCTTTTGATGTGAAACTTCGTAATATATAACCCCCGGATCTTCCGAGGTTCGTATATCGTGTTTTCGTCGTGCTTTTGTTTTGATCTATTTCTGCCAGGTAGAATCCCAGATTTGGAGCCACGATGTCTTCCTCTAGATCATCCAAGGGAGATTCCTCAGAAGATATCATCAACCCATACATGAGAGAATTGAAGATTCATCCCAAGGAGTTGTTGCTCGAAGGTGGGGAAGTCCGGATTAAAGAGGTTCAAGGCCCTAAAGGTGAAGGAAGTCTTGAGGACAGGATGGAATCATTGGAACAAGAAGTCTTTAGGTACAAGAAGATGGCGGAGCGCGAAGTGGATATCATCCATAAGATTTGTTCCGAACTCATCACCGAGCACCAGAAGGAGACTGCTGAACTCAAAAATGAAGTCCTCTCACTCTGCCAAACAACCAACGAACTGGAAGCACAGTTCTATGACGTTCAAAATCAAAACTATGACTATGAGGCTAGATTTAAATGCATAAGTGCTGCTGCAAGTTTTAGGATGTTGGAAACCACGATGTCCTTTGTTGATGGGAAGCCTTTACCCTGGAAGATGGACGAAGATGAGAAGACACCACCACCACCGAAGGAGTAATTCGTCATCAGGTTTGGCATCCCCTTGGTTTGTTCCAAGCTTGGGGGAGTGCCGCGGTATCACATCACTATCTTCTATCTTTTTACCTTATTAGTACAGTCATATCATGAATAGATGAGTTATTATGTAGTATGGTTTGCATTATGGAAGTGTCCCCTCTCTCATTAGATATGTATCCCTTGGTGTGAGTTTCCGTTATGGAATATTAATGAGAAGTTCTATCATTCACTCTTTTGCATAGCTTATATTAGTTTTCAATTCGTGGTTATATGATTGATCTTGTTGTTAGTATTGGTTTCACTTTGGGATCATTGAGTTAATTTAGTTGGTTTTGGCAAACCTGGCTCGGTCAGTAGCAACACCTTTTTGAGAGATGAAAAGAAAAAGATAGAAGTACCCTAAAGAAAAATAATTTCATCGTCTTTCTTTCTTGATTTGCTCATAAGTCTAGTATTCTCTAGTTAAGATCTTTTGTGCTTCCATGGAAGATTGCATGTTTGTCTTTATCATTTGTATTCTTGGTTGTTTCCTTCAACTCTTGTACTTGTTACCCAGCCTTGCTAGCCAAAAACCTGTACTGAGAGGGAATTCTTCTCGTGCATCCACCTTCCTTAAACCAAAACCTTTGCCATTTGTGTCCAGCATACCTACCTAGTAGCATTATTGCCATTCCAAGTAAATTCCTATTTTATCTACCTCCCAAATTAAACTTGTTATGTGAAAATTAGTGATTAAAGCTCTCACGAACTTGATGGCACACTTTACTTTCTTGCATTTAATAAACTTGAACCATTGTGCTCACCTATGTTGCATATATTCTTGCGCTTTGTAAGTTGTGAATTAGCAGAACCATGATGTCATGGGGAACGCTTTCAACATTGCACTGGTACTTTGTACCAAGTTGATATCATGTTATTTTGTCTATGGATGTCGTCGGTGTGAAATGAAGGGGGAGCTTGTAAGTCCATGGAGTTATGCATGTGTGTTAGAGAAACTCCTGGGTCACTGGTCTAATCCATGCTGACATGGTGGAAACCTGCAGCGTAACCATAACGAGTATCTATGAAGCATTCTTCTTATAAAAAAAGAGATAGAGATTGAGAAAAAAGAAAAAAAAAGATATTATGAAAAGAGGAAAGAGAGAAAAAAGCACCATATTCCCATGGTAAATAAGAAGATTGCTGAGATACTTGTTGTCTGCTTGCCTTGTCATTTTGATATGGGGATTCCTCCGTATCATCGGGCAAGGGGTATCCCGTTGGTGGTTCTCAATGATACACATATGCTTACGATGACAAGAACTTACCGGTGACTAAACTTGAGTAGCATGAGGAGCAGCCCTCGTATTCAAGGGACATGAGATTCTCAATTTACAACTTGTCAATGCATATCCTCATTTTTGATCACTTAAACCTTAATCACCTAAAGATGCCTATGATAGGGGCAATGAGAGCTGAAAGCTAGTAAGTATCATAATTTTTGGGAGCTCTTTATGAGACTTGCAATCCCTACTTCCCTCTGCGAAGGGCCTTTCTTTTACTTTGTAGTTGAGTCAGTAAACCTATTCCCTTCTATCTCAGCAAGTATTTTGAGTTGTTGTGTTTCATTCATTCATATGATGATTTATTCAATCATGTGTCTTATGTTCCTTGTTTTGCACATTGCTCTTATCTTGATGTTTACTACTTTGAAAGCAATCATCGAAAACCAGCTATTTGTGAACTCCAGCAAATTATCAACTATTCTTCGACCAAGAGCTAAGTTTGCCATTACCAATTATTATTCACTTTATGTATCTTTATTGTGTTTCCTTTACTCACTACAAGTTGAGTTATATAATAGTGAGTTGTCTTCTATTATGATCTATGTATTTGATGAATGTGATGCTTCTTGTCCGTATTCTTTTATTGACTCTTCACTCCATAAACTTGAGGCCATGTTTATTGAGCTCAGTTTCGCTTGGGGACAAGCGAAGTCTAAGCTTGGGGGGAGTTGATACGTCCATTTTGCATCACTATTCTATGTCTTAATTCACTATTATTCATTGATATATTTCATATTGAGAGGTGATCCTTATGTTATTTCATCTATTTTTGCATGGTTGATGACTTTTGGAGCATGGACCGCTGTAGTCAGGATTCTGATGGAAAAGGTGTTGTTTGGAGGCAAAATTCGCGAAGATCAGAAAATCCGGGAAAATATATGGAAAATCCTACTTTTCCAGAAGACTAAGGATGCCAGAAGATGGAGTGGAGGTGGGCCACAGGGGGCCCACACCACCCCATGGCACGGGCAGGCCTACTGGAGGTGGTGTGGCCTGGCCCTCTCCAGCCTCGGCGATATCAACCTCCCAAAACCCTAAGACTTGGGGCGACCACGAAAGTTTCGCCGCCTCTGTGGCGGAAAACACCGAGAGAAAGATCTCTCCGTGATTTCTGCCAGGGGAATTCCTTCCCGGAGAGGGGAGATCATAGCCATCAACACCACCATCAAGCTGGACTTCATCGGGATCATCATCATCATCACCACCATCAGCACCCTCATCACCATCTCCATATTGTTGTAACAATTGCGTTGAATCTTGCATAGTTCATAGGGGAACCTTTCCCGGTGTTGATTACTCTTGTAGTTGATGCTATTGAGTGAACCATTGAATTATTGTTTATGTTCAGATTGTTATACATCATTATTACATCTCTGATCATGATCCATATGATGTCTTGTGAGTAGTCGTTTTGTTCTTGAGGACATGGGAGAAGTCTTGTTTTTAGTAGCGGAGTTGCGTTGAGAAAGATTCAATAGATTGTTATTTAAGTTGTGGTGTACTTCTTCTAGTGGTGTCATGTGAACGTCGACTACATGACACGTCACCTATATGGGCCTAGGGGAATGCATTGTGTATTTGGCTACTAATCGTAGGGGTTGCCGGAGTGATAGAAACCTGAACCCCCGTTAGGAAACCATTGCACAAGGGACGTAAGGGTCTTAGAGTTTAAAGTTGTGGTTAGGTTTCTACCTTAAATACTTTCTTGTACTTACGGATGTTTGCAAGGGGTTTAATCACAAGTATGTATTTGTCTTGGATGGGGCGGTACATTAGCACAGGTTCACCCACACAACACTTAGCAAGCTAGAGAAGATTAATCATCTATATGAAGCGAAAGCACTTGACAGTCTTCCCATGTGTCCTCGAGAACGTTTGGTCATATTAAGTAATACCACTGGCTTGTCCTTTGCTGCATAAAGGATTGGGCCACTTGCTGCATTTATTTCTACTATCTTTTATTTACTCGTACTTTGTTTACTTGCTTTATCGAAAACCCCTAAAAATCCGTTTGCTAAGTATTTGCAGAGAATTCCTGATCCATACCACTAGCCAACACCTTCTGCTCCTCGTTGGGTTCGACACTCTTACTTATCGAAAATACTGCAATACACCCCCTATACTTGTGGGTCATCACGCCGCGCCGCAGAGGGGCTCAGAGAGGCTTACGCCACGAGTCCTAAGCGGCTTACGAAGGGAAAAAGGGGTGCACTGCTTTACTATTTTGGGAGAGGCATATTCGAAGAATATGGCCTCCATGTATGCCCTAGCTTGTAACCTGTCCTCCCCTATATAAGGAGCGCCAGGATCTCCATAGAGGGGGTCAGTCATTTTTACTAAGGGAAAACCCTAGAGAGAGGCGTGGGCAGTAGGGAGGTTCATCTTCCTCATCCCCACGAATAGCTCAAGGAGCATCTCTAAACACCATTGATAGAGAGAATACAAACATCTCTGTGTGTGTGGAATCACCACACAATCCCTCCCTGGATACCTCTAGCACACTTTGGCCCCATCTTTAGCCTATACATGGCATCTGCCATGCCACCACCACGACAAGGATGCCACAAGTTAGATTTAAGAACTTTGAAGCCACCATAATGATGATTGAAGACTTGGACAAAATATTCAAGGATATTACTTCATAGGTTCGTCCATAGCTTAATTTGGTGTTGCGTCACCTTTATTTTGGGCCAGGCCCATGTTATTTTTGCAGGATTTTTAAAAGCCACTTTTTAGAGTCCGTATTTAAGGGGAAAAGGTCTTGTAGGGTTGGATTCGGCCACCATACCTATGGCTGGCCGAAACCCCACCTTTTCTTCCTTAAATACTGTAACATCCTCGAATCTGCCCTATGCAAGTTTTAGCTTTTCCCGCCAAACCCGCATAGAAATGATTCAAAGATGCCCACCAGGCACTTGCATGCGGGTGGAAACAAAGTAATATCATTACAAAATAGTCCATGATGGAACCCATAGAAACATATATATATATATACATCATCGACTCATCGAGTCAAGAATACAAATATACAGTACAAAGATCCAAATCACCTTGAAAACGATACAACATCCGAGTACGGATAGGATGCAAATAGGGCTAAGAACCCTGAAGAATAACCAATGGCGTCCATAACTGTGCCCAGGCCAAGCTGGAAGAGTAAAATTGCCAACGATGGCGAACTTATACCTGTTAAAAAAAGGGGTGCCAACAAAGGGCAAAGGAAAAAGGGAGCGGTCAGTACTGAGGCCAGTACACGTCGAGTCTAGAATTCCGCGGCTCTCACCTACATAGGTATGGTGGACTGTGAAATGGATCGTATGGGCACCTAGAGGGGGGGTAATAGGTGCTACACCAATTTTTAATTCTTTTTCAATTTTAGGCTTAGCACAAAGGTAAATTCTCTAGATAAACTAATGTGTGGAATTTCCCTATATGAAAACCTATCTACTAGCGAGTAAGGAGCGAGTGGAAGAGGAATGAGTGAACCGAAGTGAAGCACGCGGAGACACGGGATTTGTTTGACCGCAGTTCCTTCCTTGTTAAGGGAAGTACGTCTGCGTTGGAGGGGTGGGCGGTACTAAGACCACCACGCCATAAAAGGCCTCACCCTGTTCTCCTATGGATATCGCCACAACAGGCCTGATCCACCTTCCACTATAGGTACCCTTCGAGGCAGGCATCGGAGCCTTTACACAACTAGCGGGGCAACAACTCCACAACAACTTAGAGGCTCCCAAAATGATAACAAGCTGCCACAAGAACAAAGTTGTCAAATACAATAACACGATCTAGGTATTAACGAGAATACTAGATCAGGGATTTCTCCAAGTGAATGGAGAGGAGTTGAAGCGCTTGATTCTTGATGTTGATGATGAACTTATCCTCCTTCAATTCCACCAAAGATCAAGACCTTAGGGTGGTTAAAGTGGGAGATCGAGATTTAGAGCTCTTGCACATGGTCTGGTCGAATTCAAATGAATCAAGAGTACTGGACGTTGGGAAAGAAGGGGTACTTATACCCCCTTCCAAAAACCAGCCGATGCACACTTTGGGGGCCGGATTATCGATGCAGAAACTCCGCCCAGACTTGGAATATCCGCGGAAAATCCGCCCTCTCTCTGAGCGTCGCGCCAGCTTGTCCTTGATCAACCGGGGCGGATTATCCGGCCCTATCGAAGGCGGATTATCCCTGGGAAAAAAATCGCCCGGTTCGGATTTTCCGGTAGAAAATCCGACCGGATACCGAGCGACGCGCCTTGGCTCCTTTTGCTCGAAAACTGGGGGCCGGATTATCCGGCCCTTGCGAAACCCGGATTATCTGGCCTGGGGAGGAAAAACCGCGCCAGTTCGGATTTTCCGGGAGAAAATCTGACTGGACACAGAGCGACAAGCCTTGGCTTCCTTGAGAGATGAGGTAGGCCGGATTATCCGGCCCTTGGAGGGGCGGATTATCTGGCCCCCCTCAAAACTTCCTGCACACTTAGCACACATGAAAAGTCTCCATAGTATTGTTATCTAACATGCAAAACATAGGAAAACATGAAATGTTCTTTCAATCTCCCCCTTTTTGGTGTTAGATGACAATACCAGGATTTGCAGGAGAAAGACACAAGACAAACAGAGATAACTATGGAAGGGACTCCCCCTCAATGTGTACATAATAGAGTTTTGCATTGGAATACAAATGCACACAAATAGGTGAATATATTCCATAGAAAAAGGGCAAAAACACATACCACCGAAGTAGAGAATAGGCATCCTTGACATAAATCACAATTATTATTGGATAACCATTATGAGCGTGCGCCTTCCGTGATAAACCACCAGCAATAGGATATGAATAGATATAACCATGAGCATAATCCATGATATGAAGTCCATAGGTATCATCCAGACAACCACATAAAGTCTCAACCACAAATCACAAACCACGAATATAAAAGTTCAATGCTAAATGGGCATAAGCAAGAAATAACGAATAAAAAGTGCAAGTGCTTATGCCCGACCCATGCAAATCCACGGACAACCTAATAGAACTAATTCTCCCCCTTTGGCATCGAGACACCAAAAAGGGAGAAGAGCCAAGATTGAGTGTTATTCCCATAAGAACAAGAGAGAGCAAATAACATCCAAAAGATCCAATTCTCCACAAAGGAGAGGGCGGTGGCCGAAGCCACCTTGTTGGAGTGTATGGTGTGACACCGCGAAGATATATCTTGGGTTCACGACCAATACTCATCAATAAGCTCACATATCACAACATGATATTAAGAGAAAAGATATAACTTGTTATTGGCATTATGGGGGGAGGGTTAGCCCAATAAGTTAGGACCACACTCCCCCTATATCCATGCCCACACCTAGACCAAACAATGCTTGAGATGTACGAGTGGGTGCATGGGTAATCAAGACAAGCTCCTGGAATCAATGATATTTAGCTCATTCCTCAAATAGCAGAATCTTGCTTCATCAAGTGGCTTTGTAAAAATATCCGCCAGTTGGTTCTTCGTGCTCACAAAAGATAGATCAATATCACCTCGAGCAACATGGTCACGAATAAAATGATTCCGAATCTCAATATGCTTCGTCCTTGTGTGCAGTTTTAGTTAACCATTCTGTTTTAGTTGTAATGCTTACTAGCAGATACAATTAGCCAGAGATATCCCAAACTTCCACCAGTTGTTGGCACTTTTATTTAATCATTCAATTGTAGTGAAGATGATTACTAGTCATACCAACGTCAAATTTATAGCACTACTTTAGTTATAGTTGTCTATGGTTGAGATACTATGCTCCAAGTCGTCCATAACCGCGGACACGACTTTCAGAAAGATTTACCCTGCAGGGGTGCACAAATAGCAACACACGCATGATCAATCTCGGAAAATCCAAATAAAACTCAACGAGGCTTTCACGATAAAGAAATCACAAGATTCATAAAATATTTCAGGGGGCCACCCCACTAAGCTACCCGCAACAAAGTTGGTCGGCTCCGAGACGGACCCAGGGTTTGTGTCAATGGCTGTAAACGACTGGGAACCCGAAAGAGCTAGAGCTAGAGCTTGATTCATTTCTTATTTCTTGGGGCCACAAACTATCGCACTATCCAGACGGACCCATGATCATCTCCAACATTAAACATGTGCCAACCTCCCAACAATGGTGGAACATCGATGACGCAAAGGAACACCTAAGCAAGCAACTACAACTCGCAAGGCCAGTTGTCTATCAAACAACAGGCAATAGGATGTGTCCAAGGCAATACAGAGGCTGCAGGTAATATAAATGGTGCACGGAAACTAAAGCATCCCAACTAGGATAGCAATAGATCAACAGGAGGAAGTAAACACTATAAACGCAAAATAGGTATAGAAGGGGAGAATGCTTGCCTGGGAAAACATTGTCAAAGATACATTAACCGAAGAACTTGTCAATACGCGCATCAACTCAACGACCAAATCCGTAAAGAAGCAAATCACTAAAAGAAACACCTGATGCACTATTTAATACTACGACAGAAGATCGAGCATGATGCATGTATGATGCATGACATGGCAAAGATGCGATGCAATTAGGAAATATTAAGCAGAACCAGGGTCCCGACAATTAATTATTAGGTTCATGTTGTTTAGTTACCCCACAATTTAAATGTTGGATTAACAAGGCAAAATATGTCATCTGTTCACTACACAAATTTAAATGGAGTCTATATAGGACAAGAATAGCCCGCATATAGTCTCCATATTTAATTATGAGGTGAATCATCATAATGCCCCCAAACCACAAAATATGTATGTCATCATGAACAATTTAATATGCAATAAGTAATTTCATTTATAAAATAGGAGTCTCGGATAGGGGACACACATCAAGGTTCGGAGATCTTGGGGTTCAGAGGGGTTCGGGTCTGGTCATCGGACTCCGGGATCGGGGTCTTGGGGTAGACGGTCTTCGGATTCCGTGAAGGAGGTCTTCGAGTTCCGGGATCGGTCTTCGACTCTGGGTGGAAGAACTTGTCGTTTCGAGGGGTTAGTGTTTGGTCTTCGGATACTTGGGATCGGGGCCTTCGGGTCTGTGAGGTATATCTTGGCGTCACTTGTCGATCTTGTCGCCTCAAATTAGAGGAAGTCCTTGTTGTAGCACCACACCCTAATCTCCACGCCTCCATCACCAGGACATCTTCGCATCACGGGCCGAGGACGGAAGCAACACCATGGGTGGAAAACATTTTTCCCGGACATGCCTGAGAGAAGCATCTCGAAAAGGAGCTCGCACAGCTACACAAGCATGCAATTAGGCCAAACTGCTACACCTGTACATGCATGAGAGATGACCTGTGCTAGAAGCCAAGAGATCATAAGGGGACGCCACTGCTGGGAACCGCCATCGAGATGGCGGCAGCGGGAATAGAGGTGCTGCAAGGAGGACCTCCGGCTTGAGGGGGGCTTGCTTAGCCAAGGATGCGGGGCCACAAGCGGAAGGGGTGGAGCTGGCGACACCAGGGCAACACCCATCCGACTGCCGCAGAAGCGAGGCGGACGATGGGTAGTAGAGGAGGTGGCCCGGCGGTGCAGAGCCAGGGAGCAGCGAGAACAGGCCAGGGACGCCGGAGACGGAGGAAACGCGGCGCCACGGGCGCGCAGCTTCGGGAGTTGGACGACCTTGCGACGGAGGTGGTGGGGCCTACAGAGGAAGAGAGAGATGGCAGAGCAGAGCCCTACCGGAGAAGAAGTGAACAACACAGAGGGGGCCGCCAGCGCGGAGGTTGGAGGGGCGTCCTGAGGCGGCGCAGGGGCCGGCGTGCGGCTCGCAAAGGGAGAGGCAGGGGCAGGCGATGGGGCTAGGGGTAGACGGCGGCGACGGATCCCGCGTCATAGACGGGAGGCTTCGCGGCGGAGCTCACGAGCGCTAGCGGCAGTGCCATGGCAAGGGGGCTAGGCCGGAACTAGGACAGAGGGCAGCGGCGGGTCGCGAGCGAGGTAGGGAGAGAGCCAGCGAGGGGAGGGCTAGGGTTGCGCTGGCGTGTGAGTATCGTGAGGCGAGCGAGCCGACGTGGTCGCTGGTGGCAGGGTTGGATGGGGATCGAGGGGAACGGCGCGGGGTAGGTCGCGTGCGAGAGGAGCGGACGGGGCACGCGGGGTGGTTAGTGGGGTGGGGTCCAGGCGGGGATGCAGGGTGGTTGACCATGGGCAGCATCACGGTGCACCACTTGTGAGGATAGGGCGAGGGGAAACAACGTCTGGCTACTGTGATGGCGGCCTTCAGCGGCTGTGTGCGTGCTTGCGTGTCGACGCGTTGCGTCGGGGTGGCCACAGGTTGGACCGGCTCGGGTGGTTCGCTGTGCGTGCATCGTGCCTGGCGGATGTGTGGGTCTAGGTTAGATGGTTCGGTGTGGTGGCTGGGTCTAGGGTTTGAGATAGGTTAGAGTTTAGCCGGGTTGTTGACTGCTGCCAGCTGGGTCCTTTGGGCCTGGCCGGTGGCGGCCTCCTCGGAGGTTTTATAATTTTTTTTATTTATTAATTTTATTTTAATTATACTTTTGTAAATAGTTTCTAGACAAAAAAAATCCGGGAGGACCGGGTTTTACATTTGAAATGAAGAGGGAGACAAATAGAAAACAAGCATAGGCTTTTACAAAATAGTTTAAGGCAAATAATATGAATGAAGACATGAAGATGCTCACATGTAATGTGGCATGATGACATGAGCATGCAGTCATGATGATGCACAAAAAAAATAACACGTGATTTTCTAGTAGTGGATTTACCGGGGTGCTACAATTCGACACCACTAACAATGGATCTTGCCCTCCAGATCCGCCTCATGGTACGGGGAAGAAGGCCGACGATTTGGGTGTTCTCGCTTAGTGTAGATCCTTGCGACACCACTAACAAATATTCTTGCTCCATCTTGGACACGTTGACACCATCAACAAGAGGTTGTTGCTCACATTCGTCGAGTGAACACTCCGTAGAAATAAAGGCGAAGAAAGAGGTCACAAGGCTACCTCTAACTTGGTGGAATGAGTAAATTGCATTGATCCACCAATTCAATGTACAATAGCGAATGATAAGAGTAGTGGTATGGTAGCTACTCCACCCCGCACTCGAAGAATTACTCTATACATGAACAAAAGAATCGTGCAACCAACTCTCGGAATTCAGACTAAAGATCTTTATAAGTGATGTTCGGAAACAAAGGATTGATGTAGGCTCTTGTAATGTAGACGATGTCGTCACGTTGAAGAACACCATAAGATACAAAAGAAATCATATGAATAGACACAATGATTAGGCTCCGCGATGGTTCCATTGGCATGAACAACACATGCTCAAGGTATACTCCAACTTCACCAATGCTCACCCTTCTCATAATGTTTTTCAATGATATGGATATCTATCAAGGTGCAGATATAGATAAAGAGTTCAGGGACCAAAAAGTTTGGATGAAGGGTAGAACAAACGAGATGCAAATTTGATGATTCTAGCACCCCCGTTATAAAAGGGAGGAAGCCAAACCCTAAAGGTACGACAGAAACCCAACAACACGAAATCCTGGACTCGATGAAAAGATAAGAGTAGATTCAAAACACGCAGAGGTAAGAGGAGTGTAGCAGAGAGGTAAGGAGTAAAAGCAGACCTAATCAGATCTATCCAACCGATTTTACAAAAATAGTTTTGACACTATACTTCGTCTGTTAGCTAGGTTATCCTATAAGCTGGACCAGTGGGGTATCGCAACTGCTGAGCTCTGATACCACTTTGTAACACCCTCGAATCAGCCCTATGCATGTTTTAGCTTTTCCCGCCAAACCCGCATAGAAACGATGCAAAAAATACCAACCAGGCACTTTCGTGCGGGTGGAAACAAAGTAATATCATTACACAATAGTCCACGATGGAACCCACAGAAACATATATATACATCATCGACTCATCGAGTCAAGAATATAGATATACATTACAAAGATCCAAATCACCTTAAAAATGATACAACATCCGAGTACGGATAAGATGCAAATAGGGCTAAGAGCCCTGAAGAATAACCAATGGCGTCCATAACTGTGCCCAGTCCAAGCTGGAAGAGTAAACCTGCTAACGATGGCGAACTTATACCTGTTAAACAAAAGGGGTGCCAACAAAGGGCAAAGGAAAAAGGGAGCGGTCAGTACTAAGGCCAGTACACGGCGAGTCTAGAATTCCGCGGCTCTCACCTACATAGGTATGGTGGACTGAAGCGGCAACGAAGCATGCACTACCAACCTATAGAGACTCGATACAACTGTCGGCTATTAGAGAGAGATAAGAAAGACCTATTCAGAACCAACATGATACTAACACCAATCATATCCATCCTGGTATTTCCCCCTCGAGACCAAATGAGGAAGTCAAACCAAGGAACTCACACAGTTGGCAGTTTTATTCATTCCATTATAGTTGCAGCACTTACTAGTCAGATATAAACATCATGAGTCATCGTAATATCATAAGCAGTGGGCAGTTTTATTTAACCATTCTGTTGTAGTTGTAATGCTTACTAGCAGATACAATTAGCCAGAGATATCCCAAACTTCCACCAGTTGTTGGCACTTTTATTTTATCATTCAATTGTAGTGAAGATGATTACTAGTCATACCAAAGTCAAATTTATAGCACTACTTTAGTTATAGCTGTCTATGATCGAGATACTATGCTCCAAGTCGTCCATAACCGCGGACATGACTTTCAGAAAGATTTACCTTGCAGGGGTGCACAAATAGCAACACACGCACGATCAACCTGAGAAAATCCAAATAAAACTCAACGAGGCTTTCACGATAAAGCAATCACAAGATGCATAACATATTTCAGGCGGCCACCCCACTAAGCTACCCGCAGTAAAGTTGGCCAGCTCCGAGACAGACCCAGGGTTTGTGTCAATGGCTGTAAATGACTGGGAACCCGAAAGTGTGATTGGGCTTGTCGATACCGCGAAAACGTTCCACGTTCCAAAACAGTACAGGCGCTCCACGCCCAATCGTAAATAAAGCCATAAAGCATGACATAAGTACATGATAGTAATAAAGCCCAAACTAGTTTGTGGTCCCAAGAAATAAGAAATAAATCAAGCTCTAGCTAAGGGGATTTCTGGTCCCACATGCGGATAGTGCGATAGTCAAGAAATAGGTATCAAGTACTCGGGGCCTACGGGACACAAGTGAGCGGTTAAACCAAATATTAGCTATTACCCACCGGTGCCTCTGCATTAGTTATATCTATTCCCAACATTTTATTTATCAAGTTGTAATTAAGGTCATGATCATCTCCAACATTAAACATGTGCCAACCTTCCATCAATGGTGGAACATCAATGACACAAAGAAACACCTGAGCAAGCAACTACGACTCACAAGGCCGACTGTCTATCAAACAATAGACAATATGACGTATCTAAGGGAATACAGAGGCTGCAGGGAATATAAATGGAGCACGGAAACTAAAGCATCGCAACAAGGATAGCAATAGATCAATAGGAGGAAGTAAACACTATAAACGTCAAATAGGTAGAAAAGGGGAGAATGCTCGCCTGGGAAAACATTATCAAAGATACATTAGCCAACGAATTTGTCGATACTCGCATCAACTCAATGGCCTAACCCGTGAAGAAGCAAATCACTAAAAGAAACACCGAATGCACTATTTAATACTACGGCAGAAGATCGGGCATGATGCATGTATAATGCATGACATGGAAAAGATGCGATATAATTAGGCAATATTAAGCGGAACCGGGGTCCCGACAATTAACTATTAGCTTCATGTTGTTTAGTTACCTCACAATTTAAATGTTGGATTAACAAGGAAAAATATGTCATAGGTTTACTACACAAATTTAAATGGAGGTAATATAAGACTAGAATAGCCCGCATATAGTCTCCATATTTAATTATGAGCTGAATCGGCATAATGCCCCCAAACCACAAAATATGTATGTCATTATGAACAATTTAATATGCAACAAGTATTTTCATTTATAAAATAGGAGTCCCAGATAGGGGTCACACATCAAGGTCCGACGATCTTGGGGTTTGGAGGGGTTCGGGTCTGGTCTCCGGACTCCGGGATCGGGGTCTTGGGTTAGACGGTCTTCGGATTCCGTGAAGGAGGTCTTCGAGTTTCAGGATCGGTCTTTGACTACGGGTGAAAGAACTTGTCATTTCGAGGGGTTAGGGTTCGGTCTTCGGATCCTCGGGATCGGGGCCTTCGGGTCCGTGAGGTAGATCTTGGCGTCACTTGTCGAACTTGTCACCTCAAACCAGAGGAAATCCTTGTTTGTAGCATCACAGCCTAATCTCCACGCCTCCATCACCAGGAAATCTTCGCATCACGGGCCGAGGACGGAAGCAACACCATGGGTGGAAAACATTTTTCCTGGACGTGCCTAAGAGAAGCATCTCGAAAAGGAGCTCGCACAGCTGCACAAGCATGCAATTAGGCCAAACTGCTGCACCTGTACATGCACGAGAGATGGCCTGTGCTAGAGGCGAAGAGAGCATAAGGGGCGCCACTGCTGGGAACCGCCATGGCGACAGCGGCGGCGGGAACAGAGGCACTGCAAGGAGGACCTCCGGCTTGAGGGGGGCTTGGTTAGCCAAGGACGCGGGGGGCGCAAGCGGAGAGGGTGGAGCTGGCGATGCTGGGCGGCACCTAGCCGACTGTCGCAGAAGAGAGGAGGACGACGAGTAGTAGAGGAGGTGGCCCGACGGTGCAGAGCCACGGAGCAGCGAGCACAGGCCACGGACGCCGGAGACAGAGGAGACGGGGCACCACGGGCGCACGGCTGCGGGAGGAGGACGACCTCGCGACGGCAGCGGCGGGGCCTACAGAGGAAGAGAGAGATGGCAGAGCAGAGCCCTACCAGAGAAGCAGTGAACAACACAAAGGGGCCGCCAGCGCGGGGGTTGCAGGGGCGGCCTTAGGCGGCGAAGGGGCCGACATGCGGCTCGCGAAGGGAGAGGAAGGGGCGGGCGAAGGGGCCAGGGGTAGGAGGCGGTGACGGATCCCGCGTCGCAGACGGGAGGCTTCGCGGCAGAGGTCGTGAGCACTAGTGGTGGTGCCATGGCTAGGGGGCTAGGCCGGAGCTGGGACAGAGGCCAGAGGGTGGCGGTGGGTCGCGAGCAAGGTAGGGAGAGAGCCAGCGAGGGGAGAGCCAGGGTCGCGCTGGCGTGTGAGCATCGTGGGGCGAGCGAGCCGGTGTGGTCGCTGGCGGCGGGGTTGGCTAGGGATCGAGGGGAAAGGCATGGGGTAGGTCGCGTGTGAGAGGAGCGGACAGGGCATGCGGGGTGGTTAGTGGGGTGGGGTCCACCCAGGGATTCGGGGTGGTTGACCGCGGGGCAGCATGCGATGCGGGGCTGCGCGCGGGGATGGGGCCAGAGGAGAGCGACGTGCGGCTACAAGCGGTAGGCGGCGCTCGCCGCTGTGTGCGTCCTTGCGTGTCGACGCGTTGCGTCGGGGTGGCCATAGGTTGGACCGGCTCGGGTGGTTCGCTGTGCGTGCGTAGTGCCTGGCGGCTGTGTGGGTCTAGGTTAGATGGTTCAGTGTGGTGTCTTGGTCTAGGGTTTGGAGATAGGTTAGGGTTTAGCCGGGTTGTTGACTGCTGCCAGCTGGGCCCTTTGGGCCTAGCCGATGGCGGCCTCCCCAGAGGTTTTATAAAATGTTTTTATTTCTTAATTTTATTTTAATTAGACTTTTGTAAATAATTTGTAGATAAAACAAATTATGCGGGAGGACTGGGTTTTACATTTGAAATGAAGAGGGAGTCAAATATAAAACAAAGATAGGATTTTACAAAAGAGTTTTAGGCAAATAATATGAATGCGGACATGAAGATTCTCACATGTAATGTGGCATGATGACATGAGCATGTAGTCATGATGTTGCACAAAATTAAAATAACATGCGATTTTCTAGTAGTGGTTTTACCAGGGTGCTACAAATGCCGCCCGTAGCCGTCACTTTAAACTTGGACTTTGTTTAGACTAAAAGTTAGCCACCATTGCAACTTCGCCAAGGCTTGAGTGTTGCAGAGACCTCCTTTACTTCCAACCTATTCAGGATCCCACTGATTTCAATAAATCTTTCATCTTTATCCGCAATATCTTAGTTGCAATATTAGTTCTTACTTGTTCTCGATTTTAGGTAGGAATTAAGACCCTCGGTGGTCAGGCTGATCATGCTTCTACAAGATCAGTAACCTCCATGAGATTGGCCTACCAATTTCACTGGAGCTTGTGCTTGCACGTGTAGTCAAATCGTCAAGCCCTAACTCCACCCAAATCGACTATCACCATCTCATCAAACAATCAGACTCGTTTTGCCTATCATATAGACTCATGGCAATCCACCTAAAAGAGTACTTTGCAAATAATGGGACTCTCACATCACCGGCTATGAGGCCTAGCATCATCAACACATGATTAATGATAAAGTCAGACAGTTCCCCACAAACCAGACATAATGATACATCCCGTCCTATGGACGCTACTACATCTCCACCACCAAGTCCCAAAGCCCGTCCACAAGTCACCCAAGAAGACATACGCCTGTGGTACTACCGTTCCCATTAGTGGACTGCTGGTCCCATCAGCGGCACTACCGGTCTTGACTGAAGCTCGCGCCATCGCCCCTGGATGCCCTGGTACTGGCTTGCGGTACTACCTCCCCCAAGCGGTACTACCGGTCATCAAGTCCGGTATTACCGGTCGTGACAGTGCCTGCGCGCACCAGATCTGGGCCACAACCCATGTACCCCTTATTATGTTACAACCCTAGCAATGTTATTAGTATGAATTCTTTGGACACCATTATTGCTAATGCTATGGAAAACTCTAAGCTTGGGGAAGCTAGTTTTTATGAAAATAATCTTTTTAGTTCCCCAGCTTTGGAAGATAGCTATTCTATTGCTTATGATGATACCAAACCTCCAATATATGATGATTACAATGATGAATATGAGATTTTCAGTGCACCTACTATTGAGGAGAAAATTAATTATGATTACAATATGCCACCTATATTTGATGATTATGGTGATGAGAATAATAATGATAGCTATTTTGTTGAATTTGCTCCCACTACAATTAATAAGAATGACTATGCTTATGTGGAGAGTAATAATTATTATATCATGTGGCTCATGATAAGAATGTTTTATGTGATAGTTATATTGTTAATTTTATTTATGATGCTACTGAAAGTTATTATGAGAGAGGGAAACATGGTTTTATGTATCTCAGTAATATTAAGTTTCCCCTCTTTATGTTGAAAGTCTTGAAGTTGCACTTATTTTGCTTTCCTATGCTTGTTGCTTTGTGCTTTCATGACTTTTTTCTTTACAAGATTCCTATGCATAGGAAGTGGGTTAGACTTAAATGTGCTTTGAATTTGCTTCTTGATGCTCTCTTTTACTTCAATTTATATTTCTTATCTGAGCATCTTCTCAAACTATCATGCCTAACTTAAAGGCGTTAAAGAAAAGTACTTATTGGGAGATAACCCAAAAGTTTTAGATGCGTCTTGAAAGTTATTACTTCTGTAATAACCGCTCCTTATCCTTTTTATTTGCTTTTTGTGCCAAGAGTAACCTCTAATGAGAGAGAGGTAATGACTGTGAAAGTTGTTGTCCCGAAACAGATTTTTGTGCTTCACTGTAAAAATTCTTGTAAAATCTCTGTACGTCCTTTTGAGGCGTGATTTTTTCTGCTTCTGCCCCAGGTTGTTATCTAACTCTCGTTAGTTCAACACTTTTCGATTTTAGCAACAGAAGGTCTTCAAAAAAATTCGTTTTTACCTACTGGTCTGTTTTGACAGATTTCTGCCATTATTTGTATTTGCTTCTTGTTGGTTCCTTTTTGAGTTCTTTTGGGGAATTAAGCTTTTTGAGGGAAGTGCTACAGTAGCTAGTGTTTTAATGGAAGTTTTATTGGTGTTGAAACTGAACCCAAAGACCTATTATATTGAGTGCACTAATGTTACTAATAAAGATTGTGTGAAGTTTTGTATGAAGGAAAAATTTCAGGTGTATGGAAGGAATGAGTAATGAGATGAATGGACTAAAGCTCAAGCTTGGGGATGCCACGCGTGTCACCCCAAAAAAATCCAAGAAGTACAAGCGTCAAAGCTTGGGGATGCCCAAGGCATCCCCTTCTTCATCAATAAAAATTCCAGGTTTCTTCCAAACACTTCATTTTTATTGTTTCATGCACAGTTGTGTTGTTCTTGGAGCATCTTTGTTTTTTGTTTTTGGTTTTCGTTTGCTTGGTTTTCTTAGTTTTCTGAATAAATTGATTGGACCCCCTCTTTCATGCATTGGTTTTCAAATAGTTTGGTTTGGATTGGAAAAGAGTAGGAAAAGTTTATGCTTAAGTGGTAAAGAGAGCTTGTTTTTGACTGTGGCCTATGCTTTGTTATGCCATGCTTGATATTGTTTTGCCTTTATGCTTAGTATTCTTTGCTGTAGCATGACTTGTTATAAACAATTGAGATTGCTTAATGTGCCTTGGATGAATCATGCATTGTTTTAGCATATTAAAGCATAGTATACTGGTATTCTCCTTTGATGCTTTATTTGGGTTGACTTGATGCATGCTCTCACCATGTTATGACTATCTCAAGTCACCGTAGCCTTTATGATCCTTTAGTTTTCAACTTGTAGTATCACTTTATGCTTTGATCAATGATGTTTTGTCGCTCTGCATGATTGTGGCCATTATTGCTCTCTTGGTTTGTCGCTCACAGTCTTTTGCTAGCCTCCATAACCAAGTATGAGTTCCACTCATGCATCCAACTCCAAATAAAACCAAGTTATTCCAAAGAGTCCACCACACCTACCTATTAGCATATGCTATTCCAAGTATATTCATGTTTTTATCTACCTTCCGAATTAAACTTGTTATGAGAAAACTAGTGATTAAAGCTCTCATGAACTTGATGGCACACTTTACTTTCTTGCATTTAATAAACTAGAACCATTGCGTCCATCTTTGTTGCGTATATGCTTGCGCTTTATAAGTTGAAGTTAGCAGAACCATGTATCATGGGGAACGCTTTCAACATTGCACTTGTACTTTGTACCCCGTTGATATTATGTTCTTTTGCTTATGGATCCCGGCGGTGTGAAATAAAAGGGGAACTTGTAAGATCATGGAGTTTGTATTTGTGTTAGAGAAACGCCTGGGACGCTAGCCTAAGCCATGCCTAATCATGGTGGAAACTTGCAGCATAACCATAATGAGCACTCTATGAAGCATCCTCAATAAAAACCTATGCAAATAGCAAATAAAAAGATCGCTGAGATGTTCATTGTCTGCTTGCCTTGTCATTTTGATTATGGGATAGCTCCTATATCATGTGCAACGGGTACCCCGTTAGCGGTTCTCTATGATACATATGTACTTACAATGACAAGAGCTTACTTGTGACTAAAGTTGAGTAGCATGAGGTTCGGTCTTCGTAAGTAAGGGGCATGAGATTTCGGCTTATAACTTGTCAAGCATATCCTCTTAGTTTTGTCACTTTAACCTTAATCACCTTCAAGATGCTTATGATAGGGGCAATGAGAGCTGAAAGCTAGTAAGTACCATAATTTTTGGAAGCTCTTTATGAAACTTGAATCCCTACTTCCTTTTATGAAGGCCTTTCTTTTCCTTTTATGTTGAGTCTCCATCTTCTATCTTTATGCACCTACTTTCAGAGCATAGTGGCCATTCTTAGTTCTATGTGCATTGTCCCAAGACTAGTTGATTGATGCATAACTTGATATTGCTTGTTTTAAACTATTTGTATCTAGTCACTCTTATGAACTTTGAAGGTGTCCTATGCATTTATATTTGCTACTCTATGAGGGACAAGCTGAATACTATTATGCTATGTTTTCTTTATGTGAAACAAACAAACGTCTTGCAAAGTATTGTTATTCATGAATCTTTTGTTTGTGCTTTTTCATGTTGCAACATAGTTTCTTTGTCTTATTGCTAGAACTTTGTCTTTCATGTTATGATTGAAGTACTATGATCCCAGCTTCGCATGTTTTACAAATACTTTGATCAAGTTTATGATGGTGCATGTCACCTCAAAAATTATTCTTTCTTTTTTATCACTTACCTTCTCGAGGACGAGCAAGAGTTAAGCTTGGGGATGTTGATACATTGCAAATGTATCCATAATTTTTGATGTTCCATGCTTGGTTTTATCTACTTTCTTATGTTTTGCCCACACTTTGGAGTACTTTTCATATGATTTCTTGGACTAACCTATTAACAAGAGCCACAGTGCCAGTTGCATGTTTTCTGCTGTTTTTGGTTCCAGGAAAGTCAGAAAATGAATATTCTCGGAATTGGACCGGACAAAAGCCAAAGTTGTTATTTTCCTGGAAGATTCACGAAGCCAGAAGGAGAGACGGAGAGGGGCCACAGGGTGGCCAAACCACCCATAGGCGCGGGTCCCCCTGGCCGCGCCAGGGCATGGTGTGGGCCCCCTGGCTGGCCACCGACCTTGCCCCTTCGCCTATAAGAAGTCCCCGAGGCAAAAACCCTAAATCGTCAAGCCTCCATCCACGAAAAGTTCCGCAGCGCCGCCGCCACCGAAGGTGAGATTCGGGGGACATAAAGTCTCTATTCTGGCACCCTACCGGGATGGGGAAGTGCCCCCAGAGCCATCTCCATCGATCTCCACTACCATATCCATCACCATTGCTGATTCCCATGATGAGGAGGGAGTAGTTCTCTCTCGAGGCTAAGGGTTCTACCAGTAGCTATGTGTTCATCTCTCTCTATGCATGATCTTATTGAGATCATGAGCTTGTAATCTATAGATCTACCTTGCTACTCAAGTGCTTTAATAGATCTCTGCTCTCCCCATGTGTGTGAAGTTGACAGTGTGCACACCATGGTGGCACTTAGGCTAGAGATTACAAACACTTGTTATGAGTTATATTTGGAGTTGGATGTCTCTATGAAATTGTGGTGTTTGTTGGAACCATCTAGAGCTCAAGGTGACAGTGTGGGGTTATCTAGATCTGGAAACCGAACTTTGAGGTGTGCTGTTACAGCCCTACCATCGATTAGAGTGTTCAACCGAAGAGTAGTTAAGAGTAGTATCATAAAGAGAAGATATTTATATGAGAGTGTTCGCTAGTGAATGTATGATCCCTAGGCCTTGTTTCTAAGAATTGATACACCATTTGCAATTAGATCTGTTACATGTTTGCTTGCTTCCATCTTTATTTCAGTTTGCCTTTAGTCATTTCCCACGTCAACCACACGCCAGCAAGCTATTTTCTAGCACCGTTACCACTTATAATTATCTATACCATTTGTATTTCACTATCTCTTCGCCGAACTAGTGCACCTATACACCTGACAAGTGTATTGGGTGTGTTGGGGACACAAGAGATTTCTTGTATCTTGATTGCAGGGTTGCTTGAGAGGGGATACCTTTGACCACTTCCTCCCTAAGTTCGATAAACCTTGGGTGATCCACTTAAGGGAAAACTTCCTGCTGTTCTACAAACCTCTGCACTTGGAGGCCCAACAACTGTCTACAAGAATAGAAGTGCGTAGACATCAACCGCATGGAAAGGATTGAATCAAGATTCAAGTGCATCGACACTTGGTGAGTGAAATCGCATGAATATTTTGATCAATACGTAATATGTACATATCCAAATATATCCTATGCTCTAAATGTTATGTGCATATACCAGAATGATTCAAAAGATGATCATTGGAAAATAGTAAGGATATTCTTATGATCTTTGGAAGAACTAAGAGTATATTTATGTAGAGGTGACAAATAGTTACAAATAGTTCATTATAAAGTGTTACATTGATACTAGTTTGTCACAAGATACAAATTAAATTTATTTCAATTTAAACTATGGGTGGGCACAATGTAATGGAAAGGAGGTTCCATGATGGATTTGGATGTTCCAAAGTTGATACGTTGTGACGGATACTACAACAAAAGGCTAAGTATATAACTGCTATAGTAGCAGCAAAGGAGGGAATTTGGTTAAGTAGTTTGTTATCAAACTAGGTGTGGTTCATAGTGGGCTAGTACTATGAAGATATATTGTGCAACAATTATACAACTTGTTTAACCCAAAGGAACTAAAGGTCTCACCAAAGGACTAAATTTATACAATGCCATCTCATTAGAGAATGAGTGATGCGTAGAGACACAAAGACATGCAAATACACGCGGACCTGAAAATGTCAGATCCAGAGATTATGTTAACCACTAGCAAACGTGTATATATAACAGCAGAAAGATATAGGTGTTGAATTCGCAAGTTTACAGACTAGATTATTGACTCTAGTGCAAGTAGGAGACTGAAGGGAATATGCCCGAGAGGCAATAATAAAGTGGTTATTATCTTATTCCTTTTTATTATAAATGTTTATTTTGCATGCTATAATTGTATTAATTGGAAATGTTAATACATGTGTATTTAATAAAAAATTAAATGGTTCCTAGTTATGCCTCTCTTATAAACTAGCTCGTTGATTAATAAGATGATCAAGGTTTCTTGATCATGGACATTGGATGTTGTTAATAACGAGTCACAACATTGGTGGAATGCTGTGATGAACATTCATCCAAAGTATAGCAATACGATCAAACTCATTGTGTTTAAATTGCTATAACATCATACGAAGTAATTCTAGTCCTTAGACCATGAGATCATGCTAATCACTAACACTAGAAGAGTAACTTGATAACATCAAACGTCACACCGTAATACGGTGACAATAAAGGTGGGTTTAAATACTCCGAAGGTGTTATGTAGAGGCTCATGGATCAAGAGTGGGATTTGTCCATCCTGACGACGGATAGATACACTCTAGGCCCTCTCGGTGATATCACATTGAGATAGCTTGCAAGCAAGTGATGTGATCACTAGAATGTTATATCACGGAATGAGAAAAGAGTGCATGTCGGTAACGAGATCAAACTAGGTATGGAGATAGCGATGATCAAATCTTGGACATGTAATATATCGCGAGACAAAGGGATTTAGTTACGACGTTAAAAGGTTCACACGATCACTAGAGTCATTGTTGAATGTGTGGGAGTCAGTACGTATCTCTAGGTCCCGCTACTGATTATTGATTGGAGAGGGTCTCGATCATGTCTGCATTATTTATGAATTGTAGGGTGACATTTAAGGTATATTGACACCATTTGGATCAAATAAGATACCAGAGAAAGATTATGAAAGCGCTGGAATTGTTTCGATTGGCAGCGGAATTGTTCTGGGTGAAATTGCTGAAATTGGTTCTGCATGTGATATCGAAATGGTGCAATGGGTTCTATGTGTATGTTTGTTAATTAAAGTAATTAACAAAATTCTAAATAAAATAAATAAAAGTGTTTTATTTAAATAGAAAAATGCATTTAATCTAGTGGACATTAAATGCAAGTGAGTGGAGTTGAAATTTATGTGAGTGGGCTTAGTGGAAGCTCCACCCACATGAATGAGGGAGAGGTGGGGGCACCCACCATGGCCAGGCATCCATGGCCATGGGGCTACACCCCACCCCCTATAAAAGGAGCGCCATGGCTCCTATCCTCTTACACCACCTCCTCACGAAGGTTCTCTTCCCCCTCTAGCAATTCCCCATTATCTTGGATTAGCGAGATACATGTTCTCGGTGGCTTTTTCTGGAAGGATTTGCTGCTTCCGCTACTTTGCTGGAGTGAGCATGCAGAGGTTGTCGGGGTACTGGCCGTGTGTGCGATCACGAATGCACCGCTAATTTGCGGTGTTGGACTTGCTGGTGCTGGACCTATTGGACTTGTTGGTGTTGTACTTGTTGGACTTTATCACGATCTTGAGATTGACAAGTGTACGACTATATCATCCACGAGTTCAACCTCATTAACAACTCTTTGTCACTCTTCAAGGGTATGTTCTCTATGGATCTATATCCACCCGTTGATTGTATCTAGGTAGATAGATCTTGGTTCTTAGTTGTTCCCATCGTAGGAACTTTTTGTTTTCTATGCTGCGAACCCAACAAAGAAGGCACCACCATCACACGAAGAGTGCCAAGGAAAATGACCATCGTCGCGAGTGTCATGTGGACGAACAAATGCTTCACCAATGACCTTCGTCGACACCATCATCATAAGGCACCTTTAACTACTAGTGACACCACCAAAATGGCATGAAGAGAAAGTCTTCTTCCACGCCATCAAGCTTCAATACCAAAACTTCAAGTTCAAGATGAAGCATACAACTACAAGAGCTTCAATGCAACTTCTTCTCCAAGCACTCCATGAATGTCATTCAAGCAAGAGATGGACCTCTACTTTGCCAAGTTGGACAAGGCCATAAAAAATATGACCCCCAAGATATAGAAGAAAACAAGTTGCTTTGCCAACAATTGGATGCAATGGCGGATATGGCGTCAAGGACCAATACTTCCGATATGAGTGCCACCACCACAATGGAACCCAAAGTACAAGACAACGACAAGGTCAAGAATGGTGAGCATGGGATTTTCCCTTCACCAAAGGAGGCGCATGGAGTTGAGAACACCAAGCCTAACCCTATATGCTTGAGTGATGATGTGGTACCAATCCCACGTGAGTATGAGAGCCACTTAGCCAACTTAAGTGAGAACATGAGTGACTCCACAATACGTGAGATTGAGTGCTTCCACTTGAAGGGCATGAATGATACACCGAGTGAGTTGAGAATGGTAGTTGATAGGTAATGTGAGGCCATTTAGATTTCTAACGACTTACCCTCTACCTCTAGTGTGTTTTCTCATGATGTGCTAGGTTCCATGGATCAAGAAGCGCCAAGATTGGAGATGATGATGCCTCCGACCAAGAAGACGTACATGGAGGATGAAGATGATGCCATCCCCATACATGATGAAGAAGTCGCCCACATGGATGCCAAAACTACCACAACACCCACATCATTTGAGAGGTATGAACAAGGTAAAAATAAGGGTGTTGATGATTCCATGATACCACTAGTGGACATGATGATTTTGATGCTATGGACGATACTTGTGACATGGCATATGTTCCACTCTTATTCCCATGTGTTGATTTTGCTATGCATCATGATGACCATGTGGAATCCTTTTATTGTCATGATATTGCCATAGACATGATATGTGTTAACCGATACATTGATGATATCATTGCTTGCACTTTGTTGAGCAATTACTCTTTCCAATGTCTTGCTTGCAATGATGTTAAAAGTTACCCCTCGGACAATGCTTTGTCATGGATGATTTACAATTTCTCCTGTTGCTTGCAATAAGATGAATACTTGCCCATTCACTTCTTTTTCCTGCAACAATAATTATCATATGTTTTCTATTGATATGGTCCCATAGCCTTCTCAAATGTTGGAGATTTTGGTAAATGCCATGATAAGCATGTTCCCACTTGCATACTCACCATGCACTTAAATTACACTTGATTGACATTATTGGTGACGTGCGCAAGAAGAGATACATCATGATGGGTGATGTGTTTCTCTACCATGCACACACGTTCTTACTTTTATATATGATATGTGTAGGTACCCGCACTATAATGTCAACCTCGGTTAAGCACGAGTTGACAAAAATAGCTCTAGAGAGCATCCCCAAGTGAGTTCAAGATCGAACCCAGCTCCAATACCTTTTTGAATGCTTTGCAACTTTCATGTTGAGAAATTGCTCTTTCCTATGGTTAGCTTGCAAGCATGTTAATGGTATTCTTTGACCTTGTGACAATCATGTTTCGTTGCTATTGGATATTGATGCTTTGTGTGTTGCAACAAAAATGTTGAACAATTTCTCTTTCCGATGTTTTTTGTGCAACCATAATGCCATTATGAGCATGTATTGTCATGAGAGCTTCCAAGTTTCTGGTATAGTTGTTGCAACAAACATAAGGAACATTTGTTCTTTTCCATGGTTTGTTTGTAAACATGTTGTTTTTGCTTCCGCTCATGATACACATATCTCCATGATTTTGGCTTTTGATGATTTGTGTGTGACATCCAACATGTCGAAAAATTTCTCTTTCCAATGGTTGGTTTGCACACATAGTGATATTGGTTTGGATGTTCTTCCTCATGTGTTTTTTGCAAATTCTCCTATCCTTGCATCAAAGATGTTGATCAATATTTTAGTTAATTACTTTGAGTGCCACATTAAGACGTTATATGGAGTTTTTGAGTTCCCACATTTGGATGATGTTCAAACGATTTCCATGCACTTTGACCTTGCACATGCATTCCGTTTGATATACATGAGTTGTGCTAATAGTGCTGTGAGCAAGAATGGACATGCCACAATTGACATGCTCCTCTATCACACATGAACCATATGTTGCTTGGTCTTTGTTGTGTGAAGGTACAATTACATATGCGTCAACCTCTATGTACCATGTGTTGATAAGATGAACCATAGAGAGTTACCTATGGATGCCCTTCTTCGAGCTATCTCTACACCATAAGGTGACTTCCTTATACTTGAGGACTCATGCTATAATCTTCATGAATTGGCTACTCTTTGAGTGTTTCTTCGCTTTTGTTGTGAGATTTGCATGCTACATGGTAAGTGAAGGAACATTGAAGAGTTGCCACATCAAGCTTCTCGAGGACGACTACATGGTGAATCCTAGGATCAAGAATGTCTCTCGACCACCTCTACATAACGAGCGTATAGAGTCGAGGATGACTCTTTTCAAAGGGGGAGCTGATGCAGCCCGTCCTACGGACTCTACTATATCTCCACCGCCAAGTCCCAAAGCTCATCCCTAAGTCACCCAAGAAGACAGACGTCTGCGGTACTACCGCTCCCATCAGCGACACTATCGGTCTCGACTGAAGCCCGTGCCATTGCCCCTGGATGCCTCGGTACTGGTTTGTAGTACTACCTATCGCCAAGTTAGGTAGTATTGGTCGTGATAGTGCCAGCATGCACCAGATCTGGGCCACAGCCCATGTACCCCCTTATTATGTTGCAACCCTAGTTCTATTCCCAAACTACAACCATGTAAGTGGCTGGCCTCTAAATAGAGCCCCCACCTCTCATGTATCCCTAGGCATAGATGATAGACTAAAGAAACCCCTTCGTGGAATCTCTAGTTTTGCCTCATCTCCTTACCAAAGGGGACCGACTATCGTCACCACATAGTTGGAGTTTGCATCGTGCCTCCATCATTGTACAAGACCTACCTTTGCGAGTGCGTGAGCATAGTTATCAAGATCCTTCCCAAGGTGTTCCTCCCTCTCCGCTTGGGATTGAGGGAGCATATTGACCGATCTTTCCTTGCGATTATTCTATCAGACCGGTGGCCACCGGTGGGAGCAATCGGCCTTGTATCGTGTGAGTTTTGCGTGTGTTCATCGTGTTCTTCGCCAGGTGTGAGTCTGCTTCCGCTACCTTCCCTCTTTCCCCTCGCTTTCCTATTGATTTGATCACGATATCTGTGAAGATCGGGCCACCCTTGAGGTCACCCCTTATCAGATAAGTCCTTGTCTGGCAGTGCCTTCATGTTAATGCGAGGATCCTATAAATAATAATAATAATGATTACCAGGTACAAATCTAAAAGTCTATGTTTGTGTAATAATAGAAGATGTTATAATACCTTCTTTGATAATTCCGGTGACAAAATCACACCCATCATTAAGTTAATATGGTGGAAAATATAGAACCCACACAAGCTGGTTAGAATTGGCTACTGATGGCACTGTGAAATATAGAGTACAAAATACTTTCAGTATGTGCTCAAGGGGAATATAGTTAATGTTATTGGAGGTGCCCTGTTATTACAGGAAACTAACCGGATAACCAATGCGGTGGGTTAGATTTTCATAACATGCGACCTGCTTCTCAGATTGACTTTGTGCTCGCTTGCTAAGTAATACTTGGAAACATAAGTAAAGGTAATGACAATAACACAAGTATGTATATCATGTACACTGATGATTCCTTTATGAACATATAATATATATTGCGTACATGAAAATAATCACTCACATGTCAAGAAGAATGGTTACATCCATGTAATATGTCTTCCAGCTTAATTCAGAATCAAGATAATAGACAACACCATTCGCAAGTGACATGTAGATAAGAACCCAGTGATAACTAAAAATAGTGAATCGATGTTGTGTCAGACTTTTAGAATGAACAAATTAATTCCTACCTTATATAATGCAACATTACTTTACCTTACACTATAAGGGCATATAATAAGATCCTTGGTAGTGATCTTCATCATCAGGAAAATCATGCAATCCTCAATAGTCCTCATGTGTCTTCCCATGAGTTGCTGTGAAGCATACTGAGGGTCGCAGAAGATTACATTTTCTTAAGCATGTGCACACAAACCGTATTTCCTACATAAGAAGATGCATATATTATGAGACGTAGAATTTGAACTACTAGAAATGCTTATATATTGTAACAAAGGTAGTATATCGGAAGCGATAATGATAAATACTCACACTATGAGGCATTTTATGATGTAGGGGTTCGTGCATGAAAACAATACATTTTTCGTACACCAAGAACCCTAATGCCAGGACCTATCTATTAGTAATGCAATAACAGGAGGGGCTTTTCGCAAACTTACCCTTCAAGACCGAAAAGGTTGTCAACGCTCAGGAGAGCGTGGTTGATGTAGTCGCTCCAACGCCGACCTCAAGAGTGTTGAACTCCTGCGGTTTCGATGACTCCCAGTGCCCCAAGTGTTGCACCTCTAAGGGAGTTACACACGTTCGGTGCCTGATGATGACTCTGACTCCTCTGGTCTAGCACAAGTTGCAGAAGTATACCTCCTGGATCCAAATCCGGCAGCGCGATGGCGCTCTGTGGTGAAGAAGTCTCCTGCTCGCGCGATCCAGACTTGGGACCACGATCATGGGAGAGAGAGAGAATATCAATTGGAGGTCTCCCCAAAAGAGAGGGAACCTTTATTGATTATTGGTGTATTTAATTTGTCAAAATACCTCACAATATATAGGGGAAAACCCCCACATAGATAATTAGGTTAGCCATGTGGGACTAAACAAAGGAGAGGAGAGGAGGGGGATGTCCACCGCCGTCCTGGGCCCAAGTGGGCCCTACGCAGGGTCCCTTGGCCCAGCCGACCACCCCCTCTCTCTTTTCCCCTTCGTCTTTCCCTCATGGTACTTTTGCCTATGGAATTAGGCCCAATTAGGTATTTGACCTTTTAATTTATTTTCTTTTATTAAATAATTATAAATAAATGATTAAATCAATATTTAGCATTTACTTACATATTATTCAATCCCTGTGGCTATGTAACACCTTCCACCTCCACTCTGGACATCCTCCAGACTTACCAAACCATTCCAGTTTTCTCTCTATATTTTCTTCGGTGATTCTGTTGATACCAAAACAATCTCCGAGCATCATCAAGCCCTTAAGCATGACCCATGGTTCGGGAATGCACCATACATGATCAGCAGGGCCTGGATGCCCATGATTACCCCTATGCATTCCATGAATCTTTCGTCGCTGAACCATGAACATCGTGTCGTATTCCTTTTGTCTCTTCAATACTTGCATTGTCTAAGATCTGATCAATGACATCACCATGTCATATTCAATCTCGTTACGGACAAATGCCACTTAACTCGTTCCGACAAGAGATATCCCCATCATCAAATCACACGTTGCGTAGCTATTGGATATAACTTCTCCGAGTGGGCCCTATAGTATCTTTCCATCACACAGATGGAAAAATCCCGCTCTTGACGCATAATGCCTCTACATGTTCCTCCAGATACCTGAACACACATATATGAATACCTCTCATGCAAGTGACATTTGATGCTATCTAAGTATTCTAGGGTGACAGTGATTGATATGGCCTCATGGTCTAAGAAGTAGGACACTAGGTCTTTTCCAATCATCGTAACTTGAACTTCGTGACATGATCGGGTCACGATGCTTAGATTGGGTATAGCTCATCATCTCATTCTCACAATGAGGTGACTCCATTGTCAACGGGCATAAATGCTACATGATCAGGAAACCTTAATCATTCTTTGACCAATAAACCAATGACTAGAGTTTCACCGGGAACTACTGGTTGTTTGTATATCACATGTGTATTGTGTTTTCTATCAATACAGTTATAGCATGATATAAAACGTAATCATAAACTTTGTGAAATATGATAATAATACATATTATTATTTGTCTCTAGGACATATTTCCAATAGTCTCCCACTTGCACTAGAGTACAAATAAACTAGTCGCATGTTGGGGATAATCACCAATCTGGCTAACCCGGGTGGCCCATAGTTGGTAGTAAGGCCTATGGCCTGGTGGGTAGCCCAGTTTAACGGATCCAGAAGGGAGGCCCATGCCAGATAAAGGAAGGATACGCAGGAGTCACCGACATACTCGGAGCCTTGGAGTGCAAGACACGAAAGACTAGTGCGTATTAGTGTCGGACTCTTTACCTTGTCTGACAAGGACCTTTCCCTGTAAACCCTAGGTTCTGGTGCCTTTATAAGCCGGACCTGTGGGAGCCTTTAGGGCACAACCTCTTAGATTTCTACGTACAACGGGCAACACCTTGCATAGTGAACGTATCTCTGTAACTCGACATATTGCCATTATAGTGATTTATAGTAGGAGTAGAGTTCCGCCACTGTTGTGGAACTTGAACTGGGTAAGCTGTGTTACCTCGTACCCACCAAATCACCGCCTTACCCCACATCTCTAAACACGCACTGTGAGGACCCCTCCATGGCGTACTCGTCGGCAATACCACGACAGTTGGCGCCCACCGTGGGGCAAGAGGAGTTTCGAGCTCTACACCGGGCAAGGTCCAATCTCTTCGCGGGAATCGGCAACACCATAGCCATCGGACGCGTTCTCTTCCCCGGTAATGTCCCAATCGTCCCCCAGATGAGTTCTGGGTGCCGACGAAGATGAACCCTACGTGCTGCTCCGTCATCCCCTTCGGAGACATCCACATCTTCATCGACAAAACCGACTCGGGTCCTAGCTCCCAGGAAGTCGGAAACTCGTTAAGCCCCACGCAGACTGCCTATGAGCAGGACACGTTTGCGGAAGGATCGGGGTCATATATCTCCTTGGAGTATGGTGGCTCGGATCAGGAAAATTCAAGGGCCACCCAAACCGCCCCTATGCAGGATATAAAGGTGGAAGGACCCCGCAAATCCGCTTGGCTTCCCCGAGCATTAGAGATGCGCAGGTCACCCTTTGTGGGCATAGTAAGCATCTTCGATCTGGATAGATGCATTCAAAGGGACGGAGAACCTCCCCGTGAATACCTCGCCAGATGGATGAGGGTGAGGGAAACCCTAGAGGGCGACTGCGCCGACGAGCTCGTGTACCACTTCGTGGAAGGGATCACACCCGAAACACTCCTCTGGCATACCCTCCGAAGGCGGCAGGCTACGGGTCCTCTCACCCTTGGTGAGATGGTCGCCATCATCAACGAATACGCGGACGCCAATGAGGAGGCCGCGGCTGCGATCGCCATTGTAGCCGGAGGAGGAAACAACAACAACACCCTGCCTCCATCACCCTCTACATCCGCCATCGCCAACACCGAAGCCAACTCCTACTCCGTCCTTGACGCGCTATACACCACAACCCCCAGTACTGCCAGACAGTCAAATCAGCCTCAAATGCCACCATCAACGTCTGCATCTGGCAACCCATTGGTTACTCCTGCCGACAAGACAATTTACAGTGCACTCCTCGTTGAGCCTACCACCGTCACCCATATCCAGAGCATTACAGAGCTTGATGAGAAGCGCGCAGCAATCTTAGCGGAGTCCAAGTGCATTGCGGAGCAGGGCACTAAGCTGGACAAAGACATGGCCAAGGCACAGCAGTCCATTAAGGTGGCAAGAGCTATGGAGGCTGAATACAAGCAATTACTGTTGAAGGAAAAGGCAAAGAAGGTGCCAACTCACATCGTCGAAGATCCTGGTGTTCGCCGCAGGTTGGGATATGACGGGTCTAAGCCAACAAAAGCGACCCCGTACATTGATTCAGAGGGGAGGCAAGTCATGCCAACTCCCGCCATCAATATTAACGTCGCCAAGACCCTCCTGGAACAGGACAGGTCGCCAGAACCAGCTGCTCAGGTGTACGACCTCGTCGCTAAGGCATGCAAGCAACATGAAAAGGCTACCTCACAGAGGCTTGAGTCCAACCCGGAGCTTTGGTAGTCAACCCTGAATAGCCGCAGAAGGCCAAAATCTCCCCGTGGCCAGGGATCCCACACAGGCTCCACAGAGCAAAGACGGAGGGAGGCAAGCAACAAGACTGACGCCATCCCCATATCATCCGATCACGGAGAAAAGGCTTGTCCTCGTTGGTCGCCACCTCCACCGCCATCTCGGCGTCACAAGGAACCACAATCGCGCCACTATACAAGCATGCCACCACCAAGGCGTCCCTAGGCCGGCATCGTTATACGTGACCAGGGTGAGCAGCCCCGACATGCCGGAGAGCGCAGCGGCATTGAAGGACATAGGAGCAGGTCCCACAAGGAGCCGCCACATCCGACAAGCAATCACGACAAGCGTGAGGAGTCACAGGAGGGACACAGCAAGAAGGCTAACCCACCGCCTCCACCGCCACTGTCACCACCTAGTAGCCATCATGGAGGAGGGCATGGTGGATATCATAGATCGTGCCACAACTCCCCTCCCATGATGGAAAAGGGAAGCAGCTAGAGCCGTATGACGCACGTTCACAGGTGGACAAGATCCAAGAAGCTCGGGAGCTCCCATCCCTTGGGCCACGTTGTTTTGACATGCATGAAGCGTTCACCAAGAATTTTGAGGGTACGTACAAACGTCCCTGCACTATCGAAGACCAACAATGGTGTGTGCAAGGAAAGGATGAAACCTCTCGTGCCTACCTCTCTTGCTGCCTAGATATGAAAAATTCCTACGCAGGGGTGCACGAACAGACCGCTATAGCCGCCTTCATTGACGGTCTGGAAAAGGGAACTTTGCTCCGACATACATTGAAATGCAAGCAGGACAACAATGAGCTCAACCTCAACGCAATGATCGCCATGGCTAGCAAGTTCGCTGCCGCCGATGACAACGCGTGTGGATCGTTGCTGGTAATAGCAATCCCTACCCAGGCTAGAAAAAACAACAATAACAAGTGGAAGAATCCGCCTGAAGAAAAGCAAGCAGCCGACATGGTCGCCGCAACGTTCACTGGCAGAGGCGGAGGCGGACAACATGGACGTGGCTGGGAGGCTAGCAGTGGCCAGCAGAGGAGTGATCCTACACCCTCAGCACCCCGCATTCCCCAAACGTACGAAGAGTACCATGATATGCCGTGTTTCTTCCATCTGGATGCAAACGGCAAAGCCACCCACACCAACCGCCAATGCAAATTTGTCAACAACCTCACGAAAGACCCTGAGTCCGGCTACAAATGAAGTCAGAAGAACAGACCCCGTGGAAAGGGCAAAGGGAAGAAGAAGGAGGAGGAGTCCAAGGAATCAAGTGATATGGATGAAGACATGGAACCCAAATCTTCAGATAAGGAGAGGGTAAAGGGGAAAATCCCTTCGAAAAGAAGGCTCCAGTCTACCACACCTTCCTTGGTACTCCTATCGTTTGGGCCCAGAAAACCTCTTTGAGGATACTGATGGCCACCATCCCTACGGTTTCCCAGTATGTCAGTTGGTCGGAAATTCTAATTACTTGGGGTAGGAAGGATCACCCAAACCTTATCCCAATAGAGAACTAGTATGCCATTGTTATCAACCCTTTGATTGACGGCATAGAGTTCACCAAGTGCCTCGTGGATAGTGGAAGCAACATCAACATCATGTACCTAGATACACTACACAAGATGAACTTGACGGAGACCCAGCTAAAAGAAGAGAAACACCGTGTTCCATGGGGTTGTCCACGAGCGACAAGGAAATTACCTGGGCTGCATCACCCTTCCGGTCGCTTTTGGTGATGTTAACAATTACTGCCAAGAACACATGACCTTTGAAGTGGTGCCTTTCAAGAGCGTGTACCACGTCATTTTTGGACGCGACATCTTCCACTCCTTCCTCGCAAGGCCATGCTTTGTCTACAACAAGCTCAAGATTCCCGGATCAAACGACGTCATCACCATTGATGAAAGCTTCACCAAGGAACGGGAGTGCGAACTCAGTGAGGCTGCCTTCGCCGAAGTAGTTATCTATGGTGAGGAGTTCAAGGAGATCAAGAACCAGGTCGATGCCTCAGAGATGCCAGCTTCGAAGAAGCAGATCACTGCTACCGAACCCGCATTCAAGGCTGCCATCAAGACCAAGCAGGTGGAGCTTTTTGAAGGAGATTCCTCCAAGACCACCGCCATTGGCACTAACCTGGATCCCAAATAGGAAAGCGCGCTCGTCAAGTTCCTCCGTGAGAATAGGGACATCTTTGCCTGGCAAGCTGCCGACATGAAAGGTGTACCTAGGGAACTTGCCGAGCACATCTTGAATATTGATCCCAATGCCAAACCGGTGAAGCAACCTCTACGACGCTTTGGTGATGAAAGACGAAGGGCTATAGCCAAAGAAATAGCTAGGTCACTTAAGGCTAGCTTTATCCGAGAAGTTATTCACACCCGATGGGTGGCAAATCCTGTACTTGTCCCCCAAAAAGGGAACCAATGAATTAAGAATGTTCGTTGATTACACCGTATTGAACAAAGCGTGTCCGAAGGATCCGTTTGCTTTGTCTCGCATTGACTAAGTCATTGACTTGACGGCTAGCTCGGATGCTTACTCAGGTTACCACCAAATCCGGATGCGACAGTCGGACTAACTGGCCACTTTGTTCACCACACCCTACGACACGTATTGCTACGTCACGATGCCCTTTGGGTTGAAAAACGCTGGTGCTACTTACCAGCGGAAAATGTAACGTTGCCTACACGACTAAATAGGTCACAACGTACACGCTTACATGGACAACATCGCGGTAATGTCAAAGAAATCAAATGATCTTATCGCTGACTTGCAGGAAACCTTTGAGAATCTCCGGAAATACAACATGATGCTGAACCCCAAGAAGTGAGTCTTCAGGGTACCTTCCGGCCAACTGTTGGGTTTCATTGTTTCGCATCACGGAATTGAGGTGAACCCGGGGAAAATCAAGGCCATCCTCGACATCAAATGTCCGACATGCCTGAAGGACATACAAAGGCTCACATGCTGCATAGCGGCAGTAAGCCGGTTCATCAGCCGACTTGGTGAGAAGGCTATGCCGCTCTACAAGTTGCTCGAGAAGGCGGACAAATTCACATGGACGGACGAGGCTGACGCAGTGCTTCAGGAGTTGAAGAGAATACTCTCCTCCTGACCAATACTTGCAGCACCAGTGTCAAGAGAGCCTATGTTAGTTTACATGGCGGCAACCAACCGAGTAATCAGCATCGTCATTGTGGTGGAGCGCAAAGAACCAACACACGAATACGGAGTTCAGCGACCCGTTTACTATGTAAGCGAGGTCTTGACGGAATCTAAAGAGCGTTACCCGCACTACCAAAAGATAGCTTATGGAGTTTTCCTTGCTTCGCGCAAGCTAAGGCATTATTTCCAGGAGCACCCTATCAAAGTGGTGAGCAAAGCTCCACTGTCCGACATCATCAACAATATCGATGCTACAGGAAGAGTGGCAAAGTGGGGCATTGAACTTGTTGCCTTTGAAATCACCTACAAGAGACGCGACTCTATCAAATCACAAGCATTGACGGATTTTATCGCGGATTGGATAGAACTGCCAGAAGACACTCCTGTGCTAGAGCCAGAATATTGGGTCATGCACTTTGACGGATCAAAGCTACTCATCGGCTCGGGGGCTGGTGTATTATTGCAATCACCAGCAGGATAAAAGTTGCAATACGTCCTGCATATTGACTTCAATGCTACCAACAACATGGCGGAGTATGAGGCCCTCGTTCACGGACTTCGTGTGGCCAAAGATATTGGCATCAAGCGCATAGTTTGCTGTGGAGATTCCGACTTGGTTGCCCAGCAAGTAGCTGGCACCTAGAATGCGCGGAACCCTATGATGGCGGCATATCGATACGAAGTAGACGAAATAGCAAAATGCTTCGACGGCTATGAAGTCAAGTACATCAAAAGGGAGGAGAATGAGGCAGAAGATCTGCTATCAAAGCTTGGATCGGCTCGCAGACCAATTCCGCCAGGCGTTTTCCTGGAACATTTACGGACCCCATCTGTGAAGGGAGCGGACCCCGACAACCCGGATAGAGTGGATTCATTTGTTAATACAGTAACAGTGACCTCTCCGGCTTGGACGAAACCATTGAAGGACTATTTACAAGACGAAACTTTGACCGCCGACAAAGTCGAAAGCCGGCAAATAGTACGCAGAGCAAAAAGCTACGTCATCATTGATGACCAGCTATACAAAAGAAGTACCACATGAGTTTTCCTTTGATGCGTCTCCCAATATCAAGGTATTGAAATCCTTAGAGAAATACACCTCGGCATCTCGCTGTTCCCCGATCGTTGGTGGCCAAGGCCTTCTGGCAAGGATTCTACTGGGTAACTGCCAAGGCGGACGCTGACAAGTTGGTACACACATGCCTTGGGTGTTAGTTCTATGAAAGACAACCAAGTGTTCTAGCTGAAGAATTGCAAACCATACCAATAACTTGGCCGTTTGCAGTCTGGGCGCTAGACATGGTAGGACCTTTGCAGACAACAACCTATGGATTTACACACTTGCTTGTAGCAGTGGACAAATTCACAAAATGGATTGAAGCTAAACCCATTAGAAAGCTTGATGGGGAAACAACCCTAAAATTTGTCTGGGATCTACTGGTGAGATTTGGTCTCCCACACAACATCATCACCGACAATGACAATAATTTGTCTCTCGGAGAAGTTGAGGAGTACTACCATGAAAAAGACATCCGCCTTGACCTAGCATCTATGGCACACCCATAGTCAAATGGGCAAGTTGAAAGGGCCAATGGACTAATTCTGCATGGAATCAAGCCACGCTTAGAGGCACCGCTACGTAGAGCAGCTGGAGCCTGGGCGGAGGAATTACCATCTGCCTTGTGGAGTTTACGAACAACACCCAATAGATCCACCGGCTTGACTCCTTTCTTCATGGTTTATGGAGAAGAAGCCGTCCTTCTATCTGACATCCTCCAAGATGCACCAAGAGTCGCTGCCTATAATGAGGATGACGCCCAAGAATCCAAATGCCTATCTATGGACCTACTTGAAGAAGAGCACGTGCTGACATGCCAGAGATCTGCCATCTACCAGCAGAAGCTGCGTGGCTACCATAGTCGCTGTGTAAAACATCGCTCGTTTAAAGAGGGGGATTTGGTGCTTAGACTCAAGCAGGAGAAATCACACAAAATATCCCCGCCTTGGGAAGGACCGATCGTCATAAGCAAAGCATTGCTAAATGGTTCCTATTACCTCGTCGATATTCGCGATTTGAAAGATAGGCCAAAAAAATCACAAGCGCAAGCAACATGACTCCGATGATGATTACCCGGAGACAGATCGGCCATGGAACATAGCACAACTATGTCCCTTTTACACTTAGCACATTTATATTATGTAATAAGTTTCTTATATGATCAATGAAGTAAAGCATTTGGTTCACTCATATTATCTGAGTCTTTTACCTCCTTTAGTTGTTCATTTTATGATCATATAAACCCTTTATGCGCAAGTTTGCATTTGCACTTGTGAAAATTCCGCCTACGGGCGTTAGCTTAAGTTTTCTGGTCTACACGTTTTCTGAAGTTTTTATGTGGATTCCGGAGTAGTGACTTCTCGGCACTCAAAGCCGGCGATTTTTCTCTTAGGTTCTTGATGGTGCTATTAAGCATCATCACCTGAGGGCATAGTTCTATGCTGCGAGTCTTCTGTCTCACGAAAGATTAAGTATACGAACCAGAATAATGGATAAGCCAGCACTTTCTTAAAAAATATACACATGCTGGAAATAGATAAGTAGCAGGAAACTTGAGTACAAGTTTTTCTGCCTTAGTAACACATAAGTTTTTCCGCATACACTTTGTAGAGCTACATTTAATACAAACATTGTTTTTCATGGCTCTACTGCAGGGGGCTTTGTGGTGGCCTCATCAGGAGAGCCAGGCCAGGAGAGCTCGTCAAACTTGGAGGGAGATGGGCTAGTCTTAGACAAGGCCATGTCTTCGTCAAGGATCTCGGCAGGCATAAAGACATCTGGATTGACCATTCTGGCAATCTTGGTGTCGAAGCCGGAGAGGGAATTCCAAATAGCATCGCTATCAATTTCCTTCCCCTCCTCGTCTAGCTTGGGAAAGCCAGAGGTCACCAGGTCGATGTCGGTGTTGTCGTAATGTGCCTTGACCAAGGACAGGGTCATCCTTGCACCAACCCGGACGCAAGAGTCTTTCTAGTCCTTCCCTTTCTCGGGGGCTCGGTGCAGGATTTCCGTGTATTTGGCCGCTAAGTCTGCCGCCTTGATGTTAATTCCTAGAGGCTGGGCTATCTCCTTGGCTTGGGCAATGGCGTTGATGACGAAGTTGCCGGCAAGAACCATGCGTTCCTTGGGGTCTGGAGCACCTTCACCCAGGTTGGCCAAGCCAATGGGAGCTGTGTTTCTCTCAAGATACAAGGACCATGAGTACTCTTAAAGGTCTGGAGCACCTTCACCTTCGTCTATTCTCATTTTGCAAACAAACAATCATGCTTAGTTTCTCTAGAGGATCTAGTCGGAACTATATGTTTTCAACTACACGCTAGGGGGCTACAGGACAAGATTTTAATCAGCAAGTATGCTACTCTTATAGCATCTAGCCGAAATTCTTCTAAGTTTCCACCTAGATGCTCGGGGGCTACACTATCAAGTTCTACTCTTAAAGTTCTTTGGAGCACTCAGGCCAATAACTTTTGTTTATCCGCCTAAGAGCTCGGGGGCTACAGACGGATATACTATGCAAAATAAAAGAAGTGAAGTTCAAAAGACTTACAATGGCAATAAGCTTGAGATAGTTGGCCAGATTGGCATATGCTGTGTGGAACATGCCGGCATTGTTATACACGGCATCCGCTTGCGCAATGAGGTCATCTAGGCACAATGTCAGAGGAATCGCAACCAACGGAGATGTTGAAGCTGGAGGCATGGATGATGTCCTAGCCGCCTGTTGCATCTTCAGAATAGATGATGGCTTAGAAGCTCCCTCCTTGACCGTTGCCTCCATGATGACGGGAAAATGGAGCGACAAAAGTACGCGTCCACGTCATAGAGACAGATAGTATAATTTAAATGCGTAAATGCATAACATAAGAAAGATCAAATATTGCAGGTACTTTATTTCCAGAACTCTTACATATATATAAAAGAACTGTTAATTACATCTCCAGAGAGAAAACCCCTGATTAAGAATTCCAACATATCTATTACACGGCATTACAACAAGTGAATATTACAAAATGTAGAAATAAAATAAGACTACAAAATGTAGCAACTGAAGTCCTCCTCGTTGTCGTCAACGCCGGCGCAATCGGGGGAGCACTTAATCTTCTTTAAACCATCGTATATATATCATACTTGCACTAGTATAAGCAGTACAAGGAGGGCATATGCATCGGATACTTTTTTGATTTAACCAGCTTAACCAACAAGGCTTTTGATCGTAGAGTTATTTATTTAATTTCTCATGGTGCTTTTCATTTTAATTGGTAATCAGCGGATTAAAAGAATCCTAGCTAAACACATGATATGAAGTGCGATTTTTTCTGCATGCTTAGTACTGTCGACGCCTACAAGTATAAAGCAAGCAAGCGGCAATGGCATGCATGGTCCGGCTGGTGATGACACTGACGTATGCATTCTACTACGTCTAGTACGATCAATTTTAATTAGGTTCATAATTTGAGAACCACTCGCGTCATGATAAGTGTGGCATCTTTCTTGATTTCATCCCCACACTTGTTATACATAGGTTAATTTTGATCATGTATGCCGCGTCGAAGGAGTTAACTGGTTTTACGAAGTCTAGGCTGATCAGTTTCTAGAGCCACCACCGACTAATGCAGGGTTAACTGTAATATTCCCATGCATGAAGCGACAACTTACTGGAATTAGCTTTTCATAATTTATATAGCACACTACTGACTTTTTAGGAAACAGCAGCAGCTAAATCATATTTTACTTGCACTAGTATGAGCAGTACAAGAAGTATATGTATCAGGTATATACTGACTTGGCCTTTTAGAACATGATAGGTCATATAGGACATAATTGGTTAGCCAGATTTGTTGTACGATTAGCAGTATGAAAATGCAAGATGGGTTTACTTTGGCATAAATTTATACTATGTTTGAAATTTGTTAACTTTGGCTCTACTTGTATTATAGCTAGCGCCGCGTAGCAATATGCCCGCGTGTAGCATAACCGAGTAGAGTATAGTAATTTCTCGTTGCTTGTGTTATCACCAACAAGGCATAGAACATATGCCTGTGGTGTAACCAATTAAGAGTATATGTATATCGATTTACATGCATGTGGAATTTATATGAATACACTGATGAAATGGTGTAATGTGCTTGTAACACCCATTTTAAAACACTAGTTTTATTTTACCCCTAGATCGCGTATTAGTGGGTGACAAAAGAGACTAGTGGTATTTCCACATGAACATATTTTAATTAGATTTCACTTCGCTCGTATTATTACTAGCGCCGTGTAGCAGTATGCCCACGTGTAGTATAACCGAGTGAAGTATGGTAATTCTCGTTGCTTGTATTATCACTAACAAAGCATAGAATGTATGCTTGTTGTGTAACTAAACAAGAGTTTATATCAATTTATATCATATGCTGAAACTTATGACAATTCTTATCTGTCTACCTCTATGGGACTAAACTATATGTCCATGGCGTGATATCATGTCTGGGTATTTGATGCATTCATATGAGAGAAAGCATAATTTGATTAGCTGGAGATTAGGCCGATACAAATGGCATGCACAATTTAAATGAGCTAAGCCTCGTTTTATATGCATGTGTATACTAGTATATGACCAGTAGCTACACGCATGAGATTCGATTTTACCCAACAAGATTAGATTATATTTTGATCATGGCGGTAGGCTCAGCAAGTAACATGCAAATTTTATTTTATTTAATTTTTGCTTCACACCTATATGGCTAGCACCAAAATAATGCAACGGTGGCCCATGCACCTATGAGACTAGACTGTGATGCAGCCCGTCATACGGACGCATCTATATCTACACCAACAATTCCCCCAAGTGGACCAATGACTCATGCCCGAGCCAAACTCTTACAAGTTAAGGTGAACTCACTCTTCTCCTCGTGCCAATTTGATACCTTTTTGGATGGCGTGCTACTTCATACCTCTACTCTGTGCATCATCAGGTACGAATCCCCGCCGCGTCGACCCACGAGCCCTGAAGCTGCACCTGAGCTGAAGCTACCTGAGCCGGAGTGTCCGGCGCAACCGGAGTGTCCGACGCGACTTAGCCGGAGTGTCCGGCCTGCCCGAGCCTGGACCTGGCGTGGACATTCAGAAGGTCAAATCGGACACTCCCCGGACACCCGGAGTGTCCGGCCACCCCGGACTGTCCGGCCGTGCCGACCCGGACTGTCCGGCCCAAGCGATGGGCCTGCGAGCCTAGCTGGGCCCTATGGCCCATGTACCCCTCTACTTCGCCCAGAACTCTACTTTAATGCCTGAATTACCTCTAAACTTGTGGATGGCCTATATTTAGACCCCCACCTCCATTGTAAACCCTAGGCTTGATATTGGAATTAGTGGAAACCCCTTTGTGGATCTATCTAATTCTTGCCTCATGCTCCTTGACTAAGGAGCACCAATATCTCCAAACCTCGTTGGAGTTTGCATCGTGCCTCCGCGTTGTACAAGGCCTAGGCATCGGTGTCCCTTTGCCTAGACGTCAAGATCTCACCGAGTCTCCCATCTCGCCGTGCCGGTTCGAGAGAGAGTCCTCCGCCCGACGCCGATCCTAGGGATTGGGCCGGACCGGTCACCGCCGGCGTGAGCTATTGGTGTTTATCGTGGTCTTGCGTGTGTGTGTTCATCACGTTCTTCGTGCGTGTGTTCGTCGTGTTCATCCTTCCCTCCTTCCCCCGCACTCCACCCTCGATTTGAAAGGGAATCGTGAAAGATCGGGCCACCCTAGAGGTTTGTCCTCAACATATTGGTATCAAGAGCTTCGTTTCTCACGATTTCCTCCACAAATTTTTCTTCTATCCACCAAAAATTCGAAAATCCCCACAAAAAAAACAACCCATATTTGCCTTTGGATCGATCTCTTGATTTGGAGTGTTATTTGTGGTTTTGATCCGACCAAACCTTGTCTAAGGAGTTGGTCCAGCTTTATTGTGCGTTTTCCCAGCCCGATTTGGCCATTTTTTCGCGGATTTGAGGCTCGAAGGCGAGGATTTCCGCCCAAGAACACGAGCAGGAAACCCGCGCCGGCGTGTCCGGCTAATACCGACCGGAGTGTCCGGCCAGACCGGAGTATCCGGCCCATACAGACCGAAGTGTCCGGCTGTAACGCCAGTTTTGACAGTTTTGCCTTATTTTTTTCGCATTGGCTAATCTCCTTTGTTTGCTCGTGTCCCGTGTGCATGTCAACAAGTACCAGCAAGCTTCCGCATCATCAACTTCCACGCTCATCGACACCACAGACCACGAACATCATCCCGCACCACCGACGCCAAGTTCATCATCAAAGAAGGTATAACTTGCGTCACCTTGTTAACCCCCATCTTCCTTTGTGTGTACCTATCCCATGAGAGTGGCTCATCTTGTGTTTGCTTGAGCATTGTGCATTTGTCCTTGGATAGTGAGAGTGCAAGAGCAATAGCAAGTGTGACTAGGTAGCACCAAGGGAGAGCAAAAAAAAATAGAAAAAGATACAAAGAAAAAGCAAAAGAAAAATAGTCTCCCATTGCCAAAGAGAGTCTCAAAGCTTGTAAGCAAGAGAGAAATAAGAGCGTGCAAGGCAAGTGCACAAATCCGTTGCTCACTTTTCCTCTTTGCAAACGAGCCACGGTATCTCCTTGCATTGGCACGACAACGAGCTTAGTCTTCGTTAGGACATTTGGTTTGGTCATTTTCATAGTCGTGCCAATCCCAACTTTCTCCACGTGTGTGTACATAGTCGTAGGTTCCCGTCACCCTTTTGAGTTGTTGACCTTCGCCTTTGACTTGAGTTTTGTTGGATTTTTACCACTTTTGACTATCCCTTTTATTTTGGTTGGTTCTTTGGATTTCCACAATCCTAACCTACCACCAACAAGCTTTTGAGAGTTAGTTCTTTCTTTAGTGTGAGTTTTCTTTGCAATTCCACTTTGCACGCTAATAGCTCTCACTTGTGGTTTCTAGTTTGGTGCAATCCCCAAGGTGAGGTACAAGGCTAACACCACCATTTTCCACTTCCATATACAATACTTGTGTGTTTTGCATAATGGATAGGCACGGTGAGACGAGCCAACCACCCCCAAGAAGAAGATCAAGGTCCATACATGACGCGTGCAAGTCACTTCATCGTCCGCCAAGAGTTCCGTGAATGTTGCCAAGCACTTGAGACGCGACAAGATGAACAATTTGGCGAGAGGCAAGCCGAGTTCAAGAACATCGACAACCGCTTCGACGGCCTAGAATGACAAATGCATGCAATGCATCACAACTTCGGCCACCAAAATGAAGCGCTCCAACGCTCCGTCGTTGAAACAAATGACAATCTTTGACGCCTCATCGACGACATGACAAGACCATGTTCACGCGCATCAAGCTCGGCAAGTTCTTCGCATCGTCATGCACCTCTTCCACAAGATCTACATCAAAGTGCTCAAAGACGCAATGATGCCCCCGTGGTTGAAGATGGAATCTCTTCAAACTATGTACCTTCCCCACGGCACGCCGCAACGTCAAGCTATGATGGTGACCTCTCTTCAAGGCCACGAGCAAGGCAAGAAGCACACCGTCATCATGCAAGGGCACTAGTGATCCAATAAGAGCAACAACAAGAGGAACCACAAGCGCAACCACAAGTACAACCGTAAGTCTACCACCATCGACCGCGAAACATACTTGACACAACAAGTGATGACTCCAACTTGGAGATTCAAGCTCGTCATTGACGTGAAAATCTCCAAGATCATCCTCCTTGTCATCAACGTCATGAACGTCAACAACGACACCATGGTCATCACGCGGCGCCTCCTCCACATCAACAAAACTTGGAGCGTCAAGTGATACAAGTTGAGCGACGCCCACCACATCAAGAGGCTCATGACCATGTTCTTCGTCGTGAGGCCCATGTGCCTAACCAACATCACCAACCGAGGAACAAGCCTCCTCTTCGTCATCAACCGCGTCAAGAGGCTCCACACCTTCACCACCATGAGGCCCAAGTGCCTCAACCACGTCAACAACCACGCCAAGAGCAAGAGCAAGCTCCTCCTCAATAACAATATCAAGAGCAAGCTCCGCAACAAGGACGCGAGAACCAAGTTCCACCTCCCCAACTACAAGATCATCAACAAGGTCACCAAGCTCGTCGCAATGACCGCAACGATGAAGAAACTTTTGGCAAGCTCAAGTTCACAATGCCCAAGTTCACCGGATCCAATGACCCGGAAGAATACCTCTCGTGGGCACTCAAAGTCGACAAGATCTTCCGCATGCACAACTATAGCAACGAGAAGATGGTCGCCATGGCTTCGCTAGAGTTTGATGATTACGCCAACCTTTGGTGGGAACAAGTTCAAGTTGCTCGTGGTGCAAGACAAGAACCGCCAATCACAACTTGGCATGACATGAAGGCCCACATGAGATCCCGGTTTGTCCCTGCGCACTACACGCGTGACCTCTTCAACAACCTTCAAGCGCTTCATCAAGGGACAAAGACCGTGGCAGAGTACTTCAAGGAAATGGAACTCAACTTGATTCGCGCCAACATTGATGAGCGCACGGAGCAAACAATGGCACGTTTCCTTATTGGGTTGAACCACCCAATCAAGCGCATCGTCGAGTTCCAAACCTACAACAACATGGTTGAGCTTGTGCACATCGCAACAAAGGCTGAACGTCAAGTGCAAGAGGATATCAAATACAATAAGCCCAAGACGTACTTCACCTACAAGCAAGCTTCAACCGCTACACCAACAACTTTCAATGGTAGCTCATCAAGCACCTCCAAGCCTTCCTTCAAGCCCACACTTCCTCAAGGAAAACTGCCCCCAAGTGGCAAGCAGGCAAAGAGTGATACACCTTTCAACAGTGAATGCTACAAGTGTGGAGGTAAAGGACACAAGTCGGCCGAATGTGGAAACAAGAAAGTCTTGTTCATTCACAACAATGGTGATGAAGAGTACTTGAGTGAAGATGAGTTTGATGCCCGTGTCAAGGAAGCAATGGCAAGGCAACGAGTGGAAGATGATCAAGAACTCCTTATGTGTGAACATGACGCAAGTCCATCGCTTGTAGTCACAAGGATCTTGACCACTCAAGCACAAGATCATGAAGACCAACGCTCCAATATCTTCCAAACACGAGCCGACATCAATGGCAAATCTATCAAGGTGATCATTGACGGAGGGAGTTGTCACAACCTTGCTAGCACCGAGTTGTGTGAGAAGCTCAACCTCACCCTCCATCCACACAAGCACCCCTACCACGTGCAATGGCTAAGTGACCAAGGGTCCGTGAAGATCAATCATACCGTATCGGTCTCCTTCGCCATTGGTCCTTACAAAGATACGATGGAGTGTGATGTGGTTCCTATGACAGTTTGCCACATGCTTCTTGGTCGACCGTGGCAATTTGACAAGGCTGCTCAACATGACGGTCGCACCAACATATACACCTTCAAATGGCTCAACAAAACATGTGCTTTGCAACCGATGACTCCTAGCCAAATAATTGCGGTTGATGGCGGACCCGCGAAGCTCCGGATGGCTTGGCGGATGGCGGCAAGATCAGCTCCGGCGGAAGCCCCCATCGATCTTCTTGATGCGAGCATCCTTATACTAGGAAAGCATCAGCGCCAGGGCCATCTCCGCTCTACCCCGCGCCGCCAGGTCCCACAGCCGGTCCACCGCAGCCGGTACCTCCCCCACCTTTGTCGCCAGCTGCGCCATCGTCTTCGGAACCGGAGCCTCCGGCCACATGAGGGAGAAGACGTCCCGCGCCACCTGATGAAGCTTCGCAGCCTCCTCACCAAGAAGGACGACGAGCTCCTGGTCGTCGGCTGCACTCCCGGCCAGTTCTCCTGCAGCCGGTTGTAGGCTAGCAGGTCTATGCCAGGGTAAAAGGTTGTCAGAAAAGAGGAGTCAAATCCGGCTACCGGATCCGGAAAGAAAAGAAGACGGAAGAAAGAACTCACCTTTGGCAGTGTGGCCGACTTGCATCAGCTCCTCCACCAGCGCTTTCTCCTTGACCACTAGCCGTTTTATCTCTTTCTCTTGGTCCTTGTTCTGGGTCTCAAGAAGGGAGAAGGCTTCGGCCCGGCTAGCGAGCGAGGCGTCTACTCGCACGTGCCAGTCCTTGTTCTGCAAGCGCAGTGTGGAGTTGGACCTGCTCAGCCGGTCGTTCGCTTTCTTCAAGCGATCGATCTCGCGCTGGGCGCACACGAGGATAGCTGCAACGAAGCCGACTATAAAAAAAGGGAGAGCCAGAAGGATGAAGCGAACTTACTCTGGGAGGTCCCGTTGGAAGTAGCAAGCTTCTGCTCTAGGGTCCGGTTCCCACCGGCTGTGGCCTCAAGCAGCCAGATCTCCTTCACCGCCACCTCGAGCGTGGCGGCAAGATCCGAAGCAATGACGAGGAGGCGTCTGCCCACGGTGTTGACGGCCAAGGACTCCTTCGCCGCGAGCACCGCTGTTCGCCACTCCTCCCCGAGCTCCTCGTCGGAGTTGTCATTGCCAACAATGATGAGCTCCTTGCCAGTAGCCCCCCGCGCGCCCGCGGAGGAACCTTCCGGCTGGGAGCGATCCGCTTCCAGCTGGGGACCCTCCGGCTGGGAGGGGGCAGCCGACTCAGCTTGAGGAGGAGAAGGAGGCTGCGCCTTAGAGGAAGGGGAGGCACCGGTTGGATCAGTCGGGGCACGAGGTGGCGACCCAGCTGGCGTCCGGGCCGGGCTCGTGGCACCGAAAGAAACCAGCGGGCTAAAGGGAAAGAGGAAAAGGCAAGAGCAAAACAGGCTAAAGTCAGAAAAGCAGGGAAGAGCACAAACAAACGGAAAGCACCGAAAGATGGGGGAGAAAGACGTATCCCGGCATGACCGGGGGCGGCCCTTTCTTCCGACCAAGGCGGCTTGGCGGCAGGGCGCTAGTCCGGCCCCTCTTCGGAGCCGGCTCCTCCGCCACGGGCCAGCGGGAGCCGAAATGGCTGGAGCCGCTCCCACCTGCTTCACCATCCGCCGCGGAGCGCGTCACCGGCTCCACAGTCGGCCCGGCCTCCTCCTCCTCGTGCACCTCCGCGTGCGGGTCGGCGACCGGCTTGTCGTTCCGGCTGGGGAAGGTGTCGCCGTCCCCATCCGATTCCTCGCCGGATCGCCGAGCGCGCGGCTCGGGCAAGTCCGGCGCGAATACTTCGAGGGGAGCCTCACCCTCCTCGCGAAGGATGCAGGCGATGATCTGGCGAATGCAAAAGGTCAACCAGACAGAACAAGGAGATAACACAGAGGGAATAAGCAAAAATTCCGGCTACAAGAACTTACCCGGGGCGCGCGGTTCTCCCGGCTGTAGGGCGCCAGGCTGAACTTCTAGTTCTCCGACAGCCGCTCCTTGCTGATCGTCCACAACCACTCCTTCATGTTGTGGTAGCGGGGATCGCGGCGCGACAGCCGGGTCGGATCCAGCCGACCGGAGTAGAAGCACATCTTGTGCGCCCACTGCTGCAGCGGCATCATCAGCCAGCACATCCAGCTAAGAGTGATGTCCCGACTGGTTAACTGGCAGGTGACGAGGGAGCGCATGCATGCCAGCATCGCATCCGTCTCCGCCTTGTCGACATAGATCTTCAGGTCCCAGTGCTGCCGGCTGGAGTCGACATCTTGGAAGGCCGGCAGGTTTATCCGGTCGACACCGGTGATGTTCTTGACATAAAAGTCCTGGAGCAAGAACTTCGTGTAGCCGGAATGGGCACGGGAGTATATGGAGGCGCCGCCGCAGACGACTAGCGGGCCCTTTGTGTACTGCACCTGCAGCCGAACACGGAAGAGCCGGCAGAAGATCCCGAGATCCGGCTGGATCCCGAGGTAACTCTCGCAGAACGCCATGAAGTGCGACAGCTTTCCGATGGCGTTGGCGCCGAGGTGGTGGAGGCGGAGGTCGAAGAAGGCCAGAAACGTCAGAAAGAAGGGGCGCTGGCAAAACCAAGGCCAAAGTAGAGGAAGATGATGCGCTCCCCCTCCACCGGATGCGGCGACACTTCCCCCACCGGTGCCAACCGCACCGCCACCTCCTCCACCGACGGGAGGACGCGGGTCGCGCGATACTTTGCGATCTGGTCCTCGGTGACGGAGGAGCCGCACCAGGCTCCGCGGTTAGCGGCCATTTCCGACTGAGGAGGAGGAGCGGCAACGGAGGAGTGACGGTGACCCGTAACATCGACGACGGCGAGCGAGTGGCGCAGAAGGCAAGAGCGCAGGAGCAGCAGCACGCGAGAGGGAGATAAATATTGCAGCGAGGGAGCGAAGGAAAAGAACTGCCTCCCCCGCGGCGTCCCTTTAAAGGGCCGAAAGGGCAACCGTCGGCAGGGCCACGTGGCGCGCATCCGGGCAACCCACATCCCAACCGCCGCCTAGATCCCGTGTGCCAGGACAGGATGCGCAGAAGATCCTGGAGCAAGAACCGAAGCGCCGGACAAGCAGTTCCCTGAGGCGACGTGCGACAGGACGTTACGCTGCCCACCGCAGAGCAATGATGGCGCGTGCGCGCGTGGCAGCGTCGGCAGCGCCAAGACGCCACGGTAAGCGCAACCGCCAGGCTCAGCCGGATGAAAATTCGAAAAGCAAGAAGGAGCGCGCGCACATTCCGCCTAAGGGCGGAATCCACACGCGCTCGGGGGCTAGTGTCAGGGGATGATCCCCGGGTACCCCACCCGAATAAGAAACAGCACTGTCGGACGGGATCGGATGAGCCGGCTACCACCCGGTAACCAGATCATAAAGAGGCAGCCGGATGCGACGACGTAGCCGGATCCAATCAGAGAGACAGGACGACATGCGTATCAGTGCACGGTATGCCCTGTAGGATGACAAGACGGGCAACTACCAGCCCATGATGAAGACTTAGCGTGGTTGACGTTGGAACAGTGGCCTGTGCTGACGACAGGCTCGCACGGCGTCCACTGTGCCAACGACAGCCATACCGCTCATACACCGAAGGGACAAGCCATGCTGGACACTGTAGATGACTAGTCGGCTGGGACCCGCCTGTGGGGCCCACCAGCCGGACTAGCCAGTGAGACCCTTACCTCTCTTCCTATATAAGGAGAGGCAGGGCCTCAATAGAAAGGGTTGGTCTTAGTTCATTTAAAGCATTAGCTAAAGAATACAGCTCGAGGAGCACTTGTAGTTCGTGTATTCCACATAGTCAGATCAGGCAGGAGTAGGGGTTTTACCTCACCACGAGGGCCCCGAACCTGGGTACTTCTTGCGTCCCGCTATGCTCGCTTGTACCCAATCTTGCCTGCGGACACCGTCAATAGCTTTCCTGCTAGTCCCCACACCTCTATCTAACCTTCTTAGGTACTGCCGTTCCCAATACAATGACACAATTGGTTGGGCATGCATGAAGCGTTCACCTAGAATTAGGAGGGTACGTACAAACATTCCTGCACGGTCGGAGACCTACAACGGTGTGTGCAAGAAAATGATGAAACCTCTCATGCCTACCTCTCTTGCTGGCTGGATATGAAAAATTCCTGCGCAGGGGTGCATGGACAGACTGCTATGGCCGCCTTCATTGATGGTCTAGAAAAGGGAACTTTGCTCCGGCATACGTTGAAGCGCAAGCAAGACAACAATGAGCTCAACCTCAATGCAATGATTGCCTTGGCTAGCGAGTTCGCTGCTGCTAACGATGATGCGCGTGGATCGTTGCCGGCGATAGCAATCCCTACCCAGGCCAGGAAGAACAACAATAACAAGCAGAAGAATCCGCCCGAAGAGAAGCAAGTAGCCGACATGGTCGTCGCAACATTCACTGGAAGAGGCAATGGGAAGAAGAAGGAGGAAGAGCCCAAGGAATCAAGTGACATGGACGAGGACATGGACCCAAAAGCTTCCGACAAGGGAGAGTATAAATGGAAAAATCCCTTAGAAAAGAAGGCTCCATGTTACCACACCTTCCTTGGCACCCCAACCGTCCGGGCCTAGAAAACCTCTCTGAGGATACTGATGGCTACCCTCCCTCCGGTTCCCCAGTACGTCAGGTGGACGGAAGTTCCAATTACATGGGATAGGAAAGATCACCTAGAACTTATCCCAATAGAGAACCAGTATGCCATGGTCATCGACCCTTTGATTGATTGATTAGAGCTTAGAAATAAGCTGAACACAAGTGTGTGCATTGCATTCATGCATAGAAAATCCGAATAATTTTCGCGCTTTTTAATAAAAACTTGTCAAAGTGATTCAAGCTTCTCTTAACTTGGTGGAACTGAAGTGGATCATCAAGTTGACTGTGATAAGTTTCAATATGACCTTTGCTAAAACATCATCTTTGGGTAATATAATTTGATCTAAGGGTAGATCAAATGTAATAAAACTAAGTCACAACACACTACTTAACAAGGAGTACTAGATCCTCTAGAGATCATTGCATGATATTCCATACAACAACTCAAGCTTGAATACTTAATATTCTAAAGATGATATTAAGATATTACCTAGCATAAACTTTGTATACCAAGTTAAGTATATAACTTAAGTAAAAGAAACTCTATAACTAAATCTTGATACACTTGTTTGCTATAGTTATTCCTACCATGGGTATCATGGTTGTTCTTAAACATTTACTATTATTAAAAATAGAGTAGAAAGGAAAGTCAAGCCAAGACCATCCAGCATATACTCTTAATATGATATTAATAGATGACAATCCTATTTAACCAAGACCTAGTATCAATCGATCATCAATATTGAGTGATCAATTCTTGACCTAGAACTTATTGACTCATAGCCTTTGACCTATTGTGTTGACCTTTCAAATAACTTAAGTAAATTGATCCGAAGGAAGAACTATATATGGTTGACTGTACCGTCATCAATGGAATGTGATCCTTAGTGGAGATCAAACCATTTGATGTTGGAGGAGTTAACACACTCATGAGTTAACTAGAAGCAGTACCTAAACTCAAGGGTTGAGCTAGTAATTGAGGAACTATGAGAAAGCTAGTAGTATTAGTACATTAGATAACAATCTTGTTAGGACAAGTGGATATAGATTTAGAGTAAGCTTGCTTAATAAGATAAGTCTATAGAGAGACTAATACAAGTTTACTACTTAGTTTAGTATAGATCTTGATCAGGCAATTAGAAGCCTAAGCTTAGTTTGATCCAATGATGGTGGTCATTATTCTCAAGTCACTTGAGAATAGATGATTAGGTGTTGAAGAAGAGTTATGAATATACCAAGTTAGGCAAGTCCTAGTAAGCTGAATCATCTAGCTTGATCATTAGAAGTCAAGCTAGAGTAGGATGAAGTATATAACATGAATAAATGGAGTAGTTGGAAGTGTAGTAGTCTAATCAAGCTAATACAAGAACAAACTTGTATTGTGGAGAGTAGTACCATACTTATTCTAGAAGATTGATATCCCTTGTTATCTACAGTGAGGATTGTAATCTTGTAAGCCTTGGATATGGTTACAAGATGAGTTTAAGGAAGTTAATAGATAGAGTTAGTAGTAGCTACATTGATAGGTGTATCAATGGTAGTTAACTAAGAAGAGTTATATGCTAGAATTAAGAATGGAGTAATGTTGAAGTGGCATGACCATGTCATCATATGATGATGGATATGGTGGATTCAGATGATTGTCTTATTCAGGAAGATGTGATCTTTGTGAATAAGATAAGAGAGATTTATAGAGTATATTTAGGAAAGGAATTCCTTAACAAAATATAACCTTGGCGAGGTATTAAGGTAAGGATTCTTTAGAAGCCTTAACCAAGAATATATCAAGCCATGACAAGAACCATGTCTACTATATTATTCAAGACCCTAGAATCAAATGGATAGTGAAACCATTTCCTATTCCTAGGTAACTGTTGAACAATCCTTGTCCCTATCTATAATTGAATATGGGTTATTAAATCCTCTCAAAACCTATGTACCTATATTTGAATAAAACCTTAGTATTTCTCTAGCAATTATTAATATTGATTCATGATGACTTAACCAAGACTATTTTTTGGTAATTCTAAACACTACAAATCAAGTAGAATTGGATTCGGTGAAATCACCAAATAGGTAGAACCATGGAATTCAAATTACCATATTATAATGTGGTTATTAAAAGAGGTTAACTATATATATATTTCATGACTATCACTCACCATCATAAATCATTAGCCTCTTGAACCACTACTAATACATTATTTTAGTGGTAATATAAATCATTTCTATAATATTTTCTTATAGGAAGTAAACCCTAAAACCCTAAGTTATATTTACTTTACTTAATAAAAGAACCTCTCATATAGTTGTACTTTCTTTTGATACAACAAAATAATATAGGGGAATTGGTTATAGTGAATCTTTACACTATTCTGAGTATTGTACCAGAATTTCAAATGCTTAAACCTTGTAGAAATAAAAGTGGAAAAGAAATTGTAAATAGAAAAGAAGGCAGAATATAAAGAAAAAAGGGGGAAAAGACCAGAACAGAAGTTCCTCGCCCGTGGCACAATTCTCCGCGTGTCTATTCAACGCTCGCGAGCAGTAGCAGTTATCTCCCGCTCGCTCCACCGCAGCCCAGAACCAGTCCATTTAGCCTCCCTCTCTCTGACTGACCGGTGGGACCGTAGAAGGACCGCGGGTTGAGACGAAGATTTGGCCAGGGGATTTTCTGCAAAGAATGCGTTGTCGTCTACCTCGCAACGTCACAAGCAGCTCACTGGAGAACTCGCCGCCTCCCGATGCCATCGTCGACATCAGATCTGCGCCGCGATACTCGCCACCAACGCCTGAGAGAGGGATAAGATCGCCACCGAGACTCTCTAGGCCATCCTCATCCTCATTTCCCCTCGCTCCCTTACTTCCTCTCTCTGATTTCCTTATCCGCCGAAACCCTACCTCGCCAGAGCTCCGAGTCACCGCTGTTCCCGAGCTTTCCTCGGAGTTCTGACCGCACTGTTGAATTTGCCTCCAAGTCCTCGTTCTTCCAAGCCAGGCCACGGAAGCCAGAGAGCTCCCAAATGGCTCAATCAATACCTCACTATCGCCGCCGTTCACCGGAGTTTCCTGTCGATTCCGGTCACCATTCACTTCATCAACCGCACAACCGCATTCCTAGTGAGTCACTAAGTCTTCCAGTACCCCCCTCGAATCCTCTTTCGTTTTGCATCACCGTTGCGTTGTAGACCGCCATGCACCGCCGCTGTCCGCCGTCGTATACCATCCTCCATTGACCAAAAAGGGGCGTCGCCGCCACTATTATCCTCAGCGTGCACGTCCGCATCCAACGCAACCCCTCTCGCGAGCCGGGGTAATCAGGATCACCGCTGGTGACCTCGATCTGGTGGTAGAGGCCGTCGCTGATGTCACCATGACGTCATCCCTGCCACCTCAGTGCAGTTTGACCTGGTCGTTGCTCACGTGTCAACCAACAAGGTCCAGGCCCCACCTATCTGTGACCCTGGGTAGAATAGGACTTGGTGTGAAAAGTTTCCTCAGTTAGTAAATAGATAAATCAATATAGGTTTATATATATAAATACATTTTAGGAATTTAGGAAAATAGTTAAATTTTAAAAATTGAATATCTTTTGTTTTATAATTCTGAAAAATGTATATAATATATCAAAATACTTAGAAAAATAAAATCTATATTATAAACTTATTATCAAATATTTCTATGTTAACTATTTAAATAATTATTATTTAATAAAAATTTTATAAGTAATAATACTTTGAAAATTAATATTTTAATATTGGTAAATAAGAAAAAAAAATATACCAAATTTCTTATAAAAAACAAAATCGACATTTATAAACTTGTTTCAATTATTTTTTTATCCTTTAACTAATATTTATTATTTGATAAGTATTTATAAAGTGAATAAACTTATAAAAATCATATCTTATTATTTAAAATTCACAAAAATACTTATAATATACCAAAATGATCACAAAAAATGAAATCTACACACTAAAAATATGAACTCATACTTTTGAAGTAAAATAGAAAGGTAAAGGTCTAATAAATCTTATTTAAACCTTTTTCTTTTATTTTAATTCATTAAAGATATATAAACATTTACTATTGTCTTTAGTATTATTTGTTTAAAGTCCGCAGATGTAATAATAAGTCAATTAATGCTTACATGAAGTTAAAATAGGTCAAACCATTTTAAAATGTAACTACTAAAACTATAATCTCAAATTAAGGTATTTTAGCTTTCTTAAAAAGATTTTACCAATTATAAAATCACCAAACTCTTATTTACTAATTCTTTCCCTAGTTTGAGAAAACCACTTGAAGATTCAAACCAAGTTTCAAAGTAATTGAAGTAATACATATTATTTACTTATTAAGTATAACCATTGATTTATACGATAGAAAGGTAAATGCATCAACTTATACTATGAATGTTTAATGTAGTAATGTCTTCCTTTCTAATAATCTTAGCTATTAAGAAAACCTTAAAGTGTTAGCCTTAAGTTTAAATACTTTTTACTTTGTAAAGTAATATTTTCCTCAAAAGTTGTTCTTTTAAGAAACGTTAAAAGTAATCCTTGAACACTTCTCTAAAAGCTCTAATTGATTCTTAATCTTGTTTGAGAAATATTTCAGATACCATACCCATTTGAGTGTTTTAATAGTGCATATTACTTGTTGTATTTACTTATTGTTTCACACACACTCTCACAAGCCTTAATAAGAAGGACAAGTGTGAAACTGAGATAAAAGTGCATCACATTCCTAAGAACTCATCACAAACTCCAAACCCTAGATCAGATACGACTATTCTGGGGATTCGTGTTTCTCAGATTGCATTACATTACTTATGCATCGTTGCATCTTGCTTCTTTAAACATTAGTCCTTACCGGACCAATGATGCTATTTACAGAATTTGGGTCTTCTATTGTCTTGAAGACCGTGAGTGCATAATATTGCAATCACAAAAGGCAAGTTCACAACTTGCTCATGTCCTTTGATTATTTTCTATGCTTGTAACTCAACTGTGTCATCACCTGCATTTCAAAAGGTCAGAAAACACTATTTTCATAATAATATGGTTATGGATTATTTACTAGATGGTAATAATCTACTGATACAGCTCTAGTGGTAAAGGAACATAATATCTAGGACTTAACAACCAATGTCGCTAGTGATTCTAGCGCTGTATATTACGCGTCAACCGTGAGATTTCGAATGGGACAGAGAAGTCCGCTGTATCTTCTTCCTTTCATATGGAGGGAAGATGACCTTATCGTGACGTTGGGATTCCTGGTGTGGATCCAACATATGGATGTGCACCCTTAGGCCCCACGATTTTGGTGTCTAGATTATTTATGAGTGGCTGCCGGAGGTATAGCCGAACCTCTAGGGGCATCACCAGCTCATATAGTCTTCGGGAACTCCCCATGGTTATAGCTTTCCCTAGTTGGCGGCTTAACGGAGGTGTAGTCAGCCTCGGATGATCGTGTAGACACATGGGGTCATGGAGATGGCAACGATTGGCTTGGAACTTAAGTTGGGCCTCAAACCATGGAAGTTTGAACGGGGACATACTCCCGGCTATGCAACAAAGCTTAAGGTCTCTTGTGGGAAATGTGACGCACCTCTACAGAGTGTAAGAATTGTGAGATGTTACTCCCTGTTCCGGGAAGGAGCTACGAACGCGGCAGGAGAGGAACTCCACAAAGTACTGGTCAACCTGTGAAGTCTGTCGGACATAGTTTTCAAAATAAAAGCAACCTTTGAAGAAATGTTTATGAAAACCTGCATTGCCTATGACCTATGGTCTGTGGCTGTAGAGATAGTGCATCATACACTCATTTTTAGTGAACTTGCTGAGTACGCTCGTACTCAACCGTACCTTATTAACCCTTGCTAGGTTCTAAGCCATTGAAGACGATGTCAACATCAATTTCTGCTCAAGAAACCATCATCGACAACTCAGGTTCTTCAATCAAGTCAATGAAGTCAACATATACATCAGCTGAAGTGAAGATAAAGTGTCGGTTTAGATAGGAGTAGAATCTCTAGCCATAAAACCTATTTCTGTAGAGCATTGCAATAGCACCAATGGCAAGCCAAATAGTCTAGATGCTAGTCTTATTTACTAGATATTACTGAGTTATTATTTCTAGTTGTTCTTTGTAAGAAGTTCTTTCTCTCTCTTTAACCTAGAGTGTTCTCTAGATCTTTTGTAAAGAGTCGTGTTGTAATCTATAGTCATGTCTTGGACCTGCTGTGTTTCTGTTGTACCACTCTGAGGGAACTAATACTAGTGAATGGTGTTTGATTGGTGTTATGTCAACGACTATTATGTACTACATCATGCAGTGGTATGCTGGGTCACCGCATGGATGGCACGGAGTTCACCAAGTGCCTCGTGGATAGTGGAAGCAGCATCAACATCATGTACCTGGATACACTGCACAACATGAACTTGATGGAGACCTAGCTAAGTAAGAGTAACACCGTGTTCCATGGGGTTGTCCCTGGCCGACAAGAAAATTCCCTGGGCTGCATCACCCTTCTAGTCGATTTTGGCGATGTCAACAATTACCACCAAGAATGCATGACCTTTGAAGTGGTGCCCTTCAAGAGCATGTACCACGTCATCTTTGGACGTGACATCTTCCACTCCGTCCTTGCTAGGCCATGCTTTGTGTACAACAATCTCAATATTCCCGGACCAAATGACGTAATCACCGTTCACGGAAGCTTCCCCAAGGCACGAGAGTGCAAGCTCAGTGAAGCCGCCTTCGCCGAAGCAGTCCTCCACGGTGAGGAGTTCAAGGAGATCCAGAACCAGGTTGATGTCTTGGAGATGCTGGCTTAGAAGAAGCAGATCACTGCTGCCGAACCCGCCTTCTAGGCCGCCATCAAGACCAAGTAGGTGGAGCTTGTCGAAGGTGATTCCTCCAAGACCACCGCCATTGGCACGGACCTGGATCCCAAATAGGAAAGCACGCTTGTCGAGTTCCTCTGTGAGAGTAGGGACATCTTTGCGTGGCAATCTGCTGACATGAAAGGTGTTCCTAGGGATCTTGCCGAGTACAACTTGAATATTGATCCTAACGCCAAACCAGTGAAGCAACCTCTACGACGCTTTGGTGATGAAAGACAAAGGGATATAGGCAAAGAAATAGCTAGGTTACTTAAGGTTGGCTGTATCCGAGAAGTTATTCAAACCCGATGGGTGGCAAATCCAACCAATGAATTAAGAATGTGTGTTTCTTACACCGGCTTGAACAAAGTGTGTCGGAATGATCTGTTTGCTTTGCCTCACATTGACCAAGTCATTGACTCGACGGCTGGCTCGGAACTTCCGTATTTTCTTGATGCCTATTCAGGATACCACCAGATCCGGATGCGAAAGTCGGACGAATTGGCCACTTCATTCACCACACCCTACGACACATATTGCTACGTCACGATGCCCTTTGGGTTGAAAAATACCGGTGCTACGTACCAGCGGACGATGCAACGTTGCCTGTACGACCAAATAGGTCGCAACATACAAACTTATGTGGATGACATCGCGGTAATGTCAAAGAAATCAAATGATCTTATCGCTGACTTGCAGGAAACCTTCGACAATCTCCAGAAATACAACATGATGTTGAACCCAAAGAAGTGCGTCTTTGGGGTACCATCCGGGAAATTGTTGGTCTTCATCATTTTGCACCGTGGAATCGAGGTGAATCCAGGGAAAATCAACACCATCCTCGACATCAAATGCCCGCCATGCCTAAAGGACATACAAAGGCTCACATGCTGCATTGTAGAAGTAAGCCGATTCATCAGCCAACTTGGCGAGAAGGCTATGCCGCTATACAAGTTACTCAAGAAGGCGGACAAATTCACATGGACAGATGACGCTGACACAGCACTTCAGGAGTTGAAGAGAATACTCCTCCCCACCTATACTTGCAACACCGGTACCAAGGGAGCCTATGTTAGTTTACATGGCGACAACCAACCGAGTAATCAGCATCGACATCATGGTGGAGCGCAAGGAACCAACACATGAGTACAGAGTTCAGCGACCCGTTTAGTATGTGAGTGAGGTCTTGATGGAATCCAAGTAGCATTACCTACACTACCATAAGATAACTTACACTACTAGGAAACAACCTATAGATAGACAAGATGTTCAGTGGCGCATATGCCAAACTATGCGCTACAGGAAAACATCAATGGCACACCAGAATGCATGCGCCACAGAAGATTGGAAGTTATGTGGCGCATGGTCCAGAACATGCGCCACAGAAGATTGGTGGGACCAGCGGGGAAGAGGCAACTCGTGGCGCATATCTCCTCATGCGCCACAGAACATGGAGGGGGGCCCCACCACGGAATCTAATTCACCCAAGTTCTGTGGCACATGTTGACATATGTCTCACAAATGTGTTTCACTTCTGTGGCACATAAGTCCAACATGCGCCACAGAACTTGGAGGTGGGACCCACACAGGGAATCTTATTCACCCACTTCTGTGGCGCATATGGACTTATGCGCCACAGAAGTTTCAGCATTTGTGGCGCATTTCCTCCATATGCGCCACAGATGAGGGCGTCCAGATCCATGTTAAAAAGGTGACAAGAGCTAGCTTTCTTATCTATCTATCCACCACCACCCATTTCACATCTCTACCTCCTCCCAACTCGTCTTCCTCCTCCCTCACACCCCATCTTGCCCATAGTTTCTCCATTTTCTTATATCTAAACCTACTTTAATCCATAGATTGGTAAGTGGAAGCTTCGCTCCAACTTCTAGATCTAAAAGTTCGTTACTTTTCTCTCTCACATCTCTATTTGTTTACTAATTTCCTCTCCACCAACTTGCATTGTAGATCTATTTGTCCACACTCTCTCAACGCGCGGTCTCGTCTCGCTATTATTGTGTCTACTATAGGTGAGTACTTGGCCATCATGAACATGTAGGTGAATCTTGTCGCGCGGGCGGTGTGTGTGTGCGATCCATGGCGAGACGATGCTTGTGTGTGGTGCATGAATGTTTGCAATGGGAGGAAGTTTTTTGTTGTTTGCTTGTTGTTGTCGGGCTCGGCCGGTGTGGTTATGTGGATGTTTGCCGAAATGTTGATTCATTTCCATTTCGGCAAATTTTTGCACTACCCACATGTCCTAATTTTAGGAAAGGTCATGCCGAATTTTTTCCGGCTAGCATTCATGCATGTGTGTGTTCATATGGTGTGGTTCTCACCTATACTCTCTGTTTTGACCGCTCAGGCAACCATGGTCCACATGATGAGCGAAGGTCGAATTGCTAGGTACAAGAAAGGCGCGAAGGAGGACCTGATTCTGAACAACAAGACCATGATAATATGTCCATGTCGAACATGCAAACTACAGCGCTGGATCGACCCTGAATCTGGAAAATTGGAGGGTCACCTGCTTAGGCGCGGTTTCATGCGCGACCTCAATGAGGTGCCGACAGGACATGGTGGTGGTCACAAAGACGTGGGCGGGCGAGAAGACGAAGAGTCTACCAGGCATGATCATCATGACGAAGGAGATGCCAGCGGGCATGATCATCATGGAGAAGGAGATGACGACGGGCATGATCATGAAGAAGGAGAAGACGCGAACACACAGACGCTACTAACTTCGATCTTGCAGGACCCTCATGTTCAAGAACTTATCCTCAAGGAAACGAGCAATGACAAAGCTGCAGCCAGAGAGAAAGCCAAGCTGGCCCAAATGGAGGTAGACGGGATGACTCCATTGTATCCTGGGTGTCGCCCCGAGGATACACATTTGAGTGTAACGCTCAAGGCTCTAGAGATGAAGGCCGAACACAAATGGACCGATGTGAGCTTCAACGCGAACATGGAATACTGGCACGACCGACTTCCTAAGGGGAACACATTGCCAACAAGTATCGAGGAGCCCAAGAAAATCGTGTGCCCTCTCGACCTACCACACATTAAATACCACGCATACATCAATGATTAAGCACTTTATCGGAACGAGTACGCGGATAGAACCACTTGTCCGGTGTGTGGCCAAGGATGGTACAAGAGAGGGAACAAGAAAGTTCCTCAAAAAGTGGTATGGTACTTTCCTATCACCCATCGTCTGCAGCGATATTTCGTAGATCCTAAGGAAGCAAAGCTCATGCAATGGCACGCGGAAAGAGAGAAACCCGAAGATGATCCAGAGAAGGGCAAGATCCTGACACACCCTTCAGACGCTAGCCAGTGGAACGCATTAGACATCGAGTTCGAAGAGTTCGGGAGCGATGCAAGGAACGTCAGGCTGGGTATGAGCACCGATGGACTCAATCCTTTTGAAAACCAGAGTAGCACGCATAGCACCTGACCCGCGTTTGTATGGCCATACAACCTCCCCCCATGGCTATGCACGAAGCAAAGGTATGTACACATGAGCATTCTTATTTAGGGGCCAGAACAACCAGGTATTGTGAGATCCAGGCACATGGCTTATTTAGGGGCCGAAACTTCTTTTCCGGAGGCTCATTCGAAAAGAACTCTAAGGTTAAGCGTGCTTGTCCTAGAGCAATTCTAGGATGGGTGACCGAATCGAAGTGGGTAAAAGTGCACGAGTGAGGATAAAGTGCGCAGAAAAGACTAGTGTTGGTCTGTGGGGCCAGTCTAGATATCCTATTAAGCTGCCAGGAGCGACACCCCCCGGGCCCAGGAGTGGACGAGGTGTTAAAAGTGGTATTAGAGCCGACCCTTGCGATTACACGGGTGTGTGCGGGTTGGTGGCGGGACATGTGGAGCATGGCGCGTGTGGCCCGGAGTAGACACGGCATGGCACATGTGCCGGCACTAGACGCACAGACACGTGCCAAGAGGGAACGTTCCTGGGGTGTGCTTGATCGATGAGGGCATCGATCTTCTAAAGGGTGGGTGTATGTGACATCCAGGCACATGGCTTAATAGGATTGATAGGATACCCATATCAACAAGTTGCAACTTCTTTTCCGGAGGCTCGTTCGAAAAGAACTCTAAGGTTAAGCGTGCTTGGCCTAGAGAAATTCTAGGATGGGTGATCGACCGGGAAGTGGGTAACTAGGTGCGCATGAGTGAGGACAAAGTGCGCAGAAAAGACTAGTGTTGGTCTGTGGGGCCAGTCTAGATATCCTATTAAGCTGCCAGGAGTGACACCCCCCGGGCCCAGGAGTGGACGGGGTGTTAAAAGTGGTATCAGAGCTGACCCTTGCGATTACACGGGTGTGTGCGGGTTAGTGGCGGGACATGTGGAGCATGGCGCGTGTGGCCCGGAGTGGACACGGCATGGCACATGTGCCGGCACTAGACGCACAGACACGTGCCAAGAGGGAACGTTCCTGGGGTGTGCTTGATCGATGAGGGCATCGATCTTCTAAAGGGTGGGTGTATGTGAGATCCAGGCACATGGCTTAATAGGATTTATAGGATACCCATATCAACAAGTTGCAACTTCTTTTCCGGAGGCTCATTCGAAAAGAACTCTAAGGTTAAGCGTGCTTGGCCTAGAGCAATTCTAGGATGGGTGACCGACCAGGAAGTGGGTAACCGGGTGCGCATGAGTGAGGACAAAGTGCGCAGAAAAGACTAGTGTTGCTCTGTGCGGCCAGTCTAGATATCCTATTAAGCTGCCGGGAGTGACACACCCCGGGCCCAGGAGTGGACGGGGTGTTACAGGTATCGATATGCATCTGTATCTCAGGCTATTGAGAGAGGAGTTAGCCAGCTTGTGGGAGACGCCGGCCCGTACGTGGGACGCCTACACTAAAGAATATTTCCATCTGAGAGCCGCGTTGCTCACGACCGTGCAGGACTATCCTGGTTATGCATATGTATCGGCCCAGGTGAACCATGGACACAATGCATGCGTCAAGTGCATGGATGAGACATCGCATCTCCAGCTACCAAGGGATCCCGGGTCTTCGAAAACCGTGTTCCAAGGTACTCGAAAGTGGCTCCGCATGGATCACCCGTGGAGAAAACGTGGTGACCTGTTCAATGGTAAGGACGAGCTCGAAAGAGCCCCGCGTCCGAGGAGCGGCGATGAAATCGAGGAGCTTTTGAATAATTGGGTAGATTGCCCTGCGCCTAGAAAAAACGACCGAGGAAAAAGCCGCTACTGGGTGTATGGAAAGCAAGGTCTGTTTTCTGGGACCTGCCGTATTGGAAGGTCCTTCACACTCCCCATAGCCTCGATGTAATGCACATCATGAAGAACGTTACCGAGAGTCTGCTTGGCACTCTACTGAACATGCCGGAGAGGACCAAGGATGGGCCGAAAGCAAGAAAGGACCTTAAATTGCTTGGCATAAAGAAAGATCTTTAGTACCCTGATAGTGATGATGATGATCATGATCATCAGGAAGGGACTCAAGGTCGCCGCAAAAGAGTTAAGAAGAATGAGGTGGTGCTTCACGCTGCCTGCTTCACTCTGAGTCTGGAGGAGCTCAAGTAGTTTTTCAGGTGCCTCTTAGGAATGAAAGTTCATCACGGTTACTCGGGGAAGATAAGCAGATATCTGGACGTGGCGAAGAAGAGGTTCAGCGGTATGAAGTCTCATGACTGTCACTTGCTGATGACGCAGATACTCCCTGCTGCGATCCATGGGATAATGGACGAGCATGTCCGTGAGATGTTGTTTGGCCTCTGTAACTTTTTTGATGTCATATCTAGGAAGTCGATCGGTGTGAAGCAGCTCGACAGGCTACATGAAGAGATCGTGATGATACTATGCGAGCTTGAGATTTACGTCCCGCTCGCATTCTTCGACATCATGGTGCATCTGCTTGTACATGTCTTGGATGGCATCATCCAGCTCGGGCCGACATTCCTGCACAACATGATGCCGTTTGAAAGGCTAAACGGTGTCATCAAAGGATTCATTTGCAACAGGTCTCGTCTAGATGGAAGCATAGCCAAGGGCTTTCTGATCTATGAGTGCATCTCCTTCTGCCAGAATTATCTAACCACCGAGAACAAGGATGTTGGAATACCCACAAACAAGCACCTCAGCAGGCTCGGTGGATATGGTCACCGCGAGGGCTGCCGCTCACTACATGTCGGCATTGATGGTCAACGCACTGATTTTGAAAGGGCACACCGAGTCGCGCTACAACACATTGAAGTGGTCGGCCCTTGGGTCGAAGAGCACAAAAGCTTAATCGAGCAGGAGTACGTCGACCAGGGCCGGCCGAGGAAGAAGGGAGACGTAACCAGAGAGCACAACTCTAGCTTCACAGGTTGGTTCAAGAAAAGGCAACTGGACAATCCCCCACAGACGCCTTCTACGGAAGATCAAAAACTCATATTCTCCTTGTCGCAGGGCCCAGGGCACAACCTAAGGACCTATCAGTCATACGACATAAACGGTTACAGATTCTACACCGAGGAAAAGGACAAGAATAGTGAATATCAAAACTCACGAGTAACTATGTTATCCTTTGCTGATGACGAGACTACTGTGATGGAAAGATTCTACGGAAGGATCGAGGAGATATGGGAGCTCGACTACTGTGGAGAGATCATACCGATGTTCCATGTTAGATGGGCCAAGAACGTGGAAAAAGAAGGCCACTATTTCACCACAATGGTTATACCAGATGCCAAATCAGCAAAGAACGCCTAAGCAAAAAATGATCCTTGGGTACTCGCTAGCCAAGTTGATCATTGCTTTTTTATTACCGACCCGTCAAAGCCCAACCATGTTGTAGTTAGGAGGGGCAAGAGGAGCATGATCGGAATGGATGGAGCCGCCAACAAGCAGAACTTCGGCAAAAACGGCGACCCGAAGATCGAAGAGGAATTCGACAAGTACTTCGACATGCCTACTACTAGTAAAGTAAGAAGGAAGACCACACTGCCTACTAAAAGTTATCCATTCACAAGAAGAAATATCAAAGTGCACGGGCTAAAATATTCAACCGCGACGAAAAAGGGCAAGAAGATTGTGAAGAGACACTAGCTCGACACATCATATGATTATATATGTTCGGAGAGAGAGTTTTTTGAATAAATATGAATGTTTGTATATGTTCTTGCTTAATTTTAGACATATATATAATTAAAAACACATTACATGATTGTATATGTTCGGGGAGAGAGTTTTTTTTAATAAATATGAATGTTTGTATATGTTCTTGCTTTATTTTAAACAGATCTATAATTAAAAATATATTTTTAAAAAATAAAAAAGTGTGAGACAGCCAGGATTTGAACCTGGCTGCCTCAGGATTAGAATGGTACAAGCAAGCAGCAGAGACCACTAAGGCAAGTGTGTGATCTTGTCATACTACCACGCACGCCGCGTTTTATACTAAGTCCACAGGTTCTGTGGCACATTTTGGCAGTATGCGCCACAGAAGTTGGCGAAATGCGCCACAGAACCTCAGGACTTAGCGAAATAAATGGTTCGGTCTGCTTCACCCCTTCTCCCCATTCTCAGTCACACCGCCGCGTGCTAGCCCTAGATCGACGACACTGCACACCGCTGCTGCCGGAGCCGCCACCGCCCTAGCCACCGCCAAGGCCGCCGGTGAACCAAAGGGAGGAGGAGCCGCCTGACAAACTAGTGGAGGAGGAGCCGCCGCGCCCGCCCGACGAACTAGTGGAGGAGGAGCCGCCCGACGAACTAGTGGAGGAGGAGCCGCCGCGCCCGCCCGGCGAACCTGTGGAGGAGGAGCCGCCGCACCGTTGCCCGCCACCCTCGTAGTCGTCGACCACCGCAGCAGCAGCGCGCACGGTTCGTCCCCCACGCCCACCCTCCCTCTGAACCCTAGTTCTCACTATGCTGCAGATGCAAATTCACATTGAAGAAAATTCTCACAGAAAAATCTTAGCAACCTGCATGCTTTGAAGAAAATACTGTAAACCTTAAAGAAAATTGGCAAGCTCACCGATCCATTTCAATATGCTCCAAGAAAATTCAGTAACAACAGACTGCTTTCTGAATCTGTTTCTCAAATAGATCATAATCCTATTTGTGTGTAAAAGAACCGAAATATGCAGAACCAATATTTAAAATTATTATGCATTTGTGTTTTTTCTTTCTTCTTGCTTTGTGTGAGGATTTGCTTCTAGATGCAAAAATTATTTATGACAGCAGATCAAAAAACATGAATGTATGACTTCTTATCCTGATTTGAAAAAATGCTTGGAATTTTGTGTGCGTTCAGGGTTAATCTGAACTCATCATGGATGTTGGGTATGACATGGTAAAGGGGATCATTCTTTTTTTAATCTGTATTTATGAAATGGTCAGGACCAACAAGTTCACTTTAACAGCAATTCCTGTACTAATTGCTTTCATGTATTTGGTTAATCTCTTCCTGTAACATATTTCTCCCCGAACCAAAATATAGGAGCAGTGTAATTAGTATGCGATAAAAGCATGCAGTTCTAAAATGAGAACTAATCTATAAGTATTGGTATAGACTTACATATCCAATTAACCTAGGTAGAATTGAGATGGCAATTGATTCAGAGTACTCCATAATTTCAGTTGGAAGTCTTCGGTAATAAGCAACATGATAGTACTCCATAATTTCTTCAGATGGTCATGCCAGAAACATAAAATTGGAGATTAACACAGGATGGACGCCATCTAGATAAGCACATATAAAGATTCAGACACAAGAAATAAGATCGGAATGTACTCCCTAGACATGAATGTACTCTCTATATCATTGGTTTCTTAAAGAAGGAAGTTGTTCAAGAAATATTTCAATTTCTTCATCCTCAACAATATATCCTCAAGACAGAGCATGGCTAGTACCATTTATAGTTTCATGAACCTAATTGTATGGTTTAGTTTAGCTCCTACCAACACTCCTATATTATATAAGCAAACAAGCATTATGGTACGGTACTACTTCCTCTTTTGTATGCAAACAAGCATACAGAGATTTGGAAGTGTACAAACCTAAATTTCTTAAGGCCAAGACTTACATCGTGGTCGTCACTCAAGCAAAAACCCTGCAACATTGCTCCTAGCTGACAACATTCACGCTGCAACATTTCCCTAAGTTTTGTGTACTTTGTCACCACAGGATGTCACTGAAATACTGCAGTACTTAAATATTTTATTTGTTCAGCATTAGCTTTAAGTACACTATGTGATCATTTTGTATTGAACTATGCACTGCTGAAGGACATGTACTGTTGCTGTATATACTGATTATTTCTTCAGATTTGCAGATTTCTAAGCACTATAGAATTATGTTTATGATCATACTATTCTGTCTTGTATGAGAAATACTAGGCATTCTAGTTAATATCTGTTATACATGCTGTATGGGGATGATGGTACCTGCTATTAAAATGTACTGGGATGATGGATGATGGATACTGGGGTCAATGCATGGGGGATGGGGTCTTTTGTCTTGCAGGGATATATTTCTTCATTTGAGTTGCCCATTTCTCCCGAAGTGTCGATTCACTTCCATTTCGGTTGAGAAATGGGCACTCCTAGGTCAAAAAATTAGCAAAGGTCATGCCGAATTTTTCGGCCGAGATTTGTGCTAACTTTTTGCCTCTTTTAAATAGAGTAGTGCAAACATGTCGGGCAACAAGGAGTCTGGCCCTTCAAAGCACATGATCAGCATCGAAGAACAAGCTAGACAGGCCACCGAGTCATTCTGGCAGGGGTCCCAACAGGAGGAAGAGGAGGAGGAGGCGATGAGGATGACACCACCACCAGAGGAGGAGGCGACCGTCGCTAGAGATGCTGGGGCCAATGAGGGCGGAGATCCTGATTACGAGGGGGACGAAGACGACTACGATGGAACTAGTGAAGGCGGCGGCGAAGAGGATGACACCACCGATGGCGGCGCCTGCACCGATAGCAGCGAGCGCACGGATGGCGGTAGCGGCAACCCGGCCGCTTCTCAGAAGAAGAAGAAGGAACAGAAGGAGCGGAAGGTGCCAGTGCTCGCCACCGTCTGTGATGAGTTCACTGAGGTCACAGAAAGTGGCCAACCCATTGCGCCAGAGGCGATTGCTAAAGGGTACGACCTGCAACTCGGGTGCATCGTCCGAGAAAGCATGTCGATCAACACGAAGTACATCAGACATGCTGACCATGTAGCTTTGGTCGATAACCTCCTTAAGAAGCTTCACAAGCGATACAAATTCCCAGAGCAGTTTAGAAACCTCGAGAGAAAGAACCCGGTGAACAAACTAGCCCTCACGAAGATGAGCAACGCCTTGAGCAGCTGGAAAACTCGGGTGAAGAATAACATTGACAAAGGTGAAAGCTGGGAGGTTATTAGTAAGAAAAATTTGATGCTCGATGAAGAGGAGTTTAGGATATTCAAGGCGGATATAGCTACCGCTGACGCTATAAAATGGACTCAATGGGGAAGGAGTATGCTAGAACAGAACATTGGTAACCACCACCTTGGAAGCGGCGGTTACAGGGGGAAACAGGCCATTTGGGACAAGGAGGATGCCGAGCTTGAACACCTTGGTAAAGACAATCCTTGGCTTAAAATCACGGACTTGCAGCTTAGGCAATTTGTTCGGGCCCACTACTGCATGGACAAGGAAACAGGGGAGTTCATCACCGATGATCCGGAGGTGAAGGAATTCGAGAAGAATCTGGTAAGGAATTTATCGCCGATCTCAAGTCTATTGCGTTCTAATTAATATAATGAAGCCAAGAATCTAAATGGGTTCACCTTTCGTTGTCTCTGCAGGAGGAGGAACTGAATGCTACTGCCAGAGAGTCGTCCCAGGATTCGACGGAGCCGTGGGACACGGTTTTCAACAGGGCGACCAATGCTTACAAGAAGAGGGACAAGGGGTTGCCGCCGTCCTCAGCTGGCCGTGTGTCTGGCTTCGGTACGAGCATGAAGTTCAAGGAGTTCTACAAAGAGGACGCCAAGAAAAGAAGGGAGAGGAAGAACCAGGAGAAAGTCGTTGTTGTAGAGCTGAAGATGAAGGTGCAGACACTGTAGGAGAAGGCAGTGGACCAGAAAACGGTGGACTCGTTAGTGGAAGAGAAGCTCTGCTCGATGATCCCCCCTGAGTTTTTTGAGGGGCTTACTGCTTGGAATGCGGGAGGTCGACAGGGGCCGATACATCTGCCCAGCTTAAGCGGTAGCAACTCGGGCATCAATGTTACCGTGTCGCTGGACCTGGTGACCCCGCTGGCCATCAACGTCGGGACGCAGCCCCTCGTTTTGGTCACACCGATGCCCCCTCCCGCCCTACCAATAAGGCACAGCCGACGGCGGTGGTGCTTCGTGAGGCACCCGAGCGGGAGATTGCAGATGATGATAGGCCGGCCGCCGTCATCGGCCGTGTCTCTACATTATCCGAGATCCACGCCATCACCAAGGTAACTAATTAGTTAGTGCACGTCATCTCCTTTATGCCTTTGATGCATGACTGATGTTTTTGCCTGTTTTTTCCTCAGGACACTTCTTATGTACTCCTGCTTAAAGATGTCGGCGGTGAGTTGAAGGATGTTGCCAAGGGCACTCTTATACAACCGGCGAGCCGCACGATGCACAACAATCCAATGGATGATGACGTGATGAGGGTCAGGTTGGCTCGGGTGTTGCCAGGGTGCGACGACATGGACCCCCCTTTCAACCTCAGGGAGCCGACGAACACAAGACCCTTGGGGAATGCTACAACTGGCCCTTGACATGGCCGAAGACCTAGATTCGTCTTGCGGGGGGAGCACTGGCGCCACCTCTCGACCGATCATCGCCCGGCCACCACCTCGGAAGCCAGTAGCCGCCATTGTCGCCACCACCAGCCGTCACCATCAACCCTTGGCAGCGTGTGCACCGCCACATGGCAAAGACGTTGTGTCGCTGACACTGTTGTGAAGAAGAAGCACTATAGGAAGAGACGTAATAATAATAATAAGAAGGGTGCGAGCTAGCCTCTTCTAAAGTGGATCCGGGGTCAGGACGCCGTCGTCGTACCATCCACGCAATTTGGCTTGCCCCGAGTGCATGTAGCTGGTGATCCGATATTGACTCCGGATATGATCCACAATGCGGTTGGAGCCATGTTAACTTTGCACGAGGGTGTCAAGACACTGGAGGCCCTCCTTCTTAAAGAGGACGATCCAAATTACCCGATTTTCACGGCCAAGGTGCCATTGGACGTGGGCTTCGTCGATGAACCCCCCGCGGATATATTCTTCATAGCGTTCGAGGACATATTCAAGCTGTTTCTCACGAAACGGCTGGACTATAACTTGGTCCGCCTATACGCGCTCAATCTGGCGCTCACGATCACGAGAGAAAGTACCCCAGAAATCACGATACTGGATCCCTACTACATGCGGGACAGTTAGTTGGTCGAAGGATCAGAGACACGTACCAAGGTGACGGTGTACCTCGAGAAGTTCATGGTGGACAACAAGAGGAAGGGCAAACTTCTTTTGCCTTTCTTTCCCGAGTAAGTACACACACTCGCTCATTGTCACCGTTCCAATTGTGTTGCGCAGAGACAATACTACACACTCATCGTCCTTGCCCCGAGGTATTCGATAGCCACGTATTTCGACTCGGGGAGTTTGACAAAGAAGAAAGACTACACCAGAATAAGGGGTGTTCTCAATGAGGCTCTCAAGGGCTACACCAAGAAGGGATGCACCTTCGTAGATAGGGGGAATATATCAAGGATGGCAAACACGTGTTCAAGCACGTGCTCGACTTCCCATGCATCAAGCAGTCGACTGCTGGTGCCAAGGAGGCCTTCTACAACCTCCATCACCTTAAAGGCTATGTTCGGGATTGCCATAACCTAACACTGCCATCTAGTCTTCGAGGATGGGCCGAAACTTTGGCGAAAATCAACGATGCTGATCTTAGAGAAGACTTCCATCGCATTCAGATGAAGTTGTCGCAAATCATCATTGAAGATGTCAACACAAGGGGCGGTGCCCTACAACAAGCCAGAGGGTTGAGTAAGAGGGAGATCGAAGAACGCCTCCGTAAGCAGGGTGACACAAGGACATGGATGACGAAAGAGGGCTATCTACCGTTCCCGAAGCCGTGCAAGAAGAGGAAGTCTTCATCATGATCGATGTGTGCCTCTAGCATGATCTAGTGTGTGTATATTCTTGATGGACGCCTGTTGTATTAGTGCATGTGTGTGTGTGTGTCATAAACTTTACTACTTCGTGGTCGAAATGGTCATTGTTGTTAGACTTAAACCACCTTGTGGTCGTGCTGTCGTTGAACTTATTGCTTCTATGATGATCTAACTTTTAGGTTTATGGATCCTTTGTTTTATATTCTATGAACATATATATATATATGGATGTGAACCCTTTATTCATTCTTTTCATTGTATTTTTACTAATATGCCTTATCGTCTATAGAGATGGCGACGAGGTGGTATGCGGTGTACATGGGTAGGGTTCCAGGAGTCTACGAGGAGTGGGAGGATTGCCACAAACAAGTGAACAAGTTCAGCGGCAACATCTACAAAGGATACGCGACTAGAGAGGAGGCGATAGCCAAGTGGAGGAACCACTTGTGGAAGAAGAACCGGATGAAGATATTGGTCGGGCTAATGCTCTTGCTTACCATTATCACATTTGTATTATATTTGATCCTAGTGTAGGCGGCAGTGGCCACTTCATATTTGTAATGTGAGATGATATGAACTTTGTATTCGGCGCTTGTGTAAAAATTTGGCACTTGACACTATATATGTTTTTCGATCGGGCTCTAAGTGTTTGTATTATATATATGTCGGTTTTCATGCATCTACTACTTGTGCAATGTATTTTATACTCATCTGGATAAATACTATATAAATCCTGTATAAATACCTGATTATACACCAGGAAAGTATTTTACTTCGAATACATGTTACACAATCAGTGGCGCATATAATTATATAGTTAGTGGCGCATGGCATATCTATGGCACATACATGTAAATGCGCCACAGAAGTTATTCCCGTGGCGCATATGAAGGAATGCGCCACAGAAGTCTGGAACTTCTGTGGCGCATATCGATATGCGCCACATGAAGTAATTATTAGTGGCGAGGTAACAGTGGTGACAAAGATATGCGCCACAGAAGTCCCCTTTTCATGCGCCACAGATAGGCTGTTTCCTAGTAGTGTTATGGAGTTTTCCTTGCTTCACGTAAGCTAAGGCATTATTTCCAGGAGCACCGCATCACAGTAGTGAGCAAAGCTCCACTGTCCGACATCATCAACAACATCGACGCTATAGGGAGAGTGGCAAAGTGGGCATTGAACTTGCCACCTTTGACATCACCTACAAGCGACGTGACGCTATCAAGTCACAAGCATTGGCGGATTTCTCTTGCAGATTGGACATAACTGCCAGAAGACACTCTTGTGCTACAGCCAGAGTATTGGGTCATGCACCTTGACGGATCAAAGTTACTCAATGGCTCAGGGGCTGGTGTATTATTACAATCACCAATAGGAGAGAAGCTGCAATACGTCTTGCAAATCCACTTCAACGCTGCCAATAACATGGCGGAGTATGAGGCCCTCATTCACGGACTTTGCGTAGCCAAGGATATTGGCATCAAGCGCGAAGTTTGCTGTGGAGATTCCGACTTGGTTGCCCAGCAAGTAGCTGGCACCTGGAACGCACGGAACCCTATGATGGCGGCATATCGAGACGAAGTAGCCGAAATAGCCAAGTGCTTCGACGGCTACGAAGTCAAGTACGTCAAAAGGGAAGATAATGAGGCGGCGGATCTACTGTCAAAGCTTGGATCAGCTCGTCGACCAATTTCGCGAGGCGTTTTCCTGGAGCATTTACGGACTCCATCCGTGAAGGGAGCGGACCCCGACAACCCGGATAGAGTGGATTCATTTGTTAACATAGTAACCGTGACCTCTCCAGCTTGGACGAAGCCGTTCATGGATTATCTACAAGATAGAACTTTGCCCACTGATGACGTCGAAAGCCGGCAAATAGTACGCAGAGCAAAAGGCTAGGTCATCATCGACGACCAGCTATACAAAAGAAGTACCATAGCAGTCTTCCTATGATGCGTCTCCCAGCAGCAAGGTATTGAAATCCTTAGAGAAATACATCTCGGAGATTGCGGGCATCACGCCGCTCCCCGATCGTTGGTAGCTAAGGCCTTCCGACAATGATTCTACTGGACAACTGCCAAGGCGAACGCTGAAAAGTTGGTACAAACATGCCTTGGGTTTCAGTTTTATGCAAGACAACCAAGTGTTCCAGATGAAGGATTGCGAACAATACCAATAACTTGGCCATTTGCAGTCTGGGGGCTGGACATGGTGGGTCCTTCGCAGACAGCACCCTATGGATTCACACACTTGCTACTAGCAATGGACAAATTCACGAAATGGATTGAAGCTAAACCCATTATAAAGCTTGACGGGGCAACAGCCCTAAAGTTTGTCCAGGATCTAGTGGTGAGATTTGGTGTCCCACATAGCATCATCACCGACAATGGCAGAAACTTATCTCTCGAAGAAGTTGAGGAATATAGTCTTGAGAAAGGCATCCGCCTTGACCTAGCATCTGTGGCACATCCACAGTCAAATGGGCAAGCTGAAAGGGCCAATGGACTAATTCTGCACGGAATCAATCGAGGCTTAGAGGTACCGCTACGTAGAGCAGCTGGAGCCTGGGAGGAGGAACTACCATCCGTCTTGTGGAGTTTATGAACAACACCCAACAGGTCCACCGGCTAAACTCCTTTCTTCATGGTTTATGGAGCAGAAGCAGTTCTCCCATCCGACATCCTCCATGATGCACCAAGTGTTTCCGCCTACAAGGAGGATGACACTGAAGAATCCAGACGACTATCTGTGGACCTACTTGAAGAAGAGCACGTGCTCGCATGCTAGAGATCCGCCATCTACCAGCAGAAGCTGCGTGGCTACCATAGTCACCGCATAAAGCATCGCTCGTTTAAATAGGGCGATCTGGTGCTTAGACTCAAGTAGGAGAAATCACACAAACTATCCCCGCCTTGGGAAGGACCGTTCGTCATAAGCAACGCATTGCTAAATGGTTCGTATTACCTCATCGATATTCGCGAGTTGAAAGTTAGGCCAAAAAATCGCAAGCGCAAGCAACGTGACTCTGGTGATGATTACCCAGACAGATCAGCCATGGAACATAGCATAACTACGTCCCTTTTACACTTACCACATTTATATTGTGTAATAAGTTTCTTATATGATCAATGAAATAAAACATTTGGTTCACTCATATTCTCTGAGTCTTTTACCTCCTTTACTTGTTCATTTTAGGATCATATAAACCCTTTATGCGCAAGGTTGCATTTGCCCTTGTGAAAATTCCTCCTACGGGCATTAGCTTAAGTTTTCTGGTCTACACGTTTTCTGAAGTTTTTATGTGGATTCCGGAGTAGTGACTTTTCGACACTCAAAGCCGGCGATTTTTTTCTTGGGTTCTTGATAGTGCTATTAAGCATCATCACCTAAGAGCATAGTTTTGTGCTGCGAGTCTTCCGTCTCATGAAAGGTCAAGCATACGCACCAGAATAATGGATAAGCCAGCACTTGCTTAAGAATATATACACATGCTGGAAACAAATAAGTTGTAGGAAGCTTGAGTACAAGTTTTTCTGCCTTAGCCAAAACATAAGTTTTTTCCGCATACACATTGCAGAGATACATTTAATACAAACATTGTTTTTCATGGCTCTGCTGCAGGGGGCTTCTTGGTGGCATCATCAGCAGAGTCAGGCCGGGAGAGCTCATCAAACTCTAAAGGAGAAGGGCTAGACTTAGACGATACCATATCATCATCCAGGATCTCGGTAGGCACGAAGACATCAGCCTTGACCATCTTGGCAACTCTAGTATCGAAGCCGGCAAGAGAGTTTCAAATAGCATCGCTATCGATCTCTTGTCCTTCCTCGTCCATCTTGGGGATGCCGGAAGTCACCAAGTCGATGTCGGCATTGTCATAGTGAGCCTTGACCAAGGACAGGGTCATCCTAGCACCAGCCCGGATGCAAGAGGCTTTCCAGTCCTTGACTTTCTCGGGGGCTCGGCGCAGGATTTCCGCATATTTGGCCGGTGAGTCTACCGCCTTGATATTGATCTCTAGAGGTTAAGCTATCTCCTTGGATTGAGCAATGGCGGTGCTGACGAAGTTGCTGGCAAGAATCATCTGTTCCTTGAGATATGGAGCACCTTCTCCCAAATTGGCTAAGAAAATAGGGGCTATGGTTTGCAAAAGAAACAAGGGCCCATGAGCACAAAACAATCAAAGAATCTTCTACAATACAGAAACGACCAAGACGGAGGAAGGTTACCAAAGATGATCGTCTCTGCTTGAGAGCATGACTCCGCCAATGCATCCCGCTCCTTCTGGACGGTCTTGTACACCTCAAGGTTCCTAGTGTTCTGCTCTTCGGCAGCTTGGCTCTGTTCCTTGAGCTGGGCAATCTCGCCTTTCAGGTGTTACATCTCGCAGTTAGCAGATTCTTGCAGCATGTTCATCGCTGCCTTATGGCCTTTGATGGCCTCGGCCAGGTCCATCTTCAGAATTTTGTTTTCACCATCGAGCTCCTGGATATGCTTGGATTGCTCGACGATGCTCTTGGCCTTTGTAATGGCTTCTGTAAGACGGAAACCATAAAGTGGTATCAGAAGACGGAAGAAATAATTCAATGAGAAAAGCAAGGAGCTGTTGTAGGAAACAGACTCTGGCTATTTTTGATTTGTTCCTTCTGGAATTTGGTTTTACCCTGTTCAAGGTCCAGTTCCTTCCGAAGAGCAGCAAACCTCTCATTGGCGGCTATCCTCCTGTTATTCTCATTTTGCACAAGATGTTAGCATGGTTAGTTTCTCTAGAACATCTAGTCGGAACTATCCAGTTTTCACTAAACGCTCAGGGGCTACAGTACATGATTTTAAAGTAAACTAGTTTCTCTAGAGCATTTAGTCGGAACTATCCAGTTTCAACTAAACGCTCGGGGGCTACACAGACAAGTTCTACACTTAGTTATTTGGAGCACTCAGGCCAATAACTATTCGATTATCTGCCTAAGAGCTCGGGGGCTACAGTGGGATATACTACGCAAAGTAAAATAACTTAAGTTCAAAAAACTTATGATGGTAATGATCCTGAGATTGTTGGCCAGATGAGCATAGGAATCATGGAAGGTCCGGGCATTCTTATAGATTGCGTCGGCCTGCTTGATGAGGTCATCCAGGCTCAATGTTGGAGGGGTCACAGCCAATGGAGAGGTTGAAGCCGGAGGCATGGATGAAATCCTAGCTGCCTCCTGCACCTTCAAAGCAGATGATGGCTTAGAGGCTCCCGCCTCGATCGTTGTTTCTATGTCCACCTCTTCCACCACTTCCTTCCCTTTCTTGGTGGCATCCTTAACCGGAGCTTCAGCCACTTTAGAGGAAGTGCTCTCCTGCGTTTCCTGGCCACTAGGAGCAACGTCTGCCTCGACAGAGCCTGAGACATCAAGAATCGGATTGATATCTGTCTCCATGGTGGAGGTCTCAGGGATGATGGGGGATGACGGCCTAGTGGGGCCACTAGAAGGCTTAGCAGCAGTAGTAGGGGGAGCGGTGGCGGGAGAGGACTTGGTAGACAGATCCTTGGTCAGCATATCACGAATGTTTTTTGACCCTCCAACTTCTTTGGAGGATCGCTTCAAACTAACAGCGGCTTTCCTCCTGAAACGTACAAAGTATAAGTACAAGAGTTGAAAAAAAGGTGTGAGCTGAAAAATACAAGCCAGAGAATGAAAGTACTTACTCCACGGCAGGAGCCTTGGTGAGGGGAATGCCGGTGGACTTCTTCTTCTTCTTCTCCGCCTCTAAGGCGGTAGTGGAATGTTTGGAGACTCCACTCTCCGATTTCTTCTTCTTGGCCTCGATAGCAGCGTTAGAGGTGGAGCACTTCTGCTTTCACGCTGCCAGAGTTGGATGATCCTTGCAGGCATCATCGTCAGACACCACCTGAATATCCTTCATCTTAGGATCATAGACCTAGGAGGCCATTTAATCTGCCGCCAAGGTCGCTAGCTGGGATACAGAGGAGTGTTAGATGGACAACTTCAAGTCAGAATCTTAGAGCATGTAACGAGCAACAAAGGAAACAGAAGCTACCTTTGGGCATGTACCGCAATAGAACATGTCATAGGTGATCTTGAAGCCCCACTTCTTGTCCCTCACCCTGACGATGTCCTTAAGCCGGACCTTGATGGAGTCAGTAGAGAAGTTATCCCGCGAAATTCGCATGGGATCCCTCCTGTCTTGAGTATACTTGCACATCAACTCAGCACGGTGCTGCAGATCCTAGATCCGCCTAACGTACCAACACATGGCAAGGTTCAGGCCTATCACACCTCCGTCTACGAGCCACTCAATCCGCCTTATGGCACGATTGGCTTCGTCGTCGGAGGGAAGGGAGGCTAGAGTCCAGCATGCGAGCACTTCCGTGGCAGCTCCATCGACGAAAGTTATGGTAGGTCTCAAGGCGGTCAAGCAAAGGGATATCTGGCCTATAGAAATATGTGCGATGCCAATTCTTGCATGACTCATGCCCAACAACGTCAAGGAAGCGCTAGCTAGGCCGGATCTTAAAGCTAATGGTTCCGCAGATCCGCAATTCGTCCTTGGACTCTACAGACTTTCTCTTGACACTGAAAAAGTATACAAATAGATCTAATCTAGGCTTGATCCCTAGATATACTTCGCACAGAGCTACAAAGTTCCTAAGGACTAGAATGCTGTTGGGAGAGAGATTGTGGGGAAGTACCGGAGGACATCCAATAAGAAGTCAAAGACTGGCACGCTTATGCCACGTACCAGCTGAGATTTGAGGTACACCTTCTCTCCGGGTTGGGGAGAAGGGACCACCTCGCCGGCCAGCGCCGCCCGCCAAACTAACTTCTCCGCCGCGAGGAGATACTCCTCGGCGACCATCTCCAGCAAATCTTCGGCGGAGATATCAGAGCCTCTCCACATCCCCTTGTGGGAGTCGTTTTCCTCTTTAGCGGGTTCGGGCACCGCTCGTTCTTGGTCATCGCTGGTGGATTCCGTCACGGCAGAGACAGGAACGACCACCCCCTCTGGCGGGATGATCACTCCCTGGGATGGCTCTAGTGTAGCCTCGGGAATCGCCATGGAAGGAGCAAAGCTGTTGGAGGCCATTATGATGAGGAGAAGGTGGAGGAAGAAGGGCTCTGGTTAGGGTTTTCATAGAAGAGCTTGAACAGTCGCGCGGCTGCAAGAAGACGAAGACTGGAAAGTGAATGCGGGTAAAAGAGGAGTAAATTGACCGCCGTGGAAATATATAAGCCTCGCGTCAAGATTCGTGCAAAAAGATCTGACGGAAGGAATGCTTCCGACGTGGAAGCGAACGTGCGCGGTAATTTCGCCACGTCCTCCGTCTTTTGCCGCTCCACCATTTCAGATTTCGCGCGCATGAAAATAGCTAACGATTAATTCTCTGTTTCTGTGAGTTTCAAGGTAGCGTAGGCTGTAACCTACGTCATCCTCCTGGCAGTTGCAGTGAAGGGTCATGTCTAAAGATTCCATCGAAGACGGACACTATCCAACTCTGGAAAAAAAAGACTCAATGAATATCTGACTACATTGCAAAGCCGGAGAGGATTCTAGGTTTCTTTGGGAGACCTTTGAGATATTGCTTGACGGATTGCCGGCATCACTTAGACGGGATATTCAAAGATTATCGAGCAAAACGGCGCAAGATTTCAAAGTCTTCCGGGGGCTACTGTTGGGGATATTCTATATGGGTATCCTCATAGCATGTCACCAATCCGCCTAACCCGGCCGGCCCATAGTTGGTAGCAAGGCCTATGGCCTACTGGGCGGCCTAGTTAGACGCATCATGAAGGGAGGCCCATGTCGGATTAAGGAAGGCTATGTAGGAGTCACCGACATACGTGGAGACTTGGAGTACAAGTCATGGAGGACTAGTTCATATTAGTGTAGGACTCTTTACCTTGTCCAACAAGGACCTTTCCCTATAAACCCTAGGTCTAGGCACCTTTATAAGCCATCCTATGGGAGCCTTTGGGGCAACGATAACAAACAACCTCTCAGATTGCTGCGTACAACACGCAAGACCTCGCGCAACAAACATATCTCTGTAAATCGGCGTATTTCCATTATATTGATTTATAAAAGGAGTAGAGTTCCATGACCATTGTGGGACTTGAACCTAGATAAGCTGTGTTACCTCGTACCCGCCAACTCTCCGCCTTACCCCATGTCTCTAAACACGCACTGTGAGGACCCCTCGATGGCGTACTCGTCGGCAATACCACTACAACCCACATGGCCATACATACTCAGGTGGGTGTGGTGATGCAACATCTGCCATACTGGTGCTCCATTGCGTTCCAATGTTGCATTCCGGCTTGTTCTTGGGCTTTCTGACCATGGTTTTCCACATGGAGTGTCATTGCATGTGTTGTTTTCCAAACCACAATGACCCACATGGCCACACAGAGTCAGGTGGGTGTGGTGATACAACCTCTGTCAGCCTGGTGCTCCATTGCATTCCAATGTTGCATTCCAGCGTGTTCTAGGGATTTTTGACCATGGTTAGGCACATGGATTGTCATTGCATGTGCTCTTTTCCAAACCACAATGACCCATAGGGCCACACACACTCAGGTAGCTGTTGTGATGCAACATCTGCCACACTAGTGCTCCATTGCGTTCCAATGTTGCATTCCAGCATGTTCTTGAGCTTTCTGGCCATGGTTTTCTACATGGAGGGTCATTGCATGTGTTGTTTTCCAAACCACAATGACCCACATGGCCACATACAGTAAGGTGGGTATGGTGATGCAACCTCTGCCACACTAGTTCTCCATTGCATTCCAATGTTGCATTCTAGCATGTTCTAGGGCTTTCTAACCATGGTTTGGCACATGGAGTGCCATTACATGTGCTCTTTCCAAACCACAATGACCCACATGGCCACACACACTTAGGTGGCTGCGGTTAAGCAGCCTCTGCCATACCGGTGCTCCATTGCATTCCAATGTTGCATTCCAGCATGTTCTAAGGCTTTTTGACCATGGGTTGGCACATGGAGTGTCGTTGCATGTATTCTTTTCCCAACAACAATGACCCACATGGACACACACAATAAGTTGGGTGTGGTGATGCAACCTCTGCCACAATAGTGCTCCATTGCATTCCAATGTTGCATTCTAGCATGTTCTAGGGCTCTCTGACCATGGTTTGGCACATGGAGTGTCATTACATGTGTTCTTTCCAAACCACAATGACCCATATGGCCACACACACTCAGGTGGGTGTGGTGATGCAACCTTGCCACATTGGTGCTCCATTGCATTCCAATGTTGCATTCCCGCATGTTCTCGGGTTTTCTAACCATGGTTTTGCACATGGAGTGTCATTGTATGTGTTGTTTTCTAAACCACAATGACCCACAGGGCGACACTCTCTCAGGTGGGTTTGGTGATGCAACATCTACCACACTGGTGCTCCATTGCGTTCCAATGTTGCATTCCAGCATGTTCTTGGGCTTTCTGACCATGGTTTTCCACATCGAGTTTCATTGCGTGTGTTCTTTTCCAAACCACAATGATTCACATGGCCACACACAGTCAAGTGGGTGTGGTGATGCAACCTCTGCCACACTGGTGCTCCATTGCATTCCAACGTTGCATTCCAGCATGTTCTAGGGCTTTTTGACCATGGTTAGGCACATGGAGTGTCATTGCATGTGTTCTTTTCAAAACCACAATGACCCACAAGGACACACACACTCAGGTTGATGTTGTGATGCAACATGTGCCACACTGGTGCTCCATTGCGTTCCAATGTTGCATTCCAACATGTTCTTGGGTTTTTGACCATGGTTTTCCACATGGAGTCTCATTGCATGTGTTTTTTTCCAAACCACAATGACCCACATGGCCACATACAGTAAGGTGGGTGTGGTGATGCAACCTCTGCCACACTGGTGCTCCATTGCATTCCAATGTTTCATTCTAGCATGTTCTAGGGTTTTCTGACCATGGTTTGGCACATGGAGTGTCATTACATGTGCTCTTTCCAAACCACAATGACCCACATGTCCACACACACTCAGGTTGGTGCAGTGATACAACCTCGGCAACACCGGTGCTCCATTGCATTCCAATGTTGCATTCCAGCATGTTCTAAGGCTTTTTGACCATGGTTTGGCACATGGAGTCTCATTGCATGTATTCTTTACCAAACCACAATGACCCACATGGCCACACACAGTTAGGTGGGTGTGGTGATGCAACCTCTACCACACTATTGCTCCATTGCATTCCAATGTTGCATTCTAGCATGTTCTAGGGCTTTCTGACCATGGTTTGGCTCATGGAGTGTCATTGCATGTGTTCTTTTCCAAACCACAAGGACCCACATGGCCACACACAATCAGGTGGGTGTGGTGATGCAACCTCTACCACACTGGTGCTCCATTGCAATTGAATGTTGCATTCTAGCATGTTCTAGGTCTTTTCTGACCATGGTTTGGCACATGGAGTGTCATTACATGTGTTCTTTCCAAACCATAATGTCCCACATGGCCACACACACTCAGTTGGGTAGGGTGATGAAACCTTGCCACATTGGTGCTCCATTGCATTCCAATGTTGCATTCCAGCATCTTCTAGGGTTTTCTAACCATGGTTTGGCACATGGAGTGTCGTTACATGTGTTCTTTCCAAACCACAATGTCCCATAGGGCCACACTCTCTCAGGTGGGTGTGGTGATGCAACATCTACCACAATGGTCCACCATTGCGTTCCAATGTTGCATTCTAGCATGTTCTTGGGCTTTCTGACCATGGTTTTCCACATGGAGTGTCATTGCGTGTATTCTTTTACAAACCAAAATGGCCCACATGGACACACACAGTCAGGTGGGTGTGGTGATGCAACATATGCCACACTGGTGCTCCATTGCATTCCAATGTTGCATTCCAGCATGTTCTAGGGCTTTCTGACCATGGTTAGGCACATGGAGTGTCATTACATGTGTTCTTTTCAAAACCACAATGACCCACAAGGCCACACATACTCAGGTATGTGTTGTGATGCAACATCTGCCACACTGGTGCTCCATTGCATTGCAATGTTGCATTCCAACATGTTCTTGGGCTTTCTGACCATGGTTTTCCACATGGAGTGTCATTGCATGTGTTGCTTTCCAAACCACAATGACCCACCTGGCCACATACAGTCAGGTGGGTATGGTGATGCAACCTCTGCCACACTGGTGCCCCATTGCATTCCAATGTTGCATTCTAGCATGTTCTAGGGTTTTCTGACCATGGTTTGGCACATGGAGTGTCATTACATGTGCTCTTTCCAAACCACAATGACCCACATGGCCACACACACTCGGGTTGGGGCAGTGATACAACCTCGGCCACACCGGTGCTCCATTGCATTCCAATGTTGCATTCCAGCATGTTATAAGACTTTTAGACCATGGTTTGGCACATGGAGTCTCATTGCATGTGTTCTTTTCCAAACCACAATGACCCACATGGCCACACACAGTCAGGTGGGTGTGGTGCTGCAACCTCTACCACACTAGTGCTCCATTGCATTCCAATGATGCATTCTAGCATGTTCTAGGGCTTTATAACCATGGTTTGTCTCATGGAGTGTCATTGCATGTGTTCTTTTCCAAACCACAATGACCCACATCGCCATACACAATCAGGTGGGTGTGGTGATGCAACCTCTACCACACTGGTGCTCCGTTGCATTCAAATGTTACATTCTAGCATGTTCTAGGGCTTTCTGACCATGGTTTGGCACATGGAGTGTCATTACATGTGTTCCTTCCAAACCATAATTACCCACATGGCCACACACACTCAGGTGGGTATGGTGATGAAACCTTGCCACACTAGTGCTCCACTGCATTCCAATGTTGCATTCCAGCATGTTCTAGCGTTTTCTAACCATGGTTTGGCACATGGAGTGTCATTACATGTGTTCTTTCGCAACCACAATGACCCATAGGGCCACACTCTCTCAGGTGGGTGTGGTGATCCAACATCTACCACACTGGTGCTCCATTGTGTTCCAATGTTGCATTCTAGCATGTCCTTGGGGTTTCTGACCATGGTTTTCCACATGGAGTGACATTGCATGTGTTTTTTCCAAACCACAATGACCCACATGGCCACACACAGTCAGGTGGGTGTGGTCATGCAACCTCTCCCACACTAGTGCTCCATTGCATTCCAATGTTGGATTGCATGATGTTCTAGGGCTTTCTGACCATGGTTAATCACATGGAGTGTCATTGCATGTGTTCCTTTCAAAACCACAACGACCCACAAGGCCACACACACTCAGGTAGGTGTTGTGATGCAACATCTGCCACACTGGTGCTCCATTGCGTTCCAATGTTGCATTCCAACATGTTCTTGGGCTTTCTGACCATGGTTTTCCACATGGAGTGTCATTACATGTGTTGTTTTCCAAACCACAATGACCCACATGGCCACATATAGTTAGGTGGGTGTGGTGATGCAACCTCTGCCACACTGGTGCTCCATTGCATTCAAATTTTGCATTCTAGCATGTTCTAGGGTTTTCTGACCATGGTTTGGCACATGGAGTGTCATTATAGCTCTTTCTAAATCACAATGACCCACATGGCCACACACACTCGGGTTGGTGCAGTCATACAACCTCGGCCACACCGGTGCTCCATTGCATTCCAATGTTGCCTTCCAGCATGTTATAAGGCTTTTTGACCATGGTTTGGCACATGGAGTGTAATTGCATGTGTTCTTTTCCAAACCACAATGACCCACATGGCCACACACAGTCAAGTGGGTGTGGTGATGCAACCTATACCACACTAGTGCTCCATTGCATTCCAATGTTGCATTCTACCATGTTCTAGGGCTTTCTGACCATGGTTTGTCTCATGGAGTGTCATTGCATGTGTTCTTTTCCAAACCACAATGACCCACATGGCCATACACAATCAGGTGGGTGTGGTGATGAAACCTCTACCACACTGGTGCTCCGTTGAATTCAAATGTTACATTCTAGCATGTTCTAGGGCTTTCTGACCATGGTTTGGCACATGGAGAGTCATTACATGTGTTCCTTCCAAACCATAATTACCCACATGGCCACACACACTCAGGTGGGTATGGTGATGAAACCTTGCCACACTAGTGCTCCACTGCATCCCAATGTTGCATTCTAGCATGTTCTAGCGTTTTCTAACCATGGTTTGGCACATGGAGTGTCATTACATGTGTTCTTTCGCAACCACAATGACCCGTAGGTCCACACTCTCTCAGGTGGGTGCGGTGATCCAACATCTACCACACTGGTGCTCCATTGTATTCCAATGTTGCATTCTAGCATGTGCTTGGGCTTTCTGACCATGGTTTTCCACATGGAGGGACATTGCGTGTGTTCTTTTCCAAACCACAATGACCCCCATGGCCACACACAGTCAGGTGGGTGTGGTCATGCAACCTCTCCCACACTGGTGCTCCATTGCATTCCAATGTTGCATTCCATGATGTTCTAGGGCTTTCTGACCATGGTTAATCACATGGAGTGTCATTGCATGTGTTCTTTTCAAAACCACAACGACCCACAAGGCCACACACACTCAGGTAGGTGTTGTGATGCAACATCTGCCACACTGGTGCTCCATTGCGTTCCAATGTTGCATTCCAACATGTTCTTGGGCTTTCTGACCATGGTTTTCCACATGGAGTGTCATTGCATGTGTTGTTTTCCAAACCACAATGACCCACATGGCCACAAATAGTTAGGCGGGTGTGGTGATGCAACCTCTGCCACACTGGTGCTCCATTGCATTCCAATGTTGCATTCTAGCATGTTCTAGGGTTTTTCTGACCATGGTTTGGCACATGGAGTGTCATTATAGCTCTTTCCAAATCACAATGACCCACATGGCCACACACACTCGGGTTGGTGCAGTCATACAACCTCGGCCACACCGGTGCTCCATTGCATTCCAATGTTGCATTCCAGCATGTTATAAGGCTTTTTGACCATGGTTTGGCACATGGAGTGTCATTGCATGTGTTCTTTTCCAAACCACAGTGACCCACATGGCCACACACAGTCAAGTGGGTGTGGTGATGCAGCCTCTACCACACTTGTGCTCCATTGCATTCCAATGTTGCATTCTAGCATGTTCTAGGGCTTTTTGACCATGGTTTGGCTCATGGAGTGTCATTGCATATGTTCTTTTCCAAACCACAGTGACCCACATGGCCACACACAATCAGGTGGGTGTGGTGATGCAACCTCTACCACATTGGTGCCCCATTGCATTCAAATGTTGCATTCTAGCATGTTCTAGGGCTGTCTGACCATGGTTTCGCACATGGAGTGTCATTACATGTGTTCTTTCCAAACCATAATGACCCACATGGCCACACACACTCAGGTGGGTATGGTGATGAAACCTTGCAACACTAGTGCTCCATTGCATTCCAATGTTGCATTCCAGCATGTTCTAGGATTTTCTAACCATGGTTTGGCACATGGAGTGTCATTACATGTGTTCTTTCCAAACCACAATGACCCATAGGACCACACTCTCTCAGGTGGGTGTGGCAATGCAACATCTACCACACGGGTGCTGCGTTGCGTTCCAATGTTGCATTCCAGCATGTTCTTGGGCTTTCTGACCATGGTTTTCCACATGGAGTGTCATTGCGTGTGTTCTTTTCCAAACTACAATGACCCACATGGCCACACACAGTCAGGTGGGTGTGGTGATGCAACCTCTACCGCACTTGTGCTCCATTGCATTGCAATGTTGCATTCCATCATGTTCTAGGGATTTCTGACCATGGTTAGGCACATGGAGTGTCATTGCATGTGTTCTTTTCAAAACCACAATGACCCACAAGGCCACACACACTCAAGTAGGTGTTGTGATGCAACATCTGCCACACTGGTGCTCCATTGCGTTCCAATGTTGCATTCCTACATGTTCTTGAGCTTTCTGACCATGGTTTTCCACATGGAGTGTCATTGCATGTGTTGTTTTCCAAACCACAATGTCCCACATGGCCATACACAATCAGGTGGGTGTGGTGATGCAACCTATACCACACTGGTGCTCCATTGCATTCAAATGTTGCATTCTAGCAGTTTCTAGGGGTTTCTCACAATGGTTTGGCACATCGAGTGTCATTACATGTGTTCTTTCCAAACCATAATTACCCACATGGCCACACACACTCAGGTGGGTATGGTAATGAAACCTTGCCATACTAGTGCTCCATTGCATTCCAATGTTGCATTCCAGCATGTTCTAGGGTTTTCTAACCATGTATTGGCACATGGAGTGTCATTACATGTGTTCTTTCCAAACCACAATGACCCATAGGGCCACACTCTCTCAGGTGGGTGTGGTGATGCAACATCTACCACACTGGTGCTCCATTGCGTTCCAATGTTGCATTCCAGCATGTTCCTGGGCTTGCTGACCATGGTTTTCCATATGGAGTGTCATTGCGTTTGTTCTTTTCCAAACCACAATGACCCACATGGCCACACACAGTCAGGTGGGTGTGGTCATACAACCTCTGCCACACTGGTGCTCCATTGCATTACAATGTTGCATTCCATCATGTTATAGGGCTTTCTGATCATGGTTAGGCACATGGAGTGTCATTGCATGTGTTCTTTTCAAAACCACAATGACCCACAAGTCCACACACACTCAGGTGAGTGTTGTGATGCAACATCTGCCACACTGGTGCTCCATTGCGTTCCAATGTTGCATTCCTACATGTTCTTGGGCTTTCTGACCATGGTTTTCCACATGGAGTGTCATTGCATGTGTTGTTTTCCAAACCACAATGACCCACATGGCCACATACAATCAGGTGGGTGTGGGGATGCAACCTCTGCCACATTGGTGCTCCATTGCATTCCAATGTTGCATTCCAGCATGTTCTAGGGTTTTCTGACCACGGTTTGGCACATGGAGTGTCATTAAATGTGCTCTTTCCAAACCACAATGACCCACATGGCCACACACACTCAGGTTTGTGCAGTGATACAACCTCGGCCACACCGGTGCTCCATTGCATTCCAATGTTGTATTCCAGCATGTTCTAAGGCTTTTTGACCATGGTTTGGCACATGGAGTGACATTGCATGTGTTCGTTTCCAAACCCAATGGCCCACATGGCCACACACAGTCAGGTGGGTGTGGTGATGCAACCTATACGACACTAGTGCTCCATTGCATTCTAATGTTGCATTCTAGCATGTTCTAGGGCTTTCTAACCATGGTTTGGCTCATGGAGTGTCATTGCATGTGTTCTTTTCCAAACCACAATGACCCACATGGCCACACACAATCAGGTGGGTGTGGTGATGCAACCTCTACAACACTGGTGCTCCATTACATTCAAATGTTGCATTCTAGCATATTCTAGGGCTTTCTAACCATGGTTTGGCACATGGAGAGTCATTACATGTGTTCTTTCCAAACCATAATGACCCACATTGCCACACACACTCAGGTGGGTATGGTTATGAAACCTTGCCACACTAGTGCTCCATTGCATTGCAATGTTGCATTCCAGCATGTTCTAGGGTTTTCTAACCATGGTTTGGCACATGGAGTGTCATTACATGTGTTCTTTCCAAACCACAATGACCTATAGGGCCACACTCTCTCAGGTGGGTGTGGTGATGCAACATCTACCACACTGGTGCTCCATTGCGTTCCAATGTTGCATTCCAACATGTTCTTGGCCTTTCTGACCATGGTTTTCCACATGGAGTGTCATTGTGTGTGTTCTTTTCCAAACAACAATGACCCACATGGCCATAAACAGTTAGTTGTGTGTGGTGATGCAACCTCTGCCACACTGGTGCTCCATGGCATTCCAATGTTGCATTCCATCATGTTCTAGGGCTTTCTGACCATGGTTAGGCACATGGAGTGTCATTGCATGTGTTCTTTTCAAAACCACAATGACCCACAAGGCCAGACACACTCAGGTGAGTGTTGTGATGCAACATCTGCCACACTGGTGCTCCATTGCGTTCCAATGTTGCATTCCTACATGTTCTTGGGCTTTTTGACCATGGTTTTCCACATGGAGTGTCAGTGCATGTGTTGTTTTCCAAACCACAATGACCCACATGGCCACATACAGTCAGGTGGGTGTGGGGATGCAACCTCTGCCACATTGGTGCTCCATTGCATTCCAATGTTGCATTCCAGCATGTTCTAGGGTTTTCTGACCACGGTTTGGCACATGGAGTGTCATTAAATGTGCTCTTTCCAAACCACAATGACCCACATGGCCACACACACTCAGGTTTGTGCAGTGATACAACCTCGGCCACACCGGTGCTCCATTGCATTCCAATGTTGTATTCCAGCATGTTCTAAGGCTTTTTGACCATGGTTTGGCACATGGAGTGACATTGCATGTGTTCGTTTCCAAACCCAATGGCCCACATGGCCACACACAGTCAGGTGGGTGTGGTGATGCAACCTATACGACACTAGTGCTCCATTGCATTCTAATGTTGCATTCTAGCATGTTCTAGGGCTTTCTAACCATGGTTTGGCTCATGGAGTGTCATTGCATGTGTTCTTTTCCAAACCACAATGACCCACATGGCCACACACAATCAGGTGGGTGTGGTGATGCAACCTCTACCACACTGGTGCTCCATTACATTCAAATGTTGCATTCTAGCATATTCTAGGGCTTTCTAACCATGGTTTGGCACATGGAGTGTCATTACATGTGTTCTTTCCAAACCATAATGACCCACATGGCCACACACACTCAGGTGGGTATGGTTATGAAACCTTGCCACACTAGTGCTCCATTGCATTGCAATGTTGCATTCCAGCATGTTCTAGGGTTTTCTAACCATGGTTTGGCACATGGAGTGTCATTACATGTGTTCTTTCCAAACCACAATGACCTATAGGGCCACACTCTCTCAGGTGGGTGTGGTGATGCAACATCTACCACACTGGTGCTCCATTGCGTTCCAATGTTGCATTCCAACATGTTCTTGGCCTTTCTGACCATGGTTTTCCACATGGAGTGTCATTGTGTGTGTTCTTTTCCAAACAACAATGACCCACATGGCCATAAAAGTTAGTTGTGTGTGGTGATGCAACCTCTACCACACTGGTGCTCCATGGCATTCCAATGTTGCATTCCATCATGTCCTAGGGCTTTCTGACCATGGTTAGGCACATGGAGTGTCATTGCATGTGTTCTTTTCAAAACACAATGACCCACAAGGCCAGACACAGTCAGGTAGGTGTTGTGATCCAACATTTGCCACACTGGTGCTCCATTGCGTTCCAATGTTGCATTCCAACATGTTCTTGGGATTTCTTACCATGGTTTTCCACATGGCGTGTCATTGCATGTGTTGTTTTCCAAACCACAATGACCCACATGGCCATATACAGTCAGGTGGGTGTGGTGATGCAACCTCTGCCACACTGGTGCTCCATTGCATTCCATTGTTCTATTCTAGCATGTTCTAGGATTTTCTAACCATGATTTGGCACATGGAGTGTCATTACATGTGCTCTTTCCAAACCATAATGACCCACATGGCCACACACACTCAGGTTGGTGCAGTGATACAACCTCGGCCACACCGGTGCTCCATTGCATTCCAATGTTGCATTCCAGCATGTTCTAAGGCTTTTTGACCATGGTTTGGCACATGGGGTGTCATTGCATGTGTTCTTTTCCAAACCACAATGACCCACATGGCCACACATAGTCAGGTGGGTGTGGTGATGCAACCTCTACCACACTAGTTCTCCATTGCATTCCAATACTGCATTCTAGCATGTTCTGGGGCTTTCTTACCATGGTTTGGCTCATGGAGTCTCATTGCATGTGTTCTTTTCCAAACCAAAATGACCCACATGGCCACACACAATCAGGTGGGTGTGGTGATGCAACCTCTAGCACACTGGTGCTCCATTGCATTCAAATGTTGCATTCTAGCATGTTCTAGGGCTATCTGACCATGGGTTGGCACATGGAGTGTCATTACATGAGTTCTTTCCAAACCATAATGACCCACATGGCCACACACACTCAGGTGGGTATGGTGATGAAACCTTGCCACACTAGTGCTCCATTGCATTCCAATGTTGCATTCCAGCATGTTCTAGGGTTGTCTAACCATGGTTTGGCACGTGGAGTGTCATTACATGTGTTCTTTCCAAACCACAATGACCCATAGGGCCACACTCTCTCAGGTGGTTGTGGTGATGCAACATCTGCCACACTGGTGCTCCATTGCGTTCCAATGTTGCATTCCAGCATGTTCTTCGGCTTTCTGACCATGGTTTTCCACATGGAGTGTCATTGCGTGTGCTGTTTTCCAAACCACAATGACCCACATGGCCACACAGTCAGGTGGGTGTGGTAATGCAACCTATGCCACACTGGTGCTCCATTGCATTCCAATGTTGCATTCCAGCATGTTCTAGGGCTTTTTGACCATGGTTAGGCACATTGAGTGTCATTGCATGTGTTCTTTTCCAAATCACAATGACCCACAGGGCCACACACACTTAGGTAGGTGTTGTGCCGCAACATCTTCCACACTGGTGCTCCATTACGTTCCAATGTTGCATTCCAACATGTTCTTGGGAGTTCTTACCATGGTTTGGCACATGGACTGTCATTACATGTGTTATTTCCAAACCACAATGACCCACACGGCCACACACACTCAGGTGGGTGTTGTGATGCAACCTTTCCACACTGGTGCTCCCTTGCATTCCAATGTTGCATTCCAGCATGTTCTAGGGTTTTGTAACCATGGTTTGGCACATGGAGTGTCATTGTATGTGTTGTTTTCCAAACCACAATGACCCACAGGGAGACACTCTCTCAGGTGGGTGTGGTGATGCAACATCTGCCACACTGGTGCGCCATTGCGTTCCAATGTTGCATTCCAGCATGTTCCTGGGCTTTCTGACCATGGTTTTCCACATGGAGTGTCATTGCATGTAACATCCCAAAAATATTATTCAAGCTTATCAAGTCTTAATCATCCAAGTTTAGGGTTAACAAAAATTTTAGGATTAAACCTAATATGAATGCATGTGTGGTTTGCACTAGTGTTTGAATGATTGCAATTGCCATGTTTGATGGTTACAAATGATAAGGATTAATTCTAAGATGAATGCTACATCATCTAGATCAAATCCAAGCAGAATCAAATAAAGGAAAAATCAAAAATAAGATATATAAGCAAACGGTCATTTTGGCCAAACTTATCCACTAGACCAACTTGAGTGTTCCTAGTAAAGGATTTTCAACAGAAACAATTCCAATTCTTTTCACCCCTTGCTAGAATAATTAAAAGTGAATCAAAGCAACCTTTACAAAGTGGCAGAAACTACATTCAAATCTATTTAAGAGGCAGTGGAAAATTGAATCAAGATCATATGAATAGATCACAATTTCTCAAAAACCACTCAAATCAATTCCACTTGACAAATCCCGGCAACCACAGTCTACCAAGCAAGCAACAAGATCACTCACCAAATATCTTTCAAAAATTCAAAATATGAGTTCATGCAGCCATTGTGTCGAACACTTGGCATGCACAGTACAACCTCACCAACTAAACACTATTTGGAATTGTTAATTGCTCACAAATTGTACTAAAACCTTCTCCACTACTTGTCCTCGATCAATCCCAGTCACTTGCCGTCTAGTGGAGAGCCTTTGCCCACCATTGCACTAGTGACATTGCCCATGCCGAGCCGTCCATGTCGGTCGAGCACGAGCCAGTCGCTACGCGCCGCGTCGCCCTCTACCATGACCCCCACGAGGTAGGCGGGACCTCACCGCCACCCCCTGACCAGCCCTTGACCAACGGCGAGGCGACAAGGAGCCAGACCAGCTGCGCCCATTTAACCCCTGGCCATGCCGAGAGCACGACGGAGCGCCACAACCGCCTGGCTCACACACGTCGCGCCTCACTCTCATTCGTCGTAGCACTAGTGACCTCCCAGACATGACCGTTCGCCCTGTGACCACCGTACCACGTGACGAACGCCTGCGTACCCGCCCAGAGCACCGACGTACCCTGACCATGCCGCCCAACAGCCACATTGGGTGTATAAATAGAGGCCATCCCAGCCCTCTATCTCCACACCATTCCACTCCCCCACTCACCATAGAACCTCACCGTCCCTTCCCCGGAGCAAGGCGAGCACCAGTCTGCCCGTTGATTGCGACCAACCCAAGAGCTGCTGTGACAGCGCCTCAAACCGCCGTCGATTACAACCCCATTCACCCCATCGCCGACCTTAGATGGAGCCCAGGTGAGCCTCACGCGACCCACACCATCACATTAGGGTTCAGTTCTCGCCGGAGCAGTTCGATGTAGAAGATGAACCTCGGCTGTTAGATCGTGTTCTAATCGTAGGGCTCAGATTGAAACTTACTATTTTGGCTTAGTTAAGTCACTGACGAGTAGGACCCGCCATGAGTCAATGCGTGAGAGCCCACCCATTCAAATAGACTTTTTCCATTTTAGTTAGTACTAGATTCTGTTAGTAGATTCAAAAATCAATTCAAAAAGATTCACTTAAAAAAAAGCATGATTGCAATTTTGTTGGAAAGGTATTGAAATTATCTATTCACTAACGTTGGATTCAAACCAATTGTAATTATAGATCACCTATACCAAAAATAACAAGACAGCGACTTTTGACACTTCAAAGATTTTTCTATAAATAAACTATAAATGATTTTGAGATGGTTCCACCACTCAAAAATCACATTTTCCATGCTATACCTGAATATGTAAAAACATTTGGTTGACAGATATTAAACTTGGACTAGTATTAAAACATAGTTGTATAGGCTTTTCTAGTCACTTAAATCTTATTAAATAATAATATGAAATCTTATTATACTTGACAACCCTATTTAAATCACATTCCCAAGCTTGAGAATATATGGCGAGGACATGGTCCATATGAACCTATATTCTAGTTGGAGTATATTAAATCTTAAACAATTTAATGAGTAAAAATTACTTTTCTCATTAAAGAGAAATAAAAATGTGCCATTATAACATGGAATGATTGAGATAATATGAGATCATCTAGTATGAGCCTTGTGTGCTAAATAGGAGTAGTGAAGTGTTGTTTAGTGATTGTGTTCATTGAATGTATTTATGGACACTAGTATCGACCCGGAATTCAAAGAAGAGGAGTACCTCGAGGAGGAGGAGGAAAACTTCAACGACTGCAACCAACAAGGCAAGCCATCACTAAGTGCAAGATCGCGCCATACTTGCTATTTAAGCAAGGTATCAGTGCAAGTTAGGGCTAGGCATGGTATATATGCAAGCCTTATACCAGATGCATTAGGCATGCTGGGTTATGTCACTCTACTTATACCATTCCCAGTAATACTCATACATTACTTTCCTTTACTGCTTTTTCTTACTTAGTAATGAATTGTGACTAGTGTAATTTAGAATGGATCCTATCAAGATCATAGGACTAGTCTTGGATACTTATACCTTACTAGCACCCCCAATAGCGATAACCTCAACTTTAGTGGCTAGTGCTAAGCATAAAACTTGATCACTTTAGACGGGAATACTTGGTGAAAATGATTATGAAAACCTTGGAATGATGATTCATTCTATTGAAATGTTTCGACATGTGTTGAGAAACACAATTGTTGATGATGAAAATGTTGAGGCATGAGCCTTAACCCTTTATAAAAACTGATGGTTGGGTTCGGATGCGATACCATTCCAATTTTACCGTACAGCCACAATACCTGAGTTGGGTAGGGCCTGACTAGAAGTTTATATGTCTTAGTATGGGTTCCCTTGCGGAAGAGGTTGAGATGAGGCTACCTCGTGATGAATGTCCACCTATGTAGTACCCAAGATGACAGATGGTCATGGTTGGGAGGCCAAACTCATAGGGGAGGTGCCTATACTAGGTTGTCTAATTGAAAGGTTGAGTTTGATTATCCGCATACCAAGTATGATGATTCAGGGTTATTCCTGATGGATGTATCGAATTTTGTGGCGGAAGTGTACAATATCTGCAGAGTGTCAAACTATTTGAATAGCTGCATCCGCGGTTATGGACAGTTGGAGTGGCCATACTATTCCGTTGTCAGATGTTTTCAAAATGATTTTTGACTTGAAAGATGTCTTTGACTTGACCACAAAAGAGTTGTGGACATGAGATCTAAGTTCCCACTTAAGTAATGTAGAGAACTAAGTTAGGTCTTTCCCTTGAAGCTTTATGAAATAAACCTGGCTTTTTGCAAAACCAACCTAGAGCATAAGTTTCCTATTAGCTTTGACCTTACTTATACTAGTGGTAGTTTGCGAGTACTTGAAGAGTACTCATGGCTTTGTCCCTGGCTAATCCCATGGCCAGACTATGAGGAGGATTACCCGGAAGATGGACAACAGGAGGTCTATGACAACTAGGATCATCTCCCATCATTAGCATAGCCTATGACCCTGAAGATGAAGCCCCGCTACGTTTACTTTCCACTGCTTTGATTGTATTAAAGACTGGATCATGAGATCCTTTGTTTGTACGAACCTTATCATGGTTTGTAATGGATGATGTACTGTGGGAACACCTCTGTTATGTCTCGCAAAAATGGTAATCCTAGGATTGTGATGTATGGCATAGCAGGCATCTGGACTTAAAAATCTGGGTGATGATATTGCATGTGTGTTTTTCCAAGCCACAATGACCCACATGGCCACACAGTCAGATGGGTGTGGTGATGCAACCTCTGCCACACTCATGCTCCATTGCATTCCAATGTTGCATTATAGCATGTTCTAGGGCTTTTTCACCATGGTTTGGCTCATGGAGTGTCATTGCATGTGTTCTTTTCCAAACCACAAATACCCACATGGACACACACACTAAGGTGGGTGTGGTTGCCACACTGGTGCTCATTGCGTTCCAATGTTGCATTCTAGCATGTTCTAGGGCTTTCTAACCATGGTTTGGCACATGGAGTGTCATTACATGTGTTCTATCCAAACCACAATGACCCACATGGCCACACACACACTCAGGTGGGTGTGGTGATGCAACCTTGCCACAATAGTGCTCCATTGCATTCCAATTTTGCATTCCAGCATGTTCTAGGGTTTTCTAATCATGGTTTGACACATGAAGTGTCATTTTATATGTTGTTTTCCAACCCACAATGACCCACAGGGCCACACTCTCTCAGGTGGGTGTGGTGATGCAACATCTGGCACACTGGATCTCCATTGCGTTCCAATGTTGCATTCCAGCATGTTCTTGGGCTTTTTGACCATGGTTTCCACATGGAGTGTTATTGCATGTGTTGTTTTCCAAACCACAATGACCCATAGGGCCACACTCTCTTAGGTGGGTGTGGTGATTCAACATGTTCCACACTAGTGCTCCATTGCATTCCAATGTTGCATTCCAGCATGTTCTAGGGCTTTTTGATCATGGTTGGGCACATGGAGTGTCATTGCATGTGTTCTTTTCCAAACCACAATGACCCACATGGCCACACACAATCAGGTGGGTGTGGTGATGCAACCTTGCCACACTGGTGCTCCATTGCATTCTAATGTTGCATTCTAGCATGTTCTAGGGTTTTTTCACCATGGTTTGGCTCATGGAGTTTCATTGCATGTGTTCTTTTGCAAACCACAATGACCCACATGGCCTCACACACTCAGGTGGGTGTGGTGATTCAACATCTGCCACACTAGTGCTCCATTGCATTCCAATGTTGCATTCTAGCATGTTCTAGGGCTTTCTGACCATGGTTTGGCACATGGAGTGTCATTACATGTGTTCTTTACAAACCATAATGACCCGCATGGCCACACACACACTCAGGTGGCTGTGGTGATGCAATCTTGCCACACTAGTGCTCCATGGCATTCCAATGTTGCATTCCAGCATGTTCTAGGGTTTTCTAACCATGGTTTGGCACATAGAGTGTCATTACGTGTTCTCTTTCCAAACCAAAATGACCCACATGGCCACACACACTCAAGTGGGTGTGGCGATGCAACATCTGCCACACTAGTGCTCTATTGCATTGCAATGTTGCATTCCAGCATGTTCTTGGGCTTTCTAACCATGGTTTTTCCACGTGGAGTGTCATTGCATGTGTTCTTTTCCAAACCACAATGACCTACATGGCCACACAGTCAGGTGGGTGTGGTGATGAAACCTCTAGCACACTGGTGTTCCATTGCATTCCAATGTTGCATTCCAGCATGTTCTAGGGCTTTCTTACCATGGTTAGGCACATGGAGTGTCATTGCATGTGTTCTTTTCCAAACCACAATAACCCACAGGGCCACACATACTCAGGTAGATGTTGTGATGCAACATATGCCACACTGGTGCTCCATTGCATTCCAATGTTGCATTCCAGCATGTTCTAGGGCTTTCTGATCATGGTTGGGCACATGGAGTGTCATTGCATGTGTTCTTTTCCAAACCACAATGACCCACATGGCCACACACAATCAGGTGGGTGTGGTGATGCAACCTTGCCACACTGGTGCTCAATTGCATTCTAATGTTGCATTCTAGCATGTTCTAGGGTTTTTTCACCATGGTTTGGCTCATGGAGTTTCATTGCATGTGTTCTTTTGCAAACCACAATGACCCACATGGCCTCACACACTCAGGTGGGTGTGGTGATGCAACCTCTGCCACACTGGTGCTCCATTGCATTCCAATGTTGCATTCTAGCATGTTCCGGGGCTTTTTGACCATGGTTTGGCACATGGAGTGTCATTACATGTGTTCTTTCCGAATCATAATGACCCGCATGGCCACACACACTCAGGTGGATGTGGTGATGCAACCTTGCCACACTGGTGCTCCATTGCATTCCAATGTTGCATTCCAGCATGTTCTAGGGTTTTCTAACTGACATGGGTATACCATACAGGTAGTCGAGCTTGGTATATACGGTCCAAATACGCATAGGCTCACGGTGTCGCCAAGGCCCGGATGAAAGGACTCGAGTAACCAGCGGACTCTCGATTGCTTGAAGAACAAGAAGAAGCTAAAGATAGAAAGTTTGAAGGGGAAAACCCTAACTTGTAACCGACTCGACCTACTACCCGAGACCTAGCCTATCTATATAAAGGCTAGGAGGGGGCGGCGAGGAGGACACACGCAACCCTAGTTTGCACAACCTTCGCCAGATTGCATCTGCGCACCCTTGTAACTTTTGACTCCCTCGATAATTCCACGAGCAGACAAGCAGGAGTAGGGACCTCTACGATGCCTGAACCTGGGTAAATCCTTTGTCCCCCGTGTGCTTGTTTGCTAGCCGATAGATGTCTCCAGCGCTCCCTCCTTCTCCAAAACCCAAGTCCATAACAATGGGCATTGACGAGTTAAACCCTCGTCAATTGGCGCCGTCTGTGGGAATTGGGAGTGCTGATGTTGCGGCTTCTTCGGCCCCATCAACTGCGATCTACAACTCCGCAACAGCGGAGATTCGCCAGCTCTTCGGCGCCTTCGACTTTACCGTCCACACGCCAGCCACCCGCCCGGCCTTCGATTCTGTGGGCGACGGAGTCAGCCTGGCGATTGGGAGCTTCCGCTTCCAAGTTGGTCAGATGGGCATGCTTCGCATGCCTGATCAGCCGACAGCACCAGCGATTGCCCCGGCATCATGGTTCCCTCTGCTGATCGGCACCCTCAGCGAGCTCAACACCCCGACAATAGTCGAGAAAACCGTCACTAAAGCGATCTGGCCACTAAAGATGGAACCTACGGTTCCGGATCTGAAAGTTGTGGAAGCAGCAGCTTCCCCAATCACTTCCTGTGCGCCGTCATCAATGCAAGCGACACCTCTGCCAACCGCGACAACGGCGGCAATCGCGGCAACGGAACCGACCCGCCTAACGGCGGTAACGGTGGAAATCGTGTCCCCGTTGACAACGGAAGGGCGGCCGAACCTCCGACCATAGTAAACTTGCAAACCGGCGAACGCGTCGTAATCAAGCTCAACGAGCAAGAATGGGCTCGCTGCCGCGAGGCCCTGCGAGGCACCCCTCTACCCTTCGGATCCCCGCGGGAGTTGCTGATGGGCTATCACTGGCTCCTGAAAGAAGAATTCAAGCGCCAGGTACAAACAATCGCGCAACTCGAGGCGCGTAAAAAGGCGGCAGACGAGTCGAGTCTTCGTCGCGCTGGACTCTCCTCCTACGGGGGATCCTCCTCAAGGGGCAACGAGCACCTCGCCAAGAAGAGGCAGTCTTGGATGGCTCACCTCACCAAGCAGGAGCACATAGATGCCGCAAAGTTCCTCGACTTCGGCTCCATGACAGTCGACACTTGGGGCAACGTGGTCCCCAAGACGCCGCAGGCTGTGGTGACAGCGGCCACCATGTACCTCTTGAACAACCAACCACCAGCTGGAGACCCCCGAGCCGCCATGCACCGATCTATGATCGCGGGCTTGGGATTAATCGAGGCCGCCCTCGACAAGGAGCCGACACCGGAGCCAAAGAAGGGCAAAGCGCTAGCAAAGCGTTATTCCTCGCCCTCATCCAGCGATGACAACCATGACTTGTCTCGACGTCGCCGCTCACGGCGACACGACCACGAATATGACACGCGTGATGACATCACGCAGCGCAAGATCGACAAATCAAGAGCACGACGTGCTCGGTCGACTAACTCAAAAGAGGAGGACGTGGAGCTCTGCGGCGCCAGATGCTTCAGCAGATCTATTAGGCAAAAGCGAATGCCTAAGGGGTTCAAACTCCCGTCGGAGAACCCGAAGTTTGACGGTCTACAGGACCCCAAGATCTGGATAGAGGACCACATCTCCTTCGTCAGACTCCATGGAGGCAGTCGAAGCACAGCCATGCAATGCTCGCAGCTATAGCTGCAGGGCGCCGCCCGAGCATGGCTCAATAACCTCCCGCGCGGATCCATTCGGAGCTGGGATGAGCTGGTTTACAGCTTCATGTGCAACTTTAAGGGCACATACAAGCGGCCCGCATCAATCGAAGAGCTGAGATGCTGCCAGCAAAGATCTGGCGAATCGCTGCGCTCCTACATTCAAAGATGGTCCATCATTAAGAACTCCACGGAGAACATCTCGGAAGACCGCGCGATTGATGCATTCAACGGTGGTGTATGCCGCATGGAACTCAGGGAAGAGCTAGGCCGCTCAAAGCCCCAGACCATCGACCACCTAATGGAGATCGCGAATCGGTGGGCCGATGGAGAAGATTTGGTGAAGAACCGTGCCCACTCCTATGAGGAGGCAGAACTCGAGCGCAGGCGCGCCCGCCGAGGCAAACGCCGCATGCGCATCTACGATGACCGTCACAACGTCAACATGGTCGTGGCCGGCTACGCCGATAGACGCGACGATAACCGCAACAGCGGATACCGCGACTACGGGAAAATCACACAAGTGTGGCAACGCCGCACTCGCGATGAGGCACCCGCGACCTCCATCGAGGACAAACTATCCGGGCCATGCACGGTACACTTCTACATCGAAAAGCATGATGGCAAGGGAAAGTCCCGCCACCTCCTCAAGGACTGTCGCGAGTTCCTCAAGCTACAGGAGGGATTGGTTCGGATGAACCGCAATGCAGTCGAAAGAGGCTACGGAGCCGCTCCAGGCGCTCTGGCACATGGCGCACCACCACCACCACCTAGGCACCCCTGAACGGAGCCGCACCGGACTAGCACCACGGGGGTGAACCGTATCCACGGGCCATGGGTACCATGATGATCCAAAAGGGGCTCCCCTCCAACAGGGTGCAGAAGGCCATCACTCGCCAAGTCAACTTGGCCATGCACTCGCCACCATCCACCACTGAGTACCTCAGCGGCAGTGAGTCGTGCATCACCTTCGACAAAAGCGACCACCCGCCTCAGATACCTTGCCTAGGTCATTGCCCCGTCGTACTAGAGGCACAAATTGGAGGTTTCGACATGAGTCGCGCCTTCATGGACGGCGGAAGTGGCATCAACCTCATATTCGCGAGTACCTTGCGAGCAATGCGGATCCCGCTAACCTGCCTGGAGGCACCGGACACAACATTCCACGGCATCGTCCCAGGGAAGGGCGTATACCCCCTGGGAAAAATCAACCTTGATGTCATCTTCGGCACGCCGAAGAACTTCTGGCGCGAGCGCATCAACTTTGAGGTCGTCGACTGGCCCTCACAATACCATTGCATCCTTGGCCGCGTCGCATTCGCCAGGTTCATGGCAGTGCCCCACTACGCCTACCTGCAGATGAAAATGCCAGGACCCAATGGTGTTATAACGATCAACGGGAGTTTCGAGCGATCTAACAGTTGCGACAAGGAATACAATAGAATCTCCCAGTCCTTTCGCATGCAGGAGGAACTCGCAAGACTAAAAGAGACGACAAACAACAGTCTGCCTCCTCTGAGTAGGCCAAGCTCACCTGACCTCTCCTTCGACTCATCTGTGCACACAAAGAAAGTGCAGGTCAATCCATCAGATCCCGCCAAGACGGCCCTCATCGCCAACAACTTGAGTCCCGCATAGGAACTCGCGCTCGTCGAATTCCTCCGTGAGCACTAGAATTTTTTTGCCTGGTGTCATGTGGACATGCCAGGAGTTCCTAGGGAATTCACCGAGCACGCACTCAACGTCAACGCCAACACAAGGCCAGTCAAACAAACAATCAGGCGACTGTCTGAGCCACGAGCGCAGGCAGTCGGAATGGAGATCAACAGATTCCTCGAGGCCAAGTTCATACGTGAGATCAAGGAAAGTACTTGGCTCGCCAATATGGTGCTGGTACCAAAAAAGGACACGGTTATCCTACGGATGTGTGTGGACTTCACTTCTTTAAACAAGCACTGCCCAAAAGATCACTTTCCGCTGCCACGAATTGACTAGATCATCGACTCCACCGCGGGATGCGAGTGCCTCTGCTTCCTCGATGCCTACATAGGATATAATCAAATTAGAATGAAGGAGGAAGATCAGGAGAAAACAGCGTTTACAATGCCCTTTGGGGTGTTCTGCTACAACACAATGCCCTTCGGGCTAAAAAACGCGGGAGCCACCTACCAGCGATGCATGCAGGCTTACCTGAAGGAACAACTAGGTCGCAACATCCAAGTCTATGTCGACAACATAGTAATCAAGACCAAGGAGGAAGCCTCTCTAATCGACGATTTGCGCGAAACCTTCGCCAACCTCGATCGCTACCGGATCAAGCTCAATCCAGACAAATGCGCCTTCGGCGTACCATCTGGGCAGCTACTCGGATATCTCATCTCCGCGAGGGGAATCGAGGCGAACCCGAAGAATATAAAAGCCATACTGGCCATGGAGAAGCCGAAAAACATAAGAGGCGTCCAGTAACTGCCGGACGAATCGTGGCCCTCAGTCTATTTATCAGTCGGATGGGTGAAAAGGCACTGCCCTTCTACCAGCTCATTCGTAAAGCCGAAAAATTCGAGTGGACCAATGAAGTGCAAGAAGCATTCGAAGATCTCAAGCGCCTGCTATCCACTTCGCCAGTACTGGTGACTCCATGAGAGAGGGAACCACTGTTGCTGTACATCTCCGCCACCAACCAGGTGGTCAGCACAGTGCTCGTCGTCGAGCGAGCTGAGGAAAACAAGGTCCACGGCGTACAACGCCCGGTATACTACCTCAGCGAGGTCCTCACGCCAACAAAACAGCGGTACCCGCATTACCAGAAGCTGGCGTACGGCGTCTTTATGACTGCCCGACGACTGCGCCACTACTTCCAGGAACACCCAATCGTGGTTGTCAACGACGCCCTGTTGGGACATATCCTCAATAACCCGGCGCCCGGCGAAGTCGCTTTGGGGAATAGAGCCGTCTCCACGAGACACCACATACGAAAAACGCGACGCCATTAAGTCGCAAGTGCTCCCTGACTTTCTCGTGCACTGGATGGAGAACCAGCTCCCGGACAAGCCAGATATGTCCTACCTCTGGACAATGCACTTCGATGGGTCCAAGCGGAAAGACAGAGCTGGCGTAGGTGTCATACTAACATCACCTCAAGGGGACAAGCTGAAGTATATCCTGCGAATGCAGTTCATAGCCTCAAACAACGAGGCTGAGTATGAGGCCGTGTTGCACGGGATGAGGATGGCAAAAGCTTGCGGCGCCAAGAGGCTCATCATATATGGCGACTCCAAGTTAGTCGTCAACCAAACAATGCACGGGTGCGACGCACTGAGCGACAACATGATCGCGTACCGCGACCTCTACGATACACTCGAAGTAGACTTTGATGGTTGCGAGTTGCGACACGTCGGTCGCGAAAGCAACGAGGAGGCAGACGTACTCGCCAACATAGGCTCTACCTGCGCCCCCATACCACCTGGGGTATTTCTCGAGCGCATATGCGAACGCTCCATCAAGCCAAAGGCCGTAGAGAAGAATACAAGCGCAGCCATGGACCCGGGGGCTACGCCACCCAATGAGCCAATGGCACTCAATGACATGGATCTAGACACAGGACTCGAGGGACCAATGAGCATCATGATGATCGAGCAATCTTGGATGCAGACGTACATTACGTACCTCCTCAGCAAGAGACTACCAGACGACCCGACAGATGCACGGCACATCGCGCGGCGCTCGAAGGCATTCGCCGTTATCAACGGCGAACTATATAAACGCAGCATCACAAGAGTGCTACAACGATGCGTCTCCATGGCCGATGGAAGAGCAGTTCTCCTCGACATCCACGAAGGGACCTGCGGGCACCACGCCGACAGTCGCGCCCTTGTTGCCAAAGCTCTACGAGCTGGATTTTACTGGCCCACGGCCATGCACGACGCCAAGGACATAGTCCAAAAATGCAATGCTTGCCAACGATTCGCGGACAAGCCAAACGCACCAGGCGCAGAACTACGGCCTATTCCATTGGCCTGGCCCTTCGCACAATGGGGGCTCGACATGGTTGGCAAGCTTCCAAGGTCCTTGCCCGGAGGATACGTCTACCTTTGGTTGCAGTCGACAAATTCAACAAGTTGATCGAGGCCATGCCGGTGACCAACCAATCAGGGCACAGCGCAGACAAATTCTTCGAATCCATCGTCTACCGCTTTGGCGTGCCGCACAGCATCATCACCGACCATGGGACGAACTTCACATCCAAGGAGTTCCAAGAATTCTGCGAGAACCTAGGGATCAACATCATCTACGCCTCAGTAGCGCATCCACAGACCAACGGTCAGGTGGAAAAAGCAAACGGGCTCGTCTGCAGCGGCATCAAGAAGCGACTCCTTCGACCACTCGAACAAGCCGCGGGTTGCTGGCCAGATGAACTACAATCCGTACTCTGGAGCCTACGTACAACTCCAAATAGCGCCACGGGCTACACACCATTCTTTATGGTGCACAGAGTAGAGGCAGTACTACCCGCCAAATGCGGTACAAAGGCGCCAGCGTGGTAAACTACGAGCAAGAGTCATCCCTTGACGAAGCAAGAGAAATCGCCGCAGAAAGATCCACGATCTACCAGCAGAACCTGCACAATTACCACAGTAGAAGGCTTCGCCCCAGATCCTTCGTCGAAGGTGTCCTGGTCCTACGACTGAAGCAGCAGGGACATCTCAAGCTCGAGTCCCCCTGGGAAGGACCGTACGTAATTACAGAAGTAATCCCAGGTGGCGCCTATCACCTTCAAGATTTAGAGACAGGAGTCGCATACTCCAACCCTTGGAACGTCGCTGGCGGCGCTTCTACCTAGTCGTTTTACTTTTACGCCATAAATAAGGCTACTCAGCCAAGGCTACTTAGCCACACATTGTACTTCATATTGTTCTTCAAATAAATAAAAGCTAAGTGCCCCAAAACTCTGTGTTCTCCTTTACTTTGTCAATTTTCATACTCGGGGACTGCGCCACCCTATACACATATGTTCTTCGAACCAAAACGTGATATCCTGAGTAGCTGGCACATCAATCGAGCCCCTTAACACAAACTCAACCCAGTTGCAACGCACCTGACAGGTTGACAAGGGAATGAGATAAAGGATGGCCAGGCTAACGAAAAGGACTCGCAAAGTGCAATGTACCTCACGCTCACAAAGCTCCTTATACACATTCGACAATAAATTCTCTACAACATCTATACGAACTTTACAACACAAGTACACTTATGTGCAGGATACATATTTGGCTACTCTTGCAACAGAAGAACATTGGTTTGTTCCTCGAAGAAGTCGACGATCTCCTCGGCTGGGCGGTCCACCGCCTGATAGTCTTGATACCATATTCGAGCGGATCCTGCTGGTGGCGCTGGCGGCCGAGGCAATGGCGGCAATATCCGTCGAACGTCATGCAATCGCACCATCGAGAGGGAAGCCTTGGCACCAGCCACCAACTGCTGCCTCACGCACTCGTGAACCGTGGACAGATCTTGAAATTTGGCAAGAAGAGCCAACAGGCTTGACGGAGCGTCGTCCAGCGGGAACATCGCTCGATAAATGCTTTTCAAGCACGACTGCGACTTCTTCAGGAAGAGTAGCACTCGCGAAGCGTGATCCTGCAGGGTCGCCAATGCATTCGAACTATCATGATCTACCTAGAAGTATCCACTCTCTTGAAGTTATTCCTAGGTGAGATCATGAAGGCGAATGGCAATTCTATCCCTCTCCTCATGCGGATGGCGCGCGCTAACAACTACACGAAGAAGCATCAATAGCATGAGTACAACATACCTCTGCGGGTAAATGCAAAGGAAAAGATGAGAAAAATCAAACTAACACTTAAACTGGTCGCCCAGTTGCGTCACCTCGCCAAGCACATATTGCTCGCGGGCGGCAGCTTTTTCAGCCTTCGACTTCCACACGTCCGTGCTACCACGGATCACGGGAAACTCACGCTCCAGCTGCTTCACGCGATCACGAAGTCGCGAAAGCAAGGATAACTCCTCTACCTTGGAGCGCGGTGGTGCCACTGTATCATCAAGAGATGGCGAGTCCTGGGTTCCCCCCACGGGATCACTTGATGTACCCTACCATAAGCCAAGACAGAAGCAAATAAGGCGACCAACTTAACACAAAGGCAAAAGGAACAGATGCATTCACGATCAGCATAAGTATTCACAAACACACTCGCCAGCAGGCATGTTCTTAGACCAAAAGGACAATCCATCAACTATTACAAAAAGCTAACTACAGAGCAGCTGGCTTCTTCGACTTCGATGGCTTCGGGGGCTTCGTCAAGTCCGTGGCAGTATCAGACGCCACTGACTTTCTGCCGTCCCCTGAGGCCGAAGCTTTCGCCGCCTTCTTAGCACGTTGGAGCTCCTCCGAATACTTGGCAACGGTATTTATCAAGGAATGGCCATATTTGGCACATGCAGTCGCAAAGGGAGCAAAGACTACCTGCTGACCATCCGCGCCAACAGGCATCGCCTTCGACACCATGGAGGGATCGATATCAGCTACCTGGGCTTGCACCATCGCGAGTGACATAGACGCGCCGGCCGTGCGGAGGGAGTTCTTGTAGGTGGAATGCACACCACCGGCGAGTGATTCCACCAGCTCGTCCACATTATCGATCAGCTCTACCTTTGGCATCAGCTCCTCCCGGAGTCGACTAAGGGTGACCTTGGCCTTGGACAATGTATCTTGGATGGCGGCGCTACGGTCCTCGACTGCAGACACCGCGCCTGCCAGAGCGTCATCGCGACGAAGGACCTGCGGGTCAAAGTTCAAATTGCTAGCATCTGCACAGAAATCCGCACATGGATCAATCCTTCAGCGCCACCAGCAAAAACTCTAGATGCAGAGAAAGAAAACAATACATATCTACCAGCGAAGGTACCTGAGAGGGCCTTGGCGACTGAGAACAGTTGCTCTTCGAACAACTTTTCCCTGGCCGCAAAGGAGGCACGCAGATCCTCTTCGCGCCTCTGTGCCTCGTCACGAGCTACGATTGTCTCGTCACACCCCTTAACAGCTGCGGCCAATGTCTTCTCCGCAAGGTGGCGACGTTACGGAGCAAGGCATTATGTTCAGCTGCTTGGCAATCAAAAGTTGACTATCAGTCGACTATACCAAAGAAGGAGAAGACGAAAAAGAATAAGTGTAGAACACTCACTTTCGACCATGCGGTGACGCGTCTCCAGCATTGCATGATGGCGACCCATCGCCATCACCTGCTCTGCCACTTGCGCAGCTTCCTTTACAAGGAGCTGTCGCATAAACAAGAAATCAGTGAAAGCAACGGATAACGTCGACTGACACATTAAAAAGAAGGAAAGATATACTTACATGGTCCTCCAATGACTCCGAAGAAGTTTGTTGTACCGTCATCCGAGCAACAATTCGATGCTCCCCTATGTGAGGAGAGCTCGAAGAATTGTGCCCGGAGTGGGCCGCCACCAAAGGGGAAGGAGCGCGCTAGACCTCTTTCTTGGCCCTTGAGGTCGCGACTCCTGATTCCTTCAAAAACTCGATGTCACCAGAAAATGACGACGCCTCTTGACTACAAGAAAAAATCAACATTGAGAAAGGGCAAACTCCAGGGCAAATCCAACAAGAAGAAAACAGAGAAGTAGGAACGAACTCGAAAACTTACCAGTCAAACTTGTCAAAATCAAATGTGGCCTCCACCGATTTCGATGAAGACTCCTTAGGCAGTCGCATCTTCTTGCGAGAAGATGGTGCTACAGCCCTCACAGGAACATCGGGAATTGGCGAATCCGCGCCAACAGCCGTGCCTTCTGGAGTCGAAGGAGACGACACATCAGAATCCTCGCTATGCGGACGCTTGCGAGTATCCGGACTCTCGGACTCGGGGGCTTCCTCTTCCACATCAGAAGGGACAGTCGACTCAGACTCGTCCTCTTCCAAAGCTTCGCGAGGAATAATCCCCTTAGGGAGAGGGGGCATACAAGGCGACACCGCCCAATCCTGCACACAGACAGTGAAGATCAGCAAAAAGAACAAGTAAGCAGCAGGAAAGCAATCGCGAAAATAAGCTACTGCGTAGCACAATTGTAACTCAGGAGGAAGGTTCGAAGCATCAAAAGGAGGAACGACTGGCTCATTCGGAAGCACATCCTTGCAAGTGTACTTCGTGACCAGTCGAACCCTCTTATCCACCTCACTCACGGACATGCCATCAGCAGACACGCGAGTGGCATCATCAGCGCCACCCCATTGAAACATGGGATGGACTCTGTCTTGGAGAGGCTGGACGTGACGGTGCAACCAAGTCCTGATAAGGGCGCAACCTCCCTCTTCTGTGCCTATGCGACTCTCGAGGTTGCAGACGCGTTGATACAGCACGTCTGTCTCCGCAAGCTCGCCAGGCATAACTACGTTCTTCCAAGAACGCATCTTCTTGGAGGGAGTCACAGGATCAAAGGGCGCAAGTCCAAAGTGCTCATCTTTGGCTTTCTGATCGCGGACATAGAACCATTTGTCCCTCCATCCCTGGACGGACTTGGTGAGCTTGATGTCGAAGTAGGTGGCGGATGGGTCGACATGGATTCCGCAACCACCTACGTCATAAACTAAAGAGCCAGATGCGGACTGACGCTTCAGTTTAAATAAATGTTTGAAAATACCAAAGTGTGGCTTGATTCCAAGCCAGCACTCGCAAAGAGTGATGAAGCAGGTGATGTGGAGGAAAGAATTTGGGGACAGTTGATGGAGCTGGAGCCCGTAGAAACAAAGAAGACCCCTAAGAAAGGGTGGAGAGGCAAAGAAAGTCCGCGAATGACGAATGCAAGAAACATCACTCAAAAACTAGCGGGAGGAATAGGAATGGTCTCACCGCTGGGGACGCGCGCATCGGCGACTGCTGCGGAGATAACTCCGTCCTGGCGAAGAAGAGGGAGATCCGATGCCTTGATGATGGAAGGGCGCCATGCACCATTTGTCACGCAGGTGCCCGCGACGTTCTTCTTCCCGCCGGCAGCGGCGCTGGTGCCCGCAGATGCAGATCCACCATTCTTCTTCGCCGCGGCGACGGCGGCCGCGGAATCAGCAACAACGCCTCCTTTCTGTTTCCCCATTGAACGGCGGCGATGTGAGCGTAGGAAGTAGCTCGGGAACGAACGAAGTTGGTCCAGCGTCGTGGAGGAGATGGGCGCCAGAGAAAGCAGAGGAGCAGAAGCAATGGCGATGGCAGCAAGGAAGAAAGAGCCCAGATGGGAAATTACCGCCATAGCATCGCTACTTAACCCCTAGACAATGCAATCCAACTGCTGAGAAAAACCCTACTAGGCGTGTGGCACACATCGCGTTGGACACGTGGAGAAGGGGAAGCGCGAACCGTCCCTCCACTACTCCCATTATGCGCGGAAATCGAGGAGGCGTAGTTAAAAATAAGATTACGCACAACCAGTCAAATCAAAGTCAAGAAGTGGGACCCACCGCTCGTCACGTCCCGTCAAACTCGCTCACGCGGGCAACTAAGGTCGCCTGGCGTCGACCGCGTCATCAAGGCTACGCAGTGGAAAAATTCGGCTACTTTAGTCCTTGCTGCAATCGTCGACTCCACCAAGCACTCGGGGGCTACTCCCATAGGGAGCGCTGGCCGCGCACCCTACGATTTTTCTTTTCTTGTTGCAGGAATGAGGACAATCACAATCAAACCCAACCAGTCGAAACACGGTTCGATTATGGACATGGGTTACTCCCATAGGGAGTGTCGGAAACAATTTTGACTGAAACAAGCGAGCAAAAGACGACAACAGTCGCAAAAGTGTTTTAGTCCCTGCCTGAGTCTTCGACTGAAACAAGCAACCAAAATACGACAGCAGTCGCAAAAGTTCTTTAGTCCCTGCCTGAGTCTTCGACTCAACCAGGCACTCAGGGGCTACTCCCATAGGGAGCGCTGGTCGCGCACCCTATGGTTATTTGCACAAAAACTGTGTGTTGGTAACATCTGCACTCGCAGTTCATGGCGACACCGCCTCATAATTTTCCCTACAAAGAGACTACATCTCCTGGGTCGCCCGAATCATCTCCGCGATGATAAAATTCGGATGCCGCGCTTACAGTGTGAAGGTAAGACCTAAATAAGGCTTGGCAACGCATCTAGCTACACAGTACCATAAATATATCCGTGCCTACAGGCACGTTGAACATGCCTTAATGGAGGCGTCGAGTGCTCACACCCATATAACTGGAATTCGACTCCTGTAAGACCTTCGCGGCTTGAGTCGAATTACGCCAGCACTTTTTCGGATTCGAGTCCGAAGACTCGAGTTCGAGTAGATTGCATTGTCTCACCCTAAGGTGGTTAACTGATACCGATACTTCGGTTACATCAGGCACGTATATCGACAATCCCTATGACACAAATAAAAGCAGTCAAAATGTACTCATTCAGGCACTCGAAGACTTCAAAAAAGTCCCTAGTCGAATCTACGATTCCACTGGACACTCGGGGGCTACTGACATGGGTATACTATACGGGTACTCGAGCTTGGTATATACGGTCCAAATACGCACAGGCCCACGGTGTCGCCAAGGCCCGGATGAAAGGACTCGAGTAACATACGGACTCTCGATTGCTTGAAGAACAAGAAGAAGCTAAAGATAGAAAGTTTGAAGGGGAAAACCCTAACTTGTAACTGACTCGACCTGCTACCCGAGACCTAGCCTATCTATATAAAGGCTAGGAGTGGGCGGCGAGGAGGACACACGCAACCCTAGTTTCCACAACCTTCGCCAGATTGCATCTGCGCACCCTTGTAACTTTCGACTCCCTCGATAATTCCACGAGCAGACAAGCAGGAGTAGGGACCTCTATGAGGCCTAAACCTGGGTAAATCCTTTGCCCCCTGTGTGCTTGTTTGCTAGACGATAGATGTCTTCAACGCTCCCTCCTTCTCCAAAACCCAAGTCCATAACAATGGGCATTAACGAGTTAAACCCTCACCACTAACCATGGTTTGGCACATGGAGTGTCATTACATATTCTCTTTCCAAACCAAAATGACCCACATGGCCACACACACTCAAGTGGGTGTGGTGATGCATCATCTGCCATACTGGTGCTCCATTGCGTTCCAATGTTGCATTCCAACATGTTCTTGGCCTTTCTCACCATGGTTTTCCACATGGAGTGTCATTGCATGTGCTGTTTTGCAAACCACAATGACCTACATAGCCACACACAGTTAGGTGGGTGTGGTGATGCAACGTCTAGCACACTAGTGCTCCATTGCATTCTAATGTTGCATTCTAGTATGTTCTAGGGTTTTCTAACCATGGTTTGGCACATGAGTGTCATTGCATGTGTTCTTTTCCAAACCACAATGACCCACAGGGCCACACACACTCAGGTAGATGTTGTGATGCCACATATGCCACACTGGTGCTCCATTGCGTTCCAATGTTGCATTCCAGCATGTTCTTGGGCTTTCTGACTATGGTTTTCCACATGGACTGTCATTGCATGTGTTGTTTTCCAAACCACAATGACCCACATGGCCACACATAATCAGGTGGGTGTGGTGATGCAACCTCTGCCACACTGGTGCTCCGTTGCATTCCAATGTTGCATTCTAGCATGTTCTAGGGCTTTCTGACCATGGTTTGGCACATGGAGTGTCATTACATGTGTTCTTTACAAACCACAATGACCCACATGGCCACACACATAGGTGGGTGCCGTGATGCAACCTCTGCCACACTGGTGCTCCATTGCATTCCAACGTTGCATTCTAGCATGTTCTAGGGCTTTTTGTTCATGGTTGGGCACATGGAGTGTCATTGCAAGTGTTCTTTTCCAAACCACAATGACCCACATGGCCACACACACTCAGGTGGGTGTGGTGATGCAACCTCTGCCACAATGGTGCTCCATTGCATTCCAATGTAGCATTCTAGCATGTTCAAGGGCTTTCTAACCATGGTTTGGCAAATGGAGTGTCATTACATGTGTTCTTGCCAAACCATAATGACTTGCATGGCCACACACACTCAGGTGGCTGTGGTGATGCAACCTTGCCACACTGGTGCTCCATTGCCTTCCAGCATGTTCTAGGATTTTCTAACCATGGTTTGGCACATGGAGTGTAATTATATGTTCTCTTTCCGAACCAAAATGACCCACATGGCCACAGACACTCAAGTGGGTGTGGTGATGCAACATCTTCCACACTGGTGCTCCATTGGGTTCCAATGTTGCATTTCAGCATGTTCTTGGGATTTCTGACCATGGTTTTCCACATGGAGTGTCATTGCATGTGTTGTTTTCCACACCACAATGACCTACATGGCCACACACAGTTAGGTGGGTGTGGTGATGCAACCTCTAGCACACTGGTGCTCCATTGCATTCCAATGTTGCATTCCAGCATGTTCTAAGGCTTTCTTACCATGGTTAGGCACATGGAGTGTCATTGTATGTTTTCTTTTCCAAACCACAATGACCCACAGGGCCACACACACTCAGGTAGATGTTGTGATGCCACATATGCCAGACTGGTGCTCCATTGCATTCCAATATTGCATTCCAGCATGATCTTGGGCTTTCTGACTATGGTTTTCCACATGGATGTCATTGCATGTGCTGTTTTCCAAACCACAATGACCCACATGGCCACACACACTCAGGTGCATGTGGTGATGCAACCTCTACCACACGGGTGCTCCATTGCATTCCAATGTTGCATTCTAGCATGTTCTAGGGCTTTCTGACCATGGTTTGGCACATGGAGTGTCATTACATGTGTTCTTTTCCAAACCACAAATACCCACATGGCCACACACACTAAGGTGGGTGTGGTGATGCAACCTCTGCCACACTGGTGCTCCATTACATTCCAAAGTTGCATTCTAGCATGTTCTAGGGCTTTCTGACCATGGTTTGGCACATGGAGTGTCATTACATGCGTTCTTTCCAAACCACAATGACCCACATGGCCACACAGACTCAGGTGGGTGTGGTGATGCAACCTCTGCCACACTGGTGCTCCATTGCATTACAATGTTGCATTCGAGCATGTTCTAGGGCTTTTTGTTCATGGTTGGGCACATGCAGTGTCATTCAAGTGTTCTTTTCCAAACCACAATGACCCACATGGCCACACACACTCAGGTGGCTGTGGTGATGCAACCTCTGCCACCATGGTGCTCCATTGCATTCCAATGTAGCATTCTAGCATGTTTAAGGGCTTTCTGACCATGGTTTGGCACATGGAGTGTCATTTCATGTGTTAGTTCCAAACCATAATGATTCGCATGGCCACATACACTCAGGTGGCTGTGGTGATGCAACCTTGCCACACTGGTGCTCCTTTGCATTCCAATGTTGCATTCCACCATGTTATAGGGTTTTCTAACCATGGTTTGGCACATGGAGTGTCATTACATTTTCTCTTTCCAAACCAAAATGACCCAGATGGCCACACACACTCAAGTGGGTGTGGTGATGCAACATTTGCCACACTGGTGCTCCATTGCGTTCCAATGTTGCATTCCAACATGTTCCTTGGCTTTCTGACCATGGTTGTCCACATGGAGTGTCATTGCATGTGTTTTTTTCCAAACCACAATGACCTACATGGCCACACACAGTCAGGTGGGTGTGGTTATGCAACCTCTAGCACACTGGTGCTCCATTAAATTCCAATGTTGCATTTCAGCATGTTCTAGGGCTTTCTTACCATGGTTAGGCACATGGAGTGTCATTGTATGTGTTCTTTTCCAAACCACAATGACCCACAGGGCCAGACACACTCAGGTAGATGTTGTGATGTGATACATTGCAAATGTATCTATAATTTTTGATGTTCCATGATTGGTTTTATCTACCTTCTTATGTTTTGTCCACACTTTGGAGTACCCTTCATATGATTTCTTGGACTAACCTATTAACAAGAGCCACAGTGCTAGTTGCCTATTTTCTGCTGCTTTTGGTTCCAGGAAAGTCAGAAAATGAATATTCTCGGAATTGGACAGGACAAAAGCCAAAGTTCCTATTTTCCCGGAAGACTCGCGGAGCCAGAAGACGAGACGGAGAGGGGCCGCAGGGCGGCCACACCATGTGGTGGCACGGGCTAGCCCTGGCCGCGCTCCGACCTTGCCTCTTCGCCTATAAGAAGCCTCCCAAGGCAAAAACCCTAAATAATCAAGCCTCCGGCCACGAAAAGTTCCGCAGCGCAACCGCCACCGAAGGGGAGATTCGGGGGACATAAAGTCTCTGTTCCGGCACCCTGCCAGGATGGGGAAGTGCCCCTGGAGCCATCTCCATCGATCTCCACCACCATCTACATCACCGTTGCTGATTCTCATGATGAGGAGGGAGTAGTTCTCTCTCGAGGCTAAGGGTTCTACCGGTAGCTATGTGTTCATCTCTCTCTCTATGCATGATCTTATTGATATCATGAGCTTGTAATCTATAGATCTACCTTGCTAATCAAGTGCTTTAATAGATCTTTGCTCTCCCCATGTGTGTGAAAGTGACAGCATGCACACCATGGTGGTACTTAGGCTAGAGATTACAAATACTTGTTATGAGTTATATTTGGAGTTGGATGTCTTTATGAAATTGTGGTGTTTGTTGGAACCATCTAGTGCTCAAGGTGATAGTGTGGGGTATTCTAGATGGGAAAGGCTTACTTTGAGGTGTACTGTTATAGCCCTACCAAGGATTAGAGTGTCCAACCGGAGATTAGTTCAGCGTAGTATCATAAAGAAGAATATATTTATATGAGAGTGTTCACTAGTGAAAGTATGATCCCTAGGCCTTGTTTCTAAGCACTGAAACATCATTTGCTATTAGATCTGTAACATGTTTTCTTGCTTCCTTCTTTATTTCAGTTTTACTTTAGTCTTTTCCACGCCATCAAGCTATTTTCTATCACCATTACCACTTATAATTATCTATACCACTTGTATTTCAATATCTCTTCGCCGAACTAGTGCACCTATACACCTGACAAGTGTATTGGATGTGTTGGGGACACAAGAGACTTCTTGTATCTTGATTGCAGGATTGCTTGAGAGGGAATACCTTTGACCACTTCCTCCCTGAGTTCGATAAACCTTGGGTGATCCACTTAAGGGAAAACTTGCTGCTGTTCTACAAACCTCTGCACTTGGAGGCCCAACAACTGTCTACAAGAATAGAAGTGCGTAGACATCATGATGCAACACATGCCACACTGGTGCTCCATTGCATTCCAGCATGTTCTAGGGCTTTTTAATCATGGTTGGGCACATGGAGTGTCATTGCATGTGTTCTTTTCCCAACCACAATGACCCACATGGCCACACACAATCAGGTGGGTGTGGTGATGCAACCTCTACCACACAGGTGCTCCATTGCATTCCAATGTTGCATTCTAGCATGTTCTAGGGCTTTCTAACCATGGTCTGGCACATGGAGTGTCATTACATGCGTTCTTTCCAAACCACAATGACCCACATGGACACACACACTCAGGTGGGTGTGGTGATGCAACCTTGCCACACTGGTGCTCCATTACATTCCAATGTTGCATTCTAGCATGTTCTAGGGTTTTCTAACCATGTTTCTGCACATGGAGTCTCATTGTATGTGTTGTTTTCCAAACCATAATGACCCGCGGGGCGACACTCTCTCGGGTGGGGGTGGTGATGCAACATATGCCACACTAGTGATCCATTGTGTTCCAATGTTGCATTCCAGCATGTTCTTTGGCCTTCTATCCATGGTTTTCCACATGGAGTGTCATTGCATGTGTTGTTTTCCAAACCACAATGACCCAGATGGCCACACACAGTTAGGCGGGTGTGGTGATGCAACCTCTGCCACACTGGTGCTCCATTGCATTCCAATGTTGCATTCTAGCTTGCTCTAGGGCTTGTTCACCATGGTTTGGCTCATGTAGTTTCATTGCATGTGTTCTTTTCCAAACCACAATGACCCACATGGCCACACACACTCAGGTGCATGTGGTGATGCAACCTCTACCACACTGGTGCTCCATTGCATTCCAATGTTGCATTCTAGCATGTTCTAGGGCTTTCTGACCATGGTTTGGCACATGGAGTGTCATTACATGCGTTTTTCCAAACCACAATGACCCACATGGCCACACACACTCAGGTGGGTGTGGTGATGCAACCTTGCCACATTGGTGCTCCATTACATTCCAATGTTGCATTCTAGCATGTTCTATGGTTTGCTAACCTTGTTTTTGCACATGGAGTCTCATTGTATGTGTTGTTTTCCAAACCACAATCACCCACGAGGCGACACTCTCTCGGGTGGGTGTGGTGATGCAACATATGCCACACTAGTGCTCCATTGCGTTCCAATGTTGGATTCCACAATGTTCTTTTGCCTTCTAACCATGGATTTCCACATGGAGTGTCATTGCATGTGTTGTTTTCCAAACCACAATGACCTAGATGGCCACACATAGTCAAGCAGGTGTGGTGATGCAACCTCTACCACACTGGTGCTCCATTGCATTCCAATGTTGCATTCTAGCATGTTCTAGGGCTTTCTGACCATGGTTTGGCACATGGAGTGTCATTACATGTGTTCTTTCCAAACCATAATGACCCGCATGGCCACACATACTCAGGTGGGTGTGGTGATAGAACCTTGCCACACCGGTGTTCCATTGCATTCCAATGTTGCATTCCAGCATGTTTTAGGGTTTTCTAACCATGGTTTGGCACATGGAGTGTCATTGTATGTGTTGTTTTCCAAACCACAATGACCCACAGGGCCATACTCTCTCAGGTGGGTGTGGTCATGCAACATTTCCCACACTGGTGCTCCATTGCGTTCCAATGTTGCATTCCAGCATGTTCTTGGGCTTTCCGACCATGGTTTTCCACATGGAGTGTCATTGAATGTGTTGTTTTCAAAACCACAATGACACACATGGACACACACAATCAGGTGAGCATGGTGATGCAACCTCTGCCACACTGGTGCTCCATTGCATTACAATTTCATTCTAGCATGTTCTAGGGTTTTGTTACCATGGTTTGGCACATGGAGTGTCATTACATGTGTTCTTTCCAAACCACAGTGACCCACATGGCCAGACACACTCAGGTGGGTGTGGTGATGCAACCTTGCCACATGGTACTCCATTGCATTCTAATGTTGCATTCCAGCATGTTCTAGAGTTTTGGAACCATGCTTTGGCACATGGAGTGTTATTGTATGTGTTTTTTTCAAACCACAATGACCCACAGGGCGACACTCTCTCAGGTTGGTGTGGTGATGCAACATTTCCCACACTGGTGCTCCATTGCGTTCCAATGTTGCATTCCAGCATGTTCTTGGGCTTTCTGACCATGGTTTTCCACATGGAGTGTCATTGAATGTGTTGTTTTCAAAACCACAATGACACACATGGACACACACAATCAGGTGAGCATGGTGATGCAACCTCTGCCACACTGGTGCTCCATTGCATTACAATTTCATTCTAGCATGTTCAAGGGCTTTGTTACCATGGTTTGGCACATGGAGTGTCATTACATATGTTCTTTCCAAACCACAGTGACCCACATGGCCAGACACACTCAGGTGGGTGTGGTGATGCAACCTTGCCACACTGGTACTCTATTGCATTCTAATGTTGCATTCCAGCATGTTCTAGAGTTTTGTAACCATGCTTTGGCACATGGAGTGTCATTGTATGTGTTTTTTTCAAACCACAATGACCCACAGGGCGATACTCTCTCAGGTTGTTGTGGTGATGCAACATCTACCACACTCGTGCTCCATTGCGTTCCAATGTTGCATTCCAACATGTTCTTGGGCTTTCTGACCATGGTTTTCCACATGGAGTGTCATTGCATGTGTTGTTTTCCAAACCACAATGAACCATAGGGCCACACTCTATCAGGTGGGTGTGGTGATGCAACATCTTCCACACTGGTGCTCCATTGCATTACAATGTTGCATTCTAGCATGTTCTTGGGCTTTCTGACCATGGTTTCCACATGGAGTGTCATTGCATGTGTTGTTTTCCAAACCGCAATGACCCACATGGCCATACACAGTCAGGTGGTGTGGTGATGCAAGCTATGCCACACTGGTGATCCATTGAATTCCAATGTTGCATTCTAGCATGTTCTAGGGCTTTTTCTCCATGGTTTGTTTCATGGGGTGTCATTCATTGCATGTGTTCTTTTCCAAACCACAATTACCCACATGGCCACACACACTCAGGTGGGTGTGGTGATGCAACCTCTACCACACTAGTGCTCCATTGCGTTCCATGTTGCATTCCAGTATGTTCTCACGCTTTCTGACCATGGTTTGGCACATGGAGTGGTATTGCATGTGATGTTTTCTAAACCGCAATGATCCACATGGCCACTCACATCCAGGTGGGAATGGTGATGCAACCTCTACCACATTGGTGCTTCATTGCATTACAATGTTGCATTCTAGCATGTTCTAGGGCTTTCTGACCATGGTTTGGCACATGGAGTGTCATTACATGTTCTCTTTCCAAACCACAATTACCAACATGGCCACACATACTAAGGTGGGTGCGGTGATGCAACCTCTGCCACATCGGTGCTCCATTGCATTCCAATGTTGCATTCCAGCATGCTCTAGGGCTTTTTGACCATGGTTTGGCACATGGAGTGTCATTGCATGTGTTCTTTTCCAATCCACAATGACCCGCATGGCCACACACAATTAGGTGTCTGTGGTGATGCAACCTCTGCTACACTGGTGCTCCATTGCGTTCCAATGTTGCATTCTTGCATGTTCTAGGGCTTTCTGACCATGGTTTGGGACATGGAGTGTCATTACATGTGTTCTTTCCAAACCAAAATGACCCACATGGCCACACACACTAAGGTGGGTGTGGTGATGCAACCTCTGCCACACTGGTGGTCCATTGTATTCCAATCTTGCATTCTAGCATGTTCTAGGGCTTTCGGACCATGGTTTGGCACATGGAGTGTCATTACATGTGTTCTTTCCAACCCATAATGACCCACATGGCCACACACACTCATGTGGGTGTGGTAATGCAACCTTGCCACACTTGTTCTCCATTACATTCCAATGTTGCATTCTATCATGTTCTAGGGTTTTCTAACCATGTTACTGCACATGGAGTCTCATTGTATGTGTTGTTTTCCAAACCATAATGACCCGCGGGGCGACACACTCTCGAGTGGGGGTGGTGATGCAACATATGCCACACTAGTGCTCCATTGTGTTCCAATGTTGCATTCCAGCATGTTCTTTGGCCTTCTATCCATGGTTTTCCACATGGAGTGTCATTGCATGTGTTGTTTTCCAAACCACAATGACCCAGATGGACACACACAGTTAGGCGGGTGTGCTGATGCAACCTCTGCCACACTGGTGCTCCATTGCATTCCATTGTTGCATTCTAGCTTGTTCTAGGGCTTATTCACCATGGTTTGGCTCATGGAGTTTCATTGCATGTGTTCTTTTCCAAACCACAATGACCCACATGGCCACACACACTCAGGTGCATGTGGTGATGCAACCTCTACCACACGGGTGCTCCATTGCATTTCAATGTTGCATTCTAGCATGTTCTAGGGCTTTCTGACCATGGTTTGGCACATGGAGTGTCATTACATGCGTTCTTTCCAAACCACAATGACCCACATGGCCACACACACTCAGGTCGGTGTGGTGATGCAACCTTGCCACACTGGTGCTCCATTACATTCCAATGTTGCATTCTAGCATGTTTTATGGTTTTCTAACCATGTTTTTGCACATGGAGTCTCATTGTATGTGTTGTTTTCCAAACCACAATCACCCATGAGGCGACACTCTCTCGGGTGGGTGTGGTGATGCAACATATGCCACACAAGTACTCCATTGCGTTCCAATGTTGGATTCCACAATGTTCTTTTGCCTTCTAACCATGGATTTCCACATGGAGTGTCATTGCATGTGTTGTTTTCCAAACCACAATGACCTAGATGGCCACACACAGTCAGGCAGGTGTGGTGATGCAACCTCTACCACACTGGTGCTCCATTGCATTCCAATGTTGCATTCTAGCATGTTCTAGGGCTTTCTGACCATGGTTTGGCACATGGAGTGTCATTACATGTGTTCTTTCCAAACCATAATGACCCGCATGGCCACACATACTCAGGTGGGTGTGGTGATAGAACCTTGCCACACAGGTGTTCCATTGCATTCCAATGTTGCATTCCAGCATGTTTTAGGGTTTTCTAACCATGGTTTGGCACATGGAGTGTCATTGTATGTGTTGTTTTCCAAACCACAATGACCCACAGGGCCATACTCTCTCAGGTGGGTGTGGTCATGCAACATTTCCCACACTGGTGCTCCATTGCGTTCCAATGTTGCACTCCAGCATGTTCTTGGGCTTTCTGACCATGGTTTTCCACATGGAGTATCATTGAATGTGTTGTTTTCAAAACCACAATGACACACATGGACACACACAATCAGGTGAGCATGGTGATGCAACCTCTACCACACTGGTGCTCCATTGCATTACAATTTCATTCTAGCATGTTCTAGGGCTTTGTTACCATGGTTTGGCACATGGAGTGTCATTACATGTGTTCTTTCCAAACCACAGTGACCCACATGGCCAGACACACTCAGGTGGGTGTGGTGATGCAACCTTGCTCACTGGTACTCCATTGCATTCCAATGTTGCATTCCAGCATGTTCTAGAGTTTTGGAACCATGCTTTGGCACATGGAGTGTCATTGTATGTGTTTTTTTCAAACCACAATGACCCACAGGGCGACACTCTCTCAGGTTGGTGTGGTGATGCAACATCTACCACACTCGTGCTCCATTGCGTTCCAATGTTGCATTCCAGCATGTTCTTGGGCTTTCTGACCATGGTTTTCCACATGGAGTGTCATTGCATGTGTTGTTTTACAAACCACAATGAACCACAGGGCCACACTCTATCAGGTGGGTGTGGTGATGCAACATCTTCCACACTGGTGCTCCATTGCATTACAATGTTGCATTCTAGCATGTTCTTGGGCTTTCTGACCATGGTTTCCACATGGAGTGTCATTGCATGTGTTGTTTTCCAAACCGCAATGACCCACATGGCCATACACAGTCAGGTGGTGTGGTGATGCAAGCTATGCCACACTGGTGCTCCATTGAATTCCAATGTTGCATTCTAGCATTTTCTAGGGCTTTTTCTCCATGGTTTGTTTCATGGGGTGTCATTCATTGCATGTGTTCTTTTCCAAACCACAATTACCCACATGGCCACACACACTCAGGTGGGTGTGGTGATGCAACCTCTACCACACTAGTGCTCCATTGCGTTCCATGTTGCATTCCAGTATGTTCTCGTGCTTTCTGACCATGGTTTGGCACATGGAGTGGTATTGCATGTGATGTTTTCTAAACCGCAATGATCCACATGGCCACTCATATCCATGTGGGAATGGTGATGCAACCTCTACCACATTGGTGCTTCATTGCATTCCAATGTTGCATTCTAGCATGTTCTAGGGCTTTCTGACCATGGTTTGGCACATGGAGTGTCATTACATGTTCTCTTTCCAAACCACAATTACCAACATGGCCACACATACTTAGGTGGGTGCGATGATGCAACCTCTTCCACATCGGTGCTCCATTGCATTCCAATGTTGCATTCCAGCATGCTCTAGGGCTTTTTGACCATGGTTTGGCACATGGAGTGTCATTGCATGTGTTCTTTTCCAATCCACAATGACCCGCATGGCCACACACAATTAGGTGTCTGTGGTGATGCAACCTCTGCCACACTGGTGCTCCATTGCGTTCCAATGTTGCATTCTTGCATGTTCTAGGGCTTTCTGACCATGGTTTGGGACATGGAGTATCATTACATGTGTTCTTTCCAAACCAAAATGACCCACATGGCCACACACACTAAGGTGGGTGTGGTGATGCAACCTCTGCCACACTGGTGGTCCATTGTATTCCAATCTTGCATTCTAGCATGTTCTAGGGATTTCGGACCATGGTTTGACACATGGAGTGTCATTACATGTGTTCTTTCCAACCCATAATGACCCACATGGCCACACACACTCATGTGGGTGTGGTAATGCAACCTTGCCACACTGGTGCTCCATTGCATTCCAATGTTGCATTCCAGCATGTTCTAGGGTATTCTAACCATGGTTTGACACATTTAGTGTGATTGTATGTGTTTTTTTCCAAACCACAATGACCCACAGGACCACACTCTCTCAGGTGGGTGAGGTGATGCAACATCCGCCACACTGGTTCTCCATTGCGTTCCAATGTTGCATTCCAGCATGTTTTTGGGCTTTCTGATCATGGTTTTCCACATGGAGTGTCATTGCATGTGTTGTTTTCCAAACCACAATGACCCACAGGGACACACTCTCTCAGGTGGGTGTGGTGATGCAACATCTTCCACACTGGTGCTCCATTACGTTCCAATGTTGCATTCTAGGATGTTCTAGGGCTTTCTGACCATGGTTTGGCACATGGAGTGTCATTATATGTGCTCTTTCAAAACCAGAGTGACCCACATGGCCATACACACTCAGGTGGGTGTGGTGATGCAACCTTTGCCACACCGGTACTCCATTGCATTCTAAGGTTGCATTCCAGCATGTTCTAGGGCTGTTTAACCATGTTTTGGCACATGGAGTGTCATTGCATGTGTTCTTATCACAAACACAATGACTCACATGGCCACACACAATCAGGTGGGTGTGGTGAAGCAACCTCTACCACACTGGTGCTCCATTGCATTCCAATGTTGCATTCTAGCATGTTCTAGGGATTTTTCACAATGGTTTCGCACATGGAGTGTCATTACATGTGTTCTTTCCAAACCACAATGACCCACATGACCACACACACTCAGGTGGGTGTGGTGATGCAACCTCTACCACACTGGTGCTCCATTGCATTCTAATGTTGCATTCTAGCATGTTCTAGGGCTTTCTGACCATTCTTTGACACATGGGGTGTTAGTACATGTGTTCTTTCCAAACCACAATGACCCAGATGGCCACACATACTCAGGTGGGTTTGGTGATGCAACCTTGCCACTAGTGCTCCATTGCATTCCAATTTGCATTCTAGCATGTTCTAGGGATTTCTGACCATGGTTTGGCACATGGAGTGTCATTACATGTGTTTTTCAAAACCACAATGACTCACATGTCCACACACACTCAGCTGGGTGTGATGATGCAACCTTGCCATACTGGTACTCCATTACATTCCAATGTTGCATTCTAGCATGTTCTAGGGTTTGCTAACCATGGTTTGGCACATGGAGTGTCATTGTATGTGCTCTTTTCCAAACCACAATGACCCACATGGCCACACTCTCTCAGGTGGGTGTGGTGATGCAACATCTACCAGACTAGTGTTCCATTGCGTTCCAATGTTGCATTCCAGCATGTTCTAGGCACCAATATGATATGGGGTGGCCCAATCTTGTCATCAAGCACTTGTTGATGATGATAATGGTGGATAGATAAATAGCATGTAGCTATGAACTCTCCCGCTCAAACACTGGTGCCAATGCAACAACTCTCGAACCCTGTGGGATATTCACAACACCACGCTCTTGCGCACGGTAATACCCCCGGGATAAGGGTTAAACAAATATTAGACCTTAGGTTGACATAAGTTTAACCTAGAGCTCGAGGATATTCAGTGAGAAATAGGTAACACAACAGTAACCCTATGACACAAAAATTATTAAAGCAAGCTCATAACTGAGTGAAGAACCAAAATATTACAAGCAGAGGTCACTGACCACAAACATCAAACAACAGAAGGCAAATTATGCTATTAAGTATAGCAAACTTAAAAAATGGCCTAAGAGGCCTGAAGCATAACGGTGACGTCCCAGCCCATAGATTCCAGGTTGCTGGCCGGGAACCCCAAGCTACTCGTCGGTGTCGATGTCGTACCAAACTTGTCTTCAGGGGAACACTTACTCTGCTACAAAATTATCAACAAAGGAAGGGTGAGTACAGGGTGTACTCCGCAAGACTTATGGCTGGTGGGGTTATTTTGCATAAAGACAACTTTGTATTGTAAAACAAGAGGGAGAAGAAGCTCGTCTAATCAGAATATTTTAAAAGGGGATAATAGAGCGACATCTCTGAAGAATTTATCTTTATCTTGATATCCACCAAAGTAATCCTCATCTCACAACTAGGATCACCCACTCATACCCAAGAGGAAGAATCCTTAAGCACACGGTTATCTGCCAAGTGTTACGATTAGGTTAAAGTTCTCTATCATCTTAGAATTCGGTCAACAAGCGTTCATAACCCTGAACACGGCTTTTCGAAAAGATTTAACCCTGCAGGGGTGTACAACTTTACCCACACGTACCAACCAACTCTTAATGCCAAGCTATTAGCCCTCTTACTTGGAAGGCCGGCGGAAGGTGGTTGGACACGACCTTTCCCTTGCTTTCGCCGAGACCATGAGTCACGCCCTAAGGATGGTTCCGTCGTAATGGGTCAAATCCCGAAGTCGGTCCCTAGAGATGTGGGCGGGGTTGGTTTACCAGGGGCGCTATCTACCCCAAGCAACCCCGACCATGCTTACCTACCTGTATGAATGCACCTCCTTCACCGCCTTCGAGAACAACCAGAATGCATATGTCGAATGGAACGCCCGAACTATGTGACTCATGGAATCTACTAGTCAAGTTAGTTACTCATGAGGTTTTATAGGCCCCGTGTGGCTGTACGCTCTTCTCGGTTCCAAAGGCAAGAACTCGGTTCCTAGTAGTGTAAAGCATGGGACGAGATAAACCACATCCCACCATGGCCTCCCATACAAGCCTTAGCATGTTTAACCTTTATCACTAACCTTACGTCATCTGTATACCTCGATCTCCTGTCATACTAGATTGTCTACAAATGGTACATCATCTGTATGAACCAGCACTGACGGCTAAGCATGGCTAAGCAAGACACGGATAAATAGCTCTAACAGTGCACACAAGCCAAACCTAGTTATACTAGGAGCAGTGGATCAGGTAATATAAGCGCAAAGGGAGTAATGCAACAGACATGATACTCTATTTATCGATAAAACGCCACGGTAGAATCGTATGCATCATGGCAAGAAATGAAATACTTTGAAAGCATGGGATTATATCATGTGTGGGGCTACCCTTGCCTTTGCCTGTTGATAACCAAAGAGAAGATCTTCGGAAGCCTTGAACTTGACTTGATTACAGTTGGTCAAGTATTGATCTTTGATCTTTGATGGTGTTGATCTCGGTCTTCGATCTTGATCTCGATATCGTATTCTACCGGGAAGAACCAAACACACAAAAGAAAGGGGAACAATAATCAACACATGGCATCGATGCAATGCTTAAGCAAGGATGATGATATGACAAGTTTAATAGTATTGAAATGAAACCCTAAAGCATGCTTTCCAATTTAAGCGGGATCTGAGGGGTCCAAACCCTAAAACAGGAGAGATCCCGGAATCACCTACAGGGGTTCATTTAGTTCTCTAATTAATCTTGCAATTAAAGTTGTTGAACAATGCATGATTACGAGTCTATTGTAAAGATCTCACTGAATTTATATGATTAAAGTTGTTGAACAATACATATTTTTCTGACTTAATATGAATTAGTTATTGAATTTATAAGATTAACTAAATTTCTGAAATTATTAAAACAATCAAAAGCTTTATTGCATCAGCATGACGCAATGCTGACATCATATAGGGCACCGAACTGTTTTGTATAGAGGTTGGACTAGCCTCAGCCACTGACGGATGGGCACATGGCCAGGTCATCATGCCACACGGCGGTCAAAGGTCAGTGGGGTTTATGGGCCACGTCATCACAACATCACGGTGATGTCACCCTAACGCCCACCGTCAGGTGGTCACCGGCGGCGGCATTAGGGAGCACGCGAAGCTGGGAGGCGAGGTGGGTTCGACTCGGCGCAACAAGGCGGACCTAAATGAGGCGGTGCCGCTTGCTAACGATTGTCGGAACAGCGACTGCGTCGGTGAATGGTGGCGGAGCACATCGAGCTACGACGCGGGGATGAACCAGGGCGGGAGAGGGGCAACGAGATGGTCTAGAAGGACCACAAGCTCACCGGGAGCGTGAAGACGTGGTCGGCGAGGCAGGGTGCAGTCTGCAATGATGGCGAGGTCAATGGCGACGGACGTCGGACTCAAGGAAGAGGATATCTATGGCGGCGATTAAGGGCTCCCCTCCTAGATTCCTTCGGCGAGAAGACTCAGAACATCGAGGCGGTGCTTCCGGCAGGCTCAGATCAGCGAGGGGAGGCCGGAGACGGCGGTTCTACATGGCGGCCAGAGCTAGGGTTTCGGGCTCCAGAAGGGGAACGTGAGAGAGAGGGCACGGGGATGAGGAGAAGAGGGCTACGACACGAGGCGGTCTTATGTCCTCCAGAATAGTAGCAGAGTGGGGATCTTGGCGCCGGGAGGATCAACAGCACGAACAGCGACAACAAGATGCTCGCCGTCGTCAACGAAGATGACGAGCAAGCGCTTCGAAGCGGTATGGGCTGCGGGTGGGCTCCACTTGGGTCGTGAGCTGCTACACAAGGGCGACAGGGATAGAAGGGAGAGGGAGAGAGGCAATCTAGGCTGGGCCTGGTTCGGCTCTGGCTCATTTTTTATTTGCAAAACCTTTTTCCAATTTGTTTTATGTTTTCTCCTTTGTAACTTCAAATAGAACATTGTTTTGGGTATTTTAAAAATACCAAAGGCTTTATGAAATTATAGCAAATATTGCGGGGCCCTATTAGTCCATTTGGGCTCCACACTTTTGAACTTTTCAAAATACAAAAACTATTTTGAATTCATTTGAGAGATAGGGAAAAATAGTTAGGGTTTAGGGTTTTGCTTTATTTATTTTGCATGCACTTTTAAAATATGATGCTCATGATAATTCTCGAAGAAACCCTAATTAAGGATTGACTAAAATGGGGCGTTACAGCTCTATCGCCTTACGAGAATCTCGACCAGAGATGCCAAAGGTAGGAAAGAAGGAAGGAACATGGTCACTCTAAGGATAAGAGGGAAACACGCTGAACAATACACGAGTATCGCATGGTCAACTCTGTGAAAGAGTGTTTAAAAACAACTCTAAGATGATGAACATGAAACACATCAAGGTAAAGGAGGAAACAAGAGGAGAAAATTTCAAGTTGTTAGATAATTGGTCTTCATAAGGATTGAGACCATGGAGTTTCAGAAGAGTTTTAAGCTTCTGAAAGGGAAAGCTTACAACAGAAAGAACATATCCACAGACTTTGAGATACGAAACTCTACTAAACAACTTAGATAGAGCTTCCAAGGTACATAGATAGATCAAGAGAACCAAGTTGTTGAACTACCTTTGATAAAGATGGATCACTCTTCGTTCAACAGAAGGCCAAGACAGAAAGGTGTTTTGTGGCGAGGACTCATAAGAGTCACAAGGAACACGTAACAAGGGAAACTTATGAGTACCAAAATCATAGTCACTCTAAGAACATGGTAGAGGAACCGAAGGAAACTCTTTCTTCATCCAAGATTACCAAAATCTTTTCCGAAGATCATGGTATCACTTTACACCACTAAGATGAATATATAATAAGATTCCTGATGACACGAGTAAAAAGAAACTTCATTTTTAGACTTCCATTACTTGGCATAGAAAGAAGCTTGCAAACATAAAGGGTATGGAGGATCAACCGAGAGACATTGAGTAACGCTACATTAAATGTTCTCCTTGATGTTCGAGAAAGCAGACATCAAGTAAAGGTCGGACTTCGGATACAAAGGAAACCATAAGAACAACTCCTATAATTAACTCATAGAAGATGCCTCATGAAGAGTGGTTGTTATTGCTGATTCAAGAGAATATGATAATAAGCCTTCTGACTAATTGTGTCAACGATTACATCAATTTTGCCAGATTTCCAAATAGACATATGTCCAAAACCTTGAAGAACACCAACCATATATCTGCTTGAGATTCAGATTCGATTAGGTGGAATGATACTTCAGACTCAACATGTCCGAATAGAAAGCTTGCGACATTTACCACAAAGGTAAAGTTACTAGATTCTCAATACATGGACTACAGTGTTAAGCTTCAATATGCACGTGAATCGGAGAAGGTTACTTCTAACATCCAGAACACATTCTTCGATATGACACGAAGGAGGTTCTCAGAAGTTTTCCAACTTTATTGCCAATTGTTCCATATGAATCTATTCTAGCTTGGAGAAGATAAGGATGTCATCGATGGACTCAACAACAAACTTATCGAGATACTCCAGAAAGATGGACTCATATATTGTATGAACAAGGCAAAGTAGTGGTCAGACCAACGGACATGAGGATGTACTAAAGTGAAACATCACGAGTAGCAACATTATTAAAATAGTCCTTGGAACTAACTTTGATTGACGACAACCCAAATCAAATCAAAAGAGGGGAGATGACATATCCATGAAGGGAATACCATCTTTCTTCATTAGGAACGAAACTAGACAACCCTTTAAGATGATCTAAGTCAGATAGAACTTTTGTCTTACAACTCTCCAAGTTATTGTTTAAGCTCTGCCCCTTCTCTGTTCTCTTCCTCCATTGCCCTCGCCTCTCGAAACCAGCCCTAATTCCCCTTCTCTGGCTGCTTCTCGTCGACAGGTACACCAGAGCTGCGAGGAAGGCCGAGAGCTCCGAGCCGCATCGTTGAAGCCACGACGCATCCAACCACCCGAAGCTGACGTGCCGCCCCTCGTTCGACTTCTCGTCCTCGACCGCATCGAACCACGTCGTTGCCAACCCATCTCCGTCCTAGGGGAAGCCTCCCCGCCTCCCGCCAGTCCTGCTAGGGTTTCCCCTCATTGCCGTCTAGTCTGGCGAGGACGACGAAGCCAGGCCGTTAGATCTATTTTAGATCCAATGGTCAGCAGAGCCCCGTACCCCTTCGCCCCCTCTATGCCTATGACATGCAGGCCCAACCGCGGATTTCAAACCTAGGCGCTCCCGCACGCGTGCGGCCGAGCCAATGGGCCGGCCCAGCCCGGAGCAGGCCTTGCCCCCAGGCCACTAAACCCCCTCCCTTTTTATTTAAATAGCCAAATTAATTCCCAGAATTTGTTCTATAGCTTTAATTCCACCAAATATTATCTGTGTAGTATTTTGACTTGGTTCAAATTTTGTAGAGTAGCCTAAGTAATTATATATTGCATGGCACTGGTAGCTAGTCAAAATCATGTCTGTGCTTTTACTAGGAATTATAGTGCTAGAAATGTTCTGTTTTGAGTATTTAATCTATAACAATAACTCTGGAGCTCAGAAAAATATAAAACTAATTTCCAGGCCTTGCCTGTAAACATACCTGCTGAACAAAATTGAAATCATCCAATTTGGATGTGTATATCCTCTGTTCTTATTTTCCAAAAATATGGACAAAAGATTCTTACTTAAATTTCAGAGGTTGTTGTGTAGCTAATTTTGGGATGAAACCATCTCCCAGAGTTAGGCCTCTGTTAGTACTACTTAGTCCTGGAAGGGCATATTTTTTGGCTATGTAGTTGTGCCATGGGAATTTTAGTACTAGATTCAGTACTGTTTTCTGTATTTTCATTGTTAAAAATCAACCCTAATAGATAAAAACATGAAATCACTTGGGTTGGCTTAGTTTTCTCTATACCTACCCAGAAAAGTAATTTTTGGTCACTGTTCACCAACTTGTTTTGGTCGAGTCACCTGATTGTGTTATAATCTAGTTTGGACCATTAAAATCACCAAATAAGTTTAGGTTAAGCTTTTTGATTGATTCTAGTGGCATTGTACTTCTAGGATATGTAGCTACTTGTGTTTGGTTGGGTTTGTTCAATTGAGCATCTGTTTTGTACTGATTGTGTTGTTGTCCTTTGGATGATGATTGGTGTTGTGGTTTGATTAATTTCCCCTTTGCGACGATAGATACGAATGAGGATGAGTTTGAGGATGGTACTTGGGAGGATTTTAAAGAAGAGGACCAGGAACAAGCTGCCAATAAGGCAAGCCACCTACAAGTTCATGAGACTTGTCCCATATTTATTTTATGCACCTTGTTTTACTTACTCTTACTAATGCATTGTTTAACCGCTATATTGTTATTTATATCTATTATGGTATTGGTTTGGCTCCACCAAACTTATGCCTATGGTACTGTTTAAGTACTTCCCCTTAGTATTACCTATCCCTTCCCTAGTAGTTAAGGTGGTTTACTATACCACAACCCCTTGGAAACCCCGGTTTAGCCTACCAAAAACTCTAGGTTGGGAACCCGATGGCAAGAAGGGTTTTTACAAAGGTTTTGGACAGAAAACCTTGGCAAGTGGGACTTGCCGAGTGATTTTAAAATGAATTTGGTTCTGTTCAACAAGTGGTGGCACTAAAGAAGGAGATGAAGGAAAAACTGTTTTTGAAAACGCACCCGGTTCTATGTAGTTTTGCCAGAACAACTACCCTGTGCAACCACACTACCCCTATATGGGAAGGGGCTTGACCCGAAAGTGGTCCTCTCTGATGCAAGTGCCTCGCAACTACTATAGGGGATGGCGATCCCCGGAGGCTGGGACTTCTCCCGAAAGGTCCATGTGGGACATCGACCTAGAGAAGGAATGAACTGTCTGCGGGCAGCCAGGCGTTACTATGAGCCCCTCATTGAAAGAGCCCACTATGTGAAGTGTAAACTGCGCTCCAGTTGGTCCTCGGTACCCGACGTCCCAGTTTTTGAGGGGAGTAACACTCATAGCGTAGGCGCTTGTGTTAAGAGTGGATTATCCATAACGTCTCGTCCGGTTATCCGAAACCCGCATACTAGTTTATGGTGATCCACGACTGTTCGCGGCGGATGTATCGGATCTTGTGGGTAAAGTGTAAAACCTCTATAGAGCGTAAATCTATTCGAATAGCCGCGTCCACGGTCATGGACAGTTGAAAGGTTGCTGCTTAGTGGTGCTGGTTTTGATTTACAAAAAGGTTTTCAAAAAAGAGATTCGGCCATGGGATGGTCGAATGGCATGAAGGATAGACCATGGGATGGTCAGACCTAGAGGAAGAAGTTCTCATGGGATGACCAAAGGCAAAAGAGAAAAAGGGGTGATCCCATCCTAGTAGTTCAAGCTTTTCCCAACTACTCTACACCTAAAAGTTTTATAAAGAGCTACCACTCTTACAAATAGCCCATTGGAGCCATCCTATCCATATCCATATTGCATAATCTTTGGTCATTTCCTTGTATGGTGGTTTGCGAGTACATTCAAAAGTACTCACTGGCAATGTCCTAGGCTATCAACTTGGCTAGATTATGAGCAGGATGAAGGAGATGATGGAGGGTACGACGACGATTTCGCGAACTAGGGCATTACTCTGAGTCATTGTAACTACCTCGGTGAATTACGCTCCTAGTTCAAGCCTGGATGATCAGAAATGGTTGAAATAGTACGGTGGGGCCCAAATGCTACTCACAGGTAGACCTTTCGGCCGTCCCAACCATTTCCAAACATCGGGACAAGAACGGGCGGCGTAATCGGCAGGCGAAGGGATCAACTACATACACAAATGAGTATGTATGCAAGCCACCATACAATAGTACATCAGAGCCATTCCATCTAAAAAGAAAGGAAATATAGCAGCATGCCATCGGCAAGATCCAAATGTCCTAGATAGATATAATAGTTTAGGATATCTCCTCATACATCAATCAACAGTATCAAGCGGGCGGAAGACAAAATCCAGTGCGGATAAGAAGCAAATCGGCATAAGATGCCCCATAAATAAGCACATCCATACAGATCTCACGGATCCCGTTCCCGGAATCTCTACGAATGATCGTTGCCCACATCGTTCGTCTCTTCCACCAGATCCATCTTGCAGTGTACTGTTCATACAACCAATAATTTATCGTGTGAGACCCTAGGGTAATTTTCAGCAAGTCTTTATGCCTCTAAAGGGGACACAACCTGGTGTGACGCAATTGCAGCAAAAGATAAACCCTAGCAATTCTATAGATACTCGCTAACCATCCGCCTAACCAGATATAGACGAATGTCCGTGAATTAATAACAACAGTTATAACGGTAATCTTAACAGATCCATCCTCCTCCTCGCTTACCGACGAGGAAGAACAACCCCATCCGTTGGCGGTTTTATTATCCATTCCGTGAGTATTGCACTATTTACTAATCGGTACCTAGTCTAGTCAAATTATAAGGTACTTTAGTTATGCTTGTCTATGATCGAAACGTGCTCCAAGTCATCCATAACGCGGACACGGCTTTGAAAGTTTTACCCTGAGGGTGCACAAATAACAACACACTCGATATGCCTCGGAAAAACCAAATCAAAACCCAACGAGGCGATCACGACAAAGCAATCACAGGATTCTGAAATATTTGGGGCCACCCCATTGAGCTACCATAGCGAAGTTAGCTGACTCGAGACGGTCTCAAGGTTTGTGGAGCCGGTATGTAAGCTGGGAACCGAAAGTGTGGTAGGCTTGTCGATCTGGTAAACGGGTCACGGACCTAAACAGTATAGTGTGCTCCTCGCACAATCTTAAACTAAAGCAGTAAAGCATGGCATAAGTACAGGATAGTAAAATAAATCCTCAAACTAGTTTGTGGCCCTCAAGAAATAAGAATGAATCAAGCTCTGGCTCAGGGGGGTCCATAAGCCTCCCGGATGTGGATAGCGCGAATATTCTTGGAACAGGAATCAAGTACTCGGGGTCTTACGGGACACAAGTGAGCCTGAAACCAAATAGCGAATATGGCTCACCGATGCCACTTTCATTAGTTATCCCATTACTACTCAGGTTAAGTTGTTTAGGTACCTCGTGATCCATCAGACACTCACATACCCTACACATGCTGTTCTACGACTCGCATGGCTCAAACAACTCCTGTAGTAATGGCTCATAGGGTGGAGGAACAAGCTTCGGTGGGGTTTAAAAATAAAGGCCATGCAATACTTGGGATTCAATTTAATGCAATCGCGACTCAATGATGCAATAATAAGATAGAGGCAATAGGTACTATATGTATGCAAGCATGTGGTAGTGCTTGCCTGGCAGCTCAGTTGAAGCAAAGGATGGATCTGGGTAGTGCTCCTGGTTCTCTTGATATATCCCCTGCTCAGCGTCTATTCGAAGAAGAACCAAACAAACAAGGCCAACATAAATAAAGTGCACAAGCATATGATTAAAATGCATCAAGCAAACAATCATGCCATGATGAATGATGCACAATTTGCATGGCATTAACGTAGCATGGCATGGGTGAGGTGTGAAATACAATAATAAAGCATTTAATTGAGTTTTGGCCCCATTTTATTTCCATTTTAGTTGCTGTCCACGTTATATTTATATGATGCATGCTTCAAACCAAACCAAGGAATGCATAAACAGAAAGGTCTCGTCGAGCTAATCATTTTAGACATATCATTTGTTAAATTTGGACTTATAAAACAAAAGTTATTAATTATTTAGGAAAAGGGGCATTTATTGTAATTTAAATAAACTTGGAATTTTAAATGTTCAAAATATATTTTGAAGGTTATATTTGAAATCTTCATATTTTTCTGATTTGAAAACACATATTATAAGTATTATTTGGATTAATATTTGAAAAGATATTTAAAAACAGAAATATATTTGAATTTGAAATAATTAGAAAAAGATTTGAATTTAAAACAGAAAACAGACAAATACTTTTGTTACTCGGGATGAGCCAGACACAGACGCTGACGGGCGGGCCTCTCTGTGATCAGGACACCTGCGAAGCTTTTCTCACCATGAGCTAAGCGAGCCAGCAAGCTGACCAGCCGGGCCAGCGGTCCACGTGCAGTGGTGGGATCGTCGGTGACAGGCGACCCAGGACTGCGGGTTGAGACGCATAAGGGGAGCCTTTTTATAAAACGCACAGCGGCAGACAGGTGGGGTCGGCAGGAGTGCGGGTTGAGGAAAACAAAAAGGGAGGGGGTTTTCTGCAAAACGTCGCCGCGACACTGTTTTTCTTCCTCTCTCTCTGATGAAAAAGACAGCGGCAGCACGCGCGGCACGGGGCTTCGATCTCGCGATCTAGGGCTCGCGCGCGGAGGCGGATCCACTACGGTGGTCTGGGCTTGGTGACAGGGAGGTGGCCGTGGCCTAGATAGGGCTGGTTTGGCGCTGGCGGCATGAGCCAGCTGCCTTGAAGGCGCTCGATGGAAGGGCCGGCTGATCTAGACGGTGAAGGCGAGGCGGACCATGTCTAGGGGATGCAGGGGCTCACCGAGAGGTTGTCGGTGGCGCTGGATCGGGCAGGGGCGCTGGCGATCAACGGCGATGCAGACGGACAGATGGTCTAGGGTTTCGGCTCGGGCGGCGCTGGTACTGGCGGCTCCGGCGCTCCTCCTCCTCGACGGCGGGTACAGGCGGCCTCCTAGGCGTCTCCTCGTTCTCCCTGGCTTCTTCTCGGACGTGCTGTGCTGATGGATCGACTGGGCGTGGTGGAGGCCGACGGTGGCGGCGAGAGGGAGGTTGGCGTCGGTGGGGAGGAACGGCAGGGAGAGGGGGCGTCCTGGGGTGGATCTGGGGATGGCAGAGAGGTGGTAGGAGGAGGGTAAAGCCGAGAGGGAGAGAGAGATGCCGTGGGGGTGGAGTAGATGGAAAAGGTGGCTCGGCCACCTTTCCTCTCCTTGCTCACGTGCTAGGCAGGGCAGGACCAGGGCAGGGCAGGGGCTTCCAGGTGGGGACGGGTGAGGCCAAGGGGTGGCAGCTGGGTGGCTCGGCTGGTGGGGCATGCATCTGAGAGAGGAGAGAGAGAGGGTAGCTTGGGTGGGTGCTAGGGTGGGAGCTAGGGTAGGAGGGAGAGGGTATGGCTCGGGTGGGGTTAGAGGGAGCCTTGGCCAGGCTTGTGTGGTGGAGGGGTGGCGGGTGGCATGGTGGGGCCAGCGAGGTGAGAGAAGCGGTAGGCCGAGAGAGAGAGAGAGGAGGGGACTTAGGGTTTAGGTGAGAGGGGTATGGGGTTAAGGTTAGATTAGGGAGGGTCTAGGTTTAGGAGTGAGGGGGGTATGGTTTTAAGCAAGATCAAATTAAGATCAAGCTAAAAGGAGGGAGAGATAGATGAGAGATGGCATGATCCATCCAAAACAAGTAAAATCCAAAAGACAAGCAAAAGATGTACTTGCATGGCCCATGCAACTATTTAATGCCATGTTGATTCTTGTGAAAACAATATTATTTCATGGCATTATTATTATGCATCCCAAAATTGGAGTAAGGCCCAAGCAAAAGAATTTAGAAAGAATTCCAAGTGGAGTATATGGAGATGACCACATTGGATTATATTTGGGGCTTGCTAGTGTGTATATGCCACTAGGTATTTAATAAGCCCTCAAAAATACCCCAACATGATGATAACCCCAAGACCACACATATGGAAGCTAGGAAAGGTTCCACTCACAAGGCATGCAAAGGTGGCCATGTGGCTCTCATGTTTCAATATTGTGAAAACAACATGATGCTAAGATGAGAGCATGTGGAATAGAATTGGATCCATCCCAACCCACATGAGCTAGAGGTAAACTCACTAAATGCTAAGCTCATATTTAGTGGGATGGTGGAACTATAAGGTGGTGAAAGAAAAGGTGGTGGAGTTAATAAGAGATATGCCCCCAACTCAACTTGGGCATCAAACAATATATCAAGAACCAAATACAATATCAAGAGGCAAATACAATTAATAATGCATATGAGATAAGAACCAAAAGGAAAAGAGTTTTATATGATGCTCAAATGCAAGGTGGCATGATGACATGAGCATGATATAATGATGATGCAACAATTATATATTTGAAGGTAGCATCTATATAGACTAGGCTAGTAGCATTGCAATTGTTAGACAATTGGGATGCTACAACTCTCCCCCACTAAACAAGAATCTCGCCCCGAGATTCCTAGGAAAAGAAAACAGCACAAGGATAGGCGGGTGTCCGAACGAAGGTGACCCTCACGTTCCCAAGGTGATGAAGAACTGAATGGTGCGACCACTACACCTTGCGAAACTTGCTAGACTTGTTGCGAGTCTTGCGTTTGCTAGAGAAACAACTGTTAGAAGAGTTGAAGGATTGTCGTGAGACAAGAAGGATAGGATGGACATAGCTCCGGTATTCTCAAGAAACATGATAAGAGAAAAAGGACCACTTGAGAAAGAAAGGACAGGATGATGTTGCATGGATAAAGAAAGGCACACCGATAAGATTAAAGATTTACCGATACTAGAGAGGATGAATCTTTGTCTCGCCGGAAGAAAAGAGCTAGATTAGAGAGGTTTTGAAGCACTATGACAATAGCATCGTATTCTCTCTCGGATTTTTGAAATGAATTTCGAAACAATATTGCCTTCAAACAATAGAGTCCCTTGATATGAACAGAAAGATTTAGCTAGACATCGCCGGATTAGATTCTTGTTGCGCCGGTAATACTCCGAAGGATCACGCAATTGAGGTGCGCGGATATAACTTCTAGAGATGGATGTGAAGCCAGATTACCACAGAAAAGAATTGATAGAACAGAGAGAGAGATAGCTTCCTTTCATCTTGTTTGGGGATGTCGAGCACCGGTAGAAAGACGAGGACCGAAAAGAGTTTGCGTTTGTTTCCACCAGATAATTGAAGATTTTGCTCTGTGTAGGAAAGATAGATCATCATCGAGAGATTATTGATCACTTTCTTCGAGAGGGCACTCCGGAAAGACAAGGACGAAAGTAAAAGTATCGAGGGATAAAGGCCACTTCTAACTTCCGTGGAATGAGTGAATCACAATAATCCCCCAATTCAATGTACAAGAGCGAATGATAAGAGTAGTGGTATGGTAGCTACTCCATCCCGCACTCAAAGCATTACTCCGCACATGAATAGGAAACTAAGCAACCCAACTACCGAAACAGACTGAAGATATTGACACGAGGAGCTCATGGAACTTCGTTAGCAAACCAGGATAGATGCAAATGATACGCCGGATTCAAGATAGATAAGGGTGATGATGTCGTCGTCTTGTCGGAAGTACCAAGCCACCGGAAAGATATGAAGGAAGATCATGGAGACAACTGCACGATTCCACAGACAAAGAAAAAGATAGCACCACTTGAACAGAAGGATTACGAAAGATCTGAAAAGTCTTCATGGCCTCCGGTGGATTGAGCATAGATGGTAGAGCGAGAGGGTTTCACGAGATCACTTGACGAGACTGAGGTGAAAGAACTCCATGTTCTTGAAAAGATTGAGAGAGATTTAGCAGTCTTGGTAAAAACTTTAGCAGAACGACGATGATAACTTGCCAACAAGGAACAACTCCGGATTGGTTGAAGATGGAAGATGGAATTAACAATGAACTTGCTGATTCCAGAATTGAAGCGATCTATTTAGCAGAAGGACGTGGCCGAGATAGGTGACTTGAAAAAGTCAGAGTTCTCACTTTGAGACTTTGCACACAGGCAGTGTTCTCAAGGCTTGAGAGAAAAGACATAGATGATCTTCCATGTCCTTCCATTGATATAGAATAGGCAAGCATATTATCAACATATACCACCAAGGATTAACAAGATATTCCCAGAATATCAAGTTCAAAAGGCGAGAGAAACGAACAAATGCTCGAAACACTTTCTGAGCTCAACGCTCTTTGAAAGATCATTATTACGAGCACGGGTTCGTGTTGAAGAAGATGCACTGGAAGAATAGATTATCTGGTCCTTCAGAAGAAGAAGAGATGTCACCTGATTCACATTGTCGATTGGGTCACCGGTTACAAAGATAAAGAGATCTTGGTTACGAACTGATGATATAGCTTTGCTTATGGTATGAGCTATCAGAGACGAAAAAGATGTGCCGATATGGAATTCAAAAAGATGTGCAGCATGATAAACAGATGTTAGACCACCGTAGTGCCTTGAGAAACTCCGGATTTTCAAGGTTGCTTGAATATGCATAGATATGATCACGGTGTACCCAAAATCACAGGAGTATCTTTGGCAATCCGGAGTGGTAGCATTTTCCATATTCCAATCGACACTATCATGAGTGGAATATAGCTATGCCGAGAACCAAATTACAATCACCAGCATCGGATCGACACATGTTATGTAATTAGCCCAAGAGAAAAGGAGATGAAAAGAAACTCCAAGATTAAGCGCCGGTGACAAAAGAATGAGTTAGCATGAACATGCTGATAAAAGAGAGATAGATAATGTTTCACACACGACTGAAAAGGAGTGTGGAAACAAAGATGGATCAAAGAAAATTTTTCCGCAATTTTCGGCATTAAAATACCAATAAATGCGCAAAACCACTTAGCAGATAGAGATTAGCAACAGATGGTTACACAGAAAGAGGAGTTGCTAGAAGGAAGAACACCCTTAAGAAGATGGCACCGGTTAACAAGGAGTCAGATATATCGTGCCGGTTTTCAAAAGCCTGTCAGTATGGAATGTACCAACAGTTGATAACCAAAAGGCAGATAGAGGCCACAAACTGGATGCAACAGATAGACAAGGAATTACACACACACACACTCACACACACAGATACACAACCTATGGTACTACGGAAACCCAGAACACGTGAATCCTAGTTTGAATTTTAAGAAGAGGATTGAAAACGTTACACTTCCTTACCAGAAAAGGTGGTGGTTGGGTAAGAAGAAAAATGGAAGCAGTCCTACTCTCGCGTTTTGTTTTTTCCTAGTATACATAACTACCAAAATATTTGCTAGACAGACAACGACCATTTGGCTGAGACCCTGAAGGTCGGGATGGCTCTGATACCAATTGTAACTACCTCGGTGAATTACGCTCCTAGTTCAAGCCTGGATGATCAGAAATGGTTGAAATAGTACGGTGGGGCCCAAATGCCACTCACAGGTAGACCTTTCGGCCGTCCCAACCATTTCCAAACATCGGGACAAGAACGGGCGTGTGTCGGCGAAGGGATCAACTACATACACAAATGAGTATTTATGCAAGCCACCATACAATAGTACATCAGAGCCATTCCATCTAAAAAGAAAGGAAATATAGCAACGCCATACGGCAAGATCCAAATGTCCTAGATAGATATAATAGTTTAGGATATCTCCTCATACATCAATCAACAGAGTATCAAGCGGAAGCGGAAGACAAAATCCGGGTACGGATAAGAAGCAAATCGGCATAAGATGCCCCATAAATAAGCACATCCCGCCCACAGATCTCACGGATCCCCGTTCCCGGAATCTCTACACCGAATGATCGTTGCCCACATCGTCCATCTCTTCCACCCAGTATCCATCTTGCGAGTGTACCTGTTCATCTGAACCAATAATTTATCGTGTGAGACCCTAGAATTTTCGGCAAGTCTTTATGCCTCTAAAGGGGACACAACCTGGGGTGAAGCAATTGCAGCAAAAGATAAACCCTAGCAATTCTATAGATACTCGCTAACCATCCGCCTAACCAGAGATAGACGGATGTCCGTGAATTAATAACAACAGTTATAACAATTATAACGGTAATCTTAACAGATCCATCCTCCTCCTCGCTTACCGACGAGGAAGCGGACGAACAACCCCCATCCGTTGGCAGTTTTATTATCCATTCCGTGAGTATTGCACTATTTACTAGTCAGGTACCTAGTCTAGTCAAATTATAAGCGGTACTTTAGTTATGCTTGTCTATGATCGTGCTCCAAGTCGTCCATAACCGGACACGGCTTTGAGAAAGTTTTACCTGGGGTGCACAAATAACAACACACACTCGATATGCCTCGGAAAAACCAAATCAAAACCCAACGAGGCGATCCACGACAAAGCAATCACAGGATTCAGAAATATTTGGGGCCACCCCATTGAGCTACCATAGCGAAGTTAGGCTGACTCGAGACGGTCTCAAGGTTTGTGGAGCCGGCTGTAAGCATGGAACCCGAAAGTGTGACTGGGCTTGTCGATACAGCGTAAACGGGTCACGGACCTAAACAGTATAGTGTGCTCCTCGCACAATCTTAAACTAAAGCAGTAAAGCATGGCATAAGTACAGGATAGTAAAATAAATCCTCAAACTAGTTTGTGGCCCTCAAGAAATAAGAATGAATGAAGCTCTGGCTCAGGGGGGTCCATAAGCCTCCCGGATGTGGATAGCGCAAATATTCTTGGAACAGGAATCAAGTACTCGGGGTCTTACGGGACACAAGTGAGCCTGAAAAACCAAATAGCGAATATGGCTCACCGATGCCACTTTCATTAGTTATCCCATTACTACTCAGGTTAAGTTGTTTAGGTACCTCGTGATCCATCAGACACTCACATACCCTACACATGCTGTTCTACGACTCGCATGGCTCAAACAACTCCTGTAATGGCTCATAGGGTGGAGGAACAAGCTTCGGTGGGGTTTAAAATTAAAGGCCATGCAATACTTGGGATTCAATTTAATGCAATCGCGACTCAATGATGCAAGAATAAGATAGAGGCAATAGGTACTATATGCATGCAAGCATGTGGTAGTGCTTGCCTGGCAGCTCAGTTGAAGCAAAGGATGGATCTGGGTAGTGCTCCTGGTTCTCTTGATATATCCACCTACGTCTATTCGAAGAAGAACCAAACAAACAAGGCCAACATAAATAAAGTGCACAAGCATATGATTAAAATGCATCAAGCAAACAATCATGCCATGATGAATGATGCACAATTTGCATGGCATTAACGTAGCATGGCATGGGTGAGGTGTGGAATACAATAATAAAGCATTTAATTGAGTTTTGGCCCCATTTTATTTCCATTTTAGTTTCTGTCCACGTTATATTTATATGATGCATGCTTCAAACCAAACCAAGGAATGCATAAACAGAAAGGTCTCGTCGAGCTAATCATTTTAGACATATCATTTGTTAAATTTGGACTTATAAAACAAAAGTTATTAATTATTTAGGAAAAGGGGCATTTATTGTAATTTAAATAAACTTGGAATTTTAAATGTTCAAAATAAATTTTGAAGGTTATATTTGAAATCTTCATATTTTTCTGATTTGAAAACACATATTATAAGTATTATTTGGATTAATATTTGAAAAGATATTTAAAAACAGAAATATATTTGAATTTGAAATAATTAGAAAAAGATTTGAATTTAAAACAGAAAACAGACAAATACTTTTGTTACTCGGGATGAGCCAGACACAGACGCTGACGGGTGGGCCTCTCTGCTGACTGGGACACACGCGCGCAGAAGCTTTTCTCACCGCGAGCTAAGCAGGCATGACAATGACGGGCCCGACGCGCGAGCGGTCCCACGTGCCAGTGGTGGGATGCGTCGGTGACACGCGGCGACCCCAGGGACTGCGGGTTGAGACACGCAAAGCAGGGGAGCCTTTTTATAAAACGCACAGCGGCAGACAGGTGGGGTCGGCAGGAGTGCGGGTTGAGGAAAACAAAAAGGGAGGGGGTTTTCTGCAAAACGTCGCCGCGACACTGTTTTTCTTCCTCTCTCTCTGACGAAAAAGACAGCAGTGACGCGGCCTTGCACGCAGGGCTTCGATCTCGCGATCTAGGGCTCAGCCATGGCGGATCCCACTGCGGTGGTGCAGGCTTGGTGAGGGAGGTGGCGTGGCCTAGATAGGGCTGGTTTGGCGGCAGGCGGCAGCTTGAGCACGCTTGGCAGAGAGCGCTCGATGGAAGGGCCGACTGATCTAGACTGTGAAGGCGAGGCGGACCATGTCTAGGGGATGCAGGGGCTCACCGAGAGGTTGTCGGTGTCGCTGGATCGGCGGGGCGTGGCGATCAAGCGATGCAAGCAGATGATGGTCTAGGGTTTGGCTCGGGCGGCCTGGTCTGGCTCGGCGCTCCTCCTCCTCGACAGCGCAGGCGGCCTCCTAAGCGTCTCCTCGTTCTCCCTGGCTTCTTCTCGGACGTGCTGTGATGGATCGATGGGCGTGGTGGAGCCCGGTGGCGGAGAGGAGGTTGGCGTCGGTGGGGAGGAACAGCGGAGAGAGGGGCGCCCTGGGTGGATCTGGGGATGGCGGAGAGGTGGTAGGAGGAGGTAAAGCCGAGGGAGAGGGATATGCCGTGGGGTGGAGTAGATGGAAAAGGTGGCTCGGCCACCTTTCCTCTCCTTGCTCACGTGCTAGGCGAAGGCAGGACCGAGGCGAGGCGGGGCTTCCAGGTGGGGACGGGTGAGGCCAAGGGGTGGCAGCTGGGTGGCTCGGCTGGTGGGGCATGCATGCAGAGAGAGAGGAAGAGAGGGGTAGCTTCGGGTAGGTGCTAGGGTGGGAGCTAGGGTAGGAGGGAGAGGGGTATGGCTCGGGTAGGGTTAGAGGGAGCCTTGGCCAGGGCTTGTGTGGTGGAGGGGGGTAGCCGGGTGGCATGGTGGGGCCAGCTAGGTGAGAGAAGAGGGAGGCCGAGAGAGAGAGAGAGGAGGGGACTTAGGGTTTAGGTGAGAGGGGTATGGGGTTAAGGTTAGATTAGGGAGGGTCTAGGTTTAGGAGCGAGGGGGGTATGGTTTTAAGCAAGATCAAATTAAGATCAAGCTAAAAGGAGGGAGAGATAGATGAGAGATGGCATGATCCATCCAAAACAAGTAAAATCCAAAAGACAAGCAAAAGATGTACTTGCATGGCCCATGCAACTATTTAATGCCATGTTGATTCTTGTGAAAACAATATTATTTCATGGCATTATTATTATGCATCCCAAAATTGGAGTAAGGCCCAAGCAAAAGAATTTAGAAAGAATTCCAAGTGGAGTATATGGAGATGACCACATTGGATTATATTTGGGGCTTGCTAGTGTGTATATGCCACTAGGTATTTAATAAGCCCTCAAAAATACCCCAACATGATGATAACCCCAAGACCACACATATGGAAGCTAGGAAAGGTTCCACTCACAAGGCATGCAAAGGTGGCCATGTGGCTCTCATGTTTCAATATTGTGAAAACAACATGATGCTAAGATGAGAGCATGTGGAATAGAATTGGATCCATCCCAACCCACATGAGCTAGAGGTAAACTCACTAAATGCTAAGCTCATATTCAGTGGGATGGTGGAACTATAAGGTGGTGAAAGAAAAGGTGGTGGAGTTAATAAGAGATATGCCCCCAACTCAACTTGGGCATCAAACAATATATCAAGAACCAAATACAATATCAAGAGGCAAATACAATTAATAATGCATATGAGATAAGAACCAAAAGGAAAAGAGTTTTATATGATGCTCAAATGCAAGGTGGCATGATGACATGAGCATGATATAATGATGATGCAACAATTATATATTTGAAGGTAGCATCTATATAGACTAGGCTAGTAGCATTGCAATTGTTAGACAATTGGGATGCTACAGTCGGGCACCTTTTGGGCTATGGCTTGACTCGGGACCCCCGCGTTTAGTAGTACCGCTGCTTTTATCTATTTGAGCCCATGGAGGCAAGATGTAAGACTATTATTGTAAGACTTATTGTACTCGTACTGTAATGTATGTGTGTACTTTGATATCATGTCAGTTATGCTCCACGATGCACTGATCATGGGATCGTGGTGGTTTGCATAATTTGGTAATCTCAGGTGAAAATCCGGGGTCGCCACATCAGGGTTAAACAAATCTCAGACCTTAGACTGACATAAGCTTAACCTAGAGCTCGAGGATATTCAGTGAGAAATCGGTAACACAACAGTAACCCTACGACACAAAAATTATTACATCAAGCTCATAACTGAGTGAAGAACCAAAATATTACAAGCAGAGGCCACTGACCACAAACATCAAACAACGGAAGGCAAATTATGCTATTAAGTATAGCAAACTTAACAAATGGCCTAAGAGGCCTAAAGCATAACGATGACGTCCCAGCCCATAGATTCTAGGCTGCAAGCCGGGAACCCCAAGCTACTCGTCGGTGTCGATGTCGTACCAAACTTGTCTTCAGGGGAACACTTACTCTTCTACAAAATTATCAACAAAGCAAGGGTGGGTATAGGGTGTACTCCACAAGACTTATGGCTGGTGGAGTTATTTTACATAAAGCCATCTTTGTTTTGTAAAACAAGAGCGAGAAGAAGCTCGTCTGAAGAATTTATCATCATCTTGATATCCACCAAAGTAATCCTCATCTCACAACTAGGATCACCCCCTCGTACCCAAGAGGAAGCATCCTTAAGAACACGTTGATCTATCAAGTTTTACAATTAGGTTAAAATTCTCTATGATCTTAGAATTCGGTGACCAAGCATTCATAACTGTGAACACGGATTTTCGAAAAGATTTAACCCTGCAGGGGTGTACAACTTTACCCACACGTACCAACCGACTCTTAATGCCAAGCTATTAGGACTCTTCCTTGGAAGGCCGGCTGAGGGTGGTTGGACATGACCTTTACCTTGCTTTCGCCGAGACCATGAGTCACACGTTCCGCCATAACGGGTCAAATCCAGAAGTTGGTCCCTAGAGATGTGGGCGAGGTTGGTTTACCAGGGGCGCTATCTACCCCAAGCAACCCCGGCCACGCTTACCTACCTGTATGAATGCACCTCCTTCGAGAACAACCAGAATGCATATGTCAAATGGAACGCCCGAACTATGTGACTCATGGAATCTACTAGGCAAGTTACTTACTCGTGAGGTTTTCTAGGCCCCGTGTGGCTGTACGCTCGTCTCGGTTCCAAAGGCAAGAACTCGGTTCCTAGTAGTGGCAAGCATGGGACTATAAAAACCACATACAATCCTTAGCATGTTTAACCTTTACCACTGACCTTACCTCATCAGTATACCTCGATCTCTTGACATACTAGATTCTCTACAAATGGTACATCATCTGGATGAACCAGCACCGACGGCTAAGCAAGACACGGATAAATTGCTCTAACAGTGCACACAAGCCAAACCTAGTTATGCTAGGAGAAGTGGATCAGGTAATATAAGCTCAAAGGGAGTAATGCAACAAATAGGATCTCTATCTATTGATAAAAGGCCATAGTAGAATCGAATGCATCATGGCAAGAAATGAAATACTTTGAAAGCATCGGATTATATCATGTGTGGGGCTACACTTGCCTTTGCGTGTTGATAACCAAAGAGAAGATCTTCGGAAGCCTTGAACTTGACTTGATTACAGTTGGTCAAGTATTGATCTTTGATCTTCGATGGTGTTTTTCTTGGTCTTTGATCTTGATCTCGATATCGTATTATACCGGGAAGAACCAAACACCAGAAAGAAAGCACAACAATAATCAATACTACCTCTGTTTGGGATTATTAGTCCTAAGAGATTTTTTATATTGTTTGAGATTATAAGGGCTATCTCATTTATTAGTCTCTCTCGTCCAATGCATGTTCTTCTTTTTCTCTTACTTCTCTCATGCATGTAAAACTATTGGTGCATGCATATAGTAATAAGAGAGAGTTATGGCGTGTCTTGGTATTAGCAACTTGGCCCTTAGGACTAATAATACCGAACAGAGGGAGTACATGGCATCGATGCAATGCTTAAGCAAGGATGATGATATGACAAGTTTAATAGTATTGAAATGAAACCCTAAAGCATGCTTGGCAATTTAAGAGGGATCAGATGGGTCCAAACCCTAAAACAGGGCAGACCCCGGAATCACCTATGGGGGTTCATTTAGTTCTCTAATTAAACTTGCAATTAAAGTTGTTGAACAATGCATGATTATGAGTCTGTTGTAAAGATCTCATTTTTCTGAACATTTTGAAATATTATACATATTTTTCTGACTTAATATGAATTAGTTATTGAATTTATAAGATTAACTCAATTTCTAAAATTATTAAAACAATTAAAAGCTTTATTGCATTAGCATGACGCAATGCTGACATCATATAGGGCACCGAACTGTTTTGTACAGAGGTTGGTCTAGCCTCAGCCATTGACAGATGGGCCCAAGGCCAGGTCATCATTCCACGTGGAAGTCAAAGGTCAGCGGGGTCTACGGACCGCGTCATCACGACGTCACGGTGACATAACCCTGACGCCCACCATTAGGTGGTAACCGGTGGCGGCGTTGGGGAGCACGCGGAGCTGCGAGGCTAGGTGGGTTCGACTCGACGCAACAAGGCGGACCTAAATGAGGCGACGCCATTTGCTAACGGTTGTCGGAACAGCGACCGTGGTGGTGACTGGCGGCGGAGCACGTCGAGCTACGATGCAGGGATGAACCGGAGAGGGAGAGGGGCAACGAGGTGGTCCAGAAGGACCACAAACTCACCGAGAGCGTGAAGAGGCGGTCAGCAAGGCAGGGCACGGTCTGCAACAACGGCAAGGTCGATGACGACGGATGTCGGGCTCGAGGAAGACGACGTCTATGGCGGCGATTAAGGGCGCCCCTGCTCAATTCCTTCGGCCAGAATACTCAGAATGGCAAGGCGGTGTTTCTGGCAGGCTCAGATCAGCGAGGGGAGGCCGGAGACGGCAGTTCTACGTGGCGACCGGAGCTAGGGTTTTGGGCTCCAGAAGGGGAACGTGAGAGAGAGGGCGTGGGGAAAGAGTGAGAGGATGAGGAGAAGAGGGCTACGACACGAGGCGGTCTTATCTCCTCCAGAACAGCAACGGAGCGGGGATGTTGGCACCGGGAGGATCGACGGCACGAACATCGACATCGAGCTGCTCACTGTCGTCAATGAAGACGACGAGCAAGCGCGTCGAAGTGGTATGGGCTGCGGGTCGACTACACTTGGGCCGCGAGCTACTGCATATGGGCGACAGGGAGAGAAGGGAGAGGGAGAGAGGCAAGCTGGGCTAGGCCTGGTTCGGCTCTGGCTCATTTTTTATTTGCAAAACCTTTTTCCAATTTGTTTTCTGTTTTCTCCTTTGTAACTTCAAATACAACATTGTTTTGGGTAGTTTAAGAATACCAAAGGCTTTATGAAATTATAGCAAATATTGTGGGCCCTATTAGTCCATTTGGGCTCCACACTTTTGATCTTTTCAAAATACAAAAACTATTTTGAATTAATTTGAGAGATATGGAAAAGTAGCTAGGGTTTAGGGTTTTGCTTTATTTATTTTGCATGCACTTTTAAAAGATGATGCTCGTGATAATGCTCAAACAAACCCTAATTAAAGATTGACTAAAACTGGGGTGTTACACGCACGCAGCCATCGACCATGAACGGTAGTTTGCAATCTACTAATTCCCAATGGAATAACATAACACACTCAATTGCAGTAGTATAATTTGATCACAATGTAATTCCATAGGTTCTTTGAAAGAAACAACTCCAAATTAGTTTAAACATGGTCTAAACCCTAACTAGGGGTCGTCCTAGGGCTTATAAGGGCAACCACAAACCAAAACTAAACACAAACGACTCAAACTGATGCAACCCAACTCGGACCTGATTCGGTGGCGGGCGGATATTTCGGCTGGTGTCAGCCGGACACTCTGGGTGTAGTGTGCCGGGCAGTCCGGTCTGGCCAGAAACTTTGAAGTTTCTAGGCGGTGTCCGGGTAGTGTCCGAACTGGGGTACTGATTTTCCGTGCCAAATCTTCTCTCGGGCAGTCGGGTGGACTCGGCCGGACACTCCGGTCGATGCAGAGCTTTTGGCCTCCGTCTTGATTATCTTCTCTTGCACCTTCCTCATGCTCCTCCCTTGCGCATCCTTGGGCGATCATCATGTTGGGCTCCTGTTGTAGCCCTTCTCCTCCTCACGCCATGCTTGTTTCTCCATCAAACCTGATCATACATAAATGCATAGACTTAGGCAGTATAAATTTTCATCAATTAAAATACCAGATTCGTTTAGGAGCAAATTCACATGTTCTTCAAGTAGCTTAGCACGAGCTCTTGTAATGGGTCCAATTCTAATCTCATTGGACCGATCCTTCCTTGCAACAGTTGGAGCATCTTCAGTAGGTGTAATTGTAGGGATGTTCTCATCATCTCCCCCCTTCAAAAGGCGTCGATATCGACGCTCAAAGGTCTTCTCCATCATATGGTGATGAATCAACAACGTTGAAGCTGTTGCTAACTCCACCAAACTCCTCAATAGGTATATCAATCGAGTAGGCATTATCATTAATCTTGGCTAACACCTTGTAAGGACCAGCACCACGTGGCTTCAATTTTGACTTCCGAAGTTGTGGGAACCTATCCTTGCGTAGATGCACCCAAACCATGTCACTAGGCTTAAACAAAACTGCCTTCCTTGCTAGATTCCTTGCAGCAACAATGTTCTTGCCTTTTTTCTCAGTAGACTCTCGAGTCTTATCATGAATCTTCTTCACGTAATCAACACATTATGATGCCTCCATATCAATTGTCTCATGTAATGGCAAAGGCAACAAATCAAGTGGTGTCAATGGCTTGAAGCCATACACAACCTTAAAAGGACAAAACTGAGTAGTTGAATGCACAACCCTATTGTATGGGAACTCAACATGTTGCAGACACTCTTCCCACTCCCGCAGATTCCTTTTAATCATAGTCCTCAACAGTTGTGACAATGTTCGATTCACCACCTCTTTCTAACCATCAGTTTGGGGATGACATGTATTACTAAATAGTAGCTTCATTCCCAGCTTCCCCCATAAGGTCTTCCAAAAGTAGCTCATGAACTTCACATCACGGTCAGAAACAATCGTCTTAGGTACTCCATCTAATCTCACGATGTCCCTGAAAAACAGGTTAGCAACATGCGGCCTTTGCCGCTTTTACAGCGACAATAAAATGAGCCATCTTAGAGAACCTATCCACTACCACAAATATAGAATCATGACCTCTCTGTGTTTTAGGTAGACCTATCACAAAATCCATACTAATGTCTTCCCATGGTGTAGTAGGTGCAGAGAGAGGTGTATACAAACCATGAGACTATAGCTTGGATTTCGACTTGTGGCATGTAATACAACGGCTCACAAATCTGTAGACATCACGCCTCATCTTGGGCCAATAAAAATGATCAGTGAGCATGAGCAATGTCTTCTCATGTCCAAAGTGACCCATCAAACCACCAACATGTGATTCCTGCACTAACAACAAACGCAACGATGATTCTGGAATGTATAGTTTCTTACCTCTAGACAAATATCCATAATTTATATGATACTTATCCCATGCTTTTTTAAGAGCACACAAATGATATGGTTTAGCAAAATCTTGGTATCAGATTTCCTCGTTTACTCGGTGAGCATCCACAATCCATCCATATATTAGTTCACGTTTTTCGTCCTATATAGAAAAAGCCTTACAAAAAGAGTTGTCATAGACTAGATTGCATCATTTTCGAGTTTTAGTTGCTGATCGTATCTTCTCGTAGATCTGATCTGCAGGTTTTCCTCATAGGAGTCTAGGTTTCATTTTTTCTAGGTTTAGGGTTTGATCTTGTTTCCACCATGTACACCATCACTGTTTTCCGCAAGTTTTCATTGTTTCTCCGAGTCCACATAGCGTACCTTTGTTTGCATACCATAGACACAGCCTATCTACAACATCCGTGCCTAGGAATGTACCCACGAGACTAGTTGCTTTGCTCCGACAGGCTGCTCATTAAGTTTTCGAAGTGCAGAAATTTTTGACAGGCAGACACCAGACTATCCAGCCAACACACACTAGACTATCCGGCAACACCGGAGTATCCGGCGCATATCAATCGGACTATCCGACCAAGTTCTGTTATAAGTTGTTGTACTCGTTTGCATTGAGTCCCATAGTTGAAAAATCAAAATAATAGAGAAAAGAAATGATAATCAATATATAAAAAAGAGAGAAAAGAGCTACAAGCGTGACAAAAAGAGATATCAAAGTATGCATTATTGGAGGCCTAGTTTATTATAGCACTAGTAGATTGAGAAATCTTGTGCCTTTTTACTTTGAGCTTTTACTAGCGTCTCTCTTGTGCATTGCAAAATTCCTTTTCATAAGTTGCTTTGCCACGTTTATCTCCATAGTGTGTGTTTATTGGGTTTTTATACGATCAGCACTAGGACTTCTTTGCGGTGTAGTTAGGATACCATACCTATAGCTCCACCTTAAATAACATGTGTGTCCTATGATCATTCTCTATACCCTCGATATTCACTTGATGACATCAGTACATCAGTCATTGATTTGGTTTTGGGAAAGCATCTCTATTCACTTTGCAACGGTAAGATCTCCTTTCTTGTCGGTTGTGAGTTAGTTGTGAGAGTTTGCACCAAACAGATTTGGATTTTTGAACTAACCTACTAATCATGTCTTATAGTGATGATGATGTTGTGTCGCAGAAAAAGAAGGACGAGGAACATGTTAATTGGCGCGAATATGAGGCTTTGAAATCCCACTTGACGCATGTGTTTACTCACATGACAGATGCCGTTGACAAGAATATCCAGGATGTGCAAATATCATTGGATCAAAATGTTGGCGCAATCACTACTATTCAAACACAAGTGACAACAATCAATGTCAATGTCGCAACTTTGCAGTGTTCCATTGAGGCTTTGGCAGTAGAAATACATCAACGACATGAACACCCACATGATGATGCTTTTGATGACTATGATGAGGGTAATGCGGCAGATGTTGCCCCACATCTTGGCCGGGGATGTGCCAATCCCCCTGCACATGCGCCTGCTGCTGCAGCTGTTTATGGCTGCGGGTTGCTCCTATTGGGCGTGCTCAACATGTTCAAATCCAAACTACTGATGCAGGGTTGGGCAAGCAAAAAATATCGATTCCCAAGTTTGATGGTTCACTTGATCCTGAAGATTACCTTACATGGGAGTTGAAGATTAAGAAGCTCTGGCGTTTGTTTGGCTATCCAGAAGACAAGAAGGTCAAACTTGCAGCATCCGAATTTGATGGATATGCTTTGCGCTGGTGGGATGCTATTGTGCAGAATCGACGGGAGGATAATGAACTTCCTGTGATGGATTGGCTCGAGATGAAGCAAGTTATGAAGGCTTGTTTTGTACACACCAACTACTTGCGATCTTTTTTTGATAAGTTGACACAATTGAGGCAAGGAACCATGTCAGTTGATGGGTACTACATGGAGATGGAGATGCTTATGCAGCATGCTAGAGTTTGTGAATATCTTGAGATGACCATGCAGCTATTCCTCAACAATTTGAAGTTACCAATCAAGAGCATTGTTCATCATCACAAGTATGAGACTATGAATGAGCTATTGCACCATTCTAGAGAGGCCGAATCAAAGTTGGCTGAAGAGGCTAAGTCATGTGTGAGGTTTCCGTCTACCGGTCATTTTGTGGCGAGGTCTACACCACCACCACCTACGGCGCCAACTGTAGCGGCTGCTAGCCACCCTTCACCATCGGCCAAGCATGTTCCCACGTCTTCTTATGGTTCCAATGCTAGGAAGCCCGCTTCTCCTGCTGCTAGCTCGAGTTCCAATATGTCAACTATGCGAACGCGTGATGTAGAGTGCCATACTTGTGGAGGGCAAGGACACTACAAGAGAGATTGTCCCAACCACGGGGTGATGTTTGTCAATGAACAAGGAGATTATGAGATTGGAGATGACGTTGATACTCATGGCGATGATGGATATGACAGCGAGGACGATATGGATGCCTTCCCTAAGCATGCGCCTACTATAGTGGTCTCTCCATGTACACTTAGTGTGCAGCCTATTGTTGACTCTCAGCGCTGCAACTTGTTCCAAACCAAAGCACTCGTTGGCCCTAACAAATCTTGCAAGGTAATCATTGATGGAGGCAGCTGCAGAAATCTTGCAAGTAAGGAGTTATGTGCCAAGATGAATTTGACTTATTTACGTCATCCCACGCCCTACTACATACAATGGTTGAGTGACAATGGTGAGATGAAGGTAAACCATATTGTACGTGTGAATTTTGAAATAGGACCATACAAGGATTCTATTGACTTTGATGTGGTTCCTATGACGGTTTGTCATCTATTATTGGGTCGGCCTTGGCTTTATGATCGCCATGTGCAACACAATGGTCGTGCCAATACATATCACTTGGAGTTCAAGGGCAAGAAGATTAATTTGCAACCAATGACACCACAACAGATTGTGAATGAGTCTCGTCAAAAGATAGAAGTGAACTTGAAGGAAGCATCTATAGATAGGCGAGAGAGTGTTGCAGCTATACATGATGTAATAGAGCCCAAAAAGAGTGATATAACGAAAAGTGAGAGAGTGTTTGGTCTAGTGATATTATCCACCAAGGAAGATATGAGAGAGTTTCGTGAGGATCCTACAGCCATGCCACTTATGCTCATGTATAAGGGTGAGGTATTGGTTTTTAACAACATGACCCCTTTTTCTCGTGGTGTATCTATTTTTTTGCAGGATTTTGGTGATGTGTTTATAAAAGATGTACCAGCAGGATTGCCTCCATTGCGTGGCATTGAGCATCAAATCGACTTGATCCCTGGTGCCACATTACCAAACCGTGCACCCTACAGGACCAACACGGAAGAAACAAAGGAGATACATAAACAAGTATAGGCGTTGCTGGATAAAGGGTACATTCATGTTTCTCTTAGCCCTTGTGTTGTTCCTATTATTTTAGTACCGAGGAAAGATGGTACATGGCGCATGTGTGTAGATTGAAGAGCTATTAATAACATCACTATTCGATATCATCATCCTATTCCACGCTTAGAGGATATGCTAGATGAATCTAGTGGTGCTGCTATTTTCTCTAAAATTGATTTGCGTAGTGGTTATCATCAAATTAGGATGAAAGAAGGGGATGGATGGAAAACTGCTTTCAAAACAAAATTTGGTTGGTATGAGTGGTTAGTTATGCCGTTTGGTCTTACTAATGCTCCTAGTACTTTCATGAGATTGATGAATCATGTTTTGAGAGAATTTATTGGTTGTTTTGTGGTTGTTTATTTTGATGATATACTTATCTATAGCCACAACGAAATTGAACATTGTAATCATACCCAACAAGTTTTGCAAGTGTTGCGTGATAATAAATTGTATGCTAACCTTGAGAAGTTCACATTTGCAAAAGATAAGGTCTTATTTCTGGGATTTGTTGTATCCAAGCATGGGGTAGAGGTAGATCAATCTAAAATTGAATCAATTCAAAATTGGCCTATTCCCATGAATGTTAGCCAAGTGCATAGTTTCCATGGATTAGATGGTTTCTATCGGTGCTTTGTGAAGGATTTTAGCACTATTGCTGCACCATTGAATGATTTGACTAAGAAAGGTGTGCCATTTGTGTGGGGCACAGCCCAAGATATTGCTTTTGATACATTGAAACATTTGCTTACTTCTTCACCATTACATGCGTTACCTAATTTTTCGAAGAAATTTGAAGTTGAGTGTGATGCTAGTGGTATAGGTATTGATGGTGTTTTGATGCAAGAGGGTCGCCCTATAGCATATTTTTCTGAGAAACTTACTGGTGCTAGATTGAACTATCCTATTTATGATAAAGAATTGTATGCACTTGTTAGAGTACTTCAAGTTTGGCAACATTATTTGTGGCCAGAATAATTTATCATACATTCTGATCATGAAGCTTTGAAGTATTTTAAAGCTCAATCAAACTTGCATAGAAGATTAGTTAAATGGGTTGAGTATATTGAATCGTTTTCGTACATCATAAAGTATAAGAAGGGAAATGACAATGTAGTTCCTGATGCTTTGTCTAGGAAGAACATGCTATTAACCAATCTTGATGTTAAAATTCCTGGATTAGAGAGTATTTGTGCACTTTATGCAACTGACCATGATTTTTCTGAACCATATCATTTGTGTGATCTTAAAAACGCATGGGATAAGTATCATATACATGATGGATATTTGTTTAGAGCTAACAAACAATGCATTCTAGAATCGTCGTTGCGTTTGTTCTTAGTGCAGGAATCACATGTTGGTGGTTTGATGGGTCAATTTGGGCATGAGAAGACATTGCTCATGCTCGCTGATCATTTTTATTGGCCCAAGATGAGGCGTGATGTCTACAGATTTTTGAGCCGTTGTATTACATGCCACAAGTCGAAATCCAAGCTGCAGCCTCATGGTTTGTATACACCTATTTCTGCACCTACTACACCATGGGAAGACATTAGTATGGATTTTGTGCTAGGTCTACCAAAAACATAGAGAGGTCATGATTCTATATTTGTGCTAGTGGATAGGTTCTCTAGGATGGCTTATTTTCTTGCCTGCCACAAAAGAGACGATGTGTCGCATGTTGCTAACCTGTTTTTCAGGGACATCGTGAGATTACATGGAGTACCTAAGAAAATTGTTTCTAACCGTCATGAGCTACTTTTGGAAGACCTTATGGGGGAAGCTGGGAACGAAGCTACTATTCAATACTACATGTCATCCCCAAACTGATGGTCAGACAGAGGTGGTGAATCGAACATTGTCACAGCTGCTGAGGACTATGATTAAAAAGAATCTATGGGAGTGGGAAGAGTGTTTCCCACATGTTGATTTTGCATACAACAAGGTTGTGCATTCAACTACTTAGCTTTGTCCTTTTGAGGTGGTGTATGGCTTCAAGCCATTGACACCACTTGATTTGTTGCCTTTGCCATTACATGAGAGAGTTGATATGGAGGCATCAAAACGTGTTGAATACGTGAAGAAGATTCATGATAAGACCCGAGAGGCTATTGAGAAGAAAGGAAAGAACATTGCTGCTACAAGGAATCTAGCAAGCAAGGCAGTTTTGTTCAAGCCTGGTGACATGGTATGGGTGCATCTATGCAAGGATAGGTTCCCACAACTTCAGAAGTCAAAATTGAAGCCATGTGGTGCTGGTCCTTACAAGGTGTTAGCCAAGATTAATGATAATGCCTACTTGATTGATATACCTATTGAGGAGTTTGGTGGAGTTAGCAATAGCTTCAACGTTGCTGATTTATCACCATATGATGGAGAAGACCTTGGAGCTTCGAGGTCGACGCCTTTTGAAGGGGGGAGATGATGAGAACATCCCTACAATTACACCTACTGAAGATGCTCCAACTATTGTAAGGAAGGATCAGTCCAATGAGATTAGAATTGGACCCATTACAAGAGCTGGTGCTAATCTACTTGAACAACAGGTGAATTTACTCCTAAACGAATCTGATTCTTTAATTGATTAGTACTTTATACCGCCTAAGTCTATTCATTTATGTATGATCAGGTTCGTTGGAGAAACAAGCACGGAGTGAGGAGGAGAAGGGCTACCAGAGGAGCCCAGCATGATGATCACCCAAGGATGCGCGAGGGAGGAGCGGGAGGAAGGCGCAAGAGAAGATCATCAAGACAAAGGCAAAAGGATCTGCCACGACCAGAGTGTCCGACTGAGTTCACCCGGACTATCCGACCTGCCCAAGAGACGAACTGGCGCGGACATTCTGTGTGCTAGTTCGGACACTACCCGGACACCACTCGGAAACTATGAAGTTTCCGGCCAGACCGGACTGTCTGGCACACTCCACCCGGAGTGTTTGGCCTAACCCGACTGTGAGGCCGATATGGACCAGAGTGTCCATCCGCCGAATGAATCTGGTCCGAGTCGGTTTATACCAGCTTGATTCGTTTGCGTTTAGTTTCGGTTTCTATCCGACCTAGCCACCCTTATAAGCCCTGGGACGACCCCTAGTTATGGTTTAGACCATGTTTAACTTATTTTGGAGTTGATTCTTTTAAAGAACCTCTGGAATTACCCTGTGATCGAATTATAGTACTGCAATTGAGTGTGATATGTTGTTCCATTGGGAATTAGTAGATTCCAAACTACCGTTCATGGTCGACGGCTGCATGCGCAAGAGCGTGGTGTTGGGAATATCCTACAGGGATTGAGAGCTGATGCATTGGCATCATGTTTCGAGCGGGAGATTTCATAGCTACAGGAAAGTTATCTATCCACCATTATCATCATCGACAAATGCTTGCTGAGAAGATCGGGCTACCCCATATCAAATGTTGCATTCTAGCATGTTCTAGAGCTTTCTCACCATGGTTTGGCACATGGAGTGTCATTACATGTGTTCTTTCCAAACCATAATGACCCACATGGCCACACACACTCAGGTGGGTGTGGTGATCCAACCTTGCCACACTGATGCTCCATTGCATTCCAATGTTGCATTCCAGCATGTTCTAGGGTTTTCTAACCATGGATTGGCACATGGAGTGTCATTGTATGTGGTGTTTTCCAAACCACAATGACCTACAGGGCCACACTCTCTCAGGTGGGTGTGGTGATGCAACATCTGCCGCCCTGGTGCTCCATTGAGTTCCAATGTTGCATTCCAGCATGTTGTTGGGCTTTCTGACCATGGTTTTCCACATGGAGTGTCATTGCATGTGCTGTTTTCCAAACCACAATGACCCACATGATCACACGCAGTCAAGTGGGTGTGGTGATGCAACCTCTGTGACACTGGTGCTCCATTGCATTTCAATGTTGCATTCTAGCATGTTCTATGGATTTTTTATAATGGTTTGGCTCATGGAGTGTCATTGCATGTGTTCTTTTCCAAACCACAAAGACCCACATGGCCACACACACTAAGGTGGGTGTGGTGATGCAACCTCTGCCACACTGGTGCTCCATTGCATTCGAATTTGCATTCTAGCATGTTCTAGGGCTTTTTGACCATGGTTTGGCACATGGAGTGCATTACATGTGTTGTTTCCAAACCACAATGATCCACATGGCCTCACACACACTCAGGTGGGTGTGGTGATGCAACCTTGCAACACTAGTGCTCCATTGCATTCCAATGTTGCATTCTAGCATTTTCTAGGGCTTTCTGACCATGGTTTTGTTGGGCCACATAGAGAAAAACAAAACTTTTTCCTACACGGTGATCCCAAGATTCTTCTAAGGTAGAAGGCCACGAGGATTACCACTAGACGTGCAGTTGTGGAATTGATGAAGCAGGTCGCTTGATGCAGTGCAGTCCTCGCGATCCGTTCCGGTTCCACGATCCACGATCCATTCTTTCTTCATGATCGTCGAAGTGCTGAACGTACAGCACCTCCGCCGGTATCCACATGTACGAGGAGGAGCGCCGGTGATGGACTGCTAGGTCCGGTACGGCGGCGAAAGGACTGGACTAGAGCTAGGGTTTCCAACACATGGAGTGACCTAACCTCTTCCTCTAAGCACCTATGCCCTAGCTTATATAGGGAGTGAAAGTGGGCTCCACTTAGTTGTGGCCCATTCACTAAAAGGCCTATATTTGCCACTGCAAGTCTCACTTGCTGACTAAGTCCATGTCACTATTTGGGTCCAACCCAAATAGGTTTCCTGTTTGGGTCTAACCCAAACTGCTCCCGCTCTTAAGTGTGTGACCCGACAGGCTCATGGTAACCCGGACACGATTCCGAGTCTCACTCATGATCGATCAGTTGGTAGCGGCTCCTAGCAGAACGTGCCAACTCCCAAGTACCAATAAGTCATGACGACATACCTTCCAATGCGACTTTTATGCAGTCCCTTTGCCTCACGATATACCTTGTCGGACTATAGGCGAATGATCGTCATCCCTTAAATAGTCCGACTCTCTTTCTCGATCCGAGATAAGTGATTCATCCGACTAACTCTTAGTCGGCTGCCTCGGTTAACACTTATCCGAGACGTGCATGGCCATGCTTTCCGAATCATATCTTCCGAGAGGGCCCAGAGAATGTCTCTCTAGACAGAGGGGCAAAATCCCATCTCAGTTATTCACATCACGCAGCTTGATTCTCAGTCGACCCGAAATCCGCCTTTATAACTGCCTAGTGACGGAACAGCGTTTGACAGAACCTAAGTCGGTGATCCTCAACTCGGATTGTGCAATAACCTCAGGTCTAAGGATTACATTGATTGAGACATGCAAATGACGACTTGTTCGTTGCATCTCAATATGGGTCAGTCCGACTCGCTAAACTCTTTAGCCGAATATGAAGGGGATATGCCTAAGGGGGTATGCTCAGCAGTGGGTTTCGAGTGGGCCGGAAGGCCCGCGAGTACGCCTGAAGGACAGTGATTGGACTCTGAGGAAAGAAGAGGCCCATCGACTGGCGACTAGAAACCCAGAAGCGTAGCAGAGGCCCAGTCGGATTAGGTCAAAGGCTCCCGGATCCTTATCTTGTTCGGGGGCAACTTGTAAACCCTGGGAGGTGCTTCATATATAAACCTCCCTAGGGTATAGTAGAGAATTACGTTCCATCATACCCCCTCAAGCGACTACGCCCAGCCGCCTCTTGTAAATTGCTCTCATAATCTAACCTAGCAGGAGTAGGTCTTTACCCTCGGGGCCGAACCTGTAAACCCTTGTGCACTGCCTCTATCTCGCACCGCAGATGGCCGCCAACTCTTCCTCACGAATTTCAATCGCTGCCTATGGCAGCTGCTCGCCGTACCATTTTCCACGACGTAATCGTAAGTCAGAATAGCATCCCCGTGCCCATGACAAGTGGAACCTAGTCATGTGCCGACTTTCACATTGGTCTAAGTTGTGTGTCCAACACAACCTCAATGACCAAGGATAATTAGTATGAACAACATGAATATAGAGTTCCACAATCAAATCACATATTCGATGATACATATCAGTAGTTCATACATGGACCATAACCTTATGAATACATTGGGAATAATATCATACATGATTGCTTCTAGGGCATATTCCCAACAATCTACCACTTGCACTAGAGTCAATAATCCGACATCACATGTCTAGGCACCTAATGCCCATAGCTCTCAGGTGCGCCTCATGCTTTGGTTGTGGAAGTGGCATTGTCAATGGATCCGCAATGTTTGCATCCGTGTGTACCTTGGATAACTTGATACCACCTTGATCCACGAACTAGCGAATAAGGTGGTACCACATGAGTATATGTTTGTTCTTCTGGTGTTGTCTAGGGTCCTTGGCTTGTGCAATAGCACCATTGTTGTCACAATACACGTCTAACGGATTGGACGAGCCCTGAACCACACCAAGATCCATGAGAAAATTCCTCATCCAAACGGCTTCTTTTGCCGCTTCCGAGGAAGCAATATACTCAGCCTTTGTCGTAGACGCAGACACCGTCTCTTGGTTGGAACTCTTCCAGCTCACAGCCCCTCCGTTTATTACAAACACATATCCGGATTGCGAACGAGAATCATCCGAGTCAGTGAGATAACTCGCATCGATGTAACCCTTTACACTGAGTTCATCCTCACCTCCTTAAACCAGGAACATATCCTTAGTCCTTCTCAAGCACTTTAGGATATTTTTAGCCGCTGCCCAGTGGATTTCTCCAGGGTCAGCCTGGTACCTGCTCACAACACTCAGAGCATAGGAAACATCCGGCCTAGTACAAATCATAGCGTACATGATGGATCCTACTGCAGAAGCATACGGAATCGCACTCATCCGACTTCGCTCATCAGTTGTCGAAGGACAGTGAGTCTTGCTAAGTTTTACACCATGGGACATTGGTAAGAACCCCTTCTTAGAAGATTCCATGTTGAACTTCTTCAACACATTGTCCAAATATGTACTCTGACTCAATCCAATGAGCCGCCTTGATCTATCTCTATAGATCCGGATTCCTAGTATGTAAGTCGCCTCACCCAAGTCTTTCATCAAAAAACTCTGTTCCAATGATTCCTTGGTCTCTTGCAACATCTGGACATCATTTCCAATCAGTAATATATCATCCACATATAAGATCAGAAAGTTCACTTTGCTCCCACTAAACTTCTTGTATAAACAAGAATCATGATCACTTTTGATGAAGCCAAACAATTTGACTACCTCATCAAAGCGAATGTTCCAACATCGAGATGCTTGCTTCAACCCATAAATGGATTTCTAAAGCTTGCATACCTTGTCAGCATTAGCCGGATCGACAAAACCCTCGGGCTGTATCATATACACGTCCTCGGTTAAATTTCCAGTAAGGAAAGCCGTTTTGACATCCATCTGCCATATCTCATAATCTAAATAGGCTGCTATAGCTAACATGATCTGAACTGATTTAAGCATCGCCTAAGGAGAGAAAGTCTCATCGTAGTCACCTCCTTGAACTTGTCGAAACCCTTTCGCGACAAGCCGTGCCTTATAGATAGAAACATTTCCATCCATATCAGTTTTCTTCTTAAAGACCCATTTGCACTCGACGGGTCTTGCACCGTCTGGCAGATCAACCAAGTTCCAAACTTGATTTTCATCCATTGACTTTAACTCGGATCTCATGGCTCCAAGCCATGACTCGGAATCAGAACCCACGATCGCTTCCGAATATGTTGCCGGCTCATCACTGTCCAACAACATCACATCACGAACACTTCGCAATCTGGTCGATCTTTGCAGTGTTGGTGCAATTTCCGGCTCAGGTACCACGTCCGGCTCAACCTCTAAGGCTTTTGCTGACTCGCTGCTAGCCGGTATTTCTTGAATTTCTTCGAGATGCACCGTACTCCCACTGACTCTCCGACTGAGAAACTATTTCTCAAGGAAGACACCATTTCGAGCGACAAACACTTTGTCCTCTTCTCGGTTGTAGAAGTAGTAACCCAAGGTTTCCCTCGGATACCCCATGAAAATACACTTATCCGACTTAGCTGTAAGCTTGTCCGACTGAAGTCACTTGACAGAAGCTTCACAACCCCAAATCTTGAGAAAAGACAAAGTTGGCTTCTTGCTAGTCCACATCTCATGCAGTGTCCTTTCTACCGACTTTGATGGTACTCTGTTTAGTGTGAATGCTGCAGTTTCTACACAATATTCCCAAAATGATAAAGGCAGATCTGTTCGACTCATCATTGATCGTACCATGTCCAACAAGGTCCGATTCCTCCTTTCCGATACACCGTTCTCTGCGGCATTCCTGGAGGAGTGAGCTGGGGAACTATTCCACAACTCTTCAGATGGTCATCAAACTCATGGCTCATGTACTCGCCTCCTCGGTCCGACCGAAGAAACTTTATTTTCTTGCCAAGTTGATTTTGTACCTCATTCTGGAATTCCTTGAACTTTTCAAAAGCTTCCGACTTATGTTTCATCAAGTAGATATATCCATATCTACTCAAATCATCAGTGAAGGTAATGAAGTACTCATAACCACCTCTGGCTGTCATGCTCATTGGGCCACATACATCACTATGTACTAGTCCCAATAAGTCGGACGCCCTTTCACAGCTCTTTGCAAAAGGTGTCTCGGTCATCTTGCCGAGAAGGCAGGATTCGCATGTCTCGAACGACTCCAAGTCGAACGAAGTTAGGAGTCCATCATCATGGAGCTTCTTCATGCGTTTCCAACTTATATGACCAAGCCGACAATGCCAAAAGTAAGTCATATTCAGATCATTTGGTTTTAACCTTTTCACATTTATGTTAAAGACAGATTCACCCTCAAGATTCAAAATAAATAATCCGTCCTGGACAGGTGCAAAGCTGTGAAACATATCATTCAAATATAAAGAACAACCATTATTCTTAATATTTGCCTCATAGCCCTGTCTCATCAAACATGAGGCAGAAATAATGTTTCGACTAAGCACTGGAACATAATAACAATTATTCAGCTCCATTAAGAATCCGGAAGGTAAATGAAGTTGCATCGTGCCGACTTCCAACGCAGCAACTCTTGCTTTGTTGCCGACCCGAATGTCAACCTCGCCTCTTGCCAAGCTCCTAGTTCTTACCAGTTCCTGCAACGAGTTGCATATGTGAATGACTGATCCGGTATCATATACCCAAGAACTACCAGGTGCATCAGCAAGATAAATGTCTATAACATTGCAAACAAGCGTACCTCAGCCAGAAGTCACACCTCCGCTCTTGGCTTTGTCAGCCAGATACTTGCTGCAATTCCTCTTCCAGTGGCCATCCGACTTGAAGTAGAAGCAAGTGGATCCGACTGTAGGAGATGGCTTAGTCCCTGAGGAAGCGCTTTGGACTGGGTCCTCAGCCTTACCTCCTGACTTTGCCTTCTTCTTCTTAGTCCAAGAACTCTTCTTGAACTTAGCCTTGTTTTGTACCATCAACACTTGACTGGCACCTTTCTTGAGATCCGCCTCAGCCTGCTTGAGCATCCCATGTAATTCAATGAGCTTCTTATCCATACCATGCATGTGGTAGTTCGATATGAACTGGCCATACGCACTAGGAAGAGAGTTCAGAATTATGTCTGTAGCGAACTCTTCGCTAATGGGGTAGCCAAGTCTTTCTAGAGACTGCATGTAACCAACCATCTTGATCACATGCGGACTCAGTGGATCGCCATCCTTAAGCTTGCAGCTCAATAAAGCCTGAGAGACTTGATACCTCTCAGTCTTTGCCTGAGCCTAGAACATACTTTCGAGGCTTTCGATCATATCGTAGGCCTCAACATTCTCGAACTGCTGCTGCAAGTCCGGTTCCATGTGAGCAAGCATAAGACAACTAATCTCCGTGGATTCATCACAAATCTGACGGTAGGCATTGGTGGCTGCGACAGTCGCATTCTCATCCGACTCAGCTGGAAGTGGGTTGTCTAGGACACGATCCCTCTTTTCTTGTTTGAGAACAATTCTCATATTACGATACCAGTTGGTGAAGTTAGTTCCATTCAACTTATCTTTCTCTAAGATGGTTCTCAAAGAAAAACCGGAAATCTGAGGAAGACTTCTAGGTGCCATTGATCTACAACAAAAAATATGCAAAACACTTAAGACATGTATCCATAAAAGAGCAAGCATGTTAAACCTTTTAATATTTATGCTCCCACTAGAACCAACACCCCTCTGATGGTTACTTAGTGATTCAGGACCCTAAATAAGCAAGTCGACTAGTGAGCTTTAGCATCACTGCTAGCCGTCAAGTGATCTAGGTAGACAACTCCTAGGCAATCGTATCTCATACGACTCCTGTTGGATGGGTGGCATCACATGCCCTGGCTCCCATCCGACTTTTCCCCAAGTCCCACAACCGTTGTGATAGACCTGTCTAGATTACCAAGTGCTTCCGCTGTAAGAGTCCGACTCGAACCCACCTAGTCGGAAAGAATTGATAGCACCTCAATTTTATGAGCCCACTATCAAAAATGTCCGACTTGTGATGGTGCAGCACTGGCGGGAAACCGACTAGACCTTCTTTGAGGGATTACTTTCTACCAACTATCTAATAGAGTTAAAACATAGACATAACAATAACACAAAATAAGGCAATTATAATGTGAAATGGTATGGCTCTCTTCATGGCGATCTCCATCTCCATAAAGTCTGTAATCTGACTCATGTCAACTCTTGTCACGTGCCGTCTTACAACATGTAGTCGACTTGTACACTGACTTGCATGCCATCCGGATTCTCCAAACAGCTACACTAGCTAGTATCACAAATTACACAGAGAATCCGACACGCAGGCCATTATACAATAAGATGACAACACCTAGGCTCCAGCCGGCTTACAAAAACTGTGATACGCAGATCACGTATGGATTACACACATCACATGCACATAAGCCATACCATTCACAACATCATCCTGCAAAAACAAGTTATGCATAGATACGATATCTACCGGCGTTGTGAAACTCGCAACGACATCTAAGGCGCTACGACAGGGCAAAGTCGGCGGTCCCCCGAGTACGATTTTTCCGAAAAGCGCAGATCTCATCTGCATTCCGGACATGGATTTCGTCATCGGATAAAATGATTTTACCCAAATCCGATCCGGACTCCGATTCGACCAAACTCTTTGATCTTCGATCACCTCATCCGGGTTTATGTGTCACAGTCTACCCCGATGGCGGAAGCCGACCGGTAGGGGTATGTCGTTCCACGACCTTAGCAGTTAGATCACGGAAACCAGATCATCCATTCCCCCGAGTACAGTTGATCCAATGAACTTTGTACAAAACCGATCTATCTCATAGATCGACCACCAAAACTGCAATTAGATCCAATCTAACGCCAACCGCATATCACATATGCACGATCTCAAGCCTAAAATCAGAAGCTAACGCTCTAATACCACTGTTAGGCCACACAGAGATAAACAAAACTTTTTCCTACGCGGTGATCCCAAGATCCATCTCAGGTAGAAGGCCACGAGGATTACCACTAGACGCGCAGTTGCGGAATTGATGAAGCACGTCACTTGATGCAGTGCAGTCCTCGTGATCCGTTTCGGTTTCACGATCCATGATCTGTTCTTTTATCACGATCGTCGAAGTGCTGAACGTACAGCACCTCCGCCGGTATCCACACGTACGAGGAGGAGCGCCGGTGATGGACTGCTAGGTCCGATACGGCGGCGATAGGACTGGACTGGAGCTTGGGTTTCCAACACATGGAGTGACCTAACCTCTTGATCTAAGCACCTGTGCCCCAGCTTATATAGGGAGTGAAAGTGGGCTCCACTCACTTGTGGCCCATTCACTAAAAGGCCTATATTTGCCACTGCAAGTCTCACTTGCTGACTAAGTCCTTGTCACTATTTGGGTCCAACCCAAATAGGTTTCCTGTTTGGGTCTAACCCAAACTGCTCCCGCTCTTAAGTGTGTGACCTGACAGGCTCATGGTAACCCGGACACGATTTCGAGTCTCACTCGTGATCGATCAGTTTGTAGCGGCTCCTAGCAGAACGTGCCAACTCCCAAGTACCAATAATTCATGACGTCATACCTTCCAATGCGACTTTTGTCTGGGTCCCTTTTGCCTCACGATATACCTTGTCAGACTATAGGCGAATGGTCGTCATCCATTAAATAGTCCGACTCTCTTTCTCGATCCGAGATAAGTGATTCGTCCGACTAACTCTTAGTCGGCTTCCTCGGTTAACACTTATCTGAGACGTGCATGGCCAAGCTTTCCGAATCATATCTTTCGAGAGGGCCCAGAGAATATCTCTCCAGACATAGGGGAAAAATCCCATCTCGGTTATTCACATCACGCAGCTTGATTCTCAGTCGACCCGAAATCCTCCTTTATAACTGCCTAGCTTGATTCACGCAGCGTTTGACAGAACCTAAGTCGGTGATCCTCAACTTGGATTGTGCAATAACCTCAGGTCTAAGGATTACATTGATTGAGACATGCAAATGACGACTTGTTCGTTGCATCTCAATATGGGTCAGTCTGACTCGCTAAACTCTTTAGCCAAATCCGTGTAAGTCGGAATAGCATCCCCATGCCCATGACAAGTGGAACCTAGTCATCTGCCGACTTTCACATTGGTCTAAGTTGTGTGTCTAGCACAACCTCAATGACCAAGGACAATTAGTATGAACAACATGAATATATAGTTCCACAATCAAATCACATATTCGATGATACATATTAGTAGTTCATACATGTACCATAACCTTATGAATACATTGGGAATAACATCATACATGATTGTCTCTAGGGCATATTCCCAACAGGTTTGGCACATGGACTGTCATTACATGTTCTCTTTTCCAAACCACAATGACCCACAGGGCCACACTCTCTCAGGTGGGTGTGGTGATGCAGCCTCTGCCACACAGGTGCTCCATTGCATTCCAATGTTGCATTCTAGCATGTTCTAGGGCTTTTTCAGCATGGTTTGGCACATGGAGTATCAATGCAAGTGTTGTTTTCCAAACCATAATGACCCACATGGCCACACACAGTCAGGTGGGAGTGATGATGCAATCTTTGCCACACTGGTGCTCCATTGCATTCCAATGATGCATTCTAGCATGTTCTAGGGCTTTCTGACCATGGTTTGGCACATGGAGTGTCATTATATGTGTTCTTTCCAAACCACAATGACCCACATGGCCACACACACTCAAGTGGGTGTGGTGATGCAACCTTGCCACACTGGTGCACCATTGCATTCCAATGTTGCATTCCAGCATATTCTAGGGTTTTCTAATCATGGTTTGGCACATGGAGTGTCATTGTATGTGTTGGTTTCCAAACCATAATGACCCACATGGCAATACTCTCAGGTGGGTGTGGTGATGCAACATCTACCACATTGGTGCTCCATTGCGTTCCAATGTTGCATTCCAACATGTCCTTGGGCTTTATGACCATGTTTTTCCACATGGAGTGTCATTGCATATGTTGTTTTCCAAACCAGAATGACCAACATGGCCACACGCAGCCAGGTGGGTGTGGTGATGCAATCTCTGCGACACTGGTGCTCCATTGCATTCCAATGTTGCATTCTAGCATGTTATAGGGCTTTTTCACCATGGTTTGGCTCATGGAGTGTCATTGCATGTGTTCTTTTCCAAACCACAAATACCCACATGGCCACACACACTAAGGTGGGTGTGGTGATGCAACCTCTGCCACACTGGTGCTCCACTACATTCCAATGTTGCATTCTATCATGATCTAGGGGTTTCTAACCATGGTTTGGCACATGGAGTGTCATTACATGTGTTATTTCCAAACCATAATGACCCACATGGTCTCACACACTCAGGTGGGTGTGGTGATGCAACCTTGCCACACTGGTGCTCATTGCATTCCAATGTTGCATTCCAACATGTTCTAGGGTTTTCTAACCATGGTTTGTCACATGGATTTGCATTGTATGTGTTGTTTTCCAAACCACAATGACCCACAGGTCCACACTCTCTAAGGTGGGTGTGGTGATGCAACATCTTCCACACTGGTGCTCCATTGCGTTCCAATGTTGCATTCCAGCATGTTCTTGGGCTTTCTGACCATGGTTTTCCACATGGAGTGTCATTGCAAGTGTTCTTTTCTAAACCACAATGACCCACATGGCCACACACAGGCAGGTGGGTGTGGTGATGCAACCTCTGCCACACTAGTGCTCCATTGCATTCTAGCATGTTCTAGGGCACACAGGTTATACTGATTCTCTTTTCTTTTGTTTTTTTCAACTATATGACTCAACGCAAACGAGTGTAGCAACTTAGAACAAAACTGGGCCGGATAGTCCGGTTGATATGCGCTGGAGACTCCAGCTGGGCCGGATAGTCCGGTGTGTGTTGGCCAGATTGTCCGGTGTCTGCATGTCGAAAATTTCTACACTTCGGAAACTTAATGAGCAGCCTGTCGGAGAAAAGCAACTAGTCTCGTGGGTACATTCCTAGGCACGTATGCTGTAGATACGATGTGTCTATGGTATGCAAACAAAGGTACGCTATGCGGACTGGGACAAACGATGAAAAACTTGCGGAAAACGGTGATGGTGGACATAATGGAAAACAAGATCAAACCCTAAACCTAGACAAAAATGAAGACTAGACTCCTACGAGGAAAACCTGTAGATCAGATCTACGAGAAGATACAATCAGCAACTAAAATCGAAAACGATGCAATCTAGTCTATGGCAACTCTTTTTGTAAGGCTTTTTCTCTATAGGACAAAAACATGAACTAATCTATGGAAGGATTTGTGGATGCTCAGCGAGTAAACGAGGAGCTCTGATACCAAGATGATATGGGGTGGCCTGATCTTCTCAGCAAGCACTTGTTGATGATGATGGTGGATGATAGATAACTAGCCTATAGCTATGAACTCTCCTGCTCGAACCTTGATGCCAATGCAACAACTATCGAACCCTATGCGATATTTATAACACCACGGTCTGGCGCATGCAGCTGTCGACCATGAACGGTAGTTTGCAATCTACTAATTCCCAATGGAACAATAGATCACACTCAATTGGAGTTGATAAAATTGATCACAAGTAATTGCAGAGGTTCTATGAAAGAAACAACTCCAAAATATTTTAACGTGGTCTAAACCCTAACTAGAGGTCATCCTAGGGCTTATAAAGGTGGCTGGGGCGACCAAAAACTGAAACTAAACCCGTACGACTCAAACTGATACAAACCGACTCGGAACAGATTTGAAATTTAGTGAACGACAAATTCGTTGATATCAACCTGACAAATCCGTGGGGAGGACACTCTAAAGGGAATATGCCCGAGAGGCAATAATAAAGTGGTTATTATCTTATTCCTTGTTTATGATAAATGTTTATTTTTCATGCTATAATTGTATTAATTTGGAAACATTAATACATGTGTGTTTAATAAAAAAAAGGAAAGTTCCTAGTTATGCCTCTCTTATAAACTAGCTCGTTGATTAACAAGATGATCAAGGTTTCCTGATCATGGACATTGTATGTTGTTAATAACGAGGTCACAGCATTAGTGGAATGATGTGATGAACATTCATCTGAAGTATAGCATTACGATCAAAGTCATTGTGTTTATATTGCTATAACATCATACGAAGTAATCCTAGTCCTTACACCATGAGATCAAGTCAATCACTAACACTGGAAGAGTATCTTGATAACATCAAACGTCACACCATGAAAGGGTGATTATAAAGGTGGGTTCAGTGCTACGAAAGTGTTATGTAAAGGCTCATGGATCAACAGTGGGATTTGTCCATCCCGATGACAGATAGATATACTCTAGGCCCTCTCGATGATATCACATTGGTTAGCTTGGAAGAAAGTGATAAGATCACTAGAATGTTATATAATGGGAACGAGAAAAGAGTACATGTCAGTAACGTGATCAAACTAGGTATGGAGATACCGATGATCGAATCTTGGACATGTAATATATCGCGAGACAAAGGGATTTAGTTACTAGCGTTAAAGGTTCTCACGATCACAGAAGTCATCGTTGAATGTGTAGGAGTCAGCATGGATCTCCAGGTCCCGCTTCTGATTATTGATCTGAGAGGGTCTCGATCATGTATGCATTATTCGTGAACCGTAGGGTGACACACTTAAGGGATACTGACACCATTTGGAGCAAATATGTTTCAGATAAGGATTTAAGAAAGCGATGTAATTATTTCAATAGACATCGAAACTGTTTCGGGTGAAATTGCTAAAATTGTTTTGCATGTAATATTGAAATGTTGCAAGGGGTTTTATGTGAATGTTTGTTAATTAAAGTAATTAACAAAATTCTGAATAAAATTAATAAAAGAGTTTTATTAAATGAGAGAGCATTAACTTTGGAGAAATTTAATGCATTTAAAGTGGAGACTTTAAAGAGGAATGTTAAGGGGAAAATTTATGTGGAGGGAGTTACCACCATATGAATGAGGAGGTGAAGGGTCACCCCTTGGGCGCCGACCATGGGGAGGGGCACCCCCCTCCTCCTATAAAAGGCCACCGTCACACCCCTTCTTCCTCACACCTCCTCATGAAGGATCTCTCTCCCCCTCTAGTATTTTTCCCCATGGTCTCGGATTAGCGAGATACATGTTCCCGGTGGCTTTATCTGGAAAGGAGTTGCTACTTCCGCTACTTTGCTGGAGCGAGGGACGGAGGTTGTCGGGGTACCAGACGTGTGTGCCATCACGGATGCACCGCTGCTTTGCGGTGCTGGACTTGGTAGTGTTGGACTTGCTGGAGTTGGATATGCTGGACCTGCTGGACTTCATCACGATCTTGAGACCAGCAAGTGTACAACTACATCATCCACGAGTTCCATCTCGTTAACAAAGCTTTGTTGTCTTCGAGGGTATGTTCTCTATGGATGTATATCCACCCGTTGCTTGTATCTAGTAGATAGATCCTAGTGTATAGTAGTTCACATCGTAGGAAATTTTTTGTTTTCTATGATGCGAACCATAGGTGCTTTGCACGGGTAGAACACATAAGAGTATGTGGGCGGTGATGATCATGTTATTGCTTCTTATTTGTACTTTGGATATTGGTGGCACAGTGGGATGAAGCGGCCCGGACCAACCTTACATGTCATCGCACATGAGACCGGTTCCACGACTGACATGCAACTAGTTTTCCATAAGTGGCTGGCGGTGTCTGTCTCTCCTACTATAGTCAATATCTGGTTTAGAACAAGTTGCTAATAACTTAGTTATCATCGTTGTGGTTCAATGTTTGTAGGTAAGACCGGTTCTATCTTCGAAAGCCCTAAGCCACGTAAAAACTTACAATTGATAAAATAGAGGCGTCTTGTTTAGATCGTTGTTGGGCTAGTGTCATGATATGGAAATGTTGTAAGTTTATGTATAGTTGATACCCTTACAACACACCTACCGTGTAAGTTCCATAGACCTTGGCCTTACACACAAAGGAATGATAGAGATCATACCACGATGCATATGATGGTGATCAAATGCATGGACCATATCATTCCACTTTACACATATGATGTTCGCATCTTATATTGTTAGTTTGGCGCTTCTAGTAGCATTATAAGATGATCCCTCATTTAAATATCAAGATAAAATGTGTTCTTCCTTAAGTATGCACCGTTCTATGGATCGTGTTTCGAGACATCACGTGATGATCGGGTGTACTCGACTATGCGCTTTCATACAACGGGTGTAAGACAGTTTTACACACGTGAGTACTAAGGTTCTTACTTGGCGAGCCTAGCATGTACAGACATGGCCTTAGAACATGGATCGAAAGGTTAATCATGAGTCATATAGTTTATGTGATGCCCATATTGATGCTCGCCTTTGAAGCAACACCGACTCACATGATGATCAGACTTGGTGTATTGGATTTGGTTCATGTAATCACCAAAAGGGCACGATGGATGTCGTTTTTGAGTGGGAGTTCATTTCTAATTTGGATTAGTCGAACCAAATTTGTCATAAACTACCTTATGCTTAGTTTTAATTGAGATAATAGAACTATAGAATTTTGGATATTTACTTTATGAACTGGTATCGTATTGTTTTGAATGTCAATTTAAAGTTTAGAAGTCCTATTGCAAACTTTCAGCAAACTCTATTTACTCCATGAAGTTTAATATGTAGTATTAAATCAAGAGTAAGAATTCCAATGTTATTATCTAAAGTATCATGTTTGCCTCCATGATTCTTGATATGGAAAAGTTGTTTTAATATCGAGGTTATCTAGGAGCTAAAAGAATTGTTTCAAAAACCATCATGTGTGAAAGATATTGTGATATCTGAAACAAAGTTTTTGGTTGCATTATGATAGAGTATAATTTAGCAAAATACATGTTCTCATATTGTATGAGAATTTGTGAAGGATGGAGATGCTAAGCATCCGAATCACCCAAAAGGTTTCGAGAACTAAAATTATACTCGGCATTCTTCCTTATAGGCTATAGTAGCTTGATCATGAAAATTGTCATGATAAGGATGAATAGAAGATGTAAGTAAAATGTTTACTACAATAAAAGATTACTAAAGAATGGATTTTTGAAAGAATTCCAAACATTTGATGATGGTGATCCACTTCAAAGTGCAAGGCCAAAGTTATTAGTATTTGACTATACACGCTTTGTACTATGTGTCATGTGAATGACACCACTATTGATGTTGATAGATTCTTTTAAAAGGAAAAGGAATTGCTGAAAGAGAATCTATAAAATATTTGGCAGAAAAGAAAAGGTTGGAGATGTCCAGCTTAGGTATATAGAAGATATACATGTTATGGTTGTATTCTTTGCTTGTTAAACAATGTGGTTCTTAGGTATTGGATACCGAATTAGTTGGTATGAAGTGTCATACAGGACAACACAATTCATGAACTTTAATGGCCTAAGTAACTAGCAAGAGAATAAGTGATGATGTTCATCGAAATCAAATAATGTGTTATTGTGTTTTTCGTTGTCGTCAGACCTAGCCTTCAATATTTGTTTTAATAATTGTTATTTTGTTCCAGTATTACGAGAACAATGGTTGTTCAAATAATTACCGTATTCCATAATGGATGGATGAACTTCTACAAGTCTAGTTGGAGAAATCACATCCATAAACATTATTGCTAAAATGTCGTAAGACAAATGATTGGAATATCACTTATGAAATGACATCGCTGTTTGAATTGTATTGGAAAGAAAACATAAAGAAACTGCATGTTGATGGATTTTTGGAGTCTTTGGTTTTGATCAATTGACGCTTGTGAAACTTTCCTCGAGATAATTGAAACTCCGTTCATAGGCCAAAGAGGAGCGGATGACTAGCTTATTGGAAATTGTGCATGCTGATGTGCATAGTCCATTATGTGTAGCCATATGCGATGGATCTTTTTGCTTCATATGCTTTCTCCAGAAATTTGAGTGAATATATCTATATATTTACTTAATAAGGAAGAAGTATGAAACATTTGAAAATTGTTCAAAGACTTTCAAGATGAAGTGAAAAATCATTGTAACAAGAAAATAAAAGAGTTTATGATTTGATCATAAAGGAAGATATTTGAGTTACAGGTTTCGCAAAACACCTAAGATTTTAGGAATTGTTCCATGAATTTGCATTTCCTGATAAACCACAGGAGTATGGTATGTTCGAGATATCAAATCGAACCTTGTTTGAAATGGTAAGATCAAACGGGTTATTTATAAAACTGCCATTATGTTTTAAAGATTAAAGCTTTAGAGACTACCGCTTTTACACTAAAAAGAGCACCATCGTGATCAGTTCAAATGACACCATATGGGTTATGGTTTGGGATAAAACCCGAAATGTCTTTTCTTAAATTTTGGTATGCTATGCATAAGTAAAATCTTTACAACCAAAGTCGGATAAGCACGTCTTTATAGGTTATCCCAAAGAATTTGTTGGGAATTTTTCCATAACACCTAGGACAAAAGAGTTTGTCGCTTGGAACGTCAAGTTTCTTGAGAAGGAATTTTTCGCGAAAAGTTAAGTGGGAGGACAATAGAACTTTGATAAGGTTGTTGAACCTTAGCTATATGTGCTAAGTAGCACAACACCGGAAAGTGTCCCGGTGGCGGCAGCAGTGCTCATGGCTCCCATGATTACAAAGGTTGTGATCTCGGAGATTAGAGTTCCTATTGAACCGTGTGGGTTGGTAAGAATCAAATAGTGAGATTTGATAAAGAAGTCGTTATTGTTTTGACAATGATGAACCGACTATATGCAAAGAAGTGATGATGGGCCATGACTTCATAAAATGACTAAAAGTCATAGAATCCGTGATAGTATCCACACACGAGAAATCAAGTTTCTGAACTTGGAAGACGCTCCAGAAAGGCGTGAAGCCTATTGGTCGTGCTTTGGATCTATAAATAAATAGTCATGGATGTTTAACATCTATGAAACAGTCGACATGTCATAAAGAAGTTTACGGCAATGTTCAAGGAGTTGACCATGACAAGATTTGATCTTTCATAATATTTAGTCTTGACGAATTAATGTTGCAACCACTACATATAATTTGGTATATGGTAGTTGAATAAACAAAACAAGGTTCTTCTAATAGAATGGTTACCTAGGACGTGTACAAGACACGGTCCAAAGTTTTTTTTGTTTATTCAAAGGGTGTTAAAGGGGCATCCAAACTTCAATAGTTGAAGTGAGCATAGAGGAGTTGGAATCTTCACCATGATGAAAATTTTAAAGGTGTTTAAATTCATCGGAGATGATGAAGATGCTTGCATTTGCAAGAAATTAAGTGGGAGCGCTGAGACAAATTTCCAATACATTATGTAGAGTACATATTGTTGATTGGAAATAATGTATCTTTTATTGACACAAGTTAAGAATTTCATTAAAATTAGATTTTTGATAAAAGTCTTGGGCAAAACTGGAAGATTAGGCATCAATGACTATATGGATAGATTGATGCGCTAATATGGTTATGCCAAACATACATATATGAGATATTGAATGAGTTCAATATGGAAACGACAATAAAGGTTCTTGCTGCATGGAAAAGGTTGAATCAAAATTCAAGTGTATTGACACTTGGTGAATGAAACAAGATTCAAGTGTTTTGACACTTGATGAGTGAAATCACATGAATATTTTGGTCAATAAAATATACCATGATATGTACATATCCAAATAGGTCCTATGCTCTAAATGTTATGAGCACATACCAGAATGATTCATAAGATGATCATTGGACGATAGTAAAGATATTCTTATGAGCTTTGGAAGAACTAAGAATATATCATGTATAAGTGACAAAATAATTAAAGGTAGTTCATTGTAAAGTGTTACATTGATACTAGTTTTGTCACAAAATACAAATTAAATTTATCTCAATTTAGACTATAGGTGGCACAATGTAATGGAAAGGATGTTCCATGATGGATTTGGATGAGTTCCAAAGTTAAGAGATTGTGACAGATACTACAACAAAAGGCTAAGTATATGACTGGTATAGTAGCAGTAAAGGAGGGCATTTGTGTTAAGTAGTTTGTTATCAAACTAGGTGTTGTTCAAAGTGGGCTAATAGTATGAATATATATTGTATGACAATAATATCAACATATTTTAACCCGAACGAACTAAAGGTCTCACCAAAGGACCAAATATATACAGTGCCATCTCATTTGAGAATGAGTGATGCGTAGAGACGCAAAGACATGCAAATACACACGGACCTGAAACTGTCAGATCCGGAGATTATGTTAACCACTAGCAAATGCGTATATGCACCACCAAAAAGCCATAGGTGTTCAATACGCAAAGTTTTTCAAACTAGATTATTGACTCTAGTGCAAGTGGGAGACTGAAGGGAATATGCCCGAGAGGCAATAATAAAGTGGTTATTATCTTATTCCTTGTTTATGATAAAAGTTTATTTTGCATGCTATAATTGTATTAATTTGGAAACGTTAATACATGTGTGTTTAATAAACAAAAGAAAAGTTCCTAGTTATGACTCTCTTATAAACTAGCTTCTTAATTAATAAGATGATCAAGGTTTCCTGATCATGGACATTGGATGTTGTTATTAACGAGGTCACAACAATAGTGGAATGATGTGATGAACATTCATCTAAAGTATAGCATTACGATCAAAGTCATTGTGTTTATATTGCTATAACATCATACGAAGTAATCCTAGTCCTTAGACCATGAGATCATGTCAATCACTAACACTGGAAGAGTATCTTGATAACATCAAATGTCACACCATGAAAGGGTGATTATAAAGGTGGGTTCAGTGCTATGAAAGTGTTATGTAGAGGCTCATGGATCAAGAGTGGGATTTTTCCATCCCGATGACGAATAGATATACTCTAGGCCCTCTCGGTGATATCACATTGGTTAGCTTGCAAGCAAGTGATAAGATCACTAGAATGTTATATCACGGGAACGAGAAAAGAGTACATGTCAGTAACGAGATCAAACTAGGTATGGAGACACCGATGATTGAATGTCGGACATGTAATATACCGCGAGACAAAGGGATTTAGTTACTAGCGTTAAAGGTTCTCACGATCATAGAAATCATCGTTGAATGTGCAGGAGTCAGTATGGATCTCCAGGCCCCGCTTATGATTATTGATCTGAGAGGGGTCTCGATCATGTCTGCATCATTCGTGAACCTTAGGGTGACACACTTAAGGGATACCGACACCATTTGGATCAAATATGTTTCAGATAAAGACTTAAGAAAGTGTTGGAATTATTTCAATAGACACCGAAACTGTTTCATGTGAAATTGCTGAAATTGGTTCTGCATGTAATATTGAAATGTTGGAGGGGGTTTTATGTGAATGTTTGTTAATTAAAGTAATTAACAAAATTCTCAATAAATTAATAAAAGAGATTTATTAAATGAGAGAGCATCATCTTTGGAGAAATTTAATGCATTTAAAGTGGAGACTTTAAAGAGGAATGTTAAGGGGCAAATTTATGTCGAGGGAGTTACCACCACATGAATGAGGAGGTGAAGGCTCACCCCTTGGGAGACGGCCATGGGGAGGGGCACCCCCTCCTACTATAAAAGGCCACCCTCACACCCGTTCTTCCTCACACCTCCTCGTGAAGGATCTCTCTCCCCCTCTAGTATTTTTCCCCATGGTCTCAGATTAGCGAGATACATGTTCTCGGTGGCTTTATCTGGAAAGGAGTTGCTGCTTTGCTGGAGCGAGGGATGGAGGTTGTCGAGGTATCGGACGTCTGTGCGATCATGGATGCGCCGCTACTTTGTGGTGCTGGACTTGGTGGTGCTGGACTTGTTGGAGCTGGATCTGATGGACGTGTTGAAGCTAGACCTGCTGGACTTCATCATGATCTTGAGATCGGCAAGTGTACGACTACATCATCCACGAGTTCCATCTCGTTAACAAAGCTTTGTTGTCTTTGAGGGTATGTTCTCTATGGATGTATATCCACCCGTTGCTTGTATCTAGTAGATAGATCCTAGCGTATAGTAGTTCACATGGTAGGAAATTTTTTGTTTTCTATGCTGGGAACCCTTCACACTCCGAGTAAATTCGACCGGACAGTCCGGTCCAGCCAGAAAAGTCAAAGTTTCCGGTTGGTGTCCGGGCAGTGTCCGATTTGGTGTACTGATTGTCCGTGCCAAAACTTCTCCCGGGCAGGCTGGACAGCCGGGCGGACTCGACCGGACACTCCGGTCGATGCAGAGCTCTTGGCCTCCGTCTTGATGATCTTCTTGTGCGCCTTCCTCCTGCTCCTCCCTCGCGCATCCTTGGCGATCATCATGCTGGGATCCTCTTGTAGCCCTTCTCCTCCTCACAGCGTGCTTGTTTCTCCAACAAACCTGATCATACATAAATGCATAGACTTAGGCATTATAAATTTCTTATCAATTAAAGTACCAGATTCGTTTAGGAGCAGATTCACCTGTTGTTCAAGTAGCTTAGCATGATATCTTGTAATGGTTGCAATTATAATCTCATTGGACTGATCCTTCCTTGCAATAGTTCGAGCATCTTTAGTAGGTGTAATTGTAGGGATGTCCACATCACCATGGTTTGGCACATGGAGTGTCATTACATGTGTTGTTTCCAAACCACAATGACCCACATGGCCACACACACTCAGGTGGGTGTGGTGATGCAACCTTGCCACACTGGTGCTCCATTACATTCCGATGTTGCATTCCAGCATGTTCTAGGGTTTTATAACCATGGTTTGGCACATGGAGTGTCATTGTATGTGTTGTTTCCCAAACCACAATGACCCACAGGGCCACACTCTCTCAGGTGGGTGTGGTAATGCAACATTTGCCACACTGGTGCGCCATTAAGTTCCAATGTTGCATTCCAGCATGTTCTTGGGATTTCTAACCATGGTTTTCCACATGGAGTGTCATTGCATGAGTTCTTTTCGAAACCACAATGACCCACAAGGCCACACACACTCAGGTAGGTGTTGTGATGCAACATCTGCCACACTGGTGCTCCATTGCGTTCCAATATTGCATTCCAGCATGTTCTAGGTGTTTCTGACCACGGTTTGGCACATGGAGTGTCATTGCATGTGTTTTTTCTAAACCACAATGATCCACATGGCCACACACACTCAGGTGGGTGTGGTGATGCAACCTCTGCCACACTAGTGCTCCATTGCATTCCAATGTTGCATTCCAGCATGTTCTAGGGTTTTCTAACCATGGTTTGGCACATGGAGTGTCATTGTATGTGTTGTTTTCCAAACCACAATGACCCACAGGGCCACACTCTCTCAGGTGGGTGTGGTGATGCAACATTTGCCACACTAGTACTCCATTGCGTTCCAATCTTGCATTCCAGCATGTTTTTGGGCTTTCTGACCATGGTTTTCCACATGGAGTGTCATTACATGTGTTGTTTTCCAAACCACAATGACCCACAGGGCCACACTCTCCCAACTGGGTGTGGTGATGCAACATATTCCACAGTGGTGCTCCATTGCGTTCCAATATTGCATTCCAGCATGTTCTTGGGCTTTCTGACCATGGTCTTCCACATGGAGTATTATTGAATGTGTTGTTTTCCAAACCATAATGACTCACATGACCACACATAGTCAGGCGTGTGTGGTGATGCAACCTCTACCACACTGATGCTCCATTGCATTCCAATGTTGCATTCTAGCATGTTGTAGGGCTTTTTCACCATGGTTTGGCTCATGGAGTTTCATTGCATGTGTTCTTTTCCAAACCACAATGACCCACATGGCCACACACACTCAGGTGGGTGTGGTGACACAACCTCTTCCACAATAGTGCTCCATTGCATTCCAATGTTGCATACTAGAAAGTTTTAGGGCTTTCTGACCATGGTTTTGCACATGGAGTGTAATTACATGCATTCTTTCCAAACCACAATGACCCACCTGGCGACATAAACTTAGGTAGGTGTGGTGATGCAGCCTCTGCCACACCTGTGCTCCATTGCATTCCAATGTTGCATTCCATCATGTTCTAGGTTTTATAACCATGGGTTGGCACATGGATTGCCATTGTATGTGTTGTTTTCCAAACCACAATGACCCGCAGGGCCACACCCTCGCAGGTGGGTGTGGTCGTGCAACATCTACCACACTGGTGCTCCATTACGTTCCAATGTTGCATTCTAGAATGTTCGTGGGCTTTCTGACCATGATTTTCCACATGGAGTGTCATTGCATGTGTTGTTTTCCAAACCACAATGACCCACGTGGCCACACAAACTCAGGTGGGTGTGGCGATGCAACCTCTGCTACACTGGTGCTCCATTGCATTCCAGAATGTACTAGGGCTTTCTAACCATGGTTAGGCACATGGAGTGTCATTGGATGTGTTCTTTTCCAAACCCAATGATCCACAGGGCCACAGACACTCAGGTAGGTGTTGTGATGCAACATCTCGCACACTAGTGCTCCATTGTGTTCCAATGTTGCATTCAAGCATGTTCTAGGGCTTTCTGACCATGGTTTGACAGATGGAGTGTCATTGCATGTGTTGTTTTCTAAACCACAATGATCCACATGGCCACACACACTCAGATGGGTGTGGTACCTCTGCTACACTGGTGCTCCATTGTATTCCAATGTTGCATTCCAGATTGTTCTAGGGCTTTCTGACCATGGTTAGGCACATGGAGTGTCATTGGATGTGTTCTTTTCCAAACCACAATGACCCACAGGGACACACACACACTCAGGTAGGCATTGTGATGCAACATCTCCCACACTGGTGCTCCGTTGCGTTCCAATTATGCATTCCAGCATGTTCTACGGCTTTTTGATCATGGTTTGACAGATGGAGTGTCAATGTATGTGTTGTTTTCCAAACCACAATGACCCACATGGCCACACTCTCTCAGGTGGGTGTGGTGATGCAACATTTCCCACATTGGTACTCCATTGCGTTCCAATCTTGCATTCCAGCATGTTTTTGGGCTTTCTGACCATGGTTTTCCACATGGAGTGTCATTGCATGTGTTATTTTCCAAACCACAATGACCCACAGGGCCACACTCTCTCAGCTGGGTGTGGTGATGCAACATTTCCCACATTTGTACTCCATTGCGTTCCAATCTTGCATTCCAGCATGTTTTTGGGCTTTCTGACCATGGTTTTCCACATGGAGTGTCATTGCATGTGTTGTTTTCCAAACCACAATGACCCATAGGGCCACACTCTCTCAGCTAGGTGTGGTGATGCAACATCTTCCACACTGGTGCTCCATTGCGTTCCAATGTTTCATTCCAGCATGTTCTTGGGCTTTCTGACCATGGTCTTCCACATGGAGTGTTATTGCATGTGTTGTTTTCCAAACCACAATGACCCACATGACCACACATCGTGTGGGGGGTGTGGTGATGCAACCTCTGCCACACTGATGCTCCATTCCAATGTTGCATTCTAGCATGTTGTAGGGATTTTTCACCATGGTTTCGCTCATGGAGTGTCATTGCATGTGTTCTTTTCCAATCCACAATGACCCACATGGCCACACACACTCAGGTGGGTGTGGTGATGCAACCTCTTCCACACTAGTGCTCCATTGCATTCCAATGTTGCATTATAGCATGTTCTAGGGCTTTCTGACCATGGTTCGGCACATGGAGTGTCATTACATTAGTTCTTTCCAAACCACAATGACCCACATGTCCAAACACACTTAGGTGGGTGTGGTGATGTAGCGTCTGCCACACCGGTGCTCCATTGCATTCCAATGTTGCATTCCAGCATGTTCTAGGGTTTCTAACCATGGTTTGGCACATGGAGTGTCATTGTATGTGTTGTTTTCCAAACCACAATGACCCGCAGGGCCACGCCCTCTCAGGTGGGTGTGGTGATGCAACATCTGCCACACTGGTGCTCCATTGCATTCCAATGTTGCATTCTAGAATGTTCTTGGCCTTTCTGACCATGATTTTCCACATGGAGTGTCATTGCATGTGTTGTTTTCCAAACCATAATGACCCACATGGCCACACACACTCAGGTGGGTGTGGTGATGCAACCTCTGCTACACTGGTGCTCCATTGCATTCCAATGTTGCTGTAATACCCTAGTTTTAGTTACCCCTTAATTAGGTCTTTGTTTGTGCATCCATAAGCATCATCTTAAAAATGCATGCAAAGAAAATAAGAAAAACCCTAAACCCTGGCTATTTCCTCTCCCTCTTGAAAACAATTCAAAATCGGTTTGAATATTTTGAAAATTACAAAAAAATGTGGAGCCCAAACAGTATAGAGGGCCCCAAGTGTTTCAAAAGTTATTTGTAAACCTCTGGTATTTTTGGAAAATTCAAATCAGAAAAAGATTTGGAAATACAAACTCAAAGTGAGAAAACAAAAAAAGATAAAATGGTCTCAATAAAAAATTGAACCAGAGAGCAACCCAGGCCGGCTGAGCTATTCCCGTGCTACCTTCTGTCCACCCGCGCGCAGCCAGCAGCCCCGAGTGGGCCATTCTTGGCCCAATACCCCTTCGGTCGTCTTTCCCTTTTCTTCTTCCTCGCGACAGAGGCGAAGCAGCTGCGTGCCCGTCCGCCGGCCGTCGGCTTCACGCCAAGATGCTTACCCAGCCGCCTCAAGGACAGGGATAAGATCCCCAATGCCGTGGACGTCCTTCTTTATCCCCCTCGCTCACCCTCTCGCCCCTCTGCACTCTCCCTCGAAACCGGAACCCTAGCCCGGCCAGAGCCTCCCGTTGCCGCTGCTCTGGACCACCTCGAGCCCAGCTGAGCGCGCCATCGTGACCCTCTGCTTCTCCTAGTTCATTTGCCCCGGTCAAAGCTAGCCAAATCCTAGTTCATTTGCCCCGGTCAAAGCTTCTCCTAGTTCTCTAATCGACACCTCCTTCACCGACACCAGCCACCGCTTCTCGTCGTCGATCCCGGCTCCACCACTCCTCACTAACGCCATGGCTGAAACCAGGGTGAGCTAACGGTGCTCAGGCACCCCTCCTTCTTCTCCCTATCACTCTGCAGCTCGCCCCCGACGTGCACCTGCCGCCGCCGTCGCTTTTCATCGTTGACGGCGAGCTCCGATGACCCAATCTGAGCGGCGCCGCCACAGGATGGCGTAGTGTGATGCGCTGCGTCTAACGCGCATATCTGCACCGTCTCGCAAACCCCAAGTCACCCTTCCCGTCGACCACCTAGGAGCAATCCCCGCCATGACATCACACTGACGTCATGGTGACGCTGGCCAAGGCCAGCGGTCATAGCCAACCAAGGCTGGATCCCACCTACCCACGTGGATGCTGAGGTGGCCTGGGGCCCCTCCGTCAGCTGCAGTGGCTAGCTTTGCGTGGGTGTAAATGAGGTTTTTCCTATTTTTGTTTTATTTCCAGAAATTGTTTAATAATTTCAGAAAAAGGTTAATCTTATAAATTCAATATTTAATTATTTATAAGTCAGAAAAACGTGTAAAATATATCAAAATGTTTAGAAAAATGAGATCTTTACAATAGACTCGTAAGCATGCATTGTTCAACAACTTAAATTGCAAGTTTAATTAGAAGAACCAATTGAACCCCGTAGGTGACTCCAAGGTTTCCCCTGTCCTAGTGTTTGTACCCTTCAGACCCTGTTTAAAATGATCAAGCATGCCCTAGGGTTTCATTTAAGATCTATTTAACTTGTCATATCATCATCCTTGCTTGAGCATTGCATCGATGCCATGTGTTGATTGTTGTTTCCCTTTCTTTCCGGTGTTTGCTTCTTCCTAGTAGAATACGATATCGAGATTGAGATCGAAGACCGAGATCAACACCATCGAAGATCGAAGATCAACACTTGACCAACTGTAATCAAGTCTAGTACAAGATATCCAAAGATCTATATCTGGGTATCAACAAACAATGCAAGCATAGCCCCACCATTATACAATCCTATTATTTCGAAAGTATTTCATCCTTGCCATGTGCATACGATTCTATTGTGGTATTTTATCGATAGATAGAGTACCCTATCTATTGCATTACTCCTTTTGAGCTTATATTAACTGATCCACTGCTCCTAGCATAACGAGGTTTGCCTTGTGTGAACTGCTAGAGCTTTTATCTATGTCTTGCTTAGCCATGCTTAGTTGCCAGTGCTGGTTCATCCAGAAGATGTGCCAAATGCAGAGAATCTAGTATGACACGAGAACAAGGTTTACTCATGAGGTAAGATTAGTGGTAAATGTTAAACATGCTAAGGCTTGTATGGGAGGCCATGGTGGGATGTGGTTTTTGTAGTCCCATGCTCGCCACCATTAGGACCCGAGTTCTTGCCCTCGGAACCAAGACGAGCGTACAACCACACGGGGCCTGAAAACCTCACGAGTAACTAACTTGCCTAGTAGATTCCATGAGTCACATAGTTCGGCGTTCCATTCGACATATGCATAGAAAACGTTTTCAAAGATTTGGTGGGTGAAGGTGCATTCATACAGGTAGGTAAGCGTGGCCGGGGTTGATTGGGGTCGATGGAGCCCCTGGTAAACCAACCTCGCCCACTGCTGACTCGTGTACTAACGAGCTCGTTGGGGAACCCCAAGAGGAAGGTATGATGAGCACAGCAGTAAGTTTCCCTCAGTTATGAAACCAAGGTTATCAATCCAGTAGGAGCAAGGAAACACCCCAAAGGTGTAGCTAGCTGAACTTTGGTAGGGCGCACTACCGGTGCCAGCAGCTTCGTGGAGACCTGCACAACACAACCACAGAACTCTATCCCCAACTTGCGATGTGGTTGTCAATCTCACCGGTTTTGCTAAAAACAAAGGATTAAACATATCGAGTGGAAGAAAGTAATAGTTTGCAGAAAGTAAACACAAAGAAGTAAACAATTGATTGTAGATTGATAGTAAAAGAAAGGACCGGGGTCCATAGTTCACTAGAGGTGGCTCTCCTTAAGATAGATAACATGTTGGGTGAAAAATTTATAGCGGGGCAATTGACAAACATTGAGAAAGCATACAAGCATATACTAATCATCTTGACTCCTTTGAGATTCGATTGGGCATGACAACATTATACATAGACCGCCATCCAACTGCATTTATGACTAATAGTCCACCTTCAGGTTATCATCCGAACCCCCTCCAGTATTAAGTTGCAAGCAACGGATAATTGCATTACGAATTGCGTTGGGCCACACATAGATAAACATAACTTTTCCCTAACGCGGTACAACCAAGATCCAGCTCAGGTTATAGGCCACGAGATTACTTATAGAAGCACAAATGCGGAAGTTGATGTAGCGCGTGGAAGCAGTGCCGAACGATCCTACGGACAGCCTTTCGAATCCCACGAACTCCTTCGTCAGATCCCCACCAGCTTATCCGTCTCCAGCGTCAGACGTGCAACGCTTCTACCGGTATCCACACATATAGGAAGGAGCTTCGGACAGAGGCCTGTTAGATCCTGTCTAGCCTGAAATGGAAGTGTAGAAAGTGATGGCTAGGTCGGGGACTATCCCTTATCACTCCACTTATATACACTTCTAGTTGGGCTCAACGCTTGAGGCCCATCTAGGACGTATTCCCATCCCCATACGGATCTAATCCACATGGGCTCCTTACCCTTAAGTGTGTGACCCTATAGGTTCACGTACACCTGGACACAACATGAGCTACTCCTCCAAGTATCTCGTCATGGCTTTGAGTCCAACTCACTCCCATGAACACTTGGTCTCAAGTCGATAGATGGTAGCGGCCTGTAGCAAGACGTGCCAACTCCCAAGTGACGTAAAGTCAGAAGACGAACCTTCAATATGACTTTCGTCCATGTCCCTTTGCCTCATGATATATTTGTTAAGCTATAGGCGAGTAGTTGCCATCCCTTTAATAGCTTAACTCTCTTCTGATACCATGATATGTGATTCACTGGACTAACTCTTAGTCCGACTCCTCAGTTAACACTTAATTGAGTAGCGCATGGCCATGCTTCCGAATCATATCACACGAGAGGGCCCAGAGAATATCTCTCAATTACGGAGGGGCAAATCCCATCTTGGTAATCCACGTCACGCAGCTTGCTTCACAACCAACCCGAACACTACCTTTATAACTGCCCATTTACGTAGCTGCGTTTGATAGAACCTAAGTTGGCGATCCACAACTCGGATCATGCAATCTCCTCAGGTCAAAGGATTCCATTGCTTGAGAATGCAAATGACAACATGCTCGTTGCATCTCAACTATGGGTCAGTCCGAATCAGTGTAAGTCGGAATAGCATCACCATGCCCATGACAAGTGGAACCGTGTCATCAGCCGACTTGCACATTGGTCTAAGTTGTGTACCCAGCACAACCTCAACGACCAAGGACAATCTAATATGAACAATCATGAATACATAGTTCCACAACTGAATCACGCATTCAGTGATATGTATCTGATGTTCATATAAGGACAACTTTACTTTATGAACACTTTGGGAAATATCATCAACCATGATTGCCTCTAGGGCATATTCCCAACAGTCTCCCACTTGCACTAGAGTCAATCATCCGACATCACATGTCTAGGCATCTAATGCCCATGGCTCTTACATGTGCCTCATGCTTAGGCTGTGGAAGTGGCTTTGTCAACGGATCTGCAACGTTTGCATCTGTGTGTACCTTGCATAACATGATATCACCTTGATCCATGAACTGGCGAATCAAGTGGTATTGCATGAGTATATGCTTGTTCTTCTAGTGTTGTCTAGGTTCCTTGGCAGTGTGCAATAGCACCATTGTTATCACAATACACGCCTAACGGATTGGACGAGCCCTGAACCACACCAAGATTAATCAGGAAGTTCCTGATCCAAACAGCTTCCTTTGCTGCCTCCGAGGCAGCAATATACTCAGGTTCTATTGTAGATGCAGACACAGTCTCTTGCTTGGAACTCTTCCAGCTCACAGCCCCTCCGTTCATAACGAACACATACCCAGATTGCAAACGAAAATCATCTGAGTCAGTAAGGTAACTCACATCCGTGTAACCCCTTACACTGAGTTCAACCTCACCTCCATAAACTAGGAACACATCCTTAGTCCTTCTCAAGTATTTAAGAATGTTCTTAACTCCTGCCCAATGGATTTGTCCAGGGTTAGCCTGGTATCTGCTCACGACACTTAGAGCATAGGAAACATCCGGCCTAGTACAAATCATGGCATACATGATGGACCCGACTGCCGAAGCATACGGAATCACACTCATCCTATTTCGCTCATCAGTCGTCGAAGGACACTAAGTCTTGCTAAGTATTATGCCATGGGACATCGGTAAGAACCCCTTCTTAGACGATTCCATGTTGAATTTCTTCAACACTTTGTCCAAATATGTACTTTGGCTCAATCCAATGAGTCGCCTGGATCTATCTCTATAGATCCTGATTCCTAGTATATAAGTTGCCTCACCCAAGTCTTTCACTGAGAAACTCCTTTCCAATGATTCCTTGGTTTCTTGCAACATCTGGACATCATTTCCAATCAATAATATGTCATCCACATATAAGATCAGAAAGTTTACTTTGCTCCCACTAAACTTCTTGTATAAACAAGAATCATGATCACTCTTGATGAAGCCAAACGATTTGACTACCTCATCAAAGCGAATATTCCAACTCCGAGATGCTTCCTTCAATCCATAAATGGATTTCTGAAGTTTGCATACCTTGTCAGCATTAGCCGGATCGACAAAACCCTTGGGCTGTATCATATACACGTCCTTGGTTAATTTTCCATTAAGGAAAGCCGTTTTGACATCCATCTGCCATATCTCATAGTCGAAATAGGCTGCTATAGCTAACATGATCCGAACTGATTTAAGCATCACTACGGGTGAGAAAGTCTCATCATAGTCAACTCCTTGAACATGCCGGAACCCCTTCGTGACATGTCGTGCTTTATAGATAGAAACGTTTCCATCCACATCAATTTTCCTTTTAAAGACCCATTTGCACTCGACGGGTCTTGCACCGTCTGGCAGATCAACCTAGTTCCAAACTTGATTTTCATCGATGGACTTTAACTCAGATCTCATGGCTCCAAGCCACGAATCAGAATCAGAACCCACCATCGCTTCCGAATAAGTTGCCGTCTCATCACTATCTAACAGTAATACATCACGAACACTTCGCAATCTTGCCGATCTTCGCAGTGGAGGTGCAGCTGCCGGCTCAGCTACCATGACTGGCTCAACCTCCAAGGATTTCACCAAATCGATACTGACCGGTTCCTCTCCAACTTCTTCGAGCCGCACCGTACTCCCACTTACTTCCCGACTGATAAACTCTTTCTCAAGGAAGACACCGTTCCGAGCGACAAACACTCTGTCCTCTTCTCGGTTGTAGAAGTAGTAACCCAAGGTTTCCCTTGGATACCCAACGAAAATGCACTTATCCGACTTGGCTGCAAGCTTGTTCGACTGAAGTCGCTTGACAAATGCTTCACAACCCCAAATCTTAAGAAAAGACAAACTCGGCTTCTTGCCTGTCCACATCTCATGTGGTGTCTTCTCTACCGATTTTGATGGTACTTTGTTTACTATGAACGCCGTCGTTTCTAGACAATAACCCCAAAATGATAAAGGTAGATCTGTCTGACTCATCATTGATCGTACCATGTCCAACAAGGTCCGATTCCGCTGCTCCAACACATCATTCCTCTGCGGTGTACCCGACGAAGTGAGCTGAGGAACTATTGCACAACTCTTCAGATGGTCATCAAACTCGTGGCTCATGTACTCGCCTCCTCGGTCCGACCGAAGAAACTTTATTTTCTTGCTGAGTTGATTTTGTACTTCATTCTGGAATTGTTTGAACTTTTCAAAGGCTTTCGACTTATGTTTCATCAAGTAGACATATCCATATCTACCCAAATCATCAGTGAAGGTAATGAAGTACTCATAACCACCCCTGGCTGTTGCGCTCATTGGACCACATACATCACTATGTACTAGTCCCAACAAGTCAGACGCCCTTTCACAACTCCTTCCAAAAGGTGTCTTGGTCATCTTGCCTAGAATGCAGGATTCACATGTCTCTTACGACTCCAACTCGAACGATGTTAGGAGTCCATCATCATGGAGCTTCTTCATGCGTTTCCAACTTATATGACCAAGTCGACAGTGCCAAAAGTAAGTCATATTCAGATCATTTGGTTTTATCCTTTTCATATTTACGTTATAGACCGACCCACCATCAAGATTCAAAATAAATAACCCATTCTGAACGGGTGCAAAGCCGTGAACATATCATTCAAATATAAAGAGCAACCATTGTTCTTAATATTAGACTCATAGCCTTGTCTCATCAAACATGAGGCAGAAATAATGTTTCCACTAAGCACTGGAACATAATAACAATTATTTAGTTCCATTAAGAATCCTGAAGGTAAATGAAGTTGCATCGTGCCGACTTCCAACGCAGCAACTCTTGCTTTGTTGCCGACCCGAATGTCAACCTCTCCTCTTGCTAGGCCCCTAGATCTTACCAGTCCCTACAACGAGTTGCAGATATGAATGACTGATCCGGTATCATATACCCAAGAACTACCGGGTGTATCAGCAAGATAAAGGTCTATAACATTGCAAACAAGTGTACCTGAGTTGGAAGTCACACCTCCACTCTTGGCTTTATCCGCCAAATACTTGCTGCAATTCCTCTTCTAGTGGCCATCCGCCTTGCAATAGAAGTAAGCGGAACCGGCTGAAGGAGATGACTTAGTCCCTGAGGAAACGCTTGGGATCTCATCTTGAGCATTACCTCCTGACTTAGCCTTCTTCTTCTTAGTCCAAGAACTCTTCTTAAACTTAGCCTTATTCTATACCACCAACACTGGGCTAGCACCTTTCTTGAGATTAACCTCTGCCTGCTTAAGCATCCCATGTAATTCAGTGATCTTCTTATCCATACCATGCATGTGCTAGTTTGATATGAATTGACCATACACACTAGGAAGAGAGTTCAGAATTATATCCGTAGCGAACTCTTCGCTAATGGCGTAGCCAAGACTTTCCAGAGACTGCATGTAACCAACCATCTTGATCACATGCGGACTCAGTGGATCACTATTCTTAATCTTACAACTCAACAAAGCTTGAGAGACTTGATACCTCTCGGTCTTTGCCTGAGCCTGGAACATACTTTTGAGGCTTTCGATCATATCGTAGGCCTCAACATTCTCGAACTGCTGCTGCAAGTCCGGTTCCATGTGAGCAAGCATAAGACAGCTAATTTCTATAGACTCATCACATGTTCTACGATAGGCATTGGTTGCTGCGACACTCGCATTCTCATCCGACACATCTGGAAGCGGGTTGTCTAGAACATGGTCCCTTTTTTCTTGTTTGAGAACAATTCTCAGATTATGATACCAGTTGGTGAAGTTTGTTCCATTAAGTTTATCTTTATCTAGGATGGTCCTCAAAGCAAAACTGGACAACTGAGGGAGACTGCTACTAGGTGCCATTATCTACAATAGAAATATGCAAAACACTTAAGACAAGTATTCATAAAAGAGTAGGCGTATTAAACATTTTAATACTTATGCTCCCACTAGAACCAACATCCCTCCGATGGTTACTTAGTGATTCAGGACCCTAAATAAGCAAGCCGACTAGTGAGCTTTAGCATCACCGCTAGCCGTCAAGTGATCTAGGTAGGCAAGTCCTTGCTAATCGCATCTCATGCGACTCATGTTGGTCGGGTGGCATCTCATGCCCCGGCTCCCAACCGCCCTCTCCCCGAGCCCCACAACCGTTGTGATAGACACGTATAGCTTACCAAGTGCTTCCTCTGTAAGACTCTGACTCGAACCCATCTAGTCTAAAAGAATTAGCAACACCTCAATTTTATGAGCCCACTACCAAGAATGTCCGACTTGTGATGGTGCAGCACTGGCGGGGAGACCGAATAGACCTTCTTTGAGGGATTAAAGTTTAACCACTATCTCATAGACGTAAAACTAGAGACCTAACAATCACACAAAATAATCCAATTACAATGTTAAATGGTATGGCTCCCTTCATGGTGATCTCCATCTCCATGAATCTGTTCATCATGCCTTTGGCTGCAGTGTCCTTCAAGTCCTCCAAACATGCTACACTAGCACTAAGGAATATACAAGAAGATGGCATCTCATGCCGACACGCAGGTCGTTATACAATAACAGTGACAGCACCTTGGCTCCAACCGGCTGACAAACCCGTGATACACAGATCACGTATGGATTACATACATCACATGCACATAAGCCATACCATTCAAAACATCCTGCAAAAACAAGTTATGCATAGATATGATATCTACCGGCGTTGTGAACCTGGCAGTGACATCTAATGCTCTACGACAGGGTGAAGCCGGCCGTCCCGCACCTGATCTTCCATGCACCTGATTTTTCGAAAATCGCAGATCTAATCTGCAACCTGATTCATAGATTCCTTCATTGGATAAAACACTTTTACCCAAATCTGATCCCTATGCAGATCTGACCAATCTCATTGATCATCCGCACCTGATCTTCCATGCACCCCCGAGTGCGATTGATCCAATCAATCTTGCACAAAACCGATCTATCTCATAGATCGACCACCGAAACCCTAAGTGGATCTCATCCTCCACCTTGTGCATATCACATACGCACAGATCTAGAGCCTAAAACCAGAAGCTTTCGCTCTGATACCACTGTTGGGCCACGCAGAGATAAACAAAACTTTTCCCTAACGCGGTACACCCAAGATCCAGCTCATGTTATAGGCCACGAGATTACCACTAGACGAGCAGATTCGGAAGTTCATGTAGCGCGTCGAAGCAGTGCCGAACGATCCTACGGACAGCCTTTAGAATCCCACGAACTCCTTCATCAGATCCCCACCAGCCTCTCCATCTCCAGCGCCGCACGTGCAATGCCTCTACCGGTATCCACACATACAGGAAGGAGCTTCGGACAGAGGACTGCTAGATCCTGTCTAGCCCGAAATGGAAGTGCAGAAAGTGACGGCTAGGTCAGGGACTATCCCTTGTCACTCCAGTTATATACACTTCTAGTTGGGCTCAACGCTTGAGGCCCATCTAGGCCGTATTCCAATCTCCATATGGATCTAATCCACATGGGCTCCTTACCCTTAAGTGTGTGACCCTGTAGGTTCACGTACACCTGGACACGACATGAGCTACTCCTCCAAGTATCCCGTCATGGCTTTGAGTCCAACTTACTCCCATGAACACTTGGTCTCAAGTCGATATATGGTAGCGGCCTCTAGCAGGACATGCCAACTCCCAAGTGACGTAAAGTCAAAAGACGAACCTTCAATGTGACTTTTGTCCAACTCCCTTTGCCTCACAATATATCTGTTAAGCTATAGGCGAGTAGTTGCCATCCCTTTAATAGCTTAACTCTCTTCTTGTACCATGATATGTGATTCATTGGACTAACTCTTAGTCCGACTCCTCATTTAACACTTAACTGAGTAGCGCATGGCCATGCTTCTGAATCATATCACACGAGAGGGCCCAGAGAATATCTCTCCATTACGGAGGGGCAAATCCCATCTTGGTAATCCACGTCACGCAGCTTGCTTCACAACCAACACGAACTCTACCTTTATAACTGCCCATTTACGGAACAACGTTTGATAGAACCTAAGTTGGCGATCCACAACGTTGATCATGTAATCACCTCAGGTTGAAGGATTCCATTGCTTGAGACTGCAAATGACAACAAGCTCATTACATCTCAACTGTGGGTCAGTCCGATTCGCTAAACTCTTTAGCCGAATCAGTGTAAATCGGAATAGCATCACCATGCCCATGACAAGTGGAACCGTGTCATCAGCCGACTTGCACATTGGTCTAAGTTGTGTGCCCAGCACAACCTCAACGACCAAGGACAATCTAATATGAACAATCATGAATACATGGCTCCACAACTGAATCACGCATTTAGTGATTTATATCTGATGTTCATATCAGGACAACTTTACTTTATGAATACTTTGGGAAATATCATCAACCATGATTGCCTCTAGGGCATATTCTCAACAAATTGCGTGTAAAGTAAACAATACGATTGTTCTATGAACAAAGGATTGTTGTTTTCTCCCTAGTAGCAACAACACATCTAGTACCTTAGAGATTTCTGTCACTTCCCAGATTACCAGAGGCATGAACCCACTATCGAGCATAAATACTAACTCTTGGAGTTGCTAGCATCTACTTGGCCAAGATAGCTACTAACAACGGAAAGCATGCAAGATCACAAATACCAAAGACATGATAAAATCAATAATCAATCTGAAATAGCATCTCAATATCCATCGGATCCCCACAAACACAACATGTAGGAATTACAAATAGATGATCTTGATCATGAACGGAGCTCACAAGATCTAAACATGAAAGAACAAGGGAGGAGAACCAGCCATCTAACTACTACATGGACCCGTAGTCCAGATATGAACTACTCACGCATCACACTGGAGGCTTGCATGATGATGAAGAAGGCCTCTAGGGTGAATTCCCCTCTCCGGCAGGGTGCCAGGAAGAGCTTCAGATCCCTCCCGATCTAGGGATGGAGATGATGGCGGCTATAGAGTCTTTCGTGGATTTTTGATCTGGTACTTAGGGCTTCCGTATCATAGGCAATATATAGGCGGAAGGAGAGGCCAAGGGGGTGCCTGGGGCGGCCAGACCACCTCAAGTGCGCCATGCCTAGCCGCTGGCCAGTGGTGTGGCCGGGCCCCTCTCCGTCTCGTATTCTGGCTCCAGGTGTCCCTCGGTGAAAAACTGACTTTGGCTTTTGTCCCGTCCAATTCCGAGAATATTCATTTTCTGACTTTCCTGGAACCAAAAACAACAGAAAACAGGCCGCTGGCACTTTGTCTCTTGTTAATAGGTTAGTCCAAGAAATCATATGAAAAGTACTCCAAAGTGTGGACAAAACACAAGAAATTAGATAAAACCAAGCATGGAACATCAAAAATTATGGATTCGTTTGCAACGTATCAACATCCCCAAGCTTAACTCCTGCCCGTCCTCGAGTAGGTAAGTGATAAAAGAAAGAATAATTTTTTAGGTGACATGCACCATCATAAACTTTATCAAAGTATTTGTAAAACATTCAAACTGGGATCATAGTACTTCAATCCTAACATAAAAGACAAAGTTCTAACAATAAGACAAAGCAACTATGTTGCAACATGAAAAGGCATAAACAAAAGATTCATGAATAACAATGCTTTGCAAGACGTTTGTTTGTTTCACATAAAGAAAACATAGCCTAGTGGCATTCAGCTTGTCCCTCATAGAGTAGCAAACATAAATGCATAGGACACCTTCAAAGTTTATAAGAGTGACTAGATACAAATAATTTAAAACAAGCAATATCAAGGTATGCATTAATCAACAAGTCTTGGGACAATGCACATAGAACTAAGAATGGCCACTATGCTCTCAAAGTAGGTGCATAAAGGTAGAAGGTGGAGACTCAACATAAAAGTAAAAGAAAGGCCTTCATAGAAGGAAGTAGGGATTCAAGTCTCATAAAGAGCTTCCAAAAATTATGGTACTTATTAGCTTTCAGCTCTCATTGCCCCTATCATAAGCATCTTGAAGGTGATTAAGGTTAAAGTGACACAACTAAGAGGATATGCTTGACAAGTTATAAACCGAAATCTCATGCCCCTTACTTACGAAGACCGAACCTCATGCTACTCAACTTTAGTCACAAGTAAGCTCTTGCCATTGTAAGTACATGTGTATCATAGAGAATAGACAACGGGGTACCCCTTGCACATGATAGAGGAGCTATCCCATAATCAAAATGACAACACAAGCAAATGATGACCCACAAGTATAGGGGGTGTATCGCAGTATTTTCGAGGGAAGTGAAACCCAATTTATTGATTCAACACAAGGGGAGCCAAAGAATATTTGTATGCCTTAACAACTGAGTTCTAAATTCAGCTACACCTAGAAACAATCTTGCTCACAGCAGTTTATCAGTAGCAACAATTTTGTAGTAGGAATAGTAAAGTAGCAGTAGTAGTAAAGTAAAGATAGCAGTAACAATAGCAGTAAAAAGTAGGATTCGAGTGCGGTAGGCATAGGGATGGATGGACGGGCGTTGCATGGACAAGACAATTCACATAGCAATCAGAACATAGGGCAATTAGAGATAAATAAGATAAAGCATCCAAGTACTAGATAATCCTAGGCATGTGTTCCATATATAGTCATACGTGCTCGCAATGAGAATTTGCACAACATCTTTTGTCCCGCCAAAGACGCTTGCGGCTGGGGCCTCAAGGGAACTACTAGCAATTAAGGTGCTCCTTTTAATAGAGCACCGGAGCAAAGCATTAACACTCCATGAACACATGTGATCCTCACATCAAAGCCATTCCCTCCAGTTATCCTGATTTCTGTCACTTCGGGGCCATTGGTTCCGGACAACAACGTGTGTATACAACTTGTTGGTAAGACCATAAACAATACTATCATAATGAATCAATAACATGTTCAGATCTGAAATCATGGCACTCAGGCCCTAGTGACAAGCATTAAGCATAACAAGTCGAAACAAAGTCATAAAACACTAATAGAAGATACTATGCACCATGCCCTAACAATCTGATGCCATTACATGAACAATCTCATCCAATCCCGAGCATCCCCATAGCCTACAGCGGGGGATTACTCACTCATAGACGGGGGAAACATGGATGGTCGATGGAGAAGCGATGGTGATGATGATGGCGATGATATCCTCCAATTCCCCATCCTGGCAGGGTGCTAGAACGGAGTTTCTGGTGCTGTTTCATGGAATCTGGTGGTGGCGGCGGAGCGGAACTCCTTCTGGAAAAACGTCGAACCCCTAGAGTTTTTAGGTTAGAAGGCTTCTTATAGGCGAAGAGGGAGACCGAGGGGTGTCTGGGGCCGCCAAACCACCCCCTGGCGCGGCCTGGCCCACGCCGGTGGTGTGGCTCGGCCCACCCCTCCGTCTCGTGATTCGCTCCGGAGTCTTCTGGCGAAATAGAATTTTTGGCATATTTTCCGGGATTTTTCCTGATAGTTGATTTTCTGCACAAAAACTAGACACCAAGGCAATTCTGCTGAACACAACGTCAGTCTGTGTTAGTTGCATCCAAATCACACAAGTTTACAGGAGAAACAATAGCAAAAGAAACTTTCACGAACACATTTGCTTCATAAGATGTATATATTCTCAGCAAGTGATCAACTACTTAGACAATTCATAATAAGGTGTATGCAACTAAGTTTACTTAATAGGCATTGCAAGCTATGAAGAGATTCCAACTCAAAAATAATAAGTAGCATGAAGTATAAATATAAGCAACATTACAATGCTCATAACAAGGTATGATAGAGTGGTATCTCGCTTGCCTTTGATTATGAATGCCAAGGCACCTCTGAAGTTCAGGTGAAGGCTAGAAGTAAAGATATCAAAGATACAAGCATCAAAGTCATAACACAAATAATCAAGTTTTGAGACAAGCACATTACAGTAAGAATGACAACTATGCTCTCAAGAAGGTGCTCAAAGAATATGTGGAGACTCAACAAGGAAATTAAAAGGTTTTGAATAGTTTGAAAGGCTTCCAAATGCTGAAAGTATGGTACTCATTAGCTTTGAGCTCTCATTGCCCCTATCATAAACATCTTTAATATGGTTAAGGTGAAAGTGAGGTCCAATCTGAGTTATATGCTTGACAGAGTGTAAACTGAAAATCCCATGTCCCTTGAGTACGAGGGCCGCTCCTCATGCTACTCAACTTTAGTTACCTATAAGTTCTTGTCATCGTAAATACGTGCGTATCATAGAGAACTGCCAATGGGGTACCCCTTGCCCGATGATACGGAAGAATCCCCATATCAAAATGACAAGGCAAGCAGACAATGAGTATCTCAGCAATCTTCTTATTTACCATGGGAAAATGGTGCTTTTTTCTCTCTTTCCTCTTTTCTCAAATCTCTTTTTTTTCTTTTTTCTCAATAGCTATCTCTCTCTTTTTTTATAATAAGAATGCTTCATAGATATCATTATGGTTACGCTGCAAGTTTCCACCATGACGGCATGGATTAGACCGGCGGCCCTGGCGTTTCTCTAACACACATACATAAGTCCATGGACTTACAGGCTCCGCTTTTATTTCACACCGATGACATCCGCAAACAAAAGAGCATGGTATCAACTGGGTATATATTTACAGGTGTTGAAAGCGTTCCCCGTGACAACACGGTTCTGCTAATCCCCATCCTATAATTTGCAAGCATATAACTTTCATGGACAGTCACAATGGTTCAGGTTTATTAAGTGCAGGAAATAAAGTGTGCCATCAAGTTTGTGAGAGCTTTACTAACTAACTTTCTCATAACAAGCAAACATTTTATTCGGAAGAAAACAAGGCATATTTAATATGCACGGTAATAGCAAATGATGCTAATAGGTAGGTATGGTGGACACTTTGGCAATATTTGGTTTTAGGGAGTTGTAAACATGAGTAAAACATACTCAGTGAAAGTGAAGGCTAGCAATAGTAAGGGAGCGACAAACGAGAGAGCAATAGCTGTCATAATCATGCTTGCAACAAAACAGGACTAATCATGGTATGAAAGTGATTCAAGATCCTCAAGGAAAAATAAGTCATCGAGGCTCAACTGATTATTTTAGTCATATGCATGCGTGAGCATGTGCCAAGTCAATTCAAATGAAACATTCAGAGGGGGATACCACAGTGGCATACCAAGTTATGAATAGAGTAATGCAAGCAAACATTCACATGACATGCTACAAACTATTAGCAAGCTGGAACTAATCATAAGAAAGCAAGAACTACTAAGCATCCCAAGATAACATACACCCTACATGAACATACCAAGCATGCCCACGATGATGAGTATATGTACAAAAAAGAAAACAAATAGAGTTCATGACCAACCTCTTACCACACCTCAAGTTGTCATTAATCCTCATTATTGCTCTTCGCTTGTGTGGCTTGAATAATAATATGAAACCAGTATCCACTAAGGACTGCCAAACCCTGCAACAAACTCACAAAGCCAAAGAAGAACAACAAATATTTTTGGTGTTTTCGATTTTTAAAACAAGAACCAAAAAGGAAAAACAAGCAAAGAAAAATCTTTTTGGGTTTTTTGAATAGTTCAAAGAAAGCAAAAAGGGAAAAGCAAACCAAGGCAAAAAGAAGAAGAAGCAAACCAAAGAGAAACAACAGAAATATTTTTGGTCTTTTTGTGTTTTAGAAAGCAAAAGCAAAGAAAGAACGGAAACTAAAAAGAGAACGAAACATGAATATACAAAGTACCGACACAACATGATATGAAGAAGAGCGCGATGCCGGCGTACCTCCCCCCAAGCTTAGGCTTTTGGCCTAAGTGGGTGTCAATCCCAAGCTGGCCAGGATGAAGTGTCACCGTGGTACGACGAGGAGCTACCCTTGTCCTGGTGCGAGCTCGAGTATGTCCCTCCGTAGTGCACGGAGTAATCGTAGGAGGGTACATCCTCCTAATGCTACTCGTGGAACCCCAGCAAGCAAAGCTGCTCATCCACCTCCTCCTTAGAGCACGACCACGGTCTCCTGTGAACACTAAACAAAGAAGACTGTGGCAAAGGGATCTCTGTAACACCCTCAAATCGGCCCTATGCAAGTTTTAGCCCTTTCCACCAAACCCGCATAGAAACGATTCAAGGATGCCCACCAGGCACTTTCGTGCGGGTGGAAAACAAAGTAATACCATTACGCAATAGTCCTCGATGGGACCCACAGAACAGATTTATATACAACAACGACTCAATGAGTCAAGAATACAGATATACAATACAAAGATCCAAATCACCTTGAAAACGATACAGCGTCCGAGTACGGACAAGATGCAAATGGGGCTAAGAGCCCTGAAGAATAACCAATGGCGTCCATAACCCTGCCCAGGCCAAGCCGGAAGGGTAACCCTGCTAACGATGTAGATCTCAAACCTGCTAAAACAAAAGGGGTGACGGCAAAGGGCAAATGAAAAAAGAGGAGCGTCAGTACTGAGGCTAGTACACGACGAGGCTAGAATTCGGCGGCTCTCGCCTACATAGGTATGGTGGACTGAAGCGGCAGTGCAGCAGCACTAAACAACCTATAGAGACTCAGTAAAGCTGGCGGCTATTAGAGAGGGATAAGAAAGACATATCCGGATCCAACCTGATAGTAACACCAAACATACCCATCCTGGTATTCCCCCTCGAGACCAAACGAGGAAGTCAAACCGAGGAACTCACACAGTTGGCAGTTTTATCCATTCGATTATAGTTGAAGCACTTACTAGTCAGATATAGATACCACGAGTCATCCTGATAGCATAAGTAGTGGGTAGTTTTAGTTAACATTCCGTTGTAGTTGGGAACATTTACTAGTCAGATATAATTGTCCTGAGGAATCCCAAAACCCAGCAGTTGTTGGCACTTTTATCACATTCCATTAGAGTTGTAATACTTACTCGGCAAGTACATCAGAACACAATACGACCAAGATCCACCAGTTGTTGGCATTTTTAAAATCCATTCCGTTATAATTGAGCTGATTACTAGTGACATATTAAGTCAAATTTATAGCACTACTTTAGTTATGCTTGTCTATGATCGAGATACTGTGCTCCAAGTCGTCCATAACCGCAGACACGCTTTCAGAAAGTTTTACCCTGCAGGGGTGCACAAATAGCAACACACACACGATCAACCTCGGAAAAACCAAATCAAAACCCAACAAGGCTTTCACGACAAAGCAATCACAGGATTCATAAAATATTTCAGGGGGCCACCCCACTAAGCTACCATAGCGAAGTTGGCGGCTCGAAACGGACCCAGGGTTTGTGACAATGGATGTAAACAACTGGGAACCCGAAAGTGTGACTGGGCTTGTCGATACCGCGAAAACATTCCACGTTCCAAAACAGTACAGGTGCTCCATGCACAATCGTAAATAAAGCAGTAAAACATGGCATAGTTACAGGATAGTAATAAAGCCCCAAACTACTTTGTGGCCCCAAGAAATAGAAATGAATCAAGCTCTAGCTCAGGGGGGACCATAAGGCCTCCCGGATGTGGATAGTGTGAAAAATCAAGGAACAGGTATCAAGTACTCAGGGCCTACGGGACACAAGTGAGCGTGGAAGAACCAAATAACATCTATTGCCCACCGATGCCTCTGCATTAGTTATATCTAGCATTTTAATAGTTGTATTTAAAGTCATGATCATCTCCACCATCAAACATCTGGCAGCATTCCAACAACTAAGGTACTCAACAACACGAGATCGCACCTGAGCAAGCAACTACGACTCGCAAGTCCAGCTATCTACAAAACAACAGGTATTAGGAGGTGTCCATGGCAATATAGAGGCTGCACGGGATATAACTGGTGCACGAAAACTAAAGCATCGCGACACGGATAGCAATAGATCAACAGGAGGAAATAAAGACTATAAATGCAAAATAGGTAGAAGGGGGAAGAGATGCTCGCCTGGGAAACACTGTCGACGGTTCATATCCGGATAACTTGTCGATACTTGCATCCACTCATCGGTCTAATTCGCGAAGAAGCAAACACTAGCAGAAACACCGGATACAATGTTTAATACTATGGCAGAAGATCCGGCATGATTATGATATGATGCATGGCATGGCACAGATGCGGTGCAATTAGGCCATATTAAGCGGAACGGGGGTCCCGACAATTAATTAAACGGTTCAAGTTATTTGAAACCCCCGAAAATTTAAATGTTGTCTTAACAAGGCAAAACATGGTATCGGTTTGCTACACAAATTTAAATGGAGTTCGTAATAAGACGAAGATATCCCGCATAAACACTCCATATTTAATTATGAGGTGAATCGGCATAATGCCCCCAACCCACAGACAGATATGCATGCATGAACAATTTATTATGCGAGAGTTTTATATATATAGCATTTATAAAATAGGGGCTCGGGAAAAGGTTCACACATTGCCATTGGCGGTCTTGGGGTTCGATGTGGTTCGTGTTCGGTCTTGACGGGATCGGGTCGTCGGATCCGCGAAGAAGAACTTGGCGGTGTATTAGGGTCGAAGAACTCGGCATATTTCGGTCGACCTTGGTTACATGGGCATAGCACGGTAAAGAAAACAGCATGCAAAAACACCAGGTACCATCCGCGAGACACCCAATCATAGCATCACGACACCATCACCAAACGTTGGTATGCGTCACCGTTGTACAAAACTCGCAGCACGCGGGGCGACAGACACATGAACAAAGACGATGCTGCGGGATGGAGAGGCGGTGGCGCGCGTGACCGGCGTCGAGGACACAGAGGCCCAAGGCGGGGCGGATGCATAGGAGACGATGACCGGCGGACTGGGAAGGTCGACAACGGCTCGAGCAGCGGCACCGGCGCTTGTGCGTGGGGTCCCGCGAGGCGACGGCGACCTGGGAGGTGGTGGCGACCTGGGAGGCAGAGGAAGCAGAGGTGGCGGGGAGGGGATCGAGCGACAACGGCTTGCGGGAGGCGGGGTCGACAAGGGCTAGGCGGCGGCTGCCGGGTCGAGGACAACCTTGTCGGCTCGAGTGGGGGCCGAGGCCGACGACGAGGTCGGGGGCGAGCTCGCGAGGCGAGGGTGACGAGGCGGCCGGGGACTGCAGCGATGAGCGGCACGGGGCGGGAGCATGCAGGGGCCGGCGAGGGGAGGGCCCGGCGGCGGTGGAGTTCTTGGACGACGCCGGGCAACCGCAGGGCGCTGGCCGGGCGGCTGCAGCGACGAGGGCGGCTGTGGCATCGCTCCGGAGGAGGGAGGCGGTCCTGGCAGAGACCGGCGGCGGCGGTGCGGGATCTGGGGAGGAGCGGGGTAGGTGGTGGCGTGTGGCTCAGGCAGATTAGGGGTCGCGCCCAGGGGGCGGCAGGTGGTGGCCTGGGTTGGGGCCAGGTGGGGGTGCGGCCGGTTGGTGTGCATGCTGGGGAGTGGGGCCAGGCGGGGTGGGTGGCGATGGGGTGTGGGCGGGAAACGAGGGAGGATGCGGGGTGGTGTCCACGCGGGGCCACACGGGGTGGGGATCGATGCAGGGGTGGGGATCATGTCAGGTGGTTGCGTGCGCGGGCGATGGGGCTGGTTCGGTGTGCCGCGCGCGGGGCGGTTGGGAAACATGGCCAGGCGGCGACCAGGTGGTGTGCTAGGCGGGAAAACGAGAAGAGAGGAGGGAGTGTGGCGGCGGGTGAGAGGGAGAAAAGAGGGTGGGTTAGGGGTAGGTGGCTGGGAAATGGAGATGGGTGGGATTAGGGTTAGGTCTAGGTAGATATAGATCAAGGGTTTGGAGGTGGCCGGCCGGGCTTTCGGCCTGGCGGGCTGCCTCCTAAAAATAATCTAATTATTTTATTTTTTAATAAGGGGCTTTTGTAAAGCGTTTTTAGACAAAACAAAATAATCCAGAAGACCGGTGTTTATAGTTTGAATAAAACACGGAGCGTTCAGAAAACAAAACCAGGCTTTTCGAAAATAGTTTTAAACCAGACCATGCATGATGATGACGATGCTCAAATGCAATGTGGCATGATGACATGAGCATGCGGTCATGATGATGCGCAACACAAAAACACCACGATTTTCTACTAGTGGTTTTAGCGGGGTGCTACAATCTCCCTTTCATCCCCGTTAGTAAACAACATCCTATATACTAGACCGTCCAAATCAGAATCAGCAGTGACAAAATGATGAGTTTTCATAGCAACAAGGTCAAGCCTTTGTGGTGCCAATACAATATCATTGGGGTCCACTGAAAGCCCTAATGCATTGACCATACGTGAGGCAATGATGCCCCCATAGATAGGGGCTTGTTCGTCTGCGGGACCAAAGTTGGCAGGCCAGCGCATGGCGGTACCTAAGTTGCCTGAAATTACCGGGTTTCAAAAAGTTGGGCCGCCAACTACTAAGAGGGGCCATTTCGAGGCAAACTCATCTCACGGATGCCAAATACAAACATTCCGTTAAACCGCCCCGTGAAGTAGACGGTCGGGACCCAAATGTCGGTTATCTGTCCGTGACGCGGGAGCCAATGCGGCAACCTCTTAGGCAAATCGAGCAGCTAAGTGGATTGGATGCGTTAACCAATTTCACAAATCCATTCCCAGCTTTCCCCTAGCACCGGCGGCGTCGGAATCCACCCTCTAGGCAGGACGATCCCTTCGTACATTTGACTTCTAGGGACAAGTTGCTGCGCCCAGTCGCTGATACAGAGCTCCAATGGCGCATGTCGTAGCCTCCATTGCGAGGCTCTAGCCCGCCTCCGCCGCCGATGAGCCGAGAAGTTCGGAGGATGGCAGATCCTACTATCAAGGAAGAAGAAGTTCTGCCTACAAGCGGGTGACCTACCCTTCTCTTTGCTATTTGCACTAATTACAACTGCTAGCTGGCTACTGAACCTCAAATTGTTCGTTAGCCCAACGCTGACAAACATATTTTGTCCACAGTTTTCTGTCAAGTGGGATCCGCGTGGACCCTCCTTACCTGGTTACGGTAGTCCTCTATAGGTACGACTCCAAGGGCAAGTGGTATGGAAGCCATTGTTTCACGATGGAAGAAGCGCCTGCGCAGATCTGCACTATATCTGGTATTGTTGCTGCTCTGCATAATCATGTTGAAGTATGGCCGAAGCAGACTGCAAAGTTCAACTTCATGGATGAACGTGGCATCATGGTTCCTATAACGTGTGACAGTCAACTAATTGGGTTGATGAAAAGGTATGCTTCGGATTGCATGTTTGAGCTGAATTGTGATGTGCTGGATATGGAAGCTGCTGCAACTTGGAGTCGCCCTTCTATTCTTGGACAGGGTGGCTGCTCGAACCCAATTAGCTCCTGGTAAGCAAAGGTCACTTAGGGTTTGCATGTTTGTGCTGAATTGTAATTTTTGTTTTATTTGCTCTGTAGATATTGGGAAGATATGCAACAGTCTTGTTTCTTTGACAGGAAGCGCCGCAAGGTTAGAAACATGACTGCCGGGTTAGTCATTTTGCTGCCCGAAGAAATTAAAAACGAGTGGAAAGATGATGCTGGACACGATTCTGGTGCCCATTGTCCCGGTGATGCAGAGTACATGAAGCTAAGAAAATTGGCACCGAGGAAGAGGAAGAAGGCAGGAAATGAAGAAGCCAGTGGATGTGAAGGCTTGGCACCCAGGCTACGAAACAAGGCTGCTGGCAATGAAGATGCATAGTAATGTGTTGAACTTGAACCTATATATGTAATTATGTTAAATTCTGGATCTCTGTGTGTGGCACGTTGCTGGGCGAAACAATCTACCCACGTTCTCTGAGTAAAATGTAGCGTGACTTAGGGTTTGGAAACGCCTGAGTCAGTAGTTGAATCTGAAATTGTGATTATGCCACTGCTATCTGAAAACAAGGATCCATCGGTTCCACAATTGCTGAGGTGCAGGAGGTCTCCAAATACGATGGAATGTAAGTGGCACAGAAATAAATTATTTAAGCTGCCACACTCCATGAAGCAGCAAGTTATTTCAGATGCTGCACAACAACGTGGCAACATAAACAACAATGTTCGCACCGATAATGCCCAGATGAGGAGGAAATGGGTACCACTTTCTGGCCTAATCTTGAGCCCATATATGTCACCGCCTCTCTGCTCCTGCATCCCCTACATCTAGCAAAGCTCCCGGATCTCCAGTAACCGGGTGTACGTGCTTCCACTTTATAAATTGTGGTTGTGCCATTTGCATGCGGCAAAATCCATGTAGATTACGTTTAAACAAACCACCAATATCAGAATACACTAGTAGAAAAGGGGTCTTTGGTCCACGGTCACGTTCCTAATCCAGGACAGAGATCTAAATCGAGGCAGAAATTGATCTAAATCACAAATTCTTCCACAAATTAATCGAGACAGAGATCTAAATCGAGGCATTTCATTAATTCAACCACAAATTCTTCTAAACAAAGGTGCGATTTCACATCCTACATTAATTCAACCACTAGTCAACAATTTCACTTCCGCTGCCGCAGTCCTCCGAGCCGCCGACTTCCTCGTCTTCGTCGGACGGAACCTCCACGATTTCTGAATTGTACGCGAGACGGAGCACCTCTTCGCGGTGAGCGGCGGCGATGACGGTGAACTTGGTCCATCCAGGGATGGACCAGAACCTCTCCTGCCCTTCTCGGTTGCGGAGATCCCGGTGCACCACGCGCCTGTAAACGATGCGGTTGCCAATCTTGGCCTTCCGTTCCTTCTTGAACAACGTCAGCCAGTACGGGCTGGCCGCCGCGTACCAGAGCAGCGCCGTCTTCCACACGGACATCTGGCGGCGGCGCGCCGCGATTTCGCTCTCCATCACGGCTCCGCCGGGGACGAGGAGCGGAGCCACCGGCACCCCCGCATAGCTGATGCGCCATTCGAGAGGCACCATCGCGGCCGGCGGCACGAGGATGTTGAAGTGCGCGAACATCACCACCTCGTAGAAGTCCAGCAAGGGCATCTACATGGCGACATGGTGGAGGTTGGAGAGGGAGCGAGGGGGTGGACGACACAATGGAGATTGGAGAGGGCGAGGGGATGGGCGACGAAGCGACGACCTGTGGCGCCTCCTATTTGTAGGCGAGGATGACGAAGCGATGGGCGGAATATCCAAGGGGCATTGATCAGACAAATGGAAGTAATGCAGGTTAAGACAGATTAACGGGCGACCAATTTTTTTACTCCCAGGACTCCGGGGCCAATAGTTCAGACCGCTAGGTCAACAAGTACAACTATTATAACTTAAAAAAGGCACAAAGCTTAAGCTAAATAGAACTAGTTATCACACATCGCCTTGATCTTCCTAATCTTAGTCCTATGCGCATCTTCCTGCGAGAGCAAGGATCGAATCGTCTGCTCCTTCCTTTTAGCATCTTCATTGCACAGCTTCAATTGTTTCTCTGCATCTTTCCTCATGCACTTGTTAATACTCGTAGTTGTGAACTGCAGGACTTTGGCGTGGTGCAGATCCTTCCTTGATTGAGTCAGTTCTTACTCTGCTTTAGCCTTCAGCGCCAACGCCGTGTCCCTCTCCTTCTCGACTTTGCTAACCTTGTCTTCCACCCCCATGAGATCTCGCTTATGCTTGGTCGTGTCCAATGGTACCCATAGCTCCATCTCAACACTGTCAAGAAGTGAGCTAAATGCAGATTCTTTCAACTCAATAGTCATTTCCCATAGTTTGTCAAGCGTTTTTTGCATCGATTTGGGCCACTCTGGATCTACCCATTTGACAACACCGTAACTTCCGCCTCGCATCATTGCACGATGTCCTTGACACCGTAGAAACCTCCTGCCTGCGTTTCGTCCTTCGAACGCTTCAAATTTAGCGGGCACATATCCATCTTTACATAGCAGAGGACTATCTTCATCCACATGATAGTCGGCGTCATACATCATCTGGTTGGCCTAACACATCACACGCGCATGAGTAAACGGAGTAGATCTGGCTCAAAAAATAGATAACTGGACACAGATGATAGAGATAGAGATGAGACGACTCACATCGAAATCACCGTCCATGTCGTCACAACGCGTTTCCTCGCTGTCTCCCCTTGAATCCATGGCGAGAGGGGAGGGGGGTGGCTGTCGGAGAGGGTATTGGGATGGAGGCACCGTCGGCTTGCGACTATGGCAGGATGGGAGTGAAGTGGGGAATGTGGCTTCGAGGGGAAGGAAGAGAAGTACGGGGAGGAAGAGAAGTAATGGGGACGTGACACTGGGATATGGCCCACTCAACTCGTGAGTCGTGACACTCACAACAGGGGAGCCCCAGGTGTTGCCAGTTTGTCCAGAGCAAGCGTGGCCAATCATGCCGCAGAACAGACAACTCGTGGATCGATCTCAAGAAAACCATCCCAATCGTCCAAGCGCCCCGATCGAATGGTATTTAACAATCTTCAAGCAGAACAACTGTGTTAGGGCATGCCTTCTAGAAGACTAGGTCTAACGCTAAGGTTAGGGCTCTACTAAGGTTAATTAGTATCCATATGCGGTTTATGAAAACAACATGCATCCAATGACACTGGTGGACCTAGCTGTGGTTAATGAGAAGAGCAGACATGCAATGACACTGGTGGATGCATGTGTGGTTAATGAGAAGAACACACATGCAATGACACCGGTGGATCCTTACATGGTTTGTGAGAATAACACACATGCAATAACACTAGTGGATCCATGTGTGGTCTGTGGGAAGAACACACATGCAATGACACTGGTGATATGTGGTTTGTGAGAAGAACACACATGCAATGACTCTAACTGTGGTTAATGAGAAGAGAAGACATGCAATGACACCGGTGGATCCATGTGTGGTTAATGAGAAGAACACACATGCAATGACACTAGGTGTGGTTCATGATATGGTTTGTGAGAAGAAACACACATGCAATGACTCTAGCTGTGGTTCATGAAAAGAGCAGACATGCGATGACTCTAACTGTGGTTCATGAAAAGAGCAGACATGTGATGCCACCGGTGGATCCATGTGTGGTCTATGAGAGGAACACACATGCAATTACACCGGTGGATCCTTACGTGGTTTGTGAGAATAACACACATGCAATGACACTGGTGGATCCATGTGTGGTTCATGGGAAGAACACACATGCAATAACACTAGTGGATCCATGTGCGGTCTGTGGGAAGAACACACATGCAATGACACTAGTGATATGTGGTTTGTGAGAATAACACACATGCAATGACTCTAGCTATGGCTCATGAAAAGAGCAGACATGCAATGACACTGGTGGATCCATGTGTGGTTCATGGGAAGAACACACATGCAATGAGACCGGTGGATCCATGTGTGGTTCATGGGAAGAACACACATGCAATGACACTGGTGGATCCATGTGTGGTCTGTGGGAAGAACACACATGCAATGACTCTAGTTGTGGTTCATGAAAATAGCAGACATGCGATGACACTGGTGGATCCATGTGTGGTTCATGGGAAGAACACACATGCAATGACACTGGTGGATCCATGTGTGGTCTGTGGTAAGAACACACATGCAATGACATTGGTGATATGTGGTTTGTGAGAAGAACACATATGCAATGACTCTAACTGTGGTTAATGAGAAGAGCACACATGCAATGACACCGGTGGATCCATGTGTGGTTAATGAGAAAAACACACATGCAATGACACTGGGTGTGGTTCATGATATGGTTTGTGAGAAGAACACACATGCAATGACTCTAGCTGTGGTTCATGAAAAGAGCAAACATGCGATGACTCTAACTGTGGTTCATGAAAAGAGAAGACATGCGATGCCACCGGTGGATCCATGTGTGGTCTATGAGAGGAACACACATGCAATTACACCAGTGGATCCTTACGTGGTTTGTGAGAATAACACACATGCAATGACACTGGTGGATCCATGTGTGGTTCATGGGAAGAACAGACATACAATGCCACTGGTGGATCCATGTGTGGTCTGTGGGAAGAACACACATGCAATGACACTGGTGATATGTGGTTTGTGAGAAGAACACACATGCAATGACTCTAACTATGGTTAATGTGAAGAGCAGACATGCAATGACACCGGTGGATCCATGTGTGGTTAATGAGAAGAACACACATGCAATGACACTGGGTGTGGTTCATGATATGGTTTGTGAGAAGGACACACATGCAATGACTCTAGATTTGGTTCATGAAAAGAGCAGACATGCGATGACTCTAACTGTGGTTCATGAAAAGAGCAGACATGCGATGCCACTGGTGGATCCATGTGTGGTCTATGAGAGGAACACACATGCAATTACACCAGTAGATCGTTACGTGGTTTGTGAGAATAACACACATGCAATGACACTGGTGGATCCATGTGTGGTTCATGGGAAGAACACACATGCAATGACACTGGAGGATCCATGTGTGGTCTGTGGGAAGAACACACATGCAATGACACTATTGATATGTGGTTTGTGAGAATAACACACATGCAATGACTCTAGCTATGGCTCATGAAAAGAGCAGACATGCAATGACACTGGTGGATCCATGTGTGGTTCATGGGAAGAACACACATGCAATGACACTGGTGGATCCATGTGTGGTCTGTGGGAAGAACACACATGCAATGACACTGGTGATATGTGGTCTATGAGAAGAACACACATACAATGACTCTAGCTGTGGTTCATGAAAAGAGCAGACATGCAATGACACTGGTGGATCCATGTGTGATTCATGGGAAGAACACACATGCAATGACACTGGTGGATCCATGTGTGGTCTGTGGGAAGAACACACATGCAATGACACTAGTGATATGTGGTTTGTGAGAAGAACACACATGCAATGACTCTAACTGTGGTTAATGAGAAGAGCAGACATGCAATGACACCGGTGGATCCATGTGTGGTGAATGAGAAGAACACACATGCAATGACACTGGGTGTGATTCATGATATTGTTTGTGAGAAGAACACACATGCAATGACTCTAGCTGTGGTTCATGATAAGAGCAGACATGTGATGACTCTAACTGTGGTTCATGAAAAGAGCAGACAGGCGATGCCACCGGTGGATCCATGTGTGGTCTATGAGAGAAACACACATGCAATTACACAGGTGGATCCTTACGTGGTTTTTGAGAATAACACACATGCAATGACACTGGTGGATCCATGTGTGGTTCATGGGAAGAACACACATCCAATGACACTGGTGGATCCATGTGTGGTCTGTGGGAAGAACACACATGCAATGACACTAGTGGATCCATGAGTGGTTCATGGGAAGAACACACATGCAATGACTCTAGCTATGGTTCATGAAAATAGCAGACATGCAATGACACTAGTGGATCTATGTGTGGGTCATGGGAATAACACACATGCAATGACACTGGTGGATCCATGTGTGGTCTGTGTGAAGAACACACATGCAATGACACTGGTGATATGTGGTTTGTGAGAAGAACACACATGCAATGACTCTAACTGTGGTTAATGAGAAGAGCAGACATGCAATGACACCGGTGGATCCATGTGTGGTTAATGAGAAGAACACACGTGGAATGACACTAGGTGTGGTTCATGATATGGTTTGTGAGAAGAAACACACACGCAATGACTCTAGCTGTGGTTCATGAAAAGAGAAGACATGCGATGACTCTAACTGTGGTTCATGAAAAGAGAAGACATGCGATGCCACCGGTGGATCCATGTGTGGTCTATGAGAGGAACACACATGCAATTACACCAGTGGATCCTTACGTGGTTTGTGAGAATAACACACATGCAATGACACTGGTGGATCCATGTGTGGTTCATGGGAAGAACAGACATGCAATGCAACTGGTGGATCCATGTGTGGTCTGTGGGAAGAACAAACATGCAATGACACTGGTGATATGTGGTTTGTGAGAAGAACACACATGCAATGACTCTAACTATGGTTAATGAGAAGAGCAGACATGCAATGACACCGGTGGATCCATGTGTGGTTAATGAGAAGAACACATATGCAATGACACTGGGTGTGGTTCATGATATGGTTTGTGAGAAGGACACACATGCAATGACTCTAGCTTTGGTTCATGAAAAGAGCAGACATGCGATGACTCTAACTATGGTTCATGAAAAGAGCAGACATGCGATGCCACTGGTGGATCCATGTGTGGTCTATGAGAGGAACACACATGCAATTACACCAGTAGATCGTTACGTGGTTTGTGAGAATAACAGACATGCAATGACACTGGTGGATCCATCTGTGGTTCATGGGAAGAACACACATGCAATGACACTGGTGGATCCATGTGTGGCCTGTGGGAAGAACACACATGCAATGACACTATTGATATGTGGTTTGTGAGAATAACACACATGCAATGACTCTAGCTGTGGCTCATGAAAAGATCATACATGCAATGACACTGGTGGATCCATGTGTGGTTCATGGGAAGAACACACATGCAATGACACTGGTTGATCCATGTGTGGTCTGTGGGAAGAACACACATGCAATGACGCTGGTGATATGTGGTCTATGAGAAGAACACACATACAATGACTCTAGCTGTGGTTCATGAAAAGAGCAGACATGCAATGACACTGGTGGATCCATGTGTGGTTCATGGGAAGAACACACATGCAATGACACTGGTGGATCCATGTGTGGTCTGTGGGAAGAACACACATGCAATGACACTAGTGATATGTGGGTTGTGAGAATAACACACATGCAATGACTCTAACTGTGGTTAATGAGAAGAGCAGACATGCAATGACACCGGTGGATCCATGTGTGGTTAATGATAAGAACACACATGCAATGACACTGGGTGTGGTTCATGATATGGTTTGTGAGAAGAACACACATGCAATGACTCTAGCTGTGGTTCATGAAAAGAGCAGACATGTGATGACTCTAACTGTGGTTCATGAAAAGAGCAGACATGCGATGCCACTGGTGGATCCATGTGTGGTCTATGAGAGAAACACACATGCAATTACACAGGTGGATCCTTACGTGGTTTGTGAAAATAACACACATGCAATGACACTGGTGGATCCATGTGTGGTTCATCGGAAGAACACACATCCAATGACACTGGTGGATCCATGTGTGGTCTGTGGGAAGAACACACATGCAATGACACTAGTGGATCCATGTGTGGTTCATGGGAAGAACACACATGCAATGACTCTAGCTATGGTTCATGAAAATAGCAGACATGCAATGACACTAGTGGATCTATGTGTGGTTCATGGGAATAACACACATGCAATGACACTGGTGGATCCATGTATGATCTGTGGGAAGAACACACATGCAATGACACTGGTGATATGTGGTTTGTGAGAAGAACACATATGCAATGACTCTAACTGTGGTTAATGAGAAGAGCAGACATGCAATGACACCGGTGGATCCATGTGTGGTTAATGAGAAGAACACACATGCAATGACACTAGGTGTGGTTCATGATATGGTTTGTGAGAAGAAACACACATGCAATGACTCTAGCTGTGGTTCATGAAAAGAGCAAACATGCTATGACTCTAACTGTGGTTCATGAAAAGAGAAGACATGCGATGCCACCGGAGGATCCATGTGTGGTCTATGAGAGGAACACACATGCAATTATACCAGTGGATCCTTACGTGGTTTGTGAGAATAACACACATGCAATGACACTGGTGGATCCATGTGTGGTTCATGGGAAGAACAGACATGCAATGCCACTGGTGGATCCATGTGTGGTCTATGGGAAGAACACACATGCAATGACACTGGTGATATGTGGTTTGTGAGAAGAACACACATGCAATGACTCTAACTATGGTTAATGAGAAGAGCAGACATGCAATGACACCGGTGGATCCATGTGTGGTTAATGAGAAGAACACACATGCAATGACACTGGGTGTGGTTCATGATATGGTTTGTGAGAAGGACACACATGCAATGACTCTAGCTTTGGTTCATGAAAAGAGTAGATATGCGATGACTCTAACTGTGGTTCATGAAAAGATCAGACATGCGATGCCACCGGTGGATCCATGTGTGGTCTATGAGAGGAACACACATGCAATTACACCAGTAGATCGTTACGTGGTTTGTGAGAATAACACACATGCAATGATACTGGTGGATCCATGTGTGGTTCATGGGAAGAACACACATGCAATGACACTGGAGGATCCATGTGTGGTCTGTGGGAAGAACACACATGTAATGACACTATTGATATGTGGTTTGTGAGAATAACACACATGCAATGACTCTAGCTATGGCTCATGAAAAGAGCATACATGCAATGACACTGGTGGATCCATGTGTGGTTCATGGGAAGAACACACATGCAATGAGACCGGTGGATCCATGTGTGGTTCATGGGAAGAACACACATGCAATGACACTGGTGGATCCATGTGTGGTTTGTGGGAAGAACACACATGCAATGACACTGGTGATATGTGGTCTATGAGAAGAACACACATACAATGACTCTAGCTGTGGTTCATGAAAAGAGCAGACATGCAATGACACTGGTGGATCCATGTGTGGTTCATGGGAAGAACACACATGCAATGACACTAGTGGATCCATATGTGGTCTGTGGGAAGAACACACATGCAATGACACTAGTGATATGTGGTTTGGGAGAAGAACACACATGCAATGACTCTAACTATGGTTAATGAGAAGAGCAGACATGTAATGACACCGGTGGATCCATGTGTGGTTAATGAGAAGAACACATATGCAATGACACTGGGTGTGGTTCATGATATGGTTTGTGAGAAGAACACACATGCAATGACTCTAGCTGTGGTTCATGAAAAGAGCAGACATGCGATGACTCTAACTGTGGTTCATGAAAAGAGCAGACATGCGATGCCACCGGTGGATCCATGTGTGGTCTATGAGAGAAACACACATGCAATTACACAGGTGGATCCTTACGTGGTTTGTGAGAATAACACACATGCAATGACACTGGTGGATCCATGTGTGGTTCATGGGAAGAACACAAATCCAATGACACTGGTGGATCCATGTGTGGTCTGTGGGAAGAACACACATGCAATGACACTGGTGATACAGTTTGTGAGAATAACACACATGCAATGACTCTAGCTGTGGTTCATGAAAAGAGTAGACATGCAATGACACTGGTGGATCCATGTGTGGTTCATGGGAAGAACACACATGTAATGAGACCGGTGGATCCATGTGTGGTTCATGGGAAGAACACACATGCAATGACACTGGTGGATCCATGTGTGGTCTGTGGGAAGAACACACATGCAATGACACTGTTGATATGTGGTCTGTGAGAAGAACACACATGCAATGACTCTAGCTGTGGTTCATGAAAAGAGAAGACATGCAATGACACTAGTGGATCCATCTGTGGTTCATGGGAAGAACACACATGCAATGACACTGGTGGATCCATGTGTGGTCTGTGGGAAGAACACACATGCAATGACACTGGTGATATGTGGTTTGTGAGAAGAACACACATGCAATGACTCTAACTGTAGTTAATGAGAAGAGCAGACATGCAATGACACTGGTAGATCCATGTGTGGTTCATGGGAAGAACACACATGCAATGACACTGGTGGATCCATGTGTGGTCTGTGGGAAGAACACACATGTAATGACACTGGTGATATGTGGTTTGTAAGAAGAACACATATGCAATGACTCTAACTGTGGTTAAGGATAAGAGGAGACATGCAATGACACTTGTGGATCCATGTGTGGTTAATGAGAAGAAAACACATGCAATGACACTGGGTGTGGTTCATGATATGGTTTGTGAGAAGAACACACATGCAATGACTCTAGCTATGGTTCATGAAAAGAGCAGACATGCGATGACTCTCACTATGGTTTATGAAAAGGGCAGACATGTGATGCCACCGGTGGATCCATGTGTGGTCTATGAGAGAAACACACATGCAATTACACCGGTGGATCCTTACGTGGTTTGTGAGAATAACACACATGCAATGACACTGGTGGATCCATGTGTGGTTCATGGGAAGAACACACATGCAATGACACTGGTGGATCCATGTGTGGTCTGTGGGAAGAGCACACATGCAATGACACTGGTGATACAGTTTGTGGGAATAACACACATGCAATGACTCTAGCTATGGTTCATGAAAAGAGTATACATGCAATGACACTGGTGGATCCATGTGTGGTTCATGGGAAGAACACAGATGCAATGACATCGGTGGTTCCATGTGTGGTTCATGGGAAGAACAAACATGCAATGACACTGGTAGATCCAAGTGTGGTCTGTGGGAAGAACACACATGCAATGACACTGGTGATATGTGGTCTGTGAGAAGAACACACATGCAATGACTCTAGCTATGGTTCATGAATAGAGCAGACATGCAATGACACTGGTGGATCCATGTGTGGTTCATGGGAAGAACACACATGCAATGACACTGAAGGATCCATGTGTGATCTGTGGGAAGAACACACATGCAATGACACTGGTGATATGTGGATTGTGAAAAGAACACATATGCAATGACTCTAACTGTGGTTAATGAGAAGAGCAGACATGCAATGACACCGGTGGATCCATGTGTGGTTAATGATAAGAACACACATGCAATGACACTGGGTGTGGTTCATGATATGGTTTGTGAGAAGAACACACATGCAATGACTCTAGCTGTGGTTCATGAAAAGAGCACACATGCGATGACTCTAACTGTGGTTCATGAAAAGAGCAGACATGCGATGCCACCGGTGGATCTATGTGTGGTCTATGAGAGGAACACACATACAATTACACCGGTGGATCCTTACATGGTTTGTGAGAATAACACACATGCAATGACACTAGTGGTCCCATGTGTGGTTCATGGGAAGAACACAAATGCAATGACACCGGTGGATCCATGTGTGGTTCATGGGAAGAACACACATGCAATGACACTGGTGGATCCATGTGTGGTTTGTGGGAAGAACACATATGCAATGACACTAGTGATATGTGGTCTGTGAGAAGAACACACATGCAATGACTCTAGATGTGGTTCATGAAAAGAGTAGACTTGCAATGACACTGGTGAATCCATGTGTGGTTCAAGGGAAAAACACACATGCAATGACATTGGTGGATCCATGTGGGGTCTGTGGGAAGAACACACATGCAATGAGACTGGTGGATCCATGTGTGGTTCATGGGAAGAACACACATGCAATGACACTGGTGGATCCATGTGTGGTCTGTGGGAAGAACACACATGCAATGACACTGGTGATATGTGGTTTTTGAGAAGAACACACATGCAATGACTCTAACTGTGGTTAATGAGAAGAGCAGACATGCAATGACACCGGTGGATCCATGTGTGGTTAATGAGAAGAACACACATGCAATGACACTGGGTGTGGTTCATGATATAGTTTGTGAGAAGAACACACATGCAACGACTCTAGCTGTGGTTCATGAAAAGAGCAGACATGCGATGACTCTAACTGTGGTTCATGAAAAGAGCAAACATGCGATGCCACCGGTGGATCCATGTGTGGTCTATGAGAGAAACACACATGCAATTACACAGGTGGATCCTTACGTGGTTTGTGAGAATAACACACATGCAATGACACTGGTGGATCCATGTGTGGTTCATGGGAAGAACACACATCCAATGACACTGGTGGAGCCATGTGTGGTCTGTGGGAAGAACACACATGCAATGACACTGGTGATACAGTTTGTGAGAATAACACACATGCAATGACTCTAGTTGTGGTTCATGAAAAGAGTAGACATGTAATGACACTGGTGGATCCATGTGTGGTTCATGGGAAGAACTCACATGTAATGGGACCGGTGGATCCATGTGTGGTTCATGGGAAGAACACACATGCAATGACACTGGTGGATCCATGTGTGGTCTGTGGGAAGAACACACATGCAATGACACTAGTGATATGTGGTTTTTGAGAAGAACACACATGCAATGACTCTAACTGTGGTTAATGAGAAGAGCAGACATGCAATAACACCGGTGGATCCATGTGTGGTTAATGAGAAGAACACACATGCAATGACACTGGGTGTGGTTCATGATATAGTTTGTGAGAAGAACACACATGCAACGACTCTAGCTGTGGTTCATGAAAAGAGCAGACATGCGATGACTCTAACTGTGGTTCATGAAAAGAGCAAACATGCGATGCCACCGGTGGATCCATGTGTGGTCTATGAGAGAAACACACATGCAATTACACAGGTGGATCCTTACGTGGTTTGTGAGAATAACACACATGCAATGACACTGGTGGATCCATGTGTGGTTCATGGGAAGAACACACATCCAATGACACTGGTGGATCCATGTGTGGTCCGTGGGAAGTACACACATGCAATGACACTGGTGATACAGTTTGTGAGAATAACACACAAGCAATGACTCTAGCTGTGGTTCATGAAAAGAGTAGACATGTGATGACACTGGTGGATCCATGTGTGGTTCATAGGAAGAACACACATGTAATGAGACCGGTGGATCCATGTGTGGTTCATGGGAAGAACACACATGCAATGACACTGGTGGATCCATGTGTGGTCTGTGGGAAGAACACACATGCAATGACTCTAGCTGTGGTTCATGAAAAGAGCAGACATGCAATGACACTGGTGGATCCATGTGTGGTTCATGGGAAGAACACACATGCAATGACACTGGTGGATCCATGTGTGTTGTGTGGGAAGAACACACATGCAATGACACTTGTGATATGTGGTTTGTGAGAAGAACACATATGCAATGACTCTAACTGTGGTTAATGAGAAGAGCAGACATGCAATGACACCGGTGCTTCCATGTGTGGTCAACGATAAGAACACACAGGCAATGACACTGGGTGTGGTTCATGATATGGTTTGTGAGAAGAACACACATGCAATGACTCTAGCTGTGGTTCATGAAAAGGGCAGACATGCGATGACTCTAACTGTGGTTCATGAAAAGAGAAGACATGTGATGCCACCGGTGGATCCATGTGTGGTCTATGAGAGGAACACACATACAATTACACCGGTGGATCCTTACATGGTTTGTGAGAATAACACACATCCAATAACACTAGTGGATCCATGTGTGGTTAATGGGAAGAACAGACATGCAATGACACTGGTGGATCCATGTGTGGTATGTGGGAAGAACACACATGCAATGACACTGGTGATATGTGGTTTGTGAGAATAACACACATGCAATGACTCTAGCTGTGATTCTGAAAAGAGCAGAAATGCAATGACACTGGTGGATCCATGTGTGGTTCATGGGAAGAACACAAATGCAATGACACCGGTGGATCCATGTGTGGTTCATGGGAAGAACACGCATGAAATGACACTGGTGGATCCATGTGTGGTTTGTGGGAATAACACATATGCAATGACACTAGTGATATATGGTCTGTGAGAAGAACACACATGCAATGACTCTAGATGTGGTTCATGAAAAGAGTAGACATGCAATGACACTGGTGGATCCATGTGTGGTTCATGGGAAGAACACACATGCAATGACACTGGTGGATCCATGTGGGGTCTGTGGGAAGAACACACATGCAATGAGACTTGTGGATCCATGTGTGGTCTGTGGGAAGAACACACATGCAATGACACTGGTGATATGTGGTTTGTGAGAATAACACACATGCAATGTCTCTAACTGTGGTTCATGAAAAGAGCAGACATGCAATGCCACCGGTGGGTCCATGTGTGGTCTATGAGAGGAACACACATGCAATGACACGGGTGGATCCTTACGTGATTCATGGGAAGAACACACATGCAATGACACTGGTGGATCCATGTGTGGTCTGTGGGAAGAACACACATGCAATGAAACTGGTGATATGTGGTGTGTGAGAAGAACACACATGCAATGACTCTAGCTGTGGTTCATGAAAAGAGCAGACACGTGATGACACCGGTGGATCCATGTGTGGTTAATGAGAAGAACAGACATGCAATGACACCGGTGGATCCATGTGTGGTTCATGGGAAGAACACACATGCAATGACACTGGTGGATCCATGTGTGGTCTGTGGGAAGAACACACATGCAATGACACTCGTGATATGTGGTCTGTGAGAAGAACACACATGCAGTGACTCTAGCTGTGGTTCATGAAAAGAGCAGACATGCAATGACACCGGTGGATCCATGTGTGGTTAATGAGAAGAACACACATGCGATGACACTGGGTGTGGTTCATGATATGGTTTGTGGGAAGAACACACATGCAACAAACTCTAGCTATGGTTCATGAAAAGAGCAGACATGCGATGACTCTAACTGTGGTTCATGAAAAGAGCAGACATGCGATGCCACCGGTGGATCCATGTGTGGTCTATGAGAGGAACACACATGCAATGACACCGGTGGATCCTTACGTGGTTTGTGAGAATAACACATATGCAATAACACTAGTGGATCCATATGTGGTCTGTGAAAAGAACACACATGCAATGACTATAGTTGTGGTTAATGAAAAGAGCAGACATGCAATGACAGTGGTGGATCCATGTGTGGATCATGGGAAGAACACACATGCAATGACACTGGTGGATCCATGTGTGGTCCGTGGGAAGAACACACATGCAATGACACTGGTGATATGTGGTCTGTGAGAAGAACAAACATGTAGTGACTCTAGCTGTGGTTGATGAAAAAAGCAGACATGCAATGACACCGATGGATCCATGTGTTGTTAATGAGAAGAACACGCATGCAATGACACTAGGTGTGGTTCATGATATGGTTTGTGGGAAGAACACACATGCAATGACTCTAGCTGTGGTTCATGAAAAGAGAAGACATACGATGACTCTAACTGTGGTTCATGAAAAGAGCAGACATGCGATGCCACCGGTGGATCCATGTGTGGTCTATGAGAGGAACACACATGCAATGACACTAGTGGATCCTTACGTGGTTTGTGAGAATAACACATATGCAATGACACTGGTGGATCCATATGTGGTCTGTGAAAAGAACACACATGCAAGGACTCTAGCTGTGGTTCATGAAAAGAGCAGACATGCAATGACACTAGTGGATCCATGTGTGGTTCATGGGAAGAACACACATGCAATGACACTGGTGGATCCATGTGTGGTTCATGGGAAGAGCACACATGCAATGACACTGGTGGATCCATGTGTGGTCTGTGGGAAGAACACACATGCAATGACACTGGTGATACGTGGTTTGCAAGAAGAACACACATGCAATGACTCTAGCTGTGGTTCATGAAAAGAGTAGACATGCAATGACACTGGTGGATCCGTGTGTGGTTCATGGGAAGAACACACATGCAATGACTCTGGTGGATCCATGTGTGGTCTATGGGAAGAACACACATGCAATGACTCTAGTGATATGTGGTTTGTGAAAAGAACACACATGCAATGACTCTAGCTGTGGTTAATGAAAAGAGTAGACATGCAATGACACCGGTGGATCCAAGTGTGGTTAATGAGAAGAACACACATGCAATGACCCTGGGTGTGGTTCGTGATATGGTTTGTGGGAAGAACACACATTTAATGACTCTAGTTGTGGTTCATGAAAAGAGCAGACATGCGATGAACTGTGGATCATGAAAAGAGCAGACATGCGATGACACCGGTGGATCCATGTGTGGTATATGAGAGGAACACACATGCAATGACGCCGGTGGATCCTTACGTGGTTTGTGAGAATAACACACATTCAATGACACTGGTGGATCCATATGTGGTCTGTGAAAAGAACACACATGCAATGACACTGGTGGATCCATGTGTGGTTCATGGGAAGAACACACATGCAATGACACTGGTGGATCCATGTGCGGTCTGTGGGAAGAACACACATGCAATGACATTGGTGATATGTGGTTTGTGAGAAGAACACACAACCAATGAACTCTAGTGGATCCTTACGTGGTTTATGAGAAGAACACACATCCAATAAACTCTAGTGGATCTATCTTGTCATAATTTGATGTATGCCACGATGTATTTCATTGTACAAGACACTCACTTTCCATTTTTATACTACTCAGTATCTCCCTTGGTTTTATGTGGTACTACTTAGTTTTGCCCCCCCTCTCTCTATCTTCCATAGAAACACAAACATGTGCTCACCCTGTCTGCTAATCCCTCATTGGTTATCACAGTTGTCACGCGGATCGTGCGCACCAACCGTTGATTCTGTGCGATCCAAAGATGATCGTTGCACACGTCGTGCCCTTCATAGTACAGCGTGAGACAGCACGGACGTCTCCCTCAGCGAGACTTCTACAAGAAGGAACACGATGCCGTCCATGGAAAAAGTTGTCGAGCGGTCATGTCATGTTTAATCAAGTCTGAAAAGCCTACTACTGCTACTACTACGCCATAACGCATGCATCATCGAGTGCACGGTCGTCGATGGACAGCTGCAATTTATTGCCACTTGATTTTAATAAGACATATCCCATTTTTTACGCAGCGGCTCTCAATCGCCAATTTTAGGGCCGTGTCAAACTTCGTACGTAGAAATTGTGTGCGCACCCTTTGCATGCGGCTCAATACAGAACTGCCATGCATGGCCCAGGAAAAAACGTGACGTACCGTGCACGTGTCGCGGTGCACGGTGCAGTCGACTGCACGGCGCATTGCACGGTGGTGCAACGAAACATGCCTTGCTTCTATCCACCTTAACTATAGAGCCCATCTCCGCACACCCACTCCCGCTATCGCCCACTGTCCCCATGCAACCCTCTCCACTGTCCCACCAGCATCCGCAAACTCCCGAGAATACTCCGTCCGTGCCGGCGATGGCCGTGGAGGATAAGGTGGCCATCGTCGCCTCCGTGGACGCCGACAAGGAGGCCCCCGTATCCTCGCCGGTCCCCCTCGACGCGTTGAAAGCAGCCGCTGTCCCTGTCCAGGACCAGTCGAGGCATCGATGGCAGCCGTCATTCCTGTGCAGGCCCCCGTCCCTGCTACCGACGGAGCCTTCGAAGAGGAGCCCCCCGCTGGCGAGGAGGCCCCTGCTGGTCACAAGCAGATCACACACTTCTTGGGCACCTACGATCCAGATAAGTACATCGCTCCGCTGAACCCCTACGACACCGGCATCGACAACCTAGGGTTGGAGGTAACTAGGGTTTGCTCCCCTCCCCTGGTTCTTCTACCGTTTGTTAGAAATAATGGGTTAATCTATTTAAAATTTAGCTGGTATTGTCATGTTTAATATTTTGGAATTAATCATGGAAATTGTGCCTAATTATCCAACACCGTTCCCATCGTTGGATGCTAGATCTTGGTTTATTAGGATTCGCTTGTTCGCATTTCGATTGCTCGATCTTCTTAAACCATCTACTCCCCCATTTTCCCATTCTTCCAATAGGTTTCCAGCAGCGACGTCTGCAGCAATGATGAGTCCATTCACACCAAGGCTCGTCAGTCTTTGAGGCTAAAGCACGACGGCTTCCTCGGGGCCCCTACTAGCTGCCCTTCGCAAGGGGCGCCATCGCTGACGAGTCGCGCCGCCGGCGGCACCGACTTGAACACCTTACTGAAGCATGCAGAGGACGCGGTCTCCAGCATCCACAAAAGCGGCAAGCGCGAGACCGTGAACATCAACGCCTACATCGCTGAACACCGGGCTCTCTGCATTCACCTCTGAAACCTCCAACGGGTGGCCATCAAAGAGGGTCGCATGCCTCCAATCAGGCCCAAGGCCCCCAAGTCCAAGAAACTGGGCAACAAGAAGTGGAGGAAGCGCTAGAGGGAGGAGGCGGAGGCGCGGGCGCTTGCAGGATGTGCCTACAGTTGCGACGGCTGCTTTTGATGCTAAGTAGCTTCTTTCTAGCTATATCCTATATCTGGCTGAAAGCATCGAACCTCGTTAAGGAACCTACTTTCTATCGCTATATCCTATTTAGCTGCGCATAGTTATATCTACATTTGTTTTGTTTTCTGAATGAATGTATTCTGCCTAGTGTGATTTTCTGCTCTAGATTTGCTACCTGATAGGAGGCAAAAAGAGGTCCAAAAGGGAACGAAATATCAAAGTGAGAATCTTCTCTAGATTTGCTACCAATTTGGGAAAAATGAAATATATCTGTTTAGCGAGAGAGGAAAAGGGTACTCTTTCAAACTGCCAGTTAACGAGCTACCATCTTGACAAGATACAAGACACATACATAAACATAACACAAAGAGGGATAAATTTATTTTACTACTCTCACTTGAGGCGCTAGCCATTTGATAAGCTAACTGAGTTCCACAAAACAGAAACATAACACTAAGAAGTAAAATTCAATTCACTTCTCATTACACCACTTGAGGCACTTGCCATCGTTCCTAGGCGACCAACTGCGATCATTCCAGGTGGATCTTTCATTATTGGCCCTCCACAGCTCAAGAAATGCAAGTCCGTCCCACTTGGGATCTGACTTGGATTCCCTATCTTCAGCATCCCGCGACACAATTAGCGGTGCATCACATGCCTGATTGTTGCCGCTAGAAGATGCAGCCTCTCTATTTGCTGCTTCAGCTGCAGCCTCTCTGTCAGCTGCTTCAGCTTCAGCTGCATGCTCTCTTTCATCTGCTTCTTGATACGCCCATTTTGCATTACTATTCTATGTCTCAATTCACTATTATTCATTGATATATTTCATATTGAGAGGTGATACTTATGTTATTTCATGTATTTTTGCATGGTTGATGACTTTTGGAGCATGGACCACTGCAGTCAGGATTCTGATGGAAAAAGTGTTGTTTGGAGGCAAAATTCGCGAAGATCAGAAAATCCGGGAAAATATACGGAAAATCCTATTTTTCTAGAAGACTAAGGATGCCAGAAGATGGAGTGGAGGTGGGCCACAGGGGGCCCACACCACCCCATGGCGCGGGCAGGCCTAGGCCGCGCCTGGAGGTGGTGTGGCCACCCCCCCACTGCTCTCCTCCTGGCGTATATCATCCTCCCGAAACCCTAAGACTCGGGGAGCGACCACAGAAAGATTTCGCCGCCTCTGCAGGGCGAAAAACACCGAGAGAGAAAGATCTCTCTGGCATACAGATTTCTGCCGCGGGAATTCCTTCTCGGAGAGGGGAGATCGTCGCCATCAACACCACCATCAAGCTGGACTTCATCGGGATTATCATCATCATCACCACCATCATCACCATCAGCACCCTCATCACCATCTCCATATTGCTGTAACAATTGCGTTGAATCTTGCTATAGTTCATAGGGGAAACTTTCCCGGTGTTGAATACTCTTTGTAGTTGATGCTATTGAGTGAACCATTGAATTATTGTTTATGTTCAGATTGTTATATATCATTATTTCATCTCTGATCATGATCCATATGATGTGTTGTTAGTAGTTCGTTTTGTTCTTGAGGACATGGGAGAAGTCTTGTTGTTAGTAGTGGAGTTGTGTTGAGAAAGATTCAATAGATTGTTATTTAAGTTGTGGTGTACTTCTTCTAGTGGTGTCATGTGACGTCGACTACATGACACTTCACCTATATGGGCCTAGGGGAATGCATTGTGTATTTGGCTACTAATCGTAGGGGTTGCGGATGTAAACCTGAACCCCCGTTAGGAAACCATTGTACAAGGGACGTAAGGGTCTTAGAGTTTAAAGCTGTGGTTAGGTATCTACCTTAATTACTTTCTTGTACTTACGGATGTTTGCAAGGGGTATAATCACAAGTATGTATTAGTCTTGGATGGGGCGGTACATTAGCACAGGTTCACCCACACAACACTTAGCAAGCTAGAGAAGATTAATCAACTATATGAAGCGAAAGCACTTGACAGTCTTCCCATGTGTCCTCGAGAACGTTTGGTCATCTTAAGAAATACAACCGGCTTGTCCTTTGCTACATAAAGGATTGGGCCACTTGCTGCATTTATTCCTACTGTCTTTTATTTACTCGTACTTTGTTTACTTGCTTTATCGAAAACCCCTAAAAATCCGTTTGCTAAGTATTTGCAGAGAATTCCTGATCCATACCACTAGCCAGCACCTTCTGCTCCTCGTTCGGTTCGACACTCTTACTTATCGTAAATACTGCGATACACCCTCTATACTTGTGGGTCATTAAGACTATTTTCTAGCACCATTGCCGGGGAGTGAAGCACTATTGGAGAGTGGAACTGTTAAAGGAAACTTCTACTCTGAGTATTGTTACTTCTGCTAGTTGCTTTATTTTCGTTATGGATAATTCGCTGAGTTTCTTATTTGGTAATCCTACTACCACTGCTAAGGTAGTAGATAAGCCACCACCTGCTGAGAATGATGTTTTCAAAATACCTACAAGAATTATTGATCGTGTTATGGATAACTACTATGTTGGGGATGGAACTGTCCATCCCGGTGATCATTTACTCTTTATACACGAATTATGCGGGTTGTTCAAATGTGCGGGTATTACTACAGATCAAGTTAAGAAGAAGTTATTCTCATTATCACTGAAAGGAAGAGCTGAGGAATGGTATAAGATGCTGAAGAATGGTCAAGCTCTGGAATGGGAGGAAATAGTGCCTCTGTTTTATTCAAAGTTTTATCCTCCTAGTGAGATTCATAAAGATCGTAATCAAATATACAACTTTTGGCCTCTTGATGGAGAGAGTACAACTCAAGCTTGGGGGAGACTAAAGTTACTGATGCTCAAATGTCCCATTCATGAGCTCCCCAGCAATATTATTATCAATAACTTTTATGCAAGGCTCCCTCTACATGATAAAGATTTATTGGATGCTTCTTGCGTTGGATCATTCACTCGCATGGAAGAAGAAGCTAAATGGGATCTTCTGGACCGTATTCAAGACAATGCTGAAGCTTGGGAGAATGACAAAGGTAGAAAGTCAGGTATAAATTATGATTATGAATGCATTCAATCTTTTACGGGAACTGATGACTTTCAAAATATTAGTAATATTTATGGTCTTGATTTGCAAGTTATTACGAATTGCTTTAGAGCTTTTGCTTCCTATATCGAAATTCCAAAAAGGGGATGGAACAAATACCGTGCGATATTGTTGACTATGCTCCTATTGGAAGTGTTGAGTATTGCATTATTGACCCCATCTTACCCGAACCTTATATCGAGAAGATTCCCTTCCCCGAAAAGGTAAAGGACCATCCTATGATAACTAATGTAATCATCAAAAGTGAAAAAAGAACTGTAAAACCTGATGAACAAATAAACATTGAACCCGTGGTAGCAATTGTGAAAGACCTTGTCACTAAAAGCGTAGAAGATGGGCACATAGTCTTTTGTGAGGATGCTTCTAATATTGTTTCACATCCCAATAGAACTAAAAAGGCTAGTGTTCCTGTGCTTTCTGTTAGAATTGGTGATCATTGCTATTATGGTTTATGTGATATTGGTGCAAGTTCTAGTGCTATTCCTTATGAGCTTTACAGAGAAATTATGCATGAAATCAGTCCTTGCGAGTTGGAAGAGATTGATGTGGTTATTCACCTTGCTAATAGAGAGACCATCTCTTCAATTGGTATTGTACGAGACGTGGAAGTTCTTTGTGGTAAGATTAAGTACCCTACTGATTTTCTAGTACTTGGTTCGACTGCTAGTAAAACCTACCCTATCATTTTTGGTAGACCTTTCTTGAGTACTTGTGGAGCTATTATTGATTACAAGAGGGAGAAAATCTTGACTAAGTTTGATGGGGAATCTTATGAGTTTAATTTTTCGAAATTCGCTAAAGAACCTTGCGAAGAGGAAACCCATAATGAGGATTTTAGGGTTGAACAACTTGCTTCTATTTCTCTTTCTCCTAACAATGCTTTGCAGAAATTTATGGAAGATCATGAAAGTGAAATCATCATGGAAGAAAGGAATGAGATTGACAGGATTCTCCGTGATCAACCTATGATGCTTAAGCACGACTTGCCTGTAGAAGACTTGGGTACCACGATGCCACCTAAAAATGATCCTGTTTTCGATCTAAAACCTCTCCTGATGATCTTAAATATGCTTATATAGATGATAAAAAGATATATCCTGTTATTGTTAGCGCTAAACTTTCAGGGAAGGAAGAAGAAAGGTTATTGGAAGTTTTGAGGAAACATCGAGGAGCTATGGGATATACTCTGGATGATTTAAAAGGGATTTCACCTACTATATGTCAGCACTCTATCAACATAGAACCAGATGCGAAGCCGGTGGTGGAGCACCAACGACGTTTAAATCCTAGGATGAAGGAAGTGGTAAGGAATGAGGTATTGAAACTCCTTGATGCTGGTATTATTTACCCTATTGCTGATAGTGAATGGGTTAGTCCTGTTCATTGTGTTCCTAAAAAGGGAGGTATTACCGTTGTCCCTAATGATAATGATGAGCTTATTCCTCAAAGAATAGTGGTAGGCTATAGGATGTGCATCGATTTTAGGAAAGTCAATAAAGTTACTAAGAAAGATCACTACCCGCTTCCTTTTATTGATCAAATGTTGGAAAGGTTGTCTAAAAAGACCCATTTTTGTTTTCTTGATGGTTATTCTGGTTTCTCTCAAATTGCTGTTAAACAACAAGATCAAGAAAAAACTACTTTTACTTGCCCGTATGGAACTTATGCTTATAGACGTATGCCTTTTGGTTTATGTAATGCTCCTGCTACTTTCCAAAGGTGCATGTCTGCTATCTTTCATGGTTTTTGTGAGGAAATTGTAGAAGTGTTCATGGATGACTTTTCTGTCTATGGAACTTCTTTTGATAATTGTCTGCACAACCTTGATAAAGTTTTGCAGAGATGTGAAGAAACTAATCTTGTTCTTAATTGGGAGAAATGCCACTTCATGGTTAATGAAGGGATTGTTCTTGGGCATAAAGTTTCTGAAAGAGGCATAGAAGTTGATAGAGCTAAGGTTGAGGCAATTGAGAAGATGCCATGTCCAAGAGACATCAAAGGTATTCGTAGTATCCTTGGTCATGCTGGTTTCTATAGGAGGTTTATTAAAGACTTCTCTAGGATATCAAAACCTCTCACTAATCTTCTTCAAAAAGATGTACCTTTCGTTTTTGATGATGATTGTAGGGAAGCTTTTGAAACTCTTAAGAAGGCTTTAACTACAGCCCCTATTGTTTAACCACCTGATTTGAGTTTACCCTTTGAAATAATGTGTGATGCTAGTGATTTTGCTGTAGGGGCTGTCCTTGGGCAACGTATTGATAAAAAGCTAAACGTTATCCATTATGCTAGTAAGACTCTAGACACTGCTCAAAGGAATTATGCCACTACTGAAAAGGAATTTCTAGCTGTTGCTTTTGCCTGTGATAAGTTTAGGCCCTATATTGTGGACTCAAAAGTAACCATTCATACTGATGATGCTGCTATTAAATATCTTATGACGAAGAAGGACGCTAAGCCTAGGCTTATCAGATGGGTACTGCTTTTACAAGAGTTTGATCTACACATAGTAGATAGGAAGGGTGCTGAAAACCCTGTAGCTGATAATTTATCTCGTTTGGAAAACATCTCTTTTGATCCTATGCCTGTTAATGATAGTTTCCCAAATGAACAGTTAGCCGCAGTAGGGGTGAGCTCGTGAGGAAGCCCTTGGTATGCTGATTATGCTAACTTTATTGTCTCCAAGTATTTGCCTCCAACTTTTACAGCTCAGCAAATAAGAAAGTTCCGTTATGATTTGAGGCATTATTTTTGGGATGACCCACACTTATACAAAGAAGGAGTTGATGGTATTATGCGAAGATGTGTTCCAGAATATGAACAAAAAGATATATTGCTTAAATGTCATGGTAGCTCCTATGGAGGACATCATGCAGGAGATAGAACTGCACAAAAGGTACTATAATCAGGTTTCTACTGGCCTACCCTTTTTAAAGATGCAAGAAAATTTGTGTTATCTTGTGATGAATGTCAGCGTGTTGGTAATATTTCTAGACGCAATGAAATGCCTATGAACTACTCTCTAGTTATTGAACCTTTTGATTGTTGGGGATTCGACTTTATGGGTCCTTTCCCTCCTTCGAAGGGTTACACTCATATTCTTGTTGTCGTTGATTATGTTACTAAATGGGTAGAAGCCATTCCTACGAAAAGTGTTGACGGGGAAACCTCTCTAAAAATGCTTAAGGACGTTATCTTTCCTAGGTTTGGAGTGCCTAGGTATCTCATGACTGATGGGGGTTCTCATTTCATTCATGGCGGTTTTAGAAAGACCCTCGCTAAATATGATGTTGCTCATAGAATTGCTTCAGCTTATCACCCCCAAACTAGCGGGCAAGTAGAGTTATCAAATAGAGAAAATAAATCTATCTTGCAAAAGGCTGTTAATAGGTTTAGAAAAAACTGGGCTAAGAAGTTGAATGGTGCTTTATGGGCTTATAGAACTGCTTACAAAAATCCTATGGGAATGTCTCCTTATAAAATGGTTTATGGGAAAGCTTGCCACCTACCCTTAGAATTAGAACACAAAGCTTACTGGGCAGTGAAAGAACTAAATAGAGATTGTAAGCTCGCTGGTGAGAAAAGATTATTTGACTTAAGTTCTTTAGATGAATGAAGGAGAGAAGCCTATGAGAATGCTAGGCTCTTTAAGGAAAAAGTTAAAAGATGGCATGACAAGCGAATACTTAAGAGAGAATTTCATGTTGGTGAGAAAGTTCTATTGTATAGGTCTCGTCTCAGATTTTTTGCAGGTAAGCTACTATCAAAATGGGAAGGACCTTTCATCATTGAAGAAGTATACCGCCGTTCAGAGCAATAAAAATTTCTTCTCTAAAAGATAATACTACACAAGTAGTGAATGGACAGCGACTCAAACACTATATTGCTGGAGATTCTTACAATGAAGATGTTGATGCCTTTCAAGTTATAACTCTAGAGAAATTCACTTAGGACCAAATTCAAAGACCTACATAGTCTGTTTTCATGTAGGTAACAGTTATGGTAAGAAAAGTTCCGCGAAAATACAATACAACTATATTTTTGCAGTTTTCAGTCGATAAGGAAAGTTTCGAAGCGAAAAAGGGACGGAACCAGAGCCGGGGTGGCCCACACCACACCATGGCGTGGGCCCACCCCTGGCCACGCCACCAGGTGGTGAGGCCACCCAGGACTCCGCCTCCGACCCGTTTTCACCCAGTACCTTCCTTTTGATATGAAACTTCATAATATATAATCCCCTGGATCCCCCGAGGTTCGTATATCGTGTTTTCGTCGTGTTTTTGTTTCGATCTGTTTCTGCCAGGTAGAATCCCAAATTTGGAGCCACAATGTCTTCCTCTGGATCGTCCAAGGGAGATTCCTTAGAAGATGTCATCAACCCATACATGAGAGAATTGAAGATTCATCCCAAGGAGTTGTTGCTCGAAGGTGGGGAGGTACGGATTAAAGAGGTTCTAGGCCCTAAAGGTGAAGGAAGTCTGGAGGACAGGATGGAAGCACTAGAGCGAGAAGTCCTTAGGTACAGGAAGATGGCAGAGCGCGAAGTGGATATCATCCATAAGATTTGTTCCGAACTCATCATCGAGCACCAAAAGGAGACTGCGGATCTCAAAGACGATGTCTTCTCACTCCACCAAACAACCAACAAACTGCAAGAACAGTTCTATGACGTTCAAAATCAAAACTGTGAGTATGAGGCTAGATTTAAACGCATAAGTGCTGCTGCAAGTTTCAGGATGTTGGAAACCACGATGTCCTTTGTCGATGGGAAGCCTTTACCCTGGAAGACGGACGAAGATGATAAGACACCACCACCACCTAAGGAGTAATTCGTCATCAGGTTTGGCATCCCCTTGGTTTGTTCCAAGCTTAGGGGAGTGTCGCGGTATCACATCACTATCTTCTATCTTTTTACCTTACTAGTAGAGTCATATCATGAATAGAGGAGTTATTATGTAGGATGGTTTGCATTATGGAAGTGTCCCCTCTCTCGTTAGATATGTATCCCTTGGTGTGAGTTGCCGTTATGGAATATTAATGAGAAGTTCTATCATTTACTCTTTTTCATAGCTTATATTAGTTTTCAATTTGTGGTTATATGATTGATCTTGTTGTTAGTATTGGTATCACTTTGGGATCATTGAGTTAATTTAGTTGGTTTTGGCAAACCTGGCTCGGTTAGTAGCAACACTATTTTTGAGAGTTGAAAGAAAAGATAAAAGTACTCTAAAGAAAAATAATTTCATCATCTTTCTTTCTTGATTTGCTCATAAGTCTAGTATTCTCTAGTTAAGATCTTTTGTGCTTCCAAGGAAGATTGCATGTTTGTCTTTATCACTCGTATGTTTGGTTGTTTCCTTCAACTCTTATACTTGCTACCCCGCCTTGCTAGCCAAAAACCTGTACTGAGAGGGTATTCTTCTCGTGCATCCACCTCCTTTAAACCAAAACCTTTGCCATTTGTGTCCACCATACCTACCTATCAGCATTATTGCTATTCCAAGTAAATTCTTATTTTATCTACCTCCCAAATTAAACTTGTTATGTGAAAATTAGTGATTAAAGCTCTCACGAACTTGATATACACCACCCCATGGCGCGGGCAGGCCTAGGTCGCGCCTGGAGGTGGTGTGGCCACCCTGTCCCACTCTAGCCTCTCCCCTCTGGCGTATATCATCCTCCCGAAACCCTAAGACTCAGGGAGTGACCACAGAAAGATTCCGCCGCCTCTGCGGGGCGGAAAACACCGAGAGAGAAAGATCTCTCCGGTAGACAGATTTCTGCCGGGGGAATTCCTTCCCGGAGAGGGGAGATCGTCGCCATCAACACCACCATCAACTGGACTTCACCGGGATCATCATCATCATCACCACCACCATCATCACCATCAGCACCCTCATCACCATCTCCATATTGCTGTAACAATTGCGTTAAATCTTGCTATAGTTCATAGAGGAAACTTTGCCGGTGTTGATTACTCTTTGTAGTTGATGCTATTGAGTGAACCATTGAATTATTGTTTATGTTTAGATTGTTATACATCATTATTTCATCTCTGATCATGATCCATATGATGTCCTGTGAGTAGTTCGTTTTGTTCTTGAGGACATGGGAGAAGTCTTGTTGTTAGTACTGGAGTTGTGTTGAGAAAGATTCAATAGATTGTTATTTAAGTTGTGGTGTACTTCTTCTAGTGGTGTCATGTGAACATCGACTACATGACACTTCACCTATATGGGCCTAGGGGAATGCATTGTGTATTTGGCTACTAATCGTAGGGGTCGTCGGAGTGACAGAAACCTGAACCCCCGTTAGGAAACCGTTGCACAAGGGACGTGAGGGTCTTAGAGTTTAAAGTTGTGGTTAGGTCTCTACCTTAATTAATTTCTTGTACTTACGGATGTTTGCAAGGGGTATAATCACAAGTATGTATTAGTATTGGATGGGGAGGTACATTAGCACAGGTTTACCCACACAACACTTAGCAAGCTAGAGAAGATTAATAAACTATATGAAGCGAAAGCACTTGACAGTCTTCCCATGTGTCCTCGAGAACGTTTGGTCATCTTAAGAAATAAAACCGGCTTGTCCTTTGCTGCATAAAGGATTGGGCCACTTGCTGCATTTATTCCTACTGTCTTTTATTTACTCGTACTTTGTTTACTTGCTTTATCGAAAACCCCTAAAAATCCGTTTGCTAAGTATTTGCAGAGAATTCCTGATCCATACCACTAGCCAACACCTTTTGCTCCTCGTTGGGTTCGACACGCTTACTTATCGAAAATACTGCGATACACCCCCTATACTTATGAGTCATCACTTCTGTAGCCTCTCTATCAGCTGTTTCAGATGCAGCCAATTTCTTTGCATATTCAGCTTCAAACTCAGCTATTCCGCATTTTCTACAAAGGGCTCCCCTAAGCTCGTCTTCCCTCTTACAAATAGGGCAAAACACGAGGTAACATAGAAAAAAATGGATCTTCTTGTACAGCTAGTAGGTCACGTAAGCATCTATGGCTGCATACTTCAGGTTTATATCAGACAACGGCCACTCATCCCAGAAATCATGCCTATCCGTAGGGAAATCTTCCTTCATTTTGTCGCACGACTCATCGAGGATTCTAGTTGCGAGTGATGCCATTCCATCCTTCCTAGAGCCCCCTAGGATCTTGAAAAGACTCTGAATATCGATCCACTTGTGCACAGGAATTATAATTTCCTCTTGATACAATTTCGAAAAATCAGTTCTTTTATCGACAGTGCAGAAAACAATTCCCTTTTCTACAAGGAACTAGCGCAGCGCCAGACATTTCCTGTCAGTCCTGAAAGTATGTAGTTTGTCATCACCAAAATTTGTAACTACAAATATTTTGCCAATGCAAGATCATCATCTCAATATAATTTTGAAAAGTTTAGTAAATGCAAGATCAAGACTCTCAACATTGTATTGTCATAATTTATTCGGTTTTCCTATTTCTCAGTCGACTGAACGAGTTACACATTTCTTTTAACTATGGTTGCACTTTTCTTAGGTGATTGAGACTAAAGAAAATATCAGTCGATTGGGACATAGGCAAACCCTAATTTATTTGGTCCTAAATAAAATCCAGTAGTTGCAAGATGAGAAAGTGGATAAAGAACAAGAGGAGAAAACCCAAAAAGCGGTTAGATACAGAGAGCAGATCTACAAACCGGGAGAGGTGGTAGATGAGGATGTGTTTCCGCATGGCCAGTTGAACGACGACGACTTCACTCCCTTCATATGGGTGCTCTGGGGTGTACTCGAGGTCCAATCCCACAAACTTGTCCTCATCTATCCCAAGCCAACCCTCGTACATCCTCAGGACACGCACCACTGTCTCCTCCTCGTTGGTGTAGACAACATATATCTTCATGTTGTCATGGGTAGTGAAGCTTGTCTCTAGAGTGCGTATACCTTCCATGGAGGCAAGGAGAAGACGGGAAGAAGATAGTAGATGACAGGAAGGAGAAGGCAGGGGAACGGTGGAACTATCAATGCGCTTTTATGGTAGGGGTTAACGATTGGGACGGAAGTCCAAGGAGAGACGCGTGGCGGTGGTCGTTCTAGCTTCTAAGTAAACAAAAAATAATTATAACGCCGATACATGTGCCATGTTTTGTCACGTCAATACACTGGGTAGGGGGTGTTGTCCTATCCATGGTGCCAATGCTGCAAACCTACGTGACAGCCACCCCGCCTAAGCGACGGGAGCGACATAACGACGAGAACTGAAAGGGGGGGCCAACTTGACGCTCGTTAGCCTGATTTTTTTTAAACGTAAAGTCGAATTCATGCCTAAAAAGACCCTCTGAGTATTTGTCACACCAACTGTAGTCATCCCGGCTGATTTTAGGGAACTTGGGTACCGCGTTGCCTGTACACCCCAACTTTTGGGCCGCAAAATGATTTTCTCCATAGATAGGCCCCCTAGCAGCTAGGCGACGAGCAATAAGCGAGCCAAGGTTGTACCGAGTATCATTGTTGAGCGCAGCAGCAAGGAAGGCTAAATGATAGTTGGAGATATTACTTGTGTTCTCCCTACCAAGTATGCTAGTAGCAAGATAATATGCAAAGTATCTAAGAGCAGGGAGTTGGATGTTTCTTATCTTTCCGCGTTGCGCCACACGGTCATCATCATTGGTCACCCTTCGGTAAAGCTCCAACAAATCAACGGGTCGCCCTTGAATTTTCTTCACGTTTCCTGTCATGCTTACACCTACAACACTGCAAAATCTTTCCAATGTCATGGTGAAGGGCAGGTTATAAATTTTGAAAGAGATAGTTGATTGATAAGGCGTGTTAGTAAACGTGAAGCTCTCAACAAAGGATTTGGTGAGCATAGCGTATTGCTCACTCTCATCTTGAATATAAGAGGTCAAACCAACCCTCTCAATCAGTAGCAAGAAATCATCAAGAATCCCTACAGCTTGTAAGAAAGTAAAACAAGGAAAAGTAGATGGGTGAGCATCCCCATCATCCCTTTCATTACCAATACGTGTTGCAATGAGATCTTCGTTGTATGATGGCCTGAACTGAGAGGCTGATCTTGAGGGCCTCGACCTCCTAGGTGCATCCCTCTCAAATATCTCTCCAAAGGTATGGTTGTTCATGCTTGATATTCAGAGAACAAGTGCTCCAAATTTCAGCAACAAAGATGGGCTGAGCAAGGAGATCGAAAAATTGAGAGAAAGCACAGCAAGAACGCGATTTTGAGCAATGAACTGGAGCTTACTCGGGAGAGAGAAGAAAGTGGCAAGTGAGAGCGTGAGTGAAGGGCCAGGGGTGGCCCACACCATGCCATGGCACCACCTAGGGCAGGCCATGCCACCAGGTGGTGAGCCTGCCTGGTGGGTCCCCCTGGTACCTTCCAGGCACTTCTTAGCCCCTTTTTTCACGTAAAAATTTAATATGAATTTTCTGGAATTTTTCGAGACACTTTATTTTTGGGCATTTTTCAGGTATAGATGAATGATTTTCTAACAGACATAATTTTTTTGGAAATGATACAATGACAAAACAAGGCTAGAACTACAGGAGTTCTAAGACACTCTAACATGCAAGCAACATAACAGCAAAAAGGAAAACTAAACGAAAGAAAAAACTAAAATGGATAGAATAAAAGTAAACGGAGATTATCACGGTGAAAACATTGTTTTGTTCAATGAAATCCTTTTGTTAACAAGGTTGGTCAGGTCTTGTTACCAAAACAATTTCATATGAGACAAAACTTTGTATTCCACTAATGATTATGTGACCTCAACCTTGATAGCAATGGTCCCAATCATAATGGTTTCAAATTTTTATCTTGGTATGGGACAATATATTTCTCCAACTTGAATGCCCTCAACATGTTTAATAGAATTCAAGCCGTAAGTCCTTTCAATCTTCTTGGGGAAATAGATAGTATGTTCCTTGTCATTAACATTAAAGGTCACCTTTCCTTGATTACAATTAATAATAGCTTCTGTAGTATTAAGGAAAGGTCTCCCAAGAATGATAGACATATTATCATCTTCAGGCATTTCAAGCACAACAAAATCAGTTAATATCAAGCAATTATGAGCCACTTGAACAGGTACATCCTCACATATACCAACAGGAATAGTGGTAGATTTATCAGCCATTTGCAAAGATATATCAGTTGGTATCTGTTTTTCTAGTTGAAGTCTTTTATAGAGAGAGAAAGTCATAACACTAACTCTAGCTCCCAAATCACACAAAGCAATTCTAACATAACTATTCTTAATAGAGCAAGGGATAGTTGGAATCCCTAGGTCTCCGAGTTTCTTAGGATCCTTACCATTAAAGGAATAATTAGCAAGCAAAGTAGAAATTTCTTTATTAGGGATCTTCCTTTTATTTGAGACAATATCCTTCATATACTTTGAATAGGGAGGCAATTTAATAGCATCAATCAAAGGAATTTGCAGGAATAAAGGTTTCATCCACTCATAGAACTTATTATAGTGTTCATCTTCCTTTGACTTGTGTTTCTTATCAGGGAAAGGCATAGGTTTTTGGACCCAAGGCTCTCTTTCACTACCATGTTTCTTAGCAACAAAATCCTCTTTAGTGTATTTAGTATTATTAGAGTGGTTTTCAGGTTCTTCTTCAACTTTTTCTGTATCAGGAACATCATTTTCTTCATTACCACTTTCAGTTTCAGCATCAGAGATAGATATACTATTAGGATCTATAGCAGGTTCAGAGGGTTCTACAGTAGTTTTATGTTTCTTTTTCCTTTTCTTACGAGTAGAGCCACTATTTTCAGCTTGTTGAGAATCCTGCTCAATTCTTTTGGGATGCCCCTCAGGATATAGAGGATCCTGGGTAGCAGCACCACTTCTAGTTCTAATTTCATAAGCATGTTTTTCTTTAGCACCATTAACTAGGAAGTCTTTCTGTACTTTAATGAGTTGATCTATTTGAGTTTGAACCATTTGAAAGTGTTTAACAATCATTTTAACATCATTAGAGGTTCTTTCCACAATATCTTTTAACTAAACAATAGCACTAGAGTTTTCCATTAGATGATTTTGCACCCTTTTATTAAAATTATCTTACTTAACAATAAAGATATCGAAGTCTTCTAAGCATTGATCAGGAGGTTTAGAATAAGGGATATCACCTTCATCAAAGTGTTGGAGAGAGTGTACCTCAATAGTGGATGAGTAGGGAATAGGCTAACATAATTCTTCTATAGGAGGTAAATTTTTGACATCTGCAGCTTTAATTCCCCTCTCCTTAAGACATTTCTTAGCTTCCTTCATTACTTCATCATTTAATTCAATAACTCCCCTCTTCTTTGATGTTGGAATAGGCACCGGTATAGTAGGTTTAGTTATAATTACTTCAGGTATAGCTTGTTAAGGAGGGTTCCAATCCTCATAGTTCTTGCTTATTTTAGCCATTAATTCCTAAGCTTCTTTGGGAGTCGTATTCCTGAAAACACAATCGGCACAACTATCTAGGTATGTTCTAGATTCTTCAGTTAGTCCATTCTAAAATATATCAAGAAGCTCATTCTTAGGTAATGGACTTCTAGCCTGTGCATGAATCAAAGCACAAAACCTTGCCCATGATTCAGGCAATATCTCTTTTTCTCCCTGTTTAAAATCAAAAAGTTCCTGCAAAATAGCATGTCTAGCACTAGGAGGAAAATATTTCTGCATAAAAGTAATAATCAAGCAATCAGGGCTATCAATAGATCCATGAGGTAAATTACTAAACCAAGTTTTAGCTTCTCCTTTCAATGAAAAGGGGAAAATCTTAGCAACAAAGTAAGTACACATCTTAATATCATCAGAAAACAAGCCACTCATGGTAGAAAGCTCATTCATTTGTGCTACCACACTTTCATTCTTAGTCCCACAGAAAGGTTCTTTCTCAACAATAGCAATGTAAGATAGATCAAGAGAGAAATCATAATCTTTATCTTTAATGTTTATGGGAGAAGTAGCAAACTTAGCAATAGGAGACAATTTGGGTCTAATAGTACGCCTCTCAAGGAGATTCTTAGCAGCGCTCCTATCATGGGTGTTTTTACATTCTTTAATAAATTCATCGGTCATCTCAACATAACCATCTTCAATATCATAACTTTCACTAGACTCAGGTGAACTAACAGGTGTAGTAGTGTCTTCATTAGGAATGTCAGTATTTCCAGCTATAGTTCTAGCAATCGTAGCATCTAGGAAAGGACCTAATGAACCACTCTTATCAAGCATAGTAGAAGCAGCATCATAAGTATCAGAAGTTTCAGATTCAGCAGTAGTAGCAATGTGTGTAGCATGTGTGTGTGGTGGTGTAACGAGCTTACTCATAACAAATGGTGAATCAATAGCAATAGAGGTGTTCCGAACCGTACCTATTCTTGTAGTGGATGGTAAAATAGGAACCTTGCCATCACGAGGACTTACCCATGATGGATGGATAGAAGCGAACAATAGAGAATCCAAGTGAACTTTATAAATAAAGCTATGCTCCCCGGCAACGGCGCCAGAAAATAGTCTTGATGACCCACAAGTATAGGGGGTGTATCGCAGTATTTTCGAGGTAAGTGAAACCCAATTTATTGATTCGACACAAGGGGAGCCAAAGAATATTTATAAGCCTTAACAATTGAGTTGTCAATTCAGCTGCACCTAGAAACAATCTTGCTCACAGCAGTTTATCAGTAGCAAAAGTTTTGTAGTAGGAATAGTAAAGTAGCAGCAGTAGTAAAGTAAATACAACAATAACAATAGCGAAAATGAGGATTCGAAAAGGTAGGCATAGGGATGGATGGACGGGTGTTGCATGGACAAGACAATTCACATAGCAATCAGAACATAGGGCAACTGCAGATAAATAAGATAAAGCATACAAGTACTAGATAATCCTAGGCATGTGTTCCATATATAGTCATACGTGCTCGTAATGAGAACTTGCACAACATCTTTTGTCCTGCCAACCCGTTTGCATCGAGGCCTCAAGGGAACTACTAGAAATTAAGGTGCTCCTTTTAATAGAGCACCGGAGCAAAGCATTAACACTCCATGAACACATGTGATCCTCACATCGAAGCCATTCCCTCCGGTTATCCCGATTTCTGTCACTTCAGGGCCATTGGTTCCGGACAACAACGTGTTTATACAACTTGCAGGTAAGACCATAACAAATACTATCATAATGAATCAATAACATGTTCAGATCTGAAATCATGGCACTCGGGCCCTAGTGACAAGCATTAAGCATAACAAGTCGCAACAAAGTCATAAAGCACTAATAGAAGATACTAGGCACCATGCCCTAACAATCTGATGCCATTACATGAATGATCTCATCATTGGATACCATCCCCATAGCCTACAGCGGGGGATTACTCACTCATAGATGGGGGAACATGAATGGTCGATGGAGAAGCGATGGTGATGATGATGGCGATGATCTCCTCCAATTCCCCATCCCGGTAGTGTGCAAGAATGGAATTTCTGGTGCTATTTCATGGAATCTGGTGGTGGTAGCAGAGCGGAACTCTTTCTGGAAAAACATCGAACCACCTAGAGTTTTTAGGTCAGAAGGCTTCTTATAGGCGAAGAGGGAGACCGAGGGGGTGGTTGGGGCGGCCAGACCACCCCCTGGCGCGGCCTGGGCTAGCCCGCGCGACCAGGTGGTGTGGCCTGGGCCCAGCCCCCCTCCGTCTCATATTCTGGCTCTGGGAGTCTACTGGCGAAATAGAATTTTTGGCATATTTTACGAGATTTTTCCTAATAGTTGATTTTCTGCACAAAAACTAGACATCAAGGCAATTCTGCTGAAAACAGCGTCAGTCCGTGTTAGTTGCATGCAAATCACACAAGTTTAGAGGAGAAACAATAGCAAAAGTGTTCGGGAAAGTAGATACGTTTTGTATGTATCAGCAGACAATGAGCATCTCAGCTATCTTTTTATTTGCTACTTGCATAGGTTTTTATTGAGGATGCTTCATAGAGTGCTCATTATGGTTATGCTACAAGTTTCCACCATGATTAGGCATGTCTTAAGCTAGCGGCCCAGGTGTTTCTCTAACACAAATACAAACTCCATGATCTTACAAGTTCCCCTTTTATTTCACACCGCCGGGATCCATAAGCAAAAGAACATGATATCAACGGGGTACAAAGTACAGGTGCAATGTTGAAAGTGTTCCCCATGATACATGGTTCTGCTAAGTTCAACTTATAAAGTGCAAGCATATACGCAACAAAGATGGACGCAATGGTTCAGGTTTATTGAATGCAAAAAAGTAAAGAGTGCCATCAAGTTCATAAGAGCTTTAACCACTAGTTTTCTCATAAAAAGTTTCATTTGGAAGGTAGAAAAAAACATGAATATACTTGGAATAGCATATGCTAGTAGGTAGGTATGGTGTAATCTTTGGAATAACTTGCTTTTAGGAGTTGGATGCATGAGTGGAACTCATACTTGGTTGTGGAGGCTAGCAAAAGACTGGGAGCGACAAACTAAGAGAGCAATAATGGCCATAATCATGCAGAGCGACAAAACATCATTGATCAAAGCATAAAGTGATACTACAAGTTGAAAACTAAAGGATAATAAAGGCTATGGTGACTTGGGAAAGTCATAACATGGTGTGAGCATGCGCCAAGTCAACCCAAATAAAGCATTAAAGGAGAATACCACAATACTATGCTTTAATATGCTAAAACAATGCATGATACTTCCAAGGCACATTAAGCAATCTCAATTGTTTATAACAAGTCATGCTACAGCAAAGAATACTAAGCATAAAGCCAAAACAATATCAAGCATGGCATGACAAAGCATATGCCACAGTCAAAAACAAGCTCTCTTTACCACTTAAGCATGAACTTTCCCTACTCTTTTCCAAACCAAACCAAACTATTTGAAAACCAATGTATGAAAGAGGGGGTCAAACCAATTTATTCAACAAACAAAGAAAACAAAGAAAACTAAAAACCAAAACGAAAACAAAAAATAAGACGCTCCAAGAACAACACAACTGTGCATGAAACAATAAAAATGAAGCGTTTGGAAGAAACCTGGGATTTTTATTGATGAAGAGGGGGATGCCTTGGGCAACCCCAAGCTTTGATGCTTGTACTTCTTGGATATTTCTTGGGGTGACACGCGTGGCATACCCAAGCTTGAGCTTTAGACCATTCTTCATATCATTACTCATTCCTTCCATACACCTGAAATTTTTCCTTCATACAAAACTTCACACAATCTTTATTAGCAACATTAGTGCACTCAAGATAATAGGTCTTTAGGTTCATTTCTAACACCAATAAAACTTCCATTAGAACACAAGCTACTGTAGCACTTCCCTTGAAAATCACAATTCCCCAAAAGAAATCAAAAAGGAATCAACAAGAAGCAAATGCAGAAAATAGCAGAAATCTGTCAAAACAGACCAGCAGGTAAAGACAATTTTTTTCGAAGACCTTCTGTTGCTCAAATTGAAAAGTGTTGAACTAATGAAAGTTACATAGCAACCTTGGGAGGAAGTACAAAACTTCACGCCTCAAAAGGACGTACAGAGATTTTACACGAATTTTTACAGTGAAGCACAAAAATCGTTTTCGGGACAGCAACTTTCCCGATCATTACTTCTCTCTCATTAGAGGTTACTCTTGGCACAAAAAGCAAATAAAAAGGATAAGGAGCAGTTATTACTGAAGTAATAACTTCCAACACTCATCTAAAACTTTTGGGTTATCTCCCAATAAGTACGTTTCTTTAACGCCTTTAAGTTAGGCATAAGAAGCAAGAAAAAGAATAAAGTGTTCTCAAATGAAGAAGCATTAAAACCAAATTTCTTGCCCTTACCTCTCTTACTTTTATTCTTAACATTGGGGAACTTGTGAATGCTTGGTGGAGAAACAAAGAGCATGGTGCCCTTTTTCACATCTATTATTGCTCCAAGGAGCTTCAATAGGGATCTTCCAAGTGTGATTTGTCCTTTTCCTACACATTCAATAACAAGATAATCAGTAGAAACCATTTTCCCTAGGATATTTGTAAACACTCCCTCGGCTATTCCAATGGGTAATATTGTGGCATTATTAGCAAGAAAATTTGCTTCTCCTCCTTCAGAATTCCCCCAAAGATTCAAAGATTCATAAATATCTTTGGGCATAAGATAAAATTCAGACATGATATCACAGCGAGCATGAAAAGTTTCATTGTTTATAGCAATCTTTACTGTGGTAAGCCATTCGGAGGGTTCAGAGTTTATTGGAACATAGTTGTGATGCTCTCTAAGCGTATTATAGCAATATTTCAAACTAGCGGTGCTGGTCTTAAGAGTATTCAATCTACCAAATATGTTTATGAAAGAAGAATCAATTTTGCTAGGCAAGTTGTAAGTAAAGACCAATTTCTTTATAGCATTAACATCATCATCCTCATTGCATTGGAGGAAATCTCCTCCCACAACAGCATCTAAAGCTTATCTATATCAAAGAGCAATTCCAAGGTAGAAACTGCTAAGAAACAAGCTTTGGGTCATTTTAGGTTCGGTTTTTCATGTAAATAAGAGATTCTAGACCAAGCCTCTTTAAAACTCTCTTCAATTCCTTGTTTAAAAGTGAAAATCATTTCCTCAGGTGACATAGTGATTGGAGCAATGCTAGACATAATGGAAACTTAAGATAGGAACTAATTTTTTTGTGTTTTAATAAAGAAAACAAACTTGTAAAACTAATTTTTTTTGTGTTTTTGGTAAAGAAACAAGAAAACAAAGAAAAAGTAACTAAGCAAAACAAAAACAACAAAGTAAAGAGATTGGTTATGAGGGACTCCCATTGTGAAGATGTCCTTGACTCCCCGGCAATGGCACCAGAAAAATACTTGCTGACTCGTGTACTAACGAGCTCGTTGGGGAAACCCAAGAGGAAGGTATGATGAGCACAGCAGTAAGTTTCCCTCAGTTATGAAACCAAGGTTATCAATCCAGTAGGAGCAAGGAATCACCCCAAAGGTGTAGCTAGCTGAACTTTGGCAGGGCGCACTACCGGTGCTAGCGAGAATATAGAGACCGCACAACACAACCACGTAACTCTATCCCCAACTTATGCGAGGTTGTCAATCTCACCGGTTTTGCTGAAAACAAAGGATTAAACGTATCGAGTGGAAGAAAGTAATAGTTTGCAGAAAGTAAACACAAAGCAGTAAACAGTTGATTGTAGATTGATAGTAAAAGAAAGGACCGGGGTCCATAGTTCACTAGAGGTGGCTCTCCTTAAGATAGATAACATGTTGGGTGAACAAATTACAGCGATGAAATTGTCAAACATCGAGAAAGCATACAAGCATATACTAATCATCTTGACTCCTTGGAGATTCGATTGGGCATTACAACAATATACATAGACCGCCATCCAACTGCATCTATGACTAATAATCCACCTTCAGGTTATCATCTGAACCCCCTCCAGTATTAAGTTGCAAGCAACAGATAATTGCATTACGAATTGAGTGTAAAGTAAACAATACGATTGTTCTATGAACAAAGGATTGTTGTTTTCTCCCTAGTAGCAACAACACATCTAATACCTTAGAGATTTCTGTCACTTCTCCAGATTACCATAGGCATGAACCCACTATCGAGCATAAATACTAACTCTTGGAGTTGCTACCATCTACTTGGACAAGATAGCTATTAACAACGGAAAGCATGCAAGCTCACAAATAACAAAGACATGATAGAATCAATAACCAATCTGAAATAGCATCTCAATATCCATCGGATCCCCGCAAACACAACATGTAGGAATTACAAATAGATGATCTTGATCATGAACGGAGCTCACAAGATCTAAACATGAAAGCACAAAGGAGGAGAACCATCCATCTAGCTACTACATGGACCCGTAGTCCATAGATGAACTACTCATGCAACACACCGGAGGCTTGCATGATGATGAAGAAGGCCTCCAGGGTGAATTCCCCTCTCCAGCAGGGTGCCAGGAAGAGCTTGGATCCTCTCCGATCTAGGGATGGAGATGACAGCGGCTACAGACTCTTTCGTGGATTTTTGAGCGGGTACTTAGGGTTTCCATATCAGAGGCAATATATAGCCGGAAGGAGAGGTCGAGGGCGTGCCTGGGGCGGCTAAACCAAACCCTGGCGCGGGCCAAGCCTAGCCGCACGGCCAGGTGGTGTGACCGGGCCCTAGCCCCTCTCCGTATCATATTCTGGCTCCAGGTGTCCCTCGATGAAAAACTGACTTTGGCTTTTGTCCCGTCCAATTCCGAGAATATTCATTTTCTAACTTTCGTGGAACCAAAAACAGCAGAAAACAGGCAGCAGACACTGTGGCTCTTGTTAATAAGTTAGTCCAAGAAGTCATATGAAAAGTACTCCAAAGTGTGGACAAAACACAAGAAAGTAGGTAAAGCCAAGCATGGAACATCAAAAATTATGGATACGTTTGCAACGTATCACCCACATCTCTAGGGACCGACTTCGGGATTTGACCCGTTACGGTGGAACAATCCTTAGGGCATGACTCATGGTCTCAGCGAAAGAAAGGTAAAGGTCGTGTCTAACCACCCTCTGCCAGCCTTCCAAGGAAGAGGGCTAATGATTCTGGCATTAAGAGTCGGTTAGTACGTGTGGGTAAAGTTGTACACCCCTGCAGGGTTAAATCTTTTCGGAAAGCCATGTCCACGGTTATGGACGACTTGGGAATGAATGTGAGATCATAGAGAACTTTAACCTAATCGTAAAATTTGGCAGTTCAACATGTGCTTAAGGATGCTTCCTCATGGGTACGTGGGGGTGATCCTAGTTGTGAGATGAGGATTACTTTGGTGGATATCAAAAGATGATGATCAATTCTTCGGAGATGTCGCTCTCTTATCCCCTTTTAAAATATTCTGATTAGATGAGCTTCTTCTCCCTCTTGTTTTACAAACAAAGATGACTTTATGCAAAATAACCCCACCTGCCATAAGTCTTGCGGAGTACACCCTATACTCACCCTTGCTTTGTTGATACTTTTGTAGCAGAGTAAGTGTTTCCTTGAAGAGAAGTTTGGTAAGACATCGACATTGATGAGTAGCTTGGGGTTCCCGGCCGTCAGCCTGGAATCTATGGGCTAGGACGTCATCGTTATGTTTCAGGCCACATAGGCCATTTGTTAAGTTTGCTATACTTAATAGCATAATTTTCCTTCCGTTGTTTGATGTTTGTGGTTAGTGACCTCTGCTTGTAATATTTTGGTTCTTCGCTTAGTTATGAGCTTGCTGTAGTAATTTTTGTGTCGCAGGGTTATTGTTGTGTTACCAATTCTTCACTGGATAACCTCGAGCTCTAGGTTAAGCTTATGTCAGGCTAAGGTCTAGATTTGTTTAACCCTGATCCCCGGGGTGTCACGGGTCTTGGTATCAGAGCAGTACCAACCGTAGGAAAACCTTGCTATTGGTCGACGTTGAGTCTAGAGCTTGTGAAAACTATTTAAAAGTATTTGTGAAAACTCTAGCATGCTTCTTTTTCTCCTTATCTAGTTTCGCTCTAACTCTGGGTCATCTTATCTTGTGTTGACTTTGGAAAAGTTTTGATATCTCTTCTAGTCTCTCAAAACTTAGGTCACTTCTGGGCATGTCGTTTCTCAGCCAATTGACCTAGTGTTAAGTTCTCTAGAGTTGTGTGTGTGTTGTGAATTCCTTGTGTACCCTTTGCTCTGCTTCATCTGAGAGATTCCTTTTCATCATGATCTCTCTACCTTATGGGCCCATAATATTATATTGTAGGTACCATAGTGTTCTGTTCTAGGCTTCGAGGTTTCCTTTCGCCTCGTGTGCCTCCTTTTTATTTGTTAAGGTACTTCAGAAGTTGTTTCTTCTCTTGGAAGCTACCTTGTGATTACTATATTGTAGTGTACGCTATGTCACTCAAGTAGTAGTTACTTCTTTCTCGGGTTTTACCCCTCGGACTTGAACCGAAGGCCCCGGATTGTGCTGGATTCTAGTTATGAATCTTGTACATGAAGCTGATATTTAACCCAAGGTCCATTCTATTGACCCCTATCGTAATTTTCACACATCACCTCAGGATGGTTGGTACTACAATTCTAGCCTTCAAGCTTGTTGATATTGTCGCGATTGAATCTTGACAATCAAGGACTTCCCCTACCACTAGCCATTATAGATGTTCTCTAATGGAACCAAATAGATCACGACAAGAGTACTCCTTGTTAGTCTCGCATCTATATTCCTGACTCTGCCCACCTTTATCCCTTCTATGCATTGGTTTTTGGAAGATTGTTAATCTATGCAGCCACATCTCGGGATTCTATCCTGAGCATGTTCTTTCCCTTGTTGTTCCCGACCTTTGTCTACCAGTTGGTAGGTAAGTAGTAAAGTGCATTGGTGTCCTCCGATGCAAGATACTCTTGTGGTCCGTCATGACAAACCATTTCTGGATGTCAGGAGAAACAAACTCCAGTACCTCGTCACATCTAGGACCAGGTCAAAGTGTTGTAGTCCGTAGATTAAGAGACATGATTAGCTTCCGTCTGTTCCACCTTAGAGTATCGCACTCTTATACACTAAGAGGTTGTGCTGAGTTTCATGACCCCTTAATGAAGTGATGCTCGCACACATATTTACCCACCCTTCCTTCGAGCTTTCGTGTTCGTCAATGATGCGTGTGCGTAATAATGTGGCCATTTAAGATTCTTAACAATCATTAATGCTTTGAACTCCAACGAAATTTGTGTCATTCTTAGCATGATGGATAACCCTATCACTAAGCGAAGTTTGACTATGCTACCACGTCCATTATTCTGGTGCACTCTCCTCGGTCAAAGAGTTAGGCTTGTGCCGAAGCTCTGCAACTATGTCTTCTTGCCTTACCAAGCAAGCTTCATCTCAAACTAAGTGACATATCGGTGGTTCGTGATATTCTAGAGGTCTACTAGATGTATGACCATGTTGCCACATGACCGTGTTGTCAAATTCTTGAGCAAGCAAGTTCTCTGAACTGCTCCCTTCTCCAATGATTCGTACTGGATACCCTGAACTAGTTGGTTGAGCTTAAACAACAACTTGGATAGTTGTAAGACAAAAGTTCTATTCGACTTAGTTCCTTCTTAAAGGGATGTTTAGTGTTGTCCGTGCCGAAGAAAGATAGTGTTTCCTATGTGGAAATGTTATCTTCCTCGATTTTGATTTGATTTGGGTTATCGTCAAATCAAATTCAGTTCCAAGGACTATCTTGATGATGTTGCTACTCGTGATGTTTCACTTGAGTACATATTCATATCCTTTGGTCTGACCAATACTCTGCCTCGTTCATACAACATATGAGTCTCTTCCTAGAGTATATCAATAAGTTTGTTGTTGAGCCCATTGATGACATCCTTATCTTCTCCAAGATCGACTAGATTCATATGAAACATTTGGCATTAATGTTGGAAAACTTTTGAGAACCATCTTCGTGATATCTCGAAGTATGTGTTCTGGATGTTGGAAGTGACCTTCTCCAATTCACGTGCAATTGTTGAAAGATGCCGCCATGGATTTGAGTAGAGTTATCATTGTTCCATTTACGGACAATGACGCGTGCAAGTCACTTCATCGTCCGACAAGAGTTCCGTGAACATTGCCAAGCCCTTGAGACGCGACAAGATGAACAATTCGGTGAGATGCAAGACGAGTTCATGAACATCGACAACCGCTTTGATGGCCTCGAACAATAAATGCATGCAATGCATCACAACTGGCGACCAAAATGAAGCGCTACAACGCTCCTTCACCGAAACAAATGACAATCTTCGACACCTCATTGACGGAATGTCAAGACCGTGTTCACGTGCATCAAGATCTTCAAGTTCTTCGCGTCGTCATGCTCCTCTTCAACAAGATCTTCATCCAAGTGCTCCAAGACGCAATGATGCCCCCGTGGTTTAATATGGAAGTTCTTCGAACTATGTACCGTCCCCATGGCATCCCGCAACGTCAAGCTATGATGGCTATTTGTCTTCAAGGCCCCATGCAAGGCAAGAAGCAAACCATCACTTCGCAAGGGCAATAGTGATCCACCAAGAGCAACCTCAAGAGGAACCATGAGTGCAACCGCAAGTCCACCACCATCGCCCACGACACATACTTGACATAACAAGTGATGCCTCCAATTTGGAGAATCAAGCTCGTCATCGACGTGAAGCTCTACAAGATCCTCCTCGTCGTCATCACCGTCATGAACGTCCGCACCGACACCATGGTCATCACGAGGCGCCTCCCCCACCATGTCAAAACATGGAGCGCCAAGTGGTACAAATTGAGCGACGCCCACCACGTCAAGAGGCTCAAGACCATGATCTTCACCGTGAGGCCCGTGCGACTAATCAACATCACCAACCGAGGAACGAGCCTCCTCTTCGTCATCAACTGCATCATGAGGATCCAAATCCTCAACACCCTCATGAGGCCCAAGAACAAGAGCAAGCACCTCAACAAGGTCACGACAATCAAGTTCCACCTCCCCAACCACAAGATCATCAATAAGGTCACCAAGCCCGTCGCAATGACCGCACTGATGAAGAAACTTTCGGCAAGCTCAAGTTCACAATGCCCAAGTTTACCGGATCCAATGACCCCGAAGAATACCTCTCATGGGCACTCAAAGTCGACAAGATGTTCTGGATGCACAATTATAGCAACGAGAAGATGGTCACCATGGCTTCGCTTTAGTTTGATGATTACTCCAACCTTTGGTGGGAACAAGTTCAAGTTGCTCGTGAAGCAAGACAAGAGCCACCAATCACAACTTGTCATGACATGAAGGCTCACATGAGATCTCGTTTTGTTCCCACGCACTAAATGTGTGACCTCTTCAACAACCTTCAATCTCTGCACAAGGGACAAATACCGTGAAAGAGTACTTCAAGGAAATGGAACTCAACATGATCCGCGCCAACATTGAAGAGCGCAAGGGGCAAACTATGTCACATTTTATAATTGGATTAAACCACACAATCAAGCGCATCGTCGAGTTCCAAACATACAACAACATGGTTGATCTTGTGCACATCGCAACAAAGGCCGAACGTCAAGTGCAAGAGGACATCAAGTACAACAAGCCCAAGATGTATTTCACCTACAAGCAAGCTTCAACTGCTACGCCAATAATATACAATGGAATCTCCTCAAATACCTCCAAGCCTTCCTTCAAGCCCACACTTCCTCAAGGAAAACTGCCCCCAAGTGGCAAACAAGCAAAGAGTGATACACCTTTCAACTATGAATGCTACAAGTGTGGAGGCAAAGGACACAAGCTGGCTGAATGTGGAAACAAGAATGTATCATTCATCCATTACAATGGCGACGAAGAGTAGTTGAGTGAAGATGAATTTGACGCTCGTGTCAAGGAAGCAATGGCAAGGCAATGAGTGGAAGATGACCAAGAACTTCTTATGTGTGAACATGACGCAAGTTGATCGCTTGTCGTCACAAGGATCTTGACCACTTAAGCACAAGAGCATGAAGACCAATGCTCAAATATCTTCCAAACACAAGCCGGCATCAATGGAAAATCTATCAAAGTGATCATCGATGGAGGGAGTTGCCACAGCCTTGCTAGCACCAAGTTCTTTGAGAAGCTCCATCCTCACAAGCACCCCTACCACGTGCAATGGGTAAGTGACCAAGGGTCCATGAAAATTAAGCATACCACGTCGGTAACCTTGGCTATTGGGCCATACAAAGACACGGTGGAATTTGATGTGGTTCCAATGACGGTTTGCCACATGTTGCTTGGTCGACCATGGCAATTCGACAAGGCTGCTCTACATGATGGTTGCACCAATGTGTACACCTTCAAAAGGCTAAACAAAACATGTGTTTTTCAACCGATGACTCATAGCCAAATAATTGCGGACAATGCAAAGTCTTTAGCGAGGGCGAAAACCACAACACCTACTTGTGAGAAGAGCGGTGAGCGAGAGAACCACCTCATAGTGAGTGAGAGACACAAGCCAAACTCTAGTGAAAAACTAAGAGTGTTCTACTTGCCACCAAATGTGAGATGAGAGATGTGCGGAACAACCCATACATCTTGCACTATGTACTCATTTGCAAAGGACTAGCGCAAGGAACTAGAATTAACCAATGTTCCTCCATCTTTGATGATTGTTTTGCAGGAATTCAAGGATGTGTTTCCCGAAGAGCTTCCACATGGACTACCTCCTCTTCGCGGAATTGAGCATCGCATCAACCTCATCCCCGGCACACCCCTTCCAAACCACGCCGCCTACCGCGTGAACCCGGAGGAGAAGAAGGAGATCGAACATCAAATCAACCAACTCATCTCCAAAGGTTTGATCCAAGTTAGCACTAGTCCAAGTGCCGTACCCGTGATTCTTGTTCCAAAAACGGATGATACGTTACGATTCTGCATGGACTACCATCCAATCAATGCTATCACCGTGCGTTATCGACATCCCATACCACGTCTCGATGACATGCTTGATGAGTTGTGTGGAGCCACTATTTTTTCGAAAATTGATCTTCGTAGTGGTTACCATAAAATACGCATGGCGGAAGATGATGAGTGGAAAACCGCATTCAAGACCAAACTTGGTCTCTATGAATGGTTGGTTATGCCCTTAGGCTTGTCTAATGCCCCATCCACCTTCATGCACCCCATGAATCATATTTTGCATGCTCACATTGGCAAGAGTGTCGTTGTCTATTTTGATGATATACTTGTTTATAGCAAGTCACTTGAGGACCATGTTAAACATGTCAAGGAAGTTTTGCAAATCCTTCGACATGAAAAACTATATGCTAATCTTGCCAAGAGCATTGAAGTTGATGTTTCCAAGATAAAAGACATACGAGATTGGCCCATCCTAACAAATGTGAGTGAACTCTGAAGTTTTCATGGGTTGGTCGGTTTCTATCGTTGCTTTGTGAAAGACTTTTCAACTATTGCTTGTCCTCTCAACGAGTTGACGAAAAGGAATGTCACCTTGTGTGGGGCAAAGCACACCAAAAAGCTTTTGATGAACTCAAAAAGAGGCTCACCGAAGCACCTCTTCCTGCATTACCAGATTTCACCAAAACTTTTGAGATAGAATGTGATGCTAGTGGTATTGGCATTGGAGGAGTCCTTATACAAAACGGATGTCCTATAGCCTATCATAGAGAGAAACTTGATGGTGCTCGCCTTAATTATCCAATTTATGACAAAGAGATTTTTGCCTTAGTTCGTGTCCTTCAAGTTTGGCAACACTACCTATGGCCTAAAGAATTTATCATACATTCTGACCATGAGTCATTGAAATATCTCAAAGGCCAAGCCAACTTGAGTAAGAGACACGCTAAGTGGGTTGAGTTTGTGGAGTCTTTTCCATACATTGTCAAGTATAAGAAGGGCAAACATAATGTAGTTGTGGACACTTTGTCTCGCAAGCACACAAACCATGTTACTCGACTTGAAATCAACATGTTGGGTCTTGAGGAAATAAAAACTTTGTATGCTTCCGACCCGTTCTTTGAACCAATTTTCGCAAAGTGCACCATTGACAAAGGAGTTGATGATTTCTATTTGCATAAGGGTTTTCTATTTAAACCAAACAAGCTTTGCATTCCAAAGTCGTCGCTCCTGCTTTTGCTTCTCCAAGAATCTCAAGGTGGAGGCCTCATGGGTCACTTTGGTTGTGACAAGACATTGGACATACTCTCCACTCACTACTTTTGGCCCAAGCTGAATCGTGACATGTAGATCTACATTCAACAATGCACGACATGTGTTCAAGCTAAGTTGCAAGCTAACCCTTATGGTCTTTATATGCCATTTCCTATTCCTCATTAAGCTTGGTCCGACATTAGCATGGATTTTGTGTTAGGATTCGCTAGGTCTAAGCATGGTCATTATTCTATATTTGTTGGCGTGGATCGCTTTTCCAAAATGTCACACTTCATATCATGCCATAAGACCAACAATTCTTCACATGTTGCAAATTTGTTTTTAGGGAAATCGTCCGTGTTCACGGTGTGCCATGAACAATCGTCTCCGACCGTGATGTCAAATTCAGGAGATACTTATGGAAGACCCTCATGGCCAAGATCGGCGAAAAGCTACTCTTTTCATCCGCATCACATCCCCAAACCGATGGCTAAACCGAAGTTGTCAACCAAAGCCTCGGGACTCTCCTTTGTGTGTTGATCAAGAAAAACCTCAAGGATTGGGAGGAATATATTCCACATGCTGAGTTTGCCTACAACTGTGCCAAGCACTCAACAACCAAGATGAGTCCCTTCATGATCATCTATGGTTTCGAGCCCCTCACCGCGCTCGACATCCTACCACTACCTCTCCATGAGCGCACCAATATGGACATTGAGAAGCGCGCATAAGCTATGAAGAATCTTCATGAAGAAACTAGAGCTACTATCGAGCAACAAGTCCTTCGCCAAGCTTCAAAGTTAAACAAGGACAGGAAGGATATGATCTTTGAAGAAGGTGATCTTGTATGGATACACTTGAGCAAGGTCCGTTTCCCCAAAGAACGTGATTCCAAGATCAAACCAAGAGGAGATGGTCCCTTCAAGGACCTCAAAAGAATTAACAACAACACCTACATCATCAACATACCGACCTCCAAGTACCTTTCAAGCAATACATTCAATGTCAAGGACCTCTCACCCTACCATGGAGATGTTCCCGATGATACCCATGAAGAGTCGAGGACTAATCTTTCCCAAGGGGGGAGCTGATGCAGCCCATCCTACAGACACGCCTACATCTACACCACCAAGTTCCGCAAGTGGACCCATGACTCGTGCCTAACCCAAACTCCTTCAAGCTAAGGTGAACTTGCTCCTCTCCTCGTGCCAATTTGGTACATCCTTGGATGGTGTGCTACTTCATGCAACTACTCTATGGATCATCAGGTACGAAGCTCCAACACAGCACCAAGCACCCAAGGATGGAGAACAAGGAGCAGGGCGTGAAGCAGAAGCCACTGGAGTTTCTCAGACCGGAGTCTGCGGTCTGTGCACACTAGAGTCTTCGGTCCACCAAAGTATCCGGCCTAAGACCACGGAGACTCCATCCCACCTCCGGTCTAACCCTCGAATCAAGCTCAAGGATAACCATATGGCCACTCTGGAGATAGACCGAAGACCGACCAGAATCTCCAGCCCAGACCGGAGTCTCCGGTCCACCACACCGGAGTCTCTAGACCGAGCGTCGCCAGGCATGGAGAAGGCCTTTGGGACTTCGGCCCATGTACCCCTTAGTCCGTCCAGAACTTATCTACTATCCCTAAAGTACCCTAGACTTTGTGGCTGGCCTATATATAGTGGCCCACCTCTATTGTAAACCCTAGGCATGATATTTGGAATTAGTGGAAACCCCTTGTGGATCTATCTAGTTCTTGCCTCATGCCCCTTGACCAAGGAGCACCAAATATCACAAACATCGTTGGAGTTTGCATCGTGCCTCCGTGTTGTACAAGGCCTAGGCATTGGAGTCCCTTTGTCTAGACGTCAAGATCTCACCGAGTCTCCCTACTCGCCGTGTCGGTTCGAGAGAGAGTCCACCGCCAGACGTCGATCCTAGGGATTGCGCCAGACCGATCACCGCCGGCGTGAGCTATTGGTGTGTATCGTGGTTTTGCATGAGTTTGTTCATCGTGTTCTTCTTGCGTGCGTTTGTCGTGTTCATCCGCCCCTCCTTCCCCTGCAGTGCATCCTCGATTTGAAAGGGTTTCATGAAAGATCGGGCCACCCTAGAGGTTTGCCTTCAACATCGGCGTTCCCTTTCCACCTTTGTTCTGGTTTGGCACTACCCTCTGTCTCTCTTGCACCAAATCGGCAAGTTGGCACGCATGCAACGCTGAGGTTGTTTGCCCTTCTGCTACAGAAAAGTGGGGGTCGGACCGGACCTTCCTTTACCGAGGCGCACTGAGGGCGTGCGGCGCATGTGCCCCTTGTCGGGACACGTCTCTTTCGTTGACTGCCTTGTGAAGTAACCAATAAGCCCTGGGGTACACCCTGTGATATGGGGTGGCCCGATCTTCTCAGCAAGCACTTGTCGATGATGATAATGGTGGATAGATAAATAGACTGTAGCTATCAACTCTCCCGCTCGAACCCTGATGACAATGCAACAGATCTTGAACCCTATGCGATATTCAAAACACCATGCTCCTGCGCACGCAGCCGTCGACCACGAACGGTATTTTGCATTCTACTAATTCCCAATAGAAGAACATATCACACTCAATTTCAGTAGTATAATTCGATCACCAGGTAATTCCGGAGGTTCTTTGAAAGAAACAACTCCAAAATAGTTTAAACATGGTCTAAACCTAAAAACCATGAATTACAGGCCTATATAAAGGCTATTGGACGTCCAACATAGAGTTGGAGTCAAAACCAAATATATGTCTAACTTTCCTAACTTAAAAGGCCTCTATTTATAAACCCAGAAAAACAAATCGACTTGTTTCAAGTTTTGCCGCACACAGCTCGTAACAAACCGGGAGACGTGCGAGTACCCATTGGAAAGATCTCGGAATTATCTTTCCAACAAGTACTTATTTGCTTAATTCTAGTTGGTATGTGGAAACCACGTCCGTTTTTAATTTCAGAGCTTCTATTTGTCCGAATTGGTCCTTCCTTCTTGGTCGCCTTCCATCTCTTGCTCTCCTTCCTCCTCTCCTCCCGCTGATGCAAATCTGATGGATAGTAAATCTAGTCAAATAATAACACCATGATTTAGGTAGTATAAAGTTCTTCAAAATCAAAGTATCATATCCAACTAGGAATGAATTCACCTTGTGACATTTCTTAATGAGGCTCAATATTTCCTTCCAGCTTTGACTAGCAGAATCATCATACTTTATGATTGTATCCTCATCATCCTCCCTTTCTTCAGGAAAAGTCGTCCGCGGCTTTGGGTAAGCTGAAAGTGGAAGAAACAAAAAGAATAACGTGTACGCAAAGTATATGTATATATAACATGTTGTATTATTGTTGTTCACATGAAAATATGTCCAGTATACATCAAGCAACTTAAATTGCAGGTATAAGTGAAGTACAAAGAATGATGATCATGGTGAAAAACAACTAAATAGATAGTCTTGTTCTTCAATATTAAATTCAGTTTTCTCAAAGAAGATCTATGATCAAATTTGTGAACAAGATCACACCAATTCAATATGTGTGAAAACCAAATGAGTTTAGACCATGTTTCAACTGCGCTACTTTTTATTATTATTAACAAGTGATAAACTGACACAAAAGTAATTAGTTATATATGCATGATCATTATGTCTTGTAGGTAACAGGTAACACCATTTGCAAATGTAAGTGAAGTCTATAGTAGTATCATAACTAGACAAAGACTTTTGGGACAAAGACAATGAATATGACAACTGTGGTTCTATTCTAGCAAGATTAGAACAATCTAGCACAGGTAAAATTACTTGTGTTGGCTGTAATATATCAACTAGACCAGAATGTATTCCCACAATATCTCGAACATGAACTATTGTCCCATAAAAAACATTTTGTGACACATTGCATATATGGCTGAAAATAGCTTCTTTCAGTTCAGCGATTCTATCACAAGTAATGCATATGTGATCCACAAGAAAATTTTCATCCATGCTATATTCACCAATTAGATTAAAAGTGAAACAAGAAGAATATGTGCTAGAATTTAGACATGAAATTTCAGAAAACTTATCCATAGCATAACTCATACTCATAGGTTCATTTAGCATCATGGAATACACAATATCAGCAAGTGGTATTCGAGCAAGTATTTCTTTATGTGTAATCAATACCACATGATCAAAATTGGAATTTGGTAAACTATCACATGGTGTTGTAACATTAGTGCAAGGCAAGTCACAAGGAGGCTTCTATAAAGGAATAGACTCACAATATGTCGCACATGTTGGCCAAAGCTTCAAATCAATACCAATGTCATTAACAATCTCCTCAGTTGTAGTAGGTCCTAAGACATCCTCCACAAGTGACAATGTACAGTCCAGTGATATGGGTTGTAAAATAGATGGCTCCCTTTCTTCAAAAGCAAACCGGATATCACAAGAAACAACACTAGGAGTAGAGATGATTACATTAATAGAAACCTCATTTGTCTCATCAACTCTCACTCTCGGTTCTTTTATGACAGGATCAACATGTGGTTCTATGTTGGTGGTTACAGGTGCACATAGGTTTTCACGCCTAATCTCCTGAAATTGCTTAATACGTGTACGTGCTAACCACGTGTGCTTACCATTCCAAAAGATAGAAGGATGACAACACCCACTACCAAAGGTAACCTGGAATTTATTACACCACTTTGTTCCCAACATGATATGGAAGGAGTTAAATGTTATAGGTAAGACATAAAAAGAAATATATGTTTTAGGGCCATAAATGGTGAGCGAAACACATGCGATCTGAGTAATTGGTAGTGCATGACTAGAAGTTTCTAACATAAATGGCGATATTGTTGCACGTGTGTATAATTGTAGCTTTTCAATAACCTCAACACTAACCAAATCTATGGAAGAACAAGTATCAATGGTAGTAGCAGCTTTTCTACCAGTAATTTCTATGATGAAGTGGAACAAACCCGAATTAGGTACCACTCCCGACTCCTCTTCCCAAAATGTGTTGCTGCAGTAGGAGCGTAATCGAAAGGGATAATCATCTGCATACTTTTTCTACATCACGTCAACACTAATAGAAGACATGATTAGTACATTAGTGCACACGAACGGTAGTTTGCAATTGTTGATGATGATAATGGTGGATAGATAAATAGCCTGTAGCTATGAACTCTCCTGCTCGAACCCTGATGCCAATGCAACAGCTCTCAAACCCTGTGGGATATTCATAACACCACACTCTTGCGCCCGCAGTCATTGACCACGAACGGTAGTTTGCAATCTACTAATTCCCAATGGAACAACAGATCACACTCAATTGCACTAGTATAAAACAATCACAGGGTAATTCTAGAGGTTCTTTGAAAGAAACAACTCCAAAATAGTTTAAACATGGTCTAAACCCTAACTAGGGGTCGTCCCAGGGCTTATAAGGGCGGCTGGGGAGGCCAGAAACCAAAACTAAATGCAAATGACTCAAACTAATACAAGCCGACTCGGACCAGATTCAGTCGACGTCGAAAACTCCGGTGGAAATGGGCCGGACACTCTGGTCAGGCTGGACAATCCGGGTGGAGTGCGCCAGACAGTCCGGTCTGGCTAGAAACTTTGAAGTTTCCGGGCGGTGTCCGGGTAGTGTCTGAACTGGGGTACTGATTATCCGCGCCAAATCTTCTCTCGGGCATGCCGGACAGTCCGGGTGGACTCGGCCAGAAACTCCGGTCGGTGCAGAGCTTTTCGCCTACATCTTGATGAACTTCACTTGCGCCTTCCTCCCGCTCCTCCCTCACGCATCCTTGGGCGATCATCATGCTGGGCTCCTCTTGTAGCCCTTATCCACCTCGCGCTATGCTTGTTTCTCCAACGAACCTGATCATAAATAAATGCATAGAGTTAGGCAGCATAGAGTTCTCATCAATTAAAGTACCAGATTTGTTTATGACCAAATTCACCTATTGTTCATGTAGCTTAGCACGAACTCTTGTAATGGTCCAATTCTAATCTCATCGAACTGATCCTTCCTTGCAACAATTGGAGCATCTTTAGTAGGTGTAATTGTAGGGATGTCCTCATCATCCTGAGTTTAGAGCTCGACACTTTAGGTCTTGACGAGCTTAGGCCACGGAGGGGAAATGCCTCACAAGCCATCGCAAGGATAAAAACGGTTCATGAACCATGGGTAAGGTAACTCACAGCCCAGGGATGGGCCGTGAGTTCATAGCTTGACACTTTAGGTCCTAACGAGCTCAGGTCGAGGAGGGGCAGTGTCTCACGAGCCGTCATGAGGATAAAAACTTGGTTCAGAACCGTGGGTGAGGCGACTCACAACCGAGGGATAGGTCGTGAGTTTAGAACTTGACACTTTAGGTCCTGACAAGCTTAGGCCACGGAGGGCAGTGCGTCACGAGCGCCGCGAGGATAAAACCTGGGTCAGGAACCGTGAGTAAGGTAACTCATAGTCGAGGGATGGGACTTGAGTTCTAAGCTTGACACTTTAGGTCCTGATGAGCTCAAACGGTGGAGGGGCAGTGCCTCACGAGCCATCGCGAGGATAAAAATTGGGTCAAGAACCATGGGTGACGTAACTCATAGCCGTGGGACGGGCCATGAGTGCAGAGCTCAACACTTTAGGTCCTGATGAGCTGCCCCGTAGACCTTACCAGGAGAGGGCCATAGGGAAAAGCATGCAACACTAGAGGTTCGTACACGTGCCGCACCAGGATCTCAAGGAACAGGAACCGTGTGCGAAGTGACTCATGGCCAGGATTGTCCCGTGAATTCAGAGATCGATGCTTTAGGCTCTGATGTTGATAGGGATTGGCCTGGTGAAGGGCATCGTCTCTATCCCCCGCTCGTGCGGTGTGTGTGAGGGAAATCTAGCGGCACGTTTTTGGAGAAATGCTTTTTCGAAGAAAAACCAAATCACCAAGTGTGCGTGCAACACAAGATCCAAAAAGGGGCCAGCGGTACGAATTTATTACAATGTCACCGTGGCCTGCACGGGGTCTTACAGGAGGCGAATCCATAAAGGATGAGGGTTTTTCTAAGGTCACCTTCAAAAATTCGTCGAGTCAGGCGCGCCATTCGTTGAGGTTTGTCCACCTTCTAGCAGCCCGAGCCGTTGGCTCATCAATAGTTTAGTCACCGCCATTTGGGCTGCCAGTGTCATATATGCGCTGGGTGCACTCGATTGGGAAGTCCCGATGATATGGGGTGGCCCGATCTTCTCAGTAAGCGGATGGCGATGATGATGGTGGATGATAGATAACTAGCGCGTAGCTATGATCTCTCCCGCTCGATCCCTGATGCCCGTGCAACAGATCTCGAACCTTGTAGGATATTCACAACACCACACTCTTGCGCACGTAGCCGTGACCACGAACGGTAGTCTGCAATCTAGTAATTCCCAATGGAACAACAGATCACACTCAATTATAGTTGGTAGATTCGAACATAGGGTAATTCCAGAGGTTCTATGAAAGAAACAACTCCAAAATATTTTAACATGGTCTCAACCCTAACTTGTGACGGCTACGGAGGTTTATATGAGGGTTGGAGCGTCCTCCCCTCTAAACGGGCCTAAAAACAGCCATAACTTGGCCCAAACTGACTCGGTTCGACTCAAACTGATACATACCGAACCATATATGGGTTCGGCGTTATTGGCACGCAGTCCAAACGTCGTGGAACACCTCAAACATGCAATTCTTGGTGCGCCATCTCTCACTCTTACTCATACGTGATTTCCTCATTGCCTCCTAGTGCGCATGCCTCCCGCTCCTCCCTCGCGCACTTGTTGATATTGGAAATCAGCGCTTGTCCTTCTTGCTGCAACTCTCCTCCTCCTCGCGCAATGCTTGTGTTATCAATAAACCTGATCATACAAAGATGCATAGACTTAGGTAGTATAAAGTTCTCATTAAATAAAACATCAGGTTCAATTAGGAATAAATTCACCTGATAGTCATTATTGATTTGACTCAATATTTCCTTCCAGTGCAAGCAGTCAGAATCATCATAATCCATGTATATATCCTCATCCTCCTCCCTTTCTTCATGAAAAGCCGTCCTCGGCTTTAGGTAAGCTAAAAGTGGGAGAAACAAAAAGAACAACGTGTACGCAAAGTATATGTATATATAACATGTTGTATTATTGTTGTTCACATGAAAAGTATGTCCAGTATACATCAAGCAACTTAAATTGCAGGTATAAGTGAAGTACAAAGAATCATGATCATGGTGAAAAACAACTAAATAGATAGTCATGTTCTTCAATATTAAATTCAGTTTTCTCAAAGAAGATCTATGATCAAATTTGTGAACAAGATCAAACCAATTCAATATGTCTGAAAACCAAATTTAATCATGCCATGCTTCAACTGCGCTACTCTGATTATTATGAACATGATCATGTTGTCCAGTATGTAAAATGCAACTCAATTTGCAAATATCAAGGAAGTCTAAAGTAGTAACAAAACTAGACAAAGACTTTTGGGACAAACATAGTGAATATGAAAACTTGGGTCCTATTCTAGCAAGATATGAACAATCCAACATAGGTAAAATTACTTGTGTTGGTTGCAATATATCAACTAGACCAGAATGTATTGCCATAATATCTGGAACATGAACTATTGTCCCATAGCAAACATTTTGTGATGTATGGTTGAAAACAGCATGTTTCAGTTCAGCGATTCTATCACAAGTAATGTATATGTGATCCACAAGAAAATTTCCATGCATGCTATATTCACCAATCCGATTGAAAGTGAAACAAGGAGAATATGTGCTAGAATTCAGAAATGAAATTTCAGAAATCTTATCCATAGCACAACTCATACTCATAGGTTCATTTAGCATGATGGAATACACAATATCATCAGGTGGTATTCGAGCAAGTATTTCCTTATGTGTTATCAGTACCACATGATCAAAATTTGAATTTGGTAAACTATCACATGGTGTTGAAACGGTAGTGCAAGGCAAATCACAAGGAGGCTTCAGTAAAGGAATAGACTCACAATATGTCGTACATGTTGGCTGAAGCTCCAAATTAGTACCAATGTCATTAACAATCTTCTCAGCTGTAGTAGGTACTACGACATCCTCCTCAAGTAACAATACCGGATCGTGTGATGCAGGTTGTAAAATAGGTGGCTCCCTTTCTTCAAAAGCAACCTGCACATCACAAGATACAACACTAGGAGTAGACATGATTACGCTAGTAGACAACTCACATTTCTCATTATTGTCCACTCTCAAAATTTCTGGAAGAGGCCATTTGCAGTTGTTCAAAAACATACAACGTAGAAATTGCTTGAAATCTTCCCAAAGGATTTTTTTACCCATGACACCATACACAATCCTTGTGTCCTTCCACCAACGAGCTACCTCTTCATCCACACGTCGGTGTGCAAGAATGTATTCTATATGGCCATTAAACTTGCTATCGAAAGTACGACATCTCGCAAAACCAAATCCCATATCCATTTCCCAAAGCTGATATTCTGCGGGTGTGGCGGAACTTTCCAATCGCCACTTGATTGTAGTTGGATCATATGCCATGCCAACCACAATAGCTAAATAGTTATGGTAAACATCATCTGATTTCTGCATCACATCAACACTAGTAGGAGTCATGATTAGTACATTAGTGCAAAAACACAAAACTGTTTTGGTGGCACACTCACAACTCACTCAAAAACTGACAAGAAAGCAGATCTTACCGTTCCAAAGTGAATAGTGATGCTTACCAATTCGAAATCAAGGACTGATGCACTGATGTGATGAAGTGAATACCAAAGGTATAGAGAACGATCGCAGGACACACAGGTTATTTATGGTGGAGCTGTAGGTATGGTATCCTAACTACACCGCAAACAAGTCCTAGTGCTGATCGTATGACAAAGACCCACGGAAAAACACATGGTGGAGATAAATGGGGAAATTGCAACTATGAAAATGAGATCAATAAAGTAAGGTATGTCGGAGGAATGCTCGTGTTGCAATGCACAAGGAGAGATGCTAGCAATGTCTCAACGAAACGGGCACAAGATTGCTAAACTGAGCAGCCCGCAGAGCACTAAGCACGCTAGTCTCGTAAGATAGTTTTAGACACAAAGAAAGGTTTACTAAGGCTCACAAGGATAGGTACGCTATGTGGACTTAGTAAAAAAATAAACAAAAAAGAAAAGAATTTGACCTGAGAATTGGTCTCTGCCACGACAGAAAAACGGCCTAAAATCCTGCCGCGGCAGGATGTCGGCAGACACAAAAATTTCTCGTATGAGGACAGACCTGTCTGTGGTAAGGCGACGGTCCGATTTTTTTTTTTGGCTTTCACGCTGGAGCGCAGACCCGTCTGCGGTCAGGCGTGAGGCAGTGAGCCGATTTTTTTTTTACTTCAACATGAAGCAAACTCAGTACAAGTCTAGATCCGATCGGTTTGCCTTTTTTTTCTCCTTTCAAACGGATATACAACCTGAGACTAAAAGAAAACAGATCTACTAGATCTAAGACTCAAGAACATGACGAACAGTCTAGAAATAGTCTAGGGACTCCGACAACGGATCAAAAACAGACGAAAACTAGAGAAAAACTACGACTTAGATATAGAAGAAAGGCTACACAAAAGGATTACGATCAGCAACTAGAACTCACGAACAGTGTTATCTAGGTTATGGCAATAATCTAAGAACCCTAATATTTTTGTGTGGCTTTTTTGTATAGGACTAAAACAAGAACTAATCTACGGATGGATATCTGCATGCTTACCGAGTAAACGTTGGAAACTGATACTAAGATGATATAGGGTGGCCCGATCTTCTCAGCAAGCACTTGTCGATGATGATGGTGTATGATTAATAACTAGCATGTAGCTATGAACTCTCCCGCTCAAACCCTGATGCCAATGCAACAGCTCTTGAACCATGTAGGATATTCACAACACCATGCTCTTGCGCACGCAGCCGTCGACCACGAACGGTAGTTTGCAGTCTACTAATTCCTAGTGGAACAACATATCACACTCAATTGTAGAAAGTATTTCAATCACAAGTAATTCTAGAGGTTCTAATAAGAATCAACTATAAAATATTTTAATGTGGTCTAACCCTAATTGTGACGGCTACGAAGGTTTATATGAGAATTGGGGCGTCCGTCCCTCTAACCAGGTCCAAAACCAGCTGGTTTTGGGCCCAAACTGACTCGGTTCGACTCAAACTGATACAAACTGACCCATATATGGGTTCGGTCTTATTGACACGTAGTCCAAACATCGTGGAACACCTCAAACGTGTAATTCTTGGTGCACCATATCTTTCTCTTGCTCATTCGTGGTTTCCTCATTGCCTCCTAGTGCGCCTGCCTCCCGCTCCTCCCTCGCGCACTTGTCCTTCTTGCTACAACTCTCCTCCTCCTCGCGCAATGTTTGTGTTATCAATAAACTTGATCATAAAAAGATGCATAGACTTAGGTAGTATAAAGTTCTCATTAAGTAAAACATCAGGTTCAATTAATTGAATTCAGCTGTTGCACAAGTAGCTTTGCATGAGCTCTTGTATTAGATCCGATCTTGATTTCATTGGACTTGTTCTTTGCAGCAACATTTTAATTGTTAATAGGAGTAGGATATAGTGGAATAGTATGGATGTCCTCATTAGTGTCAGTGCATGTGTTCTTTTCCAAACCACCTTGATCCTCATGAGCACACACACTCTAGTGGATTCTGTGATGCAATTTCTGTCACACTAGTGCAACATTCCATGTGGAAGTTACTTTCCTATTTGTTTTTGGTCTCTCTAACCATGGTATAACACATGGAATCCCTATAGTCATTGCATGTATTCTTTTCCAAAACCACCTTGATCCCCTAATGTCATTGCATGTGTACTTTTCCAAACCACCTTTATATACATGACCACACACACTTCATTGGATTCTGTGAGGCAACTTCTGTCACACTGGTGCAACATTCTATATGGGAGTTTTTTCCTATGTGTATTTGGTCTCTCTGACCATGTTTTGAGACACAGAGTCCCTAGAGTCATTGCATGTGTTCTTTTTCAAACCCACATTGATCCCCTAGCCTCGTTGCATGTGTTCTTTTCTGAACCACCTTGATCCACATGACCACACACACTCCTATGGATTCAGTGATGCAACTTCTTTCACACCGGTGCACCATTCCATGTGGAAGATGCTTTCCTATGTATTTTTATTCTCTGTAACCATGGTTTGACACATGGAGTCCCTATAGTCATTATATGTGTTCTTTTCCAAAACCACCTTGATCCAAAACCACATTGATCGCCTAGTGTCATTTCATTGTTCTTTTCCAAATGACCTAGATCCACATGACCACACACACATCTAGATTCTGTGATGCAACTTATGATACACTAGTGCACCATTCCATGTGGAAGTTGCTTTCCTCTATGTGTTTGGTCTCTATGACCATGGTTTGACAAATGGGGTCCCTAGAGTGATTCCACGCGTTATTTTCCGAAACCACCTTGATCCCCTAGTTTCATTGCATGTGTTCTTTTCCAAATCACCTTTATCCACATGACCATAGACACTCTTATGGATTTTGTGATGCAACTTCTGTCACACTAGTGCAACATTCCATGTGGAAGCTGATTTGCTATGTGTTTTTGGTCTTTGTGACCATTGCCTGACACATGGAGTCCCTAGAGTCATTGCATGTGTACTTTTCCAAACCACCTTGATCAAAAACCACATTGATCCCCTAGTGGTATTGCATGTGTTATTTTGCAAACAACCTTGATCCACATGACCACACACACTCCTGTGGATTTTGTGATGCAACTCCTGTCACACTATTTCCATCTGGAAGTTGCTTTTCCTATGTGTTTTTGGTCTCTGTGACAATGGTTTGACACATGGGGTCCCTAGAGTCATTGCATGTGTTCTTTTCCAAAACTACATGGATCTCCTAGTTTCATTGCATGTGTTCTTTTCCAAACCACCTTGATCCCCATGACCATACACACTCTAGTGGATTCTGTGATGCAACTTCTGTCACACTGGTGCAACGGTCCATGTGGAAGTTGCTTAACTATGTGTTTTTGGTCTCAGTGACTATGGTTTGACACATGGAGTCTCTAGAGTCATTGCATGTGTTCTTTTCCAAAACCACCTTGATCCCTCAGTGTCATTGCATGTGTTCTTTTCCAAACCACCATGATCAACATGACCATACACACTCAAGTGGATTCTGTGATACAACTTATGTCACACTGATGCAACATTCCTTGTGGAAGTTGCTTTCCTTTGTGTTTTTGGTCTCTATGACCATGGTTTTAAGCATGTAGTACCTAGAGTCATTGCATGTGTTCTTTTCCAAAACCACCTTGATCCCCTAGGTCATTGCATGTGTTCTTTTCCAAACCACTTGGATCCACATGACCACACACACACACTCCTATGGATTCTGTGATGCAACTTCTGTCATACTAGTGCACCATTTCACGTGGAAGTTGCTTTCCTATGTATTTTTGGTCTATGTGACCATGGTTTGACACATGGAGTCCCTAGAGTCATTGCATGTGTTATTTTCCAAAACCATTTTGATCTCGTAGTGTCATTGTATGATTTCTTTTCAAAACCACCTTATCCACATGACCACACACAATTGATTGGATTCTGTGATGCAACTTCTGTCACACTGGTGCAACATTCTATATGGGAGTTTTTTCCTATGTGTATTTGGTCTCTCTGACCATGTTTTGACACATAGAGTCCCTAGAGTCATTGCATGTGTTCTTTTCCAAAACTACATTGATTCTGCGCGGTTTGGAAGGGGTGCCCCGGGGATGAGGTCAATGTGATGCTCGATTCTGCGAAGAGGATGTAGTCCATGAGGAAGCTCTTCGGGAAACACATCCTTGAATTCCTGCAAAACACTCATCAAAGATGGAGGAACATTGGTTAAGTCATTAGTTCCTTGTGCTTGTCCCTTCCAAATGAGGACATAGTGCAAGATGGATGGGTTGTTCCTCACTCTTAGTTTTTCCATTCAAGATTGGCTTTTGGCTCTCACTCACTATGAGGTGGTTCTCTCGCTCACCACTCTTCTCACAAGTTTGTGTTGTGGTTTGTGCCCTTGCTAAAGCCTTTGCATTGTCCGCAATTATTTGGCTAGGAGTCATAGGTTGCAAAACACGTGTCTTGTTAACCTAGTTGAGGGTGTAAACTTTTGTGCGACCATCATGTAGAGAACCTTTGTCTAATTGCCATGGTCGACCAAGAAACATGTGGCAAACCTTCATTGGGACTACATCACACTCCACCGTGTCTTTGTATGGGCCAATAGAGAAAGTTACCGAGACGGTGTGCTTGATCTTCATGGACCCTTGGTCACTTAGCCTTTGCGCGTGGTAGGGGTGCCTGTGCAGCTAGAGGGTGAGGTTGAGATTCTCACACAACTCAGTGTTATCAAGGTTGTGGCAACTCCCTCCATCGATGATCACTTTGATATATTTGCCATTGATGACAGCTCCTGTTTGGAAGATATTTGAGCATTGGTCTTCATGCTCTTGTGCTTGAGTGGTTAAGATCCTTGTGACGATAAACGACGAATTTGCGTCATGTTCACACATGAGGAGTTCTTGGTCATCTTCCACTCGTTGCCTTGTCATTGCTTCCTTGACTCGGGCATCAAATTCATCTTCACTCAAGTACTCTTCGTCGCCATTGTGATGGATAAACAATATTTTCTTGTTTCCACATTCGGATGACTTGTGTCCTTCTCCTCCACACTTGTATCATTTGCCGTTGAATGGCGTGGTATCCTTTGTGTACTTTCCACTTGGGGGTTGTTGAGGGCAAACCTCTAGGGTGGCTTGATCTTTCACGAACCCCTTTCAAATCGAGGGTGGAGTGCGGGGGAAGGAGAGGCGGATGAACACGACAAAATAATGCACGAAGAACACGATGAACACAATCACGCAAAACCACGATACACACCAATAGCTCATGTCGGTGGTGACCGGTCCGGCACAATCCCTAGGATCAGCGTCGGGCGGAGGACTCTCTCCCGATCGGCACGGAGAGTAGGGAGACTCAGTGAGATCTTGATGTCTAGGCAAAGGGACTCCGATGCCTAGGCCTTGTACAACGTGGAGGCATGATACAAACTCCAACAAGGTTTGGGATATTTGGTGCTCCTTGGTCAAAGGAGGATGAGGCAAGAACTAGATAGATCCACAAGGGATGTCCACTAATTCCAAATATCATGCCTAGGGTTTACAATAGAGGTGGGGGACTATATGTAGGCCAGACACAAAGTCAGGGGTACTTTAGGGATAAAAGGTAAGTTCTGGACGAATTAAGAGGTAATGGGCCTAAAATTTCTTTTACATGCCTGGCGACGCACGGTCCGGAGACTCCGGTATGGTGGGCCGGAGATTCCGATCGGTCTCTGGTCCATCTCTGGAGGGGCACACATATTGTCCTCAAGCTCGATTCAGGGGTCAGACCGGAGGTGGGACAGAGTCTCTGGGGTCTTCAGGCCGGAGACTTTGGTGAACCGGAGGCTTCGGTGTGCGCCGACCGGAGACTCCGGTCTGAGCAGCTCCAACAGCTTCCGCCTCATGCCCTGCTCCTTGTTCTCCATCCTTGGGTGCTTGCTGTTGTGTTGGGGCTTCGTACCTGATGATGCATAGAGTAGTTGCATGAAGTAGCACACCATCCAAGGATGTATCAAATTGGCACAAGGAGAGGAGCAAGTTCACCTTAGCTTGAAGGAGTTTGGCTCAGGCACGAGACATGGGTCCGCTTGGGGGACTTGGTGGTGTAGATGTAGGAGTGTTTGTAGGACGGGCTACATCATCTCCCCCCTTGGGAAAGAGTCGTCCTTGACTCTTCATGGGTATCATCTTGAACATCTCCATGGTAGGGTGAGAGGTCCTTGACATTGAATGTGTTTCTTGCAAGGTACTTGGAGGTTGGAATGTCGGTGATGTAGGCATTGTTGTTGATTCTCTTGAGGACCTTGAAGGGGCCATCTCCTCTTGGTTTGAGCTTGGAATCTCGTTCCTTGGGAAAGCGGTCCTTGCTCAAGTGTATCCAAACAAGGTCACCTTCTTTAAAGATCATCTCCTTCTTGTTCTTGTTTAACCTTGAAGCTTGGCGAATGACTTGTTGTTCGATAGTAGATCTAGTTTATTCATGAATCTTCTTCATAGCTCGTGCGCAATTCTCAACATCCATGTTGGTGCGCTCATGGAGACGTAGTGGTAGGATGTCGAGCGCGGTGAGGGGCTCGAAACCATAGACGATCGTGAAGGGACTCATCTTGGTTGTTGAGTGCTTCGCACGGTTGTAGATGAACTCAGCGTGTGGAATGCATTCCTCCCAATCCTTGAGGTTTTTCTTGATCAACACACGAAGTAGAGTCCCGAGGCTTCGGTTGACAACTTCGGTTTGGTCATCGGTTTGAGGATGCGATGCATATGAAAATAGGAGCTTGACGCCAAGCTTGGCCATGAGGGTCTTCCATAAGTAGCTCATGAATTTGATGTCGTAGTCAGAGATGATTGTTCTTGGCACATCGCTAAGACGGACGATTTCCCTGAAAAACCAATTTGCAACATGTGAAGCATCGCCAGTCTTATGGCACGGTATGAAGTGTGCCATTTTGGAAAAGCGATCCACGACAACAAATATAGAATCATGACCATGCTTAGACCTAGGCAACCCTAGCACAAAATCCATGCTAATGTCGGACCAAGGTGTATGAGGAATGGACAATGGCATATAAAGACCATAATGGTTAGCTTGCAACTTAGCTTGAACACATGTTGTGCACCGTTGAATGTAGAGCTCCACGTCGTGCTTCATCTTGGGCCAAAAGTAGTGAGTGGAGAGCATGTCCAATGTCTTGTCATGGCCAAAGTGACCGATGAGGCCTCCACCATGAGATTCTTGGAGAAGAAGAAGTTGAAGAGACGACTTCGGAATGCAAAGCTTGTTTTGTTTAAATAGAAAGCCCTTATGCAAATAGAAATCATCAACTCCTTTGTCAATGGAGCACTTTTTGAAAATTGGTTCAAAGAATGGGTTGAAATAATAGAAAGTTTTTATTTCATCAATAGCCAACATGTTGATCTCCAGTCGAGTAAGAAGGTTTGTGTGCTTGCGAGACAAAGCATCCGCAACTACATTATCTTTGCACTTCTTATACTTGACAATGTAAGCAAAAGACTCCATAATATTGACCCACTTAGCGTGTCGCTTACTCAAGTCCGCTTGGCCTTTGAGATATTTCAACGACTCATTGTCGGAATGTATGATAAATTCTTTAGGCCATATGTAGTGTTGCCAAACTTGAAGAACGCGAACTAAGGCAAAAAGCTCTTTGTAATAAATCGGATAATTAAGGCGAGCACCATCAAGTTTCTCGCTATGGTAGGCTATAGGACGTTCATTTTGCATAAGGACTCCTCCAATGCCAATACCGCTAGCATCACACTCTATCTCCAATTTTTTTTGTGAAATCCAATAACGCAAGAAGAGGTGCTTCGGTGAGCCTCCTTTTAAGTTCATCAAAAGCTTTTTCTTGTGCCTTGCCCCACACGAAGGTGACTTCTTTTTGTTCAATTTGTTGAGAGGATAAGCAATGGTCGAAAAGTATTTCACAAAGCGACGATAGAAACCGGCCAACCAACGAAAACTTCTGAGTTCACTCACATTTGTTGGGATGGTTCAATCTCGTATATCCTTTACCTTGGAAACATCAACTTCAATGCCCTTCGAAGAAACAACAAATCCAAGAAAAATTAACTTGTCTTTAGCAAAAGTGCACTTGGGAAGATTAGCATATAGCTTTTCATGTCGAAGGATTTGCAAAACTTCCTTGACATGTTTAACATGGTCCTCAAGTGACTTGCTATAAACAAGTATATCATCGAAATAGACAACAACACTATTTCCAATGAGAGAACACAAGACATGATTCATAAGGCGCATGAAGGTGGATGGGGCATTAGATAAGCCAAAGGGCATGACCAAACATTCATAGAGACCAAGTTTGGTCTTGAAGGCGGTTTTCCACTCATCGCCTTCCGCCATGCGTATTTGATGATAGCCACTACGAAGATCAATTTTCGAGAAAATCGTGGCTCCACACAACTCATCAAGCATGTCATCGAGACGTGGTATGGGATGTCTATAACGCATAGTGATAGTATTGATTGGATGCTATTCCATGCATAATCGCAATGTATCATCCGATTTTGGGACAAGAATCATGAGAACAACGCTCGGGCTAGTGCTAACTTGGGTCAAACCTTTGTATATGAGTTGGTTGATTTGACATTCGATCTCCTTCATCTCCTATACGTTCGTGCGGTAGGCGGCGCGGTTTGGAAGGGGTGCGTCGGGGATGAGGTCAATGCGATGCTCAATTCCGCAAAGAGGAGGTAATCCATGTGGAAGCTCTTCGGGATACACATCCTTGAACCTGCAAAACAATCATCAAAGATGAAGGAACATTGGTTAGTTCATTATTTCCTTGCGCTAGTCCCTTGCAAATGAGGACATAGTGCAAGATGGATGGGTAGTTCCGCACATCTCTCATCTCACTTTTGGTGGCAAGGAGAACACTCTTAGTTTTTTCACTCGAATTTCGCTTGTGGCTCTCACTCACTATGAGGTGGTTCTCTCGCTCACCGGTCTTCTCACAAGTAGGTGTTATGCTTTGCACCCTCTCTAAAGCCTTTGCATTGTCCGCAATTATTTGTCTAGGAGTCATCGGTTGCAAAACACATGTTTTGTTGAGCCATTTGAAGGTGTACACATTGGTGCGACCATCATGTAGAGCAGCCTTGTCGAATTTCCATGGTCATCCAAGTAGCAAATGGAAAATTGTCATGGGAACAACATCGCACTCCATCGCGTCTTTGTAAGGACCAATGGCGAAGGTTACCGACATGGTATGTTTGATCTTTACGGACCCTTGGTCACTTAGCCATTGAACGTGGTAGGGGTGCTTGTGCAGATGGAGAGTGAGGTTGATCTTCTCATACAACTCGAAGCTAGCCAGGTTGTGGCAACTCCCTCCATCGATGATCACTTTGATAGATTTGACATTGATGTCGGCTCGTGTTTGGAAGATATTTGAGAGTTGGTCTTCATGCTCTTGTGCTTGAGTGGTCAATATCCTTGTGACGACAAGCGATGGACTTGTGGCATGTTCACACATGAGGAGTTCTTGGTCATCTTCCACTCGTTGCGTTGCCATTGCTTCCTTGATTCGGGCATCAAATTATTCTTCACTCAAGTACTCTTCGTCGCCATTGTCATGGATTAACAAAACTTTCTTGTTTCCACACTCGGCCGACTTGTGTTCTTTCCCTCCACACTTGTAGCATTCACCATTGAAAGGTGTACCACTCTTTGCTTGTTTGCCACTTGGGGGCAGTTTTCCTTGAGGGAGTGTGGGCTTGAAGGAAGGCTTGGAGGTACTTGAGGAGCTTCCATTGAGGGTTGTTGGTGTAGCGGTTGAAGCTTGCTTATAGGTGAAATATTTCTTGGGCTTGTTGTACTTGATGTCCTCTTGCACTTGATGTTCGGCCTTGTTGCGATGTGCACAAGCTCAACCATGTTGTTGTATGTTTGGAACTCGACGATGCACTTGATTGGGTGATTCAAGCCAATAAGGAAACGTGCCATAGTTTACTCCTTGCTCTCTTCAATGTTGGTGCGGATCATGTTGGGCTCCATTTCCTTGAAGTACTCTTCCATAGTCTTTGTCCCTTGATGAAGTGATTGCAGGTTGTTGAAAAGGTGGAGCATGTAGTACGCCGGGACAAAGCGGGATCTCATATGAGCCTTCATGTCATGCCAAGTTGTGATTGGTGGCTCTTGCCTTGCGTCACAACCAACTTGAACTTGTTCCCACCAAAGGTTTGCGGAATCATCAAACTCAAGCGAAGCCATGGCGACCATCTTCTCGTTGCTATAATTGTGCATGTGGAAGATCTTGTCGACTTTGAGTACCCATGAGAGGTATTCTTCGGGGTCATTGGATCCGGTAAACTTGGGCATTGTGAACTTGAGCTTGCCGAAGGTTTCTTCATCATTGCGGTCATTATGACGAGGTTGGTGACCTTGATGATGTGCTTGCGGTTGAGGAGGTGGAACTTGATTCTCACGACCTTGTTGAGGAGCTTGCTCTTGATGTTGTTGTTGTGGAGCTTGCTCTTGCTCTTGGCGTCAGAATCAGCACCGGAATTTTCGGTCGCCACCGGTTGTTTCAGTAAAAACCGGAACATCATACAGATGCCCCTTTCGGTCGTCTCCGGTTGGCTTCGGTCTATGCTGTGAATTTTGGTCCATGCTCTAGTCCGCTAGAGTGGTCATCGGTATTTCCGGCGTGGCTTCCGGTCCGCCGAGCCTGGCGCCAGTTTGACCCTGGGCTCCATATTGCGCTGGCTTGGCTCCCTCTCTTGGTGCTTCTCCATGGGGTTCATACCTAAGGATGCATAGGGTATTGGAATGAGGTAGCAAGCCGTCCAAGGATGTATCGAAATCACATGAGACAAGGAGCAAATTCACCTTAGCTTGAAGGAGCTTGGCTCGTGCGTGAGTCATTGGTCCACTTGGGGGACTTGTTGGTGTAGATGTAGGAGTGTTCGTAGGACGGGCTGCATCATTGAGTCCCTAGTGTCATTGCATGTGTTCTTTTCCAAAACCACCTTGATCCCCTAGTGTCATTGCATGTGTTCATTGCAAATAACCTTGATCCAAATTCCGGCACTGATTCCGGTGCCAAGAGCAAGAGAAAGCTCCATAATAACAACATCAAGAGTAAGCACCTCAACAAGGTAGCGACAATCATGTTCCACCTCCCTAACCACAAGATAATCAACAAGGTCACCAAGTTCGTTGCAATGACCGCAATGATGAAGAAACTTTTGGCAAGCTCAAGTTCACAATGCCCAAGTTTACCGGATCCAATGACCCCTAAGAACACCTCTCATGGGAACTCAAAGTCGACAAGATCTTCTGCATGCACAATTATAGCAACGATAAGATGGTCGCCATGGCTTCGCTTGAGTTTGATGATTACGCCAAACTTTGGTTGGAACAAGTTCAAGTTGCTCGTGACGTAAGGCAAGAGCCACCAATTACAACTTGGCATGACATGAAGGCTCACATGAGATCCCATTTTGTACCCGTGCACTACACGCGCGACCCCTTCAACAACCTTCAATCGGTGCATCAAGGGAGAAAGACCGTGGAAGAGTACTTCAAGGAAATGGAGCTCAACTTGCTCCATGCCAACATTGAAGAGCGCACAGAGCAAACTATGGCACGTTTCCTTATTGGGTTGAATCACCCAATCAAGCGCATCGTCGAGTTCCAAACATACAACAACATGGTTGAGCTTGTGCACATCGCCACAAAGGCCGAACGTCAAGTGCAAGAGGACATCTAGTACAACAAGCCCAATATGTATTTCACCTACAAGAAAGATTCAACTGCTATGCCAACAACCTTCAATTGAAGCTCCTCAAGTACCTCCAAGCCTTCCTTCAAGCCCACACTTCCTCAAGGAAAACTGCCCCAAGTGGCAAACAAGCAAAGAGTGATACACCTTTCAACGGTGAATGCTACAAATGTGGAGGCAAAGGACACAAGTTGGCCGAGTGTGGAAACAAGAAAGTTTTGTTAATTCATGACAACATTGACGAAGACTACTTTAGTGAAGATGAATTTGATGCCCGAGTCAAAGAAGCAATGGCAAGGCAACGAGTGAGACCAAGAACTCCTCATGTGTGAACATGACGCAAGTCCATCGCTTGTCGTCACAAGGATCTTGACCACTCAAGCACAAGAGTATGAAGACCAACGCTCAAATATCTTCCAAACACGAGCCGGCATCAATGTCAAATCTATCAAAGTAATCATCGATGGAGGGAGTTGCCACAACCTTGCTAACACCGAGTTGTGTGAGAAGATCAACCTCACTCTCCATCCGCATAAGCACCCGTACCACGTGTAATGGCTAAGTGACCAAGGGTCCGTGAAGATTAAGCATACCATATCGGTCACCTTCACCATTGGTCCTTATAAAGACACAGTGGAGTGCGATGTGGTTCCTATGATAGTTTGCCACATGCTACTTGGTCGACTGTGGCAATTCGACAAGGCTGCTCTACATGATGGTCGCACCAATGTGTACACCTTCAAATGGATAAACAAGACATGTGTTTTGCAACCGATGACTCCTAGCCAAATAATTGCGGACAATGCAAAGGTTTTAGCGAGGGTGCAAAACACAACACCTTCTTGTGAGAAGAGTGGCGAGCGAGAGAACCACCTCATAGTGAGTGAGAGCCACAAGCCAAACTCGAGTGAAAAAACTAAGAGTGTTCTACTTGCCACCAAAAGTGAGATGAGAGATGTGCGGAACAACCTATTCATCTTGCACTATGTCCTCATTTGCAAGGGACTAGCGCAAGGAACTAATGAATTAATCAATGTTCCTCTATCTTTGATGATTGTTTTGCAGGAATTCAAGGATGTGTTCCCTGAAGAAATTCCACATGGACTACCTCCTCTTCGCGAAATTGAGCATCACATTGACCTCATCCCCGGTGCACCCCTCCCAAACCGCGCCTCCTACCACACGAACCTAGAGGAGACAAAGGAGATAGAACGTCAAATCAACCAACTCGTCTCCAAAGTTTGGTTCCAAGTTAGCACTAGTCCAAGTGAGGTACCCGTGATTCTTGTTCCAAAATCAGATGATACGTTATGGTTATGCATGGACTACCGTCCAATAAATACCATCATTGTGCATTATCGTCATCCTATACCGCGTCTTGATGACATGCTTGATGAATTGTGTGGCGCCACTATTTTTTCGAAAATTTATCTTCGTAGTGGTTACCATCAAATACGCATGGCTGAAGGTGATGAGTGGAAAACCGCCTTCATGACCAAACTTGGTCTCTATGAATGGTTGGTTATGCCCTTTGGCTTATCTAATGCCCCATCCACCTTCATGCGCCATACGGATCATATCTTGCATTCTCTCATTGGAAAAAGTGTTGTTGTCTTTTTGATGATATTACTTGTTTATAGCAAGTCACTTTAGGACCATATTAAACATGTGAATGAAGTTTTGCAAATCCTTCGACATGAAAAGCTTTATGCTAATCTTCCCAAGTTCACTATTGCTAAAGACAAGTTGATTTTTCTTGGATTTGTCGTTTCTTCGAAGGGAATTGAAGTTGATGTTTCCAAGCTAAAAGACATACGAGATTGGCCCATCCCAACAAATGTGAGTGAACTCCAAAGTTTTCATGGGTTGGCCAGTTTCTATTGTCGCTTTGTGAAATACTTTTCAACCATTGCTTGTCCTCTCAACGAGTTGCCGAAAAATAATGTCACTTTCGTGTGGCGAAAAGCAATTCAAAAAGGTTTTGATGAACTCAAAAAGAGGCTCACCGAAGCACCTCTTCTTGCATTACCAGATTTCACTAAAACTTTTGAGATTGAATGTGATGCTAGTGGTATTGGCATTGGAAGAGTCCTTATGCAAAACGGACGTCCTATAGCCTACCATAGCGAGAAACTTGATGTTGCTCTCCTTAATTATCGAATTTATGACAAAGAGATTTTTTGCTTAGTTCGTGTCCAACACTACCTATGGCCTAATCAATTTATCGTACATTCCGACCAGGAGTCGTTGAAATATCTCAAAGGCCAAGCCAACTTGACTAAGAGACGCGCTAAGTGGGTTGAGTTTATGGAGTCTTTTCTGTACATTGTCAAGTATAAGAAGCGAAATATAATGTTGTTGCAGACGCTTTGTCTCGCAAGCACACAAACCTTCTTACCCGACTTGAAATCACTATGTTGGTCTTGAGGAAATAAAAACTTTGTATGCTTTCGACCAGTTCTTTGAACCAATTTCACAAAGTGCTCCATTGACAAAGGAGTTGATGATTTCTATTTGCATAAGGGCTTTCTATTTAAACAAAACAAGCTTTGCATTCCGAAGTCGTCGCTCCAACTTTTGCTTCTCCAAGAATCTCATGGTGGAGGCCTCATGGGTCACTTTGGCTGTGACAAGACATTGGACATTCTCTCCACTCACTACTTTTGGCCCAAGATGAAGCGCGACGTGGAGCTCTATGTTCAACGATGCACGACATGTGTTCAAGCTAAGTCGCAAGCTAACCCTTATGGTCTTTATATACCATTGCCTATTCCTCATACACCTTGGTCTGACATTAGCTTGGATTTTGTGTTAGGATTACCTAGGTCTGAGCACGGTCATGACTCTATATTTGTTGTCGTGGATTGCTTTTCCAAAATGGCACACTTCATACCGTGCCATAAGACCGACGATGCTTCACATGTTGCAAATCTGTTTTTAGGGAAATCGTCCGTCTTCATGGTGTTCCAAGAACAATCGTCTCCGACCGCAAAATCAAATTCATGAGCTACTTATGGAAGACCCTCATGGCTAAGCTTGGCGTCAAGCTACTCTTTTCATCCGCATCTCACCCCCAAACCGATGGCTAAACCAAAGTTGTCAGCCGAAGCCTCTGGACTCTCCTTCATGTGTTGATCAAGAAAACCCTCAAGGAATGGGAGGAATGCATTCCACACGCCGAGTTCGCCTAAAACCGTGCCAAGCACTCAACAACCAAGATGAGTCCCTTCATGATCGTCTATGGTTTCGAGCCCCTCACCACACTCGACATCCTACCACTACCTCTTCATGAGCGCACCAACATGGACGTTGAGAAGCACGCACAAGCTATGAAGAATCTTCATGAAGAAACTAGAGCTACTATCGAGAAACAAGTCCTTTGCCAAGATTTAAAGTTAAAAAAGGAGAAGAAAGAGATGATCTTTAAAGAAGGTGACCTTGTGTGGATACACTTGAGAAAGGACCACTTTCCCAAGGAACGAGATTCCAAGCTCAAACCAAGAGGACATGGCCCCTTCACGGTCCTCAAGAGAATCAACAACAATGCCTACATCATCGATATTCCAACCTCCAAGTACCTTGCAAGCAACACATTCAACGTCAAGGACCTCTCAGCCTACCATGGAGATGTTCAAGATGATACCCATGAAGAGTCGAGGATGACTCTTTCCCAAGGGGGGCGGAGCTGATGTAGCCCGTCCTACGGATGCTCCTACATCTACACCAAGTTCCCCAAGTCGACCCATGACTCATGCTCGAGACAAACTCCTTCAAGATAAGGTGAACTCGATCCTCTCCTCGTGCAAATTTGATACATCCTTGTATGGTGTGCTACTTCATGCAACTACTCTATGCATCATCAGGTATGAAGCTCCAACACAACACCCAAGGATGGAGAACAAGGAGCAGGGCATGAAGCAGGGGCCGTTGGAGCTGCTCAGACCGGAATCTCCGGTCTATGCACACCGGAGTCTCTGGTCCACCAAAGTCTCCGGCCTGAAGACCTCGGAGAATCCGGCCCACTAATACATTGCAAATGTATCTATAATTTTTGATGTTCCATGCTTGGTTTTATCTACTTTCTTATGTTTTGTCCACACTTTGGAGTACTTTTCATATGATTTCTTGGACTAACCTATTAACAAGAGCCACAGTGCCAGCTGCCTGTTTTCTGTTGTTTTTGTTTCCAGGAAAGTCAGAAAATGAATATTCTCGGAATTGGATGGGACAAAAGCCAAAGTCATTATTTCACCGGGGGACATCTGGAGCCAGAATACGAGATGGAGAGGGGCTGGGGCCCGGCCACACCACCTGTCCATGTGGCCAGTGCCCGCCCGCACTGGGGTGGTCAGCCACCAGGCACCACCTCCTCTCCTTCCGCCTATATATTGCCTCTGATATGGAAACCCTAAGTACCCGATCAAAATTCCACGAAAGAGTTTGTAGCCGCAGTCATCTCCATCCCTAGATCGGGAGGGATCTGAAGCTCTTCCCGGCACCTTGTCAGAGTGGGTAATTCACCCTGGAGGCCTTCTTCATCATCATGCAAGCCTTCGGTGTGATGCGTGAGTAGTTCATCTCTAGAATACGGGTCCATGTAGTAGCTAGATGGCTGGTTCTCCTGTGTGCTTTCATGTTTAGATCTTGTGAGCTCCGTTCATGATCGAGATCATCTATTTGTAATTCTACATGTTGTGTTTGCGGGGATCTGATGGATATTGAGATGCTATTTCAGATTGATTATTGATTCTATCATGTCTTTGTTATTTGTGATCTTGCATGCTTTCTGTTGTTAGTAGCTATCTTGGCCAAGTAGATGCTAGCAACTCCAAGAGTTAGTATTTATGCTCGATAGTGGGTTCATGCCTCTGGTAATCTGGGGAAGTGACATAAATCTCTAAGGTACCAGACGTGCTGTTGCTACTAGGGAGAAAACAACAATCCTTTGTTCATAGAACAATCGTATTGTTTACTTTACACGCAATTTGTAATGCAATATCTATTGCTTGCAACTTAATACTGGAGGGTGTTCGGATGATAACCTGAAGGTGGATTATTAGTCATAGATGCAGTTGGATGGCGGTCTATGTATAATGTTGTAATGCCCAATCGAATCTCAAAGGAGTCAAGATGATTAGTATATGCTTGTATGATTTCTCGATGTTTGTCAATTTCCCCGCTGTAATTTGTTCACCCAAAATGTTATCTATCTTAAGGAGAGCCACCTCTAGTGAACTATGGAGCCCGATCCTTTCTTTTACATTCAATCTACAATCAAATTGTTTACTGCTTTTTGTTTACTTTCTGCAAACTATTACTTTCTTCCATTCAATATGTTTAATCCTTTGTTTTCAGCAAAATCGGTGAGATTGACAACCTCATCGCAAGTTGGGGACAAAGGTCTATGGTTGTGTTGTGCAGGTCTCCACGTTGCTACTAGCACCGGTAGTGCGCCCTGCCAAGGCTCAGCTAGCAAGACCTTTGGGGTGTTTCCTTGCTCCTCCTAGATTGATAACTTTTGTACTGAGGGAAAACTTGCTACTGTGCTCATCATACCTTCCTCTTGGGGTTCCCCAACGAGCTCGATATATTTTGGGCCATCACCCACCTCCGGTTGGACCCCCTAATCGAGCTCGAGGACAGTCCGATGGCCACTCCGGAGATGGACTGGAGACCAACCGGAATCTCCAGCCCAGACCGGAGTCTCCCGGACTACACCGAGTCTCTGGACCAAGCGTCACCAGGCATGTAAAAGGCCTCTGGGCCTTCAGCCCATGTACCTCTTAGTCTGTCCAGAACTTATCTATTATCCCTAAAGTACCCCTAACCTTGTGGATAGCCTATATATAGTCGCCCACCTCTATTGTAAACCCTAGGCATGATATTTGGAATTAGTGGAAACCCCTTGTGGATCTATCTAGTTCTTGCCTCATGCTCCTTGACCAAGGAGCACCAAATATCACAAACCTCGTTGGATTTTGCATCGTGCCTCCATGTTGTACAAGGCCTAGGCATCGGAGTCCCTTTTCCTAGACGTCAAGATCTCACCGAGTCTCCGTACTCACTATGCTGGTTTGAGAGAGAGTCCTTCGCCCGACGCTGATCCTAGGGATTGCGCCGGACCGGTCACCACCGGCATGAGCTATTGGTGTGTATCGTGTTCTTGAGTGTCTATGTTCATCGTGTTCTTCATGCATGAGTTCATCGTGTTCTTCCACCTCTCCTTCCCCCCGCACTCCACCCTCGATTTGAACGGGATTCATGAAAGATCAGGCCACCCTAGAGGTTTGCCCTCAACATATTCTGTGATGCAACTTCTGTCACACTAGTGCACCATTCCACGTGGAATTTCTTTCCTATGTGTTTTTGGTCTCTGGGACCATGGTTTGACACATGGAGTCCCTAGAGTCATTGCATATGTTCTTTTACAAAACCACCTTGATCTTGTAGTGTCATTGTATGTGTTCTTTTCCAAACCACCTTGATCCACATGACCACACACACTCCATTGGATTCGGTGATGCAACTTCTGTCACACTGGTGCAACATTTCATGTGGAAGTTTTTTCCTATGTGTATTTGGTCTCTCTGACCATGTTTTGACACATTGAGTCCCTAGAGTCATTGCATGTGTTCTTTTCAAAAACTACATTGATCCAAAACCACATCCATCCCCTAGTTTTATTGCATGTGTTCTTTTCCAAACCACCTTGATCCTCATGACCACACACACTTTAGTGGATTCTGTGATGCAAATTCTGTCACACTAGTGCAACATTCCATGTGGAAGTTTCTTTCCTTTGTATTTTTGATCTCTGTGACCATGGTTTGACACATGGAGTCCCTAGAGTCATTGCGTGTGTTCTTTTCGAAAACCACATTCATCCCCTAGTGTCATTGCATGTTTTGTTTTCTGAACCACCTTGATCCAGATGACCACAAGCACTCTATGGATTCTGTGATGCAAGTTCTTTCACACAGGTGCACCATTCCATGTGGAAGATGCTTTCTTATGTATTTTTGTTCTCTAAAACCATGGTTTGACACATGGAGCCCCTATAGTCTTTGTATGTGTTCTTTTCCAAAACCACCATGATCAAAAACCACGTTGATCCCCTCGTGTCATTGCATGTGTTCTTTTCCAAACCACCTTGAACCACATGACCACACAATCATGTGGATTATGTGATGCAACTTCTGCCACACTAGTGCACCATTCCATGTGGAAGTTGCTTTCCTATGTGTTTTTGGGCTCTGTGACCATGGTTTGACACATGGAGTCCCTAGAGTCATTCCACGTCTTCTTTTCCAAAACCACATCAATCCCCTAGTGTCATTGCATGTGTTCTTTTCCAAACCACCTTGATCCTCATGACCATACACACTCCAGTGGATTCTGTGAGGCAACAACTGTCGCACTAGTGCAACATTCTATGTGGAAGTTGCTTTCCTTTGTGTTTTTGGTCTCTCTGACCATGGTATCACACATGGAGTCCCTAGTGTCATTGCATGTGTTCTTTTCCAAAACCACCTTGATCCTCTAGTGTCATTGCATGTGTTCTTTTCCAAACCACCTTGATCCACATGACCACACACACTCCAGCGGATTCTATGATGCAACTTCTGCCACACTAGTGCAATAGTCCTTTTGGAAGTTTCTTTCCTATGTATTTTTCGTCTCTATGACCATGGTTTGAAACATGGAGTCCCTAGTGTCATTGCATGTGTTCTTTTCCAAAACAACCTTGATCCCCTAGTGTCATTGCATGTGTTCTGTTCCAAAACACCTTGATCCACATGACCACACACACTCAAGTGGATTCTATGATGCAACTTCTGCCACACTGGTGCAACATTCCTTGCGGAAGTTGCTTTCCCATGTGTTTTTTGTCTCTATGACCATCGTTTGAGACATGGAGTCCCTAGTGTGATTGCATTTGTTCTTTTCCAAAACCACCTTGATCCCCAAGTATCATTGCATGTGTTCTTTTCCAAACCACCTTGATCCACATTACAACACACACTCTAGTGGATTCTATGATGCAACTACTGCCACACCGGTGCAACATTCCTTGTGGAAGTTGCTTTCCTATGTGTTTTTGTCTCTATGACCATGGTTTGACACATGGAGTACCTAGAGTCATTGCATGTGCTTTTTTTTCCAAAACGACCTTGATCCCCTTGTGTCATTGCATGTGTACTTTTCCAAGACACCTTGATCCACAGGACCACACACACTCCTGTGGAATCTGTAATGCAACTTTCGTCACACTGGTGCACCATTCCATGTGGAATTTGCTTTCCTATGTGTTTTTGGTCTCTATGACCATGGTTTGAAACATGGAGTCCCCGGAGTCATTGCATGTGTTCTTTTCCAAAACCACCTTAATCCCCTAGTGTCATTGCATGTGTTCTTTTCCAAACCACCTAGATCCACATGACCACACACACACCCGTGTGGATTATGTGATGCAACTTCTGTCGCACTAGTGCAGCATTCCACGTTTAAATTGCTTTCCTATGTGTTTTCAGTGTCTGTGACCATGGTTTGACACACGGAGTCCCTTGAGTCATTGCATATGTTCTTTTCCAAAACCACCTTGATCTCATAGTATCATTGTATGTGTTGTTTTCCAAACCACCTTGATCCAGATGATCACACACACTCCATTGTATTCTATGATGCAACTTCATTCACACTGGTGCAACATTCCATATGGAAGTTGCTTTCCTATGTGTTATTTATCTTTGTGACCATAGTTTGACACATGGAGTACCTATAGTCATTGCTTGTGTTGTTTTCCGAAACCACATTGATCCCCTAGTTTCATTGCATGTGTTCTTTTCCAAACCACCTTGATCCACATGATAATACACACTCTTGTGGATTTTGTGATGCAACTTCTGTCACACCAGTGCACCATTCCATGTTGAAGTTGCTTTCCTATGTCTTTCTGGTCTCTATGACCAGGGTTTGAAAGATGGAGTCCCTAGAGTCATTGCATGTGTTCTTTTCCAAAACGACCTTGATCCCCTAGTGCCATTGCATGTGTTCTTTTCCAAACCACCTGGATCCACATGACCACACACACACTCATGTGGATTCTGTGATGCAACTTATGTCACACTAGTGCACCTTTTCATGTTTAGACCATGGTTTGACACATGGAGTCCCTATATTCATTGCATATGTTATTTTACAAAACCAGCTTGATCCCATAGTGTCATTGTATGTGTTCTTTTCCAAACCACCTTGATCCACATGACCACACCCACTCCATTGGATTTTGTGATGCAACTTCTGTCACACTAGTGCAACATTCCATGTGGAAGTTTTTTCCTATGTGTATTTGGCCTCTCTGACCATGTTTTGACACATGGCGTCCCTAGAGTCATTGCATGTGTTTTTTCTAAAACTACATTGATCAAAACCACATTAATCGCCAATTGTCATTGCATGTGTTCTTTTCCAAACCACCTTGATCCTCATGACCATACACACTCCAATGAATTCTATGATGGAACTTCTGTCGCACTAGTGCAACATTTTATGTCGAAGTTGCTTTCCTTTGTGTTTTTGGTCTCTCTGACCATGGTCTGACACATGGAATCCCTAGTGTCATTACATGTGTTATTTTCCAAAACCACCTTGATCCCCTAGTGTGATTGCATGTGTTCTTTTCCAAACCACCTTGATCCACATGACCACACACACTCTAGTGGATTCTATGATGCAACTTCTACCAAACTGGTGCAACATTCCTTGTGGAAGTTTCTTTCCTATCTGTTTTCGTCTCTATGACCATGGTTTGGCACATGGAGTCCCTAGTGTCATTGCATGTGTTCTTTTCCAAAACGACCTTGATCCCCTAGTGTCATTGAATGTGTTCTTTTCCAACCCACCTGGATCCACATGACCACACACACTCATGTGGATTCTGTGATGCAACATATGTCGCCCTAGTGCACCATTCCATGTTTAAGTTGTTGTCCTATGTGTTTTTGGGCTCTGTGACCATGGTTTGACAAATCGAGTCCCTAGACTGATTGCATATATTATTTTACAAAACCACCTTGATCCCATATTTTAAATGTATGTGTTTTTTCCCAAAACCACCTTGATCCCCTTGTCTCATTGCATGTGTTCTTTTACAAACCACCTTGATCCACATGACCACACACACTCCATTGGATTCCGTGATGCAACTTCTGTCACAATGGTGCAACATTCCATGTGGAAGTTTTTTACTATGTGTATTTGGTCTCTCTGACCATGTTTTGACACATGGAGTACCTAGAGTCATTGCATGTGTTTTTTATAAAACTACATTGATCGAAACCAAATTAAGCCCCTAGTGTCATTGCATGTGTTCTTTTCCAAACCACCTTGATCCTCATGACCATACACACTCTAGTGGATTCTGTGATGCAACTTCTGTCGCACTAGTGCAACATTCTATGTGGAAGTTGCTTTCCTCTGTGTTTTTGGTCTCTCTAACCATGGTCTAGCCCATGGAGTCCCTAGTGTCATTGCATGTGTACTTTTCCAAAACCACCTTGATCCCCTAGTGTCATTGCATGTGTTCTTTTCCAAACCACCTTGATCCACATGACCACACACACTCCAGTGGATTCTATGAAGCAACTTCTGCCACACTGGTGCAACAGTCCTTGTGGAAGTTTCTTTCCTATGTTATTTTCGCCTCTATGACCATGGTTTGAGACATGGAGTCCCTAGTGTCATTGCATGTGTTATTTTCCAAAACCACCTTGATCCCCTAGTATCATTGCATGTGTTATTTTCCAAAACACCTTGATCCACATTACAACACACACTCCAGTGGATTCTATGATGCAACTACTGCCACACCGGTCCAACATTCCTTGTGGAAGTTGCTTTCCTATGTGTTTTTGTCTCTATGACCATGGTTTGACACATGGAGTACCTAGAGTCATTGCATGTGCTTTTTTTCCAAAACCACCTTGATCCCCTTGTGTCATTGCATGTGTACTTTTCCAAGCCACCTTGATCCACATGAACACACACTCTCGTGTATTTTGTGATGCAACTTTTGTCACACTGGTGCACCATTCCATGTAGAAGTTGCTTTCCTATATGTTTTTGGTCTCTATGACCATGCTTTGAAACATGGAGTCCCTAGAGTCATTGCATGTGTTCTTTTTCAAAACCACCTTAATCCCCTACTATCATTGCATGTGTTCTTTTCCAAACCACCTGGATCCACATGACCACACACACACCCATGTGGATTATGTGATGTATCTTCTGTCGCATTAGTGCACCATTCCACGTTTAAGTTGATTTCCTATGTGTTTTCTATCTCTATGACCATGGTTTGACACATGGAGTCCCTTGATTCATTGCATATGTTCTTTTCCAAAACCACCTTGATCATGTAGTGTCATTGTATGTGTTGTTTTACAAACCACCTTGATCCACATGATCACACACACTCAAGTGGATTCTATGATGCAACTTCTACCACACTAGTGCAACATTCCTTGTGGATGTTTCTTTCCTATGTGTTTTTCGTATCTATGACCATGGTTTGGCACATGGAGTCGCTAGTGTCATTGCATGTGTTCTTTTCCAAAACGATCATGATCCCCTAGTGTCATTGCATGTGGTCTTTTCCAACCCACCTGGATCCACATGACCAAACACACTCATGTGGATTCAGTGATGCAACTTCTGTCGCACTAGTGCACCATTCCATGTTTAGGTTGCTTTCCTATGTGTTTTTGGGCTCTGTGACCATGGTTTGACACATGGAGTCCCTAGATTCATTGCGTATGTTATTTTACAAAACCACCTTCATCTCATAGTGTCATTGTATGTGTTAGTTTCCAAACCACCTTGATCCACATGACCACACACACTCCATTGGATTCTGTGATGCAACTTTTGTCACACTGGTGCAACATTACATGTGGAAGTTTTTTACTATGTGTATTTGGTCTCTCTGACCATGTTTTGACACATGGAGTCCCTAGAGTCATTTCATGTGTTTTTTCTAAAACTACATTGATCGAAACCACATTAATCCCCTAGTATCATTGCATGTGTTCTTTCCCAAACCACCTTGATCCTCATGACCATACACACTCTACTGGATTCTGTGATGCAACTTCTGTCGCACTAGTGCAACATTCTATGTGGAAGTTGCTTTTCTCTGTGTTTTTGGTCTCACTGACCATGGTCTGACACATGGAGTCCCTAGTGTCATTCCATGTGTTCTTTTTCAAAAACACCTTGAACCCCTAGTGTCATTGCATGTGTTCTTTTCCAAACCACCTTGGTCCACATGACCACACACACTCAAGTGGATTCTATGATGCAACTTCTACCACACTGGTGCAACATTCCTTGTGGAAGTTTCTTTCCTCTGTGTTTTTCGTATCTATGACCATGGTTTGGCACATGGAGTCCCTAGTGTCATTGCATGTGTACTTTTCCAAAACCACCTTGATCCCCTAGTGTCATTGCATGTGTTCTTTTCCAAACCACCTTGATCCACATGACCACACACACTCCAGTGGATTCTATGATGCAACTTCTGCCACACTGGTGCAACAGTCCTTGTGGAAGTTTCTTTCCTATGTTATTTTCGCCTCTATGACAATGGTTTGAGACATGGAGTCCCTAGTGTCATTGCATGTGTTATTTTCCAAAACCACCTTGATCCCCTAGTATCATTGCATGTGTTATTTTCCAAAACACCTTGATCCACATTACAACACACACTCTAGTGGATTCTATGATGCAACTACTGCCACACCGGTGCAACATTCCATGTGGAAGTTGCTTTCCTATGTGTTTTTGTCTCTATGACCATGGTTTGACACATGGAGTACCTAGAGTCATTGCATGTGCTTTTTTTCCAAAACCACCTTGATCCCCTTGTGTCATTGCATGTGTACTTTTCCAATCCACCTTGATCCACATGAACACACACACTCCCGTGTATTTTGTGATGCAAATTTTGTCACACTGGTGCACCATTCCATGTAGAAGTTGCTTTCCTATATGTTTTTGGTCTCTATGACCATGGTTTGAAACATGGAGTCCCTAGAGTCATTGCATGTGTTCTTTTTCAAAACCACCTTAATCCCCTAGTGTCATTGCATGTGTTATTTTCCAAACCACCTGGATCCACATGAACACACACACACCCATGTGGATTATGTGATGTAACTTCTGTCGCATTAGTGCACCATTCCACGTTTAAGTTGCTTTCCTATGTGTTTTCGGTCTCTGTGACCATGGTTTGACACACGGAGTCCCTTGAGTCATTGCATATGTTCTTTTCCAAAACCACCTTGATCTCATAGTATCATTGTATGTGTTGTTTTCCAAACCACCTTGATCCAGATGATCACACACACTCCATTGTATTCTATGATGCATCTTCATTCACACTGGTGCAACATTCCATGTGGAAGTTGCTTTCCTATGTGTTATTTATCTTTGTGACCATAGTTTGACACATGGAGTACCTATAGTCATTGCTTGTGTTGTTTTCCGAAACCACATTGATCCCCTAGTTTCATTGCATGTGTTCTTTTCCAAACCACCTTGATCCACATGATAATACACACTCTTGTGGATTTTGTGATGCAACTTCTATCACACCAGTGCACCATTCCATGTTGAAGTTGCTTTCCTATGTGTTTCTGGTCTCTATGACCAGGGTTTGAAACATGGAGTCCCTAGAGTCATTGCATGTGTTCTTTTCCAAAATGACCTTGATCCCCTAGTGCCATTGCATGTGTTCTTTTCCAAACCACCTGGATCCACATGACCACACACACACTCATGTGGATTCTGTGATGCAACTTATGTCACACTAGTGCACCTTTTCATGTTTAGACCATGGTTTGACACATGGAGTCCCTATATTCATTGCATATGTTATTTTACAAAACCACCTTGATCCCATAGTGTCATTGTATGTGTTCTTTTCCAAACCACCTTGATCCACATGACCACACCCACTCCATTGGATTTTGTGATGCAACTTCTGTCACACTAGTGCAACATTCCATGTGGAAGTTTTTTCCTATGTGTATTTGGCCTCTCTGACCATGTTTTGACACATGGAGTCCCTAGAGTCATTGCATGTGTTTTTTCTAAAACTACATTGATCAGAACCACATTAATCCCCAATTGTCATTGCATGTGTTCTTTTCCAAACCACCTTGATCCTCATGACCATACACACTCCAATGAATTCTGTGATGCAACTTCTGTCGCACTAGTACAACATTTTATGTCGAAGTTGCTTTCCTTTGTGTTTTTGGTCTCTCTGACCATGGTCTAACACATGGAATCCCTAGTGTCATTACATGTGTTCTTTTCCAAAACCACCTTGATCCCCTAGTGTGATTGCATGTGTTCTTTTCCAAACCACCTTGATCCACATGACCACACACACTCTAGTGGATTCTATGATGCAACTTCTACCAAACTGGTGCAACATTCCTTGTGGAAGTTTCTTTCCTATGTGTTTTCGTCTCTATGACCATGGTTTGGCACATGGAGTCCCTAGTGTCATTGCATGTGTTATTTTCCAAAACGACCTTGATCCCCTAGTGTCATTGAATGTGTTATTTTCCAACCCACCTGGATCCACATGACCACACACACTCATGTGGATTCTGTGATGCAACATATGTCGCCCTAGTGCACCATTCCATGTTTAAGTTGTTGTCCTATGTGTTTTTGGGCTCTGTGACCATGGTTTGACAAATCGAGTCCCTAGACTGATTGCATATATTATTTTACAAAACCACCTTGATCCCATATTTTAAATGTATGTGTTTTTCCCAAAACCACCTTGATCCCCTTGTCTCATTGCATGTGTTCTTTTACAAACCACCTTGATCCACATGACCACACACACTCCATTGGATTCTGTGATGCAACTTCTGTCACAATGGTGCAACATTCCATGTGGAAGTTTTTTACTATGTGTATTTGGTCTCTCTGACCATGTTTTGACACATGGAGTACCTAGAGTCATTGCATGTGTTTTTTCTAAAACTACATTGATCAAAACCAAATTAAGCCCCTAGTGTCATTGCATGTGTTCTTTTCCAAACCACCTTGATCCTCATGACCATACACACTCTAGTGGATTCTGTGATGCAACTTCTGTCGCACTAGTGCAACATTCTATGTGGAAGTTGCTTTCCTCTGTGTTTTTGGTCTCTCTAACCATGGTCTAGCACATGGAGTCCCTAGTGTCATTGCATGTGTACTTTTCCAAAACCACCTTGATCCCCTAGTGTCATTGCATGTGTTCTTTTCCAAACCACCTTGATCCACATGACCACACACACTCCAGTGGATTCTATGATGCAACTTCTGCCACACTGGTGCAACAGTCCTTGTGGAAGTTTCTTTCCTATGTTATTTTCGCCTCTATGACCATGGTTTGATACATGGAGTCCCTAGTGTCATTGCATGTGTTATTTTCCAAAACCACCTTGATCCCCTAGTATCATTGGATGTGTTATTTTCCAAAACACCTTGATCCACATTACAACACACACTCCAGTGGATTCTATGATGCAACTACTGCCACACCGGTGCAACATTCCTTGTGGAAGTTGCTTTCCTATGTGTTTTTGTCTCTATGACCATGGTTTGACACATGGAGTACCTAGAGTCATTGCATGTGCTTATTTTCCAAAACCACCTTGATCCCCTTGTGTCATTGCATGTGTACTTTTCCAAGCCACCTTGATCCACATGAACACACACACTCCCGTGTATTTTGTGATGCAACTTTTGTCACACTGGTGCACCATTCCATGTAGAAGTTGCTTTCCTATATGTTTTTGGTCTCTATGACCATGGTTTGAAACATGGAGTCCCTAGAGTCATTGCATGTGTTCTTTTTCAAAACCACCTTAATCCCCTACTGTCATTGCATGTGTTCTTTTCCAAACCACCTGGATCCACATGACCACACACACACCCATGTGGATTATGTGATGTATCTTCTGTCGCATTAGTGCACCATTCCACGTTTAAGTTGCTTTCCTATGTGTTTTCGGTCTCTGTGACCATGGTTTGACACATGGAGTCCCTTGATTCATTGCATATGTTCTTTTCCAAAACCACCTTGATCCTGTAGTGTCATTGTATGTGTTGTTTTACAAACCACCTTGATCCACATGATCACACACACTCAAGTGGATTCTATGATGCAACTTCTACCACACTAGTGCAACATTCCTTGTGGATGTTTCTTTCCTATGTGTTTTTCGTATCTATGACCATGGTTTGGCACATGGAGTCGCTAGTGTCATTGCATGTGTTCTTTTCCAAAACGACCATGATCCCCTAGTGTCATTGCATGTGGTCTTTTCCAACCCACCTGGATCCACATGACCACACACACTCATGTGGATTCGGTGATGCAACTTCTGTCGCACTAGTGCACCATTCCATGTTTAGGTTGCTTTCCTATGTGTTTTTGGGCTCTGTGACCATGGTTTGACACATGGAGTCCCTAGACTCATTGCATATGTTATTTTACAAAACCACCTTCATCTCATAGTGTCATTGTATGTGTTAGTTTCCAAACCACCTTGATCCACATGACCACACACACTCCATTGGATTCTGTGATGCAACTTTTGTCACACTGGTGCAACATTCCATGTGGAAGTTTTTTACTATGTGTATTTGGTCTCTCTGACCATGTTTTGACACATGGAGTCCCTAGAGTCATTTCATGTGTTTTTTCTAAAACTACATTGATCTAAACCACATTAATCCCCTAGTATCATTGCATGTGTTCTTTCCCAAACCACCTTGATCCTCATGACCATACACACTCTACTGGATTCTGTGATGCAACTTCTGTCGCACTAGTGCAACATTCTATGTGGAAGTTACTTTTCTCTGTGTTTTTGGTCTCACTGACCTAGGTCTGACACATGGAGTCCCTAGTGTCATTCCATGTGTTCTTTTTCAAAAACACCTTGAACCCCTAGTGTCATTGCATGTGTTCTTTACCAAACCACCTTGGTCCACATGACCACACACACTCAAGTGGATTCTATGATGCAACTTCTACCACACTAGTGCAACATTCCTTGTGGAAGTTTCTTTCCTATGTGTTTTTCGTATCTATGACCATGGTTTGGCACATGGAGTCCCTAGTGTCATTGCATGTGTACTTTTCCAAAACCACCTTGATCCCCTAGTGTCATTGCATGTGTTCTTTTCCAAACCACCTTGATCCACATGACCACACACACTCCAGTGGATTCTATGATGCAACTTCTGCCACACTGGTGCAACAAATCCTTGTGGAAGTTTCTTTCCTATGTTTTTTTCGCATCTATGACCATGGTTTGAGACATGGAGTCCCTAGTGTCATTGCATGTGTTATTTTCCAAAACCACCTTGATCCCCTAGTATCATTGCTTGTGTTATTTTCCAAAACACCTTGATCTACATTACAACACACACTCCAGTGGATTCTATGATGCAACTTTCACACCGGTGCAACATTCCGTGTGGAAGTTGCTTTCTATGTTTTTTTGTATCTATGACCATGGTTTGACACATGGAGTACCTAGAGGCATTGCATGTGCTTTTTTTCCAAAACCACCTTGATCCCCTTGTGTCATTGCATCTGTACTTTTCCAAGCCACCTTGATCCACATGAACACACACACTCCCGTGTATTTTGTGATGCAACTTTTGTCACACTGGTGCACCATTCCATGTAGAAGTTGCTTTCCTATATGTTTTTGGTCTCTATGACCATGGTTTGAAACATGGAGTCCCTAGAGTCATTGCAAGTGTTCTTTTTCAAAACCACCTTAATCCCCTAGTGTCATTGCATGTGTTCTTTTCCAAACCACCTGGATCCACATGACCACACACACACCCATGTGGATTATGTGATGTAACTTCTATCGCATTAGTGCACCATTCCACGTTTAAGTTGCTTTCCTATGTGTTTTCGGTCTCTGTGACCATGGTTTGACACATGGAGTCCCTTGATTCATTGCATATGTTCTTTTCCAAAACCACCTTGATCATGTAGTGTCATTGTATGTGTTGTTTTCCAAACCACCTTGATCCACATGATCACACACACTCAAGTGGATTCTATGATGCAACTTCTACCACACTAGTGCAACATTCCTTGTGGATGTTTCTTTCCTATGTGTTTTTCGTATCTATGACCATGGTTTGGCACATGGAGTCGCTAGTGTCATTGCATGTGTTCTTTTCGAAAACGACCATGATCCCCTAGTGTCATTGCATGTGGTCTTTTCCAACCCACCTGGATCCACATGACCACACACACTCATGTGGATTCAGTGATGCAACTTCTGTCGCACTAGTGCACCATTCCATGTTTAGGTTGCTTTCCTATGTGTTTTTGGGCTCTGTGACCATGGTTTGACGAATGGAGTCCCTAGACTCATTGCATATGTTATTTTACAAAACCACCTTCATCTCATATTGTCATTGTATGTGTTAGTTTCCAAACCACCTTGATCCACATGACCACACACTCCATTGGATTCTGTGATGCAACTTTGTCTGTCACTGGTGCAACATTCCATGTGGAAGTTTTTTACTATGTGTATTTGGTCTCTCTGACCATGTTTTGACACATGGAGTCCCTAGAGTCATTTCATGTGTTTTTTCTAAAACTACATTGATCGAAACCACATTAATCCCCTAGTATCATTGCATGTGTTCTTTCCCAAACCACCTTGATCCTCATGACCATACACACTCTTTGGATTACGTGATGCAACCATGGCACTAGTGCAACATTCTATGTGGAAGTTGCTTTTCTCTGTGTTTTTGGTCTCACTGACCATGGTCTGACACATGGAGTCCCTAGTGTCATTCCATGTGTTCTTTTTCAAAAACACCTTGAACCCCTAGTGTCATTGCATGTGTTCTTTACCAAACCACCTTGATCCACATGACCACACACACTCAAGTGGATTCTATGATGCAACTTCTACCACACTGGTGCAACATTCCTTGTGGAAGTTTCTTTCCTATGTGTTTTTCGTATCTATGACCATGGTTTGGCACATGGAGTCCCTAGTGTAATTGCATGTGTTCTTTTCCAAAACTACCTTGATCCCCTAGTGTCATTGCTTGTGTTTTTTCCAACCCACGTGGATCCACATGACCACACACACTCATGTGGATTCTGTGATGCAACTTATGTCGCCCTAGTGCACCATTCCATGTTTAAGTTGTTGTCCTATGTGTTTTTGGGCTCTGTGACCATGGGTTGACACATGGAGTCCCTAGACTGATCGCATATGTTATTTTACAAAACCACCTTGATCCCATAGTTTAAATGTGTGTGTTTTTTCCCAAAACTACCTTGATCCCCTTGTCTCATTGCATGTGTTATTTTCCAAACCACCTTGATCCACATGACCACACACACTCCATTGGATTCTGTGATGCAACTTCTATCACACTGGTGCAACATTCCATGTGGAAGTTTTTACTATGTGCATTTGGTCTCTCTGACCATGTTTTGTCACATGGAGTCCCTACAGTCATTTCATGTGTATTTTCTAAAACTACATTGAGCGAAACCACATTAATCCCCTAGTATCATTGCATGTGTTCTTTCCAAAACCACCTTGATCCTCATGACCATACATACTTTACTGGATTCTGTGATGCAACTTCTCTCGCACTAGTGCAACATTCTATGTGGAAGTTGCTTTTCTCTGTGTTTTTGGTCTCACTAACCATGGTCTGACACATGGAGTCCCTAGTGTCATTCCATGTGTTCTTTTTCAAAAACACCTTAAACCCCTAGTGTCATTGCATGTGTTCTTTTCCAAACCACCTTGGTCCACATGACCACACACACTCAAGTGGATTCTATGATGCAACTTCTACCACACTGGTGCAACATTCCTTGTGGAAGTTTCTTTCCTCTGTGTTTTTCGTATCTATGACCATGGTTTGGCACATGGAGTCCCTAGTGTCATTGCATGTGTACTTTTCCAAAACCACCTTGATCCCCTAGTGTCATTGCATGTGTTCTTTTCCAAACCACCTTGATCCACATGACCACACACACTCTAGTGGATTCTATGATGCAACTTCTGCCACACTGGTGCAACAGTCCTTGTGGAAGTTTCTTTCCTATGTTATTTTCGCCTCTATGACAATGGTTTGAGACATGGAGTCCCTAGTGTCATTGCATGTGTTATTTTCCAAAACCACCTTGATCCCCTAGTATCATTGCATGTGTTATTTTCCAAAACACCTTGATCCACATTACAACACACACTCCAGTGGATTCTATGATGCAACTACTGCCACACCGGTGCAACATTCCATGTGGAAGTTGCTTTCCTATGTGTTTTTGTCTCTATGACCATGGTTTGACACATGGAGTACCTAGAGTCATTGCATGTGCTTTTTTTTTTCCAAAACCACCTTGATCCCCTTGTGTCATTGCATGTGTACTTTTCCAAGCCACCTTGATCCACATGAACACACACACTCCCGTGTATTTTGTGATGCAACTTTTGTCACACTGGTGCACCATTCCATGTAGAAGTTGCTTTCCTATATGTTTTTGGTCTCTATGACCATGGTTTGAAACATGGAGTCCCTAGAGTCATTGCGTGTGTTCTTTTTCAAAACCACCTTAATCCCCTAGTGTCATTGCATGTGTTCTTTTCCAAACCACCTGGATCCACATGACCACACACACACCCATGTGGATTATGTGATGTAACTTCTGTCGCATTAGTGCACAATTCCACGTTTAAGTTGCTTTCCTATGTGTTTTCGGTCTCTGTGACCATGGTTTGACACACGGAGTCCCTTGAGTCATTGCATATGTTCTTTTCCAAAACCACCTTGATCTCATAGTATCATTGTATGTGTTGTTTTCCAAACCACCTTGATCCAGATGATCACACACACTCCATTGTATTCTATGATGCATCTTCATTCACATTGGTGCAACATTCCATGTGGAAGTTGCTTTCCTATGTGTTATTTATCTTTGTGACCATAGTTTGACACATGGAGTACCTATAGTCATTGCTTGTGATGTTTTCCGAAACCACATTGATCCCCTAGTTTCATTGCATGTGTTCTTTTCCAAACCACCTTGATCCACATGATAATACACACTCTTGTGGATTTTGTGATGCAACTTCTGTCACACCAGTGCACCATTCCATGTTGAAGTTGCTTTCCTATGTGTTTCTGGTCTCTATGACCAGGGTTTGAAACATGGAGTCCCTAGAGTCATTGCATGTGTTCTTTTCCAAAACGACCTTGATCCCCTAGTGCCATTGCATGTGTTCTTTTCCAAACCACCTGGATCCACATGACCACACACACACTCATGTGGATTCTGTGATGCAACTTATGTCACACTAGTGCACCTTTTCATGTTTAGACCATGGTTTGACACATGGAGTCCCTATATTCATTGCATATGTTATTTTACAAAACCACCTTGATCCCATAGTGTCATTGTATGTGTTCTTTTCCAAACCACCTTGATCCACATGACCACACCCACTCCATTGGATTTTGTGATGCAACTTCTTTCACACTAGTGCAACATTCCATGTGGAAGTTTTTTCCTATGTGTATTTGGCCTCTCTGACCATGTTTTGACACATGGAGTCCCTAGAGTCATTGCATGTGTTTTTTCTAAAACTACATTGATCAAAACCACATTAATCCCCAATTGTCATTGCATGTGTTCTTTTCCAAACCACCTTGATCCTCATGACCATACACACTCCAATGAATTCTGTGATGCAACTTCTGTCGCACTAGTACAACATTTTATGTCGAGTTGCTTTCCTTTGTGTTTTGGTCTCTCGACCATGGTCTAACACATGGAATCCCTAGTGTCATTACATGTGTTCTTTTCCAAAACCACCTTGATCCCCAAGTGTGATTGCATGTGTTCTTTTCCAAACCACCTTGATCCACATGACCACACACACTCTAGTGGATTCTATGATGCAACTTCTACCAAACTGGTGCAACATTCCTTGTGGAAGTTTCTTTCCTATGTGTTTTCGTCTCTATGACCATGGTTTGCATGGAGTCCCTAGTGTCATTGCATGTGTTATTTTCCAAAACGACCTTGATCCCCTAGTGTCATTGAATGTGTTATTTTCCAACCACCAGATCCACATGACCACACACACACTCATGTGGATTCTGTGATGCAACATATGTCGCCCTAGTGCACCATTCCATGTTTAAGTTGTTTTCCTATGTGTTTTTGGGCTCTGTGACCATGGTTTGACAAATCGAGTCCCTAGACTGATTGCATATATTATTTTACAAAACCACCTTGATCCCATATTTTAAATGTATGTGTTTTTCCCAAAACCACCTTGATCCCCTTGTCTCATTGCATGTGTTCTTTTACAAACCACCTTGATCCACATGACCACACACACTCCATTGGATTCTGTGATGCAACTTCTGTCACAATGGTGCAACATTCCATGTGGAAGTTTTTTACTATGTGTATTTGGTCTCTCTGACCATGTTTTGACACATGGAGTACCTAGAGTCATTGCATGTGTTTTTTCTAAAACTACATTGATCAAAACCAAATTAAGCCCCTAGTGTCATTGCATATGTTCTTTTCCAAACCACCTTGATCCTCATGACCATACACACTCTAGTGGATTCTGTGATGCAACTTCTGTCGCACTAGTGCAACATTCTATGTGGAAGTTGCTTTCCTCTGTGTTTTTGGTCTCTCTAACCATGGTCTAGCACATGGAGTCCCTAGTGTCATTGCATGTGTACTTTTCCAAAACCACCTTGATCCCCTAGTGTCATTGCATGTGTTCTTTTCCAAACCACCTTGATCCCCATGACCACACACACTCCAGTGGATTCTATGATGCAACTTCTGCCACACTGGTGCAACAGTCCTTGTGGAAGTTTCTTTCCTATGTTATTTTCGCCTCTATGACCATGGTTTGAGACATGGAGTCCCTAGTGTCATTGCATGTGTTATTTTCCAAAACCACCTTGATCCCCTAGTATCACTGCATGTGTTATTTTCCAAAACACCTTGATCCACATTACAACACACACTCCAGTGGATTCTATGATGCAACTACTGCCACACCGGTGCAACATTCCTTGTGGAAGTTGCTTTCCTATGTGTTTTTGTCTCTATGACCATGGTTTTACACATGGAGTACCTAGAGTCATTGCATGTGCTTATTTTCCAAAACCACCTTGATCCCCTTGTGTCATTGCATGTGTACTTTTCCAAGCCACCTTGATCCACATGAACACACACACTCCCGTGTATTTTGTGAAGCAACTTTTGTCACACTGGTGCACCATTCCATGTAGAAGTTGCTTTCCTATATGTTTTTGGTCTCTATGACCATGGTTTGAAACATGGAGTCCCTAGAGTCATTGCATGTGTTCTTTTTCAAAACCACCTTAATCCCCTACTGTCATTGCATGTGTTCTTTTCCAAACCACCTGGATCCACATGACCACACACACACCCATGTGGATTATGTGATGTATCTTCTGTCGCATTAGTGCACCATTCCACGTTTAAGTTGCTTTCCTATGTGTTTTCGGTCTCTGTGACCATGGTTTGACACATGGAGTCCCTTGATTCATTGCATATGTTCTTTTCCAAAACCACCTTGATCATGTAGTGTCATTGTATGTGTTCTTTTCCAAACCACCTTGGTCCACATGACCACACACACTCAAGTGGATTCTATGATGCAACTTCTACCACACTAGTGCAACATTCCTTGTGGAAGTTTCTTTCCTATGTGTTTTTCGTATCTATGACCATGGTTTGGCACATGGAGTCCCTAGTGTCATTGCATGTGTACTTTTCCAAAACCACCTTGATCCCCTAGTGTCATTGCATGTGTTATTTTCCAAACCACCTTGATCCACATGACCACACACACTCCAGTGGATTCTATGATGCAACTTCTGCCACACTTGTGCAACAGTCCTTGTGGAAGTTTCTTTCCTATGTTATTTTCGCCTCTATGACCATGGTTTGAGACATGGAGTCCCTAGTGTCATTGCATGTGTTATTTTCCAAAACCACCTTGATCCCCTAGTATCATTGCTTGTGTTATTTTCCAAAACACCTTGATCTACATTACAACACACACTCCAGTGGATTCTATGATGCAACTACTGCCACACCGGTGCAACATTCCGTGTGGAAGTTGCTTTCCTATGTGTTTTTGTCTCTATGACCATGGTTTGACACATGGAGTACCTAGAGGCATTGCATGTGCTTTTTTTCCAAAACCACCTTGATCCCCTTGTGTCATTGCATCTGTACTTTTCCAAGCCACCTTGATCCACATGAACACACACACTCCCGTGTATTTTGTGATGCAACTTTTGTCACACTGGTGCACCATTCCATGTAGAAGTTGCTTTCCTATATGTTTTTGGTCTCTATGACCATGGTTTGAAACATGGAGTCCCTAGAGTCATTGCAAGTGTTCTTTTTCAAAACCACCTTAATCCCCTAGTGTCATTGCATGTGTTCTTTTCCAAACCACCTGGATCCACATGACCACACACACACCCATGTGGATTATGTGATGTAACTTCTATCGCATTAGTGCACCATTCCACGTTTAAGTTGCTTTCCTATGTGTTTTCGGTCTCTGTGACCATGGTTTGACACATGGAGTCCCTTGATTCATTGCATATGTTCTTTTCCAAAACCACCTTGATCATGTAGTGTCATTGTATGTGTTGTTTTCCAAACCACCTTGATCCACATGATCACACACACTCAAGTGGATTCTATGATGCAACTTCTACCACACTAGTGCAACATTCCTTGTGGATGTTTCTTTCCTATGTGTTTTTCGTATCTATGACCATGGTTTGGCACATGGAGTCGCTAGTGTCATTGCATGTGTTCTTTTCGAAAACGACCATGATCCCCTAGTGTCATTGCATGTGGTCTTTTCCAACCCACCTGGATCCACATGACCACACACACTCATGTGGATTCAGTGATGCAACTTCTGTCGCACTAGTGCACCATTCCATGTTTAGGTTGCTTTCCTATGTGTTTTTGGGCTCTGTGACCATGGTTTGACGAATGGAGTCCCTAGACTCATTGCATATGTTATTTTACAAAACCACCTTCATCTCATATTGTCATTGTATGTGTTAGTTTCCAAACCACCTTGATCCACATGACCACACACACTCCATTGGATTCTGTGATGCAACTTTTGTCACACTGGTGCAACATTCCATGTGGAAGTTTTTTACTATGTGTATTTGGTCTCTCTGACCATGTTTTGACACATGGAGTCCCTAGAGTCATTTCATGTGTTTTTTCTAAAACTACATTGATCGAAACCACATTAATCCCCTAGTATCATTGCATGTGTTCTTTCCCAAACCACCTTGATCCTCATGACCATACACACTCTACTGGATTCTGTGATGCAACTTCTGTCGCACTAGTGCAACATTCTATGTGGAAGTTGCTTTTCTCTGTGTTTTTGGTCTCACTGACCATGGTCTGACACATGGAGTCCCTAGTGTCATTCCATGTGTTCTTTTTCAAAAACACCTTGAACCCCTAGTGTCATTGCATGTGTTCTTTACCAAACCACCTTGATCCACATGACCACACACACTCAAGTGGATTCTATGATGCAACTTCTACCACACTGGTGCAACATTCCTTGTGGAAGTTTCTTTCCTATGTGTTTTTCGTATCTATGACCATGGTTTGGCACATGGAGTCCCTAGTGTAATTGCATGTGTTCTTTTCCAAAACTACCTTGATCCCCTAGTGTCATTGCTTGTGTTTTTTCCAACCCACGTGGATCCACATGACCACACACACTCATGTGGATTCTGTGATGCAACTTATGTCGCCCTAGTGCACCATTCCATGTTTAAGTTGTTGTCCTATGTGTTTTTGGGCTCTGTGACCATGGGTTGACACATGGAGTCCCTAGACTGATCGCATATGTTATTTTACAAAACCACCTTGATCCCATAGTTTAAATGTGTGTGTTTTTTCCCAAAACTACCTTGATCCCCTTGTCTCATTGCATGTGTTATTTTCCAAACCACCTTGATCCACATGACCACACACACTCCATTGGATTCTGTGATGCAACTTCTATCACACTGGTGCAACATTCCATGTGGAAGTTTTTACTATGTGCATTTGGTCTCTCTGACCAAGTTTTGTCACATGGAGTCCCTACAGTCATTTCATGTGTATTTTCTAAAACTACATTGATCGAAACCACATTAATCCCCTAGTATCATTGCATGTGTTCTTTCCCAAACCACCTTGATCCTCATGACCATACATACTCTACTGGATTCTGTGATGCAACTTCTCTCGCACTAGTGCAACATTCTATGTGGAAGTTGCTTTTCTCTGTGTTTTTGGTCTCACTAACCATGGTCTGACACATGGAGTCCCTAGTGTCATTCCATGTGTTCTTTTTCAAAAACACCTTAAACCCCTAGTGTCATTGCATGTGTTCTTTTCCAAACCACCTTGGTCCACATGACCACACACACTCAAGTGGATTCTATGATGCAACTTCTACCACACTGGTGCAACATTCCTTGTGGAAGTTTCTTTCCTCTGTGTTTTTCGTATCTATGACCATGGTTTGGCACATGGAGTCCCTAGTGTCATTGCATGTGTACTTTTCCAAAACCACCTTGATCCCCTAGTGTCATTGCATGTGTTCTTTTCCAAACCACCTTGATCCACATGACCACACACACTCTAGTGGATTCTATGATGCAACTTCTGCCACACTGGTGCAACAGTCCTTGTGGAAGTTTCTTTCCTATGTTATTTTCGCCTCTATGACAATGGTTTGAGACATGGAGTCCCTAGTGTCATTGCATGTGTTATTTTCCAAAACCACCTTGATCCCCTAGTATCATTGCATGTGTTATTTTCCAAAACACCTTGATCCACATTACAACACACACTCCAGTGGATTCTATGATGCAACTACTGCCACACCGGTGCAACATTCCATGTGGAAGTTGCTTTCCTATGTGTTTTTGTCTCTATGACCATGGTTTGACACATGGAGTACCTAGAGTCATTGCATGTGCTTTTTTTTTTCCAAAACCACCTTGATCCCCTTGTGTCATTGCATGTGTACTTTTCCAAGCCACCTTGATCCACATGAACACACACACTCCCGTGTATTTTGTGATGCAACTTTTGTCACACTGGTGCACCATTCCATGTAGAAGTTGCTTTCCTATATGTTTTTGGTCTCTATGACCATGGTTTGAAACATGGAGTCCCTAGAGTCATTATGTGTTCTTTTCAAAACCACCTTAATCCCCTAGTGTCATTGCATGTGTTCTTTTCCAAACCACCTGGATCCACATGACCACACACACACCCATGTGGATTATGTGATGTAACTTCTGTCGCATTAGTGCACAATTCCACGTTTAAGTTGCTTTCCTATGTGTTTTCGGTCTCTGTGACCATGGTTTGACACACGGAGTCCCTTGAGTCATTGCATATGTTCTTTTCCAAAACCACCTTGATCTCATAGTATCATTGTATGTGTTGTTTTCCAAACCACCTTGATCCAGATGATCACACACACTCCATTGTATTCTATGATGCATCTTCATTCACATTGGTGCAACATTCCATGTGGAAGTTGCTTTCCTATGTGTTATTTATCTTTGTGACCATAGTTTGACACATGGAGTACCTATAGTCATTGCTTGTGATGTTTTCCAAACCACATTGATCCCTAGTTTCATTGCATGTGTTCTTTCCAAACCACCTTGATCCACATGATAATACACACTCTTGTGGATTTTGTGATGCAACTTGTCACACCAGTGCACCATTCCATGTTGAAGTTGCTTTCCTATGTGTTTCTGGTCTCTATGACCAGGGTTTGGCTGGAGTCCCTAGAGTCATTGCATGTGTTCTTTTCCAAAACGACCTTGATCCCCTAGTGCCATTGCATGTGTTCTTTTCCAAACCACCTGGATCCACATGACCACACACACACTCATGTGGATTCTGTGATGCAACTTATGTCACACTAGTGCACCTTTTCATGTTTAGACCATGGTTTGACACATGGAGTCCCTATATTCATTGCATATGTTATTTTACAAAACCACCTTGATCCCATAGTGTCATTGTATGTGTTCTTTTCCAAACCACCTTGATCCACATGACCACACCCACTCCATTGGATTTTGTGATGCAACTTCTTTCACACTAGTGCAACATTCCATGTGGAAGTTTTTTCCTATGTGTATTTGGCCTCTCTGACCATGTTTTTACACATGGAGTCCCTAGAGTCATTGCATGTGTTTTTTCTAAAACTACATTGATCAAAACCACATTAATCCCCAATTGTCATTGCATGTGTTATTTTCCAAACCACCTTGATCCTCATGACCATACACACTCCAATGAATTCTGTGATGCAACTTCTGTCGCACTAGTACAACATTTTATGTCGAAGTTGCTATCCTTTGTGTTTTTGGTCTCTCTGACCATGGTCTAACACATGGAATCCCTAGTGTCATTACATGTGTTCTTTTCCAAAACCACCTTGATCCCCTAGTGTGATTGCATGTGTTCTTTTCCAAACCACCTTGATCCACATGACCACACACACTCTAGTGGATTCTATGATGCAACTTCTACCAAACTGGTGCAACATTCCTTGTGGAAGTTTCTTTCCTATGTGTTTTCGTCTCTATGACCATGGTTTGGCACATGGAGTCCCTAGTGTCATTGCATGTGTTATTTTCCAAAACGACCTTGATCCCCTAGTGTCATTGAATGTGTTATTTTCCAACCCACCTGGATCCACATGACCACACACACTCATGTGGATTCTGTGATGCAACATATGTCGCCCTAGTGCACCATTCCATGTTTAAGTTGTTTTCCTATGTGTTTTTGGGCTCTGTGACCATGGTTTGACAAATCGAGTCCCTAGACTGATTGCATATATTATTTTACAAAACCACCTTGATCCCATATTTTAAATGTATGTGTTTTTCCCAAAACCACCTTGATCCCCTTGTCTCATTGCATGTGTTCTTTTACAAACCACCTTGATCCACATGACCACACACACTCCATTGGATTATGTGATGCAACTTCTGTCACAATGGTGCAACATTCCATGTGGAAGTTTTTTACTATGTGTATTTGGTCTCTCTGACCATGTTTTGACACATGGAGTACCTAGAGTCATTGCATGTGTTTTTTCTAAAACTACATTGATCAAAACCAAATTAAGCCCCTAGTGTCATTGCATATGTTCTTTTCCAAACCACCTTGATCCTCATGACCATACACACTCTAGTGGATTCTGTGATGCAACTTCTGTCGCACTAGTGCAACATTCTATGTGGAAGTTGCTTTCCTCTGTGTTTTTGGTCTCTCTAACCATGGTCTAGCACATGGAGTCCCTAGTGTCATTGCATGTGTACTTTTCCAAAACCACCTTGATCCCCTAGTGTCATTGCATGTGTTCTTTTCCAAACCACCTTGATCCCCATGACCACACACACTCCAGTGGATTCTATGATGCAACTTCTGCCACACTGGTGCAACAGTCCTTGTGGAAGTTTCTTTCCTATGTTATTTTCGCCTCTATGACCATGGTTTGAGACATGGAGTCCCTAGTGTCATTGCATGTGTTATTTTCCAAAACCACCTTGATCCCCTAGTATCACTGCATGTGTTATTTTCCAAAACACCTTGATCCACATTACAACACACACTCCAAAGGGATTCTATGATGCAACTACTGCCACACCGGTGCAACATTCCTTGTGGAAGTTGCTTTCCTATGTGTTTTTGTCTCTATGACCATGGTTTTACACATGGAGTACCTAGAGTCATTGCATGTGCTTATTTTCCAAAACCACCTTGATCCCCTTGTGTCATTGCATGTGTACTTTTCCAAGCCACCTTGATCCACATGAACACACACACTCCCGTGTATTTTGTGAAGCAACTTTTGTCACACTGGTGCACCATTCCATGTAGAAGTTGCTTTCCTATATGTTTTTGGTCTCTATGACCATGGTTTGAAACATGGAGTCCCTAGAGTCATTGCATGTGTTCTTTTTCAAAACCACCTTAATCCCCTACTGTCATTGCATGTGTTCTTTTCCAAACCACCTGGATCCACATGACCACACACACACCCATGTGGATTATGTGATGTATCTTCTGTCGCATTAGTGCACCATTCCACGTTTAAGTTGCTTTCCTATGTGTTTTCGGTCTCTGTGACCATGGTTTGACACATGGAGTCCCTTGATTCATTGCATATGTTCTTTTCCAAAACCACCTTGATCCTGTAGTGTCATTGTATGTGTTGTTTTACAAACCACCTTGATCCACATGATCACACACACTCAAGTGGATTCTATGATGCAACTTCTACCACACTAGTGCAACATTCCTTGTGGATGTTTCTTTCCTATGTGTTTTTCGTATCTATGACCATGGTTTGGCACATGGAGTCGCTAGTGTCATTGCATGTGTTCTTTTCCAAAACGACCATGATCCCCTAGTGTCATTGCATGTGGTCTTTTCCAACCCACCTGGATCCACATGACCACACACACTCATGTGGATTCGGTGATGCAACTTCTGTCGCACTAGTGCACCATTCCATGTTTAGGTTGCTTTCCTATGTGTTTTTGGGCTCTGTGACCATGGTTTGACACATGGAGTCCCTAGACTCATTGCATATGTTATTTTACAAAACCACCTTCATCTCATAGTGTCATTGTATGTGTTAGTTTCCAAACCACCTTGATCCACATGACCACACACTCCATTGGATTCTGATGCAACTTTTGTCACACTGGTGCAACATTCCATGTGGAAGTTTTTTACTATGTGTATTTGGTCTCTCTGACCATGTTTTGACACATGGAGTCCCTAGAGTCATTTCATGTGTTTTTTCTAAAACTACATTGATCGAAACCACATTAATCCCCTAGTATCATTGCATGTGTTCTTTCCCAAACCACCTTGATCCTCATGACCATACACACTCTACTGGATTCTGTGATGCAACTTCTGTCGCACTAGTGCAACATTCTATGTGGAAGTTGCTTTTCTCTGTGTTTTTGGTCTCACTGACCATGGTCTGACACATGGAGTCCCTAGTGTCATTCCATGTGTTCTTTTTCAAAAACACGTTGAACCCCTAGTGTCATTGCATGTGTTCTTTACCAAACCACCTTGGTCCACATGACCACACACACTCAAGTGGATTCTATGATGCAACTTCTACCACACTAGTGCAACATTCCTTGTGGAAGTTTCTTTCCTATGTGTTTTTCGTATCTATGACCATGGTTTGGCACATGGAGTCCCTAGTGTCATTGCATCTGTACTTTTCCAAAACCACCTTGATCCCCTAGTGTTATTGCATGTGTTCTTTTCCAAACCACCTTGATCCACATGACCACACACACTCCAGTGGATTCTATGATGCAACTTCTGCCACACTGGTGCAACAGTCCTTGTGGAAGTTTCTTTCCTATGTTATTTTCGCCTCTATGACCATGGTTTGAGACATGGAGTCCCTAGTGTCATTGCATGTGTTATTTTCCAAAACCACCTTGATCCCCTAGTATCATTGCATGTGTTATTTTCCAAAACACCTTGATCTACATTACAACACACACTCCAGTGGATTCTATGATGCAACTACTGCTACACAGGTGCAACATTCCGTGTGGAAGTTGCTTTCCTATGTGTTTTTGTCTCTATGACCATGGTTTGACACATGGAGTACCTAGAGTCATTGCATGTGCTTTTTTTCCAAAACCACCTTGATCCCCTTGTGTCATTGCATGTGTACTTTTCCAAGCCACCTTGATCCACATGAACACACACACTCCCGTGTATTTTGTGATGCAACTTTTGTCACACTGGTGCACCATTCCATGTAGAAGTTGCTTTCCTATATGTTTTTGGTCTCTATGACCATGGTTTGAAACATGGAGTCCCTAGAGTCATTGCATGTGTTCTTTTTCAAAACCACCTTAATCCCCTAGTGTCATTGCATGTGTTCTTTTCCAAACCACCTGGATCCACATGACCACACACACACCCATGTGGATTATCTGATGTAACTTCTGTCGCATTAGTGCACCATTCCACGTTTAAGTTGCTTTCCTATGTGTTTTCGGTCTCTGTGACCATGGTTTGACACATGGAGTCCCTTGATTCATTGCATATGTTCTTTTCCAAAACCACCTTGATCCCGTAGTGTCATTGTATGTGTTGTTTTCCAAACCACCTTGATCCACATGATCACACACACTCAAGTGGATTCTATGATGCAACTTCTACCACACTAGTGCAACATTCCTTGTGGATGTTTCTTTCCTATGTGTTTTTCGTATCTATGACCATGGTTTGGCACATGGAGTCGCTAGTGTCATTGCATGTGTTCTTTTCGAAAACGACCATGATCCCCTAGTGTCATTGCATGTGGTCTTTTCCAACCCACCTGGATCCACATGACCACACACACTCATGTGGATTCAGTGATGCAATTTCTGTCGCACTAGTGCACCATTCCATGTTTAGGTTGCTTTCCTATGTGTTTTTGGGCTCTGTGACCATGGTTTGACACATGGAGTCCCTAGACTCATTGCATATGTTATTTTACAAAACCACCTTCATCTCATATTGTCATTGTATGTGTTAGTTTCCAAACCACCTTGATCCACATGACCACACACACTCCATTGGATTCTGTGATGCAACTTTTGTCACACTGGTGCAACATTCCATGTGGAAGTTTTTTACTATGTGTATTTGGTCTCTCTGACCATGTTTTGACACATGGAGTCCCTAGAGTCATTTCATGTGTTTTTTTCTAAAACTACATTGATCGAAACCACATTAATCCCCTAGTATCATTGCATGTGTTCTTTCCCAAACGACCTTGATCCTCATGACTATATACACTCTACTGGATTCTGTGATGCAACTTCTGTCGCACTAGTGCAACATTCTATGTGGAAGTTGCTTTTCTCTGTGTTTTTGGTCTCACTGACCATGGTCTGACACATGGAGTCCCTAGTGTCATTCCATGTGTTCTTTTTCAAAAACACCTTGAACCCCTAGTGTCATTGCATGTGTTCTTTACCAAACCACCTTGATCCACATGACCACACACACTCAAGTGGATTCTATGATGCAACTTCTACCACACTGGTGCAACATTCCTTGTGGAAGTTTCTTTCCTATGTGTTTTTCGTATCTATGACCATGGTTGGCACATGGACTCCCTAGTGTCATTGCATGTGTTCTTTTCCAAAACTACCTTGATCCCCTAGTGTCATTGCTTGTGTTTTTTCCAACCCACGTGGATCCACATGACCACACACACTCATGTGGATTCTATGATGCAACTTATGTCGCCCTAGTGCACCATTCCATGTTTAAGTTGTTGTCCTATGTGTTTTTGGGCTCTGTGACCATGGGTTGACACATGGAGTCCCTAGACTGATCGCATATGTTATTTTACAAAACCACCTTGATCCCATAGTTTAAATGTGTGTGTTTTTTCCCAAAACTACCTTGATCCCCTTGTCTCATTGCATGTGTTATTTTCCAAACCACCTTGATCCACATGACCACACACACTCCATTGGATTCTGTGATGCAACTTCTATCACACTGGTGCAACATTCCATGTGGAAGTTTTTACTATGTGCATTTGGTCTCTCTGACCATGTTTTGTCACATGGAGTCCCTAGAGTCATTTCATGTGTATTTTCTAAAACTACATTGATCGAAACCACATTAATCCCCTAGTATCATTGCATGTGTTCTTTCCCAAACCACCTTGATCCTCATCACCATACATACTCTACTGGATTCTGTGATGCAACTTCTCTCGCACTAGTGCAACATTCTATGTGGAAGTTGCTTTTCTCTGTGTTTTTGGTCTCACTAACCATGGTCTGACACATGGAGTCCCTAGTGTCATTCCATGTGTTCTTTTTCAAAAACACCTTGAACCCCTAGTGTCATTGCATGTGTTCTTTACCAAACCACCTTGATCCACATGACCACACACACTCAAGTGGATTCTATGATGCAACTTCTACCACACAGGTGCAACATTCCTTGTGGAAGTTTCTTTCCTATGTGTTTTTCGTATCTATGACCATGGTTTGGCACATGGAGTCCCTAGTGTCATTGCATGTGTTCTTTTCCAAAACTACCTTGATCCCCTAGTGTCATTGCTTGTGTTTTTTCCAACCCACATGGATCCACATGACCACACCCACTAATGTGGATTCTGTGATGCAACTTATGTCGCCCTAGTGCACCATTCCACGTTTGAGTTGTTGTCCTATGTGTTTTTGGGCTCTGTGACCATGGGTTGACACATGGAGTCCCTAGACTGATTGCATATGTTATTTTACAAAACCACCTTGATCCCATACTTTAAATGTATGTGTTTTTTCCCAAAACTACCTTGATCCCCTTGTCTCATTGCATGTGTTATTTTCCAAACTACCTTGATCCACATGACCACACACACTCCATTGGATTCTGTGATGCAACTTCTATCACACTGGTGCAACATTCTATGTGGAAGTTTTTTACTATGTGCATTTGGTCTCTCTGACCATGTTTTGACACATGGAGTCCCTAGAGTGATTGCATGTGTTTTTTCTAAAACTACATTGATCGAAACCACATTAAGCCCCTAGTGTCATTGCATGTGTTCTTTTCCAAACCACCTTGATCCTCATGACCATACACACTCCAGTGGATTCTGTGATGCAAATTCTGTCGCACTAGTGCAACATTTTATGTGGAAGTTGCTTTCCTCTGTGTTTTTGGTCTCTCTGACCACGGTCTAGCACATGGAGTCCCTAGTCTTATTGCATGTGTTCTTTTCCAAAACTACCTTGATCCCCTAGTGTCATTGCATGTGTTCTTTTCCAAACTACCTTGATCCACATGACCACACACACTCTAGTGGATTCTATGATGCACTTCTGCCACACTGGTGCAACAGTCCTTGTGGAAGTTTCTTTCCTATGTTATTTTCGCCTCTATGACGATGGTTTGAGACATGGAGTCCCTAGTGTCATTGCATGTGTTATTTTCCAAAACCACCTTGATCCCCTAGTATCATTGCATGTGTTATTTTCCAAAACACCTTGATCCACATTACAACACACACTCCAATGGATTCTATGATGCAACTACTGCCATACCGGTGCAAAATTCCTTGTGGAAGTTGCTTTCCTATGTGTTTTTGTCTCTATGACCATGGTTTGACACATGGAGTACCTAGAGTCATTGCATGTGCTTTTTTTTTCCAAAACCACCTTGATCCCCTTGTGTCATTTCATGTGTACTTTTCCAAGCCACCTTGATCCACATGAACACACACACTCCCGTGTATTTTGTGATGCAACTTTTGTCACACTGGTGCACCATTCCATGTAGAATTGCTTTCCTATATGTTTTTGGTCTCTATGACCATGGTTTGAAACATGGAGTCCCTAGAGTCATTGCATGTGTTCTTTTCGAAAACCACCTTAATCCCCTAGTGTCATTGCATGTGTTGTTTTCCAAACCACCTGGATCCACATGACCACACACACACACGTGGATTATGTGATGCAACTTCTTTTGCATAAGTGCACCATTCCACGTTTAAGTTGCTTTCCTATGTGTTTTTGGTCTCTGTGATCATGGTTTGACACATGGAGTCCCTTGAGTCATTGCATATGTTCTTTTCCAAAAACCACCTTGATCCTGTAGTGTCATTGTATGTGTTGTTTTCCAAACCACCTTGATCCACATGACCACACACACTCCAGTGGATTCAATGATGCAACTTCTACCACACTTTTGCAACATTCCTTATGGATGTTTCTTTCCTATGTGTTTTTCGTATCTATGACCAAGGTTTGGCACATGGAGTCGCTAGTGTCATTGCATGTGTTCTTTTCCAAAACGACCATGATCCCCTAGTGTCATTGCATGTGTTCTTTTCCAACCCACCTAGATCCACATGACCACACACACTCATGTGGATTCTGTGATGCAACTTCTGTCGCACTAGTGCACCATTCCATGTTTAGGTTGCTTTCCTATGTGTTTTTGGGATCTATGACCATGGTTTGACACATGGAGTCCCTAGACTCATTGCATATGTTTTTTTACAAAACCACCTTCATCTCATAGTGTCATTGTATGTGTTTTTTTCCAAAACCACCTTGATCCCCTTGTGTCATTGCATGTGTTCTTTTCCAAACCACCTTGATCCACATGACCACACACACTCCATTGGATTCTGTGATGCATTTTCTGTCACACTGGTGCAACATTCCATGTGGAAGTTTTTTACTATGTGTATTTGGTCTCTCCAACCATGTTTCGACACATGGAGTCCCTAGAGTCAGTGCATGTGTTTTTTCTAAAACTACATTGATCGAAACCACATTAATCCCCTAGTGTCATTGCATGTGTTCTTTTCCAAACCACCTTGATCCTCATGACCATACACACTCCAGTGGATTCTATGATGCAACTTCTGTCGCACTAGTGCAACATTCTATGTGGAAGTTGCTTTCTTCTGTGCTTTTTGTCTCTCTGATCATGGTCTAGCACATGGAGGCCCTAGTGTCATTGCATGTGTTCTTTTCCAAAACCACCTTGATCCCCTAGTGTCATTGCATGTGTTCTTTTCCAAACCACCTTGATCCACATAACCTCACACACTCCAGTGGATTCTATGATGCAACTTCTGCCACACTGGTGCAATAGTCCTTTTGGAAGCTTCTTCCCTATGTGGTTTCGTGTCTATGACCATGGTTTGACACATGGAGTACCTAGAGTCATTGCATGTGCTTTTATTTTACAAAACGACCTTGATCCCCTTATGTCATTGCATGTGTACTTTTCCAAGCCACCTTGATCAAAATGACCACACACACTCCTGTGGATTCTGTGCTGCAACTTTTGTCGCACTAGTGCAACATTCTCTGTCGAAATTGCTTTCCTCTGTGTTTTTGGTCTCTCTGACCATGATCTAGCACATGGAGTCCCTAGTGTCGTTGCATGTGTTCTTTTCCAAGACCACCTTGATCCCCTAGTGTCATTGCATGTGTTCTTTTCCCAAACCACCTTGCTCCACATGACCACACACACTCCAGTGGATTCTATGATGCAACTTCTGTCACACTGGTGCAACAGTCCTTGTGGAAGTTTCTTTCCTATGTTATATTCGTCTCTACGACCATGGTTTGAGATATGGAGTCCCTAGTGTCATTGCAATCGTTATTTTCCAAAACCACCTTGATCCCCTAGTATCATTGCATGTGTTATTTTCCAAAACACCTTGATCCACGTGACAACACACACTCTAGTGGATTCTATGGTGCAATTTGTGCTACACCAGTGCAACATTCCGTGTGGAAGTTTCTTTCCTATGTGTTTTTTGTCTCTATGACCATGGTTTGACACATGGAGTACCTAGAGTCATTGCATGTGCTATTTTTCCAAAACCAGCTTGATCCCCTTGTGTCATTGCATGTGTACTTTTCCAAGCCACCTTGATCCACATGACCACACACACTCCCGTGGATTCTGTGATGCAACTTTTGTCACACTGGTGAACCATTCCATGTAGAAGTTGCTTTCCTATATGTTTTTGGTCTCTATGACCATGGTTTGAAACATGGAGTCCCTAGAGTCATTGCATGTGCTATTTTCCAAAACCACCTTAATCCCCTAGTGTCATTGCATGTGTTCTTTTCCAAACCACCGGGATCCACATGACCACACACACACCCATGTGGATTATGTGATGCAACTTCTGTCGCACTAGTGCACCATTCCACGTTTAAGTTGCTTTCCTATGTGTTTTCGGTCTCTGTGACCATGGTTTGACACATGGAGTCCCTTGAGTCATTGCATATGTTCTTTTCCAAAGCCACCTTGATCCTGTAGTGTCATTGTATGTGTTGTTTTCCAAACCACCTTGATCCACATGACCACACACACTCCAGTGGATTCTATGATGCAACTTCTACCACACTGGTGCAACATTCCTTCTGGAAGTTTCTTTCCAATCTGTTTTTCGTATCTATGACCAAGGTTTGGCACATGGAGTCCCTAGTCTCATTGCATGTGTTCTTTTCCAAAACTACCTTGATCCCCTAGTGTCATGGCATGTGTTCTTTTCCATCCCACCTAGATCCACATGACCACACACACTCATGTGGATTTTGTGATGCAACTTATGTCGCACTAGTGCACCATTCCATGTTTAAGTTGCTTTCCTATGTGTTTTTGGGCTATGTGACCATGGTTTGATACATGGACTCCCTAGACTGATTGCATATGTTATTTTACAAAACCACCTTGATCCGATAGTTTAAATGTATGTGTTTTTTTCCAAAACCACCTTGATCCCCTTGTGTCATTGCATGTGTTCTTTTCCAAACCACCTTGATCCACATGACCACACACAGTCCATTGGATTATGTGATGCATTTTCTGTAACGCTGGTGCAACATTCCATGTGGAAGTTTTTTACTATGTGTATTTGGTCTCTCCAACCATGTTTTGACACATGGAGTCCCTAGAGTCAGTGCATGTGTTTTTTCTAAAACTACATTGATCGAAACCACATTAATCCCCTAGTGTCATTGAATGTGTTCTTTTCCAAACCACCTTGATCCTCATGACCATACACACTCCAGTGGATTCTATGATGCAACTTCGGTCGCACTAGTGCAACATTCTATGTGGAAGTTGCTTTCTTCTGTGTTTTTTGTCTCTCTGACCATGGTCTAGCACATGGAGGCCCTAGTTTCATTGCATGTGTTCTTTTCCAAAACCACCTTGATCCCCTAGTGTCATTGCATGTGTTCTTTTCCAAACCACCTTGATCCACATAACCACACACACTCCAGTGGATTCTATGATGCAACTTCTGCCACACTGGTGCAATAGTCCTTGTGGAAGTTTCTTTCCTATGTGGTTTCGTCTCTATGACCATGGTTTGACACATGGAGTACCTAGAGTCATTGCATGTGCTTTTATTTTACAAAACGACCTTGATCCCCTTATGTCATTGCATGTGTACTTTTCCAAGCCACCTTGATCAAAATGACCACACACACTCCTGTGGATTCTGTGCTGCAACTTTTGTCACACTGGTGCACCATTCCATGTGGAAGTTGCTTTCCTATATGTTTTTGGTCTCTCTGACCATGGTTTGAAACATGGAGTCCCTAGAGTCGTTCCATGTGTTTTTTCCAAAACCACCTTAATCCCTAGTGTCATTGCATGTGTTCTTTTCCAAACCACCTGGATCCACATGACCAAACACACACCCATGTGGATTATGTGATGCAACTTCTGTCGCACTAGGGCACTATTCCATGTTTAAGTTGCTTTCCTATGTGTTTTTGGTCTCTGTGACCATGGTTTGACACATGGAGTCTCTTGAGTCATTGCATATGTTCTTTTCCAAAACCACCTTGATCATGTACTATCGTTGTATGTGTTCTTTTCCAAACCGCCTTGATCCACATCACCACACACACTCCATTGGATTCTATGATGCAACTTCAGTCACACTGGTGCAACATTCCATGTGGAAGTTGCTTACCTATGTGTTTTTGTTCTTTGTGACCATGGTTTGACACATGGAGTCCCTAGAGTCATTGCATGTGTTCTTTTCTGAAACCACATTGATCCACATGTTCATATACACTCTTGTGGATTTTGTGGTGCAACTTCTGTCACACTGGTGCAACATTCCATGTGGAAGTTTCCTTCCTATGTGTTTTTGGTCTCTGTGAGCATGGTCTGACACATGGAGTCCCTAATGGCATTGCATGTATTGTATTCCACAACCACCTTGATCCCCTAGTGTCATTGCATGTGTTCTTTTCCAAACCACTTTGGTCCACATGAGCACACACTCTAGCAGATTCTATGATGCAAGTGCTGCCACACAGGTGCAGCATTCCTTGTTGAAGTTTCTTTCCTATGTGTTTTTCATCTCTATGACCATGGTTTGACACATGGAGTCCCTAGTGTCATTGCATGTGTTCTTTTGCAAAACCACCTTGATCCCCTAGTGGTATTGCATATGTTGTATTCCAAAACACCTTGATCCACATGACCACACACACTCCAGTGGATTTTATGATGCAACTTTTGCCAAACTGATGCAACATTCCTTGTGGAAGTTTCTTTCCTATGTGTTTTTGTCTCTATGACAATGGTTTGACACATGGAGTCCCTAGTGTCATTGCATGTGTTCTTTTCCAAACCCACCTTGATCCCCTAGTATCATTGCATGTGTTCTTTTCAAAACCACCTTGATCAACATGAGCACACACACTCCAGTGGATTTTATGATGCAACTACTGCCACACCAGTGCAACATTCCTTGTGGATGTTTCTTTACTATGAGTTTTTCATCTCTATGAACATTGTTTGACACATGGAGTACCTAGAGTCATTGCATGTGCTTTTTTTTTCTAAAACCACCTTGATTCCCTTGTGTCATTGCATGTGTACTGTTCTAGGCCACCTTGATCCACATGACCACACACACTCCTGTGGATTCTGTGATGCAACTTTTGTCACACTGGTGCACTATTCCATGTGGAAGTTGCTTTCCTATATGTTTTTGGTCTCTAAGACCATGGTTTGAAACATGGAGTCCCTAGAGTCATTGCATGTGTTCTCTTCCAAAACCACCTTAATCCCCAAGTGTCATTGCATGTGTTATTTTCCAAACCACCTAGATCCACATGACCACACACACACCCATGTGGATTATGTGATGCAACTTCTGTCACACTAGTGCACCATTCCACGTTTAAGTTGCTTTCCTATGTGTTTTCGGTCTCTGTGACCATGTTTTGACAAATGGAGTCCCTTGAGTCATTGCATATGTTCTTTTCCAAAACCACCTTGATCCCGTAGTGTCATTGTATGTGTTCTTTTCCAAACCACCTTGATCCACATGACCACACACACTCCATTGGATTCTGTGATGCAACTTCTGTCACACTGGTGCAACATTCCATGTGGAAGTTTTTTCCTATGTGTATTTGGTCTCTCTGATCATGTTTTAAAACATGGAGTCCCTAGAGTAATTACATGTGTTTTTTCTAAAACTACATTGATTGAAACCACATTAATCCCATAGTATCATTGTATGTGTTATTTTCCAAACCACCTTAATCCACATGACCACACACGCTCCATTGGATTCTACGATGCAACTACAGTCACACTGGTGCAACATTCCATGTGGAAGTTGCTTTTGTATGTGTTTTTTATCTTTGTGACCATGGTTTGACACATGGAGTCCCTAGTGTCATTGCATGTTTTCTTTTCCAAACCACATTGATCCCCTAGTTTCATTGCATGTGTTCTTTTCCAAACCACATTGGTCCACATGATCATACACACTCTTGTGGATATTGTGATCCAACTTCTTTCACACTAGTGCAACATTCCATGTGGAAGTTGCTTTCCTATGTGTTTTTGGTCTCTGTGACCATGGTCTGACACATGGACTCCCTAGTGTCATTGCATGTGTTCTTTTCCAAAACCACCTTGATCCCCTAGTGTCATTGCATGTGTTCTTTTCCAAACCACCTTAATCCACATGACCACACACACTCTAGAGGATTCTATGATGCAACTGCTGCCACACTGGTGCAACATTCCTTGTGGAAGTTCCTTTCATACGTTTTTTCGTCTCTATGGCCATAGTCTGACACATGGAGTCTCTAGTATCATTGCATGTGTTATTTTCCAAAACCAACTTGATTCCCTAGTGTCATTTCATGTGTTCTTTTCCAAACCACCTTTGTCCACATGACCACACACACTCCAGTGGACTCTATGATGCAACTTCTGCCACACTAGTGCAACATTCCTTGTGGAAGTTGCTTTCATGTGTGTTTTTGTCTCTATGACCATGGTTTGACACATCGAGTCCCTAGTATCATTGCATGTGTTCTTTTCCAAAACCAACTTGATGTCCTAGTGTCATTGCATGTGTTCTTTTCTAAACCACCTTTGTTCTCATGACCACACACACTCAAGTGGACTCTATGATGCAACTTTTGCCACACTTGTGGAAGCTGCTTTCATCTGTGTTTTTCGTCTCTATGACCATGGTTTGACACATCGAATCCCGAGAGTCGTTGCATGTGTTTTTTTCCCAAAACCACCTTGATCCCATTGTTTCATTGCATGTGTTCGTTTCCAAGCCACCTTGATCCACATAACCACATACACTCATGTGGATTCTGTGTTGCAACTTCTACCACACTGGTGCACCATTCCATGTGGAAGTTGCTTTCCTATGTGTTTTTTGTCTTTATGACCATGGTTTGACACATCGAGTCCCTAGAGTCATTGTTTGTGTTTTTTTCCAAAACCACCTTGATCCCCTTCTGTCATTGCATGTGTTCTTTTCCAAGCCACCTTGATCCACATGACCAAACACACTCCCGTTGATTCTGTGATGCAACTTCTGTCACACTGGTGCACCATTCCATGTGGAAGTTGCTTTCCTATGTGTTTTTGGTCTCTATGACCAGGATTTGAAACATGGAGTCCCTAGAGTGATTGCACGTGTCCTTTTCCAAAACGACCTTGATCCCCTAGTGTCATTGCATGTGTTCTTTTCTAAACCACCTTTGTTCTCATGACCACACACACTCTAGTGGACTCTATGATGCAACTTTTGCCACACTTGTGGAAGCTGCTTTCATCTGTGTTTTTCGTCTATATGACCATGGTTTGACACATCGAATCCCTAGAGTCGTTGCATGTGTTTTTTCCCAAAACCACCTTGATCCCATTGTTTCATTGCATGTGTTCTTTTCCAAGCCACCTTGATCCACATAACCACACACACTCATGTGGATTCCGTGATGCAACTTCTACCACACTGGTGCACCATTCCATGTGGAAGTTGCTTTCCAATGTGTTTTTGGTCTCTATGACCAGGGTTTGAAACATGGAGTCCCTAGAGTCATTGCATGTGTCCTTTTGTAAAACGACCTTGATCCCCTAATGTCATTGCATGTGTTCTTTTCTAGCCACATGACCAAACACACACTCATGTGAAATCTGTGATGCAAGCACTAGTGCACCATTCCACGTTTAAGTTGCTTTCCTATGTGTTTCTTGGCTCTGTGACCATGGTTTGACACATGGAGTCCCTAGAGTCATTGCATATGTTCTTTTACAAAACCACCTTGATCCCGTAGTGTCATTGTATGTGTTCTTTTCCAAACCACCTTGATCCACATGACCACACACACTGCATTGGATTCTATGATGCAACTTCTATCACACTGGTACAACATTCCATGTGGAAGTTTTTTCCTATGTGTATTTGGTCTCTCTGATAATGTTTTGACAAATGGAGTCCCTAGAGTAATTGTATGTGTTTTTTTCTAAAACAACATTGATTGAAACCACATTAATCCCCTAGTGTCATTGCATGTGTTCTTTTCCAAACCACCTTGATCCTCATGACCATACACACTCCAGTGGATTCTGTGATGCAACTTCTGTCGCACTAGTGCAACATTCTATGTGCAAGTTGCTTTCCTCTATGTTTTTGGTCTCTCTAGCCATGGTTTGACACATGGAGTCCCTAGTGTCATTGCATGTGTTCTTTTCCAAAACAACCTTGATCCCCTGTTGTCATTGCATGTGCTCTATTCCAAAACACCTTGATCCACATGACCACACACACTCCAGTGGATTCTATGTTGCAACTTCTGCCACACTAGTGCAACATTCCTTGTGGAAGTTTCTTTCCTATGTGTTTTCGTCTCTATGACCATGGTTTGACATATGGAGTCCCTAGTGTCATTGCATTTGTTCTTTTCCAAAACCACCTTGATCCGCTAGTATCATTGCATGTGTTCTTTTCAGAACCACCTTGATCTAGTGGATTCTATGATGCAACTTCTGCCACACCGGTGCCACATTCCTTGTGGAAGTTGCTTTCCTATGTGTTTTTCATCTATATGGCCATGGTTTGATACATGGAATCCCTAGAGTCACTCCATGTGATTTTTTTCCAAAACCACCTTGATCCCCTTGTGTTATTGCATGTGTAATTTTCCAAGCCACCTTGATCAACAGGACCACACACACTCCCGTGGATTCTGTGATGCAACTTTTGTCACACTAGTGCACCATTCCATGTGGAAGTTGCTTTCCTATATGTTTTTGGTCTCTATGACCATGGTTTGACACATGGAGTCCCTAGAGTCATTGCATGTGTTCTTTTCTGAAACCACATTGATCCCCTAGTTTCGTTGCATGTGTTATTTTACAAACCACCTTGATCCACATGATTATACGCACTCTTAAGGATTTTGTGATGCAACTTCTGTCACACTAGTGCAACATTCCTTGTGGAAGTTTCTTTCCTATGTGTTTTTGGTCTCTATGACCATGGTCTGACACATGGAGTCGCTAGTGTCATTGTCTGTGTTCTTCTCTAAAACCACCTTGATCCCCTAGTGTCATTGCATGTGTTCTTTTCCAAACCACATTGATCCACATGACCACACACACTCAAGTGGATTCTATGATGCAACTGCTGCCACACCAGTGCAACATTCCTTGTGGAAGTTGCTTTCCTACGTGTTTTTCGTCTCTATGACCATAGTATGACACATGGAGTCCCTAGTATCATTGCATGTGTTCTTTTCCAAAACCAACTTGATGCCCTAGTGTCATTGCATGTGTTCTTTTCCAAACCACCTTTCCCCACATGACCACACACACTCCACTGGACTCTATGATGCAACTGCTGCCACACTGGTGAAACATTCCTTGTGGAAGCTACTTTCATATGTGTTTTTTGTCTTTATGACCATGGTTTGACACATCGAGTCCCTAGAGTCATTGTTTGTGTTTTTTTCCAAAACCACCTTGATCCCCTTCTGTCATTGCATGTGTTCTTTTCCAAGCCACCTTGATCCACACGACCACACACACTCCCGTTGATTCTGTGATGCAACTTCTGTCACACTGGTGCACCATTCCATGTGGAAGTTGCTTTCCTATGTGTTTTTGGTCTCTATGACCAGGATTTGAAACATGGAGTCCCTAGAGTGATTGCACGTGTCCTTTTCCAAAACGACCTTGATCCCCTAGTGTCATTGCATGTGTTCTTTTCTAAACCACCTTTGTTCTCATGACCACACACACTCCAGTGGACTCTATGATGCAACTTTTGCCACACTTGTGGAAGCTGCGTTCATCTGTGTTTTTCGTCACTATGACCATGGTTTGACACATCGAATCCCTAGAGTCGTTGCATGTGTTTTTTTTCCAAAACCACCTTGATCCCATTGTTTCATTGCATGTGTTCTTTTCCAAGCCACCTTGATCCACATAACCACACACACTCATGTGGATTCTGTGATGCAACTTCTACCACACTGGTGCACCATTCCATGTGGAAGTTGCTTTCCTATGTGTTTTTGGTCTCTATGACCAGGGTTTGAAACATGGAGTCCCTAGAGTCATTGCATCTGTCCTTTTCTAAAACGACCTTGATCCCCTAATGTCATTGCATGTGTTCTTTTCCAGCCACATGACAAAACACACACTCATGTGAAATCTGTGATGCAAGCACTAGTGCACCATTCCACGTTTAAGTTGCTTTCCTATGTGTTTCTTGGCTCTATGACCATGGTTTGACACATGGAGTCCCTAGAGTCATTGCATATGTTCTTTTACAAAACCACCTTGATCCCGTAGTGTCATTGTATGTGTTCTTTTCCAAACCACCTTGATCCACAAGACCACACACACTCCATTGGATTCTATGATGCAACTTCTATCACATTGGTACAACATTCCATGTGGAAGTTTTTTCCTATGTGTATTTGGTCTCTCTGATCATGTTTTGACAAATGGAGTCCCTAGAGTAATTGCATGTGTTTTTTTCTAAAACTACATTGATTGAAACCACATTAATCCCCTAGTGTCATTGCATGTGTTCTTTTCCAAACCACCTTGATCCTCATGACCATACACACTCCAGTGGATTCTGTGATGCAACTTCTGTCGCACTAGTGCAACATTCTATGTGGAAGTTGCTTTCCTATATGTTTTTGGTCTCTATGACCATGGTTTGACACATGGAGTCCCTAGAGTCATTGCATGTGTTCTTTTCTGAAACCACATTGATCCCCTAGTTTTGTTGCATGTGTTATTTTACAAACCACCTTGATCCACATGATTATACGCACTCTTACGGATTTTGTGATGCAACTTCTGTCACACTAGTGCAACATTCCTTGTGGAAGTTGCTTTCCTATGTGTTTTTGGTCTCTCTGACCATGGTCTGACACATGGAGTCGCTAGTGTCATTGTCTGTGTTCTTCTCCAAAACCACCTTGATCACCTAGTGTCATTGCATGTGTTCTTTTCCAAACCACATTGATCGACATGACCACACACACTCCAGTGGATTCTATGATGCAACTGCTGCCACACCAGTGCAACATTCCTTGTGGAAGTTGCTTTCCTACGTGTTTTTCGTCTCTATGACCATAGTATGACACATGGAGTCCCTAGTATCATTGCAAGTGTTCTTTTCCAAAACCAACCTGATGGCCTAGAGTCATTGCATGTGTTATTTTCCAAACCACCTTTGCCCACATGACCACACACACTCCATTGGACTCTATGATGCAACCGCTGCCACACTGGTGAAACATTCCTTGTGGAATCTACTTTCATATGTGTTTTTTGTCTTTATGACCATGGTTTGACACATCGAGTCCCTAGAGTCATTGTTTGTGTTTTTTTCCAAAACCACCTTGATCACCTTCTGTCATTGCATGTGTTCTTTTCCAAGCCACCTTGATCCACATGACCACACACACTCCCGTTGATTCTGTGATGCAACTGCCACCTTTGGTGCACCATTCCATGTGGAAGTTGCTTTCCTATGTGTTTTTGGTCTCTATGACCAGGATTTGAAACATGGAGTCCCTAGAGTGATTGCATGTGTCCTTTTCCAAAACGACCTTGATCACCTAGTGTCAATGCATGTGTTCTTTTCCAAACCACCTGGATCCACATGACCACACACACACTCATGTGGATTCTATGATGCAACTTCTGTCGCATTAGTGCACCATTCCACGTTTAAGTTGCTTTCCTATGTGGTTTTGGTCTCTGTGGCCATGGTTTGACACATGGAGTCCCTAGAGTCATTGCATATGTTCTTTTACAAAATCACCTTGATCCCGTAGTGTCATTGTATGTGTTCTTCTCCAAACCACCTTGATCCACATGACCACACACACTCCATTGGATTCTGTGATGCAACTTATGTCACACTGGTGCAACATTCCATGTGGAAGTTTTTTCCTATGTATATTTGGTCTGTCTGACCATGTTTTGACACATGGAGTCCCTAGAGTCATTGCATGTGTTCCTTTCTAAAACTACATTGATCGAAACCACATTAATCCCCTAGTGTCATTGCATGTGTTCTTTTGCAAACCACCTTCACCCTCATGACCATACACACTCCAGTGGATTCTCTGATGCAACTTCTGTCGCACTAGTGCACCATTCCACGTTTAAGTTGGTTTCCTATGTGTTTTTGGCCTCTATGACCATGGTTTGACACATGTTGATGGGGATATGCCAAATGGGATATACCCAGCAGGACGTTCTAGCTGAGTCAAAGGTTTAGTGAATGGGCCTGCAGGACGGCGACTGGAAGACGACTGAGGAAAAGGCCTGGAGATTGGAGACTAGAGGCCCAGAGGTGAACTCGAAGCCCAGTCGAATTAGGTCAACGCCTCTGATTCCATACCTTGTTTGGCTGAAACTGTAACCCTAGCGAGGTGCCTCCTATATATACCTTCCTAGGGTACTCTAAGGACTTACGTTCCATCATACACCCCTTCGAGCGACTCGCTGCTTAGACGCCGAGCTCGCCGCCCCTGTAACTCGCTCTCCATCAATCTAATCTAGCAGGAGTAGGTCTTTACCCTCCGGGGGGCGAACCTGGATAAACCCATGTGCATTCGCCCCCATCTTGCACCGAAGATGGCCGCAGTCGAACCGACGGTGATGCTGATCGTTGGCGGATCACCACCGCGCCGCGATCTGCTCCCAGCGAAGCAGGTCCGATCCATCAGGAATCTCACCTCCTAGTACGAGTCGACCGCGAGCAACGTGGCCGAGACCAACAACGCCGTGGATGACCCCAACTCCGCGACCCCTTCCTCGGATGATGGATCCATCACCGCAGAATCACGGGAGGACTCCATCACGCGGGTCCCCAAACCTAAGGACTTCGAGGACTCCTCAATCCTTGGGATCTTCGATTCCGACTCCGGCTCGGAGTCCCCCGATGACTTCCGAACCAGATCCAATTGCTTCAACGCGATCTACATGGCGGGCAGCATGGTCGCCCCGCTAGATCCATTCTCCACACCAATCCCTCCAACCACGACGGCCACGGAGGTGGAGGAAGCCCGCCTGCGACTGGAGGAGGCGCTGCGCAAGGAGCTAGCCAAGCGCAAGAAATTCCGCCTCGAGCGGGCAATGGTGAAGGAGCTGTCGCTCTACCACCAGCGCCGCATCAGGCCTCGCCTGAACTCCAACGTCTAGGGCCGCGTCCTAAACTTCAATGATGAGAGCGACCCCGCAAACGCGGCTGAGCGTGAGTACTGCGAGAATGCACCACCAGGTGGCGGCAATCGACCACGACCCGGCGCACCGGCGACTGGGGCCCCGCCACCACCCATTGGACACGCGGCCCCGCCAGACCAAGCGCGGATCATAATCTCGCCACAGGCCCACGACGCCAATGGACTCCCACTGTACTCCACCCCGATGGACAATGTCGTCGCGGGCGACGCTGCAGTTGCGAACCTCGACATCCAGGGAGAAGGCACGCTGTACATCCAATATGCCAAGGCCCTACTCGCCAGGGCTGTTGAGCAGCAAGCCGCGGGGGCGGATGTATTCCCCCTCCTTGGCAAGCAGGGCGGCCTCAAGCGGTCACCCAACCATCACCAAGGCTGTGACCTGCCCACTACCGCAGCCCCTGGAGAACTAGCCACAAGACGCTAACCCTGCGCTCTCCACCAACGAGCCACGTTTGGTGAACAACACGGTCGCCGCCAACGCGCAACCCATCGATGCCCAAACGCACATCGTCAACAACCAGGGTTGGAGGGCGCACCAGCCCAACGACTTGAGGCACACCCTCACCAACCGTAGTGACCATGAACCCAGGGGCTCGCTCAGCCGAGTCGGTCACCAGTGCTTCAGAACGATGATCCGAGGCGAGAAGTACCCTGCAAATTTCAAGGCACCCAAGGAGATCGAAAAGTACGATCCAACGTACGATCCAGCGGTCTGGCTGGACACATACCTCATGGCGATGGGAATCGCCGGCAACACCAACCTGCTAGCCGCTCGCTACCTCCCCGTGATGATGGCGGGTGCGACCCGTCAATGGATCAACACCCTCCCTGCTGACAAGATCGACTCGTGGGAGGAGATGCGGGACGCCTTCGTCAGGAACTTTGAAGGCTCCTACACCCACGTCACCACCATCGAGGACCTGGAACGATGCATCCAGGGACAGCGCGAGTCGACCCACCACTGGATCCAAAGGTGGTAGGATCTATGGATCAACGCCTCCGGCATCCACCCTGACACGGCGATACACTGCTTCAAGAACGCTTGCCGGTACGAACCTCTGGTCGCCAAGATCAAGAGGGTCTACCGGAAGATTGACAACATCCCAGACCTCCTCGAGATCTCCAAGCGCTACGTGGAAGAGTACCCCAACCAGGACTCTAACAACGAGTCAGGAGGAAGACGTCGTGTTAGCGCCCACGACAGCGGGCGACAGTGCGACATGCGCTACAACAACACTCGCATCACTGGCAAGCGCCGTGGTGATGGGCGAGTCGACTTCGTCGCCAATGCCGGCTACGGTCAACGCGATCCGATGAACTTTCGCCGCGATGGATGAAACTACCACACCAACAAAGTGATGTGGCTGTGTTCCAAAACCACATTGATCCCGTAGTTTCATTGCATGTGTTCTTTTCTGCACCACCTTGATCCACATGACCACACACACACATGTGGATTCTGTGATGCAACTTATTTCACACTGGTGCAACATTCCATGTGGAAGTTTCTTTCCTATGTGTTTTTGGTCTGTATGACCACGGTTTGACACATTGGGGCCCTAGAGTCATTCCACGTCTTCTTTTCCAAAACCACATTGATCCCCTAGTTTCATTGCATGTGTTCTTTTCCAAACCACCTTGATCGACATGATCATACACACTCTTGTGGATTCTATGATGCAACTTCTGCCACACTGGTGCAACATTCCTTGTGGAAGCTGCTTTCCTATGTGTTTTTCATCTCTATGACCATGGTTTGACACATCGAGACCCTAGAGTCATTGCGTGTGTTCTTTTCAAAAACTACATTGATCCAAACCACATTAATCCCCTAGTGTCATTGCATGTGTTCGTTTCCAAACCACCATGATCCTCATCACCACATACACTCTAGTGGATTCCATGATGCAACTTCTATCACCCTGGTGCAACATTCCTTGTGGAAGTTGCTTTCCTACATGTTTTTCGTCTCTATGACCATGGTCTGTCACATGGAGTCCCTAGTATCATTGCATGTGTTCTTTTCCAAAACCAACTTGATGCCCTAGTGTCATTGCATGTGTTCTTTTCTAAACTACCGTTGTCTACATGAACACACACACTCTAGTGGACTCTATGATCCAACTTCTGCCACACTTGTGGAAGCTGCTTTCATATGTGGTTTTCGTCTCTATGACCATAGTTTGACACATCGAGTCCCTAGAGTCATTGCATGTGTTTTTTCCAAAACCACCTTGATCCCCTTGTGTGATAGAAGTTGCATCACAGAATCCACTAGAGTGAGTGTGTACATGAGGATCAGGGTGGTTTGGAATAGAACACATGCAATGACACAACATTCCATGTGGAAGTTGGTTTCCTATGTGCTTTTGGTCTCTTTGGCCATAGTTTGACACATGGAGTCCCTAGAGTCATTACATGTGTTCTTTTCCAAAACCATATTGATCTCCTAGTGTCATTGCATGTCTTCGTTTCCGCACCACCTTGATCCACATGAACACACACACTCATGTGGATTCTGTGATGGAACTTCTTTCACACTGGTGCACCATTCCATGTGGAAGATGCTTCCTTATGTGTTTTTATTCTCTTTAACCATGGTTTGACACATGGAGTCCTTACAGTCATTGCATGTGTTCTTTTCCAAAACCACCTTGATCCAAATGCACATTGATCCCCTGGTGTCATTGCATGTGTTCTTTTCCAAACCACCTTGATCCACATGACCACACACTCATGTGGATTCTATGATGCAACTTCTGTCACACTAGTGCACCATTCCATGTGGAAGTTGCTTTCCTATGTGTTTTTGATCAAAGTAGCAGCTCACCAAATGCAATAACACCTCGGAGGAAAAACCCAATCTAGATACCGCAACAATCAATGCAACTTTTGGGTATGGAGGTCGAGTAGGCCTAGGAGGTGGTCGGGGATGAGGCCGTGGAACTTCCAGAGTCCAAGGTAGAGGATACCAGCAACCTGGCAAAACCTACTCTAGGGCCGACAATGCCAATAATCCGTGTGTGCATCACCCGGATGGTAACGTGGGATCGTCCCAAACCAATGCTGAGTGTCGTTTCAATGATGACATCAAGAAATTCGAATCCGCTAGCTACAGGGCCAAGCGACGACCATGAAAGAAAAATTCTGACAAAAAGAAAGAATCCAAGGAAGATTCTGACATGGAGACGGCAGAAGATTCAAACCCCAAGTCAGATGGGAAGAAGACCTTCCCAACCAAGAAAGACACTTATGTCACCTTCCTTGGATCCCAACCACCAAGGTCAAAAAGGCAGTAATGCATGAGCTCAACGCAACTATTCTGGCTGTCGCCCAGTTTTTTGATTGGTCGGAAGTAACAATCACTTTTGACAGAGGCGACCATCCGCCTAAGCTACACATGCGAGGAAAATACACTCTAGTCGTCAATCCACTCATTGATGGCTATGGCTTCTCCAAGACCCTCATGGATAGCGACAGCAGCATCAACATCATCTACGTCGGACAACTCTGTGATTTTTCACGGAGTTGTCCCTAGAATACAACCGAATTCTCTAGGAGAGATCACTTTGGATGTCACCTTCAGAACTCCAAAGAACTACTGGATGGAAGCACTTTCCTTGGAAGTGGTCTCGTTCAAGAGTGCATACCACGCTATCTTCGGGCGTCTGGCTTATTGGGCCTTGATGGCTCGCCCTTGTTACATTTACAATATGTTGAAAATTCTAGGTCCCAATGCCGTCATCACAATCCAGGGAGAACCAAAGAAGGCACGAGAATGCAAGGACGGAAATGCTGCCTTTGTTGAGGCCATACTACACGCTCAGGAGTAACAAGAGATCAAGAAGAACATTGACCCGTTCGAGATGCCCGCAACGAAGAAGGAGGTGACCAAGCCAACTCTAGAGTTCAAGACATCGGAAGATACAAAGCCAACGTCATTGAAGGATGATGATCCCTCCAAGGTGTCCCAGATAGGGGTAGGTTTAGACCACGCATAAGAAAACACGCTCATCAATTTCCTCAAAGTTAATAGAGATACCTTCGCATGGCAGCCATCTGACATGACTGGAGTACCTAGGGAACTTACCAAGAACAGTCTAAATGTATACCCAAACGCTAAACCCATCAAACAGTCCTTACAATGTTTCGGCGATGAAAAGCGCAGAGAAATAGCTAAGGAACTAGCCTGGCTCGAGTTAGCCAGATTCATAGAAGAGATCATCCATACTGATTAGTCAACCAAAAAGGACACTGATACGTTGCCCAAAAAGGACACTGATACGTTGCTAACGTATCCATAATTTTTGATGTTCCATTCTTGGTTTTATCTACTTTCTTATGTTTTGTCCACACTTTGGAATATTTTTCATATGATTTCTTGGACTAACCTATTAACAAGAGCCATAGTGCCATTTTTGTTTTTCTGTTTTTGGTTCCAGGAAAGTCAGAAAATGAATATTCTTGGAATTGGATGGGACACAAGCCAAAGTCAGTTTTTCACCGAGGGACACCAGGAGCCAGAATACGAGACGGAGAGGGGCTAGGGGGCCACCACACAACAGGTTGCGCGGCCCAGCCTGGCCCACACCAGGGGGTGGTCTGGCCACCTCCGGCACCCCCTCAGCCTCTCCTTTCGCCTATATATTGCCTCCAATACAGAAACCCTAAGTACCCAATCAAAATTCCACGAAAGAGTCTGTAGCCGCTGTCATCTCCATCCCTAGATCGGGAGGGATCTGAAGCTCTTCCTGGCACCCTGCCAGAGGGGAGAATTCACCCTGAAGGTCTTCTTCATCACCATGCAAGCCTCCGGTGTGATGCTTGAGTAGTTCATCTATGGACTACAGGTCCATGTAGTAGCTAGATGGCAGGTTCTCCTCCTTTGTGCTATCATGTTTAGATCTTGTGTGCTCCGTTCATGATCAAGATTATCTATTTGTAGTTCATACATGTTGTGTTTGCGGGGGTCCGATGGATATTGAGATGCTATTTCAGAATGATTATTGATTCTATCATGTCTTTGTTATTTGTGATCTTGCACTCTTTCCGTTGTTAGTAGCTATCTTAGCCAAGTAGATGCTAGCAACTCCAAGAGTTAGTATTTATGCTCGATAGTGGGTTCATGCCTCTAGTAAACTGGGGAAGTGACAGAAATCTCTAAGGTACTAGATGTGTTGTTGCTACTAGGGAGAAAACAACAATCCTTTGTTCATAGAACAATCATATTGTTTACTTTACACGAAATGCATAATGCAATTATCCGTTGCTTGTAACTTAATACCGGAGGGGGTTCAGATGATAACCTTAGGGTGGATTATTAGTCATAGATGCAGTTGGATTACGATCTATGTATAATGTTGTAATGCCCAATCAAGTCTCAAAGGAGTCAAGATGAGTAGTATATGCTTGTATGGTTTCTCGATGTTTTTCAATTGCCGCGCTGTAATTTGTTCACCCAACATGTCATCTATCTTAAGGAGAGCCACCACTAGTGAACTATGGACCCCAGTCCTTTCTTTTACCATCAATCTACAATCAACTATTTACTGCTTTCTGTTTACTTTCTGCAAACTATTATTTTCTTCCACTCGATACGTTTAATCCTTTGTTTTCAGCAAAACTAGTGAGATTGACAACCTCACTGTATGTTGGGGACATAGTTCTGCGGCTGTGTTGTACAGGTCCCCACGTTGCTGATGACACCGGTAGTGCGCCCTGCCAAAGTCCAGCTAGCAACACCTTTGAGGTGTTTCCTTGCTCCTACTGGATTGATAACCTTGGTTTCATAACTGAGGGAAACTTACTGCTGGGCTCATCATACCTTCCTCTTGGGGTTCTCCAACGAGCTCATTATTACACGAGTCAGCAGACACCACTGATTTAAGGATGTGTTTTGATTATACTACCTTGAAAAAGGCTTGTCCCAAAGATCTGTTTACACTGCCTAGAATTGATCAAGTTATTGATTCGTTAGTAGGCTCGGAACTCCTATGTTTTCTTGACACATATTCCGTATATCATCAAATTCAGATGAAGGAGTTAGACCAAATAAAGACTTCGTTCATCACACCATTCGAAACCTTATGCTATGTAATGATGACTTTTGGGCTAAAAACGTAGGAGCTACATACCAGTGTACTATGCAGCGTTGCCTCCAGGATCAAATCAGATGCAATGTACATGCATATGTGGATGACATAGCTTTGATGTCGAAAAAGAAGGAAACACTAAATTCCGATTTGGAGGAAACATTCATCAATCTACGAAAATACAACATAATGCTTAACCTGAAGAAGTCTTTCTTTGGAATACCAACCGAAAAATTGTTATGTTTCATTGTGTTGAAAAGTGGCATAGAAGTGAACCGTGACAAGATAAAGGCTATACTTAACATTTCTAGGCCAAGTCGCCTAAAGGATGTCAATGACTAACTGGTTGCATTGCTGCAGTCAGTCGGTTTGTAAGCTAGCTCGGCAAAAGAGCCGCACCACTATACAAACTCTTGAAAAAGACCAAAAAATTCGTCTAGACTCATGAAGCTGGAGCTACACTTCAGGATCTAAAAGTCGTACTCTCGTCCACCCCTATTCTTGAAGCACCGGAGCCACAAGAACCGATGTTGCTATACTTAGCTGCGACAAACAGGGTCGTCAGTGTTGTCATGGTGGTGGAACCGCCAGAAGAAAAATAGGAACACCTAGTGCATCGTCTGACTTATTAACTCAGCGAGGTCTTGGCTGAATCTAAGCAAAGGTACCTTCATTACCAAAAGTTAGCCTATGGTGTATTCTTCGCATCCAGGAAGCTATGACATTATTTTCAAGAGCACAAGATTACTGTGGTGAGCACAACTCCCGTGGGAGATATAATCAACAACAGCGATGCCACAGGACGAGTCACTAAGTGGAGAATTGAGCTAGCAACTTTTGATATTGAGTATAAACCACGTACATCAATCAAATCGCAAATTCTCGCTGACTTTGTTGCTGATTGGACAAAGACAGTCGAAAACATAGGCCTCCCGGAGACGGAAGTTTGGACCTTACACTTTGACGGGTCTAAAGTGCTCGGGGGCTGGTGTGGTGCTCAAGTCAGCTCAAGGTGATAAATTGTTCTATATATTACAAATTCACTTCGCATCGATAAATAACATTGCCGAGTATGAAGCCCTGCTATGGAATTTGAATCGCAAAGGACATCAGCATTCGCCGACTAATATGTTACAAAGATTCGGATTTAGTTGCTCAGCAAGTTTCAGATATCTGTAACACCAACAAGCACATGGCAGCTTATAGAGCCATCGTGGATGAGTTATCTAAATCATTCGAAGGATTTGAAGTCCAACATATTCGAATGTAAAAGAGGAAGAAGATTGTTATGGGTCTCCTTGTGAATTTACCCTTAGAGTGGCCCGATCTTCACAGATTTGAGGCGGGGAGTGGGGGAACACGTGATGAACATGATGAACTCAACTCTAATGCAAGGTAAGGATACGAACACACGCCAAAACACACCCGATTTGATTTGCTCCCGTTGGTTCGAACAAACAATCCAATAGAGTCCTCTACGAGAGACCTTGCAGTAGAATCACCAAAGGAGAGATCGGCAAGCGGATGATAGAATACAAACCAATGAGAGAGTAGCAACCAAGTAGAATCCCAAAGGGGAGAGACCAAGCACTAGTAGAATCCTTGATGGGGAGAGACCAAACACTTGAGGAGGGTCTTGACGACTTGGAGAAGGGCACCGACTCCAAGGCCTTGTACAACTCATAGATGTACTATTGAGAGGGGGTTCCCATCCAAGGTTAGGCACATGCCTCAATTAATCATCATATCTAGGGTTTACATATGGAGGTGGGGGCATATATATAGGCCAGCCACTAAAACACGGGAAATTTGGGCATAAAAGGGAGTTTTGGGGCGTTACATGGGCTGAGACCCAACTCTCAAGCGTCCAGGCCTGGTGTGACCGGTAGTACCGGTGTTGACATCCGGTACCGGATGGCGGTAGTACCATCTGCCGGGACGGTGGTTCTGGTGCTGGCATCGGGTATCCAGGTGCGGTAGTACCGGTCAGCAGGGCGGCAGTACCGGTCTTGGGTACCGGGGAGGCTTGGCTTGGGGTGCGCTTGGCGTCGGGTCGATCCAGTAGTACCGGTGCGGGAACTTGTAGTACTGGTAGAAGCCAACAACGTCTTCTTGCGTCTTCTCTTCTAGGCCTCTTGCTTCGGCGTCTTGGCTCCAGGTTCATCCTTGTTGCATCCTCTTGGCATCATGGTCATGGACCTAGTAATGTCATGTGCATTTGTCTCAAGTAGGTTTCCATTCACATGATAACCAAGGTAAGGTTAGGTGTGGAAGGAATTCACCTTTGGGGTGATGGTTTCCATGGCATGAGGTGGACCAATGGTGATTGCCATATGTTGGGACGCATCATCTCTCCCCGCTTGAAAACGAGTCTACCTCGACGATGTTCTTTCATCATGCAAGGAAGGATGTGCGCCCTTGGCCTTGTTCTTGGACACGGACGGATCACCGGTATCGAAGCCATTCTCAAACATGTTGAAGATCTTGTGGAACTTCTTTCCATCATGTTGTGGTTGGAGATCTTGTAGCATGATCCTTGGAGGTGGTAGTCTATCTTGGGTACCTTGCAAAACCGACAACAAAGAGAGACAATTGTATGAAGGATTATTAGTATGGGTCACGCTCCAATCTATCCTCTCACATTTGGTGGCTTGCGTCGTGGCACTAATGATTTTTCCACTCATTTTTGGCTTGTGTCACTAACTCTCTTGTTGTTGCTTCACTCTCTCACCGCTCATCTCACAAGGGTCCTTAGCTTGCTTTATCTTTTGCACGGATGTCATGTTGGATGCGATAACTTGGCTTGGCATCATGGGTTGGAGAACTAATGTCTTGTCGTTCCACTTGAAGGAGTATTAGTTAGTGGAACCATGATGTATAGCTCTCCTATTGTATTGCCATGGTCTCCAAAGTATCATGTGGCACACGGACATTAGCACGACATCGCACTCGACAGTGTCTTCATATGGGTCAATCTTGAAGGAGACGTGGACCTTTGATGTTATTTTGAGTACTCCATTGTCATCAGGCCATTTGACATGTTAGGGATGAGGGTGCTCTATGCATGGCAACTTGAGTTTCTCACAAAGCTCCGTACTTGCAAGCTTGTGTCAACTACCTCCATCAATGATCACTTTTATGGCCTTGCCATCAATTCCGGCACGATGTCAAGACTTCAGCTATGACAAGTGCGGGGCCTGGATCATGCTCGCATACATGGTTGTCATCCTCTTGCATTGTGGCTACCCTTGCAATTGCTCTTTGAGTTACAGCTTCATATTCCTCTTCACTCATATGACTTCTGACCTTTCACTCCACACTTTAAGCAAGTGACTTGACTATCTGATGTCGTGTTGGAGGAAGGTGTTATCATGCTCTTTTCTTGCTTGGATGAGCTTGGTGCTTGGTTTGTTTGCTTGTTGGAAGAATTTGCATTGACAGATGCAAAGTATGCCTTAGACTTCTCATAAGCATTCTCTTTTTGCAAGTGGTGCCCGGCTTTGGTAGGTTGATTGAGGAGCTCTGTGATTTTCTTGTATGGTTGAAGATCAACAATATTCCTTATTGGGCGTCTCAAACCGTTGAGGAACCTTGCTATGGTTTGCTCTTCGAGTTCTCTCACATTAGCTCGCATCATGGTTTTCTCTATTTCTTTGTAGAACTCTTCAATTGACTTGGTTCCTTGCTTCAAGTTTTGTAGCTTGTCGAATAAATCTTGGCGATAATGCTTGGGGACGAATCTCTTGTACATCACTTCTTTCATCTTAGTCCAAGTTTCAATTGGAGGTTCATCTTGCTTCTCATGATTATTTTGGAAGTCTTCCCACCAAACATTTGCATAGTCCTCAAACTCAAGGGATGCCATTGCAACTTTCTTCTCTTCGGAGTAGTTGTGTAATCGGAAGATTTTCTCAACTTTGAGCTCCCAATCAATGTATGCATCAGCGTCTTCTTCTCCCTTGAACTTGGGCATAATGAACTTGATCTTCCCAAACATGCCCTATTAATGTTCATGGTGGTAGTTGCGGCAATCTTGCCTTATGCTCGCTTCACTTGGTGCATGTGGGGGAGGAGGAGGAGCTTGGTTGTCTCGAGGAGGCAGTCGAGGAGGAGATTGATGCGTAAAGTCTCTTCTACGCCTTTGCTCGGGATACTTTCCATTCATTGGTTTTTGATGATGATGGTGGGGTTGAGCGTAGCAGTTGTTGCATCTCGCGCGGTGTGCATCCTCATCATCGTCACTTGTATCACATTGCAGTGCTGGATAGGCTTGTTGTTGTTGGTGATGGTCATGGTTTGGGTGTTGGCGCCTATCAATGCGGTTGTCTTCACTATGGCGTTCTTGTTCTTGCGAATGTGGTGGCGCTTGTACAATCACTTGTTGTGGAGGGAGACCATGTTCTTATTGGTGTTACAGATGCGCATGGTTATCATGGTGCCGATGACGTCTTGCGCGGTGCAGTTGTTGAGCTTGTGGATAAACCGCTTGTTCATGGTGATGATGAGCTTGTTGTTCCCCATTGTGGTGGTGGGGTTCTCCCTGATGAGAGTGGGAGCGCGAAGTGTCGCCATGACGACTTGAGGAGCGCGCGTGAGACGAACTTGCCGAGCTTGAATGTCCATGACGGTTGCCAAGATTGGCAATAGCTTGGTGAAGAGCTTGGAATTGAGCATTGTGTTCCACTTGACGTTGTCGGTCACAGTAGTCGAACTCTCGAAAAGTTTCATCAAGCCGGTTCTCCAGCCTCTCAAATTAGGCATGGAATTCTTGGTGTTGCGCCCATAAGTTGTGGCGCGTGGCGAAACCATCTTGGTTGCTGAAGTTGCCATATCCGCTTTCTCCGCTTTCCCTAGACATGTCGTATGACCACAATTGAAAGGAAGGGTGGTATTGGTCGTATGGTATGTGCTACCTGTTGGAGATATGCCCAAGAGGCAATAATAAAGTAGGTTATTATCATATCTTCATACTTATGATAAATGTTTACATTCATGCTATAATTGTATTAACAGGAAACATTAATACTTGTGTGATTTGTAAACATAAAAGAGTCCCTAGTAAAGCCTCTTGTTAAACTAGCTTGTTGGTTAATATATGATCATTGTTTCCTGATCATGAACATAGAGATGTTATTAACAACAGGGTCATATCATTAGGAGAATGATGTGATGGACATACTCCTATAGATAAGCGTAGCATAAAGATCAAGTCATTTCAATAGTTCAATTGCTATATGCTTTCTGATACATAGTAACCTAATTCCTTCGACCATGAGATCATGCATATCACCTTTACCGGATGGATGCTTTGATGTCATCAAACACCACACCGTAACAGGGTGGCTATAAAGGTGGCATTGAGTGTTCGGAAAGTATTGGTTGAAAAACATGGATCAAGAGTGGGATTTGTCCATCCACATGACGGATAGATATTCTCTGGGCCCTCTCGGTGAAATGTCATCCAATTAGCTTGCAAGCATGTGACTTGGTCACAAGGGATCACATATCACGGGAACGAGAAAAGAGTACTTATCGATGCGAGGTTGAACTAGGTATGCGGAGATACCGACGATCATAACCGGATAAGTAAACTATCGTGAGACAAAGAAATTGGTATCATATGTAAGTGGTTCATTCGATCAAAGTAATGTAGAAATATGTAGAGCCATATGAATTTCCAGATTCCTCTATTGGTTATTGTTAGGAAGTGTCTCGATCATGTCGCATAATTCACGAACCGTAGGGAGACACATAAGGATTGACGTTGTTTTGAGTAGTTATGGTATTATGAGAAGAGACCGAATGTTGTTCGGGTCTCGAATGGGATCCGGGATATCACGAGGAGATCCGGAATGGTCAGGAGAATAAGATTCATATAAGGAAAGTCCCATTTCGGAGTTGGGGAATGTTTCAGGTGTTTTCATCGGGAACATTCTAGAAGGTCCCGGAATGTCCGGCACTCCGGAGGGGGGAAGGGTACATGAATGTGTCATTGTAAGTTGGAATGATTGCATCATGTACTAGGTGTCTTCGCTGTCCAAAATAAAGGATTTATTTAAATCCTAAATTGAAAAGTCAAACGGCTAGTTTGAAAGTCAATCGGCACTTTTGGGACGTGGGAAGAGAGGCGGATTGGTGGAGGCGAATTGGAGGAGGTTCCTCCTTGGCGGCGCCCCTCCAAGCCGAGTTGGGGAGGGACTCCCCTCCCCTTGGCGGCCAGCCCTCCCACCTATATAAGGAGGGGCAGGGCTCCCTCCTAGCACACACAAGTTCCTATCTTCTACCTCCGGTTTAGAGCCGTTTTGGTTTAGAGCTTCTAATTGCTTTAGCCAGCGGTTTAGAGCCTTCTAATTGGTTTAGAGCCTTCTAATTGGTGTGTCTAATTACTAGACCACTAATAGCCTCTCTCATAAGCTCCACCATACTACTTTTGGCTTAAGGCGAAGCCTCAAGGATCTCCCTCTACTTCCGGTACCACGCCGTTGTCTTTTAGGAATCGCGAGGAGAGTGCTACAACCTCCGCTGCCTGCTGGAACAAGGGAGAGGAAGGTCTTCGTCGAGTACCGAACGTGTGACCGACTGCGGGAGCGCTGCCGGAACGTGGCGCTGGAAGGATCGTCTACGCGATCTTGAGATCGGAAAGAGTACGACTACATCACCCACGAGAATCTGCTCTCGTTAACCGCTTTGGAATCTTCGAGGGTGAGTTCCACTATCGACTCGTTGCTACAATCTAGTAGATAGATCTTGGCTTGTTTGTTTGTATGCGATAGAAATTTTGTTTTCCATGCTACGAACCCCTACAGTGGTATCAGAGCCGTTTCTATATGTAGATCTGTTGCGCGAGTAGAACACAATGGTCATTGTGGGCATTGATGCTTTTATTGTAGATTGCTTTTTTTTTGTACTTTGCATCTTGCGGTATGTTGGGATGAAGCGGCCCGGGCTAACCTTACATGACATCGTTCATGAGACTTGCTCCACGCTTGACATGCAACTTGTATTGCATAAGTGGCTTTGCGGGTGCCTGTTTCTCCTAGCATAGTAAAGATCCAATTTACAACGGGTGATCAACAATGCTAGTATCAATGTTGTGGTTCTTGTTCGTAAGTTAGAACGACACTTATTGAAAGCCCCAAACCACGTAAAATATGCAAAGAAAGTAGAAGCGTCTAACTTTGTTTTGCAGGGGTGTGCAGTGATGTGATATGGCCATGATTGTGATTATATATGATGTATGCAATGTTCCTTATTGTAAGTCGGCAACCGGCAGGAGCCATATGGTTGTCTTTAATTTCTGTTAAGACCTTCGTGTCTATTCAAAATAGTTGTAATAGTTGAAGCTGGTGGACGACAACCATGAAGAAGCGTCATTGACCTTGATGCTATGCCGGTGATGATGGAGATCATGTTCGTGCTTGAAGATGGAGATCGGAAGCACAAAGAAGAAAGGCCATATCATATCACATATTATGAATTGCATGTGATGTTAATCCTTTATGCATCTTGTATTGCTTAGTAGACGGTAGCATTATAAGATGATCCCTCATGCACATAAATTTCAAGTTCTAAAGTGTTCACCCTTAGTATGCACGTTGCCAAAGCTTGTCGCTCAAGCACCACGTGATGATCGGGTGTCTTTGATTCCGCTGGTGAATACAACGTAAGCAAGCCAGATTTGTATGCGGTAGCTAAGGTTTGATCTTGACGAGCCTAGCATGCAGACATGGCCTCGTGAACACGGATTACGAAAGGTAGAGCATGAGTCATATAGTAGATGTGATGAACATGTTGATTGTTCGCCATTGAAGCTATATCAACTCTCGTGATGATCGGTTTTGATGTGGTGGATTTGGTTCGGTGATCACTAAAACAATGTGAGGGATATTGTTTTGAGGGAGTTCACCTAGATTAATTTAATTATTAATTAGAACTCAATTTATCATAAACTAAATCAAAGTGAATTTGCATAGTTGTTGTAGTCATTGGCATCCGTTTACCACCTTAAGCTTAGTTATAATTGAGATGATAGAACTATAGAATTCTGGTTAGTTACTTTCGAACTGGTATCGTATTGTTTTGAAGTGTTAATCTAAAGTTTAAAAGTCCTATTGCAAACTTTCAGTAAGTTCCGGTTACTCCATGAAGTTTAATAATTGGTATTAAATCAAGAGTAACAATTCCAAATGTTAGTATATAAGTATCATGTTTGTCTCCATGATTCTTGATATTCAAAGATTGTCTTAATATCAAGGTTATCTAGGATCTGAAAGAGTTGTTTCAGAAACCATGATGTGTGGAAGATATTGTGATATCTGAAACAAAGTTTTGGTTACAACATGATAGAGTATAATATGGCAAAGTTCATGTTCTCATATTTTGATGAGAATTTGCAAAAGGTTGGAGACACTAGTTGTCCTAATCCTCCAAAAGGTTTTGGATAGCAACATTATACTCATAATTCATCGTTATAAGCTAAAAGTAGCTTGATCATGGACGATTCCATGATAAAATGAATATTTGATGTAGGTAAAATGTTTACTACACCAAGAGATTACTAAAGAAAGGAATTTGGAAGAACACCAAACATTTGATGATGGTGATCTACTTCAAAGTGCAAGTCCAAAGACATTTGTATTTAATTATACACGCTTTGGATTATGTGTCATATGTATGACTCCACTATTGATGTTGATAGATTCTTTCAAACAGAAAAGGAAATACTGAAAGAGAATCTCATAAATATATGGCAGAAAAGAAAAGACTAGAATTGTTCAGTTTAAGTATATAGATGATATACGTGTTATGGCTATATTCTTTGCTTATTAAACAATGTGGTTCTTAAGTATTTGATACTGAATTTGTTGGTGTGAATCGTCATACGAAACAACACAATTCATGAACTACAATGGCCTAAGTAACTAGCAAAAGAATATGTGATGATGTTCATCGAGAACAAAATAAAGGGTTATTGTGTTGCTCGTTAAACATCAAAGCTTGCCTTCAAGATTTGTTTTATCAGGTATTATGAGAACAAAAGGGTTGTTCAAATAATTGCCGTAATCCATAGAAGATGGATGATTCGCAAATCTCATTGGAGACATCACATCCATAAAACTAGTGCTAAAAATGTCGAAAGACAAATTGATTGAAAGATCACTTAGGAAGTGACATCGCCGTTTAAATTATTGGAAAGAAAACATGAAGAAAATCCATATGGATGGAATTTTGGAGTCTATTTGATTTTGATCAAATGACGTTTGTGAAACTTTCCTAGAGATAATTGAAACTTCGTTCATAGGCCAAAAGGGAACGAAAGACTAGCTTATTGGAACTTGTGCATATTGTTGTACGAACTCCATTATGTGTAGTCAAGAGCGATGGATTTCAACTTCATATGCTTTCTCCGAAAATTTGAGTGAATATGTGAATATTTACTTAATAAGGATGAAGTGTGAAATATTTGAAAAGTTCGAAAGATTTTCAAGATGAAGTGCAAAATCATTGTAACAAGAATATAAATAGTTTATGATAAGATCATAAAGGAAGATATTTAAGTTATAAGTTTAGCATAATACCTAAGATTTAAGGAATCGGTCCGTGGATTTGCATTTCCAAACACCATAAGAGTATGGAGCGTTAGAGATATGTAATTGAACCTTGTTTGACATGGTAAGATCGAAGGTATAATTCATAAAACTGCTATTATATTTTAAAGATTAAAAGCTTTAGAGACTACCGTTTTCCACTAAAAGAGCTCCATCATAATCCGCTGAAATGACACCATATAAGGTTATGGTTTGGGATAAAATCCAAGTAGTCCTTTCTTAAACATTGGTATGCTATGCATAAGAAAGATGTTTGCAACCAAAGTCGGATAAACCTGTCTTTGTATTACTGTTAAGTATTCCTCCATAAACACCGGAGACAAAAGTGTTTGTCACTTAGAACGTCAAGTTTCTTTGAGAAGGAATTTTTCGTGAAAAGATGAGTGGGAGGACAATAGAACGTTGATAAGGTTAAAGGAACCTTAGCTATATGTGCAAAGTTACATAAGACCGAAAAGTGTTCCGGAAGCAGCAACAATGCTCATGGCTCACGTGCCTCAAAGGTTGTGGTCACGGAGGTCTAAAGTTTCTATTGAAACAAGTAGGTCGGATGAACAATCAAATACCAAGATTTGAGGGTTGAATCATTATTTGAGAATAATGAACCTACTACATGCAAAGAAGCGATGATGGGCCCTGACTCCGTCAAATGGCTTGAAGCCATATAATCCGTGATAGTTCCATACACGAGAAATCAAGTTTTGAACTTGAAGGACCCTCGAAAAAGGTGTAAGACCTTGCAGTTGTGTTTGGATCTATAAAGAAGTAGACATGGATGTTTCACATCTATGAAATAGTCGACATGTTGGGAAAGAGTTCACAACAATGTTCAAAGGTTGTATATGACAAGATTTGATCTTTCATAGAGATTTTTAGTCTAGACGGATTAATGTAGCAACCACTACATATAATTTGTTATGTGGTAGTAGAATAAACAAAACAAGTTCTTCTAATAGAATGGTTACGTAGGACGTGTGCATGACATGGTCCAAAGGGTTTTGTTAATTCAAAGGATGCTAAAAGCATATGCAAACTTCAATGGTTGAAGTAAGCATAGCGGAGTTGGAATCTTCACTATGATGAAACTGTTAAAAGAGTTTAATTTCATCGGAGACAATGAAGATGCTTGCATTTGCAAGAAATTAAGTGGGAGCGCTAAGACATGTTTCTAATACATTATGTGGAAGACATATTGTTGATTGGAAATAATGTATCTTTTATTAACACATATTAAGAATTTCATCCCGATGAAAGACTTAGGCAAAACACAAATATTTGGCATCAATAGACGCTAATATGGTTGTGCCAGAAGTACATAGACAAGATATTGAATGAATTCAATATAGAAACTACAAGAAAGGTTCTTGTTGCACAGAAAGGATTGAAAGAGTTCAATGTTGATGATATATTCAAGTGTATTGGCACTTGGTAAGTGAAACAAAGATTCAAGTATAGATTGATACTTGATGTATGAAATCACAAAGAGTATTTATATCAATCATCTTGTGATATGTACAAATCCAGATATGTCCTATGCTATAAATATTATGAGCATATACCAGAATGATTCATAAGATGATCATTGGACAATAGTAAGGATATTCTTATGATCTTTTGGAAGAACTAAGAGTATATTATTTGTAGAAGTGACAAATAGATGGTTAGTTCATTGTAAAAGTACTACATTGATACTAGCTTTGTCACAAAGTACAAATTTAGTTTATCTCAATCTAAACTAAGGGTGGCACAATATAATGGAAAGTGAGTTCCATAATGGATTTGGATGAGTTCCAAAGTTAAGACATTGTGACAGATACTACAACAAAAGGCTAAGTATATGACTGCTATTATAGCAGCAAAAGAGGGCATTTGTGTCAAGTAGTTTGTTATCAAACTAGGTGTAGTTCACAGCGGGATAATACTATGAAGATATATTGTGCGACAATATTATCAACATGTTTTAACCCCAAAGAACTAAAGGTCACACCGAAAGACCAAATTTATACAAAGCCATCTCATTAGAGAATGAGTGATCGTGAGGCGCAAAGACATGCAATTACACACGGACACGAAGTGTCGGATCCGGAGATCAGTTGACCACTAGCAATCGTGTACATACAACACGGAAAACCATAGGTGTTGAATACACAAAGGTTTGAAACTAGATTATTGACTCTAGTGCAAGTGGGAGACTGGAGATATGCCCAAGAGTCAATAATAAAGTAGGTTATTATCATATCTTCATACTTATGATAAATGTTTACATTCATGCTATAATTGTATTAACAGGAAACATTAATACTTGTGTGATTTGTAAACATAAAAGAGTCCCTAGTAAAGCCTCTTGTTAAACTAGCTTGTTGGTTAATATATGATCATTGTTTCGATCATGAACATAGAGATGTTATTAACAACAGGGTCATATCATTAGGAGAATGATGTGATGGACATACTCCTATAGATAAGCGTAGCATAAAGATCAAGTCATTTCAATAGTTCAATTGCTATATGCTTTCTGATACATAGTAACCTAATTCCTTCGACCATGAGATCATGCATATCACCTTTACGGATGGATGCTTTGATGTCATCAAACACCACACCGTAACAGGGTGGCTATAAAGGTGGCATTGAGTGTTCGGAAAGTATTGGTTGAAAAACATGGATCAAGAGTTGTATTTGTACATACACATGACGGATAGATATTCTCTGGTCCCTCTCGGTGAAATGTCAACCAATTAGCTTGCAAGCATGTGACTTGGTCACAACGGATCACATATCACGGAGCGAGAAAAGAGTACTTATCGATACGAGGTTGAACTAGGTATGCGAGATACCGGCGATCATAACCGGATAAGTAAACTATCGTGAGACAAAGGGAAATTGGTATCATATGTAAGTGGTTCATTCGATCGCAAAGTAATCGTAGAAATATGTGGAGCCATATGAATTTCCAGATTCCTCTATTGGTTATTGTTCGGAGAAGTGTCTCGATCATGTCCGCATAATTCACGAACCGTAGGGAGACACACTTAAGGATTCGACGTTGTTTGAGTAGTTATGGTATTATGAGAAAGAGACCGAATGTTGTTCGGAGTCTCGAATGGGATCTGGGATATCACGAGGAGATCCGGAATGGTCCGGAGAATAAGATTCATATAAGGAAAGTCCCATTTCGGAGTTGGGGAATGGTTCCGGTGTTTTCATCGGGAACATTCTAGAAGGTCCCGGAATGTCCGGCACTCCGGAGGGGGGAAGGGTACATGAATGTGTCATTGTAAGTTGGAATGATTGCATCATGTACTAGGTGTCTTCGCTGTCCAAAATAAAGGATTTATTTAAATCCTAAATTGAAAAGTCAAACGGCTAGTTTGAAAGTCAAACGGCAATTTTGGGAAGTGGGAAGAGAGGAGGATTGGTGGAGGCATTGGAGGAGGGTTCCTCCTTGGCAGCGCCCACCAAGCCGACTTGGGAGGACTCTCCTCCCTTGGCCGGCCAGCCCTCCCACCTATATAAGGAGGGCAGGGCTCCTCCTAGCACACACAAGTTCCTATCTTCTACCTCCGGTTTAGAGCCGTTTTGGTTTAGAGCTTCTAATTGCTTTAGCCAGCGGTTTAGAGCCTTCTAATTGGTTTAGAGCCTTCTAATTGGTGTGTCTAATTACTAGACCACTAATAGACTCTCTCATAAGCTCCACCATACTCGCACCGGCTTAAGGCGAAGCCCTGCGGGATCTCCCCTCTACTTCCGGTACCACGCTGTTGTGCTGCCGGAATCGCGAGGAGAGTGCTACAACCTCCATTTTCTTGGAACAAGGGAGAGGAAGGTCTTCGTCGAGTACCGAACGTGTGACCGACTGCGGGAGCGCTGCCGGAACGTGGCGCTGGAAGGATCGTCTACGCGATCTTGAGATCGGAAAGAGTACGACTACATCACCCACGAGAATCTGCTCTCGTTAACCGCTTTGGAATCTTCGAGGGTGAGTTCCACTATCGACTCGTTGCTACAATCTAGTAGATAGATCTTGGCTTGTTTGTTTGTATGCGATAGAAAATTTTTGTTTTCCATGCTACGAACCCTACACTACCTTCCCTCACCAAGTCAAAAATTGGAAATGTTGTTCTTGCCGAGAGCAAAGAAAATTGTTAAGGGTCAACCTCGAGGATGGCCCGATCTTTCACGAATGCCATTCAAATTGAGGGTGAAGTGCGTGGGAAGGAGACAGGGGATGAACGTGACGTACTCACGCACGAAGAACACGATGAACACACTCACGCAAAACCACAATACACACCAATAGCTCACGCCAATAGTGACCGATCCGGCGCAATCCCAAGGATCAGCGTCGAGCGTCGGGCTCTCTCGAATCGGCACGGCGAGTAGGGGGTCTCGGGGAGATCTTGGTATCTTGGCAAAGGGACTCGGATGCCAAGGCCTTGTACAACGAGGGAGGCGTGATGAAAACTCCAACGAGGTTTGTGATATTTGGTGCTCCTCTATCAAAGTAGCATGAGGCAAGAACTAGATAGATCCACAAAGGGGTGTCCACTGATTCCAAATATCATGCCTAGGGTTTACAATAGAAGTGGGGGACTATATAGGCCAACCACCAGTTTAGGGGTAGTTTAGGAAATAAAGGGTAAAGTCTGGACGGATTTGGGGTTACATGGGCCGAAGGACCAAAAGGCTTTTAACATGCTTGTCTCACTTACACCAGAGACTCTGGTGTCTGGGGGCTAGAGATTCCGGGGTGGCCGGAGACTCCAGGGTGGAGCTCAGTCTCCGGGGCCGACTCGAGGGCGGTGTATAGAGAGTTCCAGGGTGGGGCTCAGAGTCATGGCCGGAGTCTTGGGGTGGAGACTCTAGGGTCAGAAGCTGGAGACTCCGAGTTAGTTGGGCCCGAGACTCCGAGGTGCACGGCAACTCTAGTGGTGGCATTGCTCTCCGGTGAAGACTCCATGGGGGTGTACTGAACGCTCCTAGCAGGGGTCTGGAGTCCAGGACAGAGACTCCGGGCTTCAGCTCCAACAACTTCTTATTCTCGTCCTTCTCTTTCTACTTCATCTGTGGGGGCTTCATAGCTGATAATGCACAGTGTAGTAGCATGAAGTAGTAATCCATCCAAGGATGTATCAAAGTCATAGGAGGAGAGGAGCGAGTTAACCTTAGCTTGTAGTAGTTTAGCTCGAGCTCGAGTCATTGGTCCACTTGGGGGACTTGGTAGTGTAGATGTAGGGACGTCCGTAGGACGGGCTGCATTAGCTCCCCCCCATGGGAAAGAGTCGTCCTCGAATCTTCATGGTTATCATCTTGAACATATCCATGGTATGCGAAAGGTCCTTGACATTCAATGTATTGCTCACAAGGTACTTAAAGATCGAGATGTCTATGATGTAGGCGTTGTTGTTGATTCTCTTGAGGACCTTGAATGGACCATCTCCTCTTGCTTTGAGCTTGGAATCATGTTCTTTGGGGAAGCGGTCCTTGCTCAAGTGTATCAACACAAGGTCACCTTCTTCAAAGATCATCTCCTTCTTTTCTTGTTTAACCTTGAAGTTTCGCAAAGTACTTGTTGTTCGATAGTAGCTCTTGTTTCTTCGTGAAGCTTCTTCATAGCTTGTGCAGTACTTTCAATGTCCATGTTGGAGCGCTCATGGAGAGGTAGTGGGAGGATGTCAAGCGCGGTGAGGGGATCGAAACCGTAGACGGTCATGAAGGGACTCATCTTGGTTGTAGAGTGCTTGGCTCGATTGTAGGCGAACTCAGCATGGGGAATGCATTCCTCCTAATCCTTCAAGTTCTTCTTGATCAACACACAAAGGAGAGTACCGAGGCTTCGGTGAACAACCTCGGTTTGGACATCGGTTTGCGGGTGTGATGCGGAGGATAAGAGTAGCTTGACGCCGAGCTTGGCCTTGAGGGTCTTCCACAAGTAGCTCATGAAATTGACGTCGCGGTCGGAGACGATTGTTCTTGGCACACCGTGAAGGCGGACGATTTTGTTTGAAAAACAAATTGGCAACATGTGAAGCATCGTCGGTCTTATGGCACGGTATGAACTATGGCATTTTGGAAAAGCGATCCACAATGACAAATATAGAAATATGACCATGCTTAGACCTAGGCAATCCTAACACAAAATCCATGCTAATGTCGGACCAAGGTGCATGAGGAATAGGCAATGGCATATAAAGACCATACAGGTTAGCTTGCGAGTTAGCTTGAACACATGTTGTGCATAGTTTAACATAGAGCTCCACGTCTCGCTTCATCTTGAGCCAATAGTAATGAGTGGCGAGCATGCCCAATGTCTTATCATGGCCAAAGTGACCCATGAGGCCTCCACCATGTGATTCTTGGAGAAGTCCAAGGAGAGACGCGTGGCGGTGGTCGTTCTAGCTTCTAAGTAAACAAAAAATAATTATAACGCCGATACATGTGCCATGTTTTGTCACGTCAATACACTGGGTAGGGGGTGTTGTCCTATCCACGGTGCCAATGCTGCAAACCTACGTGACAGCCACCCCGCCTAAGCGACGGGAGCGACATAACGACGAGAACTGAAAGGGGGGGCCAACTTGACGCTCATTAGCCTGATTTTTTTTATTGAAACGTAAAGTCGAATTCATGCCTAAAAAGACCCTCTGAGTATTTGTCACACCAACTGTAGTCATCCCGGCTGATTTCAGGGAACTTGGGTACCGCGTTGCCTGTACACCCCAACTTTCGGGCCGCAAAATGATATTCTCCATAGATAGGCCCCCTAGCAGCTAGGAGGCGAGCAATAAGCGAGCCAAGGTTGTACCGAGTATCATTGTTGAGCGCAGCAGCAAGGAAGGCTAAATGATAGTTGGAGATATTACTTGTGTTCTCCCTACCAAGTATGCTAGTAGCAAGATAATATGCAAAGTATCTAAGAGCAGGGAGTTGGATGTTTCTTATCTTTCCGCGTTGCGCCACGCGGTCATCATCATTGGTCACCCTTCGGTAAAGCTCCAACAAATCAACGGGTCGCCCTTGAATTTTCTTCACGTTTCCTGTCATGCTTACACCTACAACACTGCAAAATCTTTCCAATGTCATGGTGAAGGGCAGGTTATAAATTTTGAAAGAGATAGTTGATTGATAAGGCGTGTTAGTAAATGTGAAGCTCTCAACAAAGGATTTGGTGAGCATAGCGTATTGCTCACTCTCATCTTGAATATAAGAGGTCAAACCAACCCTCTCAATCAGTAGCAAGAAATCATTAAGAATCCCTGTAGCTTGTAAGAAAGTAAAACAAGGAAAAGTAGATGGGTGAGCATCCCCATCATCCCTTTCATTACCAATACGTGTTGCAATGAGATCTTCGTTGTATGATGGCCTGAACTGAGAGGCTGATCTTGAGGGCCTCAACCTCCTAGGTGCATCCCTCTCAAATATCTCTCCAAAGGTATGGTTGTTCATGCTTGATATTCAGAGAACAAGTGCTCCAAATTTCAGCAACAAAGATGGGCTGAGCAAGGAGATCGAAAAATTGAGAGAAAGCACAGCAAGAACGCGATTTTGAGCAATGAACTGGAGCTTACTCGGGAGAGAGAAGAATGTGGCAAGTGAGAGAGTGAGTGAAGGGCCAGGGGTGGCCCACACCATGCCATGGCATCACCTAGGGCAGGCCATGCCACCAGGTGGTGAGCCTGCCTGGTGGGTCCCCCTGGTACCTTCCAGGCACTTCTTAGCCCCTTTTTTCACGTAAAAATTTAATATGAATTTTCTGGAATTTTTCGAGACACTTTATTTTTGGGCATTTTTCAGGTATAGATGAATGATTTTCTAACAGACATAATTTTTTTGGAAATGATACAATGACAAAACAAGGCTAGAACTACAGGAGTTCTAAGACACTCTAACATGCAAGCAACTTAACAACAAAAAGGAAAACTAAACGAAAGAAAAAACTAAAATGGATAGAATAAAAGTAAACGGAGATAATCACGGTGAAAACATTGTTTTGTTCAATGAAATCCTTTTGTTAACAAGGTTGGTCAGCTCTTGTTACCAAAACAATTTCATATGAGACAAAACTTTGTATTCCACCAATGATTATGTGACCTCAACCTTGATAGCAATGGTCCCAATCATAATGGTTTCAAATTTTTCTCTTGGTATGGGACAATATATTTCTCCAACTTGAATGCCCTCAACATGTTTAATAGAATTCAAGCCGTAAGTCCTTTCAATCTTCTTGGGGAAATAGATAGTATGTTCCTTGTCATTAACATTAAAGGTCACCTTTCCTTGATTACAATTAATAATAGCTTCTGTAGTATTAAGGAAAGGTCTCCCAAGAATGATAGACATATTATCATCTTCAGGCATTTCAAGCACAACAAAATCAGTTAATATCAAGCAATTATGAGCCACTTGAACAGGTACATCCTCACATATACCAACAGGAATAGTGGTAGATTTATCAGCCATTTGCAAAGATATATCAGTTGGTATCAGTTTTTCTAGTTGAAGTCTCTTATAGAGAGAGAAAGTCATAACACTAACTCTAGCTCCCAAATCACACAATGCAATGCTAACATAACTATTCTTAATAGAGCAAGGGATAGTTGGAATCCCTAGGTCTCCAAGTTTCTTAGGAACCTTACCATTAAAGGAATAATTAGCAAGCAAAGTAGAAATTTCTTTATTAGGGATCTTCCTTTTATTTGAGACAATATCCTTCATATACTTTGAATAGGGAGGCAATTTAATAGCATCAATCAAAGGAATTTGCGGGAATAAAGGTTTCATCCACTCACAGAACTTATTATAGTGTTCATCTTCCTTTGACTTGTGTTTCTTATCAGGGAAAGGCATAGGTTTTTGGACCCAAGGCTCTCTTTCACTACCATGTTTCTTAGCAACAAAATCCTCTTTAGTGTATTTAGTATTATTAGTGTGGTTTTCAGGTTCTTCTTCAACTTTTTCTGTATCAGGAACATCATTTTCTTCATTACCACTTTCAGTTTCAGCATCAGAGATAGATATACTATTAGGATCTATAGCAGGTTCAGAGAGTTCTACAGTAGTTTTATGTTTCTTTTTCCTTTTCTTACGAGTAGAGCCACTATTTTCAGCTTGTTGAGAATCTTTCTCAATTCTTTTGGGATGCCCCTCAGGATATAGAGGATCCTGGGTAGCAGCACCACTTCTAGTTCTAATTTCATAAGCATGTTTTTCTTTAGCAGCATTAACAAGGAAGTCTTTCTGTACTTTAATGAGTTGATCTATTTGAGTTTGAAACATTTGAAAGTGTTTAACAATCATTTTAACATCATTAGAGGTTCTTTCCACAATATCTTTTAACTAAACAATAGCACTAGAGTTTTCCATTAGATGATTTTGCACCCTTTTATTAAAATTATCTTACTTAACAATAAAGATATCGAAGTCTTCTAAGCATTGATCAGGAGGTTTAGAATAAGGGATATCACCTTCATCAAAGTGTTGGAGAGAGTGTACCTCAATAGTGGATGAGTAGGGAATAGGCTAACATAATTCTTCTATAGGAGGTAAATTTTTGACATCTGCAGCTTTAATTCCCCTCTCCTTAAGACATTTCTTAGCTTCCATCATTACTTCATCATTTAATTCAATAACTCCCCTCTTCTTTGATGTTGGAATAGGCACCGGTATAGTAGGTTTAGTTATAATTACTTCAGGTATAGCTTGTTCAGGAGGGTTCCAATCCTCATAGTTCTTGCTTATTTTAGCCATTAATTCCTCAGCTTCTTTGGGAGTCGTATTCCTGAAAACACAATCGGCACAACTATCTAGGTATGTTCTAGATTCTTCAGTTAGTCCATTATAAAATATATCAAGAAGCTCATTCTTAGGTAATGGACTTCTAGCCTGTGCATGAATCAAAGAACAAAACCTTGCCCATGATTTAGGCAATATCTCTTTTTCTCCCTGTTTAAAATCAAAAAGTTCCTGCAAAATAGCATGTCTAGCACTAGGAGGAAAATATTTCTTCATAAAAGTACTAATCAAGCAATCAGGGCTATCAATAGATCCATGAGGTAAATTACTAAACCAAGTTTTAGCTTCTCCTTTCAATGAAAAGGGGAAAATCTTAGCAACAAAGTAAGTACACATCTTAATATCATCAGAAAACAAGCCACTCATGGTAGAAAGCTCATTCATTTGTGCTACCACACATTCATTCTTAGTCCCACAGAAAGGTTCTTTCTCAACAATAGCAATGTAAGATAGATCAAGAGAGAAATCATAATCTTTATCTTTAATGTTTATGGGAGAAGCAGCAAACTTAGCAATAGGAGACAATTTGGGTCTAATAGTACGCCTCTCAAGGAGATTCTTAGCAGCGCTCCTATCATGGGTGTTTTTACATTCTTTAATAAATTCATCGGTCATCTCAACATAACCATCTTCAATATCATAACTTTCACTAGACTCAGGTGAACTAACAGGTGTAGTAGTGTCTTCATTAGGAATGTCAGTATTTCCAGCTATAGTTCTAGCAATCGTAGCATCTAGGAAAGGACCTAATGAACCACTCTTATCAAGCATAGTAGAAGCAGCATCATAAGTATCCGAAGTTTCAGATTCAGCAGTAGTAGCAATGTGTGTAGCATGTGTGTGTGGTGGTGTAACGAGCTTACTCATAACAAATGGTGAATCAATAGCAATAGAGGTGTTCCGAACCGTACCTCTTCTTGTAGTGCATGGTAAAATAGGAACCTTGCCATCACGAGGACTTACCCATGATGGATGGATAGCAGCGAAAAATAGAGAATCCAAGTGAACTTGATAAATAAAGCTATGCTCCCCGGCAACGGCGCCAGAAAATAGTCTTGATGACCCACAAGTATAGGGAGTGTATCGCAGTATTTTCGAGGTAAGTGAAACCCAATTTATTGATTCGACACAAGGGGAGCCAAAGAATATTTATAAGCCTTAACAATTGAGTTGTCAATTCAGCTGCACCTAGAAACAATCTTGCTCACAGCAGTTTATCAGTAGCAACAGTTTTGTAGTAGGAATAGTAAAGTAGCAGCAGTAGTAAAGTAAATACAGCAGTAACAATAGGAGTAAACAGTAGGATTCGAGTGCGGTAGGCATAGGGATGGATGGACGGGCGTTGCATGGACAAGACAATTCACATAGCAATCAGAACATAGGGCAACTGTAGATAAATAAGATAAAGCATACGAGTACTAGATAATCCTAGGCATGTGTTCCATATATAGTCATACGTGCTCGCAATGAGAACTTGCACAACATCTTTTGTCCTGCCAACCCGTTTGCATCGAGGCCTCAAGGGAACTACTAGAAATTAAGGTGATCCTTTTAATAGAGCACCGGAGCAAAGCATTAACACTCCATGAACACATGTGATCCTCACATCGAAGCCATTCCCTCCGGTTATCCCGATTTCTGTCACTTCAGGGCCATTGGTTCCGGACAACAACGTGTTTATACAACTTGCAGGTAAGACCATAACCAATACTATCATAATGAATCAATAACATATTCAGATCTGAAATCATGGCACTCGGGCCCTAGTGACAAGCATTAAGCATAACAAGTCGCAACAAAGTCATAAAGCACTAATAGAAGATACTAGGCACCATGCCCTAACAATCTGATGCCATTACATGAATGATCTCATCATTGGATACCATCCCCATAGCCTACAGCGGGGGATTACTCACTCATAGATGGGGGAACATGAATGGTCGATGGAGAAGCGATGGTGATGATGATGGCGATGATCTCCTCCAATTCCCCATCCCGGTAGTGTGCAAGAATGGAGTTTCTGGTGCTGTTTCATGGAATCTGGTGGTGGAAGCAGAGCGGAACTCTTTCTGGAAAAACATCGAACCACCTAGAGTTTTTAGGTCAGAAGGCTTCTTATAGGCAAAGAGGGAGACCGAGGGGGTGGTTGGGGCGGCCAGACCACCCCCTGGCGCGGCCTGGGCTAGCCCGCGTGACCAGGTGGTGTGGCTTGGTCCCAGCCCCCCTCCGTTTCGTATTCTGGCTCTGGGAGTCTTCTGGCGAAATAGAATTTTTGGCATATTTTACGAGATTTTTCCTGATAGTTGATTTTCTGCACAAAAACTAGACATCAAGGCAATTCTGCTGAAAACAGCGTCAGTCCGTGTTAGTTGCTTGCAAATCACACAAGTTTAGAGGAGAAACAATAGCAAAAGTGTTTGGGAAAGTAGATACGTTTTGTATGTATCAGCAGACAATGAGCATCTCAGCTATCTTTTTATTTGCTACTTGCATAGGTTTTTATTGAGGATGCTTCATAGAGTGCTCATTATGGTTATGCTGCAAGTTTCCACCATGATTAGGCATGTCTTAAGCTAGCGGCCCAGGTGTTTCTCTAACACAAATACAAACTCCATGATCTTACAAGTTCCCCTTTTATTTCACACCACCGGGATCCATAAGCAAAAGAACATGATATCAACGGGGTACAAAGTACAGGTGCAATGTTGAAAGTGTTCCCCATGATACATGGTTCTGCTAAGTTCAACTTATAAAGTGCAAGCATATACGCAACAAAGATGGACACAATGGTTCAGGTTTATTGAATGCAAAAAAGTAAAGAGTGCCATCAAGTTCATAAGAGCTTTAACCACTAGTTTTCTCATAAAAAGTTTCATTTGGAAGGTAGACAAAAACATGAATATACTTGGAATAGCATATGCTAGTAGGTAGGTATGGTGTAATCTTTGGAATAACTTGCTTTTAGGAGTTGGATGCATGAGTGGAACTCATACTTGGTTGTGGAGGCTAGCAAAAGACTGGGAGCGACAAACTAAGAGAGCAATAATGGCCATAATCATGCAGAGCGACAAAACATCATTGATCAAAGCATAAAGTGATACTACAAGTTGAAAACTAAAGGATAATAAAGGCTATGGTGACTTGGGATAGACATAACATGGTGTGAGCATGCGCCAAGTCAACCCAAATAAAGCATTAAAGGAGAATACCACAATACTATGCTTTAATATGCTAAAACAATGCATGATACTTCCAAGGCACATTAAGCAATCTCAATTGTTTATAACAAGTCATGCTATAGCAAAGAATACTAAGCATAAATCCAAAACAATATCAATAATGGCATGACAAAGCATAGGACACAGTCAAAAACAAGCTCCTTTACCACTTAAGCATGAACTTTCCCTACTCTTTTCCAAACCAAACCAAACTATTTGAAAACCAATGTATGAAAGAGGGGGTCCAACCAATTTATTCAACAAACAAAGCAAACAAAGAAAACGAAAAACAAAAACGAAAACAAAAAATAAGACGCTCCAAGAACAACACAACTGTGCATGAAACAATAAAAATGAAGCGTTTGGAAGAAACCTGGGATTTTTATTGATGAAGAGGGGGATGCCTTGGGCATCCCCAAGCTTTGATGCTTGTACTTCTTGGATATTTCTTGGGGTGACACGCGTGGCATCCCCAATATTGAGCTTTAGACCATTCTTCATATCATTACTCATTCCTTCCATACACCTGAAATTTTTCCTTCATACAAAACTTCACACAATCTTTATTAGCAACATTAGTGCACTCAAGATAATAGGTCTTTAGGTTCAGTTCTAACACCAATAAAACTTCCATTAGAACACAAGCTACTGTAGCACTTCCCTTGAAAATCACAATTCCCCAAAAGAAATCAAAAAGGAATCAACAAGAAGCAAATGCAGAAAATAGCAGAAATCTGTCAAAACAGACCAGCAGGTAAAGACGATTTTTTTCGAAGACCTTCTGTTGCTCAAATTGAAAAGTGTTGAACTAACGAAAGTTACATAAAAACCTTGGGAGGAAGTACAAAACTTCACGCCTCAAAAGGACGTACAGAGATTTTACACGAATTTTTACGGTGAAGCACAGAAATCGTTTTCGAGACAGCAACTTTCCCGATCATTACTTCTCTCTCATTAGAGGTTACTCCTGGCACAAAAAGCAAATAAAAAGGATAAGGAGCAGTTATTACTGAAGTAATAACTTCCAACACTCATCTAAAACTTTTGGGTTCTCTCCCAATAAGTACGTTTCTTTAACGCCTTTAAGTTAGGCATAAGAAGCAAGAAAAAGAATCAAGTGCTCTCAAATGAAGAAGCATTAAAACCAAATTTCTTGCCCTTACCTCTCTTACTTTTATTCTTAACATTGGGGAACTTGTGAATGCTTGGTGGAGAAACAAAGAGCATGGTGCCCTTTTTCACATCTATTATTGCTCCAAGGAGCTTCAATAGGGATCTTCCAAGTGTGATTTGTCCTTTTCCTACACATTCAATAACAAGATAATCAGTAGAAACCATTTTCCCTAGGATATTTGTAAACACTCCCTCAGCTATTCCAATGGGTAATATTGTGGCATTATTAGCAAGAAAATTTGCTTCTCCTCCTTCAGAAATCCCCCAAAGATTCAAATATTCATAAATATCTTTGGGCATAAGATAAAATTCAGACATGATATCACAGCGAGCATGAAAAGTTTCATTGTTTATAGCAATCTTTACTGTGGGAAGCCATTCGGAGGGTTCAGAGTTTATTGGAACATAGTTGTGATGCTCTCTAAGCGTATTATAGCAATATTTCAAACTAGCGGTGCTGGTCTTAAGAGTATTCAATCTACCAAATATGTTTATGAAAGAAGAATCAATTTTGCTAGGCAAGTTGTAAGTAAAGACCAATTTCTTTATAGCATTAACATCATCATCCTCATTGCATTGGAGGAAATCTCCTCCCACAACAGCATCTAAAGCTATCTATATCAAAGAGCAATTCCAAGGTAGAAACTGCTAAGAAACAAGCTTTGGGTCATTTTAGGTTCGGTTTTTTCATGTAAACAAGAGATTCTAGACCAAGCCTCTTTAAAACTCTCTTCAATTCCTTGTCTAAAAGTGAAAATCATTTCCTCAGGTGACATAGTGATTGGAGCAATGCTATACATAATGGAAACTTAAGATAGGAACTAATTTTTTTGTGTTTTAATAAAGAAAACAAACTTGTAAAACTATTTTTTTTTGTGTTTTTGATAAAGAAACAAGCAAATAAAGAAAAAGTAACTAAGCAAAACAAAAACAACAAAGTAAAGAGATTGGTTATGAGGGACTCCCATTGTGAAGATGTCCTTGACTCCCCGGCAACGGCACCAGAAAAATACTTGCTGACTCATGTACTAACGAGCTCGTTGGGGAAACCCAAGAGGAAGGTATGATGAGCACAGCAGTAAGTTTCCCTCAGTTATGAAACCAAGGTTATCAATCCAGTAGGAGCAAGGAATCACCCCAAAGGTGTAGCTAGCTGAACTTTGGCAGGGCGCACTACCGGTGCTAGCAGTAACATGGAGACCTGCACAACACAACCACAGAACTCTATCCCCAACTTGCGATGAGGTTGTCAATCTCACCGGTTTTGCTGAAAACAAAGGATTAAACGTATCGAGTGGAAGAAAGTAATAGTTTGCAGAAAGTAAACACAAAGCAGTAAACAGTTGATTGTAGATTGATAGTAAAAGAAAGGACCGGGGTCCATAGTTCACTAGAGGTGGCTCTCCTTAAGATAGATAACATGTTGGGTGAACAAATTACAGCTATGAAATTGACAAACATCGAGAAAGCATACAAGCATATACTAATCATCTTGACTCCTAGGAGATTCGATTGGGCATTACAACAATATACATAGCCCGCCATCCAACTGCATCTATGACTAATAATCCACCTTCAGGTTATCATCCGAACCCCTTCCAGTATTAAGTTGCAAGCAACGGATAATTGCATTACGAATTGAGTGTAAAGTAAACAATACGATTGTTCTATGAACAAAGGATTGTTGTTTTCTCCCTAGTAGCAACAACACATCTAATACCTTAGAGATTTCTGTCACTTCTCCAGATTACCATAGGCATGAACCCACTATCGAGCATAAATACTAACTCTTGGAGTTGCTAGCATCTACTTAGACAAGATAGCTACTAACAACGGAAAGCATGCAAGCTCACAAATAACAAAGACATGATAGAATCAATAACCAATCTGAAATAGCATCTCAATATCCATCGGATCCCCGCAAACACAACATGTAGGAATTACAAATAGATGATCTTGATCATGAACGGAGCTCACAAGATCTAAACATGAAAGCACAAAGGAGGAGAACCAGCCATCTAGCTACTACATGGACCCGTAGTCCATAGATGAACTACTCATGCATCACACCGGAGGCTTGCATGATGATGAAGAAGGCCTCCAGGGTGAATTCCCCTCTCCAGCAGGGTGCCAGGAAGAGCTTCAGATCCCTCCTGATCTAGGGATGGAGATGACAGCGGCTACAGACTCTTTCGTGGATTTTTGAGCGGGTACTTAGGGTTTCCATATCAGAGGCAATATATAGTCGGAAGGAGAGGCCGAGGGCGTGCCTGGGGCGGCCAGACCAAACCCTGGCGCGGGCCAGGCCTAGCCGCACGGACAGGTGGTGTGACCAGGCCCCAGCCCCTCTCCGTATCATATTCTGGCTCCAGGTGTCCCTCGGTGAAAAACTGACTTTGGCTTTTGTCCCGTCCAATTCCGAGAATATTCATTTTCTAACTTTCGTGGAACCAAAAACAGCAGAAAACAGGCAGCTGACACTGTGGCTCTTGTTAATAGGTTAGTCCAAGAAGTCATATGAAAAGTACTCCAAAGTGTGGACAAAACACAAGAAAGTAGGTAAAGCCAAGCATGGAACATCAAAAATTATGGATACGTTTGCAACGTATCGCCCACATATCTAGGGACCGACTTCGGGATTTGACCCATTATGGTGGAACAATCCTTAGGGCATGACTCATGGTCTCAGCGAAAGAAAGGTAAAGGTCGTGTCTAACCACCCTCTGCCAGCCTTCCAAGGAAGAGGGCTAATGATTCTGGCATTAAGAGTCGGTTAGTACGTGTGGGTAAAGTTGTACACCCCTGCAGGGTTAAATCTTTTCGGAAAGCCGTGTCCACGGTTATGGACGACTTGGGAATGAATGTGAGATCATAGAGAACTTTAACCTAATCGTAAAATTTGGCAGTTCAACATGTGCTTAAGGATGCTTCCTCATGGGTACGTGGGGGTGATCCTAGTTGTGAGATGAGGATTACTTTGGTGGATATCAAAAGATGATGATCAATTCTTTGGAGATGTCGCTCTCTTATCCCCTTTTAAAATATTCTGATTAGATGAGCTTCTTCTCCCTCTTGTTTTACAAACAAAGATGACTTTATGCAAAATAACCACACCTGCCATAAGTCTTACAGAGTACACCCTATACTCACCCTTGCTTTGTTGATACTTTTGTAGCAGAGTAAGTGTTTCCTTGAAGAGAAGTTTGGTAAGACATCGACATTGATGAGTAGCTTGGGGTTCCCGGCCGTCAGCCTGGAATCTATGGGCTGGGACGTCATCGTTATGTTTTAGGCCACTTAGGCCATTTGTTAAGTTTGCTATACTTAATAGCATAATTTGCCTTCCGTTGTTTGATGTTTGTGCTTAGTGACCTCTGCTTGTAATATTTTGGTTCTTCGCTTAGTTATGAGCTTGCTGTAGTAATTTTTGTGTCACAGGGTTATTGTTGTGTTACCAATTCTTCACTGGATAACCTCGAGCTCTAGGTTAAGCTTATGTCAGGCTAAGGTCTGGATTTGTTTAACCCTGATCCCCGGGGTGTCACGGGTCTTGGTATCAGAGCAGTACCAATCGTAGGAAAACCTTGCTATTGGTCGATGTTGAGTCTAGAGCTTGTGAAAACTATTTAAAAGTATTTGTGAAAACTCTAGCATGCTTCTTTTTCTCCTTATCTAGTTTCGCTCTAACTCTGGGTCATCTTATCTTGTGTTGACTTTGGAAAAGTTTTGATATCTCTTCTAGTCTCTCAAAACTTAGGTCACTTCTGGGCATGTCGTTTCTCAGCCAATTGACCTAGTGTTAAGTTCTCTAGAGTTGTGTGTGTGTTGTGAATTCCTTGTGTACCCTTTGCTCTTCTTCATCTGAGAGATTCCTTTCCATCATGATCTCTCTACCTTATGGGCCCATAATATTATATTGTAGGTACCGTAGTGTTCTGTTCTAGGCTTCGAGGTTTCCTTTCACCTCGTGTGCCTCCTTTTTATTTGTTAAGGTACTTCAGAAGTTCTTTCTTCTCTTGGAAGCTACCTTGTGATTACTATATTGTAGTGTACGCTATGTCACTCAAGTAGTAGTTACTTCTTTCTCGGGTTTTACCCCTCGGACTTGAACCGAAGGCCCCGGATTGTGCTGGATTCTAGTTATGAATCTTGTACATGGAGCTGATATTTAACCCAAGGTCCATTCTATTGACCCCTATCGTAATGTTCACACATCACCTCAGGATGGTTGGTACTACAATTCTAGCCTTCAAGCTTGTTGATATTGTCGCGATTGAATCTTGACAATCAAGGACTTCCCCTACCACTAGCCATTATAGATGTTCTCTAATGGAACCAAATAGATCACGACAAGAGTACTCCTTGTTAGTCTCGCATCTATATTCCTGACTCTGCCCACCTTTATCCCTTCTATGCATTGGTTTTTGGAAGATTGTTAATCTATGCAGCCACATCTCGGGATTATATCCTGAGCATGTTCTTTCCCTTGTTGTTCCCGACCTTTGTCTACCAGTTGGTAGGTAAGTAGTAAAGTGAATTGGTGTCCTCCGATGCAAGATACTCTTGTGGTCCGTCATGACAAACCATTTCTAGATGTCAGGAGAAACAAACTCCAATACCTCGTCACATCTAGGACCAGGTCAAAGTGTTGTAGTCCGTAGATTAAGAGGCATGATTAGCTTCCGTCTGTTCCACCTTAGAGTATCACACTCTTATACACTAAGAGGTTGTGCTGAGTTTCATGACCCCTTAATGAAGTGATGCTCGCACACATATTTACCCACCCTTCCTTCGAGCTTTCATGTTCGTCAATGATGCGTGTGCGTAATAATGTGGCCATTTAAGATTCTTAGCAATCATTAATGCTTTGAACTCCAACGAAATTTGTGTCATTCTTAGCATGATGGATAACCCTATCACTAAGCGAAGTTTGACTATGCCACCACGTCCATTATTCTGGTGCACTCTCCTCGGTCAAAGACTTAGGCTTGTGCCGAAGCTCTGCAACTATGTCTTCTTGCCTTACCAAGCAAGCTTCCTCTCAAACTAAGTGACATATCGGTGGTTCGTGATATTCTAGAGGTCTACTAGATGTATGACCATGTTGCCACATGACCGTGTTGTCAAATTCTTCAGCAAGCAAGTTCTCTGAACTGCTCCCTTCTCCAATGATTCGTACTGGATACCCTGAACTAGTTGGTTGATCTTAAACAACAACTTGGATAGTTGTAAGACAAAAGTTCTATTCGACTTAGTTCCTTCTTAAATGGATGTTTAGTGTTGTCCGTGCCGAAGAAAGATAGTGTTTCCTACGTGGAAATGTTATCTTCCTCGATTTTGATTTGATTTGGGTTATCGTCAAATCAAATTCAGTTCCAAGGACTATCTTGATGATGTTGCTACTCGTGATGTTTCACTTGAGTACATATTCATATCCTTTGGTCTGACCAATACTCTGCCTCGTTCATACAACATATGAGTCTCTTCCTAGAGTATATCAATAAGTTTGTTGTTGAGCCCATTGATGACATCCTTATCTTCTCCAAGATTGACTAGATTCATATGAAACATTTGGCATTAATGTTGGAAAACTTTTGAGAACCATCTTCGTGATATCTCGAAGTATGTGTTCTGGATGTTGGAAGTTACCTTCTCCAATTCACGTGCAATTGTTGAAAGATGCCGCCATGGATTTGAGTAGAGTTATCATTGTTCCCTTTACGGACAATGACGCGTGCAAGTCACTTCATTGTCCGACAAGAGTTCCGTGAACGTTGCCAAGCCCTTGAGACGCGACAAGATGAAAAATTCGGTGAGATGCAAGACGAGTTCATGAACATCGACAACCGCTTTGATGGCCTCGAACAATAAATGCATGCAATGCATCACAACTGGCGACCAAAATGAAGCGCTACAACGCTCCTTCACCGAAACAAATGACAATCTTCGACACCTCATTGACGGAATGGCAAGACCGTGTTCACGTGCATCAAGATCTTCAAGTTCTTCGCGTCGTCATGCTCCTCTTCAACAAGATCTTCATCCAAGTGCTCCAAGACGCAATGATGACCCCGTGGTTTAATATGGAAGTTCTTCGAACTATGTACCGTCCCCATGGCATGCCGCAACGTCAAGCTATGATGGCTATTTGTCTTCAAGGCCCCATGCAAGGCAAGAAGCAAACCATCACTGCGCAAGGGCAATAGTGATCCACCAAGAGCAACCTCAAGAGGAACCACGAGTGCAACCGCAAGTCCGCCACCATCGCCCACGACACATACTTGACACAACAAGTGATGCCTCAATTTGGAGAATCAAGCTCGTCATCAACGTGAAGCTCTACAAGATCCTCCTCGTCGTCATCACCGTCATGAACGTCCGCACCGACACCATGGTCATCACGAGGCGCCTCCCCCACCATGTCAAAACATGGAGCGCCAAGTGGTACAAATTGAGCGACGCCCACCACGTCAAGAGGCTCAAGACCATGATCTTAAACGTGAGGCCCGTGCGGCTAATCAACATCACCAACCGAGGAACGAGCCTCCTCTTCGTCATCAACTGCATCATGAGGATCCAAATCCTCAACACCCTGATGAGGCCCAAGAGCAAGAGCAAGCACCTCAACAAGGTCACGATAATCAAGTTCCACCTCCCTAACCACAAGATCATCAATAAGGTCACCAAGCCCGTCGCAATGACCGCAATGATGAAGAAACTTTCGGCAAGCTCAAGTTCACAATGCCCAAGTTTACCGGATCCAATGACCCCGAAGAATACCTCTCATGGGCACTCAAATTCGACAAGATGTTCTGTATGCACAATTATAGCAACGAGAAGATGGTCACCATGGCTTTGCTTTAGTTTGATGATTACACCAACCTTTGGTGGGAACAAGTTCAAGTTGCTCGTGAAGCAAGACAAGATCCACCAATCACAACTTGTCATGACATGAAGGCTCACATGAGATCTCGTTTTGTTCCCACGCACTAAATGCGTGACCTCTTCAACAACCTTCAATATCTACGCAAGGAACAAAGACCGTGGAAGAGTACTTCAAGGAAATGGAACTCAACATGATCCCCGCCAACATTGAAGAGCGCAAGGGGCAAACTATGTCACATTTTATAATTGGCTTAAACCACACAATCAAGCGCATCCTCGAGTTCCAAACATACAACAACATGGTTGATCTTGTGCACATCGCAACAAAGGCCGAACGTCAAGTGCAAGAGGACATCAAGTACAACAAGCCCAAGACGTATTTCACCTACAAGCAAGCTTCAACTGCTACGCCAACAATATACAATGGAAGCTCCTCAAATACCTCCAAGCCTTCCTTCAAGCCCACACTTCCTCAAGGAAAACTGCCCCCAAGTGGCAAACAAGCAAAGAGTGATACACCTTTCAACTATGAATGCTACAAGTGTGGAGGCAAATGACACAAGCTGGTTGAATGTGGAAACAAGAATGTATCGTTCATCCATTACAATGGCGACGAAGAGTAGTTGAGTGAAGATGAATTTGACGCTCGTGTCAAGGAAGCAATGGCAAGGCAATGAGTGGAAGATGACCAAGAACTTCTTATGTGTGAACATGACGCAAGTTGATCGCTTGTCGTCACAAGGATCTTGACCACTTAAGCACAAGAGCATGAAGACCAACGCTCAAATATCTTCCAAACACAAGCCGGCATCAATGGAAAATCTATCAAAGTGATCATCGATGGAGGGAGTTGCCACACCCTTGCTAGCACCAAGTTCTTTGAGAAGCTCCATCCTCACAAGCACCCCTACCACGTGCAATGGGTAAGTGACCAAGGGTACGTGAAAATTAAGCATACCACGTCGGTAACCTTGGCTATTGGGCCATATAAAGACACGGTGGAATTTGATGTGGTTCCAATGACGGTTTGCCACATGTTGCTTGGTCGACCATGGCAATTCGACAAGGCTGCTCTACATGATGGTTGCACCAATGTGTACACCTTCAAAAGGCTAAACAAAACATGTGTTTTTCAACCCATGACTCATAGCCAAATAATTGCGGACAATGCAAAGTCTTTAGCGAGGGCGAAAACCACAACACCTACTTGTGAGAAGAGCGGTGAGCGAGAGAACCACCTCATAGTGAGTGAGAGACACAAGCCAAACTCTAGTGAAAAACTAAGAGTGTTCTACTTGCCACCAAAAGTGAGATGAGAGATGTGCGGAACAACCCATACATCTTGCACTATGTACTCATTTGCAAAGGACTAGCGCAAGGAACTAGAATTAACCAATGTTCCTCCATCTTTGATGATTGTTTTGCAGGAATTCAAGGATGTGTTTCCCGAAGAGCTTCCACATGGACTACCTCCTCTTCGCGGAATTGAGCATCGCATTAACCTCATCCCCGGCACACCCCTTCCAAACCACGCCGCCTACCGCGTGAACCCGGAGGAGAAGAAGGAGATCGAACATCAAATCAACCAACTCATCTCCAAAGGTTTGATCCAAGTTAGCACTAGTACAAGTGCCGTACCCGTGATTCTTGTTCCAAAAACGGATGATACGTTACGATTGTGCATGGACTACCATCCAATAAATGCTATCACCGTGCGTTATCGACATGCCATACCACGTCTCGATGACATGCTTGATGAGTTGTGTGGAGCCACTATTTTTTCGAAAATTGATCTTCGTAGTGGTTACCATAAAATACACATGGCGGAAGGTGATGAGTGGAAAACCGCATTCAAGACCAAACTTGGTCTCTATGAATGGTTGGTTATGCCCTTAGGCTTGTCTAATGCCCCATCCACCTTCACGCACCCAATGAATCATATTTTGCATGCTCACATTGGCAAGAGTGTTGTTGTCTATTTTGATGATATACTTGTTTATAGCAAGTCACTTGAGGACCATGTTAAACATGTCAAGGAAGTTTTGCAAATCCTTCGACATGAAAAACTATATGCTAATCTTGCCAAGGGCATTGAAGTTGATGTTTCCAAGATAAAAGACATACGAGATTGGCCCATCCTAACAAATGTGAGTGAACTCTGAAGTTTTCATGGGTTGGTCGGTTTCTATCGTTGCTTTCTGAAAGACTTTTCAACTATTGCTTGTCCTCTCAACGAGTTGACGAAAAGGAATGTCACCTTGTGTGGGGCAAAGCACACCAAAAAGATTTTGATGAACTCAAAAAGAGGCTCACCGAAGCACCTCTTCCTGCATTACCAGATTTCACCAAAACTTTTGAGATAGAATGTGATGCTAGTGGTATTGGCATTGGAGGAGTCCTTATACAAAATGGATGTCCTATAGCCTATCATAGAGAGAAACTTGATGGTGCTCGCCTTAATTATCCAATTTATGACAAAGAGATTTTTGCCTTAGTTCGTGTCCTTCAAGTTTGGCAACACTACCTATGGCCTAAAGAATTTATCATACATTCTGACCATGAGTCATTGAAATATCTCAAAGGCCAAGCCAACTTGAGTAATAGACACGCTAAGTGGGTTGAGTTTGTGGAGTCTTTTCCATACATTGTCAAGTATAAGAAGGGCAAACATAATGTAGTTGTGGACACTTTGTCTCGCAAGCACACAAACCTTGTTACTCGACTTGAAATCAACATGTTGGGTCTTGAGGAAATAAAAACTTTGTATGCTTCCGACCCGTTCTTTGAACCAATTTTCGCAAAGTGCACCATTGACAAAGGAGTTGATGATTTCTATTTGCATAAGGGTTTTGTATTTAAACCAAACAAGCTTTGCATTCCAAAGTCGCCGCTCCTGCTTTTGCTTCTCCAAGAATCTCAAGGTGGAGGCCTCATGGGTCACTTTGGTCGTGACAAGACATTGGACATACTCTCCACTCACTACTTTTGGCCCAAGCTGAATCGTGACATGGAGATCTACATTCAACAATGCACGACATGTGTTCAAGCTAAGTCGCAAGCTAACCCTTATGGTCTTTATATGCCATTTCCTATTCCTCATTCAGCTTGGTCCGACATTAGCATGGATTTTGTGTTAGGATTCGCTAGGTTTAAGCATGGTCATTATTCTATATTTGTTGTCGTGGATCGCATTTCCAAAATGTCACACTTCATATCATGCCATAAGACCAACGATTCTTCACATGTTGGAAATTTGTTTTTTAGGGAAATCGTCCGTCTTCACGGTGTGCCATGAACAATCGTCTCCGACCGCGATGTCAAATTTAGAAGATACTTATGGAAGACCCTCATGGCCAAGATCGGCGTCAAGCTACTCTTTTCATCCGCATCACATCCCCAAACCGATGGCTAAACCGAAGTTGTCAACCAAAGCCTCGGGACTCTCCTTTGTGTGTTGATCAAGAAAAACCTCAAGGATTGGGAGGAATGTATTCCACATGATGAGTTCGCCTACAACTATGCCAAGCACTCAACAACCAAGATGAGTCCCTTCATGATCATCTATGGTTTCGAGCCCCTCACCGCGCTCGACATCCTACCACTACCTCTCCATGAGTGCACCAATATGGACATTGAGAAGCGCGCATAAGCTGTGAAGAATCTTCATGAAGAAACTAGAGCTACTATCGAGCAACAAGTCCTTCGCCAAGCTTCAAAGTTAAACAAGGACAGGAAGGAGATGATCTTTGAAGAAGGTGATCTTGTATGGATACCCTTGAGCAAGGACCATTTCCCCAAAGAACGTGATTCCAAGATCAAACCAAGAGGAGATGGTCCCTTCAAGGACCTCAAAAGAATTAACAACAACACCTACATCATCAACATACCGACCTCCAAGTACCTTTCAAGCAATACATTCAATGTCAAGGACCTCTCACCCTACCATGGAGATGTTCCCGATGATACCCATGAAGAGTCGAGGACTACTCTTTCCCAAGGGGGGAGCTGATGCAGCCCATCCTACAGACACGCCTACATCTACACCACCAAGTTCCGCAAGTGGACCCATGACTCGTGCCTAACCCAAACTCCTTCAAGCTAAGGTGAACTTGCTCCTCTCCTCGTGCCAATTTGGTACATCCTTGGATGGTGTGCTACTTCATGCAACTACTCTATGCATCATCAGGTACGAAGCTCCAACACAGCACCAAGCACCCAAGGATGGAGAATAAGGAGCAGGGCGTGAAGCAGAAGCCACTGGAGTTTCTCAGCCGAGTCTGGCTGCATGCACACTAGAGTCTTCGGTCCACCAAAGTCTCCGGCCTAAGACCACGGAGACTCCATCCCACCTCCGGTCTGACCCTCGAATCAAGCTCAAGGATAACCAGATGGCCACTCTAGAGATAGACCGAAGACTGACCGGAATCTCCAGCCCAGACCGGAGTCTCCGGTCCACCACACCGGAGTCTCTAGACCGAGCGTCGCCAGGCATGTAGAAGGCCTTTGGGACTTCGGCCCATGTACCCCTTAGTCCGTCCAGAACTTATCTACTATCCCTAAAGTACCCTAGACTTTGTGGCTGGCCTATATATAGTGGCCCACCTCTATTGTAAACCCTAGGCATGATATTTGGAATTAGTGGAAACCCCTTGTGGATCTATCTAGTTCTTGCCTCATGCCCCTTGACCAAGGAGCACCAAATATCACAAACATCGTTGGAGTTTGCATCGTGCCTCCGTGTTGTACAAGGCCTAGGCATTGGAGTCCCTTTGTCTAGATGTCAAGATCTCACCGAGTCTCCCTACTCGCCGTGCCGGTTCGAGAGAGAGTCCTCCGCCAGACGTCGATCCTAGGGATTGCACCAGACCGGTCACCGCCGGCGTGAGCTATTGGTGTGTATCGTGGTTTTGCATGAGTTTGTTCATCGTGTTCTTCTTGCGTGCGTTTGTCGTGTTCATCCGCCCCTCCTTCCCCTGCACTGCATCCTCGATTTGAAAGGGTTTCATGAAAGATCGGGCCACCCTAGAGGTTTGCCTTCAACATCGGCGTTCCCTTTCCACCTTTGTTCTGGTTTGGCACTACCCTCTGTCTCTCTTGCACCAAATCGGCAAGTTGGCACGCATGCAACACTGAGGTTGTCTGCCCTTCTGCTACAGAAAAGTGGGGGTCGGACCAGACCTTCCTTTACCGAGGCGCACTGAGGGCGTGCGACGCATGTGCCCCTTGTCGGGACACGTCTCTTTCGTTGACTGCCTTGTGAAGTAACCAACAAGCCCTGGGGTACACCCTGTGATATGGGGTGGCCCGATCTTCTCAGCAAGCACTTGTCGATGATGATAATGGTGGATAGATAAATAGACTGTAGCTATCAACTCTCCCGCTCGAACCCTGATGACAATGCAACAGATCTTGAACCCTATGCGATATTCAAAACACCATGCTCCTGCGCACGCAGCCGTCGACCACGAACGGTATTTTGCATTCTACTAATTCCCAATAGAAGAACATATCACACTCAATTTCAGTAGTATAATTCGATCACCAGGTAATTCTGGAGGTTCTTTGAAAGAAACAACTCCAAAATAGTTTAAACATGGTCTAAACCTAAAAACCATGAATTACAGGCCTATATAAAGTCTCTTGGACGTCCAACATAGAGTTGGAGTCAAAACCAAATATATGTCTAACTTTCCTAACTTAAAAGGCCTCTATTTATAAACTGACAGAAAACAACCGTCGACTTGTTTCGGTTGCCGCACACAGCTCGTAACAAACCGGGAGACGTGCGAGTACCCATTGGAAAGATCTCGGAATTATCTTTCCAACAAGTACTTATTTGCTTAATTCTAGTTGGTATGTGGAAACCACGTCCGTTTTTAATTTCAGAGCTTCTATTTGTCCGAATTGGTCCTTCCTTCTTGGTCGCCTTCCATCTCTTGCTCTCCTTCCTCCCTCTCCTCCCGCTGATGCAAATCTGATGGATAGTAAATCTAGTCAAATAATAACACCATGATTTAGGTAGTATAAAGTTCTTCAAAATCAAAGTATCATATCCAACTAGGAATGAATTCACCTTGTGACATTTCTCAATGAGGCTCAATATTTCCTTCCAGCTTTGACTAGCAGAATCATCATACTTTATGATTGTATCCTCATCATTCTCCCTTTCTTCAGGAAAAGTCGTCCGCGGCTTTGGGTAAGCTGAAAGTGGAAGAAACAAAAAGAATAACGTGTACGCAAAGTATATGTATATATAACATGTTGTATTATTGTTGTTCACATGAAAATATGTCCAGTATACATCAAGCAAGTTAAATTGCAGGTATAAGTGAAGTACAAAGAATGATGATCATGGTGAAAAACAACTAAATAGATAGTCTTGTTCTTCAATATTAAATTCAGTTTTCTCAAAGAAGATCTATGATCAAATTTGTGAACAAGATCACACCAATTCAATATGTGTGAAAACCAAATGAGTTTAGACCATGTTTATACTGCGCTACTTTTTATTATTATTAACAAGTGATAAACTGACACAAAAGTAATTAGTTATATATGCATGATCATTATGTCTTGTAGGTAACAGGTAACACAATTTGCAAATGTAAGTGAAGTCTATAGTAGTATCATAACTAGACAAAGACTTTTGGGACAAAGACAATGAATATGACAACTGTGGTTCTATTCTAGCAAGATTAGAACAATCTAGCACAGGTAAAATTACTTGTGTTGGCTGTAATATATCAACTAGACCAGAATGTATTCCCACAATATCTCGAACATGAACTATTGTCCCATAACAAACATTTTGTGACACATTACATATATGGCTGAAAATAGCTTCTTCCAGTTCAACGATTCTATCACAAGTAATGCATATGTGATCCACAAGAAATTTTTCATCCATGCTATATTCACCAATTAGATTAAAAGTGAAACAAGAAGAATATGTGCTAGAATTTAGACATGAAATTTCAGAAAACTTATCCATAGCACAACTCATACTCATAGGTTCATTTAGCATCATGGAATACACAATATCAGCAAGTGGTATTCGAGCAAGTATTTCTTTATGTGTAATCAATACCACATGATCAAAATTGGAATTTGGTAAACTATCACATGGTGTTGTAACATTAGTGCAAGGCAAGTCACAAGGAGGATTCTGTAAAGGAATAGACTCACAATATGTCGCACATGTTGGCCAAAGCTTCAAATCAATACCAATGTCATTAACAATCTCCTCAGTTGTAGTAGGTCCTAAGACATCCTCCACAAGTGACAATGTACAGTCCAGTGATATGGGTTGTAAAATAGATGGCTCCCTTTCTTCAAAAGCAACCCGGATATCACAAGAAACAACACTAGGAGTAGAGATGATTACATTAATAGAAACCTCATTTGTCTCATCAACTCTCACTCTCGGTTCTTCTATGACAGGATCAACATGTGGTTCTATGTTGGTGGTTACAGGTGCACATAGGTTTTCACGCCTAATCTCCTGAAATTGCTTAATACATGTACGTGCTAACCACGTGTGCTTACCATTCCAAAAGATAGAAGGATGACAACACTCATGTAACTACCTCGGTGAATTACGCTCCTAGTTACAAGCCTGGATGAACGGAAATGGTTGAAATAGTACGGTGGGGCCCAAATGCCACTCACAGGTAGACCTTTCGGCCGTCCCAACCATTTCCAAACATCAGGACAAGAACGGGCGAATCGGCAAAGCGAAGGATCAACTACATACACAAATGGGTATGTATGCAAGCCACCATACAACAGTACATCAGAGCCATTCCATCTAAAAAGAAAGGAAATATAGCAACGCCATACGGCAAGATCCAAATATCCTAGATAGATATAATAGTTTAGGATATCTCCTCATACATCAATCAACAGAGTATCAAGCGGAAGCGGAAGACAAAATCCGAGTACGGATAAGAAGCAAATCGGCATAAGATGCCCCATAAATAAGCAGATCCCGCCCACAGATCTCACGGATCCCCGTTCCCGGAATCTCTACACCGAATGATCGTTGCCCACATCGTCCGTCTCCTCCACCCAGTATCCATCTTGCGAGTGTACCTGTTCATCTGAACCAATAATTTATCGTGTGAGACCCTAGGGGTACTCAGCAAGTCTTTATGCCTCTAAAGGGGACACAACCTGGGGTGACGCAATTGCAGCAAAAGATAAACCCTAACAGTTCTATAGATACTCGCTAACCATCCGCCTAACCATAGATAGACGAATGTCCGTGAAGTAATAACAACAGTTATAACGTTAATCTTAACAGATCCATCCTCCTCCTTGCTTACCGACGAGGAAGCGGACGAACAACCCCCATTCGTTGGCAGTTTTATTAACCATTCCATGAGAGTTGCACTATTTACTAGTCAGTGATTTAGTCAAATTAAAAGCGGTACTTTAGTTATTCTTGTCTATGATCGAGAAACTGTGCTCCAAGTCGTCCATAACCGCGGACACGGCTTTCAGAAAGTTTTACCCTGCAGGGGTGCACAAATAGCAACACGCACTCGATATGCCTCGGAAAAACCAAATCAAAACCCAACGAGGTAGTCACGACAAAGCAATTACAGGATTCAGAAATATTTCAGGGGGCCACCCCATTAAGCTACCCGCAATGAAGCTGGCCGGCTACGAGACGGACTCAAGGTTTGTGTGGCCAGAAACGACCGGGAACCCGAAGTGTGACTGGCTTGTCGATACATAAAACAGGTCACGGCCCTAACAAAGACAAAGGTGCGACTCGCACAATTTAAATTAATCAGTAAAGCATGGCATAAGTACAGGATAGTAAATAAAACCTCAAACTAGTTTGTGGCCCCAAGAAATAAGAATGAATCAAGCTCTGGCTCAGGGGGGTTCATAAGCCTCCCGGATGTGGATAGCGCGAATATTCAAGGAACAGGAATCAAGTACTTTCGGGTCCTCACGGGCACAAGTGAGCCTGAAAAACCAAATAGCGAATATGGCTCACCGATGCCACTTTCATTAGTTATCCCATTACTACTCAGGTTAAGTTGTTTAGGTACCTGCTTTCCATCGGACACTCAGAAACCCTACACATGTTGTTCTCGACTCGCATGGCTCAAACAACTCCTGTAGTAATGGCTCATGGGATGGAGGAACAAGCTTCGGTGGGGTTTAAAAGTAAAGGCTATGCAATGCTTGGGATTCAGTTTAATGCAATCGCGACTCAATGATGCAAGAATAAGATAGAGGCAATAGGTACTATATGTATGCAAGCATGTGGAAGTGCTTGCCTGGCAGCTCAGTTGAAGCAAGGGATGGATCTGGTAGTGCTCGGTTCTCTTGGTATATCTCACCTTTCAGCGTCTATTCGAAGAAGAACCAAACAAACAAGGGCCACCATAAATAAAGTGCACACGCATATGAATAAATGCATCAAGCAACAATCATGCCATGATGAATGATGCACAATTTGCATGGCAATACGGTAGCATGGCATGGGTGAGGTGTGGAATACAAGAACAGATCATTTAATTGAGTTTTAGCCTCATTTTATCCTCATATTAGTTGCTGTACACATTATATTTATATGATGCATGCTGCAAAACAGATATAGGAATGCATAAACAGAAAGGTCTCGTCGAGCTAATCATTTTAGACATATCATTTGTTAAATTTGGAGTTATAAAACAAAAGTTATTAATTAATTAAGGAAAAAGGGCATTTTATTGTAATTTTAATTAACTTGGAAAATTAAAGTGTTCAAAATATATTTTGAAGGCTATATTTGAACTCCTCATATTTTTCTAGTTTGAAAACATATATTATTTGTATTATTTGGATTTGTATTTTAAAAGATAATTAAAAACAGATTTAAATTTGAAGTTGAATTAAATTTGAAAATATTTGAATTAAACATATACAGGAAATACTTTTTATACTCAAGCTAAGCTAGCCACAGACACTGATCAGTGGGCCAGGCTGACTCAGCAGCACAGTTGCGTAGAAAAGATTTTACACCGCGGGCTATTCTAGTCCCTGAGAATGACAGGTGGGGCCGGAGGCTTCGCGGGCCCAGCTGCCAGCGGGTGAACCGTGCCCAACCACGTGGCCCAGCTAGGGTTCATGGGTTGAGGTTTACGAAACTTCGGGATCCTTTTTGCAAAACGCCACGGGACGGCCACGGTAGGCCTGGACGCTGGGTTGATGCGAGAAAAGGTGTGGGGTTATCTGCAAAAAGGCCGCGATGCTGTGGATCTGCTTCTCTCGAATCTCGGCGACGAGATGGTGCTCGGCTCGGTTCAGGTTCGAACCATGACGGGCCACGCTGCTGCGGGCGGAGCTGCGGTAGGCTTGGGATTGTGTGAGGTGGGGGCTACGCGACGAGATGAGGGTTACGCGATGAACAGAGCACAGACGGCGACGAACCTGCCGTGCACAGAGGGCGTTTGCCGCCGGGATCCGCTCGACTAGGAAGAGAGAAATAGCGGGAGGGTGCCAGAGAGGTGCAGCAGCTCACCGGGAGGCTGTCGGTGGCGTTGGATCGGGCAGGGGCGCTGGCGATCATCGACGTGGCTCGCGGACGGCGGCTAGGGTTTCGCGATGGGTCGGCGGTGGTCCCGGCGATGCCGGTGCTCCTCCTCCTCGCTGGCGTGTACCGGGCGAAGCAGGGGGTCCTCCTGGTGCTCCTCAACCACTCCCACGTCGTGCTGCACGACTGGATCGACGGGGTGCGGTGGAGGCCGATGGTGGCCGGTGATGGGGTGGCCGGCGGCGATGGATAAGAAGGGAGGAGGGCCAGGGCGCCTCGGCCAGATCTGGAGAGGCCAGAGGAGAGCCAAGGGAGGTGGTGGTAAAGCAGGGGGAGAGGGAGGTGCCGTGCGGGAGTGGTTGGATAAAAGTGGCCTCGGTGGTCACCTTTCCTCCTCTCCACCTCACGTGCTGCTCGGGCTGGGGGTAGCTAGGGTGGAGCAGAGGTATGGCAGGTGGGCCAGATGGCGGTCAAGGCGGGGCAGGGTCGCGGGGGACCTACTCGGCAGAGAGAGAGAGAAAAGGAGAGGAGAGGAGAACTAGGGTGGGCTAGGGCATGCTCGGGTTAGGTTAGATAGTGTCTCGGGTTAGGGCTTGTGTGGGAAGGGGTAGCTAGGTGGGCCAGGGTGGCCAGGTGGGGCCGAGCTAGGGGAGAGAGAGAGGCCGAGAGGGAGGGAAGGTGGTAGCTAGGGTTTTGCTTAGAAGGGATAAGGAGAGAGGTTTAGGGAGAGAGGATAGATTAGATGGAGTGGTACTTTTGACAAGATCAAGCATGCTCTAGACAAGCACTAACAAGATCAAGACAAGAAAAAGAGAGGGATGTGAAGCTAGGGTTTAAGCAAGATCAAAATAGATCAAGCCAAAAGAAAGGATAGAGATAGAGAGAGAGAGATGATCCATTCCAAAAAGACCAATTAAAAACAAAGGAGGCAAAATAAAATAGAGATGGTTGCATGGCCCATGCATAATATTAATGCTAGGCTTCATCTTGTGAAACAAAATAATATCCATAGCATTTATATATATGCATTCCCAAAATGTGGAGTAAGGCCTAAGCAAAAGGATTTAAGAGAAAGTTCCAAGTGGAGTAGATGGAGATGATCACATTTGATTATATTTGGGACTTGCTAGTGTGTATATTCCACTAGATGATTATTAGTCCTAAAAATATTCCCACATGAGCATGAACCCATAATAATCCATATGGAAGCTAGGAAAAAGGGTTCCACTCACAAGGCATGCAAAGGTGGCCATGTGGCTATCATAAACCAATAATGTGAAAACAATATGGTGCATATATGAGATCATGTGGAGATGGAATGGATCCACACCAACACATATGAGCTAGAGGTAAAACCAAATAAGTTGCAATGCTCATATATGGTGGAACGGTGGAATGATGGGTGATGACAAGAAAGGTGGTGGAGTTAACAAAAGATATGCCCCCAACTCAACTTGGGCATTTAAACAATATATCAACAACCAAATACAATATCAAGAGGCAAATACAATTAACAATGCATATGAGAGAAGAACCAAATTAAAAAGGGTTTTATATGATGCTCAAATGCAAGGAGGCATGATGACATGAGCATGATATAATGATGATGCAACAATTATATATATGAAGTAGCCATTATATAGACTAGGCTAGTAGCATTGCAATTGTTAGACAATTGGGATGCTACAACTCACTGCCAAAGGTAACCTGGAATTTATTACACCACTTTGTTCCCAACATGATAGGGCAGGAGTTAAATGTTCTAGGTAAGACATAAAAAGAAATATATGTTTTAGGGCCATAAATGGTGAGCGAAACACATGCGATCTGAGTAATTGGTAGTGCATGACTAGAAGTTTCTAACATAAATGGCGATATTGTTGCACGTGTGTATAATTGTAGCTTTTCAATAACCTCAACACTAACCAAATCTATGGAAGAACAAGTATCAATGGTAGTAGCAGCTTTTCTATGATGAAGTGGAACAAACCCGAATTAGGTACCACTCCCGACTCCTCTTCCCAAAATGTGTTGCTGTAGTAGGAGCATAATCGAAAGGGATAATCATCTGCATACTTTTTCTACATCACGTCAACACTAATAGAAGACATGATTAGTACATTAGTGCACCAAACAAAATCAGGTGGTGGAACTCTCACAACTCACTCAAAACTGATAATAAAGCAGATCTTATCGTTCCAAAGTGAATAGTGATGCTTACGAATTCGAAACCAAAGTCTAATGCACGGTTGTGATGAAGTGAATATCAAGGGTATAGAGAACGATCACCGGGCATATAGGTTATTTATGGTGGAGCTCTAGGTATGGTATCCTAACTACACCGCAAACAAGTCCTAGTGCTGATCGTATAAAACCCAAGAAACCCACACTTGGAGATAAATGTCGCAATGCAACTATGAAGGGTGTTGCACTACGTTGGAGAGACACTAGCAAAGCTCAAAGTAAACAGGCACAAGATTGCTCAATCTACCGATGCACAAAGATATCACTAGGCCTCTTGCTCAATTCTCCCTTTCTTTTCTCTGATTTCATTTTTTTCTTCTTTTGTATTGCTTCTTTCTCTTTTTTCTTTTTCCTTTGCAATATTCCCTTTTTTTTGAATATGAATCATGGCCAATTTATGATGCACAACACCGAAACCTACGAGCAGCCTGTAAGAGCGGAAACTAGTCTCAATGGGCAAGTTCCTACACCTTTGTCATAGAATGGCTGTAGCAAAAGTTTTGGAAAATTGCAATTTTTCACAATTTTTATATATGGTCGTCGTTGTAGAAAAACATGCCAAAACTATGCCATGGCAGAGAAACTGTGCCGCGTCAGAAAAACAGACAGAAACTATGTCGCGGGAAACTAGGGGCAGAAACTAACTCGCGGCAGAAAAACGCGTGTAAATTGTGTCGCGGCAAGAAATCGGATCCGTGGCAGACACGGACTCGCGACAGAGAAACATGTCGTTTCTATGTCGCGGCAGAGTCGAAAGATTTTTTTTCAATTCCGACTTGCGAAGTAGTAAACAACCAGGACCCTTATGCTAGATTCGGATCTAAACTTGTAGTGGTGAAAAACAATGGTGGCAAACACGCATGAAAGCAAAAACTAGATCTAAACCAAAACCTAGACTCCTACGGATCAAAACTATAGATCGGATCTATGAGATAGAACGATCAGCGACTAAAACTTGAAAGCAATGCAATCTAGGCTATGTCGATTATTTTTGTAAGGCTTTTTCTGTATAAGACGAAAAACACGAACTAATCTATGGATAGATTGTGGATTGCTCACCGAGTAAAGGAGGAAATCTAATACGAAGATGATATGGGGTGAACCGATCTTCTGAGCACGCACTTGTCGATGATGATAATGGTGGATAGATAAATAGCCTGTAGCTATGAACTCTCCCGCTCGAACCCTGATGCCAATGCAACAGCTCTCAAACCCTGTGGGATATTCATAACACCACACTCTTGCGCCCGCAGTCGTTGACCACAAACGGTAGTTTGCAATCTACTAATTCCCAATGGAACAACAGATCACACTCAATTGCACTAGTATAAAACAATCACAGGGTAATTCTAGAGGTTCTTTGAAAGAAACAACTCCAAAATAGTTTAAACATGGTCTAAACCCTAACTAGGGGTCGTCCCAGGGCTTATAAGGGCGGCTGGGGAGGCCAGAAACCAAAACTAAATGCAAATGACTCAAACTAATACAAGCCGACTCGGACCAGATTCAGTCGACGTCGAAAACTCCGGTGGAAATGGGCCGGACACTCTGGTCAGGCTGGACAATCCGGGTGGAGTGCGCCAGATAGTCCGGTCTGGCTAGAAACTTTGAAGTTTCCGGGCGGTGTCCGGGTAGTGTCTGAACTGGGGTACTGATTATCCGCGCCAAATCTTCTCTCGGGCATGCCGGACAGTCCGGGTGGACTCGGCCAGAAACTCCGGTCGGTGCAGAGCTTTTCGCCTACATCTTGATGAACTTCACTTGCGCCTTCCTCCCGCTCCTCCCTCACGCATCCTTGGGCGATCATCATGCTGGGCTCCTCTTGTAGCCCTTATCCACCTCGCGCTATGCTTGTTTCTCCAACGAACCTGATCATAAATAAATGCATAGAGTTAGGCAGCATAGAGTTCTCATCAATTAAAGTACCAGATTCGTTTATGACCAAATTCACCTATTGTTCATGTAGCTTAGCACGAACTCTTGTAATGGTCCAATTCTAATCTCATCGGACTGATCCTTCCTTGCAACAGTTGGAGCATCTTTAGTAGGTGTAATTGTAGGGATGTCCTCATCACCCTGAGTTCAGAGCTCGACACTTTAGGTCTTGACGAGCTTAGGCCACGGAGGGGAAATGCCTCACAAGCCGTCGCAAGGATAAAAACGGTTCATGAACCATGGGTAAGGTAACTCACAGCCTAGGGATGGGCCGTGAGTTCATAGCTCGACACTTTAGGTCCTGACGAGCTCAGGTCGAGGAGGGGCAGTGTCTCACGAGCCGTCATGAGGATAAAAACTTGGTTCAGAACCGTGGGTGAGGCGACTCACAACCGAGGGATGGGTCGTGAGTTTAGAACTTGACACTTTAGGTCCTGACAAGCTTAGGCCACGGAGGGCAGTGCGTCACGAGCCGCCGCGAGGATAAAACCTGGGTCAGGAAACGTGAGTAAGGTAACTCATAGTCGAGGGATGGGCCTTGAGTTCTAAGCTTGACAGTTTAGGTCCTGATGAGCTCAAACGGTGGAGGGGCAGTGCCTCACGAGCCATCGCGAGGATAAAAACTGGGTCAAGAACCATGGGTGACGTAACTCATAGCCGTGGGACGGGCCATGAGTGCAGAGCTCGACACTTTAGGTCCTGATGAGCTGCCCCGTAGACCTTACCAGGAGAGGGCCATAGGGAAAAGCATGCAACACTAGAGGTTCGTACACGTGCCGCACCAGGATCTCAAGGAACAGGAACCGTGTGCGAAGTGACTCATGGCCAGGATTGTCCCGTGAATTTAGAGATCGATGCTTTAGGCTCTGATGTTGATAGGGATTGGCCTAGTGAAGGGCATCGTCTCTATCCCCCGCTCGTGCGGTGTGTGTGAGGGAAATCTGGCGGCACGTTTTTGGAGAAATGCTTTTTCGAAGAAAAACCAAATCACCAAGTGTGCGTGCAACACAAGATCCAAAAAGGGGCCAGCGGTACGAATTTATTACAATGTCACCGTGGCCTGCACGGGGTCTTACAGGAGGCGAATCCATAAAGGATGAGGGTTTTTCTGAGGTCACCTTCAAAATTAAATCGAGTCGAGCGCCATTCGTTGAGGTTTGTCCACCTTCTAGCAGCCCGAGCCGTTGGCTCATCAATAGTTTAGTCACCACCATTTGGGCTGCCGGTGTCATATATGCGCTGGGTGCACTCGATTGGGAACTCCCGATGATATGGGGTGGCCCGATCTTCTCAGTAAGCGGATGGCGATGATGATGGTGGATGATAGATAACTAGCGCATAGCTATGATCTCTCCCGCTCGATCCCTGATGCCCGCGCAACAGATCTCGAACCTTGTAGGATATTCAAAACACCACACTCTTGCGCACGTAGCCGTGACCACGAACGGTAGTCTGCAATCTAGTAATTCCCAATGGAACAACAGATCACACTCAATTATAGTTTGTAGATTCGAACATAGGGTAATTCCAGAGGTTCTATGAAAGAAACAACTCCAAAATATTTTAACGTGGTCTCAACCCTAACTTGTGACGGCTACGGAGGTTTATATGAGGGTTGGAGCGTCCTCCCCTCTAAACAGGCCTAAAAACAGCCATAACTTGGCCCAAACTGACTCGGTTCGACTCAAACTGATACATACCGACCCATATATGGGTTCGGCGTTATTGGCACGCAGTCCAAACGTCATGGAACACCTCAAATATGCAATTCTTAGTGCGCCATCTCTCACTCTTACTCATACGTGATTTCCTCATTGCCTCCTAGTGCGCATGTCTCCCGCTCCTCCCTCGCGCACTTGTTGATATTGGAAATCAGCGCTTGTCCTTCTTGCTGCAACTCTCCTCCTCCTCGCGCAATGCTTGTGTTATCAATAAACCTGATCATACAAAGATGCATAGACTTAGGTAGTATAAAGTTCTCATTAAATAAAACATCAGGTTCAATTAGGAATAAATTCACCTAATAGTCATTATTGATTTGACTCAATATTTCCTTCCAGTGCAAGCAGTCAGAATCATCATAATCCATGTATATATCCTCATCATCCTCCCTTTCTTCATGAAAATCCGTCCTCGGCTTTAGGTAAGCTGAAAGTGGGAGAAACAAAAAGAACAACGTGTACGCAAAGTATATGTATATATAACATGTTGTATTATTATTGTTCACATGAAAAGTATGTCCAGTATACATCAAGCAACTTAAATTGCAGGTATAAGTGAAGTACAAAGAATCATGATCATGGTGAAAAACAACTAAATAGATAGTCATGTTCTTCAATATTAAATTCAGTTTTCTCAAAGAAGATCTATGATCAAATTTGTGAACAAGATCAAACCAATTCAATATGTCTGAAAACCAAATTTAATCATGCCATGCTTCAACTGCGCTACTCTGATTATTATGAACATGATCATGTTGTCCAGTATGTAAAATGCAACTCAATTTGCAAATATCAAGGAAGTCAAAAGTAGTAACAAAACTAGACAAAGACTTTTGGGACAAACATAGTGAATATGAAAACTTGGGTCCTAGTCTAGCAAGATATGAACAATCCAACATAGGTAAAATTACTTGTGTTGGTTGCAATATATCAACTAGACCAGAATGTATTGCCATAATAACTGGAACATGAACTATTGTCCCATAGCAAACATTTTGTGATGTATGGCTGAAAACAGCATGTTTCAGTTCAGTGATTCTATCACAAGTAATGTATATGTGATCCACAAGAAAATTTCCATGCATGCTATATTCACCAATCCGATTGAAAGTGAAACAAGGAGAATATGTGCTAGAATTCAGAAATGAAATTTCAGAAATCTTATCCATAGCACAACTCATACTCATAGGTTCATTTAGCATGATGGAATACACAATATCATCAGGTGGTATTCGAGCAAGTATTTCCTTATGTGTTATCAGTACCACATGATCAAAATTTGAATTTGGTAAACTATCACATGGTGTTGAAACGGTAGTGCAAGGCAAATCACGAGGAGGCTTCAGTAAAGGAATAGACTCACAATATGTCGCACATGTTGGCTGAAGCTCCAAATCAGTACCAATGTCATTAACAATCTTCTTAGCTGTAGTAGGTACTACGACATCCTCCTCAAGTAACAATACCAGATCGTGTGATGCAGGTTGTAAAATAGGTGGCTCCCTTTCTTCAAAAGCAACCTGCACATCACAAGATACAACACTAGGAGTAGACATGATTACGCTAGTAGACAACTCACATTTCTCATTATTGTCCACTCTCAAAATTTCTGGAAGAGGCCATTTGCAAATGTTCAAAAACATAGAACGTAGAAATTGCTTGAAATCTTCCCAAAGGATTTTTTTACCCATGACACCATACACAATCCCTGTGTCCTTCCACCAACGAGCTACCTCTTCATCCACACGTCGGTGTGCAAGAATGTATTCTATATGGCCATTAAACTTGCTATCGAAAGTACGACATCTCGCAAAACCAAATCCCATATCAATTTCCCAAAGCTGATATTCTGCGGGTGTGGCGGAACTTTCCAATCGCCACTTGATTGTAGTTGGATCATATGCCATGCCAACCACGATAGCTAAATAGTTATGGTAAACATCATCTGATTTCTGCGTCACATCAACACTAGTAGGAGTCATGATTAGTACATTAGTGCAAAAACACAAAACTGTTTTGGTGGCACACTCACAACTCACTCAAAAACTGACAAGAAAGCAGATCTTACCGTTCCAAAGTGAATAGTGATGCTTACCAATTCGAAATCAAGGACTGATGCACTGATGTGATGAAGTGAATACCAAAGGTATAGAGAACGATCGCAGGGCACACAGGTTATTTATGGTGGAGCTGTAGGTATGGTATCCTAACTACACCGCAAACAAGTCCTAGTGCTGATCGTATGACAAAGATCCACGGAAACACACATGGTGGAGATAAATGGGGAAATTGCAACTATGAAAATGAGCTCAATAAAGTAAGGTATGTCGGAGGAATGCTCGTGTTGCAATGCACAAGGAGAGATATCTAGCAATGTCTCAACGAAACGGGCACAAGATTGCTAAACTGAGCAGCCCGCAGAGCACTAAGCACGCTAATCTCGTAAGATAGTTTTAGACACAAAGAAAGGTTTACTAAGGCTCACAAGGATAGGTACTCTATGTGGACTCAGTAAAAAAATAAACAAAAAAGAAAAAAATTTGACCTGAGAATTGGTCTCTGCCACGGCAGAAAAACGGCCTAAAATCCTGCCGCGGCAGGATGTCGGCAGACACAAAAATTTCTCGTATGAGGATAGACCTGTCTGTGGTAAGGCGACGGTCCAAATTTTTTTTCTTTGGCTTTCATGCTGGAGCGCCGACCCGTCTGCGGTCAGGCGTGAGGCAGTGAGCCGATTTTTTTTACTTCAACATGAAGCAAACTCAGTATAAGTCTAGATCCGATCGGTTTGCCTTTTTTTTCTCCTTTCAAACGGATATACAACCTGAGACTAAAAGAAAACAGATCTACTAGATCTAAGACTCAAGAACACAACGAACAGTCTAGAAATAGTCTAGGGACTCCGACAACGTATCAAAAACAGACGAAAACTAGAGAAAAACTACGACTCAGATTTAGAAGAAAGGCTACACAAAAGGATTACGATCAGCAACTAGAACTCACGAACAGTGTTATCTAGGCTATGGAAATAATCTAAGAACCCTAATATTTTTGTGTGGCTTTTTTGTATAGGACTAAAACAAGAACTAATCTACGGATGGATATCTGCATGCTTACCGAGTAAACGCTGGAAACTGATACTAAGATGATATAGGGTGGCCCGATCTTCTCAGCAAGCACTTGTCGATGATGATGGTGTATGATTAATAACTAGCATGTAGCTATGAACTCTCCCGCTCAAACCCTGATGCCAATGCAACAGCTCTCGAACCCTGTAGGATATTCACAACACCATGCTCTTGCGCACGCAGCCGTCGACCACGAACGGTAGTTTGCAGTCTACTAATTCCTAGTGGAACAACATATCACACTCAATTGTAGCAAGTATTTCAATCACAAGTAATTCCAGAGGTTCTAATAAGAATCAACTATAAAATATTTTAATGTGGTCTAACCCTAATTGTGACGGCTACGAAGGTTTATATGAGAATTGGGGCGTCCGTCCCTCTAACCAGGTCCAAAACCAGCTGGTTTTGGGCCCAAACTGACTCGGTTTGATTCAAACTGATACAAACTGTCCCATATATGGGTTCGGTCTTATTGACACGTAGTCCAAACATCGTGGAACACCTCAAACGTGTAATTCTTGGTGCACCATATCTTTCTCTTGCTCATTCGTGGTTTCCTCATTGCCTCCTAGTGCGCCAGCCTCCCGCTCCTCCCTCGCACACTTGTACTTCTTGCTACAACTCTCCTCCTCGTCGCGCAATGTTTGTGTTATCAATAAACCTGATCATAAAAAGATGCATAGACTTAGGTAGTATAAAGTTCTCATTAAGTAAAACATCAGGTTCAATTAATTGAATTCAGCTGTTGCACAAGTAGCTTTGCATGAGCTCTTGTATTAGATCCAATCTTGATTTCATTGGACTTGTTCTTTGCAGCAACATTTTAATTGTTAATAGGAGTAGGATATAGTGGAATAGTATGGATGCCCTCATTAGTGTCGGTGCATGTGTTCTTTTCCAAACCACCTTGATCCTCATGAGCACACACACTCTAGTGGATTCTGTGATGCAACTTCTGTCACACTAGTGCAACATTCCATGTGGAAGTTACTTTCCTATTTGTTTTTGGTCTCTCTAACCATGGTATAAAACATGGAATCCCTACAATCATTGCATGTATTCTTTTCCAAAACCACCTTGATCCCCTAATGTCATTGCATGTGTACTTTTCCAAACCACCTTTATATACATGACCACACACACTTCATTGGATTCTGTGATGCAACTTCTGTCACACTGGTGCAACATTCTATATGGGAGTTTTTTCCTATGTGTATTTGGTCTCTCTGACCATGTTTTGACACACAGAGTCCCTAGAGTCATTGCATGTGTTCTTTTTCAAACCCACATTGATCCCCTAGCCTCATTGCATGTGTTCTTTTCTGAACCACCTTGATCCACATGACCACACACACTCCTATGGATTCAGTGATGCAACTTCTTTCACACCGGTGCACCATTCCATGTGGAAGATGCTTTCCTATGTGTTTTTATTCTCTGTAACCATGGTTTGACACATGGAGTCCCTATAGTCATTATATGTGTTCTTTTCCAAAACCACCTTGATCCAAAACCACATTGATCGCCTAGTGTCATTTCATTGTTCTTTTCCAAATGACCTAGATCCACATGACCACACACACATCTAGATTCTGTGATGCAACTTATGATACACTAGTGCACCATTCCATATGGAAGTTGCTTTCCTCTATGTTTTTGGTCTCTATGACCATGGTTTGACAAATGGGGTCCCTAGAGTGATTCCACGCGTTATTTTCCGAAACCACCTTGATCCCCTAGTTTCATTGCATGTGTTCTTTTCCAAATCACCTTTATCCACATGACCATAGACACTCTTATGGATTTTGTGATGCAACTTCTGTCACACTAGTGCAACATTCCATGTGGAAGCTGATTTGCTATGTGTTTTTGGTCTTTGTGACCATTGCCTGGCACATGGAGTCCCTAGAGTCATTGCATGTGTACTTTTCAAAAACCACCTTGATCAAAAACCACATTGATCCCCTAGTGGTATTGCATGTGTTATTTTGCAAACAACCTTGATCCACATGACCACACACACTCCTGTGGATTTTGTGATGCAACTCCTGTCACACTATTTCCATCTGGAAGTTGCTTTTCCTATGTGTTTTTGGTCTCTGTGACAATGGTTTGACACATGGGGTCCCTAGAGTCATTGCATGTGTTCTTTTCCAAAACTACATCGATATCCTAGTTTCATTGCATGTGTTCTTTTCCAAACCACCTTGATCCCCATGACCATACACACTCTAGTGGATTCTGTCACACTGGTGCAACGGTCCATGTGGAAGTTGCTTAACTATGTGTTTTTGGTCTCAGTGACCATGGTTTGACACATGGAGTCTCTAGAGTCATTGCATGTGTTCTTTTCCAAAACCACATTGATCCCTCAGTGTCATTGCATGTGTTCTTTTCCAAACCACCATGATCAACATGACCATACACACTCAAGTGGATTCTGTGATACAACTTATGTCACCCTGATGCAACATTCCTTCTGGAAGTTGCTTTCCTTTGTGTTTTTGGTCTCTATGACCATGGTTTTAAGCATGTAGTCCCTAGAGTCATTGCATGTGTTCTTTTCCAAAACCACCTTGATCCCCTAGGTCATTGCATGTGTTCTTTTCCAAACCACTTGGATCCACATGACCACACACACACTCCTATGGATTCTGTGATGCAACTTCTGTCATACTAGTGCACCATTTCACGTGGAAGTTGCTTTCCTATGTATTTTTGGTCTATTTGACCATGGTTTGACACATGGAGTCCCTAGAGTCATTGCATGTATTATTTTCCAAAACCATTTTGATCTCGTAGTGTCATTGTATGATTTCTTTTCAAAACCACCTTATCCACATGACCACACACAATTGATTGGATTATGTGATGCAACTTCTGTCACACTGGTGCAACATTCTATATGGGAGTTTTTTCCTATGTGTATTTGGTCTCTCTGACCATGTTTTGACACATAGAGTCCCTAGAGTCATTGCATGTGTTCTTTTCCAAAACTACATTGATTCTGCGCGGTTTGGAAGGGGTGCCCCGGGGATGAGGTCAATGTGATGCTCGATTCTGCGAAGAGGATGTAGTCCATGAGGTATCTCTTCGGGAAACACATCCTTGAATTCCTGCAAAACACTCATCAAAGATGGAGGAACATTGGTTAAGTCATTAGTTCATTTTGCTAGTCCCTTCCAAATGAGGACATAGTGCAAGATGGATGGGTTGTTCCTCACTCTTAGTTTATCCACTGAAGATTGGCTTTTGGCTCTCACTCACTATGAGGTGGTTCTCTCGCTCACCACTCTTCTCACAAGTTTGTGTTGTGGTTTGTGCCCTTGCTAAAGCCTTTGCATTGTCCGCAATTATTTGGCTAGGAGTCATAGGTTGCAAAACACGTGTCTTGCTAACCTAGTTGAGGGTGTAAACTTTTGTGCGACCATCATGTAGAGAACCTTTGTCTAATTGCCATGGTCGACCAAGAAACATGTGGCAAACCTTCATTGGGACTACATCACACTCCACCGTGTCTTTGTATGGGCCAATAGAGAAAGTTACCGAGACGGTGTGCTTGATCTTCACGGACCCTTGGTCACTTAGCCCTTGCGCGTGGTAGGGGTGCCTGTGCTGCTAGATGGTGAGGTTGAGCTTCTCACACAACTCAGTGTTATCAAGGTTGTGGCAACTCCCTCCATCGATGATCACTTTGATACATTTGCCATTGATGCCAGCTCCTGTTTGGAAGATATTTGAGCATTGGTCTTCATGCTCTTGTGCTTGAGTGGTTAAGATCCTTGTGACGATAAACGATGAACTTGCGTCATGTTCACACATGAGGAGTTCTTGGTCATCTTCCACTCGTTGCCTTGTCATTGCTTCCTTGACTCGGGCATCAAATTCATCTTCACTCAAGTACTCTTCGTCGCCATTGTGATGGATAAACAATATTTTCTTGGTTCCACATTTGGATGACTTGTGTCCTTCGCCTCCACACTTGTATCATTCGCCGTTGAATGGCGTGGTATCCTTTGTGTACTTTCCACTTGGGGGTTGTTGAGGGCAAACCTCTAGGGTGGCTTGATCTTTCACGAACCCCTTTCAAATCGAGGGTGGAGTGCGGGGGAAGGAGAGGCGGATGAACACGACAAAATAATGCATGAAGAACACGATGAACACAATCACGCAAAACCACAATACACACCAATAGCTCATCTCAGTGGTGACCGGTCCGGCACAATCCCTAGGATCAGCGTCAGGCGGAGGACTCTCTCCCGATCGGCACGGAGAGTAGGGAGACTCAGTGAGATCTTGATGTCTAGGAAAAGGGACTCCGATGCCTAGGCCTTGTACAACGTGGAGGCATGATACAAACTCCAACAAGGTTTGGGATATTTGGTGCTCCTTGGTCAAAGGAGGATGAGGCAAGAACTAGATAGATCCACAAGGGATGTCCACTAATTCCAAATATCATGCCTAGGGTTTACAATAGAGGTGGGGGACTATATGTAGGCCAGACACAAAGTCAGGGGTACTTTAGGGATAAAAGGTAAGTTCTGGACGAATTAAGAGGTAATGGGCCTAAAATTTCTTTTACATGCTTGGCGACGCACGGTCCGGAGACTCTGGTATGGTGGGCCGGAGATTCCGATCGGTCTCTGGTCCATGTCTGGAGGGGCACACATATTGTCCTCAAGCTCGATTCAGGGGTCAGACCGGAGGTGGGCCGGAGTCTCTGGGGTCTTCAGGCCGGAGACTTTGGTGAACCGGAGGCTTCAGTGTGCGCCGACCGGAGACTCCGGTCTGAGCAGCTCCAACAGCTTCCGCCTCACGCCCTGCTCCTTGTTCTCCATCCTTGGGTGCTTGGTGTTGTGTTGGGGCTTCGTACCTGATGATGCATAGAGTAGTTGCATGAAGTAGCACACCATCCAAGGATGTATCAAATTGGCACAAGGAGAGGAGCAAGTTCACCTTAGCTTGAAGGAGTTTGGCTCAGGCACGAGACATGGGTCCGCTTGGGGGACTTGGTGGTGTAGATGTAGGAGTGTTTGTAGGACGGGCTACATCATCTCCCCCCTTGGGAAAGAGTCGTCCTTGACTCTTCATGGGTATCATCTTGAACATCTCCATGGTAGGGTGAGAGGTCCTTGACATTGAATGTGTTTCTTGCAAGGTACTTGGAGGTTGGAATGTCGATGATGCAGGCGTTGTTGTTGATTCTCTTGAGGACCTTGAAGGGGCCATCTCCTCTTGGTTCGAGCTTGGAATCTCGTTCCTTGGGAAAGCGGTCCTTGCTCAAGTGTATCCAAACAAGGTCACCTTCTTTAAAGATCATCTCCTTCATAGCTCGTGCGGTCCTTGTTGTTCGATAGTAGATCTAGTTTCTTCACGAATCTTCTTCATAGCTCGTGCGCAATTCTTAACGTCCATGTTGGTGCGCTCATGGAGATGTAGTGGTAGGATGTCGAGCGCGGTGAGGGGCTCGAAACCATAGACGATCGTGAAGGGACTCATCTTGGTTGTTGAGTGCTTGGCACGGTTGTAGATGAACTCAGCGTGTGGAATGCATTCCTCCCAATCCTTGAGGTTTTTCTTGATCAACACACGAAGTAGAGTCCCGAGGCTTCGGTTGACAACTTCGGTTTGGTCATCGGTTTGAGGATGCGATGCATATGAAAATAGGAGCTTGACGCCAAGCTTGGCCATGAGGGTCTTCCATAAGTAGCTCATGAATTTGATGTGGTAGTCGGAGATGATTGTTCTTGGCACATCGTTAAGACGGACAATTTCCCTGAAAAACCAATTTGCAACATGTGAAGCATCGCCAGTCTTATGGAACGGTATGAAGTGTGCCATTTTGGAAAAGCGATCCACGACAACAAATATAGAATCATGACCATGCTTAGACCTAGGCAACCCTAACACAAAATCCATGCTAATGTCGGACCAAGGTGTATGAGGAATGGGCAATGGCATATAAAGACCATAATGGTTAGCTTGCAACTTAGCTTGAACACATGTTGTGCACCGTTGAATGTAGAGCTCCATGTCGTGCTTCATCTTGGGCCAAAAGTAGTGAGTGGAGAGCATGTCCAATGTCTTGTCATGGCCAAAGTGACCGATGAGGCCTCCACCATGAGATTCTTGGAGAAGAAGAAGTTGAAGAGACGACTTCGGAATGCAAAGCTTGTTTTGTTTAAATAGAAAGCCCTTATGCAAATAGAAATCATCAACTCCTTTGTCAATGGAGCACTTTTTGAAAATTGGTTCAAAGAATGGGTTGAAATAATAGAAAGTTTTTATTTCATCAATAGCCAACATGTTGATCTCCAGTCGAGTAAGAAGGTTTGTGTGCTTGCGAGACAAAGCATCCGCAACTACATTATCTTTGCACTTCTTATACTTGACAATGTAAGCAAAAGACTCCATAATATTGACCCACTTAGCGTGTCGCTTACTCAAGTCCGCTTGGCCTTTGAGATATTTCAACGACTCATTGTCGGAATGTATGATAAATTCTTTAGGCCATATGTAGTGTTGCCAAACTTGAAGAACACGAACTAAGGCAAAAAGCTCTTTGTAATAAATCGGATAATTAAGGCGAGCACCATCAAGTTTCTCGCTATGGTAGGCTATAGGACGTTCATTTTGCATAAGGACTCCTCCAATGCCAATACCGCTAGCGTCACACTCTATCTCCATTTTTTTTGTGAAATCCAATAACGCAAGAAGAGGTGCTTCAGTGAGCCTCCTTTTAAGTTCATCAAAAGCTTTTTTTTGTGCCTTGCCCCACACGAAGGTGACTTCTTTTTGTTCCATTTGTTGAGAGGATAAGCAATGGTCGAAAAGTATTTCACAAAGAGACGATAGAAACCGGCCAACCAACGAAAACTTCTGAGTTCACTCACATTTGTTGGGATGGTTCAATCTCGTATATCCTTTACCTTGGAAACATCAACTTCAATGCCCTTCGAAGAAACGACAAATCCAAGAAAAATTAACTTGTCTTTAGCAAAAGTGCACTTGGGAAGATTAGCATATAGCTTTTCATGTCGAAGGATTTGCAAAACTTCCTTGACATGTTTAACATGGTCCTCAAGTGACTTGCTATAAACAAGTATATCATCGAAATAGACAACAACACTATTTCCAATGAGAGAACACAAGACATGATTCATAAGGCGCATGAAGGTGGATGGGGCATTAGATAAGCCAAAGGGCATGACCAACCATTCATAGAGACCAAGTTTGGTCTTGAAGGCGGTTTTCCACTCATCGCCTTCTGCCATGCGTATTTGATGATAGCCACTACGAAGATCAATTTTCGAGAAAATCGTGGCTCCACACAACTCATCAAGCATGTCATCGAGACGTGGTATGGGATGTCTATAACTCATAGTGATAGCATTGATTGGATGCTAGTCCATGCATAATCGAAGTGTATCATCCGATTTTGGGACAAGAATCACGAGAACAACGCTCGGGCTAGTGCTAACTTGGGTCAAACCTTTGGATATGAGTTGGTTGATTTGACATTCGATCTCCTTCATCTCCTCTACGTTCGTGCGGTAGGCGGCGTGGTTTGGAAGGGGTGCGTCGGGGATGAGGTCAATGCGATGCTCAATTCCGCAAAGAGGAGGTAATCCATGTGGAAGCTCTTCGGGATACACATCCTTGAACCTGCAAAACAATCATCAAAGATGAAGGAACATTGGTTAGTTCATTATTTCCTTGCGCTAGTCCCTTGCAAATGAGGACATAGTGCAAGATGTATGGGTTGTTCCGCACATCTCTCATCTCACTTTTGGTGGCAAGGAGAACACTCTTAGTTTTTTCACTCGAATTTGGCTTGTGGCTCTCACTCACTATGAGGTGGTTCTCTCGCTCGCCGGTCTTCTCACAAGTAGGTGTTATGCTTTGAACCCTCTCTAAAGCCTTTGCATTGTCCGCAATTATTTGTCTAGGAGTCATCAGTTGCAAAACACATGTTTTGTTGAGCCATTTGAAGGTGTACACATTGGTGCGACCATCATGTAGAGCAGCCTTGTCGAATTTCCATGGTCATCCAAGTAGCAAATGGAAAATTGTCATGGGAACAACATCGCACTCCATCGCGTCTTTGTAAGGACCAATGGCGAAGGTTACCGACACGGTATGTTTGATCTTTACGGACCCTTGGTCACTTAGCCATTGAACGTGGTAGGGGTGCTTGTGCAGATGGAGAGTGAGGTTGATCTTCTCATACAACTCGAAGCTATCCAGGTTGTGGCAACTCCCTCCATCGATGATCACTTTGATAGATTTGACATTGATGTCGGCTCGTGTTTGGAAGATATTTGAGCGTTGGTCTTCATGCTCTTGTGCTTGAGTGGTCAATATCCTTGTGACGACAAGCGATGGACTTGTGGCATGTTCACACATGAGGAGTTCTTGGTCATCTTCCACTCGTTGCGTTGCCATTGCTTCCTTGATTCGGGCATCAAATTCTTCTTCACTCAAGTACTCTTCGTCTCCATTGTCATGGATTAACAAAACTTTCTTGTTTCCACACTCGGCCTACTTGTGTTCTTTCCCTCCACACTTGTAGCATTCACCATTGAAATGTGTACCACTCTTTGCTTGTTTGCCACTTGGGGGCAGTTTTCCTTGAGGGAGTGTGGGCTTGAAGGAAGGCTTGGAGGTACTTGAGGAGCTTCCATTGAGGGTTATTGGTGTAGCGGTTGAAGCTTGCTTATAGGTGAAATATTTCTTGGGCTTGTTGTACTTGATGTCCTCTTGCACTTGATGTTCGTCCTTGTTGCGATGTGCACAAGCTCAACCATGTTCTTGTATGTTTGGAACTCGACGATGCGCTTGATTGGGTGATTCAAGCCAATAAGGAAACGTGCCATAGTTTACTCCTTGCTCTCTTCAATGTTGGTGCGGATCATGTTGGGCTCCATTTCCTTGAAGTACTCTTCCATAGTCTTTGTCCCTTGATGAAGTGATTGAAGGTTGTTGAAAAGGTGGAGCATGTAGTACGCCGGGACAAAGCGGGATCTCATATGAGCCTTCATGTCATGCCAAGTTGTGATTGGTGGCTCTTGCCTTGCGTCACAAGCAACTTGAAATTGTTCCCACCAAAGGTTTGCGTAATCATCAAACTCAAGCGAAGCCATGGCGACCATCTTCTCGTTGCTATAATTGTGCATGTGGAAGATCTTGTCGACTTTGAGTACCCATGAGAGGTATTCTTCGGGGTCATTGGATCCGGTAAACTTGGGCATTGTGAACTTGAGCTTGCCGAAGGTTTCTTCATCATTGCGGTCATTATGACGAGGTTGGTGACCTTGATGATGTGCTTGCGGTTGAGGAGGTGGAACTTGATTCTCACGACCTTGTTGAGGAGCTTGCTCTTGATGTTGTTGTTGTGGAGCTTGCTCTTGCTCTTGGCGTCGGAATCAGCACCGGAATTTTCGGTCGCCACCGGTTGTTTCAGTAAAACCGAACATCATCTGAATGCCCTTTCGGTCGTCTCCGGTTGGCTTCGGTCTATGCTGTGAATTTTGGTCCATGCTCTAGTCCGCTAGAGTGGTCATCGGTATTTCTGGCGTGGCTTCCGGTCCATCGAGCCTGGCGCCGGTTTGACCCTGGGCTCCATATTGCGCTGGCTTGGCTCCCTCTCTTGGTGCTTCTCCATGGGGTTCATACCTGAGGATGCATAGGGTATTGGAATGAGGTAGCAAGCCGTCCAAGGATGTATCGAAATCACATGAGACAAGGAGCGAATTCACCTTAGCTTGAAGGAGCTTGGCTCGTGCGTGAGTCAATGGTCCACTTGGGGGACTTGTTGGTGTAGATGTAGGAGTGTTCGTAGGACGGGCTGCATCATTGAGTCCCTAGTGTCATTGCATGTGTTCTTTTCCAAAACCACCTTGATCCCCTAGTGTCATTGCATGTGTTCATTGCAAATCACCTTGATCCAAATTCCGGCACTGATTCCGGTGCCAAGAGCAAGAGCAAGCTCCACAATAACAACATCAAGAGCAAGCACCTCAACAAGGTAGCGACAATCATGTTCCACCTCCCTAACCACAATATAATCAACAAGGTCACCAAGTTCGTTGCAATGACCGCAATGATGAAGAAACTTTTGGCAAGCTCAAGTTCACAATGCCCAAGTTTACCGGATCCAATGACCCCTAAGAACACCTCTCATGGGAACTCAAAGTCGACAAGATCTTCTGCATGCACAATTATAGCAACGATAAGATGGTCGCCATGGCTTCGCTTGAGTTTGATGATTACACCAAACTTTGGTTGGAAAAATTTCAAGTTGCTCGTGACGTAAGGCAAGAGCCACCAATTACAACTTGGCATGACATGAAGGCTCACATGAGATACCATTTTGTACCCGTGCACTACATGCGCGACCCCTTCAACAACCTTCAATCGCTGCATCAAGGGAGAAAGACGGTGGAAGAGTACTTCAAGGAAATGGAGCTCAACTTGCTCCATGCCAACATTGAAGAGCGCACAGAGCAAAGTATGGCACGTTTCCTTATTGGGTTGAATCACCCAATCAAGCGCATCGTCGAGTTCCAAACATACAACAACATGGTTGAGCTTGTGCACATCGCCACAAAGGCCGAACGTCAAGTGCAAGAGGACATCTAGTACAACAAGCCCAATATGTATTTCACCTACAAGAAAGATTCAACTGCTACACCAACAACCTTCAATTGAAGCTCCTCAAGTACCTCCAAGCCTTCCTTCAAGCCCACACTTCCTCAAGGAAAACTGCCCCAAGTGGCAAACAAGCAAAGAGTGATACACCTTTCAACGGTGAATGCTACAAATTTGGAGGCAAAGGACACAAGTTGGCCGAGTGTGGAAACAAGAAAGTTTTGTTAATTCATGACAACATTGACGAACAGTACTTTAGTGAAGATGAATTTGATGCCCGAGTCAAAGAAGCAATGGCAAGGCAACGAGTGAATATGACCAAGAACTCCTCATGTGTGAACATGACGCAAGTCCATCGCTTGTCGTCACAAGGATCTTGACCACTCAAGCACAAGAGTATGAAGACCAACGCTCAAATATCTTCCAAACACGAGCCCGCATCAATGGCAAATCTATCAAAGTAATCATCGATGGAGGGAGTTGCCACAACCTTGCTAACACCGAGTTGTGTGAGAAGATCAACCTCACTCTCCATCCGCATAAGCACCCGTACCACGTGTAATGGCTAAGTGACCAAGGGTCCGTGAAGATTAAGCATACCATATCGGTCACCTTCACCATTGGTCCTTATAAAGACACAGTGGAGTGCGATGTGGTTCCTATGATAGTTTGCCACATGCTACTTGGTCGACTGTGGCAATTCGACAAGGCTGCTCTACATGATGGTCGCACCAATGTGTACACCTTCAAATGGATAAACAAGACATGTGTTTTGCAACCGATGACTCCTAGCCAAATAATTGCGGACAATGCAAAGGTTTTAGCGAGGGTGCAAAACACAACACCTTCTTGTGAGAAGAGTGGCGAGCGAGAGAACCACCTCATAGTGAGTGAGAGCCACAAGCCAAACTCAAGTGAAAAAACTAAGAGTGTTCTACTTGCCACCAAAAGTGAGATGAGAGATGTGCGGAACAACCTATTCATCTTGCACTATGTCCTCATTTGCAAGGGACTAGCGCAAGGAACTAATGAATTAATCAATGTTCCTCTATCTTTGATGATTGTTTTGCAGGAATTCAAGGATGTGTTCCCTGAAGAACTTCCACATGGACTACCTCCTCTTTGTGAAATTGAGCATCACATTGACCTCATCCCTGGTGCACCCCTCCCAAACTGCGCCTCCTACCACACGAACCTAGAGGAGACAAAGGAGATAGAACGTCAAATCAACCAACTCGTCTCCAAAGTTTGGTTCCAAGTTAGCACTAGTCCAAGTGAGGTACCCGTGATTCTTGTTCCAAAATCGGATGATACGTTATGGTTATGCATGGACTACCGTCCAATAAATACCATCATTGTGCATTATCGTCATCCTATACCGCGTCTTGATGACATGCTTGATGAATTGTGTGGAGCCACTATTGTTTCGAAAATTTATCTTCGTAGTGGTTACCATCAAATACGCATGGCTGAAGGTGATGAGTGGAAAACCGCCTTCAAGACCGAACTTGGTCTCTATGAATGGTTGGTTATGCCCTTTGGCTTATCTAACGCCCCATCCACCTTCATGCGCCATACGGATCATATCTTGCATTCTCTCATTGGAAAAAGTGTTGTTGTCTTTTTGATGATATACTTGTTTATAGCAAGTCACTTTAGGACCATATTAAACATGTCAATGAAGTTTTGCAAATCCTTCGACATGAAAAGCTTTATGCTAATCTTCCCAAGTGCACTATTGCTAAAGACAAGTTGATTTTTCTTGGATTTGTCGTTTCTTCAAAGGGAATTGAAGTTGATGTTTCCAAGGTAAAAGACATACGAGATTGGCCCATCCCAACAAATGTGAGTGAACTCCAAAGTTTTCATGGGTTGGCCGGTTTCTATTGTCGCTTTGTGAAATACTTTTCAACCATTGTTTGTCCTCTCAACGAGTTGCCGAAAAAGAATGTCACTTTCGTGTGGCGAAAAGCACATCAAAAAGGTTTTGATGAACTCAAAAAGAGGCTCACCGAAGCACCTCTTCTTGCGTTACCGGATTTCACTAAAACTTTTGAGATTGAATGTGATGCTAGTGGTGTTGGCATTGGAAGAGTCCTTATGCAAAACGGACGTCCTATAGCCTACCATAGCGAGAAACTTGATGTTGCTCTCCTTAATTATCCAATTTATGACAAAGAGATTTTTTCCTTAGTTCGTGTCCTTCAAGTTTGGCAACACTACCTATGGCCTAAACAATTTATCGTACATTCAGACCATGAGTCATTGAAATATCTCAAAGGCCAAGCCAACTTGAGTAAGAGACGCGCTAAGTGGGTTGAGTTTATGGAGTCTTTTCTGTACATTGTCAAGTATAAGAAGCGAAATATAATGTTGTTGCAGACGCTTTGTCTCGCAAGCACACAAACCTTCTTACCCGACTTGAAATCACTATGTTGGTCTTGAGGAAATAAAAACTTTGTATGCTTTCGACCAGTTCTTTGAACCAATTTCACAAAGTGCTCCATTGACAAAGGAGTTGATGATTTCTATTTGCATAAGGGCTTTCTATTTAAACAAAACAAGCTTTGCATTCCGAAGTCGTCGCTCCAACTTTTGCTTCTCCAAGAATCTCATGGTGGAGGCCTCATGGGTCACTTTGGCCGTGACAAGACATTGGACATTCTCTCCACTCACTACTTTTGGCCCAAGATGAAGCGCGACGTGGAGCTCTATGTTCAACGATGCACGACATGTGTTCAAGCTAACTCGCAAGCTAACCCTTATGGTCTTTATATACCATTGCCTATTCCTCATACACCTTGGTCTGACATTAGCTTGGATTTTGTGTTAGGATTACCTAGGTCTGAGCATGGTCATGACTCTATATTTGTTGTCGTGGATTGCTTTTCCAAAATGGCACACTTCATACCGTGCCATAAGACCGACGATGCTTCACATGTTGCAAATTGGTTTTTCAGGGAAATCGTCCGTCTTCATGGTGTTACAAGAACAATCGTCTCCGACCGCAAAGTCAAATTCATGAGCTACTTATGGAAGACCCTCATGGCTAAGCTTGGCGTCAAGCTACTCTTTTCATCCGCATCTCACCCCCAAACCGATGGCTAAACCAAAGTTGTCAACCGAAGCCTCTGGACTCTCCTTCATGTGTTGATCAAGAAAACCCTCAAGGAATGGGAGGAATGCATTCCACACGCCGAGTTCGCCTAAAACCGTGCCAAGCACTCAACAACCAAGATGAGTCCCTTCATGATCGTCTATGGTTTTGAGCCCCTCACCACACTCGACATCCTACCACTACCTCTTCATGAGCGCACCAACATGGACGTTGAGAAGCACGCACAAGCTATGAAGAATCTTCATGAAGAAACTAGAGCTACTATCGAGAAACAAGTCCTTCGCCAAGATTTAAAGTTAAAAAAGGAGAAGAAAGAGATGATCTTTAAAGAAGGTGACCTTGTGTGGATACACTTGAGAAAGGACCACTTTCCCAAGGAACGAGATTCCAAGCTCAAACCAAGAGGACATGGCCCCTTCACGGTCCTCAAGAGAATCAACAACAATGCCTACATCATCAATATTCCAACCTCCAAGTACCTTGCAAGCAACACATTCAACGTCAAGGACCTCTCACCCTACCATGGAGATGTTCAAGATGATACCCATGAAGAGTCGAGGACGACTCTTTCCCAAGGGGGGCGGAGCTGATGCAGCCCGTCCTACGGAAGCTCCTACATCTACACCAAGTTCCCCAAGTCGACCCATGACTCATGCTCGAGACAAACTCCTTCAAGAGAAGGTGAACTCGATCCTCTCCTCGTGCAAATTTGATACATCCTTGTATGGTGTGCTACTTCATGCAACTACTCTATGCATCATCAGGTATGAAGCTCCAACACAACACCCAAGGATGGAGAACAAGGAGCAGGGCATGAAGCAGGGGCCATTGGAGCTGCTCAGACCGGAATCTCCAGTCTATGCACACCGGAGTCTCTGGTCCACCAAAGTCTCCGGCCTAAAGACCTCGGAGAATCCGGCCCACTGATACATTGCAAATGTATCTATAATTTTTGATGTTCCATGCTTGGTTTTAGCCACTTTCTTATGTTTTGTCCACACTTTGGAATACTTTTCATATGATTTCTTGGACTAACCTATTAACAAGAGCCACAGTGCCAGCTGCCTGTTTTCTGTTGTTTTTGGTTCCAGGAAAGTCAGAAAATGAATATTCTCGGAATTCGATGGGACAAAAGCCAAAGTCATTATTTCACCGGGGGACATCTGGATCCAGAATACGAGATGTAGAGGGGCTGGGGCCCGGCCACACCACCTGGCCACGTGGCCAGGCCTTGCCCGCACCAGGGGGTGGTCTGGCCACCCCAGGCACCACCCCGGCCTCTCCTTCCGCCTATATATTGCCTCTGATATGGAAACCCTAAGTACCCGATCAAAATTCCACGAAAGAGTTTGTAGCCGCAGTCATCTCCATCCCTAGATCGGGAGGGATCTGAAGCTCTGCCCGGCACCTTGTCGGAGTGGGGAATTCACCCTGGAGGCCTTCTTCATCATCATGCAAGCCTTCGGTGTGATGCGTGAGTAGTTCATCTCTAGAATACGGGTCCATGTAGTAGCTAGATGGCTGGTTCTCCTGTGTGCTTTCATGTTTAGATCTTGTGAGCTCCGTTCATGATCAAGATCATCTATTTGTAATTCTGCATGTTGTGTTTGCGGGGATCTGATGGATATTGAGATGCTATTTCAGATTGATTATTGATTCTATCATGTCTTTGTTATTTGTGATCTTGCATGCTTTCTGTTGTTAGTAGCTATCTTGGCCAAGTAGATGCTAGCAACTCCAAGAGTTAGTATTTATGCTCGATAGTGGGTTCATGCCTCTGGTAATCTGGGGAAGTGACATAAATCTCTAAGGTACTAGACGTGCTTTTGCTACTAGGGAGAAAACAACAATCCTTTGTTCATAGAACAATCGTATTGTTTACTTTACACGCAATTTGTAATGCAATATTTGTTGCTTGCAACTTAATACTGAAGGGTGTTCGGATGATAACCTGAAGGTGGATTATTAGTCATAGATGCAGTTGGATGGCGGTCTATGTATAATGTTGTAATGCCCAATCGAATCTCAAAGTAGTCAAGATGATTAGTATATGCTTGTATGATTTCTCGATGTTTGTCAATTTCCCCGCTGTAATTTGTTCACCCAACATGTTATCTATCTTAAGGAGAGCCACCTCTAGTGAACTATGGAGCCCGATCCTTTCTTTTACATTCAATCTACAATCAAATTGTTTACTGCTTTGTGTTTACTTTCTGCAAACTATTACTTTCTTCCATTCGATACGTTTAATCCTTTGTTTTCAGCAAAATCGGTGAGATTGACAACCTCATCGCAAGTTGGGGACAAAGTTCTATGGTTGTGTTGTGCAGGTCTCCACGTTGCTACTAGCACCGGTAGTGCGCCCTGCCAAGGCTCAGCTAGCAAGACCTTTGGGGTGTTTCCTTGCTCCTCCTAGATTGATAACTTTCATACTGAGGGAAAACTTGCTACTGTGCTCATCATACCTTCCTCTTGGGGTTCCCCAACGAGCTCGATATATTTTGGGCCATCACCCACCTCCGGTTGGACCCCCTAATCGAGCTCGAGGACAGTCCGACGGCCACTCCGGAGATGGACTGGAGACCAACCGGAATCTCCAGCCCAGACCGGAGTCTCCGGACCCCCACACCGGAGTCTCTGGACCAAGCGTCACCAGGCATGTAAAAGGCCTCTGGGCCTTCAGCCCATGTACCTCTTAGTCTGTCCAGAACTTATCTGTTATCCCTAAAGTACCCCTAACCATGTGGATAGCCTATATATAGTCGCCCACCTCTATTGTAAACCCTAGGCATGATATTTGGAATTAGTGGAAACCCCTTGTGGATCTATCTAGTTCTTGCCTCATGCTCCTTGACCAAGGAGCACCAAATATCACAAACCTCGTTGGATTTTGCATCGTGCCTCCATGTTGTACAAGGCCTAGGCATCGGAGTCCCTTTTCCTAGACGTCAAGATCTCACCGAGTCTCCGTACTCACTATGCTGGTTTGAGAGAGAGTCCTTCGCCCGACGCTGATCCTAGGGATTGCGCCGGACCGGTCACCACCGGCATGAGCTATTGGTGTGTATCGTGTTCTTGCGTGTCTGTGTTCATCGTGTTCTTCATGCGTGAGTTCATTGTGTTCTTCCACCTCTCCTTCCCCCCGCACTCCACCCTCGATTTGAACGGGATTCGTGAAAGATCAGGCCACCCTAGAGGTTTGCCCTCAACATATTCTGTGATGCAACTTCTGTCACACTAGTGCACCATTCCACGTGGAAGTTTCTTTCCTATGTGTTTTTGGTCTCTGTGACCATGGTTTGACACATGGAGTCCCTAGAGTCATTGCATATGTTCTTTTCCAAAACCACCTTGATCTCGTAGTTTCATTGTATGTGTTCTTTTCCAGACCACCTTGATCCACATGACCACACACACTCCATTGGATTCGGTGATGCAACTTCTGTCACACTGGTGCAACATTTCATGTGGAAGTTTTTTCCTATGTGTATTTGGTCTCTCTGACCATGTTTTGACACATTGAGTCCCTAGAGTCATTGCATGTGTTCTTTTCAAAAACTACATTGATCCAAAACCACATCCATCCCCTAGTTTCATTGCATGTGTTCTTTTCCAAACCACCTTGATCCTCATGACCACGCACACACTAGTGGATTTTGTGATGCAAATTCTGTCACACTAGTGCAACATTCCATGTGGAAGTTTCTTTCCTTTGTATTTTTGATCTCTGTGACCATGGTTTGACACATGGAGTCCCTAGAGTCATTGCGTGTGTTCTTTTCTAAAACCACATTCATCCCCTAGTGTCATTGCATGTTTTGTTTTCTGAACCACCTTGATCCAGATGACCACAAGCACTCTATGGATTCTGTGATGCAAGTTCTTTCACACAGGTGCACCATTCCATGTGGAAGATGCTTTCTTATGTATTTTTGTTCTCTAAAACCATGGTTTGACACATGGAGCCCCTATAGTCTTTGTATGTGTTCTTTTCCAAAACCACCATGATCAAAAACCACGTTGATCCCCTAGTGTCATTGCATGTGTTCTTTTCCAAACCACCTTGAACCACATAACCACATAATCATGTGGATTCTATGATGCAACTTCTTCCACACTAGTGCACCATTCCATGTGGAAGTTGCTTTCCTATGTGTTTTTGGTCTCTATGATCATAGTTTGACACATGGGGTCCCTAGAGTCATGCCATGTCATCTTTTCCAAAACCACATCAATCCCCTAGTATCATTGCATGTGTTCTTTCCCAAACCACCTTGATCCTCATGACCATACACACTCTACTGGATTCTGTGATGCAACATCTGTCGCACTAGTGCAACATTCTATGTGGAAGTTGCTTTTCTCTGTGTTTTTGGTCTCACTGACCATGGTCTGACACATGGAGTCCCTAGTGTCATTCCATGTGTTCTTTTTCAAAAACACCTTGAACCCCTAGTGTCATTGCATGTGTTCTTTACCAAACCACCTTGATCCACATGACCACACACACTCAAGTGGATTCTATGATGCAACTTCTACCACACTAGTGCAACATTCCCTGTGGAAGTTTCTTTCCTATGTGTTTTTCGTATCTATGACCATGGTTTGGCACATGGAGTCCCTAGTGTTATTGCATGTGTTCTTTTCCAAAACTACCTTGATCCCCTAGTGTCATTGCTTGTGTTTTTTCCAACCCACGTGGATCCACATGACCACACACACTCATGTGGATTCTGTGATGCAACTTATGTTGCCCTAGTGCACCATTCCTTGTTTAAGTTGTTGTCCTATGTGTTTTTGGGCTCTGTGACCATGGGTTGACACATGGAGTCCCTAGACTGATTGCATATGTTATTTTACAAAACCACCTTGATCCTATAGTTTAAATGTATGTGTTTTTTTCCCAAAACTACCTTGATCCCCTTGTCTCATTGCATGTGTTATTTTCCGAACCACCTTGATCCACATGACCACACACACTCCATTGGATTCTATGATGCCACTTCTATCACACTGGTGCAACATTCCATGTGGAAATTTTTACTATGTGCATTTGGTCTCTCTGACCATGTTTTGTCACATGGAGTCCCTAGAGTCATTTCTTGTGTATTTTCTAAAACTACATTGATTGAAACCACATTAATCCCCTAGTATCATTGCATGTGTTCTTTCCCAAACAACCTTGATCCTCATGACCATACACACTCTACTGGATTTTGTGATGCAACTTCTGTCGCACTAGTGCAACATTCTATGTGGAAGTTGCTTTTCTCTGTGTTTTTGGTCTCACTGACCATGGTCTGACACATGGAGTCCCTAGTGTCATTCCATGTGTTCTTTTTCAAAAACACCTTGAACCCCTAGTGTCATTGCATGTGTTCTTTACCAAACCACCTTGATCCACATGACCAGACACACTCAAGTGGATTCTATGATGCAACTTCTACCACACTGGTGCAACATTCCTTGTGGAAGTTTCTTTCCTATGTGTTTTTCGTATCTATGACCATGGTTTGGCACATGGAGTCCCTAGTGTCATTGCATGTGTTCTTTTCCAAAACTACCTTGATCCCCTAGTGTCATTGCTTGTGTTTTTTCCAACCCACGTGGATCCACATGACCACACACACTCATGTGGATTCTGTGATGCAACTTATGTCGCCCTAGTGCACCATTCCATGTTTAAGTTGTTGTCCTATGTGTTTTTGGGCTCTGTGACCATGGGTTGACACATGGAGTCCCTAGACTGATTGCATATGTTATTTTACAAAACCACCTTGATCCCATAGTTTAAATGTATGTGTTTTTTCCCAAAACTACCTTGATCCCCTTGTCTCATGGCATGTGTTATTTTCCAAACCACCTTGATCCACATGACCACACACACTCCATTGGATTCTGTGACGCAACTTCTATCACACAGGTGCAACATTCCATGTGGAAGTTTTTTACTATGTGCATTTGGTCTCTCTGACCATGTTTTGACACATGGAGTCCCTAGAGTGATTGAATGTGTTTTTAAAACTACATTGATCGAAACCACATTAGCCCCTAGTGTCATTGCATGTGTTCTTTTACAAACCACCTTGATCCTCATGACCATACACACTCCAGTGGATTCTGTGATGCAAATTCTGTCGCACTAGTGCAACATTCTATGTGGAAGTTGCTTTCCTCTGTGTTTTTGGTCTCTCTGACCACGGTCTAGCACATGGAGTCCCTAGTGTCATTGCATGTGTTCTTTTCCAAAACTACCTTGATCCCCTAGTGTCATTGCATGTGTTCTTTTCCAAACCACCTTGATCCACATGACCACACACACTCTAGTGGATTCTATGATGCAACTTCTGCCACACTGGTGCAACAGTCCTTGTGGAAGTTTCTTTCCTATGTTATTTTCGTCTCTATGACCATGGTTTGAGACATGGAGTCCCTAGTGTCATTGCAATCATTATTTTCCAAAACCACCTTGATCCCCTAGTATCATTGCATGTGTTATTTTCCAAAACACCTTGATCCACATGACGACACACACTCTAGTGGATTCTATGATGCAATTTCTGCCACACCGGTGCAACATTCCGTGTGGAAGTTTCTTTCCTATGTGTTTTTCGTCTCTATGACCATAGTTTGACACATGGAGTACCTAGATTCATTGCATGTGCTTTTTTTTCCAAAACCACCTTGATCCCCTTGTGTCATTGCATGTGTACTTTTCCAAGCCACCTTGATCCACATGAACACACACACTCCCGTGTATTTTGTGATGCAACTTTTGTCACACTGGTGCACCATTCCATGTAGAATTGCTTTCCTATATGTTTTTGGTCTCTATGACCATGGTTTGAAACATGGAGTCCCTCGAGTCATTGCATGTGTTCTTTTCCAAAACCACCTTAATCCCCTAGTGTCATTGCATGTGTTCTTTTCCAAACCACCTGGATCCACATGACCACACACACACACGTGGATTATGTCATGCAACTTCTTTTGCATAAGTGCACCATTCCACGTTTAAGTTGCTTTCCTATGTGTTTGTGGTCTCTGTGACAATGGTTTGACACATGGAGTCCCTTGAGTCATTGCATATGTTCTTTTCCAAAAACCACCTTGATCCTGTAGTGTCATTGTATGTGTTGTTTTCCAAACCACCTTGATCCACATGACCACACACACTCCAGTGGATTCTATGATGCAACTTCTACCACACTTTTGCAACATTCCTTATGGATGTTTCTTTCCTATGTGTTTTTCGTATCTATGACCATGGTTTGGGACATGGAGTCGCTAGTGTCATTGCATGTGTTCTTTTCCAAAACGACCATGATCCCCTAGTGTCTTTGCATGTGTTCTTTTCCAACCAACCTGGATCCACATGACCACACACACTCATGTGGATTCTGTGATGCAACTTCTGTCGCACTAGTGCACCATTCCATGTTTAGGTTGCTTTCCTATGTGTTTTAGGGATCTGTGACCATGGTTTGACACATGGAGTCCCTAGACTCATTGCATATGTTTTTTTACAAAACCACCTTCATCTCATATTGTCATTGTATGTGTTAGTTTCCAAACCACCTTGATCCACATGACCACACACACTCCTTTGGATTCTATGATGCAACTTTTGTCACACTGGTGCAACATTCCATGTGAATTTTTTTTACTATGTGTATTTGGTCTCTCTGACCATGTTTTGACACATGGAGTCCCTAGAGTCATTTCATGTGTTTTTTCTAAAACTACATTGATCGAAACCACATTAATCCCCTAGTGTCATTGGATGTGTTCTTTTCCAAACCACCTTGATCCTCATGACCATACACACTCTAGTGGATTCTGTGATGCAACTTCTGTCACACTAGTGCAACATTCTATGTGGAAGTTGCTTTCCTCTGTGTTTTTGGTCTCACTGACCATGGTTTGACACATGGAGTCCCTAGTGTCATTCCATGTGTTCTTTTCCAAAAACACCTTCAACCCCTAGTGTCATTGCATGTGTTCTTTACCAAACCACCTTGATCCACATGACCACACACACTCAAGTGGATTCTAAGATGCAACTTCTACCACACTGGTGCAACATTCCTTGTTGAAGTTTCTTTCCTATGTGTTTTTCGTATCTATGACCATGGTTTGGCACATGGAGTCCCTAGTGTCATTGCATGTGTTCTTTTCCAAAACTACCTTGATCCCCTAGTGTCATTGTTTGTGTTCTTTTCCAACCCACCTGGATCGACATGACCACACACACTCATGTGGATTCTGTGATGCAACTTATGTCGCCCTAGTGCACCATTCCATGTTTAAGTTGTTGTCCTATGTGTTTTTGGGCTCTGTGACCATGGGTTGACACATGGAGTCCCTAGACTGATTGCATATGTTATTTTACAAAACCACCTTGATCCCATAGTTTAAATGTATGTGTTTTTCCCCAAAACCACCTTGATCCCCTTGTCTCATTGCATGTGTTATTTTCCAAACCACCTTGATCCACATGACCACACACACTCCATTGGATTCTGTGATGCAACTTCTATCACACTGGTGCAACATTCCATGTGGAAGTTTTTTACTATGTGTATTTGGTCTCTCTGACCATGTTTTGACACATGGAGTCCCTAGTGTGATTGCATGTGTTTTTTCTAAAACTACATTGATCGAAACCACATTAATCCCCTAGTGTCATTGCATGTGTTCTGTTCCAAACCACCTTGATCCTCATGACCATACACACTCTAGTGGATTCTGTGATGCAAATTCTGTCGCACTAGTGCCACATTCTCTGTCGAAATTGCTTTCCTCTGTGTTTTTGGTCTCTCTGACCATGATCTAGCACATGGAGTCCCTAGTGTCGTTGCATGTGTTCTTTTCCAAAACCACCTTGATCCCCTAGTGTCATTGCATGTGTTCTTTTCCAAACCACCTTGCTCCACATGACCACACACACTCCAGTGGATTCTATGATGCAACTTCTGTCACACTGGTGAAACAGTCCTTGTGGAAGTTTCTTTCCTATGTTATATTCGTCTCTACGACCATGGTTTGAGACATGGAGTCCCTAGTGTCATTGCAATCGTTATTTTCCAAAACCACCTTGATCCCCTAGTATCATTGCATGTGTTATTTTCCAAAACACCTTGATCCACATGACAACACACACTCTAGTGGATTCTATGGTGCAATTTCTGCTACACCAGTGCAACATTCCGTGTGGAAGTTTCTTTCCTATGTGTTTTTCGTCTCTATGACCATGGTTTGACACATGGAGTACCTAGAGTCATTGCATGTGCTATTTTTCCAAAACCAGCTTGATCCCCTTGTGTCATTGCGTGTGTACTTTTCCATGCCACCTTGATCCACATGACCACACACACTCCCGTGGATTCTGTGATGCAACTTTTGTCACACTGGTGCACCATTCCATGTTGAAGTTGCTTTCCTATATGTTTTTGGTCTCTATGACCATGGTTTGAAACATGGAGTCCCTAGAGTCATTGCATGTGCTATTTTCCAAAACCACCTTAATCCCCTAGTGTCATTGCATGTGTTCTTTTCCAAACCACCGGGATCCACATGACCACACACACACCCATGTGGATTAGGTGATGCAACTTCTGTCGCACTAGTGCACCATTCCACGTTTAAGTTGCTTTCCTATGTGTTTTCGGTCTCTGTGACCATGGTTTGACACATGGAGTCCCTTGAGTCATTGCATATGTTCTTTTCCAAAACCACCTTGATCCCGTAGTGTCATTGTATGTGTTGTTTTCCAAACCACCTTGATCCACATGACCACACACACTCCAGTGGATTCTATGATGCAACTTCTACCACACTGGTGCAACATTCCTTCTAGAAGTTTCTTTCCTATCTGTTTTTCGTATCTATGACCATGGTTTGGCACATGGAGTCCCTAGTGTCATTGCATGTGTTCTTTTCCAAAACTACCTTGATCCCCTAGTGTCATGGCATGTGTTCTTTTCCAACCTACCTGGATCCACATGACCACACACACTCATGTGGATTATGTGATGCAACTTATGTCACACTAGTGCACCATTCCATGTTTAAGTTGCTTTCCTATGTGTTTTTGGGCTATGTGACCATGGTTTGATACATGGACTCCCTATACTGATTGCATATGTTATTTTACAAAACCACCTTGATCCGATAGTTTAAATGTATGTGTTTTTTTTCCAAAACCACCTTGATCCCCTTGTGTCATTGCATGTGTTCTTTTCCAAACCACCTTGATCCACATGACCACACACACTCCATTGGATTATGTGATGCATTTTCTGTCACACTGGTGCAACATTCCATGTGGAAGTTTTTTACTATGTGTATTTGGTCTCTCCAACCATGTTTTGACACATGGAGTCCCTAGAGTCAGTGCATGTGTTTTTTCTAAAACTACATTGATCGAAACCACATTAATCCCCTAGTGTCATTGCATGTGTTCTTTTCCAAACCACCTTGATCCTCATGACCATACACACTCCAGTGGATTCTATGATGCAACATCTGTCGCACTAGTGCAACATTCTATGTGGAAGTTGCTTGCTTCTGTGTTTTTTGTCTCTCTGACCATGGTCTAGCACATGGAGGCCCTAGTGTCATTGCATGTGTTCTTTTCCAAAACCACCTTGATCCCCTAGTGTCATTGCATGTGTTCTTTTCCAAACCACCTTGATCCACATAACCACACACACTCCAGTGGATTCTATGATGCAACTTCTGCCACACTGGTGCAATAGTCCTTGTGGAAGTTTCTTTCCTATGTGGTTTCGTCTCTATGACCATGGTTTGACACATGGAGTACCTAGAGTCATTGCATGTGCTTTTATTTTACAAAACGACCTTGATCCCCTTATGTCATTGCATGTGTACTTTTCCAAGCCACCTTGATCAAAATGACCACACACACTCCTGTGGATTCTGTGCTGCAACTTTTGTGGCACTAGTGCAACATTCTCTGTCGAAATTGCTTTCCTCTGTGTTTTTGGTCTCTCTGACCATGATCTAGCACATGGAGTCCCTAGTGTCGTTGCATGTGTTCTTTTCCAAAACCACCTTGATCCCCTAGTGTCATTGCATGTGTTCTTTTCCAAACCAGCTTGCTCCACATGACCACACACACTCCAGTGGATTCTATGATGCAACTTTTGTCACACTGGTGAAACAGTCCTTGTGGAAGTTTCTTTCCTATGTTATATTCGTCTCTACGACCATGGTTTGAGATATGGAGTCCCTAGTGTCATTGCAATCGTTATTTTCCAAAACCACCTTGATCCCCTAGTATCATTGCATGTGTTATTTTCCAAAAGACCTTGATCCACGTGACAACACACACTCTAGTGGATTCTATGGTCCAATTTGTGCTACACCAGTGCAACATTCCGTGTGGAAGTTTCTTTCCTATGTGTTTTTTGTCTCTATGACCATGGTTTGACACATGGAGTACCTAGAGTCATTGCATGTGCTATTTTTCCAAAACCAGCTTGATTCCCTTGTGTCATTGCATGTGTACTTTTCCAAGCCACCTTGATCCACATGACCACACACACTCCTGTGGATTCTGTGATGCAACTTTTGTCACACTGGTGCACCATTCCATGTAGAAGTTGCTTTCCTATATGTTTTTGGTCTCTATGACCATGGTTTGAAACATGGATTCCCTAGAGTCATTGCATGTGCTATTTTCCAAAACCACCTTAATCCCCTAGTGTCATTGCATGTGTTCTTTTCCAAACCATCGGGATCCACATGACCACACACACCCATGTGGATTATGTGATGCAACTTCTGTCGCACTAGTGCACCATTCCACATTTAAGTTGCTTTCCTATGTGTTTTCGGTCTCTATGACCATGGTTTGACACATGGAGTCCCTTGAGTCATTGCATATGTTCTTTTCCAAAACCACCTTGATCCCGTAGTGTCATTGTATGTGTTGTTTTCCAAACCACCTTGATCCACATGACCACACACACTCCAGTGGATTCTATGATGCAACTTCTACCACACTGGTGCAACATTCCTTCTAGAAGTTTCTTTCCTATCTGTTTTTCGTATCTATGACCATGGTTTGGCACATGGAGTCCCTAGTGTCATTGCATGTGTTCTTTTCCAAAACTACCTTGATCCCCTAGTGTCATGGCATGTGTTCTTTTCCAACCTACCTGGATCCACATGACCACACACACTCATGTGGATTATGTGATGCAACTTATGTCACACTAGTGCACCATTCCATGTTTAAGTTGCTTTCCTATGTGTTTTTGGGCTATGTGACCATGGTTTGATACATGGACTCCCTATACTGATTGCATATGTTATTTTACAAAACCACCTTGATCCGATAGTTTAAATGTATGTGTTTTTTTTCCAAAACCACCTTGATCCCCTTGTGTCATTGCATGTGTTCTTTTCCAAACCACCTTGATCCACATGACCACACACACTCCATTGGATTATGTGATGCATTTTCTGTCACACTGGTGCAACATTCCATGTGGAAGTTTTTTACTATGTGTATTTGGTCTCTCCAACCATGTTTTGACACATGGAGTCCCTAGAGTCAGTGCATGTGTTTTTTCTAAAACTACATTGATCGAAACCACATTAATCCCCTAGTGTCATTGCATGTGTTCTTTTCCAAACCACCTTGATCCTCATGACCATACACACTCCAGTGGATTCTATGATGCAACATCTGTCGCACTAGTGCAACATTCTATGTGGAAGTTGCTTGCTTCTGTGTTTTTTGTCTCTCTGACCATGGTCTAGCACATGGAGGCCCTAGTGTCATTGCATGTGTTCTTTTCCAAAACCACCTTGATCCCCTAGTGTCATTGCATGTGTTCTTTTCCAAACCACCTTGATCCACATAACCACACACACTCCAGTGGATTCTATGATGCAACTTCTGCCACACTGGTGCAATAGTCCTTGTGGAAGTTTCTTTCCTATGTGGTTTCGTCTCTATGACCATGGTTTGACACATGGAGTACCTAGAGTCATTGCATGTGCTTTTATTTTACAAAACGACCTTGATCCCCTTATGTCATTGCATGTGTACTTTTCCAAGCCACCTTGATCAAAATGACCACACACACTCCTGTGGATTCTGTGCTGCAACTTTTGTGGCACTAGTGCAACATTCTCTGTTGAAATTGCTTTCCTCTGTGTTTTTGGTCTCTCTGACCATGATCTAGCACATGGAGTCCCTAGTGTCGTTGCATGTGTTCTTTTCCAAAACCACCTTGATCCCCTAGTGTCATTGCATGTGTTCTTTTCCAAACCAGCTTGCTCCACATGACCACACACACTCCAGTGGATTCTATGATGCAACTTTTGTCACACTGGTGAAACAGTCCTTGTGGAAGTTTCTTTCCTATGTTATATTCGTCTCTACGACCATGGTTTGAGATATGGAGTCCCTAGTGTCATTGCAATCGTTATTTTCCAAAACCACCTTGATCCCCTAGTATCATTGCATGTGTTATTTTCCAAAAGACCTTGATCCACGTGACAACACACACTCTAGTGGATTCTATGGTCCAATTTGTGCACAGTGCAACATTCTGTGGAAGTTTCTTTCCTATGTGTTTTTTGTCTCTATGACCATGGTTTGACACATGGAGTACCTAGAGTCATTGCATGTGCTATTTTTCCAAAACCAGCTTGATTCCCTTGTGTCATTGCATGTGTACTTTTCCAAGCCACCTTGATCCACATGACCACACACACTCCTGTGGATTCTGTGATGCAACTTTTGTCACACTGGTGCACCATTCCATGTAGAAGTTGCTTTCCTATATGTTTTTGGTCTCTATGACCATGGTTTGAAACATGGATTCCCTAGAGTCATTGCATGTGCTATTTTCCAAAACCACCTTAATCCCCTAGTGTCATTGCATGTGTTCTTTTCCAAACCATCGGGATCCACATGACCACACACACCCATGTGGATTATGTGATGCAACTTCTGTCGCACTAGTGCACCATTCCACATTTAAGTTGCTTTCCTATGTGTTTTCGGTCTCTATGACCATGGTTTGACACATGGAGTCCCTTGAGTCATTGCATATGTTCTTTTCCAAAACCACCTTGATCCCCTAGTGTCATTGTATGTGTTGTTTTCCAAACCACCTTGATCCACATGACCACACACACTCCAGTGGATTCTATGATTCAACTTCTACCACACTGGTGCAACATTCCTTCTGGAAGTTTCTTTCCTATCTGTTTTTCGTATCTATGACCATGGTTTGGCACATGGAGTCCCTAGTGTCATTCCATGTGTTCTTTTCCAAAACTACCTTGATCCCCTAGTGTCATGGCATGTGTTCTTTTCCAACCTACCTAGATCCACATGACCACACACACTCATGTGGATTCTGTGATGCAACTTTTGTCGCACTAGTGCACCATTCCATGTTTAAGTTGCTTTCCTATGTGTTTTTGGGCTATGTGACCATGGTTTGATACATGGACTCCCTAGACTGATTGCATATGTTATTTTACAAAAGCACCTTGATCCGATAGTTTAAATGTATGTGTTTTTTTTCCAATACCACCTTGATCCCCTTGTGTCATTGCATGTGTTCTTTTCCAAACCACCTTGATCCACATGACCACACACACTCCATTGGATTATGTGATGCATTTTCTGTCAGGCTGGTGCAACATTCCATTTGGAAGTTTTTTACTATGTGTATTTGGTCTCTCCAACCATGTTTTGACACATGGAGTCCCTAGAGTCAGTGCATGTGTTTTTTCTAAAACTACATTGATCGAAACCACATTAATCCCCTAGTGTCATTGCATGTGTTCTTTTCCAAACCACCTTGATCCTCATGACCATACACACTCTAGTGGATTCTATGATGCAACTTCTGTCGCACTAGTGCAACATTCTATGTGGAAGTTACTTTCTTCTGTGTTTTTTGTCTCTCTGACCATGGTCTAGCACATGGAGGCCCTAGTGTCATTGCATGTGTTCTTTTCCAAAACCACCTTGATCCCCTAGTGTCATTGCATGTGTTCTTTTCCAAAACACCTTGATCCACATAACCACACACACTCCAGTGGATTCTATGATGCAACTTCTGCCACACTGGTGCAATAGTCCTTGTGGAAGTTTCTTTCCTATGTGGTTTCGTCTCTATGACCATGGTTTGACACATGGAGTACCTAGAGTCATTGCATGTGCTTTTATTTTACAAAACGACCTTGATCCCCTTATGTCATTGCATGTGTACTTTTCCAAGCCACCTTGATCAAAATGACCACACACACTCCTGTGGATTCTGTGCTGCAACTTTTGTGGCACTAGTGCAACATTCTCTGTCGAAATTGCTTTCCTCTATGTTTTTGGTCTCTCTGACCATGATCTAGCACATGGAGTCCCTAGTGTCGTTGCATGTGTTCTTTTCCAAAACCACCTTAATCCCCTAGTGTCATTGCATGTGTTCTTTTCCAAACCACCAGGATGCACATGACCAAACACACACCCATGTGGGTTATGTGATGCAACTTCTGTCGCACTGCTGAAACAGTCCTTGTGGAAGTTTCTTTCATATGTTATATTCGTCTCTACGACCATGGTTTGAGATATGGAGTCCCTAGTGTCAATGCAATCGTTATTTTCCAAAACCACCTTGATCCCCTAGTATCATTGCATGTGTTATTTTCCAAAAGACATTGATCCACGTGACAACACACACTCTAGTGGATTCTACGGTGCAATTTGTGCTACACCAGTGCAACATTCTGTGTGGAAGTTTCTTTCCTATGTGTTTTTTGTCTCTATGACCATGGTTTGCCACATGGAGTACCTAGAGTCATTGCATGTGCTATTTTTCCAAAACCAGCTTGATCCCCTTGTGTCATTGCATGTGTACTTTTCCAAGCCACCTTGATCCACATGACCACACACACTCCCGTGGATTCTGTGATGCAACTTTTGTCACACTGGTGCACCATTCCATGTAGAAGTTGCTTTCCTATATGTTTTTGGTCTCTATGACCATGGTTTGAAACATGGAGTCCCTAGAGTCATTGCATGTGCTATTTTCCAAAACCACCTTAATCCCCTAGTGTCATTGCATGTGTTCTTTTCCAAACCACCGGGATCCACATGACCACACACACACCCATGTGGATTATGTGATGCAACTTCTGTCGCACTAGTGCACCATTCCACGTTTAAGTTGCTTTCCTATGTGTTTTCGGTCTCTGTGACCATGGTTTGACACATGGAGTCCCTTGAGTCATTGCATATGTTCTTTTCCAAAACCACCTTGATCCCGTAGTGTCATTGTATGTGTTGTTTTCCAAACCACCTTGATCCACATGACCACACACACTACAGTGGATTCTATGATGCAACTTCTACCACACTGGTGCAACATTCCTTCTGGAAGTTTCTTTCCTATCTGTTTTTCGTATCTATGACCATGGTTTGGCACATGGAGTCCCTAGTGTCATTGCATGTGTTCTTTTCCAAAACTACCTTGATCCCCTAGTGTCATGGCATGTGTTCTTTTCCAACCCACCTAGATCCACATGACCACACACACTCATGTGGATTCTGTGATGCAACTTATGTCGCACTAGTGCACCATTCCATGTTTAAGTTGCTTTCCTATGTGTTTTTGGGCTATGTGACCATGGTTTGATACATGGACTCCCTAGACTGATTGCATATGTTATTTTACAAAACCACCTTGATCCGATAGTTTAAATGTATGTGTTTTTTTCCAAAACCACCTTGATCCCCTTGTGTCATTGCATGTGTTCTTTTCCAAACCACCTAGATCCACATGACCACACACACTCCATTGGATTATGTGATGCATTTTCTGTCATGCTGGTGCAACATTCCATGTGGAAGTTTTTTACTATGTGTATTTGGTCTCTCCAACCATGTTTTGACACATGGAGTCCCTAGAGTCAGTGCATGTGTTTTTTCTAAAACTACATTGATCGAAACCACATTAATCCCCTAGTGTCATTGCATGTGTTCTTTAGCAAACCACCTTGATCCTCATGACCATAGACACTCCAGTGGATTCTATGATGCAACTTATGTCGCACTAGTGCAACATTCTATGTGGAAGTTGCTTTCTTCTGTGTTTTTTGTCTCTCTGACCATGGTCTAGCACATGGAGGCCCTAGTGTCATTGCATGTGTTCTTTTCCAAAACCACCTTGATCCCCTAGTGTCATTGCATGTGTTCTTTTCCAAACCACCTTGATCCACATAACCACACACACTCCAGTGGATTCTATGATGCAACTTCTGCCACACTGGTGCAATAGTCCTTGTGGAAGTTTCTTTCCTATGTGGTTTCGTCTCTATGACCATGGTTTGACACATGGAGTACCTAGAGTCATTGCATGTGCTTTTATTTTACAAAACGACCTTGATCCCCTTATGTCATTGCATGTGTACTTTTCCAAGCCACCTTGATCAAAATGACCACACACACTCCTGTGGATTCTGTGCTGCAACTTTTGTCACACTGGTGCACCATTCCATGTGGAAGTTGCTTTCCTATATGTTTTTGGTCTCTCTGACCATGGTTTGAAACATGGAGTCCCTAGAGTCGTTCCATGTGTTTTTTCCAAAACCACCTTAATCCCCTAGTGTCATTGCATGTGTTCTTTTCCAAACCACCTGGATCCACATGACCAAACACACACCCATGTGGATTATGTGATGCAACTTCTGTCGCACTAGGGCACTATTCCATGTTTAAGTTGCTTTCCTATGTGTTTTTGGTCTCTGTGACCATGGTTTGACACATGGAGTCTCTTGAGTCATTGCATATGTTCTTTTCCAAAACCACCTTGATCATGTACTATCGTTGTATGTGTTCTTTTCCAAACCTCCTTGATCCACATCACCACACACACTCCATTGGATTCTATGATGCAACTTCAGTCACACTGGTGCAACATTCCATGTGGAAGTTGCTTACCTATGTGTTTTTGTTCTTTGTGACCATGGTTTGACACATGGAGTCCCTAGAGTCATTGCATGTGTTCTTTTTCGAAACCACATTGATCCACATGTTCATATACACTCTTGTGGATTTTGTGGTGCAACTTCTGTCACACTGGTGCAACATTCCATGTGGAAGTTTCCTTCCTATGTGTTTTTGGTCTCTGTGACCATGGTCTGACACATGGAGTCCCTAATGGCATTGCATGTATTGTATTCCAAAACCACCTTGATCCCCTAGTGTCATTGCATGTGTTCTTTTCCAAACCACTTTGATCCACATGAGCACACACTCTAGCAGATTCTATGATGCAAGTGCTGCCACACAGGTGCAGCATTCCTTGTTGAAGATTCTTTCCTATGTGTTTTTCATCTCTATGACCATGGTTTGACACATGGAGTCCCTAGTGTCATTGCATGTGTTCTTTTGCAAAACCACCTTGATCCCCTAGTGGCATTGCATATTTTCTATTCCAAAACACCTTGATCCACATGACCATACACACTCCCGTGGATTTTATGATGCAACTTTTGCCAAACTGATGCAACATTCCTTGTGGAAGTTTCTTTCCTATGTGTTTTTGTCTCTATGACCATGGTTTGAGACATGGAGTCCCTAGTATCATTGCATGTGTTCTTTTCCAAACCCACCTTGATCCCCTAGTATCATTGCATGTGTTCTTTTTAAAACCACCTTGATCAACATGAGCACACACACTCCAGTGGATTCTATGATGCAACTACTGCCACACCAGTGCAACATTCCTTGTGGATGTTGCTTTACTATGTGTTTTTCATCTCTATGAACATTGTTTGACACATGGAGTACCTAGAGTCATTGGATGTGCTTTTTTTTCTAAAACCACCTTGATTCCCTTGTGTCATTGCATGTGTACTGTTCTAGGCCACCTTGATCCACATGACCACACACACTCCTGTGGATTCTGTGATGCAACTTTTGTCACACTGGTGCACTATTCCATGTGGAAGTTGCTTTCCTATATGTTTTTGGTCTCTATGACCATGGTTTGAAACATGGAGTCCCTAGAGTCATTGCATGTGTTCTCTTCCAAAATCACCTTAATCCCCAAGTGTCATTGCATGTGTTATTTTCCAAACCACCTAGATCCACATGACCACACACACACCCATGGAGTCCCTTGAGTCATTGCATATGTTCTTTTCCAAAACCACCTTGATCCCATAGTGTCATTGTATGTGTTCTTTTCCAAACCACCTTGATCCACATGACCACACACACTCCATTGGATTCTGTGATGCAACTTCTGTCACACTGGTGCAACATTCCATGTGGAAGTTTTTTCCTATGTGTATTTGGTCTCTCTGATCATGTTTTAAAACATGGAGTCCCTAGAGTAATTGCATGTGTTTTTTCTAAAACTACATTGATTGAAACCACATTAATCCCATAGTGTCATTGTATGTGTTATTTTCCAAACCACCTTAATCCACATGACCACACACGCTCCATTGGATTCTACGATGCAACTACAGTCACACTGGTGCAACATTCCATGTGGAAGTTGCTTTCCTATGTGTTTTTGATCTTTGTGACCATGGTTTGACACATGGAGTCCCTAGTGTCATTGCATGTTTTCTTTTCCAAACCACATTGATCCCCTAGTTTCATTGCATGTGTTCTTTTCCAAACCACATTGGTCCACATGATCATACACACTCTTAAGGATTTTGTGATGCAACTTCTGTCACACTAGTGCAACATTCCTTGTGGAAGTTGCTTTCCTATGTGTTTTTGGTCTCTCTGACCATGGTCTGACACATGGAGTCGCTAGTGTCATTGTATGTGTTCTTCTCCAAAACCACCTTGATCCCCTAGTGTCATTGCATGTGTTCTTTTCCAAACCACATTGATCCACATGACCACACACACTCCAGTGGATTCTATGATGCAACTGCTGCCACACCAGTGCAACATTCCTTGTGGAAGTTGCTTTCCTACGTGTTTTTCGTCTCTATGACCATAGTATGACACATGGAGTCCCTACTATCATTGCATGTGTTCTTTTCCAAAACCAACTTGATTCCCTAGTGTCATTGCATGTGTTATTTTACAAACCACCTTTGCCCACATGACCACACACGCTCCACTAGACTCTATGATGCAACTGCTGCCACACTGGTGAAACATTCCTTGTGGAAGCTACTTTCATTTGTGTTTTTTGTCTTTATGACCATGGTTTGACACATCGAGTCCCTAGAGTCATTGTTTGTGTTTTTTTCCAAAACCACCTTGATCCCCTTCTGTCATTGCATGTGTTGTTTTCCAAGCCACCTTGATCCACACGACCACACACACTCCCGTTGATTCTGTGATGCAACTTCTGTCACACTGGTGCACCATTCCATGTGGAAGTTGCTTTCCTATGTGTTTTTGGTCTCTATGACCAGGATTTGAAACATGGAGTCCCTAGAGTGATTGCACGTGTCCTTTTCCAAAACGACCTTGATCCCCTAGTGTCATTGCATGTGTTCTTTTCTAAACCACCTTTGTTCTCATGACCACACACACTCCAGTGGACTCTATGATGCAACTTTTGCCACACTTGTGGAAGCTGCTTGCATCTGTGTTTTTCGTCTCTATGACCATGGTTTGACACATCGAATCCCTAGAGTCGTTGCATGTGTTTTTTTCCCAAAACCACCTTGATCCCATTGTGTCATTGCATGTGTTCTTTTCCAAGCCACCTTGATCCACATAACCACACACACTCATGTGGATTCTGTGTTGCAACTTCTACCACACTGGTGTACCATTCCATGTGGAAGTTGCTTTCCTATGTGTTTTTGGTCTCTATGACCAGGGTTTGAAACATGGAGTCCCTAGAGTCATTGCATGTGTCCTTTTCTAAAACGACCTTGATACCCTAATGTCATTGCATGTGTTCTTTTCCAGCCACATGACCAAACACACACTCATGTGAAATCTGTGATGCAAGCACTAGTGCACCATTCCACGTTTAAGTTGCTTTCCTATGTGTTTCTTGGCTCTGTGACCATGGTTTGACACATGGAGTCCCTAGAGTCATTGCATATGTTCTTTTACAAAACCACCTTGATCCCGTAGTGTCATTGTATGTGTTCTTTTCCAAACCACCTTTATCCACATGACCACACACACTCCATTGGATTCTATTATGCAACTTCTATCACACTGGTACAACATTCCATGTGGAAGTTTTTTCCTATGTGTATTTGGTCTCTCTGATCATGTTTTGACAAATGGAGTCCCTAGAGTAATTGCATGTGTTTTTTTCTAAAACTACATTGATTGAAACCACATTAATCCCCTAGTGTCATTGCATGTGTTTTTTTCCAAACCACCTTGATCCTCATGACCATACACACTCCAGTGGATTCTGTGATGCAACTTCTATCGCACTAGTGCAACATTCTATGTGGAAGTTGCTTTCCTCTATGTTTTTGGTCTCTCTGGCCATGGTTTGACACATGGAGTCCCTAGTGTCATTGCATGTGTTCTTTTCCAAAACAACCTTGATCCCCTGTTGTCATTGCATGTGCTCTATTCCAAAACACCTTGATCCACATGACCACACACACTCCAGTGGATTCTATGTTGCAACTTCTGCCACACTAGTGCAACATTCCTTGTGGAAGTTTCTTTCCTATGTGTTTTCGTCTCTATGACCATGGTTTGACATATGGAGTCCCTAGTGTCATTGCATTTGTTCTTTTCCAAAACCACCTTGATCTGCTAGTATCATTGCATGTGTTCTTTTTAGAACCACCTTGATCCAGTGGATTCTATGATGCAACTTCTGCCACACCGGTGCCACATTCCTTGTGGAAGTTGCTTTCCTATGTGTTTTTCATCTATATGGCCATGGTTTGATACATGGAATCCCTAGAGTCACTCCATGTGATTTTTTTCCAAAACCACCTTGATCCCCTTGTGTCATTGCATGTGTAATTTTCCAAGACACCTTGATCAACAGGACCACACACACTCCCGTGGATTCTGTGATGCAACTTTTGTCACACTAGTGCACCATTCCATGTGGAAGTTGCTTTCCTATATGTTTTTGGTATCTATGACCATGGTTTGACACATGGAGTCCCTAGAGTCATTGCATGTGTTCTTTTCTGAAACCACATTGATCCCCTAGTTTCGTTGCATGTGTTATTTTACAAACCACCTTGATCCACATGATTATACGCACTCTTAAGGATTTTGTGATGCAACTTCTGTCACACTAGTGCAACATTCCTTGTGGAAGTTTCTTTCCTATGTGTTTTTGGTCTCTCTGACCATGGTCTGACACATGGAGTCGCTAGTGTCATTGTCTGTGTTCTTCTCCAAAACCACCTTGATCCCCTAGTGTCATTGCATGTGTTCTTTTCCAAACCACATTGATCCACATGACCACACACACTCCAGTGGATTCTATGATGCAACTGCTCCCACACCAGTGCAACATTCCTTGTGGAAGTTGCTTTCCTACGTGTTTTTCGTCTCTATGAACATAGTATGACACATGGAGTCCCTAGTATCATTGCATGTGTTCTTTTCCAAAACCAACTTGATGCCCTAGTGTCATTGCATGTGTTCTTTTCCAAACCACCTTTGCCCACATGACCACACACACTCCACTGGACTCTATGATGCAACTGCTGCCACACTGGTGAAACATTCCTTGTGGAAGCTTCTTTCATATGTGTTTTTTGTCTTTATGATCATGGTTTGACACATCGAGTCCCTAGAGTCATTGTTTGTGTTTTTTTCCAAAACCACCTTGATCCCCTTCTGTCATTGCATGTGTTCTTTTCCAAGCCACCTTGATCCACACGACCACACACACTCCCGTTGATTCTGTGATGCAACTTCTGTCACACTGGTGCACCATTCCATGTGGAAGTTGCTTTCCTATGTGTTTTTGGTCTCTATGACCAGGATTTGAAACATGGAGTCCCTAGAGTGATTGCACGTGTCCTTTTCCAAAACGACCTTGATCCCCTAGTGTCATTGCATGTGTTCTTTTCTAAACCACCTTTGTTCTCATGACCACACACACTCCAGTGGACTCTATGATGCAACTTTTGCCACACTTGTGGAAGCTGCTTGCATCTGTGTTTTTCGTCTCTATGACCATGGTTTGACACATCGAATCCCTAGAGTCGTTGCATGTGTTTTTTTCCCAAAACCACCTTGATCCCATTGTGTCATTGCATGTGTTCTTTTCCAAGCCACCTTGATCCACATAACCACACACACTCATGTGGATTCTGTGTTGCAACTTCTACCACACTGGTGTACCATTCCATGTGGAAGTTGCTTTCCTATGTGTTTTTGGTCTCTATGACCAGGGTTTGAAACATGGAGTCCCTAGAGTCATTGCATGTGTCCTTTTCTAAAACGACCTTGATACCCTAATGTCATTGCATGTGTTCTTTTCCAACCACATGACCAAACACACACTCATGTGAAATCTGTGATGCAAGCACTAGTGCACCATTCCACGTTTAAGTTGCTTTCCTATGTGTTTCTTGGCGCTGTGACCATGGTTTGACACATGGAGTCCCTAGAGTCATTGCATATGTTCTTTTACAAAACCACCTTGATCCCGTAGGTTCATTGTATGTGTTCTTGTCCAAACCACCTTGATCCACATGACCACACACACTCCATTAGATCCTATGATGCAACTTCTATCACACTGGTACAACATTCCATGTGGAAGTTTTTTCCTATGTGTATTTGGTCTCTCTGATCATGTTTTGACAAATGGAGTCCCTGTGTTTTTTCTAAAACTACATTGATTGAAACCACATTAATCCCCTTGTGTCATTGCATGTGTAGTTTTCCAAGCCACCTTGATCAACAGGACCACACACACTCCCGTGGATGCTGTGATGCAACTTTTGTCACACTAGTGCACCATTCCATGTGGAAGTTGCTTTCCTATATGTTTTTGGTCTCTATGACCATGGTTTGACACATGGAGTCCCTAGAGTCATTGCATGTGTTCTTTTCTGAAACCACATTGATCCCAGTTTTGTTGCATGTGTTATTTTACAAACCACCTTGATCCACATGATTATACGCACTCTTAAGGATTTTGTGATGCAACTTCTGTCACACTAGTGCAACATTCCTTGTGGAAGTTGCTTTCCTATGTGTTTTTGGTCTCTCTGACCATGGTCTGACACATGGAGTAGCTAGTGTCATTGTCTGTGTTCTTCTCCAAAACCACCTTGATCCCCTAGTGTCATTGCATGTGTTCTTTTCCAAACCACATTGATCCACATGACCACACACACTCCAGTGGATTCTATGATGCAACTGCTCCCACACCAGTGCAACATTCCTTGTGGAAGTTGCTTTCCTACGTGTTTTTCGTCTCTATGAACATAGTATGACACATGGAGTCCCTAGTATAATTGCATGTGTTCTTTTCCAAAACCAACTTGATGCCCTAGTGTCATTGCATGTGTTCTTTTCCAAACCACCTTTGCCCACATGACCACACACACTCCACTGGACTCTATGATGCAACTGCTGCCACACTGGTGAAACATTCCTTGTGGAAGCTTCTTTCATATGTGTTTTTTGTCTTTATGATCATGGTTTGACACATCGAGTCCCTAGAGTCATTGTTTGTGTTTTTTTCCAAAACCACCTTGATCACCTTCTGTCATTGCATGTGTTCTTTTCCAAGCCACCTTGATCCACACGACCACACACACTCCCGTTGATTCTGTGATGCAACTTCTGTCACACTGGTGCACCATTCCATGTGGAAGTTGCTTTCCTATGTGTTTTTGGTCTCTATGACCAGGATTTGAAACATGGAGTCCCTAGAGTGATTGCACGTGTCCTTTTCCAAAACGACCTTGATCCCCTAGTGTCATTGCATGTGTTCTTTTCTAAACCACCTTTGTTCTCATGACCACACACACTCCAGTGGACTCTATGATGCAACTTTTGCCACAATTGTGGAAGCTGCTTTCATCTGTGTTTTTCGTCTCTATGTCCATGGTTTGACACATCGAATCCCTAGAGTCGTTGCATGTGTTTTTTTCCCAAAACCACCTTGATCCCATTGTTTCATTGCATGTGTTCTTTTCCAAGCCACCTTGATCCACATAACCACACACACTCATGTGGATTCTATGATGCAACTTCTACCACACTGGTGCACCATTCCATGTGGAAGTTGCTTTCCTATGTGTTTTTGGTCTCTATGACCAGGGTTTGAAACATGGAGTCCCTAGAGTCATTGCATGTGTCCTTTTCTAAAACGACCTTGATCCCCTAATGTCATTGCATGTGTTCTTTTCCAACCACATGAACAAACACACACTCATGTGAAATCTGTGATGCAAGCACTAGTGCACCATTCCACGTTTAAGTTGCTTTCCTATGTGTTTCTTGGCGCTGTGACCATGGTTTGACACATGGAGTCCCTAGAGTCATTGCATATGTTCTTTTACAAAACCACCTTGATCCCGTAGGTTCATTGTATGTGTTCTTGTCCAAACCACCTTGATCCACATGACCACACACACTCCATTAGATCCTATGATGCAACTTCTATCACACTGGTACAACATTCCATGTGGAAGTTTTTTCCTATGTGTATTTGGTCTCTCTGATCATGTTTTGACAAATGGAGTCCCTGTGTTTTTTCTAAAACTACATTGATTGAAACCACATTAATCCCCTTGTGTCATTGCATGTGTAGTTTTCCAAGCCACCTTGATCAACAGGACCACACACACTCCCGTGGATGCTGTGATGCAACTTTTGTCACACTAGTGCACCATTCCATGTGGAAGTTGCTTTCCTATATGTTTTTGGTCTCTATGACCATGGTTTGACACATGGAGTCCCTAGAGTCATTGCATGTGTTCTTTTCTGAAACCACATTGACCCCCTAGTTTCGTTGCATGTGTTATTTTACAAACCACCTTGATCCACATGATTATACGCACTCTTAAGGATTTTGTGATGCAACTTCTGTCACACTAGTGCAACATTCCTTGTGGAAGTTGCTTTCCTATGTGTTTTTGGTCTCTCTGACCATGGTCTGACACATGGAGTCGCTAGTGTCATTGTCTGTGTTCTTCTCCAAAACCACCTTGATACCCTAGTGTCATTGCATGTGTTCTTTTCCAAACCACATTGATCCACATGACCACACACACTCCAGTGGATTCTATGATGCAACTGCTGCCACACAAGTGCAACATTCCTTGTGGAAGTTGCTTTCCTACGTGTTTTTCGTCTCTATGACCATAGTATGACACATGGAGTCCCTAGTATCATTGCATGTGTTCTTTTCCAAAACCAACTTGATGCCCTAGTGTCATTGCATGTGTTCTTTTCCAAACCACCTTTGCCCACATGACCACACACACTCCACTGGACTCTATGATGCAACTGCTGCCACACTGGTGAAACATTCCTTGTGGAACCTACTTTCATATGTGTTTTTTGTCTTTATGACCATGGTTTGACACATCGAGTCCCTAGAGTCATTGTTTGTGTTTTTTTCCAAAACCACCTTGATCACCTTCTGTCATTGCATGTGTTCTTTTCCAAGCCACCTTGATCCACATGACCACACACACTCCCGTTGATTCTGTGATGCAACTTCTGTCACACTGGTGCACCATTCCATGTGGAAGTTGCTTTCCTATGTGTTTTTGGTCTCTATGACCAGGATTTGAAACATGGAGTCCCTAGAGTGATTGCATGTGTCCTTTTCCAAAACGACCTTGATCCCCTAGTGTCAATGCATGTGTTCTTTGCCAAACCACCTGGATCCACATGACCACACACACACTCATGTGGATTTTGTGATGCAACTTCTATCGCATTAGTGCACCATTCCATGTTTAAGTTGCTTTCCTATGTGGTTTTGGTCTCTGTGGCCATGGTTTGACACATGGAGTCCCTAGAGTCATTGCATATGTTCTTTTACAAAATCACCTTGATCCCGTAGTGTCATTGTATGTGTTCTTTTCCAAACCACCTTGATCCACATGACCACACACACTCCATTGGATTCTGTGATGGAACTTATGTCACACTGGTGCAACATTCCATGTGGAAGTTTTTTCCTATGTATATTTGGTCTGTCTGACCATGTTTTGACACATGGAGTCCCTAGAGTCATTGCATGTGATCCTTTCTAAAACTACATTGATCGAAACCACATTAATCCCCTAGTGTCATTGCATGTGTTCTTTTGCAAACCACCTTGACCCTCATGACCATAGACACTCCAGTGGATTCTCTGATGCAACTTCTGTCGCACTAGTGCACCATTCCATGTTTAAGTTGGTTTCCTATGTGTTTTTGGCCTCTATGACCATGGTTTGACACATGGTGATGGGGATATGCCAAATGGGATATACCCAGCAGGACGTTCTGGCTGAGTCAAAGGTTTAGCGAATGGGCCTGCAGGACGGCGACTGGAAGACGACTGAGGAAAAGGCCTGGAGATTGGAGACTGGACGCCCAGAGGTGAACTCGAAGCCCAGTCGAATTAGGTCAACGCCTCTGATTCCATACCTTGTTCGGCTGAAACTGTAACCCTAGCGAGGTGCCTCCTATATAAACCTTCCTAGGGTACTCTGAGGACTTACGTTCCATCATACACCCCTTCGAGCGACTCGCTGCTTAGACGCCGAGCTCGCCGCCCCTGTAACTCGCTCTCCATCAATCTAATCTAGCAGGAGTAGGTCTTTACCCTCCGGGGGGCGAACCTGGATAAACCCATGTGCATTCGCCCCCATCTTGCACCGAAGATGGCCGCAGTCGACCCGACGGTGATGCTGATCGTTGGCAGATCACCGCCGCGCCGCGATCTGCTCCCAGAGGAGCAGGTCTGATCCATCAGGAGTCTCACCTCCTAGTACGACTCGAACGCGAGAAACGTGGCCGAGACCAACACCGCCGCGGATGACGCCAACTCCGCGACCCCTTCCTCGGATGATGGATCCATCACCGCAGAATCACGGGAGGACTCCATCACGCGGGTCCCCAACCCTAAGGACTTCGAGGACTCCTCAATCCTTGGGATCTTCGATTCCGACTCCGGCTCGGAGTCCCCCGATGACTTCCGAACCAGATCCAATTGCTTCAACGCGATCTACATGGCGGGCAGCATGGTCGCCCCGCTAGATACATTCTCCACACCAATCCCTCCAACCACGACGGCCACGGAGGTGGAGGAAGCCCGCCTGCGACTGGAGGAGGCGCTGCGCAAGGAGCTAGCCGAGCGCAAGAAATTCCGCCTCGAGCGGGCAATGGTGAAGGAGCTGTCGCTCTACCACCAGCGCCGCATCAGGCCTCGCCTGAACTCCAACGTCTAGGGCCGCGTCCTAAACTTCAATGACGAGAGCGACCCCGCACACGCGGCTGAGCGTGAGTACTGCGAGAATGCACCACCAGGTGGCGGCAATCGACCACCACCCGGCGCACCGGCGACTGGGGCCCTGCCACCACCCATTGGTCACGCGCCCCCGCCAGACCAAGCACGGATCATAATCTCGCCACAGGCCCACGACGCCAATGGACTCTCACTGTACTCCACCCCGATGGACAATGTCGTCGCGGGTGATGCCGCAGTTGCGAACCTCGACATCTAGGGAGAAGGCACGTTGTACATCCAGTATGCCAAGGCCCTACTCGCCAGGGCCTTTGAGCAGCAAGCCGTGGGAGCGGATGTATTCCCCCTCCTTGGCAAGCAGGGCGGCCTCAAGCGGTCACCCAACCATCACCAATGCTGTGACCTGCCCACTACCGCAGCCCCTGGCGAACTAGCCACAAGACGCTAACCCTGCGCTCTCCACCAACGAGCCACGATTGGTGAACAACACGGTCGCCGCCAATGCGCAACCCATCGATGCCCAAACGCACATCGTCAACAACCAGGGTTGGAGGGCGCACCAGCCCAACGACTTGAGGCACACCCTCACCAACCGCAGTGACCATGAACCCAGGGGCTCGCTCAGCCGAGTCGGTCACCAGTGCTTCGGAACGATGATCCGAGGCGAGAAGTACCCTGCAAATTTCAAGGCACCCAAGGAGATCGAAAAGTACGATCCAACGTACGATCCAGCGGTCTGGCTGGACACATACCTCATGGCGATGGGAATCGCCGGCCACACCAACCTGCTAGCCGCTCGCTACCTCCCCGTGATGATGGCGGGTGCGACCCGTCAATGGATCAACACCCTCCCCGCTGACAAGATCGACTCGTGGAAGGAGATGCGGGACGCCTTCGTCAGGCACTTTGAAGGCTCCTACACCCACGCCACCACCATCGAGGACCTGGAACGATGCATCCAGGGACAGCGCGAGTCGACCCGCCACTGGATCCAAAGGTGGTAGGAGCTATGGATCAATGCCTCCGGCATCCACCCTGACATGGCGATACACTTCTTCAAGAACGCTTGCCGGTACAAACCTCTGGTCGCCAAGATCAATAGGGTCTACCGGAAGATTGACAACATCCCATACCTCCTCGAGATCGCCAAGCGCTACGTGGAAGAGGACCCCAACCAGTACTCTAACGACGAGTCAGGAGGAAGACGTCGCGTTAGCGCCCACGACAGCGGGCGACAGTGCGACATGCGCTACAACAACACTCGCATCACCGGCAAGCGCCATGGTGATGGGCGAGTAGACTTCGTCGCCAATGTCGGCTACGGTCAACGCGATCCGATGAACTTTCGCCGCGGTGGAGGAAACTACCACACCAACAAAGTGATGTGGCTGTGTTCCAAAACCACATTGATCCCGTAGTTTCATTGCATGTGTTCTTTTCTGCACCACCTTGATCCACATGACCACACACACACATGTGGATTCTGTGATGCAACTTATTTCGCACTGGTGCAACATTCCATGTGGAAGTTTCTTTCCTATGTGTTTTTGGTCTGTATGACCACGGTTTGACACATTGTGGCCCTAGAGTCATTCCACGTCTTCTTTTCCAAAACCACATTGATCCCCTAGTTTCATTGCATGTGTTCTTTTCCAAACCACCTTGATCGACATGATCATACACACTCTTGTGGATTCTATGATGCAACTTCTGCCACACTGGTGCAACATTCCTTGTGGAAGCTGCTTTCCTATGTGTTTTTCATCTCTATGACCATGGTTTGACACATCGAGACCCTAGAGTCATTGCGTGTGTTCTTTTCAAAAACTACATTGATCCAAACCACATTAATCCCCTAGTGTCATTTCATGTGTTCCTTTCCAAACCACCATGATCCTCATCACCACATACACTCTAGTGGATTCCATGATGCAACTTCTGTCACCCTAGTGCAACATTCCTTGTGGAAGTTGCTTTCCTACATGTTTTTCGTCTCTATGACCATGGTCTGTCACATGGAGTCCCTAGTATCATTGCATGTGTTCTTTTCCAAAACCAACTTGATGCCCTAGTGTCATTGCATGTGTTCTTTTCTAAACCACCTTTGTCTACATGAACACACACACTCCAGTGGACTCTATGATCTAACTTCTGCCACACTTGTGGAAACTGCTTTCATATGTGGTTTTCGTCTCTATGACCATAGTTTGACACATCGAGTCCCTAGAGTCATTGCATGTGTTTTTTCCAAAACCACCTTGATCCCCTTGTGTGACAGAAGTTGCATCACAGAATCCACTAGAGTGAGTGTGTACATGAGGATCAGGGTGGTTTGGAATAGAACACATGCAATGACACAACATTCCATGTGGAAGTTGGTTTCCTATGTGCTTTTGGTCTCTTTGACCATAGTTTGACACATGGAGTCCCTAGAGTCATTACATGTGTTCTTTTCCAAAACCATATTGATCTCCTAGTGTCATTGCATGTCTTCGTTTCCGCACCACCTTGATCCACATGAACACACACACTCATGTGGATTCTGTGATGGAACTTCTTTCACACTGGTGCACCATTCCATGTGGAAGATGCTTCCTTATGTGTTTTTATTCTTTTTAACCATGGTTTGACACATGGAGTCCTTACAGTCATTGCATGTGTTCTTTTCCAAAACCACCTTGATCCAAATGCACATTGATCCCCTAGTGTCATTGCATGTGTTCTTTTCCAAACCACCTTGATCCACATGACCACACACTCATGTGGATTCTATGATGCAACTTCTGTCACACTAGTGCACCATTCCATGTGGAAGTTGCTTTCCTATGTGTTTTTGATCAAAGCAGCAGCTCACCAAATGCAATAACACCTCGGAGGAAAAACCCAATCTAGATACCGCAACAATCAATGCAACTTTTGGGTATGGAGGTCGAGTAGGCCTAGGAGGTGGTCGGGGATGAGGCCGTGGAACTTCCAGAGTCCAAGGTAGAGGATACCAGCAACCTGGCAAAACCTACTCTAGGGCCGACAATGCAAATAATCCGTGTGTGCATCACTCGGATGGTAACGTGGGCTCGTCCCACACCAATGCTGAGTGTCGTTTCAATGATGACATCAAGAAATTCGAATCCGCTAGCTACAGGGCCAAGCGACGACCATGAAAGAAAAATTCTGATAAAAAGAAAGAATCCAAGGAAGATTCTGACATGGAGTCGGCAGAAGATTCAAACCCCAAGTCAGATGGGAAGAAGACCTTCCCAACCAAGAAAGACACTTATGTCACCTTCCTTGGATCCCAACAACCAAGGTCAAAAAGGCAGTAATGCATGAGCTCAACGCAACTATTCTGGCTGTCGCCCAGTTTTTTGATTGGTCGGAAGTAACAATCACTTTTGACAGAGGCGACCATCTGCCTAAGCTACACATGCGAGGAAAATACACTCTAGTCGTCAATCCACTCATTGATGGCTATGGCTTCTCCAAGACCCTCATGGATAGCGATAGCAGCATCAACATCATCTACGTCGGACAACTCTGTGATTTTTCATGGAGTTGTCCCTAGAATACAACCGAATTCTCTAGGAGAGATCACTTTGGATGTCACCTTCGGAACTCCAAATAACTACTGGATGGAAGCACTTTCCTTGGAAGTGGTCTCGTTCAAGAGTGCATACCACGCTATCTTCGGGCATCTGGCTTATTGGGCCTTTATGGCTCGCCCTTGTTACATTTACAATATGTTGAAAATTCTAGTTCACAATGCCGTCATCACAATCCAGGGAGAACCGAAGAAGGCACGAGAATGCAAGGACGGAAATGCTGCCTTTGTTGAGGCCATACTACACGCTCAGGAGTACCAGGAGATCAAGAAGAACATTGACCCGTCCGAGATGCCCGCAACGAAGAAGGAGGTGACCAAGCCAACTCCAGAGTTCAAGACATCGGAAGAGACAAAGCCAACATCATTGAAGGATGATGATCCCTCCAAGGTGTCCCAGATAGGGGTAGGTTTAGACCATGCATAAGAAAGCATGCTCGTCAATTTCCTCAAAGTTAATAGAGATACCTTCGCATGGCAGCCATCTGACATGACTGGAGTACCTAGGGAACTTACCAAGAACAGTCTAAATGTATACCCAAACGCTAAACCCATCAAACAGTCCTTACAACGTTTCGGCGATGAAAAGCGCAAAGAAATAGCTAAGGAACTAGCTAAGAAATGTCTAACAATTGCAATGCTACTAGCCTAGTCTATATAAATGCTACTTCCTATATATAATTGTTGCATCATAATTATATCATGCTCATGTCATCATGCCACCTTGCATTTGAGCATCATATAAAACCCTTTTTGTTTTGGTTCTTCTCTCATATGCATTGTAAATTGTTTTTGTCTCGTGATATTGTATTTGGTTATTGATATATTGTTTAAATGCCCAAGTTGAGTTGGGGGCATATCTTTTATTCAACTCCATCACCTTTCCTTGTCACCACCTTATACTTCCACCATTCCAATAACCCATGAGCTTGTAATTCTTTTTCTTTTGATATTTATTCTAGCTCATGTGGGTTGGGTGGATCTAATTCTATAAATCCGTAGCTTGGCCCTTACTCCATCTTTTGAGGATGCACATAAATAAATGCCATGAGATTTTATTTTGTTTTCACAAGATTAACACATGGCATATAATACCTGCATGGGCCATGCAACCATCACCATCTTTTGTACTCCTTTGGTTTTATTTGATTTTGAGTGGATCATCTTATCATCTCTCTCTTTCTCCCAATCCGTCCTACCTTGCTTTGTTCTTGCCTTGTGCCTTCAAACCTCATCAACCTCACTTGAGTAGTGCCATGCATGAGCTTGTAAGATCATCACCTTGTCCATCCTTTTCTCTCACTTGATCATGCATACCAACACCCCTCACCACCTTTTTATCTCTTCTACTCCTTTTGCTAGATCTTGTTTGATCTTTGCTTGATCTTGCTTGATCTTGTCAAAAACACTCCACCACACCCCTCTCTCTATCTCTCTCCCTACCTTGTTGACCACCTGGCCACCCTCTCCCTGGCCCACACCCCAGCCACCCCTCTCTCTAACCCTAAACAAAAACCCTAACCCGAGGCTACCCTACCCTAGCCCGAGCTACCCCTCCCCTTTCTCTTCTTCCACCGCCATGCTGACCCCAGCTGCTGCTCCCCACCATCCCTACCTGGGCCACCTGCAGCCCCTCTCCACGCCCTAGCTACCCCAGCCCGAGCAGCACGTGAGGAGGATGAAAAGAAGGTGGCACCCGAGCCACCTTTATCTACCCTCCTGCCACGGCTTCTCCTCCTCCCTCTCCCTCCTTTTTCCTCCTTCCACACGACTCTCTGGCGTCCCCAGATCCGCCCCAGAGCCGCCTCCTTCTTCCCCTCATACCTCTCCGACCACCAGCAGCCGACGCCGCCCGCCAAAGACATTGTCGCCTCGCTGCTCGCCAAGCTCGTCGTGGAGGTGGCCGGGGTGACCGAGGCGACCTCACTGCTTCACCCAGGACACACCGACGTGAAGGAGGAGCCCCAGAACCGCCGGTACCGCCGCCACCGATGCCAAACCCTAGAACACCGGTCGTGAGCCTCGTCAACTGCGCTCCGGCCCGATCCAATTCCACCATACCCATGTGAGCCTCTTCCCCGACAGCTTCCGGCCACAGATTCTCCCTAGCCCCGCCGATCATTTCTGCTGAACGCCCACCGTGCTGCTGTTGCGTTGTCTGCAAGCTTTCCGCCTGCCACACCCTATCTAGCCCGCACTTACCTCCCTCTTAACTCCCTTGACCCACAGACTGGTCACCCCCACAAGACGCCGCGACTGGTTCGATCCCGCCCACGCCACAAGACCGTTTTCTCGTCGACCGCGAGACGAAAGAAGATAGGCCTGTGGAAGTTTACAAATAGCCCCTTTTTTTATTTCTCGCAACCTCGCCCCCGGTCCCACACCCAGCCCACTGTGCTTTTTGCGTGAAAGCACTGTTTCGTAACTCTCAACCAAGGCTCCATCAGCCCCCGCTTGTCACCATCATGCGGGTTTAGTCACATCACGTGGGCTCAGAGCCACCGGCCTATCTCACCCTCTGTGGCTAGGAAGCGCCCGGTGAGAAAAACAATTCCTAGACGTGTGGTCCCGGTCCACTGGCCCACCGTCGAGGACTAGGGCTGGGACGGGCTGAGTAAGAAAAGTTTTTCTGCTGTCTGTTTTTAATTAAACCTTTTCAAAATTGTTTAAAATTCAAATTCAAAACTGTTTTAAATAACTTTTAATTTTCAAATCCAAATAATACAAATAATATATGTTCTGAACTCAGAAAAATGTGAGGAATTCAAATCTGTCTTTCAAAATATTTTTTGAGCACTTTAAATTTTCGAGATGGTTTAAAATTACAAATAAATACCCTTTTCCTTAAATAATTAATAACTTTGGTTTTATAACTCCAAATTTGACAAATAATATGTCTAAATCGATCAGCGCGACGAGCCCGTTCTATCTATGCATTCCATGTTCTGAATTGCAGCATGCATCATATAAATATAAAGGTTACAGCAACTTATTTGAGGATAAAAGGTGACTAAAACTCCATAAAATGCTTTATTCTTGTATTCCACACCTCACCCATGCCATGCTACATTATTGCCATGCAAATTGTGCATCATTCACCATGGCATGATTGTTTGCTTGTCGCATTTTAATTCATATGCTTGTGCACTCTATTTATGTTGGCCCTTGTTTGTTTGGTTCTTCTTCGAATAGACGCTGAGCAGGGGATATATCAAGAAACCCAGGAGCACTACCCAGATCCATCCCTCGCTTCAACCGAGCTGCCAGGCAAGCACTACCACATGCTTGCATACATATAGTACATATTGCCTCTATCTTATTCTTGCATCATTGAGTCGCAATTGCATTAAACTGAATCCCAAGTACTGCATAACCTCTACTTTTAAACCCCTCCGAAGCTTGTTCCTCCATCCCTTGAGCCATTACTACAGGAGTTGTTTGAGCCATGCGGGTCGTAGAACAGCATGTGTAGGGTATGTGAGTGTCTGATGGATAACGAGGTACCTAAACAACTTAACCTGAGTAGTAATGGGATAACTAATGACAGTGGCACCGGTGGGCAATATCTGCTATTTGGTTCTTCATGCTCACTTGTGTCCCGTAGGACCCCGAGTACTTGATTCCTGTTCCTTGACTATTCGCACTATCCACATCCGGAGGCCTTATGAACCCCCGAGCCGAGCTTGATTCATTCTTATTTCTTGGGGCCACAAAGTAGTTTGGGGCTTTATTACTATCCTGTACTTATGCCATGCTTTATCGCTTTATTTAAGATTGTGCGTGGAGCACTACTGTTTAGGACCGTGACACGTTCGCCAGTATCGACAAGCCCACCACATTTTCGGGTTCGATGCCATCGCCGTCCCACACAAACCCCGGGTCCGCTTTGAGCCGCCAACTTCGTTGCGGGTAGCTTAGTGGGGTGGCCCCCTGAAATATTTTTGAATCATGTGATCGCTTTGTCGTGAATGCCTCGTTGGGTTTTGATTTGGTTTTTCCGAGGTTGATCGAGTGCTATTCGTGCACCCCTGCAGGGTAAATCTTTCTGAAAGCCGTGTCCGCGGTTATGGACGTCTTGGAGCACAGTTTCTCGATCATAGACAAGTATAACTAAAGTACCGCTTTTAATTTGACTAAGTACCTGACTAGTAAATAGTGCAACACTCATGGAATGGATAATAAAACTGCCAACGGATGGGGGCTGTTCGTCCGCTTCCTCGTTGGTAAGCGAGGAGGAGGATGGATCTGTTAATATTACTGTTATAACTGTTGTTATTAATTCACGGACATCTGTCTATCTTTGGTTAGGCGGATGGTTAGCGAGTATCCCTAGAATTGTTAGATATTATCTTTTGCTGCAATTGCGTCACCCCAGGTTGTGTCCCCTTTAGAGGCATAAAGACTTGCTGAGTACCCCTAGGGTCTCACAAGATAAATTGTTTGATTCAGATGAACAGGTATACTCGCAAGATGGATACTGGGTGGCGGAGACGAACGATGTGGGCAACGATCACTTGGTGTAGAGATTCCGGGAACGGGGATCCGTGAGATCTCTGGGCGGGATGTGTTTGTTTATGGGGCATCTTATGCCGATTTTCTTCTTATCCGTACTCGGATCTTGTTTTCCGCTTCCGCCTGATACTCTAATGTTTGATGTATGAGGAGATATCCTAAACTATTATATCTATCTAGGATATTTGGATCTTGCCGTATGGCGTTGCAATATTTCTATTTCTTTTAGATGGAATGGCTCTGAGGACTGTTGTATGTGGCTTGCATACATACTCATTTGTGTATGTAGTTGATCCCTTCGCCTGCCGATTATGCCGCTCGTTCTTGTCCCGATGTTTTGGAAATGGTTAGGACGGCCGAAAGGTCTACCTGTGAGTGGCATTTGGCCCCACCGTACTATTTTAACCATTTCCGCTCATCCAGGCTTGTAACTAAGAGCGTAATTCACCGAGGTAGTTACAATTGGTATCAGAGCCATCCCTCCCTTCAGGGTCTCAGCCAAATGGTCGTAGTCAGTCTAGCAAATATTTTGGTAGCTATGTATACTAGGGAAAAACAAAACAAAACGTGAGAGTAGGACTGCTTCCACTTTTCTTCTTAACCACCCACCCACCCTTTTCTGGTAAGGAAGTGTAACATTTTCAATCCTCCTCTTAAAATTCAAACTAGGATTCACGTGTTCTGGGTTTCCGTAGTACCATAGAAAGTGTGTGTATGTGTGTAATTCCTTGTCTATCTGTTGCATCCAATTTGTTATCACAATCTGCCTTTGGTTATCAACTGTTGGTACATTCCATACGATGTGCTTTTGAAAACCGGCACGATCTATCCGACTCCTTGTTAACCGTGCCATCTTCTTAAGGGTGTTCTTCCTTCCAAAGATGCTTTCAGAATGTGGAGTTGCTAATCTCTACCTGATAAGTGATTTTGCGCATCTATTGGTATTTAAATGCCAAAAAATGCGGAAAATTTTTCTTTGATACATCTGTGCTTCCACACTCCTTTTCAGTCATGTGTGAAACATCATCTATCTCCCTTTTATCAGCATGTCCATGCTAACTCATTCTTTTGTCACCGGCGCTTAATCCTAGAGTTTCATTTCATCTCCAATTCTCTTGGGATAATTACATAACATGTGTCGATCCGATGCTGGTGATTGTAATTTGGTTCTCGGCATAGCTATATGACACTTATCATGAGTGGAATATGGAAAATGCAATCACCACTATCCTCCAAATGGTGACGGTTATCTCCTGTGATTTTGAGTACACCGTGATCATATCTATGCATATTCAAGCATCTTTGGCAATCCGGAGTTTCTCAAAGCACTACGGCGGTCTATCATCTGTCCATCATGTTGCACATCTTTTTGAACTCTATATCTGCAAAATTCTCTTTGAGGCGAGGGAATTGCATATTTTCGTCTCTGATAGCTTTGCTTAAGGTATGAGCTATCATCGGTTCTTATCCAAGATCTCTTTATCTTTGTAACCGGTGATCCGATCGACAATGTGAACCAGGTGGCATTTCCTGTTCTCTTCCGAAGGACCAGATAACCTATTCTGCCAGCGCATCTTCTTCAACAGGAATCCTTACTCGTAACGTTGATCTTTCAAAGAGCGTTGAGCTCAGAAAGCGTTTCGAGCATTTGTTTGTTCTCCCGCCTCTTGAACTTGATATTCTGGGAATATCCTGTTAATCCATGGTGGTATATGTTGATAATATGCTTGCCTATTCGATATCAATGGAAGGACATGGAAGATCATCTGTGTCTTTTTCTCTCAAGCTTCGTGAGCACTGCTTGTGTGCAAAGTCTCAAAGTGAGGATTCTGACTTTTTGAAGTCACCTATCTCGGCCACGTCTTTCTGCTAAATAGATCGCTCCAATTCTGGAATCAGCAAGTCCATTGTTAATTCCATCTTCAATCAAACCTAGAGTCTTTCCTTGTTGGCGAGTTATCATCGTCGTTCCGCCGAAGATTTCCTCAAGACTGCTAAATCTTTCTCAATCATTTCAAGAAGAACATGGAGTTCTTTCACCTCAGTCTCGTCAAGTAATCTCTTAAAACCCTCTCGCTCTGTCGTCTATGCTCAATCCACCGGAGGCCATGAAGACCTTCCAGATCTTGTATTCCTTTCGTTCAAGTTGGTGCTATCTTTTCTGTAGCTGTTGGATCTTGCAGTTGTTCTCCGTAATCTTCCTTCATATCTTCCGGGGGCTTGGTATTTCCGACATGACGACAACATCATCATCATTATCTATCTGTGGACCCGGCAAATCGTTTGCATCTATCCTTGTTTTCTAGCGTAGTCCCATGAGTTTTTGTCAATACCTTCTGCTTCGTAGTTGGGTTGCATGGTTTTCTTATTCATGTGCGGAGTAATGCTTTGAGTGCGGGATGGAGTAGCTACCATACCACTCTTATCATTCGCTTTGTACATTGAATTGGTGAATTAATGTGATTTCACTCATTCCACGGGAGTTGGAAGTGGCCTTTATCCCTCGATACTTTTACTCCGTCCTTGTTTTTCCGGAGTGCTCTCTCGAAGAAAGTAATCAATAATCTCTTGTTGGTGGTCTGTCTATTCTAGATGGAGCAAAATCTTCAATTATCTGGTGGAAACAGACGCAAACTCCTTTCGTTCCTCGTCTTTCTACCGATGCTCGACATCCCCAAACAAGATGAAAGGAAACTATCTCTCTTTGTTTCATCAATCCTTTTCTGGTAAAGCCAATTATGGTTGATGCCATCACCCGCAATCTATTGCGTTAGCCTCAAGGCTAAAGAAAGCAATAAGTATCTCTACAATAAACTCCAGATCCTCCATATTCTTTGCTTCTCGGGATTCCACCATGATCTGGCTTCACATCCATCTCTGGAAGTTATATCCGCGCACCTCAATTGCGTGATCCTTTGGGTCTTACCGGTGCAACAAGAATCTAATCCGACGATGTCTCACTAAATCTTTCTGTTGATATCAAGGGACTCTATTGTTTGAAGGCAATATTGTTTCCGTACTTCATTTCTCAAATCCGAGAGAAGATACGATGCTATTGTCATAGTGGTTCAAACCTCTCCAACCTAGCTCTTTTCTTCCGGCGAGACAAAGATTCATCCTCTCTAGTATCGGTAAATCTTTAATCTTAACGGTGTGCCTTTCTATATCCATGATACATCATCTTGTCCTTTCTTTCACAAGTGGTTCTATTTCTCTTATCATGTTTCTTGAGAAAACCGGAGCTATGTCCATCCTATCCTTCTTGTCTCACGACAATCCTTCAACTCTTCTAACCGTTGTTTCTCAAGCAAAACGCAAGACTCGCAGCAAGTCTAGCAAGTTTTTTTTCCCGTTGTTCATCAACTTGGGAACGTGAGGGTCACCTTCGTTCGAACACCCGCCTCTCCTTGTGTTGTTTTCTTTTTTCTAGGAATCTCAGGGCAAGATTCTTGTTTAGTGGGGGAGAGTTGTAGCATCCCATTTGTCTAACAATTGCAATGCTACTAGCCTAGTCTATATAAATGCTACTTCCTATATATAATTGTTGCATCATAATTATATCATGCTCATGTCATCATGCCACCTTGCATTTGAGCATCATATAAAACCCTTTTTGTTTTGGTTCTTCTCTCATATGCATTGTAAATTGTTTTTGTCTCGTGATATTGTATTTGGTTATTGATATATTGTTTAAATGCCCAAGTTGAGTTGGGGGCATATCTTTTATTCAACTCCATCACCTTTCCTTGTCACCACCTTATACTTCCACCATTCCAATAACCCATGAGCTTGTAATTCTTTTTCTTTTGATATTTATTCTAGCTCATGTGGGTTGGGTGGATCTAATTCTATAAATTCGTACCTTGGAACTTACTCCATCTTTTGAGGATGCACATAAATAAATGCCATGACATTTTATTTTGTTTTCACAAGATTAACACATGGCATATAATACCTGCATGGGCCATGCAACCATCACCATCTTTTGTCCTCCTTTGGTTTTATTTGATTTTGAGTGGATCATCTTCTCATCTCTCTCTTTCTCCCAATCCGTCCTACCTTGCTTTGTTCTTGCCTTGTGCCTTCAAACCTCATCAACCTCACTTGAGTAGTGCCATGCATGAGCTTGTAAGATCATCACCTTGTCCATCCTTTTCTCTCACTTGATCATGCATACCAACACCCTCACCACCTTTTTATCTCTTCTACTCCTTTTGCTAGATCTTGTTTGATCTTTGCTTGATCTTGCTTGATCTTGTCAAAAACACTCCACCACACCCCTCTCCCTACCTTGTTGACCACCTGGCCACCCTCTCCCTGGCCCACACCCCAACCACCCCTCTCTCTAACCCTAAACAAAAACCCTAACCCGAGGCTACCCTACCCTAGACCGATCTACCCCTCCCCTTTCTCTTCTTCTACCGCCATGCTGGCCTCAGCTGCTGCTCCCCACCGTCCCTACCTGGGCCACCTGCAGCCCCTCTCCACGCCCTAGCTACCCCAGCCCACGCCAGCACGTGAGGAGGATGAAAAGAAGGTGGCACCCGAGCCACCTTTATCTACCCTCCTGCCATGGCTGCTCCTCCTCCCTCTCCCTCCTTTTTCCTCCTTCCACACGACTCTCTGGCGTCCCCAGATCCGCCCCAGAGCCACCTCCTTCCCCTCATACCTCTCCGACCACCAGCAGCCGATGCCGCCAGCACATCATCGTGCTCGTCGTTCTGGTCGTCAAGCTCGTCGTGGAGGTGGTCGGGGTGACCGAGGCGACCTCACTGCTTCACCCAGGACACACCGACGCGAAGGAGGAGCCCCAGAACCGCCGGTACCGCCGCCACCGATGCCAAACCCTAGAACACCGGTCGTGAGCCTCGTCAACGATCCTCTGTGCTCCGGACCGATCCAATTCCACCGTTACCCCCGCGGTGAGCCTCTTCCCCGACAGCTTCCGCCACAGACCGCCTAGCCCCGCCGATCATTTCGTCGAACGCCCACCGTGCGCGTCGTTCGTCGTTGTCTGCAAGCTTTCCGCCCCGCGCCACACCCTATCTAGCCCGCGCTTACCTCCCTGTCAACTCCCCTTGACCCGCCCGACTCCTCGGCCAAGACGCCGCGACCAGGTTCGATCCCCGCCCAGCCAAGACCGCTTTCTCGTCAGACCGCGGAGACGAAGAACAGTATAGGGCTTTGTGGAAGTTTACCAATAGCCCCTTTTTTTTTATTTCTCGCGCTCAACCCGCGGTCCCGCCGACCCCACCTGCCAGCCGCTGTGTGCTTTTTGCAGGAAAGCACTCCGGTTTTCGTAACTCTCAACCCGCGCTCCATCGCGTCCCCGCTTGTCAGTCACTGCGGGTTTAGTCGCTGTCACGTGGGCCTGTAGCCACCGGGCCTATCTGTCACCCTCTGTGGCTAGGAAGCGCCCCGGTGAGAAAAACAATTCCTAGACGCGTGTGTCCCAGTCAGCCGCTGGCCCACCCGTCAGTGACTAGGGCTGGGACGGGCTGAGTAAGAAAAGTTTTTCTGCTATCTGTTTTTAATTAAACCTTTTCAAATTGTTTAAAATTCAAATTCAAAACTGTTTTATATAACTTTTAATTTTCAAATCCAAATAATACAAATAATATATGTTCTGAACTCATAAAAATGTGAGGAATTCAAATCTTCCTTTCAAAATATTTTTTGAGCACTTTAAATTTTCGAGATGGTTTAAAATTACAAATAAATACCCTTTTCCTTAAATAATTAATAACTTTGGTTTTATAACTCCAAATTTGACAAATAATATGTCTAAATCGATCAGCGCGACGAGCCCGTTCTATCTATGCATTCCATGTTCTGAATTGCAGCATGCATCATATAAATATAAAGGTTACAGCAACTTATTTGAGGATAAAAGGTGACTAAAACTCCATAAAATGCTTTATTCTTGTATTCCACACCTCACCCATGCCATGCTACATTATTTCCATGCAAATTGTGCATCATTCATCATGGCATGATTGTTTGCTTGTCGCATTTTAATTCATATGCTTGTGCACTCTATTTATGTTGTCCCTTGTTTGTTTGGTTCTTCTTCGAATAGACGTTGAGCAGGGGATATATCAAGAAACCCAGGAGCACTACCCAGATCCATCCCTCGCTTCAACCGAGCTGCCAGGCAAGCACTACCACATGCTTGCATACATATAGTACCTATTGCCTCTATCTTATTCTTGCATCATTGGGTCGCGATTGCATTAAAACGAATCCCAAGTAGTGCATAACCTCTACTTTTAAACCCCTCCGAAGCTTGTTCCTCCATCCCTTGAGCCATTACTACAGGAGTTGTTTGAGCCATGCGGGTCGTAGAACAGCATGTGTAGGGTATGTGAGTGTCTGATGGATAACGAGGTACCTAAACAACTTAACCTGAGTAGTAATGGGATAACTAATGACAGTGGCACCGGTGGGCAATATCTGCTATTTGGTTCTTCATGCTCACTTGTGTCCGTGGGACCCCGAGTACTTGATTCCTGTTCCTTGACTATTCGCTATCCACATCCGGAGGCCTTATGAACCCCGAGCGAGCTTGATTCATTCTTATTTCTTGGGGCCACAAAGTAGTTTGGGGCTTTATTACTATCCTGCTTATGCCATGCTTTCGCTTTATTTAAGATTGTGCGTGGAGCACCAGATTGTTTAGGACCGTGACACGTTTTTTGTGTCGACAAGCCCAGTCACATTTTGGGTTCCCGATCGTTTCTGTCGTCCACAAACCACAGGTCCGTTTTGGAGCCGGCCAACTTCGTTGCGGGTAGCTTAGTGGGGTGGCCCCCTGAAATATTTCTAAATCCTGTGATCGCTTTGTCGTGAATGCCTCGTTGGGTTTTGATTTGGTTTTTCCGAGGTTGATCGAGTGTGTGTTGCTATTCGTGCACCCCTGCAGGGTAAATCTTTCTGAAAGCCGTGTCCGCGGTTATGGACGACTTGGAGCACAGTTTCTCGATCATGGACAAGTATAACTAAAGTACCGCTTTTAATTTGACTAAGTACCTGACTAGTAAATAGTGCAACACTCATGGAATGGATAATAAAACTGCCAACGGATGGGGGGATGTTCGTCCGCTTCCTCGTTGGTAAACGAGGAGGAGGATGGATCTCTTAATATTACTGTTATAACTATTGTTATTAATTCACGGACAGCTGTCTATCTTTGGTTAGGCGGATGGTTAGCGAGTATCCCTAGAATTGTTAGATATTATCTTTTGCTGCAATTGCGTCACCCCAGGTTGTGTCCCCTTTAGAGGCATAAAGACTTGCTGAGTACCCCTAGGGTCTCACATGATAAATTGTTTGATTCAGATGAACAGGTATACTCGCAAGATGGATACTGGGTGGAGGAGACGAATGATGTGGGCAACGATCACTCGGTGTAGAGATTCCGGGAACGGGGATCCATGAGATCTATGGGCAGGATGTGTTTGTTTATGGGGCATCTTATGCCGATTTTCTTCTTATCCGTACTCGGATCTTGTTTTCCGCTTCCGCCTGATACTCTGATGTTTGATGTATGAGGAGATATCCTAAACTATTATATCTATCTAGGATATTTGGATCTTGTCGTATGGCGTTGCAATATTTCTATTTCTTTTAGATGGAATGGCTCTGAGGACTGTTGTATGTGGCTTGCATACATACTCATTTGTGTATGTAGTTGATCCCTTCGCCTGCCAATTACGCCGCTCGTTCTTGTCCCGATGTTTTGGAAATGGTTAGGACGGCTGAAAGGTCTACCTGTGAGTGGCATTTGGCCCCACTGTACTATTTTAACCATTTCCGCTCATCCAGGCTTGTAACTAAGAGCGTAATTCACCAAGGTAGTTACACTAGCCTGGCTCGAGTTAGCCAGATTCATAGAAGAGATCATCCATACTGATTGGTCAACCAAAAAGGACACTGATACGTTGCCCAAAAAGGACACTGATACGTTGCTAACGTATCCATAATTTTTGATGTTCCATTCTTGGTTTTATCTACTTTCTTATGTTTTGTCCACACTTTGGAGTATTTTTCATATGATTTCTTGGACTAACCTATTAACAAGAGCCATAGTGCCAGCTGCCTGTTTTCGGCTGTTTTTGGTTCCAGGAAAGTCAGAAAATGAATATTCTTGGAATTGGATGGGACACAAGCCAAAGTCAGTTTTTCACCGAGGGACACCAGGAGCCAGAATACGAGACGGAGGGGGGCTAGGGGGCCGCCACACAACAGGTTGCGTGGCCTAGCCTGGCCCACACCAGGGGGTGGTCTGGCCACCTCCGGCACCCCCTCGGCCTATCCTTTCGCCTATATATTGCCTCCAATACAAAAACCCTAAGTACCCGATCAAAATTCCACGAAAGAGTCTGTAGCCGCTGTCATCTCCATCCCTAGATCGGGAGGGATCTGAAGCTCTTCCTGGCACCCTGCCGGAGGGGAGAATTCACCCTGAAGGTCTTCTTCATCACCATGCAAGCCTCCGGTGTGATGCTTGAGTAGTTCATCTATGGACTACAGGTCCATGTAGTAGCTAGATGGCAGGTTCTCCTCCTTTGTGCTATCATGTTTAGATCTTGTGCGCTCCGTTCATGATCAAGATCATCTATTTGTAGTTCATACATGTTGTGTTTGCGGGGGTCCGATGGATATTGAGATGCTATTTCAGAATGATTATTGATTCTATCATGTCTTTGTTATTTGTGATCTTGCACTCTTTCCATTGTTATTAGCTATCTTAGCCAAGTAGATGCTAGCAACTCCAAGAGTTAGTATTTATGCTCGATAGTGGGTTCATGCCTCTAGTAATCTGGGGAAGTGACAGAAATCTCTAAGGTACTAGATGTGTTGTTGCTACTAGGGAGAAAACAACAATCCTTTGTTCATAGAACAATCGTATTGTTTACTTTACATGAAATGCATAATGCAATTATCCGTTGCTTGTAACTTAATACCGAAGGGGGTTCGGATGATAACCTTAAGGTGGATTATTAGTCATAGATGCAGTTGGATTACGATCTATGTATAATGTTGTAATGCCCAATCAAGTCTCAAAGGAGTCAAGATGAGTAGTATATGCTTGTATGGTTTCTCGATGTTTGTCAATTGTCGCGCTGTAATTTGTTCACCCAACATGTCATCCATCTTAAGGAGAGCCACCACTAGTGAACTATGGACCCCAGTACTTTCTTTTACCATCAATCTACAATCAACTATTTACTGCTTTCTGTTTACTTTCTGCAAACTATTATTTTCTTCCACTCGATACGTTTAATCCTTTGTTTTCAGCAAAACTAGTGAGATTGACAACCTCACTGTATGTTGGGGACATAGTTCTGCGGTTGTGTTGTACAGGTCCCCACGTTGCTGCTGACACCGGTAGTGCGCCCTGCCAAAGTCCAGCTAGCAACACCTTTGAGGTGTTTCCTTGCTCCTACTGGATTGATAACCTTGGTTTCATAACTGAGGGAAACTTACTGCTGGGCTCATCATACCTTCCTCTTGGGGTTCTCCAACAAGCTCATTATTACACGAGTCAGCAGACACCACTGATTTAAGGATGTGTTTTGATTATACTACCTTGAAAAAGGCTTGTCCCAAAGATTTGTTTACACTGCATAGAATTGATCAAGTTATTGATTCGTTAGCAGGCTCGGAACTCCTATGTTTTCTTGACACATATTCCGTATATCATCAAATTCAGATGAAGGAGTTAGACCAAATAAAGACTTCGTTCATCACACCATTCGAAACCTTATGCTATGTAATGATGACTTTTGGGCTAAAAACATAGGAGCTACATACCAGTGTACTATGCAGCGTTGCCTCCAGGATCAAATCAGATGCAATGTACATGCATATGTGGATGACATAGCTTTGATGTCGAAAAATAAGGAAACACTAAATTCCGATTTGGAAGAAACATTCATCAATCTACGAAAATACAACATAATGCTTAACCTGAAGAAGTCTTTCTTTGGAATACGAACCGAAAAATTGTTATGTTTCATTGTGTTGCAAAGTGGCATAGAAGTGAACCGTGACAAGATAAAGGCTATACTTAACGTTTCTAGGCCAAGTCGCCTAAAGGATGTCAATGACTAACTGGTTGCATTGCTGCAGTCAGTCGGTTTGTAAGCTAGCTCGGCAAAAGAGCCGCACCACTATACAAGCTCATGAAAAAGACCAAAAAATTCGTCTAGACTCATGAAGCTGGAGCTACACTTCAGGATCTAAAAGTCGTACTCTCGTCCACCCCTATTCTTGAAGCACCGGAGCCACAAGAACCGATGTTGCTATACTTAGCTATGACAAACAGGGTCGTCGGTGTTGTCATGGTGGTGGAACCGCCGGAAGAAAAATAGGAACACCTAGTGCATCGTCTAACTTATTAACTCAGCGAGGTCTTGGCTGAATCTAAGCAAAGGTACCTTCATTACCAAAAGTTAGCCTATGGTGTATTCTTCGCATCCAGGAAGCTACGACATTATTTTCAAGAGCACAAGATTACTGTGGTGAGCACAACTCCCGTGGGAGATATAATCAACAACAGCGATGCCACAGGACGAGTCACTAAGTGGAGAATTGAGCTAGCAACTTTTGATGTTGAGTATAAACCACGTACATCAATCAAATCCCAAATTCTCGCTTACTTTGTTGCTGATTGGACAAAGACAGTCGAAAACATAGGCCTCCCGGAGACGGAAGTTTGGACCTTACACTTTGACGGGTCTAAAGTGCTCGGGGGCTGGTGTGGTGCTCAAGTCAGCTCAAGGTGATAAATTGTTCTATATATTACAAATTCACTTCGCAGCGATAAATAACATTGCCGAGTATGAAGCCCTGCTATGGAATTTGAATCGCAAAGGACATCAGCATTCGCCGACTAATATGTTACAAAGATTCGGATTTAGTTGCTCAGCAAGTTTCAGATATCTGTAACACCAACAAGCACATGGCAGCTTATAGAGACATCGTGGATGAGTTATCTAAATCATTCGAAGGATTTGAAGTCCAACATATTCCCCGAACAGAAAAAGAGGAAGAAGATTGTTATGGGTCTCCTTGTGAATTTACCCTTAGAGTGGCCCGATCTTCACAGATTTGAGGCGGGGAGTGGGGGAACACGTGATGAACATGATGAACACAACTCTAATGCAAGGTAAGGATACGAACACATGCCAAAACACACCTGATTTGATTTGCTCCCGTTGGTTCAAACAAACAATCCAATAGAGTCCTCTACGAGAGACCTTGCAGTAGAATCACCAAAGGAGAGATCGGCAAGCGGATGATAGAATACAAACCAATGAGAGAGTAGCAACCAAGTAGAATCCCAAAGGGGAGAGACCAAGCACTAGTAGAATCCTTGATGGGGAGAGACCAAACACTTGAGGAGGGTCTTGACGACTTGGAGAAGGGCACCGACTCCAAGGCCTTGTACAACTCATAGATGTACTATTGAGAGGGGGTTCCCATCCAAGGTTAGGCACATGCCTCAATTAATCATCATATCTAGGGTTTACATATGGAGGTGGGGGCATATATATAGGCCAGCCACTAAAACACGGGAAATTTGGGCATAAAAGGGAGTTTTGGGGCGTTACATGGGCTGAGACCCAACTCTCAAGCGTCCAGGCCTGGTGTGACCGGTAGTACCGGTGTTGACATCCGGTACCGGATGGCGGTAGTACCATCTGCCGGGGCGGTGGTTCTGGTGCTGGCATCGGGTATCCAGGTGCGGTAGTACCGGTCAGCAGGGCGGCAGTACCGGTCTTGGGTACCGGGGAGGCTTGGCTTGGGGTGCGCTTGGCGTCGGGTCGATCCGGTAGTACCGGTGCGGGAACTTGTAGTACTGGTAGAAGCCAACAACGTCTTCTTGCGTCTTCTCTTCTAGGCCTCTTGCTTCGGCATCTTGGCTCCAGGTTCATCCTTGTTGCATCCTCTTGGCATCATGGTCATGGACCTAGTAATGTCATGTGCATTTTTCTCAAGTAGGTTTCCATTCACATGATAACCAAGGTAAGGTGAGGTGTGGAAGGAATTCACCTTTGGGGTGATGGTTTCCATGGCATGAGGTGGAGGAATGGTGATTGCCATATGTTGGGACGCATCATCTCTCCCCGCTTGAAAACGAGTCTACCTCGACGATGTTCTTTCATCATGCAAGGAAGGATGTGCGCCCTTGGCCTTGTTCTTGGACACGGACGGATCACCGGTATCGAAGCCATTCTCAAACATGTTGAAGATCTTGTGGAACTTCTTTCCATCATGTTGTGGTTGGAGATCTTGTAGCATGATCCTTGGAGGTGGTAGTCTATCTTGGGTACCTTGCAAAACCGACAACAAAGAAAGACAATTGTATGAAGGATTATTAGTATGGGTCACGCTCCAATCTATCCCCTCACATTTGGTGGCTTGCGTCGTGGAACTAATGATTTTTCCACTCATTTTTGGCTTGTGTCACTAACTATCTTGATGGTGCTTCACTCTCTCACCGCTCATCTCACAAGGGTCCTTAGCTTGCTTTATCTTTTGCACGGATGTCATGTTGGATGCGATAACTTGGCTTGGCATCATGGGTTGGAGAACTAATGTCTTGTCGTTCCACTTGAAGGAGTATTAGTTAGTGGAACCATGATGTATAGCTCTCCTATTGTATTTCCATGGTCTCCAAAGTATCATGTGGCACACGGACATTAGCACGACATCGCACTCGACAGTGTCTTCATATGGGCCAATCTTGAAGGAGACGTGGACCTTTGATGTTATTTTGAGTGCTCCATTGTCATCAGGCCATTTGACATGATAGGGATGAGGGTGCTCTATGCATGGCAACTTGAGTTTCTCACAAAGCTCCGTACTTGCAAGCTTGTGTCAACTACCTCCATCAATGATCTCTTTTATGGCCTTGCCATCAATTCCGGCACAATGTCAAGACTTCAGCTATGACAAGTGCGGGGCCCAGATCATGCTCGCATACATGGTTGTCATCCTCTTGCATTGTGGCTACCCTTGCAATTGCTCTTTGAGTTACATCTTCATATTCCTCTTCACTCATATGACTTGTGACCTTTCACTCCACACTTTAAGCATGTGACTTGACTATCTGATGTCGTGTTGGAGAAAGGTGTTATCATGGTCTTTGCTTTCTTGGATGAGCTTGGTGCTTGGTTTGTTTGCTTGTTGGAAGAATTTGCATTGACAGATGCAAAGTATGCCTTAGACTTCTCATAAGCATTCTCGTTTTGCAAGTGGTGCCCGGCTTTGGTAGGTTGATTGAGGAGCTCTGTGATTTTCTTGTATGGTTGAAGATCAACAATCTTCCTTATTGGGCGTCTCAAACCGTTGAGGAACCTTGCTATGGTTTGCTCTTCGAGTTCTCTCACATTAGCTCGCATCATGGTTTTCTCCATTTCTTTGTAGAACTCTTCAATTGACTTGGTCCCTTGCTTCAAGTTTTGTAGCTTGTCGAATAAATCTTGGCGATAATGCTTGGGGACGAATCTGTTGTACATCACTTCTTTCATCTTAGTCAAAGTTTCAATTGGAGGTTCATCTTGCTTCTCATGATTCTTTTGGAAGTCTTCCCACCAAACATTTGCATAGTCCTCAAACTCAAGGGATGCCATTGCAACTTTCTTCTCTTCGGAGTAGTTGTGTAATCGGAAGATTTTCTCAACTTTGATCTCCCAATCAATGTATGCATCGGCGTCTTCTTATCCCTTGAACTTGGGCATAATGAACTTGAGCTTCCCAAACATGCCCTATTCATGTTCATGGTGGTAGTTGCGGCAATCTTTCCTTATGCTCGCTTCACTTGGTGCATGTGGGGGAGGAGGAGGAGCTTGGTTGTCTCGAGGAGGCAGTCGAGGAGGAGCTTGATGCGTAAAGTCTCTTCTACGCCTTTGCTCGGGATACTTTCCATTCATTGGTTTTTGATGATGATGGTAGGGTTGAGCGTAGCAGTTGTTGCGTCTCGCGTGGTGTGCATCCTCATCATCGTCAATTGTATCATATTGCAGTGCTGGATAGGCTTGTTGTTGGTGGTGATGGTCATGGTTTGGGTGTTGGCGCCTATCAATGCGGTTGTCTTCACCATGGCGTTCTTGTTCTTGCGAAGGTGGTGGCGCTTGTACAATCACTTGTTGTGGAGGGAGACCATGTTCTCATTGGTGTTACAGATGCGCATGGTTATCCTGGTGCCGATGACGTCTTGCGCGGTGCAGTTGTTGAGCTTGTGGATAAACTGCTTGTTCATGGTGATGATGAGCTTGTTGTTCCCCATTGTGGTGGTGGGGTTCTCCCTGATGAGAGTGGGAGCGCGAAGTGTCGCCATGACGACTTGAGGAGCGCGCGTGAGACGAACTTGCCGAGCTTGAATGTCCATGACGGTTGCCAAGGTTGGCAATAGCTTGGTGAAGAGCTTGGAATTGAGCATTGTGTTCCACTTGACGTTGTCGGTCACAGTAGTCGAACTCTCGAAAAGTTTCATCAAGCCGGTTCTCCAGCCTCTCAAATTAGGCATGGAATTCTTGGTGTTGCGCCCATAAGTTGTGGCGCGTGGCAAAACCATCTTGGTTGCTGAAGTTGCCATATCCGCTTTCTCCGCTTTCCCTAGACATGTCATATGACCACAATTGAAAGGAAGGGTGGTATTGGTGGTATGGTATGTGCTACCTTCCCTCACCAAGTCAAAAATTGGAAATGTTGTTCTTGCCGAGAGCAAAGAAAATTGTTAAGGGTCAACCTCGAGGATGGCCCGATCTTTCACAGATGCCATTCAAATTGAGGGTGAAGTGCGGGGGAAGGATAGAGGGGATGAACGCGACGTACTCACGCACGAAGAACACGATGAACACACTCACGCAAAACCACAATACACACCAATTGCTCACGCCAATAGTGACCGGTCCGGCGCAATCCCAAGGATCAGCGTCGAGCGTCGGGCTCTCTCGAATCGGCACGGCGAGTAGGGGGTCTCGGTGAGATCTTGGCATCTTGGCAAAGGGAGTCGGATGCCAAGGCCTTGTACAACGAGGGAGGCGTGATGAAAACTCCAACGAGGTTTGTGATATTTGGTGCTCCTCTATCAAAGTAGCATGAGGCAATAACTAGATAGATCCACAAAGGGGTGTCCACTGATTCCAAATATCATGCCTAGGGTTTACAATAGAAGTGGGGGACTATATAGGCCAACCACCAGTTCAGGGGTAGTTTAGGAAATAAAGGGTAAAGTCTGGACGGATTTGGGGTTACATGGGCCGAAGGACCAAAAGGCTTTTAACATGCCTGTCTCACTTACACAAGAGACTCTGGTGTCTCGGGGCTAGAGATTCCAGGGTGGCCGGAGACTCCAGGGTGGAGCTCAGTCTCCGGGGCCGACTCCAGGGCGGTGTATAGAGAGTTCCAGGGTGGGGCTCAGAGTCATGGCCGGAGTCTTGGGGTGGAGACTCTAGGGTCAGAAGCTGGAGACTCCGAGTTAGTTGGGCCCGAGACTCCGAGGTGCACGGCAACTCCAGTGGTGGCATTGCTCTCTGGTGAAGACTCCATGGGGGTGTACTGAACGCTCCTAGCAGGGGTCCGGAGTCCAGGATGGAGACTCCGGGCTTCAGCTCCAACAGCTTCTTCTTCTCGTCCTTCTCTTTCTACTTCATCTGTGGGGGCTTCATAGCTGATAATGCACAGTGTAGTAGCATGAAGTAGTAATCCATCCAAGGATGTATCAAAGTCATAGGAGGAGAGGAGCGAGTTAACCTTAGCTTGTAGTAGTTTAGCTCGAGCTCGAGTCATTGGTCCACTTGGGGGACTTGGTAGTGTAGATGTAGGGACGTCCGTAGGACGGGCTGCATTAGCTCCCCCCCATGGGAAAGAGTCGTCCTCGACTCTTCATGGTTATCATCTTGAACATATCCATGGTATGCGAAAGGTCCTTGACATTGAATGTATTGCTCACAAGGTACTTAAAGATCGAGATGTCTATGATGTAGGCGTTGTTGTTGATTCTCTTGAGGACCTTGAATGGACCATCTCCTCTTGCTTTGAGCTTGGAATCATGTTCTTTGGGGAAGCGGTCCTTGCTCAAGTGTATCAACACAAGGTCACCTTCTTCAAAGATCATCTCCTTCTTTTCCTTCTTTAACCTTGAAGTTTCGCAAAGGACTTGTTGTTCGATAGTAGCTCTTGTTTCTTCGTGAAGCTTCTTCATAGCTTGTGCAGTACTTTCAACGTCCATGTTGGAGCGCTCATGGAGAGGTAGTGGGAGGATGTCAAGCGCGGTGAGGGGATCGAAACCGTAGACGGTCATGAAGGGACTCATCTTGGTTGTAGAGTTCTTGGCTCGATTGTAGGCGAACTCAGCGTGGGGAATGCATTCCTCCCAGTCCTTCAAGTTCTTCTTGATCAACACACAAAGGAGAGTACCGAGGCTTCGGTTAACAACCTCGGTTTGGCCATCGGTTTGCGGGTGTGATGCGGAGGATAAGATTAGCTTGACGCCGAGCTTGGCCTTGAGGGTCTTCCACAAGTAGCTCATGAAATTGACGTCGCGGTCGGAGACGATTGTTCTTGGAACACCGTGAAGGCGGACGATTTTGTTTGAAAAACAAATTGGCAACATGTGAAGCATCGTCGGTCTTATGGCACGGTATGAACTATGGCATTTTGGAAAAGTGATCCACAATGACAAATATAGAAATATGACCATGCTTAGACCTAGGCAGTCCTAACACAAAATCCATGCTAATGTCGGACCAAGGTGCATGAGGAATAGGCAATGGCATATAAAGACCATACGAGTTAGCTTGCAAGTTAGCTTGAACACATGTTGTGCATAGTTTAACATAGAGCTCCACGTCTTGCTTCATCTTGAGCCAATAGTAATGAGTGGCGAGCATGCCCAATGTCTTATCATGGCCATAGTGACCCATGAGGCCTCCACCATGTGATTCTTGGAGAAGCAAAAGTTGAAGAGACGACTTCGGAATGCAAAGCTTATTTTTTTTAAAAGAAAGCCTTTATGCAAATAGAAATCGTCAATTCCTCTATCAATGGAGCACTTTTCGAAAATTGGTACAAAGAATGGGATGGAATCACATAAAGTATTGATTTCGTCAAGACCCAACACATTTACGTCAAGTCGAGTAAGAAGGCTCGTGTTCTTGCGAGACAAAGCATCCGCAACTAAATTATCTTTGATCTTCTTATAATTGGCAATGTAAGGAAAAGCATCCATGAACTCAACACACTTAGCGTGTCACTTACTCAAGTTGGCTTGGCCTTTGAGATATTTCAACGACTCATGGTCGGAATGTATGATAAAATCCTTAGGCCAAAGGTAGTGTTTCCAAACTTGAAGAACACGAACTAAGGCAAAATGCTCTTTGTCATAAATTGAATAGTTAAGGCGAGCACCATCGAGTTTCTCGCTATGGTAGCCAATAGGACGCCCATTTTGCATAAGGACTCCTCCAATGCCAATACCGCTAGCGTCACAGTCTATCTCAAAAGTTTTTGTGAAATCTAGTAATGCAAGAAGAGGTGCTTTGGTGAGCCTCTTTTTAAGTTCATCAAAAGCTTTTTGTTGTGCTTTGCCCCAAACAAAGGTGACATTATTTTCGGTCAACTCGTTGAGAGGACAAGCAATGATTGAAAAGTCTTTCACAAAGCAACGATAGAAACCAGCCAATCCATGAAAACTTTGGAGTTCACTCACATTTGTGGGGATGGGCCAATCTCGTATGCCCTTCGAAGAAATGACAAATCCAAGAAAAAATAACTTGTCTTTAGCAAAAGTGCACTTGGGAAGATTAGCATATAGCTTTTCATGTCGAAGGATTTGTAAAACCTCCTTGACATGGGTAACACGTTCCTCAAGCGACTTGCTATAAACAAGTAAATCATCAAAATAGATAATGACACTCTTGCCAATGAGAGAACACAATATATGATTCATAAGACACATGAAGGTGGATGGGGCATTAGATAAGCCAAAGGATATGACCAACCATTCACAGAGACCATGTTTGGTCTTGAAGGAGGTTTTCCACTCATCACCTTCCGCCATGCGTATGTGATGGTAACCACTATAGAGATCAATTTTCGAGAAAAAAGTGGCTCCACACAACTAGTCAAGCATGTCATCAAGACGTGGTATAGGATGCCGATAACACACGCGATAGCATTGATTGGATGGCAGTCCATGCACAATCGCAACGTATCATTCGTTTTTGGAACAAGAATCATAGGTACCACATACGGACTATTGCTAACTTGGATCAAACCTTTAGAGACGAGTTGGTTTATTTGACATTTGATCTCCTTTGTCTCCTCTAGGTTCATGCGGTAGGCGACATGGTTTGGAAGGGGTATGCTGGGTATGAGGTTAATGCGATGTTCGATTCCAAGAAGAGGAGGTAGTCCATGTGGGAGCTCTTCGGGAAACACATCCTTGAATTCCTGCAAAACAATCCTCAAAGAGGGAGGAATATTTGTCAAGTCATTAGTTCCTTATGCTAGTCCCTTGCAAATTAGGACATAGTGCAAGCTGGATGGGTTGTTCCTCACATCTCTCATCTCACTTTTGGTGGCAAGGAGAACACTCTTAGTTTTTCCACTCAAGTTAGGCTTGTGGATCTCACTCTCTATGAGGTGATTCTCTCGTTCACCGCTCTACTCACAAGGTGTTGTGTTTTGCGCCCTTGCTAATGCCTTTGCATTATCCGCAATTATTTGGCTAGGAGAAATCGGTTGCAAAACACATGTCTTGTTAAGCCATTTGAAGGTGTATACATTTGTGTGACCATCATGTAGAGCACCTTTGTCGTATTGGCAGGGACGACCAAGCAACATGTGGCAAACCATCATTGGGACCACATCACACTCCATCGTGTCTTTGTATGCCCCAATAGAGAATGTTACCGAGACAGTGTGCTTGATCTTCACGGACCATTGGTCACTTAGCCATTGCACGTGGTAGGGGTGTTTGTGTGTATGGAGGGTAAGGTGGAGCTTCTCACACAACTTAGTGCTAGCAAGGTTCTGCCAACTCCCTCCATCGATGATCACCTTGATCGATTTCCCATTGATTTTGGCACGTGTTTGGAAAATATTTGATCATTGATCTTCATGCTCTTGTGCTTGAGTGGTCAAGATCCTTGTGACAACAAACGATGGACTTGCGTCATGTTCACACATGAGGAGTTCTTGGTCATCTTCCACATGTTGCCTTGTCATTGCTTCCTTGACTCGGGCATCAAATTCATCTTCACTCAAGTACTCTTCGTCGCCATTATCATGTATAAACAATACTTTCTTGTTTCCACACTCGGCCGACTTGTGTCCTTTGCCTCCACACTTGTAGCATTCGTTTTTGAATGGCGTGGCATCCTTCGTGTACTTGCCACTTATGGGCAGTTTTCCTTCAGGAACTGTGGGCTTTAAGGAAGGCTTGGAGGTACATGAGGAGATTCCATTGAAGGTTATCGGTGTAGTGGTTGAGGCTTGATTGTAGATGAAGTACGTGATGGGCTTGTTGTACTTGATGTCCTGTTGCACTTGATGCTCGGCTTTTATTGTGATGTGCAAAATCTCAACCATGTCATTATATATTTGGAATTCCACAATGCGCTTGATTGGGTGGTTCAAGCCCATGAGGAAATGGGCCATTGTTTGCTCCTTGCGCTCTTCAATGTTGGCGTGGATCAAGTTGAGCACCATTTGCTTGAAGTATTCTTCCACAGTCTTTGTCTTTTGACTAAGCGATTGAAGCTTGTTGAAGAGGTCACGCGTGTAGTGAGAAGGAACAAAGCGGGATCTCATATGAGCCTTCATGTCATGCCAGGTTGTGATTGGGGACTCTCCTCTTGCATCACGAGCAACTTGAACTTGGTCCCACCAAATGTTGGCGTAATCATCAAACTCAAGCGAAGCCATGGTGACCATCTTCTCGTTGCTATAGTTCTGCATACGGAAGATCTTGTCGACCTTGATCACCCATGAGAGATATTCTTCGAGATCATTTGAACCGGTGAACTTGGGCATTGTTAACTTGAGATTGCCGAAGGTTTCTTCCTCATTGTGGTCATGGTGGCAGTGGTTGCCATGGTGATGACGGTCTTCATCTTCCATGCAATCATTGTTACGAGCTTGTTGAGCTTGTGGATGTGCTTGTGGTGTAGGAGGTGGAACTTAGTTCTCGCGACCCTCTTGAGGAGCTTGCTCTTGATGTTGTTGGGGAGCTTGCTCTTGCTCTTGACGGGGTCGTTGATGAAGAGGAGTCTCATTCCTCGGTTGGTGATGTGGATTCGACACATGGGCCTCATGACGAAGATCATGATCTTGAACCTCATGACGTGGTCGACATCGGCTCAACATGTACCAATTGATGCTCCATGTCTTGTTGTTGCGGAGGAGGCTCGTCATGGTGACCATGGTGTCGGTGTGGATGTTCATTATGGCGATGATGAAGATGAGGATCTCGAAGAGATTCATGTCTATGGCGAGATTGATCCTCCAAGTTGGAGTCAGCACTTGTAGTTGCAAGAACGTCGTGGTGACGATGGCGATGTAGTTGAGGTTGGACTCGAGGTTCCACGAGCGGTTCTTCATGTGGATGTGCTTATTGGAGCACTAGTGCCCTTTCGTGATGACAATGTCCTTCTCGCCTTGCTTGGGGCCTTGAGGAGAAATCACCATCAAAGCTTGACGTTGCGGCGTGCCGTGGGGAAGATACATAGTTCGAAGAGCTTCCCTCGTCAACCATGGGGGCGTCATTGCGTGTTGGAGCACTTGGACGACGATCTTGACGAAGAGGAGAATTGTGACATGATGAGCTTGAACAACTTGATGTGCGTGAGCGCGGTCTTGTGATTCCGTTAATGAGGAGTCGAAGCTTGTCATTCGTTTCAGCGATGAAGTGTTGGAGAGCTACATTTTGATGGCCAAAGTTATGTTGCATTGCATGCATTTGTCGTTCGATTCCATCGAAGCGGTTGTCGATGTTCTTGAACTCGGCTTGAGTCTCACCAAATTGTTCATCTTGTCGCGTCTCAAGAGCTTGGCAACGTTCATGGAACTCTTGTCGGATGATGTAGTGACTTGCGCGCGTCATGTACGATCCATGTTCTTCTTCTTGGGGAGGTGGTTGGCTCAACTCACCGTGCCTATCCATCAAGCAGAACACACAAGGATTATATATGGAAGTGGAATATGGTGGTGTTAGACTTGTACCTCACCTTGGGGATTGCACCAAACTAGAAACCACAAGTGATGGCTCAGTGTACGGCGCCAGAAAAATGCTGGTGCGGTGTTGATGTAGAGCTCATTGGGAACCCCAAGAGGAAGGTATGATGAGCACAGCAGCAAGTTTCCCTCAGTTATGAAACCAAGGTTTAATCGAACCAGTAGGAGCAAGGAAACACCCCAAAGGTGTTGCTAGCTGAGCCTTGGCAGGGCGCACTACCGGTACTAGTAGCAACGTGGAGACCTGCATAACACAACCACAGAACTCTGTCCCCAACTTGCGATGAGATTGTCAATCTCACCGTGTTTTGCTGAAAACAAAGGATTAAACATATCGAATGGAAGAAAGTAATAGTTTGCACTAAGTAAACACAAAGCAGTAACAGTTTGTAGATTGTATGTAAAGAAAAGGACCGGGATCCATAGTTCACTAGAGGTAGCTCTCCTTAGATAGATAACATGCTGGGTGAACAAATTACAGCGGGGCAATTGACAAACATCGAGAAAGCAATACATTCATACACTAATCATCTTGAATCCTTTGCAACTTGATTGGGCATTACAACATTATACATATACCGCCATCCAACTACATCTATGACTAATAATCCACCTTCAGGTTATCATCCGAACCCCCTCCAGTATTAAGTTGCAAGCAACAGATTATTGCTTTACGAACTGCGTGTAAAGTAAACAATACGATTGTTCTATGAACAAAGGATTGTTGTTTTCTCCCTAGTAGCAACAACACATCTAGTACCTTAGAGATTTTTGTCACTTCCCCAGATTACCAGAGGCATGAACCCACTATCGAGCATAAATACTAACTCTTGGAGTTGCTAGCATCTACTTGGCCAAGATAGCTACTAACAACGGAAAGCATGCAAGATCACAAATAACAAGGACATGATAGAATCAATAATCAATCTGAAATAGCATCTCAATATCCATCGGATCCCCGCAAACACAACATGCAGAATTACAAATAGATGATCTTGATCATGAACAGAGCTCACAAGATCTAAACATGAAAGCACAAAGGAGGAGGACCATCCATCTAGCTACTACATGGATGTGTAGTCCAAAGATGAACTACTCACGCATCACACCGGAGGCTTGCATGGTGATGAAGAAGGCCTCGTGGTGAATTCTCTCCCAGGTGCCGGGAAGAGCTTCAGATCCCTCCTGATCTAGGGATGGAGATGACGGCGGCTACAAACTCTTTCGTGGATTTTTTGATCGGGTACTTAGGATTTTCGTCCTGAGGGCATCTTATAAGCGGAAGGGGAGGCCGAGGGTGCTGGGCGGACCACCCCACCGACACGGGCTGGGCCACGCGGCCAGGTGGTGTGGTGGCCCCCTGGCCCCTCTCCGTCTCGTACTCTGGCATCTGATGACTTCCGGAAAAATAGGCACTTTGGCTTTTGTCCCGTCCAATTCCGAGAATATTCATTTTCTGACTTTCCTGGAACCAAAAACAGCAGAAAACAGGCAGCTGGCACTGTGGCTCTTGTTAATAGGTTAGTCCAAGAAATCATATGAAAAGTACTCCAAAGTGTGGACAAAACACAAGAAAGTGGATAAAAGCAAGCATGTAACATCAAAAATTATAGATACATTTGCAATGTATCAACATCCCCAACCTTAACTCCTGCTTGTCCTCGAGTAGGTAAGTGATAAAAAGAAAGAATAATTTTTGAGGTGACATGCACCATCAAAGACTTGATCAAACTATTTGTAAAATATTCGAAGCTGGGATCATAGTACTTCAATCATAACATGAAAGACAAAGTTCTAGCAATAAGACAAAGAAACTATGATGCAACATGAAAAGGCACAAACAAAAGATTCATGAATAACAATGCTTTGCAAGACGTTTGTTTGTTTCACATAAAGAAAACATAATATAATAGTATTCAACTTGTCCCTCATAGAGTAGAAAATATAAATGCATAGGACACCTTCAAAGTTCATAAGAGTGACTAGATACAAATAGTTTAAAACAAGCAATATCAAGGTATGCATCAATCAACTAGTGTTGGGACAATGCACATAGAACTAAGAATGGCCACTATGCTCTCAAAGTAGGTGCATAAAGATAGAAGGTGGAGACTCAATATAATGGTGGAAGAAAGGCCTTCATAGAAGGAAGTAGGGATTCAAATCTCATAAAGAGCTTCCAAAAATTATGGTACTTATAGCTTTTAGCTCTCATTGCCCCTATCATAAGCATCTTGAAGTGATTAAGGTTAAAGTGAACAAACTATGGTGTACATGCTTGATGAAGTATAAGTTAGAAATCTCATATCCCTTGTATACGAGGGCCGCTCCTCATGCTACTCAAGTTTAGTCACCGGTAAGTTCTTGTCATTGTAAATACATGTGTATCATAGAGAACCGCCAACGGGGTACCCCTTGCCCGATGATACAGAAGAATCCCGATATCAAAATGACAAGGCAAGCAGACAATGAGCATCTCAACAATCTTCTTAATTACCATGCGAATATGGTGCTTTTTTCTCTCTTTCCTCTTTTCATAATCTCTTTTTTTCTTTTTCTCTTTTTTCTCAATATAGGACTCTTTTTTATGAGAAGAGTGCTTCATAGACAGCTCATTATGGTTACGCTGCAGGTTTCCACCATGTCAGCATGGATTAGACCAGCGGCCCATGCGTTTCTCTAACACATATACATAACTCCATAGACTTACAAGCTCCCCTTTCATTTCACACCGACGACATCCATATACAAAAGAGCATGATATCAACTAGGTACAAGTACCAAGTGCAATGTTGAAAGCGTTCCCCATGAAAGCATGGTTCTGCTAATCCCCAACAAATAAGTGCAAGCATATACAACATAGACGACACAATGGTTCAAATTTATTAAGGGCAAGAAAAGTAAAGTGTGCCATCAAGTTCGTGAGAGCTTTAATGACTAGTTTTCTCATAACAAGTTTAATTTGGAAGGTAAACAAAAGCATGAATATAGTTGGAATAGCATAAGCTAGTAGGTAGGTATGGTGGACTCTTTGGAATAACTTGGTTTAGGGAGTTGGATGCTTGAGTGGAACTCATACTTTGTTGTGGAGGCTAGCAAAAGACTGGGAGCGACAAACTAAGAGAGCAATAATGGCCATAATCATGCAGAGCAACAAAACATCATTGATCAAAGCATAAAGTGATACTACAAGTTGAAAACTAAAGGATCATAAAGGCTATGGTGACTTGAGATAGTCATAACATGGTGTGAGCATGCGCCAAGTCAACCCAAATAAAGCATCAAAGGAGAATACCACTATACTATGCTTTAATATGCTAAAACAACGCATGATTCATCCAAGGCACATTAAGCAATCTCAATTGTTTCTAACAAGTCATGCTGCAACAAAGAATACTAAGCATAAAGCCAAAACAATATCAAGCATGGCATGACATTGCATAGGCCACAGTCAAAAACGAGCCCTTTTTACCACATAAGTACGAACTTTCCTACGCTTTTCCAAACCAAACCAAACCAAACTATTTGCAAACCAATGTATGAAAGAGGGGGTCCAACCAATTTATTCAGAAAACTAAGAAAACCAAGAAAACGAAAGCGAAAAAGAAGACGCACCAAGAACAACACAACTGTGCATGAAACAATAAAAATGAAGCGTTTGGAAGAAACCTGGGATTTTTATTGATGAAGAGGGGGATGCCTTGGGCATCCCCAAGCTTTGACGCTTGTACTTCTTGGATATTTCTTGGGGTGACACACGTGGCATCCCCAAGCTTGAGCTTTAGTCCATCCTTCATCTCATTACTCATTCCTTCCATACACCCGAAATTTTTCCTTCATACAAAACTTCACACAATCTTTATTAGCAACATTAGTGCACTCAATATAAATAAGTCTTAAGGTTCTGTTCTAACACCAAATAAACTTCCATTAGAACACTAGCTACTGTATCACTTCCCTCAAAAAGCTCAATTCCACAAGAGAACTCAAAAAGGAACCAACGAGAAGCAAATGCAGAAAATTGCAGAAATCTGTCAAAACAGACCAGCAGGTAAAGACGATTTTTTTTAAGACCTTCTGTTGCTCAAATAAAAAAGTGTTGAACTAACGAAAGTTAGATAACAACCTGGGTCAGAATCGCAAAAATTCACGCCTCAAAAAGACGTTCAGAGATTTTACACGAATTTGTACGGTGAAGCATAGAAATCTGTTCCAGGACAGCAACTTTCCCAATCATTACTTCTCTCTCGTTAGAGGTTACTCTTGGCACAAAAAGCAAATAAAAAGGATAAGGAGCAGTTATTACTAAATTAATAACTTCCAAGACTCATCTAAAACTTTTGGGTTATCTCCCAATAAGTACTTTTCTTTAATGCCTTCAAGTTAGGCATAAGAAGCAAGAAAGAATCAAGTATTCTCAAATGAACAAGCACTAAAACCAAATTTCTTGCCCTTACCTCCCTTACTTTTATTCTTAACCTTGGGGAAAATATGATTGTTTGGTGGAGAAGAAAGGTGCATGGTCCCCTTTCCCACATCTATTATTGCTCCAAGAAGTTCTAATAGGGACCTTCCAAGTGTAACTTGTCCTTTTTCCTGCACATTCAATAACAAGATAATCAGTAGAAATCATTTTCCCAAGGATCTTTATAAACACTCCTTCAGCTATTCCAATATGTAATATGGTAGCATTATTAGCAAGAGATATTTCTTTTCCTCCTTCCGTAAGCCCCCAAACATTTAGAGATTCATAAATATCTTTGGGCATAAGACAAAATTCAGACATGATATCACAGCGAGCTTGAAAAGTTTCAGTGTTTATCTCAATCTTTACTGTAGGGAGCCACTTTGATGGTTCAGAATTTATTGGAACGTAATTGTGATGCTCCCTAAGCGTATTATAGCAATCTTTTAAGCTAGCAGTGCCAGTCTCAAGAGTGTTCAATCTAGCAAATATTCTTGCGAAAGAAATATCAGTTTGGCTAGGCAAGTTGTAAGTGAGGATCCATTTCTTTATAGCATTAATAGCATTATCCTCATTACATTGGAGGAAATCTCCTCCCACAACAACATCTGAAGCATATCTATAGCAAAGAGCAATTCCAAGGTAAAAACTGCTAAGGAACAAACTTTGAGTCATTTTAGGCTCATTTTTTCGTGTAGATCAGAGATTCTAGACCAAGCTTCCTTAAAACTTTCCTCAATCCTTTGTTTAAAAGTGAAAATCATTTCCTCGGGTGACATAGTGACTGGAGCAAGGCTAGATATAATAGCAACTTAAGATAGGAACTATTTTTTTTGTGTTTTTAATAAAGAAAGCAAACTTGTAAAACTATTTTTTTTGTGTTTTTGATAACAAAACAAGGAAGAAAAGCAAAAAGAAACTAAGCAAAACAAAAATAACAAAGTAAAGAGATTGGTTATGAGGGACACCCCTTGTGAAGATGTCCTTGACTCCCCGGCAACGGCGCCAGAAAAATGCTTGATGGCTCAGTGTACGGTACCAGAAAAATGCTGGTGCGGTGTTGATGTAGAGCTCGTTGGGAACCCCAAGAGGAAGGTATGATGAGCACAGCAGCAGGTTTCCCTCAGTTATGAAACCAAGGTTAATCGAACCAGTAGGAGCAAGGAATAACCCCAAAGGTGTTGCTAGCTGAGCCTTGGCAGGGCGCACTATCGGTGCTAGTAGCAACATGGAGACCTGCACAACACAACCACAGAACTCTGTCCCCAACTTGCGATGAGGTTGTCAATCTCACCGTGTTTTGTTGAAAACAAAGGATTAACCGTATCGAATGGAAGGAAGTAATAGTTTGCAGAAAGTAAACACAAACCAGTAACAGTTTGTAGATTGTATGTAAAGAAAAATACCGAGATCCATTGTTCACTAGAGGTGGCTCTCCTTAAATAGATAACATGCTGGGTGAAAAAATTACAGCGGGGCAATTGACAAACATCGAGAAAGCAATAATCCACCTTCAGGTTATCATCCGAACTGCATCTATGACTAATAATCCACCTTCAGGTTATCATTCGAACCCCCTCCAGTATTAAGTTGCAAGCAACAGATTATTGCTTTACGAACTGCATGTAAAGTAAACACTACGATTGTTCTATGAACAAAGGATCGTTGTTTTCTCCCTAGTAGCAACAACACATCTAGTACCTTAGAGATTTCACTTCCCAGTTACGAGGCATGAACCCACTATCGAGCATAAATACTAACTCTTGGAGTTGCTAGCATCTACTTGGCCAAGATAGCTACTAACAACGGAAAGCATGCAAGATCACAAATAACAAGGACATGATAGAATCAATAATCAATCTGAAATAGCATCTCAATATCCATCGGATCCCAGCAAACACAACATGGAGAATTACAAATAGATGATCTTGATCATGAACAGAGCTCACAAGATCTAAACATGAAAGCACAAAGGAGGAGAACCATCTATCTAGCTACTACATGGATGCGTAGTCCAAAGATGAACTACTCACGCATCACACCGGAGGCTTGGATGGTGATGAAGAAGGCCTCCAGGGTGAATTCTCCTCTCCGACAGGGTGCCGGGAAGAGCTTCAGATCCCTCCCGATCTAGGGATAGAGATGACGTCGGCTATAGACTCTTTCGTGGATTTTTGATCGGGTACTTAGGGTTTTTGTCCCGAGGGCATCTTATAGGCGGAAGGAGAGGCTGAGGGGGTGCTGGAGGCGGCCAGACCACCCCCTTGCATGTTCCAGGCTAGGCCGCGTGGCCAAGTGGTGTGGTGCCCCCTGGCCCCTCTCCGTCTTGTACTCTGGCATCTGATGACTTGCGGAAAAATAGGCACTTTGGCTTTTGTCCCGTCCAATTCCGAGAATATTCATTTTCTGCCATTCCTGGAACCAAAAACAGCAGAAAACAGGCAGCTGGCATTGTGGCTCTTGTTAATAGGTTAGTCCAATAAATCATATGAAAAGTACTCCAAAGTGTGGACAAAACACAAGAAAGTGGATAAAACCAAGCATGGAACATCAAAAATTATAGATACATTTCCAGAGCTATTATCTTGCAAAGTCAAATCACAAAGAAAGATCACACTAAAGAAAGAACTAAGTCTCAAAAGCTTTTGGTGGTAGGTTAGGATTGTGGAATGCCAAAGGACCAACCAAAAGAAAGGAATATTCAAAAGTGGGTAAAATCCAAACAAAACTCACGTCAAAGGGAAAGGTCAACAACTCAAAAGGGGTGATGGGAACCTACGACTATATACACACACGTAAAGATTAATGGGATTGACATGACTATGAAAATGAGAAAACCAAAATGTCCTAACGAAAACTATGCTCGGTGTCGTGCCAATGCTAGGAGAGACCATGGCTCGTTAGCAAAGAGGAAAAGTGAGCAATGGATTTGTGCGCTTGCCTTGGGCGCTCTTCTTTTTCTCTTGCTTGCAAACTTTGAGTCTCTCTTTGGCTATGGGAGACTATTTTTCTTTTTCTTTTGTATATATTTTCTCTCCCCTGATGCTACCAAGTGACTCTTTCTATTACTATTGCACTCTCACTATCTAAGGACAAATGCACAATGCTCAAGGAAACACAACATGAGCCACTCTCATGGGATAGGTACACACAAAGGAAGATATGGTTAACAAGGTGACAACAAATTATACCTTCGTTGGTGATGATGAACTTGGGGTCGGTGGTGCGGGATGATGTTCATGGGTCGTGGTGTCGATGAGCGTGGAATTTTTCGATGCGGAAGCTTGTTTTTAGTTGACGACACGCACACTGAACACAAACAATAGGAAAAATTCGCCAAAACGGTCAAAGAGGCAAATTCTGGACAAAAACACGCGTCAGGCCGGAAACTTTGGGGTCTTAGGCCGGAGACTCTGGAGGGGGCCGGAGACTTCGGGGGTTGAGGCCGGAGACTCCGGCGTCGGGTTGACAAGGGGTGATCTCGGCAATGCCCATGGTTATGGACTTTGTATTTTGTAGAAGAGAGAGCGCTGGGGATTTCGTCGGCTTAATAGAAAAACAAGGGAGGCGATTTACCCAGGTTCAGGCCCTCGTAGAGTTAACCCTACTTCCTTCTTGTTTGCTCGTATTATCATTGGAGAAGTACAAACTCGTTGAGTCGTCTAGATGCAATCTTGCCGAGAGAGAGAACTGATGTCTATTGTCTAGATCTATTGTGTACTCGCCTCCTCGTTGGACCCTCCTAGACTTTATATATGAGGAGGCTAGATCTCAGGTACCAATAGGACTTGGTTTTACAAGTTAGAGTTCGTATATAGTTCTAGTCTTGTACTTTCCTTGTCTTGTTCAGCAATAGTTTGTGTCCTTGTATACTTTGTATCAGCCAACCCACTGTGGGCTTCATGGATATTGGAAAATCTTCGGGTGAGGCTTTCGTTGGGCTGCACCATACATACCAATAATAGGCACCCGAAGGGTTATGCCCATGTTAGTAGCCCCCAAGGCTATGTTCGGGTGCTTGCATCCGAGCATAGACTCAAAGTCTTTTTTAATATGCTCGAAAGGTGAACTCGAAGATTTCTTCGGATGCATGAATTTCTCGACTACATTGTTTGGCTAATGCAAAGTATGATGTTATCTAGTTCTTGAAGTGATGTCAGCATTTTTATCGGATGCTCCCGATGGGAGTAACCTTTGAGTCTTCATTGTAGATATTCTTCCATCGATCATAGTTTGGAGGATTTTTGTTTTTTCTATCGGGTGCGCGGTCAGCGCTCCCGATGGGAGTAGCCCTCGAGGATATGTTCGAACGCGTGCGTTCGAGCATAGGCTCAAGTCTTCATCATCTGAGAAATTTCTCGACTCAGGTATTCTAGCTTTGCTTTTATGTCGACTCCGTTGGAGGAATTTTTCTATCAAATAGTTCAATAATTTTATCGCGAGGATTTTTGTATAACGAGTCTGGTGTATCTAACGGATTGGGAACCAATTAATTGCTCTTGGGAAGACATCGTGAACCTACTTCAAACTCGAGTCCCCACACTTGAATTTGGTATATGCTGGCGTAATTTAGCTCGGGCTGGGGAAGTCTTATCAAGTACGGAATTCCAGTTTTATGTTTCATGGGTACCCAGTGCATCCGTCGGGATTTTTTATCATATTGTGGATACGGATAATAACTAGTAGAGCGCATTTGGGTTCGATTACTAGGCCGCACAGGACAGATCCTAGGGTCTTACCTTCCTGTCGTGGACATGGCATTCAGACGTGTTATCGTGGCGGACGGGGTCTGAGGATTTTTTAAATTTTTATCGACTATGTAGGAGGGTTTTACTTTTTCTATCGCGTGAGTGAAGATGATCTTCATCCGAGGAGTTTCTCTACAAGGGCCTTGCTTGTAGAGGTGTAAGTTGTTTTCATCGTCTCCATTGAAGGATACATTTTATATCGGGTGCGCGGCCAGCGCTTCCGATGGAAGTAGCCCGGAAGGCTACTTTCGAATGCTAGCATTCGAGTGTAGGCTCAGCGTTGTTCTTCACCTAAGAATTTTTCCTATCTACATAAAATAGGGATCCTGAAAAAGACATATGGATTATGTAAAATTTGTATATGTATCAGCCGAAAGTATAATTTGTTGTAATTGGTAATCTTGATATATCTTTGCCGATGGCTATGGCGTTTGCGCCCCTTGTGAGACCTTTTCATTAGCCTGATGCCCATTGCGCTGGATCAGCTTCTCGTGTCAAAGCGTGTTTTTGACGTATTTCATGGTGGAGCCAAAGAATTTTTCATTTGCGCTGAGTAGTGAAGCCCCCAAGTATCGAAGTATGATTATGTAATATTTTTTTGACTAAGCCGCCAGGTATAGGGTGGAATAGAGTAATGAAAAGTATACTCGATTAAGAGAACTTAGCTTTATTACTATCAGGTGCACGAAGATGATCTTCATCTGAGGAATCTCTCGACTCGAATCTTGATTTTTATCTGGTGCGCGACCATCTGACGCGAGTGGCGTTTAGTTGACTCCATGGGAGGATCGGAAAAAATAGCTCAATGTAGTTGACATCCTTGCAAAAAATATAGAGAATTGTGAAGTACTTGCATCTCGTAAAGAATATTTCTTTTTGATTTATTATAACATTTTCTGGTGCCATTGGACCTAACACTTTTTCACTGTAACACGAGATCTTTTTGTTATCCTGGCACCCTTAGTCTCAGTACATTGCCGACCTGTCAGTTGGGCTGCAACTGGGTCGGAGTTCAAGGATTCGATGCTCAGGCAGAGTCAGCTATTCGAGAAATCGTGTATGAGGTGCTTGAGTGCACGAAGTCGATGACACTCAGGTTACTTAAAGAGGGTGCAGCCCCCAAATGTTTCAAGTGCAATTAAAATAAGAAAGAAAATCAACTTGAAGTAGAGAACTTAGGTTTGTTGTTAGTCGACAAGGTTGATGTGGCCGTAGGAGCCGGAGACGATGATGGAATGGGTCGACGCGTCCAAAGATTTATAGCGGGTTGCCGCAACCAAAGATTTTGGCGGGTCACCGCAGCTGAAAAATTTAGCGAGTTGATGCGGTCCTTCAATTTTGCTGATTGATCTCACACCGTATTGGTACGCTAATTGCAGTTCCGGCTGGAAAATCCATGCAGCGTACATACTTAGTGCTTCAGCTGGAAAATCCATGCATATGCGTAGTTTTGATCTTCACGTGAACCCTTTGGTTGATTAGATTAGATGCATGTGTCGCTAGCTTTTGGCTTCTTTCTCTTTATTTTGAGTTGTCGTACATGGCCAAAGCACTAAATTTTTTATTTTTATTTTTTATAGCACGAGTTATACTAATCTTGAACCTCATTGATGCACACAAAAACAAAGGAGTACAGTGGCCATTTGATTCCATCGGAATTCGACGTGGACTCGCAGAGTTGGACTGCTGCTGCTTCTGATTCCTTATTTTTCTTTGCTTCCAAGACGTGACCAGTGACCACATGACTCGACATGATACGCCTTGCGACGCGGATTTGTTCTGGACTGAAGCCACAAGTTTTTTTGTCCCATCCAAGTTGTCCATAATAGCTCATTGAGTTGCCTGTGGTCGAGCACGATGCCTAAAGTTGCTTCTTGACCCGAAGACAAAGTCGAGGTATACTTTTCCCAAAGGAGTTTCGGCTTTGCCTTAGACTATTCCGTGGAAAGTTGTATCTGTCGGTGCTAGATCCGTCAGTGACCAATTCATTGCCCGCAGAGTATTTGCGTAGATGAGGTTGATGATGCTTCGTGCATCCAAGAAAACTTGCCCATGTCAAACCCGTCGATTTGTGCCTCCAATATTAGTGTTGATTGACCAGGTCGTGGGACACAAAGTGGGTGATCAACTCTGTTGAAGGTTATCTCTTGTTTTGATCAATCAAGATACTCCGGTGTAGGTGGTGGTGTTGCTTTTGCCATGTTTACTTGTCTAGTGATCAGCTTCTTCGTTCTATTGGATGATCACCCTTCTAAATCATCGACATAGTGATGAGGATATATACAGGGATTATGATTATTCTGACTGCTTGAATTGGAAGGAAATATTGAGTCAAATCAATAATGACTATCAGGTGAATTTATTCCTAGTTGACCATGATGCTTTCATTTATAAGAACTTTATATTGCCTAGGTCTTTGTGCTATTGTATGATCAGGTACATGGGAGAAGAAGGCGTAGCACAGAGCGAGGAGCTGAAGCATATGGAGCATGGTGTGTTGATTAATGAAGAATGCACGAGGGAGGAGAGCGAGGAAGCGCCTGGAGCTACCAAGAAGAAGATCAACACACGGCAGGATCTCTGCCATAGCACAAAAACAGAGTCTTTCTCTGCCATGGAAGGCTGTCGCGGCACAGAAAAGGGCCCAAACTCTGCAACATAAGAACCATAGGCCGAACCCACTTTGGGTCGGTTTGTATCCTAGTTAGGTGGGACCAAGTCGGTTCCAAGCTTAGGCCACTACCCCCCAAACCTCTTAAATAGATGGGGCACCACTTCCCTTAGGTTTGAGACCACATTAAAACTATTTTGGAGTTATTTCTTTTTAGAACCTCTAGAATTACCCTGTGATCGAATTATACTACTGCAAATCGAGTGTGATTTCTTTACTAGCTAGTGTAAACCTCTTAAATAGATGGGGCACCATTCCCTTAGGTCAGATTCTCTATGTAATTTTATTTACTAGCTAGTGTATTTGTTTGGAGAACCCGGATGGCATGCCAGTCGATGTGCAAGTTGGCTACATGGTGTAAGGCGGCGTGTGACAAGAGTTGACATGAGTCGAATTACAAGCTTTGTGGATATGGAGGTCGCCATGAAGAGAGCCATACATAATTACTTTATTTTGTGTTATTGTTATGTCTCTATTTTTACCTGTATTAGGTAGTTGGTAGAAAGTAATCCCTCAAAGAAGGTCTAGTCGGTTTCCCCGCCAGTGCTGCACCATCACAAGTCGGACATTTTTGGTAGTGGGCTCATAAAATTGAGGTGCTATCAATTCTTTCCAACTTGGTGGGTTCGAGTCGGACTGTTACAGCAGAAGCACTCGGTAATCTAGACGGGTCTATCACAACGGTTGTGGGACTCGGGGAAAAGTCGGATGGGAGTCGGGGCATGTCATGCCACCCGTCCAACAGGAGTCGTATGAGATCCGATTGACAAGGAGATGTCTACCTTCATCACTTGACGGCTAGCGGTGATGATAAAGCTCACTAGTCAGCTTGCTTATTTAGGGTCCTGAATCACTTAGTAACCATCAGAGGGGTGTTGGTTCTAGTGGGAGAATATGTATTAAAGTGTTTAATATGCTTGCTATTTTATGGATACACGGCTTAAGTGTCTTTGCATATTTTTCTGTTGTAGATCAATGGCACCTAGCAGTGTTCCTCAGTTATCCAGTTTTGCTTTGAGAACCATCTTAGGGAAAGATAAGCTAAATGGAACTAACTTTACCCACTGGTATTGTAATCTAAGAATTGTTCTCAAGCAAGAAAAGAGGGACCATGTCCTAGACAACCCACTTCCAGCTGAGCCGAATGAGAATGCGAGTGTCGCAGCCACCAATGCCTATCGTAGGTCTTGTGATGAGTCTACGGAGATAAGCTGTCTTATGCTTGCTCACATGGAACCGGACTTGCAGCAGCAATTCGAGAATGTAGAGGCCTACAATATGATCGAAAGCCTCAAAAGTATGTTGTAGGCTCAGGCAAAGACTGAGAGGTATCAAGTCTCTCAGGCTTTGTTGAGTTGCAAGCTTAAGGATGGCGATCCACTGAGTCCGCATGTGATCAAGATGGTTGGTTACATGTATTCTCTAGAAAGGCTGGGCTACCCCATTAGCGAAGAGTTCGCTATGGACATAATTCTGAACTCTCTTCCTAGTTCGTATGGTCAGTTCATATTGAACTACCACATGCATGGTGATACGGATCAAACCGATGATCCTTAGTTTTGTCCCGATCTTTCACAGTGAACCAACCAGATAGATGATCTCCCAATAACGCGATGAACGTCACCTGAAGAAGAGGAACGAATCCAGCAAGTAACATGATCAAGATCACCACGCCTCAAACAACAGCTCGATAATCCTTGATGCACACAAGAACCTTCGCAGCAATAATAATCTGATAAACGGTATTGCCGTCCCCGAAGGGATGATACACGGTAGAGCACAATATAGATTTTAGACTAAACAACTGAACTCCCCCAAACCCTAGGCGGCTGTCTCCTTTATATAGGAGGCCTGCAACTAGTCGGTTGGATAGACCCAAACCGAACATACAACGGACTCGAACCTAACCTAGACTCGGACTCAATAACATAGAAGCAATATTTGACACAACCTTAGACTTATCATTACATATCGTAGGTCGTTTTGGCATGTCAATCATCAATGGAATGCGCCCGCATCAACTAGCTTGGTGGAGTCGTAAAATTAGGCTTCACCTCCTCCTTCATGCCCATATCATCCCTGATACGTATCAAACCGATGATCCTTAGTTTTGTCCCAATCTTTCACAGCGAACCAACCAGATAGATGATCTCCCAATAACGCGATGAACGTTACCTGAAGAAGAGGAACGAATCCAGCAAGTAACGTGATGAAGATCACCACGCCTCAAACCACAACTCGATAATCCTTGATGCACACAAGAACCTTCGCAGCAATAATAATCTGATAAACGGTATCGCCGTCCCCGGAGGGATGATACACGGTGGAGCACAATATAGTTTTTAGACTAAACAACTGAACTCCCCCAAACCCTAGGCGGCTGTCTCCTTTATATAGGAGGCCTGCAACTAGTCGGTTGGATAGACCCAAACCGAACACACAATGGACTCGAACCTAACCTAGACTCGGACTCAATAATATAGAAGCAATATTTGACACAACCTTAGACTTATCATTACATATCGTAGGTAGTCCTGGCGTGCCAATCATCAATGGGATGCGCCCGCATCAACTAGCTTGGTGGAGTCCTAAAATTAGGCTTGACCTCCTCCTTCATGCCCATATCATCATCCCCCCCTTCAAGAAGCGTTGTCCCCAACGCTTGCAGGTCGGGTCGGAAAGGTGGCGTGATATGAACAATCGCTTCACGCGTGTTCGCCATCTTCAAGTATTGCTTGCCTTCCTCACCACATCCTCCCTCTTGGCCTGCTTGACTTGATACAACCCTCGCCGCCTGCACCTCCTTGCATCTCCATACGAGCTTGGACCTAGGCGCCATCGTCTTCTTGCTCTTCTCAACTCTTGTTGGAACCCGTGGTTGCTGAACATGGACCTTCTTTGCACGACCTGGCATAAGATGAGTAATGCCTGGACCACACAACTGTCGAACATGTCCATCCTTGCCTCTATGCATCCGCACTGTCGTCCCAACAAAACGCCTCATAGGTGTGCTAACAAAACTGCTCTTGTTACCCCGCTGCACCGCATGCACTGGAACATCAGGAGCACAACTATCATCCGTCTGAACACCTGTGTCAACACAAACAACCTTCTGAACACATGCTGCAACATCCTTCCTCTCAGCAATAAGAGGATGCACTTCAACTGGCTTGTCACTAACAAGTTCCACTAGCTTGTCATCTACAGGCATAGCTGAACAAATATCAACATTGTCGCATTGTGCATCATGCTCTCCATCCTGCACCTTAGCTAGCCCAGATTTTGGCTTAGCCTTGTGCACCTTCTCCTTATGTACCACCAGCTCTACATCAGACTTTATGTCAACATCCTGCATAGGCTTCAAAGTCTGTTGTTTGCCACCATGCACAAAAGAATATGTATTTGCTCTTCCAGCATGTGTAACGTTGCGATCATACTGCCATGAACGACCAAGTAACAGCCCACATACCTCCAATGGCAACACATCGCACTCAATCTCATCAACATAATCACCAACTGTAAATGGCACACGCACCTTATGAGTCACCTTCACCATACCGCAGCTATTTAACCACTGTAGATGCTTAGGTTCAGGAATACGCCATGTGGACAACCCCAATGCTGCCACCAAATGCCATTAGTACAGCTTCCTCCATCAACAATCAACTTGCATGCTTTGCCTTTGACCATACACTGCGCCTGAAACAAATTCCAACGCTGACCGTTGTCAACTATCATGCAAGTTGCATCTTGTACTCTCTTGAGTTGCAAATTCAGCCCACTCAATGGTACAACATCCTCAGAACTAACCACCTTGTCCAGCTCCTTGGACTTCTCCCGAAATCTAGTGCGCAGAAATTGCTTCAAATCTGCCCAACTAGGTGTTGTTATGCCCTTTGCGGTCCTCTCTTCCTTCCACCAACTAACCATAGTCTCATCCACACGACGGTGTGCAAGAAAAAATTCAGTGCGACCACCAAACTTGCTATCCCATGCACGACATCGTGCAAAACCATCTACCATGTGAGATTCCCAAGTCTCATATTCTGCGAACGTTGCGGTACTGTCCAATCTCCATTTAATTGTAGTTACATCAAGTTGACAGCCGACCATGATACTGATATAGTCATGATATACATCATCGGACTTGTCAGTTAAACGAGTAGACCTTGGTGAACCCATATCTGAATACTAAATATTGCTCTGTATTTTTCACACACAAAATCTGCACAAAGATACGTACCAAAAAAAATTGGACAGAAAGGTGCAGCAGAAAAGAACTCCATGCGCGAACAAACTAGTCCAAGGGCGCGAGTGCGCGCGGTCTCGCTCGAGAACAGACCCGTCTGTCCTCAGGCTCGTGGGCACACGGGGAGATGGCATTTTTGTTCAATGCCCTGGTCGGACCTTGACTCCCATGCGCGACAGATCCCAGAGGCAAAGCGATCCTGATCGACCAAAGAAACAGAGGCGCTCGCGATTTGAGGATACCCGGTCTCGTGACGTACGGCGGCGGGCCTCCTGCCCTTTTTTTCCAACGCGATCGATCTCGTGGGATCTGGAAACGCGATCAATGTACGAACGGCGCGCGGGATTCCCTGGACCGTGGCGTATGGCGGCAGGCCTCCTCTCTTTTTTTTACCGATCGGATCTGATCGAGCAGCAGCGCGAGGGAAACGGGGCGGGTACAATCGCCCCAGGGACTCGGTCCTGAGGCGTATGGCAGCAGGTCTCTCTCTCCTTCCTTTTTTTTCACTGCCCCTGATCGGATCTTGGATCGATCGGATCTGATAAAAAAAAAACCATCTCGCGATGGAAACAGATCAGAAAAACAACGATCGATTCCCGCGATTTCTTCTTGTCCATGATCGGGTGGATGATTCTTCCAATCACGTACAGGAACGCCTCCAAGATCTGATCTGATCTGTCTACAAATCTCAATCTCCTCCAAACAAACTGATCTATAAACTATTTGTAGAAAAATAGTCTACAGATGATCCAAAAACATGTTGTGATCAACGAAAGCTCTGATACCACCTGATACGGATCAAACCGATGATCCCTAGTTTTGTCCCGATCTTTCACAGCGAACTAACCAGATAGATGATCTCCCAATAACCCGATGAACGTCATCTGAAGAAGAGGAACGAATCCAGCAAGTAACGTGATGAAGATCACCACGCCTCAAACCACAGCTCGATAATCCTTGATACACACAAGAACCTTCGCAACAATAATAATCTGATAAATGGTATCGCCGTCCCCGGAGGGATGATACACGATGGAGCACAATATAGTTTTTAGACTAAACAACTGAACTCCCCCAAACCCTAGGCGGCTGTCTCCTTTATATAGGAGGCCTGCAACTAGTCGGTTGGATAGACCCAAACCGAACACACAACAGACTCGAACCTAACCTAGACTCAGACTCAATAACATAGAAGCAATATTTGACACAACCTTAGACTTATCATTACATATCGTAGGACGTCTTGGCGTGCCAATCATCAATGGGATGCGCCCGCATCAACTAGCTTGGTGGAGTCCTAAAATTAGGCTTCACCTCCTCCTTCATGCCCATATCACATGGTATGGATAAGAAGCTCACTAAATTACATGGGATACTCAAGCAGGCTGAGGCGGATCTCAAGAAAGGCACCCGTCAAGTGTTGATGGTGCAAAATAAGGCTAAGTTCAAGAAGAGTTCTTAGACTAAGAAGAAGAAGGCAATCTTGGGAGGTAAGGCTGATGACCCGGTCCAAAGTGCTTCCTTGGGGCCTAAGCCATCTCCTACAGCCGGATCCACTTGCTTCTATTGCAAGGCGTATGGCCACTAGAAGAGGAATTGCAGCAAGTATCTGGCTGACAAAGCCAAGAGTGGAGGTGACGAGGATATATACATGGATTATGATGATGCTGACTGCTTGAACTGGAAGGAAATATTGAGTCAAATCAATAATGACTATCAGGTGAATTTATTCCTAATTGAACCTGATGTTTTATTTCATGAGAACTTTATACTACCTAAGTCTATGCATCTTTGAATGATCAGGTTTATTGATAACACAAGCATTGCGCGAGGAGGAGGAGAGTTGTAGCAAGAAGGACAAGCGCTGATTTCCAATATCAACATGTGCGCGAGGGAGGAGCGGGAGGCATGCACACTAGGAGGCAATGAGGAAATCACGTATGAGCAAGAGTGAGAGATGGCGCACCAAGAATTACATGTTTGAGGTGTTCCATGACGTTTGAACTACGTGCCAATAATGCCGAACCCATATATGGGTCGGTATGTATCAGTTTGAGTCAAACCGAGTCAGTTTGGGCCAAGTTATGGCTGTTTTTAGGCCTGTTTAGAGGGGAGGACGCCCCAGCCCTCATATAAACCTCCGTAGCCGTCACAAGTTAGGGTTTAGACCACGTTAAACTATTTTGGAGTTGTTTCTTTCATAGAACCTCTAGAATTACCCTGTGTTCGAATCTACCAACTATAATTGAGTGTGAGCTGTTGTTCCATTGGGAATTAGTAGATTGCAGACTACCGTTCGTGGTCACGGCTGCGTGCGCAAGAGTGTGGTGTTGTGAATATCCTACAAGGTTCGAGATCTGTTGCGCTGGCATCAGGGATCGAGCGGGAGAGATCATAGCTACGCACTAGTTATCTATCATCCACCATCATCATCGCCATCCGCTTAGTGAGAAGATCGGGCCACCCCATATCAGGAGGTGTGACTTCTGTCTCAGGTACGCTTGTTTGCAATGTTATAGACATCTATCTCACAGATGCACATAATAGTTCCTGGGTATATGATACCGGATTAGTTATTCACATCTGCAACTCATTGCAGGGACTAGTAAGAACTAGGAGCGTGGCAAGAGGCGAGGTTTACATTCGAGTCAACAACAAAGCGAGAGTTGCTGCGTTGGAAATCGGCACGATGCAACTTCATTTACCTTCTTGATTCTTAATGGAGCTAAATAATTGTTAGCATGTTCCAGTTCTTAGTCGAAACATTATTTCTTCCTCATGTTTGATGAGACAAGACTATGAGTTGAATATTAAGAATAATGGTTGTTCTCTATATTTCAATGATATGTTTCACGGCTTTGCACCCATCCAAGATGGGTTATTTATTTTGAATCTTGATGGTGAATCTGTCTATAATATAAATGTGAAAAGTTTGAAACCAAATTATTTAATATGACTTACTTTTGGCATTGTGGCTTGGTCATATAAGTGGGAAATGCATGAAGAAGCTCCATGATGATGGACTCCTAACTTTGTTCGACTTGGATCCGTTCGAGACATGTGAATCCTGCCTACTCGGCAAGATGACCAAGACACCTTTAGCAAAGAGTTGTGAAAGGGCGTCTGACTTATTGGGACTAGTACATAGTGATGTATGTGGCCCGATGAGCACGACAACCATAGGTGGTTATGAGTACTTCATTACATTCACTGATGTTTTGAGTAGGTATGGATATATCTACTTGATGAAACATAAGTCGGAAGCCTTTGAAAAGTTCAAGGAATTCCAGAATGAGGGATAGGATCAACTTGGTAAGAAAATAAAGTTTCTTTGGTTGGACATGAGCAATGAGTTTGATGACCATCTCAAGAGTTGTGGAATAGTTCCCCAGCTCACTCCTCCGGAAACGCCATAGAGAAACGGTGTGTCAGAAAGGAGGAATCGGACCTTGTTAGACATGGTACATTCAATGATGAGTCGAACCTGATATGGGGTGGCCTGATCTTTTGAGCAAGCACTTGTCGATGATGATGGTGGATGATAGATAACTAGCTTGTAGCTATGAACTCTCCCACTCGAACCCTGATGTCAATGCAAAAGCTCTCGAACCCTGTGGGATATTCACAACACCACGTCTTGCGCAGGCAGCCGTCAACCATGAACAGTAGTTTGTAATCTACTAATTCCCAGTGGAATAATAGATCACACTCAATTGCAGTTGGTAAAATCAATCACAAGTAATTCCAGAGGTTCTATGAAAGAAGCAACTCCAAAATATTTTAACGTGGTCTAAACCTAACTTGTGTGGTGCCCCATCTATTTAAGGGGTCTGGGGGGCGGCGGCGGCCTAAGCTTGGGACGACTTGGTCCCACCTAACTGGGATACAAACCGACCCAAAGTTGGGTTCGACTCAGGGTTCTGCCGTGGCAGACATTGGGCCTATTTCTCTGTCGCGGCAGCCTGCCGTGGCAGAAAAGGACTCTGTTTTTGTGCCACGGTAGCCTGCCATGGCAGGAAAACGCATCGTTTCTCTGCCGCAGCAGAGATCCTGCCATGTGTTCATCTTCTTCTTGGTAGCTCCTTGCTCTCCCTCCCTCTCCTCCCTCGCGCATTCTTCATTGATCAACATGCCATGCTCCATATGCTTCAACTCCTCGCTCTGTGCTACGCCTTCTTCTCCCATGTACTTGATCATACAATAGCACAAAGACTTAGGCAGTATAAAGTTCTTATAAATGAAAGCATCATTGTCAACTAGGAATGAATTAACCTCATAGTCATCATTGATTTGACTCAATATTTCCTTCCAGTTCAAGCAGTCTAAATCATCATAATCCCTGTATATATCCACACTAGGACATATCTGCCTTTATCATTTTGGGGTTATTGTCTAGAAACTGCAGCATTCAAACTAAACAGAGTACCATCAAAGTCTATAGAGAAGACACCGCATGAGATGTGGACTGGCAAGAAGCTGAGTTTGTATTTTCTTAAGATTTGGGGTTGTGAAGCTTTTGTCAAGCGACTTTAGTCAGACAAGCTTACAGCCAAGTCGGATAAGTGTATTCTCGTGGGGTATCTGAGGGAAACCTTGGAGTACTACTTCTACAACCGAGAAGAGGGCAAAGTGTTGTCGCTCGGAATGGTGTCTTCATTGAGAAATAGTTTCTTAGTCGGGGAGTCAGTGGGAGCACAGTGTAGCTCGAAAAAAATCAAGATACCGGCCAGCAGCGAGTCAGCAAAAGCCTTAGAGGTTGAGCTGGTTGTGGTACCTGAGATGGCAACTGCACCGACACTGCAAAGATCGGCCAGATTGCAAAGTGTTCGTGATGTGTTTCTGTTGGACAGTGATGAGCCGACAAGTTATTCGGAAGCGATGGTGGGATCTGATTCTGATTCATGGCTTGGAGCCACGAGATCTGAGTTAAAGTCCAGGGATGAAAATCAAGTTTGGAACTTGGTTTATGAAAAGAACAGACATGCAATGACACTGGTGGATCCATATGTGGTTTGTGAGAAGAATAGACATGCAATGACTCTGGGTGTGGTTCATGAAAAGAACACACATCCAATGACACTAGTGTATCCTTATGTGGTTTGTGAGAAGAACAGACATGCAATGACTCTAGCTGTGGTTCATGAAAAGAACAGACATGCAATGACACTGGTGGATCCATGTGTGGTTTGTGAGAAGAACAGACATGCAATGACTCTGGCTGTGGTTCATGAAAAGAACACACATCCAATGGCAATGGTGGATCCATATGTGGTTTGTGGAAAGAACAGACATGCAATGACTCTAGCTGTTGTTCATGAAAAGAATAGATATGCAATGACACTAGTGGATCCATGTGTGGTTTGTGGGAAGAACAGACATGCAATGACTCTAGTTGTCGTTTATGAAAAGAAAACACATGCAATGACACTGGGTGTGGTTCATGAAAAGAACACACATGCAATGACATTAGTGGATCCATGTGTGGTTTGTGGAAAGAACAGACATGCAATGACTCTGGTTGTGGTTCATGAAAAGAACACACATGCAATGACACTGGTGGATCCATGTGTGGTTTGTGGAAAGAACAGACATGAAATGACTCTAGCTATGGTTCATGAAAAGAACAGACATGCAATGACACTGGTGGATCCATGTGTGGTTTGCGGGAAGAACAGACATGCAATGACTCTGGCTGTGGTTCATGAAAAGAAAACACATGCAATGACACTGGGTGTGGTTCATGAAAAGAAAACACATGCAATGACACTGGGTGTGGTTCATGAAAAGAACACACATGCAATGACACTGGTGGATCCATGTGTGGTTTGTGGAAAGAACACACATGCAATGACTCTAGCTATGGTTAATGGAAACAGCAGACATGCAATGACACTGGTGGATCCATGTGTGGTTTGTGAGAAGAACACACATGCAATGACACTGGGTGTGGTTCATGAAAAGAACGCACATCAAATGACACTGGTGGATCCTTATGTGGTTTGTGAAAAGAACACACATGCAATGAGTCGAGTTGTGGTTGTCGTGGTGGTGTCACGGCGGATGCCATGGATATGCTAAAGGTGGGGACAAGATGCACTAGAGGAATCCAGGGAGCGATAGTGTGGTGATTCCACACACATATGTTTGTATTTGATTCACTTCCAAGGTCTACAATTGCTCCTTGAGCTGTATTGGGGAGCGGAGGAAGAAGGGACTCTCTTACTCTCTCCACTAGCTAGCCCTCAGGAACCTACTAGTCAAACTCAACCAACTAAAGATCTACCAGTCAAAAACCAACCCCTTCTATAGATGCCCTAGCCCTCCTTATATAGGGGTGGCTAGGTCTCCAATTAGGGCATACGTGGAGGCATATTCCAGTGAATATGCCTCTTCCCAAAATAGTAAGCTGACCGGGTCACTTTTGCCCAGCGTCATCCATGCACAGGCTACGTGAGCCTCTGCGGCGCCCGGGTTATCCAACACAGGCATCGTCACCCTTGTCGGCCACGTCTCGGTGGTCCTGGCCTCTGTCTGCTTCGCTCATGCTCTGTGTACAGTGGTTACCTTTTGACCAGCGAGATACCTTCCTTCTCTTGCAAGCTTGATATAACCCGGATCGTGCCTAGTTGATTCGGCCACACCTGGACCTGCATACAAGTTAGATAAGTCCTGTCGACATATGATATAAGTCGGCTAGGACTCAGTTATGCGGACATCCTCAAGTCCGGGTTACTTCGTGATTTGGCCTGCCTTGAGGTGACTCGGCCAGCATTTGCTTTGACCTTGCCGTACCTCAGCTAACTCGGCCATTATACCCTTGCGTGACCCTACCCGGGGGTATCCCCCCAACATTAGTCCCCGAAGTTGGTTTGGTCTTAGTTTCCTTAGCCACTAAGGCCACTGCAGGTTCAATTTCACCGAACCTTTTTCTCCGAGTTACGTCATATCCCGGATTTCATTGACTATCTTTTCCCTTGGCACATTCCGAGTTCTTACTCGCTGGCCGGGTCATCCCATAGTTATCCGGGTTACTGTTCCTTCTCTCGTATGCTTCCCCACGTCCTACGTGGAGGGTAATCATTAGTTTGCCTCATTTTAAGGGCATGCGCCAGTAACCGCCACAGTTATTGTCAGATATTACTGTTGCCCACGTCACATCGTGTCTGTCTCCTCGTTAATTGTATCACCATGTCACGTCGTGGGATCCCCTGTGCCCTGTGGCCCTTCTTGTGGCTCATCGCTGATTGGCTGATTCGGATTGTACACGACCACGCCGTGTGGCCCGTCCGCACAGCATGATCCCACTATCCCTCAAGGGCGTGGTTAAATAGGGGAGGGGCGTGCCCCTTGGGTCTTTCCCCCATTCTCGCGCCCCTCTGCCTCTTCTTCTTCTTCTTTCTAGTAATGCGCCGCAAGCTTGCTTAGCTGTAGCCAAGAAGCCATTCCTTCTCATGCACCAACATCGCCGCCACTCCCACGCATCTCCTCCACCACGGGTCCGTGCCAGTCCAGGCCACTGCCCCCCACCACCGATAGGGCCAGTGAGGACAGCGACCTCGAAATGAAGGAGGAAGAACTCGCCGTTGCTGAACAGGAGATGGAGGAAGACACGGAGAACGCTGAGCGTGGTGCCTGGGCGGGGTCCTTGGTATGCCAGGACGATCTCGACTGGCTGTATCGCACGCGCCGTATCCCGGTGGGCGTCATCACCCGCCTCGCCGCCGAGGAACTAGCTCCCTCACCCAATCCGGGTGAGTTTGTAGTATTCCTCTCCCACTTCCAGCGTGGGTTCGGCGTCCCTGTCAGCGATTTCTTCCATGACTGGCTCAACACATACGAGCTTCAGCCGCATCCTCTTCCGGCAAACGCCATCACTTCTCTCTCTTCCTTTGCTTCCACCATCGAGGGCTACACCGGATTGTGGCCTAGTAAGGAGCTCTGGATCCGGTTCTTTGGTCTGCACCGGAACGTGATTCCGAATAGAGAGCTTGACCCGGAGGACAAGCAACTCACGCAATTCGGCGCTGCTTCCATCTCTCCTTGGAAACAGTCTGTCTTTCCCTAAGTCACGGGGCTTGAATCTTGCAAGGGCTAGGCCCGAACCTTCTTTTATGTCAGAAATGGCACAACTGAAGATTTGATCCGGCTGCACCCCTACGCTCTAGGTCCTCCTAATCTGTATCTCTAGGACTAGATCCCCAAGAAGCCGACCATCCTGGCGAACCAAGTCAACAAAAGGTTCCAGGAGCTGAAGGATCTGGGATTGCGCAACGAGGATGCAATGATCACCTTCGTCCGCAACCGGATCTCCCCTCTCCAGAAACGCACTCATAAGCTCTGCCACATGAGCTGGCGCCTTGACGCCAACCGGACCTCCTCATTCGAGTTGAGTAACACCGAGATTTTCCGCCGGGTCAAGGCCCTCTTCACCACCAATAGAAATTTCACCGTTGAATGGGTGTGGGGGATCGAGCACTTTTGCTGAGATAGGCTTCCTCCTGCGGTAAATCTCGTGCTCCAATCCTTTTCCGAGTTAAATTATATGTCGGAATTTAGTGTATGTTTGATCCCTTCGCATTTTCTCTCTTAGATGTTTCTTCAGCAAACTCTTGAGGACGGCACCGAGCCTTCTCTCAAGTGGGCGCCGGATCGAGATGTCCTAGACGAGGAGCCGGATTAGGAGATGTTCCTTCCGTTCCCCGATGCGACCAAGCGGCATACCGGTAAACTCTCTTCCATTAGAGATTGGCCTGAGGATGAAGATGGTTCCGACGTTGAGGTGATGGAAGCATTTGATGTTGTCCCCCTTTCTTACGCTTTTCCGGCATCGGCTAACCCCGGTGGGCAGATCCATGAAGATCCTCCCCTCGCTACGGGCGAGCCTGTCCTGGTCGCGCCAAAGAAAAGGGGAGCTGCATCTGCTTCTTCTTCCGAACCTTCCAAAGCAGCGAAGAGACGAAAGAAGTCTGCAGACAAAGCTGCCACCAAGCCTACGACTAAAGCCATAATTCAGAGGGCTCGCAAACCCAAGGAGCCTTTGACCTCGGACGAGTAAGTCGATTCTTCCTTATCCAATTTTCTGCTTCGTGATTTGCTATTCAGTTGTTCTTCCTTTGTTATAGTTTCTTATCACTCATCATTTGATTCGGCAGGGCCGCGGTGAAGGTTCCTCAGAGCGGATATGGCATTGCCTCGCCGCTTCGACATAGCCCTTCGCCCCCTCATGGCGATGATTCTCGCCCACTAAGCCCCATTCAGGAGGGTTCAGCAGCTGCTCCAGGTTCTAGCCCACCTCGTCTAGTGGAGAGCAACCTCGGAGCAGGGGGAACTGGCTCTGTCGAGGCAGCGGCAACCGCCACTTCGTCTCCGCGACAACCAGCTTCATCCGAGATTCCAACAGCACCTCCGCCAAAACAAAAATCAGCACCAGAATCAACGCCAGCAGCACCAGCATCAACAACAGCACCAAGTCCCTCCGCCTCGTCCCAGTCTTACAAGACTCAGCGAGAAGACCCAACTAGTACCAAGGCTAGCACCAAGGCAGCTCCCAAGGGCAAATCCTTCGTAGCAACTTCAACTTCTCAGCAGCAGCCCAAGGGCAGAAAGACTCCTGACACCGCCAAGGCAGCGTCTATCGAGGCTGGTCAGTGCACATGTGCGTCCATGCTCTCGAAGAAGACCCCACCGACGAAGGACGCCTCTGCCGGGTTAGCTGATGTGCAACTCGTTTTGCACACGAGCCCCGCTGTTGCCCAGGTTGAAAGGAAGGAAGCCCATGCTAAGGGTTTGGTCGCACCCCACATGCTTAGCGGAGAACGCTATCCTCCGAGCTTGATCGAGTTCGTTAACAACTAGAACAAGGCGGAGTTCGTCGATAATGACGATCTCCCAGAGAAATTCGGGCCTGCCAAGTTTGCTGCACAGATGAATACCGCCGCCAAGGCTATCAACTTTGCGGGTCGGATGATGGAGGTATGCTACCTTGCTTTTTCTTTAACATGCACTAGTACTTAGTCATATAACCATTAGTCCTCGAGCCTCCGGGGGAGTAACTTGTTAGTCGGCCGGATGCTCCTTAGAGAATTAGTGTAGCTCCTTAGTAACTTCGAATATGCACACACCTAGAGCCAGGTTAAGTTCCACTTGGCCCGGATTATGTACACTTCGAATATGCACACACCTAGAGCCGGGTTAAGTTCCACTTGGCCCGGATCTTGTAGACTTCGAATATGCACACACCTAGTGCCGGGTTAAGTTCCACTTGGCCCGGATCTTATACACTTCGAATATGCACATACCTAGAGCCGGGTTAAGTTCCACTTGGCCCGGATTCTGTACACTTCGAATATGCACACACCTAGAGCCAGGTTAAGTTCCACTTGGCCTGGATCTTGTACACTTCAAATATGCACACACCTCGAGCTGGGTTAAGTTCCGCTTGGCCCGGATCTTGTACACTTCGAATATACACATGACTAAGCTATCCTTTTGTACTATTTTCAGGTGACCACCAATCGCCGGAGCACTGAGTTTCAGCGTCTCTTGGATACACATAAGTTGTTGCGCTCAAAGCATACCACTCTTCTCGCCGAATACGAGAAAAGGGGTAAGTTTCCTCCTTGGCATTTTTCCCATTTCTCCTTGTCTTTTTCTGCCGAACTAATCTGATATTCAGATTGTGCAGCCGGAGTGGAGGCTGAGAACATCCTTATGAGAAAAAATTTGGATTAGATAAAGGGTAAGTCCTTTTGCTTAATATCCCTCTACGCCCTATCTTCTTTTCTTCTTGGCTCGGCAAATATTCATACCTCGGCTTTGCCGGGTAAACAAACTATTTCAGCATCTCTTAAAGATAGTGTGCCCGTGCCTGATATGATGCTGCATTTTCTCAAACAAGCAGGGCAGCACAAGGCCGAACTCAAGAAGAAGGATGATGAGCTTGCCCTCCTCCAGACCAAGGATGAAGAGATTGCCAAGCTTAAGGCAGACATGAAGAAACTCAAGGCGCTCCACAAATCCGAGATGGATAAAGCTGGCCAAGATTTCTCCGAAGAGCAAGAACGTCCGAAGCTCCAAATTGCCAAGGACCAAGAACTGCTGAAAGAGGCTGACACGAAGCTTGAGTCAGCGAATGCTGAACTTGTGCAACTCCGAGAGAGGTGCGACAACAGTACTAAGGAGCTGACCGGATCCACAACCATATTTCTCGTAAGTTCTTTTCCTTCAACCGACATTGACCTTTCCAGGTCTACTTCCTTTACTTATTTCACTTGTCTTGATTTTCAGACAAATTTCCGGAGGGCGATGCCATTGCATCCAATGCCGTTACCAAGTTCCACAAGAAAAGAGGTACTCCATCTGGTCCTGGCACCATTCCTCTTGATCTGGAGGATTTGATAGTCAGCTTGTCCTCCTGAGTCGAGATCGTGAAGAACTATGGCTAGGATATCTTGGATGTAGCGATCCGGATCTTCAATGTCATTTGGCCTAAAGAAGATACTCCGAAGGGACCTACTGCTCTTATTGCCAAGCTAATGGAGTGCGAGACCTAGCTCGATCTTTGGAGGGAATCTGCTGGACACGCCGAAGCTGAAATCACCCTCCACTATGTGCTCACATGGTATGAAAAGAGAAACTTGAAGCTTCTCGAGCGCATGCGCACCAAATCAAGGTGGTCCACTGACCCGGATTGGATTGCTCGGTGCAAGGCTTGTGCCCATAGCCTCATTCAATACGCCCCCATGCATCAATGGGATGAGGGACCAAGTTTCCTTGGCGTTGTCGACGACGAATATGTCGAAGAAGGTTCGGGTGAGGAAGAAGAGGATGAAGCCTCGGATGTCGAAGAAGATGAAGACAAAGCTGAAGCCGAGGCCGAAGCTGCACCTGCTGGCGCCGAGTTACCTCCTCCTGCTGCTCCTTCATTAGAGACACTTTGCAGTTTATCAGACCCCCGGTATGCCGGGTGCAAATGTATTAAGCACACCAGTTATATTTTGCTACTAAGTTGTTTGTGCCGGATTAACTTGGGCATAGTCCCCGAGTTTCATTTTCTTGTTCCTCCAATTTCTTGGCTCGGCTCGTGTCTACCTTGGTTCGGTTTTATGACTTACGAGTCCGAGTTTCAAAAATTGATTTAACAATACTTGGAAACTTTAGGATTAGCTCAAAATAATTCAGCATAATAAAAACATGGTAAACATAGAGTTAGTCAGAATAACAAATGTCGGATCGATTAAGCTCTTTTCCTTAGTCCTTTTTCGTGTGCTACGCAATTCCAAACTTGTTCTCTTGCTTGCCATAAAGCCAAATCTTGTTGGGCAACAACAAATCGAAGAGTTGAGTTTTTGGTGCTCACACACTACTAATCCGGCTTAGGTAGAAACAACTTGCGCCAGCCGACATAAAAATAAATAACGAATACAGGAAACAACAAATACCACTAAGGCAGTCCCCAAGTTACTACTCGAGGTGCCAATATTTCATTGATAAGCTCATTGCTAGCATACACACCGACATATGAGAGACTCGGATACACACACTTCTTTGCTAAGTGTAGAATGGTCGAAGTAGAGCTACATTCCATGGATGCTTAGATTCCTCGCCTGACCTGTCCGCCTTGTTCTTCTCCTGTGGTTTTGCATCGATGAGATAATATGAGTGATTGTGCAATGCTTTGCTCACAATGAATGGCCCCTCCCATGGGAGGGATAGCTTGTGCATGCCAGCAGTACGTTGTACCAACCGGAGTGCCAGATCACCTTCCTGAAAGACTCGGAGGTTAACTTTCCGGCTATGATAGCGTCGGAGATTTTGCTGATATATGGCGGATCTGGACAATGCCAATTCTCTCGCTTCTTCCAGCAGATCAACATCATTTTGCCGGGCTTCGCTTCCGGCCTGGTATTGGGTGACTCTGGGCGAATCATGCTCTATGTCGGCTGGTAATACAGCTTCTGCCCCATATACCAGAAAGAATGGTGTATAACCTGTTGATCGATTCGGAGTTATTCTTAAACTCCACAGTACTGCTGGTAGTTATTTTATCCAGCACCCCGCTGATCTTTGCAGCGGCTCAATGAGCCAGGGTTTTATCCCGGATAATACTAATTCATTGGATCTTTCCACTTGTTCGTTCGATGCGGGGTGGGCTACCGAGGCAACGTCTAGCCGGATCTTTTTATCTCGGCAGAATCGTGCAAATGCTCCTTTAGCAAAATTTGTGCCATTATCTGTTATGATACTGTGAGGATAGCCGTATCTCAAGATGATATCTTTGAGGAATGTTACGGACGTAGCTCCATCACATTTTCTTATTGGCTTCACTTCAATCCACTTTGTAAACTTGTCCACCATAACCAAGATATGGGTCATATTTCCCCTTGCTGGTTTGAACGGGCCAACCATATCCAAACACCATACGGCAAATGGCCAGGTGATTGGTATGGTCTTGAGATCCGACATTGGCATATGTGTCTTGGTTGCATACCTCGGCGACCATTGCATTTTCTCACCAAATCTTCTGCTTGTTCTAAGGCACTTGGCCAGTAGAATCCATGCCGGAAAGCTTTTGCCACCAACGCTCTGGATGAGGCATGATGCCCACATTCCCCTTGATGTATATCCCGAAGGATATCCAGCCCTTCTTCCGGGTCAACACATCGTTGGAGGACGTTAGTGACACTTCTCTTGTATAGTTCGGCATTGATGATTGTGTACGCCTTTGCGCGCCTCTGAATTTGCCTGGAAAGCACCTCTTCACTGGGCAAAGTTCCATCCTTCAGGAATTGAAATATGGGCAGCACCCAAGCTGGTATAGCTCGCACTGGAAACAACTCCTCATCTACTTCCATTTGATCCACCGGCATAACCTCGGCCGGATCATGTTGCGCAGTCCCCGGGTTCTGCGAAGCAATCCCTGGGTTTCCTGAACCACTTCCCACGTCAATTTCCATGGGTACAGCTCCGAACTCCGGATCTGCCGGGATATAGATTGAGTCGGTTTCTAGGGACGGCCTGATAGATGGTTTTCTGAGGTGCTCTAGTGCTACACCCGGTGGAATTGCTTGTCGGGTTGATCCGAGCTTTGACAATACGTCGGCAGCCTTGTTTTCTAGCCGGGGTACATGGTGAAACTCGCATCCCTCAAAGTACCCAAATATCTTTTGCACATGGAATCTGTACAATGCCATGTTTGATCAAGAGCGTCCCACTGCCCCGAGACTTGCTGAACTACCAAATCCGAATCGCCAAAGCATTGGATCCGACGTATTCCAATTTCCTTTGCCACTTTGAGCCCATGCACAAGTGCTTCATATTCAGCGACATTGTTTGACGCGGCGAAATGGATTTGCAGCACATACTTCAGCTGGTCGTTCTTTGGCGAGGTGAGAAACACTCCGGCGCCTAACCCGGTTTTCGTTTTTGATCCGTCAAAGTGCATTCTCCAGTAGTTCGGATATGGTAACGGTGGTTCGTATTGCATCTCGGCCCAATCTAGGAAAAAGTCGGCCACAGCCTGAGACTTGATCGCATCTCTCCTGTCGTATTATGGAGCATAAGGGGCTAGCTCAATTGCCCATTTTGCAATTCGGCCGCTTGCATCCTTGTTACTCATTATCTCGGATATGGGGGCTTCACATATCACTTTGATAGGGTGTTCTTCAAAGTAGTGCTTTAGCTTCTTTGCTGACATGTATACACCATATGCCATTTTTTGATAGTGAGGATAGTTCTGTTTTGATGCGGATAACACCTCGCTCAGGTAATGAGACTGGCCTCTGTACCGACATACCGTCTTCGTCGCGCTCTACCACTACCACTGCACTTACAACTCGGTTGGTTGCGGCTATATAGAGCAACATTGGCTCTTTTGATAGTGGAGAGGCTAACACTGGTGCAGTGGCTAACATTTTCTTTAATTGGATAAAGGCTTCGTTGGCCTGCGAAGTCCATATGAATTTATCCGTTTTTTTCATTAGTTGATAGAGTGGCAACACCTTTTCTCCCATTCGACATACAAACCGACTTAAAGATGCCAGGCACCCAGTGAACTTCTGGACATCATTAAGACACTTCGGCAACTCCATTCGCTCTATGGCTCGGATTTTAGTTGGGTTAACTTCGATACCTCGTCTAGATACAAGAAATCCAAGTAATTTTCCAGCCGGGACACCGAATGTACATTTTTCCGGGTTAAGCTTCATCCGGAATCGTCTCAGGTTCGCGAACGTTTGCCTGATATCATCAAGGAGCGTTTTGCTTTCATTGGTCTTGATAACCACATCATCCACATATACTTGCACATTTCCACCAATTTGATCGTGCAAACATTTTTGCATACATCTTTGGTACGTTGCCCCTGCATTACGTAAACCAAAAGGCATGGTGCGATAGCAATAAGCCCCATACATGGTGATAAATGCAGTCTTTATTTGATCATTCGGATTTAGGGGTATCTGGTGGAAACAAGAATATGCATCTATGAAAGACAACAGTTCACACCCAGCAGTTGAATCTATGACCTGATCTATCCTTGGCAGTGGGAATGGATCTTTTGGACAAGCCTTATTCAGGTCCATGTAATCGATACACATACGCCAAACCACTGCCACATTCGGATCATCTTTCTTATTTTCCACAAGCACCGGATTAGATAGCCAATCCGGGTAAAGTACTTCCATGATAAACCCAGCTGCGAGGAGCCGAGCTATCTCACCCCAATGACTTTTCTCCTATCTTCAGCGAAGCGGCGGAGAGGTTGCTTCACCGGCCTTGCTCCGGGTCTCACATTCAAAGAGTGCTCGGCCAACTCCCTCGGAACACCTTGTAAGTCCTGTGTGGACCAAGCAAAGATATCCCGATTCTCACGAAGGAAGTCGACGAGCTCGCTTTCCTATTTGTCATTTAACCCGGCACCAATTGTTATGGTGCGCTCTAGGAACAGATCATCAACTGGCACTTTCTTCGTATCCTTCGTTGCTTGAAACGAAACACTTCCATGCGGGTTAGTCAGCACTGGCATATACTGCTGCGCGGACTGAGCCAGTGCCACCACTTCCTGTATCTTTCTTTTCACTTGCGCAATCACGAGTGACTCAGCTAGGTTAGACCCGGCTGACGCACACTCAATGGAACATCGGAAATCTCCAGCTATGGTAATTACCCCATTTGGCCCGGGCAACTTCATCTTCAAGTAACTGATGTGAAAACTTTCCATGAACTTGTTCAATGCTGGCCTGCCGAGTAACGCGTGATATGCACTTTCTAAGTTCTCCACTTCAAAATCCAAATTCTCAGTTCGGCAGTTATCTCGCGTGCCGAATAACACATCGACTCAGACTTTGCCAATGGGCTCACAGGATATGCCTGGCACAATACCATGAAACGTTGTTCTGGTAGCCTGGAGCGTGTTCTCCGAGATACCCAACTTGCGCATTGTATCCGCATAAATGATATTGATGCTGCTGCCATTTTCTATCAGTACCTTAGAAAATCTCACATTGATATTTGGCCCGATCAACGTTGGGTCCAGCACTAACGCATACGAACCGGGGCTAGGCACAAGCTTGGGGTGATCCTTGATACTCTAGGTGATTTCCTGATCCAACCAAGGCATATACCTCGTCACTGCGGGCATTACCGCATTCACCTCCATATGTCGGCGCTGCAAACTCTTTCTATCTGTTTCCTCTATGGTAAACACACAGTAACTCTGGTGATGCTCTATGTATTCATTTCTCCCCTCATTTCCGGGATACCTCTGATCTGGCTGATGTTGGTTTTCTACCTGATGCACTGCATCTCTTCTTTCATGATTTTCATACCTCGGCGGAGGGGGAGGCAACATTAACTGTTGCGTGTTCGCTCCGGAGAGCAATTGCTGCCAGGGTCACTCTTGCCAAGGTTGATCGTTCCGAGGTGCCTGAGCATTCCCCGAACCACTTTGTTCTATCTTCCTCATCCACTCACATTGCCGAGTCGTGTGACCTGCCGGGTTACTCGGATTGGGCGTGTGACATTTACACGCTGATCCAGCATTGCCTCATAGGTATACCTCGGACGGTCCTTCTTTTCTTGCCACTGTTTCTTCTGCTCTGGCGTCCAAGTTTTCTTGCCATCATTTCTTGGGGTCCATTGCTGCCCTCCAGTTTGCTCATGCTAGTTACTTCCTGCTCCGGATTGATCTTGATTTACAGCAGCAACTTGTTGCGAACTGTATCTGTAATCCGGTCTATCATCTCTTCTCTTACCCCGGTAATCATTTTGCCAGGATGATCCGGCCCCATCTCTCTGGTAGTACTCCTCATTTGACTCGTTTGACACAAGACTAGGTTGAGTCGGATCACCCAATGCATATGAATCAGCAATCCGGATTGTCTCTGCCAGTGTAGTTGGCATATCACTTTGCAACCTTTGCCACAGCATGCTTGCATATCTACATACCTACGCAAACCAGGCTATGGCCTGTGACTCGATCACGCCCTCGCATGAATTTCGCACTGTGCACCACCAGGTTAAGAACTCCCGGTCCGTCTCATTCGGTCTCTGCTTGCACATTGCTAGGGTCTGTGGCCTATTTGGCCTCTGATACGTGCTCGAGAAATTGCTTACAAACATTTCCTTGAAATCAATCCAACAGTTGATACTTCCGGGTGGTAAATTGTTTAACCATACCCTCGCTGGCCCCTCCAACATCTGAGGTACATATCTCACAGCCCATCTCAAGTTGCCTATAGCAATTTTCACTGCCGTAGCGTAGTTGATCAACCAATCCTCCGTCTTTGTGCTACCGTCATATGTTTTTGTGCCTTTGGGTAACTGAAAGTTCGGTACCGGAGGCTCCTTCATGATCTGGGGCCCAAAACACGCCAGACCCGGAGGACCTTGACAGTCAATTTGCTCCGACCTATAAAGCCGATCCAGCTTCAACCTGGCATCATCAGCCATCAAGTCCCTGCTTCCCAATCTTGACCCTATCACATGATAGTCCGGCCTTGGGTATCCTGCGTTCACCATTTCTGAATCGCCATCATTATATCTTTCTTGCTCTCGTGGAGCGCCTCTCTGGCTGCATACCTCGGCCAGCACTTTTCTCTTGCCTTGGTATATTCCGCTGCTGATGTTGCCCTGCTCCCGCCGAGTTGTGCTATCCGGCATTGCCGTTTACAGCATCTCCTTGACCGGCATTGCCTTGGTCGTGGTTACCTCGACCAGCGTCACCTCGGCTGACACTTCGTCGATCATCATTTCCCTGCACTGCTTTTCCTTTCCCCGCCCTTGCCGGGTCATATGGGACTATTTGTTTGTTTGTCCTCGCCGAGGTTACCACTTCCTCTCTTCTTGGGTCTCCATGAGTGGATGACGCTACTCCAGCTGATTTCTCTGGGTTACCTACAGCTGAATGAACAACTTTGGATGCCCCAGCCCTTGTCGGGTTTGCCCTGAGCAACTCTTCATTTTGTCTGTTCACGATCCGAACTACCTCATTGACTCTTTCCTGGTGTCTTTGCCGGGCTTCACCCATCAAACCCTCTAACTCGGATGCAGCTGCATCCGCTTCTCTGAGATTCTTTGCCGGGGTACTGTACTTCGGTAGCCCCGCGGGCAGAAAGTTCTCTGATTCCTCAACTCTAGTATAACCCTCTTTGTTCATTTCACTGATGAGGTTCTTTCCCTTTACTTTTACAACATCTACCTTATTTGATCTTGCGTACTCACGCAGTGTCTTGTTCAATGACTGCTGAGCCGCGGCTATCTCTTTCGCACCCTCTAGTATTTTCTGCCTAGTCTCCTCTAGCTCGGCCTGTACCTGAGCCGGATCTACTGCAGGTGCTATGGGGCTCTCTAGGCTATCTATAGCCTGCTGCAACACATTCTCAGGCCTCTCTAGTGGAGGACCTCTACTTTTCCTAGGTGCCTTGGGCGTTACCTCTGGATCTGGTGCCGAATCCTTGCTCGCGCTAGTGCCAGGCGATGTCATCATCACCTCGGCGCAGTCAGGGGAGCGATTGATACGCGCCCCGTGAACCACGCTAAGGGGTGGCTCGCCTCCGTCGACGACGTGCCGCGGGTGAACGCACGACACATTGACAACGACGTAGACCTTGTGCGCGCCGAGCTTGACGAAGAGGCCGTTGCGCGGGAGAGGTCGCTTGCCAAAGCAGCCAGTGTTGTCGCTGACAAAGTCCAGCGCTTCAAAGCACTGAACAATCCTAGAGACGATGCGTTCGTCGGTGCCGATGAGGTTTCCCGTCCGGATCTTCACTCCCGCTAGCGCCGCAAGCCCTACGGTGGGCACCAACTGTTGTGGTGGTGTCACAGCAGATGCCATGGATAGGCTAAAGGTGGGGACAAGATGCACTAGAGGAATCCAGGGAGGGATAGCGTGGTGATTCCACACACAGATGTTTGTATTTGATTCACCTCCAAGGTCTAGAAGTGCTCCTTGATCTGTATTGGGGAGAGGAGGAAGAAGGGACTCTCTTACTCTCTCCACTAGGTAGCCCTCAGGAACCTACTAGTAAAACTCAACCAACTAAAGATCTACCAGTCAAAGACCAACCCCTTCTACAAATGCCCTATCCCTCCTTATATAGGGGTGGCTAGGTCTCCAATTAGGGCATACGTGGAGGCATATTCCAGGGAATATGCCTCTTCCCAAAATAGTAAGCCGACCGGGTCACTTTTGCCCAGCGTCATCCATGCAGAGGCTACGTGAGCCTCTGCGGCGCCCGCGTCATCCGACACAGGCATCGTCACCCTTGTCGGCCACGCCTTGGTGGTCCTGGCCTCTGTCTGCTTTGCTCACGCTCTGCGTACAGTGGTTACCTTTTGACCAGCGAGATACCTTCCTTCTCTTGCAAGCTTGATATAACCCGGATCGTGCCTAGTTGATCCGGCCACACCTGTACCTGCATACAAGTTAGATAAGTCTTGCCGGCATATGACATAAGTCGGCTAGGACTCAGTTAGGCGGACATCCTTAGGTCCGGGTTACTCCGTGATTCGGCCTACCTTGAGGTGACTTGGCTAGCATTCGCTTTGACCTTGACGTACCTCAGCTAACTCGGCCATTATACCCCGGCATGACCCTACCCAGGGGTACCCCCCAACAGTGGTTCATGAAAAGAACACACATCCAATGACACTGGGTGTGGTTCATGAAAAGAACACACATGCAATGACATTGGTGGATCCATGTGTGGTTTGTGGAAAGAACAGACATGCAATGACTCTAGCTGTGATTAATGAAAAGAGCAGACATGCAATGACACTGGTGGATCCATGTGTGGTTTGTGAGAAGAACACACATGCAATGACTCCAGTTGTGGTTTGTGAAAAGAACACACATCTAGTGACACTGGTGGATCCGTATGTGGTTCGTGGAAAGAACAGACATGCAATGACTCTAGTTGTGGTTTGTGAAAAGAACATACATGCAATGACACTGGTGGATCCATGTGTGGTTTGTGAGAAGTACACACATGCAATGACTCTGGCTGTGGTTCATGAAAAGAAAAGACATACAATGACACTTGTGTATCCTTATGTTGTTTGTGAAAAGAACACATATGCAATGACTCTGGGTGTGGTTCATGAAAAGAACACAGATCCAATGACACTGGTGGATCCATGTGTGGTTTGTGGAAATAACAGACATGCAATGACACTGGTGCGGTTCATGAAAAGAACACACATCCAATGACACTGGTGGATCCGTATGTCGTTTGTGGAAATAACAGACATGCAATGACACTGGGTGTGGTTCATGAAAAGAACACACATCCAATGACACTGGTGGATCCTTATGTGGTTTGTGAAAAGAACACACATGCAATGACTCTAGCTGTGGTTCATGAAAAGAACACACGTCCAATGACACTGGTGTATCCATATATGGTTTGTGGAAAGAACAGACATGCAATGACTCTAGGTGTGGTTAATGAAAAGAACACACATGCAATCACACTGGTGGATCCATATGTGCTTTGTCGAAAGAACAGACTTACAATGACTCTAGTTGTGGTTAATGAAAAGAACAAACATGCAATGACAATGGTGGATCCATATGTGGTTCATGAGAAGAACATACTGATGTCTACGCACTTCTATTCTTGTAGACATTTGTTCGGCCTCCAAGTGCAGAGGTTTGTAGAACAACAACAAGTTTTCCCTTAAGTGGATCACCCAAGGTTTATCGAACTCAGGGAGGAAGTGGTCAAAGGTATCCCCTCTAAAGCAACCCTGCAATCAAGATACAAGAAGTCTCTTGTGTCCCCAACACACCCAATACACTGGTCAGGTGTATAGGTGCACTAGTTCGGCGAAGAGATAGTGAAATACAAGTGGGATGGATAATTATAAGTGGTAATGGCGATAGAGAATAGCATGGTGGCGTGGAAAAGACTAAAGTAAAACTGAAATGAAGATGGAAGCAAGCAAACATGTAATAGATCTAATAGCAAACGGTGTTTCAGTGCTTAGAAACAAGGCCTATGGATCATACTTTCACTAGTGAACACTCTCATATAAATATATTATTCATGATACTACTCTGAACTACTCTTCGGTTGGAAGCTCTAATCCATGGTAGGGCTATAACAGCACACCTCAAAGTAAGCCTTTCCCTTCTAGATAACCCCACACTGTCACCTTGAGCACTAGATGGTTCAAACAAACACTACAATTTCATAGAAACATCCAACTCCAAATATAACTCATAACAAGTATTTGAAATCTCTAGCCTAAGTGCCACCATGGTGTGCACACTGTCAACTTCACACACATGGGGAGAGCAGAGATCTATTAAAGCACTTGAGTAGCAAAGTAGATCTACTTGATTACAAAGCTCATGATCTCAATAAGATCACGCATAGAGAGAGATGAACACATAGCTACCGGTAGAACCCTTGGCCTCGAGAGAGAAATACTCCCTCCTCATCATGGGAATCAGCAATGGTGATGGAGATGGCGGTGGAGATCGATGGAGATGGCTCCGGGGGCACTTCCCCGTCTCGGCAGGGTGCCGGAACAGAGACTTTCTGTCCCCCGAATCTCCCCTCCGGTGGCAGTGACGCTGCGGAACTTTTCGTGGATTTCTGATTGACGATTTAGGGTTTTGGTATCGGGAGGCTCTTATAAGCGAAGGAGGCAAGGTCGGTGGCCGGCCAGGGGCCCACACCATGCCCTGGCGCAGCCTAGGGCTGCCCGCGCCTGGGAGGGGTGTGGCCCCTCTCCGACTCTCCTTCTGGCTCCGTGAGTCTTCCGGAAAAATAGAAACTTTGGCTTTTGTCCCGTCCAATTCCGAAAATATTCATTTTCTGACTTCCTAGAACCAAAAACAACAGAAAACAGGCAATTGGCACTGTGGCATCTTGTTAATAGGTTAGTCCAAGAAATCATATGAAAAGTACTCCAAAGTGTGGACAAAACATAAGAAAGTAGATAAAACCAAGCATGGAACATCAAAAATTATAGATACATTTGCAATGTATCACACACATGCAATGACACTGGTGTATCCTTATGTGGTTTGTGAGAAGAATTCGCATGCAATGACTCTAGCTGTGGTTCATGAAAAGAACACACATGCAATGACACTGGTAGATCCATGCGTGGTTTGTGAAGAGAACAGACATGCAATGACTCTGGGTGTGGTTCATGAAAAGAACACACATCCAATGTAACTGGTGGATCCATAAGTGGTTTGTGAAAAGAACAGACATGCAGTCACACTGGTGGATCCATGTGTGGTTTGTGAAAAGAACAGACATGCAATGACACTAGTGGATCCATGTGTGGTTCATTTAAAGAACACACATCCAATGACACTAGTGGATCCTTATGTGGTTTGTGAGAAGAACAGACATGCAATGACTCTAGCTGTGGTTCATGAAAAGAACAGACATGCAATGACACTGGTGGATCCATGTGTGGTTTGTGAGAAGAACGGACATGCAATGACTCTGGTTGGGGTTCATGAAAAGAACACACATCCAATAACACTGGTGGATCCATATGTGGTTTGTGGAAAGAACAGACATGCAATGACTCTAGCTGTGGTTTATGAAAAGAAAACACATGCAATGTCACTGGGTGTGGTTCATGAAAAGAACACACATGCAATGACATTAGTGGATCCATGTGTGGTTTGTGGAAAGAATAGACATGCAATGACTCTGGTTGTGGTTCATGAAAAGAACACACATCCAATGAAACTGGTGGATCCATGTGTGGTTTGTGGAAAGAACAGACATGCAATAACTCTTGTTGTGGTTCATGGAAAGAACACACATCCAATGACACTGGTGGATCCAGGTGTGGTTTGTGGAAAGAATAGACATGAAATGATTCTAGCTATGGTTCCTGAAAAGAACATACATGCAATGACACTTGTGGATCCATGTGTGGTTTGCGGGAAGAATAAACATGCAATGACTCTGGCTGTGGTTCATGAAAAGAAAACACATGCAATGACACTGGGTGTTTGTCATGAAAAGAACACACGTGCAATGCTTTTGGTGGATCCATGTGTGGTTTGTGGAAAGAACACGCATGCAATGACTCTAGCTGTGGTTAATGAAAAGAGCAGACATGCAATGACACTGGTGGATCCATGTGTGGTTTGTGAGAACAACACACATGCAATGACACTTGGTGTGGTTCATGAAAAGAACGCACATCAAATGACAGTGGTGGATCCTTATGTGATTTGTGAAAAGAACACACATGCAATGACTCTATTTGTGGTTCATGAAAAGAACACACATCCAATGACACTGGGTGCTGTTCATGAAAAGAACACACATGCAATGACACTAGTGGATCCATTTGTGGTTTGTGGAAAGAACAGACATGCAATGACTCTAGCTGTGATTAATGAAAAGAGCAGACATGCAATGACACTGGTGGATCCATGTGTGGTTTGTGAGAAGAACACACATGCAATGACACTTGGTGTGGTTCATGAAAAGAACACACATCAAATGACACTAGTGGATCCTTATGTGGTTTTTGAAAAGAACACACATGCAATGACTCTATCTGTCGTTCATGAAAAGAACACACATCTAATGACTCTAGTTGTGGTTTGTGAAAAGAACACACATCAACTGACACTGGTGGATCCATATGTGGTTTGTGGAAAGAACATACACGCAATGACTCTAGCTATGGTTTGTGAATAGAACATACATGCAATGACACTGGTGCATCCATGTGTGGTTTGTGGGAAAAACACACATGCAATGACTCTAGCTGTGGTTTATGAAAAGAAAACACATGCAATGACACTGGGTGTGGTTCATGAAAAGAACACACATGCAATGACATTAGTGGATCCATGTTTGGTTTGTGGAAAGAACAGACATGCAATGAATGTAGCTGTGGTTCATGGAAAGAACACACATCCAATGACACTGGTGGATCCAGGTGTGGTTTGTGGAAAGAATAGACATGAAATGATTCTAGCTATGGTTCCTGAAAAGAACATACATGCAATGACACTTGTGGATCCATGTGTGGTTTGCGGGAAGAATAGACATGCAATGACTCTGGCTGTGGTTCATGAAAAGAAAACACATGCAATGACACTGGGTGTTTGTCATGAAAAGAACACACGTGCAATGCTATTGGTGGATCCATGTGTGGTTTGTGGAAAGAACACGCATGCAATGACTCTAGCTGTGGTTAATGAAAAGAGCAGACATGCAATGACACTGGTGGATCCATGTGTGGTTTGTGAGAACAACACACATGCAATGACACTTGGTGTGGTTCATGAAAAGAACGCACATCAAATGACAGTGGTGGATCCTTATGTGATTTGTGAAAAGAACACACATGCAATGACTCTATTTGTGGTTCATGAAAAGAACACACATCTAATGACACTGGGTGCTGTTCATGAAAAGAACACACATGCAATGACACTAGTGGATCCATTTGTGGTTTGTGGAAAGAACAGACATGCAATGACTCTAGCTGTGATTAATGAAAAGAGCAGACATGCAATGACACTGGTGGATCCATGTGTGGTTTGTGAGAAGAACACACATGCAATGACACTTGGTGTGGTTCATGAAAAGAACACACATCAAATGACACTAGTGGATCCTTATGTGGTTTTTGAAAAGAACACACATGCAATGACTCTAGCTGTCGTTCATGAAAAGAACACACATCTAATGACTCTAGTTGTGGTTTGTGAAAAGAACACACATCAACTGACACTGGTGGATCCATATGTGGTTTGTGGAAAGAACATACACGCAATGACTCTAGCTAGTGTTTGTGAATAGAACAGACATGAAATGACTGTTGTGCATACTTGTGTGGTTTGTTGGAATAACACACATGCAATGACTCTAGCTGTGGTTTATGAAAAGAAAACACATGCAATGACACTGGGTGTGGTTCATGAAAAGAACACACATGCAATGACATTAGTGGATCCATGTTTGGTTTGTGGAAAGAACAGACATGCAATGAATGTAGCTGTGGTTCATGAAAAGAACACACATCCAATGACACTAGTGGATCTAGGTGTGGTTTGTGGAAAGAACAGACATGAAATGACTCTAGCTATGGTTCATGAAAAGAACAGACATGCAATGACACTGGTGGATCCATGTGTGGTTTGCGGGAAGAATAGACATGCAATGACTCCAGGCTGGTTCATGAAAAGAAAACACAACGACACTAGGTATGGTTCATGAAAAGAACACACATGCAATGACACTGGTGGATCCATGTGTGGTTTGTGGAAAGAACACACATGCAATGACTCTAGCTGTGGTCAATAAAAAGAGTAGACATGCAATGACACTAGTGGATCCATGTGTGGTTTGTGAGAAGAACACACATGCAATGACACTAGGTGTGGTTCATGAAAAGAACGCACATCAAATGACACTGGTAGATCCTTATGTGGTTTGTGAAAAGAACACACATGCAATGACTCTAGTTGTGGTTCATGAAAAGAACACACATCCAATGACACTGGGTGTGGTTCATGAAAAGAATACACATGCAATGACACTAGTGGATCCATGTGTGGTTTGTGGAAAGAACAGACATCCAATGACTCTAGCTGTGATTAATGAAAAGAGCAGACATGCAATGACACTGGTGGATCCATGTGTGGTTTGTGAGAAGAACACACATGCAATGACACTTGGTGTGGTTCATGAAAAGAACACACATGCAATGACACTAGTGGATCCTTATGTGGTTTTTGAAAAGAACACACATGCAATGACTCTAGCTGTCGTTCATGAAAAGAACATACATCTAATGACTCTAGTTGTGGTTTGTGAAAAGAACACACATCAACTGACACTGGTGGATCCATATGTGGTTTGTGGAAAGAACATACACGCAATGACTCTAGCTATGGTTTGTGAATAGAACATACATGCAATGACACTGGTGCATCCATGTGTGGTTTGTGGGAAAAACACACATGCAATGACTCTAGCTGTGGTTTATGAAAAGAAAACACATGCAATGACACTGGGTGTGGTTCATGAAAAGAACACACATGCAATGACATTAGTGGATCCATGTTTGGTTTGTGGAAAGAACAGACATGCAATGAATGTAGCTGTGGTTCATGAAAAGAACACACATCCAATGACACTAGTGGATCTAGGTGTGGTTTGTGGAAAGAACAGACATGAAATGACTCTAGCTATGGTTCATGAAAAGAACAGACATGCAATGACACTGGTGGATCCATGTGTGGTTTGCGGGAAGAATAGACATGCAATGACTCTGGCTGTGGTTCATGAAAAGAAAACACAACGACACTAGGTATGGTTCATGAAAAGAACACACATGCAATGACACTGGTGGATCCATGTGTGGTTTGTGGAAAGAACACACATGCAATGACTCTAGCTGTGGTCAATAAAAAGAGTAGACATGCAATGACACTAGTGGATCCATGTGTGGTTTGTGAGAAGAACACACATGCAATGACACTAGGTGTGGTTCATGAAAAGAACGCACATCAAATGACACTGGTAGATCCTTATGTGGTTTGTGAAAAGAACACACATGCAATGACTCTAGTTGTGGTTCATGAAAAGAACACACATCCAATGACACTGGGTGTGGTTCATGAAAAGAATACACATGCAATGACACTAGTGGATCCATGTGTGGTTTGTGGAAAGAACAGACATCCAATGACTCTAGCTGTGATTAATGAAAAGAACAGACATGCAATGACACTGGTGGATCCATGTGTGGTTTGTGAGAAGAACACACATGCAATGACACTGGGTGTGGTTCATGAAAAGAACACACATCAAATGACACTACTGGATCCTTATGTGGTTTGTGAAAAGAACACACATGCAATGACTCTAGCTATGGTTCATGAAAAGAACACACTTCCAATGACTCTAGTTGTGGTTTGTGATAAGAACACACATCCACTGACACTGGTGGATCCATATGTGGTTTGTGGAAAGAACAGACATGCAATGACTCTAGCTATGGTTTGTGAAAATAACATCCATGCAATGACACTGGTGGATACATGTGTGGTTTGTGGGAAGAACACACATGCAATGACTCTAACGGTGGTTTATGAAAAGAAAACACATGCAATGACACTGGGTGTGGTTCGTGAAAAGAACACACATGCAATGATATTAGTGGATCCATGTGTGTTTTGTGGAAAGAACAGACATGCAATGAATCTGGATGTGGTTCATGAAAAGAACACACATCCAATGACACTAGTGGATATAGGTGTGGTTTGTGGAAAGAACATACATGAAATGACTCTAGCTATGGTTCATGAAAAGAACAGACATGCAAGGACACTGGTGGATCCATGTGTGGTCTGCGGGAAGAATAGACATGCAATGACTCTGGCTGTGGTTCATGAAAAGAAAACACATGCAATGACACTAGGTGTGGTTCATGAAAAGAACACACATGCAATGACACTGGTGGATCTATGTGTGGTTTGTGAGAAGAACACACATGCAATGACACTAGGTGTGGTTCATGAAAAGAACGCACATCAAATGACACTGGTGGATCCTTATGTGGTTTGTGAAAAGAACACACATGCAATGACTCTAGTTGTGGTTTGTGAAAAGAACACACATCAACTGACACTGGTGGATCCATATGTGGTTTGTGGAAAGAACATACATGCAATGAATCTAGCTATGGTTTGTGAAAAGAACATACATGCAATGACACTGGTGGATCCATGTGTGGTTTGTGGGAAAAACACACATGCAATGACTCTAGCTGTGGTTTATGAAAAGAAAACACATGCAATGACACTGGGTGTGGTTCATGAAAAGAACACACATGCAATGACATTAGTGGATCCATGTGTTGTTTGGGGAAAGAACAAACATGCAATCAATCTGGCTGTGGTTCATGAAAAGAACACACATCCAATGACACTAGTGGATCTAGGTGTGGTTTGTGGAAAGAAGAGACATGAAATGACTCTAGCTATGGTTCATGAAAAGAACAAACATGCAATGACACTGGTGGATCCATGTGTGGTTTGCGGGAAGAATAAACATGCAATGACTCTGGCTATGGTTCATGAAAATAAAACACATGCAATGACACTGGGTGTTCGTCATGAAAAGAACACACATGCAATGGTTTTGGTGGATCCATGTGTGGTTTGTGGAAAGAACACACATGCAATGACTCTAGCTGTGGTTAATGAAAAGAGCAGACATGCAATGACACTGGTGGATCCATGTGTGGTTTGTGAGAAGAACACACATGCAATGACACTGGGTGTGGTTCATGAAAAGAACGCACATCAAATGACACTGGTGGATCCTTATGTGGTTTGTGAAAAGAACACACATGCAATGACTCTAGCTGTGGTTCATGAAAAGAACACACTTCCAATGACTCTAGTTGTGGTTTGTGATAAGAACACACATCCACTAACACTGGTGGATCCATATGTGGTTTGTGGAAAGAACAGACATGCAATGACTCTAGCTATGGTTTGTGAAAATGACATACATGCAATGACACTGGTGGATACATGTGTGGTTTGTGGGAAGAACACACATGCAATGACTCTAACGGTGGTTTATGAAAAGAAAACACATGCAATGACAATGGGTGTGATTCATGAAAAGAACACACATGCAATGACATTAGTGGATCCATGTGTGGTTTGTGGAAAGAACAAACATGCAATGAATCTGGCTGTGGTTCATGAAAAGAACACACATCCAATGACACTAGTGGATCTAGGTGTGGTTTGTGGAAAGAACGGACATGAAATGACACTAGGTGTGGTTCACGAAAAGAACGCACATCGAATGACACTGGTGGATCCTTATGTGGTTTGTGAAAAGAACACACATGCAATGACTCTAGTTGTGGTTCAGGAAAAGAACACACATCCAATGACACTGGGTGTGGTTCATGAAAAGAACACACATGCAATGACACTGGTGGATCCATGTGTGGTTTGTGGAAAGAACAAACATGCAATGACTCTAGTTGTGATTAATGAAAAGAACAGACATGCAATGACAATGGGGATCCATGTGTGGTTTGTGAGAAGAACACACATGCAATGACACTGGGTGTGGTTCATGAAAAGAACACACATCAAATGACACTGGTGGATCCTTATGTGGTTTGTGAAAAGAACACACATGCAATGACTCTAGCTGTGGTTCATGAAAAGAACACACTTCCAATGACTCTAGTTGTGGTTTGTGATAAGAACACACAACCACTGACACTGATGGATCCATATGTGGTTTGTGGAAAGAACAGACATGCAATGACTCTAGCTATGGTTTGTGAAAATAACATACATGCAATGACACTGGTGGATACATGTGTGGTTTGTGGGAAGAACACACATGCAATGACTCTAACTGTGGTTTATGAAAAGAAAACACATGCAATGACACTGGGTGTGGTTCATGAAAAGAACACACATCCAATGACACTGGTGGATCCGTATGTGGTTTGTGGAAATAACATACATGCAATGACACTGGGTGTGGTTCATGAAAAGAACACACATCCAATGACACTGGTGGATCGTTATGTGGTTTGTGAAAAGAACACACATGCAATGACTCTAGATGTGGTTCATTAAAATAACAAACATCTAATGACACTAGTGGATCCATATGTGGTTTGTGGAAAGAATAGACATGCAATGACTCTAGCTGTGGTTAATGAAAAGAACACACATGCAATCACACTGGTGGATCCATATGTGCTTTGCGGAAAGAACAGACATACAAGGACTCTAGATGTGGTTAATCAAAAGAACAGACATGCAATGACAATGGTGGATCCATGTGTGTTTCATGAGAAGAACACACATGCAATGACACTGGTGTATCTTTATGTGGTTTGTGAGAAGAACACACATGCAATGACTCTAGTTGTGGTTCATGAAAAGAACACACATGCAATGACACTTGTGGATCCATGCGGGGTTTCTGAAAAGAACAGACATGCAATGACTCTGGGTGTAGTTCATGAAAAGAACACACATCCAATGACACTGGTGGATCCATATGTGGTTTGTGAAAAGAACAAACATGCAATCAAACTGGTGGATCCATGTGTGGTTTGTGAAAAGAACAGACATGCAATGACACTAGTGGATCCATGTGTGGTTTGTGAGAAAAACACACATCCAATGACACTAGTGGATCCTTATGTGGTTTGTGAAAAGAACAGACATGCAAGGACACTGGTCGATCCATGTGTGGTCTGCGGGAAGAATAGACATGCAATGACTCTGGCTGTGGTTCATGAAAAGAAAACACATGCAATGACACTAGGTGTGGTTCATGAAAAGAACACACATGCAATGACACTGGTGGATCCATGTGTGGTTTGTGAGAAGAACACACATGCAATGACACTAGGTGTGGTTCATGAAAAGAACGCACATCAAATGACACTGGTGGATCCTTATGTGGTTTGTGAAAAGAACACACATGCAATGACTCTAGTTGTGGTTTGTGAAAAGAACACACATCAACTAACACTGGTGGATCCATATGTGGTTTGTGGAAAGAACATACATGCAATGAATCTAGCTATGGTTTGTGAAAAGAACATACATGCAATGACACTGTTGGATCCATGTGTGGTTTGTGGGAAAAACACACATGCAATGACTCTAGCTGTGGTTTATGAAAAGAAAACACATGCAATGACACTGGGTGTGGTTCATGAAAAGAACACACATGCAATGACATTAGTGGATCCATGTGTTGTTTGGGGAAAGAACAAAAATGCAATCAATCTGGCTGTGGTTCATGAAAAGAACACACATCCAATGACACTAGTGGATCTAGGTGTGGTTTGTGGAAAGAACAGACATGAAATGACTCTAGCTATGGTTCATGAAAAGAACAGACATGCAATGACACTGGTGGATCCATGCGTGGTTTGCGGGAAGAATAAACATGCAATGACTCTGGCTATGGTTCATGAAAAGAAAACACATGCAATGACACTAGGTGTTCGTCATGAAAAGAACACACATGCAATGCTTTTGGTGGATCCATGTGTGGTTTGTGGAAAGAACACACATGCAATGACTCTAGCTGTGGTTAATGAAAAGAGCAGACATGCAATGACACTGGTGGATCCATGTGTGGTTTATGAGAAGAACACACATGCAATGACACTGGGTGTGGTTCATGAAAAGAACGCACATCAAATGACACTGGTGGATCCTTATGTGGTTTGTGAAAAGAACACACATGCAATGCCTCTAGCTATGGTTCATGAAAAGAACACACTTCCAATGACTCTAGTTGTGGTTTGTGATAAGAACACACATCCACTGACACTGGTGGATCCATATGTGGTTTGTGGAAAGAACAGACATGCAATGACTCTAGCTATGGTTTGTGAAAATAACATCCATGCAATGACACTGGTGGATACATGTGTGGTTTGTGGGAAGAACACACATACAATGACTCTAACGGTGGTTTATGAAAAGAAAACACATGCAATGACACTGGGTGTGATTCATGAAAAGAACACACATGCAATGACATTAGTGGATCCATGTGTGGTTTGTGGAAAGAACAAACATGCAATGAATCTGGCAGTGGTTCATGAAAAGAACACACATCCAATGACACTAGTGGATCTAGGTGTGGTTTGTGGAAAGAACAGACATGAAATGACACTAGGTGTGGTTCACGAAAAGAACGCACATCGAATGACACTGGTGGATCCTTATGTGGTTTGTGAAAAGAACACACATGCAATGACTCTAGTTGTGGTTCAGGAAAAGAACACACATCCAATGACACTGGGTGTGGTTCATGAAAAGAACACACATGCAATGACACTGGTGGATCCATGTGTGGTTTGTGGAAAGAACAAACATGCAATGACTCTAGTTGTGATTAATGAAAAGAACAGACATGCAATGACAATGGGGATCCATGTGTGGTTTGTGAGAAGAACACACATGCAATGACACTGGGTGTGGTTCATGAAAAGAACACACATCAAATGACACTGGTGGATCCTTATGTGGTTTGTGAAAAGAACACACATGCAATGACTCTAGCTGTGGTTCATGAAAAGAACACACTTCCAATGACTCTAGTTGTGGTTTGTGATAAGAACACACAACCACTGACACTGATGGATCCATATGTGGTTTGTGGAAAGAACAGACATGCAATGACTCTAGCTATGGTTTGTGAAAATAACATACATGCAATGACACTGGTGGATACATGTGTGGTTTGTGGGAAGAACACACATGCAATGACTCTAACTGTGGTTTATGAAAAGAAAACACATGCAATGACACTGGTGTGGTTCATGAAAAGAACACACATCCAATGACACTGGTGGATCCGTATGTGGTTTGTGGAAATAACATACATGCAATGACACTGGGTGTGGTTCATGAAAAGAACACACATCCAATGACACTGGTGGATCGTTATGTGGTTTGTGAAAAGAACACACATGCAATGACTCTAGATGTGGTTCATTAAAATAACAAACATCTAATGACACTAGTGGATCCATATGTGGTTTGTGGAAAGAATAGACATGCAATGACTCTAGCTGTGGTTAATGAAAAGAACACACATGCAATCACACTGGTGGATCCATATGTGCTTTGCGGAAAGAACAGACATACAAGGACTCTAGATGTGGTTAATCAAAAGAACAGACATGCAATGACAATGGTGGATCCATGTGTGTTTCATGAGAAGAACACACATGCAATGACACTGGTGTATCTTTATGTGGTTTGTGAGAAGAACACACATGCAATGACTCTAGTTGTGGTTCATGAAAAGAACACACATGCAATGACACTTGTGGATCCATGCGGGGTTTCTGAAAAGAACAGACATGCAATGACTCTGGGTGTAGTTCATGAAAAGAACACACATCCAATGACACTGGTGGATCCATATGTGGTTTGTGAAAAGAACAAACATGCAATCAAACTGGTGGATCCATGTGTGGTTTGTGAAAAGAACAGACATGCAATGACACTAGTGGATCCATGTGTGGTTTGTGAGAAAAACACACATCCAATGACACTAGTGGATCCTTATGTGGTTTGTGAAAAGAACAGACATGCAAGGACACTGGTCGATCCATGTGTGGTCTGCGGGAAGAATAGACATGCAATGACTCTGGCTGTGGTTCATGAAAAGAAAACACATGCAATGACACTAGGTGTGGTTCATGAAAAGAACACACATGCAATGACACTGGTGGATCCATGTGTGGTTTGTGAGAAGAACACACATGCAATGACACTAGGTGTGGTTCATGAAAAGAACGCACATCAAATGACACTGGTGGATCCTTATGTGGTTTGTGAAAAGAACACACATGCAATGACTCTAGTTGTGGTTTGTGAAAAGAACACACATCAACTAACACTGGTGGATCCATATGTGGTTTGTGGAAAGAACATACATGCAATGAATCTAGCTATGGTTTGTGAAAAGAACATACATGCAATGACACTGTTGGATCCATGTGTGGTTTGTGGGAAAAACACACATGCAATGACTCTAGCTGTGGTTTATGAAAAGAAAACACATGCAATGACACTGGGTGTGGTTCATGAAAAGAACACACATGCAATGACATTAGTGGATCCATGTGTTGTTTGGGGAAAGAACAAAAATGCAATCAATCTGGCTGTGGTTCATGAAAAGAACACACATCCAATGACACTAGTGGATCTAGGTGTGGTTTGTGGAAAGAACAGACATGAAATGACTCTAGCTATGGTTCATGAAAAGAACAGACATGCAATGACACTGGTGGATCCATGCGTGGTTTGCGGGAAGAATAAACATGCAATGACTCTGGCTACGGTTCATGAAAAGAAAACACATGCAATGACACTAGGTGTTCGTCATGAAAAGAACACACATGCAATGCTTTTGGTGGATCCATGTGTGGTTTGTGGAAAGAACACACATGCAATGACTCTAGCTGTGGTTAATGAAAAGAGCAGACATGCAATGACACTGGTGGATCCATGTGTGGTTTATGAGAAGAACACACATGCAATGACACTGGGTGTGGTTCATGAAAAGAACGCACATCAAATGACACTGGTGGATCCTTATGTGGTTTGTGAAAAGAACACACATGCAATGCCTCTAGCTATGGTTCATGAAAAGAACACACTTCCAATGACTCTAGTTGTGGTTTGTGATAAGAACACACATCCACTGACACTGGTGGATCCATATGTGGTTTGTGGAAAGAACAGACATGCAATGACTCTAGCTATGGTTTGTGAAAATAACATCCATGCAATGACACTGGTGGATACATGTGTGGTTTGTGGGAAGAACACACATACAATGACTCTAACGGTGGTTTATGAAAAGAAAACACATGCAATGACACTGGGTGTGATTCATGAAAAGAACACACATGCAATGACATTAGTGGATCCATGTGTGGTTTGTGGAAAGAACAAACATGCAATGAATCTGGCAGTGGTTCATGAAAAGAACACACATCCAATGACACTAGTGGATCTAGGTGTGGTTTGTGGAAAGAACAGACATGAAATGACACTAGGTGTGGTTCACGAAAAGAACGCACATCGAATGACACTGGTGGATCCTTATGTGGTTTGTGAAAAGAACACACATGCAATGACTCTAGTTGTGGTTCAGGAAAAGAACACACATCCAATGACACTGGGTGTGGTTCATGAAAAGGACACACATGCAATGACACTGGTGGACCATGTGTGGTTTGTGGAAAGAACAGACATGCAATGACTCTAGTTGTGATTAATGAAAAGAACAGACATGCAATGACACTGGTGGATCCATGTGTGGTTTGTGAGAAGAACACACATACAATGACACTGGGTGTGGTTCATGAAAAGAACACACATCAAATGACACTGGTGGATCCTTATGTGGTTTGTGAAAACAACACACATGCAATGACTCTAGCTGTGGTTCATGAAAAGAACACACTTCCAATGACTCTAGTTGTGGTTTGTGATAAGAACACACAACCACTGACACTGGTGGATCCATATGTGGTTTGTGGAAAGAACAGACATGCAATGACTCTAGCTATGGTTTCTGAAAATAACATACATGCAATGACACTGGTGGATACATGTGTGGTTTGTGGGAAGAACACACATGCAATGACTCTAACTGTGGTTTATGAAAAGAAAACACATGCAATGACACTGGGTGTGGTTCATGAAAAGAACACACATCCAATGACACTGGTGGATCCTTAGGTGGTTTGTGGAAATAGCAAACATGCAATGACACTGGGTGTGGTTCATGAAAAGAACACACATCCAATGACACTGGTGGATCGTTATGTGGTTTGTGAAAAGAACACACATGCAATGACTCTAGATGTGGTTCATTAAAATAAAAAACATCTAATGACACTGGGGGATCCATATGTGGTTTGTGGAAAGAACACACATGCAATGACTCTAGCTGTGGTTACTGAAAAGAACACACATGCAATCACACTGGTGGATCCATATGTGCTTTGCGGAAAGAACAGACATACAATGACTCTAGATGTGGTTAATGAAAAGAACAGACATGCAATGACAATGGTGGATCCATGTGTCGTTCATGAGAAGAACACACATCCAATGACACTGGTTTATCCTTATGTGGTTTGTGAGAAGAACACACATGCAATGACTCTAGTTGTGGTTCATGAAAAGAACACACATGCAATGACACTTGTGGATCCATACGGGGTTTCTGAAAAGAACAGACATGCAATGACTCTGGGTGTAGTTAATGAAAAGAACACACATCCAATGACACTGGTGGATCCATATGTGGTTTGTGAAAAGAATAGACATGCAATCACACTGGTGGATCCATGTGTGGTTTGTGAAAAGAACAGACATGCAATGACACTAGTGGATCCATGTGTGGTTTGTGAGAAAAACACACATCCAATGACACTAGTGGATCCTTATGTGGTTTGTGAAAAGAACAGACATGCAATGACTCTGGGTGTTGTTCATGAAAAGAACACCCATCCATTGACACTGGGTGTGGTTCACGAAAAGAACACACATGCAATGACACTGGGTGTGGTTAATCAAAAGAACAGACATGCAATGACACTAGTGGATCCATGTGTGGTTTGTGAGAAGAACACACATGCAATGACTCTGGCTGTGGTTCATGAAAATAACACACATCCAATGACTCTAGTTGTGGTTTGTGAAATGAACACACATCCAATGACACTAGTGGATGCATATATGGTTTGTGGAAAGAACAGACATGCAATGACTCTAGCTGTGGTTTGTGAAAAGAACATACATGCAATGATGCTGGTGGATCCATGTGTGGTTTGTCAGAAGAACACACATGCAATGACTCTGGCTGTGGTTAATGAAAAGAGAACACATACAATGACACTGGTGTATCCTTATGTGGTTTGTGAAAAGAACACACATGCAATGACTCTGGGTGTGGTTCATGAAAAGAACACACATCCAATGACACTGGTGGATCCATCTGTGGTTTGTGGAAATAACAGACATGCAATAACACAGGTGTGGTTCATGAAAAGAACACACATCCAATGACACTAGTGGATCCATGTGTGGTTTGTGGAAATAACAGACATGCAATGACATTGGGTGTGGTTCATGAAAAGTACACACATCCAATGACACCGGTGTATCCTTATGTGGTTTGCAAGAATAACAGACATGCAATGACACTGGGTGTGGTTCATGAAAAGAACAGACATGCAATGACATTGGTGGATTGTTATGTGGTTTGTGAAAAGAACACACATGCAATGGCTCTAGATGTGGTTCATTAAAATAACAAACATCTAATGACACTGGTGGATCCATATGTGGTTTGTGGAAAGAATACACATGCAATGACTCTAGTTGTGGTTACTGAAAAGAACACACATGCAATCACACTGGTGGATCCATATGTGCTTTGCGGAAAGAACAGACATACAATGACTCTAGATGTGGTTAATGAAAAGAACAGACATGCAATGACAATGGTGGATCCATGTGTGGTTCATGAGAAGAACACACATCCAATGACACTGGTGTATCCTTATGTGGTTTGTGAGAAGAACACACATGCAATGACTCTAGTTGTGGTTCATGAAAAGAACACACATGCAATGACACTTGTGGATCCATGCGGGGTTTCTGAAAAGAACAGACATGCAATGACTCTGGGTGTAGTTCATGAAAAGAACACACATCCAATGACACTGGTGGATCCATATGTGGTTTGTGAAAAGAACTGACATGCAATCACACTGGTGGATCCATGTGTGGTTTGTGAAAAGAACAGACATGCAATGACACTAGTGGATCCATGTGTGGTTTGTGAGAAAAACACACATCCAATGACACTAGTGGATCCTTATGTGGTTTGTGAAAAGAACAGACATGCAATGACTCTGGGTGTTGTTCATGAAAAGAACACACATCCATTGACACTGGGTGTGGTTTATGAAAAGAACACACATGCAATGACACTGGGTGTGGTTAATCAAAAGAACAGACATGCAATGACACTAGTGGATCCATGTGTGGTTTGTGAGAAGAACACACATGCAATGACTCTGGCTGTGGTTCATGAAAATAACACACATCCAATGACTCTAGTTGTGGTTTGTGAAATGAACACACATCCAATGACACTAGTGGATGCATATATGGTTTGTGGAAAGAACAGACATGCAATGACTCTAGCTGTGGTTTGTGAAAAGAACATACATGCAATGATGCTGGTGGATCCATGTGTGGTTTGTCAGAAGAACACACATGCAATGACTCTAGCTGTGGTTCATGAAAAGAGAACACATACAATGACACTGGTGTATCCTTATGTGGTTTGTGAAAAGAACACACATGCAATGACTCTGGGTGTGGTTCATGAAAAGAACACACATCCAATGACACTGGTGGATCCATCTGTGGTTTGTGGAAATAACAGACATGCAATGACACAGGTGTGGTTCATGAAAAGAACACACATCCAATGACACTAGTGGATCCATATGTGGTTTGTGGAAATAACAGACATGCAATGACATTGGGTGTGGTTCATGAAAAGAACACACATCCAATGACACTGGTGTATCCTTATGTGGTTTGCGAGAATAACAGACATGCAATGACACTGGGTGTGGTTCATGAAAAGAACAGACATGCAATGACATTAGTGGATCGTTATGTGGTTTGTGAAAAGAACACACATGCAATGACTCTAGATGTGGTTCATTAAAATAACAAACATCTAATGACACTGGTGGATCCATATGTGGTTTGTGGAAAGAACACACATGCAATGACTCTAGCTGTGGTTAATGAAAAGAACACACATGCAATCACACTGGTGGATCCATATGTGCTTTGCGGAAAGAACAGACATACAATGACTCTAGATGTGGTTAATGAAAAGAACAGACATGCAATGACAATGGTGGATCCATGTGTGGTTCATGAGAAGAACACACATGCAATGACACTGGTGTATCCTTATGTGGTTTGTGAGAAGAACACACATGCAATGACTCTAGTTGTGGTTCATGAAAAGAACACACATGCAATGACACTTGTGGATCCATGCGTGGTTTCTGAAAAGAACAGACATGCAATGACTCTGGGTGTGGTTCATGAAAAGAACACACATCCAATGACACTGGTGGATCCATATGTGGTTTGTGAAAAGAACAGACATGGAATCACACTGGTGGATCCATGTGTGGTTTGTGAAAAGAACAGACATGCAATGACACTAGTGGATCCATGTGTGGTTTGTGAAAAGAACACACATCAAATGACACTAGTGGATCCTTATGTGGTTTGTGAAAAGAACAGACATGCAATGACTCTGGGTGTTGTTCATGAAAAGAACACACATCCATTGACACTGGGTCTGGTTCATGAAAAGAACACACATGCAATGACACTGGGTGTGGTTAATCAAAAGAACAGACATGCAATGACACTGGTGGATCTATGTGTGGTTTGTGAGAAGAACACACATGCAATGACTCTAGCTTTTGTTCATGAAAAGAACACACATCCAATAACTCTAGTTGTGGTTTGTGAAAAGAACACACATCCAATGAGACTGGTGGATCCATATATGGTTTGTGGAAAGAACAGACATGCAATGACTCTAGCTATGGTTTGTGAAAAGAACATACATGCAATGACACTCGTGGATCCATGTGTGGTTTGTCAGAAGAACACACATGCAATGACTCTGGCTGTGGTTCATGAAAAGAGAACACATACAATGACACTGGTGTATCCTTATGTGGTTTGAGTAAAGAACACACATGCAATGACTCTGGGTGTGGTTCGTGAAAAGAACACACATCCAATGACACTGGTGGATCCATCTGTGGTTTGTGGAAATAACAGACATGCAATGACACATGTGTGGTTCATGAAAAGAACACACATCCAATGACACTAGTGGATCCATAGGTGGTTTGTGGAAATAACAGACATGCAATGACATTGGGTGTGGTTCATGAAAAGAACACACATCCAATGACACTGGTGTATCCTTATGTGGTTTGCGAGAATAACAGACATGCAATGACACTAGGTGTGGTTCATGAAAAGAACAGACATGCAATGACACTGGTGGATCGTTATGTGGTTTGTGAAAAGAACACACATGCAATGACTCTAGATGTGGTTCATTAAAATAACAAACATCTAATGACACTGGTGGATCCATATGTGGTTTGTGGAAAGAACACACATGCAATGAATCTAGCTGTGGTTAATGAAAAGAACACACATGCAATCACACTGGTGGATCCATATGTGCTTTGCGGAAAGAACAGACATACAATGACTCTAGGTGTGGTTAATGAAAAGAATAGACATGCAATGACAATGGTGGATCCATGTGTGGTTCATGAGAAGAACACACATGCAATGACACTGGTGTATCCTTATGTGGTTTGTGAGAAGAACACACATGCAATGACTCTAGTTGTGGTTCATGAAAAGAACACACATGCAATGACACTTGTGGATCCATGCGTAGTTTCTGAAAAGAACAGACATGCAATGACTCTGGGTGTGGTTCATGAAAATAACACACATCCAATGACACCGGTGGATCCATATGTGGTTTGTGAAAAGAACAGACATGGAATCACACTGGTGGATCCATGTGTGGTTTGTGAAAAGAACAGACATGCAATGACACTAGTGGATCCATGTGTGGTTTGTGAAAAGAACACACATCCAATGACACTAGTGGATCCTTATGTGGTTTCTGAAAAGAAAAGACATGCAATGACTCTGGGTGTTGTTCATGAAAAGAACACACATCCATTGACACTGGGTCTAGTTCATGAAAAGCACACACATGCAATGACACTGGGTGTGGTTAATCAAAAGAACAGACATGCAATGAGACTGGTGGATCTATGTGTGGTTTGTGAGAAGAACACACATGCAATGACTCTAGCTGTGGTTCATGAAAAGAACACACATCCAATAACTCTAGTTGTGGTTTGTGAAAAGAACACACATCCAATGACACTGGTGGATCCATATATGGTTTGTGGAAAGAACAGACATGCAATGACTCTAGCTATGGTTTGTGAAAAGAACATACATGCAATGACACTCGTGGATCCATGTGTGGTCTGTCAGAAGAACACACATGCAATGACTTTGGCTGTGGTTCATGAAAAGAAAACACATACAATGACACTGGTGTATCCTTATGTGGTTTGTGAAAAGAACACACATGCAATGACTCTGGGTGTTGTTCATGAAAAGAACACACATCCAATGACATTGGTGGATCCATGTGTGGTTTGTGGAAATAACATACATGCAATGACACTGGTGTGGTTCATGAAAAGAACACACATCCAATGACACTGGTGGATCCATATGTGGTTTATGGAAATAACAGACATGCAATGAAACTAGGTGTGGTTAATGAAAAGAACACACATCCAATGACACTGGTGGGTCCATGTGTGGTTTGTGGAAATAACAGACATGCAATGACACAGGTGGATCCATGTGTGGTTTGTGGAAATAACAAACATGCAATGACACTAGTGTGGTTCATGAAAAGAACACACATCCAATGACACTGGTGGATCCATATGTAGTTTGTGGAAATAACAGACATGCAATGACACTGGGTGTGGTTCATGAAAAGAACACACATCCAATGACACTGGTGGATCCATATGTGGTTTGTGGAAATAACAGACATGCAATGACACTGGGTGTGGTTCATGAAAAGAACACACATCCAATGACACTGGTGGATCGTTATGTAGTTTGTGAAAAGAACACACATGCAATGACTCTAATTGTGGTTCATTAAAATAACAAACATCTAATGACACTGGTGGATCCATATGTGGTTTGTGGAAAGAACAGACATACAATGACTCTAGATGTGGTTAATGAAAAGAACACACATGCAATCACAGTGGTGGATCCATATGTGCTTTGCGGAAAGAACAGACATACAATGACTCTAGCTGTGGTTAATGAAAAGAACAGACATGCAATGACAATGGTGGATCCATGTGTGGTTCATAAGAAGAACACACATGCACTGACACTAGTGTATCCTTATGTGGTTTGTGAGAAGAACACACATGCAATGACTCTAGTTGTGGTTCATCCAAATAACACACATGCAATGACATTGCTGGATCCATGAGTGGTTTCTGAAAAGAATAGACATGCAATGACTCTGGGTGTGGTTCATGAAAAGAACACACATCCAATGACACCGGTGGATCCATATGTGGTTTGTGAAAAGAATAGACATGCAATCAAACTGGTGGATCCATGTGTGGTTTGTGAAAAGAACAGACATGCAATGACACTAGTGGATCCATGTGTGGTTTGTGAGGAGAACCCACATCCAATGACACTAGTGTATCCTTATGTGGTTTGTGAAAAGAACAGACATGCAATGACTCTGGGTGTTGTTCATGAAAAAAACACACACCCATCGACATTGGGTGTGGTTCATGAAAAGAACACACATGCAATGACACTGGGTGTGGTTTATCAAAAGAATAGACATGCAATGACACTAGTGGATCCATGTGTGGTTTGTGAGAAGAACACACATGCAATGACACTAGGTGTGGTTCATGAAAAGAACAGACATGCAATGACACTGGTGGATCCATATGTGGTTTGTGAGGAGAATAGACATGAAAATACTCTGGGTGTGGTTCATGAAAAGAACACACATCCAATGACACTGGTGTATCCTTATGTGGTTTATGAGAAGAACAGACATGCAATGACTCTAGCTGTGGTTCATGAAAAGAACAGACATGCAATGACACTGGTGGATCCATGTGTGGTTTGTGAGAAGAACAGACATGCAATGACTCTGGTTGTGGTTCATGAAAAGAACACACATCCAATGACACTGGTGCATCCATATGTGGTTTGTGGAAAGAACAGACATGCAATGACTCTAGCTGTGGTTTATGAAAAGAAAACACATGCAATGATACTGGGTGTGGTTCATGAAAATAACACACATGCAATAACATTAGTGGATCCATGTGTGGTTTGTGGAAAGAACAGACATGCAATGACTCTGGTTGTGGTTCATGAAAAGAACACACATCCAATGACACTGGTGGATCCAGGTGTGGTTTGTGGAAAGAACATACATGAAATACCTCTAGCTATGGTTCATGAAAAGAACAGACATGCAATGACACTGGTGGATCCATGTGTGGTTTACGGGAAGAATAGACATGCAATAACTCTGGCTGTGGTTCATGAAAAGAAAACACATGCAATGACACTGGTGGATCCATATGTGGTTTGTGAGAAGAATAGACATGCAATGACTCTAGCTGTGGTTCATGAAAATAACAGAGATGCAATGACACTGGTGGATCCATGTGTGGTTTGTGAGAAGAACAGACATGCAATGACTCTGGTTGTGGTTCATGAAAAGAACACACATCCAATGACACTAGTGGATCCATATGTGGTTTGTGGAAAGAACCGACATGCAATGACTCTAGCTGTGGTTTACGAAAAGAAAACACATGCAATGACACTTGGTGTGGTTCATGAAAAGAACACACATGCAATGACATTAGTGGATCCATGTGTGGTTTGTGGAAAGAACAGACATGCAATGACTCTGGTTGTGGTTCATGAAAAGAACACACATCCAATGACACTGGTGGATCCAGGTGTGGTTTGTGGAAGGAACAGACATGAAATACCTCTAGCTATGGTTCATGGAAAGAACAGACATGAAATGACACTGGTGGATCCATGTGTGGTTTGCGGGAAGAATATACATGCAATGACTCTGGCTTTGGTTCATGAAAAGAAAACACATGCAATGACACTGGTGGATCCATATGTGGTTTGTGAGAAGAATAGACATGCAATGACTCTAGGTGTGGTTCATGAAAAGAACACACATCCAATGACACTGGTGTATCCTTATGTGGTTTGTGAGAAGAACAGACATGCAATGACTCTAGTTCTAGTTCATGAAAAGAACAGACATCCAATGACACTGGTGGATCCATGTGTGGTTTGTGAGAAGCACAGACATGCAATGACTCTATCTGTGGTTCATGAAAAGAACACACATCCAATGACACTGGTGGATCCATATGTGGTTTATGGAAAGAACAGACATGCAATGACTCTAGCTGTGGTTCATGAAAAGAACAGATATGCAATGACACTGGTGGATCCATGTGTGGTTTGTGGGAAGAACAGACATGTAATGACTCTAGCTGTGGTTTATGAAAATAAAACACATGCAATGACATTGGTGGATCCATGCGTGGTTTCTGAAAAGAATAGACATGCAATAACTCTGGGTGTGGTTCATGAAAAGAACACACATCCAATGACACCGGTGGATCCATATGTGGTTTGTGAAAAGAACAGACATGTAATCAAACTGGTGGATCCATGTGTGGTTTGTGAAAAGAATAGACATGCAATGACACTAGTGGATCCATCTGTGGTTTGTGAGAAGAACCCACATCCAATGACACTAGTGGATCCTTATGTGGTTTGTGAAAAGAACAGACTTGCAATGACTCTGGGTGTTTTTCATGAAAAGACACACATCCATTGACATTGGGTGTGGTTCATGAAAAGAACACACATGCAATGACACTGGGTGTGGTTTATCAAAAGAATAGACATGCAATGACACTGGTGGATCCATGTGTGGTTTGAGAGAAGAACACACATGCAATGACACTGGGTGTGGTTCATGAAAAGAACAGACATGCAATGACACTAGTGGATCCATGTGTGGTTTGTGAGGAGAACCCACATCCAATGACACTAGTGTATCCTTATGTGGTTTGTGAAAAGAACAGACATGCAATGACTCTGGGTGTTGTTCATGAAAAAACACACACCCATCGACATTGGGTGTGGTTCATGAAAAGAACACACATGCAATGACACTGGGTGTGGTTTATCAAAAGAATAGACATGCAATGACACTAGTGGATCCATGTGTGGTTTGCGAGAAGAACACACATGCACTGACACTAGGTGTGGTTCATGAAAAGACATGCAATGACACTGGTGGATCCATATGTGGTTTGTGAGGAGAATAGACATGAAAATACTGGGTGTGGTTCATGAAAGAACACACATACAATGACACTGTTGTATCATTATGAGGTTTGAGAGAAGAACAGACATGCAATGACTCTAGCTGTGGTTCATGAAAAGAACAGACATGCAATGACACTGGTGGATCCATGTGTGGTTTGTGAGAAGAACAGATATGTAATGACTCTGGTTGTGGTTCATGAAAAGAACACACATCCAATGACACTGGTGGATCCATATGTGGTTTGTGGAAAGAACAGACATGCAATGACTCTAGCTATGGTTTATGAAAAGAAAACACATGCAATGATACTGGGTGTGGTTCATGAAAATAACACACATGCAATAACATTAGTGGATCCATGTGTGGTTTGTGGAAAGAACAGACATGCAATGACTCTGGTTGTGGTTCATGAAAAGAACACACATCCAATGACACTGGTGGATCCAGGTGTGGTTTGTGGAAAGAACAGACATGAAATACCTCCAGCTATGGTTCATGAAAAGAACACACATGCAATAACACTGGTGGATCCATGTGTGGTTTACGGGAAGAATAGACATGCAATAACTCTGGCTGTGGTTCATGAAAAGAAAACACATGCAATGACACTGGTGGATCCATATGTGGTTTGTGAGAAGAATAGACATGCAATGACTCTAGCTGTGGTTCATGAAAATAACAGAGATGCTATGACACTGGTGGATCCATGTGTGGTTTGTGAGAAGAACAAACATGCAATGACTCTGGTTGTGGTTCATGAAAAGAACACACATCCAATGACATTGGGTGTGGTTCATGAAAAGAACACACATGCAATGACACTGGGTGTGGTTTATCAAAAGAATAGACATGCAATGACACTGGTGGATCCATGTGTGGTTTGAGAGAAGAACACACATGCAATGACACTGGGTGTGGTTCATGAAAAGAATAGACATGCAATGACACTCGTGGATCCATATGTGGTTTGTGAGAAGAATAGACATGCAATGACTCTGGGTGTGGTTCATGAAAAGAACATACATCCAATGACACTGGTGTATCCTTATGTGGTTTGCGAGAATAATGACATGCAATGACTCTAGCTGTGGTTCATGTAAATATGACATGCAATGACACTGGTGGATCCATGTGTGGTTTGTGAGAAGAACAGACATGCAATGACTCTGGTTGTGGTTCATGAAAAGAACACACATCCAATGACACTAGTGGATCCATATGTGGTTTGTGGAAAGAACAGACATGCAATGACTCTAGCTGTGGTTTATGAAAAGAAAACACATTCAATGACACTGGGTGTGGTTCATGAAAAGAACACACATGCAATGACATTAGTGGATCTATGTGTGGTTTGTGGAAAGAACAGACATGCAATCAAACTGGTGGATCCATGTGTGGTTTGTGAAAAGAACAGACATGCAATGACACTAGTGGATCCATCTGTGGTTTGTGAGAAGAACCCACATCCAATGACACTAGTGGATCCTTATGTGGTTTGTGAAAAGAACAGACTTGCAATGACTCTTGGTGTTTTTCATGAAAAGACACACATCCATTGACATTGGGTGTGGTTCATGAAAAGAACACACATGCAATGACACTGGGTGTGGTTTATCAAAAGAATAGACATGCAATGACACTGGTGGATCCATGTGTGGTTTGAGAGAAGAACACACATGCAATGACACTGGGTGTGGTTCATGAAAAGAACAGACATGCAATGACACTAGTGGATCCATGTGTGGTTTGTGAGGAGAACCCACATCCAATGACACTAGTGTATCCTTATGTGGTTTGTGAAAGAAATGTACATGCAATGACTCTGGGTGTTGTTCATGAAAAAACACACACCCATCGACATTGGGTGTGGTTCATGAAAAGAACACACATGCAATGACACTGGGTGTGGTTTATCAAAAGAATAGACATGCAATGACACTAGTGGATCCATGTGTGGTTTGCGAGAAGAACACACATGCAATGACACTAGGTGTGGTTCATGAAAAGAACAGACATGCAATGACACTGGTGGATCCATATGTGGTTTGTGAGGAGAATAGACATGAAAATACTCTGGGTGTGGTTCATGAAAAGAACACACATCCAATGACACTGGTGTATCCTTATGTGGTTTGTGAGAAGAACAGACATGCAATGACTCTAGCTGTGGTTCATGAAAAGAACAGACATGCAATGACACTGGTGGATCCATGTGTGGTTTGTGAGAAGAACAGATATGTAATGACTCTGGTTGTGGTTCATGAAAAGAACACACATCCAATGACACTGGTGGATCCATATGTGGTTTGTGGAAAGAACAGACATGCAATGACTCTAGCTATGGTTTATGAAAAGAAAACACATGCAATGATACTGGGTGTGGTTCATGAAAATAACACACATGCAATAACATTAGTGGATCCATGTGTGGTTTGTGGAAAGAACAGACATGCAATGACTCTGGTTGTGGTTCATGAAAAGAACACACATCCAATGACACTGGTGGATCCAGGTGTGGTTTGTGGAAAGAACAGACATGAAATACCTCCAGCTATGGTTCATGAAAAGAACACACATGCAATAACACTGGTGGATCCATGTGTGGTTTACGGGAAGAATAGACATGCAATAACTCTGGCTGTGGTTCATGAAAAGAAAACACATGCAATGACACTGGTGGATCCATATGTGGTTTGTGAGAAGAATAGACATGCAATGACTCTAGCTGTGGTTCATGAAAATAACAGAGATGCTATGACACTGGTGGATCCATGTGTGGTTTGTGAGAAGAACAAACATGCAATGACTCTGGTTGTGGTTCATGAAAAGAACACACATCCAATGACATTGGGTGTGGTTCATGAAAAGAACACACATGCAATGACACTGGGTGTGGTTTATCAAAAGAATAGACATGCAATGACACTGGTGGATCCATGTGTGGTTTGAGAGAAGAACACACATGCAATGACACTGGGTGTGGTTCATGAAAAGAATAGACATGCAATGACACTCGTGGATCCATATGTGGTTTGTGAGAAGAATAGACATGCAATGACTCTGGGTGTGGTTCATGAAAAGAACATACATCCAATGACACTGGTGTATCCTTATGTGGTTTGCGAGAATAACAGACATGCAATGACTCTAGCTGTGGTTCATGTAAATAACAGACATGCAATGACACTGGTGGATCCATGTGTGGTTTGTGAGAAGAACAGACATGCAATGACTCTGGTTGTGGTTCATGAAAAGAACACACATCCAATGACACTAGTGGATCCATATGTGGTTTGTGGAAAGAACAGACATGCAATGACTCTAGCTGTGGTTTATGAAAAGAAAACACATTCAAGGACACTGGGTGTGGTTCATGACAAGAACACACATGCAATGACATTAGTGGATCTATGTGTGGTTTGTGGAAAGAACAGACATGCAATCAAACTGGTGGATCCATGTGTGGTTTGTGAAAAGAACAGACATGCAATGACACTAGTGGATCCATCTGTGGTTTGTGAGAAGAACCCACATCCAATGACACTAGTGGATCCTTATGTGGTTTGTGAAAAGAACAGACTTGCAATGACTCTTGGTGTTTTTCATGAAAAGACACACATCCATTGACATTGGGTGTGGTTCATGAAAAGAACACACATGCAATGACACTGGGTGTGGTTTATCAAAAGAATAGACATGCAATGACACTGGTGGATCCATGTGTGGTTTGAGAGAAGAACACACATGCAATGACACTGGTGGATCCATGTGTGGTTTGTGAGAAGAACAGACATGCAATGACTCTAGTTGTGGTTCATGAAAAGAACACACATCCAATGACACTAGTGGATCCATATGTGGTTTGTGGAAAGAACAGACATGCAATGACTCTAGCTGTGGTTTATGAAAAGAAAACACATGCAATGACACTGGGTGTGGTTCATGAGAAGAACACACATGCAATGACACTGGTGTATCCTTATGTGGTTTGTGAGAAGAACACACATGCAATGACACTTGTGGATCCATGCGTGGTTTCTGAAAAGAACAGACATGCAATGACTCTGGGTATGGTTCATGAAAAGAACACACATCCAATGACACCAGTGGATCCATATGTGGTTTGTGAAAAGAACAGACATGGAATCACACTAGTGGATCCATGTGTGGTTTGTGAAAAGAACAGACATGCAATGACACTAGTGGATCCTTATGTGGTTTGTGAAAAGAACAGAAATGCAATGACTCTGGGTGTTTTTCATGAAAAGAACACACATCCATTGACACTGGGTGTGGTTCATGAAAAGAACACACATGCAATGACACTGGGTGTGGTTAATCAAAAGAACAGACATGCAATGACACTACTGGATCTATGTGTGGTTTGTGAGAAGAACACACATGCAATGACTCTTGCTGTGGTTCATGAAAAGAACACACATCCAATAACTCTAGTTGTGGTTTGTGAAAAGAACACACATCCAATGACACTGGTGGATCCATATATGGTTTGTGGAAAGAACAAACATGCAATGACTCTAGCTATGGTTTGTGAAAAGAACATACATGTAATGACACTCGTGGATCCATGTGTGGTTTGTCAGAAGAACACACATGCAATGACTTTGGTTGTGGTTCATGAAAAGAAAACGCATACAATGACACTGGTGTATCCTTATGTGGTTTGTGAAAAGAACACACATGCAATGACTCTGGGTGTGGTTCATGAAAAGAACACACATCCAATGACACTGGTGGATCCATGTATGGTTTGTGGAAATAACATACATGCAATGACACTGGTGTGGTTCATGAAAAGAACACACATCTAATGACACTGGTGGATCCATATGTGGTTTATGGAAATAACAGACATGCAATGAAACTGGGTGTGGTTCATGAAAAGAACACACATCCATTGACACTGGTGGGTCCATGTGTGGTGTGTGGAAATAACATACATGCAATGACACTGGTGGATCCATGTGTGGTTTGTGGAAATAATAAACATGCAATGACACTAGTGTGGTTCATGAAAAAAACACGCATCCAATGACACTGGTGGATCCATATGTGGTTTGTGGAAATAATAGACATGCAATGACACTGGGTGTGGTTCATGAAAAGAACACACATCCAACGACACTCGTGGATCCATATGTGGTTTGTGGAAATAACAGACATGCAATGACACTGGGTGTGGTTCATGAAAAGAACACACATCCAACGACACTGGTGGATCCATATGTGGTTTGTGGAAATAACAGACATGCAATGACACTGGGTGTGGTTCATGAAAAGAACACACATCCAATGACACTGGTGGATCGTTATGTAGTTTGTGAAAAGAACACACATGCAATGACTCTAATTGTGGTTCATTAAAATAACAAACATCTAATGACACTGGTGGATCCATATGTGGTTTGTGGAAAGAACAGACATGCAATGACTCTAGCTGTGGTTAATGAAAAGAACACACATGCAATCACAGTGGTGGATCCATATGTGCTTTGCGGAAAGAACAGACATACAATGAATCTAGCTGTGGTTAATGAAAAGAACAGACAAGCAATGACAATGGTGAATCCATGTGTGGTTCATAAGAAGAACACACATGCAATGACACTGGTGTATCCTTATGTGGTTTGTGAGAAGAACACACATGCAATGACTCTAGTTGTGGTTCATGAAAATAACACACATGCAATGACATTGGTGGATCCATGAGTGGTTTCTGAAAAGAATAGACATGCAATGACTCTGGGTGTGGTTCATGAAAAGAACACACATCCAATGACACCGGTGGATCCATATGTGGTTTGTGAAAATAATAGACATGCAATCAAACTGGTGGATCCATGTGTGGTTTGTGAAAAGAACAGACATGCAATGACACTAGTGGATCCATGTGTGGTTTGTGAGGAGAACCCACATCCAATGACACTAGTGTATCCTTATGTGGTTTGTGAAAAGAACAGACATGCAATGACTCTGGGTGTTATTCATGAAAAAAAAACACACCCATCGACATTGGGTGTGGTTCATGAAAAGAACACACATGCAATGACAATGGGTGTGGTTTATCAAAAGAATAGACATGCAATGACACTGGTGGATCCATGTGTGGTTTGTGAGAAGAACACACATGCAATGACACTAGGTGTGGTTCATGAAAAGAACAGACATGCAATGACACTGGAGGATCCATATGTGGTTTGTGAGGAGAATAGACATGAAAATAATCTGGGTGTGGTTCATGAAAAGAACACACATCCAATGACACTGGTGTATCCTTATGTGGTTTGTGAGAAGAACAGACATGCAATGACTCTAGCTGTGGTTCATGAAAAGAACAAACATGCAATGACACTGGTGGATCCATGTGTGGTTTGTGAGAAGAACAGACATGCAATGACTCTGGTTGTGGTTCATGAAAAGAACACACATCCAATGACACTGGTGGATCCATATGTGGTTTGTGGAAAGAACAGACATGCAATGACTCTAGCTGTGGTTTATGAAAAGAAAACACATGCAATGATACTGGGTGTGGTTCATGAAAATAACACACATGCAATAACATGTGTGGATCCATGTGTGGTTTGTGGAAAGAACAGACATGCAATGACTCTGGTTGTGGTTCATGAAAAGAACACACATCCAATGACACTGGTGGATCCAGGTGTGGTTTGTGGAAAGAACAGACATGAAATACCTCTAGCTATGGTTCATGAAAAGAACAGACATTCAATGACACTGGTGGATCCATGTGTGGTTTACGGGAAGAATAGACATGCAATGACTCTGGCTGTGGTTCATGAAAAGAAAACACATGCAATGACACTGGTGGATCCATATGTGGTTTGTGAGAAGAATAGACATGCAATGACTCTAGCTGTGGTTCATGGAAAGAACAGACATGCAATGACACTGGTGGATCCATGTGTGGTTTGTGAGAAGAACATACATGCAATGACTCTGGTTGTGGTTCATGAAAAGAACACACATCCAATGACACTGGTGGATCCATATGTGGTTTGGGGAAAGAACCGACATGCAATGACTCTAGCTGTGGTTTACGAAAAGAAAACACATGCAATGACACTTGGTGTGGTTCATGAAAAGAACACACATGCAATGACATTAGTGGATCCATGTGTGGTTTGTGGAAAGAACAGACATGCAATGACTCTGGTTGTGGTTCATGAAAAGAACACACATCCAATAACACTGGTGGATCCAGGTGTGGTTTGTGGAAAGAACAGACATGAAATACCTCTAGCTATGTGTAACTACCTCGGTGAATTACACTCCTAGTTACAAGCCTGGATGAACAAAAATGGTTGAAATAGTACGGTGGGGCCCAAATGCCACTCACAGGTAGACCTTTCGGCCGTCCCAACCATTTCCAATCATCGGGACAAGAACGGGCGGCGTAATCGGCAGGCGAAGGGATCAACTACATACACAAATGAGTATGTATGCAAGCCACCATACAACAGTACATCAGAGCCATTCCATCTAAAAAGAAAGGAAATATAGCAACGCCATACGGCAAGATCCAAACATCCTAGATAGATATAATAGTTTAGGATATCTCCTCATACATCAAACAACCGAGTATCAAGCGGAAGCGGAAGACAAAATACGAGTATGGATAAGAAGCAAATCGGCATAAGATGCCCCATGAATAAGCAAATCCCGCCCACAGATCTCACGGATCCCCGTTCCCGGAATCTCTACACCGAATGATCGTTGCCCACATCGACCGTCTCCTCCACCCAGTATCCATCTTGCGAGTGTACCTGTTCATCTGAACCAATAATTTATCGTGTGAGACCCTAGGGGTACTCAGCAAGTCTTTATGCCTCTAAAGGGGACACAACCTGGAGTGACGCAATTGCAGCAAAATATAAACCCTAGCAATTCTATAGATACTCGCTAACCATCCACCTAACCAGAGATAGACGGATGTCCGTGAATTAATAACAACAGTTATAACGGTAATAATGGTAATATCCACAGATCCATCCTCCTCCTCGCTTACCGACGAGGAAGCGGACGAACAACCCCCCATCCGTTGGCAGTTTTATTAACATTCCATGAGTGTTGTACTATTTACTAGTTAGGTACCTAGTCTAGTCAAATTAGAAGCGGTACTTTAGTTATGCTTGTCTATGATCGAGAAACTATGCTCCAAGTCGTCCATAACCGCGGACACGGCTTTCAGAAAGTTTTACCCTGTAGGGGTGCACAAATAGCAACACACACTCGATATGCCTCGGAAAAACCAATTCAAAACCCAACGAGGCAGTCACGACAAAGCAATTACAGGATTCAGAAATATTTCAGGGGGCCACCCCATTAAGCTACCCATAGCGAAGTTAAATGACTCGAGGCGGCCTCAAGGTTTAAGCGTCAATGGCTGTGAACGACCGGGAACCCGAAAATGTGAATGGGCTTGTCGACACCGCGAAAACACTCCGCTTTCCTAACAATGCGATTAATGCAAGACCTCGCACAATTTAAATAAAGCATAAAGCATGGCATAAGTACAGGATAGTAAATAAAACTTCAAACTAGTTTGTGGCCCCAAGAAATAAGAATGAATCAAGCTCGCTCGGGGGTTCATAAGCCTCCGGATGTGGATAGCACGAATATTCAAGGCAGGAATCAAGTACTGGGTCCTCGGACACAAGTGAGCATAAAAACCAAATAACAGATATTGCTCACCGATGCCACTTTCATTAGTTATCCCATTACTACTCAGATTAAGTTGTATAGGTACCTCGTTATCCATCAGACACTCACATACCCTACACATGCTGTCCTACGACTCGCATGGCTCAAACAACTCCTGTAGTAATGGCCCATGGGATGGAGGAACAAGCTTCGGTGGGGTTCAAAAGTAAAGGCTATGCAATACTTGGGATTCAGTTTAATGCAATCGCGACTCAATGATGCAAGAATAAGATAGAGGCAATAGGTACTATATGTATGCAAGCATGTGGTAGTGCTTGCCTGGCAGCTCAGTTGAAGCAATGGATGGATTTGGGTAGTGCTCCTGGTTCTCTTGGTATATCCCCTGCTCAGCGTCTATTCGAAGAAGAACCAAACAAACAAGGGCCAACATAAATAAAGTGCACAAGCATATGAATAAATGCGACAAGCAAACAATCATGCCATGATGAATGATGCCCAATTGCATGGTAATAAAGTAGCATGGCATGGGTGAGGTGTGAAGTACAAGATTAAATCATTTTTTTTAGTTTTGGCCACCTTTTAACCTCATATTAGTTGCTGTAAACAATATATTTATAGGATGCATGCTTCAAATCAACACATGGAATGCATAAACATAAATGTCTCGTCGAGCTAATCATTTTAGACATATTATTTGTTAAATTTGGAGTTATAAAACAAAAGTTATTAATGAATTAAGATAAAAGGGCATTTTATTGTAATTTAAATTAACTTGGAAGTTTAAGTGTTCAAAATATATTTTGAAGGCCATATTTGAATCCCTCACATTTTTCTGGTTTGAAAACATATATTATTTGTATTATTTGGGTTTGTATTTTAAAAGATAATTAAAAACAGAATTAAATTTGAATTTAATTTAATTTGAAAAAGATTTGAATTAAAAACAGATTACAGGAAAACTTTTGTCACTCGCTCTAATCTAGCCACAGCCAATGACCAGTGGGGCCATCTTGTTGAAACCTGTATGAAACCCTTACGCCACCTTGGTAGTGCTAGCCTTAGAGGCCGATGGGTGGGGTCGAGCACTTTCATGAGCCAGTTGCCAGCCAATGAGAAGGTGACGGTGGTGGCCAAAGCAAGTCTGGGTTGAGACCTGGAATGCTGTGGGGTTCTGCAAGATCTCTGGTGGCTGCTGGTGGACCACGAGGGAGCGCGGGTTGCAAAGAAAAAGGAACAGGGGGGTATGTGCAAACGCTTAGCCGAGCATGTTCCTCTTCTCCTCTGTGCCTGACAGATTGGTCTTGCGTCTGTCACCTTGTGAGGGGTTCAACACAGGACCTAGGGCTCATGTGTGGCGAGGCTTACGCAGTAAAGTGGGTTGGTGTCGGGAGGTAGGCGAAGCCTAGATGAGGGGCTCTGTGGAGGCCGAGGCGTCAGACGCCCAATGAACCCGGCGCTCAGCCAGCTCGAGAGGGGGTTGTCTAGGAGGTAGGTCAGCTCACCGCGAGTGTGTCGGTGGCGTTGGATCGGGTCGGCGAGCAGCAGGACGACGACGATGCAGAGGCCCAGCGAGCTAGGGTTTCGGGGTCGGCGTCGCGGGGTCCTTCGGCTCTGGTGCGTCTCCTCCTCGACGGCGGGTACAGGCGGCCTCCTAGGCGTCTCCTCGTTCTCCCAGGCTTCTTCTCGGGCGTGCTGCACGGCTGGATCGACTAGGCGTGGTGGAGGCCGACGGTGGCGACAATGGTGGGGGTAGACGGTGGTGGAGAGGGAGGAGAGAAGAGGGCGAGTCCTAGGGCACCTCGGCTAGATCTGGAGAGCCAGAGAGGAGATCCGAGAGGGGGATAAAGCAGAGAGAGGGGAGGGAGGAGCCGTGGGGAGCAGGTAGAGGAAAAAGGTGGCTCGGCCACTTTTCTTCCTCCTTCCTCACGTGCTCGACGGGGCAGGGCAGGGCAGGTGCATGGGGGCTTCCAGGTGGGACCAGAGGGCGAGGTCCAGGAGGCAGGGGCAGGCTCGGGCTAGGGGCCACAAGGCAGGGAGAGAGGAGAGGGAGATAGGGTAGGCTCGGGCTAGGGTTATGGGGGAGCCTCGGGTGAGCTAGGCTCGGGTAGGGTTTGGGCTTAGGTGGCTGGGGTGAGGTGGCCAGGGAGAGAGGGTGGCTGGTGGGGCCAGCTGGTAGAGAGAAGAGGGAGGCCAAGAGAGGGGGAAGGTGGTAGCTAGGGTTAGGGTTTTGGTTAGAAGGGGTGGTTATGGTGATGAAGGGTAGATGATATGAGTGGCACCTAGATAGAGGTTAAGAGAGAAGGGGGGGTGGTTTAGGGTTTTAGAAGATAGCATACTCCAAACTAGATCAAGCAAAAACATGTGGAAAGAGAGAGAGAAAAGATGAGGGAAGAGATGGTATGGTGAAGATGGGGTAGGTGATGGTCTAGGGATTAGAGAGAGATAGATGGAGTGGTCCTTTGACAAGATCAAGCATGAACAAGGCTAGCTCAAGCAAGATCTAAGCAAGGAAAGGAGAGGGATGTGATGATAGGGTTTAAGCTAGATTAACTTAGATCAAGCCAAAAGAAAGGATAGAGAAAGAGAGAGAGATAGATGATCCACTCAAGATTCAAATGAAACCCAAATACTAGAAAAGGTGGCACTTGCATGGCCCATGCAGAATATTTAATACCATGTTGATTATTGTGAAAACAATATTATTGCATGGCATTATTCATTTGCATTTCCAAAGGTGGAATAAAGCCAAGCAAAAGAAATGAAAGGATGCCCCATGTGGAGTAGTTGGAGATGGCCATGTGTGAATAAAATTGGGACTTGCTAGTGTGTATGTGCCACTAGGCATTTAATAAGCCCAAAAATATCCAAACATGAAAATAACCCCAACACCACACATATGGAAGCTAGCAAAAGGGTTCCACTCACAAGGCATGCAAAGGTGGCCATGTGGCTCTCATATATCAATGATGTGAAAACAACATGATGCTAAGATGAGAGCATGTAGAGAAAGAATTGGATCCATCCCAACCCACATGAGCTAGAAGTAAAACCAATAAATGCCAAGCTCAAATTTAGTTGGATGGTGGAATTATAAGATGGTGAAAGAAAGGTGGTGGAGTTAATAAAAGATATGCCCCCAACTCAACTTGGGCATTAAACAATATATCAAGAACCAAATACATTATCAAGAGGCAAATACAATTAACAATGCATATGAGAGAAGAACCAAAACAAAAGGGTTTTATATGATGCTCAAATGCAAGGAGGCATGATGACATGAGCATGATATAATGATGATGCAACATTTATATAGTTGAAGTAGCCATTATATTACTAGACCAAGTAGCATTACAATTGTTAGACAATTGGGATGCTACAACTCTCCCCCACTAAACAGGAATCTCGCCCCGAGATTCTAGGATGAAGACGAAGACACAAAGAGGGTAGGATACTTGGCACGGAGCTCATCTTCATGTTCCCCAAGTGGCTTCATCAACGGAATGGTGCGACCACTGCACCTTGCAGAACTTGATGGACTTGTTGCGAGTCCTTCTTTCTGCGACTTCAAGGATTTTTGTGGGGTGTTCTTGATAAGACAAGTCTTCTTGGAGATTGATAAGCTCATGATCCACGGTCCTGCCGGGATCCTTGAAGCACTTCTTGAGCTGAGAGATGTGGAAAACATCATGGACTTTGAGTTTTTCCGGGAGCTCAAGAGCATAAGCCACTTCTCCTCTTCTTCCACGAATTTTGAATGGACCGATGTATCTAGGAGCCAGCTTCCCTTTGATACCAAAACGGTGCGTGCCTCTCATGGGAGTGACACGAAGGTAAACGAGATCACCAGGGACATACTCCATGTCCGTGCTTCTGTCATAATTGCTCTTCTGGCGACTTTGAGCAATCCTCAGATTTTCAAGAATGATATGAACCTTCTCCTCCGCTTGAGTCACAATGTCAGGGCCAAACAAGATCCTTTCACCTGCACCCGACCAACCAATCGGAGTTCTGCATTTGCGACCATAGAGAGCCTCAAATGGTGCCATCTTCAGACTTTTCTGGAAGCTATTGTTGTAAGAGAACTCAGCATAAGGAAGACATTCTTCCCACTTCATGCCAAAAGAGATGACGCAAGCACGAAGCATATCCTCCAGAATCTGATTGATCCTTTCAACTTGTCCTTGCGACTGAGGGTGGTAAGCTGTGCTGAAGTTCAACTTTGTTCCCAAAGCATTTTGGAAACTCTCCCAGAACTTGGAAGTGAAGATGCTTCCACGGTCTGAACTGATCTCCAGAGGAACCCCATACAGAGAGACAATTCTGTTGATATAGAGCTCCGCTAACTGAATTGCAGAAATGGTTTCCTTGACGGGGAAGAAGTGAGCCACTTTAGAAAGCCTGTCAATGACAACAAAGATTGCATTGTTGCCCTTGTGCGACCTCGGAAAACCAGTGATGAAGTCCATCTCTACTTTCTCCCATTTCCATTCCGGGGGTTTCAACGGCTGTAGAAGACCGGAAGGTTTCTGATGGACAACTTTCATTCTGCGGCAGACATCACACTCCGAGACATACTTGGCACAATACCTTTTCAAACCAGGCCACCAATATTGTGTTTTCAAGTCCATGTACATCTTTGTGCTACCAGGGTGGATAGAAAGAACAGAATCATGCGCCTCCTTGAGAACTTGCTCTCTCAAACCCGGGTAGTTCGGAACAAACATCCGGTGTTCAAAGAAAAGCGTTCCTTGATCATCGACGTGGAAGGACTCATACTTCGGGAGCTGAAGCCTAGAGATGATCTTTTTGGTGTGCGGATCACCAAGCTGAGAAGAGCGAACCTTTTCTTCCAAGAGAGGAGTAGCCAGAAGGTTCCGAAGATACCCTTGTTCCACAATTTCAAGGTTGAGCTGATGGAATTCCTCGCACAAGAGAGGTTGTTGTTCTTCCATCATGAGGTTGTTGACATAAGCTTTGCGGCTGAGAGCATCTGCCATGACATTAGATTTGCCCGGAGTGTAGTTGATGGTCAAATCGAAGTCACTGATTGCTTCAATCCATCTCCTTTCCCGAAGGTTGAGATCAGGCTGAGTAAAGATATACTTCAGACTCTTGTGATCAGAAAAGATCTCACAACGGTTGCCAAGCAAGTAGTGCCTCCATACTTTCAAAGCAAAGACAACTGCTGCGAGCTCGAGGTCATGTGTAGGATAGTTGATCTCATGCGTCTTCAACTGTCGAGAGGCATAAGCAACAACTTGTTTTTCTTGCATAAGGACCGCACCCAATCCATGCAAAGAGGCGTCACAGAAGATCTGGAACGGCTTGGATGTATCCGGAGGAACCAAGACTGGTGTGGAAGTGAGCTTCTCTTTGAGTGTCTCAAAGCTTGCTTGACATGCAAGAGTCCAAAGGTATTTCTTGCCTTTCTTGAGGAGATCGGTAAGAGGCTTCGCTATCTTCGAGAAGTTCTGAACGAAGCGACGACAATAACTAGCCAAACCAAGGAAACTCCGCACTTCTTTGACATTAACAGGAGGAAGCCATTCAACAATTATCTTCACAGTTTCCGGATTGACTGCAATGCCCTTGGCAGAGATGACGTGACCAAGATAGGTTACTTGAGGCAGCCAAAACTCACACTTGGAGAACTTTGCATACAAGCGGTTCTCATGAAGCTTGCTTAGGACACACTGAAGGTGTTCTTCATGCTCTTCCTTTGACTTAGAATAGACTAGGATGTCATCCAGGTAGACCACAACGAACTTATCAAGATACTCCATGAAAACCGAGTTCATGAGCCTCGAGAAGGTGGCAGGTGCGTTGGTGAGACCGAAAGACATGACCGTGTACTCATACAGGCCATAGCGGGTGGTGAAAGCTGTTTTAGGAACATCTTCCTTGCAAATCTTGATTTGGTGATAACCACTTCTCAAGTCAAGCTTAGAGAATACCACAGCTCCAGCTAGCTGATCAAAGAGATCATTAATCCGCGGAAGGGGATACTTATTCTTGATGGTTTTAGCATTGAGAGCCCGATAGTCAACACAAAGTCTATCAGTCTGGTGTCGCTTCTTCACAAAGAGGGTTGGACTACCCCAAGATGAAGTACTATGTTGAATGAAACCCAACTTCTCTTGTTCATCAAGCTGACGTTTGAGTTCAGCCAACTCAGCAGGACCCATCTTATAAGGCCGCTTGGAGATAGGAGCGGTACCAGGTTCAAGCTCAATAACAAACTCAACCTCACGATCCGGAGGCATACCGCAACTCTTCGGGAAAGACATCCGGAACTCACAGACCATCGGAACACTCTGAATAGCTTCCATAGCATCAACATTCAGAGCCGCCAAAGAGAAAAGCTGGATAGCAGGAGTCAGACTTGGAGAATAGACTATATGGCCTTTAGGAATCTTCAGAGAAACCGAGCGTTCAGCACAATCAATCACAGCTGCATTTGCTGTCAACCAATCCATGCCCAAGATGACATCAATGTCGAATTGCCTGCAACAATCAAGGAAGCCGAGAACGAAGAGCCACCAATCTCAATTTGATTGCCATGGCTGACTTTAGAAGCTGCCATTGTTGCTCCAGGAGAAAGGACCATTAACCGCTTGAGGAGAGGATCCATAGCTAACTCATTCTCATTTGCAAACTTGTGAGACACAAAAGAATGCGATGCACCAGAATCAAACAAAACTCATACAGGGACTGAGTTAACGGATAGCATACCCATCACAACTCCAGGTGCATGCTCAGCTTGAGCGGCGTTGACATAGTTGGCACGAGCAATAGCAGACCCGGGCTTGGTGTTGATGTTGAGAGCCCGAGGTGGTGGTGCACGAACCAAAGGAGAGCTTGCCGCAGATCTTGGAGGTGGTGGAGGAAGAGCCTTGTTCTTCATCGGACAGTTCCAGCTTTGATGCCCAGAGTCTCCACACGTGTAACAAGCACCAGGTGGACGTGGAGCAACGTAGCTGGACTCCGCCAGCGCCTGTGGTAGTGGTGGTTGTAGCCCCTGGGAGCCGCAGTGAGGAAGTTTGGTGGCCTTGCCGCGTAGCTTGAAGGTCTTGGTGGAGCCGGGAGCGACGGTGGGGTGTTAGGAACCCAAACACGACGCTTAGAAGGAGCTGACATAGCTGAAGAGCATGCTGCATCACGGTTGTGTTTCTTTGACTCCTCAAACACTTGCCTACTTGCCTCTTCCTGCAGAGCTGTATGCTGGAGTTCCAGAAAAGACGCCGGCCTTGCATGTGTGATTGCATACTTGATCGATGCATTGGGCCCTTGCCTGAACCTCTTTTGCTTCTTCTTGTCATCCGAGATCTCATCGCCACCATAACGAGAAAGGTTCATGAAGTTCCTGATGTAGGTATTGACATTATCATTGCCCTGCTTGAGGTTGAGAAACACTTCCTTCATCCTCTCCATGACAATTTCTCGATGATATCGCTCTTTGAAAGCTACAAAGGAACTGTCCCCAAGTAGGCTGAAACCGGCAGTTTGCCTTCAGGTAATTCTCCCACCAGAGAGCTGCGTCTCCCTTCAGAAGGTGAGTAGCACACTTTACCCATTCTTGCTCAGGAACATCAGCAGTCACCAGTAGCCTTGACATCTCACGCAACCAATCATCAGCATCAAGTGGTTGATCAGAGACAACAAACTGGCGTGGGTTGAACTTCAGGAAGCTCTTGATGTCTCCTCGCTTGGGAGGTGGAGGTAGCGGAACAAACTCATTCCTCCTGACACTTTCCTCGAAGCAGCTGCATTGCTGCCAAGGCATTGGCGATGCTTGACAACGCTTCCCCCAGTTCAGGTTGTATGTCCTCCTCAGAACAGCGTGGTGGTGCCATCCTGTTATTGATATAAAACACAAGTCAGTACTATGATGGAGAATAATAATAATCCAAAATAGTACCAAGATGGAATTAATCAAGATTAAAGGATACAATTTACTAAGATGATATTAAAATATCAACGAAGTTCAAAGCACCTAGAAGATATTAAGCATATCGCACACGACTGAAAAGGAGTGTGGTACACAAATATATCAAAGAAAATTTTTCCACAAATTTCGGCATTAAAATACCAATAGATGCGCAAAACCACTTAACGAATCAAGATTAGTGACTCTACCAACTCAATATACAAGAGCGAATGATAAGAGTAGTGGTATGGTCGCGACTCCATCCCGCACTCAAACCATTACCCCGCACATGAATAAGTAAAACACCTATCCCAACACCTTCTTCTCACGATGATCCTAAAGATTAGCAACTACGGAAACGAACACCACAAACAAGATAACGTCGGATAACAAAGAGTAAGACAGATCGCGTCGGTATACAACGAATCAGATAGATCGCGTCGGTTTGCAAAAGCCTGTCGGTATGGAATGTACCAACAGTTGATAACCAAAAGGCCGATAAGATAACAACTTGGATGCAACAGATAGACAAGGAATTACACACACACACACTCACACACACAGATACACAACCTATGGTACTACGGAAACCCAGAACACGTGAATCCTAGTTTGAATTTAAGAAGAGGATTGAAAACGTTACACTTCCTTACCAGAGAAGGGTGGTGGTTGGGTAAGAAGAAAAGTGGAAGCAGTCCTACTCTCGCGTTTTGTTTTTCCCTAGTATACATAACTACCAAAATATTTGCTAGACAGACAACGACCATTTGGCTGAGACCCTGAAGGGCGGGATGGCTCTGATACCAATTGTAACTACCTCGGTGAATTACGCTCCTAGTTACAAGCCTGGATGAACAGAAATGGTTGAAATAGTACGGTGGGGCCCAAATGCCACTCACAGGTAGACCTTTCAGCCGTCCCAACCATTTCCAATCATTGGGACAAGATCGGGCGGCGTAATCGGCAGGCGAAGGGATCAACTACATACACAAATGAGTATGTATGCAAGCCACCATACAACAGTACATCAGAGCCATTCCATCTAAAAAGAAAGGAAATATAGCAACGCCATACGACAAGATCCAAACATCCTAGATAGATATAATAGTTTAGGATATCTCCTCATACATCAAACAACCGAGTATCAAGCGGAAGCGGAAGACAAAATCCGAGTACGGATAAGAAGCAAATCGGCATAAGATGCCCCATGAATAAGCAGATCCCGCCCACAGATCTCACGGATCCCCGTTCCCGGAATCTCTACACCGAATGATCGTTGCCCACATCGACCGTCTCCTCCACCCAGTATCCATCTTGCGAGTGTACCTGTTCATCTGAACCAATAATTTATCGTGTGAGACCCTAGGGGTACTCAGCAAGTCTTTATGCCTCTAAAGGGGACACAACCTGGAGTGACGCAATTGCAGCAAAATATAAACCCTAGCAATTCTATAGATACTCGCTAACCATCCGCCTAACCAGAGATAGACGGATGTCCGTGAATTAATAACAACAGTTATAACGGTAATAATGGTAATATCCACAGATCCATCCTCCTCCTCGCTTACCGACGAGGAAGCGGACGAACAACCCCCCATCCGTTGGCAGTTTTATTAACATTCCATGAGTGTTGTACTATTTACTAGTCAGGTACCTAGTCTAGTCAAATTAGAAGCGGTACTTTAGTTATGCTTGTCTATGATCGAGAAACTGTGCTCCAAGTCGTCCATAACCGCGGACACGGCTTTCAGAAAGTTTTACCCTGCAGGGGTGCACAAATAGCAACACACACTCGATATGCCTCGGAAAAACCAAATCAAAACCCAACGAGGCAGTCACGACAAAGCAATTACAGGATTCAGAAATATTTCAGGGGGCCACCCCATTGATCTACCCGCAACGAAGTTAGCTGACTTCGAGACGGCCTCAAGGTTTGCGTCAATGGCTGTGAACGACTAGGAACCCGAAAATGTGACTGGGATTGTCGACACCGCGAAAACACTCCGCTTTCCTAAAAAGATCTGCAAAGACCGCACAATTTAAATAAAGCAGTAAAGCATGGCATAAGTACAGGATAGTAAATAAAACTTCAAACTAGTTTGTGGCCCCAAGAAATAAGAATGAATCAAGCTCTGGCTCAGGGGGGTTCATAAGCCTCCCGGATGTGGATAGCGCGAATATTCAAGGAACAGGAATCAAGTACTCGGGGTCCTACGGGACACAAGTGAGCATAAAAACCAAATAACAGATATTGCTCACCGATGCCACTTTCATTAGTTATCCCATTACTACTCAGATTAAGTTGTATAGGTACCTCGTTATCCATCACACATTCACATACCCTACACATGCTGTCCTACGACTCGCATGGCTCAAACAAGTCCTGTAGTAATGGCTCATGGGATGGAGGAACAAGCTTCGGTGGGGTTCAAAAGTAAAGGCTATGCAATACTTGGGATTCAGTTTAATGCAATCGCGACTCAATGATGCAAGAATAAGATAGAGGCAATAGGTACTATATGTATGCAAGCATGTGGTAGTGCTTGCCTGGCAGCTCAGTTGAAGCAATGGATGGATCTGGGTAGTGCTCCTGGTTCTCTTGGTATATCCCCTGCTCAGCGTCTATTCGAAGAAGAACCAAACAAACAAGGGACAACATAAATAAAGTGCACAAGCATATGAATAAATGCGACAAGCAAACAATCATGCCATGATGAATGATGCCCAATTGCATGGTAATAAAGTAGCATGGCATGGGTGAGGTGTGAAGTACAAGATTAAATCATTTTATTTAGGTTTGGCCACCTTTTAACCTCATATTAGTTGCTGTAAACAATATATTTATAGGATGCATGCTTCAAATCAACACATGGAATGCATAAACAGAAAGGTCTCGTCGAGCTAATCATTTTAGACATATTATTTGTTAAATTTGGAGTTATAAAACAAAAGTTATTAATTAATTAAGATAAAAGGGCATTTTATTGTAATTTAAATTAACTTGGAAGTTTAAGTATTCAAAATATATTTTGAAGGCCATATTTTAATCCCTCACATTTTTCTGGTTTGAAAACATATATTATTTGTATTATTTGGGTTTGTATTTTAAAAGATAATTAAAAACAGAATTAAATTTGAATTTGATTTAATTTGAAAAAGATTTGAATTAAAAACAGATTACAGGAAAACTTTTGTCACTCGCTCTAATCTAGCCACAGCCAATGACCAGTGGGGCCATGTTGGCTGACCACTTGTATGAAAACCTTACGCCACCTTGGTCTTGCTAGCCTCAGAGGCCAACGGGTGGGGTGCACTCATGAGCCCAGGGCCAATGTGGGAGCGCAGAGGCTGACAGGTGGCCAAACGGGAGTGCGGGTTGAGACCTGGAATGCTGGGGGGTTTTCTGCAAGATCAACTGGGTGGCTGCCTGGTAGACCACGAGGGAGCGCGGGTTGCGAAGAAAAAGGAACAGGGGGGTATGTGCAAAACGATCTTAGCCGTACTGTTCCTCTTCTCCTCTGCCCATGACAGATCAGTCTTGCGTCTGGCCTTGACGCATGCATGCGGGTCGAACACAGGACCTAGGGCTCATGTGGCAGAGCGCTGCCAGTAAGGGGTGGGTTGGTGTCGGAGGTGGGCGAAGCCTAGATGAGGGGCTACTGTGAGCGAGAGTGTCTGACGCCTTGAACCCGGCCTTCCGTGGCGCTTCGAAAGAAAAGGCGGACTAGGCGGGATCGGCCGAGGGGGTTATCTAGGAGGTAGGTCACCACCGCGAGTGTGTCGGTGGCGTTGGATCGGGTCGGCGAGCTGACGATGCAGAGAGGCCCAATGAGCTAGGGTTTCGGGTCGGCGTCATGGGGTCCTTCTGCCACGTCGTCTCCTCTCGGCTGGCAGGCGGCCTCCTGGCCCCTAAGCGTCTCCTTCTCCTCGTGCTTCTCGCGTCTCTCACGGCAGAAGGATCGGAGGCGTGGTGGAGGCCGACGGTGGCGGCGATGGTGGGGGTAGACGGTGGTGGAGAGGAAGGAGAGAAGAGGGCGAGTCCCAGGGCACCTCGGCCAGATCTGGAGAGGCAGAGAGGAGATCCGAGAGGGAGATAAAGCAGAGAGAAGGGAGGGAGGAGCCGTGGGGAGCAGGTAGAGGAAAAAGGTGGCTCGGCCACTTTTCTTCCTCCTTCCTCACGTGCTTTCGACAGGCGAGGCAGGCAGTGCATGGGGGCTTCCAGGTGGGACCAGAGGGCGAGGTCCAGGAGGCAGGGGCAGGCTCGGGCTAGGGGCCACAAGGCAGGGAGAGAGGAGAGGGAGATAGGGTAGGCTCGGGCTAGGGTTATGGGGGAGCCTCGGGTGAGCTAGGCTCGGGTAGGGTTTGGGCTTAGGTGGCTGGGGTGAGGTGGCCAGGGAGAGAGGGTGGCTGGTGGGGCCAGCTAGTAGAGAGAAGAGGGAGGCCGAGAGAGGGGGAAGATGGTAGCTAGGGTTAGGGTTTTGGTTAGAATGGGTGGTTATGGTGATGAAGGGTAGATGATATGAGTGGCACCTAGATATAGGTTAAGAGAGAAGGGGGGGTGGTTTAGGGTTTTAGAAGATAGCATACTCCAAACTAGATCAAGCAAAAACATGTGGAAAGAGAGAGAGAAAAGATGAGGGAAGAGATGGTATGGTGAAGATGGGGTAGGTGATGGTCTAGGGAATAGAGAGAGAGATAGATGGAGTGGTCCTTTGACAAGATCAAGCATGAACAAGGCTAGCTCAAGCAAGATCTAAGCAAGGAAAGGAGAGGGATGTGATGATAGGGTTTAAGCTAGATTAACTTAGATCAAGCCAAAAGAAAGGATAGAGAAAGAGAGAGAGATAGATGATCCACTCAAGATTCAAATAAAACCCAAATACTAGAAAAGGTGGCACTTGCATGGCCCATCCAGAATATTTAATACCATGTTGATTATTGTGAAAACAATATTATTGCATGGCATTATTCATTTGCATTTCCAAAGGTGGAATAAAGCCAAGCAAAAGAAATGAAAGGATGCCCCATGTGGAGTAGTTGGAGATGGCCATGTGTGAATAAAATTGGGACTTGCTAGTGTGTATGTGCCACTAGGCATTTAATAAGCCCAAAAATATCCAAACATGAAAATAACCCCAACACCACACATATGGAAGCTAGCAAAAGGGTTCCACTCACAAGGCATGCAAAGGTGGCCATGTGGCTCTCATATATCAATGATGTGAAAACAACATGATGCTAAGATGAGAGCATGTGGAGAAAGAATTGGATCCATCCCAACCCACATGAGCTAGAAGTAAAACCAATAAATGCCAAGCTCAAATTTAGTTGGATGGTGGAATTATAAGATGGTGAAAGAAAGGTGGTGGAGTTAATAAAAGATATGCCCCCAACTCAACTTGGGCATTAAACAATATATCAAGAACCAAATACATTATCAAGAGGCAAATACAATTAACAATGCATATGAGAGAAGAACCAAAACAAAAGGGTTTTATATGATGCTCAAATGCAAGGAGGCATGATGACATGAGCATGATATAATGATGATGCAACATTTAAATAGTTGATGTAGCCATTATATTACTAGACCAAGTAGCATTACAATTGTTAGACAATTGGGATGCTACACTATGGTTCATGAAAAGAACAGACATGAAATGACACTGGTGGATCCATGTGTGGTTTGCGGGAAGAATAGACATGCAATGACTCTGGCTGTGGTTCATGAAAAGAAAACACATGCAATGACACTGGTGTATCCTTATGTGGTTTGTGAGAAGAACAGACATGCAATGACTCTAGTTCTAGTTCATGAAAACAACATACATCCAATGACACTGGTGGATCCATGTGTGGTTTGTGAGAAGAACAGACATGCAATGACTCTATCTGTGGTTCATGAAAAGAAAACACATGCAATGACACTGGGTGTGGTTCATGAAAAGAACACACATGCAATGACATTAGTGGATCTATGTGTGGTTTGTGGAAAGAACAGACATGCAATGACTCTGGTTGTGGTTCATGAAAAGAACACACATCCAATGACACTGGTGGATCCAGGTGTGGTTTGTGGAAAGAACAGACATGAAATACCTCTAGCTATGGTTCATGAAAAGAACAGACATGCAATGACACTGGTGGATCCATGTGTGGTTTGTGAAAAGAACAGACATGCAATCACACTGGTGGATCCATGTGTGGTTGTGAAAAGAACAAACATGCAATGACACAATTGGATCCATGTGTGATTTGGGAAGAACACACATCCAATGACACTAGTGGATCCTTATGTGGTTTGTGAAAAGAACACACATGCAATGACTCTAGGTGTGGTTCATGAAAAGAACACACATCCAGTGACACTGGTGGATCCATGTGTGGTTTGTGGAAATAATAGACATGCAATGAAACTGGTGTGGTTCATGAAAAGAACACACATCCAATGACACTGGTGGATCGATATGTGGTTTGTGGAAATAACAGACATGCAATGACACTGGGTGTGGTTCATCAAAAGAACACACATCTAATGACACTGGTGGATACTTATGTGGTTTGTGAAAAGAACACCCATGCAATGACTCTAGCTATGGTTCATGAAAAGAACACACATCCAATGACACTGGTGGATCCATATGTGGTTTGTGGAAAGAACAGACATGCAATGACTCTAGCTGTGGTTAATGAAAAGAACACACATGCAATCATACTGGTGGATCCATATGTGCTTTGTGGAAAGAACAGACATACAATGACTCTAGCTGTGGTTAATGAAAAGAACAGACATGCAAAGACAATGGTGGATCCATGTGTGGTTCATGAGAAGAACACACATGCCATGACACTGGTGTATCCTTATGTGGTTTGTGAGAAGAACACACATGCAATGACTCTAGTTGTGGTTCATGAAAAGAACACACATCCAATCACACTGGTGGATCCATATGTGGTTTGTGAAAAGAACAGACATGCAATCACACTGGTGGATCCATTTGTGGTTGTGAAAAGAACAGACATGCAATGACACTATTGGATCCATGTGTGGTTTGTGGGAAGAACACACATAGAATGATACTAGTGGATCCTTATGTGGTTTGTGAAAAGAACAGACATGCAATGACTCTGGGTGTGGTTCATGAAAAGAACACACATCCATTGACACTAGGTGTGGTTCCTGAAAATAACACACATGCAATGACACTGGGTGTGGTTAATCAAAACAACAGACATGCAATGACACTATTGGATCCATGTGTGGTTTGTGACAAGAACCCACATGCAATGACACTGGGTGTGGTTCATGAAAAGAACAAACATTAAATGACACTGGTGGATCCATATGTGGTTTGTGAGAAGAACAGACATGCAATGACTCTGGGTGTGGTTCATGAAAAGAACACACATCCTATGACATTGGTGTATCCTTATGTGGTTTGTGAGAAGAACAGACATGCAATGACTCTAGTTGTGGTTCATGAAAACAACATACATGCAATGACACTGGTGGATCCATGTGTGGTTTGTGAGAAGAACAGACATGCAATCACTCTGGCTGTGGTTCATGAAAAGAACACAGATCCAATGACAATGGTGGATCCATATGTGGTTTGTGGAAAGAACAGACATCCAATGGCTCTAGCTGTGGTTCATGAAAAGAACAGATATGCAATGACACTGGTGGCTCCATGTGTGGTTTGTGGGAAGAACAGACATGCAATGACTTTAACTGTGGTTTATGAAAACAAAACACATGCAATGACACTGGGTGTGGTTCATGAAAAGAACACACATGCAATGACATTAGTGGATCCATGTGTGGTTTGTGGAAAGAACAGACATGCAATGACTCTGGCTGTGGTTCATGAAAAGAACACACATCCTAATGACACTGGTGAATCCATGTGTGGTTTGTGGAAAGAACAAACATGAAATGACTCTAGCTATGGTTCATGAAAAGAACAGACATGCAATAACGCTGGTGGATCCATGTGTGCTTTGCGGGAAGAACAGACATGCAATGACTCTGGCTGTGGTTCATGAAAAGAACACACATGCAATGACCCTGGTGGATCCATGCGTGGTTTGTGGAAAGAACACACATGCATTGACTCTAGCTGTGGTTTATGAAAAGAAAACACATGCAATGATACTGGGTGTGGTTCATGAAAAGAACACACATGCAATAACATTAGTGGATCCATGTGTGGTTTGTGGAAAGAACATACATGCAATGACTCTGGTTGTGGTTCATGAAAAGAACACACATCCAATGACACTGGTGGATCCAGGTGTGGTTTGTGGAAAGAACAGGCATGAAATACCTCTAGCTATGGTTCATGAAAAGAACAGACATGCAATGACACTGGTGGATCCATGTGTGGTTTACGTGAAGAATAGACATGCAATGACTCTGGCTGTGGTTCATGAAAAGAAAACACATGCAATGACACTGGTGGATCCATATGTGGTTTGTGAGAAGAATAGACATGCAATGACTCTAGCTATGGTTCATGAAAAGAACAGACATGCAATGACACTGGTGGATCTATGTGTGGTTTGTGAGAAGAACAGACATGCAATGACTCTGGTTGTGGTTCATGAAAAGAACACACATCCAATGACACTGGTGGATCCATATGTGGTTTGTGGAAAGAACCGACATGCAATGACTCTAGCCGTGGTTTACAAAAAGAAAACACATGCAATGACACTTGGTGTGGTTCATGAAAAGAACACACATGCAATGATATTAGTGGATCCATGTGTGGTTTGTGGAAAGAACAGACATGCAATGACTCTGGTTGTGGTTCATGAAAAGAACACACATCCAATGACACTGGTGGATCCTGGTGTGGTTTGTGGAAAGAACAGACATGAAATACCTCTAGCTATGGTTCATGAAAAGAACAGACATGCAATGACACTGGTGGATCCATGTGTGGTTTGCGGGAAGAATAGACATGCAATGACTCTGGCTGTGGTTCATGAAAAGAAAACACATGCAATGACACTGGTGGATCCATATGTGGTTTGTGAGAAGAATAGACATGCAATGACTCTAGGTGTGGTTCATGAAAAGAACACACATCCAATGACACTGGTGTATCCTTATGTGGTTTGTGAGAAGAACAGACATGCAATGACTCTAGTTCTAGTTCATGAAAAGAACAGACATCCAATGACACTGGTGGATCCATGTGTGGTTTGTGAGAAGAACAGACATGCAATGACTCTATCTGTGGTTCATGAAAAGAACACACATCCAATGACACTGGTGGATCCATATGTGGTTTGTGGAAAGAACAGACATGCAATGACTCTAGCTGTGGTTCATGAAAAGAACAGATATGCAATGACACTGGTGGATCCATGTGTGGTTTGTGGGAAGAACAGACATGTAATGACTCTAGCTGTGGTTTATGAAAATAAAACACATGCAATGACATTGGTGGATCCATGCGTGGTTTCTGAAAAGAATAGACATGCAATGACTCTGGGTGTGATTCATGAAAAGAATACACATCCAATGACACTGGTGGATCCATATGTGGTTTGTGGAAAGAACAGACATGCAATGACTCTAGATGTGGTTAGTGAAAAGAACACACATGCAATCACAGTGGTGGATCCATATGTTCTTTGCGGAAAGAACAGACATACAATGACTCTAGTTGTGGTTAATGAAAAGAACAGACATGCAATGACAATGGTGGATCCATGTGTGGTTCATAAGAAGAACACACATGCAATGACACTGGTGTATACTTATGTGGTTTGTGAGAAGAACACACATGCAATGACTCTAGTTGTGGTTCATGAAAATAACATACATGCAATGACATTGGTGGATCCATGAGAGGTTTCTGAAAAGAATAGACATGCAATGACTCTGGGTGTGGTTCATGAAAAGAACACACATCGAATGACACCGGTGGATCAATATGTGGTTTGTGAACAGAATAGACATGCAATCAAACTGGTGGATCCATGTGTGGTTTGTGAAAAGAACAGACATGCAATGACACTAGTGGATCCATGTGTGGTTTGTGAGGAGAACCCACATCCAATGACACTAGTGGATCCTTATGTGGTTTGTGAAAAGAACATACATGCAATGACTCTGGGTGTTGTTCATGAAAAGAACACACACCCATCGACATTGGGTGTGGTTCATGAAAAGAACACACATGCAATGACACTGGGTGTGGTTTATCAAAAGAATAGACATGCAATGACACTGGTGGATCCATGTGTGGTTTGTGAGAAGAACACACATGCAATGACACTAGGTGTGGTTCATGAAAAGAACAGACATGCAATGACACTGGTGGATCCATATGTGGTTTGTGAGGAGAATAGACATGAAAATACTCTGGGTGTGGTTCATGAAAAGAACACACATCCAATGACACTGGTGTATCCTTATGTGGTTTGTGAGAAGAACAGACATGCAATGACTCTAGCTGTGGTTCATGAAAAGAACTGACATGCAATGACACTGGTGGATCCATGTGTGGTTTGTGAGAAGAACAGACATGCAATGACTCTGGTTGTGGTTCATGAAAAGAACACACATCCAATGACACTGGTGGATCCATATGTGGTTTGTGGAAAGAACAGACATGCAATGACTCTAGCTGTGGTTTATGAAAAGAAAACACATGCAATGATACTGGGTGTGGTTCATGAAAAGAACACACATGCAATAACATTAGTGGATCCATGTGTGGTTTGTGGAAAGAACAGACATGCAATGACTCTGGTTGTGGTTCATGAAAAGAACACACATCCAATGACACTGGTGGATCCATATGTGGTTTGTGGAAATAACAGACATGCAATGACACTGGGTGTGGTTCATCAAAAGAACACACATCTAATGACACTGGTGGATACTTATGTGGTTTGTGAAAAGAACACCCATGCAATGACTCTAGCTATGGTTCATGAAAAGAACACACATCCAATGACACTGGTGGATCCATATGTGGTTTGTGGAAAGAACAAACATGCAATGACTCTAGCTGTGGTTAATGAAAAGAACACACATGCAATCATACTGGTGGATCCATATGTGCTTTGTGGAAAGAACAGACATACAATGACTCTAGCTGTGGTTAATGAAAAGAACAGACATGCAAAGACAATGGTGGATCCATGTGTGGTTCATGAGAAGAACACACATGCCATGACACTGGTGTATCCTTATGTGGTTTGTAGGAAGAACACACATGCAATGACTCTAGTTGTGGTTCATGAAAAGAACACACATCCAATGACACTGGTGGATCCATATGTGGTTTGTGGAAAGAACAGACATGCAATGACTCTAGATGTGGTTAGTGAAAAGAACACACATGCAATCACAGTGGTGGATCCATATGTGCTTTGCGGAAAGAACAGACATGCAATGACTCTAGTTGTGGTTAATGAAAAGAACAGACATGCAATGACAATGGTGGATCCATGTGTGGTTCATAAGAAGAACACACATGCAATGACACTGGTGTATACTTATGTGGTTTGTGAGAAGAACACACATGAAATGACTCTAGTTGTGGTTCATGAAAATAACACACATGCAATGAAATTGGTGGATCCATGAGAGGTTTCTGAAAAGAATAGACATGCAATGACTCTGGGTGTGGTTCATGAAAAGAACACACATCGAATGACACCGGTGGATCAATATGTGGTTTGTGAACAGAATAGACATGCAATCAAACTGGTGGATCCATGTGTGGTTTGTGAAAAGAACAGACATGCAATGACACTAGTGGATCCATGTGTGGTTTGTGAGGAGAACCCACATCCAATGACACTAGTGGATCCTTATGTGGTTTGTGAAAAGAACATACATGCATTGACTCTGGGTGTTGTTCATGAAAAGAACACACACCCATCGACATTGGGTGTGGTTCATGAAAAGAACACACATGCAATGACACTGGGTGTGGTTTATCAAAAGAATAGACATGCAATGACACTGGTGGATCCATGTGTGGTTTGTGAGAAGAACACACATGCAATGACACTAGGTGTGGTTCATGAAAAGAACAGACATGCAATGACACTGGTGGATCCATATGTGGTTTGTGAGGAGAATAGACATGAAAATACTCTGGGTGTGGTTCATGAAAAGAACACACATCCAATGACACTGGTGTATCCTTATGTGGTTTGTGAGAAGAACAGACATGCAATGACTCTAGCTGTGGTTCATGAAAAGAACTGACATGCAAAGACACTGGTGGATCCATGTGTGGTTTGTGAGAAGAACAGACATGCAATGACTCTGGTTGTGGTTCATGAAAAGAACACACATCCAATGACACTGGTGGATCCATATGTGGTTTGTGGAAAGAACAGACATGCAATGACTCTAGCTGTGGTTTATGAAAAGAAAACACATGCAATGATACTGGGTGTGGTTCATGAAAAGAACACACATGCAATAACATTAGTGGATCCATGTGTGGTTTGTGGAAAGAACAGACATGCAATGACTCTGGTTGTGGTTCATGAAAAGAACACACATCCAATGACACTGGTGGATCCATATGTGGTTTGTGGAAATAACAGACATGCAATGACACTGGGTGTGGTTCATCAAAAGAACACACATCTAATGACACTGGTGGATACTTATGTGGTTTGTGAAAAGAACACCCATGCAATGACTCTAGCTATGGTTCATGAAAAGAACACACATCCAATGACACTGGTGGATCCATATGTGGTTTGTGGAAAGAACAAACATGCAATGACTCTAGTTGTGGTTAATGAAAAGAACACACATGCAATCATACTGGTGGATCCATATGTGCTTTATGGAAAGAACAGACATACAATGACTCTAGCTGTGGTTAATGAAAAGAACAGACATGCAAAGACAATGGTGGATCCATGTGTGGTTCATGAGAAGAACACACATGCCATGACACTGGTGTATCCTTATGTGGTTTGTGAGAAGAACACACATGCAATGACTCTAGTTGTGGTTCATGAAAAGAACACACATCCAATGACACTGGTGGATCCATTTGTGGTTTTTGAAAAGAACAGACATGCAATCACACTGGTGGATCCATTTGTGGTTGTGAAAAGAACAGACATGCAATGACACTATTGGATCCATGTGTGGTTTGTGGGAAGAACACACATAGAATGACACTAGTGGATCCTTATGTGGTTTGTGAAAAGAACAGACATGCAATGACTCTGGGTGTGGTTCATGAAAAGAACACACATCCATTGACACTAGGTGTGGTTCCTGAAAAGAACACACATGCAATGACACTGGGTGTGGTTAATCAAAACAACTGACATGCAATGACACTATTGGATCCATGTGTGGTTTGTGAGAAGAACCCACATGCAATGACACTGGGTGTGGTTCATGAAAAGAACAGACATTAAATGACACTGGTGGATCCATATGTGGTTTGTGAGAAGAACAGACATGCAATGACTCTGGGTGTGGTTCATGAAAAGAACACACATCCTATGACACTGGTGTATCCTTATGTGGTTTGTGAGAAGAATAGACATGCAATGACTCTAGTTGTGGTTCATGAAAACAACATACATGCAATGACACTGGTGGATCCATGTGTGGTTTGTGAGAAGAACAGACATGCAATGACTCTGGTTGTGGTTCATGAAAAGAACACACATCCAATGACACTGGTGGATCCATATGTGGTTTGTGGAAAGAACAGACATGCAATGACTCTAGCTGTGGTTTATGAAAAGAAAACACATGCAATGATACTGGGTGTGGTTCATGAAAAGAACACACATGCAATAACATTAGTGGATCCATGTGTGGTTTGTGGAAAGAACAGACATGCAATGACTCTGGTTGTGGTTCATGAAAAGAACACACATCCAATGACACTGGTGGATCCATATGTGGTTTGTGGAAATAACAGACATGCAATGACACTGGGTGTGGTTCATCAAAAGAACACACATCTAATGACACTGGTGGATACTTATGTGGTTTGTGAAAAGAACACCCATGCAATGACTCTAGCTATGGTTCATGAAAAGAACACACATCCAATGACACTGGTGGATCCATATGTGGTTTGTGGAAAGAACAAACATGCAATGACTCTAGCTGTGGTTAATGAAAAGAACACACATGCAATCATACTGGTGGATCCATATGTGCTTTGTGGAAAGAACAGACATACAATGACTCTAGCTGTGGTTAATGAAAAGAACAGACATGCAAAGACAATGGTGGATCCATGTGTGGTTCATGAGAAGAACACACATGCCATGACACTGGTGTATCCTTATGTGGTTTGTAGGAAGAACACACATGCAATGACTCTAGTTGTGGTTCATGAAAAGAACACACATCCAATGACACTGGTGGATCCATATGTGGTTTGTGGAAAGAACAGACATGCAATGACTCTAGATGTGGTTAGTGAAAAGAACACACATGCAATCACAGTGGTGGATCCATATGTGCTTATGGAAAGAAATGACATGCAATGACTCTAGTTGTGGTTAATGAAAAGAACAGACATGCAATGACAATGGTGGATCCATGTGTGGTTCATAAGAAGAACACACATGCAATGACACTGGTGTATACTTATGTGGTTTGTGAGAAGAACACACATGAAATGACTCTAGTTGTGGTTCATGAAAATAACACACATGCAATGAAATTGGTGGATCCATGAGAGGTTTCTGAAAAGAATAGACATGCAATGACTCTGGGTGTGGTTCATGAAAAGAACACACATCGAATGACACCGGTGGATCAATATGTGGTTTGTGAACAGAATAGACATGCAATCAAACTGGTGGATCCATGTGTGGTTTGTGAAAAGAACAGACATGCAATGACACTAGTGGATCCATGTGTGGTTTGTGAGGAGAACCCACATCCAATGACACTAGTGGATCCTTATGTGGTTTGTGAAAAGAACATACATGCATTGACTCTGGGTGTTGTTCATGAAAAGAACACACACCCATCGACATTGGGTGTGGTTCATGAAAAGAACACACATGCAATGACACTGGGTGTGGTTTATCAAAAGAATAGACATGCAATGACACTGGTGGATCCATGTGTGGTTTGTGAGAAGAACACACATGCAATGACACTAGGTGTGGTTCATGAAAAGAACAGACATGCAATGACACTGGTGGATCCATATGTGGTTTGTGAGGAGAATAGACATGAAAATACTCTGGGTGTGGTTCATGAAAAGAACACACATCCAATGACACTGGTGTATCCTTATGTGGTTTGTGAGAAGAACAGACATGCAATGACTCTAGCTGTGGTTCATGAAAAGAACTGACATGCAAAGACCGGTGGATCCATGTGGTTTGTGAGAAGAACAGACATGCAATGACTCTGGTTGTGGTTCATGAAAAGAACACACATCCAATGACACTGGTGGATCCATATGTGGTTTGTGGAAAGAACAGACATGCAATGACTCTAGCTGTGGTTTATGAAAAGAAAACACATGCAATGATACTGGGTGTGGTTCATGAAAAGAACACACATGCAATAACATTAGTGGATCCATGTGTGGTTTGTGGAAAGAACAGACATGCAATGACTCTGGTTGTGGTTCATGAAAAGAACACACATCCAATGACACTGGTGGATCCATATGTGGTTTGTGGAAATAACAGACATGCAATGACACTGGGTGTGGTTCATCAAAAGAACACACATCTAATGACACTGGTGGATACTTATGTGGTTTGTGAAAAGAACACCCATGCAATGACTCTAGCTATGGTTCATGAAAAGAACACACATCCAATGACACTGGTGGATCCATATGTGGTTTGTGGAAAGAACAAACATGCAATGACTCTAGTTGTGGTTAATGAAAAGAACACACATGCAATCATACTGGTGGATCCATATGTGCTTTATGGAAAGAACAGACATACAATGACTCTAGCTTTGGTTAATGAAAAGAACAGACATGCAAAGACAATGGTGGATCCATGTGGTTCATGAGAAGAACACATGCCATGACACTGGTGTATCCTTATGTGGTTTGTGAGAAGAACACACATGCAATGACTCTAGTTGTGGTTCATGAAAAGAACACACATCCAATGACACTGGTGGATCCATTTGTGGTTTTTGAAAAGAACAGACATGCAATCACACTGGTGGATCCATTTGTGGTTGTGAAAAGAACAGACATGCAATGACACTATTGGATCCATGTGTGGTTTGTGGGAAGAACACACATAGAATGACACTAGTGGATCCTTATGTGGTTTGTGAAAAGAACAGACATGCAATGACTCTGGGTGTGGTTCATGAAAAGAACACACATCCATTGACACTAGGTGTGGTTCCTGAAAAGAACACACATGCAATGACACTGGGTGTGGTTAATCAAAACAACTGACATGCAATGACACTATTGGATCCATGTGTGGTTTGTGAGAAGAACCCACATGCAATGACACTGGGTGTGGTTCATGAAAAGAACAGACATTAAATGACACTGGTGGATCCATATGTGGTTTGTGAGAAGAACAGACATGCAATGACTCTGGGTGTGGTTCATGAAAAGAACACACATCCTATGACACTGGTGTATCCTTATGTGGTTTGTGAGAAGAATAGACATGCAATGACTCTAGTTGTGGTTCATGAAAACAACATACATGCAATGACACTGGTGGATCCATGTGTGGTTTGTGAGAAGAACAAACATGCAATCACTCTGGCTGTGGTTCATGAAAATAACACACATCCAATGACAATGGTGGATCCATATGTGGTTTGTGGAAAGAACAGACCTCCAATGGCTCTAGCTGTGGTTCATGAAAAGAACAGATATGCAATGACACTGGTGGATCCATGTGTGGTTTGTGGGAAGAACAGACATGCAATGACTCTATTGTGGTTTATGAAAACAAAACACATGCAATGACACTGGGTGTGGTTCATGAAAAGAACACACATGCAATGACATTAGTGGATCCATGTGTGGTTTGTGGAAAGAACAGACATGCAATGACTCTGGCTGTGGTTCATGAAAAGAACACACATCCTAATGACACTGGTGAATCCATGTGTGGTTTGTGGAAAGAACAAACATGAAATGACTCTAGCTATGGTTCATGAAAAGAACAGACATGCAATAACACTGGTGGATCCATGTGTGCTTTGCGGGAAGAACAGACATGCAATGACTCTGGTTGTGGTTCATGAAAAGAACACACATGCAATGACCCTGGTGGATCCATGCGTGGTTTGTGGAAAGAACACACATGCATTGACTCTAGCTATGGTTAATGAAAAGAGCAGACATGCAATGACATTGGTGGATCCATGTGTGGTTTGTGAGAAGAACACACATGCAATGACACTGGGCGTGGTTCATGAAAAGAACGCACATCAAATGACACTGGTGGATCCTTATGTGATTTGTGAGAAGAACACACATGTAATGACTCTAGCTATGGTTCATGAAAAGAACACACATCCAATGACTCTAGTTGTGGTTTGTTAAAAGAACACACATCCAGTGACACTGGTGGATCCATATGTGGTTTGTGGAAAGAATAGACATGCAATGACTCTAGCTATGGTTTGTGAAAAGTATAGACATGCAATGACACTGGTGGATCCATGGGTAGTTTGTGAGAAGAACACACATGCAATGACTCTGGCTATGGTTCATGAAAAGAAAACACATCTAATGACACTGGTGTATCCTTATGTGGTTTGTGAAAAGAACACACATGCAATGACTCTGGGTGTGGTTCATGAAAAGAACACACATCCAATGACACTGGTGGATCCATGTGTGGTTTGTGGAAATAACAGACATGCAATGACACTGGTGTGGTTCATGAAAAGAACACACATCCAATAACACTGGTGGATCCATATGTGGTTTGTGGAAAGAACAGAATTGCAATGACACTGAGTGTGGTTCATGAAAAGAACACACATCCAATGGCATTGGTGGATCCTTATGTGGTTTGTGAAAAGAACACACATGCAATTACTCTAGTTGTGGTTCATGAAAAGAACACACATCCAATGATACAGGTGGATCCATATGTGGTATGTGGAAAGAACAGACATGCAATGACTCTAGATGTGGTTAATGAAAAGAACACACATGCAATCACATTGGTGGATCCATATGTGGCTTGTGGAAAGAATAGACATGCAATGACTCTAGTTGTGGTTAATGAAAAGAACAGACATGCAATGACACTCGTGGATCCATGTGTGGTTCATGAGAAGAACACACATGCAATGACACTGTTGTATCCTTATGTGGTTTGTGAGAAGAACACAAATGCAATGACTCTACCTTTGGTTTATGAAAAGAACACACATGCAATGACACTGGGTGTGGTTCATGAAAAGAACACCACATGGAATGACACTTGTGGATCAATGTGTCGTTCGTGGAAAGAACAGACATGCAATGACTCTAGTTGTGGTTTGTGAAAAGAACAGACATGCAATGACACTAGTGTATCCATGTGTGGTCTCTAAGAAGAACACACATGCAATGACTCTGGCTGTGGTTCATGAAAAGAAAACACATCCAACGACACTGGTGTATCCTTATGTGGTTTATGAAAAGAACACACATGCAATGACTCTGGGTGTGGTTCATGAAAATAACACACATCCAATGACATTGGTGGATCCACGTGTGGTTTGTGGAAATAACAGACATGCAATGACACTGGTGTGGTTCATGAAAAGAACACACATCCAATGACACTGGTGGATCCATATGTGGTTTGTGGAAACAATAGACATGCAATGACACTAGGTGTGGTTCATGAAAAGAACACACATCCAATGACACTGGTGGTTCCTTATGTGGTTTGTGAAAAGAACACACATGCAATGAATCTAGCTGTGGTTCATAAAAATAACACACATCCAATGACACTGGTGGATCCATATGTTGTTTGTGGAAAGAACAGACATGCTATGACTCTGGTTGTGGTTAATGAAAAGAACACACATGCAATCACACTGGTGGATCCATATGTGGTTTGTGGAAAGAACAACCATGCAATGACTCTAGCTGTGGTTAATGAAAAGAACAATCATACAATGACACTAGTGGATCCATGTGTGGTTCATGAGAAGAACACACATGCAATGACACTGGTGTATCCTTACGTGGTTTGTGAGAAGAACACACATGCAATGACTCTAGTTGTGGTTCATGAAAAGAACGCACATGCAATGACACTGGTAGATCCATGTGTGGTTTGTGAAAAGAACAGACATGCAGTGACTCTGGGTGTGGTTCATGAAAAGAACACACATCCAATGAAACTGGTGGATCCATATGCGGTTTGTGAAAATAACAGACATGCAATCACACTGGTGGATCCATGTGTAGTTTGTGAATAGAACAGACATGCAATCACACTGGTGGATCCATGTGTGGTTTGTGAGAAGAACACACATGCAATGGCACTGGGTGTGGTTCATGAAAAGAACACACATCCAATGACACTGGTGGATCCTTATGTGGTTTGTGAGAAGAACACAGTCTAGCTATGGTTCATGAAAAGAACACACATCCAATGACACTGGTGGATCCATATGTGGTTTGTGGAAAGAACAGACATACAATGACTCTAGTTGTGGTTAATGAAAATAACGGACATGCAATGACACTGGTGGATCCATATGTGGTTTGTGAGAAGAACACACTTGCAATGACACTGGGTGAGGTTCATGAAAAGAACACACATCCAATGACACTTGTGGATCCATATGTGGTTTATGGAAAGAACAGATACAAGAGTCTAGTTGTGGTTCATGAAAAGAACAGACATGCAATGACACTGGTGGATCCATGTGTGGTTCATGAGAAGAACACACATGCAATGACTCTGGCTGATCCATATGTGGTTTATGAGAAGAACACACATGCAATAAACTCTAGTGGATCTATCTTGGCATAATTTGATGTATGCCATGATGTATTTCATTGTACAAGACACTCACTTTCGATTTTTATACTACTCAGTTTTGCCCTTCCCCTCGCTCTCTCTTTCGTAGAAGCCCAAACCTGTGCTCACTTTGTCTGCTACGCCCTGATTGGCTGTCACAGTTGGCACGCGGATCGTGCGCACCAACCGTTGATCCTCTGTGATCCAACGATGATCGTTGCACATGTTGTGCCCTTCACAGTATAGCGTGAGACAACATAGACGTCTCCCTCAGTGTGAGACAACATGGACATCTCCCTCTACAAGAAGGAACATGATGCCATCCATGGAAAAATTCGTCGAGTGGTCATGTCACGTTTAATCTAGTCTGCAAAGGCTACTACTGCTACTACAACACATGCACAGGGCAATGGGTTCATCGAGTGCACGATTGTCGACGGGACGCTGTAATTTATTGCCACTTGATTGTAATAAGACATATCCCATTTTTACGTAGCGCTCTCAATCTCACTTCCAACTGGGCCCTACCGCAAGTAACTTCCATGAGTTAAGGCCCCCCTCGAGTAGATCTAACGTTGCTAGAAATTGGTTTCGTGCCACTTGCATGCAGTGGAATAAAGGTCTTCCATGAGTGTGTTTTCAATGCAATTCTAAAGTGAAGATCGTGGTTGTTTCAAAAAAAAGGGAACCCAAAAAAAATGTGGAGATCGTGGTAGCCCCCCCGCCCCTCGCCCACCACACGTGTCCACTCGAGGACTACGAACAATCCGGTGTTTATAAACCCGCTCGACCTTGTTCTTCCATGTGCTCGTGTCATTTTCCCCCAATATGTCTAGTCCCAAAACTCCAATATGCACCTACCGCGCGCGCCGAATCTCCCTCGCTTGCACTACCTCCTTCCCTAGGTGCGCCATGAAGCGTACACGTGGAGACAAGCTGGAGGTGAAGCCAGTTGAAGCCGCAGCAGCAGATGGCTCGGTCGTCGCCAAGCAGGCGGAGGCGTCTTCTCCGGGCACGAATGCCGCTTGTCGCTGCACCGTCGAGGGTTCGAGATCATCCGTCCAGCCAGTAGCCATCGTCGCCGATCAGCAGGTGGTCGACAATGTCGTGGTGCTAGCGGCAGATCTGGATGGGGGGCAGGCGGCTGGTGAAGGAAATCCGTGCTCTACATCAACAACCCCATCGCCGTCCAAGAAATCTTCGACGCAACCACGGAGAATGATGAGTTCGAGGAGGAGGTCCCTGATGAGGAGTCCGAGGTACTACATTGCTAGCTTCTCTAGTCGCATCCGCAGATTTCACTTTTCATACATAGGATTTGCTCAATCGTGTACAGATTCTTTTGCTCTTGAAGTAGGGTAGTATATATATGGTTCGATCGGTCAATTGATGCATCTGCCATCTAGTAACAAAACCCCAATCCATCTAGTCACAAAATCCCAATCTGCTCACCTGCCATCTAGTTGAGTTTTCTAGTTGAGTGTTGATTTCGATACACAACATGCCTATAACATTACATTTCTATTCCTTACTGAGCCCAATGATTCAATTTTTCCCCAAAATAGTGCAAGGGCATCCGATGGTGTCGTTTTCTTAAGGATGGTTAGTGAACCTGAGGCAGCAATGCACATAAACAATATAGGTTGTGTTGTTGGTATTTTGTTGCTCCGAATCCATCTCTGAAAAAATGAGGCCCTAATTTTATTCTCATATGGAACCTATATATATAATCTTTGTGTTGTTTCTAATATATGAATGCGTTGTATGATGCATATGTATATCCCTGAATATTGTTTTGTACGATTACATTTCAATTTCTTATTGTGGCCAATGATTCAAATTTGCCCCAAAGAGAGGCAGACACATTGGTGTCAGATTTTTTCAGGAATGAGTTAGCAAACCTGGGGCCATGTACAAGATCAATATAACCTGTTCAATTGTTACTTGGTTCGCTTACGCCATCCCTGAAGAAACTTATGAGGCTGCAATCTTTATTCTACATTCATAGAACTATGATATTTGAATTATCTATTCCATGCATTCATAGTGTATAAGAATTATATTTCAGTTTGTCACCGAGACCGATGATTTAAATTTGCCCGAAAAGAGTTCAAGGGGAGACACGTATGATGGTGTTGTGTTTTAGGGATGGGTTGGTGAACCTGAGGCAGCAATGCACACAAACAATATAGTTTGTTCTATTGGTACTTTGGTTCTCCAACTCCATCTTTGAAACAAATTATGAGGCCCTTGATTTATTCTCATATGGAACTACATATATGATCCTTGAATGGTTTCTGATCTTTGAATGATTCGTATGATGCATATGTATATGAATGGTTTTGATCATAAGTATTTTTAACATGTACCTAAAGATTAATTATTTGGTTTTTTATTTATAATTACAATATTTAGGCTTGTTTTTGTACCTAACTATGTATATCCCTGAATATTGTTTTGTAGGATTACATTTCAACTTATTATTGTGGCCAATGATTCAAATTTTCCCCTAAAGAAAGGCAGACACATTGGTGTCAGATTTTTTCAGGGATGAGTTAGCGAACCTGGGGCGATGTACAAGAACATTATAGGTTGTGCAATTGTTACTTGGTTTGCTCACTCCATCCCTGAAGAAACTTATGAGGCCCTAGATTTATTCTACATACACTCCAATGCAATTAATTGTCATTGTGTTGAGATGAAATGATATATGAACTGATCAAACTATTGCTGAGATGCTTTCTCTTTGATATCCACGTATATATTGTCTTACATGTACATGTTGTTAATTATTGAGTTGTAATACAATTCAATCATATGTATGAGTTCTAAGTTATGTTCCTAAAAATCGACAGAAGGATGATGATGAAGTGGACGATAGCAAGGAACCCAGGGACAACAAGAGACGCTACGTGCTGAGGCAGTTACGGTGTGGGCTAATCCGTTTCTACCGTACGGGGAGACTGCTTTGCCCATTCTGTGGCAGAGCAATCAACGTGGACCTCGACAGCATGATCTCGCACGCGGTGGGCATTCCCAGAGGCGGAGAAAGAAGGCATAGGCCTATTACCTTGGCGCGGCAGGCAGCCTTCGGCAAATTCCTCCGGGATTATGTCAGAACTGGCATGTATACCATCGACTAGGCTGTACCTGCCTCCTGCTAATTCTCCTGCCCTGCTAGGTGTCTCCATGTCCTGGCCTCCTGCTGTCGCCCCTGCTTTTATTTTGTTTTAGTTAATTATTACATGTGTGTGGCATGTAAGACAATATATCCGTGGTGTCTCTGGTGAACCTTCTATATTAATCTACTCCTTTATATGGAGTACCTTAAAATTTCTAGTGTTTAATTATATTACTGATCATGCTCATGCACACTACAAAATATTTCTAGTGCTCGATTATATTATAATTGTGAAGGAATACATCAACAAGTTAAATTGGTCGAAATTTTGTATTGAAGTAACTAAATGGTCTCACATCAGCGGTGGACGTTGGCAGAAGCCGAAGGCATCCGCCAAAGACCTTGGGGCGGCATGAAGTCTTCAGCAAATTCCTTACAGGTTCAACAACGGGTTGCCGCCTCCCAGCTCTGAATTTGCTTACAAGTCCAACATGGCAGAACTTGAGCTACCATAGATACCTCGGCAGAGGTGGCAGAATTGGTGCGGGTGCAATCACGATGACGGCGAGCTCGGATTCTAGAGGAGGAAAACAGAACCGAGCATGGTCGACACGGTGACAGATCTCACCCGGAACCAATTCTCGTCCCCGCACCGCGCCATGGGTGCCGCAATGGTTAGGGCAAGCTCCGACTTGGGATGGGGAGGAGAGCGGGGCCGAGCAGGTTCGTCATGTCCCAGCTCTGCGCCATGGCCGCGACCACAGATTACCGCTCTGGGGAAGAAGAAGAAGACGCGTAATGGATGCAGGCGCCAACGCTGCAAGCCTACAGGGAGGAGAGCGGGACCGAGCAGGTTCGTCCATGTCCCAGCTCCGCGCCATAGCTGCAACGCCCCACAGATTGCCTTCGATGCAGTTTTCTTCGATGCAGTTTTCTATGTGGGAGAGGCTAAATATACATGCGCTTCACTACTTGCAATTACATGTACTATATGATTGGATTGTTAGAAAACATCCGTAAGTACTAACAATGCATTAAGGTTTCACCAACCATAGCCTTAAGTTTAATGGTCCTCTTACTCCCATACATGCAATGTTCCGGTTCGCGTCCTCAGGTTTCTGTCACTCCGGCAGAACTCCCCCTTCCTTTTACACATACTATAAACCCTATGATGTTTAATTCATGCGCGCAAAAATATAATGGACACCAAAGGACTGTACCATATCACCATAGAACTCTAATGAACCAAAGACGTTCAACCATTCAATCTAAGAAAAAAGAAACTATGCCAACATGACATAGATCATAGGATTATAACTTATATTATCAAAGACCATGTTTACATAGCACGGTACAGAGGTGTGTGGGAGGATGAACCACAGCATACTAGAAGGATTAGGTGATGGAGATAGCACTGAAGATGGTGCAGATGGTAAAGAGGGTGGCGGTGGCGCCGGTGACTCCTTCCCCGCCGCCTGTATCATGGGGGAGCACCGCCCCTTAGCCCCCTTCCTTCATGGCATCTTGGGAGCCCTCCCCCATGGAGATTCCTTCATGGCTTCTTGGGAGCCCTCCCCCATGGAGATGGGATCCATGGGGGAGGGCTCCGAAGAAGCCATGAAGGAAGGAGGCTCAGGGGCGGTGCTCCCCCATGATACCGGAAGGAAGGAGTCCCAGCCACGCCCTCTTCACCATCTTCACCGCCATCTCCATCACCTAATCCTCCTAGTATGCAGTGGTTCATCCTCACACACACCTCTGTACCGTCCTATGTAAACATGGTGTTTGATGCTATAAGTTATAATCCTATGGAGATGGGATCCATGGGGGAGGAAAAACTTGGCTTTGGTGGCTGCAAATTCGTCGGTGGAGGTGTCTTGCCGAATTAGGTTTCCTCCCTTTATATAGCTTCTCGGATTCCCGTCACCCCATCTTAGGCTGCAGTAAATCGGGCCTAGAGGGCCCGTCCGGACTCGGAATATGCTAAATGGTATGTCCAGAACATTGGTCGTGAAATTTCCAACAACTTTGTAGTTGAAGAGTTTTCTGTTTGACGCCGCCTTCGACCCAGAACGTGACCATCTTTAAAAGGAGTTCTGAGACAGATTTCTGAAAAAATCCCAATTTGACTCCAACAATCTTTCCACTTGTATTCTTCGTAATTCCTACACATCAAAGTGTAAAACAAGAACATTATGCACTTTTGAAACTATTAGTAGGTTAGTCCAAATAAATCATAAACTTTATACAAAAATGAGTGTCAAAAGCATATTATTAGCATAAAACCATCAAAAATTATGGATACGTTATGGACGTATCAACATCCCAAGCTTAGTTCCTACTCGTCCTTGAGTAGGTAAACAATAAAAACAATATAATTTTTGAGTTGACATGCAGACAACACAATCTTGATCATCATTATTGTAAAAGCGTTGATAGTTGAGATCAAAGGTACTCTAAACATGAACATGAAAGATAGAGTTCTAACAATATAGCAACTATGTTGTAACATGAAAAGGTACAAGCAAAAGAACATGAATAACAATGCATTGAAATACGTTTGTTTCACATATAGAAAACATAATAAGAGTGGTATTCATCTTGTCCCTCATGGTATAGCAAAACATAAATGCATAAGACAATTTCAAAGTTCATAAGGGTGACTAGATACAAATAGTTTAAGGACAAGCAATATCAAAGTTATGAATCAATCAACAAGTCTTGGTACAATGCACACTAAACTAAGAATGGCCAATATGCTCTCTCAATAGGTGCATAAAGATAGAAGATGGGGACACAACATAAAAGTAAAAGAAAGGCCTTCATAGAAGGAAGCAGGGATTCAAGTCTCATAACGAGCTTCCAAAAATTATGGTACTTATTAGCTTTGAGCTCTCATTGCCCCTATCATAAGCATCTTGAAGTGATTAAGGTTAAAGTGAACAAATTATGGAGTATATGCTTGAAAAAGTATAAGTTGGAAATCTCATGTCCCTTGAATACGAGGTCCGCTCCTCATGCTACTCAAGTTTAGTTACCGGTAAGTTCTTGTCATAGTAAGTACATGTGTATCATAGAGAACTGCCAACGGGTACCCCTTGCCCGATGATACGGAAGAATCCCCATATCAAAATGACAAGGCAAGCAGACAACGAGCATCTCAGCAATCTTCTTATTTACCATGGGAAAATGGTGCTTTTTTCTCTCTTTCCTCTTTTCTCATCTTTTTTTATTTCTTTTTCTCTTTTTCTCAATCTCTATCTCTTTTTTTATAAGAAGAATGCTTCATAGATTGCTCATTATGGTTATGCTGCAGGTTTCCACCATTATTAGGCATGGATTAGACCAGCGGCCCAGGCGTTTCTCTAACACACATACATAACTCCATGGACTTACAAGCTCCCCTTTCATTTCACGCCGGAGACATCCATAGACAAAAGAGCATCATATCAACTGGGTACAATGTACAAGTGCAATGTTGAAAGCGTTCCCCATGATAGTAATGTTCTGCTAATCCCCAACATATAAGTGCAAGCATATACAACATAGATGACACAATGGTTCAAGTTTATTAGGGGCAAGAAAAGTAAAGTGTGCCATCAAGTTTGTGAGAGCTTTAATCACTAGTTTTCTCATAGCAAGTTTAATTCGGAAGGTCGATAAAAACTTGAATATACTTGGAATAGATAATGCTAATAGGTAGGTATGGTGGACTCTTTGAAATAACTTGGTTTTATTTGGAGTTGGATTCATGAGTGGAACTCATACTTGGTTATGGAGGCTAGCAAAAGACTGGGAGCGTCCAACTAAGAGAGCAATAATGGCCATAATCATGCAAAGGGATAAAACATCATTAATTAAAGCATAAAGTAATATTACAAGTCGAAAACTAAAGGATCTTAGAGGCTATGGTGACTTGCGATAGTCTAAACATGGTGTGAGCATGCGCCAAGTCAACCCAAATAAAGCATCAAAGGAGAATACCACAATATTATGCTTTAATATGCTAAAACAACGCATGATTCTTTCAAAGCACATTAAGCAATCTCAAGTGTTTGTAACATGTCATGCTATAGCAAAAATCACTAAGCATAAAGCCAAACAATACCAAGCATGACATGACAAAGCATAGGCCACAGTCAAAAACAAGCTCCTTTACCACTTAAGAATGAACTTTTCCTACTCCTTTCCAACCCAAACCAATCTTATTTGAAAACTAATGTATGAATGAGGGGGTCCAACCAATTTATTCAAGCAAACGAAAACCAAAAACGAAAATGAAGACGCTCCAAGAACAACACAACTGTGCATGAAACAATAAAAATGAAGTGTTTGGAAGAACCTGAGATTTTTATTAATGAAGAAGGGTATGCCTTGGGCATCCCCAAACTTTGACGCTTGTACTTCTTGGATATTTCTTGGGGTGACACGGGGTGGCATCCCCAATCTTGAGCTTTAGTCCATTCTTCATCTCATTACATCATTCTTTCCTTAACACCTGAACAAGATACGACTCTGTTTTATTCCGAGATAATCCTCACACAATGAAGCATAAGCACTAAGTTCTAGAATTGTGTTTGGGGGGAAATTGTGGAGATGAACTCCATAGTAATCTACAACCTCAGAGAAGAACTCTGAGGGGGGAAATCTCAATCCTCTATCGAGGTGAGTGCTGAAGTGGACCCTCTCATCGGCGTGTGGATTGGGGATGAACTCATCGAAGCCGCTCTACCAGTCGCTGTTCCAGAGGAAACCTTCCTTCTCGATGACATGCTGCTTCTGGTCATCAAGGACGCATGAGATCCAAACTCCACGGAAATTCTCCTTCTCTGCCGCTGCGATGGTTGCCGCCGTGGTTGGTGCCGTACCGGATGAAGACGCGTCAGCCATTTTGGTTCTCATGGCAACCTTGGGTGGGCGGCGTTGAGTGATTTGGGGGAAGCAACGGAGGAGCAGGTGCGCGGTGGCATTGGGAGGAAGAAGACGGCAAAAGCACTAGTGAGGAGGAATAAGGAGATCTTGACCCCTTATATGTGTCGCTTGCGTGAAGATTCGTTTGAAACAAAAAGTGAACGTGCCACGCATCATGGAAGGACCTGGGTAACCTCCTCAAGAAGATTACGCCTCCTGAATCTCCACGCGCGTGCATTAAACAACGCCTCAGTTCCATGATAAACAGACCCACCAATGATCGCACTGTTAGGAATGTTTGTCAGTGACGTGACTTGACCTTGGCTGATGTCAGGTTGCGTCATAGACCAAGTTCTGGCTTAGCTTGAATTTCAAGATGGAAAACCGAGTAACATATTCATAGGCCCGACTCAATTTGGGACTCGGATCCTAATTTTGTTTTGAGTTTCAGGAACCCTTCAAGATTCTGCAAGCCGAAGATAGGTCAAGCTAGTCGATGAAATCCGACTTTCGATCTTGGAGGCTTCTGGGGACTACTGTTGGGGATATACTTTCCAGGTATACCCACTATGACTTGCTGACCAAGGTGGCCCCCTTCGGGTTAGAGCTTTGCTTCACGGGCGACCCAGTTAGGGACAGAAGACGGAGTTCTATCCGGCTATGGGAAGTCCTAGAAGACTTACCGACTTAGGCATGTTTAGTCACTTGTAGTCCAAGATGTACTTTGTAACCGACTCTTAGTCGTAGAAGGATAGGTCTCTCCTGTAACCCTAGGCCAGATATCTATATAAGCCGTCCGAGGGACCAGCCTGTAGGTCACCCACAATCTACAACCTCAACTCGCACAAGCGAACCTCTCTTGTAATATGTACTTCCGGCTCTACCGTATTACTGGTTTGCTAGTAGGAGTAGGATCCTTCCAAAGCCGGCGGATTCGAACTTGGGTAAAGCTTGTGTGCTCACCATCCCGGAATACCGTCACCTTGCACCCCCTTTCTCCACACGCCTCGAGGACACCCTCTCGGCGTACATGTATTCAATCCGACGATAGGGGTCCCTAGAGTCATTCCACATGTTCTTTTCCAAAACCACATTAATCCCCTAGTTTCATTGCATGTGTTCTTTTCCAAACCACCTTGATCCACATGACCATACACACTCTAGTGGATTCTGTGATGCAACTTCTGTCACACTGGTGCAACATTTCATGTGGAAGTTGATTTCGTATGTGTTTTTGGTCTCTGTGACCATTATTTGACACATGGAGCCCGTAGAGTCATTGCATGTGTTCTTTTCCAAAACCACCTTGATCCAAAACCACATTGATCCCCTAGTGTTATTGCATGTGTTATTTTCCAAACAACCTTGATCCACATGACCACACACACTCCTGTGGATTTTGAGATGCAACTTCGGTCACACTAGTGCACCATTCCATGTGGAAGTTGCTTTCCTATGTGTTTTTGGTCTTTGTGACCATGGTCTGACACATGGAGTACCTAGTGTCCTTGCATGTGTTCTTTTCCAAAATATCGTCAAGTGCTTGCTGAGAAGATCGGGTCACCCCATATCATCTTGCTATCAGATTTCCTCGTTTACTTGGTAAGCAATCCACAATCCATCCATAGATTAGTTCATGTTTTTCGTCCTATATAGAAAAAGGCCCACAAAAAGAGTTGCCATAGCCTAGATTACATTGTATTCGAGTAATAGTTGCTGGTCGTGTTCCTCTTTTAGTCTAGCTCTAGATCTATTCATCGTTTTTCTTGTTCTAGTCGAATCCACCTTAGTTTTCCGCCGCCATAGCCAGATCTGATCTTAGCTAGGAGTCCTAGTCCTTTACTCTTGGCCGAGTCGGTTTGCATAAAAAAATTCTTACCGACTCTACCGCGGCGCGGAAACACCCCTTTTTCCTGCCGCGAAACCGTGTCTGCCCCGGATCAGAACTCTGTCGCGGCATGATTTCTTCTGTCGTGCACCATCTCTGTGCCACCATGATGGCTCAATACACGGCGCGCAGAAAAGTGCTTGGTGCGTGATGTTGATGTAGAGCTCGTTGGGAACCCCAAGAGGAAGGTATGATGAGCACAGCAGCAAGTTTCCCTCAGTTATGAAACCAAGGTTTAATCGAACCAGTAGGAGCAAGGAAACACCCCAAAGGTGTTACTAGCTGAGCTTTGGCAGGGCGCACTACCGGTGCTAGTAGCAACGTGGAGACCTGCACAACACATCCACAGAACTTTGTCCCCAACTTGCGATGAGGTTGTCAATCTCACCGTGTTTTGCGGAAAACAAAGGATTAAACGTATCGAATGGAAAGAAGTAAAAGTTGGTAGAAAGTAAACACAAAGCAGTAAAAGATTGTAGATTGCATGTAAAGAAAAGGACCGGGATCCATAGTTCACTAGAGGTGGGTCTCCTTAGATAGATAACATGCTGGGTGAACAAATTACATTGGGGCAATTGACAAACACCGAGAAAGCAATACATGCATATACTAATCATCTTGACTCCTTTGAGACTTGATTGGGCATTACAACATAATACATAGACCGCCATCCAACTGCATCTATGACTAACAATCCACCTTCAGGTTATCATCCGAAACCCCTCCAGTATTAAGTTGCAAGCAACATATTATTGCGTTACGAACTGCATGTAAAGTAAACAATACAATTGTTCCATGAACAAAAGATCGTTGTTTTCTCCCTAGTAGCAACAACACATCTAGTACCTTAGAGATTTCTGTCACTTCCCTAGATTACCAGAGGCATGAACCCACTATCGAGCATAAATACTAACTCTTGGAGTTGCTAGCATCTACTTGGCCAAGATAGCTACTAACAACGGAAAGCATGCAAGATCTCAAATAACAAAGACATGATAGAATCAATAATCAATCTAAAATAGCATCTCAATATCCATCGGATCCCCGCAAACACAACATGTATGAATTACAAATAGATGATCTTGATCATGAACGGAGCTCACAAGATCTAAACATGAAAGCACAAAGGAGGAGAAACCAGCCATCTAGCTACTACATGGATCAGTAGTCCAAGGATGAACTACTCACGCATCACACCGGAGGCTTGCATGGTGATGAAGAAGGCCTCCAGGGTGAATTTCCCTCTCCGGCAGGGTGCCGGGAAGAGCTCAGACCCCCCCCCCCCGATCTAGGGATGGAGATGACGGCGGCTACAAACTCTTTCATGGATTTTTTAATAGGTACTTAGGGTTTTCGTCCCGAGGGCAACTTATAGGCGGAAGGAGGGGAAGAGGGGGTGTTGGGGTCGGCCAGACCACCCCCTCGCGCGGGCCAGGCCTGGCCGCGTGGCCAGGTGGTGTGGCCGGCCCCTGGCCCCTCTCCGTCTCGTATTCTGGCACTTGATCCCTTCCGGAAAAATAGGCACTTTGGCTTTTGTCCCGTCCAATTCCGGGAATATTCATTTTCTGACTTTTCTGGAACCAAAAACAACAGAAAACAGGCAGCTGGCACTGTGGCTCTTGTTAATAGGTTAGTCCAAGAAATCATAATAAAAGTACTCCAAAGTTGGAACAAAACACAAGAAAGTGGATAAAACTAAGCATGGGACATCAAAAATTATAGATACATTTGCAATGTATCAACATCCCCAAGCTTAACTCCTGCTCGTCCTCGAGTAGGTAAGTGATAAAAAGAAATAATTTTTGAGGTGACATGCACCATCAAAGACTTGATCAAAGTATTTGCAAAACATTCAAGGCTGGGATCATAGTACTTCAATCATAACATGAAAGACAAAGTTCTAGCAATAAGAAAAGAAACTAAGATGCAACATGAAAAGACACAAACAAAAGATTTATGAATAACATGCTTTGCAAGACGTTTGTTCGTTTCACATAAAGAAAACATAGCATAATAGTATTCAGCTTGTCCCTTAATAAAGTAGCAAATATAAATGCATAGGACACCTTCAAAGTTCATAAGACTGACTAGATACAATAGTTTCAAACAAGCAATAACAAGTTATGCATCAATCAACTAGTCTTGGGACAATGCACATAGAACTAAGAATGGCCACTATGCTCTCAAAGTAGGTGCATAAAGATAGAAGGTGGAGACTCAATATAATGGTGGAAGAAAGGCCTTTTGTAAAAGGAAGTAGGGATTCAAGTCTCATAAAGAGCTTCCAAAAATTATGATACTTATAGCTTTCAGCTCTCATTGCCCCTATCATAAGCATCTTGAAGTGATTAAGGTTAAAGTGAACAAACTATGGTGTACATGCTTGACGAAGTATAAGTCAGAAATCTCATGTCCCTTGTATACGAGGGCCGCTCCTCATGCTACTCAAGTTTAGTCACTGGTAAGTTCTTGTCATCGTAAGTACATGTGTATCATAGAGAACCGCCAACGGGGTACCCCTTGCCCGATGATAAGGAAGAATCCCCATATCAAAATGACAAGGCAAGCAGACAACGAGCATCTCAGCATTCTTCTTATTTACCATGGGAATATGGTGCTTTTTTCTCTCTTTCCTCTTTTCATAGTATCTCTTTTTTTCTCTTTTTTTTCTCAATAGGACTCTTTTTTATAAGAAGAATGCGTCATAGACAGCTCATTATGGTTACGCTGCATGTTTCCACCATGTCAGCATGGATTAGACCAGCGGCCCAGGCGTTTCTCTAACACATATACATAACTCCATGGACTTACAAGCTCCCCTTTCATTTCACACCGACGACATCCATATACCAAAGAGCATGATATCAACTAGGTATAAGTACCAAGTGCAATGTTGAAAGCGTTCCCCATGAAAGCATGGTTTTGCTAACTCCCAACAAATAAGTGCAAGTATATACAATGTAGAAGACACAATGGTTCAAGTTTATTAGAGTCAATAAAGTAAAGTGTGCCATCAAGTTCGTGAGAGCTTTAATCACTAGTTTTCTCATAACAAGTGGAAGGTAAACAAAAGCATGAATATACTTGGAATAGCATAAGCTAGTAGGTAGGTATGGTGGATTCTTTGGAAAAACTTGGTTTAGGGAGTTGGATGCATGAGTGGAACTCATACTTTGTTGTGGACGCTAGCAAAAGACTGGGAGCGACAAACTAAGAGAGCAATAATGACCATAATCATGCAGAGCGACAAAACATCATTGATCAAAGCATAAAGTGATACTACAAGTTGAAAACTAAAGGATCATAAAGTCTATGGTGACTTGTGATAGTCATAACATGGTGTGAGCATGTGCCAAGTCAACCCAAATAAAGCATCAAATGAGAATACCACTATACTTTGCTTTGATATGCGAAAACAACGCATGATTCATCCAAGGCACATTAAGCAATCTCAATTGTTTATAAAAAGTCATGATACGGCAAAGAATACTAAGCATAAAGCCAAAACAATATCAAGCACGGCATGACAAAGCATAGCCACAGTCAAAAACAAGCTCTTTTTACCACATAAGCATGAACTTGCCTACTCTTTTCCAAACGAAACCAAACTATTTGCAAACCAAAGTGTGAAAGATGGGGTCCAACCAACTTATTCAGAAAACTAAGCAAACCAAGCAAACTAAAAACCAAAACAAAAACAGAAAAGAAGACGCTCCAAGAGAAACACAACTGTGCACGAAACAATAAAAATGAAGCGTTTGGAAGAAACCTGGAATTTTTATTGATGAAGAAGGGGATGCCTTGGGCATCCCCCAGCTTTGACGCTTGTACTTCTTGGATATTTCTGGGGTGACACGCGTGGAATCTCCAATCTTGAGCTTTAGTCCATCCTTCATCTCATTACTCATTCCTTCCATACACCTAAAATTTTTCTTTCAAACAAAACTTCACACAATCTCATTAGCAACATTAGTGCACTTAAGATAAATAAGTCTCAAGGTTCAGTTATAACACCAAATAAACTTCCATTAGAACACTATATACTGTAGAACTTCCATCAAAAAGCTCAATTCCCCAAAGGAACTCAAGAAGGAACTAACAAGAAGCAAATGCAGAAAATGGCAGAAATCTGTCAAAACAGACCAGCAGGTAAAGACGAATTTTTTCGAAGATCTTCTATTGCTCAAATCAAAAAGTGTTGAAATAACGAAAGTTAGGTAACAACCTGGGGCAGAAGAACAAAAAATTACAGCTCAATCCGACGTACAGAGCTCTCTCAGGAATTTTTATGGTGAAGCCCCGAAATCTGTTTCGGGACAGCAACTTTCCCAATCATTACTTCACTCTCATTAGAGGTTACTCTTGGCACAAAAAGCAAATAAAAAGGATAAGGAGAGGTTATTACAGAAGTAATAACTTCCAAGACTCATCTAAAACTCTTGGGTTATCTCCCAACAAGTAGTTTTCTTTAATGCCTTTAAGTTAGGCATAAGAAGCAAAGAAAGAATCAAGTGTTCTCAAATGAAGAAGCATTAAAACCAACTTTCTTGCCCTTACCTCTCTTATTTTTATTCTTAACCTTTGGGAAAATGTGATTGTTTGGTGGAGAAGAAAGGTGCATGGTCCCCTGTCCCCTTTCCCACCTCTATTATTGCTCCAAGGAGTTCTAATAGGGTCCTTCCAAGTGTAATTTGTCCTTTTCCTGCACATTCAATAACAAGATAATCAGTAGAAATCATTTTCCCAAGGATCTTTGTAAATACTCCTTCAGCTATTCCAATAGGTAATATGGTAGCATTATTAGCAAGAGATATTTCTCTTCCTCCTTCAGTAAGCCCCCAAAGATTCAAAGAATCATAAATATCTTTGGGCATAAGACAAAATTCAGACATGATATCGCAGCGGGCTTGAAAAGTTTCAGTGTTTATCTCAATCTTTACTGTAGGGAGCCACTTTGATGGTTCAGAATTTATTGGAACATAATTATGATGCTTCCTAATCGTATTATATCAACTTTCTAAGCTAGTAGTGCTAGCCTCAAGAGTGTTCAACGTAGCAAATATTTTTGTAAAAGAAATATCAGTATGGCTAGGCATAGTGTAAGTGAGGATCAATTTCTTTATAGCATTAATGGAATCATCCTCATTACATTGGAGGAAATCTCCTCCCACAATAGCATCTAAATCATATCTATAGCAAAGAGCAATCCCAAGGTAAAAACTGCTAAGGAACAAGCCTTGAATCATTTTAGGCTCAGTCTTTTCATGTAGATCAGAGATTCTAGACCAAGCTTTCTTAAAACTTTTCTCAATTCATTGTTTAAAAGTTAGAATCATTTCCTCAGGTGACATAGTGATTGGAGCAAGGCTAGACATAGTGGCAACTCAAGATAGGAACTAATTTTTTTGTGTTTTTCAAATAAGAAAGCAAACAAGTAAAACTAATTTTTTGGATTTTTGAAGAACAAAACATGAAAACAAAGCAAAAAGGAAACTAAGAAAAACAAAAACAACAAAGTAAAGAGATTGGTTATGAGGGACTCCCCTTGTGAAGATGTCCTTGACTCCCTGACAACGGCGCCAGAAAATCGCTTGATGGCTCAATACACGGCGCCCAGAAAAGTGCTTGGTGCGTGGTGTTGATGTAGAGCTCGTTGGGAACCCCAAGAGGAAGGTATGATGAGCACAGCAGCAAGTTTCCCTCAGTTATGAAACCAAGGTTTAATCGAACCAGTAGGAGCAAGGAAACACCCCAAAGGTGTTACTAGCTGAGCTTTGGCAGGGCGCACTACCGGTGCTAGTAGAAACGTGGAGACCTACACAACACAACCACAGAACTTTGTCCCCAACTTGCGATGAGGTTGTCAATCTCATCGTGTTTTGCAGAAAACAAAGGATTAAACGTATCGAATGGAAAGAAGTAAAAGTTTGAAGAAAGTAAACACAAAGCAGTAAAAGATTGTAGATTGTATGTAAAGAAAAGGACCGGGATCCATAGTTCACTAGAGGTGGCTCTCCTTAGATAGATAACATGCTGGGTGAACAAATTACAGCGGGGCAATTGACAAACACCGGGAAAGCAATACATCCATATACTAATCATCTTGACTCCTTTGAGACTTGATTGGGCATTACAACATAATACATAGACCTCCATCCCACTGCATCTATGACTAATAATCCACCTTCAGGTTATGATCCGAACCCCCTCCAGTATTAAGTTGCAAGCAACAGATTATTGCTTTACGGACTGCATGTAAAGTAAACAATACAATTGTTCCATGAACAAAAGATCGTTGTTTTCTCCCTAGTAGCAACAGCACATCTAGTACCTTAGAGATTTCTGTCACTTCCCCAGATTACCAGAGGCATGAACCCACTATCGAGCATAAATACTAACTCTTGGAGTTGCTAGCATCTACTTGGCCAAGATAGCTACTAACAACGGAAAGCATACAAGATCTCAAATAACAAAGACATGATAGAATCAATAATCAATCTGAAATAGCATCTCAATATCCATCGGATCCCCGCAAACACAACATGTATGAATTACAAATAGATGATCTTGATCATGAACGGAGCTCACAAGATCCAAACATGAAAGCACAAAGGAGGAGAAACCAGCCATCTAGCTACTACATGGATCCGTAGTCCAAGGATGAACTACTCACGCATCACACCGGAGGCTTGCATGGTGATGAAGAAGGCCTCCAGGGTGAATTTCCCTCTCCGGCAGGGTGCCGGAAAGAGCTTTTGATCCCCCGATCTAGGGATGGAGATGACGGCGGCTACAGACTTTTTCGTGGATTTTTGATCCGGTACTTAGGGTTTCCGTCCCGGGGGCAACTTATAGGCAGAAGGAGGGGCCGAGGGGGTGCTGGGGTCGGCCAGACGACCCCCTGGCGTGGGCCAGGCCTGGCCGTGCGGCCAGGTGGTGTGGCCGGCCCCTGGCCCCTCTCCGTCTCGTATTCTGGCACTTGATCTATTCCGGAAAAATAGGCACTTTGGCTTTTGTCCCGTCCAATTCCGAGAATATTTATTTTCTGACTTTTCTGGAACCAAAAACAACAGAAAACAGGCAGCTGGCACTATGGCTCTTGTTAATAGGCTAGTCCAATGTATCACACCGCATTTTTATACATTTGCAATGTATCACACCGCTCTGCCGCGACACGATTTTGCGCATTTTTTCTGCCGTGTGTCAGTGCTCTGCCGCTGCTCTATCGCGACAAGATTTTGCCATGTTTCTCTACCACGGTAGGAATTTTTCTGCCACGGCACGGTTTTGAGTAGTTTTTCTGCCACGACATGCAGACATACAAAGTGTGAAAAATTGCACTTTTCTAGAACCTTAGCCACAGCCATTCTATTTCATCGGTGTAGAAACTTGCCAATTGAGACTAGTTTCTGCTCATATAGGCTGCTCCTAGGATTTTTGTGATGTGCTTTGTAATTTGGCTGTGTGTGATATATATTCAAGAAAAAAGGCACAATAGAGAAAGGAAAAGCAAAAGGAGAAAGACGCTATACAAAAGAAAAAGAGAAAAAGAGAATTTGAGGAAGATGCCTAGTGATATCTTTGTGCACCGGTAGATTGAGCAATCTCGCGCCTGTTTACTTTGAGCTTTGCTAGTGTCTCTCGAGAGTAGTGCAACACCCTTCATAGGTGCATTGCCACGTTTTTCTCCACGTGTGTGTTTCTTGGGTTTTTGTACGACCAGCACTAGGACTTGTTAACGGTGTACTTAGGATATCATACCTAGAGCTCCACCATACATAACCTGTGTGCCCTGTGATCGTTGTCTATACCTTTGATATTCACTTCATCACATCAGTGCATAAGTCTTTGATTACGTTTGGTAAAGCATCTCTATTCACTTTGAAATAGTAAGATCTCCTTTCTTGTTAGTTGTGAGTGAGTTGTGAGTGTTTCCACCAAAGAGATTTTGACTTTTGCACTAACCGACTAATCATTTCTTTGAGTGATGCTGATGTTGTGTCGCAGCAACATAAGGATGAGGAGCTTGCTACTTGGCGCGAGTCTATTGATGGGAATATCAAGGACATGCAAGAGGCAGTGGATCAGAAAACTGGCACAGTCAATAATATTCAAACTCAAGTGATAGCAATCAATGTTAATGTTGCCACCTTGCAGCGTTTGATTGAGGCTCTTATAGCGGCAATTCAGCATAGATAGGATTACCAACCCGATGGTGTGTTTGAGGATCATGATGAGGGTAGTGCGGCTAATGCTGCTCCACATCGTGCCAGGGGACGTGCCAACCCCCTGCACCTGCTGCTGCTCCTCTTTATGGTCGTGGATATGCCCCTTTGGGACGTGCTCAGCATGTTCCGAACCAAGCTGATGATGGTTTGGGCAATCCCAAGTTTTCAATTCCCTCTTTCAATGGCTCACTTCATCCTGAGGATTATATTAGTTGGGAGTTGAAGATTGAGAAGCTCTGGCATTTGTTTGATTATCCAGAAGACAAGAAGGTCAAGCTTGCAACGTCAGAATTTGATGGATGTGCTTTGCGTTGGTGGGATGCTATTGTGTAGAATAGAAGGGATCACAATCAACTTCCTGCGATGGATTGACGCGAGATGAAGAGCATTATGAAGGATCATTTTGTACCCACCAATTACTTGCAATCAGTTTTTGACAAGTTGACATAGTTGAGGCAAGGAACCATGTCAGTTGATGAGTACTACATGGAGATGGAGATGCTTATGCAATGTCCTAGAGTTCGTGAACCCCTTGAGATGACAATGCAACGTTTTCTCAACAATTCAAAGCTTCAAATGAAGAGCATTGTTTGTCATCACAAGTACGAGACGATGAACAATCTGTTTCACCATGCTAGAGAGGATGAATCACAGATAGCTAAGGAGGCTAAGTCACGTGCACGGTTTACAGCTACCAGCCGCTTTGCGGCTAGATCTATGCCGCCTACTATGGTGCCACCTGATGCTAGGCATCCTACACCATCGTCCAAATCTGGACCTACATCGTCATTTGGTTCCAATGCTCGGAAACCCGCTACTCCTGCTGCTAGTTCAGGTTCCAATATGTCAAATGCGCGTACTTGTGATGTGGTGTGCCATACTTGTGGAGGTAGAGGACACTACAAGAAAGATTGTCCAAAGAGCAAGGTCATGTTTGTCAATGAACAAGGTGAGTATGAGAGTGGAGATGAGATTGATGTTGATTCTGATTATGATGGCAAGGATGGTGCTGACGCTTATCCTAAACATGCACCTACTATTGTGGTGTCTCCATGCATACTTAGTGTGCAACCTATTGATGAATCTCAGTTTTGCAACTTGTTCCAAACAAAAGCTCTAGTTGGACCTAACAAAGCTTGTAAGGTCATTATTGATGGAGGTAGCTGCAAAAATCTTTCAAGTAAGGAGTTATGTGCCAAGCTTGTTGCGGGGTAACCTCGGGGATGGCCCGATCTTTCACAAATTCCTTCAAATCGAGGCAGAGTGAGTGTGGGGGATGAGGGGAGAGAGCAAAAACGCAAACTAACGCACGAATAACATGATGAACACACACACACAAAGAGACGATACAAGCCAATTGCTCACGCTGGCGGCTACCGGTCCGGCGCAATCCCTAGGATCAGCGTCGGGCGAAGGACACTCTCTCGAACCGGCACGGCGAGGAGCGAGACTCAGTGAGATCTTGATGTCTAGGCAAAACGGACTCCAATGCCTAGGCCTTGTACAACACGGAGGCAAGATGCAAACTCCAATGAGGTTTGGGATATTTGGTGCTGCTCTATCAAAGGATCATGAGGTAAGAACTAGATAGATCCACAACGGATTTCCACTAATTCCAAATCTCAAGCCTAGGGTTTACAATAGAGGTGGGGGGCTATATATATATAGGCCAGCCACAATTTTAGGGGTAATTTAGGCATTAAAGTAGAGTTCTGGGCGAAGTAGAGGGGTACATGGGCCACAGGTCCTAGCTATGGCTCGCAGGCTCATCTTTAGGCCGGACAGTCCGGGTCGAGTGGACCGGATAGTCCGGGGTGGCCGGACACTCCGGGTAGTGTCCGGGTAGTGTCTGAAGTGGCATACTGATTGTCCGCACCAGGATGGGGCTGGGTAGGCCGGACACTCCGGCTGTTCGGGACTGACACTCTGGCTACGCTGGGCACTCCAGCTGGATCAGGGCAGACACTCCGGCTCAGTCAGCTTCAGGGCTCATTGATCGACGTGGCGGGGTTTCGTACCTGATAATGCACATAGTAGTGGTATGAAGTAGCAAGCCGTCCAAGTGTATGTCAAAGTCACATGATGAGAGGAGAGAGTTCACCTTAGCTTGAAGGAGCTTGGCTCGGGCACGGGTCATTGGTCAACTTGGGGGACTTTGTGGTGTAGATGTAGGAGCGTTCGTCGGACGGGCTACATCAGCTCCCCCCTTGGGAAAGAGTCGTCCTCGACTCTTCATGGTTGTCATCTTGAACATTTCCATGGTAGGGTGAGAGATCCTTGACATTGAATGTATTGCTTGCAAGGTACTTGGATGTCGGTATGTCGATGATGTAGGCATTGTTGTTGATTCTCTTGATGACTTTGAAGGGACCATCTCCACTTGGCTTAAGCTTGGCGTCACGTTCCTTGGGGAAGCGAATCTTTGCTTAGGTGTATCCACACGAGATCACCTTCCTCGAAGATCAACTCTCGGTTGTCCTTGTTTAACTTTGAAGCTTGGCGAAGGATTTGTTGTTCAATAGTAGCTCTTTTTTCTTCGTGAAGCTTCTTCATAGCTTGGGCGCGCTTCTCAAAATCCATGTTGATGCGCTCATGGAGAGGTAGTGGTAGGATGTGGAGCGTAGTGAGGGGCTCGAAACCATAGACGATCATGAAGGGACTCATCTTGGTTGTTGAGTGCTTGGAACGGTTGCAGGAAAAATTAGCGTGTGGAATGCATTCCTCACAATCCTTGAGGTTTTTCTTGTGACACCCCCAGGATTAGGGCTAGACAAATCCCAGACCTCTGTCTGATATAAGCCTAACCTAAATCTTGGACGCATATAGATAAATAATCAGTAACATTACAGTGACCCTACGACACAAAAATTATTACAACGAGCTCATAACTGAGCAGAGAACCAAATTATCACAAGTAGAGGTCACTGACCACAAACATCAAATAATGGAAGGAAAATTATGCTATTAAGTATAGAAAACTTAACAAATGGCCTAAGAGGCCTGAAGCATAACGATGGCGTCCCAATCCATAGATTCCAGGCTGCCGACCGGGAACCCCAAGCTACTCATCGATGCCGATGTTGTACAAAACTCATCTTTTATGGTAATGCTTACCTGCTGCAAAAGTACCAACAAAGCAAGGCTGAGTACAGGGTGTACTCCGCAAGACTTATGGCTGGTGGAGTTATTTTGCATAAAGCTATCTTTGTTTGTAAAACAAGAGGGAGAAGAAGAAGCTCGACTAAATAGATCATTTTAAAAGGGAATAAGAGAGCAATATAACTAGCTTTGATCATCTCTTGATATCCACCGAAACATCATCAACAGAACCTACCATCTAGGATCACCCCCTCGATCCCTGAGGAAGCATCCTGAAGCACACTTTACCTTACTTGCCAAGTTTTACGATTAGGTAATTCTTCTCTATGATCCCACGTCTGTTCCCAAGTCGTCCATAACCGTCGACATGACTTTTCGAAAAGATTTAACCCTGCAGGGTGTACAACTTTACCCACACATGCCGACCGACTCTTAACGTCACTTGACACACTTCCTTGGTGTGCTGATAGAGGGTGGTCGACCAATCCATGAGTCACACAGAAGGGCTCCCTGCTGCGGCAGTTGGCCATACTCCGAGCAGGTCCACGACTCTGTGTATCGGGATCCAGTTTCAGTGTCATGCATCCTTCACCCGGCCACGTCCTATATGATGCACCATCTTCAACCCATCCAAATATGTAGATGCCAAATCCAAATCTCAAACTATGGACTCAAGGATCAGACTAGGCAAGTCGGGCTCAAGGGGTTTCCTAAGTCCCGTGTGGCTGTACGCTCGTCTTGGTTCAAGAGGCAAGAACCTTGGGTCCTAAGGGTGGCAAGTATGGAACTACAAAAACCACAACCCTCGTGTCCTTCCATACAAGCCTTAGCATGTTTAACATTCATCTCTGATCATACCACGTCATCCTGTCCAACTAGGTTCATTGGTAGCTCTGGTTCATCAACCGAATGAACCAGCGGTAACAGCTAAGCATGGCTAAGCGCAACGAATATAGCATCTCTAGCGAAGCTCATATGCCAAACCCTAGTTATGCTAGGAGCAGTGGATCAGGGAATATAGGCTACAAAGGAAACATACATTAGATAGGATTACTCTATCTATCGATAAAAGACTTTGGAACCGTATGCACATGGAAAGAATGAAATACTTTGAAAGCATAGGATTTTATCATGTGTGGGGCTATTCTTGCCTTTGCTTGTTGATACCCAACTATGGATCTTCAGGGTTCATCAGATGGACTTGTTCGTCGATAACCTTCGATGGTGTTGATCACAATCTTCGATCTCGATCTCGATATCATTGCTCACATTAACTCCGAGAACTACCGAGAAGAAGCAGAAACACCGGAAAGGAAAGCAACAATCAATACATGGCATTGATGCAATGGTCAAGCAAGGATGATGATATGACAAGTTAAATTGAATTGAAATGAAACCCTAGTACATGCTTGGTCATTTTAAACAAGGTCTGAGGGTTACAAACCTTAGAACAGGGGAACCTCGGAGTAACCTACGGCGGTTCATTATGTTTTCTAATTAAACTTGTCATGTAAGTTTCTTAACAATGCACGATTATGAGTCCATTAGATAGATCTAATTTTGATATATTATACATATTTTTATGACTTAAAATGAATTAGTTATTGATTTTACAATATTTAAGTCATTTTCTGAAATATTAAACCAAATCTATAAACTTTTTACACCTACATTATGTCACTTACAGTCCTTGGTTGAACGAAGAAGCCACCCTCGCTGTATCTCGCCCCACGTCAGATCGTGTGAGCGGCCTCGCCACCTCAGCCTCCACGTGGGCATGGTGGGACCCAACCCGAGTTTGACTGGCGTCGATCATACCATCAACCCCCCTGACGCCAAAGATGATGTCATCCTGGTGGCACCACCCAGATCCATGGACGGAACGGCGACTCGGCATGTGCGGGCATGCGGGGGTGAGGGTGTTTGACGCGGCTCAACGCGGGAGGCCACAAACTGGCGGCGCACGGACTAGAGGTCATCGGAATCGCCGATGATGAGAAAAACTGAGGCGGTGCGCAGCGGCTATCGTCGAGAGGACGGTACACCATAGGAGGGAGACGGAGGAGAGGTCCTTCCAGACCATGTGCTCACCGGGATGGCAGAGAAGGGCTTGGGGAAGCTGGTCGTGGTCCGATGGCGGCGAATCGATGGCAGACAGTGTTAGGGACGACGACCATGTCAAGCTCGAACCAGGGTACGGTGACTCAATTCCTCACGTGGGAAGGACGAGGCCGGGGAGGCGGTGACGACGGGGACATCGACGAAGCTCGGGGTGACATGGAAAGACGACGATGGCCGGGTGCTGCGGTGGCTAGGGTTCGGCTTGAACGGGGAAGCGAGAGATAGACGCTGGGGAGGGAGAGTGAGGTCCAGGGCGAGAGAAGAGGCTTGGAAGCGTCCTATCCACCTCCAGGGCAGCGATAAAAGCTCGAATCACGGCACAGGTGATGGACGGCGTCGGCGGCGACACGGTGTTGTGTGCCTGTGAGGTGGAAGAGGACAGAGAGGAGTACGAAGCGGTATTGGGCTGGCGTTGGGCTGCGCTAGGCTGCACCAAAACAGGAGGGAGGGGCCAGGGTTTGCAATGCGGGCGGCAAAGAGGAGAGAAGAGAGATGGGCTCGGCCTAGGAAGCTCGGGTTCCTATTTTTTTCTGTAAAACCTTTTTCTTTCTGAAATCTTTTTCCCTTTTGTATTTTCATAAAATTTTATGTTTTGAACATTTTAAAAGTACCAGATCTTTATAAAATTATTAAGATATTGTGGGGGCCCTTTTAATCCATTTGGGCTCCAACATTTTGGTAGTTTTCAAAATAATCAAAACCATTTGAATACATTTCAAATAGAGAGGGTAAGATTAGGGTTTAGGGTTTTTCTTCTTCCTCTTAATGCAAGATTTATCAAACCATGAGATGCATGCTATGCTCATGATGCACAAAACAAATCCTAATTACTATTAGTAAAAAGGGGTGTTACAGTTCTATCCCCCTTAACAGAATCTCGTCCCGAGATTCCTAGGTAGGAAGATAGAAGGAACAGGGTTACACTAGACTTCGACGATCTTCTCGAAGAGGTTGATCCATGCCACCATTATTGAATGAATGAAGCGCTTCATTTTCTTCGGTGCAGCTGCACACACTAAAGAAGAGAGGGAAAGACACAAAACCACAAACAGAGTATCTCATGGTCAACTCATGGATGGATGTTTCATAACATCTCTGGAGCTAACGAGCATGAAACACATCAAGGTAATGGAGGAACAAAAGGAGATGGTCCCAAGGTGATAGATATTTGGTCTTCATAAGGATTGAGACCATGGATCTTCATAAGGGTTTGATCTTCCGAAAAGTAAAGCTTACAACAGAGAGAACATGACCACAGACTTCGAGAATCGAAACTCTACTGAACGACTTAAGTAGAGATTTCACGGGTATAGAGATGTGAAGAACCAACTTGTTGAACTAATTTTGATACAGAAGGATCACTCTTTGTTCAACAGAAGGTCAAGACAGAAAGGATGTTTTGTGGCGAGGACTCATAAGAGTCACCAAGAACATGTAACAAGAGGAACTTCTGATTATCAATACCATAGTCACTCTTTGAACATGGTAGAGGAACCAAAGGAAACTCTTAAATCATCCAGGTTTATCAAAATCTTCGCCAGCGATCATGATATCACTTTACACCACTAAGATGAATCTATAAGAAGATTCTTGATGACACGAGGAAAAAGAAACTTCATTCTCAAACTTCAATTACTTGGCACAACAAGATGCTTGCCAACATAAAAGGGTCTAGAGGATCGACCGAGAGACATTTAGAAACTCTACATTAAATGTTCTCCTTGATGTTTGAGAAAGAAGACACCAAGTAAAGGTCAGACTTCGGTACAAAGGAAATCATAAGAACAAAACATATAACAAGTCATAGAAGATGCCTCATGAGGAGTGGCTGTTATTGCTGATTCCAGAGAATGTGACAAGAGGTCTTTGGAATAATTGTGTCAACCACTACATCAATCTTGCCAACTTTACAAAGGAACCTGTGTCAATTCCTCGAAGAACACCAACCATCATAATTGCTTGAGATTTAGATTTCGTTCGATGGAATGTGATGACCCACAAGTATAGGGGGTGTATCGTAGTATTTTCGAGGGAAGTGCAACCCAATTTATTGATTTGACACAAGGGGAGCCAAAGAATATTTATAATCCTTAACAACTGAGTTGTCAATTCAGCTGCACCTGGAAACAATCTTGCTCACAACAGTTTATCAGTAGCAACAATTTTGTAGTAGGAAAAGTAAAGTAGCACCAGTAGTAAAGTAAAGACAGCAGTAACAATAGCAGTAAACAGTAGGATTCGAGTGCGGTAGGCATAGGGATGGATGGACAGGCGTTGCATGGACAAGACAATTCACATGGCAATTAGAACATAGGGCAATTGCAGATAAATAAGATAAAGCATCCAAGTACTAGATAATCCTAGGCATGTGTTCCATATATAGTCATACGTGTTCGTAATGAGAACTTGCACAACATCTTTTGTCCTGCCAGCCCATTTGCAGTGGGGCCTCAAGGGAACTACTGGCAATTAAGGTGCTCCTTTTAATAGAACACCGGAGCAAAGCATTAACACTCCGTGAACACATGTGATCCTCACATCAAAGCCATTCCCTCCGGTTATCCCGATTTCTGTCACTTCACGGCCATTGGTTCCGGACAACAACATGTGTATACAACTTGCAGGTAAGACCATAAACAATACTATCATAATGAATCAATAACATGTTCAGATCTGAAATCATGGCACTCGGACCCTAGTGACAAGCATTAAGCATAACAAGTCGCAACAAATTCATAAAGCACTAATAGAAGATACTAGGCACCATGCCCTAACAATTCGATTCCATTACATGAACGATCTCATCCAATCCCTACCATCCCCATAGCCTACAGCGGGGGATTACTCACTCATAGATGGGGGAAACATGGATGATCGATGGAGAAGTGATGGTGATGATGATGGCGATGATCTCCTCCAATTCCCCATCCCGGCAGGGTGCCAGAACAGAGTTTCTGGTGCTGTTTCATGGAATCTAGTGGTGGCGGCGGAGCGGAACTCCTTCTGGAAAAACGTCGAACCCCCCAAAGTTTTTAGGTCAGAAGGCTTCTAATAGGCGAAGAGGGAGACCGAGGGGGTGTCTGGGGCTGCACCACCTCGGCGCATGGGCTAGCCAGCGTGGCAGGTGGTGTGGCTCGGCCCAGCCCCTCCGCCTCAGATTCTGCCCGGAGTCTTCTGGTGAAATAGGATTTTCAGCATAATTTCCAGGATTTTTCCTGATAGTTGATTTTCTGCACAAAAAGTAGACACCAGGGCAATTCTGCTGAAAACAGCGTCAATCCGCGTTAGTTGCATCCAAATCACACAAGTTTAGAGAAGAAACAATAGCAAAAGTGTTCGGGAAAGTAGATACGTTTTGGACGTATCAACTCCCCCCAAGCTTAGCTTATTGCTTGTCCTCAAGCAATTTAGTTGAAAACTGAGTGCGATAAAAGAAACTTTCGTGAACACATTTGCTTCATATGATGTATATATTCTCAACATGTGATAAACTACTTAGACAATTCATAATAAAGAGTATGCAACTAAGTTCACTTAATAGGCAATGCAAGCTATGAAGAGATTCCAACTTAAAAATAATAATTAGCAAGAAACATAAACATAAGCAACATTACAATGCTCATAACAAGGTATGATAGAGTGGTATCTCGCTTGCCTTTGATCCAAGGAACCTCTGAAGTTTAGGTGAAGACTAGAAGTAAAGATGTTAAAGATACAAGTACCAAAGTCATAACACAAATAATCAAGTTTTGAGGCAAGCACATTACACTAAGAATGACAACTATGCTCTCAAGAAGGTGCTCATAGAATATGTGGAGACTCAATAAGGAAACGAAAAGGTTTTGAATAGTTTGAAAGGCTTCCAAATGCTGAAAGTATGATACTTGTTAGCATTAAGCTCTCATTGCCCCTATCTTAAGCATCTTTAAATGGTTAAGGTTAAAGTGACACAACTAAGAGGATATGCTTGACAAGTTATAAATCGAAGTCTCATGCCCCTTACGAAGACCGATCCTCATGCTACTGAACTTCAGTCACAAGTAAGCTCTTGTCATTGTAAGTATATACGTATCATAGAGAACCGCCAATGGGGTACCCCTTGCACATGATACAGGAGCTATCCCATAATCAAAATGATAAGGCAAGCAGACAATGAGCATCTCAGCGATCTTTTTATTTACTATGTGCATAGATTTTTATTGAGGATGCTTCATAGAATGCTCATTATGGTTATGCTGCAAGTTTCCACCATGATTAGGCATGGCTTAGGCTAGCGGCCCAGGCGTTTCCCTAACACATATACAAACTCCATGATCTTACAAGTTCCACTTTTATTTCACACCGCCGGGATCCATAGGCAAAAGAACATGATATCAACGAGGTACTAAGTACCAGTGCAATGTTGAAAGCGTTCCCCATGATACATGGTTCTGCTAACTTCAACTTATAAAGCTCAAGCATATACGCAACAAAGAAGGACACAATGGTTCAGGTTTATTAAGTGTAGGAAATAAAGTGTGCCATCAAGTTCGTGAGAGCTTTACTAACTAACTTTCTCATAACAAGCAAACATTTTATTCGGAAGAAAACAAGGCATATTGAATATGCACGGAAGCAAATGGTACTAATAGGTAGGTATGGTGGACACTTTGACAATATTTGGTCTTAGGAGGTTTGAAACATGAGTAAAATACTCAGTGAAAATGAAGGCTAGGAATAGTAAGGGAGCGACAAACGAGAGAGCAATAGCTGTCATAATCATGCTTGCAACAAAACAAGACTAATCATGGCATGAAAGTGATTCAAGATCCTCAAGGCAAAATAATTCATCAAGGCTTAACTGATTATTTCAATCATATGCATGCATGAGTATGTGCCAAGTCAATTCAAATGAAATATTCAGATGAGGATACCACGGTGTCATACCAAGTTATGAATAGAGTAATGCAAGCAAACATTCATATGAGATGCTATAAACTATTAGCAAGCTGGAACTAATCATATGAAAGTAGGGACTACTAAGCATCCATAAATAGCATACACCCTACATGAACAGACTAAGCACGCCCACAATGATGAGTATATGTACAAAAATGAAAACAAATAGAGTTTGTTACCATCCTCTTACCACTCCTCAAGTTGTCATTAATCCTCATTATTGCACTTCACTTGTGTGCCTTGAATAATAACATGAAACCAATATCCACTGAGGACTGCTGAACCCTACAACAAACTCACAAAACCAAAGAAGAACAACAAATATTTTTGGTGTTTTCGATTTTTAAACAAGAACCAAAAAGTGAAGAAAAAGAAAAGAAAACTCTTTTTGGGTTTTTCGAATAGTTCAAACAAAGCAAAAAGGGAAAAACAAACCAAGGCAAAGAGAAAAAGAGAAACAAACCAAAGAGAAACAACAGAAATATTTTTGGTCTTTTTTTGTTTTAGAAAGCAAAGAAAGAACAAAAACTAAAAAGAGAACGAAACATGAATATACAAAGTACCGACGCAAAATGATATGGAGATGTGTGCGATGTTGACGTACCCCCCCCCCCCCCCAAGCTTAGGCTTTTGGCCTAAGTGGGTGTCAATCCCAAGCTGGCCAGGATGAAGTGTCACCATGGTATGACAAGGAGGTACCTTCGTCCTGGTGCGAGCTCGAGTATGTCCCTCCATAGTGCGTGGAGTAATCGTAGGAGGGTACATCCTCCTGATGCTGCTCGTGGAATCCCAGAAAGCGAAGCTGCTCGTCCACCTCCTCCTTAGAGCGTGACCACGGTCTCCTGTGAACACTAAACAAGGAAGACTATGGAAAAGGGATCTCCCTTTCACCCCCGTCAGTAAACAACATCCTATATACTAGACCGTCCAAATCAGAATCAGCAGTGACAAAATAATGAGTTTTCATAGCAACAAGGTCAAGCCTTTGTGGTGCCAATATAGTATCATTGGGGTCCACTGAAAGCCCTAATGCATTGACCATACATGAGGCAATGATGCCCCCATAGATAGGCCCCCTAGCAGCTAGGCAGCGAGCAATAAGCGAGCCAAGGTTGTACCGAGTATCATTGTGGAGTGCAGTAGCAAGGAAAGCTAAATGATAGTTGGAGATATTACTTGTGTTCTCCCTACCAAGTACGCTAGTAGCAAGATAATATGCAAAGTATCTAAGAGTAGGGAGTTGGATATTTCTTATCTTTCCGCGCTACGCCACGCGGTCATCATCATTGGTCACCCCTCGGTAAGTTCCAGCAAATCAGCGGGTCGCCCTTGAATTTTCTTCATGGTCCCTGTCATGCTTACACGTACAACACTGCAAAATCTTTCTAATGGCATGGTAAAGGGCAGATTATAAATTTTGAAACAGACAGTTGATTGATAGGGCGTGTTAGTAAATGTGAAGCTCTCAACAAAGGTTTTGGTGAGCATAGCGTATTGCTCACTCTCATCTTGCATATATGAGGTCAAACCAACCCTCTCAATCAGTAGCAAGAAATCATCAAGAATCCCTACAGCTTGTAAGAAAGTAAAATAAGGAAAAGTAGATGGGTGAGCATCCCCATCATCCCTTTCATTACCAATACGAGTTGCAATGAGATCTTCGATGCATGACGGCCTAAACTGAGAGGCTGATCTTGAGGACCTCGACCTCCTAGGTGCATCCCTCTCAATATCTCTCCAAAGGTATGGTTGTTCATGCTTGGTATTCTGAAATTTAAATACCTATTAAACAAGTGATTGCAAAGTGAATATAATGAAGGGTACTACTCATAGGGACTTGTAAGAGGCCTAAACATGCATCAAAACTATATCTCTAAGCATCAAACAAGCTTACAAGCTCTCATAACCTGTCACCTACAACAGCAAAATACTCAAGGTATAATCCACTAAACACAAATCTACTTGGACAAAGGGAGGAGTCACATACCAGAGAACAAATGCTCCAAATTTCAGGAACAAAGATGGGTTGAGCAAGGAGATCGAAAAAATCGAGAGCAAGCACAACAAGAACGCGATTTTGATCAATGAACTAGAGCTTACTCGGGAGAGAGAAGAAAGTGGCAAGTGAGAGAGTGAGTGGAGGGCCAGGGGTGGCCCACACCATGGCATGGCACCACCTAGGGCAGGCCGCGCCACCAGGTGGTGTGCATGCCTGGTGGGTCCCCCTGGTACCTTCCAGGCACTCCTCTTCCCCTTTTTTCACGTAAAAATTTAATATGAATTTTCTGGAATTTTTGGGCAATTTTTAGGTATAGATGAATGATTTTCTGACAGACAGATTTATTTTTGGAAATGATGCAAGGACAAAACAAGGCTAGAACTACAGAAGTTCTAAGACACTCTAACATGCAAGCAACTAACAACAGAAAATAAAACTAAACGAAAGCAAAAACTAAAATGGATAGAATAGAAGTAAGTGGAGATAATCATGGTGAAAACATTGTTTTATTCAATGAAATCCTTTTATTAACAAGGTTGATAAGGGCTTGTTACCAAAACAATTTCATATGAGATAAAACTTTGTATTCCACTAATGATTATGTTACCTCAACTTTGATAGCAATGGTCCCAATCATAATAGTTTCAAATCTTTCTCTTGGTATGGGACAATATATCTCTCCAACTTGAATGCCCTCAACATGTTCAATTGAATTCAAACCATAAGTCCTTTTAGTCTTATTGGGGAAATAGACAGTATGTTCCTTGTCATTAAAATTAAAGGTCACCTTTCCTTGATTACAATTAATAACAGCTCCTGCACTATTAAGAAAAGGTCTCCCAAGAATAATAGACATATTATCATCTTCAGGCATTTCAAGCACAACAAAATCAGTTAATATCAAGCAATTATGAGCCACTTGAATAGGTCAATCCTCACATATACCAACAGGAATAGTGGTAGATTTATCAGCCATTTGCAAAGATATATCAGTTGGTATTAATTTTTCTAGTTGAAGCCTCTTATATAGAGAGAAAGGCATAACACTAACTCCAGGTCCCAAATCACACAAATCAGTTCTAACATAACTATTCTTAATAGAACAAGGGATAGTTGGAATCCCTGGGTCTCCAAGTTTCTTTGGAACCTTACCATTAAAGGAATAATTAGAAGCAAAGTAGAAATTTCTTCATTAGGGATCTTCCTTTTATTCGAGACAATATCCTTCATATACTTTGAGTGAGGAGGCAATTTAATAGCACGCGTCAAAGGAATTTGCAGGAATAAAGGTTTCATCCACTCACAAAACTTATTATAGTGTTCATCTTCCTTTGACTTGTGTTTCTTATCAGGGAAAGGTATAGGTTTTTGGACCCAAGTCTCTCGTTCACTACCATGTTTCTTAGCAATAAAATCTTCTTTAGTGTGTTTAGTATTCCTAGTGTGCTTTTCAGGTTCTTCTTCAACTTTTTCTTCATTAGGAATTTCATTTTCTTCATTACCACTTTCAGTTTCAGCATCAGAGACAGATATACTATTAGGATCTATAGCAGGTTCAGAGGGTTTTACAACAGTTTTATGTTTCTTTTTCCTTTTCTTACGAGTAGAGCCACTATTTTCAGCTTGTTGAGAATCCTGCTCAATTATTTTGGGATGCCCCTCAGGATATAGAGGATCCTGGGTAGCAGCACCACTTCTAGTTCTAATTTCATAAGCATGTTTTTCTTTAGCAGCATTAACTAGCAAGTCTTTTTGCACTTTGATGAGTTGATCTATTTGAGTTTGAACCATTTGAAAGTGTTTAACAATCATTTTAACATCATTATAGTTTCTTTCCACAATATCTTTCAATTCAACAATAGCTCTAGTGTTTTCTATTAGATGATTTTGCACCCTTTTATTAAAATTATCTTGCTTAACAATAAAGATATTGAATTCTTCTAAGCATTGATCAGGAGGTTTAGAGTAAGGGATATCGCCTTCATCAAAGTGTTGGAGAGAGTGTACCTCAATAGTGGATGAGTAGGGGATAGGCTTACATAATTCTTCTATAGGAGGTAAATTCTTGACATCTGCAGCTTTAATTCCCTTCTCCTTAAGACATTTCTTATCTTCCTTCATCACTTCATCATTTAATTCAATAACTCCCCTCTTCTTTGATGTTGGAATAAGCACTGGAATAGTTGGTTTAGGTATAATCACTTCAGGTATAGCTGGTTCAGGAGGAGTCCAATCTTCATAGTTCTTGCTTATTTTAGCCATTAATTCCTCAGCTTCCTTGGAAGTCCTATTCCTGAAAACACAATCAGCACAACTAGCTAGGTATGTCCTAGATTCTTCGGTTAGTCCATTATAAAATATATCAAGAAGCTCATTCTTAGGTAATGGACTTCCAGCCTGTGCATGAATCAAAACCCTGCCCATGATTCGAGCAATATCTCTTTTTCTCCCTGTTTAAAATCAAAAAGTTCCTGCAAAATAGCATGTCTAGCACTTGGAGGAAAATATTTCTGCAGGAAGGTACTAATCAAGCAATCAGGACTATTAATAGATCCAGGAGGTAAATTACTAGACCAAGTTTTAGCTTCTCCTTTCAGTGAAAAGGGGATAATCTTAGCAACAAAGTAAGTACGCATCTTAATATCATCAGAAAACAGGCCACTCATGGTAGAAAGCTTAGTCATATGTGCTAGCGCACTTTCATTCTTAGTCCCACAAAAAGGTTCTTTCTCAACAATAGCAATGTAAGATAGATCGAGAGAGAAATCATAATCTTTATCTTTAATATTTATGGGAGAAGCAGCAAACTTAGCAATACGAGACAATTTGGGTCTAATAGTATGCCTCTCAAGGAGACTCTTAGCAGTGCTCCTATCATGGGTGTTTTTATATTCTTTAATAAATTCATCGGTCATCTTAACATAACCATTTTCAATATCATAACTTTCACTAGACTCAGGTGAACTAACATGTGTAGTAGTGTGTTCATTAGGAGTTTCAGTATTTCCAGCTATAGTTCTAGCAACCGTAGCATCTAGGAAAGGACCTAATGAATCACTCTTATCAAGCACAGTAGAAGCAGCATCATAAGTATCAGAAGTTTCAGATTCAGCAGTAGTAGCAGTGTATGTAGCATGTGTGTGTGGTGGTGTAACGAGCTTACTCATAACAGATGGTGAATCAAGAGCAACAGAGGTGTTTAGAACCGTAGCTCTTCTTGTAGTGGATGGTAAAATAGGAACCTTGCCATCACGAGACTTACCCATGATGGATGGATAACAGCGAACAATAGAGAATCCAAGAGAACCCATGATGGATGGATAAAGCTATGCTCCCCAGCAACGGCGCCAGAAAATAGTCTTGATGACCCACAAGTATAGGGGGTGTATCGCAGTATTTTCGAGGGAAGTGAAACCCAATTTATTAATTCGACACAAGGGGAGCCAAAGAATATTTATCAGCCTTACCAACTGAGTTGTCAATTCAGCTTGCTCACAACAGTTTATCAGTAGCAATAGTTTTGTAGTAGGAATAGTAAAGTAGCAGTAGTAGTAAAGTAATGACAGCAGTAACAATGGCAGTAAACAGTAGGATTCGAGTGCGGTAGGCATAGGGATGGATGGACAGGCGTTGCATGGACAAGACAATTCACATGGCAATTAGAACATAGGGCAATTGCAGATAAATAAGATAATGCATCCAAGTACTAAATAATCCTAGGCATGTGTTCCATATATAGTCATACGTGTTCGTAATGAGAACTTGCACAACATCTTTTGTCCTGCCAGCCCATTTGCAGCGGGGCCTCAAGGGAACTACTGGCAATTAAGGTGCTCCTTTTAATAGAACACCGGAGCAAAGCATTAACACTCCTTGAACACATGTGATCCTCACATCAAAGCCATTCCCTCCGGTTATCCCGATTTCTGTCACTTCAGGGCCATTGGTTCCGGACAACAACGTGTGTATACAACTTGCAGGTAAGACCATAAACAATACTATCATAATGAATCAATAACATGTTCAGATCTGAAATCATGGCACTCGGGCCCTAGTGACAAGCATTAAGCATAACAAGTCGCAGCAAAGTCATAAAGCACTAATAGAAGATACTAGGCACCATGCCCTAACAATCCGATTCCATTACATGAACGATCTCATCCAATCCCTACCATCCCCATAGCCTACAGCGGGGGATTACTCACTCATAGATGGGGGAAATATGGATGATCGATGGAGAAGCGATGGCGATGATGATGGCGATGATCTCCTCCAATTCCCCGTCCCTGCAGGGTGCCAGAATGGAGTTTCTGGTGCTGTTTCGTGGAATCTGATGGTGGCGGCGGAGCGGAATTCCTTCTGAAAAAACGTCAACCCCCCAGAGTTTTTAGGTCAGAAGGCTTCTTATAGGCGAAGAGGGAGACCGAGGGGGTGTCTGGGGCGGCCAGACCACCCCCTGGCGCGGCCTAGGCTAGCCTGCGCGGCTAGGTGCTATGGCATGGGCCTAGCCCCCCTCCGTCTCGTATTCTAGCTCCGGGAGTCTTCTGGTGAAATAGGATTTTCGGAATATTTTCCTGGATTTTTCCTGATAGTTTATTTTCTGCACAAAAAGTAGAGACCAGGGAAATTCTGTTGAAAACAACGTCAGTCCTTGTTAGTTGCATCCAAATCACACAAGTTTAGAGAAGAAACAATAGCAAAAGTGTTTGGGAAAGTAGATACGTTTTGGACGTATCAGAATGATACTTCAGACTCAGCATGTCTGAATAGAAACTTTGCAACATTTACCACAAGGATAAAGTTACTAGATTCTCAAGACAAGGATTACATTGTCAAGCTCCAAATGAATGACCCAGGGTGCAAAACTCATGTATTAGCAAGTAATCAAGGGGTAATTGCCCCTACATGAATTGATTGCAACTAACCACAAATGCATCCTTATTGTTGGGAGACATTTAGGAGGTTCTCGAGATGGGAAGGTATTAACCTACCATATCAAGAACACTTCGCACATGCTTGACTAACTTGAAATGATTCCCTAGGAAACAAAGATAACTCTTCTCGAATCCATGGTGACACTTTCGACTTTTGCACGCGAACCGGAGAAGGTCACTTCCAACATCCAGAGCACATACTTCGAGATGACTCGAAGATGGTTCTTAAAAGTTTCCAACATTAATGCCAAACTGTTCCATATGAATATAGTCTAGCATGGAGGAGATAAGGATGTCCTCGATGGGCTCAATAACAAACTTATCATGATACTCCAAGAAGATAGACTCACATGTGGTATGAACAGAACAACAATATTGGTCAGACCAAAGGACATGAAGAAGTACCTAGGTGAAACATCACGAATAGATATATCATCAGTATAGTCCATGGTACCGAGTTTGATTTGACAATAACCCAAATCAAATCAAAGGTGGGGACGATAACATTTCCATGAAGGAAACACTATCCTTCTTCAGCACGAACAAAACTAGACATCCCATTAGAAGGAACTATGTTGGATAGAACTTTTTTCTTACAACTCTCCAAGTTGTTGTTTAAGCTCAACTGACTAGTTCAAGGGTATCCAGTACGGATCCTTGGAGAAGGGAGTAGTTCAAAGAACTTGCTTGCTCAAGAACTTGACAAGCACGGTCATGTGGCAACACGGCGATACTTCTAGAGAGACATCCAAAATATCACGAACCACCGATATGTCTTTTAGTTCAAGAGGGAAGTTGCTTAGTAAGGCAAGTAGACATAGTCTCAGAGTTTCGGCACGAGCCTAACTCTTTGACTGAGGAGAAGGCACCAGAATAACGGACTTGGTAGCACAATCATTCTTTGCTTAACGATGGTGTAACCAGTCATGCTAAGAATGAAACAAATGTCCTTGGAGGTCATAGCAATGAGAGGTGCTAAGAATCTCAGATGGTCACATTATTACGCACACACATCATTCACGAGCACGAAAGATCGGAGGAAGGGTGGGTAAATATGTGTAAGAGCATCACTTCATTAAAGGAGTCATGAAACTCAACACGATCTCTTAGTATAAAGGAGTGGGATACCTTAAGGTAGAACAAAACAAAAGCTAATCAATGACTCTTGATCTGCGGATTACAACACTTTGACCTAGTCCTAGATACGACGAGGTACTGGAGGTTTTTTCTCCGGACATCCAGAAATGGATTGTCTAGACGGACCATAAGAGTATCTTACATTGGAAGACACCGATGCACATTTACTACTTGGCTACCAACTGGTAGACAAAGGTCGGAAACAATAAGGGAAAAAGGAACATGCTCAGGATAGAATCCCGAGATGTAGGTGCATAAGTCAACAATCTTCCAAAAACCAATGCAAAGAAGGGAGGGTGTGGCAGGGTCACGAATATAGAAGTGAGACTCATGAGGAGCTCTGTTGTCGTGATCTATTTGGTTCCATTAAAGAACATATGCCATAGCTAGTGGTAGGGGAAGTCCTTTATTGTCGAAATTCAATCGCGACAATAACCACAAGCTTGAAGGCCAGAATGGTAGTACCAGCTATCCTGAAGTAATGTTTGACATTAACAATAGGGGTCAACAAAATGGATCTTCGGTTAAAGGTCAACTTCATGTACAAGATTCACAACACCAGAATCCAGCACAATCCAGGATCTTCGGTTCAAGTCCAAGGGTTAAAACCCAGATAAAGGAGTAACTACTATCTTGGTAGCACAGAGGGTACTACAAGGTAGTAATCACGAGGTAACTTCCAAGAGAAGAAACAACTTATAAAGTACCCAAACAAACGAAAAGGAGGCACACAAGTCGAAAGGAAACCTTGAGACCTAGAACATATGACTATGGAACCAACAACATAATGTTGCGGGCCCATAAGATAGAGAGATCATGATGAAAATGAACCTCTCAGCTAAAGAAGAGCAAAGGAAACAGGGAATTCACAACACACACAACTGACTCTAGAGAACTTAACACTAGGCCAACTGGTTGAGAAACGTCATGCCTAAAAGGCACCTAAGCTTTGAAAGATGAGATGAGATGGCAAAACTTTTCAACATCAACACAAGATAATATGACACAAAGTTAGAGCGAAACTGGACAAGGAGAAAAAGAAGCATACTAGAGTTTTCACAAATACCTTTCAACTTTAAAATAGGTTTCACAGGCACTAGACTCAACATCGACTAGTAGAAAGGTTTTCCTATAGTCGGTACTGCTCTGATACCAAAACCTATGACACCCACAGGATTAGGGCTAGACAAATCCCAGACCTTTGTCTGATATAAGCCTAACCTAAATCTTGGAAGCATACAGAGAAAGAATCGGTAACAATACAGTGACCCTACGACACAAAAATTATTACAACGAGCTCATAACTGAGTAGAGAACCAAATTATTACAAGCAGAGGTCACTGACCACAAACATCAAACAATAGAAGGCAAATTATGCTATTAATTCTAGGAAACTTAACAAATGGCCTAAGAGTCCTGAAGCATAACGATGACGTCCCAATCCTTAGATTCCAGGCTGCCGACCAGGAACCCCAAGCTACTCGTCAATGTTGATGTTGTACAAAACTAATCTTTTATGGTAACACTTACCTGCTGCAAAAGTACCAAAAAAGCAAGGCTGGGTATAGGGTGTACTCTGCAAGACTTATGGTTGGTGAAGTTATTTTGCATAAAGCTATCTTTGTTTGTAAAACAAGAGGGAGAAGAAGAAGCTCGACTAAATAGATCATTTTAAAGGGAATAAGAAAGCGATATCACTAGCTTTGATCATCTCTTGATATCCACTGAAACATCATCAACTGAACCTACCATCTAGGATCACCCCCTCGATCCCTGAGGAAGCATCCTTAAGCACACTTTACCTTACTTGCCAAGTTTTACGATTAGGTTTTTCTTCTCTATGATCCCACGTCTGTTTCCAAGTCGTCCATAACCGTGGACACGGCTTTTCAAAAATATTTAACCCTACAGGGGTGTACAACTTTACCCACATGTGCCGACCGACTCTTAACGTCACTTGACACACTTCCTTGGTGTGCTGAGAGAGAGTGGTCGACCAAAACCTTTCCCTTGCTTTTTCCTAATCCATGAGTCACCTAGAAGGGCTCCCTGCTGTGACAGTTGGCCATACTCCGAGGAGGTCCGCGACTCTGTGTACCGGGATCCAGTTTCAGTGCCATGCACCCTTCACCCGGCCACGTCCTATATGATCCACCATCTTCAACCCATCCAAATATGCAGATGCCAAATCCAAATCTCAAACTACGGACTCATGGATCAAACTAGGCAAGTTGGGGTTAAGGGGTTTCCTAGGCCCTGTGTGGTTGTATGCTCGTCTTGGTTCAAGAGGCAAAAACCTCGGGCCCTAAGGGTGGCAAGTATGGAACTGCAAAAACCACAACCCTCGTGGCCTTCCATACAAGCCTTAGCATGTTTAACATTCATCTCTGATCATACCACGTCATCCTGTCCAACTAGGTTCATTCGTAACTCTAATTCATCAACTGGATGAACCGGCGGTAATAGCTAAGCATGGCTAAGCGCAACAAATATAGCAGCTTAACAAAGCTCATATGCCAAACCCTAGTTATGCTAGGAGCAGTGGATCAGGGAATATAGGCTACAAAGGAAACATGCATTAGATAGGATTACTCTATCTATCGATAAAAGACTTTGGAACCGTATGCACATGGAAAGAATGAAATACTTTGAAAGCATAGGATTTTATCATGTGTGGGGCTATGCTTGCCTTTGCTTGTTGATACCCAACTATGGATCTTCAGGGTTCATCAGATGGACTTGTTCGTCGATAACATTCGATGGTGTTGATCACAATCTTCGATCTCGATCTTGATATCATTGCTCACATCAACTCCGAGAACTACCGAGAAGAAGCAGAAACACCGGAAAGGAAAGCAACAATCAATACATCGCATCGATGCAATGCTCAAGCAAGGATGATCATATGGCAAGTTAAATTGAATTGAAATGAAACCCTAGTACATGCTTGGTCATTTGAAACAGGGTCCGAGGGTTACAAACCTTAGAACAGGGGAACCTCGGAGTAACCTACGGGGGTTCATTATGTTTTCTAATTAAACTTGTCATTTAAGTTTCTTAAAAATGCATCATTATGAGTCTATTAGATAGATCTCATTTTTCTGAACATTTTGATATATTACACATATTTTTATGACTTAAAATGAATTAGTTATTGATTTTACAATATTTAAGTCATTTTCTGAAATATTAAACCAAAGCTATAAACTTTTTACACCGCTATTGTATCTGCCCACGGTCACTAACAGAGCGGCCCAGGGCCACTTCAGCCTCCACGTGGGCATTGTGGGACCCAACCTAGGTTTGACTAGGCCGACTGCGCCCTGCTGACGCCCGGGTGACGTCAGCATGATGTCATCCTAGCGGCACCACCCATATCGATGGCCGGAACAGTGACTCGGCATTTGCGGGAATGAGGGGGTGAGGTTGTTTGACGCGAGTCAACACGGGAGGCCATAAACTAGCGGCGCACAGACTAGGGGTCGCCGGAATCGCCGATGATGAGCAAAAGTGCGGTGGCGCGCAGCGGCTATCGTCGAGAGGATGGTACAACATAGGAGGGAGACGGAGGAGAGGTCCTTCCGGACCGTGTGCTCACCGGGATGGTGGAGAAGGGAACGGGGAAGCTAGTCGTGGTCCGATGGCGGCGAATCGATGGCGGACGGTGTCAGGGACAATGACCATGTCAAGATCGAACCAGGGCACGGTGACTCAATTCCACGCGTGGGAAGGACGAGGTTGGGGATGCGGTGACGATGGGGACATCGACGAAGCTCATGGTGACATGGAAAGACGACGACGGACGGGTGCTGTGGTGGCTAGGGTTCGGCCAGAACGGGGAAGCAAGAGATAGACGCTGGGGAGGGAGAGTGAGGTCCAAGGCGCGAGAGGAGGCTCGATAGCGTCCTTATCCACCTCCAGGGTGGCGACAGGAGCTCGAATCACAGCACAGGCGATGGACGGCATCAGCGGCGACACGGTGCTATGTGCCTATGAGGTGGAAGACGACAGAGAGGAGGACGAAGTGGAATTGAGCGGGCGTTGGGCTGCGCTAGGCTGCACCAAAACAAGAGGGAGGTCCAGGGTTTGCAATGCGGGCGACAGAGAGGAGAGAAGAGAGATGGGCTCGGCCCAGGAAGTTCAGGTTCCTATTTTTTTCTGTAAAACCTTTTTCTTTCTGAAATCTTTTCCCCTTTTGTATTTTCATAAAATTTTCTGTTTTGAACATTCTAAAAGTACCAGATCTTTATAAAATTATTGAGATATTGTGGGGGCCCTTTTAATCCATTTGGGCTCCAACATTTTGGTAGTTTTCAAAATAATCAAAACCATTTGAATACATTTCAAATAGAGAGGGTAAGATTAGGGTTTAGGGTTTTTCTTCTTTCTCTTAATGCAAGAGTTATCAAACCATGAGATGCATGCTACGCTCATGATGCATAAAACAAATCCTAATTACTATTAGTAAAACTAGGGGTGTTACATTTCTTGATCAACACACGAAGTAGAGTCTCGAGGCGTCAGTTGACAACTTTGGATTGGCCATCAGTTTGAGGATGCGATGAAGATGAGAAGTTGATCTTGACGCCGATCTTGGCCATGAGGGTCTTCCACAAGTAACTCATGAATTTGACATCGCGGTCGGAGACGATTGTTCTTGGCACACCATGAAGACGGACGATTTCCCTGAAAAACAAATTTGCAACATGTGAAGCATCGTCGGTCTTATGGCACAGTATGAAGTGTGCCATTTTGGAAAAGTGATCCACGACAACAAATATAGAATCATGACCATGTTTAGATCTAGGCAATCCTAACACAATATCCATGCTAATGTCTGACCAAGGTGTACGAGGAATAGGCAATGGCATATAAAGACCATAAGTGTTAGCTTGCGACTTAGCTTGAACACATGTCGTGCATCATTGAACATAGCGCTCCACGTCGTGATTCATCTTGGGCCAAAATTAGTGAGTGGAAAGCATGTCCAACGTCTTGTCACGGCCAAAGTGACCCATAAGGCCTCCACCATGATATTCTTGGAGAAGAAAAAGTTGGAGAGAGGACTTCGGAATGCAATGCTTATTTTGTTTAAATAGAAAGCCCTTATGAAAATAGAAATCATCCACTCCTTTACCAATGGAACTGTAACATCCTAGATTCTATATTAGGATGTTATTAGTGTCATGCATCATCCTTGCATCATCTGCATCCTACAACTAAAAATTGAAATAAAAACCCTAACACCTAAACCTATTAAAACCCTATTAAATTTTTCCCTATGAAAGCACTTTTGTTGTAGTAGTTTGACCCCTTCTAGAAAACTATGTAAAAATAGTAAACCATGGTCCTATGTTGACCACCTTATTTTTACAAAAATTTGGAAACAAGTTTCATCACTTTTGGACTTGTCTTGCAAAAGTTGTTTGGGTTTTACCAAATCAGAAATTGAAAAATGTTAAAGGAAAAAAAATAGAGGCAGTGGCTAACCAAGCTGGCTGCTGCCACCCACCCCCAGCCTTGTGCCAAGAGCAACTTACCTGCACCCGCTCCGGCCCACTTCCCCCTCCACCACCGACACCCGGGCCCCACCCCGTCGTCTCCTCCACAGACCGCGGCGGACACGGCTGCCGGCCGCGACGGACTCCTGTCTGCGCCGGACTCGGCTGCCCCCTCCCCCAAGTCTCTACCCTTATAAGCCGACCCCCTCTCGTCGTTTCCCCCCCCGAAAACCCTAGCCCCCTCCGATTCCGCGGCCTCAAACCACCGGTGCTCTCGGTAAGCCAACGAAGACGACGACACGGGAACCCCCCTCCCCCTGTTTTCTCCCCTAGATTGAACCTCTCGGTCGACATCGTCTACTCACCGCTTTTTCCCCCTGTATATTGTAGCGTGCCACCGCGGATTGCTCGCCGGAGCTGCGGAGGAGGAGCAGCCGCCGCCACCGTTCGGGGAAGAGGAGCTCGAATCTGAGGCTACGAGCGGAACCTCGAGGAAGAGGCGATCGCCCAGGACTGCTTCACCATCACCGAGGAACGCCGACGCCGACGCCGAGCACCGTAGCACCCACCACCGCCAGCCGCCGCCGCCAGCCGAGGAGGTGAGCTCGTCCTTGCTCCTAAGCCGTTAGATCCAGGCCCGACGGTTAGGATTAGAAGATTCGAACAAAGGGGTACCGGCCAATGCAATGCTGCAGTGGCGAGCAGCGCCAGCAACAGCGTCAGCTGCGTCGCTCATTGGCCCAATCAGATGGTGACACTTGGCTAGATTTAAGTAAAATTTAGATCTGTTTGGCAGATTTGATCTAAACATTGCGAAAATCGTATAAAATTGAATATTTGTCCAAATCTAGCGTGTAATATACCGTTGGATTCCTAATTTTATGTAGAATCCAAATATGCAATAATATTGCAGGTTTACAGTAATGTTTTTGTTGTAGATTTTAATCACTAGATTGGAGTGTTTATTCTATAGAAAAATAATAAAAATTCTGTCTTAATTGATTCTTGTTGCAATGACCTTGTTTCCATAATGCCTACTGGACAAAATTATACAACCTTGCTTAAGATCATTAGATCTAGTTTGGGGCTAATTAGATGGACTGATCTCCTTATAATCCTAGGATTTGTTTTAGTGACTCTATTAGATCTAAACTCAATCCTAGTGACACCCTTACACTAGCACAACACAAACTCGATCAATTTAACCAACCTTGCATAAACTACCATGTTGCATGCATGCATGTTTTCCTTTGTGTATGCTTTGAGCAAGTTGTGATCAGATCTATGTTTGTGATTCGTTAGATTGCTCGGAGTGCGCTAAGGAGTGCTATTGTGTAGAGTGCTGCTCGGATCAAGGCAAGTTACACCACTTGTTCATAATTTTGTCCCAGTTTTGATTCTATGCATGCGATCTTCAAAATTCTGTAGTATGCATGTGTAGGATATTCTAGTAGAATTTTTCCTTAGTATTATTTTGCAAGTGCGATGATTTTGTAGAATGCCATGAGTAGCTCTATACTTAGAATTTCCCATCCTAATAGGTTACCCCTGTTTTTGTTAAGTATTGCTTGCTATGCTATATATACAAAGTACCGTTGGGGGGTTCGAAAGACAAAGAATTTTTCTAAGTATAAAGGCTCTCTAGAGCAAACTTTTCTTCTCAAATCCACTTCAAAATAAAACTAAGTTTTCTTCTGGGCGGAATGGTTGTCGGGTCAACGAGTGTGAATTTTGGTGGAGGAAGGCCGCCCAGGAATCAAAGAAGTCTGCCATGTTTCAGAATTCAGAAGCCTTGCATGTAGAGATAGTCTTTTCTCTCCTTTGTGTAATTTGCCAATACATTCAAAGTATTGACCCAACTTATTGGCTGCACGTCTTATGTGCAGAATCCGAAGATTGAAAGGTGCGTAGGGATCGCGGGTCTACACTCGACAAGCCTGGGCGTTGATGGACTCATGCTGCTTTTATGTTTCCGCTGTTATTTGAGCTAGCATAATGCTAAGCAACTTTTGTAATAATTTCATACTCTGGATTCTCCGTGTAATAAAGACTTTGTGTTTTACATGATATTTCATCGACTGTGAGTGCTAGCTATTGATCCAGGGACTAGCATGTTAATCACAGGGACTTAGGATCCTTACCGATCCAAGGTCATTACAGATGGTATCAGAGCACATCGTTGCCTGTAGGACGTGACCCTAGGATTGGAAGTACCTCTAACTTTAGTGCCTTACGTGTTTCCTACTAAGTTATTTTCCGCACCTCTAGGATCTGCTTCCCTCTACTTGTTTAAGTATCTAACCCTCTTTCTTCTAACTCAAAGATGACAAGCTTCCTCTACGACACCGTCGCGGACATCGAGCCCCTTCACTTTGGAGGATGCCTCATGGATCTACTCACACGTTTGGACCTTCCTCTCCCAACAATCCAAGGGAGCACAATGAAGAAACTCCACAAGGACGGCTGTTGGGGAGTCAAGGTCATTCAACCAGGAAAAGAGCGAGGCAAGGATCCGGAGGAAGACATAGCAATCCACATTGTTAGTGATCCCAAGGAGAAGGCCCTTAGCATTAGCTTGCAGCAACTCATAGGTCGCCTATGTGGACGTCATCATGAAGCTCTCCAAGGACACTGCGGCGGCCTCTTTGGAAGACGAGATGAGGAAGGAATTCCCATGGAGATTACCTTTGAGGAAAGAACTTCCACCAAGCGCCGAAGAACACAATATCAAGACTTGGAGTGCCACATCCATGACCTTGAGAAGGGTACCTTCCTCGAGATGTTGAAGAACGACGAGCTGTGCGCCCTCATCAAGGAGAAGGAAGAAGTGATCAAGCAGCAGGAGGAGGCAATGAAGCTCCAAGAGATAAAATTCCAGGACCAAGAGAAGAAGTTCACTAACCAAGAGAAGACGGTGATAAATAAAAACAAGAGAATTAGGGAACTCAAACAGCAGATCGATGGAGATGAAGTGCAAACTGAAGGCCTTTGCAAGATAATCGATGATGTGCGTGCTTCCAAGAGGGACTTGGCAAAGCAACTTGAAGCCGCAATGAAGTCAAGTTTAGTGGAGGAACTACAAAGCGAGAAGGAGGGACTTCAGGAGCAGCTGGAAGCCACTACCAAGAAGCTACAAGATGAGATAAAGGACCTCCAAGAGAAGCTTGAAGCCACCACAAAGGAGATGGAGTTGTACAAGACAACTCTAGAGGAAGAAGGCTACTCGTTCGAGGACGAGGAAGAGGAAGGCGTGGAAGATGTGTAATAGTTGGACCACCTTTAATTCTATAGTAGAACGTTATTCGCAAATGTAATAAATACCAAGACAAGTCTGGTTAGTTAAATTTGGTTTTCTTGTGCTAAATCTGTGGTGTTATGCCTTGTGTGCCTTGTGTGCTTGGTGTGTTTTTCATAAGGGTAGGAGTTTACTACTTAGTCTTTCTGTCTTTTTCTTAACTACTCTCTTAAACCCCACAGATGCCGCCAAGACGTGCTGATCTCGAAATCCCGCCAGAAATAGCAGAACTTTTGGCCACTCAGAACCAGCTGATCCAACTGCTCACTCAGAACATGCAAAACAACAACAACAACAACAACCCGCCACCACCACCACCTCCGCCACCTCCTCAACAGGATCGCTTGACTCGGTTTTTGAGGCTGAACCCACCTACCTTCACTAGCAGCACTGAACCAATCATTGCTGATGGTACCTGTCATGATCAACAAGAAGCTAGACACCGTGCAAGCTGCGGAGCCGAAGTGCGTTATGCAGCGCACCACTTGAAGGACCTTTGCAGAATGGTGGGATAACTACCAAGTCACCCACGGGACATTGATGCTATCACTTGGGAACAGTTTGAGTTAGCTTTTCGCACTCATCATGTGGCTTTGGTGTCATGGCTAAAAGAGGCGCGATTTCGCGACCTACACCAGCTGCACCGTTCTGTCACCGAGTATGGTGAGCTTTTCAATAAGCTAGCCCGTTATGCACCCGATGATGTTTCCACTGATGCCAAGAGACAGGAGGAGTTCTTAAGAGGGCTCAACGATGAGATATCCATTCAGCTTGTGGCTCAGAAATTTGACAACTTTTAGGAACCCTTGGACAGAGCCATTGTGGTTGAATCAAAGAGGAAGAGCATAGAAAATCGCAAGAGGAAATCCAACCCTCACAAACACTCTGTTCGGTACCAGAAGCTGCACAATTCCTCACCACCACCTTATAACAATAATGGCCACAACCATAACGGTCATAACCATGGTGGCCACAAACATAATGGGCACAACAACCGCAATGGCAATGGCGGCAATGGAAAGGATCTCAGTGAGGTGACATGCTTTAAGTGCAACAAGACAGGGCACTATGCAACCTCTTGCCCCGAGAGGAAGAATGGCAATGGTAATGGGAATGGAAATGGACACAACCATGGCAACAGGAACGGGAAGAAGCCAAATCCGTTTGTCAAAGCCACGGTGAGTCATGTTTCTATGGAGGATGCCTGTGATGCGCTAGACTCTGTGATTGGTAAGTTCAAACTCAATTCTATTCCCGCAGTTGTTCTTTTGATACTGGTGCATCGCATTCATTCATATCAATGGTATTTGTGGATAGAGGCAAGATACTAGCGGAGACTATAAACTTTCCTCTAAGGGTAAGTTCTCCTGGGGGAGAAATAGTGGCAAACTCCGGTTGCCGGGATTTAGAACTAAGGATTGGGACACACATCTTTCCCACCAGTCTAGTAGTTCTAGAATCACAAGGATTAGACATAATCTTGGGCATGAATTGGATGACCGAATATGAAGGAGTCATAGATTGTGCCAAGAGGACTGTCACGCTCACAACACCGGAAGGGAAGAGGATTCGTATCAAGTCGAACTTCGCACTCAAAGAAGTCATGGTGAACTCTCTTAAGGGGGTTAGTTTGGAAGAGGTACCAATTGTAAAGGAATACCCAGATGTCTTCCCAGAAGAGCTACCCGGAATGCCACCCGACCGTGATATCGAGTTTCTCATTGACTTAATGCCAGGCACGGGGCCAATAGCTAAGAGACCATACAAGATGGATGTGGACGAGTTAAAGGAACTCAAGAAACAGCTTAGGGAACAATTGGACAAGGGGTTCATTCAACCTAGCGCGTCATCTTGGGGAGCACCCGTCCTATTTATGGAAAAGAAGGATAAGACCAAGAGGCTGGTTGTGGACTACCGCTCATTGAACGAAGTGACGATTAAGAATAAGTATCCTCTACCCAACATCAATGACCTATTTGACCAGCTAAAAGGAGCCAGTGTATTCTCAAAGATCGATCTACGATCGGGCTATTTTCAGCTAAAGATTCGAGAACAGGATGTGCCCAAGACAGCATTCACCACAAGATACGGATTGTATGAGTACACCGTGATGTCTTTTGGTCTAACCAATGCCCCAGCATACTTCATGACCATGATGAACAAGGTGTTCATGGAATACTTGGACAAGTTTATCGTAGTATTCATAGATGATACACTCATATACTCAAAGGATGAGAAGGAACATGAGAAACATCTACACCTTATTATGGAGAAACTAAGAGAACACAAGTTGTATGCCAAGTTCAGCAAGTGCGAGTTCTGGTTAAAGGAAGTGGGATTCCTTGGTCATGTTGTGTCAGCTAAAGGAGTTGCCGTAGATCCTAGCAAGGTAGGCATGGATTTCATCACGGGATTGCCCCGGACTCGTTCTGGATTTGATTCTATCTGGGTAGTGGTGGACCACTTCACCAAGGTGGCTCACTTCATCCCCGTGAAGACCACATATACAAGCGCTAAGCTTGCTAAGATATACATGTCAAGGATTGTAAGCCTACATGGTGTTCCCAAGGGAATTGTGTCAGACAGAGGCACCCAGTTTACCTCAAAGTTTTGGCGACAACTACATGAGTCTCTTGGAACCCGACTAGAATTCAGTACTGCCTTCCACCCTCAAACAGATGGCCAAACAGAAAGGGTGAATCAAATTTTGGAAGATATGTTGAGAGCTTGCGCACTAGACTATGGGTCTAGTTGGGACGATAACCTCCCATATGCTGAGTTCTCATACAACAACAACTACCAGACAAGCATCAAGATGGCTCCGTTTGAAGTTCTATATGGCAGGAAGTGTAGAACCCCGTTGCTATGGAATGGAGTTGGTGAACGCAGTCTTTTTGGACCTGACTTGATAAAGGATGCCGAAGAAAAGGTACGACAGATTCAGGATAGGCTAAAGATAGCCCAATCCCGACAGAAGAGTTACGCTGATTCCAAGCGCAGAGATGTGGCCTATGAAATAGGGGACCGTGCGTATCTTCGAGTTTCACCCCTACGTGGAGTTAAGAGGTTCGGAATCAAGGGCAAGTTCGCCCCGCGATTCATAGGACCGTATAAGGTTCTGGCCCGTAGAGGAGAAGTTGCTTATCAGTTGAAGCTACCGGAAGGACTGACTGTTCATGATGTGTTTCATGTATCACAACTAAAGAAGTGTCACCCGGAGATGGCTGAAACACCGCTAAGAGACCGTTCCCCTAGATGAGGTTCAATTGGAGAATGACCTTACCTATGAGGAAAAATCCATCAAAATACTAGAAACAGCTGAAAGGATTACCCGCACCAAGACTATAAGGTTCTGCAAGGTACAATGGAACCACCACTCCGAGGAAGAAGCTACGTGGGAGCGTGAAGAAGACTTGAAGGCAGAACACCCACCCCTATTTGCTAGCCAACCCGAATCTCGAGGACGAGATTCTTCTTAAGGGGGGTAGGTTTGTAACATCCTAGATTCTATATTAGGATGTTATTAGTGTCATGCATCATCCTTGCATCATCTGCATCCTACAACTAAAAATTGAAATAAAAACCCTAACACCTAAACCTATTAAAACCCTATTAAATTTTTCCCTATGAAAGCACTTTTGTTGTAGTAGTTTGACCCCTTCTAGAAAACTATGTAAAAATAGTAAACCATGGTCCTATGTTGACCACCTTATTTTTACAAAAATTTGGAAACAAGTTTCATCACTTTTGGACTTGTCTTGCAAAAGTTGTTTGGGTTTTACCAAATCAGAAATTGAAAAATGTTAAAGGAAAAAAAAGAGGCGTTAACTAATTTGCTTCGCCAGCTAGCAAGAAGTGCAACTTACCCGCACCCGCCCGCCCACTTCCTCCACCACCGACACCGGGCCCCACCCGTCGTCTCCTCCTCAGAGACCATGGTGACACGGCGCCGCATGACGGACTCTGCTGCCCCGGACTCGGCCCCCTCCCCAAGTCTCTACCCTTATAAGCCGACCCCCTCTCGTCGTTTCCCCCCCCGAAAACCCTAGCCCCCTCCGATTCCGCGGCCTCGAACCACCGCTGCTCTCGGTAAGCCAACGAAGACGACGACACGGGAACCCCCCTCCCCCTGTTTTCTCCCCTAGATTGAACCTCTCGGTCGACATCGTCTACTCACCGCTTTTTCCCACAGATATTGCGTGCCATGGATTGCTCATGGGAGCTGCGGAGGAGCAGCCGCCGCCACCGTTCGGGAAGAGGAGCTCGAATCTGAGGCTATGGCGGAACCTCGAGGAAGAGGCGATCGCCAGGACTGCTTCACCATCACCGAGGCCGGCGACGCCTTGACCGTAGCACCCACCACCGCCAGTTGCTTGCCGCCCGGAGGAGGTGAGCTCGTCCTGCTCCTAAGCCGTTAGATCCGAGCAGGCGGTTAGGATTAGAAGATTCGAACGAAGGGTACCAATGCAATGCAATGCAGCGTCGCGCCACTTGCTCCAGCTGGCCCAATCAGATGGTGACACTTGGCTAGATTTAAGTAAAATTTAGATCTGTTTGGCAGATTTGATCTAAACATTGCGAAAATCGTATAAAATTGAATATTTGTCCAAATCTAGCGTGTAATATACCGTTGGATTCCTAATTTTATGTAGAATCCAAATATGCAATAATATTGCAGGTTTACAGTAATGTTTTTGTTGTAGATTTTAATCACTAGATTGGAGTGTTTATTCTATAGAAAAATAATAAAAATTCTGTCTTAATTGATTCTTGTTGAAATGACCTTGTTTCCATAATGCCTACTGGACAAAATTATACAACCTTGCTTAAGATCATTAGATCTAGTTTGGGGCTAATTAGATGGACTGATCTCCTTATAATCCTAGGATTTGTTTTAGTGACTCTATTAGATCTAAACTCAATCCTAGTGACACCCTTACACTAGCACAACACAAACTCGATCAATTTAACCAACCTTGCATAAACTACCATGTTGCATGCATGCATGTTTTCCTTTGTGTATGCTTTGAGCAAGTTGTGATCAGATCTATGTTTGTGATTCGTTAGATTGCTCGGAGTGCGCTAAGGAGTGCTATTGTGTAGAGTGCTGCTCGGATCAAGGCAAGTTACACCACTTGTTCATAATTTTGTCCCAGTTTTGATTCTATGCATGCGATCTTCAAAATTCTGTAGTATGCATGTGTAGGATATTCTAGTAGAATTTTTCTTTAGTATTATTTTGCAAGTGCGATGATTTTGTAGAATGCCATGAGTAGCTCTATACTTAGAATTTCCCATCCTAATAGGTTACCCCTGTTTTTGTTAAGTATTGCTTGCTATGCTATATATACAAAGTACCGTTGGGGGGTTCGAAAGACAAAGAATTTTTCTAAGTATAAAGGCTCTCTAGAGCAAACTTTTCTTCTCAAATCCACTTCAAAATAAAACTAAGTTTTCTTCTGGGCGGAATGGTTGTCGGGTCAACGAGTGTGAATTTTGGTGGAGGACGGCCGCCCAGGAATCAAAGAAGTCTGCCATGTTTCAGAATTCAGAAGCCTCCAGTGCAACCACAATACATTATGGGCTCTGTCTTGGCCTAGTACTTAGTGGGAAACCTCACCTGGGTACCAACATTTGGAGGATTATTGGCACGGTTGGATCCGGAAGGTAGAGGGGCTACTAAGGGAAAGCCTCGCCATGGTCTTGTCTGTAAAAGGACTTGATCGTGGATTGTGGGTAAAGTGCACAAACTCTCGAGAGTATTGCAATCTGATCGATCAGCCGTGTTCACGGAAACAGAACAACATTGAGCGTCTGAAGGATGGAGCCTCTGAAGGATCTTCCTCTCTCTTTTCTAAAAACAAAGTTTTGAAACCCCATGGCGTGCGTAATATCGCTAATGGGTGGGAATTTGGGAAACTTGGTGTGTAATATCCAAGTGACGCTTGGTGCGTAATATCCAAGTGTTTGGTTGTTTGGACACTTGGTGCGTAATATCCTCGTGTGCCACTCGACCTTATTTTATTCAAGCAAATGTTTACAAAGTAGGGCAATCTTCTATTCTCTCTCTACTTAAGAAAATTAGCTTTGAGCAAATGAACTCTACAGCCTATACCAGCCTTGCATGTAGAGATAGTCTTTTCTCTCCTTTGTGTAATTTGCCAATACATTCAAAGTATTGACCCAACTTGTTGGCTGCACGTCTTATGTGCAGAATCCGAAGATTGAAAGGTGCGTAGGGATCATGGGTCTACACTCGACAAGCCTGGGCGTTGATGGACTCATGCTGCTTTTATGTTTCCGCTGTTATTTGAGCTAGCATAATGCTAAGCAACTTTTGTAATAATTTCATACTCTGGATTCTCCGTGTAATAAAGACTTTGTGTTTTACATGATATTTCATCGACTGTGAGTGCTAGCTATTGATCTACGGACTAGCATGTTAATCACAGGGACTTAGGATCCTTACCGATCCGAGGTCATTACAGGAACACTTTGCGAAAATTGGTTCAAAGAACGGGTCAGAAGCATACAAAGTTTTTGTTTCCTCTAGACCTAACATGTTGAATTCAAGTCTCGTAAGAAGGCTTGCGTGCTTGCGAGACAAAGCCTCTACAACTAAATTATCTTTGCCCTTCTTATACTTGACAATGTGTAACACCTGCATCGCCTGTCACCTGATGCAGTGTAACAAGTGAGAGCAGGAGATGGACCGTGTGTGTGTGTTGGGCCGGAAGTGGGCCGTCAGGTTGTAACAGGGGGTTAAATACTGGACTGTGGGTTGTATTCGGTATCGAATGAAATAGAAAGTAAAAACATATCTCACCTTCTCTCTGTATCCCATCTCCTACTTGCTACCCTCATCCCCTTCCAATTTCCACCAGATTCTCGCGCAATCTGAACCATCTACGATCGGGTCGTGACAATTTGGTATCAGAACCAATAATTCCACCAGAAAAATTTCTTCCTCCGGCCTCGTTGTGCTCAGAATCTCTCGATATCGATCTGTAATTCCGTGCGAAAGGTGAGATTCACTTCGGTGAGTTCTCGCAAAATCCTTAGCCGGTCGGATCTACTTGGAGCGAGTCGCAACGGTGCCGCAGAAGGCTTCGGCGCAGACGCAGTGGGTGCTATCGTCCATGGAGGAGGCGGCGGGGGAAATGAAGCGGATGTTGGAGAACATCATGAAGCGCCTCAATGACCAGGCCGTGTTGAGCGACCAGCGGCATGCCGTTCAAGCCGCGTTCAACCAGCAAGTATCGCAGGACCTACACGGCATGCGGAAACAGCTGGAGGTGAGCAAGAAGATGTCGATGAAGCCTGGCAAGCAGTGTCCCCGTCAGGCTCGGCGGCCACAGCGCGTTCACAGCTTACGGAGCCGCACCATTTTGAGGGGGCAGGAGCACCGCCAGTGAGATCTCCGGGTGCTCGTGGTCAGGCTAGGTTGGCCAACGACGGGCCTCCCTTGATTCTGGTATCTCCGACAGTTCAGATCATGCAACCTCCACCACCGGCGGCGCGACCGCATCATCAGCACCTGTATGGCGAGGAACGCGAGGCCTTCGTCAAGCCTCCGAAGCACGACTTCCCTCGTTTTAATGGTACTCTGGCCAACTTATGGATTGACCGCTGTTTGTCCTATTTCGAGCTCTACCGTACATCACAGCAAGTATGGGTGGCCACAACGTCTCTCTATTTAGACGGTCGTGCTGCTCTGTGGTGGCAAGCAGCTCGTCAGACTCGCCGCACTACTACATGGGAATTGTTCACCAGGGCGCTGTGGGAGGAATTCGGACCCGATGATTTCGAAGTTCAGATGCATCAACTTCTGCAACTCCATCAGACTGGTTCAGTTACAGAGTACAGATTACAGTTCGAGACGTACATGTATCACTTGTTGGCTTTGGATCCCGGCTTAAACACCAAGTTCTTTGTTACACAATTTCTGCTAGGAGTAAAACCGGAGTTGCGAGCAGCTGTGCACATCCAGGAACCCTCCAGTATCACCAGAGCAGCTGTCCTGGCACGCATTCAGGAGGAGGAGTTGGAGACAAGTCGTCCTCGCATTCGACCAATGCCTGTAGGACGTCCTCCACCACTAGCACCGGTTGTGGTGCCACGACAGCAGGCGGCACCTCGCGCGTCTGGGGATGATTTTGGCCGTGAGCGTCAGCTGCGTGATTACAGGAGGGCGGATGGACTCTGTTTTTGTTGTGGGGATAAGTATACTCGCGAGCACCAATGCAAACAGCTGGTACAATTGTTGACAATTCAGATAGGAGATTTTGGAGAGATGATGTCGGATGAAGCTGTTCGTGCCTTGGAGTTACTGGATGAACCTGAAGCGCAACCCCAATGCTGCATGATTTCCTCACATGCCTTGACTAGTACAGAATCAGCTGCTACTATTAGGCTGCCAGTCACAGTTGGGAATAAGGTGATGTTGTTGCTACTGGATTTAGGTAGTTCACATAGCTTCATCAATACTAATTTTTCTCAGTGCATTGGAGCACCAACTCTTGCTATACCACCAGTGCCAGTTAAAGTTGCTAATGGCCAATGTATACAGTGTGACAGTTTGGTACCACAGTTGGAATGACAATGTCAGGGAAGTGTGTTTCATACAGATCTGAGAGTGTTGGAGTTGGGAGCATATGATGGTGTTTTGGGCATGGACTGGCTAGCTTCTTTCAGTCCTATGAGTTGTGATTGGAGTGGCAAGGCCATATCCTTTGAACATGAAGGAAAGACAGTCACCTTACAGGGCCTCATACCTGATACCATTGCCTCTCCAACTCAGGTGGATCTTAGTGCATTACTACAGCTGCAAGCAACAAATGCCATTTGGTCCATGGCAATAGTGGAAGTGGTTCCTACACTAGTCAAACCTTCAGAAATTCTAGTGTCCATCAGCAGGGTGCTCTCTGAATTTGCAGATGTGTTTGAGGAACCATCAGGTTTACCTCCTCATCGGTAATACGATCATGCTATTGCATTGGAAGCTAGAGCACAACCACCAAACACTAAGCCATACAGATACTCTCCAATTCAACAGGATGAGATTGAGCGCCAAGTCCAGGAGATGCTGAGATCCGGGGTGACTACCCATAGTATGAGTCCCTATGCTGCTCCTGTTCTACTGGTGAAGAAAAAAGATGGCAGCTGGCGTTTTTGTATCGATTACAGGCGCCTGAACACAGTGAAAATTAAGAATATATTCCCACTACCCATCGTGGATGAGTTACTGGATGAACTAGCTGGTGCAGCCTTCTTCTCCAAACTTGACTTGCGAGCAGGATATCATCAAATTCGCATGCGAGAGGAGGATGAAAAGACAACTGCGTTTAAAACACATCAAGGCCACTTTCACTTCAGAGTGATGCCGTTCGGTCTGACGAATGCACCGGCGACCTTTCAGTGTCTGATGAACACCATTTTTGCGCAACATACACGTAAGTTTGTTATCGTTTTCCTGGATGACATTTTGGTGTATAGTGCTACCCTTCAGGAACATCAGGAACATCTGCGTTTGGTATTGGACCTCCTTCGCCAACATCAGCTGTATGCCAAGGCTTCCAAGTGTTCATTTGCGCAGACATAAATTGAATATTTGGGGCATGTGATCTCGAGGGATGGTGTTGCAACAGATATGACGAAGACAGAGGCAATGCGTAATTGTCCAGTACCAACATCTGCCACAGAATTGCGAGGATTCCTTGGTCTTACGGGTTATTATCGCAAATTTGTGCCTAGGTATGGCATTATGGCAAAACCACTCACACAATTGTTAACAAAAAAAGGGTTTCAATGGAGTGAGCAGGTGCAGTTGGCTTTTGATCAGTTGAAAGCAGCTATGGTGCATACACCAGTCCTGGCATTACCCAATTTCGATCGCCCCTTCTCGATTGAAACTGATGCGTGTGACACGGGGGTGGGTGCAGTATTGGTGCAGGATGGCCACCCAATCGCCTACTTCAGTAAGGCACTGGGAGTGCGGAATCAATGCCTCTCGACTTATGGGAAGGAATTCTTGGCGGTCATGATGGCGGTTGACAAATGGCGTGCTTACCTGCAATGAGGACCGTTTTTGATTGTCATGGATCACAAGAGCCTCTGCAATTTGGGCGACCAACAATTGGATACTGAGCTGCAGCGCAAAGCGATGTCTAAATTGGTGGGATTGCAATTCCGTTTTCAGTACAAGCGAGGTGTGGACAACGGGGCTGCGGATGCTCTGTCTCATGTGGGTCATTGCCTCACGGCCAATGCTCTGTCCATTTGCCAGCCACAATGGACTCAGGAGGTAACCAATTCGTATGAAACTGATTCTAAAGCTCATGAACTGTTGACTAGGTTGGCAGTGGTATCTCCGGATGAGGAGGGGTATTCTTTGACTCAGGGCCTGATTCGTTATCATGGGAGAATGTGGATTGGTGCGAATACAGCTCTGCAAACTAAGTTAATCATTGCTTTGCATGAGAGTGCTAGTGGGGGTCAATCCGGAGCTACGGCCACATATCAACGAGTCAGAAAGCTGTTTGTGTGGACGGGAATGAAATCAGCTATGGAGGATTTCGTCAAGCAATGTTTGGTTTGCCAGCAGTCTAAACATGAACATTGCAGACCGGCCGGTAAATTGCAGCCACTGTCCATTCCGCTGGTACCTTGGTACGACATTTCCATGGATTTTATTACGGGGTTGCCCAAATCAGATGGATACGAGGTGATTATGGTGGTGGTGGACCAGCTCACAAAATTCGCTCATTTTACGTCGTTGAAGCACCCATTTATAGCAGTTCAGGTGGCGCGCGCTCTCTGGGACACGGTTATCAAACTCCATGGTGTTCCCCTCACAATTGTGTCAGACCGCGATCCCATATTCACCGGCAACCTTTGGCGGGAGCTATTTTCGACTGCAGGTATTAAACTCTTGTACTCTACGGCCTATCACCCTCAAACGGACGGTCAAACAGAGCGTGTCAACCAGAGTTTGGAGATGTATCTGCACTCTGTGGTTCATGATTCTCCCATGCAATTTTGGTACAACTCGAATCACCATACATCGCTGGACTGTTCTCCCTTCAAGGCTCTTTATGGTCGTGAGCCCAATATGGGTTCCATGTTACAGTGGGACGAGTCAGACATCAGTTCTGAGGACATGGATTGGATTGGACATACGGCTCGTCTGCGCGCACAGCTGCAGCATGCTCAGGACCGTATCAAGAAGAAAGCAGACCGTAATCGCTCTGAGCACAACTTTGCAGTTGGTAAACAAGGGTTACTGAAACTGCAACATATGCTCAATCCACAGTGGCGAATCGACCGTGTCGGAAGCTGGCATACAAGTATTTTGGCCCCTTTCCAGTGGAAGAAAGGATTGGGGAATTGGCAAACAAGTTGACCTTGCCACCTGATGCTCGAATTCACCCTGTTTTCCATGTATCCCAGCTCAAGCCCTTCACGCCAAACTACACTCTAGTATTTGGCGATCTTCCTCGACCACCTGACCTGTCGAAGCATGCTTTAACCCCAGTTGCTATTTTGGACAGGCGTATGGGCAAGAAAGGGGACACTGCAGTTGTCCAAGTCTACTCTTTCTCCTGATGCAGCTACCTGGGAGGATTACGATGTGCTGCGCGCACGCTACCCTTCGGCCACAATCTGGGAGGGGGCTTCGTCTCAAGGAGGGGCAATTGTAACACCTGCATCGCCTGTCACCTGATGCAGTGTAACAAGTGAGAGCAGGAGATGGACTGTGTGTGTGTTGGGCCGGAAGTGGGCCGTCAGGTTGTAACAAGGGGTTAAATACTGGACTGTGAGTTGTATTCGGTATCGAATGAAACAGAAAGTAAAACATATCTCACCTTCTCTCTGTATCCCATCTCCTCCTTGCTACCCTCATCCCCTTCCGATTTCCACCAGATTCTCGCACGATCCGAACCATCTACGATCGGGTCGTGACACAATGTATGGAAAAGACTCCCTAAACTTAACCCACTTATCGTCTTTCTTACTCAAGTTGGCTTGGCCTTTGAGATATTTCAACGACTCGTGGTCGGAATGTATGATAAATTTTTTAGGCCAAAGGTAGTGTTGCCAAACTTGAAGGACACAAACTAAGGCAAAAAGCTCTTTGTCATAAATCGGATAGTTAAGGCGAACACCATCAAGTTTCTCGCTATGTTAGGCAATAGGACGTCCGTTTTGCATAAGGAATCCTCCAATGCCAATATCACTAGCATCACACTCTATCTCAAAAGTTTTAGTGAAATCCGGTAACACAAGAAAGGTGCTTCGGTGAGCCTCTTTTTAAGTTCATCAAAAGCTTTTTGTTGTGCCTTTCCCCACACGAAGGTGACATTCTTTTTGGTCAATTCATTGAGAGGAGAAGCAATGGTCGAAAAGCCTTTCACAGAGCGATGATAGAAACTGGCCAACGCATGAAAACTTTGGAGTTCACTCACATTTGTTGGGATGGGCCAATCTCGTATGTCCTTTACTTTGGAAACATCAACTTCAATGCCCTTTGAATAAACGACAAATCCAAGAAAAGTTAACTTGTCTTTAGCAAAAGTACACTTGGAAAGATTAGCATATAGCTTTTCATTTCGAAGGATTTACAAAACTTCCTTACATGTTTAATATGGTCCTCAAGTGACTTGCTATAAACAAGTATATCATCAAAATAGACAACGACACTCTTCCCAATGAGAGAACACAAAATATGGTTCATGAGGCGCATGAAGGTGGAAGGGGAATTAGACAAGTCGAAGGGCATAACCAACCATTCATAGAGACCAAGTTTGGTCTTGAATGCGATTTTCCACTGATCACCTTCAGTCATGCGTATTTGATGGTAACCACTACGAAGATCAATTTTTGAAAAAATAGTGGCTCCACACAACTCACCAAGGATGTCATCAAGACGCGGTGTAGGATGTCGATAACGCACGGTAATAGCATTGATTGGACGACAGTCCATGCAAAACTGTAACATATCATCCGATTTTGGAACAAGAATCACGGGTACCGCACTTGGACTAGTGCTAACTTGGATAAAACCTTTGGAGACGAGTTGGTTGATTTGACGTTCGATCTCCTTCGTCTCCTCCGGGTTCGTGTGGTAAGCGTCATGATTTGGAAGAGGTGCACCAGGAATGAGATCAATGCGATGTTCGATGCTGTGAAGAGGAGGTAGTCCATGTGGGAGCTCTTCGGGGAAAACTTCTTTGAATTCCTGCAAAAAAATCATCAAAGATGGAAGAACATTGGTTAATTCATTAGTTCCTTGCACTAGTCCCTTTCAAATGAGGACATAGTGCAAAATGGATGGTTTGTTCCGCACATCTCGCATCTCACTTTTCGTACCAAGGAGAACACTCTTAGATTTTGACTCGAGTTTGGCTAGTGTCTCTCACTCACTATGGTGTGGTTCTCTCGCTCACCGCTCTTCTCACAAGGAGGTGTTTTGTTTTGCGCCCTCGCTAAAGCCTTTGCATTATCCGCAATTATTTGGCTAGGAGTCATCGGTTGCAAAACACATGTTTTCTTGATCCATTTAAAGGTGTACACATTGGTTCGACCATCATGTAGAGCAGCCTTGTCATATTTCCATGGTCGACCAAGCAACATGTGGCAACCCGTCATTGGAACTACATCACACTCGATCGTGTTTTTGTAAGGACCAATCGTGAAGGTGACCGAAACGGTATGCTTGATCTTCACGGACCATTGGTCACTTAGCCATTGCACGTGGTAGGGGTACTTGTGCGGATCGAGGGTGAGGTGGAGCTTCTCACAAAACTCGATGCTAGCAAGATTGTGGCAACTTCCTCCATCGATGATCACTTTGATAGATTTGCCATTAATGTCGGCTCGTGTTTGGAAGATATTTGAGTGTTGGTCTTCATGTTCTTGTGCTTGAGTGGTCAAGATCCTTGTGACGACAAGCGATGGACTTGCGCCATGGTCACACATTAGGAGTTCTTGGTCAGCTTCCACTCGTTTCTTTGCCATTGCTTCCTTGACGCGAGCATCAAATTCATCTTCACTCAAGTACTCTTTGTCGCCATTGTCATGGATGAACAAAACTTTCTTGTTTCCACACTCGGCCGACTTGTGTCCTTTGCCTCCACACTTGTAGCATTCACCGTTGAAAGGAGTATCACTCTTTGTTTGTATGCCACTTGGGGACAGTTTTACTTGGGGAAGTGTGGGCTTGAAGGAAGGCTTGGAGGTACCTGAGGAGCTTCCATTGAAAGTTGTTAGCATAGCAGTTGAAGTTTGCTTGTAGGTGAAATACGTCTTGGGCTTGTTGTACTTGATGTCCTCTTGCACTTGACGTTCGGCCTTTGTGGCAATGTGCACAAGCTTAAACATGTTGTTATATGTTTGGACCTCGATGATGCACTTTATTGGGTGATTCAAGCCAATAAGGAAATGTGCCATAGTTTGATCTATGCGCTCTTCAATGTTGGCGCGGATCAAGTTGCGCTCCATTTCCTTGAAGTACTCTTCCACGGTCTTTGTCCCTTGACGCAATGATTAAAGGTTGTTGAAGAGGTCACGCGTGTAGTGCGCGGGGACAAAACAGGATCTCATGTGAGCCTTCATGTCATGCCAAGTTGCGATTGGCGGCTCTTGTCTTGCTTCACGAGCAACTTAACTTGTTCCCACCAAAGGTTGGCATACTCATCAAACTCAAGAAAAGCCATGGCGACCATCTTCTCGTTGGTATAATTGTGCATACGGAAGATCTTGTCGACTTTGAGTGCCCATGAGAGATATTCTTTGGGGTCATTTGATCCGGTGAACTTGGGCATCATGAACTTTCACTTGCCGAATGTTTCTTCTTCAGTGCGGTCACGATAGTGATGGTTGCCATCTTGTTGACGGTCTTCATCTTCCATGCGAGCATTGCGACGGGCTTGTTGAGCTTGTTGATGATCTTGCGGTTGAGGAGGTGGAACTTGGTTCTCACGACCTTGCTGTGGAGCTTGCTCTTGATGTTTTTGTTGTGGAACTTGCTCTCTTTCTTGGCGCAGTTGTTGACGATGTTGAGGCACAGGCCTTTGGACGGTGTTGAGGATGTGGAGCCTCATGAAGCAGTTGGTGACAAAGAGGAGGCTCGTTCCTCAGTTGGTGATGATGATTAGGCACATGGGCCAGACAGCGAAGATCATGGTGTTGAGCCTCTTGACGAGGTGGGAGTCTCTCAACTTGTACCACTTGACGCTAAAAGTTTTGGTGTTGTGGAGGAGCGCCTCATGATGACCATGGTGTCGTTGCGGACGTTCATGACGGTGATGATGAGGAGGACGATCTTGGAGAGCTTCACGTCGATGACGAGGTTGATTCTCCAAATTGGAGTCATCACTTGTTGTGTCAAGTATGTGTCGTGACCGATGGTGGTGGACTTGTGGTTGCACTCGCGGTTCTTCTTGTGGTTGTGCTTGTTGGATCATTAGTGCCCCTGCGTGATGATGGTGTGATTCTTGTCTTGCTTGGGGGCTTGAAGAGAAATCACCATCATAGCTTGACGTTGTGTTGTGCCGTGGGGAAGGTACATAGTTCGAAGAACTTCCATCCTCAACTACGGGGCCGTCATTCCATCTTGGAGCTGTTAGAACAAGATCTTGTTGAAGAGGAGCGTGATGACAAGAAGATCTTGATGAGCTTGATGTACGTGAACACGGTCTTGCCATTCCGTCGATGAGGTGTCAAAGATTGTCATTTGTTTTGGCGACGGAGTGTTGGAGCCCTTCATTTTGATGGCCAAAGTTGTGAGCATAACCAACCATTCATAGAGACCAAGTTTGGTCTTGAATGCGATTTTCCACTGATCACCTTCAGCCATGCGTATTTGATGGTAACCACTACGAAGATCAATTTTCGAAAAAATGGTGGCTCCACACAACTCATCAGGGATGTTATGAAGACGCGGTGTAGGATGTCGATAACGCACGGTAATAGCATTGATTGGACGGCAGTCCATGCATAATCGTAACATATCATCCGATTTTGGAACAAGAATCACGGGTACTGCACTTGGACTAGTGCTAACTTGGATAAAACCTTTGGAGACGAGTTGGTTGATTTGACGTTCGTTCTCCTTCGTCTCCTCCGGGTTCGTGTGGTAAGCGGCACGATTTGAAAGAGGTGCGCCGGGAATGAGATCAATGTGATGTTCGATGCTGCGAAAAGGAGGTAGTCCATGTGGGAGCTCTTCGGGGAAAACTTCTTTGAATTCCTGCAAAAAAATCATCAAAGATGGAAGAACATTGGTTAATTCATTAGTTCCTTGCGCTAGTCCCTTGCAAATGAGGACATAGTGCAAAATGGATGGTTTGTTCCGCACATCTCGCATCTCACTTTTGGTGTCAAGGAGAACACTCTTAGTTTTTCACTCGAGTTTGGCTTGTGTCTCTCACTCACTATGGTGTGGTTCTCACGCTCACCGCTCTGCTCACAAGGAGGTGTTTTGTTTTGCACCCTCGCTAAAGCCTTTGCATTATCCGCAATTATTTGGCTAGGAGTCATCGGTTGAAAAACACATGTTTTCTTGATCCATTTAAAGGTGTACACATTGGTTCGACCATCATGTAGAGCAGCCTTGTCATATTGCCATGGTCGACCAAGCAACATGTGGCAACCCGTCATTGGAACTACATCACACTCGACCGTGTTTTTGTAAGGACCAATCGCGAAGGTGACCAAAACGTTATCTTGATCTTCACGGACTCTTGGTCACTTAGCCATTGCCCGTGGTAGGGGTACTTCTACAGATGGAGGGTGAGGTTGAGCTTCTCACAAAACTCGGTGATAGCAAGATTGTGGCAACTCCCTCCATCAATGATCACTTTGATAGATTTGCCATTGATGTGGGCTCGTGTTTGGAAGATATTTCAGTGTTGGTCTTCATGTTCGTGTGCTTGAGTGGTCAAGATCCTTGTGACGACAAGCGATGGACTTGCATCATGTTCACACATTAGGAGTTCCTGGTCAGCTTCCACTCGTTGCCTTGCCATTGCTTACTTGACTCGAGCATCAAATTCATCTTCACTCAAGTACTCTTCGTCGCCATTGTCATGGATGAACAAAACTTTCTTGTTTCCACACTTGGCCGACTTGTGTCCTTTGCCTCCACACTTGTAGCATTCACCGTTGAAGGTGTATCACTCTTTGTTTGTTTGCCACTTGGGGACAATTTTCCTTGGGGAAGTGTGGGCTTGAAGGAAGGCTTGGAGGTACCTGAGGAGCTTCCATTGAAGGTTGTTAGCGTAGCAGTTGAAGCTTGCTTGTAGGTGAAATACGTCTTGGGCTTGTTGTACTTGATGTCCTCTTGCACTTGACGTTCGGCCTTTGTGGCAATGTGCACAAGCTCAGACATGTTGTTATATGTTTGGAACTCGATAATGCGCTTTATTGGGTGATTCAAGCCAATAAGGAAATGTGCCATAGTTTGCTCTATGCGCTCTTCAATGTTGGCGCGGATCAAGTTGGGCTCCATTTCCTTGAAGTACTCTTCCACGGTCTTTGTCCCTTGACGCAATGATTGAAGGTTGTTGAAGAGGTCATGCGTGTAGTGCGCGGGGACAAAACAGGATCTCATGTGAGCCTTCATGTCATGCCAAGTTGTGATTGGCGGCTCTTGTCTTGCTTCACGAGCAACTTGAACTTGTTCCCACCAAAGGTTGGCATACTCATCAAACTCAAGAGAAGCCATGGCGACCATCTTCTCGTTGGTATAATTGTGCATACGGAAGATCTTGTCGACTTTGAGTGCCCATGAGATATATTCTTCAGGGTCATTTGATCCGGTGAACTTGGGCATCGTGAACTTGAGCTTGCCAAATGTTTCTTCCTCATTGCGGTCACGGTAGTGATGGTTGCCATCTTGTTGACAATCTTCATCTTCCATGCAAGCATTGCGATGAGCTTGTTGAGCTTGTTGATGATCTTGCGGTTGAGGAGGTGGAACTTGGTTCTCACGACCTTGCTGTGGAGCTTGCTCTGGATGTTTTTGTTGTGGAACTTGCTCTCTTTCTTGGCGCAGTTGTTGACGATGTTGAGGCACAGGCCTTTGGACGGTGTTCAGGATGTGGAGCCTCATGAAGCAGTTGGTGACAAAGAGGAGGCTCGTTCCTCAGTTGGTGATGATGATTAGGCACATGGGCCAGACGGCGAAGATCATGGTGTTGAGCCTCTTGGCGTGGTGGGAGTCGCTCAACTTTTACCACTTGCCGCTCCATGTTTTGGTGTTGTGGAGGAGTCGCCTCGTGATGACCATGGTGTTGTTGAAGACGTTCATGATGGTGATGATGAGGAGGACGATCTTGGAGAGCTTCACGTCGATGACGAGGTTGATTCTCCAAATTGGAGCCATCACTTGTTGTGTCAAGTATGTGTCGCGACCGATGGTGGTGGACTTGCGGTTGCACTCGCGGTTCTTCTTATGGTTGTGCTTGTTGGATCATTAGTGCCCTTGCGTGATGATGGTGTTCTTCTTGTCTTGCTTGGGGGCTTGAAGAGAAATCACCATCATAGATTGACGTTGCGGCGTGCCGTGTGGAAGGTACATAGTTCGAAGAACTTCCATCTTCTACTACGGGGCCGTTATTCCGTCTTGGAGTACTTAGAAGAAGATCTTGTTGAAGAGGAGCGTGATGACAGGAAGATCTTGACGAGCTTGATGTACATGAACACGGTCCTGCCATTCCGTCGATGAGGTGTCGAAGATTGTCATTTGTTTTGGTGACGGAGTGTTGGAGCGCTTTATTTTGATGGCCAAAGTTGTGATGCATTGATTGCATTTGCCTTTCAAGGCCATCGAAGCAGTTGTCTATGTTCTTGAACTCGGCTTGCGTCTCGCCAAATTGTTCATCTTTTCGCATCTCTAGGGCTTGGCAACGTTCACAGAACTCTTTCAGACGATGAAGTGACTTGCGTACATCATGTACGGTCCATGATCTTCATCTTGGGGAGGTGTTTGGCTCGATGGGGGGAACCTTCAACCTCACCTTTGGGATTGCACCGAACAAGAAACCACAAGTGAGAGCTATTAGCTTGCAAAGTGAAAATGCAAAGAAAGCTCACACTAAAGGAAGAACTAACTCTCAAAAGCTTACTAGTGGTAGGTTAGGATTGTGAAATGCCAAAGAACCAACCAAAAGAAAAGGGTAGTCAAAATTGGGTAAAATCCAAACAAAACTCAAGTCAAAGGCAAAAGGTCAACAACTCAAAAGGGTGACGGGTACCTACGACTATATACACACACGTGGAGATTGTTGGGATTGACACGACTATGAAAATGAGCAACAAAATGTCCTAACGAAGACTACGCTCAGTGTCGTGCCAATACAAGGAGAGACCGTGGCTCTTTTGCAAAGAGGAAAAATGAGCAACAGATTTGTGCACTTGCCTTGGCCGCTCTTTGTTTCTCTCTTGCTTACAAGCTTTGAGACTCTCTTTTGCTATGGGAGACTATTTTTCTTTTTCTTTGTATCTTTTTGTTTTTGTTTTTCTTACTTTTTTCTCTCCCTTGATGCTACCTAGTCACACTTGCTATTGCTCTTGCACTCCCACTATCCAAGGACAAATGCACAATGCTCAAGCAAACACAAGATGAGCCACTCTCGTGGGATAGATACACACAAAGGACGATAGGGGTTAACAAGGTGATGCAAGTTATACCTTTGTTGGTGATGATGCACTTGACGTCGATGGTGCGAAAGGATGCTCGGTGTCGTGGTGTCAATGAGCATGGAGGTAACTATGCACAAGCTTGTTGTTAGTTGCTGACACGCACACGAGACACGGGCAAACAAAGGAAATTAGCCAATGCAAAAAATGAGGAAAAACTGTCAAAACTGGTGTTCCAGCCGGACACTCTGGTCTGGTTGGCCACACACTCCGGTCTGGCTGGACACTCCAGTGTTGTCGGGCCGGACACTCCAGTGCGGGTTTCCTGCTCGTGTTCTTGAGTGGAAATCCTCGCCTTAAGACCTCAAATCCGCGAAAAACTGGCCAAATTGGACTAGAAAAACGTAGGAGAAAGCTGGACCAACACCTAAGACAAGGTTTGATTAGATCAAGACAACCAATAACACTCCAAATCAAGAGATCGATCCAAAGGCAAATTTTGGGCTCTTTTTTGGGGATTTTCGAATTTTTGCTGCATAGAAGAAAATTTTGTGGGGAAATTCGTGAGCAACGAAGCTCTTGATACCGTATGTTGCGGGGCAACCTCAGGGATGGTCCGATCTTTCATGAATTCCTTCAAATCAAGGCGGAGTCAGTGTGGGGGTGAAGGGAGAGAGTGAAAATGTGAACTCATGCACGAAGAACATGATGAACACACACACACACAAAGACACGATACAAGCCAATTGCTCATGTTGGCGGCTACCGGTCCGGCGCAATCCCTAGGATCAGCGTCGGGCGGAGGACTCTCTCTCTCGAAATGGCACGGCGAGGAGGGAGACTTAGTGAGATCTTGACGTCTAGGCAAAGGGACTCCGATGCCTAGGCCTTGTACAACATGGAGGCACGATGCAAACTCCAACGAGGTTTGGGATATTTGGTGCTCCTCTATGAAAGGAGCATGGGGCAAGAACTAGATAGATCCACAAGGGGTTTCCACTAATTCCAAACATCAAGCCTAGGGTTTACAATAGAGGTGGAGGGCTATATATAGGCTAGCCACAAGTTCAGGGGTAATTTAGGCATTAAAGTAGAGTTCTGGGCGAAGTAGAGGGGTACATGGGGCATAGGGCCTAGCTATGGCTTGCAGGCCCATCTTCAGGCCGGACAGTCCAGGTCGAGTGGACCAGACAGTCTGGGGTGGCCGGACACTCCGGGTAGTGTCCAAGTAGTGTCCAAAGTGGCATACTGATTGTCCGTGCCAGGATGGGGCTGGGGTAGTCCGAACACTCCGGTTGTGCCGGATACTCTGGCTAGATCAGGGTGGACACTCCTGCTCAGTCAGCTTTAGGGCAGAGGCAGCTTCAGGGCTCGGGTCATTGGTCCTCTTGGGGGACTTGGTGGTTTAGATGTAGGAGCATCCGTAGGATGGGCTACATCAAAGCTGAATTTGACTTATTTGCCTCATCCCAAGCCATACTACATACAATGGTTGAGAAACAATGGTGAGATGAAGGTAAATCATATGGCATGTGTGAAATTTCAAATAGGGCCATACAAGGATTCTATTGACTTCTATGTGGTTCCTATGACTGTTTTCCATCTTCTATTGGGTTGGCCTTGGCTCTATGATCGACATGTACACAATGGCCAAGACAATAGATATCATTTGGAATTCAAAGGAAAGAAGATTACTATGCAGCTGATGACACCAAAATATATTGTGAATGATTCTCGTCAGAAAATATAAGTGAATTTGAAGGATGATCCTATAGCTCGGCGAGATAATGTGACAGCCGTTCATGATGTAATTGAACCTAAATTGAGTGATATAAAGAAAAGTGAGAGAGTGCCTAATCTTCTGATATTAGCCACCAAGGAGGATATGAGTGAATTTCGTGAGGATCCTACAGCCATGCCGCTTGCGCTCATGTATAAGGGCGAGGTATTGGTTTCTAACTACATGACCCCTATTTCTCTTGGTGTCTCTTCTGTTTTGCAGGATTTTGGGGATGTGTTTCTAGAAGATGTACCCGCAGGCTTGCCTCCATTGGGTGGTATTAAACACCAAATTGACTTGATCCTTGGCGCCACACTTCTAATCGTGCATCTTACAGGACCATCCCCTAAGAAACAAAGGAGATACAAAAACAAGTACTCCCTCCGATCCATAATACTTGTCATTGAAACGGATGTATCTAGTACTAAAACATGTCTAGATACATCCATTTCTACGACAAGTAATATGGATCGGAGGGAGTACATGCATTGTTTGATAAAGGTACATTTGTGTCTCTCTTAGCCCTTGTGTTGTTCCTGTTATTTTAGTGCCTAAGAAATATGCTACATGCCGCATGTGTGTAGATTGTAGAGCTATTAATAACACCACTATTCGATATCGTCATCCTATTCCACGCTTAGAGGATATACTAGATGAATTGAGTGGTGCTGCTATTTTCTCTAAGATTGATTTGCGTAGTGGTTATCGTCAAATTAGGGTGAAAGAAGGGGATGAGTGGAAAATTCTTTCAAAACAAAATTTGGTTTGTATGAGTCATTAGTTATGCCATTTGGTAAAATCATATTTTGAGAGATTTTATTGGTCATTTTGTGGTTGTTTACTTTGATGATTGCGTATCTATAGCCACAATGAAACTAAACATTGTACTCATATCCGACAAGTTTTGCAAGTGTTGCGTGATAATAAACCGTATGCTAATCTTGAGAAGTGCACATTTGCAAAAGATAAGGTCATATTTCTGGGATTTGTTGTATATAAGAATGGGGTAGAGGTAGATCAATCTAAAATTGAATCAATTCAAAATTGGCCTACTCCCATGAATGTAAGTCAAGTTCATAGTTTCCACGGCTTAGCTGGTTTTTATAGGCGCTTTGTGAAGGATTTTAGCACCATTGCTGCACCATTGAATGATTTGACAAAGAAAGGTGTTCCTTTTGTATGGGGCGCGACCCAAGATATTGCTTTTGATACATTGAAACGTTTGCTTAATTCTGCACCATTACTTGAATTACATGATTTTTCGAAGCAATTTGAAGTTGAATGTGATGCTAGTGGTACAGGCATTGGTGGTGTTTTGATGAAAGAGGGTCGCCCTATAGCATATTTTTCTGAGAAACTTACTGGTGCTCGCTTGAACTATCCTATTTATGATAAAGAATTGTATGCACTTGTTAGATTACTTGAAGTTTGGCAACATTATTTGTGGCCAAAAGAATTTATCATACATTCTGATAATGAAGCATTAAAATATTTGAAATATCAATCAAATTTTCATAGACGATTAGCTAAATGGGTTGAGTTTATTGAGTCTTTTCCTTACATCATTAAATATAAGAAGGGAAGAGAGAATGTTGTTGTTGCTGCTTTGTCTAGGAACAACATGCTATTAACCAATCTTGATGTTAAAATTCCTAGATTAGAGAGTAGTTGTGCACTTTATGCAACTGACCATGATTATGCTGAACCATATCGTTTGTGTGCTCTTAGAAACGCATGGGATAAGTATCATATACATGATGGATATTTGTTTCGAGCTAACAAACTATGTATTCCAGAATCGTCGTTGCGTTTGTTCTTAGTGCAGGAATCACATGTTGGAGGTTTTATGGGTCACTTTGGGCGTGAGAAGACGTTGCTGATGTTTGCTGATCATTTTTATTGGCCCAAGATGAAGCGTGACGTGTACAGATTTGTGAGCCGATATATTACATGTCACAAGTCGAAATCCAAGCTAAAGCCTCACGGTTTGTATACACCTCTCTCTGCAACTACTACTCCATGGGAAGACATTAGTATGGATTTTGTGCAAGGTCTACCTAAAACTCAGAGAGGTCATGATTCTATATTTTTGGTAGTGTTTAGGTTCTCTAAGATGGCTCATTTTATTGCCTGCCACAAAAGCGAAGATGCATCACATGTTGCTAACCTGTTTTTCAGGGACATCGTAAGATTACATGGAGTACCTAAGACGGTTGTTTATGACCGTGATGTGAAGTTCATGAGCTAAGTTTTGAAGACCTTATGGGGGAAGCTGGGAACGAAGCTATTATTCAGCACTACATGTCATCCCTAAACAGATGGTCAAACGGAGGTGGTGAATCGAACATTGTCATATCTGCTAAGGACCGTGATAAAGAAGAATCTGTAGGAGTGGTAAGAGTGTTTGCCACATGTTGAGTTTGCATACAACAGGGTTGTACATTCGACTACTCAGCTTTGTACTTTTGAGGTGGTGTATGGCTTCAAGCCATTAACGCCACTTGATTTGTTGGCTTTTTCATTACATGAGAGAGTTGATATGGAGGCATCAAAATGTGTTGAATATGTGAAAAAGATTCATGAGAAGACTCGAGAGGCTATTGAGAAGAAAGGCAAGAACATTGCTACTGCAAGGAATCGAGCAAGGAAGAAATTGTTGTTCAAGCCTGGTGACATGGTTTGGGTGCATCTACACAAGGATAGATTTCCACTACTTTGCATGTACAAGTTGAAGCCACGTGTTGCTGGTCCTTAGAAGGTGTTAGCCAAAATTAATGATAATGCCTACTCGGTTGATATACCTATTAAGGAGTTTGCTAGAGAAGACCTTGGAGCATCGAGGTCGACGCCTTTTGAAAGGGGGGAGATGATGAGGACATCCCTACAATTACACCTACCCCAGTTGCTACTAATGATGTTCCAGCTACTGCAAAGAAAGATCAATCCAATGAGATAATGATTGGACCAATTACAAGAGCTCGTGCTAAGCTACTAGAACAACAGGTGAACTTGTTTCTTAATGAACCTGATGTTTTAGTTAATGATAATTTTATACTACCTAAGTCTTTGAACTATTGCATGCTTAGGTACTTGGGAGAAGAAGGCGTAGCACGGAGCGGGGAGCTAATGGAATATGGCGTATTGATCAATGAAGAATGCAAGAGCGAGGAAGCGCAAGGAGCACACGAGGTTGAAGATCAACACTTGGTGGAAGATATATCCCGTGGCACAGAAATAGCAAGGTTTGCTGCCACGACAGGCTGCCGCGATAGCAACACTGAACCAAAGCCTGCCACGACAAAGTCCTGAGGCCGAACCCCTTATGGGTCGATTGTACCATATTTGGGTGGTACCAACTCGGATCCCACCTTGGCCGCCTCCCCCGGACTCTTAAATAGATGGGGCGCCACACATAGTTAGGTTTAGACCACGTTAAAATTATTTTGGAGTTGTTTCTTTCATAGAACCTTTGGAATTACTTGTGATCGATTTCTACCAACTGCAAATGAGTGTGATCTGTTGTTCCACTAAGAATTAGTAGATTGCAAACTACCATTCGTGGTCAACGGCTACGTGCGCAAGAGTGTGGTGTTATGAATATCCTACAAGGTTTGAGAGCTGTTGCATTGGCATCAGGGTTCGAGCGGGGGAGTTCATAGCTACATGCTAGTTATCTATCATCTACCATCATCATAGACAAGTGCTTGCTGAGAAGATCGGGACACCTCATATTAACTAGTGCACCATTCCATGTGGAAGGTTCTTTCCTATGTGTTTTTGCTCTCAATGACCATGGTTCCTAGAGTCATTTCATGTGTTCATTTCCAAAACCACCTTGATCCCCTAGTGTCATTGAATGTGATCTTTTCCGAACCACCTTGATCCAAATGACCACACACACTCATGTGGATTCTGTGATGCAACTTCTGTCACACTAGTGCACCATGTCATGTGGAAGTTGCAATCCTATGTGTTTTGGGTCTTTGTGACGATGGTTTGACATAGGAGTCCCTAGAGCCATTGCATGTATTCTTTTCCAAAACCACCTTGATCCCCTAGTATCATTACATGTGTTCTTTTCCAAACCACCTTGATATACATGAGCACACACACTCCATTGGTTCTGTGATGCAACTTCTATCACACTGGTGCAACATTCCATGTGGAAGTTGCTTTCCTATGTGTTTTTGGTCTCTGTGACCATGGTTTGACACATGGAGTCGCCTGAGTTATTGCATCTGTTATTTTGAAAAACCACCTTGATCCAAAACCACATTGAACCACTAGTGTCTCATTGCATGTGTTATTTTCCAAACCACCTTAATCCACATGACCAGACACACTCATGTGGATTTTGTGATGAAACATGTGTCACACTGATGCACCGTTCCACGGGGAAGTTTATTTCATATGTATTTTTGGTCTCTATGACCGTGGTTTGAAATAAGGAGTCCCTCGAGTCATTTCATGTGTTGTTTTCCAAAACGACCTTGATCCCATAGTGTCATTGCATGTGTTGTTTTCCAAACCACCTGACCACACACACTCTAGTGGATTCTGTGATGCAACTTCTATCACATTCGTGCAACATTCCATGTGGAAGTTGCTTTCCTATGTGTTTTTGGTCTATGTGACCCAGGTTTGACACATGGAGTTCCTAGATTCATTACATGTGTTATTTTCCAAAACCACCTTGATCATAAACCACATCGATCTCCTAGTGTCATGCATGTGTTATTTTCTGAACCACCTTGATCCACATCACAATACACACTCTAGTGGATTATGTGATGCAACTTTTGTCACACTGGTGCAACATTCCATGTGGAAGTATGCTTTCATATGTGTTTTTGGTCCCTATGACCATGGTTTGACACATGGACTTCCTAGAGTCATTGCATTTGTTCTTTTCCAAAACCACCTTGATCCAAAACTACATTGATCCCCTAGTGTCATTGCATGTGTTCTTTTCCAAACCACCTTGATCCAGATGACCACACACACTCCTGTGGATTTTGTGATGCGAGTTCTGTCACACTAGTCCACCATTCCATGTGGAAGTTGTTTTCCTATGTGTTTTTGGTCTCTGTGACTTTGGTTTGACACATGGAGTCCCTAGAGTCATTGCATGTTATCTTTTCCAAAACCACCTTGATCCCCTCGTGTCATTGCATGTGTTGTTTTCCAAACCACCTTTATCCACATGACCACACATGCTCCAGTTGATTCTATGATGCAACTTCTATCACACTATTGCAACATTCCTTGTGACTAGTGCAACATTCCTTTTGGAAGTTGCTTTCATATGTGTTTTTGGTCTCTATGACAATGGTTTGACAAATGGAGTCCCTAGAGTCATTGCATGTGTTCTTTTCCAAAACCACCTTGATCCACTAGTGTTGTTGCACCTGTTCTTTTCCAAACCACCTTAATCCACATGACCACACACACTGTAGTGGATTCTGTGATGCAACTTCTGTCACACCAGTGCACCATGTCATGTGGAAGTTGCAATCCAATATGTTTTCGGTCTTTGTGACCATGGTTTGACAAAGGAGTGGCTAGAACCATTACATGTATTCTTTTCCAAAACCATCTTGATCCCCTAGTGTCATTGGATGTGTTCTTTTCCAAACCACCTTGATATACATGAGCACACACACTTCATTGGATTCTGTGATGCAACTTCTGTTACACTAGTGCAACATTCCATGTGGAAGTTGCTTTCCTATGTGTTTTTGGTCTCTATGACCATGGTTTGACACATGGAGTCCCTTGAGTGATGGAATGTGTTATTTTCCAAAACCACCTTCATCCAAAACCACATTAAACCCCTAGTGTCTCATTGTATGTGTTCTTTTCCAAACCACCTTAATCCACATGACCATACACACTCACGTGGATTATGTGATGCAACATGTGTCACACTGGTGCAACATTCCATGTGGAAGTTGCTTTCCTATGTGTTTTTGGTCTCTATGACCATGGTTTGACACATGGAGTTCCTACAGTCATTGCATGTGTACTTTTCCAAAACCACCTTGATCCAAATGACCACACACACTCATGTGGATTCTGTGATGCAACTTCTGTCACACTAGTGCACCATGTTATGTGGAAGTTGCAATCATATGTGTTTTTGGTCTTTGTGACAATGGTTTGACATAGGAGTCCCTAGATCCATTGCATGTATTCTTTTCCAAAACCACCTTGATTTCCAAGTATCATTGCCTATGTTCTTTTCCAAACCAGCTTGATATACATGAGCACACACACCATTGGATTCTATGATGCAACTTCTGTCACACTGGTGCAACATTCCATGTGGAAGTTGCTTTCCTATGTGTTTTTGGTCTCTATGACCACGGTTTGACACATGGAGTCCCTTGAGTTATTGCATCTGTTATTTTCGAAAACCACCTTGATCCAAAACCACATTGAACCCCTAGTGTCTCATTGCATTTGTTCTTTTCCAAACCACCTTAATCCACATGACCAGACACACTCATGTGGATTTTGTGATGCAACATCTGTCACACTGGTGCACCGTTCCACGGGGATGTTTCTTTCCTATGTGTTTTTGGTCTCTATGACCATGGTTTGAAACATGGAGTCCCACGAGTCATTTCATGTGTTGTTTTTACAAAACCACCTTGATCCCATAGTGTCATTGCATGTGTTATTTTCCAAACCACCTGACCACACACACTCTAGTGGATTTTGTGATGTGACTTCTATCACATTGGTGCAACATTCCATGTGGAAGTTGCTTTCCTATGTGTTTTTGGTCTCTATGACCAAGGTTTGACACATGGAGTTCTTAGATTCATTACATGTGTTATTTTGCAAAACCACCTTCATCCAAAACCACATTGATCTCCTAGTGTCATGCATGTGTTATTTTCTGAACCACCTTGATCCACGTCACAATACACACTCTAGTGGATTCTGTGATGCAACTTCTGTCACACTGGTGCAACATTCCATGTGGAATTTGCTTTCCTATGTGTTTTTGGTCTCTATGGCCATGGTTTGACACATGGAGTTCTTAGAGTCATTGCATTTGTTCTTTTCCAAAACCACCTTGATCCAAAACTACATTGATCCCCTAGTGTCATTGCATGTGTTCTTTTCCAAACCACCTTGATCCACATGACCACACACACTCCTCTACATTTTGTGACGCGAGTTCTGTCACACTAGTCCACCATTCCATGTGGAAGTTGTTTTCCTATGTGTTTTTGGTCTCTATGACATTGGTTTGACAAATGGAGTCCCTAGAGTCATTGCATGTGTTCTTTTCCAAAACCACCTTGATCCCCTCGTGTCATTGCATGTGCTGTTTTCCAAACCACCTTTATCCACATGACCACACACGCTCTAGTTGATTCTATGATGCAACTTCTATCACACAAGTGCAACATTTCTTGTGGAAGTTACTTTCATATGTGTTTTTCGTCTCTGTGACCATGGTTTGACAAATGGAGTCCCCAGAGTCATTGCATGTGTTCTTTTCCAAAACCACCTTGATCCACTAGTGTTGTTGCATGTGTTCTTTTCCAAACCACCTTGATCCACATGACCACACACACTCTAGTGGATTCTGTAATGCAACTTCTGTCACACTAGTGCAACATTCCATGTGGAAGTTGCTTTCCTATGTGTTTTTTGTCTTTGTGACCATGGTTTGACACATGGAGTCCCTTCATTCATTGCATGTGTTATTTTCCAAAATCACCTTGATCCAAAACCACATTGAACCCCTAGTGTCTCATTGTATGTGTTCTTTTCCAAACCACCTTAATCCACATGACCATACACACTCATGTGGATTATGTGATGCAACATGTGTCACACTGGTGTAACATTCCATGTAGAAGTTGCTTTCCTATGTGTTTTTGGTCTCTATGACTATGGTTTGACACATGGAGTTCCTACAGTCATTGCATGTGTTCTTTTCCAAAACCACCTTGATCCAAAACCACATTGATCCCCTAGTGTCATCTCATGTATTCTTTTTCCAAACAACCTTCATCCACATGACCATACACACTCATGTGGATTATGTGATGAAACATTTGTCACATTAGTCCACATTCCATGCGGAAGTTGCTTTCCTATGTGTTTTTGGTCTCTATGACAATGGTTTGACACATGGAGTTCCTAGAGTCATTGCATGTGTTCTTTTCCAGAACCACCTTGATCCAAAACCACATTGATCCCCTAGTGTCATTGCATGTGTTCTTTTCCAAACGACCTTCATCCACATGACCACACACACTCCCTTGGATTATTTGATGCAACTTCTGTCACATTAGTCCACCATTCCATGTGGAAGTTGCTTTCCTATGTGTTTTTGGTCTCTATGACTATATTTTGACACATGGTGTCCCTAGAATAATTGCATGTGTTCTTTTCCAAAACCACATTGATACCCTTGTGTCATTGCACTTGTTCTTTTCCAAACCATCTTAATCCACATGAACACACACACTCATATTGATTATGTGATGCAAGTTTTGTCACACTCATGCAACATTCCATGTGGAAGTTGCTTTCGTATGTGTTTTTGGTCTCTGTGAATTTGGTTTGACACATGTAGTCCCAAGAGTCATTGCATGTGTTGTTTTTTGAAACCACCTTGATCCAAAACCAAATTGATCCCCTAGTTTTATTGCATGTGTTGTTTTCCAAACCACCTTCATCCACATGACCGCACACACTCATGTGGATTCTGTGATGCAACTTATGTCACACTAGTGCACCATTCCATGTGGAAGTTGCTTTCCTATGTGTTTTCGGTCTCAACGACCATTGTTTAACACATGTAGTCCCTAGAGTCGTTTCATGTGTGCATTTCCAAAACCACTTTGATCCCCTAGTGTCATTGCATGTGATATTTTCCAAACCGCCTTGATCCAAATGACCACACACACTCATGTGGATCCTGTGATGCAAGTTCTGTCACACTAGTGCACCATGTCATGTGGAAGTTGCAATCCTATGTGTTTTTGGTCTTTGTGATGATGGTTTGACAAAGGAGTCCCTAGAGCCATTGCATGTCTTCTTTTCCAAAATCACCTTGATCCCCTAATGTCATTGCATGTGTTGTTTTCCAAACCACCTTGATATACATGAGCGCACACACTCCATTGGATCCTGTGATGCAACTTTTGTCACACTGGTGCAACATTGCATGTGGAAGTTGCTTTCGTATGTGTTTTTGGTCTCTATGACCACGGTTTGACACATGGAGTCCCTTGAGTTATTGCATGTGTTATTTTCCAAAACCACCTTGGTCCAAAAGCACATTGAACCCCTAATTTCTCATTGCATGTGTTCTTTTCCAAACCACCTTAATCCACATTACCACACACACTCATGTGGTTTTTGTGATGCAACATGTGTCACACTAGTGCACCATTTAATGGGGAAGTTTCTTTCCTATGTATTTTTGGTTTGTATGACCATGGTTTGAAACATGGTATCCCTCGAGTCATTTGATGTGTTCTTTTTTACAAAACAACCTTGATCCCCTAGTGTCATTGCATGTGTTCTCTTCCAAACCACCTGACCACATAGACTCCAGTGGATTCTATATGCAACTTCTATCACATCGGTGCAACATTCCATGTGAAAGTATCTTTCCTATGTGTTTTTGGTATTTGTGACCATTGTTTGACACATGGAGTTGCTAGATTCATTACATGTGTTATTTTCCAAAACCACCTTGGTCCAAAACCACATTGATCTCCTAGTGTCATTGCATTTATTATTTTCTGAACCACCTTGATCCACATCACCATATAAACTCTAGTGGACTCTGTGATGCAACTTCTGTCACACTGGTGCAGCATTCCATGCGGAAGTTGCTTTCCTATGAGTTTTTGGTATCTTTGACCATGGTTTGACACATGGAGTTCCTAGAGTCACTGCACTTGTTATTTTCCAAAACCAGCTTGATCCAAAACCACATTCAAACCCTAGTGTCATTGCATGTGTTCTTTTCCAAACCACCTTGATCCATATGACCACAGACACTCCTTTGGATTTTGTGATGCAACTCTGGTCACAATAGTCCACCATTCTATGTGGAAGTTGCTTTCCTATGTGTTTTTGGTCTCTTTGACTTTGGTTTGACACATGGAGTCCCTAGAGTCATTGCATGTGTTCTTTTCCAAAACCACCTTGATCCACTCGTGTCATTGCATGTGTTGTTTTCCATACCACCTTTATCCACATGACCACACATGATCCAGTTGATTCTGTGATGCAACTTCTGTCACAGTAGTGCAACATTCCTTGTGGAAGTTGCTTTCCTATGTGGTTTTGGTCTATATGACCATGGTTTGACACATGGAGTCCCTCGAGAAATTGCATGTGTTCTTTTCCAAAACCACTTTGATCCCCTAGGGTCATTTCATATGTTATTTTCCAAACCACCTTGATCCACATGACCACACACACTCCTATGGGTTTTATGATGCAGCTTCTATCACACTAGTGTACCATTCCTTGTGGAAGTTGCTTTCCTATGTGTTTTTGGTCTCTGCGACCATGGTTTGACAAATGGAGTCCCTAGAGTCATTGCAACACACTCTAGTAGATTCTGTGATGCAACTTCTATCACACTAGTGCACCATGTCATGTGGAAGTTGCAATCCTATGTGTTTTTGGTCTTTCTGACCATGGTTTGACATAGGAGCCGCTAGAGCCATTGCCTGTATTCTTTTCCAAAACGATCTTGATCCCCTAGTGTCATTGCATGTGTTCTTTTCCAAACCACCTTGATATACATGAGCACCCACACTCCATTGGATTATGTGATGCAACTTCTGTCACACTGGTGCAACATTCCATGTGGAAGTTGCTTTCCTATGTGTTTTTGGTTTCTGTGACCATGGTTTGACATATGGAGTCCGATGAGTCATTGCATGTGTTATTTTCCAAAACCACCTTCATCCAAAACCACATTGAACCCCTAGTGTATGATTGCATGTGTTCTTTTCCAAACCACCTTAATCCACATGACCACACACACTCATGTGGATTATGTGATGCAACATGTGTCACACCAGTGCAACATTCCATGTGGAAGTTGCTTTCCTATGTGTTTTTGGTCTCTATGACCATGGTTTGACACATGGAGTTCCTACTATCATTGCATGTGTTCTTTTATAAAACCACCTTGATCGAAAACCACATTTATCCCCTAGTGTCATTGCATGTGTTATTTTTCCAAATGACCTTCATCCACATGACCACACACACTCCTGTGGATTATTTGATGCAACTTCTGTCACACTAGTCCGCCATTCCAAGTGGAAGTTGCTTCCTATGTGTTTTTGATCTCCGTGACTATGGTTTGATACATGGAGTACCTAGAGTCATTGCATGTGTTCTTTTCCAAAACCACCTTGATCCCCTCGTGTCATTACATGTGTTGTTTTCCAAACAACCTTTATCCACATGACCAAACACACTCCAGTTGATTCTGTGATGCAACTTCGTTCACACTAGTGCACCAATCCATGTGGAAGTTGGTTTCCTATGTGTTTTTGGTCTCTGTGACCATGGTTTGCCACATGGAGTCCCTAGAGTCATTGCATGTCTTCTTTTCCAAAACCACATTGATCCAAAACTACATTGATCTCCTAGTGTCATTGCATGTTTTCTTTTCCAAACCATCTTGCTCCACATGACCAGACAAACTCATGTGGATTCTGTGATGCAACTTATGTCATACTGGTGCAACATTCCTTGTGGAAGTTACTTTCCTATGTGTTATTGGCCTCTTTGACCATGGTTGTACACATGGAGTCCCTAGAGTCATTGCATGTGTTTTTTCCAAAATCACCTTAATACCCTAATGTTATTACATGTGCTCTTTTCAAAACCACCTTGATATACATTACCACACACACTCCATTGGATTATGTGATGTAACATCTGTCACACTGGTGTGACATTCCATGTGGAAGTTGCTTTCCTATGAGTTTTTGGTCTCTATGACCATGGTTTTGAGACATGGAGTCCCTAGAGTCATTGAATGGGTTATTTTCCAAAACCACCTTGATCCAAAACCACTTTTATTCCCTAGTGTCATTTCCCATGTGCTTTTCCCAAACCACCTTGATCCCCTCGTGTCATTACATGTGTTGTTTTCCAAACAACCTTTATCCACATTACCACACACACTCCAGTTCATTCTGTGATGCAACTTCTTTCACACTAGTGCACCATTCCATGTGGAAGTTGGTTTCCTATGTGTTTTTGGTCTCTGTGACCATGGTTTGAAACATGGACTCCCTAGAGTCACTTCATGTGTTCTTTTCCAAAACCACACTGATCCAAAACTACATTGGTCCCCTAGTGTCATTGCATGTGTTCTTTTCCAAACTACCTTGCTCCACATGACCACACACACTCATCTGGATTATGTGATGCAACTTCTGTCATACTAGTGCACTATTCCATGTGGAATTTTCTTTCCTATGTGTTGTTGGTCTCTACAACCATGGCCTGACACACATGGAATCCCTAGAGTCATTTCATGTGTTCTTTTCTGAAACCACTTTGATCCCATAGTGTCATTGGATGTGTTATTTTCCAAACCACCATGATCCACATGACCACACACACTCCTGTGGATTCTGTGATGCAACTTCTGTCACACTAGTGCACCATGCCATGTGGAAGTTCCTTTACTATGTGTTTTTTGTCTGTGTGACCATGGTTTGACACATGGAGTCCCTACAGTCATTGCAGTCATTGCATGTGTTATTTTCCAAAACAACCTTGATCCCCTAGTGTCATTGCATCTGTTCTTTTCCAAACCACTTTGATATACATGACCATACACACTCCATTGGATTATGTGATGCAACTTCTATCAAAGTGATGCAACATTCCATGTGGAAGTTGCTTTCCTATGTGTTCTTGGTCTCTATGACCATAGTTTGACAGATGGAGTCCATAGAGTCATTGCATGTGTTATTTTCCAAAACCACTTTGATCCAAAACCACTTTTATCCCCTGGTGTCATTGCACGTGTTATTTACCAAACCACCTAGACCCACATGACCACACACACTCATGTGGATTATGTGATGCAACTTCTGTCATACTAGTGCAACATTCCTTGTGGAAGTTACTTTCCTATGTGTTATTGGTCTCTGTGACCATGGTTGTACATATCGAGTCCCTAGAGTCATTGCATGTGTTCTTTTCGAAAACCACCTTGATCCCCTAGTCTTATTGCATGTGCTCTTTTACAAACCACCTTGATATACATGACCACACACACTCCATTGGATTCTGTGATGCAACATCTGTCACACTGGTGTAAAATTCCATGTGGAAGTTCCTTTCCTATGAGTTTTTGGTCTCTATGACCATGGTTTGACACATGGAGTCCCTAGAGTCATTGAATGTGTTATTTTCCAAAACCACCTTGATCCAAAACCACTTTTACCCCCTAGTGTCATTGCACATGTTCTTTTCCAAACCACCTTGATCCACATAACCACACACACGCATGTGGATTTTGTGATACAACTTATGTCACACTAGTGCACCATCCCATGTGGAATTTGTTTTCCTATGTGTTTTTGGTCTCTATGACCATGGTTTGACACATGGATTCCCTAGAGTCATTTCATGTGGTTTTTTCAAAAATGACCTTGATCCCCTCGTGTCATTGCATGTGTTGATTTCCAAACCACCTTTATCCACATGACCACACACACTCAAGTGGATTCTGTGATGCAACTTATGTCACACTAGTGCAACATTCAATGTGGAAGTTGGTTTCCTATATATATTTGGTCTCTATGACCATGTTTTGATACATGGAGTTCCTAGAGTCATTGCATGTGTTATTTCCCAAAACCACATTGATCCCCTAGTGTCATTGCATGTGTTCTTTTCCGAACCAACTTTATCCACATGACCATACACACTCTAGTGGATTCTATGATGCAACTTCTGTCACACTGGTGCAACATTCCATGTGGAAGTTGCTTTCCTATGTGTTTTTGGTCTCTATGACCATGGTTTGAGACATGGTGTCCCTAGAGTCATTGCATGTGTTCTTTTCCAAAACCACCTTGATCCCCTAGTGTCATTGCATGAGTTGTTTTTCAAACCACCTTGATCCCTGATATGGGGTGGCCCGATCTTCTTAGAAAGCACTTGTCGATGATAATGGTGGATGATAGATAACTAGTGTGTAGCTATGATATCTCCCGATCGAACCCTGATGCCAATACAACAGCTCTCGAACCCTGTGGGATATTCACAACACCACGCTCTTGCGCACGCAGCCATCAACCACGAACGGTAGTTTGCAATCTACTAATTCCCAGTGGAACAACAGATCACACTCAATTGTAGTTGGTAAAATTGATCACAAGTAATTCTAGAGGTTCTATGAAAGAAACAACTCCAAAACATTTTAACGTGGTCTAAACCTAGCTAGTAGTGCGCCCCATCTATTTAAGAGTCTGGGGGATGGCGGCCTAAGGTGGAAACCGAGTTGGTCCCACCCAACTAAAGGTACAAACCGACCCAACAAGGGTTTTCCCTATGCTTCTACTCTGGAAGACTTTGGCTTGGTTTGGTTGTCGTGGTAGCCTGTCGTGGCAGCCAAACGGGTTGATTCTATGCCGCGGCAGCCTGTCGTGATAGATAACTGGGGCTTTTCTCTGCCATGGCAGAGAGTTTCCTCGTCCTTCATTTTTGACAGCTCCTTGCACTTCCTCCCTCTCCTCCCTCGCGCATTCTTCATAGATCAACACGCCATGCTCCATATGCTTCAGCTCCTCGCTCCATGATACGCCTTCTTCTTCCATGTACCTGATCATACAATAATTCAAAGACTTAGGTAGTATAAAATTCTCATTAACTAAAACATTAGGTTCATTAAGAAACAAGTTAACCTGTTGTTCAAGTAGCTTAGCACGAGCTCTTGTAATTGGTCCAATCCTTATCTCATTGGATTGATCTTTCTTTCCAACAGCTGGAACATCATCGGTAGTAGTTGGGGTAGGTGTAATTGTAGGGATGTCCTCATCAATCCCCATGATTACACACACTACAATGGTTTCTATCATGCAATTTCTATCACACTGGTGCAACTTTCCTTGTGGAAGTTTCTTTCCTATGTGTTTTTGGTCTATGACCATGGTTTGACACATGGAGTCCCTAGAGTCATTGCATGTGTTCTTTTCCAAAACCACCTTGATCCCCTAGTGTCATTGCATGTGTCCTTTTCCAAACCACCTTGATCCACGTGACCACACACAGTCTGTTGGATTCTGTGATGCAACTTCTGTCACACTGGTGCAACATTCCATGCTGAAGTTGCTTTCATATGTGTTTTTTGTCTCTGTGACCATGGTTTGACACATGGAGTCCCTAGAGTCATTGCATGTGTTTTTTTCCAAACCCAACTTGATCCATAACCACATTGATTCCCTAGTGTTGGACTATTGGCACTGGGGTACCCCGTCCCACCGCGTCACTAGGCCCGGCAGGAGCACCATCTCGAGAGATCTTGAAGAGAGAATGCCTCTAAAGGAGGGAAGATGTCTGGACTCTTCCTGGGAACTCGAGAATGTAATAGCAGGGCGGAGAGGCCCCCTGGCAAGACCTCTAGAGGGAATCCTCACAAGGCCCAGGCGTGCCTAGCAGGGCGACGCCCCAACGGTCAGTCCAAGAGATGACCGGTCCACCCGGATAAAGCAAGTCACAGAGGGGTAGTGGGGTGATGCAAGATGAAGGAAGCTCGTGACATAGCCGTTTTGGTGCAAGGAGACCAGGATGGTGACGTAAAGTGGAGGAGCAGCTGACCACCCCCCCGACACGATAACCACTCGGTGGTCGCAAGAAGACAAGCCGAGGTCAAATCCCTTGGAGGGAATATGGTGACCCTTCCCGCCCATGAACCGGGGGAAGAGGCCTGACGCCGCCCTATATAAGGGGACTTTCTCCCACCTTATAAGGGGACGAGTCCCAGAGATCTAAAAGCCTAGACTTTCATTCGCCATTGTAACCTCGCGAGGCAAGCTAGAAATACAACCAAGAAGGAGTAGGGGCTTTACCTCCTCACGATGGTCCTGAACCTAGGTAAAAAACCCCGGTGTCAACTCTCTATCGTGCATTCGCTTTTCGCCGCGGTAGCCGTCATCGAAGTCCTTCAGAATCGCGTGTTCAGCCCCCTCACGAACCAAGGGATCGTTGAACCCTAGTTCCTTCGCAGGACAAATCTTCGAGATTTGGTTCCCCAGGTAGGGGGCTGAGGCGCGACCCAAGAGATTTTAGACGGAGGCACCGACGTGGTTGCTCACAGCAAGCCTCCTGATAGCTTCTCCCGACGGGAACAAGCAAGGAGACTTGGGGGCTCGCGTTGGACTCCCCCGCCCTGCTCCAGGGCCGGCAATGGGCTCCGCTCACGCCCCTCCTCCTACGCCCCTCTGTGAGGGAAGGTGGGGAATTCTCTTTGTCGATCATGTCACGGAATCAGGGATCTCGAGCTCCCCTCAGCCCGGAGACAGCCCGCCTCATGGCGAAAGAGCTCCTCGCTACATGCCAACGGAGGACACCAGGGAAGAGTGGCAAGCGCGCCTTGCAGCCTTGATGGACGTTGCATGGGATAACCCCACGACACGTGAGGCACGGCCGGGCGACATATCCTACGGCGCACCTCCACCTCCTCTCCACGAAGGACCCGAGGCCTCGGGCGAGGAGAAGCTACCTGGCGCGGCAAGGCCCGGGAAGATCCAAGCCCAGAAAAGGGTCGCTCGATCAACGGAGGATGCGCGGGTCACCTTGGCCAGGCGACGGGGTCGTGAGACCTGGACCCTCCAGGCCATCTCGGCCGCAGGTTTACAGAACCAGGAAAAACTCACCGGTGGCATGGGGACCCACAAGTCGAGCTGCCCCGCCCTCACCGAACACCTTTTCTAGGTGGTATGGCTGTCCAAGTTCAAGTCGGAGATGCCCCCAGTACAACGGCGTCACCAACCCCGTGGAATTCTTGCACCTCTACACCACGGACATAGAAGCAGCCGGGGGAGACGACCACGTCCTCGCCAAATGGTTCCCTATGGGACTGGGGTCGGAGGCATGCTCCTAGGTCCTGAACCTTCCCGAGGAGTCCATCGGCTGGTGGTCCGATCGCTGTAGCCTCTTCGTTGCAAAGTTCGGGGATGCGGGTGAGCCCGCATACACGTACGAGGATCTCCGAAAGGTGCACCAAGGGCCTAGAGAAACCCTACGCAAGTATCTGCAGTGCTTCGACCAGAGCCTCGTCAAGGTGAGTAGCGTCACCGATGCAGAGGTCATCACGGCTTTAGCATGCGGCGTCTCCGACGTGCAAGTGCACGACAAGATCGGTCGTGATATGGGGTGGCCCGATCTTCTTAGGAAGCTCTTGTCGATGATGATGGTAGATGATAGATATATAGCATGTAGCTATGAAGTCTCCTTCTCGAACCCTGATGCCAATGCAACATCTCTTGAACCTTGTAGGAAATTCACAACACCGCACTCATGCAAACATAGCCGTCGGCCACGCACGTTAGTTTGCAATCTACTAATTCCTAGTGGAACAACAGATCAAACTCAATTGAAGATGGTAGAAATCGATCACATAATTCCAGAGGTTGTATGAAAGAAACAACTCCAAAATAATTTTAATGTGGTTTAAACCTAAAAATAGTGCGCCCGCATCTATTTAAGGGTCTGGGAGGCGGCAACCTAGGGTGGAAACCAAGTTAGTTTCACCCAACTAGGGATACAAACCGGCCCAACTTGGGTTCGTCCTAGGACTCTCCCGTGGAAGACATTGACACGGTTTGGGTGCCGCGGCAGCCTGCCGTGGCAGAGAATAGTGGTGTTTCTCTGCCGCGGGAGAGATCTTCCACCAAGTGTTGATCTTCAACCTTGTGTGCTCCTTGCGCTTCCTCCCTCTCCTCCCTCGCGCATTCTTCATTGATCGACACGCTATGTTCCATTAGCTCCTCGCTCCGTGCTATGTCTTCTTCTCCCAAGTACTTGATCATGCAATAATTCAAAGACTTAGGTAGTATAAAATTATCATTAACTAAAACATCAGGTTCATTAAGAAACAATTTCACCTGTTGTTCTAGTAGCTTAGCACGAGCTCTTGTAATTGGTCCAATCCTTATCTCATTGGATTAATCCTTCTTTGCAGCAACTGGAACATCATCAGGTGTAATTGGGGTAGGTGTAACTGTAGGGATGTCCTCATCATCTCCCGCCCTTCAAAAGTCATCGACCTCGACGCTCCAAGGTCTTATCTAGCATCTGGTGATAAATCCACAATGTTGAAGCTATTGCTAACTCGACCAAACTCCTCAATAGGTATATCAACCGAGTAGGCATTATCATTAATCTTGGCTAACACCTTGTAAGGACCCAGCACCACGTGGCTTCAATTTTGACTTTCGAAGTAGTGGAAACCTATCCTTGCATAGATGCACTCATACCATGACACTAGGCTTGAACAAAAACTCCTTAATTGCTTGATTCCTTGCAGCAGCAATGTTCTTTCCATTCTTCTCAATAGCCTCTCGAGTCTTCTCATGGATCTTCTTCACATAATCAGCACGTTTTGATGCCTCCATATCAACTCTCTCATGTAATGGCAAAGGTACCAAATCAAGTGGCGTTAATGGCTTGAAACCATACACCACCTCAAAAGGACATCGCTAGGTAGTCGAATGCACAACCCTGTTGTATGCAAACTCAACATGTGGCAAACACTCTTCCCACTCCCATAGATTCTGCTTTATCATGGTAATTAGGAGATGTGACAATGTTCGATTCACCACCTCCGTTTGACCATCTGTTTAGGGATACAATGTAGTACTGAATAGCAGCTTTGTTCCCAGCTTCCCCCATAAGGTCTTCCAAAAGTAGCTCATGAACTTCACATCATGGTCAGAAACAATGGTCTTTGGTACTCCATGTAATCTCACGATGTCCCTAAAAAACAGGTTAGCAACATGCGACGCATCGTCGCTTTTGTGGTAGGCAATAAAACGAGCCATCTTAGAAAACCTATCCACTACCACAAGTATAGAATCATGACATCTCTGAGTTTTAGGTAGACCTAGCACAAATTCCATACTAATGTCTTCCATGGATTAGTAGGTGCAGAGAGAGGTGTATACTAAACGTGAGGCTTCATCTTGGATTTCAACTTGTGGCACGTAATACAACGAATCACAAATCTGTACACATCACGCCTCATCTTGGGCCAATAAAAATGATCAGCAAGCATGGGCAACGTCTTCTCACACCCAAAGTGACCCATCAAACCACCAGCATGTGATTCCTGCACTAAGATCAAACGCAACGACGATTCTGGAATACATAGTTTGTTAGCTCGAAACAAATATCCATCATGTATATGATACTTATGCCATGCATTTCTAAGAGCACACAAACAATATGGTTTAGCAAAATCATGGTCAGTTGCATAAAGTGAACAAATACTTTCTAATCCAGGAATTTTAACATCAAGATTGGTTAATAGCATGTTCTTCCTAGACAAAGCATCAGCAACTTCATTCTCCTTTCCCTTCTTATATTTAATGATGTAAGGAAAATACTCAATAAACTCAACCCATTTAGCTAATCTTCTATGAAACTTTGATTGAGCTTCCAAATATTTCAATGCTTCATGATCAGAATGTATGATAAATTCTTTTGGCCACAAATAATGTTGCCAAACTTCAAGTACTCTAACAAGTGCATACAATTCTTTATCATAAATAGGATAATTCAATATAGCACTAGTAAGTTTCTCGAGAAAATATGTTATAGGGGGACCCTCTTGCATCAAAACGCCACCAATGCCTATACCACTAACATCACATTCAATTAAAAATTGCTTCGAAAAATTAGGTAATGCAAGTAATGGTGCAGAAGTAAGGAAACATTTCAATGTATGAGATGCAATAAATTGCGCTGAGCTCCAGACAAATGACACACCTTTCTTAGGAAAATTATTCAACGGTGCAGCAATAGTGCTGAAATCTTTCACAAAGCGCCTATAGAAACCAACTAAGCCGTGGAAACTACGCACTTGACTCACATTCATGGGAAAAGGCCATTTCTGAATTGATTCAATTTTTGATTGATCTACTTCTACCCCATGCTTAGATACAACAAATCCTAGAAATATGACCTTATCTTTTGCAAATGTGCACTTATCAAGATTAGCATATAGTTTATTATCACGCAACACTTGCAAAACTTGTCAGATATGATTACAATGTTTAGTTTCGTTGTGGCTATAGACAAGTATATCATCAAAGTAAACAAACACAAAACAACCAATAAAATCTCTCAAAACATGACTCATTAATCGCATGAAAGTACTAGGTGCATTAGTAAGACCAAATGGCATAACTAACCACTCATACAAGCCAAATTTTGTTTTGAAAGAAGTTTTCCACTCATCCCCTTTTTCATCCTAAATTGATGATAACCACTATGCAAATCAATCTTAGAGAAAATAGCAGCACCACACAATTCATCTAGCATATCCTCTAAGCGTGGAATACGATGACAACACTTGCTAGTTGGACCTAACAACACTTGCTAGGTCATTATTGATGGAGGTAGCTACAGAAATCTTGCAAGTAAGGAGCTATGTGCCAAGTTGAATTTCACTTATTTTCCTCATCCCAAGCCATACTACATACAATGGTTGAGCAACAATGGTGAGATGAAGGTAAATCAAATGGTACGTGTGAATTTTAAAATAGCGCCATACAAGGATTATATTAACTTTGATGTGGTTCCTATGACTGTTTTCCATCTTCTATTGGGTCGGCCTTGGCTCTATGATCGCCATGTGCAACACAATGTCCGAGCCAATACATATAACTTGGAATTCAAAGGAAAGAAGATTACTATGCAGCCGATGACACCACAAGATATTGTGAATGATTCTCGTCAGAAAATATAAGTGAATTTGAAGGATGATCTTATAGCTCGACGAGATAATGTGACAGCTGTTCATGATGTAATTGAGCCTAAATCGAGTGATATAACAAAAAGTGAGAGAGTGCCTAATCTTCTGATATTATCCACCAAGGAAGATATGAGAGAATTTCATGAGGATCCTATAGCCATGCCGCTTGTGCTCATGTATAAAGGCGAGGTATTGGTTTCTAACAACATGACCCCTATTTCTCTTGGTGTCTCTTTTGTTTTGTAGGATTTTGGGGATGTGTTTCCAGAAGATGTACCCGCAGGATTGGCTCCATTGCGTGGTATTGAACACCAAATTGACTTGATTCCTGGCACCACACTTTCCAATTGTGCACCCTACAGGACCAACCCCGAAGAAACAAAGGAGATACAGAAACAAGTACAGGCGTTGCTGGATAAAGGGTACATTCGTGTCTCTCTTAGCCCTTGTGTTGTTCTTGTTATTTTAGTGCCTAAGAAATGATATGGGGTGGCCCGATCTTCTCAGCAAGCACTTGTCGATGATGATGGTGGATGATAGATAACTAGCATGTAGCTATGAACTCCCCCGCTCGAACCCTGGTACGAGTGGAATATCTCTCGAACCTTGTAGGATATTCACAACACCACACTCTTGCGCACGTAGCCGTGGACCACGAACGGTAGTTTGCAATCTACTAATTCCCAGTGGAACAATAGATCACACTCAATTGCAGTTGGTAAATTCGATCACAAGTAATTCCAGAGGTTCTATGAAATAAACAACTCCAAAATACTTTAACATGGTCTAAACCCTAACTAGGGGTCGTCATGGGTCTTATAAGGGCGGCTGGGGCGGGCAGAAACCAAAATGAAACGCAAGCGACTCAAACTGATACATGCCTACTCGGACCAGATTTAGTCGGCGTCTGGCCACTCCGATGGAAACGGGCCGGACAGTCCGGTCGGGCCGGACACTCTGGGTGGAGTGTGCCGAATAGTCCGTTCTGGCTAGAAACTTTGAATTTTCTGGGCGGTGTCCGGGTAGTGTCCGAACTGCGATACTGATGTTCGTGCCAAATCTTCTCTCGAGCACGCCGGACAGTCCGGGTGGACTCGGCCGAACACTCCGTTTGGTGCAGAGCTTTTGGCCTCCATCTTGATGATCTTCTCTTGCGCCTTCCTCATGCTCCTACCTCGCGCATCCTTGGGCGATCATCATGCTGGGCTCCTCTTGTAGCCCTTCTCCTCCTCGCGCCATGCTTGTTTCTCCAACGAACCTAATCCTACAGAAATGCATAGACTTAGGCAGTATAAAGTTCTCATCGATTAAAGTGCCAGATTCCTTTAGGAGAAAATTCACCTATTGTTCAAGTAGCTTAGCACGAGCCCTTGTAATGGGTCCAATTCTAATCTGATTGGATTGATCCTTCCTTGAAACATTTGGAGCATCTTTAGTAGGTGTAATTGTAGAGATGTCCTCATCAGAGAGGATTGAGAAAGATGATTGATTCCAATTCTTTTGTTTTTTATAGGAAGATGATTTACGTGATGGTCTCTGTCAAGTGTGGCTTAATGATATACAATATTATATTCACTGTCTTTTCTGAATCAAATTTCTAATATGATTCCTAAATTCATTTAGGAACGTGATTATATGATTTTAATAGATATATATGAACTTGTTGGTATAGAGGTGCTACCCAGTTGGGATTGGCCCTGTACCAGAAGTGTGATGAGTATAGATCTAGTTAGAACTAGATTCATGGGTCTGTGATGCTGGTCTGAGACCACCTTAAGTAGAAACCACAAGTTTTCTACTTGATGCTTCTTATTCATGTGTTTACCATGCTCTTGTAAGATCAGATCTATGATAACACATATGAGCATGTCAGAAATAAATATTTGATTCAAAAGGGTTGGTTTGTACCCTTATAGCTTTGTGCTTGTTGTTTTGGCCTTCCCCTTGGCTTGATCTTGCTCAACTGGTACTTCAGGTCCCGTGCAACCTTGCTGTCCACCTCACCCCACCTCTCCTCAGGTCACCATCTTGGCTGATGCTTTCCTGGGTTTTTTGTGATGAAAGGTGGCTGTGTTTGTGATGGCTTTGCAAGAAATTGTGTTCCTGTGTGGCTTGTGATGAACTATGCTTGGCTCTATAAAAATGAGTAGCAAAGCCCTGCTTTGCACCGTGCTACTAGTTTTAAACCACTCTCCTACTTCCCTACTGACGACACCTCAATGCGTGCATTTTGGTGTGTGAGCATCTTCACTGTTGCTGGCTATGGATGAGCTCAAATGGTTTTGATTTGAACTCCCCACCTTTTTCCAAATTCCTTCCTTGGTGAAAGTTCCCACTTTTGCCAATGAAGTTGTACTGAGGCTGTTTGTCAAAAGAATAGATTCTACATTTGATGGTTTTGTCCCTTCTTAGAAAAGAATAGATTTTGTGATGTTAGGAAACAGTGCACTTCACTGTTAATGACTGAGAGTATTCTAATACTAACCCTCACTTTGTTTTATTCTAGTTTTGACTCTTTTTGCAGGTACAGACATAAGTGAAGCTTAGGAAGATTTAGACTAGGTTAAGTCTGTTAGATTTTAGTGGTACTCTTTTTCCTTTCCTCTTTTTGTAAAGAAAATGTAATGTCTGTGTAATATTAATAAAGCTTTTCTTTTCCTTCAATATTGTCTTTGTAAAGTACTTTCTTCAATATATATATGTTTTCATTTATTGTTTGTGGAATAAAGGAAAGAAATAATAATTCATTCCTTACTTAAATTCCTTTGTTATCTTATATTAAATTCTCATTATTGTTTAATATATCTTTAATATAATCAAGCAATACTACTAAATCATTTTGGAAAACAATTTAATAGTACTAACTTTTAATTTTTAAATGTTTTTCAAATGATTTACATTTCAAATTTGAATTCAAATTGTTTCCCCAAATTTCATTAATGTCTAGAGGTCATGTCAAATTTTATAGCAATCACTATACAAAGAGCCTTTCTTTTCCACTCTATTCGGGATCAGAGTTAATATTTAAGAACTACCATAATACCCATTGTAGGAGTAACTATGGCAAACAAGTGTTTCAAGATTTAATTATTAAGTTTATTTGCTTAAGTTATAGACTTAATTGAGTATTCAAGAGTTCTTATAATGAATACCCTGATGTGATCTCTATAAGATCCTTCATAAATGTGTGGTGGTTTTAGCTTGGTCATGTTTGATCTATTCATAGGTCAAATTATATTACCGAATGATAAGGTTTTAGCAAGGTCATATTGGAACTTCTCGCAATCAACTTGATGATCTACTTCAGTTCCACCAAGTTAATAGAAGCTTCCATCACTTTGACATGTTTTATTTAAAAGCGCGAAAATTATACAGATTTTCTATGCATGAATGAAGTGCACGCACCTCATCTCAGCTTATCTCTAAGCTCTAATGCTGGGATGTTACAGTTCCTCCCCCTTAAAATCAACTTCGTCCCCGAAGTTCGTAATCTCTTATGTTTCAGCATGAGTTATTGACTTGTGTTGATCACGACATTTCTCAACTTCATGGTGATCACATTTGGGGATAATTGGGGTATCCTGTATCCAGATCTTTCTCCTTGAATTCTCTTCATATCCAATAATAGACAACTATAGTTCTAAGTTACCCATGATTCCTTTTACTATAATGTCTTTGTGGTCCTTCATGTGGCTGGTTTTGGATCCATTTAACCCAATCCAAGATGATTTCCTATTACTCTCCACAGGTCTATTTAGGTATAATCTCTTACTTCTTAGGGACAACTTAAGAATTATTTCCTTTGGAACTTGTCCACTAGGTTTAAGATGTTATGTCTACTTCGAGAATTTATTCGGACATACTCTTGGAAATACTTTATAATGATGGCTGCTTATAACCTTATGGGACTAAAGCTTACTCTCATCATAGTTTAGTACTTCTTCTCCCAACCTTTAGTCAGAAAGTCAGATAACAACACTTTAGTGTTTATTGTTTACTCTCCCCCTTGGGGTTTTCTAATGGCCTTTAATCCTATTAAAACTTAGTAGGTTTCTTAACAACTCTTTTATTATTTCTCCAACTTACTTTTGTTATCTATGTTGTAGATCTTCCTCTTACTATTTGGAGATATAAACATCAATTTCCCTGATGTCATACTCCCGAGAGTCTCATTAACCATATGAAAATAAGATCCATCTGATTTATGGGTTAGGATTTCTCCCTACTCTAGATATCGATTATCTGTACTTCTTCACTGTTCACTCTCCCCCTTAGAGTATTCTAATACTCTCTAACTCTTGAATAAACCACCATAATGTTTATATGGTTAGGACATTGGTCTATTTGCAGGCCTGACTTCACGAAATATCTCGGACTACGATTATTTTAATTCTTATACCTCTTTAGATCTTACTTAACGTAGGCCATGTTTTAAACTGTTTAAATCATACAAAGATGACCTAGTTAGCTATATCAATAGGATACTAGCTACGAATCCTCCTAGAGTGTACGATTTACAAATTACTTCCTCTGACATTTTAGAGCTTAAGTACAATTTCGTTCCAAGAATTCCCCCTTTACACCAACTCATGAAGATTTTATGAACCTATTTATTACTACTGCATTGATTCGTTAGTAGTATCATCTACTTCAAATAACTTAAGTTCACCGTTTCCTATTGCTCCATACCCTTACTTCACTGATCTTTCTTATTGTTACTAAGTAACCATTGTTTGGAGTTAATTCATCTATCAAAATAGAGTTAATACTCCTTACACCTTTCTCCTATCTTCAAACTAACCTTCATCTCTGCCTTTTGAAACTCATCACTCCCTTACATGAATCCCTATCTCTAACTAGATTTATAACACCAAGTACTAACCTGATGATACAACATGCATTTGCACACCAAGTTAGACTTCATGTACTAATCTAGCCAACCAAGGAAACCCAATAAAATGAAGTAATACTGAAACATATACCATGTATTAAACATATGTCTTCGAAATATTACAACTCCCAACCACATCAAGACACTCCCTTTGTACACTACCTCCTTATATTACAAGAGATCCCTTGCCCATGTGAGCATGTTCTCACTTATTTCAGCAAGCCTCTGAAATACTACAATACGCATTACCCATTATAAACATTAATCAAGCACTCTACTTTATGGATCACTTCTTATTCTTACTTTCCTCTCTCACTTCAGTGCTTCTTGGATTTTCGTCCATGATGGTGCGAAGTTCGACGGCTACCTTCTGGTGCATAAGAACATCCAGTAGGTGCATAGTCTTGAGTAGAATTACCAAGATTGAGATTAGACATTGAGAAATGACTAACATACTCATGATCTTCTTCCGTATTCTTCTTTCTTCCTTCGAGCGCATGTTCAAAGTAAGAGGTATTCTTTGCCTTTTCCACAATCTAGTCGTACATAATGGTATAGTAACTACCAGGACACTCTTCCAGATCAATGGGGTGTTACTACCCCCATCTGGTCCATAAGATTCTATAGGATTGTAACTGGTTTCTACTCCATTGCCAGATCTAGAGGGTATATGTTTTCTCACGATTTCATCATAAGACTGGTCTCCCCATCCGGTATTACCTATAATGGCATTATTGGAGTTGGGTGTATTCCAAATTTTCTATTCCTCCTCGTATTTTGTCCACGGGTCTACTAGTTTCTAAGGTTCAACTTGATAATAGGCATAGACTTTAGAGTGTGGGTCTTTAAACTCCATTTCTTCAAACACCTCCCCTAAAAAGACTAGTTTAGGGTGCTTTGCTTCTTTAGCTAACTTTTTTCTACATGCCATTGCCTTTGTAGGATCAGTAAAATCCTCAATGATACTGTCCAACTCTTGAACTAGCACTTGATGAGTGTTATGGAATGTGTTCAGTAAAGACTTGTAACAATCCATATACTCTACTGCCAGAGTATGTTTAGTCCTCACCAGAGTAGAATGATCTAACTCCAGATCAGAAATAAGGGTTTCATGAGGTATAGCTGTATAGGCAGTACCTACTAGTGCCTTCGAATTCTGTTCCCTTATCATGGTTATGGCTATGACTACTACAATCTGATAGGATGTTGCCATACATCTTGCTTCTCCCAATGGCATTTGTCCACACACTCCCAACTTCTTGGGTAACATGATCAGGATACGATACTTGGCCAATATCCGCCCGTCACAGAAACCGTAAACCTTGACAAGAAGTCAAGACTTATCATCCAGACTCCATAGAAGTTCTCTTAGAGTGATTTTCCAGTCATCTTCATAATCATCTAAGGTCTTGTTCAATACTTGAACATTCCGAGGTGGATACCTAGGTGCCATCTTGTACTGTAGATAAGAAATTATCATCAGTCATATTGAGTTAAAACTCATGTTAATTATTTAAAATTGCATCATAATAAAGAATCATCGCACTAGCAACATGACGAGATTATTCTCAATTGAATATCCATCATATTTCTAGAGAACTCTTTATTGTTGATAATATCCTTCCTATAGGTTCTACCCATTTACTAGTTTTACCAACCTAAGGTCAAAGCATATGCTCTGATACCAAGTGCGCTGACCCAGCGTACCACTCCATCATGTAGTATACTATAGTCATTAACATAACAACAATGAAACACCATTCACTAGTATTACATCCCTCAGAGTGGTAGAACAGAAACACAGCAGGTCCAAGACATGACTATAGATTACAAGTCGACTCTTTACAAAAGATCTAGAGAACACTCTAGGTTAAATAGGAAGAAATCAACTTCTTACAAAGAAGAATCAGAAATAACAACTCAAAACCATCTGGATAATAAGACTAGCGTTTAAACTATCTGGCTAATAAGACTAGCATCTAAACTATCTGGCTTGCAATTGCTACTAATGTAATGCTCTACAGAAGTAGGTTTTATGGCTAGAGTATCTACTCCTATCTAATCAGGAACTTCGTCTTCACTTCGCTTGATGTATATGTTGACTCCATTGACTTTATTAAAAAACTTGAGATATCAATGATGGTTTCTTGAGTATAAATTGGAGTTGACGTCGTCTTCAACGGCTTCAAAATCTTGCAAGGGTTAAGAAGGTACGGTTGAGTACGAGCGTACTCAGCAAGTTCACTAAAAAGGAGTGTTTGATGCACTATCTATAGCCATAGACCATAGGTCGTAGGCAATGCAGGTTTTCATAACATTTCTTGAAAGGTTGATTTTATTCTAAAAAGCTATATCCGCCAGCCTTCGCAGGTCTACTAGAACATTCGTGGAGTTCCTTTCCTGCCACATTCGTAGCTCCTTCCTGGAATAGGGAGTAACATGTCACAATTCTTACACTCTGTAGAGGTGCGTCACTTTCCCCATGAGAGACCTTAAGCTTTGTTGCACGACCAGGAGTATGTACCCATTCAAACTTCCATGGTTTGAGGCCCAACCTAAGATCCAAGCCAATCACTGCCCCCTTCGCGACCCCGCATGTCTCCTTGGTGTACGCCATGCCCACATATTGAATTACGGCAATGGTTAGTACATACCGTTCAGATGCTAGAACTATCGTGGGATATTGAGGGTTCCACCCATATGCTGCATATCCTCTACAAATTACGAATTAATGCACGCTACAAGGATAACAACCACGACCCGTGCATCCGGGTACATGCGAAAGGAAGAAGATACAACTGACTTCTCCATCCCATTCCAAATCTCATGGTTAACGCGTAATATACGACGCTAGAATCACTGTCAACATTGGTTGTTAAGTCCTAGATGATATATTCCTGGACAATGGTATCCCAATTGCTAGACTTAATAGATTAGCTGATATCCCTGAATCAGTACCCAATATTTTACATTATTATTTAAAATAGTGTTTTCTGACCTTTTTGAAATACAGGTGATGACAACATTTGAGTTACAAGTATTTGATAGAAAATAACCAAAGGACATGATCAAGTGTGGACTTGCCTTTTGTGATTGCAAGATTATGCACTCACGGTCTTCAAGATACTAGAAGATCCAAAATCTAGAAATAACATCATTGGTCCGATAAGGACTAATGTTTAAAGAAGCAATATGTTGATGCACAAGTAATGTAATGCATTTTTTAAAATCCCATGATAAATTCCCAATAACATGAGTGAGTTAAATTTAGGTGACACTTTTAAGAATCAGCTATTTCCAAGATTGAGGTGAATTGCTATCTGGTAATTACGGTGGGATTTATTATGTTAAGTTGTTAAGAGTTAAGGGACTTATTATAAGATTTTAGTCTGAAGTGGCAAAACGAATAACTTTTGAAGAAAAGATTTCTTTGTTAAAGTTTGAACAATCTTTGTCGTTAATCGAATGTGATCGATGTCGTTTGTGCTTATTTGTTAAGCTTGGATTTGAAATGCCTTATGACTTAATTTGGAACAGACAAAAGTTAACTATAAAAACATAAATATTCTTTAGGCATTAAGCATGACTTGGTGTACCAAAGTTAATTTTAAAACATAAGTAGATCTCGGGTGTGATGTGTGTAAACTAAATAATAGGTATAATAAAGTAACACATATTGATGTAACATCCAAAGTTTTGATATTTGGTTAGAGGATTATTATTTATAAGCTTTCTATAAAAACTTAGAGACTTAAAGATATGCTTAGAGTTCATTTTTAATGACTTCAAAAGAATAAACATTTAATAAAAATATACTTTATAAAGGAAAAGCATTTCAACTTGAAGTTACATTTTTAGGTGTCTTATTATCTATAATTATTAAAGAGGAGATCATTATTATATTAAAAAATCATAACATATGTAGTGGGGACTTTATATGATTTGAATATGTGTCATATTATATTTGGTTCACTTTGGTGATGTTTTATAAAGGGAAAACACAAGTAGTTTTAAGTGTGATGTGTTTAAATCCTTATCAAGTTCCAAGGTTATGATAGGGATAATTAAGAGTTTGAGATAATCAACTTCCAATTTTAGTGAAAGATGAGTTTAAATGTGGTTTGTTATTATAAATATAATTTATCTTATTAAGGAAAGTAACTTTAGATGATCTTATCAATCTGTTAGAATTTGAAGTCATGTTAAGAATGGTTAAAAGATAAATAGCATTCACTTCTATTATAAGTGAATGATTTTTAAAATTTACTTAAAGTTGTTGGGTTTAGTTTGGATTTATAATTTTTTAAAAGAATTTTATAAAGTTAATAAGTTACACTTAAATTTTATTATAGATCCTAGTTATGGATTTGGACTTAGTTTTTTAATTATAAAGGATTTAAGGTTTTATACATAGAATTGTGATTATTTCTTATTTAAGAAATGTGTTCTAAATAATTTACAAACTAGGTCCTTTATAAAATAGGTAAGGAAAAAATCTTTAAAAAACCGTTAGAAAAATACATACTTACTCAAGATCTTGAAAGTGATTTTTATTTATTTTTAAGTATCATTTGTATTATTGTAAAACTCTACAAAGTATTAAATGTATTCGAATATTTGCTTCAAGTTTCATTTGTATAAAATTTAAGTTAACATTCTTATAAAATGGTAGATTGATTTTATTACACATAATTATTTTTTATTGATTTTTAGGACTTCTACTTATTTTATGAAATTTTATTTCGAATTTAATAGTGTTAATATTCATTTGCATTATAACTAGTTTAAACAAGTAATGTTATATTTTTCCTAGGCATATATTATTCTTGTGATGATTTTGATATAGAATACATATTTTTAGGATTTTTCTATATTTTTTTGGAGTGCAAATTATGTTCAAGGGTATTTTGGTCACTTAATATTTTATTTAGATTTCTTTTAAAATCTGGACCTAGCCCATTTGGCTGGCCCAACCCTGAGCCGACCCACTTGGTCTAGTCAAACCCACTCTCTTGAGTGGTACTGGACCGTACCGGCCCGGTACACACCTCACTCTTTCTCATGCTCACGTCTATTATTCTTTCTCTCGCCCTGTCGCCTCGCTCGATGTCGACGCCGTCGCGCTCGATTCCAACCTAGCCCCACCCCCGTGGCCATCGCCACGGCGCAATACTACCAAGTCGACACCGCCGCATGATCCTGTCCGAACCAATTCGCTGATGGGGTCTTCTCCCAGCCGCTTTGACACCTGCCTAAAGCTAGGGTTCGGGTTTGGTCACCTTGGTTCTTCGTTGATGCCACGCTAGGTTGCTCACGGGGCTCACCCCTTCTCCTCCGGATGCCCCTGACGTGTTGCAGGCGCGGGTTGCAGCGCCCCTCCGAGGGTGCTCCACGTGCCACCACCTCTTCATCACCGTCGTCCACTCCTCTACTTCCTGTTCCAACTTCTTGCAAGGACCTCAGGTAAGTGTGCTCCCCCCTCTGTGCTCCTCTCCATGCTCTATCTACCTTGCCATGTCAAGTGTGGTTGCTGTGATTACCCCCTATCTAGGGTTCATCTCTGAACCTAGGGTTCATACCCTCTGAATTGATGTTCAGTTAAATTCTTCTGGTTCATCCTACCAGTGATAATCTTCTAGGTGTTAATCTACTAGTGGTACCTATTGCACCCTAATGATCCTAGCCTATTGCTCTTCTTTCTGTCAGTTAGAACTCTTCTAATATGTTGTTGCCACTCTGTTCTCAGTCAGAGAACCTTATGTGAATCTGTACTTCATTTATACGTGGATGCTTATACAACAGTGGATGTGAGTTCATTTTGTTGGGTTGTGACTCACTGTGATATTAAAGTTGAGATGCCCTTTGTTGAGGTGATGTTAATATTTTCTTGTGAAGCACTGATGTTCTTAGCCTCAGGATTTACTCCTACTACTGTGTAGACCTTATGTTCCTAAAGCTAAAGTGGATCTGTGATTCATGAGGAAGAAAATTATGCAGAGAGGATTCAGAAATATGATTGATTTCAATTCTTTTGTGTTTTATAGGAAGATGATTTACTTCATGGTCTCTATCAAGTGTGACTTAATGATAGACAGTATTATATTCACTATCTTTTCTGAATCAAATTTCTAATATGATTCCTAAATTCATTTAGGAATGTGATTATATGATTTTAATAGATATAGATGAACTTGTTGGTATAGAAGTGCTACCCAGTTGGGATGTGCCCTGTACCAGCAATGTGATGAGTATAGATCTAGTTAGAACTAGATCCATGTGTCTGTGATGCTGGTCTGAGACCACCTTCAGAAGAAACCACAAGTTTTCTACTTGAAACTTCTTATTCATGTGTTTGCCATGCTCTTGTAAGATCAGATCCATGATAACATATATGAACATGTCAGAAATTAATATTTGATTCAAAAGGGTTGGTTTGTACCCTTGTAGCTTTGTGCTTGTTATTGCAGCCTCCCCCTTGGCTTTATCTTGCTCAACTGGTACTTCAGGTCCCTTGCAACCTTGATGTCCACCTCACCCCACCTTCTCCTCAGGTCACCATCTTGGATGATGCTTTCCTGGGTTTGTTGTGCTGAAAGGTGGCTGTGTTTGTGATGGCTTTGCAAGAACCTATGTGTTCCTGTGTGGCTTGTGATGAACTATGCAAGAAAATGAGTAGCAAAGCCCTGCTTTGCATTGTGCTACTGGGTTTAAACCACTCTCCTACAGCCCTGTTATCGACACCTCAATGCATGCATTTTGGTGTGTGAGCAGCTTCACTGTTGCTAGCTGTGGATGAGCTCAAATGCTTTTGTCTTTGAACTCCCCATTTTTTCCAAATTCCTTCCCTGGTGAAAGTTGCCCATTTTGCCAATGAAGTTGTATTGAGGCTGTTTCTCAAAAGAACAGATTCTACATTTGATGGTTTTGTCCCTTCTTAGAAAATAATAGACTCTGTGATGTTAGGAAATAGTGCACTTCACTGTTAATGACTGAGAGTATTCTAATACTAACCCTCACTTTGTTTTATTCTAGTTTTGTCTCTTTTGTAGGTACAAACATAAGTGAAGCTCAGGAAGATTTAGACTAGGTTTAGTCTGTTAGCTTTTAATTGTAATCTTTTTCCTTTCCTCTTTTTGTAGAGACAATGTAATGTGTGTGTAATATTAATAAAGCTTTTCTTTTCCTTTAATATTGTCTTTGTAAAGTACTTTCTTCAATATATATATCTGTTCATTTATTGTTTGGGGAATAAAGGAAAGAAATAATAATTCATTTCTTGCAAGCAATACATTCAATGTCAAGGACCTTTCACCCTACCATGAAGATGTTCAATATGATACGGATGAAGAGTCGAGGACAACTCTTTCCCAAGGGGGGAGATGATGCAACCTGTCCTACAGACGCTCCTACATCTACACCAACAAGTCCCCCAAGTGAACCCAAGCTAAGGTGAACTCGCTCCTCTCCTTGTGCCAATTTGATACATCCTTGGATGGTGTACTACTTCATGCAACTACTCTATGCATCATCAGGTACGAAGCTCCAACATAGCACCGAAGGATGGAGGACAAGGAGCAGGAAATGAAGCAGAAGCCGCTAGAAATGTTCAGACCAGAGTCTCTGGTCTGCGCATAGCGGAGTCTCCGGTCCACCAAAGTCTCCGGCCTGAAGATCCCGGAGACTCTGGCCCACCTCTGGTCTGACCCCCGAATCGAGCTCGAGGAAAACTAGATGGCCACTCCGGAGATGGACCGGGGATCGACCGGAATCTCCGTCCTAGACCGTAGTCTCCGTTCCACCACACCGAAGTCTCTGGTCCACCACACCGGAGTCTCCGGACCGAGCATCGCTAGGCATGTAAAAGGCCTTTGGGCCTTCGGCCCATGTACCCCTTAGTTCGTCCAGAACTTATCTATTATCCCTAAAGTACCCCTAACTTTGTGGCTGGCCTATATATAGTCCCCCACCTCTATTGTAAACCCTAGGCATGATATTTGGAATTAATGGAAACCCGTTATGGATATTTCTAGTTCTTGCCTCATGCTCCTTTGACCAAGGAGCACCAAATATCACAAACCTCGTTGGAGTTTGCATCGTGCCTCCGCTTTGTACAAGTCCTAGGCATCGGAGTCCCTTTGCCTAGACATCAAGGTATCACAAAGTCTCCCTCCTCGCTGTGCCGGTTCGAGAGAGCGTCCTCCGCCCGACGCTGATCCTAGGGATTGCGGTGGACCGTTCACCGCCGGCGTGAGCTATTGGTGTGTATCGTGGTTTTGCATGAGTGTTTTCATCGTGTTATTCGTGCGTGAGTTCGTCATTTTCATCCGCCCCTCCTTCCCCCACACTCCATCCTCGATTTGAAAGGGATTCGTGAAAGATCAGGCCACCCTAGAGGTTTTCCCTCAACATCATCAACATAATAACCAACTGTAAATGGCACACATACCTAATGACTAACTTTCAGCATACCGTAGCTATTTAACCATGCACCATGCTTATGTATAGGAATACACCATGTCGACAAGTCAAAGTCGTCACCACAACCATACTGATGCCATTATAGTAGCTTCCACCATCCACCATGAGCTTGCATGCTTTGCCTTTGACCATGCACTGTGTCTGAAATAAACTCCAACACTGACCCTTGTCAACTGTTATGCAAGCCTCATCATGAACCCGCTTGAGTTGCATATTCAGCCCACTCAATGGTTCAACCCTTTCCACCGCATCCTTGGCGAGAATAGGCGTGGCAACATCAGCCTTCTTCACTAAAGTAATAGTGCATGCTGCATTGTTAACTTGGTGCATTGGAACAACGAGCTGAATATTCTCTACATATTGCACCTCTAGCGATGCTGGGCAAGGTGCTGAAAGATGGGAAGCCGCTAACTTCTCCTGAGAATGAGTAGTCATAGTTGTAGCTGCCTTGGGTAAAGGCGGTATAGATTTGCCAACATCCGCTATCTGGTGCATAATAACCGTGGCTACTCGGTTACCTCTGTATTGACGAGCGCACGTGGCCTTGCTCGAGGATAGAGGGTGTCTGTCCTTAGGCGTGTGGGCATGCGGGGTGAGGCCAGGCGGGGCGCGAGATGCTTCCCTTGATCGCGACATTTTTTTCAATTCCCACGACCGGATCTTGTTTTGCTGCTTTTTGTCCTTTGCTTCCATGTGAAGGAAGATCACGTTCCGTTAGCGATCGGTTTGCTCTTTGTTTTTTTCCAGCTAGCTCACGTATAATAAAAGGGACCCTTGCAGATCCTTTTTTTCTAGGTAGATCGATCAATCAGATCTGCCACTCAGAACCTATAGCGATGGGATCTGGTACCCGATCGAGCGGAATAACCTTACTTAGAACGATCGGCGCCTAAAGGAAATCTTGGAATAGGTGGAATCTTTCCTTTTTCTTGACATGGATCGGACTGCCAATGAAAAAAAACTAACACCAGACCCTCAACGACCAGTACTCGCCGATATGAAAACTGCCCAGAAAAACAATCCGCAAATCAATCAACCGAAAATACTCGTAGTGTAAACCCAGTAATCTGATACCACATGATAAGCAGCATGCCAATGATCCTTGAGTTTTGTCCCGATCTTTAACAGCAAGTCAACCAGATAGATGATTATTCCAATAACGCGATGAACGTCACCTGAAGAAAAGGAATGAATCTAGCAAGCAACATGATGAAGATCACCATGCCTCAAACCATATCTCGGTAATCCTTGGTGATGCAAGAAACCTCACAGTAATCTTTATTGGATAACACGGCAACACAATTTCCACGGAGGGATGATACAAAGTGGAACACCACGCGATAGTTTTTGACTAAACAACTGAACTCCCCAAACCCTAGTCGGCTAGCTCCTTTATATAGGAGGCATGCAAACTAGTTGGTTGGACAGGCCCAAATCGAACACACAAGCAAACCCTATGTGTAACACCCTCAAATTGGCCCTATGCAAGTTTTAGTGATTCCCGCCAAACCCACATAGAAACGATTCAAAGGTGCCCACGATGGAAAACGAAGTAGTATCATTACACAATAGTCCACAATGGAATCCACAGAACATACATATACAACAACGACTCATCGAGTCAAGAATACAAATATACAATACAAAGATCCAAATCACCTTGAAAACGATACAACATCCGAGTACGTATAAGATGCAAATTGGGATAATAGCCCTGAAGAATAACCAATGGCGTCCATAACCCTGCCTAGGCCAGCCAGAAGGGTAACCCTGCTAATGATGTCGATCTCAAACCTGCTAAACAAAAGGGGTGCCGATAAAGGGCAAAGGAAAAAGGGAGCGGTCGGTACTGAGGCCAGTACACGGCGAGTCTAGAATTCGGCGGCTCTCGCCTACATATGTAAGGTGGACTGAAGCGGCAGCGAAGCATGCACTAATCAACCTATAGAGACTTGATGCAACTATCAACTATTAGAGAGAGGTAAGAAAGTCCTATGCGGGACCAACCTGATACTAACACCAATCATACCCATCATGGCATTTCCCCCTCGAGACCAAACGAGGTAGTCAAACCGAGGAACTCACACAGTTGGTAGTTTTATTCATTCCGTTATAGTTACAACACTTACTAGTCAGATATAGATAGCATGAGTCATCCTGATATCATAAGTAGTTGGCAGTTTCAGTTAACCATTCCGTTGTAGTTGTAATATTTACTAGTCAGATACAATTAGCCAAAGATATCCCAAGTCCAGCAGTTGTTGGCACTTTTATTTAGTCATTCAGTTGTAGTGAATCTGATTACTAGACATGTCAAAGTCAAATTTATAGCACTATGTTAGTTATAGTTGTCTATGGTCGAGACACTGTGCTCCAAGTCGTCCATAACCGCGGACACGACTTTTCAAAAATATTTACCCTACAGGGGTGCACAAATAGCAACACACGCATGATCAACCTCGGAAAAACCAAATCAAACCCAACGAGGCTTTCACGACAAAGCAATGACAAGATTCATAAAATATTTCAGGGAGCCACCCCATTATGCTACCCACAACGAAGTTGGCCGGCTCCGAGACGGACCCAAGGTATGCACCAATGGCTGTAAATGACTAGGAACCCGAAAGTGTGACTAGGCTTGTCGATACTACGAAAACACTCCACAATCCTAAACAGTATAGGTGCTCCATGCACAATCATAAATAAAGCAGTAAAGCATGGCATAAGTACAGGATAGTAATAAAGCCTCAAACTAGTTTGTGGCCCCAAGAAATAAGAAATGAATCAAGCTCTGGCTAAGGGGATTCATGGTCCCATATGCGGATAGTGCGATAGTCAAGGAACATGTATCAAGAACTTAGGGCCTACGGGACACAAGTGAGCAGTTAAAAACCAAATATTAGCTATTTCCCACTGGTGCCTCTGCATTACTTATATCTATTCCCAACATTTTAATTGAAAAGTTGAAATTAAAGTCATGATCATCTCCAGCATTAAACATATGCCCACCTACCAACAATGGTGGAACATCGATGATGCAAAGCAGCACCTGGGCAAGCAACTATGACTCGCAAGACTGACTTGTTGGGAATATGCCCTAGAGGCAATCATGTATGATGTCATTCCCAATGTATTCATAAAGTTATTGTCCATGTATGAACTACTAATATGTATCATTGAATGTGTGATTCGATTGTGGAACTATATATTCATGTTGTTCATACTAAGTTGTCCTTGGTCGTTGAGGTTGTGTTGGACACACAACTTAGACTAATGTGAAAGTCGGCTTGATGACTCGGTTCCACTTGTCATGGGCATGGAGATGCTATTCCGACTTACACTGATTCGGCTAAAGAGTTTAGCGAATCGGACTGACCCACAGTTGAGATGCAACGAGCATGTTGTCATTTGCAGTCTCAAGCAATGGAATCCTTTGACATGAGGTGATCGCATGATCCGAGTTGTGGATCGCCAACTTAGGTCCTATCAAATGATGTTCCGTAAATGGGCAGTTATAAAGGTAGGGTTCGGGTTGGTTGTGAAGTAAGCTACATGACGTTGATTACCAAGATGGGATTTGCCCCTCCATAATGGATAGATATTCTCTAGGCCCTCTCATGTGATATGATTCGGAAGCATGGCCATGTGCGACTTGGTTAAGTGTTAACCAAGGAGTCGGACTAAGTGTTAGTCCAGTGAATCGTATATCACGGAACAAGAAGAGAGAGTCGAGCTATTAAAGGGATGGCAACAACTCGCCTACAACTTGACATGATATATCGTGAGGCAAAGGGAATTGGACGAAAGTCACACTAAGAATGGTTTGTCTTCTGACTTTATGGCGCTTGGGAGTTGGCACGTCTTGCTAGAGGTCACTACCAACTATCGACTCAGAGTGGTGACTCATGTCGTGTCCAAGCGTACGTAAACCTACAGGGTCACACACTTAAGGGTAAGGAGCCCATGTGGATTAGATCCATATGGAGATTGGGGTACGGCCTAGATGGGCCTCAAGCGTTGAGCCCATCTAGGAGTGTATATAAGTGGAGTGACAAGGGATTGTCCCTAACCTAGACGTCACTTTCTCCACTCCCATTTCGGGCTAGACAGGATCTAGCAGTCCTCTTCCTGGAGCTTCCTTCCTGTACGTGTGGATACCGGTGGAGGCGTTGCCCATGCGGCGCTAGAGACAAGGAGTTCCGTGGGGATCTGGACGTGCTACACGGGGATCGTTCGGCACGGCATCAACTGACGCGCTTCATCAATAATCCGCACCTGCGCGTCTAGTGGTAAATCTCGTGGCCTATCACCTGAGCTAGATGTTGTGAGTACCGCGTAGGGGAAAAGTTTTGTTTAGCCCAATAGTGGTATCGGAGCATTAGCTTCTGGTTTTAGGGTCGAGATCATGCATATGTGATATGCGGTGGTCGTTATATTGGATCTAATTGCAGTTTTGGTGGTCGATCTATGAGATAGATCGGTTTTGTACGAGGTTGATTGGATCAATTGTACTCAGGGAATAGATGACCTGGTTTCCGTGATCTAACTGCTAAGGTCGTGGAATGACATACCCCTACCGGTCGGCTTCCGCCATCGGGGTAGACTGTGACACGTAAATCTAGATGCTATGATCGAAGATCAAAGAGTTTAGTCGAAGCGGGACCGCCGGCTTCGCCCTGTAGTAGCGCCTTAGATGTCGTTGCGAGTTTCACAACGCCGGTAGATATCGTATCTATGCATAAGTTGTTTTTGCAGGATGATGTTGTGAATGGTATGGCTTATGTGCATGTGATGTGTGTAATCCATACATGATCTACGTATCACGGTTTTTGTCAGCCGGCTGGAGCTTAGGTGCTGTCATTTTATTGTATAACGACCTGTGTGTCAGATTCTCTATGTAATTTACATTACTAGCTCGTGTAGCTGTTTGGAGAACCCGTATGGCATGCAAGTCGATGTACAAGTTGGCTACATGGTGTAAGACGGCACATGACAAGAGTTGACACGAGTCGAATTACAAGCTTTGTGGAGATGGAGATCGCCACGAAGAGAGCCATACCATTTCACATCATCATTGCTTTATTTTGCGTTATTGTTATGTCTCTGTTTTTACCTCTATTAGATAGTTGGTAGAAAGTAATCCCTCAAAGAAGGTCTAGTCGGTTTCCTCTCTAGTGCTGCACCATCACAAGTCGGACATTTTTGATAGATGGCTCATAAAATTGAGGTGCTGTCAATTCTTTTCGACTAGGTGGGTTCGAGTTAGACTCCTATAGCGGAAGCACTCAGTAATCTAGACGGGTCTATCACAACGGTAGTGGGACTCGGGGAAAGGTAGGATGGTAGCCGGGGCATGTGATGCCACCCATCCAACAGGAGTCGTATGAGATACGATTGACAAGGAGTTATCTACCTAGATCACTTGACGGCTAAAGCTTACTAGTCGGCTTGCTTATTTAGGGTCCTGAATCACTAAGTAACCATCGGAGGGGTGTTGGTTCTAGTCGGAGCATAAGTATTAAAGTGTTTAATATGCTTGCTCTTTTTTGGATACATGTCTTAAGTGTTTTGCATATTTTCTGTTCTAGATCAATGGCACCTAGCAGTCTCCCTCGGATTTCCAGTTTTGCTTTGAGAACCATCTTAGAGAAATATAAGCTAAATGGAACTAACTTCACCAACGGGTATCGTAATCTGAGAATTGTTCTCAAGCAAGAAAAGAGGGACCATGTCCTAGACAACCCACTTCTAGATGAGCCGAATGAGAATGCAAGTGTCGCAGCCACCAATGCCTACCGTAGGACATGTGATGAGTCTACGGAGATTAACTGTCTTATGCTTGCTCACATGGAACTGGACATGCAGCAGCAGTTCGAGAATGTTGAGGCCTACAATATGATCGAAATCCTCAAAAGTATGTTCCAGGCTCAGGCGAAGACTGAGAGGTATCAAGTCTCTCAGGCTTTGTTGAGTTGCAAGCTTAAGGATGGTGATCCACTGAGTCCGCATGTGATCAAGATGGTTGGTTACATGTAGTCTTTGGAAAGGTTAGGCTACCCCATTAGCAAAAAGTTCGCTACGGACATAATTCTGAACTCTCTTCCTAGTGTGTATGGTCAGTTCATATCGAACTACCACATGCATGGTATGGATAAGAAGCTCACTGAATTACATGGGATGCTCAAGAAGGCTGAGGCGGATCTCAAGAAAGGCGCCAGTCAAGTGTTGATGGTGCAAAATAAGGCTCAGTTCAAGAAGAGTTCTTGGACTAAGAAGAAGAAGGAAAAGTCGGGAGGTAAGGCTGAGGACCCGGTCCAAAGCGCTTCCTTAGGGACTAAGTCATCTCCTGCAGCCGGATCCACTTGCTTCTATTGGAAGGCGGATGGCCACTAGAAGAGGAATTGCAGCAAATATCTGGCTGATAAAGGCAAGAGTGGAGGTGTCACTTCCGGCTCAGGTACGCCTGTTTGCAATGGTATAGACATTTATCTTGCCGATGCACCTGGTAGTTCTTAGGTATACGATACCGGATTAGTCCGTCATATCTGCAACTCGTTGCAGGGACTGTTAAGAACTAGGAGTGTGGCGAGAGGCGAGGTTGACATTCGGGTCGGCAACAAAGCAAGAGTTGCTGAGTTGGAAGTCGGCATGATGCAACTTCATTTACCTTCTGGATTATTAATGGAGCTAAATAATTGTTATTATGTTCCAGTGCTTAGTCAAAACATTATTTCTGCCTCATGTTTGATGAGACAAGGCTATGAGTGGAATATTAAGAATAATGGTTGTTTTTTATATTTGAATGATATGTTTCACGGCTTTGCACCTGTCCGAGACGGGTTATTTATTTTGAATCTTGAGGGTGAATCTGTCTATAACATAAATGTGAAAAGGTTGAAACCAAATGATCTGAATATGACTTACTTTTGGCATTGTCGACTTGGTCATATAAGTTGGAAATGCATGAAGAAGCTCCATGATGATGGACTCCTAACTTCGTTCGACTTGGAGTCGTTTGAGAAATGTGAATCCTGCCTACTAGGCAAGATGACCAAGACACCTTTTGCAAAGAGTTGTGAAAGGGCGTCCGACTTATTGGGACTAGTACATAGCGATGTATGTGGCCCGATGAGCACGATAGCCAGAGGTGGTTATGAGTACTTCATAACCTTCACTGATGATTTGAGTAGGTATGGATATATCTACTTGATGAAACATAAGTCGAAAGCCTTTGAAAAGTTCAAGGAATTCCAGAATGAGGTACATAATCAACTCGGCAAGAAAATAAAGTTTCTTCGATCGGACCAAGGAGGCGAGTACACGAGCCATGAGTTTGATGACCATCTGAAGAGTTGTGGAATAGTTCCCAAGCTCACTCCTCCAGGAACACCGCAGAGAAACGGTGTGTCGGAAAGGAGGAATCAGACCTTGTTGGACATGGTACGATCAATGATGAGTCGGACAGATCTGCCTTTATCATTTTGGGGTTATTGTCTAGAAACTGCAGCGTTCACACTAAACAGAGTACCATCAAAGTCGGTAGAGAAGACACCGCATGAGATGTGGACTGGCAAGAAGCCGAGTTTGTCTTTTCTTAAGATTAGGGGTTGTGAAGCATTTGTCAAGCGACTTCAGTCGGACAAACTTACGGCCAAGTCGAATAAGTGTATTTTTGTGGGGTATCTGAGGGAAACCTTGGGCTACTACTTCTACAACCGAGAAGAGGGCAAAGTGTTTGCCGCTCGGAATGGTTTCTTCCTTGAGAAAGAGTTTCTCAGTCGGCGAGTCAGTGGGAGCGCGGTGCAGCTCGAAGAAATTCGAGAGGTACCGGCCAGCAGCGAGTCGGCAAGAACCTTGGAGGTTGAGACGGTTGTGGTACCTGAGCCGGCAACTGCACCGATACTGCGAAGATCGGCAAGATTGCGAACTGTTCGTGATGTGTTACTGTTGGACAGTGATGAGCCAGTAACTTATTCGGAAGCGATGGTGGGATCTGATTCTGAGTCATGGCTTGGAGCCATGAGATCCGAGTTAAAGTCCATGGATGAAAATCAAGTTTGGAACTTGGTTGATCTGCCACACGGTGCAAGACCCGTTGAGTGCAAATGGGTCTTTAAGAATAAAACTGATATGGATGGAAACGTTTCTATCTATAAAGCACGACTTGTCGCGAAAGGGTTCCAACATGTTCAAGGAGTTGACTACGATGAGACTTTCTCTCCCGTGGCGATGCTTAAGTCAGTTCGGTTCATGCTAGCTATAGCAACCTATTTTGACTATGAGATATGGAAGATGGATGTCAAGACGGCTTTCCTTAATGGAATTTAACCGAGGACGTGTATATGAGACATCCCGAGGGTTTTGTCGATCTGGCTAATGCTGATAAGGTATGCAAGCTTCAGAAATCCATTTATGGGTTGAAGAAAGCATCTCGGAGTTGGAATATTCGCTTTGATGAGGTATTCAAATCGTTTGGCTTCATCAAGAGTGATCAAAATTCTTGTTTATACAAGAAGTTTAGTGGGAGCAAAGTAAACTTTCTGATCTTATATGTGGATGACATATTACTGATTGGAAATGATGTCCAGATGTTGCAAGAGACCAAGGAATCACTGGAAAAGAGTTATCCGATGAAGGACTTGGGTGAGGCGACTTACATACTAGGAATCCAGATCTATAGAGATAGATCAAGGCGGCTCATTGGATTGAGTCAGAGTACATATTTGGACAATGTGTTGAAGAAGTTCAACATGTAATCATCTAAGAAGAGGTTCTTACCGATGTCCCATGGCGTAAAACTTAGCAAGACTCAGTGTCCTTTGACAACTGATGAGCGAAGTCGGATGAGTGTGATTCCGTATGCTTCTGCAGTCGGATCCATCATGTATGCTATGATTTGTACTAGGCCGGATGTTTCCTATGATCTAAGTGTTGTGAGCAGATACGAGGTGTAACATCCCAATTTCAGCAACCCTGATTAGTTGTCCAGAATGCAAAAATCAGGGGGAACAAAAACTTTTTCTTGTTAAGTGTTGCAGTGTTTGCTTGCTGATTGTCTGTGCTCATGCTTCTGATTGTATAGCTTATGATATACTCCTTACCTCAACACCAGTTGTCAAAAAGCTATTGAACAAAACTATCCTGGATCAATTTACTTAATCAAAAATTTTCTGGCATTTCAAAACCTGAGCCAAGATGCTTATATAACCAAAACTATTTTAGTAGCTTCTGTTGACAAAACTATGAAGAGATATATAATATAATCTCCTTATATTTTATAGACCGAACCTTCAACTATTCTTATCTCTAGGTTTCCCAAAACCTCCTTTTAAAACTTTTGAATTCTACTCTTGGTAGAGATACCAAGGACTCTTACCTTACTCAAACTCCAACCTTTCAAAACTGCCCATCCTCATCTCAAGCTAACCTTGATGGTAACCCTAGTAGTAGTTGATTTGTTGGTAAGATGAGTTGCCTTGATCTGCTGTTTGACTTGATTGCTTAGAAGTAGTATGAGCTACTCTAGGAGCTCATCCACTAGGATCAAGATACTTTAAAATCACCAAACCCTAAGCAAGAATACAACCTGGATCTAATCCCTAGCCACCAGGTGATCATCAAAAACCCTGAACCAGATCAATTCTGCATTGATCCATTCTAGAAATTTCCAAGTCAATGAAGACCAGTATCAAGCAAGGATCCTTCCTAATCAATCTACACTTCAACATCATACACTTGATGATGCTTTGATACCTTGCAACCCATCAAAAACATCTCCTCTCATACACTAGTCAAAATCCTCAAATCTGCTAAATTTGGCTAAGTCTGGAAAACTATTTCCAACCTTCTATGGACCAACTCTTTGCATGGTTGTGTTCTACTCATATAGGTCTATCAATATCTACTTCACTTGTTCCAAGTGGATCTTTGTGCTTCTTAAACCCACAAGGTTTTGAAGGCTAGTTGATAATCTGCTTTGGTATGCTTATTTTATTCAAAGTTTGAAAGCCTGTCTTGGTGAGCTCAAGCAGTATCAAGCTCAAACATCTACACCATTGCAATCTACATCACTTGGTATATCCATCCATATATCCCATTCCCCAAGGGGAGCCTTGAGCTCCAAGATCCAGAAAGGTTTTGGTGGCATGAAAACAATCTTACCCAAGATCCTTGAATCTCTAGTTTTCACCAAAATCAACTTGGATTCTGCAATCCCAAGGTTGAAAATGCTTTCTACACCTTGTCTACATCATCTACCTTGATCACCAAGATTTATCAAATATTATCCATAATTATTATGGCTCCAAATCTAATTATTCTCCTTGATAGACAAAATCTCCAAAACTCCTTTCCCAAGGGAAAGTTTGGTTTTTGCCAAAACCCTTCCCCAACTTCTGACTCAAATGAGATCCATATATCATACTCTATCTTCCCACCTCAAAAATAAGATGCTTTATTATTTGTTTTTGCCCCTTTTCTTAAATGGCAGAAACAAGAAATAATTCCTTAAAAATACTTTACCATGTCAATAAATCCCAATAAAATTCCCCTAAGTGTGTATTCACATATGGGACCATATCACACCAAAAACCCACCTTGTCCAATTCAATAATATCCATTCAAATCCTGAAAACAGTTTCAGCACTATTTGAAAAATAGATATGAAAGTTATCTAAGATGATCATTTAAATCCCAAATAATTCTTGGAGGTTCCTCTTAACCACATCTAAGCACCAGCATCTTCACCCATCTTCCCAAGACTAAATTTTGAGACTTGCTTGGAAATCAGCAACATAGCAAATCTTGTCAATTTACAAAGAACTTGATCAACATCAAACCAAACCCTCCTCAAGTCTTCCCAAGCAAGCCTCCACCACCTCATAACCCTCCTGGTCGAGCAACCCTGTAGCACGACTACTGTAGCACCATCTCCCCCTTGTCCTCTAGTGTTTGGAGGCAGAGAATTGAAGTGGGACAACCACCTATTGCCAAAATCTCTTGCCACAGCAGCACCCCTCCCTCTCGCTGTCCCCTGCATGACCCCAGTGCTCTCTCCACCGTCCTCCTCAGCGAATAGACAGCCAGCAATCCTTCCCCAAGCCCTCATGGACCATGTCCATGGGGCACCCTCCCCTCTCGGTATTTAAGGCCAAAGCCAACCTAGCTCTCCCCCTCTGCCTCTCATTTGCCCCAAATCATTCACACTCTCCCCCACCCGAGACCCCATCCTCTCCCTGGCTCTTCCCTGCTCGAAGAAGAAGAAAAATGGCCTCTCGGCCATTGACAAAAAGATGGGGAAGACCTTCTTTCCCGAGCTTCCCCCTCTCTGCATGTAAGATTGCCGAGATCCCCTGGCCGTGATGCATCTAATCTTCTTCTCCCCTTTGCTCAGGACCCCCTCTACTGGCGTCGCTATTGACCACCGACGAACACCCGTATGGACGCTGTCGTGCGAGGTCGCTTCCGTCGCCAGAACCAGCTGTGCCGCCCCTCCCTGAGCTCGCCAATGAGTACTGCATCGCCCTGCAGGCTCGCCATCCCCTCCCAGCGAACCCCGGTGAGCCTCTCCAGGAAATCCCGCTGCTAGCTAGGGTTTCGGCCCTGGCGCCCTGACCGCAGGGTGGAAGATGGCCGGGAGCCGTCGATCTCGATCTAATTGAGCAGCTCCCGTTGCTCCATACCTCTTCGCCCCGCCGGCCCGCTGACCGCTGGGCCCCGCCCTGCTGGATTTGAACCGCAGTCCCACATGCGCGCCGTCGCCCCCAGTGGGCCGAATCCCCTGGCTCGGCCCATTCCTCTGCAGATCAAGCCTAGTAGCCCCTGTCCCTTTTTCTTTTCTATATCTTTTCCTGATCTGCAAGATTACCTGTTGGTTTAAATGCAAATAAAAATGGAAAGTAATACCTTTTCCCCAGATCTAAATTTTACCATGTTCATGTTTTATTTGTGCAACATGCTGAACTAGTCTTTTGCCAAAAATAATTTTGATTATTTATTGGCAATTAATCTACTAAACTATATGTTTGGCACTAAATAAATTCCTCAGGAAGCTACACTTATCCAAATGTAGTGAAACAAACTTTCCCTCGTAGGTATTCCCCATACCTATTTCTGAATAGTGGTCCCTTGCCTTTTGGATCTATGGAGTATCTTTTACAAAAATAACAAAAACCACACCAATCTGACTTTAGAAAATTCCCTAGACCAAACCATGAGTTTTTTTGACCTAATTCCAACTCCTTGTGATGTGGTACACTAAGGTATATCAAAACCCAGGAGATCAAATTTTATTGATGCTCTGTCTAACTTTGGTGAATTAATCATCTCTAGCTAGGGTAGTCTCAGTAGAAAAATCACTACTAGAGTTTCAGCACTCCAAAGTGGGTGATTTCAATATCTACACAAACTGTCTTCAAAGTACATATCCATTGCCCTTTGCTTCATATCAAAAGTCCCTGTAGATTTAATTTGGTGAAAAAGACAAGTTGTGTACAGAACCGCCTTTGAGTGATTCCAATTCTTAGTGAAGAAGAACATCAAGCCCTACCTAACCACCCAAGGAAATAATTTTTGGATATACAGAACATTTCTAGTGAATTATTTCCTAAAACTAGAGTATTTTCCCACTAGAAAATTCATTATAAATCAATGGAAATTGATAATTTGGTGAAACCACTTTTGTTAGTTTCATATTATCACTACCTATCTGATGGTATCATTTCTATACAAAGGTATCCTATAGAACTTGGACATTATAATTAAACCCCTTAATTAGTAGTTTGGGCATCCAAATCACTAAAGAAAACCCACAAAGGCTTTTCAAATATCTCCACTTGTGTAGAAGCCAACCACTCAAAACCTACTGACTAATAAACTCGTATTGTTCATTGCTTGCTGTATGTATTGATGTCTGTATACCTTGTCTTGATAGTGGTCTTGCTTGTCTGCATGCATACTCGATGACGACGATAGTTGCGCATGTATTGACGCCGAGAAGAAGAGACCTTATTATTATTGGTATTGGTATCATGGTTTTCTAAGAAGAAGTCTAGGGACAATTATGCCATATTGCTGATCTCAGGCAAGCCACCTTCTTGCTCATAACCCTTGTCCTACTGTTTTACTTATGCATGTTTTACTTACTATTTTATGAAAACTGCATTGTTTTACTATATGATGTTGTATATCTGGTAGTGGCGTGGCTCCTCCAAACAATTACTCAATGGTACTGCTAAGTACAACCCTCTCGATGATACCTATTTGTCCCTAGTATGGTAGATGGTGTAACACACCATACCCCTTTGGAGACCCCGGTTTAGCCGAAGCAAAGCTATAGGATGGGAAGACCCCAGAAAAGTTTTACCAAATGTTTTATGATAAAACCTTGGTGAGGTGGGACCTCCCAAGAGTTGTTGAAAAAGAAAAAGGTTTTGTTTTACAAAATGATGAAGGAAAGCTAGAGGAAAAAGGTTTACGAAAACGCACCCGGTTCTTTGCAGTTTAGCTATAACAACTTAACCCGTGCAACCACATTACTCTGGAATGGGATAGGGCTGGATTTGATGTTTGTCCATTCTGGTATAAGCTACCTCGTAACTACTATAGGGGATCGCGGTCCCCGGAGGGTGGGCCTTCTCCGATAAAGGTCCATGTGGGACATCGACCTGGAGAAGGAACGAAGGGTCTGTGGGCCTCCATGCGTTACTATGAGCCCCTCATTGAAAGAACCCACTTTGTAAAGTGTAAAATGCGCTCCGGTTGGTCCTCGATACCCGATGTACCGGTTTTGAGGGGAGTAACACTCATAGGGTAGGCACTTATATTGGAGTGGGCATCCGGAGAGCTTGATCGGTTACTCGACCCACGATCGGTGTAGATCAGGGTAGTGTACCCAGATGATGTGGGAAAAGTGTACAACCTCTGCAGAGTGTAAATCTATTCGAATAGCCGTGTCCGCGGTTATGGACGGGTTGGAAAAACTTTTGTAGAGCGGTGCTGGTTTTGTTTTCAAAAAGGATTTCTGAAAAGAAATGGTTTTGGAAGTGTTTTGACCATGTGATGGTTGTAAAGGAGAAAGGTTTTCACCATGGGATGGTCAGAAGGAGGAGAAAGGAGTTTGGTCATGGGACGACCTGAAGACGGGAACACATGGGTGACCCAGTCCTAAGGTTTTCCAAAACTTTTCAAAATAGTTTCCAAAATGTTTTACAAAAGTTTTCAACAAAGATATGTAGATGCTATATCTATAAGAGAAACTAATTGAGAAAAGAACTTCTCTTGGAGCCCTCCTACTACCATAGCCATAATGCATATCCTCTTGTTATTATTGTTACTTTAAGGTGGTTTGCGAGTACATTCAAAGTACTCACTAGCATTGTCCCTAGCTATTAACTTGGTCAGATTTCGAGAAGAAGGTGAAGTGGAAGACTATGCGACCTAAGACGTTCTCCCAGTCAGTTGCCTGTAGTTTAAGGCATGGCTCGGGCCCTACGCTTGATGAAGTCCGCTGATAATTATTGGTGTATCCATAATGACAAATAAGGTATGACATGTATTCATTATGTATTGGATGTTTACTTTGATACTTGTCGGTTATGTGCCACGGCTAACTGATCATGGGATCGTGATTATATGCATAATAGGGAATCTCGGAGGATTAATCTGGGGGCCCCACAGACTTGGTATCAGAGCCATCCTGACTGTAGGAGAACCTTAGTTAGCACGGTCACTAGACAGGAACCTTATTTTGAAAACCCCGGCTTTCGAAAACTAGTTTCTCAATGAGTTTCAAAAGGTTCTACTTCTTCTCTTACTCTAAGTAAATGCTTTTGAAAATGGTTTACTCCAACTGTCGTCCAAACTTCAACCCTACGGATTTTAAATAACTAGGATCTAGAACCCGGTGAAGGCAATGAGAACAAGATGAAGACAAGAAACTACCAGCAAACACAAGGAGACTACAATATCGCTCTACCAGAGGAATCCTCATAATCAGAAGACATCAAGTGTTGCACCATCAAGAAGCATACAAGATACAGCGAAGGCTTCATCCACAAGATAGTGACTCCGACCTGAAGAGAGACGATATCTAGGGTCGATAGTCCTAAGAATAGGATTCCCCTACATCGCGAGTAGTTATCTCCTTGGTCCCTAGCGTTGACTGTGTTTGCTTTCCTAAGTACCACATGTGTTGCTTGATGTGTGATGTGTGCCGAGGACATGGGGATCCTCTTCACTTTGTTTGCCTTGTTTGTATGTTCTGGTTTGCTTTGACCTCCTTAAAAATGTGACTCGAGGAGCGATAACCCACCTAGTAACTCAGGAAGCCCCTGTGTTAGCTGTCGGTAATGAGACCCAGACTAACCTCGAGACTATATGAGAGGAAAAGCATCGCAAGAACCAGGAGTTCGACATCGTCAATTCAGAACAACTCGAAGATTTCACCTCAGCAGGACGACATACCTCGTCAACCTCACGTCTCAAGACTCGTCAATAGCGCAACACTCCCTTGTTCCTGAGTCTACTACAGCAAGAATCCTGTTGAAGCCGGAAGTCAATCACCGAAGGATCCTCAATATCCACAAGAAACCACCTGATAAGTCAACCAAGACAAGAAGTGAAGACCTAACCACACTAACGTTTAGTGTATTAGATCTTCTGACCTCCTCAGGAGACTAACTAATCTAGTCGACCCTACCCAAACTAACGGAATGATCCTCCCTAGAGGTCAGAACCACCCCTAAATTCAAATGATTAGGAAGTGTGAAGACAACGAGTCCACTCCGCCATCAATCAGAAGCAACACAGGAAATGCCAACGAAGACCACTTACCCGACGCTTACTGCTTCAGCCCTGACTAATTTCTAGAAAGAAGTGTCGTAAACCGCTAATTTACCTTGAGCTAACCCCTTAAAGGTTGCGTTAGGAAACCACCCCCACCAAGGTTTGCGAGAATAGGGAATCACTCGAAGACTCCAATCAAGACCCAGAAAGAAGACAACTTTCTACTAATCACTAGGCAGCACTCCCAGAGAGAAGATTCACACCACTCCTAAAGCAACTTAGTGAAGCTCCAAGGTGGAAAGACTGCGTCTTCCCACTCAATCTTCAGAAGAATATCTCCCCGAGGATACTTCAGAAAGACCGCCAGACTTGATGGCTTCTCACCAAACAACAACCTGTGAGACATCAGAAGCAAAACTAACTGAAGATTCTATGACTCCAAGAAGAAAGGAATGTGCGATCCCCGTGCTACCCTAGTTTAACCTTAAGGGTACGACTTTCCCACAAAAATAGAGTAACTCTTCGTTAGAAGCAAACTCAAGAGTTTCGACCCCAACGTTGTTAATAGGGTACTCTGCGACCCTAAGGAAGAGATGTGGACCCTTAGAGCTAGGTACTCCAAACCGTAGATTCTATCCTCCGACGAGTACTCTGTGAAGTTCAGAATTGAGGTAGTATGCCTGGCCTAAGCCCTCGAGGTATCGAGCCCTAAAGGAATCAAGGCTGGACTCTACTCAACTCTCTTTGCATCCGGAAGACTGAAGCTCAACTTCATCGACAGAGTAGCCACTTTCAAAGATGGAGTCCGTAAGATAGGACGCGTAGGACACCTGGGTTCAACTTGACTCAAATCTCCTAACCCTACTCTCCTGAATCTCGGGACGAGATTCCTTTAAGGGGAAAGGTCTGTAACATCCCAATTCAGCAACCCTGGTTAGTTGTCCAGAATGCAAAAATTAGGGGGAATAAAACCTTTTTCTTTTTAAGTGTTGCAGTGTTTGCTTGCTGATTGTCTGTGCTCATGCTTCTGATTGTATAGCTTATGATATACTCCTTACCTCAACATTAGTTGTCAAAAAGCTATTGAACAAAACTATCCTGGCTCAATTTACTTATTCTCAAATTTTCTGGCATTTCAAAACCTGAGCCAAGATGCTTATGTAACCAAAACTATTTTAGTAGCTTCTATTGACAAAACTATGGAGAGATATATAATATAATCTCCTTATATTTTATGGACCGAACCTTCAACTATTCTTATCTCTAGGTTTCCCAAAACCTCCTTTTAAAACTTTTGAATTCTACTCTTGGTAGAGATACCAAGGAATCTTACCTTACTCAAACTCCAACCTTTCAAAACTGCCCATCCTCATCTCAAGCTAAGCTTGATGGTAACCCTAGTAGTAGTTGATTTGTTGGTAAGATGAGTTGCCTTGATCTACTGTTTGACTTGATTGCTTAGAAGTAGTATGAGCTACTCTAGGATCTCATCCACTAGGATCAAGATACTTTAAAATCACCAAACCCTAAGCAAGAATACAACCTGGATCTAATCCCTAGCCACCAGGTGATCATCAAAAACCCTTAACCAGATCAATTCTCAAGTGATCCTTTCAAGAAGTTTCCAAGTCAATGAAGACCAGTATCAAGAAAGGATCCTTCCTACTCAATCTACACATCAACATCATCCACTTGATGATGCTTTGATACCTTGCAACCCATCAAAAACATCTCCTCTCATACTCTAGTCAAAATCCTCAAAACTGCTAAATTTGGCTAAGTCTGGAAAACTATTTCCAACATTACCATTTTGGATGTCTCCCTTTCTCAACCCTTGTCCATTTTTGGTAATGCACTAGAAACATCTTGTTAACCATACCAAGGACTACCAAGGACCATTATTTCACTTGGTTAGATCATCTTACAACCCACTTGCTCTTGATGGTTTTGCAGGCAAGAAAATAACTATTCCTGCAAATCTAGTCAACATGCCTAATTTGATAGAAGCTCACAAAACCATCCAGCCTTCTATGGACCAAATCTTTGCATGGTTGTATTCTAATCATATAGGTCTATCAATATCTACTTCACTTGTTCCAAGTGGATATCTGTGCTTCTTAAACCCACAAGGTTTTGAAGGCTAGTTGATAATCTGCTTTGGCTGGCTTATTTTATTCAAAGTTTGAAAGCCTGTCCTTGTGAGCTCAACCAGGATCAAGCTCAAACATCTACACCATTGCAATATAAATCACTTGGTCTATCGATCCATATATCCCATTCCCCAAGGGGAGCCCTGAGCTCCAAGAAACAACAAGGCTTTGGTGGCAAGAAAACAATCTTACCCAAGATCCTTAAATCTCTAGTTTTCACCAAAATCAACTTGGATTCTCCAATCCCAAGGTTGAAAATGCTTGCTACACCTTGTCTACATCATCTACCTTGATCACCAAGATTTATCAAATATTATCCATAATTATTATGGCTCCAAATCTAATTAATCTCCTTAATAGACAAAATCACCAAAACACCTTTCCCAAGGGAAAGTTTGGTTTTTGCCAAAACCCTTCCCCAACTTTTGACTCAACTGAGATACATATATCATAATCTATCTTCCCACCTCAAAAATAAGATTCTTTATTATTTCTTTTTGCCCCTTTTCTTAAATGGCAGAAACAAGAAATAATTCCTTAAAAATACTTTACCATCTCAATAAATCCCAATAAAATTCCTCTAAGTGTGTATTCACATATGGGACCATATCACACCAAAAACCCACCTTGTCCAATTCAATAATATCCATTCAAATACTGAAAACAGTTTCAATACTATTTGAAAAATAGATATAAAAGTTATCTAAGATGATCATTTAAATCCCAAATAATTCTTGGAGGTTCCTCTTAACCACATCTAACCACCAGCATCTTTACCCCATCTTCCCAAGACCAAATTTTGAGACTTACTTGGAAATCACCAACATAGCAAATCTTGTCAATTTCCAAAGAACCTTATCAACATCAAACCAAACCCTCCTCAAGTGTTCCCCAGCAAGCCTCCACCACCTCATCACCCTCCTGGTCGAGCAGCGCTGTAGCACGACTACTGTAGCAGCATCTCCCCCTTGTCCTCTAGTGTTTGGAGGTAGAGAATTGAAGTGGGACAACCACCTATTGCCAAAAGCTCTTGCCACAGCAGCACCCCTCCCTCTCTCTGTCCCTTGAACGACCCTAGTGCTCTCTCCACCGCCCTCCTCGTCCAATAGACAGCCATCCATCCCTCCCCAAGCCATCATGGACCATGTCCATGGTGCGCCCTCCCCTCTCGGTATTTAAGGCCAGAAGCCACCCAGCTCTCCCCCTCTGCTTCTCATTTGCCCCCAATCCCTCACACTCACCCCTACCCGAGACCCCATCCTCTCCCTGGCTCTGCCCTGCTCGAAGAAGAAGAAAAATGGCCTCTCGGCCATTGACAAAAACATGGGCAAGACCTCCTCTCCCGAGCTTCCCCCTCTCTACATGTAAGATTGCCGAGATCCCCTGGCCGTGATGCATCTAATCATATTCTCCCCTTTGCTCAGGACCCCCTCTATTGGCGTCGCTGTTGACCACCGATGAACTCCTGTACGGACGCTGTCGCGCGAGGTCGCTTCCATCGCTAGAATCAGCTATGCCGCCCCTTCCCGAGCTCGGCAGCGAGTACCGTGTTGCCCTCCAGCCTCGCCATCCCCTCCCAGCGAACCCCGGTGAGCCTCCCCGCGAAATCCCGCCGCCAGCTAGGGTTCTGGCCCCGGCGCCCTAACCGCGAGGTGGAAGACGGCCGGGAGCCGTCGATCTCGATCTAATCGAGCGGCTCCCGTCACTCCATACCTCTTCGCCCCGCTGATCGCTGGGCCCCGCCCTACTGGATTTGAACCGTAGTCCCGCATGCGCGCCGTCGCGCCCAGTGGGCCGAATCCCCTGGCTCGGCCCATTCCTCCGCAGATCAAGCCCAGTAGCCTCTGCCCCTTTTTCTTTTCTATATCTTCTCCAGATCTAGAAGATTACCTGTTGGTTTAAATGTCTAACATCCCAATTTCTGCAACCCTGATTAGTTGTCCAGAATGAAAAAATAAGGGGGAACAAAAACTTTTTCTTGTTCATTGGTGCAGTGCTTGCTTGTTGTTTGTTTGTGCTGGTGCATGTGAGTGTATGCCATATGATACTCCTTACCTCACCATTAGTTGACAAAAACTATCTAACAAAACTATCCTGGCTCATTTTACATATTCTCAAATGTTCTGGCATTTAAAAACATGAGCCAAGATGCTTGTGTAACCAAAACTAGTTTAGTAGCTTCCATTCGCAAAACTATGGAGAGCTATAAACTCCTTATGTTTTCAAGATAGAACCTTCAACTACTCTTACCTCTAGGATCTCCAAAACCTTTTTGTAAGCTTTTGAATTCTACTCTTGGTAGAGATGCCAAGGACTCTCATCTTATTCAAAATCCAACCTATTAAAATGCCTCAACCTTACCTCAAGCCAGGCTTGATGGTAACCCCAGTAATAGGTTTGTTTAGTTTATAAGATGAGTTGCCTTGATCTGCTATCTGATGAATTGCCTTGATGTGTTACTTGATTTGTCTGCTTAGGAGATATATGAGCTACTCTAGGAGCTCATCCTCTAGGATCAAGATACTTAAGATCACCAAATCCTAAGAAGGAATACAAGATGGATCTGATCTCTAACCACTAGGTGACCTTCTAAAACCCTTAACTAGATCAATTCTGAAGTGATCCCTTCTAGAAGCTTCCAAGTCAATGAAGACTAGTATCAAGCAAGGATCCTTCCTAATCACTCTACACTTCATCGTCATCCACTTGATAATGCTTGGGTACCTTGCAACCCTTCAAAAACATCCCCTCTCATGCTCTAGTCAAAAACCCTAAATCTGCCAAATTTGGCTAAGTCTAGAAAACTATTTCCAACATCACCTTTTTGAAGGCCTCCCTTTCTCAACCCTTGTGCATTTTTGAAAATGCATCTGAACCATCTTGTTACCCATCCTAAGGACTACCAAGGACCACTCTTTCCCTAGGTTAGATCATCCTCCAACCCACTTGTTCTTGATGGTTCTGCAGGCAAGAAAATAACTATTCCTGCATTTCCAGTCAACATGCCTACTTTGATAGAAGCCCACACCACCATACAACCTTCTATGGACAAAATCTTTTCATGGTTGTGTTCTACTCATATAGGTCTATCAACATCTACTCCACTTTTTCCAAGTGGATCTTTGTGCTGCTTAAACCCACAAGGTTTTGAAGGCTAGTTGATAATCTGCTTTGGCAGGATTATTTTATTCAAAGTTTGAAAGCCTATCTTGGTGAGCTCAAGCAGGATCAAGCTCAAACATCTACACCATTGCAATATAAATCCATTGGTATATCCATCCATATATCTCTAGTTCTAGCAAGGTTTTGGTGGCATGAAAACAATCTTACCCAAGATCCTTAAATCTCTAGTTTTCACCAAAATCAACTTGGATTCTCCAATCCCAAGGTTGAAAATGCTTGCTTCACCTCGTCTACATCATCTAACTTGATCATCAAGATTTATCAAATATTATCCATAATTATTATGCCTCCAAATCTAATAAATCTCTTTAATACCCCAAATCTCCAAAACTCCTCTCCCAAAGGAAGGTTTGGTTTTTGCCAAAGCACTTCCCCAATTCTAAGAACTTTTGAGGCCCATATATCATACCCCATATTCCCACCTCTAAAATAAATATTTTTGGGATCCTTTATTATTCCTTTTTTCCCTTTTTCTTAAATGGCAGAAATGGAGTAATAATTATTTTAAATGCTTTTAAGCCTCAATAAATCTTGGGAAAATTCCCCTAAGTGTGTATTCACATTTGGGATCATATCACATCAAAAAATCCACTTGTCCAATTCAAAAATATCAAATCCCACACTAAAAACCACTTCTGCACTATTTGAATAACTGATATAAAGTGGACCAAAATCCATCCAATAAATCTCAAATAATTCATGGAGCTATACCTTTTCCATACTTATCTACCAGCAGCATTGGATCATCCAGACCTAGTACAAATCCAAGAAGTTCTTCATAAGCAACCATATCACCAAGATTTGATTTACATCAAGGTCATAATCTAAACTCTCTCCAACTCCCATCAAAAATTGCCCAATACGTCTCCTCAGTACCAGGACGCACCCCAGGTTGACACCACTGTAGAAACCCCTCTCCCTTGTCCCATGTGCTTGAGAGAGAGAGAGAGAGAGAGACAAACAAGTGGGACCAATTAATTGCACCAGCCTCCCCCACTCCCTTCCTATCTCTCTGCCCGACCAAATACCCCTCTCCACCATTCTCTAGGCTAATCAGCTGCCAGCACTACCTCTCCTCCATGTCAAAAATGGACCTTTCCCCTCTAGAGCTCTCACCTTGGTATAAGTAGGCTAGAGGCCCTCCCAGCACTCCCCTGCCCCCTCATTTGCTTCCTCTCCCTGCCCGTCACCACCCCCTAGCTCCATTGCTCCTCCCCTGCCATGCTCTGGCCAGGAGAAGAGAAGAGAGGCCCCCTCGGCCATCTACAAGATCTGAGCCCCGAGCTCTCTCCCCAGTCTTCTACCCTCGGCATGTCATTGTACTGGAACCCCCGCATCCTACTGCATCTAATCCCCTCCCTTTTCTTGCCCAGGAACAGCTCCACGGAGGGCGCCGTCGAGCTCCGACAAGGTTGCTCTCGGGCTTCCTCGCATGAGCCAGATCCCAGCGTGGAAACCCAGCGTGTCGCCCCTCTCCTGGACCGTCGCGTCGCTCCGTATCACCCTGCACTCCCCTAGGGTTCCGCCCCTTTGTCACCGGCCCAAGGAAGGAGACGGCCTGCGGCCGTCGATCCTGACTAGATCGAACGACCGATGGTGCCCGATACCCCTTCGCTGTTCCGTGTCGCTGACGGTTGGGCCCACCCTGGCAGTTCTCAAACGGATCCCACCCGCGCGTGTTGCTGCCTGGGTGGGCCGATTCACGCAGCGCGGCCCAACTCCCTTGCAGATCCGGCCCACTGCAGCTGTTTTCTTTTTCTTTTTAGCATACCTATTAATTCTAGAAACTACCTGCTAGGATTAAATCCAACTAAAAATGGAAATCACAATATTTTGCCCAGATCCAAATTTCTAAGGGTTCCTTCATGTTTTATGCAACATTCAAAACTAGTCTTGTGCCAAGAATAATTTTCATCATTTATGGGAAATTAATCCAATAAAAGTTGTCTTCTGCACTAAATAATTTCCCCATAGAGTTTTGCATACCCATTTGAGATGAATCCAAGTTCTCCTGGAAGGAAATTGCTATACCAATCAATCATCATAAGTCTCATACCAAGGTGAATTGTAGCTTGTCTATAGTAAATATAACAAAAGCTATTAGTTTCTGCCTTTAGAAATTTCTCTAAGCCAAACCTTAAATGGTATGGACCTCATTCTAACTCTCTGAGATGTGTTACAGCTAGTTATATCTAAATCCAGGAGATCAAGAATTATTGGGCCTCTGAGGTTTTTGAATGAATTAAACACTTCAGTATATGGTTTTATCACTAGATAAATCACTATAGTAGCTCTGAAACTCCAAAAAGAGTGAATCCCATTTCTACATAAAGGTATTAGAAATAGCAAACTAGTGTCATTGGTTTCATATCAATAGCTTTAGTAGATTTAATTAGGTGAAAAAGACAAAACAGCTATAGAACTGCCTTTGGGAATTTCCTGAGGATATTCTGTTAATTTTCTTGACCTGATACCAACTTGCAGTGAACAAGTACATCAAGCCATACCTAACCACCCAAGGAAATAATTTTTGGAGCTCCATAACTTTTCTGGTGAATTATTTCCTAAAACTAGAGATTTTATCACTAGAATATTCATAAGAAATTAAAGAAAAGTGATAAATTAGTGAAACCACTTTTGTTGGTTTCATTTTATCAACTCCTATCAGTTGGTATCATTTTTATACAATGTTACCATACAGAATATGTCCTTGGTCCCAAAACCCCCTCTTAGGTAGTTCCTAGACAATAAACCCTAAGGGGTGTTCATCCCCTTCTCCAAGGCCATCTCAATCTCCTAAATCTAACACTCTAAAAAACCTACTGATTTGAGAATGTGGGGTATGTTTGTTTGCTGTATTGTAATGATGCTTGTATGCCTTGTTTTGATTGTGGTCTTGCTTGTTTGCATGTATACTCGATGACGACAATAGTTGCGCCTGTATTTACACCGAGAAGAAGAGATCTTATTACTATTGGTATTGGTATTCTGGGTTATCTAAAGAAGAAGTCCAGGGACATATTGCCATATTTCTGATCATCAGGCAAGCCACCTTCTTGCTCATAAGCCTTGTCCTACTATTTTACTCATGCATGTTTTATCTACTATTTATGAAGCTGCTTTGTTTATTTATATGTTGATGTATATATGGTAGTGGTTTGGCTCCTCCGAACAATTACACTTTTGTACTATTAAGTACCACCCCCTTGGTGAAACCTACTTGTCCCTAGTAGAATAGAAGGTGTATTACACCATACCCTTTGGAGACCCTGTTTTAGCCAAAGCAAAGCTAGAGGATGGGAAGACCCCAGAAAAGTTTTACCAAATGTTTTATGATAAAACCTTGGTGAGGTGGGACCTCCCAAGAGTTGTTGAGAAAGAAAAATATTTTGTTTTAAAAATGCTGAAGGAAAGCTGGAGGAAAAAAGGTTTATGAAAACACACCCGGTTCTTTGCAGTTTAGCTATAACAATTTAACCCGTGCAACCACATTACTCTGGAATGGGACAGGGCTGGATTTGATGTTTGTCTATTCTGGTATAAGATGCCTCGTAACTACTATAGGGGATTGCGGTCCCTGGAGGGTGGGCCTTCTCTAGACAAACGGTCCATGTGGGACATCGACCAGGAGAAGGAACGAAGGGTTTGCGGACCCCCACGCGTTACTATGAGTGGAAAAAGCGCACACTCAAAGAGTGGAAAAAGCGCTCCGGTTCGTCCTAGGTACCCGACGTCCCGGTTTTGAGGGGAACAACACTCATAGGGTAGGCACTTATATTGGAGTGGGCATCTGGAGAGTCTTGATCGGTTACTCGACCCACAATCGGTGAAGATCAGGGTAGTGTACCCGGATGGTGTGGGTAAAGTGTACAACCTCTGCAGAGTGTAAATCTATTCGAATAACCGTGTCTGCGGTTAAGGACGGGTTGGACAAAATTCTGTAGAGCGGTGCTGGTTTTGTTTTCAAAAAGGGTTTTGGAAAAGCAAAGGCTTTGAAAATATTTTGACCATGGGATGGTCGAAAAAGGAGAAACGTTTTAACCAGGGGATCGTCAGAAAGTAATGAAAGGAGTTTGGTCGTGGGACGACCGGAAGAAAGGAACAAATGGGTGACCTAGTCCTATTGTTTTCCAAAACTTTTCAAAACGTTTTCCAAAATGGTTTACAAAAGTTTTCAACAAAGATATGTAGATGCTATATCTACAAGAGAAACTATTTGAGAAAAGAACCTCCCTTGGAGCCCTCCTACTACCACATCCATAATGCATATCCTCTTGTTATTATTGTTATCTAAAGGTGGTTTACAAGTACATTCAAAGTACTCACTGCATTGTCCCTGGCTATTAACATGGTCAGATATCAAGAAGAAGGTGAAGTGGGCGACTATGCGAGCTAGGACGTCTTCCTAGTCAGTTTCCTGTAGGTTGAGGCATGATTGGGCTCTGAGCGTAATGATGTTCCGCTGCTGAACATGGCATAGCCATAATGGCATTAATATAAGTCATGTATTTCGGTATATCTCGGATGTTGTAATGATACTTGTCAGTTATGTGCCACGACTAACTGATCATGGGATCATGGTTGTATGGATAACAGGGATTCTCGGAGGATTAATCTGGGGGCCCCATAGACTTGGTATCAGAGCCATCCTGAATGTAGGAGAACCTTAGTTAGCATGGTCGCTAGAGAGGAACCTTATTTTGAAAACCCCGGCTTTCGAAAACTAGTTTCCCAATGAGTTTCAAAAAGTTCTACTTCTTCTCTTACTCTAAGTAAATGCTTTCGAAAATGGTTTCCTCTAACTCTCGTCCAAACTTCAAACCTACGGATTTTAAGTAACTAGGAGCTAGAGCCGGTGAAGACAATGAGAACAAAGTGAAGACAAGCAACTACCAGCAAACACAAGGAGACTACAATATCGCTCTACTAGCGGAATCCTCACCATTAGGAGACATCGGGTGTCGCACTATCAAGAAGCATCCAAGATACGACAAAGGATTTATCGGCAAGATAGTGACTCCGACCTGAAGAGAGACGATATCTAGGGTCAATAGTCCTAAGAATAGGATTCCCCTACATCGCGAGTAGTTGCCTCCTTGGTCCCTAGCATTGACCGTGTTTGCTTGCCTAAGTGCATCCTGTGTTGCTTGATGTGTGTTGTCTGCCGAGGACATTGCGATCCCCTCGCTCTGTTCGCCTTGTTTATATGCTCTGGTTTGCTTTGACCTCCTTAAAAATGTGACTCGAGGAGCGATAACCCACCTAGTAACTCAGGAAACCCCTGTGTTACATGTCGGTAATGAGACCCAGACTAACCTCCAGGGTACATGAGAGGGAAAGCATCGCAAGAACCAGGAGTTCGACATCGGCAAGTCAGAATCAACTCGAAGATTTCACCTCACTAAGATGGCATACCTCGTCAAACTTACCTCGCCAGACTCGTCAATAGCACCATACTCCCTTGTTCCTCCATCTACTACAACAAGAGTCCCGTTGAAGCGGGAAGTCGATCACCGAAGGATCCTCCATATCCACATGAAACCACCCGATAAGTCAACCAAGACAAGAAGTGACGACCCAACTACGCTGACATTCAGTAAATTAGGGGTTCCGACTGCCTCAGGAGACTACCCATTATAGTCGAACCTACCCAAACCGACGGGAAGTTTCTCCCTAGAAGGTTAGGACTACCCCTGAAGCCAGATGATAAGTAAGCGTGAAGACAACTAGTCTACTCAGTCTTCGAGCAGAAACAACGCCAAGTGTTCAAGAATACGACAACCTCTCTAAAAGAAGATGCCTCTACCCTGACGAAGCACTATCAATAAGAGTCGTAAACCGCTAAATTACCTTGAGCTAACCACCCTAAAGGCTTCGTTAGGAAACCATAACCGCCAAGTTTAATAAAATAGGGTGTCGCTCGAAGACCTCCGCTCAAGATTCAGGGAAGATACATCCTTCCGCTAACCTCAGGGCAGCACTCCAAGACCGAAGATCCACACCATTCCTAAAGCACCTTAGTGAAGCTCTAAGGTGGAAAGACTACGTCTTTCCCACTCAACCTCCAGAAGACTGTCTACTTGAAGATACTCTAGAGATGATCTCCGGATCTGATGTCTTTTTGCCACGCAACAACTCGCGGTTCATCAGAGGAGAAACAAACTGAAAATTCTACGACTCCAATAAGAAAGGAATGTGTTATCCCCAAGTTGTCCTAGTCTAGTCCTAAGGGGGAAAGACTGCGTCTTTCCCACAAAATAGGGTAAGCCTTCGCTGAAGCAAACTCAGGAGTCCTGACCCCTAAATCGATATTTAGAATATGCTATGACCCTAAGGAAGAGATGTGAATCCTTGGAAGAGGTACTCCCAACCGTAGATTTTATCCTCCGACGAGTACTCCGTGAAGTTCAACATAGAGATAGTCTGCCCAGTCTAAGACCTCGAGATATAGAGTCCGAAATGAAAAGAAGGTCATCCCTCGCAATCGGGACTAGACTCTGCTCAACTCTCCGTGCATCCCGAAAGACCGAAGCTCAACTTCATCGACAGAGTAGTCACTTCCAAGAACGGAGTCCTTACGATAGCAAGCTTGAAACCAGTAGAGCTAACCTTGACTCAGAATTCCCAAACCCTACTCTCCTGAATCTCGGGACAAGATTCTTTTAAGGGGGAAAGGTCTGTAACATGCCAATTTCTGCAACCCTGATTAGTTGTCCAGAATGCAAAAATCAGGGGGAACAAAACCTTTTTCTTGTTCATTGGTGCAGTGTTTGCTTGTTGTTTGTTTGTGCTGGTGCATGTGAGTGTATGCCATATGATACTCCGTACCTCACCATCAGTTGACAAAAACTATCTAACAAAACTATCCTGGCTCATTTTACATATTCTCAAATGTTCTGGCATTTAAAAACATGAGCCAAGATGCTTGTGTAACCAAAACTAGTTTAGTAGCTTCCATTGGCAAAACTATGGAGAGCTATAAACTCCTTATGTTTTCAAGATAGAACCTTCAACTACTCTTACCTCTAGGATCTCCAAAACCTTTTTCTAGGCTTTTGAAATCTAATCTTGGTAGAGATGGCAAGGACTCTCATCTTATTAAAAATCCAACCTCTTCAAATGCCGCAACCTTACCTCAAGCCTGGCTTGATGGTAACCCCAGTAGTAGGTTTGCTTAGTTTATAAGATGAGTTGCCTTGATCTGCTGTCTGATGAATTGCCTTGATGTGTTACTTGATTTGTCTGCTTAGGAGATAGTATGAGCTACTCTAGGAGCTCATCCTCTAGGATCAAGATACTTAAGATCACCAAAACCTAAGAAGGAATACAAGATGGATTTGATCTCTAACCGCTAGGTGATCGTCTAAAACCCTTAAATAGATCAATTCTGAAGTGATCCCTTCTAGAAGCTTCCAAGTCAATGAAGACTAGTATCAAGCAAAGATCCATCCTACTCACTCTACACTTCATCATCATCCACTTCATGATGCTTGGGTACCTTGCAACCCATCAAAAACATCCCCTCTCATGCTCTAGTCAAAAACCCTAAATCTGCCAAATTTTGCTAAGCCTAGAAAACTATTTCCAACATCACCTTTTTGAAGGCCTCCCTTTCTCAACCCTTGTGCATTTTTAAAAATGCATCTGAACCATCTTTTTACCCATCCTAAGGACTACCAAGGCCCACTCTTTCCATTTGTTAGATCATCCTCCAACCCACATGTTCTTGATGGTTATGTAGGCAAGAAAAATAACTATTCCTGCAATTCTAGTCAATATGCCTACTTTGATAGAAGCCCACACCACCATCCAACCTTCTATGGACAAACTCTTTGCATGGTTGTGTTCTACTCATATAGTTCTATAAACATATACTCCACTTATTCCAAGTGGATATTTGTGCTGCTTAATCCCACAAGGTTTTGAAGGCTACTTGATAATCTGCTTTGTCAGGATTATTTTATTCAAAGTTTGAAAGCCTATCTTGGTGAGCTCAGGAAGTATCAAGATCAAACCTCTACACCATTGCAATCTACATAAATTGGTATATCCATACATATATCCCATGACCCAAGGGGAGCCCTGAGCTCCAAGATCCAGCAAGGTTTTGGTGGCATGAAAACAATCTTACCCAAGATCCTTAAGTCTCTAGTTGTCACCAAAATCAACTTGGATTCTCCAATCCCAAGGTTTAAAATGCTTGGTACACCTTTTCTACATCATATACCTTGATCATCAAAATTTATCAAATATTATCCCTAATTATTATGGCTCCAAATCTAATAAATCTCTTTAATAGTCCAAATCTCCAAAACTCCTCTCCCAAAGGAAGGTTTGGTTTTTGCCAAAGCACTTCCACAATTCTAAGCAGTTTTGAGGCCCATATATCATACCCCATCTTCCCACCTATAAAATAAATATTTTTGGGATCCTTTATTATTCCTTTTTGCCCTTTTTCTTAAATGGCAAAAATGGAGTAATAATTGTTTTAAATGCTTTTAAGCCTCAATAAATCTTGGGAAAATTCCCCTAAGTGTGTATTCACATTTGGGACTATATCACATCAAAAACTCCACTTGTCCAATTCAAAAATATCAAATCCCACCCTAAAAACCACTTCTGCCCTATTTGAATAACTGATATAAAGTGGACCAAAATCCATCCAATAAATCTCAAATAATTCATGGAGCTATACCTTGTCCATACCTATCTACCAGCAGCATTGGATCATCCAGACCTAGTAAAAATCCAAGAAGTTCTTCATAAGCAACCATATGACCAAGATTTGATTTACATCATGCTCATAATCTAAACTCTCTCCAACTCTCATCAATATTTGCTTAGTACATCTCCTTAGTACCAGGACACACCCCAGGTCGACACCACTGTAGCAACCCCTCTCCCTTGTCCCATGTGCTTGAGAGAGAGAGAGAGACAAACAAGTGGGACCAATTAATTGCAGCAGCCTCCCCCACTCCCTCCCTATCTCTCTGCCCAACCAAATACCCCTCTCACCCCTCTCCAGCATTCTCTAGGCCAATCACCTGCCAGCACTACCTCTCCTCCATGTCCAAAATGGACATTTCCCCTATAGAGATCCCACCTCAGTATAAGTAGGCCAGACGCCCTCCCAGCACTCCCCTGCCCCTCATTTGCTTCCTCTCACTTTCCCTCACCACCCCCTAGCTGCACTCCGCCTCCCCTGCCCTACTCTGGCCAGGAGAAGAGAAGAGAGGCCCCCTCGGCCATCTACAAGATCTAAGCCCCGAGCTCTCTCCCCAGTCTTCTAACCTATGCATGTGATTATACTGGAACCCCCACACCCTACTACATCTAATCCCCTCCCTTTTCTTGCCCAGGAACAGCTCCACGGAGGGTGCCGTCGAACTCCGACGAGGTTGCTCTCGGGCTTCCTCGCGTGAGCTAGATCCCTGCACGTAAACCCAGCGTGCCGCCCCTCTCTTGGACCGTCGCGTTGCTCTGCATCGCCCTGCACTCCCCATGTCACCGGAGACGGCCCCTGGTGAGCTCCTTGACTCCGCCGGCGCCATCCCTAGGGTTCTGCCCCTCTATCGCCGGCGCGAGGAAGGAGACGGCCCGCAGCCGTCGATCCTGATTAGATCGAACGGGCGATGGTGCCCAATACCCCTTCGCCGTTTCGCGTTGCTGACGGTTGGGCCCGTCCTGGGAGTTTTCAAACAGATCCCGCCCGTGCGTGTTGCTGCCCGGGTGGGCCGATTCCTGCAGCGCGGCCCAACTCCCTTGAAGATCCGGCCCACTGAAGCTATTTTCTTTTTATTTTTAGCATATCTATTAATTCTAGAAACTACCTGCTAGGATTAAATCCAAATAAAAATGGAAATCACAATATTTTGCCCAGATCCAAATTTCTAAGGGTTCCTTCATGTTTTATGCAACATGCAGAACTAGTCTTGTGCCAAAAATAATTTTCATCATTTATGGGAAATTAATCCACTAAACATTGTCTTCTGCACTAAATAATTTCCCCAAAGTGTTTTACATACCCATTTGAGATGAATCCAAGTTCTCCTGGAAGGAAATTGCTATACCAATCAATCAGCATAGGTCTCATACCAAGGTGAACAGTAGCTTGTCTATAGTAAATATAACAAAAGCTATTAGTTTCTGCCTTTAGAAATTTCTCTAAGCCAAACCTTAAATGGTATGGAACTCATTCCAACTCTCTGAGATGTGTTACATCCAGTTATATCTAAATCCAGGAGATCAAGAATTATTGAGCCTCTAAGGTTTTTAAATGAATTAAACACTTATGTATATGGTTTTATCACTAGATAAATCACTACAGTAGCTCTGCAACTCCAAAAAGAGTGAATCCGATTTCTAAAAAAAGGTATTAGAAATACCTAACTGGTGTCCTTGGTTTCATATCAATAGCTTCTGTAGATTTAATTAGGTGAAAAAGACAAAATAGCTATAGAACTGCATTTGGGAATTTCCCGGGAGTATTGTGTTAATTGTCTTGGCTTGATTCCAACTCTCAGTGAACAAGCACATCAAGCCCTACCTAACCACCCAAGGAAATAATTTTTGGAGCTCCATAACCTTTCTGGTGAATTCTGTCCTAAAACTAGAGCTTTTATTACTAGAATATTCATAAGAAATTAAAGAAAAGTGATAAATTAGTGAAACCACTTTTGTTGGTTTCATTTTATCAACTCCTATCTATTGGTATCATTTTTATACAATGTTACCATATAGAATATGTCCTTCGTCCCAAAACCCCCTCTTAGGTAGTTCCTAGACAATAAACCCTAAGGGGTGTTCATCCCCTTCTCCAAGGCCATCTCAATCTCCTAAATCCAATCCTCTCAAAAACCTACTAATTTGAGTAATGTGTGGTATGTTTGTTTGCTGTATTGTAATGATGCTTGTATGCCTTGTTTTGATTGTGGTCTTTCTTGTTTGCATGTATGCTCGATGACGACGGTAGTTGCGCATGTATTGACGCCAAGAAGAAGAGATCTTATTACTATTGGTATTGGTATTATGGGTTATCTAAAGAAGAAGTCCAGGGAAATATTGCCATATTGCTGATCATCAGGCAAGCCACCTTCTTGCTCATAAGCCTTGTCCTACTATTTTACTCATGCATGTTTTATCTACTATTTATGAAGCTGGTTTGTTTATTTATATGTTGATGTATATATGGTAGTGGTTTGGCGCCTCCGAACTATTACACTTTTGTACTATTAAGTACCACCCCCTTGGTGACACCTACTTGTCCCTAGTAGAATAGAAGGTGTATTACACCATACCCTTTGGAGACCCTGTTTTAGCCAAAGCAAAGGTGGCATCTTCAGTAGGTGTAATTGTAGGGATGTCCTCATCATTTCCCCCCTTCAAAAGGCGTCGACCTCGATGCTCCAAGGTCTTCTCCATCATACGGTGATAAATCAACAACGTTGAAGTTGTTGCTAACTCCACCAAACTCCTCAATAGGTATATCAATAGAGTAGACATTATCATTAATCTTTGCTAACACCTTGTAAGGACCAGCACCATGTGGCTTCAATTTTAACTACCAAAGTTGTGGGAACCTATCCTTGCGTAGATGCACCCATACCATGTCACCAGGCTTGAATACGACTTCCTTCCTTGCTAGATTCCTTGCAGGAGCAATGTTCTTGCCTTTCTTCTCAATAGCCTCTCCAGTCTTCTCATGAATCTTCTTCACATATTCAGCACGTTTTGATGCCTCCATATCAAATCTCTCATGCAGTGGCAGAGGGAACAAATCAAGTGGCGTCAATGGCTTGAAGCCATACACCACCTCAAAAGGACAAAGCTGAGTAGTCGAATGCACATCCCTGTTGTATGCAAACTCAACATGTGGTAAACACACATCCCACTCCCGTAGATTCTTCTTTATAATAGTCCCTAGAAATTGTGATAATGTTCGATTCACCACCTTCGTTTGACCATCTATTTGGGGATGACATGTAGTACTGAATAGCAGCTTCATTCCCAGCTTCCCCCATAAGGTCTTCCAAAAGTATCTCATGAACTTCACATCACGGTCGGAAACAATCGTCTTAGGTACTCCATGTAAGCTCACGATGACCCTGAAAAATAGGTTAGCAACATGCGAGGCATCATCGCTTTTGTGGTAGGAAATAAATTGAACCATCGTAGAGAACCTATCCACTACCACAAATATAGAATCTTGACCTCTCTGTGTTTTAGGCAGACCTAGCACAAAATCCATAGTCTTCCCATGGTGTAGTAGGTGCAGGGAGAGGTGTATACAAACGATGAGGCTACAACTTGGATTTTGACTTGTGGCATGCAATACAACGGCTCACAAATATGTAGACATCACGCCTCATCTTGGGCCAATAAAAATGACCAACGAGCATGAGCAATGTCTTCTCACGCCCAAAGTGACCCATCAAACCACCAGCATGTGATTCCTGCACTAAGAAGAAACGCAACAACGATTCTGGAATGCATAGTTTGTTAGCTCTAAACAAATATCCATCATGTATGTGATACTTATCCCATGCATTTTTAAGAGCACACAAACGATATGGTTCAGCAAAATCATGGTCAGTTGCATAAAGTGCACAAATACTCTCTAATCCAGGAATTTTAACATCAAGATTGGTTAATAGCATGTTCTTCATAGAAAAAGCATCAACAACTACATTCTCTTTTCCCTTCTTATACTTAATGATGTATGGAAAACATTCAATAAACTCAACCCATTTAGCTAATCTTCTTTGCAAGTTTGATTGAGCTTTCAAATACTTCAACTTCATGATCTAAATGTACGATAAATTATTTTGGCCACAAATAATGTTGCCAAACTTCAAGTACTATAACAAGGGCATACAATTATTTATCATAAATAGGATAGTTCAATTGAGCACCATTAAGTTTCTCAGAAAAATATGCTATAGGGCCACCCTCTTGCATCAAAATGCCACCAATATCTATACCACTAGCATCACATTCAACTTCAAATTGCTTCGAAAAATCTAGTAACGCAAGTAATGGTGTAGAATTAAGCAAACATTTCAATGTATCAAAAGCAATATCTTGGGTCACGCCCCACACAAATGGCACACCTTTCTTAGTCAAATCATTCAATGGTGCAACAATAGTGCTAAAATCCTTCACAAAGCGCCTATAGAAACTAGCTAATCCATGGAAAATACGCACTTGACTAACATTCATGGGAATAGGCCAATTCTAAATTGATTCAGTTTTAGATTGATCTACCTCTACCCCATGATTAGATACAACAAATCCTAGAAATATGACCTTATCTTTTGCCAATGTGCACTTCTCAAGATTAGCATACAATTTATTATCACACAACACTTTCAAAACTTGTCGGATATGATGACAATGTTCAGTTTCGTTGTGGCTATAGATAAGTATATCATCAACATAAACAACCACAAAACGACCAATAAATTCTCTCAAAACATGATTCATGAATCTCATGAAAGTACTAGGTGCATTAGTAAGACCAAACGGCATAACTAACCACTCATACAAACCAAATTTTGTTTTGAAAGCAGTTTTATATTCATCCCCTTCTTTCATCCTAATTTGATGATAACCACTACGCAAATCAATTTTAGAGAAAATAGCAGCACCACTCAATTCATCGAGCATATCCTCTAAGCGTGGAATAGGATGACGATAGCGAATAGTGATGTTATTAATAGCTCTACAATCTACACACATGCGCCATGTACCATCTTTCTTTGGCACTAAATTAACAGGAATAGCACAAGGGCTAAGAGAAACACGAATGTACCCTTTATCCAGCAACGCATGTACTTGTTTCTATATCTCCTTTGTTTCTTCGGGGTTGGTCCTATAGGGTGCACGGTTTGGTAATGTGGCGCTAGGGATCAAGTCAATTTGATGCTCGATGCCACGCAATGGAGGCAATCCTGCGGGTACATCTTCTGGAAACACATCACCAAAATCCTCCAAAACATTAGATACACCAAGTAAAATAGGGGTCATGTCGTTAGAAACCAATACCTCGCCTTATACATGAGCACAAGCGGCATGGCTGTAGGAGCCTCACGAAACTCTCTCATATCTTCCTTGGTGGCTAATATCACTAGACCAGTCACTCTCTCACTTTTTGTTATATCACTCTTTTTGGGCTCTATTACATCATGTACAGCTGCAACACTCTCTCTCCTATCTATAGATGTCTCCTTCAAGTTCACTTCTATCTTCTGATGAGACTCATTCACATTCTGCTGTGGTGTCATTGGTTGCGAATTAATCTTCTTGCCCTTGAACTCCAGGTGATATGTATTGGCACGACCATTGTGTTGCACATGGCGATCATAAATCCAAGGACGACACGGTAAGAGATGGCAAAACGTCATAGGAACCACATCAAAGTCAATAGAATCCTTGTATAGTCCTATTTGAAAATTCACACGTACCATATGTTTTACCTTCATCTCACCATTGTCACTCAGCCATTGTATGTAGTAGGGCTTGGGATGAGGTAAATAAGTCAAATTCAGCTTGGCACATAACTCCTTACTTGCAAGATTTCTGCAGCTACCTCCATCAATGATTACCTTGCAAGCTTTGTTAAGGCCAACGAGTGCTTTGGTTTGGAACAAGTTGGAGCCCTGAGAGTCGACAACAGGCTGCACCATAAGTGTACGTGGAGAGACCACTATAGTAGGCGCATGCTCAGGGAAGGCATCCATATCGTCCTCGCTATCATATCCATCATCGCCATGAGTATCAACATCATCTCCAATCTCTTGGTCCCCTTGTTCATTGACAAACATCACCTTCCGGTCGGGACAATCTCTCTTGTAGTGTCCTCGACCTCCCCAAGTATGGCACTCCACATCTCGCGTACGTGCGGTTGACATATTGGAACCCAAGCTAGAAGCAGGATCAGCAGGCTTACTAGCACTGGAACCATAAGAAGACGTGGGAGCAGGCTTGGTCAATGGTGAAGGGTGGCTAGCAACCGCTACAGGTGGCGCCGTAGGTGGTGGCGGTGTAGATCTCGCCGCAAAACGACTGGTAGACGGAAACCTTTCACGTGACTTAGCCTCTTCAGCCAACTGTGATTTGGCCTCTCTAGCATGGTGCAATAGCTCATTCATAGTCTCATACTTGTGATGACGAGCAATGCTCTTGATTGGTAACTTCAAATTGTTGAGGAATCGCTGCATGGTCATCTCAAGGGATTCACGAACTCTAGCATGCTACATAAGCATCTCCATCTCCATGTAGTACTCATCAACTGACATGGTTCTTTGCCTCAATTGTGTCAACTTATAAAAAATTGATCGCAAGTAGTTGGTGGGTACAAAACGAGCCTTCACTATTTGCTTCATCTCCCGCCAATCCATCACAGGAAGTTCATTGTCCTTCCTTCTATTCTGCACAATACCATCCCACCAACGCAAAGGATGTCCATCAAATTCTGACGCTACAAGATTGACCTTCTTGTCTTCTGGATAGTCAAACAATCGCTAGAGTTTCTCAATCTTCAATTCACATGTAAGGTGATGCAGCCCGTCCTACGGACGCCCCTAAATCTACACCACCAAGTTCCCCAAGTGGACCCATGAATCGTGCCCGAGCCAAACTCCTACAAGCTAAGGTGAACTCGCTCCTCTCCTCGTGCCAATTTGATACATCCTTGGATGGTGTGCTACTTCATGCAACTACTCTATGCATCATTAGGTACGAAGTTCCAACACAGCACCCAAGGATGGAGGACAAGGAGAAGGGCGTGAAGGAGAAGCCGCTGGAGCTACTCAGACTGGAGTCTACGGTCTGCGCACACCAGAGTCTCCGGCCCACCAAAGTCTCCGGCCTAAAGACCCCGGAGACTCCGTCCCTCCTCCAGCCTGACACCCGAATCGAGCTTAAGGACAGGCAGATGGCCACTCTAGAGATGGACCGAAAACCAACCGGAATATCCGGCCCAAACCGGAGTCTCCGGTCCACCACACCGGAGTCTCCGGACCGAGTGTCGCCAGGCACGTAAAAGGCCTTTGGGCCTTCGGCCCATGTACCCCTTAGTCCGTCCAGAACTTATCTATTATCCCTAAAGTACACCTAACTTTGTGGCTGGCCTATATATAGTCCCCCACCTCTATTGTAAACCCTAGGTGTGATATTTGGAATTAGTGGCAACCCCTTGTGGATCTATCTAGTTCTTGCCTCATGCTCCTTGACCAAGGAGCACCAAATAGCACAAACGTCGTTGGAGTTTGCATCGTGCCTCTGTGTTGTACAAGGCCTAGGTATCAGAGTCCCTTTGCCTAGACGTCAACATCTCACCAAGTCTCCCTACTCATCGTGTCGGTTCAAGAGAGAGTCCTCCGCCCGACGCTGATCCTAGGGATTGTGGCGGACCGGTCACCACCGGCGTGAGCTATTGGTGTGTATCGTGCTTTTGCGTGAGTGTGTTCATCATGTTCTTCGTGCGTGAGTTCGTCGTGTTCATCCGCCTCTCCTTCCCCCCACACTCCACCCTCGATTTGAATAGGATTCGTGAAAGATCGGGCCACCATAGAGGTTTTCCCTCAACATATTGGTATCACGAGCTTCGTTGCTCACGAATTCCCCCACAATTTTTTCTTCTATCCACCAAAAAATTCAGAAATCCCCCCAAAAAATAGCCCAAATTTGCCTTTGGATCGATCTCTTGAGTTGGAGTGTTATTTGTGGTTTTGATCCGACCAAATCTCGTCTTAGGTGTTGTTCTAGCTTTATCCCGTGTTTTCCCAGCCCAATTTGGCCAATTTTTCGCGAATTTGAGGACCCAAGGCATGGATTTCTGCTCAAGAACAAGAGCAGTTTGAGCTCTGCCTTCAGACCAGAGTTTCCGGACATGCAGACCGGAGTCTCGGGCCCACTCTGGAATTTCCGGCCTGTCCACACCTGAGTCTCTAGCCTAGACCGGAGTTTCCGGCCCGAGACCCGGAGTCTCTGGCCCTAATGCCTGATTTTGACATTTTTACCTCCTATCTTGCATTGGCTAATTTCCTCTTGTTTGTTTGTGCCCGTGTGCGTGTCGTCAACTAACAAAAAGCTTCCGCATCAACAACCTCCGTGCTCATCGACACCATGGCCCACAAACATCTTCCCGCGCCACCGACGTCAAGTTCATCATCACTAATGAAGGTATAACTTGCATCAACTCATCAACCCCTATCTTCCTTTGTGTGTACCTACCCCACGAGAGTGGCTCATTTTGTGTTTACTTGAGCATTGTGCATTTGTCCTTGGATACTGAGAGTGCAAAAGCAATAGCTAGTGTGACTAGGTAGCATCAAGGAAGAGAAAAAAAAGATACAAAGCAAAAGAAAAAGGAAAATAGTCTCCCATAGCAAAAGAGAGTCTCAAAGCTTGTAAGCAAGAAAGAAAGAAGAGCGCCCAAGGCAAGTGCACAAATCCGTTGCTCATTTTTCTTATTTGCAAATGAGCCACGGTCTCTCCTTGCATTTGGAGGCCAAATCACAGTTGGCTGAAGAAGCTAAGTCACGTACGAGGTTTCCTTCTACCGGTCGTTTTGTGGCTAGGTCTACACCGCCACCACCTACGGCACCACCTTCAGCGGCTGCTACCACCTCTTCTTATGGTTCTAATGCTAGGAAGCCCGCTACTCCTGCTGCTAGCTCGGGTTCCAATATGTCAACCGCAAGTACGGGCGATGTGGAGTTCCATACTTGTGGAGGTCGAGGACACTACAAGGGAGATTGTACCAACCGCAAGGTGATGTTTGTCAATGAACAAGGAGAGTATGAGAGTCGAGATGATGGTGATACTCGTGGCGATGATGGATATGACAACGAGGATGGTATGGATGCCTTCCCTGAGCATGCACCTACGATAGTGGTCTCTCCACATACCCTTAGTGTGCAGCCTATTGTTGACTCTCAGCGCCGCAACTTGTTCCAAACATAAGCACTCGTTGGCCCTAACAAAGATTGCAAGTTAGTCATTGATGGAGGTAGTTGCAGAAATCTTGCAAGTAAGGAGTTATGTGCCAAGATGAATTTGACTTATTTACCTCATCCCAAGCCCTACTACATACAATGGTTGAGTGACAATGCTGAGATGAAGGTAAACCATATGGTATCTGTGAATTTTGAAATAGGACCATACAAGGATTCTATTGACTTTGATGTGGTTCCTATGACTGTTTGCCATCTATTATTGTGTCGTCCTTGGCTTTATGATCGCCATGTGCAACACAATGCCCGTTCCAATACATATCACCTAGAATTTAAGGGCAAGAAGATTAATTTGCAACCAATGACACCACAACAGATTGTAAATGAGTCTCGTCAGAATATAGAAGTGAACTTGAAGGAAGCATCTATAGATAGGTGAGAGAGTGTTGCAGCTGTACATGATGTAATAGAGCCCCAAAAGAGTGATATAACAAAAAGTGAGAGAGTGTCTGGTCTAGTGATATTAGCCACCAAGGAAGATATGAGAGAATTTCGTGAGGATCCGAAAGCCATGCCACTTGTGCTCATGTATAAGGGCGAGGTATTGGTTTCTAATGAGATGACCCCTTGTATCTACTGTTTTGCAAGATTTTGGTGATGTGTTTCCAGAAGATGTACCCGCATGATTGCCTCCATTCCGTGGCATTGAGCATCAAATCAACGTGATCCCTGGCACCACATTATGATGAGGACATCCCTACAATTATACCTACCCCAATGACTACTGAAGATGCTACAACTGTTGCAAGAAAGGATTAGTCCAATGAGATTAGAATTGGACCTATTACAAGAGCTCGTGCTAAGCTACTGGAACAACAGGTGAATTTACTCCTAAACGAATCTGGTACTTTGATTGATGAGAACTTTATACTGCCTAAGTCTATGCATTTATGTATGATCAGGTTCGTTGGAGAAACAAGCATGGCGCAAGGAGGAGAAGGGCTACAAGAGAAGCCCAACATGATGATCGCCCAAGGACGCGCGAGGGAGGAGAGGGAGGAAGGCGCATGAGAAGATCATCAAGACGATGGCAAAAAGATCTGCCACGACCAAAGTGTCCGACCAGATCCACCCGGACTGTCTGGCCTGGTCGAGAGGCAAACTGGCATGGCCATTCAGTATGCCAGTTCGGACACTACACGGACGCCACCCGGAAACTTCAAAGTTTCCGGCGAGACCGGACTGTCCGACACACTTCACCCGGAGTGTCCGGCATGACCAGACTGTCCGGCCCACTTCGACCGGAGTGTCCGCCCGCCGACCGAATCTGGTCCGAGTCGGTTTGTATCAGTTTGAGTCGTTTGTGTTTAGTTTCGGTTTCTGGTCGCTCCAGCCGCCCTTATATGCTATGGGACGACCTCTAGTTAGGGTTTAGACCACGTTAAAATATTTTGGAGTTGTTTCTTTCATAGAACCTCTGGAATTACCCTATGTTCGAATCTACCAACTATAATTGAGTGTGATCTGTTGTTCCATTGGGAATTAGTAGATTGCATACTACCGTTCGTGGTCACGGCTGCGTGCGCAAGAGCGTGGTGTTGTGAATATCCTACAAGGTTCGAGAGCTGTTGCATTGGCATCAGGGATCAAGCAGGAGAGTTCATAGCTATAGGCTAGTTATCTATTATCCACCATCCGCTTACTGAGAAGATCGGGCCACCCCATATCATCTTGGTATCAGATTTTCAGTGTTGCCTCGGTAAGCATCCACAAATACATCCATGGATTAGAGAGTGTTTTTGTCCTATACAAAAAAAGCCTTACAAAAAGATTTAACATAGACTAGATTGCATCGTTTTCGAGTTTTAGTTGTTGACTGTATCATCTCGTAGATCCGATCTGCAGGTTTTTCCTCGTAGGATTCTAGTTTCCGTTTGTGTCTAGGTTTAAGGTTTCATCTTGTTTTCCGCTGTTCCCACCGTTACTGTTTCCGCAAGTATTTATCGTTTTTCCGAGTCCACATAGCGTACCTTTGTTTGCATACCATAGTCACAGCCTATCTACATCATCTGTGCCTAGGAACGTACCCACGAGACTAGTTGCTTTGCTCCGACAGGCTGCTCATTAGGGTTTGCAGTGCATAAATTTTCGACAGGCAAAACCGGACTATCCGACCGAATCACACCGGACTATCCGGCCCAACCGGAGTCTCCGGCGCATATCAACCGGACTATCCGACCCAATTCTGTTATAAGTTGCTGTGCTCGTTTGCATTGAGTAATATAGTTGAAAAAAAATCAAAAAAAATAGAGAAAAGAAAAGAGAATCAGTATAAAAAAAGAGAAAAGAGCTACAAGCCTGACAAAAAAAAAGATATAGAAGTGTGCAATATTGGAGGCCTTGTTGTGTATAGCACTAGTAGATTGAGCAATCTTGTGCCTGTTCTATTTGAGCTATTACTAGCGTCTCTCTTGTGCAATGCAATATTCCTTTTCATAAGTTGCTTTGCCACGTTTATCTCCACTGTGTGTGTTTCTTGGGTATTTTTACGATCAGCACTAGGACTTATTTGCGGTGTAGATAGGGTACCAAACCTATAGCTCCACTTTTACATAACCTGTGTGCCCTGCGATCGTTCTCTATACCTTTGATATTCACTTCATCACATCAAGTGCATCAGTCTTTGATTTCGTTTGGTAGAGCATCTCTATTCACTTTGGAACGGTAAGATCTCCTTTCTTATTAGTTGTGAGTGAGTTGTGATAGTTTCCACCATACAGATTCTGATTTTGGCACTAACCTACTAATCATGTCTACTAGTTATAATGATGTTGTGTTGCAGAAAAAGAAGGATGAGGAGCTCGTCAATTGGCGTGAATATGAGGCTTTGAAATCCCACTTGACATGTGTGTTTACTAACACGACAGATGCCATTGACAGGAATCTCCAAGATATGAATATGAGATTGGATGAGCATGTTGGGACAGTTGATACTATCCAAACGCAAGTGGCTACGCTCAATGTCAATGTCACTACTTTGCAGCAGTCCATTGAGGGTTTGATAGCCGCCTTGCATAGATGGGAAGATCCTCAACATGATGATGCCTTTGATGATTTCGATGAGGGTAGCGCTGTTGATGCTGCTCCACATGTTGGCAGGGGACGTGCTATTCCCCCTGTCCATGCACCTGCTCATGGTCGTGGGTTTGCCCATCTTGGGCGTGGTCCACGTGTGCCCAACCAAGCTGCTGATGACGGTTTGGGCAAGCCAAAATTCCTGATTCCTAAGTTTGATGGTTCCATTGATCCTGAAGACTACCTCACCTGGAAATTGAAGATTGAGAAACTCTGGCGCTTATTTGACTATCCAGAAGATAAGAAGGTCAAGCTTGCAGCATCTGAATTTGATGGTTATGCTTTGCGTTGGTGGGATGCTCTTGTGCAACATAGGAGGGAGGACAATGAACTTCCTGTGATGGATTGGCGCGAGATGAAGCAAATCATGAAAGCTCGTTTCGTACCAACCAACTACTTGCGATCAGTTTTTGATAAATTGACGCAATTGAAGCAAGGCACCATGACAGTTGATGAGTACTACATGGAGATGGAGATGCTTATGCAGCATGCTCGAGTTCGTGAGTCCATTGAGATGACCATGCAGCGATTCTTAAACAATCTGAAGTTACCAATCAAGAGCATTGTTCGTCATCACAAGTATGAGACCATGAATGAGTTGTTGCATCATGCTAGAGAGGCCGAATCCCAATTGGCAGAAGAGGCGAAGTCACGCGCTCGTTTTCCATCCTCCAGCAGATTTTCGGCCAGACCTACTCCTCCTACAGCCGCGCCACCAGCTACTGCTCCATTTACACCATCGGCCAAACCAGCAAGTACACCTTTGTTTGGTTCTAATGCTCGGAAACCCGCTGTTCCTGCTGCTAGCTCGGGTTCCAACATGTCTACTGCATGTACTCGTGATATAGTGTGCCATACCTGTGGAGGTAGAGGTCACTACAAGAAGGATTGTCCAAACAGCAAGGTTATGTTTGTTAATGAACAAGGTGAAGTAGAAAGTGGAGATGAAGCTTCTGATGATGATATTGATGACGGTGAGGAAGGTGATGATGCATATGCTGAGCGTGCACCCACTATTGTCGTATCTTCACATGTACTTAGTGTGCAACTGGTTGAGGAATCCCAGCGTTGCAACTTGTTCCAAACAAAAGCTCTAGTTGGACCAAACAAAGCTTGCAAGGTAATTATTGATGGAGGTAGCTGCAGAAATCTTGCAAGTAAGGAACTATGTGCCAAACTGAATTTGACATATTTACCTCATCCCAAGCCATACTACATACAATGGTTGAGCAACAATGGTGAGATGAAGGTAAATCATATATGCGATGTGAATTTTCAAATAGGGCCATACAAAGATTCTATTGATTTTGATGTGGTTCCTATGACTGTTTGTCACCTACTATTGGGTGACCTTGGCTCTATGATGCCATGTGCAACACAATGGCCGAGCCAATACATATCACTTGGAATTCAAAGGAAAGAAGATTACTATGCAGCCAATGACACCACAAGAAATTGTGAATGATTCTCGCCAGAAGATAGAGGTGAACTTGAAGGAAGATACTACCACTCAGCGAGACTGTGTAACAGCTGTTCCTGATGTAATTCATCCTAAATTGAGTGATATAACGAAAAGTGAGAGAGTGCCTGGTTTATTGATACTAGCCACCAAGGAGGATATGAGAGGGTTTCGTGAGGATCCTACAGCCATGCCACTTGTGTTCATGTATAAGGGCGAGGTATTGGTTTCTAACGACATGACCCCTATTTCTCTTGGTGTCTCTTTTGTTTTACAGGATTTTGGGGATGTGTTTCCAGAAGACGTACCCGCAGGTTTGCCCCCATTGCATGGTATAGAACATCAAGTGGACCTAATTCCTGGCACCACACTTCCCAACCGTGCACCTTACAGGACTAATCCCGAAGAAACTAAGGAAATTCAGAAGCAAGTATAAGCATTGCTGGATAAAGGGTACATTCGTGTCTCTCTTAGCCCTTGTGATGTTCCTGTTATTTTAGTTCCTAAGAAAGATGATACATGGCGCATGTGTGTTGATTGTAGAGCGATTAATAACATCACTATTCGATATCGTCATCCTATTCCACGCTTAGAGGATATGCTCGATGAATTGAGTGGTGCTGTTGTTTTCTCTAAAATTGACTTGCGTAGTGGTTATCATCAAATTAGGATGAAAGAAGGGGATGAATGGAAAATTGCTTTCAAAACTAAATTCGGTTTGTATGAGTGGTTAGTTATGCCGTTTGGTCTTACTAATGCACCTAGTACTTTCATGCGTCTGATGAATCATGTTTTGAAAGAGTTTATTGGTCGTTTCGTGGTTGTTTACTTTGATGATATACTCATATACAGCCACACCGAATCTGAACATTGCACTCATATTAAACAAGTTTTGCAAGTGTTACGTGATAATAAACTGTATGCTAATCTTGAGAAGTGTACATTTGCAAAAGATAAGGTCATATTCCTAGGATTTGTTGTTTCTAAGCATGGAGTAGAGGTAGATCAATCTAAAATTGAATCAATTCAGAATTGGCCTACTCCGATGAATGTTAGTCAAGTGCGTAGTTTCCACGGTCTCGCTGGTTTCTATAGGCGCTTTGTGAAAGATTTTAGCACCATTGCTGCACCATTAAATGATTTGACAAAAAAGGTGTTCCTTTTGTATGGGGCGCGGCTCAAGACATTGCATTTGATACATTAAAACGTTTGCTTACTTCTGCACCATTACTTGCTTTACATGATTTTTCGAAGCAATTTGAAGTTGAGTGTGATGCTAGTGGTATAGGTATAGGTGGCGTTTTGATGCAAGGGGGTCGGCCTATAGTTTATTTTTCTGAGATATTGACTGGTGCTCGTTTGAATTATTCTATCTATGATAAAGAATTGTATGCACTTGTTAGAGTACTTGAGGCTTGGCAACATTATTTGTGGCCAAAAGAATTCATCATACATTCTGATCATGAAGCATTGAAATACTTGAAAGCTCAATCAAACTTGCATAGAAGATTAGCTAAATGGGTTGAGTTCATTGAGTCTTTTCCTTACATCATTAACTATTAGAAGGGAAAAGAAAACGTTGTTGCTGATGCTCTATCTAGGAAGAACATGCTATTAACCAATCTTGATGTTAAAATTCCTAGATTAGAAGCTATTTGTGCACTTTATGCAACTGACCATGATTTTGCTGGACCATATCATTTGTGTGCTCTTAGAAACGCATGGGATAAGTATCATATACATGATGGATATTTGTTTCGAGCTAACAAACTATGTATTCCAGAATCGTCGTTGCGTTTGTTCTTAGTGTAGGAATCACATGCTGGTGGTTTGATGGGTCACTTTGGGCGTGAGAAGACATTGCTCATGCTTGCTGATCACTTTTATTGGCCCAAGATGAGGCGTGATGTGTATAGATTTGTGAGCCGATGTATTACATGCCACAAGTCGAAATCTGAGCTGAAGCCTCACAGTTTGTATACACCTCTCTCTGCACCGACTATTCCATGGGAAGACATTAGTATGGATTTTGTGCTAGGTCTACCTAAAACTTAGAGAGGTCATGATTCTATATTTGTGGTAGTGGATAGGTTCTCTAAGATGGCTCATTTTATTGCCTGCCACAAAAGCGACGATGTGTCGCATGTTGCTAACCTGTTTTTCAGGGACATCGTGAGATTACATGGAGTACCAAAGACGATTGTTTCTGACCGTGATGTGAAGTTCATGAGCTACTTTTGGAAGACCTTACGGGGCAAGCTAGGAACGAAGTTGCTGTTCAGTACTACATGTCATCCCCAAACAGATGGTCAAACGGAGGTGGTGAATCGAACATTGTCACAGCTACTAAGGACCATGATTAAAAAGTATCTGCGGGAGTGGGAAGAGTGTTTGCCACATGTTTAGTTTGCTTACAACATGGTTGTGCATTCAACTACTCAGCTTTGTCCTTTTGAGGTGGTGTATGGTTTCAAGCCATTGACGCCACTTGATATGTTGCCTCTGCCATTACATGAGAGAGTTGATATGGAGGCATCAAAATGTGCTGATTATGTGAAGAAAATACATGAGAAGACTCGAGAGGCTATTGAGAAGAAAGGCAAGAACATTGCTGCTACAAGGAATCAAGCAAGGAAAGAAGTGTTGTTCGAGCCTGGAGATATGGTTTGGGTGCATCTATGCAAGGATAGGTTCCCACTACTTCGAAAGTCAGAGTTGAAGCCACGTGGTGCTGGTCCTTACAAGGTGTTAGCCAAGATTAATGATAACGCCTAGTCGGTTGATATACCTATTGAGGAGTTTGGTGGAGTTAGCAATAGCTTCAACGTTGCTGATTTGTCACCATATGCTGGAGAAGACCTTGGAGCGTCGAGGTCGACGCCTTTTGAAGGGGGGGAGATGATGAGGACATCCCTACAATTATACCTACCCCAATGACTACTGAAGATGCTACAACTATTGCAAGAAAGGATCAGTCCAATGAGATTAGAATTGGACCTATTACAAGAGCTCGTGCTAAGCTACTGGAACAATAGGTGAATTTACTCCTAAACGAATCTGGTACTTTGATTGATGAGAACTTTATACTGCCTAAGTCTATGCATTTATGTATGATCAGGTTCGTTGGAGAAACAAGCATGGCGCGAGGAGGAGAAGGGCTACAAGAGAAGCCCAACATGATGATCGCCCAAGGATGCGCGAGGGAGGAGCGGGAGGAAGGTGCAAGAGAATATCATCAAGACGAAGTCAAAAAGATCTGCCACGACCGGAGTGTCCGGCCAGATCCACCCGGACTGTCTGGCCTGGTCGAGAGGCAAACTGGCATGGACATTCAGTATGCTAGGTCGGACACTACACGGACGCCACCCGGAAACTTTTTGAACGGAGTGTCCGCCCGCCGACCGAATCTGGTCCGAGTCGGTTTGTATCAGTTTGACTCGTTTGCGTTTAGATTTGGTTTCTGGTCACTCCAGCCGCCCTTATAAGCTATGGGACGACCTCTAGTTAGGGTTTAGACCACGTTAAAATATTTTGGAGTTGTTTCTTTCATAGAACCTCTTGAATTACCTTGTGTTCGAATCTACCAACTATAATTGAGTGTGATCTGTTGTTCCATTGGGAATTAGTAGATTGCATACTACCGTTCGTGTTCACGGCTGCGTGCGCAAGAGCGTGGTGTTGTGAATATCCTACAAGGTTCGAGAGCTGTGCATTGGTATCAGGGATCGAGCGGGAGTGTTCATAGTTACATGCTAGTTATCTATTATCCACCATCATCACCGCCATCCGCTTACTAAGAAGATCGGGCCACCCCATATCATATTACCAAACCGTGCATCCTACAGGACCAACCACGTGGTGCTGATCCCTGGCAATGATAGGTTCCCACAACTTCGGAAGTCAAAACTGAAGCCACGTGGTGCTGGTCCTTACAATGTATTAGCCAAGATTAATGATAATGCCTACTCGATTGATATACCTACCGAGGAGTTTGGTGGAGTTAGCAACAGCTTCAACGTTGTTGATTTATCAACATATGATGGAGAAGACCTTGGAGCACCGAGGTCGACGCCTTTTGAAGGGGGCAGATGGAGAATTGGACCCATTACAAGATCTCGTGCTAAGCTACTTGAACAACAGGTGAATTTGCTCCTAAACGAATCTGGTACTTTAATTGATGAGAACTTTATACTACCTAAGTCTATGCATTTATGTATGATGAGGTTCGTTGGAGAAACAAGCATGGCACGGGGAGGAGAAGGGCTACAAGAGGAGCCTAGCATGATGATCTCGCAAGGATGCGCGAGGGAGGAGCGGGAGGAAGGCGCAAGAGAAGATCATCAAGATGGAGGGCAAAAGCTCTGCACTGACCGGAGTGTCTGGCCGAATCCACCCGGACTGTCCGGCCTGCCCGAGAGAAGATTTGGCGTGGACAATCAGTACCCTAGTTCGGACACTACCCGGACACCTCCCGGAAACTTTAAAGTTTCCGGCCAGACCAGTCTATCCGACGCACTCCACCCGGAGTGTCTGGCCATCGACCTAATCTAGTCCGAGTCGGCTTGTATCATTTTGAGTCGTTTGCGTTTAGTTTCGGTTTCGGGCCTCCCCAGCCACCCTTATAAGCCCTGGAACAACCCATAGTTAGGGTTTAGACCATGTTTAAACTATTTTCGAGTTGTTTCTTTCAAAGAACCTCTAGACTTACCCTATGATCGAATTATACTACTGCAATTGAGTGTGATTTGTTATTCCATTGGGAATTAGTAGATTGCAAACTACCATTCGTGGTCGACGGCTGCGTGCGCAAGAGCGTGGTGTTGTGAATATCCTTGCTAGCACCGAGTTGTGTGAGAAGCTAAATCTCACCCTCCATCCGCACAAGCACCCCTGCCACGTGCAATGGCTAAGTGACCACGGGTCCTCGAAGATCAAGCATACCGTATCGGTCACCTTCGCCATTGGTCCTGACAAAGACATGGTGGAGTGCGATGTGGTTCCTATGATAGTTTTCCACATGCTACTTGGTCGACCATGGCAATTCTACAAGACTGCTCTACATGATGGCCGCACCAATGTGTACACCTTCAAATGGCTCAACAAAACATGTTTTTTGCAACCAATGACTCCTAGCCAAATAATTGCGGACAATGCAAAGGTTTTAGAGAGGGCGCAAACTACAACACCTACTTGTGAGAAGGCAGTGAGCGAGAGAACCACCTCATAGTGACTGAGAGCCACAAGCCAAACTCGAGTGAAAAAACTAAGAGTGTTCTCCTTGCCACCAAAAGGGAGATGAGGGATGTGCGGAACAACCCATCCATCTTGCACCATGTCCTCATTTGCAAGGGACTAGCGCAAGGAACTAATGAATTGACGAATGTTCCTCCATCTTTGATGATTGTTTTGCAGGAATTCAAGGATGTGTTCCCCAAAGAACTTCCACATGGACTACCTCCTCTTCGCGGAATTGAGCATCGCATTAACCTCATTCCTGGTGCACCTCTTCAAAATCATGCCGCTTATCGCATGAACCCGGAGGAGAGAAAGGTGATTGAACGACAAATCAACCAACTCGTCTCCAAAGGTTTGATCCAAGTTAGCACTAGTCCAAGTGCCGTACCCGTGATTCTTGTTCGAAAAATGGATGGTACGTGACGGTTATGCATGGACTACCATCCAATCAATGCTATCACCGTGCGTTATCGACATCCCATACCACGTCTCGATGAAATGCTTGATGAGATGTGTGGATCCACTATTTTTTCGAAAATTGATCTTCGTAGTGGTTACCATCAAATACGCATGGCTGAAGGTGATGAGTGGAAAACCGCCTTCAAGACCAAACTTGGTCTCTATGAATGGTTGGTTATTCCGTTTGGTTTATCTAATGCCCCATCCACCTGAATGCGCCTCATGAATCATATTTTGCATTCTCTCATTGGCAAGAGTGTTGTTGTCTATTTCGATGATATACTTGTTTATAGCAAATCACTTGCGGACCATGTTACACATGTCAAGGAAGTTTTGCAAATCCTTCGACATGAAAAGCTTTATGCTAATCTTCCCAAGTGCACTTTTGCTAAAGACAAGTTGATTTTCGTTGGATTTGTCGTTTCTTTGAAGCACATTGAAGTTGATGTGTCCAAGGTAAAGGACATACGAGATTGGACCATCCCAACAAATGTGAGTGAACTCCGAAATTTTCATGGGTTGGCCGGTTTCTATCATCGCTTTGTGAATGACTTTTAAACCATTGCTTGTCCGCTCAACGAGTTGATGAAAAAGAATGTCACCTTCATGTGGGGCAAAGCTCAACAAAAAGCTTTTGATGAACTTAACAAGAGGCTCACCAAAGTACCTCTCCTTGCATTACAGGATTTCACTAAAACTTTTGAGATAGAGTGTGATGCTAGTGGTATTGGCATTGGAGGAGTCCTTATGCAAAACAGACGTCCTATAGCCTACCATAGCAAGAAACTGGATGGTGCTCGCCTTAATTATCCGATTTATGACAAAGAGCTTTTTGACTTAGTTTGTGTTCTTCATGTTTGGCAACACTACCTATGGCCCAAAGAATTTATCATGCATTCTGACCATGAGTTGTTGAAATATATCAAAGGGCAAGCCAACTTGAGCAAGAAACACGCTAAGTGGGTGGAGTTTATGGAGTCTTTCCCGTACATTGTAAAATATAAGAAGGGCAAAGATAATGTAGTCGCGGACGCTTTTTCTCGCAAGCACACAAACCTTCTTACTAGACTTGAAATCAACGTGTTGGGTCTTGACGAAATAAAAACTGTGAATGCTTCTGACCCGTTCTTTGAACCAATTTTCGCATATTTCTCCATTGACAAAGCAATTGTTGATTTCTATTTGCATAAGGGCTTTCTATTTAAACAAAACAAGCTTTACATTCTGAAGTCATCGCTCCAACTTTTGCTTCTCCAAGAATCTCATGGTGGAGGCCTCATGGGTCACTTTGGTCGTCACAATACATTGGACATGCTCTCCACGCACTACTTTTGGCCCAAGATGAAGCGCGACGTGGAGCGCTACATTCAACGATGCACAACATGTGTTCAAGATAAGTCCCAAGCTAACCCTTATGGTCTTTATATGCCATTGCCTATTCCTCATTCACCTTGGTCCGACATTAGCATGGTTTTTGTGTTAGGATTACCTAGGTCTAAGCATGGTCATGATTCTATATTTATGGCCGTGGATCGCTTTTCCTAAATGGCACACTTCATACCGTGCCATAATATCAAAATGCTTCACATGTTGCAAATCTGTTTTTCATGGAAATCGTCCGTCTTCACAGTGTGCCAAGAAATATCATCTCCGACCATGACATCAAATTCATGAGCCTACTTATGGAAGACCCTCATGGCCAAGGTCAGTGTCAAGATACTCTTTTCATCCACATCGCATCCCCAAACCTATGGCCAAATCGAAGTTGTAAACTGAAGCATCGGGACTCTCCTTCGTGTGTTGATCAAGAAAAACCTCAAGGATTGGGAGGAACGTATTCAACATGCCGAGTTCACCTACAACCATGCCAAGCACTCAACAAACAATATGAGTCCCTCTATGATCGTCTATGGATTCGATCCCCTCATCATGCTCGACATCCAACCATTACCTCTCCATGAGCGCCCCAACATGGACGTTGAGAAGCGGACACAAGCTATGAAGAAGCTTCATGAAGAAACTAGAGCTACTATCCAACAACAAGTTATTTGCCAAGCTTCAACGTTAAACAAGGGCAAGAAGGAGATGCTCTTTGAAGAAGGTGATCTTGTATGGATACACTTGAGAGAGGAATGTTTCCCCAAAGAACATGATTCCAAGCTCAAACCAAGAGGAGATGGTCCCTTCAAGGTCCTCAAAAGAATCAACAACAACACCTACATCATCGACACACCGACCTCCAAGTAACTTGCAAGCAATATATTCAATGTCAAGGACCTTTCACCCTACCATGGAGATGTTCCCGATGATACCCATGAAGAGTCGAGGACGACTCTTTCCTAAGGGGGGAGCTGATGCAGACCGTCCTATGGACGCCCCTACATCTACACCACCAACAAGTCCCCCAAGTGGACCCATGACTCGTGCCCGAGACAAACTCCTACAAGCTAAGGTGAACTCGCTCCTCTCCTCGTGCCAATTTGATACATCCTTGGATGGTGTGCTCATTCATGCAACTACTCTATGCATCATCAAGTACGAAGCTCCAACAAAGCACCAAAGGATGGAGGACAAGGAGCAGGGCGTGAAGGGCAAGCCGCTGGAGCTACTCAGACCGGAGTCTCCGGTCTGTGCACACCGGAGTCTCCGGTCCACCAAAGTCTCTAGCCTGAAGACCCCGGAGACTCCGGCCCACCTCCGGTCTGACCCCTGAATAGAGCTTGAGGACAGCCAGATGGCCAGTCTGGAGATGGACCGGAGACCAACCGGAGTCTCCGGTCCACCACACCGGAGTCTGTGGACCGAGCGTCGCTAGGCATGTATAAGTCATTTGGGCCTTCGGCTCATGTACCCCTTAGTCCGTCCAGAACTTATCTATTATCCCTAAAGTACCCCTGACTTTGTGGTTGGCCTATATAGAGTCCCCCACCTCTATTGTAAACCCTAGGCATGATATTTTGAATGAGTTGAAACCCCTTGTGGATCTATCTAGTTCTTACCTCATGCTCCGTGACCAAGGAGCACCAAATATCACAAACCTCGTTGGAGTTTGCATCGTGCCTCCGTGTTGTACAAGGCCTAGGCATCGGAGTCCCTTTTCCTAGACGTCAAGATCTCACCGAGTCTCCCTACTCACCATGCCGGTTCGAGAGAGAGTCCTCCGCCCGACACCGATCCTAGAGATTGCGCCGGACCGGTCACCGCCGGCATGAGCTATTAGTGTGTATCGTGGTTTTGCGTGAGTGTGTTCATCGTGTTCTTCATGCATGAGTCCATCGTGTTCATCCGCATCTCCTTCCCCCTACACTCCATACTCAATTTGAACGGGATTCCTGAAAGATCGGGCCATCCTAGAGGTTTGCCCTCAACATAATGTGTTTTGTCTACCAAGGACATTGTGATCCCCTCGCTCTGTTCTCCTTGTATGTGTGTTCTAGTTTGCTTTCAAATTCAACTATCAAGACTTGTCACCAACACGGGACGCCATCAATCCCCTGTCGACAAGAGCAAGAGTCCCACTGAAACCGGAAGACTATCACCAAAGCCTCCCACTACTCACTAGAAAACACAAGAATTGCTAACCCAGACAGGAAGTAAAAAAATAACTCCACCAACCTTCAATATGTTAGAGCTTCCGACCCTCCTCAAGAGACTAACTATTCTAGTTGACCCTACCCAAACCAACGGGAAGTCCTCACTAGAATGCTAGGATAACCCTAAACCCTGAAGACAAGACTGCATGAATACCATGAGTCTACCACTTCGCCATCGATTAGAAGCAACGCAAAGATTTCAAGTGAAGATGCTTTTATCGAAGTTAGTTACCATAGCTAGACCAGAGACTAACAAGAGGAGTCCTTAACCGCTAACTTTCCCTAAACTAACTCTTTCAAACTTCATCAGGAAACCACCCACGATAAGGTTCATGCAATAGAACGACACTCAAGGACCTCAACTCAAAACCTAAGGAGATACAACCTTCTTCAGCATCCCCGAGCACTTCAAGACGGAAGATCATCACCACTCCCGAGGAACCTTAGTGAAGCTCTAAGGTGGAAAGGCTATGTCTTTCCACGCAATTTCAGGAAACGATCTACCAAGAAGATACTTCAGGAAGATTTCCAAATCCGATGTATTTCTCCAGGAATCAACTCGAGAGTCGTAAAAACCTCGGAGGATAAACCTCGTCAACATCCGTCAGAAATCTACTCAACGTCTCAAGTACCGAACAAGCTCAAAATCAAGATAACCAGAATACTAGAAGCCGACAAAACTATCCTCCTAAGGGTTCGAAGAAAACAAAGGAGTCAGTATCTAAGAAGTTTCCACGAAGATCGTCCTCGGCCACTTCAGTTGAAGGCCATCCCCGCGCCTGAAGGATGGCAGGATCACTAACCCCTCAGTTCTAACCCATTTAGAGGACTCGCGACTTCAACGGATACAAATAGGCTAAGTACGAATAGAGTAGTATATGAGCCTCGTAAGACCAGTTGGCGGGCGTCCTCTGAAGATTCCAACTCCAGAAGGAAGATGAGTGATAGTTCTCAAAAAACATTCGACGACTCCAAGAAGGAAGGACTAATGTTTCCCCGATCTAACCTAGTTTAATCCTAAGGGGAAAGTCTGCGTCTTTCCCACAAAATAGAATAACAATATGTTAGAAGCAACCGCAAAAGGAAGATCATAATTCCTTAAGAGAAACACCATAAATCCTTATAGAAGGAAGATCATCCATCGCAACCAGGACTGAATGCCTGATCAACTCTCCGCGTCTCCAAGAAGACTAAAATTCCCCTCTACCGACACAGTAACCATGCTCAAGGTAAAAACCCATAAACTAGAATGCTTAAAACAGATATTACTAACCCGACACAAAATCCACTAACCATACTCTCCCGAATCTCGGGACGAGATTCTTTTAAGGGGGAAAGGTCTGTAACATCCCAATTTCAGCAACCCTGATTAGTGGAGCAGATTGCAAAAATTAAGGGGAACAAAAACTTTTTCTTGTTCAGTGATGTAGTGTTTCCTTGTGTTTGTCTGTGCTTATGCATCTGATGGTAAAGCATATGATGTACTCCTTACCTGAACATCAGTTGACAAAAGCTATTTAACAAATCTGTCTTGGCTCATTTTATATAGTCTCAAATATCCTGGCATTTCAAAACCTGAGCCAAGATGCCTTTGTGACTCCAAACTATTTTATTAGCTTCTATTGATCAAACTATGGAGAGATATATAATATAATCTCCTTATGTTATCAAGATAGAACTTTCAACTACTCTTACCTCTAGGTTTTTCCAAAACCTTTTTATGAAGCTTCTAAATTCTACTCTTGGTAGAAATACCAAGGGACTCTCAGCTACATCAAAATACATCCTTTTCAAAATACCCATCCTTACCTCAAGCTATGCTTAGAGGTACCCATGGTAGTAGATTTCTTTGTTTGGAGGACGAATTGCCTTGATCTGCTGCTTGATGATTTGCCTTGTTCTGTTGTTTGACTTGTCTGCTTAGGAGTAGTATGAGCTACTCTAGGGGATCATCATCTAGAATCTAGATAATCCAAGAATATCAATCCTAAACAAGTTTCCAAAAGCTATACCTGATCCCTAGCCACTAGGTGACTATCTAAAACCATTAACCAGATCACTTCTAAAGTTATTCATTCTAGAAGCTTCCAAGTCAATGAAGACCAATATCAAGCATGGATCCTTTATACTCAAGCTACACTTCAACATCATCCATCTGATGATGCTTTGGTACCTTGCAACCAATCAAAAATATCCCCTCTTATACTCAAGTCTGGAAATGCTATCAAGATGCTATCTTGGAGTCTCCCTCCTTTCCAACCCTGGTGCATTTTTGGAAATGCACTTGAACCATCTTATAGACCATCTAAAGGATTACCAAGGGCCACTCTTGCCCTTGGCTATATCATCTTTTAACCCACTTGTTCTTGATGGTTTTGCAGGCAAGAAAATAATAATTCCTCCAAATCTTATCAACTAGCCTACTTTCGAAGACGGTCGCAACTCCATACTATCTTATTTTGACCAACTCTTTGAATGATTGTGTTGTACTCATGAAAATCTAGCAATACCTACTTCAATTGTTCCAAATGGATCCTTATGCTTAAAAAACCCACAAGGTTTTCAAGGCTATTTGATAATATGTTTTGGCACCCTTATTTTATTCAAACTTTGAAATCAATTCTTGGGAGCTCAAGCATGATCAAGCTCAAACTCTTGTACCATGGTGATCTAAATCACTTGGTCTATGCATCCATATATTCCATGCACCAAGGGGAGCTTTGAGCTCCCAGATCCAACAAGGTTTTGATGGAATGAAAATAACATCACCGTAGATCCTCTATCCCTTGTTTTCTACCAAAATCAAGTTGGATTCTCAACACCTAAGGTTTAAAATGCTAGATACACCTTGTGTGCATCATCTACCTTCATTAGAAAGGTTTATCTAATATTATCCATAATTATTATGGACCAAAACTACTTAATCCCTTAAATTGACAAAAACTCCAAAACTTAATCTATAAAAGAAAGTTTGATTTTATCTAAAAGACATTCCCAACTTAAGACATGTTTAATGCCTATAAACCATTCCCTATCCTCACACTTAAAAAATAACCCTAAAAATAAATATTTTTGAAGAGTCTTAATAATTCTTTTTGCCTATTTTCTTAATTGGCAGAAATTGAATAATAAGTGTTTTAAATACTTTTCTGCCTCAATAAATTCTGAGAAAATTATCCAATTCTTGTATTTATGTTTAGGACCCTCTAAAATCATAATACCATCTTGAAAAATTCAAAAACCTACAATGAACTCCATAAAACATTTAGCACTATTTGAATAAATGATATAAACATGATCTAAACTACTCTAATAAATGCCATATAATTATTGATGAAGCACCTCTACAACATACATCTACCGACACGTTTATCTCATCATGCCAAGATTAGAAACTAACACTTCTCCTCGTGATAATCTAAATGACACAATTTGTCTCCTTACAAAAGCATGAAGCAAAATCTCCCCAAACCTCATCAAACTTGCTTCATACTTCTCCATAACAACCTTAACACCCCCTGGTCGAGCTGCACTGTAGCATCAGCCCCCTTCCTTGTCCTATAGCTGTTCGAGCAAGTAAGAGAAAGAGAGAGTCATATCTTGGGAAATAAAGGCCACAACAGCTACAACATACCTCACCTCTCTCTAGTCATGCGTAGGCCCCACACACCTCCAGCATCGCCCTCACAGCCAATCATCGACCACCCCATCCCCTCTGTCCAAACATGGACATTGTCCACCCTAGACCATACTCCTTTGGTTAAAAAGGCCAGAGGCCACCCCACGCCTCTCCCTGCCACTCATTTGCTCCCTCCCCTCCACCTACCCTTTCCCCAAGCTCTAGATCTCACCACCCAGCTCACCATCACCATGGGGAAGAAGGAAAAGTCCTCTCGGTCCCCTTCGGGAGGTAGTGCATATGGTCAGCCCCGACCTCTCTCAACTCCCTATTTGTTCCATGTCCAGCTTCCCTAGACCTAACCTACCTCCCCCTTAGTCTCTTTTGTTCTAGGAAGGCAGAGACCACCACCAACCGATGCATGTCCGACACGGTGTCCTCTAGCGAGCCCGACATCCTCGAGCACCTGCAGCACGGACGGAGCCCTCCTGGTGCTCCCCAAGATCCTAGCTTCCTCCCTGCACCCTCACTGTCAACATGTGTGCATCCTAGGGGCAACTCCGGCTGGTTTCCGAGCGCTCTCACCATCGCAGGCGTCCTCGCGCTAGATTCTTCCCGACACCAAGTCCCACCCATGCTGCCCATCCCTGGACTCGCCGTCGACTGCCGCCTTGCCTCCGCGCCTCCCTCGCAGTCGGAACAGCCTCATGTGAGCTTCCCATCATCCTATGGCACCACCTAGGGTTCCGCAGGGTCGTTTCCGTCATGAGGAAGAAGAAGCTTCCTCGTCGTTGATCTTTCATTACGTGGACGACCCATATCTTTAGGTACCTCTTCGGGGGCTACTCTCGCTGACCGGTGGGGCTGTCCAATCAGGGATTCGAATCCTCTCCGCCATGCTACCGTCGGCAGACTAGGTTGAAGCCGCGTGGTCCAGCCCATTCCCTTTCACATCAAGCCCATGCGCCCCATTGTCTTTTTATTTTTGCAGATTTGGTTAAATCCCTGTTAAAAATAAATCCAAACAAAAATGGAAATCACCATATTATGCCCATATCCAAATTTATACTTGTAACCACATGTTTTGCCTAACCTGCAGAATAAACCACTTGAGTAAAACAATAGTCCTTATTTTCTGAGATTTAATCTACTAACATGTATGTGTTGCAACAAATAAATCACTCAGTGAGCTATATATATCCAAATGGGATGAAACAAAGTTTTCCTGAAAGGATTTTACTATACCTACCTGTTAGAATTTCCCTCATGCCAAGGTGAACCCTAGTTTTACCTTAGTAAAAATAACAAAAACAATTACTTTATGACTTTATAAAATTCCTTTAAGCTAAACTATAACATGTTTTGATTTTTTTCCAACTCTCTGTGATGTGGTACACCAAAATATATCAAAATCCATGATATCAAATTTAATTGAGGCTCTGTTTAATTTATGTGAATTAGTCATCTCTGTCTAGGGTAGTTTCAGTAGAAAAATCACTACATGAGTTTTACCACTCCAAAAAGGGTGAATCCCATTTCTATAGGAAGGTATTAGAAATACCTAACATGTATCCTTGGTTTCATATCTATATCCTCTGTAGGGTTAATCTGGTGAAAAGGAAAAAATATTTACATAACTGAATTTGGGAATTTCCCAAGGGCATTATGGTAAATATTTTGAGATGAATCCAACTCTCAAAAATCTTAAACAGCAAATTCTACCCAAACCTCTAGGGGCAAATTTATATGAGGTCCAGATCTTTTATGGTGATTTAATCACCTAAACTAAAGGTTATTTACTAGAAAAATCATAACTAAATATAGAAAATTGATAAAATCATGAAACCACTTCTGTTGGCCTTGTTATTTCAATATCTATCTGTTGATATCATTTTCGTACACTAATATCATACAAACCATATATTTAATTCAAAACCCCTTCTTTAGGTGGTATTTCACAAATAAATCACAAAAGCAAATCCATAAGGCAATTAAAGTAATTCCAAATGATATGATCTCAATCTATCAAAACCTACTGAAGTGATTAAGGTGTTGTATGTCTATTTCTTGCATGGTATTGATGAATGTATGCCTTGTGTTCATTATGCCCTTTTGTTTGCTTGCATGTCATCTGTAACGATGCTAGATGTGATTATATCAGAGACCAGAAGAAGATGGTTATTATATTTTGTTATTATGGTAATCTAAGAAGAAGTCAAGGGACCTACGTTGCCAGTTTCCTAATCACAGGCAAGCCACCTTCTTGCACATAAGCCTTGTCCTACGGTTTTACTTATGCATGTTTTACCTACTATTTTATGAACACTGTATTTGTTTATTATATGATGATCTATACTTGGTAGTGGCCTGGCTTCTCCAAACCATAATGCCTTTGTACTCTTAAGTACAACCACCTAGGTGACACCTGTTTGACCCTAGTATGGTAGGTGGGGTATAACACCATACCCCTTTGGAGACCCCGTTTTAGCCGAAGCAAAACTAGAGGATGGGAAGACCCCCAAAAAAGTTTTACAAAATGTTTATGGCAAAACCTTGGTGAGATTTGACCTACCAATAGAAGTTTGAGAAAATAAAAAGGTTTTTGTTTTACAAAATGCTGAAAGATGGAGGAAAAAGGTTTACAAAAACGCACCCGCTTCTTTGCAATTTTGCTAGAACAATTAACCTGTGCAACCACATTACTCTGGAATGGGACATGGATGGACTTGAAGTTTGCTACTCTGGTGTAGGAATTCTCACAACTACTTCTAAGGGATCATCTCCCTCTAATTCCGGGGTTCCTTTACAAAAAGGGTCAACTGTTAGACAGCCACCTGGAGGAATTGTGAACTACCCTCGGGAGCAGTCGGGTGATACTATGAGCCTCTCATTGAAAGTTCCCACTCTGGAGGAGTCGGAATGCGCTCTGATTTGTCTTTGGAAAAGGGTCCACGATCGGTGAGGATCAGGTCAGGGTACTCGATTGGTGTGGGTAAAGTGTACAACCTCTGCAGAGTGTAAATATATTCAAATAGCCATGTCCACAATCATGGACGGTTGGGAAGGTTGCTGTAGAGTTGTGCTGGTTTTGATTTCAAAAAGGACATTGGAAAAGCAATGGCTTTGGAAATGTCTTGACCATAGGATGGTCGGAAAGAATACATGTTTTGACCATGGGATGGTCGAAAAGGAAGGAAAGGAGTTTGGTCATGGGATGACCGGAAGGACGAAACAAATGGGTGGCCCAGTCCTAGTGTTTTCCAAAACTCTTCAAAACGTTTTCAAATGGTTTTACAAAAGTTTTCAACAAGGTTATGTAGATGCTATATCTACAAGAGAAACTATTTTAGAAAAGAACCTCTCTTGGAGCCCTCCTATTACCACGGCCATATTGCATATCCTCTTGTTATTATTATTGTCTTAAGGTGGTTTATGAGTACATTCAAAGTACTCATTGGCATTGTCCCTAGCTATTAACTTGGTTAGATTCGAGAAGTTAGATGAAGAAGAAGGTGTTGTTGTCGACTATGCGAGCTAGGACGTTCTCCTGGTCAGTTACCTGTAGGTTAAGGCATGGCTCGGGCTCTATGCTTGATGGAGTTCCACTGATAATGATTGATGTAGCCATAATGGCATGTAAGGTATGACATGTATACACTTAAGTAATGGATGTTTATTTTGATACTTGTCGGTTATGTGCCACTACTAACTGATCATGGGATCATGGTGTATGCATAACAGGGATTCTCGGAGGATTAATCCTGGGTGTAGGGCCACGTAGAGATAAACAAAACTTTTTCCCTAACGCGGAACTCCCAAGATCCAGCTCAGGTTATAGGCCACGAGATTACCGCTAGACGCGCAGATGCGGAAGTTGATGCAGCGCGTCGAAGCAATGCCAAACTGATGACCCACAAGTATAGGGGGTGTATCACAGTGTTTTCGAGGGAAGTGAAACCCAAATTATTGATTCGACGCAAGGGGAGCCAAAGAATATTCATAAGCCTTAACAATTGAGTTGTCAATTCAGCTGCACCTAGAAACAATCTTGCTCACAACAGTTTATCAGTAGCAACCGTTTTGTAGTAGTTATAGTAAAGTAGTAGCAGTAGTAAAGTAAAGATAGAAGTAACAACAATAGTAAACAGTAGGATTCGAGTGTGGTAGGCATAGGGATGGATGGACGGGTGTTGCATGGACAAGAAAATTCACATAGCAATCAGAACATACGGCAATTGCAGATAAATAAGATAAAGCATCCAAGTACTAGATAATCCTAGGCATGTGTTCCATATATAGTCATACGTGCTCGCAATGAGAACTTGCACAACATCTTTTGTCCTGCCAGCCCGTTTGCAGTGGGGCCTCAAGGGAACTACTGGAAATTAAGGTCCTCCTTTTAATAGAGCACCGGTGCAAAGCATTAACAATCCGTGAACACATGTGATCCTCACATCAAAGCCATTACCTCCGGTTATCCCGATTTCTATCACTTCGGGGCCATTGGTTCCGGACAACAACATGTGTATACAACTTGCAGGTAAGACCAAAAACAATACTATCATAATGAATCAATAACATGTTCAGATCTGAAATCATGGCACTCGGGCCCTAGTGACAAGCATTAAGCATAACAAGTCGCATCAAAGTCATAAAGCACTAATAGAAGATTCTAGGAACCATGCCCTAACAATCTGATGCCATTACATGAACAATCTCATCCAATGCCTACCATCCCCATAGCCTACAGCGGGGGATTACTCACTCATAGATGGGGGAAACATGGATGGTCGATGGAGAAGCGATGGTGATGATGATGGCGATGATCTCCTCCAATTTGCCATCCCTGCAGGGTGCCAGAAGGGAGTTTCTGGTGCTGTTTTGTGGAATCTAGTGGTGGCGGCGGAGCGGAACTCCTTCTGGAAAAACGTCGAACCCCCTTGATTTTTTTGGTCAGAAGGCATCTTATAGGCGAAGAGGGAGAACGAGGGGGTGTCTAGGGCGGCCAGACCACCCCCTAGCGCGGCCAGGCCCAGCCCGCGCGGCCAGGTTGTGTGGCTGGGCCCCATCCCCACTCTGTCTCATATTCTGGCTCCGGGATTCTTCTGGTGAAATAGGATTTTTGGCTTTTGTCCTGTCCAATTCCGAGAATATTCATTTTCTGACTTTCCTGGAACCAAAAACGGCAGAAAACATGCAGTTGGCACTGTGGCTCTTGTTAATATGTTAGTCCAAGAAATCATACGAAAAGTACTCCAAAGTGTGGACAAAACACAAGAAAGTAGATAAAACCAAGAATGGGACATCAAAAATTATAGAAACATTTGCAATGTATCAACATCCCCAAGCTTAACTCCTGCTCGTCCTTGAGTAGGTAAGTGATAAAAAGAAAGAATAATTTTCGAGGTGACATGCACCATCATAAGCTTGATCAAAGTATTTGTAAAACATTCAAAGCTGAGATCATAGTACTTCAACATAACATCAAAGACAAAGTTCTAGCAATAGGACAAAGAAACTATGATGCAACATGAAAAGGCACAAACAAAAGATTCATGAATAACAATGCTTTTCAAGACGTTTGTTTGTTTCACATAAAGAAAACATACCATAGTGGCATTCAGGTTGTCCCTCATAGAGTAACAAACATAAATGCATAGGACACCTTCAAAGTTTATAAGAGTGACTAGATACAAATAGTTTAAAACAAGCAATATCAAGGTATGCGTCAATCAACAAGTCTTGGGACAATGCACATAGAACTAAGAATGGCCACTATGCTCTCAAAGTAGGTGCATAAAGATAGAAGGTGGAGACTCAATATATATAAGTGGAAGAAAGGCCTTCATAGAAGGAAGTAGGGATTCAAGTCTCATAAAGAGCATCCAAAAATTATGGTACTTAATAGCTTTCAGCTCTCATTGCCCCTATCATAAGCATCTTGAAGTGATTAAGGTTAAATTGAACAAACTATGGTGTATATGCTTGACGAAGTATAAGTTAGAAATCTCATGTCCCTTGAATACGAGGGCCGCTCCTCATGCTACTCAAGTTTAGTCACCGGTAAGTTCTTGTCATTGTAAGTATATGTGTATCATAGAGAACCGCCAACGCGGTACCCCTTGCCCGATGATACGGAAGAATCCCCATATCAAAATGACAAGGCAAGCAGACAACGAGCATCTCAGCAATATTCTTATTTACCATGGGAATATGGTGGTTTTTTCTCTCTTTCCTCTTTTCATAATCTCTTTTTTTCTTTTTCTCTTTTTTCTCAATGTAGGACTCTTTTTTTATAAGAAGAATGCTTCATAGACATCACATTATGGTTATGCTACAGGTTTCAACCATGTCAGCATGGATTAGACTAGCGGCCCAGGCGTTTCTCTAACACATATACATAACTCCATGGACTTACAAGCTCCCCTTTCATTTCACACCGACGACATCCATATACAAAAGAGCATGATATCAACTAGGTACAAAGTACCCGTGTAATGTTGAAAGTGTTCCCCATAGCAGCAAGGTTCTGCTAATCCCCAACAAATAAGTGCAAGCATATACAACACAGAAGACACAATGGTTCAAGTTTATTAAGGGCAAGAAAGTAAAGTGTGCCATCAAGTTCGTGAGAGCTTTAATTACTAATTTTCTCATAACAAGTTTAATTCGGAAGGTAAACGAAAACAAGAATATACTTGGAATAGCATATGCTAGTAGGTAGGTACGGTGGACTCTTTGGAATAACTTGGTTTAGGGAGTTGGATGCATGAGTGGAACTCATACTTGGTTGTGGAGGCTAGCAAAAGACTGGGAGCGAGAAACTAAGAGAGCGATAATGGCCATAATCATGGAGAGCGACAAAACATCATCGATCAAAGCATAAAGTCATACTACAAATTGAAAACTAAAGGATTATAAAGGCTTATGGTTACTTGGGATAGTCATAACATGGTGTGAGCATGTGCCAAGTCAACCCAAGTAAAGAATCAAAGTAGAATACCACAATACTATGCTTTAATATGCTAAAACAACGCATGATTCATCCAAGGCACATTAAGCAATCTCAATTGTTTATAACAAGTCATGCTACAACAAAGAATACTAAGCATAAAGCCAAAACAATATCAAGCATGGCATGACAAAGCATAGGCCACAGTCAAAAACAAACTGTCTTTACCATTTAAGCATAAACTTTCCTATTCTTTTCCAATCCAAGCCAAACTATTTTGAAAACCAATGCATGAAAGAGGGGGTCCAACCAATTTATTCAGAAACTTAAGAAAACCAAGCAAACTAAAAACCAAAAGGAAAAAAAAAGACGCTCCAAGAACAACACAACTGTGCATGAAACAATAAAAATGAAGCGTTTGGAAGAAACATGGGATTTTTATTGATGAAGAGGTAGATGCCTTGGGCATCCCCAAGGTTTGACGCTTGTACTTCTTGGATATTTCTTGGCGTGACACGCATGGAATCCCCAAGCCTGAGCTTTATTCCATCCTTCATCTTATTACTCATTCCTCCCATACACCTAAAATTTTTCCTTCATACAAAACTTCACACAATCTTTATTAGTAACATAAGTGCACTCAGGATAATAAGTCTTTGGGTTCAGTTCCAACACCAATAAAACTTCCATTAAAACACTAGATACTGTAGCACTTACCTCAAAAAGCTCAATTCCCCAAAAGAACTCAAAAAGGAACCAACAAGAAGCAAATGCAAATAATGGCAGAAATCTGTCAAAACAGACCAGTAGGTAAAGACGAATTTTTTCGAAAACCTTCTGTTGCTCAAATCGAAAAGTGTTGAACTAACGAAAGTTAGATAACAACCTAGGGCAGAAGCAAAAAAATTCAAGCCTCAAAAGGACATACAGAGATTTTACACAAATTTTTACGATGAAGCACAGAAATCTGTTTCGGGACAACAACTTTCCCAACCATTACTTCTCTCTCATTAGAGGTTACTCTTGGCACAAAAAGCAAATGAAAAGGATAAGAAGCGGTTATTACTGAAGTAATAACTTGCAAGACTCATCTAAAACTTTTGGGTTATCTCCCAATAAGTACTTTTCTTTAACGCCTTTAAGTTAGGCATGATAGTTTGAGAGGATGCTCACATAAGAAATATGAATTGAAGTAAAAGAGAGCATCAAGAAGCAAATTCAAAACACATTTAAGTCTAACCCACTTCCTATGCATAGGAATCTTGTATGCAAATAAATTCGCAAAGAACACAGTGACAAGCATAGGAAGATAAAACAAGAGTAACTTCAAAACTTTCAGCACATAGAGAGGTGTGTCAATACCATGAAAACTTCTACAACCATATTTTCCTCTCTCATGATAATTTTCAGTAGCCTCATGAATAAAATCAACAATATAACTATCACATAAAGCATGCTTTTCATGTTCTACAAAAACATAATTTTTATCAAGCTCAAAAATAGTGGGATTAAAAGCTTCAAACCCACTTTTAACAATTCTATAACAAGATGACTGATCATTCAATATAGGACCATCGTCTAGAGATTTATCATAAACAATTTCTATGCAAAACTCTTTAGTACCATGCATCTCGAAGTTAGGCACAAATAAAGGATTATCACATATAACATGAGCATAACATTCATCCTCCTTTGGTAAGCATGGGGGACAATCAAATAATGTAAGGGATAAAGAGTTATTCTCATTAGAAGGTAGGAATGGGTAGCTAATACATTCTTCCTCCTTTTGTTCATGACTCTCCTCCTCTTTTTCATCTAATGAGCTTTCAGGTTCATCAATTTCTTCTTCCATAGGATCCTGCAAGGCATTAGTCTCTTCCATTTGTGGAAAGCATCTATTAATATATTCAAGAATATAGCCATTTTGTTCCTTGTAATTATCAAAGCAAAATCTAAGTATATCATAAACCTCATATTTATAAGGTGAATCATCAATATTTTCAAGCAAACTAGCAAGTTCAAATGCACCCTTCCAAGCAATAAATTCCTCAATTTGTTCCACATCATAGAAGTCATAATTTCCCTTCACATAAGAAGATATAGTAACATCATCATTATACTCACATTGAAAAGGGAGGTGTTTGTACCTCCTGCACCAACAAGATTTATCAAAGAAATAAGTAACATTATAAGTAGAGCACACGTTCATAGCAATGGTATACAATTTATCAATTTGTTCCCATAAGTGTTTCCCTTTTTGTGACAAGCGGTGTTCCTTATAATAATATTTTTATTCTTCCGTGAACCCACCTTGCCAATAAGATTCAGATTCAAAGAAACCAACCATTGACAGAAAGCATGATAAAGCAAGACAATAACAGACCAACAAAAATAACAACTAGAGTAGGAACTAATTTTTTGTATTTTTGATAAAGAAACAAGCAAACAAGGTGGAAATAAACTAAGCTTGAACAATAGTGATTCCAAGTGGACTTGATAAATAAAGCTATGCTCCCCGGCAATGGCGCCAAAAAATAGTCTTGATGACCCACAAGTATAGGGGGTGTATCGCAGTATTTTAGAGGGAAGTGAAACCCAATTTATTGATTCGACACAAGGGGAGCCAAAGAATATTTATAAGTCTTAACAATTGAGTTGTCAATTTAGCTGCACCTGGAAACAATCTTGCTCACAACAGCTTATCAGTAGCAACAATTTTGTAATAGGAATAGTAAAGTAGCAGTAGTAGTAAAGTAAAGACAGTAGTAACAACAACAGCAAAAAGTAGGATTCGAGTGCGGAAGGCATAGGTATGGATGGACGGGCGTTGCATGGACAAGACAATTCACATAGCAATCAGAACATAGGGCAATTGCAGATAAATAAGATAAAGCATCCAAGTACAAGATAATCCTAGGCATGTGTTCCATATATAGTCATATGTGCTCGCAATGAGAACTTGCACAACATCTTTTGTCCTGCCAGCCCGTTTGCAGCAGGGCCTCAAGGGAACTACTGGCAATTAAGGTTATCCTTTTAATAGAGCACCAGGGCAAAGCATTAACACTCCATGAACACATGTGATCGTCACATCAAAGCCATTCCCTCCGGTTATCCTGATTTCTTTCACTTCGGGGCCATTAGTTCCGGACAACAACGTGTGTATACAACTTGCAGGTAAGACCAAAAACAATACTATCATAATGAATCAATAACATGTTCAGATCTGAAATCATGGCACTCGGGCCCTAGTGACAACCATTAAGCATAACAAGTCGCAACAAAGTCATAAAGCACTAATAGAAGATACTAGGCACCATGTCCTAACAATCCGATGCCATTACATGAACAATCTCATCCAATCCCTACCATCCCCATAGCCTACAGCGGGGGGATTACTCACTCATAGATGGGGAAACATGGATGGTCGATGGAGAAGCGATGGTGATGATGATGGCGATGATCTCCTCCAATTCCCCGTCCCGGCAGGGTGCCAGAACGGAGTTTCTGGTGCTGTTTCGTGGAATCTGGTGGTGGTGGCAGAGCAGAACTCCTTCTAGAAAAACGTCGAAACCCCCCTGAGTTTTTAGGTCAGAACTCATCTTATAGGCGAAGACGGAGACCGAGGGGGTGTCTGGGGCGGCCAGACCACCCCCTAGCGCGACCAGGCCCAGCCTGCGCGGCCAGGTCGTGTGGCTGGGCCCTAGCCCCACTCCGTCTCATATTTTGGCTCTGGGAGTCTTCTGGTGAAATAGGATTTTTGGCTTTTGTCCCGTCCAATTCCGAGAATATTCATTTTCTGACTTTCCTGGAACCAAAAACAGCAGAAAACAGGCAGCTGGCACTGTGGCTCTTGTTAATAGGTTAGTCCAAGAAATCATATGAAAAGTACTCCAAAGTGTGGACAAAACACAAGAACATAGATAAAACCAAGCATGGGACATCAAAAATTATAGATACATTTGCAATGTATCAACATCCCCAAGCTTAACTCCTGCTCGTCGTTGAGTAGGTAAGTGATAAAAAGAAAGAATAATTTTCGAGGTGACATGCACCATCATAAGCTTGATCAAAGTATTTGTAAAACATTCAAAGCTGAGATCATAGTACTTCAACATAACATCAAAGACAAAGTTCTAGCAATAGGACAAAGAAACTATGATGCAACATGAAAAGGCACAAACAAAAGATTCATGAATAACAATGCTTTTCAAGACGTTTGTTTGTTTCACATAAAGAAAACATACCATAGTGGCATTCAGGTTGTCCCTCATAGAGTAACAAACATAAATGCATAGGACACCTTCAAAGTTTATAAGAGTGACTAGATACAAATAGTTTAAAACAAGCAATATCAAGGTATGCGTTAATCAACAAGTCTTGGGACAATGCACATAGAACTAAGAATGGCCACTATGCTCTCAAAGTAGGTGCATAAAGATAGAAGGTGGAGACTCAATATATATAAGTGGAAGAAAGGCCTTCATAGAAGGAAGTAGGGATTCAAGTCTCATAAAGAGCATCCAAAAATTATGGTACTTAATAGCTTTCAGCTCTCATTGCCCCTATCATAAGCATCTTGAAGTGATTAATGTTAAAGTGAACAAACTATTGTGTATATGCTTAACGAAGTATAAGTTAGAAATCTCATGTCCCTTGAATACGAGGGTCGCTCCTCATGCTACTCAAGTTTAGTCATCGGTAAGTTCTTGTCATTGTAAGTACATGTGTATCATAGAGAACCGCCAACGGGGTACCCCTTGCCCGATGATACGGAAGAATACCCATATCAAAATGACAAGGCAAGCAGACAACAAGCATCTGAGCAATCTTCTTATTTACCATGGGAATATGGAGCTTTTTTCTGTCTTTCCTCTTTTCATAATCTCTTTTTTTTCTTTTTCTCTTTTTTGTCAATGTAGGACTCTTTTTTTTATAAGAAGAATGCTTCATAGATAGCTCATTATGGTTACGCTGCAGGTTCCCACCATCTCAGCATGGATTAGACCAGCGGCCTAGGTGTTTCTCTAACACATATACATGACTCCATGGACTTACAAGCTCCCCTTTCATTTCACACCGACGACATCCATAGAAAAAAGAGCATGATATCAACTAGGTACAAAGTACCCATGCAATGTTGAAAGCGTTCCCCATGATAACATGTTTCTGCTAATGCCCAACAAATAAGTGCAAGCATATACAACACATACGACATAATGGTTCAAGTTTATTAAGGGCAAGAAAAGTAAAGTGTGCCATCAAGTTCGTGAGAGCTTTAATCACTAGTTTTCTCATAAGAAGTTTAATTCGGAAGGTAAACGAAAACAAGAATATACTCGGAATAGCATATGCTAGTAGGTAGGTATGGTGGACCATTTGGAATAACTTGGTTTAGGGAGTTGGATGCATGAGTGGAACTCATACTTGGTTGTGGAGGCTAGCAAAAGATTGGGAGCGACAAACTAAGAGAGCGATAATGGCCATAATCAAGCAGAGCGACAAAACATCATCGATCAAAGCATAAAGTGATAGTACAAGTTGAAAACTAAAGGATCATAAAGGCTTATGGTGACTTGGGATAGTGATAACATGGTGTGAGCATGCGCCAAGTCAACCCAAATAAAGCATCAAAGGAGAATACCATAATACTATGCTTTAATATGCTAAAACAACGCATGATTCATCCAAGGCACATTAAACAATCTCAATTGTTTATAACAAGTCATGATACAACAAAGAATACTAAGCATAAAGACAAAACAATATCAAACATGGCATGACAAAGCATAGGCCACAGTCAAAAACAAACTCTATTTACCATTTAAGCATGAACTTTCCTACTCTTTTCCAATCCAAACCAAACTATTTTGAAAACCAGTGCATGAAAGAGGGGGTCCAACCAATTTATTCAGCAAACTAAGAAAACCAAGCAAACGAAAAAACAAAACAAAAAAAGAAGACGCTCCAAGAACAACATAACTGTGCATGAAATAATAAAAATAAAGCGTTTGGAAGAAACCTGGGATTTTTATTGATGAAGAGAGGGATGCCTTGGGCATCCCCAAGCTTTGACGCTTGTACTTCTTGGATATTTCTTGGGGTGACATGCGTGGCATCCCCAATCTTGAGCTTTAGTCCATCATTCATCTCATTACTCATTCCTCCCATACACCTGACATTTTTCCTTCATACAAAACTTCACACAATCTTTATTAGCAACATAAGTGCACTCAAGATAATAAGTCTTTGGGTTAAGTTCCAACACCAATAAAACTTCCATTAAAACACTAGCTACTGTAGCACTTCCCTCAAAAAGCTCAATTCCCCAAAAGAACTCAAAAAGGAACCAACAAGAAGCAAATCCAAATAATGGCAGAAATCTGTCAAAACAGACCAGCAGGTAAAGACGATTTTTTTCGAAAACCTTCTGTTGCTCAAATCGAAAAGTGTTGAACTAACGAAAGTTAGATAACAACCTGGGGCAGAAGCACAAATATTCACGCCTCAAAAGGACGTACAGAGATTTTACACGAATTTTTACGGTGAAGCATAGAAATCTGTTTCAGGACAGCAACTTTCCCAACCATTACTTCTCTCTCATTAGAGGTTACTCTTCGCACAAAACGCAAATAAAAAGGATAGGGAGCGGTTATTACTGAAGTAATAACTTCCAAGACTCATCTAAAACTTTTGGGTTATCTCCCAATAAGTACTTTTCTTTAACGCCTTTAAGTTAGGCATGATAGTTTGAGAGGATGCTCACATAAGAAATATGAATTGAAGTAAAAGGGAGCACCAAGAAACAAATTAAAAACACATTTAAGTCTAAACCACTTCCTATGCATAGGAATCTTGTATGCAAATAAATTCATAAAGAACAAAGTGACAAGCATAGGAAGATAAAACAAGAGTAACTTCAAAACTTTCAGCACATAGAGAGGTGTGTCAATACCATGAAAACTTCTACAACCATATTTTCCTCTCTCATAATAATTTTTAGTAGCCTCATGAATAAACTCAACAATATAACTATCACATAAAGCATGCTTTTCATGTTCTACAAAAACATAATTTTTATCAAGCTCAAAAATAGTGGGATTAAAACCTTCAAACCCACTTTTAACAATTCTATAACAAGATGACTGCTCATTCAATATAGAACCATCGTCTAGAGCTTTATCATAAACAATTTCTAGGCAAAACTATTTAGTACCATGCATCTCGAAATTAGGCACAAATAAAGGATTATCACAGATAACATGAGCATAACATTCATCTTCCTTTGGTAAGCATGGGGACAATCAAATAATGTAAGGGATAAAGAGCTACTCTCATTGGAAGGTAGGAATGGGTAGCTAATCCATTCTTCCTCCTTTTGTTCATCACTCTCCTCCTCTTTTTTATCTAATGGGCTTTCAGGTTCATCAATTTCTTCTTCCATAGGATCCTGCAAGGCATTAGTCTCTTCCATTTGTGGAAAGCATCTATGAATATATTCAAGAATATAGCCATTTTATTCCTTGTAATTATCAAAGCAAAATCTAAGTATATCATAAACCTCATATTTATAAGGTGAATCATCAATATTTTCAAGCAAACTAGCAAGTTCAAATGCACCCTTCCAAGCAATAAATTCCTTAATTTGTTCCACATCATAAAAGTCATAATTTCCCTTAACATAAGAAGATATGGTAACATCATCATTATACTCACATTGAAAATGGAGGTGTTTGTACCTCCTGCAGCAACAAGATTTATCAAAGCAATAAGTAACATTATAAGTAGAGCACACGTTTATAGCAATGGTATACAATTTATCAATTTGTTCCCATAAGTGTTTCCCTTTTTGTGACAAGAGGTGTTCCTTATAATAATATTTTTGGTTCTTCCGTGAACCCACCTTGCCAATAAGATTCAGTTTCAAAGAAACCAACCATTGACAAAAAGCATGATAAATCAAGACAATAACAAACCATCGAAAATAACAACTAGAGTAGGAACTAAATTTTTTTGTATTTTTGACAAAGAAACAAGCAAACAAGGTGGAAATAAACTAAGCTTGAAAAATAGTGATTCCAAGTGGACTTGGTAAATAAAGCTATGCTCCCCGGCAACGGCGCCAGAAAATAGTCTTGATGACCCACAAGTATAGGGGGTGTATCGCAGTATTTTCGAGGGAAGTGAAACCAAATTTATTGATTCGACACAAGGGGAGCCAAATAATATTTATAAGCCTTAACAACTGAGTTGTCAAGTCAGCTACACCTGGAAAAAATCTTGCTCACAGTAGTTTATCAGTAGCAACAGTTTTGTAGTGGTAATAGTAAAGTAGCAGCAGTAGTAAAGTAAAAACAGTAGTACCAACAATAGTAAACAGTAGGATTCGAGTGCGGTAGGCATAGGGATGGATGGACGGGCGTTGCATGGACAAGACAATTCACATAGCAATCAGAACATAGGGCAATTGCAGATAAATAAGATAAAGCATCCAAGTACAAGATAATCCTTGGCATGTGTTCCATATATAGTCATACGTGCTCGCAATGAGAACTTGCACAACATCTTTTGTCCTGCCAGCCTGTTTGCAGCGGGGCCTCAAGGGAACTACTGGCAATTAAGGTAATCCTTTTAATAGGGCACCGGAGCAAAGCATTAACACTCCGTGAACACATGTGATCCTCACATCAAAGCCATTCCCTCCGGTTATTCCGATTTCTCTCACTTCGAGGCCATTGGTTCTGGACGACAACGTGTGTATACAACTTGCAGGTATGACCAAAACCAATACTATCATAATGAATCAATAACATGTTCAGATCTGAAATCAGGGCACTCGAGCCCTAGTGACAAGCATTAAGCATAACAAGTCGTAACAAAGTCATAAAGCACTAATAGAAGATACTAGGCACCATGCCCTAACAATCTGATGCCATTACATGAACAACCTCATCCAATCCCTACCATCCCCATAGCCTACAGAGGGGGATTACTCACTCATGGATGGGGGAAATATGGATGGTCGATGGAGAAGCGATCGTGATGATGATGGGGATGATCTCCTCCAATTCCCGTCCGTGCGATGCGTAACGAGTTTACAGTGCTGTTTCATGGAATTTGGTGGTGGCGGCGGAGCGGAACTCCTTCTGGAAAAACTTCGACCCCCCCTGAGTTTTTATGTCAGAAGGCATCTTATAGGCGAAGAGGGAGACCGAGGGGGTGTCAGGGGCGGACCACCTGGCGGCCAGCCCCAGCGTGGCGGTGTGGTGGCTGGGCCCCAGCCCCTCAAATCTCATATTCTGGCTCCGAGAGTCTTCTGGTGAAATAGGATTTTTGGCTTTTGTCCCGTCCAATTCCAAGAATATTCATTTTCTGACTTTCCTGGAACCAAAAACAGCAGAAAACAGGCAGCTGGCACTTTGGCTCTTGTTAATAGGTTAGTCCAAGAAATCATATGAAAAGTACTCCAAAGTGTGGACAAAACACAATAAACACACATATATATATATATATATATATATATATATATGAAGATCCACATAACAAGTCCTTGGCATGGCCTCATTAGTACTTAATGAATTTTCTTGAAAGACAATGATTGGATTAGAATTTTTTTGATATGCTTGATTTTCTGATGTGGGTGTCAATAAGACACTTCGCTATTATGCTAGTTAGGACATGAACTCTCTTACTCAATTATGCTATTAAAACATCCTAGTGTTCCTTGGCAAGATGAGAGTTAACTAGAAGAATTGGATTGATTATTACACTTCTAGTTATTTATAATTATATTAAACTCTACTTTGATTTTCTTGACTTATCGAAGTATTCTTGTCATCTCTCTTACTTTCATAAGCCTTTCAAATAGATGAAGTGATGGACGCATATGACTGCCAACCATAAGTGAATTCTTATTCTCGTTGTTTCAAGTTTAAAAGTTGATTTCCTTATAGTTCTTTTGTTTCTTGTTGCTCGAGGGTGATCAAGGTTTGAGCTTTGGGGAGGTTGATGGCTCCAAAAATAGCCATCTTCCACCGTATTTAAAAATTGTTTTTAGTCAAGCAATTTACAAGAAACTCTCTATCCTCCACTAATGACTAATAATTGCAAAGAGATGAAAACCATTACTTTGATTTGTGTTGTTTAGGAAATCACGCTTTTTAATGCAAAATTTGGAGTCATAATGAAGGTTTCGAGGAAGTCCACACGACCAAGTAATTCTAGAGCCATTGCCAGGCGTCTACTACCGTAATGAGCACTGGTATGGACAAGGCCTGCCGGTACCATCCGCCCGTACCATGTGGCGTGTAACACCCTCTAATCAGTCCTATGCAGATTTTAGCGCTTCCTCCGAACCCGCATAGAAACGATTCAAAGATGCCCGCCAGGCACTTGCGTGCGGGTGGAAAACAAAGTAATACCATTACACAATAGTCCATGATAGAACCCAGAAGAATATATATATACAACAATGACTCAAAGAGTCAAGAATATAGATATACAGTATAAAAATCCAAATCATCTTGAAAACGATGCAACATCTGAGTACAGATAAGATGCAAATAGAGCTAAGAGCCCTGAAGAATAACGAATGGCGTCCATAACCCTGCCCAGGACAATCCGGAATGGTAACCTTGCTATCATCATCGAACTTATACATGTTAAAACAAAAGGGGTGCCGACAAAGGGCAAGGAAAAACATGAGTGGTTAGTACTGACGCCAGTACATGACGAGTCTTATAATTCGGCGGCTCTCGCCTACATATGTATGGTAGAATGAAGCGACAATGAAGCATGTAGTAAACAACCTATAGAAACTCGATACAACTGTCAGCTATTAGAGAGAGATAAGAAAGACCTATTCAGAATCAACCTGATACTAACACCAAACATACCCATCTTAGTTTTTCCCCTTACAGACCAAACGAGGAAGTCCTTCATAGGAAACACACATAGTTGGTAGTTTTATACTTTCATTCCATGGTGGTTATCCAACTTTACTAGTCATATCATATCAAAGTCAAATTATAATATTAATGCTTTAGTTATAGTTGTCTATGATCGAGAAACTGTGCTCCAAGTCGTCCTTAACCGCGGACATGGCTTTTCGAAAAGATTTAACCCTGCAAGGGTGCACCAAAGTTTCCACACGCACTTCTACCCTATTGGCCATATCAATTAACATACACCCATCGGTATGTCGGCAGGGCTTCGGACACGACGTGTTCCCAGGCCCAAAGAAAGTACATGGGGCCACCCAAAAGAGCTACACATATGAGGTATAGCTAATCCTCATACGGACCCTGAGGTTGCATGCACTTATCTCCTATGACAGAGTGCCGCACCTATGCAAAAGTAATAAACGCTCATCGAGCAACAGGTAATAAACATATCATACATGGCATACATCTCATATGTACAGTAGGTAACATTTATAGCCCAAACTAGTTTTGTGGCCCCAGTACAGTACTTTGAAATCAGTTAATAAGCCGACAGGGGTGCCCACACACCCCACATGTGGTTAGCACGCTCGATCTCAGAATGGGTGTCAAGAACTCGGGTCCTAGGTGGACACAAGTGGGCGGGCAAAAACAAAATAACATCTATTACCACCGGTGCCTCCGCATTATACCTATTTCCAGCATTTTAATTGACAAGTTGTAATGAAATCCATGATTGTCTCCACCATTAAGCATGTGCCAACCACCAACAAGGGTGGAACATCAACGACATGAAGCAACACCTAAGTAAGCAACTACGACTTGCAAGGCCAACTGTCTATCGAACAACAAGCCATAGGAGGCATCCAAGGCAATATAGACTACATGGGATATCAATGGTACAAAAACTAAAGCATCACAATATAGGTAGCAATAGATCAATAGGAGGAAGTAAAGACTATAAATGCAAAATATGTAGAAAAGGGAAGAATGCTCTCCTAGAAACATTATCGAAGATACCTATCCGAAGGACTTGTGGACACTCCCATCACCTCAACAGCCTAATCTGTGAAGAATAAAAGCACTAAAAGAAACACCGGATGCACTAATTAATACTACGACAGAAGACCAGGCATGTTTATGGTATGATGCATGACATGGCAAAGATGCGATGCATCTAGGCAATATCAAGCGGAATCGGGATCCCGACATTAATTAGAAGGTTTATGTTATTTAAGTACCCCACAATTTAAATGTTGTATTAACAAGGTAAAACATGTCATCGGTTTGATACACAAATTTAAATGGAGGTAATATTAGACAAGAATAGCCTGCATATAGTCCCCATATTTAATTATTAGGTGAATCGACAAAATACGTCCAAATGACAAAGCATGTATACAATCATGAACCATTTAATATGCAACAAGTATATGTTATATATTACAAAAATAGGGATCTCAGATAGGGGTCACACATCTCTTTTCCGAAGGTATTGGGGTCCGAGGGGGTTTGGGTACGGTCTTCGGATTCCGGGATCAGGGGAAAACTTGGTTCCGAGGGTTCGGTTCGGTCTCGATCAAGATTCGAGGCTTCGGATCCACGTCTGTGAAGAAGATCTAGGCGTTCCCAATCATTCTTCGGGTCCATGCCGGTGAACTTACCCTCTGTGAAGGAGAATTTGGGGTATCGTGGTTCCGTGTAGAAGTTCTTAGCATTCCAGTGTCTCCAGAAGATCTTGTCGAGGGCATCACACGGATATGAGCTGGGCTTGCGGAACACATCACACGTAGCTAGAGGCAAACTTGATCACATGACTTGAATTTGTGTGCACTGGAGATCTTAGGAAGAGGGCATCCTAGAGGGACGCGGCGTGACCTTGGAGCGCGAGGAAGTAAGGGCAGCAAGCTCCGGCATAACGGGGCAGAGCCGTAGTGCATGGGCTCTGTAAGGAGGCGGCAGGGAGGCGGGGGGCGAGGCCGGATATGCAGCAGGGAGGTGGCATGGTGACTAGATTGTAGAGAAGGTGACCATGGTGTCGACGGAGTCTCTATAGAGGGTAGGTCCATCGGCGGACGCACCGTACCTTTTGCCCGGGCAGTCGCCCGGGCTTCGAACGCACGCAACGCTGGTGAACAGCGATTTGTTTAGGAAAAAATCGGACTGACGCACGGTCTTGCCCAGGCTATATTGGTTAAATCTTGGGCAGCTGGGCCATGACTCCATGTCAGTCCGTCATGGGCTACAAAATGGGCCAAAAACGTTAGATCGCTGGAACCTGGAAAGGATGGACTGTTACCACTTATCGATAGCTATTTAGGAAAAATCGTTCGACGCCGCTCTGGTTGCTCCCGGAAACCCCAATTCCCAAATCGACTCCACGAACCCTCCCCAAATCCGACGAGTTGGCGACCTTTGGGGCTCCGCTTGCGAGGATGGCCTCCGACAACGGCGGCGAGCGGCCCAGGAATCAAGGCATGCCCGCTGCGCCGCAGCTTCATGTGACTGGCAGCATTGCCGAAGCAAGCGGCTGCTCGGCCACACAGGTGGCGACGGTGGTCAGAAGCGAGGAGAACTCAGTGAGCAGCTCAAGCCAGGGCCGGCGAGCTGGCTCAACCTCGGCAACCACCGGGAAAAGACAGTTAGGTTCGCATTATTGCAGATTTTCAGTTTGCTTTACTTCCCAAGTTATAATTTTAGTTGCTAAAATTAGATGAATTTCATCCCAGACAATTGAAATGAACTGTAGTACTATATCTGTGAAAGAGCAAATGGCGGTAATGTTAAGGTTAGTAGTGCTTCATTACTTTCTTATTCAATTTGCCTATTGTCTCATATTACTTCCTTACGAGCAAATGGCGGTAACCTTTGGGAATCACATTTTTGTAGGTATGTGAACAATGAAGGTAAGGTTGTGGAACGATTTCTTTCTATAAATCATGTCCATGAGACTACATCGGAGGCACTAAAGGTAGCACTTGTTGGTATTCTAGATTATCACAAGCTATCTATTCATAGAATACGAGGGCAAGGTTATGATGGGGCCTCAAATATGAGAGGTGAATTTAATGGCCTACAAAAGAAGATCTTTGATGAAAATCCTTATGCTTTCTATGTTCATTGTTTTGCCCACCGCTTACAATTGGTAGTTGTCTCCGTTGCTCGTTGTTGCTCATCCATTCATGATTTCATTGAGTACACCACCTTGATTGTGAACACAACAAGCGCATCTTGCAAAAGAAGGGATGTTCTTACGGAAGAACATCATCAAAATATTTTGGATATGCTTGAGAGGGGTGAGATATCTAGTGTAAGAGGTTTGAATCAAGAAACAGGCCTCACTAGGCCCGGGGATACTAGGTGGGGTTCACATTATACAACTTTGCTTCGTTTGGAAGGGATGTGGTTGGCAACATTAAAAGTTCTTCGTGAGGTCAATGATGAGAGCCGTGGACTATCCCAAGCGGCGGGCTTAATTGAGAAGATGGAGGACTTCAAATTTGCTTTCATTTTGAAGCTTATGATAAAGTTGCTAGCCATCACAAATGAGCTTTCACATGTCTTGCAAAGTAAGGACCTAAATATTGTTCATGCAATGGAACTAGTTAATGATGTGAAAGATCGGTTGATGTCCATGAGAAATAGTGGTTGGGAGGTCTTGTTTGATGAGGTCCAACAATTTTGCATTGGCAAGGGTATTCCTGTGCCCCTTATGGATGAACAAATACCGGTTCGGGGTCGTTCGAGGGTTGATGGGATGACATACACTAAGCATCATTTTTACAAAGTTGAGATTTTCTATGTTGCCGTTGATAAGATATGTGTTGAGATGAATCATTGCTTTTGTGAAGCTTCTGTAGAGGTATTAGATTGCTTCTCTTGTCTCAATCCAAAGAATTCTTTCTCAATGTTTGATGTGGACAAACTTGCTTGCTTATCTACAATTTATCATGCGGATTTCTCTAATGGTGACCGGGCAACCATAAGAGGACAACTTGAGACTTATATTCATAACGTGAGAATCCATGCCGCCTTCTCTACTTGCAAAGATCTAGAAAGTTTGGCTACAAAGATGGTTGAAACGGAGAAGCATTTGGTTTTCATTGGTCTACAAACTTATTGAGATGGCTTTGATTTTGCCGGTGTCAACGGCATCTGTTGAGAGGGCTTTCTCGGCAATGAAAATTATCAAGTCAAAGTTACGGAATAAGATGAAGAATGGTTGGTTCAATGACTTGATGATATGCTATACCGAGAGGGAGATATTTAGAGAAATTGATAGTGATGCTATTGCTAAACGATTCCAAGCCATGAAGACGAGGAAAGGACATTTGCCAAGGCCTAGGCCTAGTTTGGACATGTGAGCTTATGTGGTCGTTGGAGCTTTTGTAGGGTCTAGTACCGATGGTTGGAGCTTCAGGAGCGTCTTCTACTGATGAAATGAAACATTTGAGATTTTGTGGTCCTTGTGGTATCATGAACAAGTGCATGTGCTATTCTATTTTTATGTACCATGCAGCCATGTTCATCTGATGTATGTAAAACTCCGTATGTGATATTTATATTTGCTGATCGTATGCCAAAAAAATGAGTCAAACTTAAGCTTGCCCAGGCTTTGAATTTTTTCTGGGTCTGCCTCTGGGTAGGTCACAGATGCAAGATGTAGAGCTTGGGATGAGGACGAGCGTGATGGGTTGAGGACGACCTAGAGCACCGTGGCGGCGCTATGAGGAGCGAGGCTGGCAGCTCTCAAGGTCGGATGTGGAGAGGAGGCGCGGGCTCTCCATGGAGCTTAGCGCGGAAGAGGCGACCGACGGTGGAGGGGAAGCAAAGGCGAGGTCGTCTGGGCGGCGGCACCAGGGCTCCAGGCGGTTGAGGCGCACGATGCTTGCTAGCGAGACAATAGCCAGCGTGTGACCTGGCGGCAGTGATGGGCTCCGAGGAGGCAAGGCCACGGAATACGGGGGGTCGCGTGGTGGCGCCGCGTCAGGTGGAGGCTACAACAAGGTGGTCGGTCGAAGGAGGGAATCACGGGACGGGGGCCTGCAAGCGGTGGCGCACATGAGCGGTGGGGAAGGAGATGGGATTGCAGGGTAGGAGAGAGGGTTAGGTGCGGCGGTAGGTGGCAACGCGGTTAGTGGGGTGCTGGTCGCATCGGTGGGGTCGGGGAGCGTGTCGTGCGGGTGTGGGATCTGCAGTGGTCGGCGATCGCACGAAGATGGATCGCGGTGGGGCGTGCATTGTAGTGTTAGGTGGGGGTTGCATGCGTGGCTTGCTTGTGTGTTTGGGTGGAGTGTGTGCTGCATGTCCCGTGCATGCTGGGTGGCCAGGGGGAGTGGGTCACTGGGTGGTGAGCATCGTGTGTCGCGTTGCTTGCTTGCTTCTCTGCGCTCGGGGTGGGTCCGCTGCACGCTGAGCTGGGGTGGTTGTGGTAGCGGTAGGTTAGGTTGTGTCTAGTGATAAGGTAGGTGGTTTATGCTTAGAGTTTAGTCTTAGGGTTAGGGTTTGACTGGATAGATGGGTTTAGAATTTGGGTTTTTCTGGTAAAGGGTTTGGGTTGGGCCTACCGGGGTTATAGGTAGCCTGGCCTATGGGCTGGGCTGCCTTCCCAGGACAAACATATTATTTATTTAGTTTTTTTAATTATTCTTTTGTAAATAGTTTTAGATAAATAAAAGATACGGGCAGACCGAGTGTTTTGATTTGAATATACAGAAAAAAGATAGTCTTTCGAAAAATAGATTTTGGCAAACATATGCATGATGGTGATGATACTCAAATGCAATGTGGCACGATGACATGAGCATGCTATAATGATGATGTACAAAATAAAAACAACAAGTGATTTTCTAGTAGTGGTTTTACCAGGGTGCTACATGGTGGCGGTTTCGTCTCGTGAAACCCAACAACATTCGTGAAGACGCCTATATATTTTTGAGGCCTCAGCCGCCGTGCAGTAGGCCGCCATTCTCAGATTGCAACACAACACCACCAAAGGAGATCCACACCATAGTTCATTCCTTCCATCTTCCATTGCGGTGACCCAGCATAGCACTACATGTTGTAATATACTATAGTCATTGACATAACACTCACGGAACATCATCTGCAAATATTACATCCCTCAGAGTGGTACAACAGAAACATTGCGGGTCCAAATTACAGACATTCACATACTATTATGATAACAAAAGATCAAGATCTTTGAACGGTTCAAACTTACAAACCAAATAACTTACTTAATAAGTTCAGCAGAAGAAGGAAAGACACAACAATAAGAAAGACTTGAGCTGAACAGCTTATTCTATAGGGTTCGTGCTTCTCGACTCAACCTAGATAACTAAGTTCCGACCTGACAACTACTCTGACTCGTTTTCTTCAGCTCCATAGTGTATCCCGTAGTCGACACCTTCGACTCCATCAGATAGGTGTGGCTCGTCGTAGTATATGTCATTTTGGACTTTTGTAGGACACACCTGGTTATCCTTCAGCTCCTCGAAGTCTAGCAAAGGGTTCAAAGGAAAGGGTGAGTAACAGCATTACCCAGCAAGTTCATTATATGCACGGTGGGAAGTTTGATGCTCTAACAACCACCTCAGATAATAAGTCATTGGCACTATGCAATTTTTATAGAACATTCTTCAAAGATTGATTTTATTATCAAAAACTATGCCCATCAGCCTTCACAGGTTGACCAAAACTTCATGGATCTCCTTTCCTGCTACGTTCGTAGCTCCTTCCCAGAACAGGGAGTAACATGTTATAGTTCTTACACTCTACAGAGGTTTGTTGCTTTACCCATAAGAGACCAAATCCTTATTGCACAACCGGGCGTAGTTTGATGTCCACAATTCCTTGATGTGGGGCCTAGTAGATGATCCAAGCCAGTCACTGCCCTTCTCCGCCACCCCGCATGAACACACGACCCTCCAGGACATGTAGGACTAGCTATAACTCTGGTAGGCACCTGAAGACTCTATGAGACAATTATACTGAAGGAGATATGCCCTACAGGCAAATAATAAATAGGTTTTTATTGTCATATCTCAATTAGTTTATAATAGTTTCATATTGTGCTATAACTGTGCCAAGTAGAAACATTGGTACAAGTGTGGTATGAAACAACAAAGTCCCTAGTAGCCTCTATTCATACTAGTTCGTTGGTCACGAAGATGATCTAGGTTTCAAGATCATGGGCATGTATGCCGACTGACAACGGGATCATATCATTAGAGAGTGATGTGATTGGACATTCCTCGAAGGATTGCAACACGATCAAGTCATATAGTTCATTGTTGCAACAACTATACCTAGACTCCTTCTCCTTAGACCGTGAGCTCATATTACTCATTGTTTCCCTAGGCTGCTTAGACTGCCTCAACCGTCATCTGGTAATACGGTGGCCATAAAGGTGTACGTTGGTTATTCCGAAGGAATAGTAGATGACATGTTTACTGCAAGACCGGGATTTGTTCACCCACATGACTAGTGAAGATACATACGGCCGGCTTGGTGAGATTACATCCATAAATGTTGCAACATGTGACTAGGTCACGGGGATGTAATATCACGGTAACAAGAAAATAGAACTTGTTGTGAACGAGATTGAACAAGGTATGGGATACCAATGATCGGATCTCAGACAAGTTGTATCGAGAAACAAAAGGAAGAGGATGCTACATTTAGACGGTTCAAACGACATTATCATCAGGAATGCATAGGGGTCACATGGACATCCCTGGTCCCTCTATTGATCATTGATACAGATCATGTCTAGAACATTCGCGAGCCATGAGAGGATACACTTAAGGGTACGATGAGACCGATCATTTGTAAGACGGAATCACAATAGAGAAAGAGAGAAAGCCGGAATTGTTCCGTGGAGAGATCCGAAGTTGCTCAGAGAAAGAATAAAGGAAAACACCGGAAAAATGTTTTCAGATAAATGGGAATTTAAATATATATTTATTATATGTTAATTATGAATTAATATATTCTCAATAATATTTGGATTAAGATTTATAAAAGCAACTTTTATATTAGGACAAATCCCAGGGGAAAAAGGCCTAGAAATAAAACTGCAGAAAATGAAAAGGGAAAAAGAAAAAGAAAAACCCTTGCCACAGCTGGGCCCAGCTCGACCCCGACCCAAGGAGCTCGCGGGGGAGCTGGGCATGAATCACCGACCCACCGGGCCACGTCGGCCAACCCACCGGGCACTAATAGCAGGCCAGGGAAGGTGCGGCGCACCCACTATTGCCACTTTGCCACCGCCGCTTTGGCTACGCAGCTGGCCACCCGAGCGAGGTGATGCACGAGCTGGGCAACCAGGGGCGAGCCGGCCCATCCAGCACCGGCAGCTTCTGTGCTGCTTGTTGTTTCCTTTTTTATTTTAATCAGTTATTTTCTGTTTTGTCTATTGGGCTGAGAAGATTCGGCCCAATCGTCTAGGACAAAAATTCCATATATTTTCTTTTGACTATTAGTCCCACATGGCTAACCCAATGGGGAGGGCACACCCACTCCGCCTATATAAAAGGGTGCCCATGGGTGGATTAGATATAGAATTGGAGAAGTCCTTTGGTTAACTTTCTCCTCCTCCCTCTCTCTATACCTCATGACCATGGCCCCAAGTCTGGGCTGTGCGATCAAGGCACACCTGCAGTATGCCATTGCGCTGCAGGGATTCCTAGCCAGATATCAACTTCTGCACTCCCGGCGGGATCGGGGAGCCAGAGGTCTCATCGTGTACCGGATGTGTACAAAGACACGATGCGTAACACTTGGGATGCTTAAATGTCGTGAGCAGGAGCTGTTGCACGATGAAGATGACGAATGAGGAAGGGTGACCTGTGAGGAGCTTCGCGACCTTGAGGTCGGCTACGAGTACAACTACATCAACCATGTTCCCCGCAGAACGTTAACCGCGTACTGTCTACAAGGGTATGTATTCTATACGCTCCGGCCGTTACCGCATTACTACATAGATAGATCCTAGGCAAGTTTTGGGGTTTCAACGTAGGAAAATTTTGTTTTCCGCAACCGATCCCCAACAGTGGTATCAGAGCCTATCTATGCCTAGGAATGTTGTACGGCCAGTACGCACAAGTATTGTGCGGACATTGATCCCTTAGTTGTTACCCTCTAACATGTACTTGTTTATATCGCAGTATTGTTTGATGAAGCGGCCGGGACCGACCTTACGCGTATTCGTACGCGAGACTGGTTCCACGCTCAACATACGACTTGTACCGTATAAGTGGCTAGCGGGTGTCTGTCTCTCATTCGATAGTTGATATATCATTTACAACGGAGGGCCCCGAAAGGGCTGTAATAGAGACAACTATTGGATCCATGTTGTGGTTGGAAAGTTCGTAGTTTAGAAATGATTCTAGTGCAAAAGCCCTAACAACCACGTAAAACTTGCAATAGATAAAGTAGAGGCGTCTAACTTTATTTTGCAGGGGGCATGTGATTATGATATGGCATTGGTCGTTATGAAGGTAAAGTAGTTTACTTTTCTGTTACTAAGTAGTATAGTAATAGTCATTGTTCTGATGGACGATCTGGTGGAGGCATCGTGGACTTGGCGTCAAACCAAGGGCACGATGGAGATCATGCCGGAGCGCTCGATGCAGATCAAGGCGCAAGAAAGACCATATCATTTCACATTATACATATGATGTTGATACCAGTTTTTTCATCTTATTGTGTGCTAGTATTTAGATATTCAATGGTAGCAAATAAGATAATCCCTATTTAATTCCAATGTTCCGTGTTCCCCTTGTGTGTTTACCACCAAGAACGTTCTTCGGTATGAGGCGGTCCAGGGCTACAGGCCTGGGTGTCAAACATATCTATGTTCGCATACAGTGGGTCTAAGCCATGTTGCACAACAAATACACACAAGTTAGATTTGGCGAGCCTAGCACGCCACAGAAGCATGGCCTCGGAACACAAGAGATCGAAAGACCGAGCATGAGTCACATGGATGATGTGATTGGAATTGTTGAATGTCTACCTTTGATAATGCACTGATGGCGGTGTAACACGGGGGAGGTGCAGAGGATAGGGATCATGCGATCACTAAAATTGTCCAGGGGATGACCGTTTTAGTGGAGACCAATTATAAATTGATCTCTTATTATAAACTTAGTCTAGATGTCTGTTTGCAAATATCTTAGTAGACCTTGGCCTATCCCATTGAGGTCCTTTGCGACCATGGGAATATATTGCGTGATTTGGTACTTAGCAAAAGGATCCAACTTCATAGATTAATACCCACACCTGAGGGATATCCTCGTAAATGGTGATCTTCTCTTCTTGATACAATAACCATTAGGAGATAATTTGATGACTCCGGATTGTTTGCAAAAACACTTGGTGATCTTGCATTAGAGTTGAGAACTCTTAGAAGGGCTTGATTACAAATGGAGGTCATGGATGAAAAGGTATATATAAGATATATAAATGATAAATGTCGTTCTTGCAGAACTCATTGCAGTTTGCAAAGTATATGATACTTGTCCCGTTTTGTGAAAACAGGAGGATCTGCTTGAGAATTGCTGGATTTGAGGCAATGTGACTTGATGATGGCAAGCAAAACAGTTGATGGCCGACATCACCACTTTCCTCAAAGTTTATCATTTGGATTAGTGGACTTGAATATAAATTTGTAATCCATGTTTGTGTGTCTTGCTTATGGCGAGACGATTATTCATATCAACAAGTTACAAACCAGTTTGTACTATTCCTATGAACAATACCTTATGGTCACATTACAGTTACAAATAAGTTATTCTGATCACTATGTTAATGATAATAGTTTAAACATTTATAAAGGATTAGAATGCTAAAAGATATCCAAAGCTTAATAATGAAAAAACACTACAGTTTGAGTCATTTTGGTTATTGCATGTTCTTTATGAAAGACCGGGGTCCTAGATGCTTAATCTAGAGACTTTGCAAAACCACGCCTCTTGGGCAGAATGACTAAAACTCCGCATTCTGGTAACATGGTGATATGCGAAGAAATGTTGAATCTTATACGTAGCATTGTATCATATTTTCAACAAGTAGTGGAAATCATTTATTGTGGACTTAAGTGAATAAGTGTATTACTTAATGAAACATTCAGTTTGAAATGATTTGAAATGTTCAAATGAGTTCATAACTAAATGGGATATTGAATTAACTGAATTAACAAGTCTCTTCGATTTGATCGACATGACTAAGGTATTCAAGTTAAGTTTAGCATAAAAGGAACTTGTGAAAGATGTGTCACAAATTATGATAATTGGACGAATTCAAACTATGTTGAAATGTCTAAACATCATAATCATTGGTTATTAGATACATATGGTACAATATTATCTCTTATCGGGGTTATAGTTATCGTTTAGAGTTAGAGATCAAAATAAGCAAACACTCATTTGAAATACAAAGGAACATCTAAAGATTCGTGCAAACAACACCATAAGTGTTATGGCACGGTCGAGTTTCTAGAGATTTTGACAAGTCGAAATCATGGCGAATAAACAAGACTTTGTAGAGCATTCTTATGAAGCTATGAATGCATCATCCACAAGGGGCAAACCTGCTGCTGTCCTAAGTTGATGTGTCTTGATGAAGATACAGGTGGAAGAAAGTAAAAGATCAAAACAAGGTATTTGACCTCACCTCCGAATTGTTGAGTGGCGCAGTGGAATTTGTTTTGTAAAACCAAACTCTACAAATAGAGTAGAAACTATTGATAATGATAATAAAGTTTCAAGTAAATACTTTTACTTAAAGGAAGTAGGATTCAACTATATATTCTACAAGTTTGTGGAATTATATTATTGATTCACTTGTCATGTTTTGAACAAGACATACCTATGAATTACAGAGAAGCGTGAGGGACCTGAGTGCGACAAATGAATGGTCATTGTAATCTCGTTAGTGGAATTCTCGATTTGATTATGATCAAGGAATTTTGGAATGTCCAAGATTATCGAGAGGACCTGGATTTGAGTGCGAGCAAATCAGCTTGGCAAATTCATAATATGTAGCCGACATATTTTGAGTGGGAGCTAAGTGAAATCCCTCGAACTCAAACATGAACATCATATTTGAGTGGGAGCGTGAAATCATTCTGGATCTGTGGACGACATATGTGAATGATGTGATTGGTGCTTAAGTTAGATAAATAAGGATGAAGTTGAAGTTATTAAACAATAAGATCTATCGTTGACATAACACTCACGGAACACCATCCGCAAATATTACATCCCTCGGAGTGGTACAACAGAAACATTGTGGGTCCAGATTACAGACATTCACATACTATTATGATAACAAAAGATCAAGATCTTTGAACGGTTCAAACTTACAAACCAAATAACTTACTTAATAAGTTCAGCAGAAGAAGGAAGACACAATAATAAGAAAGACTTGAGATGAACAACTTATTCTATAGGGTTCGTGCTTCTTGGCTCAACCTAAATAACTAAGTTCCAACCTGACAACTACTCTAACTCGTGTTCTCCAGCTCCGTAGTGTATCCCGTAGTCCACACCTTCGACTCCACCAGATAGGTCCGGCTCGTCGTAGTAGATGTCATTTTGGACTTTTGTAGGACACACCTGGTTATCCTTCAGCTCCTCGAAGTCTAGCAAAGGGTTCAAAGGAAAGGGTGAGTAACAGCATTACCCAGCAAGTTCATTATATGCACGGTGGGAAGTTTGATGCTCTAACAACCACCTCAGATAATAAGTCGTTGGCACTATGCAATTTTCGTAGAACTTTCTTCAAAGATTGATTTTATTATCAAAAACTATGCCCATCAGCCTTCACAGGTTGACCAAAACTTCATGGAGCTCCTTTCCTGCTATGTTCATAGCTCCTTCCCAGAACAGGGAGTAACATATTATAGTTCATACACTCTGCAGGGGTCCGTTGCTTTACCCATAAGAGACCAAATCCTTGTTGCAGAACCGGGCGTAGTTTGATATCCACAATTCCTTGATGTGGGGCCTAGAAGATGATCCAAGCCAGTCACTGCCATTCTCCACGACCCCGCATGAACACACGACCCTCCAGGACATGTAGGACTAGCTATAACTCTAGTAGGCACCTGAAGACTCTATGAGATGATTATACTGAAGGAGATATGCCCTACAGGCAAATAATAAATAGGTTTTTATTGTCATATCTCAATTAGTTTATAATAGTTTCATATTGTGCTATGACTATGCCAAGTAGAAACATTGGTGCAGGTGTGGTATGAAACAACAAACTCCCTAGTAGCCTCTATTCATACTAGTTCGTTGGTCACGAAGATGATCTAGGTTTCAAGATCATGGGCATTTATGCCGACTGACAACGGGATCATATCATTAGAGAATGATGTGATTGGACATTCCTCGAAGGATTGCAACACGATCGAGTCATATAGTTCATTGTTGCAATAGCTATACCTAGACTCCTTCTCCTTAGACCATGAGCTCATATTACTCACTGTTTCCCTAGGCTGCTTAGACTGCATCAACCGTCATCTGGTAATACGGTGGCCATAAAGGTGTACGTTGGGTATTCCGAAGGAACAGTAGATGACATGTGACTGCAAGACCGGGATTTGTTCACCCACATGACTGGTAAATATACATACGGCCGGCTTGGCGAGATTACATCCATAAGTGTTGCAACATGTGACTAGGTCACGGGGATGTAATATCACGGTAACAAGAAAATAGAACTTGTTGTGAACGAGATTGAACAAGGTATGGGATACCAATGATCGGATCTCGGACAAGTTGTATCGAGAAACAAAAGGAAGAGGATGCTACATTTAGACGGTTCAAACGACATTGTCATCAGGAATGCATAGGGGTCACATGGACATCCCTGGTCCCTCTGTTGATCATTGATACAGATCATGTCTAGCACATTCCCGAGCCATGAGAGGATACACTTAAGGGTATGATGAGACCGATCATTTGTAAGACGGAATCACAATAGAGAAAGAGAGAAAGCCGGAATTGTTCCGCGGAGAGATCCGAAGTTGCTCAGAGAAAGAATAAAGGAAAACACCGGAAAAATGTTTTCAGATAAATGGGAATTTAAATATATATTTATTATATGTTAATTATGAATTAATATATTCTCAATAATATTTGGATTAAGATTTATAAAATAAACTTTTATATTAGGCCAAATCCTAGAGGGAAAAGGCCTAGAAATAAAACTACAGAAAATGAAAAGGGAAAAATAAAAAGAAAAACCCTTGCCACAGCTGGGCCCAGCTCGACCCCGACCCAAGGAGCTCGCAGGGTAGCTAGCCTAGGGGCTGAGGTCACTTGGGCCACGCCGGTCAGCAGCCCACTCGGGAAGAGGCGCGGCCACCCGGCGCCTGGTGCCACCGCCTTTGGTGGCCAGTGGGCCCCATGGGGGAAGGTGGCTAGCCCACCCGGCCAGCTCCGGTCATAGCGAGGTGACGCGTGAGCTAGGCCGCTAGGGGCGAGTCGGCCCATCCGGCACCGACAGCTGCTGTGCTGCTTGCTGTTTCCTTTTTTTTAATCAGTTATTTTCTGTTTTGTCTATTAGGCTGAGTAGATTTGGCCCAATCGGGCAGGAAGAAAATTCCTGTTATTTTCTTTTGACTATTAGTCCCACATGGCTAACCCAATGGGGAGGGCACACCCCATCCGCCTATATAAAAGGGTGCCCATGGGTGGGATGAGATACAGAATTGGAGAAGTCCTTTGGTTGACTTTCTCCTCCTCCCTCTCTCTATACCTCGTGACCATGGCCCCAAGTCTGGGCTGTGCGATCGAGGCACACCTACAGTATGGCGTTGCGCTGCAGGGATTCCTAGCTGGATATCAACTTCCACACTCCAGGCGGGATCGGGGAGCCGGAGCTCTCATCATGCACCGGATGTGTACGAAGACACGAGGCGCAACACTTGGGGCCCTTAAATGTGGTGAGCAGGAGTTGTTGCACGATGAAGATGACGAAGGAGCAAGGGGTGACCTGCGAGGAGCTTCGCGACCTTGAGGTCGGCTACGAGTACGACTACATCAACCACGTTCCCTGCAGAACGTTAACCGCGTACGGTCTACAAGGGTATGTATTCTATACGCTCTGGCCGTTACCACATTACTAAATAGATAGATCCTAGGCAAGTATTGGGGTTTCAACACAGGGAAATTTTTGTTTTCTACACCGATCCCCAACATATACCCTGGCTAGATCTCTTAAAGAACCGGCTATACCACTGACAGCCTCTCAAGATAATCTAGACACCAAAATCACGGGAAACTAACGGGTTCCACCCATGTGCTAGGTTCTCAACGAGAAATCCTCAGTCTCATGATGAGGTCGTCCGTCCATGTGAAAGGAAGAAGATCTAGTAGACTTCTCCATCCCATTCCAAATCTTATGGTTAACGCGTATTATACGGCGCTGGAATCACTGATGTCATGGGTTACTAAGCCCTAATTGTTTGGCAACTAGAATCCTAGATTCCATTGTCATTCTTAGTATTTATCATCACTTAGGATGATAATAGCATTTCATTTGTTTGGGAAAATACTTCTTTTCTGTCTGTTTATGGAAATACTTTCATTTGTTTGGGAAAATCCTAGATTCCACACAATTTTCAAATACTTTCATAAAGACTCTTCAAAGGACATGAGCCAGTGATGAACTTACCTTGTGACTACAAGGTAGTGAAGTCGGATGCTTCCACTTCACCTTGAGCTCTTGTTTCTACAAAATACCATTATTGCCCAGTAAGGACAATATTTAAAGAAGCAATATGCAATGCATAGTAATGTTATGCAATGATTAATTATGTTTCTTATTTGCATGTTTTACCCACCTTATAACGGTTTCATATTTCTTTTAGTTAATAAAAGAATGTAATGATCAAAGACTCTTAACTTCACATAATTCTTATACCTAATATTTTTGTGATAACTAGTAACCTTCTAAGAGTTTAAAAATGAGTTTATTTAATTTTTAACACTTTCTAGTATTTTCTTAAAATTCCAATAAATAATAAAGGTTTTATTTTTAACAAACTTGACTTACCTTCCAAAAATACAAATAAATATTTTTCTACAATAGTGTATCCATTTAGGATCTTAAAAGTAATTTATTTTCCATTTTAATTATTTAATTTATTTTTATAAAATTCCAAAAGGAATAAATATAATAATAATAAACCTAGATTTAATTACTTAAAATTACTATCTATTATTTTTATTGGGTAGAGGATACTTTTGGGAGTTCATAAATATATTATTTATATTTTTAGGATTTTTATTTATTTTTCTAGAGCTAATTTTGTTTTAGGGGCAAATTTGTAAATATCTATTTTTAAACAAGCCCTTGTGTCAAATCTCGGGCCTGGCCCACTGGGCTGGACCGTCCCACCTGGGCTGGTCAACTTCCCCTTGGTAGTACTAGGCTTCCTACCGGCCCAGTACCCCCACGCGTTCTCTCCTCTCTCCCCTATTTCTCTCGCTCGACACCTCTCTTGCCCGCTCGATGCCACCGCCGCTGCTGCACGCAATTCCAGCCGTCTCCGGTTGCAATGGCTGCCGCTACTGTGCAGGACGACATAGTCGATGCCGGTGCACACCGCTGTCCAGGTCGATTCGATGTTGGCGCCCTCTGTTGGCCGCGCTGACCCCTGCCATGACTAGGGTTAGGGTTTGGCTGCTCTGGCGCTCCTTCAACAACTCTCTGGTGTTGTTTGTCTTCCTCTCCTCCTGCCGTCTCTGACGCGCTGCTGGTGCAGGTTGTAGCGCCCCCTTCGAGGTGCTCCCCGTGCCGTCTATCCTCTGTCGCCGGCCTCCTCTCTCCTTCCTCTTCAATCTTCTTGCGAGGACCTTTAGTAAGTTCCTTCCTACCCCCTCTGTGCTCTCTCTACCAAGCCATGCTTTCTTGCTATAGATTCCCCCCATTTAGGGTTCTTCCCTAGACCTAGGGTTCGTCCCCCTTTGCAGTGATGTTTAGTTAGGATCTCTGGTTCATCCTACCAGTGGTATCCTCCTAGATGGTAGCCTGCTAGTGATACATGCTACACCCTAATGATTCTAGGATGTTTCTCTCATCTCCATCAGTTAGTACTATGTTGAACATGTTGTGGCTACCCTGTTCTCTGTCAGAGAACCTTCTGTGAAAGTATACTTAATTTTTATGTGAATGCCCATGTTGCAACTATGGTGAGTTCATTTTATTGTGTTGTGACTCACTGTTATGCTAGAGTTGGGATGCTCTCTGTTGAGGTGATTTTGTTAATACTTTCTTGTGAAGCATTGATGTGCTTAGTCTCGGGATTTACTCATGCTACTTTGTAAATCTAAAGATCCTAGAGCTAATCTGGGCTCTGTAATTAATGAGGACATAATTTATATAGAGATGATTAAAGAGATGAATGATTCATATCTATCTTATAGGAAGATGATTAATGGTTTGTGCCCTAGTGATAGACAGTATTGATGTTCATTGTCTCTTCTGAAACAAAGCGCCTAGTATGATTCATAAAACATTTAGGAAAATGATTAACTGTGCTTGAATTGATATGCTAGAGATGTTGGGCTTGAACTTGTGCTCAATAAGAATAGGTTTTCCTTGTATAGAGGTGCTACCCTCTAGGGATGTGCCCTGTACCAGCAGCTGGGATGTGTATTTATCTAGTTAAAACTAGATCTCCTAGTCCATGATGCTGGTCTAAGACCCTCTATCTAAGAACACAGGTTCTATATTGGCTGCATACTATCGGTTTCTTAATATGTTCATCTCAATCATGCACTTTCATGAAAACAAATGTGTAAGATGAAAAATGATTAGATCTAGAGACTAGGATATACCCTGGTAGCCTTGTCTTGATGTTTCCTTTTACTCTGACTTGTGGTAGCCCTGGATCTGCTTCTTCCTTTCCCTTTGGCCTTGGCTTGCTCCTCCTGATGCTGCTCCTCCTGTGTGGCCTTGCTGTCCAACTAGATCCTCCCCCTCCTCAAGTCACCATCCTTGCTGGTGATCCCCTGGGTTTTCTATGGTGGTAAGTGACTGATTTGGGTGGTGTGGGTTACAAGAACCTATAATTTTCTTGTGTGCGTTGGTGACAAACTGGTGCTTGGCTTTGCATTGTGCTGCTGTGATTTAAACTACTTGCTTGTTCCATTCGGTTGACACCTCAATGCATGCATTTAGGTGTGTGAGCAGCTTCACTGTTGCTCTGGCTGTGGATGAGATCAAGTGATCTTGTTTTAAACTCCCCCACCTTTTACTATTTCCATCCCTGGTGAAACTTGCCCCTATCTGCCAATCAGGTTGTACTGAGGCTTATACTGTGAAATGAACAGATACTACACTTGTTGGTTTTGTCCCTTCTTCTAAACTGATTTGGCACAATGATGTTTAGAAAATAGTGCACTTCAATGTTAATAACTGAGAGCAATCTAATACTAACCCCTTACTTTGTTTTATTCTATTTCTATCTTATTTGCAGGTACAAGTTCAAGTGAAAGATTAAGAAGATTTAGACTAGGGTTAGTTAGGACTAGTCTTTTAGTTCTCCTTTGCAATCTTTTTCCTTTCCTCTTTTGTAAGAATAATGTATTTATTATTAATAAAGCTTTTACTTCCTTCAATGTGGTCTCTATAATGTTCCTTCTCCAAATATATATCTGTATTCATTTGTTACTTGTGGAATAAGGAAAGAATAAAGAGATACTGATTTGAGATATACATTTGTATTATTCTCAATTTCATTTATTGTTTTATAATTGGTTAATACTCGAATAATAATAATAACTAAATCTTTTTGGAAATCAAATAAACATTATTACTTCTAGTTCACTATTCTTTTTTAAATTATTCAAATATGAACTCAAATTATTCACCCAAATTCATAATATCTCCTAAGGTTCATGTCAGAATTCATAGCAAATACTCCTGGGAGCTAAACCCTAACTCAAAGTAGTGAGATCTCCCAGGGTTTTGTTTGGTGAAAAATTTACCCCGCTTTTATAGATGAATGCATGCAAATGCACAAATTTCTATTTCTACCCTTCCTCGGTTCCTAAATTCTAGGATGTTACAGTCTCCCCCCCTTAAATTAAACTTTGTCCTGAAGTTTTACTTGTGTGTAACTAAATAGCTCTGGATAGGCTTCTCATAGGTCATCATCTTTCTCCCAGGTTGCTTCCCATCCAGGATGATGTTCCCACTATATTTGCAGTACTTAATAGATCTATTCCTTAACCTTTTCCAGTTTTCTTCCAAATCTTATAAGGTTTCTCAACATAATTCAAATCCGCTTGTAATTCAGTCTCTTGATGCGTAATTGTATCATCGGGAACTTTAAGACACTTCCGGAGTTGTGATAGATGGAAAACATTATGAACTTGAACTAGCCTAGTTGTTAATTCTAAAGCATATGCAGTATTTCTATTCTGGCTCAGTATTTTGAATGGAATGATATATCTTTGACTTAATTTTCCTTTTACTCTGAATCTTTTAACTCCTTTCATTAGGCTAACCTTGAGATATACCATATCTCCCACTTATGGATGCCATGCTCTTCGACTATGATCTGCATAACTCTTTTGATGACTTTGAGTTATCTTCAGTCGATCTCGGATGATATCGATAACGTCTTTCTTTTCCTTGATATAATCAGGTGCAAACTATTTGTTATTGCTTGGTTCATACCAACATATTGGTGATCTAAATTTTCGACCATAATGTAATTCATATGGTGCTTCCTTCAGACTACTCTGATAGCTTTTGTTGTCAGAAAATTCTGCCAAAGGTAGATGATCTTCCCATGATCCTCCAAAATTTAAGGCACAAGCTCTCAGCATATCTTCTAAGATTTAGTTAGTTATTTCTGTCTGACCTTCGGTCTCTTGATGATAAGCTGTGCTGAAATCCAGTTTTGACACGAGTGCTTCATGTAACTGTTGCCAAAATGCTCAAGTAAACACAGACCCTCTATCATATACAATTCTTTTGGGTATTCGATGCTTACTTACAATTTTCTTGACATATACCTCTACCAGCTTCATAGCATTATCCTTTTGGTTCACTGCAATGAAATGTGCACTTTTGGTAAGTCTATCAACTATTACCCATATCATATCTTCTCTCTTTGGAGTCATCGGTAATCCTGTAATGAAATCCATACCAATTCCTCCCATTTCCACTCTGGAATTTCTAGTAGTTGAAGTGGTCCTGCTGGACTCTGATGTTCTGCCTTCACTCTCTGGCAAGTATGGCATTCAGACACATACTTTGCAATGTATCTTTTCATATAATTCCACCAAAATAGCTCTTTAAGATCCATGTATATCTTTGTACTTCCTGGATGAATTGAATATGGTGTCTCACGTGCTTCTCGGAGTATTATCTCTCTAACCTCTAGTACATCTGGTACGCAAAGACGATTTTGAAACCATAAAGATCCATAATCTCCAAGATGAAAAGCTGATGTTTGTCCTTCAGAAATTCTTCGGATTTCTTCAGCAATGAATGGATCATCAAGTTGATGTAGATAGATCTCATGACGAAGATCACTGCATCGCTCTTCCATAACCCTCATGGTAGCTAAGCCTACACGAACTTCTGTCCTTAGAAATTGTATTTCTAACCTTTCCAAATCCATTTGAAACTCCTTTGGTAACTCTCGATTTGTCAGTTGAACATCTGCGCTCTTCTAGCTTAAAGCATCTGCTACTACATTGGCCTTTCCTGGAGTATAATTTATTGTAAGGTTATAATCCTTAATCAAATCCAACCATCTTTGCTACCTCATATTCAGTTCCTTCTGAGTGAAGAAATATTTGAGACTTTTATGATCAGTGTATAGTTCACACCTTTCTCCATAAAGAAAATGCCTCCAACTCTTCAAAGCAAAACCTACTGCCGCTAATTCCAAATCATGTGTTGGGTAGTTAACTTCATGAGGTATGAGTTATATAGACCCATTAGCAATTACATTGAGTCTTGCATTAGAACACAACCTAAGCCTTCCTTAGATGCATCACAATAAACCGTGTAAACCGTTTCGATTTCTAGTACTGCTAAGACAGGTGTATTAGTAAACTTAGTATTCAATTCTTTTAAAATTGGCTTCACACTTTTCATCCGACACAAAAGGAGTATTTTTCCTTAATAGTTTGGTCATTGGTCCTGCTATCTTAGAGAAACCTTCAATGAATCTCCAATAGTAACCTGCCATTCCTAGAAAACCTCTGATTTGTTTAACATTGGTCGATGCATTCCAATCCAACACTGATTGACCTTAGACTACTAATGACATGACGAAGGAATTCAACCTTGTCCAACCAAAATTCACACTTACTGAAATTAGAAAACAACTAGTGTTCTCTTAGTATTTGTAATTCTATCCTCGAGTGATCAGCATGCTCCTCCTTATCCTTGGAGTATATAAAAATATCATCAATAAACACTATGACAAACTTGTCCAGATATTGCATGAAAATATTATTCATAAAACTCATGAAAATTGTTGGTGCATTAGTCAACCCAAAAGGTACGACCAAATTGACATGGTGTCCATATCTTGACACAAATGCTGTTTTTGGAACACCCTCATGCTTAATCTTGATTTGGTGATAGTCTGATCTCAGATCAATCTTGGAAAACACTCAGGCTCCCTTTACTTGATCAAATAAATCCTGAATTCTTGGAAAAGGATACTTGTTATTTATGGTGACGTTGTTCAGATTTCTATAATATCCACACATCCGTCGTCCTTCATCTCTTTTATCAACAAAAAACACTAGAGTTCCCCATGGGGATACACTTCACTAAATGAATCCTTTCCTGGCCAACTCATCAATTTGTTCCTTAAGCTCCTTCACCTCTTTAGGAAACATCTTGTATCGTGCTTGAGAAATAGGTGATGTACGAAGGTATTAGGTCAATAGTGAACTCTATCTCCCTATCAGGTGGCATTCCTGGTAATTCAGCTGGAAAAAATATCTCGAAACTCATTTGCTAGTGGAACTTGTTAGTGACAAGCCAGTTGAAGTGCATCCCCTTATTGCTGAGAGGAAGGATGTTGCAGCATGTGTTCCGATGGTTGTTTGTGTTGAAACAGGTGTTCAGACAGATGATATTAGTGCTCCTAATGTTCCAGTGCATGAGGTGCAGCGGGGTAACAAGAGCAGTTTTGTTAACACACCTGTGAGGCATTTTATTGGGACAGTTGTGCGGATGCATAGAGGGAAGGATGGACATGTTCGTTACTTGTGTGATCCAGTCATTACTCATCTTATGCCAGGACGTGCAAAGAAGGTCCATGTTCAGCAACCACGAGTTCCAACAAGAGTCGAGAAGAAGAAGACGGTGGCACCTAGGTCAAAGCTCGTAAGGAGATGCAAGGAGGTGCGGGCGCCAAGGGCTGTTTCAAGTCAAGCACGCCAAGGAGGGAGGTTGCGGAGTGGAAGGCAAGCAAGACTTGAAGATAACAAAACCGCGTGATGATTTTGTTGATATCACGCCACCCTTTCGAGAAGACCCTCACGCATTGGGGACAATGCTCCTATAAGGGGTCGGAGGATGATACAGGCATAATATGCGCGAGGGAGGAGCGGGAGGCAGGCGCAATGGAGATCATCAAGAAGAACGCGAAGATTATTGTGAAGACCGGAGTGTCCGGCTGAAGCAAGCCAGAATGTCCGGCCTACCGGAGTGTCCGGCCCATATACACCGGAGTGTCCGACCTACGAGGTTTTGTCCGATCCGGACATATCTGCTAGAGTCTGTTTTGTATTTAGTTGTCGGTTCGGGTCTGTCCAACCGGCTATATAAAGAATCAGTCAGTCTAGAATTAGGGTTAGCTTGAAATTGAGTCTAAAACTATTGTGTGAGTTGCTGGGTGAGCATCCCTCCGGGGACGACGATGCCTTGTTATCTATCGTATTGATATTATCACGGAGGTTCTTGTGTTCATCAAGGATTGTCATGTTTTGGTTTGAGGCGTGGTGATCTTCTCCATGTTGCTTACTGGATTAATTCCTCTTCTTTAGGTGACATTCATTGGCGTTGTTGGAAGGATTCCTATCCAGGATACTCGCTGTGAAAGATCGGGACAACAATGCAAGGATCATCGGTGTTATCCGTATCAGCTTCAAACCTTCTTCTCCAAGGTTCTCCCAATAGTATGTGACAAGAATCAAGTGGTATAGGAGATACATCACAACGCACAATCTCAGTATGCTCTTTAAAAGTCATAGGAACATCAGTGGTGTGTGAAATCAGCAATGTGCCATATGATGAATGCAAGAGATATGGCACCGCACGGGTACATGTGGGCAGCTGCAGCTTTTGTACAACTTCAACACTGATCAAATTAAGAGTAGAGTTGTTATCAATGGTAATGGAAGCACATCGCTCACCAATCATCACACTATGGTGGAAAAGACCGTCACCATCAAAAATACCATGTTCTTCCTCCCAAAAAGTTCCACTACAATGACAATTGTGGAAGAATTTGTAACTATAGGTCTCCACATTATCTATAACATCATTGGCCTCCATTTTCTGCATCACATCAACCTACTAAAATACATGATTAGTACATTAGTGCCCAAAACTAAATTTGGTGGTGGAACTCTCACAACTCACTCAAAACTAACAAGAAAGTAGATCTTACCGTTCCAAAGCGAATAGTGATGCTTACCAATTCTAATCAACAACTTATGCATAGATGTGATGAAGTGAATGTCAAGGGTATAGAGAACGATCACAGGGCACACATGTTATGTATGGTGGAGCTCTAGGTATGGTATCCTAACTACACCGCAAATAAGTCCTAGTGTTGATCGTACAAAACCTAACACATGTGGAGATAAACGTGGTAATGCAAGTATCAAGGGTGTTGCACTACACTGGAGAGACACTAGTAAAGCTCAAAGTAAACAGGCACAAGATTGCTCAATCTACTGGTGCACAAAGATATCACTAGGCCTTTTGCTCAATTCTCCTTTTCTTTTTTTCTTTTGTATAGCTTCTTCCTCTTTTTTACTTTTTCTTTTGCGATATTTTCTTTCTGTTTTTTAATATCACACACGACCAAAGTACAAAGAACATCACCAAAAACCTACGAGCAGCCTATAAGAACGAAAACCAGTCTCAGTGGGAAAGTTCCTACACTTATGAAATATAATGGTTGTAGCTAAGGTTTGGAAAATTGCAAATTTTCACAATTTTTTTATATGGCTGCCGTGGCGAAAAAGCGAACAAATCTGTCGTGGCGGAGAATCATGCCTCATGGCGAGCAGTGCCTTGACAGAAAAGCGACGAAATCGTCTGGCGGAAATCGGATCCGTGGCAGACACAGACTCGTGGTAGAAAAAAGGGCGGCTTCTGTGCGCGGCAGAGCCGGCAAGAATTTTTTTTTCAAATCTGACTCGGCCAAGGAGTAAACAACCAAGAATTGAAAAAAAAAATTCTTGCCGACTCTGCCGCGCACAGAAACCGCCCTTTTTCTACCACGAGTCTGTGTCTGCCACGGATCCGATTTCCTATCGCGGCACAATTTCCTGTCGTTTTTCTGCCGCGGCACGCGTTCTGCCATGAGGTACAGATTCTCTGCCACGACACAGATTTGCTCCGTTTTTCTGCCACGGCAGCCATATAAAAAAATTGTGAAATTTTGCAATTTTCCAAACCTTAGCTATAACCATTCTATTTCATAAGTGTAGGAACTTTCCCATTGAGACTAGTTTCCGCTCTTACAGGCTACTCATAGGGTTTTGGTGTTGTGCTTTGTAAATTGGCCATGTGTGATACATACTAAAAAAATAACAAGAGCATATAGCAAAAGAAAAAAGCAAAAAGAGAAAGAAATTATACAAAAGAAAAAGAAAAAGAAAAGGAGAATTTAGCAAGAGGCATAGTGATATCTTTGTGCACCTGTACATTGAGCAATCTTGTGCCTGTTTACTTTGAGTAGTGCAACACCCTTCATTGCATTGCCACATTTATCTCCACGTGTGTTTCTTGGGTTTATAGATACCATACCCAGAGCTCCACCATAAATATCCATACCCTTGATATTCACTTCATCACATCAGTGCATAAGTCCTTGATTTCCTTTGGTAAAGCATCTCTATTCACGTTGGAACGGTAAGATCTACTTTCTTGTCAGTTGTGCGTGAGTTGTGAGTGTTCCACCAAGCAGATTTTGTTTTGTGCACTAATGTATTAATCATGTCTTCTAGTATTGTTGGTGTGATGCAGAAAAAGGATGCAAATGATTATTCCTTTCCATTACAATACTATTGGATCAGCACATTTTGGGAAGAGGAGTCATGAGTGATGCCTAATTTGGGTTTGTTCCACTTCATCAAAGAAATGGTAGACAAGCTGCTACTACAATTGATAGTTGCTCTTCCATAAATTTGGTTAGTGTTGAGGTTGTTGAAAAGCTACAATTATGTACAAGTGCATTAATATACCCATTTATGTTAGCAACTTTTGGTCATGCACTACTAGTTACTCAGATTGCATCTGTTCCACTCACCATTTATGGCCCTAGCAGGACGATTTCTTGTTTTGTCGTTCCTAGAGCGTTTAACTACTGTCATATCATGTTTGGAACAAAGTGGTGTAATCAATTCCAGGGTGTGTTTAGTAATTAGTGTTTTGATCCTACTGGCTTTTGGAATGGTACGCACACATGGTTAGCACGTTCACGTATTAAGCAATTTCAGGAGATTAGGCGTCAAAACCTATGTGTACCTATAACCACCAACATAAAACCACATGTTGATCCTGTCGTAGAAGAACCGAGAGTGAGAGTTTATTAGACAAATGAGGTTTCTACTAATGTAATCATCTCTACTCTTAGTGTTGTTTCTTGTGATATCTAGGTTGATTTTGAAGAAAGGTAGTCGTCTATTTTACAACATGTATCACTGGACTATGCATCGTCACTTGTGGAGGATGTGTTAGTACCTACTACAACCGAGGAGATTGTTGATAACATTGGTACTGGTTTGGAACTTCAGCCAACATGTGCAACATAGTTTGAGTCTATTCCTTTACTGAAGCCTCCTTGTGACTTGCCTTGCACTACTGTTTCAGCACCATGTGATAGTTTACCAAATTCCAATTTTGACCATGTGGTACTCCTTACACATAAAGAAATACTTGCTCGAATACCACCTACTAGTATTGTGTATTACATCATGCTAAATGAACCTATGAGTATGAGTTGTGCTATGGATAAGATTTCTGAAATTTAATTTCTGAATTTCAGCACATATTCTCCTTGTTTCACTTTCAATCTAATTGGTGAATATAGCATGGATGAAAATTTTCTTGTGGATCACATATGCATTACTTGTGATAGAATCGTTGAACTGAAACAAGCTATTTTCAGCCATATATGCAATGTGTCACAAAATGTTTGCTATGGGACAATAGTTCATGTTCGTGATATTATGGAAATACGTTCTAGTCTAGTTGACATATTGCAAGCAACACAAGTATTTTTACCTATGTTGGATTGTTTTAATCTTGCTAGGATAGAACCCAAGTTTTCATATTCATTGTGTTTGTCCCAAAAGTCTTTGTCTAGTTATGTTACTACTTTAGACTTCACCGATATTTGGAAATTAAGTTGCATCTTACATACTAGACAACATGATCATGTTCATAATAATCAGAGTAGTGTAGTTGAGTCATGGCATGAATCAATTTGGTTTTCACACATATTGAATTGGTTTGATCTTATGCACAAATTTGATCATAGATCTTCTTTAAGAAAACTCAATTTAATATTGAAGAACAAGACTATCTATTTAGTTGTTTTTCACCATGATCATGATTCTTTGTACTTCACTTATACCTGCAATTTAAGTTGCTTGATGTATACTAGACATACTTTTCATGTGAACAACAATAATACAACATGTTATATATACATATACTTTGCGTACATGTTGTTCTTTTTGTTTCTTCCACTTTCAGCTTACCCAAAGCCGTGGACGGCTTTTCATGAAGAAAGGGAGGATGATGAGGATATATACAGGGATTATGATGATTCTGACTGCTTGAACTGGAAGGAAATATTGAGTCCAATCAATGATGACTATCAGGTGAATTCATTCCTAGTTCAACATGATATTTTCATTTATAAGAACTTTATACTGCATAAGTCTTTGTGTTATTGTATGATCAAGTACATGGGAGAAGAAGGCGTAGCATGGAGTGAGGAGGTGAAGCATATGGAGCATGGTGTGTTGATCAATAAAGAATGCGCGAGGGAGGAGAGGGAGGAAGCGCAAGGAGCTAGCAATAAGAAGATCAACACCTGGCAGGATCTCTGCATGGCGGAAGAAATGATCGTTTTCGGCCACGGCTGCCGCTGCACAAAAGCAGTCCTTTTACGCCACGCGAACTACATGGCAGAAACAGGCCCAATGTCTGCCACTGCAGAACCCTGAGCTGAACCCAACTTTGGGTGGGTTTGTATCCTAGTTAGGTGGGACCAAGTCGTCCCAAGCTTAGGCCACCGCGCCCCAAACCTCTTAAATAGATGGGGTGCCACACAAAGTTAGGTTAAGACCACGTTAAAATTATTTTGGAGTTGTTTTTTTCATAGAACCTCTAGAATTACTTGTGATATATTTCTACCAACTGCAATTGAGTGTGATCTATTATTCCACTGGGAATTAGTAGATTGCAAACTACCGTTTATGGTGGATGGTTGCGTGCGCAAGAGTGTGTTGTTGTGAATATCCTACAAGGTTCAAGAGCTGTTGCATTGGCATCAGGGTTTGATCAGGAGAGATCATAGCTAGACACTAGTTATCTATCATCCACCATTATCATCGACAAGTGCTTGCTGAGAAGATATGGGGTGGCCCGATCTTCTCAACAAGCACTTGTCGATGATGATGGTGGATGATAGATAACTGAACTGTGATGATCTCCAATGGGACAACTCATGACAGTGGGCGATTAATAAATCGATCATAAAATAATTATAGAGGTTGTATGAAAGAAACAACTCCAAAATATTTTAACGCGGTCTAAACCTAGCTAGTAGTGCGCCCCATCTATTGAAGAGTCTGGGGGGACGGCAACCTAAGGTGGAAACCGAGTTGGTACGACCAACTAAGGGTACAAACCGACCCAACAAGGGTTCGGCCTATGCTTCTGCCGTGGAAGACTTTGGCTCAGTTTGGTTGTTGCCGCAGCCTGCCGTGGCAGCCAAATGGGTTGATTCTGTGCCGCGGTAGCCTGCCCTGGCAGAGAACTAGGGCTTCTCTCTGCCACGGCAGAGAGTTTCCTCCAAGTGTTGTCCTTCATCTTTGACAGCTCCTTGCGCTTCCTCCCTCTCCTCCCTCGCGCATTCTTCATTGATGAACACGCCATGCTCCATGTGCCTCAGCTCCTCACTCTGTGCTACACCTTCTTCTTCCATGTACCTGATCATACAATAATTCAAAGACTTAGGCAGTAAAAAATTCTCATTAACTAAAACATCAGCTTCATTAAGAAACAAGTTCACCTGTTGTTCAAGTAGCTTAGCACGAGCTCTTGTAATTGGTCCAATCCTTATCTCATTAGATTGATCTTTCTTTGTGGTAGCTAGAACATCATTAGTAGTAGTTGGGGTAGGTGTAATTATAGGGATGTCCTTATCAAAACCATGGTCAAAAAGCACTAGAACATGCTAGAATGCAACATTGGAATGCACTGGAGCACCAGTGTGGCAGAGCTTGCATCACCACACCCACCTAAGTGTGTGGGGCCATGTGGGTCATTGTGGTTTGGAAAAGAACACATGCCATGACACTCCATGTGTCAAACCGTGGTCATAAGGCCCTAGAACATGCTGAAATGCAACATTGAAACGCAATGGAGCACCAGTGTGGCAAATGTTGCATCACCACACCCACTTGAGTGTGTGTGTCCATGTGGGTCATTGTGGTTTGGAAAACAACACATACAATGACACTCCATGTGCCAAACCATGGTTAGAAAGCCCTAGAATATGCTGGAATGTAATATTGGAATGCAATGGAGCACCAGTGTGGCAAGGTTTCATCACCACCCACCTGAGTGTGTGTGGCCATGTTGGTCATTTTGTTTTGGAAAAGAACACATGCAATGACACTCAATGTGCCAAACCATGGTCAGAAAGCCGTAGAACATGTTGGAATGCAACATTGGAACGCAATGGAGCACCATTGTGGTAGATGTTGCATCACCACACCCACCTAAGTTTGTGTGGCTCGGTGGATCATTGTGGTTCAGAAAAAACACATATAATGAGACTCTATGTGCCAAACCATGGTTAGAAAGCCCTAGAACATGCTGGAATGCAACATTGGAATGGAATGGAGCACCAGTATGGCGAGGTTGCATCACCACACCCACCTGAGTGTGTGTGGCCATGTGGGTCATTGTGGTTTGGAAAATAACAAATACAATGACACTCCATGTGCCAAACCATGGTTAGAAAGACCTAGAACATGCTGGAGTGCAACGTTGGAATGCAATGGAGCACTAGTGTGGCAGAGGTTGCATCACCACACCCACCTTAGTGTGTGTGTCCATGTGGGTCATTGTGGTTTGGAAAATAACACATGCAATGACACTCCATGTGTCAAACCACAGTCAGAAATCCCTAGAACATGCTGGAATGCTACATTGGAATGCAATGGAGCACTAGTGTGGCAAATGATGCATCACCACACCCACCTGAGTGTGTGTGGCCATGTGGGTCATTGTGGTTTGTAAAAGAACACATGCAATGACACTCCATGTGTCAAACCTTAGTCAGAAGGCCCTAGAACATGCTGAAATGCAACATTGAAACGCAATGGATCACCAGTGTGGCAAATGTTTCATCACCACACCCACCTGAGTGTGTGTGGCCATGTGGGTCATTGTGGTTTGGAAAAGAACACATATAATGACACTCCATGTGCCAAACCATGGTTTGAAAGCCCTAGAACATGCTGGAATGCAACATTGGAATGCAATGTAGCACCAGTGTGGTAAGATTGCATCACCACCCACCTGAGTGTGTGTGGCCATGTTGGTCTTTGTGGTTTGGAAAAGAACACATGCAATGACACTCCTTGTGCCTAACAACGGTCAGAAAGCCCTAGAACATGCTGGAATGCAACATTGGAATGCAATGGAGCACCAGCGAGGTAGAGGCTGCATCACCGCACCCACCTGAGTGTGTGTGGCCATGTTGGTCATTGTGGTTTGGAAAGAGCACATGTAATGACACTCCGTGTGCCAAACCTTGGTCAGAAAGCCCTAGAACATGCTAGAATGCAACATTGGTATACAATGGAGCACCAGCGTGGGAGAGGTTGCCTCACCACACCCACCTGAGTGTGTGTGGCCATCTGGGTCATTGTGGTTCGGAAAGGAACACATGCAATGACACTCCATGTGTCAAACCGTGGTCTAAAAGTCCTAGAACATGCGGGAATGATACATTGGAATGCAATGGAGTACCAGCGTGGCCGAGATTACATCACGCCCCCTCCTGAGTGGTAGTGGACATGTGGGTCATTGTGGTTTGGAAAAGAACTCATGCAATGACACTCCATGTCCCAAACCATTGTCAGAAAACCCTAGAACATGCTTGAATGCAACATTGGAATACAATGGAGCACCAGTGTGGGAAAGGTTGCATCACCACACCCACATGAGTGTGTGTGGTTGTGTGGTCATTGTGGTTTGGAAAGGAACACATGCAATGACACTCCATGTGTCAAACCATGGTCTAAAAGCCCTAGAACATGCTGGAATGATACATTGGAATGCAATGGAGTACCAGTGTGGCAGAAGTTGCATCGCTACACCAACCTGAGTGTGTGTGGCCGTGTGGGTCATTGTGGTTTGGAAAAGAACACATGTAATGACAATCCATGTGCTAAACCATGGTTAGAAAACCCTAGAACATGCAGGAATGCAACATTGGAATACAATGGAGCACCAGTGTAGGAGAGGTTGCATCACCACACTCACCTAAGTGTGTGTGGACATGTGGGTCATTGTGGTTTGGAAAAGAACTCAAGCAATGACACTCCATGTGCCAAACCATGGTCAGAAAACCCTAGAACATGCTGGAATGCAACATTGGAATACAATGGAGCACCAGTGTGGGAAAGGTTGCATCACCACACCCACCTGAGTGTGTGTGGTTGTGTTTTTATTGTTGTTTGGAAAGGAACACATGCAGTGACACTCCATGTGTCAAACCATAGTCTAAAAGCCCTAGAACATGCTGCAATGCAATAGTGGAATGCAATGGAGAACCAGTGTGGCATAGGTCGCATCACCACACCAACCTAAGTGTGTGTGGCCAAGTGGGTCATTATGGTTTGGAAAATAACACATGTAATGACAATCCATGTGCCAAACCATGGTCAGAAAACCCTAGAACATGCTGGAATGCAACATTGGAATACAATGGAGCACCAGTGTGGGAGAGGTTGCATCACCACACCCACCTGAGTGTGTGTGTCCTTGTGGGCCATTGTGGTTTGGAAAGGAACACATGCAATGACACTCCATGTGTGAAACCATGGTCTAAAAGTCCTAGAACATGCGGGAATGATACATGGAATGCAATGGAGTACCAGTGTGGCAGAGAATGCATCACCACACCCACCTGAGTGTGTGTGTACATGTGGGTCATTGTGGTTTGGAAAAGAACTCATGCAATGACACTCATGTGCCAAACCATGGTCAAAAAACCCTAGAACATGCTGGAATGCAACATTGGAATACAATGGAGCACCAGTGTGGGAAAGGTTGCATCACCACACCCACCTGAGTGTGTGTGGTCGTGTTGTCATTGTTGTTTGGAAAGGAACACATGAAATGCCACTCCATGTGTCAAACCATAGTCTAAAAGCCCTAGAACATGCTGGAATGCAATAGTGGAATGCAATGGAGAACCAGTGTGGCATTGGTCGCATCACCACACCCACGTGAGTGTGTGTGGCTATGTGGGTCATTGTGGTTAGGAAAAGAACACATGCAATCACATTCCATGTGCCAAACCATGCTCAGAAAGCCCTAGAACAAGCTAGTATGCAACATTGGAATGCAAGGGAGCACTAATGTGGCAGAGGTTGCATCACCACAACCACCTGAGTTTGTGTGTCCATGTGGGTCATTGGGATTTGGAAAAGAACAGATGCAATGACATTCCATGTGCCAAACCATGGTCAGAAAGCCCTAGAAAATGCTGGAATGCAACATTGAAATGCAATGGAGCACCAATGTGGCAGAGGTTGCATCACCACACCCACCTGAATGTGTGTGGCCATGTGGGTCATTGCTATTTGGAAAGAACACATGCAATGACACTCCATGTGCCAAACCATGGTCAGAAAACCCTAGAACATGCTGGAATGCAACATTGGAATACAATGGAGCACCAGTGTGGGAGAGGTTGCATCACCACACCCACCTGAGTGTCTGTGCCCTTGTGGGAAATTGTGCTTTGGAAAGGAACACATGCAATGACACTCCATGTGTGAAACCATGGTCTAAAAGTCCTAGAACATGCGGGAATGATACATTGGAATGCAATGGAGTACCAGTGTGGCAGAGATTGCATCACCACACCCACCTGAGTGTGTGTGGACATGTGGGTTATTGTGGTTTGGAAAAGAACTCATGCAATGACATTCCATGTGCCAAACCATGGTCAGAAAACCCTAGAACATGCTAGAATGCAACATTGGAATGCAATGGAGCACCAATGTGGCAGAGGTTGCATCACCACACCCACATGAGTGTGTGTGGCTATGTGGGTCATTGTGGTTTGGAAAAGAACACATGTAATGACATTACATGTGCCAAACCATGGTCAGAAAGCCCTAGAACAAGCTAGTATGCAACATTAGAATGCAATGGAGCACTAGTGTGGCAGAGGTTGCATTACCACAACCACCTGAGTGTGTGTGTCCACGTGGGTCATTGTGATTTCTAAAAGAACACATGCAATGACATTCCATGTGCCAAACCATTGTCATAAAGCCCTAGAAAATGCTAGAATGTAACATTGAAATGCAATGGAGCACCAATGTGGCAGAGGTTGCATCACCACACACACCTGAGTGTGTGTGGCCATGTGGGTCATTGCTCTTTGGAAAGAACACATGCAATGACACTCCATGTGCCAAACCATGGTCAAAAAACGCTAGAACACGCTGGAATGCAACATTGGAATACAATGGAGCACCATTGTGGGAGAGGTTGCATCACCACACCCACCTGAGTGTGTGTGACCATGTCGGTCATTGTTGTTTGGAAAGGAACACATGAAATGACACTCCATGTGTCAAACCATGGTCTAAAATCCCTAGAACATGCTGGATTGCAACATTGGAAGGAAATGGAGCACCAGTGTGGCAGAGGTTGCATCACCACACCAACCTGAGTGTGTGTGTCCATGTGGGTCATTGTGGTTTGGAAAATAACACATGTAATGACAATCCATGTGCCAAACCATGGTCAGAAAACCCTAGAACATGCTGGAATGCAACATTGGAATACAATGGAGCACCACTATGGGAGAGGTTGCATCACCACACCCACCTGCCTGTGTGTGGCCTTGTGGGTCATTGTGGTGTGGAAAGGAACACATGCAATGACACTCCATGTGTCAAACCATGGTCTAAAAGGCCTAGAACATGCTGGAATGATACATTGGAATGCAATGGATTACCAGTGTGGCAGAGATTGCATCACCACACCCACCTGAGTGTGTGTGGACATGTGGGTCATTGTGGTTTGGAAAAGAACTCATGCAATGACACTCCATGTGCCAAACCATGGTGAGAAAACCCTAGAACATGCTGGAATGCAACATTGGAATACAATGGAGCACCAGTGTGGGAAAGGTTGCATCACCGCACCCACCTAAGTGTGTGTGGTCATGTGGTCATTGTGGTTTGGAAAGGAACACATGCAATGACACTCCATGTGTCAAACCATGGTCTAAAAGCCCTAGAACATGCTGGAATGCAACATTGGAATGCAATGGAGCACCAGTGTGGCAGAGGTTGCATCACCACACCCACGTGACTGTGTGTGGATATGTGGGTCATTTTGGTTTGGAAAACAACACATGCAATGACATTCCATGTGCCAAACCATGGTCAGAAATCTCTAGAACAAGCTAGTATGCAACATTAGAATGCAATGGAGCACTAGTGTGGTAGAGGTTGCATCACCACAACCACCTAAGTGTGAGTGTCCATGTGGGTCATTGTGATTTGGAAAAGAACACATGAAATGACATTCCATGTGCCAAACCATGGTCAGAAAGACCTAGAAAATGCTCGAATGAAACATTGAAATGCAATGGAGCACCAATGTGGCAGAGGTTGCATCACCAGACCCACCTGAGTGTGTGTGTCCATGTGGGTCATTGCTGTTTGAAAAGAACACATGCAATGACACTCCATGTGCCAAACCATGGTCATAAAACCCTAGAACTATTGGGCCACGCAGAGATAAACAAAACTTTTTCCCTAACGCGGTACTCTCAAGATCTAGCTCAGGTTATAGGCCACGAGATTACCGCTAGACGTGCAGATGCGGAAGTTGATGTAGCGCGTCAAAGCAGTGCCAAACGATCCCACATACATCCCTCCGAATCCCACGAACAGCTTCTTCGGATCCCACAAACTCCTTCGCCAGATCCCCACGAGCTTCCCTGTCTCCAGCGCCGCACATGCAACGCCTCTACCGGTATCCACACATACAGAGGATTGCTAGATCCTATCTAGCCCGAAATGGAAGTGTAGAAAGTGATGGCTAGATTAGGGACTACCCCTTGTCACTCCACTTATATACACTCCAGTTGGGCTCAACGCTTGAGGCCCATCTAGGCTGTACTCCAATCTCCATGTGGATCCTATCCACATGGTCTCCTCACCCTTAAGTGTGTGACGCTGTAGGTTCACGTACACCTGGACACGACTTGAGTTACTCCTCCAAGTATCCCATCATGGCTTTGAGTCCAACTCACTCCCATGAACACTCGGTCTCAAGTCGATAGATGGTAGCGGCCTCTAGCAAGACGTGCCAAGTCGCAAGTGCCATAAATTCAGAAGACGAACCTTCAATGTGACTTTCGTCAAAGTCCCTTTGCCTCATGATATACCTGTTAAGCTATAGGCGAGTAGTTGTCATCCCTTTAATAGCTTAACTCTCTTCTCGTACCATGATATGTGATTCATTGGACTAACTCTTAGTCCGACTCCTCAGTTAACACTTAACTGAGTAGCGCATGGCCATGCTTTCGAATCATATCACACGAGAGGGCCCAGAGAACATCTCTCCATTACGGAGGAGAAAATCCCATCTTGGTAATCCACGTCACGCAGCTTTCTTCACAACCAACCCAAACTCTACCTTTATAACTGCCCATTTACGGAATAGCATTTGATAGAACCTAAGTTGGCGATCCACAACTCGAATCATGCAATCGCCTCAGGTCGAAGGATTCCATTGCTTGAGACTGCAAATGACAACATGCTCGTTGCATCTCAACTGTGGGTCAGTCCGACTTGCTAAACTCTTTAGATGAATCAGTGTAAGTCGGAATAGCATCAACATGCCCATGACAAGTGGAACTGTGTCATCAACCGACTTGCACATTTGTCTAAGTTGTGTGTCCAGCAGAACCTCAATGACCAAGGACAATATAATATGAACAATGATGAATACATAGTTCCACAACTGAATCACGCATTCAGTGATATATATTTTATGTTCATTGATGACCCACAAGTATAGGGGTGTATCGCAGTATTTTCGAGAGAAGTGAACCCCAATTTATTGATTCGACACAAGGGGAGCCAAAGAATATTTATCAGCCTTAACAACTGAGTTGTCAATTCAGTTGTACCTAGAAACAATCTTGCTCACAACAGTTTATTAGTAGCAATAGTTTTGTAGTAGGAATAACAAAGTAACAGCAGTAGTAAAGCAAAGACAGTAGTAACAAAAGCAGTAACAGTGGGATTCGAGTGCGGTAGGCATAGGGATGGATGGACGGGCGTTGCATGGACAAGACAATTCACATAACAATCAGAACATAGGGCAATTGCAGATAAATAAGATAAAGCATCCAAGTACTAGACAATCCTAGGCATGTGTTCCATATATAGTCATACGTGCTCGCAATGAGAACTTGCACAACATGTTTTGTCCTGCCAACCCGTTTGCAGTGGGGCCTCTAGGGAACTACTGGCAATTAAGGTGCTCCTTGTAATAGAGCACCAGAGCAAAGCATTAACACTCCGTGAACACATGTGATCCTCACATCAAAGCCTTTCCCTTCCGGTTATCCCGATTTCTGTCACTTCGGGGCCATAGGTTCTGGACAACGACGTGTGTATACAACTTGCAGATAAGACCAAGAATAATACTATCATAATGAATCATTAATAAGTTCAGATCTGAAATCATGGCACTCGGGCCCTAGTGACAAGCATTAAGCACAACAAGTCGCAACAAAGTCATAAAGCACTAATAAAAGATAATAGGCACCATGCCCTAACAATCTGATGCCATTACATGAACGATCTGATCCAATCCCTACCATCCCCATAGCCTACAGCGGGGGATTACTCACTCATAGATGGGGGAAACATGGATGGTCGATGGAGATGATGGTGGAGATCGATGGAGATCGCTCCGGGGGCACTTCCCCATCCCGGCAGGGTGCCGGAATAGAGACTTTCTGTCCCCCGAATCTCCCCTTCGGTGGTGGCGGTGCTGCGGAACTTTTTCAGGAAAAACGTCGACCCTCCCCCTAAGTTTTTAACTCAGAAGGCTTCTTATAGGCGAACAGGGAGACCGAGGGGGTGCCTGGGGCCACCACACCATGCCTTGCCGCGGCCAGGCCGCGCCTGGGGGGGTGTGGCCAGCCCCTGGCCCTCCTCCTTCTCGTATTCTGGCTCCTGGAGTCTTCTGGAAAAATAGGCTCTTTGGCTTTTGTCCCGTCCAATTCCGAGAATATTCATTTTCTCACTTTCCTGGAACCAAAAACAGCAGAAAACAGGCAGCTGACACTGTAGCTCTTGTTAATAGGTTAGACAAGAAATCATATGAAAAGTACTCCAAAGTGTGGACAAAACACAAGAAAGTGGATAAAACCAAGCATGGAGCATAAAAAATTATAGATACATTTGCAACGTATCAACATAAGCTTAACTCCTGCTCGTCCTCGAGTAGGTATGTGATAAAAAGAAAGATAAGTTTTGAGGTGACATGCACCATCAAAGACTTGATCAAAGTATTTGTAAACATTGAAAGCTGGGATCATAACACTTCAATCATAACATGAAAGACAAAGTTCTAGCAATAAGACAAAGAGACTATGATGCAACATGAAAAGGCACAAACAAAAGATTCATGAATAACAATGCTTTGCACGACGTTTGTTTGTTTCACATAAAGAAAACATAACATAGTGGCATTCAGCTTGTCCCTCATAGAGTATCAAACATAAATGCAAAGGACACCTTCAAAGTTTACAAGAATCACTAGATACAAATAGTTTAAAACAAGCAATATCAAGGTATGCATCAATCAACAAGTCTTGGGACAATGCACATAGAACTAAGAATGGCCACTATGCTCTCAAGAAGGTGCTCAAAGAATGTGTGGAGACTCAACAAGGAAATGAAAAGGTTTTGAAAAGTTTTAAAGGCTTCCAAATGCTGAAAGTATGGTACTCATTAGCTTTGAGCTCTCATTGCCCCTGTCATAAGCATCTTTAACGTGGTTAAGGTGAAAGTGAGGTCCAATCTGAGTTATATGCTTGACAGACTATAGACTGAAAATCCCAAGTCCCTTGAATACGAGGGCCGCTCCTCATGCTACTCAACTTTAGTTACCGGTAAGTTCTTGTCATCATAAGCATGTGCGTATCATAGAGAACCGCCAACGGGGTACCCCTTGCCCGATGATACGGAAGAATCCCCATATCAAAATGACAAGGCAAGCAGACAATGAGTATCTCAGCAATCTTCTTATTTACCATGGGAAAATGGTGCTTTTTCCCCTGTTTCCTCTTTTCATAAATCTCTCTTTTTTTCTTTTTCCCAATAGCTATCTCTCTTTTTTCTATAAGAAGAATGCTTCATAGATATCATTATGGTTAGGCTGCAGGTTTCCACCATGTCAGCATGGATTAGACCAGCGGCCCAGGCGTTTCTCTAACACACATACGTAACTCCATGGACTAACAAGCTCCCCTTTTATTTCACACCGACGACATCCGCAATCAAAAGAGCAAGGTATCAACTGGGTATATTTTTACAAGTGTTGAAAGCGTTCCCCATGACAACACGGTTCTGCTAATCCCCAGCCTATAATTAGCAAGCATATAACTTTCATGGAGAGTTCACAATGGGTTAGGTTTTTTAAGTGCAGGAAATAAAGTGTGCCATCAAGTTCATGAGAGCTTTACTAACTAACTTTCTCATAACAAGCAAACATTTTATTCGGAAGAAAACAAGGCATATTGAATATGCACGGAGGTAGCGAATGATGCTAATAGGTAGGTATGGTGGACACTTTGGCAATATTTGGTTTAAGGGAGTTGGAAACATGAGTAAAATACTAAGTGGAAGTGAAGGCTAACAATAGTAAGGGAGCGACAAACGAGAGAGCAATAATGGCCATAATCATGCAGAGCGACAAAACATCATTAATCAAAGCATAAAGTGATACTACAAATTGAAAACTAAAGGATCATAAAGGCTTATGGTGACTTGGGATAGTCATAACATGGTGTGAGCATGCGCCAAGTCAAACCAAATAAAGCATCAAAGGAGAATACCACTATACTATGCTTTAATATGCTAAAACAATGCATGATTCATCCAAGGCACATTAAGCAATCTCAATTGTTTATAACAAGTCATCCTACAACAAAGAATACTAAGCATAAAGCTAAAACAATATCAAGATGTCATGACAAAGCATAGGCCACAGTCAAAAACAAGCTCTCTTTACCACTTAAGCTTCCTACTCTTTTCCAAGCCAAACCAAACTATTTGAACACCAATATATGAAAGAGGAGGTCCAACCAATTTATTCAGCAAACTAAGAAAACCAAGCAAACTAAAAACCAAAACAAAAACAAAAAAGAAGATGCTCCAAGAACAACACAACTGTGCATGAAGCAATTAAAATGAAGCGTTTGGAAGAAACCTGAGATTTTTATTGATGAAGAAGGGGATGCCTTGGGCATCCCCAAGCTTTGACGCTTGTACTTCTTGGAGATTTTTATTGATGAAGAAGAGGATGCCTTGGGCATCCCCAAGCTTTGACGCTTGTACCGATATAGGCGAAGAGGGAGACCGAGGGGGTGCTTGGGGCCACCACACCATACCCTGGCGCGGCCAGGCCTAGCCCGCGCCTGGGAGGGTGTGGCCAGCCCCTGGCGCTCCACCGTCTCGTATTCTGGCTCCTAGAGTCTTCTGGAAAAATAGGCACTTTGGCTTTTGTCCCGTCCAATTCCGAGAATATTCATTTTCTGACTTTCCTAGAACCAAAAACAGCAAAAAACAGGCAGCTGGCATTGTGGCTCTTGTTAATAGGTTAGTCCAAGAAATCATATGAAAAGTACTCCAAAGTGTGGACAAAACACAAGAAAGTGGATAAAACCAAGCATGGAGCATCAAAAATTATAGATACATTTGCAATGTATCATTCATATAAGGACAACTTTACTTTATGAATACTTTGGGAATACATGCACTAGAGTCAATCATCTGGCCCCACATGTCTAGGCATCTAATGCCCATGGCTCTTACATGCACCTCATGCTTAGGCTGTGGAAGTGGCTTTGTCAATGGATCTGCAACGTTTTCATCCGTGTCTACCTTGCATAACTTGATATCACCATGATCCACGAACTGGCGAATCAAGTGGTATCACATGAGTATATGCTTGTCCTTTTGGTGTTGTCTAGGTTCCTTGGCTTGTGCAATAGCACCATTGTTGTCACAATACACGTCTAATAGATTGGACGAGCCTTGAACCACACCGAGATTAATCATGAAATTCCTGATCCAAACAGCTTCCTTTGTCGCCTCCGAGGCAGCAATATAGTCAGCCTCTGTTGTAGATGTAGACACAATATCTTGCTTGGAACTCTTCCAGCTCACAGCCCCTCCGTTCATAACGAACACTTACCCAGATTGCGAACGAGAATCATCTGAGTTAGTAAGGTAACTCACATCCGTGTTAGCCCGTACACTGAGTTCAACCTCACCTCCATAAACTAGGAACACATCCTTAGTCCTTCTCAAGTACTTAAGAATGTTCTTAACTGCTGCCTAGTGGATTTCTTCAGGGCCAGCCTGGTATCTGCTAACAACACTTAGATCATAGGAAACATCCGGCCTAGTATAAATCATGGCATACATGATCGACCCGACTGCTGAAGCATACGGAATCACACTCATCCAACTTCGCTCATCAGTTGTCGAAGGACACTGAGTCTTGCTAAGTTGTATGCCATGGGACATCGGTAAGAACCCCTTCTTAGACGATTCCATGTTGAACTTCTTCAACACTTTGTCCAAATATGTACTTTGGCTCAATCCAATGAGCCGCCTGGATCTATCTTTATAGATCCTGATTCCTAGTATGTAAGTTGCCTCACCCAAGTCCTTCATTGAGAAACCAATGATTCCTTGGTTTCTTGCAACATCTGGGCATCATTTCCAATCAATAATATGTCATCCACATATAAGATCAGAAAGTTTACTTTGCTCCCACTAAACTTCTTTTATAAACAAGAATCATGTTCACTCTTGATGAATCCAAACGATTTGACTACCTCATCAAAGCGAATGTTCCAACTCTGAGATGCTTACTTCAATCCATAAATGGATTTTTGAAGTTTGCATACCTTGCCAGCATGAGTCGGATCGACAAAACCCTTGGGTTGTATCATATACACGTCCTCGGTTAATTTTCCATTAAGGAAAGCCGTTTTGACATCCATCTTCCATATCTCATAGTCGAAATAGGCTATTATAGCTAACATGATCCGAATTGATTTAAGCATCGCCACGGGAGAGAAAGTCTCATTGTAGTCAACTCCTTGAACTTGTCGGAACCCCTTCGCCACAAGACGTGCCTTATAGATAGAAACATTCCATCCATATCAGTTTTCTTCTTAAAGACCCATTTGCACTCGACAGGTCTTGCACCGTCTGGCAAATCAACCAAGTTCCAAACTTGATTTTCATCCATGGACTTTAACTCGGATCTCATGGCTCCAAGCCATGACTCAGATTCAGAACCCACCATCGCTTCCGAATAAGTTGCCGGCTTATCACTGTCAAACAGTAACACATCACGAACACTTCGCAATCTGGCCGATCTTCGCAGTGTCGGTGTTATTTCCGGCTCAGGTACCACGACCGGCTCAACCTCCAAGGCTTTTGCCGGCTCGATACTAGCTGGTACCTCTTGAATTTCTTCGAGTTGCACCGTGCTCCCACTGACTCCTCGACCGAGAAACTCTTTCTCAAGGAAGACACCGTCTCGAGCGACAAACACTTTGCCCTCTTCTCGATTGTAGAAGTAGTAACCCAAGGTTTCCCTCGGATATCTTACGAAAATACACTTATCCGACTTAGCTGTAAGCTTGTTTGACTGAAGTCGCTTGACAAAAGCTTCACAACCCCAAATCTTAAGAAAAGACAAACTTGGCTTCTTGCCTATCCACATTTCATGTGGTGTATTCTCTACCAATTTTGATGGTACTCTGTTTAGTGTGAACGCCGTCGTTTCTAGACAATAACCCTAAAATGATAAAGGTAGATCTGTCCGATTCATCATTGATCGTACCATGTCCAACAAGGTCCGATTCCGCCGTTCCGACACACCGTTCCTCTACGGTGTACCCGGTGGAGTGAGCTGAGGAACTATTCCACAACTCTTCAGATGGTCATCAAACTCATGGCTCATGTACTCGCCTCCTCGGTCTAACCGAAGAAACTTTATTTTCTTGCCGAGTTGATTCTGTACCACATTCTGGAATTGCTTGAACGTTTCAAAGGCATCCGACTTATGTTTCATCAAGTAGATATATCCATACCTACTCAAAGCATCGGTGAATGTAATGAAGTACTCATAACCACCTATGGCTATCGTGCTCATCGGGCCACATACGTCACTATGTACTAGTCCCAATAAGTCGGACGCCCTTTCACAACTCTTTGCAAAAAGTTTCTTGGTCATCTTGTCGAGTAGGCAAGATTCAGATGTCTCGAATGACTCCAAGTCGAACAAAGTTAGGAGTCCATCATCATGGAGCTTCTTCATGCGTTTCTAGCTTATATGACCAAGCCGACAATGCCAAAAGTAAGTCATATTCAGATCATTTGGTTTCAACCTTTTCACATTTATGTTATAGACAAATTCACCTTCAAGATTCAAAATAAATAACCCGTCCTGGACGGGTGCAAAGCCGTGAAACATATCATTCAAATACAAAGAACAACCATTATTCTTAATATTCGACTCATACCCTTGTCTCATCAAACATGAGGCAGAAATAATGTTTTGACTAAGCACTGGAACATAATAACAATTATTCAGCTCCAATAAGAATCCAAAAGGTAAATGAAGTTGCATTGTGCCGACTTCCAACGCAGCAACTCTTTCTTTGTTGCTGACCCGAATGTCAACCTCGCCTCTTGCTAGGCCCCTAGTTCTTACCAGTCCCTGCAATGAGTTGCAGATATGAATGAATGATCCAGTATCATGTACCCAAGAACTACCGGGTGCATCAGCAAGATAAAGGTCTATAACATTGCAGACAAGTGTACCTGAGTTGGAAGTCACACCTCCACTCTTGGCTTTATCCGCCAAATAATTGTTGCAATTCCTCTTCTAGTGGCCATCCGCTTTGCAATAGAAGCAAGCGGAACCGGTTGAAGGAGATGACTTGGTCCCTAAGAAACACTTGGGATCTCATCCTGAGCATTACCTCCTGACTTCGCCTTCTTATTCTTAGTCCAAAAACTCTTCTTAAACTTAGCCTTATTCTATACCACCAACACTTGGCTAGTACCTTTCTTGAGATCAACCTCTGCCTGCTTAAGCATCCCATGTAATTCAGTGAGCTTCTTATCCATACCATGCATGTGGTAGTTCGATATGAACTGACCATACACACTAGGAAGAGAGTTCAGAATTATATCCGTAGAGAACTCTTCGCTAATGGGGTAGCCAAGCCTTTCCAGAGACTGCACGTAACCAACCAACTTGATCACATGCGGACTCAGTGGATCACCATCCTTAAGCTTACAACTCAACAAAGCTTGAGAGAGTTGATACCTCTCGGTCTTTGCCTGAGCCTGGAACATACTTTTGAGGATTTCGATCATATCGTAGGTCTCAACATTCTCGAACTGCTGCAGCAAGTCCGGTTCCATGTGAGCAAGCATAAGACAGCTAATTTTTGTAGACTCATCACATGTTCTACGATAGGCATTGGTTGCTGCGACACTCACATTCTCATCCGACACATCTGGAAGCTGGTTGTCTAGAACATGCTCCATCTTTTCTTGTTTGAGAACAATTCTCAGATTACGATACCAGTTAGTGAAGTTTGTCCCATTAAGTTTATCTTTCTCTAGGATGGTCCTCAAAGCAAAACTGGACAACTGAGGGAGACTGCTACTAGGTGCCATTATCTGTAACAGAAATATGCAAAACACTTAAGACAAGTATTCATAAAAGAGCAGGCATATTAAACATTTTAATACTTATGCTCCCACTAGAACCAACATCCCTCTGATGGTTACTTAGTGATTCAGGATCCTAAATAAGCAAGCCGACTAGTGAGCTTTAGCATCACCGCTAGCCGTCAAGTGATCTAGGTAGACAACTCCTTGTCAATCGTATCTCATACGACTCCTGTTGGATGGGTGGCATCACATGCCCCGGCTCCCATCTGACTTTTCCCCGAGTCCCACAACTATTGTGATAGACCCGTCTAGATTACCGAGTGCTTCCGCTGTAAGACTCCGACTCGAACCCACCTAGTCAGAAAGAATTGATAGCACCTCAATTCTATGAGCCCACTACCAAAAATGTCCGACTTGTGAGGGTGCAGCACTGGCGGGGAAAACGACTAGACCTTCTTTGAGGGATTACTTTCTACCAACTATATAATAGAGGTAAAACAGAGACATAACAATAACACAAAATAAAGCAATTATAATGTGAAATGGTATGGCTCTCTTCATGGCGATCTCCATCTCCACAAAACCTGTAATCCGACTTGTATCAACTCTTGTCATGTGCGTCTTACTCCATGTAGCCGACTTGTACACTGACTTGCATGCCACCCTTGTTCTCCAAACAGCTACACTAGCTTGTAATTTTAAATTACATAGAGAATCCGACACGCAGGTCGTTATACAATAAAGTGACAGCACCTAGGCTGACAAAAACCGTGATATGCAGATCACGTATGGATTACACACATCACATGCACATAAGCCATACCATTCACAACATCATCCTGCAAAAACAAGTTATGCATAGATACGATATCTACCGGCGTTGTGAAACTCGTAACGACATCTAAGGCGCTACGACAGGGCGAAGCCGACGGTCCCGCTTCGACCAAACATAGATCTCATCTGCAATCCGGACATGGATTTCGTCATCGGATAAAACAATTTTACCCAAATCCGATCCGGACTCCGATTCGACCAAACTCTTTCATCTTCGATTACCGCATCCGGGTTTATGTGTCACAGTCTACCCCGATGGTGGAAGCCGACCGGTAGGGGTATGTCGTTCCACGACCTTAGCAGTTAGATCATGGAAACCAGATCATCCATTCCCCCGAGTACAGTTGATCCAATCAACTTTGTAAAAAAACGATCTATCTCATAGATCGACCACCAAAACTGCAATTAGATCCAATCTAACGCCAACATCATATCACATATACACGATCTCGAGCCTAAAACCAGAAGCTAACGCTCTGATACCACTGTTGGGCCATGTAGAGATAAACAAAACTTTTTCCCTAACGCGGTACTCCCAAGATCCAGCTCAGGTTATAGGCCACGAGATTACCGCTAGATGTGCAGATGCGGAAGTAGATGTAGCGCGTCGAAGCAGTGCCGAACAATCCCACGGACAGCCCTCCGAATCCCACTGACAGCTTCTTCGGATCCCACGAACTCCTTCGCCAGATCCCCACGAGCTTCCCTGTCTCCAGCGCCGCACATGCAACGCCTCTACTAGTATCCACACATACAGGAAGGAGCTTCGGATAGAGGATTGCTAGATCCTGTCTAGCCCGAAATGGAAGTGGAGAAAGTGGCGGCTAGGTCAGGGACTATCCCTTGTCACTCCACTTATATACACTCCTAGTTGGGCTCAACGCTTGAGGCCCATCTAGGTTGTACTCCAATCTCCATGTGGATCCTATCCACATGGTCTCCTCACCCTTAAGTGTGTGACCCTGTAGGTTCGCGTACACCTGGACACGACTTGAGTTACTCCTCCAAGTATCCCGTCATGGCATTGAATCCAACTTTCTCTCATGAACACTCGGTCTCAAGTCGATAGATGGTAGCGGCCTCTAGCAAGACGTGCCAACTCCCAAGTTCCGTAAAGTCAGAAGATGAACCTTCAGTGTGACTTTCGCCCAAGTCCCTTTGCCTCATGATATACGTGTTAAGCTATAGGCGAGTAGTTGTCATCCCTTTAATAGCTTAACTCTCTTCTCGTACCATGATATGTGATTCACTTGACTAACTCTTAGTCCGACTCCCTAGTTAACACTTAACTGAGTAGCGCATGGCCATGCTTCCGAATCATATCACATGAGAGGTCCTAGAGAATATCTCTCCATTACGGAGGGCAAATCCTATCTTGGTAATCCACGTCACGTAGCTTGCTTCACAACCAACCCGAACTCTACCTTTATAACTGCCCATTTACGGAACAGCGTTTGATAGAACCTAAGTTGGCGATCCACAAATCGGATCATGCAATCACCTCAGGTCGAAGGATTCCATTGCTCGAGACTGCAAATGACAACATCCTCGTTGCATCTCAACCGTGGGTTAGTCCGACTTGCTAAACTCTTTAGCTGAATCAGTGTAAGTCGGAATAGCATCACCATGCGCATGACAAGTGGAACCGTGTCATCAGCTGACTTGGACATTAGTCTAAGTTGCGTATCCAGCACAACCTCAACGACCAAGGACAATCTAATATGAACAATCATGAATACATAGTTCCACAACTGAATCACGCATTCAATGATATATATCTGATTTTCATATAAAGGAAAACTTTATTTATGCATACTTTGGGAAATATCATCAACCATGATTGCCTCTAGGGCATATTCCCAACAAGAACATGCTGGAATGCAATGTTGGAATACAATGGAGCACCATTGTGGGAGAGGTTGCATCACCAGACCCACCTGAGTGTGTGTGTGGCCATGTGGGTCATTGTGGTTTGGAAAGGAACACATGCAATGACACTCCATGTGTCAAACCATGGTCTAAAAGCCCTAGAACATGTTGGATTGCAACATTGGAAGGAAATGGAGCACTAGTGTGGTAGAGGTTGCATCACCACACCAACCTGAGTGTGTGTGGCCATGTGGGTCACTGTGGTTTGGAAAAGAACACATGTAATGACACTCCATGTGCCAAACCATTGTCAGAAAACCCTAGAACATGCTGGAATGCAACATTGGAATACAATGGAGCACCAGTGTGGGAGAGGTTGCATCACCACACCCACCTGAGTGTGTGTGGCCATATGGGTCATTGTGGTTTGGAAAGGAACACATGCAATGACACTCCATGTGTCAAACCATGGTCTAAAATCCCTAGAACATGTTGGAATGATACATTGGAATGCAATGGAGTACCAGTGTGGCAGAGATTACATGACCACACCCACCTGAGTGTGTGTGGACATGTGGGTCATTGTGGTTTGGAAAAGACCTCATGCAATGACACTCCATGTGCCAAACCATGGTGACCAAGCCTTAGAAAAAGCTGGAATGCAACATTAGAATGCAATGGAGCACCAGCGTGGCAAAGGTTGCATCACCACACCCACCTGAGTGTGTGTGTGGCCCTGTGGGTCATTTAGGTTGGAAAGAACACATGCAATGACACTCCATGTGTTAAACCATGGTTAGAAAGCCCTAGAACATGTTGGAATGCAACATTAGAATGCAATGGAGCACAAGTGTGGCAAAGGTTGCATCACCACACCATCCTTAGTGTGTGATTCCATGTGGGTCATTGTGGTTTGGAAAAGAACACATGCAATAACACTACATGTGCCAAACCATGGTCAGAAATACCTAGAACATGCTGGAATGCAATGGAGCACTATTGTGGCAGAGGTTGCATCACCGCACCCACCTGAGTGGGTGTGGCCATGTGGGTCACCGTTATTTGGAAAAGAACACATGCAATGACATTCCATGTGCCGAACCATGGTTAGAAATCCCTAGAACATGATGGAATGCAACATTGAAAAATGCAATGGAGCACTAGCGTGGCAGAGGTTGCATCACCACACCCACCTGAGTGTGTGTGTCCATGTGGGTCATGGCGGTTTGGAAAGAACACATGCAATGACACTCCATGTGCCAAACCATGGTCAGAAAAACCCTATAACATGTTGGAATGCAACATTGGAATACAATGGAGCACCAGTGTGGGAGAGGTTGCATCACCACACTCACCTGAGTGTGTATGGCCATGTGGGTCATTGTGGTTTGGAAAGGAACACAAGCAATGACACTCCATGTGTCAAACCATGGTCTGAAAGCCCTAGAACATTCTAGAATGCAACATTGGAATGAAATGGAGTACTAGTGTGGAAGAGATTGCATCACTACACCCACCTGAGTGTGTGTGGTCATGTGGGTCATTGTGGTTTGGAAAAGAACACATGCAGTGACACTCCATGTTCCAAATAATGGTCAAAAAACCCTAGAACATGCTGGATTGCAATGTTTGAATATAATGGAGCACCAGTGTGGGAGAGGTTGTATCAGCGCACCCACCTGAGTGTGTGTGGCCATGTGGGTCATTGTGGTTTGGGAAAGAACACATGCGATGACAGTCCATGTGTCAAACCATGCTCAGAAAGCCCTAGAACATGCTGGAATGCAACATTCAAATGCAATCCAGCACCAGTGTGGTAGAGGTTGCATCACCACACCCACCTGAGTGTGTGTGGCCATTTGGGTCATTGTGGTTTGCAAAAGAACACATGCAATGTTACTCCATGTTCCAAACCATGACCAGAAAGCCCTAGAACAAGCTGGAATGCAACATTGGAATGCAATGGAGGACCAGTTTGGCAGAGGTTGCATAACCGTACCCACCTAAGTGTGTGTGGCCATGTGTGTTATTGTGGTTCGGAAAAAACACATGTTATGACATTCCATGTGCCAAACCATGGTCAGAAAGCCCTAGAACATGCTGGAATGCAACATTGGAATGCAATGGAGCACCAGTGTGGCAGAGGTTGCATCACCACACCCACCTGACTGTGTGTGCCCATGTGGGTCACTGTTATTTTGAAAAGAACACATGCAATGACATTCCAATGCCGAACAATGGTCATAAAGCCCTAGAACATGATGGAATGCAACATTGAAATGCAATGGAGCACTAGTGTGGCAGAGGTTGCCTCACCACACCCACCTGAGTGTGTGTGTCCATGTGGTTCATGGCGGTTTGGAAATAACACATGCAATGACACTCCATGTGCCAAACCATGGTCAGAAAACCCTATAACATGTTGGAATGCAACATTGGAATACAATGGAGAACCAGTGTGAGAGAGGTTGCATCACCACACTCACCTGAGTGTGTATGGCCATGTGGGTCATTGTGGTTTGGAACGGAACACGTGCAATGACACTCCATGTGTCAAACCATGGTCTGAAAGCCCTAGAACATGCTAGAATGCAACATTGTAATGCAATGGAGTACTAGTGTGGCAGAGATTGCATCACCACACCCACCCGAGTGTGTGTGGCCCTGTGGGTCATTGTGGTTTGGAAAGAACACATGCAATGACACTCCATGTGTCAAACCATGGTTAGAAAGCTCTAGAACATGATGGAATGCAACATTGGAACGCAATGGAGCACTAGTGTGGAAGAGGTTGCATCACCGCATCGACTTGAGTGTGTGTGGCCCTGTGGGTCATTGTGGTTTGGAAAGAACAGATGCAATGACACTCCATGTGTCAAGCCATGGTTAGAAAGCCCTAGAACATGATGGAATGCAACATTGGAACGCAATGGAGCACTAGTGTGGCAGAGGTTGCATCACATAACCCAGCTTAGTGTGTGTGTCCATGTGGGTCATTGTGGTTTGGAAAAGAACACATGCAATGACATTCCATGTGCCAAACCATGGTCACAAAGCCCTAGAACATGCTGGAATGCAACATTGGATTTAATGGAGCACCAGTATGGCAGAGGTTACATCACCACACCCACCTGAGTGTGTGTGGCCATGTGGGCCAATTAAGTTTGGAAAAAAACACATGCAATGACACACCATGTGCCAACCATGGTAAGAAAGCACTAGAACAAGCTGGAATTGATGCAGCCCGTCATACGGACGCTTCTACATCTACACCAACAAGTCCCCCAACTGGTCCCATGACTCGTGCCCGAGCCAAACTCCTACAAGCTAAGGTGAACTCACTCCTCTCCTCGTGCCAATTTGATACCTCCTTGGATGGCGTGCTACTTCATACCTCTCCTCTGTGCATCATCAGGTACAAATCCCCGCCGCGTCGACCCACGAGCCCTGAAGCTGCACCTGAGCTGAAGCTACCTGAGTCAGAGTGTCCGCCTGAATCAAGCTGGAGTGTCCGGCCTTCCCGAGCCTGGACCTGGCGTGGACATTCAGAAGGTCAAATCGGACACTCCCCGGACACCACCCGGAGTGTCCGGTCACCCCGGACTGTCCGGCCGTGCCGACCCGGACTGTCTGGCCCAAGCGATGGGCCTGCAAGCCTAGCTAGGCCCTATGGCCCATGTACCCCTCTACTTCGCCTAGAACTCTACTTTAATGCCTGAATTACCCCCAAACTTGTGGATGGCCTATATATACACCCCCACCTCCATTGTAAACCCTAGGCTTGATATTGGAATTAGTGGGAACCCCTTTGTGGATCTATCTAATTCTTGACTCATGCTCCTTGACTAAGGAGCACCAATATCCCCAAACCTCGTTGGAGTTTGCATCGTGCCTCCGCGTTATACAAGGCCTAGGCATCGGTGTCCCTTTCCCTAGACGTCAAGATCTCACCGATTCTCCCATCTCTCTGTGCCGGTTCTAGAGAGAGTCCTCCGCCCGACGCTGATCCTAGGGATTGCGCCGGACCGTTCACCGCCGGCGTGAGCTATTCGTGTTTATCGTGGTCTTGCGTGTGTGTGTGTTCATCGCGTCCTTCATGCGTGTGTTCGTCATGTTCATCCTTCCCTCCTTCCCCCGCACTCCACCCTCGATTTGAAAGGGAATCGTGAAAGATCGGGCCACCCTAGAGGTTTGCCCTCAACATGTTGGTATCAAGAGCTTCGTTGCTCACGATTTCCCCCACAAATTTTCTTCTATCCACCAAAAGTTCGAATATCCCCACAAAAAAGAGCCCATATTTGCCTTTGGATCGATCTCTTGATTTGGAGTGTTATTTGTGGTTTTGATTCGACCAAACCTTATCTAAGGAGTTGGTCCAGCTTTATCCTGCGTTTCCCCAGCCTGATTTGGCCAGTTTCTCGCGAAGGCGTGGATTTCCGCTCAAAAACACGAGCAGGAAACCCGCGCTGGAGTGTCCGGCTCATACCGACCGGAGTGTCCGAAACAGACCGGAGTGTCTGGCCAGACCGGAGTATCCAGCCCATACAGACCGGAGTGTCCGGTTGTAACGCCAGTTTTGATAGTTTTGCCACATTTTTTCGCATTGGCTAATTTCTTCTTGTTTGTTTGTGCCCGTGTGCATGTCGTTAACTAACAACAAGCTTCCGCATCGACAACCCCCGTGCTCATCGACACCACAGCCCACAAACATCATCCCGCACCACCGACGCCAAGTTCATCATCACCAACAAAGGTATAACTTGCGTCACCTTGTTAACCCCTATCTTCCTTTGTGTGTACCTATCCTATGAGAGTGGCTCATCTTGTGTTTCCTTGAGCATTGTGCATTTGTCCTTGGATAGTGAGTGTGCAAGAGCAACATCAAGTGTGAGTAGGTAACATCAAGGGAGAGCAAAAAAAAAGATACAACAGAAAGAAAAAGATACAAAGAAAAAGCAAAAGAAAAATAGTCTCCCATTGCCAAAGAGAGTCTCAAAGCTTGTAAGCAAGAGAGAAAGCAGAGCGCCCAAGGCAAGTGCACAAATCCGTTGCTCACTTTTCCTCTTTGCAAACGAGCCACGGTCTCTCCTTGCATTGGCACGACAACGAGCTTAGTCTTCGTTAGGACATTTGGTTTGCTCATTTTCATAGTCGTGTCAATACCAACTTTCTCCACGTGTGTGTACATAGTCGTAGGTTCCCGTCACCCTTTTGAGTTGTTGACCTTCGCCTTTGACTGGAGTTTTGTTGGATTTTTACCACTTTTGACTATCCCTTTTCTTTTGGTTGGTTCTTTGGCTTTCCACAATCCTAACCTACCACCAACAAGCTTTTGAGAGTTAGTTCTTTCTTTAGTGTGAGTTTTCTTTGCAATTCCACTTTGCACGCTAATAGCTCTCACTTGTGGTTTATCGTTTGGTGCAATCCCCAAGGTGAGGTACAAGGGTAACACCACCATTTTCCCCTTTCATATACAATACTTGTGTGTTTTGCACGATGGATAGGCACGGTGAGACGAGCCAACCACCCCCCCAAGAAAAATATCAAGGTCCATACATGACGCGTGCAAGTCACTTCATCGTCCACCAAGAGTTCCGTGAATGTTGCCAAGCACTTGAGATGCGACAAGATGAACAATTTGGCGAGACGCAAGCAGAGTCAAGAACATCGACAACCGCTTCGATGGCCTAGAACGACAAATGCATGCAATGCATCACAACTTCGGCAACCAAAATGAAGCGCTCCAATGCTCCGTCACCGAAACAAATGACAATCTTCGACGCCTCATCGATGGCATGACAAGACCATGTTCGCGCGCATCAAGCTCGGCAAGTTCTTCGCATCGTCATGTACCTCTTCCACAAGATCTACATCAAAGTGCTCAAAGACGCAATGATGCCCCCGTGGTCGAAGATGGAATCTCTTCGAACTATGTACCTTCCCCATGGCACGCCGCAACGTCAAGCTATGATGGTGACCTCTCTTCAAGGCCACGAGCAAGGCAAGAAGCACACCGTCATCACGCAAGGGCACTAGTGATCCAACAAGAGCAACCACAAGAGGAACCGCAACCGCAACCGCAAGTCTACCACCATCGACCGCGACACATACTTGGCACAACAAGTGATGACTCCAATTTGGAGAATCAAGCTCGTCATCGACGTGAAGCTCTCCAATATCCTCCTCCTCGTCATCAACGTCATGAATGTCAACAACGACACCAGGGTCATCACGCGGCGCCTCCTCCCCATCAACAAAACTTGGAGCATCAAGTGATACAAGGTGAGCGACGCCCACCACGTCAAGAGGCTTATGACCATGTTCTTCATTGTGAGGCCCAGGTGCCTAACCAACATCACCAACCAAGGAACGAGCCTCGTCTTCATCGTCAACCGCGTCAAGAGGCTCCACACCTTCGCCACCATGAGGCCCAAGCGCCTCAACCATGTCAACAACCACGCCAAGAGCAAGAGCAAGCTCCACAACAAGGACGCGAGAACCAAGTTCCACCTCCCCAAATACAAGATCATCAACAAGGTCACCAAGCTCGTCGCAATGACCACAATGATGAAGAAACTTTTGGCAAGCTCAAGTTCACAATGACCAAGTTCACCGGATCCAATGACCCCAAGAATACCTCTCGTGGGCACTCAAAGTCGATAAGATCTTCCGCATGCACAACTATAGCAACGAGAAGATAGTCGCCATGGCTTCACTAGAGTTTCATGATTACGCCAACCTTTGGTGGGAACAAGTTCAAGTTGCTCGTGATGCAAGACAAGAACCGCCAATCACAACTTGGCATGACATGAAGGCTCACATGAGATCCTGGTTTGTCCCGGCGCACTACACGCGTGACCTCTTCAACAACCTTCAAGCGTTTTGTCAAGGGACAAAGACCGTGGAAGAGTACTTCAAGGAAATGGAACTCAACTTGATTCGCGCCAACATTGATGAGCGCACGGAGCAAATAATGGCATGTTTCCTTATTGGGTTGAACCACCCAATCAAGCGCATCGTCGAGTTCCAAACCTACAACAACATGGTTGAGCTTGTGCACATCGCAACAAAGGCTGAACGTCAAGTGCAAGAGGATATCAAATACAACAAGCCCAAGACATACTTCACCTACAAGCAAGTTTCAACCACTACACCAACAACTTTCAATGGTATCTCATCAAGCACCTCCAAGCCTTCCTTCAAGCTCACACTTCCTCAAGGAAAACTGCCCCCAAGTGGCAAGCAAGCAAAGAGTGATACACCTTTCAACGGTGAATGCTACAAGTGTGGAGGTAAAGGACACAAGTCGGCCGAATGTGGAAACAAGAAAGTCTTGTTCATTCACGACAATGGTGATGAAGAGTACTTGAGTGAACATGAGTTTGATGCCCGTGTCAAGGAAGCAATGGCAAGGCAACGAGTGGAAGATGATCAAGAACTCCTCATGTGTGAACATGACGCAAGTCCATCGCTTGTAGTCACAAGGATATTGACCACTCAAGCACAAGAGCATGAAGACCAACGCTCCAATATCTTCCAAACACGAGCCGGCATCAATGGCAAATCTATCAAGGTGATCATTGATGGAGGGAGTTGTCACAACCTTGCTAGCACCGAGTTGTGTGAGAAGTTCAACCTCACCCTCCATCCACACAAGCACCCCTACCACGTGCAATGGCTAAGTGACCAAGGGTCCGTGAAGATCAAGCATACCGTATTGGTCTCCTTCGCCATTGGTCCTTACAAAGATACGGTGGAGTGTGATGTGGTTCCTATGACAGTTTTCCACATGCTTCTTGGTCGACCGTGGAAATTTGACAAGGTTTCTCAACATGACGGTCGCACCAACATATACACCTTCAAATGGCTCAACAAAACATGTGTTTTGCAACCGATGACTCCTAGCCAAATAATTGCGGACAATGCAAAGGCTTTAGCGAGGGCGCAAAGCACAACACCTACTTGTGAGAAGAGCGGTGAGAGAGAGAACCACCTCATAGTGAGTGAGAGCCACAAGCCAAATTCGAGTGGAAAAACTAAGAGTGTTCTCCTTGCCACCAAAAGTGAGATGAGAGATGTTCGGAACAACCCATCCATCTTGCACTATGTCCTCCTTTGCAAAGGACTAGCGCAAGGAACTAACGAATTAACCAATGTTCCTCCATCTTTGATGAGTGTTTTGCAGGAATTCAAGGATATGTTCCCCGAAGAGCTTCCACATGGACTACCTCCTCTTCGCAGCATCGAACATCGCATTAACCTCATCCCCGGTGCAACACTTCCAAAGCGCGCCGCTTACCGCACGAACCCGGAGGAGACAAAGGAGATTGAACGTCAAATCAACCAACTCGTCTCCAAAGGTTTGATCCAAGTTAGCACTAGTCCAAGTGCCGTACCCGTGATTCTTATTCCAAAGACGGATGATACGTTACGTTATGCATGGACTATCGTCCAATCAATGCTATCACCATGCGTTATCGACATCCCATACCACGTCTCGATGACATGCTTGATGAGTTGTGTGGAGCCACTATTTTTTCGAAAATTGATCTTCATAGTGGTTACCATCAAATACGCATGGCTGAAGGTGATGAGTGGAAAACCGCCTTCAAGACCAAACTTGGTCTCTATGAATGGTTGGTTATGCCCTTTGGTTTATCAAATGCCCCATCCACCTTCATGCGCCTTATGAATCACATCTTGCGTTCTCTCATTGGAAAAGGGTTGTTGTCTATTTCGATGATATTCTTGTTTATAGCAAATCACTTGAGGACCATATAACACATGTCAAGGAAGTTTTGCAAATCCTTCAACATGAAAAGCTTTATGCTAATCTTCCCAAGTGCACTTTTGCTAAAGACAAGTTGATTTTTCTTGGATGTGTCGTTTCTTCGAAGGGAATTGAAGTTGATGTTTCCAACGTAAAGGACATACGAGATTGGCCCATACCAACAAATGGGAGTGAACTCTGAAGTTTGCATGGGTTGGCTGGTTTCTATCGTCGCTTTGTGAAAGACTTTTCAACCATTGCTTGTCCCCTTAATGAATTGACCAAAAAGAATGTCACCTTCGTGTGGGGCAAAGCACAACAAAAAGCTTTTGATGAACTTAAAAAGAGGCTCACCTAAGCACCTCTTCTTGCTTTACCGGATTTCACAAAAACTTTTGAGATAGAGTGTGATGCTAGTGGCATTGGTATTGGAGGAGTCCTTATGCAAAACAGACGTCCTATAGCCTACCATAGCGAAAAACTTGATGGTGCTCGCCTTAACTATCCGATGTATGACAAAGATATTTTTGCCTTAGTTCGTGTCCTTCAAGTTTGGCAACACTACCTTTGGCCTAAGGAATTTATCATACATTCCGACCACGAGTCGTTGAAATATCTCAAAGGCCAAGCTAACTTGAGCAAGAGACACGCTAAGTGGGTTGAGTTCATGGAGTCTTTTCGTACATTGTCAAGTATAAGAAGGGCAAAGATAATGTAGTTGCGGACGCATTGTCTCGCAAACATACAAGCCTTCTTACAAGACTTGAAATCAACGTGTTGGGTCTTGAGGAAATAAAATCTTTGTATGCTTCCGACCCGTTCTTGAACCAATTTTCGCAAAGTGCTCCAATGACAAGGGAGTTGATGATTTCTATTTGCATAAGGGCTTTCTTTTTAAACAAAACAAGTTATGCATTCCGAAGTCATCGCTTCAACTTTTGCTTCTCCAAGAATCTCATGGTGGAGGCCTTATGGGTCACTTTGGTCGTGACAAGACATTGGACATGCTCTCCAATCACTAATTTTGGCCCAAGATGAAGCGTGACGTGGAGCGCTACGTTCAACGATGCACGACATGTGTTCAATCTAAGTCGCAAGCTAATACCTATGGTCTTTATATGCCATTGCCTATTCCTCATACACCTTGGTCCGACATTAGCATGGGTTTCGTGTTAGGATTGCCTAGATCTAAGGATGGTCATGATTCTATATTTGTTGTTGTGGATCGTTTTTCCAAAATGGCACACTTCATACCGTGCCATAAGACCGACGATGCTTCACATGTTGCAAATCTGTTTTTCAGGGAAATTGTCCGTCTTCACGGTGTGCCAAGGACAATCGTCTCCGACCGCGACGTCAAATTCATGAGCTACTTGTGGAAGACCCTCATGGCCAAGCTCGGCGTCAAGCTCCTCTTCTCATCCGCATCACATCCTCAAACTAATGGACAAACCGAAGTTGTCAACCGAAGCCTCGAAACTCTCCTTCATGTGTTGATCAAGAAAAACCTGAAGGATTGGGAGGAATGCATTCCACACGCCGAGTTCGCCTACAATCCTGCTAAGCACTCAACAACCAAGATGAGTCCATTCATGATCGTCTATGGTTTCGAGCCCCTCACCGCGCTCGACATCCTACCACTATCTCTCCATGAGCGCACAAACATGGACGTCGAGAAGCACGCACAAGCTATGAAGGAACTTCATGAAGAAACAAGAGCTACTATCGAACAACAAGTCCTTCGCCAAGCTTCAAGGTTAAACAAGGACAAGAAGGAGATGATATTTGAAGAAGGTGACCTTGTGTGGATACACCTAAGGAAGGACTTCTTCCCCAAGGAACGTGACTCCAAGGTCAAGCCAAGAGGAGATGGTCCCTTCAAGGTCCTCAAACGAATAAACAACAACGCCTACACCATCGACATCCCGACCTCAAAGTACCTTGCAAGCAATACATTCAATGTCAAGGATCTCTCACCCTACCATGGAGATGTTCAAGATGATATCCATGAAGAGTCGAGGATGACTCTTTCCCAAGGGGGGGGGAGCTGATGCAGCCCGTCATACGGACGCTTCTACATCTACACCAACAAGTCCCCCAAGTGGACCCATGACTCATACCCGAGCCAAACTCCTACAAGCTAAGGTGAACTCACTCCTCTCCTCGTGCCAATTTGATACCCCCTTGGATGGCGTGCTACTTGATACCTCTACTCTGTGCATCATCAGGTACGAATCCCCGCCGCGTCGACCCACGAGCCCTGAAGCTGCACCTGAGCTGAAGCTACCTGAGCCAGAGTGTCCGCCTGAATCAAGCCGGAGTGTCCGGCGTAGCCAGAGTGTCCGGCGCGACTCAGCCGGAGTGTCCGGCCTGCCCGAGCCTGGACCTGACGTGGACATTCAGAAGGTCAAATCGGACACTCCCCGGACACCACCCGGAGTGTCCGGTCACCCCGGACTGTCCGGCCGTGCCGAGCCGGACTGTCCGGCCCAAGCGATAGGCCTGCGAGCCTAGCTGGGCCCTATGGCCCATGTACCCCTCTACTTCGCCCAGAACTCTACTTTAATGCTTGAATTACCCCTGAACTTGTGGATGGCCTATATATACACCCCCACCTCCATTGTAAACCCTAGGCTTGATATTGGAATTAGTAGAAACCCCTTTGTGGATCTATCTAATTCTTGCCTCATGCTCCTTGACTAAGGAGCACCAATATCCCCAAACCTCGTTAGAGTTTGCATCGTGCCTCCGCGTTGTACAAGGCCTAGGCATCGGTGTCCCTTTGCCTAGACGTAAAGATCTCACTGAGTCTCCCATATCGCCGCGCCAGTTCAAGAGAGAGTCCTCTGCCCGACGCTGATCCTAGGGATTGCGCCGGACCGGTCACCACCGGCGTGAGCTATTGGTGTTTATCATGGTCTTGCGTGTGTGTGTTCATCGCGTTCTTCATGCGTGTGCTCGTCGTGTTCATCCTTCCCTCCTTCCCCCACACTCCACCCTCGATTTGAAAGGTAATCGTGAAAGATCGGGCCACCCTAGAGGTTTGCCCTCAACATATTAGTATCAAGAGTTTCGTTGCTCACGATTTCCCCCACAAATTTTTCTTCTATCCACCAAAAATTCGAAAATCCCCACAAAAAAAAGCCCATATTTGCCTTTGGATCGATCTCTTGCTTTGGAGTGTTATTTGTGGTTTTGATCCGACCAAACCTTATCTGAGTTGGTCCATCTTTATCCTGTGTTTCCCCAGCCTGATTTGGCTAGTTTCTCGCGGATTTGAGGCCCAAAGGAAAGGATTTCCGTTCAAAAACACGAGCAGGAAACCCGCGCCGGAGTGTCCGGTCATACCGACCGGAGTGTCCGAAACAGACCGGAGTATCCGGCCAGACCGGAGTATCCAGCCCATAAAGACCGGAGTTTTGACAGTTTTGCCTCATTTTTTTGCATTGGCTAATCTCCTTTGTTTTCTCATGTCCCGTGTGCGTGTCAGCAAGTACCAGCAAGCTTCCACATCATCAACTTCTGCGCTCATCGACACAACGTACCACGAACATCATCCCGCACCACCGACGCCAAGTTCATCATCAAAGAAGGTATAACTTGCGTCACCTTGTTAACCCCCATCTTCCTTTGTGTGTACCTATCCCATGAGAGTGGTTCATCTTGTGTTTGCTTGAGCATTGTGCATTTGTCCTTGGATAGTGAGAGTGCAAGAGCAATAGCAAGTGTGACTAGGTAGCACCAAGGGTGAGAAAAAAAACAGAAAAAGATACAAAGAAAAAGCAAAATAAAAATAGTCTCCCATTGCCAAAGAGAGTCTCAGAGCTTGTAAGCAAGAGGGAAAGAAGAGCGCCCAAGGCAAGTCCACAAATCTGTTGCTCACTTTTCCTCTTTGCAAACGAGCCACGGTCTCTCCTTGCATTGGCACGACAACAAGATTAGTCTTAGTTAGGACATTTGGTTTGCTCATTTTCATAGTCGTGTCAATCCCAACTTTCTCCACGTGTGTGTACATAGTTGTAGGTTCCTATCACCCTTTTGAGTTGTTGACCTTCGCCTTTGACTTGAGTTTTGTTGTATTTTTACCACTTTTGACTATGCCTTTTCTTTTGGTTGGTTCTTTGGCTTTCCACGATTCTAACCTACCACCAACAAGCTTTTGAGAGTTAGTTCTTTCTTTAGTGTGAGTTTTCTTCGCAATTCCACTTTGCACGCTAATAGCTCTCACTTGTGGTTTCTAGTTTGGTGCAATCCCCAAGGTGAGGTACAAGGCTAACACCACCATTTTCCACTTCCATATACAATACTTGTGTGTTTTGCATGATGGATAGGCACGGTGAGACGAGCCAACCACCCCCCCCCAAGAAGAAGATCAAGGTCCATACATGACGCGTGCAAGTCACTTCATTGTCCGCCAAGAGTTCCGTGAACGTTGCCAAGCACTTGAGACGCGACAAGATGAACAATTTGGCAAGACGCAAGCCGAGTTCAAGAACATCGACAACCGCTTTGACGGCCTAGAACGACAAACGCATGCAATGCATCACAACTTCGACAACCAAAATGAAGCGCTCCAACGCTCCGTCGTCGAAACAAATGACAATCTTCGATGCCTCATCGACGACATGACAAGACCACGTTCACGCGCATCAAGATCGACAAGTTCTTCGCATCGTCATGCACCTCTTCCACAAGATCTACATCAAAGTGCTCAAAGACGCAATGATGCCCCCATGGTTGAAGATGTAATCTCTTCGAACTATGTACCTTCCCCACGGCACGCTGTAACGTCAAGCTATGATGGTGACCTCTCTTCAAGGCCACGAGCAAGCCAAGAAGCACACCTTCATCACGCAAGGGCACTAGTGATCCAACAAGAGCAATCACATGAGGAGCCACAAGCGCAACCGCAAGTCTACCACCATCGAGGCCATGAGGGTCATTATGGTTTGGAAGAACACATGCAATGACACTCCATGTGCTAAACCATGGTCAGAAAGCCCTAGAACATGCTGGATTGCATCATTGGAAGGAAATGGAGCACCAGTGTGGCAGAGGTTGCATCACCACACCCACCTGAGTGTGTGTGGCCATGCAGATCATTGTGTTTTGGAAAAGAACACATGCAATGACACTCCATGTTCCAAATCATGGCCAGAAAACACTAGAACATGCTGGATTGCAACATTTGAATATAATGGAATACCAGTGTGGGACAGGGGCATCACCATACCCACCTTAGTGTGTGCGGCCATGTGGGTCATTATGGTTTGGCAAAGAACACATGCAATGACACTCCATGTGTCAAACCATGCTTAGAAAGACCTAGAACATGCTGAAATGCAACATTGAAATGCAATGGAGCACCAGTGTGGCAAAGGTTGCATCACCACACCCACCTGAGTGTGTGTGTGTGGCCATGTGGGTCATTGTGGTTTGGAAAAGAACACGTGCAATGACACTCCATGTGCCAAACCATGGTAAGGAAACCCTATAACATGCTGGATTGCAACATTTGAATATAACGGAGCACTAGTGTGGGAGAGGTTGCATCACCACACCCACCTGAGTGTGTGTGGCAATGTGGATCATTGTGGTTTGGAAAGGAACACATGCAATGACACTCCATGTGTCAAACCATGGTCTGAAAACCCTAGAACATGCTAGAATGTAATGGAGCACTAGTGTGGCAGAGATTGCATCACCACACCACCTGAGTGTGTGTGGACATTTGGGCCATTTTAGTTTGGAAAACAATACATGCAATGACACTCCATGTGCGAAACCATGGTCAGAAAGCACTAGAACAAGATGGAATGCAACATTGGAATTCAATGGAGCACCAGTGTGGCAAAGTTTGCATCACCACACCCACCTGAGTGTGTGTGTCCATGTGGGTTATTGTGGTTTGGAAAAGAACACATGCAATGACACTCCATGTTCAAAATCATGGTCTAGAAACCCTAGAACATGCTGGATTGCAACATTTGAATATAATGGAGCACCGTTGTGGGAGAGGTTGCATCACCACACCCACCAGGGTATGTGTGGCCATGTGGGTCATTGTGGTTTGGGAAAGAACACATGCAATGACGCTCCATGTGTCAAACTATGCACAGAAAGCCCTAGAACATGCTTGAATGCAAAATTGAAATGCAATGCAGCACCAGTGTGGCAGAGGTTGCATCACCACACCCACCTGAGTTTGTGTGGCCATGTGGGTCATTGTGGTTTGGGAAAGACCACATGCAATGACACTCCATGTGCCAAACCATGATCAGAATGCCCTAGAACAAGCTGGAATGCAACTTTGGAATGTAATGGAGCACCAATTTGGCAGAGGTTGCATCACCGCACCCAACTAAGTGTGTGTGGCCATGTGGGTCATTCTTTTTTGGAAAGAACACATGTAATGACACTATATGTGTAACATCCCAAAATTTCATCTGAAATCATCATCATTAAACTCATATCATCATAGCATGTAATTGCATTGCATTTAGATTTGTCCTGCAAAATTTGGTGAAATTTAGAGGCTTTTTGGAGCACTTATGCTAAATTCAAAGAAAACTAGAAAAAGAAATTCAAAAAAAAAAGAAAAGGAGGGAAAGGATTTTCAAACCGCAGCAGCAGTTCTGGCCTTTTGGCCCAATCGGCCCAGCTAGCCCACCCGGCCTCCCTCTCCCTTCTCTGTCTTTTTGCACCCCCCCCTCAGCTAACCCCCACTCACTTAGCACTGGGCCCCACGCCACGTCAACGCCACCTCAGCGTCTTCCACGCGAACGGCCGGCGTCCCCTCCACCTCCTCTACCGTTTCGAATCGGCTCAAATTCGAGCGTTTCTTGCATTGATCCTCCACAGCGATCACTCCTTATTAACTCCTCGTCAGTTTCCCCTCAGCCACTTTCGCTGGAGAGCCCCCAGGCTCCCCAATTACGAGCTCGAACCGCCACTGTGCGACGCTACTCCCGCGAGAACTCCGGTGAGCCCAGGCCCCGCCGTGACCTCCTCTCTGCTCTGTAATACTTGCCATGGCCTAGCGCGTGTTTTAACCCCAGCAGCGTGCTTTCTCTTGCACCAGGTCGATGGCACGGTCCAACTCCGGCGAACCCCTCTGCCGCCGCCGTCCATTGCTTTTTCCGGTTAGGTTATGGTTCCCGCCGCCCCTTTTTGGTACTTGCTAGGTAGTGTAGATCCTTGCACATCTCGCTGACCCCTCTGCTGTCTGGTTCGAGCCCCAGGTCGCCATCTCCGGCACCGAGCCGCGAGCTCTGCCGTCTGCGCAACTCTGACGAGGGATCTAGGCCAAGCCAGAGCACCCCCGCGCCGCAGTGACCTCCGTCGAGACCACCACGACCTCCTCGACCTCTGGTACGTGTCCACGGTCTCCCGACCCTTGTAGAATCGCCAGAACCTCATCGGCCGACGCTCATTGCCACTGGCAATGGTCGGCACGCCCATCTCCGGCCAGGTCGCTAGGGACCATTAGATCTTGTATCTGCGGCTAAGATTAGATCGTGGACGAAAGGGTACGGGCTAATCAGATCCGTCCATAGTTACTTAAGATCTGACGGCCCACAGCGGTCGATCCGACCGAACCGGTACCAACCAATAGGAAAGCGCCATGTCGTAGGCTATTTCGTTTAAATAGAAAAATAGGCAGATTTAGTATTAAACTTAGAAAATCCATAACTTTTGTTCCACAATTCAGAAAAATGCAAATTTGGTGTCTATGGATTCATAAAAATAATACCTTTATTATAGAGGCCTTGTTTCACACTTTTGCCTCTGTAAAATTGGAATTATAGGCAGAACCTTTCTAGGAGTATTTTGTTCATAAATATTGTTCTATAAATTATTTTTGAGTATTTCTTATGCATTTAGATGAGGTATTCTATCCTCAGTACTGTCGAATCTGTAAATTATAGAGTTGTGATCATATCATTGCATTTTGCATGCATTCATGTTTTTGTAATGTTTTATTGATAGAATTACAATTGTTGTATTGATCTTGTGTAGATTGTGTGGATTGTGAAGTTTGTTGCTGTGAGGATTGTACCTATTCCCCTAGCTACCAAGGCAAGTGATATTTCATCCCATGTCCTATTATTTTCACTATTGCACTAGTGATATTTTGTTAGATCTTAGCATGATAGAATTATTCATATGTTACCATACTATGCTATGCTACCCTATAGTCTATATCTTGGTAGTATCTCCTAGTCGAAAGACTTCGTATGCTAGAGTGCTTAGCCATGCTATTAGAATTCGTGGGTGGAATATACACATAAGATAGTATGGAAAGATATTATTTTTTTTAACTAAGAAAACAACTAATGTTAACGAAACACCTGGGTGGAATGGGGCTTGCTTGGATTATGTTGAGTGGTTACTCAGGGGCCATGTCTATGGTCAGCTGGTGTATCACACTTGTGGATGGCCACCCAGGAACAAAGAGATTGGAGACATTCTTGTCATGAAGCTTCCTGTGCAGCCACATGGCATATGGGCTCTGCCTTGACTAACTAAGTTGCAAGAACTCAGCCAGACGGACAGAAGGTGGTAGATGTGGTAGGATGGAACGCGTCTGTGGTGGTCTGAGGGATTGCTTCTGAGAAATCTTGTCTCGATGCATGTCGAGTCTTGTGGGGAAAGTGCACCACCTCTCGAGAGGGTAAAACTAAGTACTTAGACGTGTCCCCGGTTATGGACATTCTTGTGGGTGAACAAGGGTAGAGGTTCAGTGATATCTATCATTGGTACCTTAGTGTAGAATGAGAAAAACTTACTCCTCAAAAACTATAAGTTAAACCAGCTTTTAGCAAAGCCAGCCATAACCCCACTTAGCCATATATTCTTGTAGTTGTTGGATTATACTAAGTACCTATGGTATCACTTGCCAATACAATTCCAAATGTATTGACCCTTGTGGCTGTAACTTATTATGTTGCAGGATACTCTGATGATGAGTAGGGTTGCGGGTCTACACTCGACATGCTTGCCTGTGGCACATGAAGACTAAGGACTCTATTATTATTATGCTATGTAATGTGAACTTTAAGTGTCTTAGCCTTGGGCTAAGTGAGTTGTAAGAACCATTATATTCCTGGATATGCGATGTAATAATGACCTTTGTTTCTGTGTACTTCATCTTAAACTGTGGGTGCTAGCATTTTCGATCCAGGGACTAGCACTGCAATCATAGGGATCTTACCTTATTATGGTGAGATCTTACAGATGGTATCAGAGCATTGTGTTGCCTGTAGGTTCGTGACCCTAGAATGGATTAGACTAAGGAGGACCCTTAGGAAAAATAACTCTATATTTCAGACCTCACACTTGTCTTTTCATCTCGTAAAGCATTCCCTAATCATCCTTCTCATCTATTTTTGTAGATGTCCACCATCAATGAATCTGTCAAGAAGGGACCACTGATGACTATGACCCTGGACTGTGAGACAGAATTTCCCAATGTGCTCAAGAACCTCATGCTCGGCTTGGGGATGAATGGTGAAGCCGTGTACAAGGGATTTCCTGTGATAGATGAAGGACAAGAGTATTGGTGGGTGCAACTCCACTTGTACAAGAACAAGGAAGACGATCCCAAGAGTACGGGATTCTGCATGTTCACCAACTCTGAAATGCACCCGTCATTCTTTGACTCTGCAAGGAATGCTGCATGGAAAGCTATTGAGGAACTTGGGGAGAGACTCAAGTATAGAATGCTCAATACTCAGGAGGATATCAAGGAGGAGAAGCGTCTTGTCCAAGACTCAAAGGCCACTGTGAAACGCCTAAGTAAGGATATCATAGGCCTAGCTTTGGAGCTATGTGACCAAGACAAGCAGATTTCTGCCAAGGATGCCCAGATTGCCACCTTGGTTAAGGAGTGAGATATTAGTTGGACCACCATCCTTGGCGTTTTATCACGTTAGTATTTGGACCATACCAACCTATGTGGTATGGCAAAAATAAGTTATGTCTAGAACCTTGAGTGCTTGAGTTGAATTAATGTATTGCTACTTGGAATGTTTTGTTGGTTAAATTCTCTTTTATTTTGTGACTTGTATTTTCTTTCTCTATTGTGTGTTACTAATTTTCTCCATACTATGAAAAAGATGCCGAACTTTGTCTACAGCACGGCCGAGGATTTCAAGGGGACTCGCTTTGGGACTCGTATTATGGAGCTAGTCCAAGTGCTCGCTCTTCCAATCCCCACCATTCAGGGACTTCAGTTGAGGAAGTTTCAGAGGAAGGACTTATGGGGATTCAGAGTTACCCAGCCAGGGAATGAGACAGAGCCCCAAACTGGGGAGATTACCTTCAAGATTCTCCATGATGACATGGAGAGGGTCCTCGACGTCGCTATGCAGGAGCCATTGGGACGTCTATGTGGACGTCTCTCTTCTGAGATCAAGAGCCACTACTTCCACTTCTTTGGGAGGCGCGACGAGGATGGAGAGCCTATTGTGTTGGACGAGGCCACTAAGGATTCCATCAAGCTCGTGCATCACTACCTCCAGGACTTAGAGAGCCTTATTAGACACCTTGATACTGATAGGACTAACGTGATGCTTAGCAATGATGAACTACGAGTCCAACTCAAGGAGAAGGACAAGGCCTTCTAGGAACAGGAAAATTGAATCAAGGAAATGGAGAAGAAGTTTGAAGACCAAGAGAAGAAATTCAAGAGCCAAGAGAAGAGAGTTCAGGAGAAGAACAAGAAGATTAGAGACTTGGAGACCGAGTTAGAGCTGGAGAACATTGAGCTGGAAGCGGATCACGAGGTGATAGAGAGGCTACGCACACAAAAGAGAGAGTTACAAACAAAGATCGATGCTTTGACTACAAGCTTAGAGGAATACAAGGCAGGATTCGCCACAACAGGACTTGCTCTAGTGGAGGAGGAAGTCGACATGGAGGAGTAGTGATACTATTCCATCTACCGATCGTTTTATTATTATTGTGTTGCATAGGTCATACCGACTTGTGGGTGACTATGCTAGTATGTTATTTTTGCAAACTCTGTTATGGTTGTGATGTTGGAACTTGCATGTGCTTGTTTGTCTGATTGTTGTTTTATTTGGGTTATCTATCGTTACTTACCCTTACTAAATCCAAAGATGCCTCCCCGACGCAACAACGAAGATAACAATGACAATGGCAATGGAATGCAGCAGATGATGGCTGCACATACCCAATTGATGCAAATGATGACTCAATTTATGGCAAACCAGAATCAGAACAACAATAATAACAATAACAACAACCAGAACAATCCACCACCTCTGGATATGCTGACCAGATTTCTAAGGCTGAGACCTGCTAATTTCTCGGGTACCACTGACCCCATGGTAGCAAACGATTGGCTACGCTCTGTGAATAAGGACCTAGTAACGGTTGGATGCAGGGATGCAGAAAAATTCAGATTCGCAGCACACTTATTGGAAGGTCATGCAGCTGCTTGGTGGGACAATTTCCAAATTACTCACCCTATTGAGGAAGTGACTTGGGCAATGTTTGAAGATGGGTTTCGCACCACTCACATCTCTGCTGGAATAATGGGGTTGAAGAAAAAGGAGTTTCATAACCTCAAGCAACGCCACCATAGTATTTCTGAATACATTGAGGAGTTCAATAATTTTTCACGTTATGCACCTGATGATGTTGACACTAATGCGAAGAGGAAGGAGAAATTCCTAGATGGGCTGAATGATGAAATTTCTATGCAACTATCTGTTGCATATGTTCCAACTTATCAATCTTTGTGTGACAAAGCTACCATCCTGGAAAACAAGATGAAACAAGTGGAGGGTAGAAAGAGGAAACACCATTTCGATAAGTTTGGATCAGGATCTCCTCACAAGCGCCCTCATGGTGAAGGAAGTGGGAGTTCAGGATTCCACAAGAATGGGAATCATAATAACCATCGTAACAATAACCACCACCATGATGGAAACAATCATCGTGGACATAACAAAAGTGGATTCCGGAACAATCACAATAATCATGGCCATGGGAACCAAAATGGTAAGAACCGTCACAGTCAGCCAGCAAAGAAAGACATCAGCCAGGTGGAATGCTTCAAGTGCAAGAAGACAGGGCACTATGCTAATGAATGCCCAGAGAAGAAGACTGATGGGGCTAAGCCAAACCCATTCCAAAAGGGTCATGTGAATGACATTAATGTGGAGGAAATTCAAGAAGGATCTGATGCCGTGATCGGTAAGTTCAAGATTAATTCCTTTCCTGCACTCATCCTTTTCGATACTGGCGCATCGCATTCATTCATTTCAAGAGCATTTGTATTCAAAAATGAACTCTCCACATGACACCATTGGATGTCCCATTAAAGTAAGTTCTCCGGGTGGAGAAATGATAGTAAATTCGGGGTGCCGACATATCATCCTAGAAATTGGAAAGCACAAGTTCCCGATTAGTTTAATAATCCTAGAGTCCCAAGGATTAGACGTTATATTAGGGATGGACTGGTTGACCCGTTATGAAGGAGTGATTGATTGTGCCAAGCGAACTGTTATGCTCACAACCCAGAAAAGAAAAGGATCAGGTTCAAGTCTAACTTTGAACCCAAGGGGAGCAAGGTTAATTCTCTTAAGGGGGTTAGCCTAGACAATGTGCCAATAGTAAAGGAGTACCTAGAATTGTTCCGCGAGGAATTACCTAGCATGCCACCAGATAGGGACGTGGAGTTTCTGATAGACCTATTGCCAGGAACGGGGCCTATAGCAAAGAGACCTTATAAAATGTCGGTGGACGAGTTAAAAGACCTCAAGAAACAGCTGGGAGAACAGTTGAAAAAGGGATTTATCCAACCAAGCTCGTCGTCTTGGGGAGCACCAGTCTTGTTTGTTGAGAAGAAGGAGCGAAGTCAAAGGCTATGCATAGATTATCGTTCACTCAATGAAGTGACCATAAAGAACAAATACCCCCTGCCTAGAATTAATGATCTCTTCGATCAGCTAGAGGGAGCATGTGTGTTCTCAAAATTGATCTTCGATCAGGATACTTCCAACTAAAGATTAGAGAACATGACATACCCAAGACCACATTCACCACCAGATACGGGTTGTATGAATATACAGTGATGCCATTTGGATTGAGTAATGCACCAGCCTACTTCATGAACATGATGAATAAGGTATTCATGGAATTCCTTGACAAGTTCGTAGTGGTATTCATCGATGATATATTGGTATATTCCAAGAGAAGCAAAGAACATGAAGAACATCTACGCCTGATTCTAGAGAAACTCAGAGAACACCAACTTTATGCCAAGTTCAGCAAATGTGAATTTTGGCTGAATGAAGTGGGTTTTCTTGGGCACATAGTATCTGGAAATGGTATAGCTGTTGATCCAGCAAAGGTGGCAGCTGTGACAGAATGGGAACCTCCTAAATTAGTTAAAGAAATCTGTAGTTTCCTTGGCCTAGCAGGGTACTATCGGAGGTTCATTGAAAATTTCTCTAAGATTGCAAAGCCCATGACTAATCTGCTGAAGAAGGAGAATAAGTTTAATTGGACAGAAGCTTGCGAAACCAGCTTTCAGGAATTGAAAAAGAGGCTAGTGTCAGCACCAGTGTTATGTTTGCCAGATCTTGAGAAAGACTTTCAAGTATACTGTGATGCATCTCACCAAGGATTAGGAGGTGTATTGATGCAGGAAGGTAGAGTTGTAGCTTATGCATCAAGACAACTCAAAAATCATGAAGTGAACTACCCTACTCATGATCTAGAGTTGGCATCAGTTGTGCATGCCTTAAAAACATGGAGGCATTATCTTATGGGAAAACATTGTGAAATGTTCACTGATCACAAGAGTCTGAAATACATTTTTACACAGAAAGAACTCAACATGAGACAAAGAAGATGGCTAGAACTTATCAAAGATTACGACTTAAGTTTGCAATACCACCCTGGAAAGGCAAACGTCGTAGCCGATGCATTAAGCCGCAAGGCTTATGTAAATGTCCTCAATAAAGGAGAATTGTCGGAGGAGTTATGTGCCCAATTTAGAGAGCTGAGACTTGAGATAGTGCCTGAAGGGTACCTTGCATCCTTGGAAGTGCAACCCACACTAATGGACAAAATTCAAGAAGCCCAAAAGTTGGACAAAGAAATAGAAGAAATCAAAAGTAAAGTTAGTGAAGGCAAGGCAAAAGGATTCCATGTAGATGATCAAGGAATCTTATGGTACGAAAAACGTATCTGTGTTCTGCAGGATCTTGAACTTAAGAAGTTGATCTTACAAGAGGCGCACAACTCACCATATTCGATTCATCCTGGCAACACCAAGATGTATATGGATGTTAAGGAGAGGTTTTGGTGGAATAATTTAAAGAAGGACATAGCAGAGCACATTGCCTTGTGCGACGTGTGCAGTAAAGGCGAACATCGAAACCGCAGGATTATTACAACCACTGCCAATACCTGATTGGAAATGGGATAAAATTGGTATGGATTTTATCACCGTACTACCCAGAACTAAATCTGGATACGATTCCATATGGGTTATCGTTGACCGCTTGACAAAGGTGGCCCATTTCATTCTAGTAAAGACCACTTATACAAGTGCAAAGCTAGCCAAGATTTACATGAGTAGAATTGTATGTTTGCATGGGGTACCTAAAAGTATCGTGTCCGACAGACGAACTCAGTTCACTTCGCACTTTTGGCGACAACTTGACAAGTCATTGGGAACTCGGTTAGAATTCAGCACTGCATTTCATACATAAACTGATGGGCAGACAGATAGGACCAATCAAATATTAGAGGATATGCTAAGAGCATGTGCATTAGATTATGGATCCAGTTGGGATGAAAGTCTACCATATGCAGAGTTTTCCTACAATACCAGCTATCAATCAAGCATAGAAATGGCCCCATTTGAATTCCTTTATGGAAGGAAGTGTACTACACCATTGCTGTGGAATGGAGTAGGAGAAAGAAATTTGTTCGGGCCAGACCTAATCCAAGAAGCTGAAGAGAAAGTCAAGATGGTAAGGGATAGGCTAAAGATAGCCCAATCTCGGCAGAAGAGCTATGCCGATCCAAAACGTAGAGAGGTTACCTATGAGGTTGGTGATAGAGCTTATCTCAGGGTATCACCACTTCGTGGTGTGAAGAGATTTGGAATCAAAGGAAAATTAGCACCATGCTATGTAGGACCTTTCAAAATTTTGAGCCGCAAAGGAGAAGTGGCATATGAGATAGAATTACCATAATCTTTGTCAGCAGTTCATAATGTATTCCATGTTAGTCAGCTGAAAAAGTGTCACCCAGAGATGGAAGAAACTTCGTTGAAAGACACTATACCATTGGAGGAGGTTCAGCTAGATAATGATCTCACTTATGAAGAGAAACCTATTAAGATTCTAGAGACCACAGAAAGAATTACCCGTACCAAGAAAATCAGATTCTGCAAAGTGCAGTGGAACCATCACACTGAATCAGAAGCAACATGGGAGCGAGAGGATGAACTTCGGAGAGATCACCCTCACCTATTTGCTAGCCAACCCGAATCTCGAGGGCGAGATTCATCTTAAGGGGGTTAGATTTGTAACATCCCAAAATTTCATCTGAAATCATCATCCTTGCACTCATATCATCATAGCATGTAATTGCATTGCATTTAGATTTGTCCTCCAAAATTTGGTGAAATTTAGAGGCTTTTTGGAGCACTTATGCTAAATTCAAGGAAAACTAGAAAAAGAAATTCAAAAAAGAAAAAGAAAAGGAGGGAAAGGATTTTCAAACCGCAGCAGCAGTTCTGGCCTTTTGGCCCAACCGGCCCAGCTAGCCCACCCGGCCTCCCTCTCCCTTCTCTGTCTTTTCGCACCCCCTCAGCTAACCCCCACTCACTTACCACTAGGCCCCATGCCATGTCAACGCCACCTCAGCGTCTTCCACGCGAACGGCCGGCGTCCCCTCCACCTCCTCTGCCGTTTTGAATCGGCTCAAATTCGAGCGTTTCTTGCATTGATCCTCCACAGCGATCACTCCTTATTAACCCTCTCCCCATCCTCGTCAGTTTCCCCTCAGCCACTTTCCCCGGAGAGCCCCCAAGCTCCCCAATTACAAGCTCGAACCGCCACTGTCCGACGCTACTCCGGCGAGAATTTCGGTGAGCCCAGGCCCCGCCGTGACCTCCTCTCCGCTCTGTAATACTTGCCGTGGCCTAGTGCATGTTTTAACCCCAGCAACGTGCTTTCTCTTGCACCAGGTCGATGACACGGTCCAACTCCGGCGAACCCCTCTGTCGCCGCCGTCCATTGCTTTTTCCGGTGAGGTTAAGGTTCCCGTCGCCCCTTTTTGGTACTTGCTAGGTCGTGCAGATCCTTGCGCATCTCACTGACCCCTTTGCTGTCTGGTTCGAGCCCCAGGTCGCCGTCTCCGACACCGAGCCGCGAGCTACGCCGTCTGTGCAACTCCAGCGAGGGATCCAGGCCAAGCCAGAGCACCCCCGCGCCGCAATGACGTCCGTCGAGACCGCCACGACCTCCTCGACCTCTGGTACGTTTCCACGGTCTCCCGGCCCTTGTAGAATCGCCAGAACCTCATCGGCAAACGCTCTGCCGCCGCGTGCAGCTGGTCAGCGCCGTCCTTCTCCGGCCAAGTCGCTAGGGACCATTAGATCTTGTATCTGCGGCTAAGATTAGATCATGGACGAAAGGGTATGAGCTAATCAGATCCGTCCGTAGTTACTTAAGATATGACGGCCCATAGCGGTCGATCTGACCGAACCGGTACCAACCAATAGGAAAGCGCCACGTCGCCAGGCTATTTCGTTTAAATAGAAAAATAGGCAGATTTAGTATTAAACTTAGAAAATCCATAACTTTTGTTCTACAACTCAGAAAAATGCAAATTTTGTGTCTATGGATTCAGAAAAATAAGAACTTTATTATAGAGGCCTTGTTTCACACTTTTGCCTCTGTAAAATTGGAATTATAGGCAGAACCTTTTTAGGAGTATTTTTGCTCATAAAAATTGTTCTATAAATTATTTTTGAGTATTTCTTATGCATTTAGATGACGTATTCCATCCTCAGTACTGGAGACTCTTTAAATTATAGAGTTGTGATCATATCATTGCATTTTGCATGCATTCATGTTTTTGTAATGTTTTATTGATAGAATTACTATTGTTGTATTGATCTTGTGTAGATTGTGTGGATTGTGAAGTTTGTTGCTGTGAGGATTGTACCTATTCCCCTAGCTACCAAGGCAAGTGATATTTCATCCCATGTCCTATTATTTTCAATATTGCACTAGTGATATTTTGTTAGATCTTAGCATGATAGAATTATTCATATGTTACCATACTATGCTATGCTACCCTATAGTCTATATCTTGGTAGTATCTCCTAGTTGAAAGACTTCATATGCTACAGTGCTTAGCCATGCTATTAGAATTCATGGGTGGAATATACACATAAGATAGTATGGAAAGATATTATTTTGTTTAACTAAGAAAATAACTAATGTTAATGAAACACCTGGGTGGAATGGGGATTGCTTGGATTATGTTGAGTGGTTACTCAAGGGCCATGTCTATGGTCAGCTGGTGTATCACACTTCTGGATGGCCACCCAGGAACAAAGAGATTGGAGACATTCTTGTCATAAAGCTTCCAGTGCAGCCACATGGCATATGGGCTCTGCCTTGACTAACTAAGTTGCAAGAACTCAGCCAGACGGATAGAAGGTGGTAGATGTGGTAGGATGGAATGCGTCCGTGGTGGTCTAAGGGATTTCTTCTGAAAATTCTTGTCTCGATGCATGTCGAGTCTTGTGGGGAAAGTGCACCACCTCTCGAGAGGGTAAAACTAAGTACTTAGCCATGTCCCCGGTTATGGACATTCCTGAGCCTCAAGACAGTGAAGTAGTTCAATAATCTCCTCATCCAAATTTCTCTAAGTTAAAACTTGTGGGTGAACAAGGGTAGAGGTTCAGTGATATCTATCATTGGTACCTTAGTGTAGACTGAGAAAAACTTACTCCTCAAAAACTATAAGTTAAACCAGCTTTTAGCAAAGCCAGCCATAACCCCACTTAGCCATATATTCTTGTAGTTGTTGGATTATACTAAGTACCTATGGTATCACTTGCCAATACAATTCCAAATGTATTGACCCTTGTGGCTGTAACTTATTATGTTGCAGGATACTTTGATGATGAGTAGGGTTGCGGGTCTACACTCGACATGCTTGCCTGTGGCACATGAAGACTAAGGACTCTATTATTATTATGCTATGTAATGTGACCTTTAAGTGTCTTAGCCTTGGGCTAAGTGAGTTGTAAGAACCATTATATTCCTAGATATGCGATGTAATAATGACCTTTGTTTCTGTCTACTTCATCTTAAACTATGGGTGCTAGCATTTTCGATCCAGAGACTAGCACTGCAATCACAGGGATCTTACCTTATTATGGTGAGATCTTACAATATGTGCCAAACCATGGTCAGAAAGCCCTAGAACATGCTGGATTGCAACATTGGAATGCAATGGAGCACCAGTGTGGCAGAGGTTGCATCACCACACCCACCTGAGTGTGTGTGTCCATGTCGGTCATTGTGGTTTCAAAAGGAACACATGCAATGACACTCCATGTGCCAAACCATGGTCATAAATACCTAGAACATGCTGGATTGCAACATTGGAATGCAATGGAGCACTAGTGTGGCAGAGGTTGCATCACCGCACCCACCTAAGTGGGTGTGGACATGTGGGTCATTATGGTTTTGAAAAACACATGCAATGACACTCCATGTGCTAGACCATGGTCATAAAGCCCTAGAACATGCTGGATTGCATCATTGGAAGGAAATGGAGCACCAGTGTGGCAGAGGTTGCATCACCACACAAACCTAAGTGTGTGTGGCCATGTGGGTCATTGTGGTTTGGAAAAGAACACATGCAATGACACTCCATGTTCCAAATCATGGCCAGAAAACCCTAGAACATGCTGGATTGCAACATTTGAATATAATGGAGCACCAGTGTGGGACAGGTGCATCAACATACCCACCTGAGTGTGTGCGGCCATGTGGGTTAGGGAAAGAACGCATGCAATGAAACTCCATGTGTCAAACCATGCTTAGAAAGCCCTATAACATGCTGGAATGCAACATTGAAATGCAATGTAGCATCAGTGTGGCAGATGTGCATCACCACAGCCACATGAGTGTGTGTGGCCCTGTGGGTCATTGTGGTTTGGAAAACAACACATACAATGACACTCCCTGTCCAAACCATGGTTAGAAAGCCCTAGAACATGCTGGAATGCAACATTGGAATGCAATGGAGCACCAATGTGGCAAGGTTGCATCACTACACCCAGCTGAGTGTGTGTGTCCATGTGGGTCATTGTGGTTTGGAAAAGCACACATGCAATGACACTCCATTTGCCAAACCATGGTCAGAAAGCCCTAGAACAAGCTGGAATGCAACATTGGAATGCAATGTAGCACCTGTTTGGAAAAGGTTGCATCACCGCACCCACTTGAGTGTGTGTGGCCATGTGGGTCATTGTGGTTTGGAAAAAACATATGCAATGACACTCCATGTTCCAAACCATGGTTAGAAAGCTCTTAAACATGCTGGAATGCAACATTAGAATACAATGGAGCACTATTGTGGTAGAGGTTGCATCACCACACCCACCTGAGTGTGTGTGGCCATGTGGGTCATTGTGCTTTGGAAAACAACACATGCAATGACACTCCATGTGCCAAACCTTTGTCAAAAAGCCCTAGAAAAAGCTTGAAATACCGGCGCCGGCGGACTTATTGCCTTGGAATCTCTTGTCTTCTCATGGATCTAGGTTTGATGCCCTGGAATATTCCCTTTACTTACCCCTTTGCCTAAAATACCCCCATTCTAGTGGCTAGCCTATAAATAGATCCCCCACCCCCTCATGTACCCGATGGCATAGATGATAGACTAAAGACACCCTGATATGGGGTGGCCCGATCTTCTCAGCAAGCACTTACCGATGATGATAATAGTGGATAAATAAATAGCCTGTAGCTATGAACTCTCCCACTCGAACCCGGATGCCAATGCAATAGCTCTCGAACCCTATGGGATATTCACAACACCACGCTCTTGCGCATGCAACCGTCGACAACGAACGGTAGTTTGGAATATGCTAATTCCCAATGGAACAACATATCACACTCAATTGCAGTAGTATAATTCGATCACAGGGTAGTTCTAGAGGTTCTTTGAAAGAAACAACTCCAAAATAGTTTAAACATGGTCTAAACCCTAACTAGGGGTCGTCCCAAGGCTTATAAGGGTGGCTGGGGCGGCCATAAAGCGAAACTAAACGCGTACGACTCAAACTGACACAAACCGACTCGGACCAGATTTCGGTCAGCCGGCGGACACTCGGGTGGAAACGGGCCGGACATTCTGGTCAGGCTGGACACTCCGGGTGGAGTGCGCCGAACAGTCCGGTCTGGCCGGAAACTTTGCAGTTTCCGGGCGGTGTCTGGGTAATGTCCGAACCAGGGTATTGATTGTCCGCACCAAATCTTCTCTCTGGCAGGCCGGACAATCCGGCTGGACTCGACCGGACACTCAGTCGGTGTAGAGCTTTTGGCCTCCATCTTGATGATCTTCTCTTGCGCCTTCCTCCTGCTCCTCCCTCTCTCATCCTTGGGCGATCATCATGCTAGGCTCCTCTCGTAGCCCTTCTCCTCCACACGCCATGCTTGTTTCTCCAACGAACCTGATCATACATAATTGCATAGACTTAGGCAATATAAAGTTCTCATCAATTAAAGTACTAGATTCGTTTAGGAGAAAATTCACCTGTTGTTCAAGTGGCTTAGCACGAGCTCTTGTAATGGGTCCAATTCTAATCTCATTGGACTGATCCTTCCATGCAACAGTTGGAGAATCTTTAGTAGGTGTAATTGTAGGGATGTCCTCATCACACCCCTTTGTGGAATCTTAGTTTTGCATCATCCCCTTAGTAAAGGGGACCGACTATCGTCACCACCTCATTGGAGTTTGCATCACACCTCCCTCGTTGAGGGAAAACCTCGAGGGTATCCCAATCTTTCACAAATCCCTTTCAAATCAAGGATGGAGTGAGTTGACCGGTCCAGCAAAAACAGACTCACGCAAAAACATGATACACACCAATAGCTCATGCCGACGGTGACCGGTCCGACACAATCCCTAGGATCGGCATCGGGCAGTGGACTCTTTCTCTAACCGGCATGATGAGAAGGGAGACTTGGTGAGATCTTGATATCTAGGCAAAGGGACTCCAATGCCTAGGCCTTGTACAACACGGAGGCACGATGCAAACTCCAACGAGGTTTGGGATATTTGGTGCTCCTTTGTCAAAGGAGCATGAGGCAAGAACTAGATAGATCCACAAGAGGTTTCCACTAATTCCAAATATCATGCCTAGGGTTTACAATATAGGTGGGGGACTATATATAGGCCAGCCACAAAGTCAGGTGTACTTTAGGGATAATAGATAAGTTTTGGAGAGACTAATGGTACATGGGCCGAAGGCCCAAAGGCCTTTTATTTGTCGGGCTACGCTAGGTGGGGAGACTTCGGTGTGGTGGACCAGAGACTCCGGTCTGTGCCGGATATTCCGGTCGGACTTCGGTCCATCTCCGAAGTGGCCGTCTAGCTATCCTCGAGCTCGATTCGGGGGTTAGCCGGAGGTGGACCGGAGTCTCCGGGTGTTCTGGATATACTTTCCAGGTATCCTCGCAGTTCCTCACTGACCAGGGTGGCCCACTTCGGGTTAGAGCTTTGCTTCACAGGCGGCCTAGTCAAGGAGAAGAAACAGAGTCCAGTCCGGCTACGGGAATGCCTAGAAGACTTACCGACATAGACCTATAGTGTTACTTGTAGTTCAAGATGTACTCTATAACCGATTCTTACTCGTAGCCGGATAGATCTCTCCTGTAAACCCTAGGCCGGATATCTATATAAGCCGTCCTAGGGATAGCCTTTAGGGCACCCCTTACAATCACAATCTCAACTCGCACAGGCGAACCCTTGTAACCCATATTCCGGCTCTGCTGTATTACTGGATTGCTAGCAGGAGTAGGATCTGTCCAAAGTCGGCGGATTCGAACCTGGGTAAACTTGTGTGCTCACCGTCCCAGAACACCGTACATCTCACACCCCTTTCTTCCGCATGACTCGAGGACCCCCTCATGGCGTACTTGTCATCAATCTGACGACAGTTGGCGCCCACCGTGGGGCAAGTGAGCTTCAGATCTATGTTCCGGGCGGAATCTGCAAGAATCGGAATCGGCAAGACTATCGCCATCGGTCGCATCCTCTATGCCAGCGATGTCCCTCTCATCGTTCTCAACGAGACCTGGATTCCAGCTAGGGAGGCTGTGACTGCCTACACCATCATGTCTTTTGGTGAGATCGATGTTTACATTGGCTTTGCTGAACCTGCCCCACCCACCCCAGCGGGGATGATAGAGGAAGAAGAAATTTCTAGATCCCCTTTGTCCATGGAGGCGGTAGAGTTCCATATCTCAGAAAACCCTAATCCCACCCAACCCACACCAGTTGCGGAGACAGTGGAGAAATCCGAGCCTAAAGCAGACCTGGCGGTCCAAGTTGAATCTGGAGCGGATATCCCTGGAGAGATTGAATCCCAGATCGACTCACCCGCTGAAGTCGAAATCCAGGAGGTGCATAACAATAATGCTGGTTCTGGCTCTGATGACGCCGGAACAGACATGCTTTTCCTGAGATACACATTAACGCGCATGATGATGTAAAACTCAGGCGTAGATGAAATCCTCGAGACCATCAAACGTTTCGATGAAGCCTACTATGAAGACCGCAATTATCTAAGGAGGGGAGCATCGCACTTTATCGGATATGTGGGATCTGTATCCGGCTATGCCGATGCTGGAGACAACATCGACTCTGTGATGGAGGCGATCGGAACAAACGCTGACGTACCCACTGTGGGGCCCCGGATTAATCCTCCGAGAATCCCTATTATGCATACAACCACGATCCCATGATCAGTTAGTCGTGGCACATAACCGACAAGTATCATTACAACATCCGAGACATACCGAATTTACAAGACTTACATAAATGCCGTTGTGGCTACATCAATAATCATCAGCGGAACTTCTTCAAGCGCCGAGCCCGAGCCATGCCTTAACCTACAGGCAACTGACTGGGAGAACGTCCTAGCTCGCATAGTCGTCAACGCCACCTTCTTCTTGATATCTGGCCAAGTTAATAGCCAGGGACAATGCCGGTGAGTACTTTGAATGTACTCGCAAACCACCTTAATAAAATAATAATAACAGGAGGCTAGGCAATATGGCTGTGGTAGTATGAGGGCTCCAAGAGGGGTTCTTTTCTAAATAATTTCTCTTGTAGATATGGCATCTACATATCTTTGTTGAAAACTTTTGTAAACCATTTTGGGAACCATTTTTGAAAAGTTTTGGAAAACATTAGGACTGGTCACCCATTTGTTCCCGTTTTCAGGTCGTCCCACGACCAAGCTCCTTCCATACCTCTCTGACCATCCCATGGTCAAAACATTTTGAAAGCCATTTCTTTTCAGAAATCCTTTTTGAAAACAAAACCAGCACCGCTCTACAGCAACCTTCCCAACCGTCCATGACCGCGGGCACGGCTATTCGAATAGATTTACACTCTGCAGAGGTTGTACACTTTACCCACACCATCCGGGTACACTACCCTGATCTTCACCGATCGTGGGTCGAGTAACCGATCAAGACTCTCCGGATGCCCACTCCAATATAAGTGCCTACCCTATGGGTGTTAATCCCCTCAACACCGGGACGTCGGGCGAGGACCAACCGGAGCGCCTTTTCCACTCCTCGAGAGTGTGCGCTTTCAATGAGGGGCCCATAGTAACGCATGGAGGCCTGCCGACCCTTTTTTCCTTCTCCATGTCCCACCTTTATCGGAGAAGGCCCACCCTCCAGGGATCCTCGATCCCCTGTAGTAGTTACGAGGCAGCTTATACCGGAATAGACAACCTTCAAATCCAGCCCTGTCCCATTCCAGAGTAATGTGGTTGGACGGGTTAATTGTTCTAGCAAAACTGCAAAGAACTAGGTGCCTTTTTGTAAACCTTTTTCCTCCGGTTTTCCTCTAGCATTTTGTAAAACAAAACCTTTTTCTTTCGCAACATCTCTTGTGAGGTCCCACCTCACCAAGGTTTTATCATAAAACATTTGGTAAAACTTTTTCCGGGGTCTTCCCATCCTCTAGATTTGCTTCGGCTAAATCGGGGATCTCAAAAGGGTTATGGTGATATACACCATCTAATCTACTAAGGGAAAGTAGGTGTCACCAAGGGGGTTGTACTTAGTAGTACCGAAGAGTAATAGTTCAGAGGAGCCAAACCACTACCATATATTCAATCAACATGTAGTAAAACAATGCAGTTTTAAATCAAAAGAAGATAGAACATGCATAAGTAAAATAGTAGGATAAGGCTTATGAGCAAGAAGATGGCTTGCCTAAGATCAGCAATAAGGCATAATGTCCCTGGACTTCTTCTTTAGATAATCCCAGAATACCAACATCAATAATAAGAACCACTTCTTCCACTCTCCGATTTCGTCGTCCAGACAACATATGCAAACAAACCAAGCCACAATCAACATAAATCAAGGCAAGCATCAATACAATACGGCAGACAACATACCCCTCATTACTCAAATCAGTAGGTTTTGAGAGGATTGGATTTAGGAGATTGAGATGGTCTTGGAGAAGGAAATGAATACCCCTTAGGATTTATAGTCTAGGAAAATACCTAAGAGGGGTTTTGGACCAAGGGAATATTCTGAAAGGTACCATTGTAAAATAATGATACCAACAGATAGGAGTTGATAAAATGAAACCAACCAAAGTGGTTTCACTAATTTATCACTTTTCTTTAAATAGTTATGGTTTTCCTAGTGAAATAACTTCTAGTTTTAATAATTAATTCACCAGAAAAGTTCTGGAGCTCCAACAATTATTTCCTTGGATTTTCAGTAGGGTTTGATGTACTTGTTCACTGAGAGTTGGAATCATGTCAAGACAATTACCAGAATGCCCTCAGGAAATTCCCAAGGACAGTTCTGTAGATAACTTGTCTTTTTCACCAGATTTAATCTACAGAAACTTTTGAGGTGAATCCAATGGCACATTATAGGTATTTAGAATACCTTTCTGTAGAAATTGGAATCACCTTGTTTGTAGTGGAGGAACTACTGTGGTGATTTAACTAATGAATTGACTAAGCCCAGAACAGATTAATTCACAATAAATCAACTGGGTCTTAGAAAATTAGGGGCTCCTGGATTTTGAGAGATCTTATGTTTTAGAAACTAGGAGAGTTGGGTTTAGGTCAGTACCTTTTTTAAATTGGCCCAGAGAAAATCTTAAAGGCACAAAGGCCTTGTTTTGTTATTTTTTCTACTAGTGGACCAGAGCTCAAACTGACATGGGACCAAATCTAGATAAAAGGTATGGGGAATACCTAGCAGGTAAGGTTTGTTTCACCACATTTGGATGAGGATGGTTCTCTGGGGAATTTATTTACTAGAATAGGTACCTGTTTGTATATTTATTCCTAGAATTTATTGGTAGACCTTTTTGTACTACGGTTGGTTCTACATGTTAGAGAGAACATACAGGAACATGCCAAAAATTGAATCTGGGCAAAAAGAGATATTTTTCATTTTTATTTTGAATTAAACCGCGAGGCTTTTCTGCAGATCTCTAATTATCCAGAATAAAAGAAAAGGGGGCGGGGTGGCCGGGCTGGATCCAGCAGGGAGGTGGGCCACAGAGGGAAATCGGCCCATCCCGGGGGCGAGCCACGCGCGGGAGGGAGTTTAAATCCCGCGTGGCGGGGCCCGGCTGTTAGCCACACGGGGCGCCAAAGTGGTATGGGCCAACCCTGGTAGTCCGATCAAGTTTGGGTCGATGGCCAGCGGTTGTCGTCCTCCCCAGACATAATGACAGAGAGGGGAAACCCTAACAGGGTCGGGGCAACATTGGGAGGCTCACCTGGGGGCTCGCCGGCGGCAGGGAAGGTGCAGGGGCGACGCAACACTTCACGACGAGCTTAGGGATGGGCGAGGCGACGAGGTTCTGTTCCAAACAACATCGCGGCGATGGCGCCGACGTAGACGGCTTCGGTGCTCGTCGGGGCTGCATGATGGGCTCGTTCCTAGCAGGGAAAACAACAGGGGAAGGGGTTAGAGAGGGTAGGAGAACCCGCACGGTGACATGCATGGAAGGAGAGGCAGAGGGGAGAGCTCTAGGCTCGATTTTGGAGCGGAGGACGAGGCTTTCTCTCCTTCTTCCTCCCAGCAAGACAGAGCTGGGGAAATGAGTAGGGAGTAGAGGGGGTGAATGAGCAGCAGGGGGAGTGCGGGGGTGGCCTGCTGGCTTATAAACCAAGGAAGAGGGGTGTAGAGTGGACTAAGCCCATGAGAGCAAGAGGGATGGAGTGAAACTAGGGGAGGGTTTTCTGTGGGCAGTGGAGGTGGTATCTGGCCTGTGTTGAGGGCAGAGGAGAGGTAGGAGAGCTGCTGCAAGCTGATTGGCCATGCTTGTCCTTAACTCTCTCCTCCTCACATCCAAGCACATGGGACAAGTGGATTTTTTGATGTGAGATGGTCCCAAAGGTGAATACACACTTAGGGGAATTTTCCCAAGATTTATTGAGGCTTAAAAGTATTTAAAACAATTATTATTCCATTTGTGCCATTTAAGAAAATAGGGAAAAAGAAATAATAAAGGATCTCAAAAATAATTATTTTTGAGATGGAAAGATAGGGGATGATATGTGGAACTCACATGAGTCAAAAGTTGGGGAAGTGTTTTGGCAGAAACCAAACTTTCCTCTAGGGAAGAAGTTTTGGGGATTTTAGCTATTAAAGGAAATTAATAGATTTGGGGCCATCAAAACATGGTTGCATCTTGGAGTTCAGATCTCCCCTTGGGGCATGGGGTAGATGGATGGATAGACCATGTGATGTACATCAACATGATACAGAGGTTTGAGCTTGATCCTGCTTGAGCTCACCAAGACAAGATTTCAAATTCTGAATAAAATAAGCCTGCCAAGGCAGATTATCAACTAGCCTTCAAAACCTTGTGGGTTTAAACATCTCAATGATCCAATTGGAAAAAGTGAAGTAGGTAATGGTAGACCTATATGAGTAGAACACAACCATGCGAAGATTTGGTCCATAGAAGGTTGGGTGGTGGTGTGAGCTTCTACCAAAACAAACATGTTGACTAGATTTGCAGGAAAAGTTATTATCTTGCCTGCAAAACCATCAAGAACAAGTGGGTAGGAGGAGGGTCTAACCAACGGCAAGAGTGGGCCTTGGTAGTCCTTAGAATATTCAATAATATGGTTCCAGTGCATTACCAAAAATGCACAGGGGTTGAGAAAGGGAGGAATCCAAAAAGGTGATGTTGGAAACAGATTTCCAGACTTAGCCAAATTTGGCAGAATTAGGGTTTTTGACTAGAATGTTGATGGAGATGATTTTGATGGGTTGCAAAGTACCCAAAGCATCATCAAGTGAATGTGGTTTAAGAGTAGATTGAATAGAAGGGATCCATGCTTGACATTTGTCTTTATTAACTCGGAAGCTTCTAGAAGTAGATAATTTTAGAGATGATCTGGGTAAGGTTTTTAGATGACTACTGAGTAGCTAGAGATCAGATCCAGATTGTATTCTTTCTTAGGATTGGGTGATCTTAAAGTTTCTTGATCCTAGGGATGAGCTCCTAGAGTATCTCATACTATCTCCTAAGCAGACAATTCAAACAGCAGATCAAGGCAACTCATCTTACAAACAAATCAACTACTACTAGGGTTACCACCAAGCTTAGCTTGAGGTAAGGATGGGTATTTTTGAAATAGGTTGGAGTTGGAACAAGGTAAGGTCCTTGGTATCTCTACCAAGAGTAGAATTCAAATCTTTAAAAAGAGTTTTTGGGAAACCTAGAGATAAGAATAGTTGAAGGTTCTGTCTTGAAAACATAAGGAGATTATTATATAACTCTCCATAGTTTTGTCAATAGAAGTTACAAAAATAGTTTTGGTTACATAAGCATCTTGGCCCATGTTTTGAAATGCCAGAACATTTGAGAATATGGAAATTAAGCCAAGACTGCTTTGGGAAGTAGCTTTTGTCAACTGGTGTTAAGGTAAGGAGTATATTGTCTAATACACATTCATATGCATAAGCATATCCAAACATCAAGCAAACACTTCAGCATTAAACAAGAAAAAGTTTTTGTTCCCCCTGATTTTTGCATTCTGGACAACTAATCAGGGTCGCTGAAATTGGGATGTTACACCCACATGCTCGGATGAGTCGATGACGTCAACATATTTCCGAAAGTTCTCTGTGGAATATGAATACGAGTATAAATCCAAAGCTACAGAGGAAGAAGAAGCCATGGCTGAAGGATCTGGGGAAAACTCTCCTAAAGCGCAGGATGACATGGAAATCGGAGATAGTCCCGAGGTCCAGATGTCTGAAAGTACCGATCAGAGCTTGACTCTGGGAAACGAACCCAAAAGACGTCTTTGCTACCGGTGCTGCCAAGAAGGCAAAGAAGAAGAACAAGACCCCAGCAAAAGACCCTCCGGCAGAGGAGGTGATTGCAGAGGAATATGAGGAAGACTCGGATGGAGCACCTATCCCAGACGAGCCCAAAGAAGAATCAGTGGATGGACACGTGATCACTGAAGGTGCGCGTAAACTCATCGATGCTGCATTAACCACACCTATTCCTACAGCTACAGAACTAACTGCTAAAGAGCTGGACGAGAGGGCACAGGCCCTAGAAGCACGTCGCCAAGTACTCCTTGATGAAGCCAAAAACATTGAGGAGGAAAAGAAACGCATGGCAACTACGGAGAAGTGCAACTCCAGGCAATATCAGAAAACCAGGAAACGTCATACTCATGATGACCAATTCCCGTAGATTCACGAAGTCCTTTTTCGAGGAGAACTTGGGATGCATCGACGCGACAACAACGCGGATTGGGTGTATCCAAAGCCAGTATAGAACAACATTGCGGTTCGGGAAACCCTATCGGCTAATTCAGGCCCGAAGCAGATCCGGTTGGGAATCAAACTACTCAACAAAGGACCGGAGCAGCAAAAGGTCGCCTGTCTGGAAGTCAAAAACTGGTCTCCGATTCTGACCAATGTTGCATAGATCCGACATGGGCTGACGTAAGACCCCAACGTGTTCCGGAACAGCACCATCGTTCCGACCGTCGAGAAGACAATTACTCAAGAACCGGATCTTCAGGATAGCACCACAAAGCTGCTCGTGACTGGCGTAACGTTAACCCAGTTGTGGAGCAAGAGGCAATTGCTGCACTGAATCCGAGGAATCCCACTCGGTGAGAGTCGAAGGACCGCAGGGAAGAAGATAAACAGAAACATCAGGAGGAGGACCGACAAAGAATGCCACCTCCTAGACATGCAAGACGTCCGGATAATGGGCGAAGGAACGATGGACACCGTGCCGAGACAAGCCGGCATGGGGCTCATCACAATGAAGACCCTCCCTAGAACCGGAATAATGACGCTCCGGATGGAGGCCGGCGATCAGCCGGAAATAACCCAGCTGCTCCACCCTCTCCGCCAAGTAGCCATCACAACGGCTCCCAAGGAGGCCAAGGAGGGCGTCATGGTGGGGGAGGTGGTGGCAGAATCTGAAGTCTGGCTCCAAGACACCGCAGCCATAGCCATCACTCGGGATGATCTTTATCCCCAAATGAAGCAAGGCGCAGGATCAACTCCAACATAGAGGCGCGACGCTATGAAAATGATGACATATACGTGGGCCCAAAGTGCTTCGGACCACGCATAAGAGCTACAAGATTCCTGGAAGGATTTGCTATCTCAAGACATATTCAAGCCTACGACAGTATAGCTCGGCTAGATACTTGGCTACAGGATTTTTTCCAAGCTTGTTGCATCGTCAAAGGCGGAAATAGCCTGGTCGCAACCCGATATCTCCCACTTATGTTGCGGAAGACAGCACAATCGTGGCTCAATGATCTTATGGAGAACACCATCCATAACTGGTATGACATGTAAAGTGCGTTCTTTCGGAATTTCGAAGGCACATGCCAGAGGCCCTGTATGGTCGGAGACCTACAACGTTGTACCCAGAAAGCCGGAGAAACTTGCCGGGATTATCTCGGACGATGTATCGACACCAAGAACTCCTGTGAGGGAGTAAATGACCAAACTGCGATTGAAGCTTTCATTGCAGGTCTCCCAATTGGTTTACTACGTCATCACTTGAAGTGTGAAAAGGTTACTGATTTGGGAGAGATGATAGAAACAACGAGCGAGTATGCAGATGCTGACGACGACGTAGAAGGATTACTTAATGCCTTAGTTGTGCCCCAGTCGGCAAAACAACCAAAGCAACAAGCTCAGAAGCGCAAGAATACCTTAGAAGAAAAGCCAAATGCGGAAATGGCAGTGGTCACTCCCACTTTCGGGTCTGGAGGACGAGGAGTACATGGTGGTGGCCGCGACCGCGGTCGTGGGACTTCAAGAGTCCAAGGTAGAGGAGACCAACAACCCAGAAAAACCTACTCTTGGGCTGACATTGTCAATAACCCATGTGTGCATCACTTAGACGCCAATGGGGGCTTGTCCCACACAAACGCCACGTGTCGTTTCAATGACGACATTAAGAGAGATGATATCGCTGGCTACAAAGCTAAGCGGAAGAAGGGAAAGAAGAATCCCAAAAAGGATAAAGTGACCAAGGAAGATTCCGACATGGAGGAGGCCGACGCTTAAAATCCCAAGCCAGAAGGGAATAAAAAATTTCCAACCAAGAAAGACACTTATGTCACATTCCTCGGATCTCAACTATCAAAGGTAAAAAAGGCAATTCTCCATGAGCTCAATGCAACAGTTCCGGCTGTCCCCCAATTCTTGGACTGGTCAGAAGTGGCAATCACATTTGACCGCGTTGATCATCCGCCTAAGTTACACAGGTGAGGAAAATACACGTTAAACGTCAATCCACTTATTGATGGTTATGGTTTCTCCAAGACTATCATGGACAGTGGCATCAGTATTAATATTCTGTATGTCGAAATGCTACGCCGGATGAAGATCTCGGAGACCCAGCTAAATCACAGCTCTGTGATTTTTCACGGAGTTGTCCCAGGAAGACAGGCAAATTCCATGGGAGAAATCACTTTGGATGTTACCTTTGGAACTCCAAAGAACTATCGGACGGAGGAACTTTCCTTCGAAGTGGTCCCGTTCAAGAGCGTGTGCCACGCTATATTCGAACGTCCGACTTACTGGGCTTTTATGGCTCGTCCGTGTTACGTTTACAATATGATGAAAATTCTAGGTCCCAACGGCGTGATCACCATCAGGGGAGACCCGAAGAAAGCGCGAGAGTGCGAGGATGGAAATGCCGCCTTTGCTGAAGCCGTGCTGCCCAGGAGTACTAGGAGATCAAAAAAAGCATAGATCCGTCCGAGATGCCCACAACAAAGAAGGAGGTGACAAAGCTGAATCCGGAGTTCAAGGCATCAAAAGAGACAAAGAAGACGTCGTTGAAGGATGATGACCCCTCCAAGGTGACCCAGATAGGTGTAGGCCTAGATAGCTCATAGGAAAGCGCGCTCATCATGTTCCTCAAAGAAATCAAGATATCTTCACAAGGCAACCATCTGACATGACCGGAGTACCTAGGGAACTTGCCGAGCACTCTTTAAATGTAAACCCAAACGCTATACCCGTCAAACAGTACTTACGACATTTCGGCGATGAATAGCGTAAGGCAGTAGCTCAGGAACTAGAATGGCTCGAGTTAGCCAGATTCATAGAAGAGGTCATCCACACTGAGTGGTCGGCCAATCCTTTAATGGTCCCTAAAAAGGACACCACTGATTTAAGGATGTGTGTTGATTATACTGCCTTGAACAAGGCTTGCCCCAAAGATCCGTTCGCTCTGCCTAGGATTGATCAAGTTATCGATTCTACGGCAGGCTCGGAACTCCTCTATTTTCTCGACGCATATTCCAGTTATCACCAAATCCGGATGAAGGAATCTGACAAAGTCAATACTTCATTCATAACCCCCTTCGGAACCTTCTGTTTTGTTACGATGCCCTTTGGCTAAAGAACGCAGGAGCTACGTGCCAACGCACAATGCAACGTGCCTCCACGATCAAATCGGACGCAGTGTACATGCATATGTGGATGATATTGCGGTGATGTCCAAAAAGAAGGAAACATTAATTTCCGACTTGGAGGAAACGTTCGCCAATCTACGAAAATACAACATAATGCTTAATCCAAAGAAATGCTTCTTTGGAATCCCAGCCGGAAAATTGTTAGGTTTCATCGTGTCTCAAAGAGGCATAGAGGTGAACCGAGACAAAATCAAGGTTATACTTAATATTTCCAGGCCAACTCGCCTAAAGGACGTACAAAGACTAACTGGTTGCATTGCTGCAGTCAGTCGGTTTGTAAGCCGGCTCGGTGAAAGAGCCACACCATTATACAAACTCCTGAAAAAGACCAAGGATTTTGTGTGGACCGACGAAGCTGAAGCTGCGCTACAAGACCTGAAGACAGTACTCTCATCTGCTCCAATCATTGCAGCTCCGGAACCACAGGAACCGATGTTGCTCTATCTTGCTGCGACAAACAAAGTCGTTAGTGTTGTTATGGTGGTGGAGAGACCGGAGGAAAATCAGGAACACTTGGTGCAGCGTCCGACTTATTTTCTCGGTGAGATCCTAATAGAATCAAAGAAGCGGTATCCGCACTATCAAAAGCTAGCTTACGGTGTTTTGTTAGCATCTCGTAAGCTACGACACTATTTTCAGGAGCATCCAATTACCATGGTGAGAACAACTCCCATGATAGATATAATCAACAACAGTGACGCCACAAGACGCGTCGCCAAATGGGGCATAGAGCTCTTAGCTTTCGATATTGAGTACAAACCTCGGACAGCAATCAAATCCCAAATCCTTGCCGACTTTGTTGCTGATTGGACAAAGACGAAGGAGAATATGACCCTCCCTGAGTTGGAATATTGGACCCTATATTTTGATGGGTCTAAGACTCGTGGGGCTCGGGGCCTGGCGTGGTGCTCAAATCACCACAAGGAGATAAACTTTTATACGTGTTGAAGATCCACTTCACAACGACAAATAATATTGCCGAGTATGAAGCACTGCTGCATGGAATCTGGATTGCTAAGGATATCGGCATCTGACGTTAGATGTGTTACGGAGATTCGGATCTTGTTGCTCAGCAAGTGTCGGATATTTGTAATGCAAATAAGCACATGGCACCATATAAAGCTGTCGTGGATGATCTATCTAAATCGTTCAAAGGGTTTGAGGTTCAACACATCCCTCGAGCAGAAAACGAGGAAGAAGATGTATTATCTTGGATAGGCTCTGCACGGAAAGAGGTCCCGAATGGCGCTTTTTTAGAGCACCTCAAAGTTCCCTCAATAAAGGGAGTGGACGAGGAATATCCGACCAAATCCAACTCACCTCTAGTAGCAGTTCTGGCTGTAATTCCTACTTGGACACAACCCTACCTTGACAATTTGGTAGATGGAAAATTACCCAAAGACGAGGTTCTGAGCCGACAGATTATCCGACGAGCAAAAGCCTATACTGTAGTCAATGCTGAGCTCTATAAGCGGAGTGTATCCGGGGGTTTTTAGCGCTGCGTATCTCCGGAAGAAGGAGTGGAAATCTTAAGAGAAATCCACGAAGGCGAGTGTGGTCACCATGCTGCAGCCAAATCTTTAGTGGACCAAGCTTTCAGACACGTTTTTTTTTGGCTTTTTGCCAAGGTAGATGCCGAACGGCTGGTCAAGACGTGCAAGGGCTGCCAAAAATACGCCAAACAAGCTCATGTTCTGGGTGATCAGCTGCGAACAATACCTATAACATGGCCTTTCATGATTTGGGGGCTTGACATGGTAGGACCATTTAAACGAGCTCAAAGTGGATTTACTCACCTTATAGTGATGGTGGATAAGTTCACCAAATGTATTGAGGCTAAACCCGTCACTAGTTGTGATGGAGCAACAGCCAAAAGATTTGTCGAGGATGTTATAATCCGGTATGGTTATCCGCATAGTATTATCACGGACAATGGGAGTAATTTCTCTATGGGAGAACTTGCCGAATTCTGCAACGAACAAAATATCCGGCTTGACATTGCGTCAGTCGCACATCCACAAGCTAATGAACAAGTTAAAAGAGCAAATGGTTTAATCCTACAAGGCCTAAAACCGAGACTCGAAGCACCACTACGACGTGCTGCGGGGGCTTGGGCAGAGGAATTACCTTCTATCATATGGAGTTTGCGAACAACTCCAAACAGGTCAACCGGATACACACCTTTTCTTTTTGGTCTATGGCACATAAGCAGTTCCTCCTAGTGATTTGATTCACACTTCTCTTAGAGTGGCCGCGTATATTGAAGAGGATGCCAAAATTTCTCGACAAAATGATCTCGACTTAGTCAAAGAAGTTCGCGTCGTTGCTGAGATCTGATCAACAACCTATCAGCAGAAGTTACGCAAGTATCATAGCTAGAGAGTCAGAAACCAGTCTTTCAATAAGGGCGATTTGGTTCTCTGGCTTGTGGAGCAAAGAAAGCACTAACTTTCCCCAATATGGGAAGGGCCCTTCTTGGTTAGTCGATTATTGCACAATGGTTCATACTACCTAACTGATAAGTGGCCAGTCAAAGAAAGACCTGCTACTAAGAAGAGAAAGAGAGCTGGAGGCAGTACAAATCTAGATGAGTTAGACAGACCATGGAATATTGCTCAGCTACGTCCCTTTTATTCTTAGTTTATCCTTCTATGTAATCATATATGTGTACATGTTCTGTGAGAAATAAAAGTTTTGGTTACCTCAAGTTTTTTCCTGAGAAGTTTTTACCATCTTATTACTGAAATGATCATGTCACAATCGAAAATCCAAGAATACTTGAAAGTACTTTATGCTCATGTTTGTTCTGGTTTAGATTTCCGATTCTAAAAATGCTACCTTCAGGTATAACTCTAAATTTCATAATCTATACTTTGGTTATTTGTCTGATTGCTAGATGCGGGTATTTTCCGATTAGTGAATTGTTGGTACTGGAAGCCGGCTTTGTTTCCGAGTTTAAACTGGTTTAGCAATTGAGCTCTATTGCTCAGCAAAGTTTCCGTGCTGATAGTTTAGCCGGCTCACGAAAGGGACGAGGCAGAAAGCCAGATAAACGATAAGTATAGACAAAAAGTATAAGTGCTTATGCAAACATTTCAGGCACACAAAAATTTAAGCCAAAAGTGTTGAATAGATTAAAAGCTTAGCACTAGCAAAAGTATCATACTGCATATTTACAGACCCATAATGTTTTCAGAATAACACATTTGTTTCTGATAATCTATGATGCAAGAGGAGAGGTAGGAGCTGCCGGCTCGCTGGACACATCAGCCGTGCCTTGATAACGATCCGAGATGTCGAAATCCGATATGGTTTGTTCATCGTCGAAAACTTCGGCTGCTTCTTCGGGTGGCGGAGGCGGCGTGTCCACGCGGGTGAAGAAGGGAGTGTCGTAGCTGAAGCATCTCCTTTGCCTTGTCCCGCACCTGAAAGTCGGACATGCTATGCATGTCCGGAACCATGAGAGCTTCACCAATATCCTCAATGGATTGGCGCAAGTCATGAAGCAAATCACCGACTTGGGTAAGCCGGCGGGTGCGAGGCTCGGCAGAAGTGGAGTCCGTCAAGTTCAGAGGACCTATGCATATAATGCAAAACGGTTAAACAAATCCGACGTCGGAAGAGTCGAAGAATGTAGACAAGTCAGAAAGATGGAAACATACCAAAGATGACGTCATAAATTTGGTCTTCTCTTCACGAAGACTCTAGAGTTCAGCCTGTAGTGCCTCGGAAAGGTCCTTCTCTCTGCAAAGCTCGTCGTTGAGATCGGAAATTTTCTGCTCGTGGAGTGCAATCTTGCTATCACGCTCCACGGTGGCCATGGAGGAGGATTCGAGAATTGAGCTATGCTCTTCTCATGATCCGCCTTAAGCTGGTCAAGCTCTTGGCGGAGATCCTTGTTTTCCACCACCAGGGTCTTCAGATTTTCGGCCTCTTCGATCATAGAACAAGACTCGGGCTAATATTGTAGCTAATATCAACACGAGCCTTGGGGGCTACACTAGTTCGTTCTTTGGCATCCTAAGGAAGCATATACCTGGATTGTATATCCAACTTCATGCTTGGGGTCTAGAGGATATGATATAAAGTACAATGAAGAAAAACGTGAGTTGGAATTCCGACTTACATGATGTTCATGTGTGAGCTTGCTCAGGCACATGTTCACCTCAGTGGTAACCTTCTCGGTGAGGGTGAGTGGAATAACCGGAGGTGGTGGAAGCACACAGCTCTTAGTCCCTCATCGCGAAGGCGGACTTGTTCAAGAAGATCGGAGTACTTGATGTCCTCCTCTTCTTGTGCTTCTTCTTCGGCGGAGAGATTACGACTTTCCAGGCATTGCTGGGCCAGCCGCTGGATTTCCTCCGCAGATTTTCGAGACAAGCCAAATTTGGCAAGTCCCGGATTGTTCAGGAGATTTTTGGCGAAGATCTCTGCCGAGGGATCATTACCTGAAGAGGGTTCACCCTTATCAAAACTTGAGCCACCCATGGTGCCGTCAGTCTGCGACTCAAGGTTCACTGGCCCTGTTGAGGGAGCCGGATCTTCTGCGACAACCGGCGATGGAGTAATCACTGGCGTTGCAGAAGATTGAGGGGCAGGAGAAGCCATGGTTAGCTTCCTCTGGCGCAGGGCCTTCGAGACGTTCCCCTTCCCCTTGCCCTTGATGAGCTGCTTAGCTCTGAGAAAGTAATAGAATAAAGAACATTATGTCTCGGAAGAAATTCCCAACAAAGTACAAAGGCGGATGTTTTGTGGAAAGTTACCTCTTCACAACAAGCACTTACTTTGTCCCGACGGCCACTGTCGGAACTTTACGCTTCCTGGGCACAACATCCGACAGTGGGACCAGTTCCTCCTCCTGAGCAAACTTCGGAGGATATCCCTTGATAGGAGCTAGTTCCGACTCAGGGAGGTCGGCAAGATGAAAAGAAGATAATATCTCAGTATTGCAAAACAAGTTAAAAGGTGAAACATATAAAAAGGGGTTATTGCTAAAGCTTATCGGCACTACAGGGTCTTCCGCTGTATGCATGTCCAATGATAAATCCGGGATCTTTCTCTCAATCCGCTCCTTTATCAGCCATTCGATCTGGCTTATGTAATCCTATGGCGTTAAAGCCTTGGGACTGATGCGGAAGGAGTCATTTTTCAACGCTGTGATGGAATGCATCAGTTGGTCGCCGTAGTACTGGAGAGGCTGGATCCGGCGTGCCACCCACGATTGTACTAAGTCGGACCCTTTCAGGCACTTATGCTTCATCAGATACTCGATCCGCCTCTTGGCGAGAAGCAGATCGTCGGTGAGAGCCGGAGGAGCCACGTCCCAGATGCTCGGGGCGTGGCGGCTCCGTCGATGAAAGCCGACAAAGCAGTAGCTTTGCCGGGAGCAGGAATATCCTTATGATAAAAGAAGGTAGCTGGCCACTGTTTGACCGACTCACTAGCTAAAATCTTGGGATAGACACGCTCACGTCTAACAAAAAGACTAATTGTGCCGGTAATGTAAGGATTACTGGCGGTGATAGAGTTTCTCCGGACATGAAAATAAAACTAGAAGAGAAGGAGACTCGGCCTAATGCCGAGATACCCCTCACACAAAGCCACATAGGCACTCATCTCTAAAAGAGAGTTTGGGGGGAGATGGTGAAGTTGAACACCATAGTGATCTATCACCTCGGAAAAAAATTCCGAGGGAGGAAAAGACAAACCTCTGTCGAGGTAGGTGCCGAAGTGAACCCGCTCGTCGGCGTGTGGGTTGGGGATGGTTTCCCCGAAACCACTCCGCTAGTCGCCGGCGCGGAGGAGTCCTTCGTTTTCCATGCCGGTGAGCATGGTGTCATCAAGGACGCACGGGATCCAGACCCCATGGTTGCTTTCTTTCTCCGCCGCCGCTGCCGTCGCCGTCGTTGCTGCCCCAGCCAAGCCGGATGATGAAGATGAAGCCATTCTTCCGGTGCGCTGGTGACCTTGGATGGGCGGCGCTGGGAATCTGGAAGCAAGGAAGCTCTGTGCGCGGGGAGAAGGAAACAGCACGGGGAACATGTGAATAAGATGGGAGAAAGGAAATCCTCACCGCTTATAACCACCGAACCACGCCAAGATTTGTGCAAATGCCACAGTAAATACGCCACGCGTCGTGGAAAGAACTGGGAAGGTCTCACGCGATGATTATGTTGCCTCGATCTCCGTGTACGCATTGAAACAGTGCCTCGATTCCACGAAAGGCGGACCCACCAACGGTCATGCTGACAGGGGATATCTGTCAGTGACGTGACTTGACCATGACTAATGTCAGAAGACGTCAGAGACCAAGTTTCGGCTTAGTTTGAATTGTGAGCTGGAAATGAGAATAACATACTGATAGGTCCGGCTTTGTTTTGAGACCCAGATCGTATCTTTTTTTTGAAGTTTCAGGAACACTTCAAGATTCTGCAAGCCGGAGATCAAGCTAGACGATGATGAATCCGACTTTGGATCTTGGAGACTTCCGGTGGCTGCTGTTGGGGATATACTTTCCGGGTATCCTCATAGTTCCTCTCTGACCAGGGTGGCCCACTTCGGGTTAGAGCTTTGCTACACAGGCGGCCCAGTCAGGGAGAAGAAACGGAGTCCAGTCCGACTACGGGAAGGCTTAGAAGACTTACCGACATAGGCCTATAGTGTTACTTGTAGTTCAAGATGTACTATGTAACCGACTCTTAGTCGTTGCTGGATAGATCTCTCCTGTAAACCCTAGGCCGGATATCTATATAAGCCGTCCTAGGGAGAGCCTTTAGGGCACCCCTTACAATCACAATCTCAACTCCCACAGGCGAACCCTTGTAACCCATATTCCGGCTCTGCCATATTACTGGATTGCTAGGAGGAGTAGGATCCGTCCAAAGCCGGCGGGTTCGAACCTGGGTAAACTTGTGATCTCACCATCCCGGAACACCGTACGTCTCACACCCCTCTCTTACGCATGCCTCGAGGACCCCCTCATGGCAAACTTGTCATCAATCCGATGACACCGGAGTCTTCAGGCCGGAGAGTTTGGTGGACCGGAGACTCCGGTCTGAGCAGCTCTAGTGGATTCTGCTTCACGCCCTGCTCCTTGTTCTCCATCCTTGGGTGCTTGGTGCTATGTTGGAGCTTCGTACCTGATTATGCATAGAGTAGTTGCATGAAGTAGCACACCATCCAAGGATGTATCAAATTGACACGAGGAGAGGAGCGAGTTCACCTTAGCTTGTAGGAGTTTGGCTTAGGCACGAGTCATGGGTCCACTTTGGGGACTTGTTGGTGTAGATGTAGGAGCGTCCGTAGGACGGGATGCATCAGCTCCCCCCTTCAGGAAGAGTCGTCCTCCACTCTTCATGGGTATCATCTTGAACATCTCCATGGTAGGGTGAAAGGTCCTTGACATTGAATGTATTGCTTGCAAGGTACTTGGAGGTTGGTATGTCGATGATCAAGGCGTTGTTGTTGATTCTCTAGAGAACCTTGAAGGGACCATCTCCGCTTGGCTTTAGCTTGGATCGCGTTCCTTAGAGAAGCGGTCTCTGCTTAGGTGTATCCACACAAGATCACCTTCAAAGATCATCTCCTTCTTGTCCTTGTTTAATCTTGAAGCTTGGTGAAGGACTTGTTGCTCGATAGTAGCTCTAGTTTCTTCATGAAGCATCTTCATAGCTTGTGCACGCTTGTCGACGTCCATGTTGGTGTGCTCATGGAGAGGTAATAGTAGGATGTCGAGTGTGGTGAGGGGCTCGAAACCATAGATGATCATGAAGGGACTCATCTTGGTTGTTGAGTGCGTTGCACTGTTGTAGGGCATGTGGAATGCATTCCTCCCAATCCTTGAGGTTTTTCTTGATCAACACACGAAGGAGAGTTCCGAGGCTTCTGTTGACAACTTTAGTTTGACCATCGGTTTGAGGGCGACGCGGATGAAAAGAGGAGCTTGACACCGAGCTTGGCCATGAGGGTCTTCCATAAGTAGCTCATGAATTTGACGTCGCGGTTAGAGATGATTGTTCTTCGCACACAGTGAAGACAGACCATTTCCCTGTAAAACAGATTTGCAACATGTGAAGCATCATCGATCTTATGGCATGGTATGAAGTGTGCCATTTTGGAAAAGTGATCGACGACAAGAAATATAGAATCATGACCATTCTTAGACCTAGGTAATCCTAACACAAAATCCATGCTAATCTCGGACCAAGGTGTATGCGGAATAGGCAATGGCATATAAAGACCATAAGGGTTAGCTTGCGACTTAGCTTGAACACATCTCGTGCATCGTTCAACGTAGCGCTCCATGCCGCGCTTCATAATGGGCCAAAATTAGTGAGTGGAGAGCATGTCCAATGTCTTGTCATGGCAAAAGTGACCCATGAGGCCTCCACCATGAGATTCTTGTAGAAGCAAAAGTTGGAGCGACGATTTTGGAATGCAAAGCTTGTTTTCTTTAAATAGAAAGCCCTTATGTAAATAGAAATCATCAACTCCTTTATCAATGGAGCACTTTGGGAAAATTGGTACAAAGAACGGGTCGTATGCATACAAGTTTTTTATTTCCTCAAGACCCAACACATTGATTTCAAGTCGAGTAAGAAGGTTTGTGTGCTTGCAAGACAAAGCGTCCGGAACTACATTATCTTGGCCCTTCTTATACTTGACAATGTATGGGAAAGACTCCATAAATTCAACCCACTTAGCGTGTCTCTTGCTCAAGATAGCTTGTCCTTTGAGATATTTCAACGACTCATGGTCGGAATGTATGATAAATTCTTTAGGCCATAGGTAGTGTTGCCAAACTTGAAGGACACGAACTAAGGCAAAAAGCTCTTTGTCATAAATCAGATAATTAAGGCGAGCACCATCAAGTTTCTTTCTATGGTAGGCTATAGGACGTCTGTTTTGCATAAGGACTCCTCTAATGCCAATACCACTAGAATCACACTCTATCTCAAAAGTTTTAGTGAAATCCGGTAACGCAAGAAGAGGTTCTTTGGTGAGCCTCTTTTTAAGTTCATCAAAAGGTTTTTGTTGAGCTTTTCCCCACACAAAGGTGACATTCTTTTTTGTCAACTCATTGAGAGTACAAGCAATGGTTGAAAAGTCTTTCACAAAGCAACGATAGAAACTGGCCAACCCATGAAAACTTCGGAGTTCACTCACATTTCTTGGGATGGGCCAATCTCGTATGTCCTTTACCTTGGACACATCAACGTCAATGCCCTTCGAAGAAACAACAAATCCAAGAAAAATCAACTTGTCTTTAAAAAAAGTGCATTGGGAATATTAGCATAAAGCTTTTCATGTCGAAGGATTTGCAAAACTTCCTTGACATGTGTACATGGTCCGCAAGTGATTTGTTATAAACAAATATATCATCGAAATAGACAACGACATTCTTGCCAATGAGAGAACGCAAAATATGATTCATGAGGCTCATGAAGGTGCATTAGATAAACCAAAGGGCATAACCAACCATTCATAGAGACCAAGTTTAGTCTTGAAGGTGGTTGTCCACTCATCACCTTCAGCCATGCGTATTTGATGGTAACCACTTTGAAGATCAATTTTCGAAAAAATAGTGGCTCCACACAACTCATCAAGCATGTCATCGAGACGTGGTATGGGATGTCGATAACGCAGGGTGATAGCATTGATTGGACGGCAGTCCATGCATAACCGTAACGTATCATCTGTTTTTGGAACAAGAATCACGGGTACGACACTTGTACTAGTGCTAACTTGGATCAAACATTTGGAGACGAGTTAGTTGATTTGACGTTCAATATCCTTTGTCTCCTCCAGGTTCATGCGGGTAGCGGCGTGGTTTGGAAGTGATGCACCGGGGATGAAGTCAATGCGATTTTCGATGCCGCGAAGAGGAGGTATTCCATGTGGAAGTTATTTGGGGAACACACCCTTGAATTCCTACAAAACAATCATCAAAGATGGAGGAACATTGGTTAATTCATTAGTTCCTTGCGCTAGTCCCTTGCAAATGAGGACATAGTGCAAGATCGATGGGTTGTTCCGCACATCTCTCATCTTACTTTTGGTGGCAAGGAAAAAACTCCTAGTTTTTGTACTCGAGTTTGGAATGTGGCTATCACTCACTATGAGGTGGTTCTCTTGCTCACCGCTCTAATCACAAGTAGGTGTTGTGGTTTGCACCCTCGCTAAAGCCTTTGCATTGTCCGCAATTATTTGGCTAGGAGTCATTGGTTGCGAAACACATGTTTTGGTGAGCCATTTGAAGGTGTACACATTGGTGTAACCATCATGTAGAGCAGCCTTGTAGAATTGCCATGTCGACCAAGCAACATGTGACAAACTGTCATAGGAACCACATCACACTCCACCGTGTCTTTGTAAGGACCAACTAGCAAAGGTGACCAATACAATATGCTTGATCTTCATGGACCCTTGGTCACTTAGCCATTGCACGTGGTAGGGGTGCTTGTGCGGATGGAGGGTGAGGTTTAGCTTCTCACACAACTCGGTGCTAGCAAGGTTGTGGCAACTCCCTCCATCGATGATCACTTTGATAGATTTGCCATTGATGTCAACTCTTGTTTTGAAGATATGTGAGCATTGGTCTTCATGCTCTTGTGCTTGAGTGGTCAAGATCCTTGTGACGACAAGCGATGGACTTGCGTCATGTTCACACATGAGGAGTTCTTGGTCATCTTCCACTCGTTGCCTTGCCATTGCTTGCTTGACTCGGGCATCAAATTCATCTTCACTCAAGTACTCTTCGTCGCCATTGTCATGGATGAACAATACCTTCTTGTTTCCACATTCTGCCGACTTGTGTCCTTTGCCTCCACACTTGTAGCATTCACCATTGAAAGGTGTATCACTCTTTTCTTGTTTGCCACTTGGGGGCGGTTTTTCTTGAGGAATTGCGGACATGAAGGAAGGTTTAGAGGTACTTGAGGAGCTTCCATTGAAGGTTGTTGGCATATCGGTTGAAGCTTGATTGTATGTGAAATACGTCTTGGTATTGATGTACTTGAGGTCCTCTTTAACTTGATGTTCGTCCTTTTTTGCGATGTCCAGAAGCTCAACCATGTTGGTGTATGTTTGGAACTCGACGATGCGCTTGATTGGGTGGTTCAACCCAATAAGGAAGCATGCCATAGTTTGCTCTGTGCGCTCTTCAATGTTGATGTGGATCAAGTTGAGTTCCATTTGCTTGAAGTACTCTTCCATGGTCTTTGTCCCTTGGCGTAGCGATTGAAGGTTATCAAAGAGGTCACGCATGTAGTGTGCACGGACAAAACAGGATCTCATGTGAGCCTTCATGTCATGCCAAGTTGTCTTTGGCGGTTCTTGTCGTGCGTCACGAGCAACTTGAACTTGTTCCCACCAAAGGTGGCGTAATCATCAAACTCAAGCGAAGCCATGGCGACCATCTTCTCGTTGATATAATTGTGCATGCGGAAGATCTTATCGATTTTGAGTGCCCATGAGAGGTATTCTTTGGGGTCATTGGATTCGGTAAACACGGGCATTGTGAACTTCAGCTTGCCAAAAGTTTCTTCATCATTGCTGTCATTGCGACAAGCTTGTTGACCTTGTTGATGATCGTGTGGTTGGGGAGGTGGAACTTGATTGTCACGACCTTGTTGAGGTGCTTGCTCTTGCTCTTGGCACGGTTGTTCACGATGTTTAGGCGCTTGACCCTCATGAGGTTGTTGAGGATGTGGGGCCTCATAACGTGGTTGATGATGAAGAGGAGGCTCGTTACTCGGTTGGTGATGTGGATTAGGCGCACGGGCCTCACGACGAATATCATGGTCTTGAGCCTCTTGACGTGGTGGGCGTCGCTCAACTTGTACCGCTTGACGCTCCATGTTTCGGTGGTGGACTTGCGGTTGCACTCACAGTTCTTCTTATGGTTGTGCTTGTTGGATCACTAGTTCCCTTGCATAATGGCGGTGTGCCTCTTGCCTTGCGTGTGGCCTTGAAGAGAAATCACCATCATAGCTTCACGCTGCGGCATGCCGTGGGGAAGGTGCGTAGTTCGAAGAGGTTCCATCTTCAACCACGGGGGCGTCATTGCGTCTTGGAGCACTTTGTTGAAGATCTTGTTGAAGAGGTGCATGATGACGTGAAGAACTTCAAGAGCTTGATGCACTTGAACATGGTCTTTCCATTCCGTCGATGAGGCGTCGAAGATTGTCATTTCTTTTGGCGACGGAGCGTTGGAGTGCTTCATTTTGATGGCCAAAGTTGTGATGCATTGCGTGCATTTACCTTTCGAGGCCATCGAAGTGGTTGTCGATGTTCTTGAACTCGGCTTGCGTCTCGCCAAATTTTTCATCTTGTCGCATCTCACGGGATTGGCAACGTTCACGGAACTCTTGTCGGACGATGAAGTGACTTGCGCACGTCATGTACGGTCCATGTTCTTATTCTTGAGGAGGTGGTTGGCTCGACTCACCGTGCCTATCCATCATGCAAAACACACAAGTATTGTATATGGATGTGGAATATGGTGGTGTTCGCCTTTTACCTCACCTTGGGGATTGCACCAAACCAGAAACCACAAGTGAGAGCTATAAGCGTGCAAAGAAGAATTGCAAAGAAAACTCACACTAAAGAAAGAACTAACTCTCAAAAGCTTATTGGTGGTAGGTTAGGATTGTGGAAAGCCAAAGAACCAACCAAAAGAAAAGGGATACTCAAAAGTGGGTAAAATCCAACAAAACTCAAGTCAAAAGCGAAGGTTAACAACTCAAAAGGGTGACGGGAACCTACAACTATATACACACACGTGGAGATTGTTGGGATCGACACGACTATGCAAATGAGCAAACAAAATGTCCTAACAAAGACTAAGCTCGTTTTCGTGCCAATGCAAGGAGAGACCATGGCTCGTTTGCAAAGAATGAAAAATGAGCAACGGATTTGTGCACTTGCCTTGGGCGCTCTTCTTTTTCTATGGGAGACTATTTTTCTTTTTCTTTTGCTTTGTATCTTTTTCTTTTTTTCTTTTTTTTGCTCTCCCATGATGCTACCTAGTAACACTTGTAGGGGTTCGTAGCATGGAAAACAAAAAAATTCTACCGCATGCAAACAAACAAGCCAAGATCTATCTACTAGATTGTAGCAACGAGTCGATAGAATAACTCACCCTCGAAGATTCCAAAGTGTTTAACGAGAGCGGATTCTCGTGGGTGATGTAGTCGTACTCTTACCAATCTAAAGATCGCGTAGACGATCCTTCCGGCGCTGCGTTCCGGCAGCGCTCCCTTGATCGGTCACCACGTTAAATTTTCGGCGAAGACCTTCCTCTCCCTTGTTCCAGCAGGCAGTGGAGGTTGTAGCACTCTCCTCGCGATTCCGGCAGCACAACGGCGTGGTACCGGAAGTAGAGGGGAGATCTCGCAGGGCTTCGCCTTAAGCCAGAGCGAGTATGGTGGAGTATGAGAGAGCTTTGGTGATCTAGGGTTTAGACTCACCAATTAGAAGGCTCTAAACCGGAGGCTAGGGCAATTAGAAGCTCTAACTTGACGGCTTGGGAGAAATCCCTAGGCTGTGGCTAGGGTTTAGGTTTAGAGGAGAGGGACTTGTGTGTGCTAGGAGGAGCCCCTGCCTCCTTATATAGGTGAAGGGGCGGCCAAGGGGAGGAGTGGAGTCCTCCCCAACTCAGCTTGGTGGTCGCCCGGCTTGGGAGGAGGACTCCTTCCCCAACTCGGTTTCCACCTCTTCTCCTCTTTTCCACTTTCCAAAACTTGCCGTTTGACTTTCAAACTAGCCGTTTGACTTTTCAATTTAGGATTTGAATAAACCCTTTATTTTGGACAGCGAATACACTTAGTACATGATGCAATCATTCCAACTTATAATGACACACTCATGTACCCCTTCCCCTCCGGAGTGCCGGACATTCCGGAACCTTCTAGAACATTCCCGATAAAAACACCGGAATCATTCCCGAACTCCGAAACGGGACTTTCCTTATATGAATCTTATTCTCCGGACCATTCCGGATCTCCTCGTGATATCCTGGATCCCATCCGAGACTCCGAACAACATTCAGTCTCTTTCTCATCACTCCATAACTACTCAAACAACGTCGAATCCTTAAGTGTGTCTCCCTACGGTTCGTGAATTATGCAGACATGATCGAGACACTTCTCCGAACAATAACCAATAGAAGAATCTGGAAATTCATATGGCTCCCACATATTTCTACGATTACTTTGCGATCGAATGAACCACTTACATACGATACCAATTTCCCTTTGTCTCATGATAGTTTACTTATCCGAGGTTATGATCGTCGGTATCTCTGCATACCTAGTTCAACCTCGTTACTGATAAGTACTCTTTTCTCGTTCCTGTGATATGTGATCCCTTGTGAGCCAGTCACATGCTTGCAAGCCAATTGGATGACATTTCACCGAGAGGGCCCAGAGTATATCTATCCGTCATATGGATGGACAAATCCCACTCTTGATCCATGTGTCTCAACCAATACTTTCCGAACACTCAATGCCACCTTTATAGCCACCCTGTTACGGTGTGGTGTTTGATGACATCAAAGCATCCATCCGGTAAAGGTGATATGCATGATCTCATGGTCGAAGGAATTAGGTTACTATGTATCAGAAAGCATATAGCAATTGAACTATTGAAATGACTTGATCTTTATGCTACGCTTATCTATAGGAGTATGTCCATCATATCATTCTCCTAACAATATGATCTTGTTGTTAATAACATCTCAATGTTAATGATAGGGAAACCACAATCATCTATTAACCAACAAGCTAGTATTATATAGAGGCTTTACTAGGGACTTCAAATTAAGTTTACAAATCACACAAGTATTAATGTTTCCTTGTTAATACCATTATAGCATGAATGTAAACATTTATCATAAACACAAAGATATAATAATAACTACATTTATTATTGCCTCTAGGGCATATCTCCAACAGTCTCCCACTTGCACTAGAGTCATCTAATCTAGATTAGATGGTAATATACCGAACACCCATGGTAGTTTGGTGCTGGTCATGTTTTGCCCTCGGGAGAGGTTTAGTCAACGGATCCGCCACATTTAGATCTGTGTGTACTTTGCAAATCTTTATATCCCCATCTTGGACATGTTCTCGAATAGCGTGAAAACGTAGCTTGATATGCTTCAGCTTCTTGTGTGACCTTGGTTCTTGCGCATTGGCTATGGCGCCCATGTTATCACAGTAGATAGACATTGGGTCCAGCGCACTAGGAACCACACCCAGCTCTGTAATGAACTCTTTCATCCATATCGCTTCTTGTGAAGCCTCCGAAGCAACCATGTATTCCGATTCAGTTGAAGATCTCGCCACAACGCTTTGCTTTGCACTCCTCCAGCTAACTGCTGCACCATTCAATATAAATACGTATCCAGATTGTGATTTAGAACCATCCGGATCGGTGTTCCAACTAGCATCGGTGTAACCATTAACAACGAGTTGTTCATCACCTCCATAAGAAAGAACCATATCCTTAGTTCTTCTCAAGTACTTAAGGATGTTTTTGACCGCTGTCCAATGATCCACTCCTGGATCACTTTGATATCTGTTAGTTAGACTAACAGCATATGCGATGTCGGGTCTAGTACATAGCATGGCATACATTAGAGATCCTATGGCTGAGGCATAGGGAGTCTTACTCATCCTTTCTCTATCTTCCGCCGATGTCGGACTTTGAGTTTTACTCAAGGTCGTATTGGGCAATATGGGCAAGAACCCTTTCTTGCTATCTTCCATTCCAAACCTCTTTAGAACTTTGTCCAAATATGTACTCTGTGACAATGATATTTGGCGTTTTGATCTATCTCTATAAATCTTTATGCCTAATATGTAAGCTGCTTCGCCAAGATCCTTCATTGAAAAACTATTATTCAAATATTCCATGACACTATTAAGAAGGTCTACATCATTCCCAATCAACAATATGGCATCCACATATAGTATTAAGAATGCTACAGAGCTCCCACTCACTTTCTTGTAAATACAAGCTTCTCCATAAGTTTGTATAAAACCAAAACTTTTGATCACCTTATCAAAACGTTGATTCCAACTTCGGGATGCTTGCTTCAATCCATAGATGGACCGTTGAAGTTTGCATACCTTGTTAGCATCTTTAGGATCGACAAAACCTTTGGGTTGCATCATATACAACTCTTCATCAATGTCACCATTGAGGAATGCTGTTTTGACATCCATCTGCCATATCTCATAATCATAATATGCAGCGATTGCTAACATAATCCTCACAGACTTTAGCTTCGCTACTGGTGAGAAAGTCTCATCGTAGTCAACTCCTTGAATTTGTCGAAACCCTTTTGCGACAAGTCGAGCTTTATAGACAGTCACATCACCATCAGCATCTGTTTTCTTCTTGAAAATCCATTTGTTCTCGACAGCCTTCCGGCCATCCGGTAAGTCCACCAAAGTCCATACTTGGTTTTCGTACATGGATCCAATCTCGGATTTCATGGCTTCTTGCCATTTATTGGAATATGGGCTCATCATCGCTTCCTCATATGTCTCAGGGTCATCGGTGTTGTCCACCAACATGACACTCATAACGGGATCATACCAATCTGGAGTGGTACGAGTTCTCGTTGACCTGCGAGGCTCTGTAGCAACTTCAACCGAAGTTTCATGATCATCATCATTAGCTTCCTCTCTAATTGGTGCAGGCACCACAGGAACTTCTTCCGGTGCTGCGCTACTCGCAATTTCGAGAGAAGGTTCGACAACCTCGTCGAGTTCTACTTTCCTTCCAGTCACTTCTTTCGAGAGAAATTCCTTCTCTAGAAAGGATCCATTCTTGGCAACGAAGATTTTGCCCTCGGATCTATGATAGAAGGTATACCCAATAGTTTCCTTCGGGTATCCTATGAAGACGCATTTTTCCGCTTTGGGTTCAAGCTTGTCCGGCTGTAACTTCTTTACATAGGCTTCGCATCCCCAAACTTTAAGGAACGACAATTTAGGTTTCTTCCCAAACCATAATTCATACGGTGTCATTTCAACGGATTTAGACGGTGCCCTATTTAAAGTGAATGCGGCTGTTTCTAATGCATAACCCCAAAATGATAGCGGTAAATCTGTAAGTGACATCATAGAACGAACCATATCTAAGAGAGTTCGATTACGACGTTCGGACACACCATTACGCTGTGGTGTTCCCGACGGTGTCAATTGTGAAAGTATTCCGCATTTCTTCAAATGCTCGCCAAACTCGTAACTTAGATATTCACCTCCACGATCAGAACGTAGAAATTTAATCTTCTTGTTACGTTGATTCTCTACCTCACTTTGAAATTCCTTAAACTTCTCGAAAGTTTCGAACTTATGTTTCATGAAATAGATATACCCATATCTACTCAAGTCATCCGTGAAGGTAAGAACATAACGATGACCACCACGATGCTACACTCATTGGACCACACACATCGGTATGTATGATTTCCAATAAGTCCGTAGCTCGCTCCATCATACCAGAAAATGGAGTCTTAGTCATTTTACCCATCAGACATGCTTCGCATCTTTCAAGTGATTCAAAATCAAGTGATTCAAGAAGTCCATCGGAATGGAGTTTCTTCATACGCTTCACTCCAATGTGACCAAGACGGCGATTACCATATAGGTCGAGTTATCGCTCAATTTCAAACATTTAGCCTCAATGTTATTAATATGTGTATTTCCACTATCGAGATTCAACAAGAATAGACCATCTATCAAAGGTGCATGTGCATAAAACATATTACTCATCTAAATCGAATAACCATTATTCTTGGACTTAAACAAGTAACTGTCTCGCAATAAACAAGATCCTGATATAATGTTCATGCTCAACGCAGGCACCAAATAACAATTATTTAAGTATAAAACTAATCCCGATGGTAGATGAAGAGGTAGCGTGCCGACCGTGATCACATCAACCTTTGATCCGTTTCCCACGCGCATCGTCACCTCGTTCTTCGCTAGCTTCCGTTTATTCTGCAGCTCCTGTTTCGAGTTACAAATATGAGCAACCGAACCAGTATCAAATACCCAGGCACTACTACGAATACTAGTGAGATACACATCAATAACATGTATATCAGATATACCTTTCTTCTTGATGTTGCCGTTCTTCAAATCCGCCAAGTACTTTGGGCAATTCCGCTTCCAGTGACCTTCTCCCTTGCAGTAAAAGCACTCAGTATCAGGCTTGGGTCCAGCCTTGGTCTTCTTCGTCGGTGTGGTAACTTTCTTACCACCCTTCTTGAAGTGTCCCTTCTGCTTAGACTTGCCTTTCTTGAATTTGGTGGTCTTATTGACCAACAACACTTGGTGCTCTTTCTTGATCTCCACTTCTGCAGATTTTAACATAGCAAACAGTTCTGGCAACTGCTTGTTCATGTTCTGCATGTTGTAGTTCATCACAAAGTTCTTGTAACTTGGTGGTAGTGATTGGAGGACACGGTAAATCCCCAAAGCATTAGGAATCACTATACCCAAGCTTTGAAGTTTGTTTGCATGCCCAGACATCTTAAGCACATGCTCACTGACGGAGCTGCCCTCTTCCATCTTGCAGTTAAAGAACTTTTCAGAAGCCTCATAGCTTTCAATTGCCGCATGAGTCTCAAAAATCAATTTGAGATCCTTGACAATATCATATGGGTCTGAATTCTCAAACCTTTTCTGAAGCTCCGATTCTAAACCATACAAGATAGCACACTGAACTATGGAGTACTGATTCTTCCGAGCGAGGTAAACATTCTTTACTTCATCGGTAGCATCAGCTGCAGGTGGGTCACCCAGCGGTGCATCCAGCACATAGGTCAAATTACCAGCTGTGAGGACAATCCTCAAATTGCGGAACCAATCCGCGAAGTTGCTTCCATTGTTTTTCAACTTTTATTTCTCTAGGAACGCATTAAAATTGATGGTAGGGGCTGCCATTGATCTACAACATATTTGCAATAGTTTAGACTAAGTTTATGACAAATTGAGTTCTAATTAATAATTAAATTAATCTAGGTGAACTCCCACTCAAAACAATATCCCTCACATTGTTTTAGTGATCACACGACCAAATCCACCACATCAACACCGATCATCACGAGAGTTGATATAGTTTCAATGGCGAACAATCGTCATGTTCATCATATCTACTATATGATTCATGCTTTACCTTTCGGTGATCCGTGTTCCTGAGACCATGTCTGTACATGCTAGGCTCGTCAAGATCAAACTTTAGCTTCCGCATAAGCAAATCTGGCTTGCTTACGTTGTATACACTTGCGGAATCTAACACACTCGATCATCACGTGGTGCTTCGAAACAACAAGCTTTAGAACCGGTGCATACTAAGGGTGAACACTTTAGAACTTGAAATTTATGTGCATGAGGGATCATCTTATAATGCTACCGTCATCTACTAAGCAATACAAGATGCATAAAGGATTAACATCACATGCAATTCATAATATGTGATATGATATGGCCTTTCTTATTTGTGCTTCCGATCTCCATCTTCAAGCACGAACATGATCTCCATCATCACCGGCATAGCATCAAGGTCAATGACGCTTCTTCATGGTTGTCGTCCACCAGCTTCAACTAATACAACTACTTTGAATAGACACGCGGGTCTTAACAGAAATTAAAGACAACCATATGGCTCCTGCCGGTTGCCGACTTACAATAAGGAACATTGCATACATCATATATAATCACAATCATGGCCATATCACATCACTGCACACCCCTGCAAAACAAAGTTAGACGCCTCTACTTTCTTTGCATATTTTACGTGGTTTGGGGCTATTAGTAAGTGTCGTTCTAACTTACGAACAAGAACCACAACATTGATACTAGTATTGTTAATCACCCGTTGTAAATTGGATCTTAACTATGCTAGGAGAAACAGGCACCCGCAAAGCCACTTATGCAATACAAGTTGCATGTCAAGCGTGGAGCAAGTCTCATGAACGATGTCATGTAAGGTTAGCCCGGGCCGCTTCATCCCAACATACCGCAAGATGCAAGGTACACAAGAAGCAATCGACAATAAAAGCATCAACGCCCACAATGACCATTGTGTTCTACTCGTGCAACAGATCTACATATAGACACGGCTCTGATACCACTGTAGGGGTTTGTAGCATGGAAAACAAAAAAATTCTACCGCATGCAAACAAACAAGCCAAGATCTATCTACTAGATTGTAGCAACGAGTCGATAGAATAACTCGCCCTCGAAGATTCCAAAGTGTTTAATGAGAGCGGATTCTCGTGGGTGATGTAGTCGTACTCTTCCCGATCTCAAGATCGCGTAGACGATCCTTCCAGGCGTGTTCCGCAGCGCTCCCAGATCGGTCACACGTTCGATTACTCGACGAAGACCTTCCTCTCCTTGTTCCAGCAGCGGAGGTTGTAGCACTCTCCTCGCGATTCAGCGGACTGGCAGTGGTACCGGAAGTAGAGGGGAGATCTTGCAGGGCTTCGCCTTAAGCCGGATCGAGTATGGTGGAGTATGAGAGAGCTTTGGTGATCTAGGGTTTAGACTCACCAATTAGAAGGCTCTAAACCGGAGGCTAGGGCAATTAGAAGCTCTAACTTGACGGCTTGGGAGAAATCCCTAGGCTGTGGCTAGGGTTTAGGTTTAGAGGAGAGGGACTTGTGTGTGCTAGGAGGGAGCCCTGCCCCTCCTTATATAGGTGGAGGGGCCGGCGGCCAAGGGGAGGGAGTGGAGTCCCTCCCCAACTCAGCTTGGGTGGTGCGCCGGCTTGGGGAGGAGGACTCCTTCCCCAACTCGGTTTCCACCTCTTCTCCTCTTTTCCACTTTCCAAAACTTGCCGTTTGACTTTCAAACTAGCCGTTTGACTTTTCAATTTAGGATTTGAATAAACCCTTTATTTTGGACAGCGAATACTCTTAGTACATGATGCAATCATTCCAACTTATAATGACATACTCATGTACCCCTTCCCCTCCGGAGTGCCGGACATTCCGGAACCTTCTAGAACATTCCCGATAAAAACACCGGAATCATTCCCGAACTCCGAAACGGGACTTTCCTTATATGAATCTTATTCTCCGGACCATTCCGGATCTCCTCGTGATATCCCGGATCCCATCCGAGACTCCGAACAACATTCAGTCTCTTTCTCATCATTCCATAACTACTCAAACAACGTCGAATCCTTAAGTGTGTCTCCCTACGGTTCGTGAATTATGCAGACATGATCGAGACACTTCTCCGAACAATAACCAATAGAGGAATCTGGAAATTCATATGGCTCCCACATATTTCTACGATTACTTTGCGATCGAATGAACCACTTACATACGATACCAATTTCCCTTTGTCTCACGATAGTTTACTTATCCGAGGTTATGATCGCTCGGTATCTGCATACCTAGTTCAACCTCGTTCTTGATAAGTACTCTTTTCTCGTTCCGTGATATGTGATCCCTTGTGAGCCAGTCACATGCTTGCAAGCCAATTGGATGACATTTCACCGAGAGGGCCCAGAGTATATCTATCCATCATATGGATGGACAAATCCCACTCTTGATCCATGTGTCTCAACCAATACTTTCCGAACACTCAATGCCACCTTTATAGCCACCCTGTTACGGTGTGGTGTTTGATGACATCAAAGCATCCATCCGGTAAAGGTGATATGCATGATCTCATGGTCGAAGGAATTAGGTTACTATGTATCAGAAAGCATATAGCAATTGAACTATTGAAATGACTTGATCTTTATGCTACGCTTATCTATAGGAGTATGTCCATCATATCATTCTCCTAACAATATGATCTTGTTGTTAATAACATCTCAATGTTAATGATAGGGAAACCACAATCATCTATTAACCAACAAGCTAGTATTATATAGAGGCTTTACTAGGGACATCAAATTAAGTTTACAAATCACACAAGTATTAATGTTTCCTTGTTAATACCATTATAGCATGAATGTAAACATTTATCATAAACACAAAGATATAATAATAACTACATTTATTATTGCCTCTAGGGCATATCTCCAACAGCACTTGATATTGCTCTTGCATTCTTAGTATCCAAGGACAAATGCACAATGCTCAATAAAACAAAAGATGAGCCACTCTCATGGGATAGGTACACAAAAAGGAAGATAGGGGTTAACAAGGTGACACAAGTTATACCTTCGTTGGTGATGATGAACTTGCCATCGGTGGAGCAGTATGATGTTCGTGGGCCGTGGTGTCGATGAGCGCGGGAGTTGTCGATGCAGAAGCTTGTTGTTAGTTGATGACACGCACACGAGCACAAACAAACAAGAGGAAATTAGCCAATGCAAGATTAGAGGAAAAACTGTCAAAATCAGGCGTTAGAGCTGGAGACTCTGGGATCTCGTGCCGGAAACTCCGGTCCAGGACGGAGACTCCGGTGTGGACAGGCCAGAAAACTCCGGTGTGGGCCGAAGACTCTGGTCTACAGGTCCGGAAACTCCAGTCTGAAGGCAGATCTCGAACTGCTCGTGTTCTTGAGCAGAAATCCACGCCTTGGGTCCTCAAATCCGCGAAAATTTGGCCAAATTGGGCTTGGAAAACGCAGGATTAAGCTGGACCAACACCTTAGACAAGATTTGGTCTGGTGAAAACCACAAATAACACTCCAAATCAAGAGATCGATACAAAGGAAAATTTGGGCTATTTTTTGGGGATTTTAAAAATTTGTGGATATAAGAAAAATTTGTGGGGGAATTCGTGAGCAATGAAGCTCCTGATACCAATATGTTGAGGGCAAACCTCGAGGGTGGCCTGATTTTTCACGAATCCCTTTCAAATCGAGGATGGAGTGCGTGGAAAGGAGGGGAGGATGAACACGACGAACTCATGCACGAAGAACATGATGAACGCACTCACGCAAAACCACGATACACACCAATAGCTCACACCAGCGATGACCGGTCCGGCGCGATCCATAGGATCAACGTCAGGTGGAGGACTCTCTTTCAAACCGGCACGGCGAGAAGGGAGACTCGGTGAGATCTTGACGTCTAGGCAAAGGGACTTCGATGCCTAGGCCTTGTACAACGCAGAGGCACGATGCAAACTCCAACGAGGTTTGGGATAATTGGTGCTCCTCTGTAAAAGGAGCATGAGGCAAGAACTAGATAGAACCACAAGGGGTTTCCACTAATTCCAAATATCACGCCTAGGGTTTATAATAGAGGTGGGAGACTATATATAGGCCAGCCACAAAGTTAGGGGTACTTTAGGGATAATAGATAAGTTCTGGACAGACTAAGGGGTACATGGGCCAAAGGCCCAAAGGCCTTTTACATGCCTGGCGACGCTCGATCGGGAGACTCCGGTGTGGTGGACCAGAGACTCCGGTCTGGGCCAGATATTACCTCGGTCTCCAGTCCATCTCTGGAGTGGCCATCTGGCTGTCCTCGAGCTCGATTCCGGGGTCAGACCAGAGTAGGGCCAGAGTCTCCGGGGTCTTCAGGCTGGAGAATTTGGTGGACCAGAGACTCCGGTGTGCGTACATCGGAGACTCCGGTCTGAGCAGCTCCAATGTCTTCTGCTTCACGCCCTGGTCCTTGTTCTCCATCCTTGGGTGCTTGGTGCTATGTTGGAGCTTCGTACCTGATGATGCATAGAGTAGTTGCATGAAGTCGCACACCATCCAAGGATGTATCAAATTGGCACGAGGAGAGGAGCGAGTTCACCTTAGCTTGTAGGAGTTTGGCACGAGTCATGGGTCCACTTGGGGGACTTGTTGGTGTAGATGTAGGAGCATCCGTAGGACGGGATGCATCATCAAGACCCTCTACAAGGTGTTCTTCCCACTCCGATTGGGATCGAGGGACCATGTTGACCGATCTTTCCTTCCGAGGATTCTATTGGACCAGTGGCCAGCGACGGGAGCAATCGACCTTGTATCGTGTGAGTTTTGCATGTGTTCATCGTGTTCTTCGCGAGGTGTGAGTCTGCTGCCGGTACCTTCTCCCTTTCCCCTCACTTTCCCATTGATTTGACCACGAGATCCCTGAAGATCGGACCACCCACGAGGTTAACCCTCAATATCTGGTATCAACAGCTTTTGGTTGCCACGGATTTCACATCGATTTGGTCTTTTCCCCATGAATTCAAAAATTTCCACCAAAAAAATCCCCAATTCGTGTTTGGGATCAATCTGTGATTTGAGTGTGTTTCGGTAGGTTTTGATCCGTGGATTACTTGCTAAATTTGTTGATCTACCTTCTCCTGCGTTCCCATGGCCTAATTCCTTGATTTCCCCCTCAGATCTGAAGTTTTCCATTAAGTTTTTCCGCATAAATCGAGTTTTTCGTGTCCTAGAACTCGTTCAGGCGCTAGTTCCGGTGGACCAAAATTCAAACCAGAATTTCTGGCAAGAATTCCGGCGAACCGGGCCTGTCGCTGGAATTTCTGGCTCCAATTCGGGTTCGACCGGTTTGGTTGCCAACTGCTTCAGCTCCGCACTGTTTTGAGCATAACTTTTGCATACGAACTCGGATTTTGATGTTCTTTAGCTCATTTCGAAGAGGAGAAGGATGTCTACAAAATCATCCAAGTGGTTAATGTTATCTACTCCATCCAAAGTCCGTGAGAAAGGCGGAATCCAACAATAAAGGGTGAAGATCAATGAGGAAAGGTATATACATTCAGCGACTTCTCTCCACTTGTGTTCCTTTGTGAGCTACACTATCTTTGCAAACAACAAACACCTATTGAGACTAGTTCCTCCTATGATTGCTTGGGCTATGCACATTTGATACTTGTAGAATTCCAAGCAGAAGTTGTGAGTGTGCTATCTCATATAGTAATCTTATATAGTTGTTGGCACAAGGAAGAGGCAAGTGAAAAAAAAGAGTGATACAAAAAGAAAAAACATAGAAAAAAATAAAAACAAACAAACAAACAAGTGCCTTATAGAATAGGAAGCGCAAGATCGATGAACATCATATAGGTGGTACTTATTGTGCATATCTGGTAGCCCACCAATTTTATTGCAATCGAACTAGCGTCTCTCCTTGCACTTGTGCGAAACGAGCTTATAGTCTTTGCTAGGTAAACATTTGGTTCTAAGCTCACTCTCTCCATCGCACAAGTCCCATTTATCCCACCGTGTGTGTTTCCTTGTACATAATTCCTATCTTGTGGATTGACTTGTTTTGCTTTGTGATCATCGTGGTTCTTTACTTGCCATTACAATATCTTGATTTCGAATTGTTCTTCGACATGCCACCTTCCATACCTATCCACCATAAGCTTTGTGTGTGTGTGTTTTAGTGGTTAGTTGGTTTTGGTGTTCCGCGTGAACTTCACTTTACTTGGTTTTGATTGCTCTCAAGTGTGGCCACTTGCACGATAATATCTTCCAAGGTAATGTAAGGTTTGACGTTCCATCCCTAACCCCCTACCACTTCCATATGCACCACTTGGTCTTCTGAATCATGTCTAGGGACTCCGGAAACGAGGATGATATCTATAAAGAATCCATGATGAGCCACCATCACCATGACTCCACAAGTATAGAGGAAATGATGGAGCACTACACCGACAATGGCTCTGCATGCTTTGAGGACCGGGAGCACTACACCTATGATGGCTCCACATGCATGGAAGACATGGAGCACGTCATCAACTATGGCACCTCAAGCATGGAGGAGTTGGAGCTCTACATCGACAATGGCTCCTCGTGCATGGAGCACTACACCAACAATGGGTCTACATGCCTCGGTGATACGGAGTACTACATCAACAATGACTCCCCAAGCATGGACGACTTGGAGTGCTACAATGACGATGCCTCACCAAGGATAGAGGACGTGGCGAACTTCACCAACTTCGTGGGCTCTTCCATGACCCATGAAGAATACCTCCACCGATTGGAGATCGAGGACTACTATGCCAAGGTAGCAGAGGCGCATCATCAAGAAACCGTGACCTTCAAGGCCAAGCGTTCCACACCAAAGGGCACCACCTACTTCGATGATCCAACTCTAAGGCGTCAAGTGCGACCACCTACGTGGCGTCATGCGCCACCATCTCCAAGGCGACGAGCGCCATCACCTCCAAGCTGTCAAGCGCCACCATTTCCAAGGTGCCAAGCACCACCATCTCCAAGGCGTCGAGCGCATCTACCTCCAAGGCATAAAGTGCCACCTACTTGAAGAAAAGTGGTGTCCAAACATCATATTCCACACAAGGTGCCACGAAGCAAGAATCTTCATTGACATACATCCTCTCGTGATCATCGCCAACATCAAGAGGATACAAGACGTCATTCAAGGCATCTTCCCCATGAAGACGGAGAATACATGTTGAGTACCATCCATAATGCTCAACCAAGCTAAAGAAAGCACCACCATCACACGAAGAGTTCCAAGGACAATAACCATCGTCGCGAGCATCATGTGGATGACTAAGTGCTTCACCAACATAAACCTTCGACAAGGCACGCCAATGACCTCCATCGACACCATCATCATGAGGCACCTTCAACTACTAGTTCCACCACCAAAATGGCACCAAGAGAAAGCCTTCTACCACGCCATCAAGCTTCAATGCTAAAACTTCAAGTTCAAGATGAAGCATCCAACGACAAGAGCTTCAATGCAACTTCTTTTCCAAGCAATCCAAGAATGTCATTCAAGCAAGAGATGGACCACTACTTCGCCAAGTTGGACGAGGCTATCAAAAATATGACCCCCCAAGTTATAGAAGAAATCAAGTTGCTTTGTGAACAATTGGGTGCAATAGCGAAGATGGCATCAAGGACCAATACTTTCTATTTGAGTGCAACCACCACAATGGCACGCGAAGTACAAGGCGACGACAAGGTCGAGAATGGTGAGCACGGGATTTTACCTTCACCAAAGGAGGCGTGGAACATCCCAATTTCTGCAACCCTGATTAGTTGACTAGAATGCAAAAATCAGGGGGAACAAAAACTTTTTCATGTTTAATGCTGAAGTGTTTGCTTGTTGTTTGGATATGCTTATGCATATGAATGTGTATTAGATGATATACTCCATTACCTTAACACTAGTTGACAAAAGCTACTTCCCAAAACAGTCTTGGCTTACTTTCCATATTCTCAAATGTTCTGGCATTTCAAAAACTGAGCCAAAAAGCCTTTGCAAACCAACCCTTTAGTAGCTTCTATTTCCCTAAACTATGGAGAGATATATAATATAATCTCCTTATGTTTTAGAGACAGAACCTTCAACTACTCTTACTCCTAGGACCCCCAAAACCTTTTTGTAAGCTTTTGGATTCTACTCTTGGTAGAAATACCAAGGACCTTACCTTGTTCAAACTCCAACCTATTCAAAATACCCATCCTTACCTCAAGCTAAGCTTGATGGTAACCCTAGTAGTAGTTGATTTGTTTGTAAGATGAGTTGCCTTGATCTGCTGTTTGACTTGATTGCTTAGAAGTAGTATGTCCTACTCTAAGAGCTCATCCCCTAGGATCAAGATACTTTAAAATCACCAAACCCTAAACAAGAATACAATCTGGAGCTAATCTCTAGCCACCAGGTGATCATCTAAAACCCTTAACCAGATCAATTCTGAGGATTTCTATTCTAGAAGCTTCCAAGTCCATGAAGACAAATATCAAGCATGGACCCCTTCTACTCCATCTACACGTCAATATCATCCACTTGATGATGCTTTGGTACTTTTCAACCTCTCAAAAACATCCCCTCTCCTAATCTAGTCAAAAACTATTCCCAACATCACCTTTTTGAGTGTCTCCCTTTCTCATCCCATATGCATCTTTGGAAATGCACCTGAACCATCTTGTTAAACATACTAAGGACTACCAAGGTCCACTTTTTCCCCTTGGTTATATCATACTCCAACCCACTTGTTCTTGATGGTTTTACAAGAAAATAACTTTTCCTGCAAATCTAGTCATCATGCCTACTCTGACAGAAGCTCACACCACCATCCAACCTTCTATGGACCAACTTTTTGCATGGTCGTGATATACTCCTATAGGTATATAAAAACCTACTTCACTTGTTCCAAGTGGATCTTTTTGCTACCTAAACCCACTTGGTTTATAAGGCATCATGACTCATCTGGTATGGCAGCCTTATTTTCAACAAAGTTTGCCATCATTTCCAGACCACCTCAAATGCAACCAATCCAAACTCCTTCTGCCATGATCATCTATATGACTTGATCTACCTATCCATCTATCCCTTGCATCAAGGTGAGCTCTGAGCTCCAAGATCCAACAAGGTTTTGGTGGTATGAAAATAACATCACCCTAGATCCTCAACTCCTTGTTTTTCCAACTAATTCAAGTTGGATTTCCAATTCCCAAGGTTGCAAATGCTTGCTCCACCTTGTCTACATTATCTACCTTGATCATCAAGATTTATTAAATATTATCCATAATTATTATGGCTCCAAATCTAATTAATCTCTTTAATAGTCAAAATCTCCAAAGCTCCTTTTCTAAAGGCAAGTTTGTTTTTTAACAAAGAACTTCCCCAACTTTTGGCTCAGTTGATACCCATATATCATACCCTAACTTCCAACTTCAAAAATAAATATTTTTGAAGGGTTTTATTATTTCTTTCTGCCTATTTTCTTAAATGGCGGAAATGGGATAATAAATGTTTTAAATACTTTTAAGCCGCAATAAATCTTGGGAAAATTCCCCTAAGGTTGTATTCACATTTGGGACCATCTCACATCAAAAAATCCAACTGTACAATTCAAAAATATCAAATCCCACCCTAAAAACCACTTCTGCACTATTTAAATACTTGATATAAAGTGGAACAAAACTCATCCAATAAATCTCAAATAATTCATGTAGCTAAACCATGTCCATACCTATCTACCAGCAGCATTGGATCATCCAGACTTGGTATATTTCTAAGGAGCTCTTCATAAGCAACCATATGACCAAGACTTGATATAAATCAAGATCATAATCTAAACTCTCTCCAACTCTCTTTAAAACTTGCTCAGTACATCTCCTTAGCACCATGACACACCCCAGGTTGACCACTACGATAGCTGCACTGTAGCATACCATCTCCCTTGTCTTTTATCCCTTGTTACTAGTAGGAGAGAGAAGGACAAGCACCACATGCCCTTCCATTCAAGCTTGCCACAGCAGCAACCCTCTCTCTGACCTGCACACCACCAGAAAACACTCCCCCTCGCCCACAGCATCCTCCCCCTGGTTTCACACCTCCCTCCCTTCTTCTCAAATGGACCTAGTCCCCCATGGACTACTCCCTCTCAGTATAAATGGCCAGAGGCCACCCCAGTTCCCCTCTTTGGATCATTTGCCCCCAGCAACTCCCACTCCCCTCCCCGAAAGCACCTCTCCTCTTCGTCTTCTCTGTTTTGCCCGAGAAAGAGAGAAGGAAGATCTCTCGGCCATTGAGGAGCTCAAGCTCGAGGTCGCCCTTTCCCTGCTTACCCTCTGTTGCATGTGTCCTAGTTGAGCTTCTATCCCTCTGAGCTACCTCCCTATGCCCTCTCTCTGTTGCAGGAACGCTGGAAGTCGCCGTCGCCCGGCATGCCCGAGAGAAGCTCCCCTCTGGCGAACCCGACCTCCTCGAGCCTATGTACCCCTTCCAAATCCCTCCTGGCGTCTCCTAGGACCTCTGCATCCTCCCTGCATCCTCTCTGTCGACATGCATGCAACCCCGAGGCCTCTCCGGCGTGCTCTGGCGAGCCCCGTTTGGGTGTCCTCGTGCGAGCCCCACATCGATGTCGACCCACCTCATGCCGCCCCTCGATCTGATCGCCTTCATCGACTGCATCACCTCCACCGCCTCCCCAATGTCGGCGAGCCCGCAGGTGAGGTTCCCGAGCCCTGCCGCCACCTCCTAGGGTTTCGTCCCTCTGTCGCCGGTGCAAGGTAGGAGACACTGCACGGCTGTCGATCCCGACTAGATCGAATGGTCCACGGCCTCCCGTACCGCTTCGATCGTCGGTGCTCACTGACCAACGGGCCCCACTAGTCAGCCCCTTGAAAGCTCTCCCCCGCGCTGACCCGTCGAGATGGGCCTAATTCGTTCCCTAGGCCCAATCCCCTAGCAGACCTGGCCTACGCCCCTTTTTCTTTTAAACTTTTCTCCAGGGCAGATCTGATGAGCTGTTAGTTTAAATCCTTTTGAAAATGAAAACCCCCACCAAATGCCTTGATCTAAAATTCCTAGGGTTTCTGACTATTTTCTTGAACATGCAGAACCAAAATCCTAGCCTAATATTATTTCCAATTTGTGTAGAAATGAAAATGCTAGCACCTATCCATTTCACTAAATAAAATCCTATGTGAGCTTCACATATCCATTTGGAGTGAAACCACCTTCCCTTGGTAGCTTTTAGACATACCTATCTTTGCACCTTGGTCCCATGCCAAAGTGAACAGAAGTTTGTCTTTAGTAAAAGTAACAAAAACAACCCTGATCTGACTTTATGAATTTCACTAGGTCAAACCAATAGAGGTATTGACCCAATTCCAACTCCCAGTAACACTCCCTAGAAAATACCTATCAAAACCCAGGGGCACATAATTTCCCAAGACCATGTGGATTTATCATGAATTATTCTGCTCTGGCTTAGCTATTTCACTAATAAAATCACCTCAGTAGTTCTGCCACTCCAAAAAGATTGATTCGAAATTCTATAGAAAGGTATTCTAAATACCTACCCTGTTCAATTGGAAGCAAATCAAAAGCTTCTGTAGATTTAATCTAGTGAAAAAGACAAGTTGTGTATAGAACTGTCTTTGGGAATTTCCTGAGGGCATTCTGTTAAATATTTTTGCATGATTCCAACTCTCAGTGAACAAGTACATCAAGCTCTACCTGACCATCCAAGGAAACAATTTTTGGAGCTCCAGATCTTTTCTGGTGATTTATCTCCTAAAACTATAGTCTTATTCACTATAAAAATCACAATAAATCTTTGGTAATTGATAAAATAGTGAAACCACTTTTGTTGGTTTCATTTTATCAATACATATCTGTTGGTATCATGTTTTTACAAAGGTATCATACATAATATGTCCTTGGTCCGAAACCCCCTCTTAGGTAGTTCCTTGACAATAAACCCTAAGGGGTGTTCATCCCCTTCTCTAAGGCCATCTCAACCTCCTATATCCAATCCTCTCTAAAACTACTGAACCTTAATTGAAGATTATTCAATTTCTTGTTTGCTGAGTGGTATTGGTGATTGTATGCCTTGTATTGACTGTGCCCTTTTGTTTGTTTGCATGTGTTCCCTATTGATGATAGTTGCGATTATATCGGAGAGCAGAAGAAGATGGTTTTAATTAGTATTCTTGGTTATCTAAAGGAGAAGTCCAGGGACATATTGCCATATTTCTGATCATCAGACAAGCCGCCTTCTTTCTCATAAGCCTTGTCCTACTGTTTTACTTATGCTTCTGTTTATTTAAACTGCATGTTTTACTATATGTTGATGTATATATATGGTGGTGGTTTGGCTTCTCCGAACTATTACACTTTTGTACTATTAAGTACTACCCCCTTGGTGACACCTACTTGTCCCTCGTAGAATAGATGGTGTAATACACCATACCCTTTGGAGACCCCGATTTAGCCGAAGCAAAGCTAGAGGATGGGAAGACCCCGAAAAAGTTTTACCAAATGTTTTATCATAAAACCTTGGTGAGGTGGGACCTCCCAGGAGATGTTAAGAAAAAGAACATGTTTTGTTTTATAAAATGCTGGAGGAAAACCAGAGGAAAAAGGTTTACAAAAACGCACCTGGTTCTTTGCAGTTTAGCTATAACAACTTAACCCTGTGCAACCACATTACCCTGGAATGGGACAGGGCTGGATTTGATGGTTGTTTATTCTGGTATAAGCTGCCTCGTCACTACTAATGGGGATCGTGGATCCCTAGAGGGTGGGCCTTCTTCGATAACGGTCCATGTGGGACATCGACCGGGAGAAGGAACGAAGGGTCTGCTGGCCTCCACGCGTTACTATGAGCCCCTCATTGAAAGCGCACACTCGAGAAGTGGAAAAAGCGCTCCGGTTGGTCCTCGGTACTCGATGTCCCGGTTTTGAGGGGATTATCAATCATAGGTAGGCACTTATATTGGAGTGGCGATCCAGAGAGTCTTGATCGGTTACTCGACCCACGATCGGTGAAGATCAGGGTAGTGTACCCAGATGGTGTGGGTAAAGTGTACAACCTCTACAAAGTGTAAATCTATTCGAATAGCCGTGTCCGCGGTCATGGACGGGTTGGACAAACTTCTGTAGAGCGGTGCTAGTTTTTTTTTCCAAAAGGATTTCAGAAACAAAATGGATTTTGGAAATGTTTTGACCATGGGATGGTCTTAAAGGAGAAAGGTTTTGACCATGGGATGGTCGGAAGGAGGATAAAGGAGTTTGGTCGTGGGACGACCGGAAGACGGGAACAAATGGGTGACCCCATCCTAATGTTTTCGAAAACTTTTCAAAAAGGTTTCCAAAATACTTTACAAAGGTTTTCAACAAAGATATGTAGATGCTATATCTACAAATGAAACTATTTGAGAAAAGAACCTCCCTTGGAGCCCACCTACTGCCATAGCTATATTGCATATCCTCTTGTTTTATTATTCTATTAAGGTGGTTTGCGAGTACATTCAAAGTACTCACTGGCATTGTCCCTGGCTATTAACTTGGCCAGATCTCAAGGAGAAGGTGGTGTGGCGATGATGCAAGCTAGGACATTCTCCCAGTCAGCTGCCTGTAGGTTAAGGCATGGATAGGGCTCTACGCTTGATGAAGTTCCAGTGATGATTATGGATGTATCCATAATGGCACCTATGTAAGTCTTGTAATTTGGTTGGTTTCGGATGTTGTTGGGGGGATACCCCCGGGTAGGGTCACGCCGGGGTATAATGGCCGACTTAGCCGAGGTACGGCAAGGTCAAAGCAAGTGCTGGTCGAGTCACCTCAAGGGAGGCCGAATCACGCAGCAACCCAGACCGGAGGAAGTCCGCCTAAATGAGTCCCGGTCGACGTATGTCGTATGCCGGTAGGATTTATCTAACTTGTATGCAGGTACCGGTGTGGCCGGATTAACCAGGCACAATCCGGGTTATATCAGGCTTGAAAAGAGAAGGATGGTATCTCGCCGGTCAAAATGAGGTCACTGTACGGTGGAGCGTGAGCGAAGCGGACAGAGGCTAGGACCACCGAGGTGTGGCCGACGAGGGTGACGCTGCCTGTGTTGGATGACGCTGGCGCCGCAGAGGCTCATGTAGCCTCTGCATGGCTTACGATGGGGAAAAGTGACCCGGTCAGTTTACTATTTTGGGAAGAGGCATATTCCCTAGAATATGCCTCCACATATGCCCTAATTGGAGACCTAGCCACCCCTATATAAGGAGGGCTGGGACATCTGTAGAAGGGGTTGAGCTTTACTTGGTTGATCTCTAGTTGGTCCATGAGAGCTAGCTAGTGGAGAGAGTAAGAGAGTTCCTTCTTCCTCCTATCCCCAATACAACTCAAGGAGCACTTGTAAACCTTGGATACCTATTGAATACAAAACATCTATGTGTGGAATCACCACACTATCCCTCCCTGGATTCCTCTAGTGCATATTGTCCCCACCTTTAGCCTATCCATGGCATCTGACATGACACCACCATGAAAGATGATTTAATGATACTTGTCGGTTATGTGCCATGACTAACTGATCATGGGATCGTAGTTGTATGCATAACAGGGATTTTTGGAGGATTAATCCGGGGGCCCCACAGACTTGGTATGAGAGCCATCCTGACTGTAGTAGAACCTTAGTTAACATGGTCGCTAGATACTTTTAAGCCCCAATAAATCTTGGAAAAATTCCCCTAAGGGTGTATTCACATTTGGGACCATCTCACATCAAAAACTCCAACTGTCCAATTTAAATACTTGATATAAAGTGGACCAAAACTCATCCAATAAATCTCAAATAATTCATGGAGCTAAACCTTGTCCATGCCTATCTACCAGCAGCATTGGATCATCCAGACCTGGTATATTTCTAAGGAGATCTTCATAAGCAACCATATGACCAAGACTTGATATAAATCAAGCTCATAATCTAAACTCTCTCCAACTCTCTTACAAACTTGCTCAGTACATCTCCTCAGCACTAGGCCACACCCCAGGTCGACCACTACTTTAGCTGCACTATAGCATACCCTCTCCCTTGTCTTTTAGCCCTTGTTACTAGTAGGAGAGAGAAGGAAAAGCACCACATGCCCTTGCATTCAAGCTTGCCACAGCAGCAACCCTCTCTCTGACCTGCACACCACCAGAAACCACTCCCCCTCGCCCACAGCATCCTCCCCTGGTTTCACACCTCCCTCCCTTCCCCTCAAATGGACCTAGTCCCCCATGGACTACTCCCTCTCGGTATAAATGGCTAGAGGTCACCCTAGCTCCCCTCTCTGGATCATTTCCCCCATCAACTCCCACTCCCCTCCCCCAAAGCACCTCTCGTCTTCGTCTGCTCTGTTTTTCCCGAGAAAGAGAGAAGGAAGATCTCTCGGCCATTGAGGAGCTCAAGCTCGAGGTTGCCTTTTCCCTGCTTACCCTCTGTTGCATGTGTCCTAGTTGAGCTTCTATCCCTCTGAGCTACCTCCATGTGCCCTCTCTCTACTGCAGGAATGCTGGAAGTCGCTCTCGCCCGGCATGCCCGAGAGAAGCTCCCCTCCGACGAGCTCGACCTCCCGAGCCTATGCAGCCCTTCCGAATCCCTCCTAGCATCTCCCAGGACCTCTGCATCCTCCCTGCATCCTCTCCGTCGACATGCATGCAACCCTCAGGCCTCTCTAGAGATCTCTGGCGAACCCCGTTCGGGCGTCCTCGCGCGAGCCCCGCACCGACGTCGACCCACCTCGTGCCTCCCCTCGATCTGATCGCCGTCGTTGACCGCATCACCGCCGCCGCCTTCCCGACACCGGCGAGCCCGTAGGTGAGGTTCCCGAGCCCCGTCGCTGCCCCCTAGGGTTTCGTCCCTCTATCGCCGATGCGAGGTAGGAGGCACTGCAGGGGTCGTCGATCTCGACTAGATCGAACGGCCCACGGCCTCCCATACCGCTTCGACCACCGGCGCTCACTGACCAGCAGGACCCACTAGTCAGCTCTTTGAAAAACCTCCCGCGCACTGCCCGTCGAGATGGGCCGAATTCGTTCCCCAGGCCCAATCCCCTAGCAGACCTGGCCCATGCCCCCTTTTTCTTTTAAACTTTTCTCCAGGGCAGATCTGATGAGCTATTAGTTTAAATCCTTTTGAAAATGAAAACCCCCACCAAATGCCTTGACCTAAAATTCCTAGGGTTTCTGACTGTTTTCTTGAACATGCAGAACCAAAATCCTAGCCTAATATTATTTCCAATTTGTGTAGAAATTAAAATGCTAGCACCTATCCATTTCACTAAATAAAATCCCATGTGAGATTCACATATCCATTTGGAGTGAAACCAACTGCCCTTGCTATCTTTTGAACATACCTATCTTTGCACCTTTGTCCCATGCCAAGGTGAATAGTAGTTGTCTTTAGTAAAAATAACAAAAACATCTCTGATCTAACTTTAGGAATTTCTCTAGGTCAAACTGACAGAGGTATTGACCCAATTCCAACTCCTAGTAACACTCCCTATCAATACCTATCAAAACCCAGGAGCCCATAATTTTCCAAGCCCCTGTGGATTTATCATGAATTATTCTGCTCTGGCTTAGCTATTTCACTAATAAAATCACCTCAGTAGTTCTGCCACTCCAAAAAGATTGATTCCAATTTATATAGAAAGGTATTCTGAATACCTACCCTGTGCCATTGGAAGCAAATCAAAAGCTTATGTAGATTTAATCTGGTGAAAAAGACAATTTGTGTACAGAACTGTCTTTGGGAATTTCCTGAGGGCATTCTGGTAAATAATTTGGCATGATTCCAACTCTAAGTGAACAAGAACATCAAGCCCTACCTGACCATCCAAGGAAATAATTTTTGGAACTCCAGAACTTTTATGGTGATTTATCTCCTAAAACTAGAGTCTTATTCACTATAAAAAACACAATAAATGTTTGGTAATTGCTAAAATAGTGAAACCACTTTTGTTGGTTTCATTTTATCAATACCTATCTGTTGGTATCATGTTTTTACAAAGGTATCATACAAAATATGTCCTTGGTCAAAAACCCCATCTTAGGTAGTTCCTTGACAATAAACCCTAAGGGGTGTTCATCCCCTTCTCCAAGGCCATCTCAACCTCCTATATCCAATCCTCTCTAAAACTACTGAACCTTAATTGAAGATTATTCAATTGCTTGTTTGCTGAGTGGTATTGGTGATTGTATGTCTTGTATTGATTGTGCCCTTTTGTTTGTTTGCATGTGTTCCCTATCGATGATAGTTGCGATTATATCGGAGAGCAGAAGAAGATGGTTTTTATTGGTATTCTTGGTTATCTAAAGAAGAAGTGCAGGGACATATTGCCATATTTATGATCATCAGGCAAGCCACCTTCTTGCTGATAAGCCTTGTCCTACTATTTTACTTATGCATGTTTTATCTTCTGTTTATTTAAACTGCATGTTTTACTATATGTTGATGTATATATATATATGGTGGTGGTTTGGCTCCTCCGAACTATTACACTTCTGTACTATTAAGTACAACCCCCTTGGTGACACCTACTTGTCCCTAGTAGAATAGATGGTGTAATACACCATACCCTTTGGAGACCCTGATTTAGCTGAAGCAAAGCTAGAGGATGAGAAGACCCCAGAAAAAGTTTTACCAAATGTTTTATTATAAAACCTTGGTGAGGTGGGACCTCCCAGGAGATGTTAAGAGAAAGAACAGGTTTTGTTTTTTAAAATGCTAGAGGAAAACCAGAGAAAAAGGTTTACAAAAACGCACCCGGTTCTTTGCAGCTTAGCTATAACAACTTAACCCTGTGCAACCACATTACCCTGGAATGGGACAGGGCTGGATTTGATGGTTGTTTATTCTAGTATAATCTGCCTCGTCACTACTACAGGAGATCGTGGATCCCTGGAGGGTGGGCCTTCTCCGATAACGGTCCATGTGGGACATCGACCGGGAGAAGGAACGAAGGGTCTGCTAGCCTCCACGCGTTACTATGAGCCCCTCATTGAAAGCGCACACTCGAGAAGTGGAAAAAGTGCTCCGGTTGGTCCTCGGTACCCAACATCCCGGTTTTGAGGGGATTAACACTCATAGGGTAGGCACTTATATTGGAGTGGGCATCCGGAGAGTCTTGCTCGGTTACTCCACCCACGATCGGTGAAGATCAGGGTAGTGTACCCGGATGGTGTGGGTAAAGTGTACAACCTCTGCAGAGTGTAAATCTATTCGAATAGCCGTGTCTGCGGTCATGGACGGGTTGGACAAACTTCTGTAGAGCGGTGCTGGTTTTGTTTTCAAAAAGGATTTCAGAAACGAAATGGCTTTTGGAAATGTTTTGACTATGAGATGGTCTTAAAGGAGAAAGGTTTTGACCATGGGATGGTCGGAAGGAGGAGAAAGGAGTTTGGTCGTGGGACGACCGGAAGACAGGACCAAATGGATGACCCCGTCCTAATGTTTTCCAAAACTTTTCAAAAAGGTTTCCAAAATACTTTACAAAGGTTTTCAACAAAGATATGTAGATGCTATATCTACAAGAGAAACTATTTGAGAAAATAACCTCCCTTGGAGCCCACCTAATGCCACAGCTATATTGCATATCTTCTTGTTTTATTATTCAATTAAGGTGGTTTTCGAGTACATTCAAAGTACTCACTGGCATTGTCCCTACCTATTAACTTGGCTAGATCTCATGGAGAAGGTGGTGTGGTGATGATGCGAGCTAGGACGTTCTCCCAGTCAGCTACATGTAGGTTAAGGCATGGATAGGGCTCTACGCTTAATGAAGTTCCGCTGATGATTATTGATGTAGCCAAAATGGCACCTATCTAAGTCTTGTAATTCGGTAGGTTTTGGATGTTGTAATGATACTTGTCGGTTATGTGCCACGACTAACTAATCATGGGATCGTGGTTGTATGCATAACAGGGATTTTCGGAGGACTAATCCGGGGGCCCCACGAGACGCATGGAGTTGAGAGAACCAAGCCTATCCCTATATGCTTGAGTGATGATGTGGTACCAATCCCATGTGACTATCAGAGCCACTTAGCCCACTTGAGTGTGAACAAGAGTGAGATGAGTGACTCCACCATACGTGAGATGGAGTGCTTCCACTTGGAGGGCATGAGCGATATGTCGAGTGAGTTGAGAGTGGTAGTTGATAGGTCATGTGAGGCCATTCTGATTCTAACGACTTACCCTCTACCTCTAGTATGTTTTCTCATGATGTGCTAGGTTCCGTGGATCAATAAGCGCCAAGCTTTGAGATGATGATGCCTCTAACCAAGAAGATATACATGGTGGATGAAGATGATGCCACCCCCGTAGATGATGAAGAACTCGTCCACATGGATGCCAACACTACCACAACACCCACCTCATATGAGAGGTATGAACAAGGTAAGGATACAGGTGTTGATGATGCCATGATCCCACTAGTGGACATGATGATTTGCATGCTATGGATGATACCTGTGACATGACATATGCTCCACTCTCATTCCCATGTGTTGATTTTGCTACGCATCATATGGACCATGTGGATTCCTTTTATTTTCATGATATTGCCATAGACATGATATGCCCTAAACGTTACGTTGATGACATCATTGCTTGCACCTTGTTGAACAATTGATCTTTCCAATGTTTTTCTTGCAATGATGCTTTGTCATGGATGTTTTACAATTTCTCCCGTTGCTTGCAATAATATGAATACTTTCTCTTTCACTTGTTTTGCTTGCAACAATAATTCTCATATGATTTTTAATTAGATGGCCCCCATAGCTTTCTCAAATTTTGGAGATTTTGGTAAATGCCATGATATGCATGTTCCCCACTTGCATACTCACCATGTATCTATTTTACACTTGATTGACATTAATGGTGATGTGCACAAGAAGAGATATGTCATGATGGATGATGTATTTATCTACCATGCACATACGTTCTTCCTTTTGTGTTTGATGTGTCTAGTTAACCGCACGTTCATGTCAACCCTAGTTGAGCACGAGTTGACAAAAAGAGCTCTAGAGAGCATCCCCCAAGTGATTTCAAGATCGAACCCAACTTTGATACCTTTTGCATGCTTTGCATTTTTCGTGTTGAAAAATTTCGCTGTCCTATGGTTTTATTGCAAGCATGTTAATGGTATTATTTCATCTTGTGACAATCATGTTTCGTTGCTATTGGATATTGATGCTTTGTGTGTTGCAACAACAATGTGGAACAATTTCTCTTTCCAATGTTTTGTGCGCAACCATAATGCCATTATGAGCATGAATTGTCATGAGATCTTCCAAGTATCTTGTATAGATGTTGCAACAAACATAAGGAACAATTGCTCTTTCATATGGTTTGTTTGCGAACATGTTCTTTTTGCTTCCACTTGGTATACTAATATCCCCATGATATTTGCTTTTGATGATTTGTGTGTGGCATCCAAAATGTCGAACAATTTTTCTTTCAAATGGCTGGTTTGCACACATAATGATGTTGTTTGGGATATATTTCCTCATGTGTTGCCGAATTCGTCTATCCTTGCATCAAAGATGTTGATCAATATTTTATTCAATTGTTTTGAGCGCCACACTAAAACGTTGTATGGAGTTTTCGAGTTCCCACATTTGTATGATGTTCAAACGATTTCCATGCACCTTGACCTTGCATAGAATTTCGTTTGCGACACTTGAGTTGTGCTAATAGTGTTGTGAAGAATAATGGACATTCCACAAATGACATGCTCCTCTATCACGCACGGAAATATTTTGCTTGGTCTTTGTTGTGTGAAGGTACAACTACATTCATGTCAACCTCTACCAACCAAGAGTTGACAATGCACTTCAATGAGCTATATCTACATCATAAGGTGACTTCCTTCTACTTGAGGACTCATGTTATAATCTTCATGAATTGGCTACTCTTTGAGTGTTGCTACGCTTTTGTTGTGATCTTAGGCTTCATGGAAGGTGAACGAACATTGAAGTGTTGTCAAGTCAATCTTCTCGAGGATGACTATATGGTGAACCCCACGATCAAGAATGTCTCTTGACCGCTTCTACTTAGTGATGAGCATGAAGAGTCGAGGACGACTCTTTTTGAAGGGGGGAGATGATGTAGCCCGACCTACGGTCATTACCACATCAAGGTCTCCAAATTATGCCAAGTCGTCATGGACTCCAAAGGTGAATCCTATCCTCTCTGAGATCCCACTTCCTACCCCATTGAATGGTATACTACTTCATACTCCATCCTATGACCATGATAGGTTCACACCGACAAGTAAAGAGGCAAGGTAGGAATCCCGAGGATTCACGCGTAGCAAGACGGATGTAACATCCCAATTTCACCAACCCTGAATAGTTGTCCAGAATGCAAAAATCAGGGGGAACAAAAACTTTTTCTTGTTTAATGATGAAGTGTTCGCCTGATGTTTGACTATGTTTATGCCTATGGGTGTGTATTAGATGATATCCTCCTTACCTCAACACCAGTTGACAAAAGCTACTTCCCAAAATTGTCTTGGCTTAAATTTCCATATTCTCAAATGTTTAGTAGCTTACAAAACCTGAGCCAAGAAGCCTTTCCAAACCAACCATGTTAGTAGCATCTATTGATCAAACTATGGAGAGCTATATAATACTATCTCCTTATGTTTTCAAGACAGAACCTTCAACTATTCTTCTCTCTAGGTTTCCCAAAACACCTTTATTAAGACTTTGAATTCTACTCTTGGTAGAGATACCAAGGACTCTTACCTTATTCAAACTCCATCCTTTCAAAATTGGCCATCCTTACCTCGAGCTAAGCTTGATGGTAACCCTAGTAGTAGTTGATTTATTTGTAAGATGAGTTGCCTTGATCTGCTGTTTGACTTGCTTGCTTAGGAAGTAGTATGAGCCACTCTAGGATCTCATCACTGGGATCAATATACTTTAAACTCACCAAACCCTAAGCAATAATACAATCTGGATCTGATCCCTAGCTACTAAGTAATCATCTAAAACCCTTAACCAGATCAGCTCTGAAGTGACCTAATTCCAGAAGCTTCCATGTCAATGAAGACCAATATCAAGCATGGATATTTTCTACTAAATATACTCTTCAACCTCATCCACTTGATGATGCTTTGGTACCTTGCAACCCATCAAAATCATCACCACCCTCATTCTAGCCAAAAACCCTAAATCTGCCAAATTTGGCCAAGTCTGGAATATGTTCCAACATCACCTTTTTGAATGCCTCCTTTTCTCAACCCTTGTGCATTTCTTAAAATTAATTTGAACCATATTGTTAAACATCCTAAGGACTAACAAGTCCCACTCTTTCCCTTGGTTAGATCATCCTCCAAACCACTTGTTCTTGATGGTTTTGCAGGCAAGAAAATAAATACTCCTACAAATCTAGTCAACATGCCTAGTTTGACAGAAGCTCACGCCATCATCCAACCTTCTATGGAACAACTCTTTGCATGGTTGTGTTATACTCATATAGTTCTATCAATATCTACTTCACTTGCTCCAAGTGGATCTTTGTGCTTCTTAAACCCACAAGGTTTCGAAGGCTAGTTGATAATCTGCATTGGGAGGCTTATTTTATCAAAAGTTTGAAATCAACTCTTGGTGGTCCCAAGCAGGATCAAGCTCAAACATCTACACCTTTGCAATCTACATCACTTGGTCTATACATCCATAGATCCTATGCCCCAAGGGTAGCCTTTAGCTCCAAGATCCAACATGGTTTTGGTGGCATGAAAACAATCTTACCCAAGATCCTTAAATCTCTAGTTTTCACCAAAATCAACTTGGATTCTCCAATCCCAAGTTTGCAAATGCTTGTTACACCTTGTCTACATCATCTACCTTGATCATCAAGATTTATCAAATTTTATTCCTACTTATTATGGACCAAATCTATTTAATTCATGTATTAGACAAAATCTCCAAAACTTCTCTCCCAATGGAAAGTTTGGTTTTTGTCAAAGCACTTCCCCAAATTTCTAGACATCCTTCATAACCACTATTTTGGCTAGGTTTTGAACTTATTCAAAACATAGAGATAAACCTTATCAAAACCACCTCAAAACTTGTCAAGAACTACTCCCCAGCAACCAGCACTCCTCCTCTGATCAAGCACCCCTGTAGAAGGGTACTGTTCCCCATGTCCACTAGTGCTTGGAAGGAGAGATAAAAAAGAGATATGCCCATATCTTTGAAATAAATGTGTAGCAGCCACCCCACTCACTCCTTGCCCCCACCTTGACCCCTAGTGGCCAGACCACGACCACTCGACCGCCCTCCTCGCCCCATCCTCGAGCACCACCCCTCCATGCCCTCTCTTGGACCTTGTCCATCATGAACCGATCCACCCCAAGTTAAATAGGCCAGAGGACACCCCGTGCCTCCCTTACCCCTCATTTGCTTCCTCTCCCTTCTTCTTACCACCCCAGCACCCCCTCTCCCTCTCCACTGCCCTGTGCTGCTCGAGGGAGAGAGAGAGAGAGGAGCCTCGGGCTCCTTCTTGAAAACGAGCTAAGCTCCCTCCTCCTCCCCTCTCCTCCTCTGCATGTCACTCCCTGGTGATCCCCTACCCTCCCTTACTCTTCCCCTTTTGTTTTCTTTACTTAGGAATAGCTCCTCGTGCAGCACCAGCGAGCTCTGGCGAGGTGCCTCTCGGTCGTCTTCGCGCGAGCCGGATCTGGTCGAAAACCATCCCTCCCGCCCATCACCAGAACCACCGCCGAACGCCGCTTTGCCCTGGGCCCTCCCCGGCTCCCCTCCGCCCCGCTGGTAAGCTCCCCGCGTCGCCCCGTCGCCCGCCATAGGGTTTCCCCTGTTCGTCGCCTCGCCAGGAAGAAGATGTGCGGCAGCCGTCGATCTCCTCTTGATCGAACGGTAGGGGTTTCCCCGTACCCCTTCATGGGAAACAGCCGCTGACCGGTGGGCTAGCCCCGTCAGGTTCAAGCGCGCCCCGCACGCTCCCTCGCGGGCACTAGGTGGGCCGATTTCTCCACAGTGGCCCAAGACTCCTCTGGATCTGGCCCGCCCAGCCTTGTCCTTTTATTCATTTTGCCCAGATCCAGAAATTTGGCCATTAGTTTAAATCTTTTTGAAAATGAAAACCCCCACCAAATGCCCAAATCTAAAATTCCTGAGGTCTAGGATTGTTTTCTTAAACATGCAGCATCATTGGTTGCTCCGAATAGGATATAGAATAATCCTAATAAAACCTTTTTCCAGAATAATCCTAATAAAATCTCTCTGTGAGTTTTACATCTCCAATTGGAGTAAAACAAATGCCTCTAGTAGGTATTCCAGGTACCTATCCGTTGTCCTTTGGCTCATGCCAAGGTGAACATTAGTTTGCCCTTAGCAAAAATAACAAAAACAAATCATATCTGCCTTAGGTAATTTCTCTAAGTCCAACCAACAGAGGTATTGGCCTAATTACATCTCCCCGAGACATGGTACATAAATACCTATCCAAAACCAGGCGATAAGAATTTATTGATCCTCTGTTGAATTTTAATGAATTAAACACCTCTCTATGTGGTTGTTTCACTAGATATATCACATCTATAGTTATACGACTCCAAATATACTGATTCCAATTTCTACAGAAAGGTATTCGAAATACCTACCATGTGTCCTTGGAATCAAATCAAAAGCCTCTATAGATTAAATCTGGTGAAAAAGACAAAACAGCTACAGAACTGCCTTTGGGAATTTAATAAGGGCAATCTGTTAAATACTTTGACATGATTCTAACTCTCAGTGAATCAGTACATCCAACTATACCTAACTATCCAAAGAAATAATTTGTGGAGCTCCAGAACTTTTCTGGTGAATTATTCCCTAAAACTAGAGTTTTAATCACTATAAAATGCATAGTAAATCAATAGAAATTGTTAAAATAGTGAAACCACTTTTGCTGGTTTCATTTTATCAATACCTAGCTCATGATATCATTTTTGCATACTGCTATCATCCATAACTTGACCTTGGATTAAAACCCCTTAACTAGGTAGCTTTGGCCTCTATAATCTTAATAGTGATTCCACGAATGCAACTAAAACGAAATCTTTTGGCGTAGTACAATTTGTTCAAAACCTACTGAAGTAGATCGTCTGATGTATATTTGTTTTCTATATGTATTGATGCTTGTATGCCATGTGTTGATTGTGGCCTTTGTTGCTTGCACGATGTGTGATTCCCGACGACGATAGTTGCGATCGTATCGAAGACAAGGAGGAGGAATTTATATTGGTTATTATGGTATTCTAAGAAGAAGTACAGGGACATATATTGCCAGATTGCTGATCTCAGGCAAGCCACCTTCGTGCCCATAAGCCTTGTTCTACTGTTTTACTTATGCATGTTTTATCCACTGTTTATGAAAACTGCACTGTTTTACTATATGGTGATGTATATATGGTAGTGGTTTGGCTCTTCCGAACTATTACACTTTTGTACAATTAAGTACAACCCCCTTGATGACAACTACTGGCTCCTAGTAGAATAGATGGTGTATAACACCATAACCTTTTGGAGACACTGTTTTAGCCGAAGCAAAGCTAGGATGGGAAGACCCCGGAAAAGTTTTACCAAATGTTTTATGATAAACCTTGGTGAGGTGGGACCTCCCAATAGATGTTGAGAAAGAAAAAGGTTTTGTTTTACAAAATGCTGAAGGAAAGCTAGAGGAAAAAGGTTTACAAAAACGCACCCGGTTCTTTGCAGTTTAGCTATAACAACTTAACATGTGCAACCACATTGCTCTGAAATGGGACAGGGCTGGATTCGATGTTTGTTTATTCTGGTATAAGCTACCTCGCAATGACTACAGGGGATAAAAATCACTGGAGGGTGGGCCTTCTCCTGAAGGGGTCCATGTGAGACATCGACCTAGAGAAGGAACAAAGGGTCTACGGGCATCCACGCGTTACTATGAGCCCCTCATCGAAAAGTGCTCCGGTTGGCTTGGGAACTATATAGGGCATCCCGGTGTTGAGGGGAACAACACTCATAGGGTAGGCACTTTTATTGGAGTGAACAATACATGCAATGACACTCCATGTGTCAAACCATGGTCAGAAAGCCACAGAGCTTAACGGAATGCAACATTGGAATGTAATGGAGCACTAGTGTGGCAAAGGTTGCATCACAACACCCACCTGAGTGTGGGTGGCCATGTGGATCATTGTGGTTTGGAAAAGAGCACATGCAATGATCCTCGAGGTGCCAAACCATGGTCAGAAAGCCCTGGAACATGCTGGAATGCAACATTGGAATGCAATGGAGGGCCGATGTGGCAGAGGTTGCATCGCCACACCTACCTGAGTGTGTGTGGCCATATGGGTCATTGTGGTCTAGAAAAGAACACATGCAATGATACTCCATGTGCCAAACCATGGTTAGAAAGCCCTAGAACATGCTGGAATGCAACATTGGAATGCAATGGAGCATCAATGTGGCAGAGGTTGCATCACCTCACCCACCTGAGTGTGTCTGGCCATGTGGGTCATTGTTGTTGGGAAAAAAGCACATGCAATGACACTCCATATGCCAAACCATTGTTAGAAAGCCCTAGAACATGCTAGAATGCATCATTGGAATGCAATGGAGCACTAGTGTGGCAGAGGTTGCATCACCGCACCCACCTGAGTGTGTGTGGCCATGTGGGTCATTGTGGGTTGGAAAAGAACACATGCAATAATGACACCCCATGTGCCAATACATGGTCAGAAAGCCCTAGAACATGTTGGAATGCAACATTGGAATGCAATGGAGCTCCAGTGTGGTAGAGGTTGCAGCACCACACTCACGTGAGTGTGTGTGGCCATCTAGGTCACTGAGGTTTGGAAAATAACACATGCAATGACACTCCATGTCCCAAACCATGGTAAAAAAGCCCTAGAGCATGCTGGAATGCAACATTGGAATGCAATGGAGCACCAGTGTGGCAGAGGTTGAATCACCACACCCACCTAGGTGTGTGTGGCCATGTGGGTCATTGTGGTTTGGAAAACAACACATGCAATGACAGTCCATGTGCCAAACCATGGTCAGAAAGCCCTAGAGCTTGCCGGAATGCAACATTGGAATGCAATGGAGCACCAGTGTGGCAGAGGTTGCATCACAACACCCACCTGAGTGTGGGTGGCCATGTGGGTCATTGTGGTTTGGAAAAGAGCACATGCATTGACACTCCATGTGCCAAACCGGGGTCAAAAATCCCTAGAACATGCTGGAATGCAACATTGGAATGCAATGGAGCACCAGTGTGGCAGAGGTTGCATCACCACACCTACCTGAGTGTGTGTGGCCATGTGGGCCATTGTGGCATGGAAAAGAACACATGCAATGATACTCCATGTGCCAAACCATGGTTAGAAATCCCTAGAACATGCTGGAATGCAACATTGGAATGTAATGGAGCACCAAGGTGGTAGAGGTTGCATCACCGCACCCACATGAGTGTGTGTGGCCATGTGGGTCATTGTGGTTTGGAAAAAAACACATGCAATAATGACACCCCATGTGGTCAGAAAGCCCTAGAAAATGCTGGAATGCAACATTGGAATGCAATGGAGCTCTAGTGTGGCAGAGGTTGCATCACCACACCCACCTGAGTGTGTGTGTCCATGTGGTTGATTGTGGTTTGGAAAAGAGCACATGCAATCACACTCCATGTGCCAAACCATGGTTAGGAAGCCCTATAACATGCTGGAATGCAATGGACCACCAGTGTGGTAGAGGTTGCATCACCACACCCACTTGAGTGTGTGTGGCATTGTGGGTGATTGTTGTTTGGAAAATAGCACATCTAATGACACTCCATGTGCACATCTAATGCAACAATGGAATGCAATGGAGGACCAATGTGGTAGAGGTTGCATCACTACACCCACCTGAGTGTGTGTGGCCATGTGGGTCATGGAGGTTTGGAAAATAACACATGCAATAACACTCCATGTGCCAAACCATTGTCAAAAAGCCCTAGACCATGCTAGAATGCAACATTGGAATGCAATGGAGCACCAGTGTGGCAGAGGTTGCATCACCACAACCACCTAGGTGTGTGTCGCCATGTGGGTCATTGTGGTTTAGAAAACAACACATACAATGACACTCCATGTGCCAAACCATGGTCAGAAAGCCCTAGAGTTTGACGGAATGCAACATTGGAATGCAATGGAGCACCAGTGTGGCAGAGGTTGCATCACAACACCCACCTGAGTGTGGGTGGCCATGTGGGTCATTGTGGTTTGGAAAAGAGCACGTGCAATGATCCTCGATGTGCCAAACCATGGTTAGAAAGCCCTAGAACATGCTGGAATGCAATGGAGCACCAGTGTGGCAGATGTTGCATCGCCACACCTACCTGAGTGTGTGTGGCCATGTTGGTCATTGTGGTCTGGAAAAGAACACACGCAATGATACTCCATGTGCCAAACCATGGTCAGAAAGCCCTAGAACATGCTGGAATGTGATGCGCTCGACGATCGATGTAGAGCTCGTTGGGAACCCCAAGAGGAAGGTATGATGAGTACAGCAGCAAGTTTTCCCTCAGTTATGAAACCAAGGTTTAATCGAACCTGTAGGAGCAAGGAAACACCCCAAAGGTGTTACTAGCTGAGCTTTGGCAGGGCGCACTACCGGTGCTAGTAGGAACCTGGAGACCTGCACAACATAACCACAAAACTTTGTCCCCAACTTGCGATGAGGTTGTCAATATCACCGTGTTTTGCGGAAAAAAAGGATTAAACGTATTGAATGGAAAGAAGTAAAAGTTTGCAGAAAGTAAACACAAAGTAGAAACAGTTTATAGATTGTATGTAAAGACAAAGGATCAGGATCCATAGTTCACTAGAGGTGGCTCTCCTGAGATAGATAACATGCTGGGTGAACAAATTACAACGGGGCAATTGACAAACACCGAGAAAGCAATACATGCATATACTAATCATCTTGACTCCTTTGAGACTCGATTGGGCAATACAACATAATACATAGACCGCCATCCAATTGCATCTATGACTAATAATCCACCTTCAGGTTATCATCCGAACCCCCTCCAGTATTAAGTTGCAAGCAATAGATTATTGCTTTACGAACTGCGTGTAAGGTAAAGAATACGATTGTTCTATGAACAAAGGATTGTTGTTTTCTCCCTAGTAGCAACAACACATCTAGTACCTTAGAGATTTCTGTCACTTCCCAGTTACGAGGCATGAACCCACTATCGAGCATAAATACTAACTCTTGCAGTTGCTAGCATCTACTTGGCCAAGATAGCTACTAACAACGGAAAGCATGCAAGATCACAAATAACAAAGACATGATAGAATCAATAATCAATCTGAAATAGCATCTCAATATCCATCGGATCCCTGCAACACAACATGTATGGATTACAAAAGATGATCTTGATCATGAACGGAGCTCACAAGATCTAAACATGAAAGCACAAAGGAGGAGAAACCAGCCATCTAGCTACTACATGGATTCGTACTCCAAGGATGAACTACTCACGCATCACACCGGAGGCTTGCATGGTGATGAAGAAGGCCTCTAGGGTGAATTCCCCTCTCCGGCAGGGTGCCGAGAAGAGCTTCAGATCCCTCCCGATCTAGGGATGGAGATGACGACTCTGAACTCTTTCGTGGATTTTTGATCGGGTACTTAGGGTTTTCGTCTCGAGGGCAACTTATAGGCGGAAGGAGAGGCCGAGGGGGTGCCGGGAGCGGCCACACCACCCTATGGCACGGGTCAGGCCTGGCCACACGGCCAAGTGGTATGGCCGGGCCCTGGCCCCTCTCCGTCTCGTATTCTGGCACTTGATCCCTTCCGGAAAAATAGGCACTTTGGCTTTTGTCCCGTCCAATTCCGGGAATATTCATTTTCTGACTTTCCTGGAACCAAAAACAGCAGAAAACAGGCAGCTAGCACTGTGGCTCTTGTTAATAGGTTAGTCCAAGAAATCATATGAAAAGTACTCCAAAGTTGGAACAAAACACAAGAAAGTGGATAAAACCAAGCATGGAACATAATAAATTATAGATACATTTGCAATGTATCAACATCCCCAAGCTTAACTCCTGCTCGTCCTCGAGTAGGTAAGTGATAAAAAGAAATAATTTTTGAGGTGACATGCACCATCAAAGACTTGATCAAAGTATTTGCAAAACATTCAAAGCTGGGATCATAGTACTTCAATCATAACATGAAAGACAAGGTTCTAGCAATAAGCAAAGAAACTATGATGCAACATGAAAAGGTACAAACAAAAGATTCATGAATAACATGCTTTGCAAGACGTTTGTTTGTTTCACATAAAGAAAACATAGAATAAAAGTATTCAACTTGCCCTTCAATAGAGTAGCAAATATAAATGCAAAGGACACCTTCAAAGTTCATAAGAGTGACTAGATACAATAGTTTCAAACAAGCAATAACAAGTTATGCATCAATCAACTAGTCTTGGGACAATGCACATAGAACTAAGAATGGCCACTATGCTCTCAAAGTAGTGCATAAAGATAGAAGGTGGAGACTTGATATAATGGTGGGAGAAAAGCCTTTTGTAAAAGGAAGTAGGGATTCAAGTCTCATAAAGAGCTTCCAAAAATTATGGTACTTATAGCTTTCAGCTCTCATTGCCCCTATCATAAGCATCTTGAAGGTGATTAAGGTTAAAGTGACACAACTAAGAGGATATGCTTAACAAGTTATAAACCGAAATCTCATGCCCCTTACTTACGAAGACCGATCCTCATGCTACTCAACTTCAGTCGCGAGTAAAATCTTGTCATTGTAAGTATATGTGTATCATTAAGAACCGCCAACGGGGTACCCCTTTCACATGATACGGGAGATTTCCCATAATCAAAATGACAAGGCAAGCAGACAATGAGCATCTCAGCGATATTTTTATTTGCTATTTGCATAGGTTTTTATTGAGGATGCTTCATAGAGTGCTCATTATGGCGATGCTGCAAGTTTCCACCATGATTAGGCATGGCTTAGGCTAGCAGCCCAGGCGTTTCTGTAACACACATACAAACTCCATGATCTTACAAGTTCCACTTTTATTTCACATCGCCGGGATCCGTAAGCAAAAGCACATGATATCAATGGGGTACAAAGTACAAGTGCAATGTTGAAAGCGTTCCCCATGAAACATGGTTCTGCTAACTTTAACTTATAAAGCGCAAGCATATACGCAACAAAGAAGGACCCAATGGTTCAAGTTTATTAGAGGCAATAAAGTAAAGTGTGCCATCAAGTTCGTGAGAGCTGTAATCACTAGTTTTCTCATAACAAGTGAAAGGTAGACAAAAGCATGAATATACTTGGAATAGCATAAGCTAGTAGGTAGGTATGGTGGACTCTTTGGAATAACTTGGTTTAGGGAGTTGGATGCATGAGTGGAACTCATACTTTGTTGTGAAGGCTAGCAAAAGACTGGGAGCGACAAACTAAGAGAGCAATAATGGCCATAATCATGCAGAGCGACAAAACATCATTGATCAAAGCATAAAGTGATACTACAAGTTGAAAACTAAAGGATCATAAAGGCTATGGTGACTTGTGACAGTCATAACATGGTGTGAGCATGCGCCAAGTCAACCCAAATAAAGCATCAAAGGAGAATACCACTATACTATGCTTTAATATGCTAAAACAACGCATGATTCATTCAAGGCACATTAAGCAATCTCAATTGTTTATAACAAGTCATGCTATAGCAAAGAATACTAAGCATAAAGCCAAAACAATATCAAGCATGGCATGACGAAGCATAGGCCACAGTCAAAAACGAGCTCTTTTACCACATAAGCATGAACTTTCGTACTCTTTTCCAAACCAAACCAAACTAATTGCAAACCAACATATGAAAGAGGGGTTCCAACCAACTTATTCATAAAACTAAGCAAACCAAGCAAACTAAAAACCAAAACATAAACGAAAAGGAAGACGCTCCAAGAACAACACAACTGTGCATGAAACAATAAAAATGAAGCGTTTGGAAGAAACCTGGGATTTTTATTGATGAAGAAGGGAATGCCTTGGGTATCCCCAAGATTTGACGCTTGTACTTCTTGGATATTTCTTGGGGTGACACGCGTGGCATCCCCAAGCTTGAGCTTTAGTCCATCATACATCTCATTACTCATTTCTTCCATACACCTGAAATTTTTCCTTCATACAAAACTTCACACAACCTTTATTAGCAACATTAGTGCACTCAAGATAATAAGTCTTAAGGTTCAGTTCTAACACGAAATAAACTTCCATTAGAACCCTAGCTACTATAGCACTTCCCTCAAAAAGCTCAATTCCCCAAAAGAACTCAATAAGGAACCAACAAGAAGCAAATGCAGAAAATGGCAGAAATCTGTCAAAACAGACCAGTAGGTAAAGACGAATTTTTTCGAAGACCTTCTGTTTCTCATATCAAAAAGTGTTGAACTAACGAAAGTTATATAACAACCTGGGACAGAAGCACAAAAACGTACAGCTCAATCCAACGTACAGAGCTCTCTCAGGAATTTTTACGGTGAAGCACAGAAATCTGTTTCGGGACAGCAACTTTCCCAATCATTACTTCACTCACATTAGAGGTTACTCTTGGCACAAAAAGCAAATAAAAAGGATAAGGAGAGGTTATTACTAAAGTAATAACTTCCAAGACTCATCTAAAACTCTTGGGTTATCTCCCAATAAGTACTTTTCTTTAAAGCCTTTAAGTTAGGCATAAGAACCAAAGAAAGAATCAAGTGTTCTCAAATGAAGAAACATTAAGACCAAATTTTGTTTTCATAGGAGAAGCAAAACAAATCTTTTCTCTCTTTTTAGGGAAGTGTTCTATACCTTTCTTGAGTGGGAGTTGATATTTAATGGTGCCTTCTTTCATATCAATGATGGCACCAACAGTTCTAAGAAAAGGTCATCACAATAATAGGACAAGAAGCATTGTATTCAACATCCAAAACATAGAAATCAACGGGGACATAGGAATCGTTAACCATAATAAGGACATAATTAAGACTCTCCATGAGTTTCTTTTTAGCATTATCATCAAGTGGGACATTCAAATAGCAATCTTCAAGAGGAGGCAAATCAAGCATATCATAAATCCTTCTAGGCATAATAGAAACACTACTATCAAGATCACACAAAGCTTTGAAATCAAAGTCATTCACTTTCATATTAATGATGGGTTCCCAACCATCTTCTTGTTTTATAGGAATAGAAGCTTTATGTTTCATCTTTTCTTCTTTAATTTTTATGAGAGCATCAGTAATGTGTTTTGTAAAAGCCATGTTCATAGCACTAGCATTAGGACTTTTAGCAAGCTTTTGTAGGAACTTAATAACTTCAGAGATGTTGCAACCATCAAGATCAAAATCAACTTTATCATCTAAAGTAGTAGAACTATTACTATCCTTAACACTAGTGGTGGTAATAGTAGAAACACTAATGTTTCTAGCAATTTCATCTTCTCTCTCCCATTTAGCATGTAATTCAGCTAATAGTCTAACATTTTCATCAATTCTTACTTGTATAGCATTAGTAGCTGCAAAGGGATTCTCATTAGTTTCAGGTTTAGCAGCCATTTTATTCAAAGAAGATTGAGCTTCAGCCAAGGATGCTATATTTCTTTCAGCATTAGAGACTTTTTCCTCAATAGTTTTATTGAAAGCAGTTTGTTTACTAATAAACTCTTTAAGCATAACCTCAAGTTCAGAGGGAGCACTCTTATTATTGTTGTAAGAAATTCCATAAGCATTACCATTGTTGGGCGGATATGGCTTATAATTGTTGTTACCAAAATTGTTCCTATAAGCATTATTACCATAAGCATTGTTGCCAAAGTTGTTATTTCTTATGAAGTTCACATCAACTTGCTCTTCTTGGGCAACCAAAGAAGCTAAAGGAACATTATTTGGATCAATATGGGCTTTCCCATTAACAAGCATAGACATAATAATATCAATCTTATCACTCAAGGAGGAGGTTTCCGCAACAGAATTTACCTTCTTACCTTGTGGAGCTCTCTCAGTATGCCATTCAGAATAATTAACCATCATATTGTCCAGAAGTTTTGTTGCAGCACCCAAAGTGATGGTCATAAAGGTACCTCCAGCAGCTGAATCCAATAGGTTCCTTGAAGAATAGTTCAATCCTGCATAAAAAGTTTGGATGATCATCAGCGATCGATCCATGAGTGGGACAATTGTTTACCAAAGGTTTCATTCTTTCCCAAGCTTGAGCAACATGCTCATTATCAAGTTGTTTAAACTTCATTATTTCACTTCTCATGGATATAATCTTAGCAGGAGGATAGTATTTTCCAATAAAAGAATCTTTGCATTTAGTCCAAGAATCAATACTATTCCTAGTTAAGGAATTCAACCACTCTTTAGCTTTTCCTCTCAAAGAGAAAGGAAACAATTTCATCTTAATAATATCACCATCTATATCCCTATGCTTTTTCATCTCACAAAGTTCAACAAAGTTATTTAGATGGGAAGCAGCATCTTCATTACCAATACTAGAAAATTGTCTCGTAACAAGATTGAGCAAAGCAGGTTTTATCTCAAAGAAAGTATTTTCAGACATAGGTGGAGCAATAGGTGTGCTCATAAAATCATTGTTGTTGGTGGTGGAATGTGATGCGCTCGACGATCGACGTAGAGCTCGTTGGAAACCCCAAGAGGAAGGTATGATGAGCACAGCAGCAAGTTTTCCCTCAGTTATGAAACCAAGGTTTAATCGAACCAGTAGGAGCAAGGAAACACCCCAAAGGTGTTACTAGCTGAGCTTTGGCAGGGCGCACTACCAGTGGAGACCTGCACAACACAACCACAGAACTTTGTCCCCAACTTGCGATGAGGTTCTCAATCTCACCGTGTATTGCACAAAACAAAGGATTAAACGTATCGAATGGAAAGAAGTAAAAGTTTGCAGAAAGTAAACACAAAGCAGAAATAGTTTACAGATTGTATGTAAAGACAAAGGACCGGGATCCATAGTTCACTAGAGGTGGCTCTCCTTAGATAGATAACATGCTGGGTGAACAAATTACAGCGGGGCAATTGACAAACACCGAGAAAGCAATACATGCATATACTAATCATCTTGACTCCTTTGAGACTTGATTGGGCAATACAACATAATATATAGACCGCCATCCAACTGCATCTATGACTAATAATCCACCTTCAGGTTATCATCCGAACCCCCTCCAGTATTAAGTTGCAAGCAACAGATTATTGCTTTACGAACTACGTGTAAGGTAAACAATATGATTGTTCTATGAACAAAGGATTGTTGTTTTCTCCCTAGTAGCAACAACACATCTAGTACCTTAGAGATTTCTGTCACTTCCCTAGATTATCAGAGGCATGAACCCACTATCGAGCATAAATACTAACACTTGGAGTTGCTACCATCTACTTGGCCAAGATAGCTACTAACAACGGAAAGCATGCAAGATCACAAATAACAAAGACATGATAGAATCAATAATCAATCTGAAATAGCATCTCAATATCCATCGAATCCCCGCAAACACAACATGTATGGATTATAAAAGATGATCTTGATCATGAACGGAGCTCACAAGATCTAAACATGAAAGCACAAAGGAGGAGAAACCAGCCATCTAGCTACTACATGGATCCGTAGTCCAAGGATGAACTACTCACGCATCACACCGGAGGCTTGCATGGTGATGAAGAGGTCCTCCAGGGTGAATTCCCCTCGAGGTCTAGGGATGGAGACGACGGTGGCTACAGACTCTTTCGTGGATTTTTGATCGGGTACTTAGGGTTTTAGTCTCGAGGGCAACTTATAGGCGGAAGAAGAGGCCGAGGGGGTGCCAGAAGCGGCCACACCACCCCCTGGCGCGGGCTAGGCCTGGCCGCGCGGCCAGGTGGTGTGGCCTGCCCAACCTCTCCGTCTCAAATGCAGTACTTGATCCTTCTGAAAAAATAGGCACTTTGGCTTTGTCCGTCAATTCGAGAATATTCATTTTCTGACTTTCCTAGAACCAAAAATAGCAGAAAAGCAGTAGCATTTGTGGCTCCTGTTAATAGGTTAGTCCAAGAAATCATATGAAAAGTACTCCAAAGTTGGAAGAAAACACAAGAAAGTGGATAAAACCAAGCATGGAACATCAAAAATGATAGATACATTTGCAATGTATCAGAATGCAACATTAGAATGCAATGGAGCACCGATGCGGCAGATTTGTATCACCTCACCCACCTGAGTGTGTGTGTCCATGTGAGTCATTATGGTTGGGAAAATAGGACATTAATGACACTCCATATGCCAAAAAATTGTAGAAAGCCCTAGAACATTATGGAATGCATCATTGGAATGCAATGGAGCATTAGTGTGGTAGAGGTTACATCACTACACCCACCTGAGTGTGTGTGGCCATGTGGGTCATTGTGGTTTGGAAAAGAACACATGCAATAATGACACCCCATGTGCCAATATAATGTTAGAAAGCACTAGAACATGCTGGAATGCAACATTGGAATGCAATGGAGCTCCAGTGTTGCAGAGGTTGCATCACCACACCCACCCGAGTGTGTGTGGCATTGTGGGTCATTGAGGTTTGGAAAATAACACATGCAATGACACTCCATGTCCCAAACCATGGTAAAAAAGCCCTAGAGCATGCTGGAATGCAACATTGGAATGCAATGGAGCACCAGTGTGGCAGAGGTTGAATCACCACACCCACCTAGGTGTGTGTGGCCATGTGGGTCATTGTGGTTTGGAAAACAACACATGCAATGACACTCCATGTGCTGAGCCATGGTCAGAAAGCCCTAGAGCTTGCCGGAATGCAACATTGGAATGCAATGGAGGACTAGTGTGGTAGAGGTTGCATCACAACACCCACCTGAGTGTGGGTGGCCATGTGGGTCATTGTGGTTTGGAAAAGAGCACATGCATTGACACTCCATGTTATGCATGTCCATATTCCACTCATGATAAGTGTCCTATAGATATGCCGAGAACCAAATTACAATCACCAACACCGGATCGACACATGTTATGTAATTAGCCCAAAAGAATTGGATATGAAAATAAAACTCCAGGATTAAGCACCGGTGACAAAAGAATGAGTTAGCATGGACATGCTGATAAAAGAGAGATAGATAATTTTTCACACACAACTGAAAAGGAGTGTGGAAACACAGATGTATCAAAGAAAAAATTTCCGCATTTTTCGGCATTAAAATACCAATAGATGCGCAAAATCACCTATCAGGTAGAGATTAGCAACTCCACATACTGTGAAAGCATGATGGAAGGAAGAACACCCTTAATAAGATGGCACCCGTTAACAAGGAGTCGGATAGATCACGCCGGTTTTCAAAAGCCTGTCAGTATGGACTATACCAACAGTTGATAACCAAAGGCAGATTGTGATAACAAATTGGATGCAACAGATAGACAATGAATTACACACACACACACACACTTTCTATGGTACTACGGAAACCCAGAACACGTGAATCCTAGTTTGTATTTTTAGAAGAGGATTGAAAACGTTACACTTCCTTACCAGAATAGGTTCGATGGGTGGGTAAGAAGAAAAGTGGAAGCAGTCCTACTCTCACGTTTTGTTTTTCCTAGTATACATAACTACCAAAAATATTTGCTAGACTGACAACGACCATTTGGCTGAGACCCTAAAGGACGGAATGGCTCAGATACCAATTGTAACTACATCAGTGAATTACGCTCATAGTTACAAGCCTGGATGAGCGGAAATGGTTAAAATAGTACGGTGGGGCCAAATGCCACTCACAGGTAGACCTTTCGGCCGTCCTAACCATTTCCAACACATCGGGACAAGAGCAGGCGTGTCGGCAGGCGAAGGGATCAACTACATACACAAATGAGTATGTATGCAAGCCACATACAACAGTCCTCAGAGCCATTCCATCTAAAAAGAAATAGAAATATTGCAACGCCATATGGCAAGATCCAAACATCCTAGATAGATATAATAGTTTAGGATATCTCCTCATACATCAAACATGAGAGTATCAGGCGGAAGCGGAAAGCAAGATCCGAGTACGGATAAGAAGCAAATCGGCATAAGATGCCCCATAAATAAACACATCCCGCCCACAGATCTCACGGATCCCTGTTCCCGGAATCTCTACACCGAGTGATCGTTGCCAACATCGTCCGTCTCCTCCACCCAGTATCCATCTTGCGAGTATACCTGTTCATCTGAATCAAACAATTTATCGTGTGAGACCATAGGGGTACTTAGCAAGTCTTTATGCCTCTAAAGGGGACACAACCTGGGGTGACGCAATTGCAGCAAAAGATAATACCTAACAATTATATAGATACTCGCTAACCATACGCCTAACCAAATATAGACGGATGTCCGTGAATTAATAACAACAGTTATAATAGTAATATTAACAGATCCATCCTCCTCCTCGCTTACCAACGAGGAAGCGGACGAACAACCCCCATCCGTTGGCAGTTTTATTAACCATTCCATGAGTGTTGCACTATTTACTAGTCAGGTACTTAGTCAAATTAAAAGCGGTACTTTAGTTATACTTGTCTATGATCGAGAAACTATGCTTCAAGTCGTCCATAATCGCGGACACGGATTTCAGAAAGGTTTACCCTGCAGGGGTGCACAAATAGCAACACACACTGGATCAACCTCGGAAAAACCAAATCAAAACCCAACGAGGCATTCACGACAAAGCGATCACATGATTCAGAAATGTTTCAGGGAGCCACCCCACTAAGCTACCCGCAACGAAGTTGGCCGGCTCCGGAACGGACCCAAGGTTTGTGTGGACGGCGGTAAACGACTAGGAACCCGAAAATGTGACTAGGCTTGTCGATACAGCGAAAACGTGTCAAGGTCCTAAACAGTACAGGTGCTCCACGCACAGTCTTAAATAAAGCAGTAAAGCATGGCATAAGTACATGATAGTAATAAAGCCCTAAACTACTTTGTGGCCCCAAGAAATAAGAATGAATCAAGCTCTGGCTCAGGAGGGTCCATAAGGCCTCCCGGATGTGGATAGTGCGAATAGTCAAGGAACAGGAATCAAGTACTCGGGGTCCTACGGGACACAAGTGAGCATGAAGAACCAAATAGCAGATATTGCTCACCAGTGCCACTTTCATTAGTTATCCCATTACTACTCAGGTTAAGTTGTTTAGGTACCTCGTTACCCATCAGACACTCACATACCCTACACATGATGTTCTACGACCCGCATGGCTCAAACAACTCCTGTAGTAATGGCTCATGGGATGGAGGAACAAGCTTCGGTGGGGTTTAAAAGTAAAGGCTATGCAGTACTTGGGGTTCAGTTTAATGCAATCGCGACTCAATGATGCAAGAATAAGATAGAGACAATAGGTACTATATGTATGCAAGCATGTGGTAGTGCTTGCCTGACAGCTCAGTTGAAGCGGGAGATGGATCTGGGTAGTACTCCTGTGATTCCTGGTAATTCTCCTGCTGGGCGTCTATTCGAAGAAGAACCAAACAAACAAGGGCCAACATAAATAAAGTGCACAAGCATATGAATTAAAATGCGTCAAGCAAGCATGCCATGATGAATGATGCACAATTTACATGGCATTAAAATAGCATGGCAAGGGTGAGGTGTGGTGCAAGAATAAAGCATTTTTATTATTTATTTAGTCCAATTTTATTGTCATATACAGTTCAGATTTTTCATAATGACATGATGCATGCTTCAATTTAGAACAAGGACTGTATAGATAGAACAGGCTCGACGCGCTGATCGATTTAGACATATTATTTGTCAAATTTGGAGTTATAAAACTAAAGTTATTAATTAATTAATTAAGAAAAAGGGCATTTTATTGTAATTTTAATTACCTCGAAATTTTAAAGTGCTCAAACAATATTTTGAATAGCATATTTGAAATCCTCACATTTTTCTAATTCCAAAACATATATCATATGTATTATTTGGAATTATATTTTAAAAGATATTTAAAACAGATTCAAGTTTGAATTTTAAACAATTTTGAAAAAGTTTAAATTAAACAGCAAAGCAGAAAACCATTTGTACTCACCCAGATCTAGCCACAGACACAGACACCTGGGCCCGGGCTGACCTGGCGGGAAAACGACGCAGAGAGACCTTTTTTCACCACGAAAGAAGCTAGCCCATCTTGACAGGTGGGCCGGTGGGGGTGAGGGTCCACGGTCTTGTGACGCCGGTGGCGACACGTGGTGGATCCGGGGGACCGCGGGTCAAGACTGTGGAAAACCCAGGTACCTTTTCGTAAAAAGCTAGGGTGACCGACAGGTGGGGCCTCTAGGAGCGCGGGTTGAGCCGGCAAAAGACGCAGGGGGTTAAGTGCAAAAAGGGTCTGCGGCCAATATTATTCTTCTCTGAATATTACTGACGACCGATCGGTGACAGCGAACGGCGCGCGGCGCGGGGGTCGAACCCGCGACCTGGCGCTTGCGCGCGGCGGCGGCGACCGCTGCGGCTAGGTGGGATTGGTGTTAGGGGAAGGCTGCGCGGCTAGACAAGGTTCTCGCGACGCGACGACGCAGAGAACGCACGCGCACGCAACGCACCGAGAGCGTTCGACATGTGGTCTGGCGAATACAGGAAACGACGGCGAGGAAGGGGATGTCTGGGAGATTCAGCAGCTCAGCGTGGTGGGGTGGGTGGTGGTGGAACGGCTTGGGGCGCCGGGGATGGGTGGCGAGGCAGACGGCCGGAGAGCTAGGGTTTCCGTCGGGGCGTCGCGGTATTGTGGCGGAAGAGGGCTCCTCCTCCTCGCTGGCGGGTACGGGGCGAAGCAGGGGATACTGATCGGTCTCCTCGATCACCTCCGCGTCGCTCACGCCGGCTGAAACGAGGACGCGGCGGTGGTACTGGCGGTGACCGGCGGAAGGATCTGGCGACGGTGAAGAGAAGGAGAGGAGAGGCAGGGCCTGGGGATGGATCTGGCGAGAAAGAGGAGGCGTGGGGGAAAAGTACAAGGCGAGGGAGAGGGCGTGGGTGCCGTGTGGGAGCGGGTAGGGATAAAGTGGTCTCGGTCATCTTTTTCCCTTCCTCCTCCCTCACGTGCTCATCGTGGCCAGCCAGGGCAGGGCAGGGCGGAGGCTGCCAGGCGGGCCTGGGGTGAGAGGTAGCTCTCGGCAGTGGGACCTGCTGGCAGCGAGAGAACGGGAGAGGGAGTCTCGGGTTAGAGCTAGGGTTAGAGGGAGGGTGGCTCGGGTTAGGATGGTACTAGGGTTAGGTTAGGAGGGTAGCTGGGTGGGGCCAGCATAGAGAGAGAGAGAGAGAGAGGAAGAAGAGAGAGGGAGGGAGCTAGGTGCTCGGCATAGAGAGATGGTAGATAGGGTTAGGGTTTAGAAGGAGAGGAAGCTAAGGTTAGGGTTTTTATGTAGAATCTTTAGGTTTTAACACATGCTTATAGATGAAGCCAAGATGAAGGGGTGAGGGAGTGTGTATGGACTAAAGGATGCATGGTCATGACTAGATCAAGTGTGGGGGAAAAAGATGGAGATGGGAAGGATTTTCCATGGCCATGCATGGCATACATATGTGAGAAAGGCTTGATGAACACAAGGCCAAAATAAACCAAACAAGGTGAAAGGTTTGAGAGAGAAGGAAGAGCTCCAAGAGATATATACCACTCAAAAATTCAAATAAAATCCAAAAGACTAGAATGTGGTGGTGCTTGCATGGCCCATGCAAAATAATTAATGCCATGTTTATCCTTGTGAAAACAATAATACTAACATGACATTATTCTTATGCATTCCCAAGAAGTGGAATAAAAGCCATGGAAAAGAATTTATAGAATTAGATCCACCCCACCCACATGAGCTAGAGTAAATATCAAAAGAAAAACAAATACAAACTCATGGGTTATTGGAATGGTGGAATTATAAGGTGGTGACAAAGAAAGGTGGTGGATTGGAATAAAAGATATGCCCCCAAGTCAACTTGGGCATCCAGCATTTATCAAGAACCAAATACAATATATCAAGAGCCAAATACAATTAATAATGCATATGAGAGAAGAACCAAATGAAAAGGGTTTTATATGATGCTCAAATGCAAGGTGGCATGATGACATGAGCATGATAGAATTATGATATAACAATTATATGTAGGAAGTAGCATATATATAGACTAGGTTAGTAGCATTGCAATTGTTAGACGATTGGGATGCTACAAGGGTCACGCTATGGTGAAGTCGATGCGGCGGACACGGGGTTGATGCGACGGATGGAGGTCGCACGGCGTTTAACCGGTACCGTGGCGAAGTCGACGCGGCGGACATGGGGTCAACACGGCGGACGGAGGTCGCGCTTTGGCGAAGTTGATGAGGCGGACACGGGGTCGACGCGGCGTAGGGGGTCACACTATGGTGGAGTCGACGCGGCGGACACGGGGTCGACGCGGCGGACGGAGGTCGCGCTTTGGTGATGTCGTGTGCCGTTTAGCCGGTAGAATGGCGAGTCAGCGATGGCGAGGCCGCAAGGGCGAAGTCGTGATGGTGAGTCCCCGAGCGTGGCGTGTCCACGAGGACGAGTCCCCGAGCGTGGGCGAACGGAGAATCCGCGAGGGCGAGTCCCCGCGCATGGCGAATCCGCAACGATGAGTCCACAATGGCGAGACCGTGATGGCGAGTCTGCAAAGGGCGGTCCTCGAGCAGGGCGAGTCCGCGATGGCGAATCCGCGGCAGGCGAGGTCGTGAGGATGGCTGACAGGCGAGTTGCCGAACGTGGCGAGCCCAGGACCGTGGTGAGTCCATGACGGACTGTCTTGATCGATCGCACGTATTCACATGTGAGCAGTGCGCCGCCGCTCCTCGTGCTCGAAGAGACAAATTAGAAGATGCTTGCACTCATAAATAATTAGTAGGCAGAGTATATAATATAATAAGTGTATCATGCTTGGTCGTTTTATAATCTGATCATGCGCATGGTCGCACCCTGCATTTTTTGACCGAAATAAATAGAATTACCTTGGAAGCAATGCTGGAACGTGCTCAATTCTTATCTGCCACGGAAATGACCGCGAGTGCGTATACCATATGATAGCCAAACAGGTGCATGGCGGCATGTGTCCGGGTCCAATTCCCCAAGAATCAGTGCATGTCAATACGTAATATGCATATGCAAGAGATTAGATCCAATAAAGTGTTAATTGACAGAGTAATCAAAGCAATATGGGATCAGATGGAATTAAAAACTCAGCTGTCACCGCGTGGAATCGATCTTGTATGTTCTCACGCAAGGTTCTTCTAGTCGACCACGTCGGGCGGCAGATCGATGAGATCGATTGGCCTCCAACCGTAGGAGTTTTCAAACAGCATGTCAAGTGCGAGCACCGTCGACAAGTCCGCGATCATGTCAACCGTGTGCGCGAGCATGGCGAGTCCTCAATCGACGCGCCGGATGGGGTCAATTTGGCCCTCCAGCGCTCAAACAATGGATCAATCGGTCATACATAAGTTGTAAATAGGGATTAGTGTCCACAATTAATTAAACAAGCTAACTAGAGGAAACAAACGTTCATCAGAGTTTTTAGCTCTTGCGATCCATCTAGTACCATGCAACTAAATTAAATAATTGAAAAAGAATGCACTTTACCGACCGATGAGATTTGGTTGGCGTTCAGCTTCCGCGTGACGCTGCTCCCTGCGGCGCCTGACGACGACCATGATGCCAACGACATCTTAAGATTTCTGTCAGTCATCGCCATGTATGGATTTTCGCTTGCCGACTGATTTCCTTCGTCGCCTGCTGATCTTGTAAACACGCACTTGGCCGATCTCCATTAGTCCTGGTCGCATGCAATCATGCGTGCATAGCTGGCTCCTGGTTACGGTGACTCATTGATTTGTCGTTCCAGCCGCCGTCAAGAAAAAGGATCTGTCTAACAGTGTCCGTTTCAATATGATTTTCATCCATGGAAAGATTCAGCTACGATGTGTATCAACAACGCGTAGAAAAAATGTTAGATCCAAGTAATAAATCAATTAATAAAATAATCTATGGGAAGAAACAGTGAGATCGTTTGGGAAATCATCAGCCGCCAAGGCCTCGTGCAGCTGAGCGTGCGTGGTGAAGCTGCCGGCGCGTCGTGCATGAACCAACAAGGTGCGATCTGGCAGCTGTTGGTGCTAGGGGATCCCGTCCGAATCATTATCTCCAAGCTCCGCTCGTCCCACGGTGGGCGCCAACTGTCGTAGAATGCCCCGGCCGATGCTACAAGATAGCTTACGTAGAGGAAAGAGCAAGACGACGTAGAAGGATCCGGGAGTGAGATTGGCACAAAATGTACTCAGGTTCACGTTCCCTCGGTGGAGGATCGCTACGTCCTGCTATCAATCCAGTATATGCTCATAGATTGGTTTACAATGGAGCCGCCGGAGGCGGAGGGGAAGATTGGATCTAATGAGAGATAGTTTTTAGGGGTTCTCCTGGTGGCTTTATATATGCAGCCAGTTAGGGTTTACAAGCACACTAATGGGCTTTGTATTGGAGTCGCAGTGTTGGGCCTTCAGTTGGCTCGCTCCAGCTAGCCACTCCGCTTCATGGGTATACCCCAATTGGTATTCCCCCATCATAACAGATTGAATATCACAGTACATCATCCATTACAAACCATAATAAGGCCTTACACAAATAAAGGATCTCATGATCCAGTCTTGATACAAACAAGTAGCGAAATAAATAGCATAGCGGTGGGCTCCATCTTCAGTGTCAGAGGCAATGCTGACGATGGGAGATGATCCTAGTTGTTATAGCCGTCCTGCTATCCTCCTTCAGGATAGTCCTCCTCATAGTCTGGCCACGGGAATAGCCAGGGACAAAGGCATGAGTACTCTTTAAGTACTCGCAAACTATCACTAACAAGTAAGGTAGTTCTAGTAGAAATGCTAAGTTCTAAGTTTATTTGTAAAGTTTAGGTTGAAAGCTAAGCCGAGTTCAGAAACAAAGAAAGATAAAATAAAGATCTAAATCACCTAAGTGGGAACATAGTTGTCATAGTAACAACCATGTTGTGGTCAAGTCATGTCACAATTCATTTCATAAGTCAATTTGAAAACATCTGACAACGGAACAGTATGGCCACTCCAACTATCCATAACCGCGGACGCGGCTATTCGAATAGTTTGACACTCAGCAGAGGTGGTACACTTTCACCATAAAATTCGATACATCTGTCAGGGATAACCCTGAATCATCATACTTAGTATGCAGATAATCAAACATAACCTTTTCTTTACACATTCTAGTATAAGTACCTCTCCTATGAGCTTAGCCTCCCAGGCATGGCCATCTGCCATCCTGGGCACTTCATAGGTGAACAACATTGAGAGGTAGCCACAGGTCAGACCTCTCCCGCGAGGGAACTAATACTAATGCATATAAACTTCCGGCTAAGCCTTACCCAATTCAGGTATTGTGGTTGTACGGTAAAATTGGAATGGTATCGCATCCGATCCCAACCATCAGTTTTTATATAAGGGGCTAAGTCTCATGCCTCAACATTTTCATCATCATCATAAACCATTTGTGTTTCTCAACACATGTCAAAACATGTCAATAGAATGACTCATCATTCCAAGGTTTTCACAAGTCATTTTCACCATGTATTCCCATCTAAAGGGATCAAGTTTTTGGTTTAGCTCTAATCACTAAGTTAAGAGTGTTCACTAATGTGGGATGCTAATATCAATCTCATGTCATAGAATGACATCTAAGTCTAACTAGATATGTCAAGATTTATACTCTTTATGCTATCTATAAACAAGTAAAGGTCTTTGGTAAAGTAAAAGAAAGTAAAGCTTGTAAATAAAACATGGAGTAGGTATAAGTCAAAAGGTATAACCAAAGCATGCCTAATGCATCTTGCATAGGTTATCTAGTTTTATAATTTTATCCTCCTCCTCGTAGACTTGGTCGGTACTATCGTCTATAAATACATACAGAAGTACACAATCACCAAACAATACTTAACTAGTCTATTTAGCACACTAAGGCACACAATTGATGATCTAGTATCATCACATTCATCACAAGGTTTAATAAAACATGGAGTGTGGCAAATGAGGCTGGGGAAGGGCTCCTTATATAGGCTCGTTGAGGTGACCGAGGGGCCAATGGCGAGCTAGTCGGTGACGATGATATAGAGCGCTATAGGTATGGGCTGGGTAGGCGGACGGTGGGCGGTTCCCTGGCAGTCAGCTATGGCTTGATGGTGATGCTAGGGGCAGTGGCTAACGGTCAGGCGCGTCTCACGCTTTGAGCGGTAGAGGCGGTGCTCGACGCGGCAGACGGTGGCTACTAGTCGCGCGACGGGAGAAGGGGTTGTCTGGGAGTGTGCTTGGGTCAAGGCGGAGCGGCGTGTGCGAGCTGTGGTCGAGGGACGGCGCGTGCTGCCTTGTCGGGGATGGCGCTCTAGCATGAGCTGGCACGGCGTAGAGGCTCGGTGCGGGGGTGATTTGTGGTGGTCCAAGGGCTGGCTGCACTTGGGGAAGGGACCGTGGGCGGCGGTGCTACCACGCCTACCTCCCTGGTGCGGTGAAAGAGAGCTGGGCATGCTCCTACGATGTGGGCATGGTCGGCCGGTGATCATGGCGTCGGGGTGGCGCGACACTGCTGCTCTAGGCCAATTGGTAGCTTAGTTAGGTGCTGGTTAGAGTTAGGGGAGACAAGGGGACCGGATTGAGCCCAAATACTCGACAATGCATTGATTAACAAATAGTGTTAGTTAGGTAGAAATTTTGTGCATGCCACCTGTTCGACACAATAGCCTCATGAAACAAAGATTTGAATTTTGAAATGATTTTTGGTGTAGTTGTTGGTCTTATGCTTGAGCATCCCTGGTTGCTTGGGATTTTTAAATTGAGTTCATTTGAGTGGTTTTTGAAAGAGTGGGATCTAGGCATATGAAATGGATTCCATTTTCAAATGGCATTTAAATTTAGTGTTTGAATGTTTTTGTAAGATCAGAAGGTGGGCCTTGGTAGATCTTTACTTGTACTAGCAAGGGGTGCAAAGATCCACAATTGTTTCTGTTTGAATTTGAGTTCTAGGAACACCCAAAGTGTCCTAGTTGATTAAAATGGCAAAAGTGACCATTTCCATTTATTAATTCTATTTGATTTATTTTTCTTTGTATTTTGCTTGGGAATGATCTAGATGATGTGGCGTTCATCTTAGAATCATTTTACAAACATTAGGACCAATAATCATGGCAATTCAAAACAATTCCACATTAATGCAACACATATATGCATGCTTAATTATTTAAATGAGAATTTTTTTTGTTAACCCTAAATTGGGTGATTTGGATCTTGATATACTTGGATTAAAGTTTTGGGATATTACAGCAATGGAGCACTAGTGTGGCAGAGGTTGCATCACCGCACCCACCTAACTGTGTGTGGCCATGTGGGTCATTGTGGTTTGGAAAAGAACACATCCAATAATGACACCCCATTGATATGTCCATTTTGCATCACTATTCTATATCATAATTTACTGTTATTCATTGATATATTTCATATTAAGAGATGATACTTATGTTATTTCATCTGTTTTTGCATGGTTGATGACTTTTGGAGCATGGATCGTTGCAGTCAGAATTCTGATGGAAAAGGTGCTGTTTGGAGGTAAAATTCGCGAAGATTAGAAAATCTAGGAAAATACATGCAAATTCCTATTTTTCCAGAAGACGAAGGTTGCTAGAAGGGGAAGTGGAGATGGGCCATAGGGGGCCACACCATTCCCTAGTGTGGGCAGCCCTAGGCCACGCCAGCAGGTGGTGTGGCTACCCTAGTCCACTCCAGGCTCTCCCCTCTAGCGTATATTATCTACACAAAACCCTAAAACCAGGGGGTGACGATAGAAAGATTCTGCCGCCTCTGCGGGGCGGAAAACACCGAGAGAGAAAGATCTCTCCGACAGACAGAATTCTGCTAGGGGAATTCCTTCCCGGAGAGGGCATATCGTCGCCATCAACACCACCATCAAGCTGGACTTCATCGGGATCATCATCATCACTACCATCATCCCACCAGCACCATCATCACCACTCCATAACACTATAACAATTGGGTTGAATCTTCCATAGTTCTTAGGGGAAACTTTCCTGGTGTTGATTACTCCTTGTAGTTGATTCTATTGAGTGAATCATTGAATTATCGTTTATGTTCAGATTGTTACATATCATTATATCATCTCTGATCTTGATCCATATGATGTCTTGTGAGTAGTTCGTTTTGTTCTTGAGGACATGGGAGAAGTCATGTTGTTAGTAGTGGAATTGTGTTGACAAAGATTCAATGGTTTGATATTTAAGTTGTGGTGTATTTGTTCTAGTGGTGTCATGCGAACGTCGACTACATGACACTTCACCTATATGTGCCTAGGGGAATGTATTGTGTATTTGGCTACTAATAATAGGGGTTGCCGGAGTGACAAAAACCTGAACACCCGTTAGGAAACCTTTGCATAAGGGATGTCAGGGTCTTAGAGTTTAAAGCTATGGTTAGGTTTCTACCTTAATTACTTTCTTTTACTTGCGGATACTTGCAAGGGATATAATAACAAGTATGTATTAGTCCTAGGAAGGTCGGTACATTACCACAGGTTCACCCACACAACACTTAGCAAACTAAAGAAGATTAATCAACTATATGAAGCGAAATCACTTGATGATATTCCCGTGTGTCTTCGAGAATGTTTGGTCATCTTAAGTAATACAACCGGCTTGTCCTTTGCTAACGAAAGGATTGGGCCACTTGCTGCATTTATTCTTATTGTCTTTTATTTACTCGTACTTTATTTACCTGCATTATCAAAAAACCCTAAAAATCTATTTGCTAAGTATTTACAGAGAATTCCTGCTCCAAGCCATTCGCCAACACCTTCTGCTCCTTGTTGGGTTCGACACTCTTACTTATTGAAAATACTGTGATACACCCCCTATACTTGTGGGTCATCAAGACTATTTTGTGGCGCCGTTGCCAGGGAGTGAAGAGCTATTGGAGAGTGGAACTGGTAAAGGAAACTTCTAGTGTGAGTATTGTTTACTTCTGTTAGTTGCTTTATTTTCAATATGGATAATTCGATGAGTTTCTTATTTTGTAATGCTACTACCACTACTAAGGTAGTAGATGAACCACCACCTGCTGAGAATGATACTTTTAAAATACCTACAAGAATTATTGATCGTGTTATGGATAACTATTATGTTGGAGATGGAACTGTCCATCCTAGTGATCGTTTGCTCTTTATACACGAATTATGCGGATTGTTCAAGTGTGTAGGTATTACAACAGATCAAGTCAAGAAAAAGTTATTCTCATTATCACTGAAAGGAAGAGCTGAGGAATGGTATAAGCTGCTGAAGAATGGTCAAGCTCTTGAAAATGGGAGGAAATAGTACCGGTCTTTTATTCAAAGTTTTATCCTCCTAGTGAGATTCATAAAGATCGGAATCAAACATACAACTTTTAGCCTCTTGATGGAGAGAGTACAGCTCAAGCTTGGGGGAGATTGAAGTTATTAATGCTCAAATTTCCTATTCATGAGCTCCCTCACAATATTATTATCAATAACTTTTATGCAAAGCTTTCTCTTCATGATAAGGATTTATTGGATGCCTCTTGTTCTGGATCATTCACTCGCATGGAAGAAGAAGCTAAATGGGATCTTCTAGACCGTATTCAAGACAATGCTGGAGCATGGGAGAATGACAAAGGAAGGAAGTCAGGTATAAATCATGATTATGAATGCATTGAATCTTTTATGGGAACTGATGACTTTCAAAATATTAAAAATGCTGATGGTCTAGACTCTCAAGCTATTCCAACTTATTTTAAGGCTTTTGCTTCCTATATTGAAGTTCCTAAAAAGAAGTGGAATAAGTACCATGCACCTTATAAAGACATTGTTAATAGTGTTCTTGCAAGAAATACTGAAGTTTATACTGTTAATCATGTTTTACCTAAACCTTACATTGAGAAAATACCTTTCCTAGTTAAAGTAAAGGAAATGATAGCTAGTATGATTAATGAAAGTACAAATAAAGCTGTTAAACCTGATGAACAAGTAGCTGTTGAACCTGTAATAGCAAATGTGAAAGATTTTGTCACTAAATATGAAGAAGATGGACACACTATCCTCTGTAAGGATATCCCTAATATTGTTTCACAAAGTAGTGTTATGAGATCTAGTGTCCCTGTGTTTTCTATTAGGATAAGTGATCATGGGTACCACGGTTATTGTGATAGTTATATCATTAAAATTTATGCATGTTACTGAAAGTTATTATGAGAGAGGGAAGACTATTCTAATGCATCTCAATAATAATAAGTTTCCTCGTTTTATGCTTAATGTCTTTATGTTGCACTTGTTTTGCCTTCCTATGCTTGCAGCTTCTGGTTTCAACAATTTGTTTGCTTAAAAAATTCCCTTGCATAGGAAGTGGGTTAGACTTAAACATGTGTATTTTTCTTCTTGATGCTCTCTTTGACTTAAATTCATATTCTTATGTGAGCTTCATTGAAATTATCATGCCCATCTTAATGGCTATAAAGAAAGAGCTTTTTGGGAGACAACATAATTTATTTGTGCTTTCAGTTTATTTTTGTTTATTTGAGTCTTGGAGGTTATTACTTCAGTAACAACATATCCTTATCCTTTTTGTTTGGTTTTTGTGTCAAGATCAACCTCTAATTACAGAGAAGTAAGATTTGGGGAAGTCGCTATCCCGAAACAGATTTTTGTGCTTCACCATAAAAATTCGTGAGAGATCTCTGTATGTCAGATTGAGCTGTAATTTTTTGTGCTTCTGCCCCAGGTTGTTATTTAACTTTAGTTAGTTTTTAAATTTTTGATTTGAGCAACAGAAGATTTTATAAAAAATTGATCTTTACCTGCTGGTCTGTTTTAACAGATTTTGCCACTCTTGCATTTGCTTCTTAAATCGATTTCCTTTTTGAATTCTTTTTGGGTTTTCAGAAGGAGTTGCTATAGTAGATTATGTTTTGATGGATTTCAGTTGAATTTGAACCTAAAAGGTTTATTACCTCGCTTAGACTAATGTTGCTAATGAGAATTGTGTGAAGTTTTGTGTGAAAGAAATTTCCAGGTTATCAGAGAGAATGGTCTAATAAAAAAGTGAAAGGTTTCATGAATCGAGCAATATGTGTATGAAGATGAAGATATTGATGTTATTCAAGCGGTGACTCCGGAAGAATCTACTAAAGACCAAATTCAGAGACCTACAGAGGCCGTTTTCGAATAGGTAACAGTTCTGGTATGGAAAGTTCCATGAAAATTTTGTCCAATTATATTTTTGGAGTGTTTATCCAACAAGGAAAGAAACGAAGCGACAGAGGGATGGAAGCGGAGCCAGGGTGGCTCACACAACCCCCTGGTGCGGGCCCTCCTGGCCGCGCCAGCAGGTGGTGTGGCCACCTCAGACTCCATCTCCGACCCGTTTTCTCCCAGTACCTTCCTTTTGTTGTAAAACTTTGTAATATACAATCCCCCGGATCCCCAGAGGTTCGTATATCGTGTTCTCATCATGTTTTCGTTTCGATTTGTTTCTGCCTGGAACTATTCTCAAAGTTTAGAAGCACAATGGTCACCGCCAAGGATAAGGGAAAGGAGCCTATGGAGGAGAATCCTCAAGACCCTGGCTTGGAGAAGGAGATCAAGAGTAGAGATGAAGAGGGGGCAAAGAAAAGCCAGCATCTGCACACTGGCACTACCATTGCAAGCATTGGAGTGTTGGCAAACCCAGCCAAGATCAAAAGGACTGCACGGATGTCAACTGGAGGGAAGCCTCCGCGTCACTGTTTGGCTCCATGATCATCTCCTCCACGCACCAAGAATCCCTTCCATACCCTTATCCATGAGCATCAATTCCAGAATACGCCCAAGGAGAAACTACCCTCCAATTGGGATATGCCTCCTTCTAACCATGCAGGAAAAGAAAACTTCAAGGAGGAAGAGTGGGGAAAGAATCGCAAGAGCTGGAATTCACAACCCGACATGATCATGAGCCGCATTGAGCAAAACTCGGAGTTGATTCGTACTATCACCTTCCATATTGAGGACTTGGGTAAACTAATCAAAAATCTCATCGAGAGAATACCGCCACCACCGAAGGAGTAATTCGTCATCAGGTTTTGGCATCCCCTTGGTTTGTTCCAAACATGGGGGAGTGCCGTGGTATCACATCACTATCTTCTATCTTTTTACCTTTTTAGTAGAGTCATATCATGAATAGAGAAGTTATCATGTAGGATGGTTTGCATTATGGAAGTGTCCCCCTCTCGTTAGATATCTATGTATCCCTTGGAGTGAGTTGCCGTTATGGAATATTAATAAGAAGTTCTATCATTTACTCTTTTGCATATCTTATATTAGTTTTCAATTTATGACTATATGATTGATCTTGTCGTTAGTATTGGTATCACTTTGAAATCATTAAGGTAATTTAGTTGGTTTTGGCAAACCTGTCTCGGTCAGTAGAAAAACTATTTTGAGAATTGAATGAAAAAGATAAAAGTACTCTTAAAGAAATATAATTTCGTCATCTTTCTTTCTTGATTTTCTCATAAGTTTAGTATTCTCTAGTTAAGATCTTTTGTGCTTCCAAGGAAGATTGCATGTCTGTTTTTATCACTTGGATGTTTGTTTGTATCCTTCAACTCTTATGCTTGCTACCCAGCCTTGCTAGCCAAAAACCTATACTGAGAGGGAATGCTTCTCGTGCATCCAATCCCAAAACCAAAACCTATGCCATTTGTGTCCACCATACCTACCTACTAGCACTATTGCTTTTCCAAGTAAATTCATGTTTTTATCTACCTTCCAAATTAAAGTTGTTATGTGAAAATTAGTGATTAAAGCTCTCACGAACTTGATGGACACTTTAGTTTCTTGCACTTAATAAACTTGAACCATTGTGCCCATCTATGTTGCGTATATGCTTGCGCTTTCTAAGTTGTGAATTAGCAGAACCATGCTGTCATGGGGAACGCTTTCAACATTGCACTTGTACTTTGTACCTAGTTGATATCATGCTCTTTTGTCTATGGATGTCGTTGGTGTGAAATTAAAGGGGAGCTTGTAAGTCCATGGAGTTATGTATGTGTGTTAGAGAAACGCCTGGGTCGCCGGTCTAATCCATGCCTAATCATGGTGGAAACCTGCAGCGTAACCATAATGAGAATCTATGAAGCATTCTTCTTATAAAAAAGAGATAGAGACTGAGAAAAAGAGAAAAAGAAAAAAAGAGATGAGAAAAGAGGAAAGAGAGATAAAGGCACCATATTCCCATGGTAAATAAGAAGTTTGCTGAGATGCTTGTTGTCTGCTTGCCTTGTCATTTTGATATGGGGATCCTTCCATATCATCGGGCAAGGGGTACCCCATTGGCGGTTCTCTATGATACACATATACTTACTATGACAAGAACTTATCGGTGACTAAACTTGAGTAGCATAAGGAGCGGCCCTCGTATTCAAGGGACATGAGATTTTCAACTTGCAACTTGTCAAGCGTATCCTCATATTTCATCACTTTAACCTTAATCACCTAAAGATGCCTATGATAGGGGCAATGAGAGCTGAAAGCTAATAAGTACCATAATTTTTGGAAGCTCTTTATGAAACTTGAAATCCCTGCTTCCTTCTGCGAAGTGCCCTTTTTTTTACTTTTTAGTTGAGTTAATAAACCTATTCCCTACTATCTCAGCAAGTATTTTGAATTGTTGTGTTTCATTCACTCATATGATGATTTATTCAATCAAGTTTCTTATGTTCCTTGTTTTGCACATTTCTCTTATCTTAGTGAGTACTACTTTGAAAGCTATCATTGAAAACCCTTTATGCGTGAACTCCTGCAAATTGTTAACTATTCTTCGACCAAGATCTAAGTTTGCCATTACCAATTATGATTTACTTTATGTATCTTTATTGTGTTTCCTTTACTTATTGCAAGTTAAGTTATATAATAGTGAGTTGTCTTCTATTATTATTTATGTATTAATGAATGTGATGCTTCTTGTCAGTATTCTTTTACCGACTCTTCACTCCATAAACCCGAGGTCATGTTTATTGAGCTCAGTTGTCGCTTGGGGACAAGCGAAGTGTAAGCTTGGGGAACTTGATACGTCAATTTTGCATCACTATTCTATATCATAATTTACATTTATTCATTGATATATTTCATATTAAGAGATGATACTTATGTTATTTCATCTGTTTTTGCATGGTTGATGACTTTTGGAGCATGGACCGCTACAGCAGGATTATGATGGAAAAGGTGCTATTTGGAGGCAAAAATTCATGAAGATCAGAAAATCCGGGAAAATACATGGAAAATTCTATTTTTCCAGAAGACGAAGATTGGCAGAAGGGGAACTGGAGATGGGCCATAGGGGGCCCACACCACCCCCTGGCGCGGGCAGCCCTAGGCCGTGCCAGCAGGTGGTGTGGCCTCCCTGTCCCACTCCAGGCTCTCCCCTCTAGCGTATATTATCTCCACGGAACCCTAATACTATGGGGGCGACGACGGAAAGATTCCGCCGCCTCTGCGGGGCAAAAAACACCAAGAGAGAAAGATCTCTCCAGCAGACAGAATTCTGCCAGGGGAATTCCTTCCCGGAGAGGGGAGATCTTCGCCATTAACACCACCATCAAGCTAGACTTCATCAGGATCATCATCGTCACCACCATCATCTCCACCAACACCATCATCACCACTCCATACCACTGTAAAAATTGGGTTGAATCTTGCATAGTTCTTAGGGGAAACTTTCTCGGTGTTGATTACTTCTTGTAGTTGATGCTATTGAGTGAACCCTTAAATTATCATTTATGTTCATAGTGTTACATATCATTATATCATCTCTGATCTTGATACATATGATGTCTTGTGAGTAGTTCGTTTTGTTCTTGAGGACATGGGAGAAGTCATGTTGTTAGTAGTGGAATTGTATTGAGAAAGATTCAATGGTTTGATAATTAAGTTGTGGTGTATTTCTTCTAGTGGTGTCATGTGAACGTCGACTACATGACACTTCACCTATATGGGCCTAGGGGAATTCATTGTGTATTTGGCTACTAATCGTAGGGGTTGCCAGAGTGATAGAAACCTGAACCCCCGTTAGGAAACCTTTGCATAAGGGATGTCCGGGTCTTAGATTTTAAAGTTGTGGTTTGGTTTCTACCTTAATTACTGTCTTGTACTTGCGGATGCTTGCATGGGGTATAATCACAAGTATGTATTAGTCCTAGGAAGGTCTGTGCATTAACATAGGTTCACCCACACAACACTTAGCAAACTAAAGAAGATTAATCAACTATATGAAGCGAAAGCACTTGATGATATTCCCGTGTGTCCTCGAGAATGTCTGGTCATCTTAAGTAATACAACCGGCTTGTCCTTTTCTAAAGAAAGGATTGGGCCACTTGCTGCATTTATTCTTATTGTCTTTTATTTACTCATACTTTATTTACCTGCATTATCAAAAACCCGTAAAAATCCGTTTGCTAAGTATTCACAGAGAATTTCTGCTCCAAGCCATTCGCCAACACCTTCTGCTCCTCGTTGGGATTGACACTCTTACTTGTGGGTCATCACCCATGTTCCAAACCATTGTCACAAAGCCCTAGAACATGCTTGAATGCAAGATTGGAATGCAATGGAGCACCAGTGTGGTAGAGGTTGCATCACCACACCCACCTAAGTGTGAGTGGCCATGTGGGTCATTGTGGTCTGGAAAATAACACATGTAATGACAGTCCATGTGTCAAACCATGGTCAGAAAGCCCTAGAACATGCTGGAATACAAAATTCGAATGCAACATTGAATGCAACATTGGAATGCAATAGAGCCCTAGTGTGGCAGAGGTTGCATCACAACACCGACCTAAGTGTGTGTGGCCATGTGGGTCATTGTGGTTTGGAAAAAGAGCACATGCAATGACACTCCATGTGCCAAACCATGGTCAGAAAGCCCTACAACATGCTGGAATGCAACATTGGAATGCAATTGAGCACTAGTGTGGCAGAGGTTGCATCATCACACCCACCTGGGTGTGTGTGGCCATGTGGGTCATTGTGGTTTGGAAAATAACACATCCAATGACACTCCATGTGCCAAACCATGGTCAGAAAGCCCTAGAACATGCTGGAATGCAACATTGGAATGCAATAGAGCACCAGTATGGTAGAGGTTGCATCACCACACACACCTGAGTGTGTGTTGCCATGTGGGTCATTCTGGTTTGGAAAATAACACATGCAATGACACTCCATGTGCCAAACCATGGCCAGAAAGCCCTAGAGCATGCTGGAATGCAACATTGGAATGCAATGAAGCTCCAGTGTGGCAAAGGTTACATCACCACACCCACCTAAGTGTGTGTGGCCATGTGGATCATTTTGGTTTGGAAAAGAGAACATGCAATGACAGTCCATATGCCAAACTAAGGTCAGAAATCCCTAGAACATGTAGGAATGCAACATTGGAATGCAATGGAGAACTAGTGTGGAAGAGGTTGCATCACCGCACCCACCTGAGTGTGTGTCCATGTGGGTCATTGTGGTTTGGAAAAGAACACATGCAATAATGACACCCCATGTGCCAACCCATTCTCAGAAATCCCTAGAACATACTGGAATGCAAGATTGGAATGCAATGAAGCAACAGTGCCGTAGAAGTTGCATCACCCAACCCACCTAAGTGTGTGTGGCCATGTGGGTCATTGTGGTTTGGAAAACAACACATGTAATGACAGACCATGTGTCAAATCATGGTCAGAATACCCTAGAACATGCTGGAATACAAACTTGGAATGCAACATTGGAATGCAATAGAGCTCTAGTGTGGCAGAGGTTGCATCACAACACCCACCTGAGTGTGTGTGGCCATGTGGGTCATTGGTTTTTGGAAAAGAGCACATGCAATGATACTCCATGTGCCAAACCATGGTCAGAAAGCCCTAGACCATGATGGAATGCAATATTGGAATGCAATGGATCACTAGTGTGGCAGAGGTGGCATCACCACACCCACCTGAGTGTGTGTGGCCATGTGGGTCATTGTGGTTGGGAAAAGAGCACATGCAATGATACTCCATGTGCCAAACCATTATCAGAAAGCCCTAGAACATGCTGGAATGCAACATTTGAATGCAATGGAGCACCAGTGTGGCAGAGGTTGTGTAACACCCCAGCATTTAGGAACCAACGAAGGGTAGAAATAGGAATTTGTGCATATGCATGCATTCATCTGTAAAATTGGGGTAAAATTTTCGCCAAACAAAAACCTAAGGAGATCAGAGTTTTGTTTCACTAATCATAGGAAGGAATGGCTCTCAGAAATGATTGCTATAAATTTTGACATGATCTTTAGGTATTATTTTGATTTGGGGGAGATATTTTGAATTCAAATTTGAAATTTGAACCTTTTGAAAAACATTTGGAAATTAGAAGTTAGAATTATAAAGTGGATTGACAAAATGATGTATTAACATTGGTTGATTATATTATAGATATATTAAACAACATTATGAATACAAGACAAGGGAATTTAAATAAGAAATGATTTCTTATTTCTTTTCTCTATTCCTTAATAAATATTATAAATGGAGATCATTACATCAAGATAGATAATTACAAGGAAGAAATTCCAGTAAAATGAATCTTTATTAAATCATAGAAATATTGTTACAAGATTCTTTACAAAAAGAATAAAAGGAGATTACATATATATCTATTCCTATACTATATCTTTAAGAATCCAAACTTTGTTCCTCCAAAATAAGATAAACAACTCAACAAATAAATAAAATGTTAGTGATTAGTTTTACTCTCAGTGGTGAATAGTGAAGTGCACTGTTCATATTACATCATAGAGTAATTTGAAAGGGGCAAGTTTCACCAAAGTGTAGTATCTGTTCTTTTAAGCAAATAGTTCTAGTGTCACCTTATAAGACAAGTGGCAAAGTGGTAAGATTCCCCAGGATAAGTAACAATAAAAGGATGGGGAAGTTTAAACCATAGTTACTTGATCTCATCCATAGCCAAAGCAAAATAGTCACCTAAATGCATGCATTGAGGTGTCAACAACCGAGGGCCAAGGGGTAGTTTAAATCACAACAGTGTTGAGCAAAGCAAGATCTGCTATCCACTTTGTAGAGAGAGAGAGAACAACCACAGTTTAACACTATCACAGCCAAGAACAGCACCATATCTTGAAACCAAATCACTAGATCAAGCCACTCCACCACAGAAAACCTAGGAGGTCACCAGCAAATATGGTGACTTGGGGAGGGGGTGAACTAGGTGGACAGCAAGGTCATAGAGGAGCTACAACACCAGGAGGAGCACGAAAAGGCCAAGAGGAATCCAACACAAATCTAGGGATACCACAAGACAGCAGTAAAAGGAAACCAGAGCATGCCCACCATCTTTATCTTAATATTTTCCATCTGACATATTCATTTTCCTGCTAGCACATGATAGTGAACATATCAGACAACATATAATAAACAGCCGGGTTATTCTTGAGTTCTTGCATAGGCAGGGTCTCAGACCAGCATCACTAACCCTATAATCCATTTTTAACTAGATAGATACACATCACATCTGCTGGTACAGGGCACATTCCTAGGAGGGTAGCACCTCTATACCTAGCAAGATCAAGTCTGCTTGAGTACATGCTCAAGTAGATCCTTTTCAACAAAGATAATGATTTAGGAATCATAAATATACACTTTCCTTTTTGCAAAGATAGTAAAGATCATCATTGTCTATTACTAGACCACACTATTCAAAAATCACTTAGGTTAATCATTTTCCTACAAGCACATAGGAATCAACTCTTTACAAATCATCTTCTTATTCATCACAGAGCACAGACTAATACTAGTAACTTTAGATGCACACAGTAACATGATTAAATCCTCAGACTGATCACATCAGTGCTTCAAAAGGAAACAATTAACAAAGCATCAGTATAGAGAACAACCAACTTAACTCCATAGGAGTAAATCCACAACACCAATAACTTAAGCATCCACAATTAACTAAGCATGCTTTTACAGAGAGATTTATGGCAGAGAACAGATAACAAAAGCATGAACAACATAATGTTATCTGATAGAGAACAGAGTAACAAACATGCTCAACAGAGATTGACACTACATTAATAGTAGACCATCATCAAAGGATTAGAATAGGCAAGATTAACCCTAGAGCTATGCTAAATCACCTTTGTAGGGGGTATGAACCCTAAATGGGGTAATCCATCGTAAATGACCACATGGCATGGGATAGAGGCAAGGTAGAGCATAGATAGGAGATTAGAGCACTTACTCGAGGTCCTCGTCAGTTTATTGAAGTGGAAGCAGAGAGGAGGCCGGCGACAGAGAGGTGGCGGCGCAGGGAGCACCCTGAGGGGGTGCTGCAACCTGCGCCTGTAGCGCATTGGAAGCAGTCGAAGAAGAAGGGAACACCCCACGAGCACCCCATCATGACGATGAAGAAGCACAGAGGCGGCGGACCCTAACCCTAGCCTCGTGTAGGGGTTAATGCGGCCAGGAGAGGGCACCAACGATGAATCGGCTTGGACAGTGTTGTGCAACGGCGTCGACTTGGTCATCCTATACCGCGGCAATATCCACGGCGGTCGGACTTGGCCAGAATCATGCGCAGCAGCAGCAGCAGCATCGAGCGTGAGAGAGAGTCATGAGAGAGATAGGGGCGAGGAAGAGAGAGTGCGCGTGGGGGTACTGGGCCGGTGGGCTGCCCAGTACAACCCAGGTGGTCTTTGACCAGGCCAGGTGGGTCTGGTCTATATGGGCGGGCTAGCCTAGTGGGCCAGGCCCATGTCTCAAAAGACTTATCTAAAAATAAATATTTACAAATATGCCCCTAAAACAAAATCAGCTCTAGGTAAATAAATAAAAAATCCTAAAAATATAAATAATATATCTGTGATCTCACAAAAATATCCTCTACTCAATATAAATAATAGATAGTAATTTTAAGTAACTAAATCTAGGTTTATTAAAATTATTGTTTTTATTCCTTTTGGAATTTTAAAAAAATACTAAAATGGAATAAAATTCAGTTTTAAGATCGTAAATGGATTTGCTATGATAGAAAAATACTAGATTGTATTTTTGAAGAGTAAAATAAGTTGATAAAAATAAATCAGTATTCCTTGATGGAATTTTAAGAAAATATTAGAAAGAGTTAACAATTAAACAAATTCATTTGAAACACTTAGAATAATACTAGTTATCGTAATAATACTAGATATAAGAATTATGTGAATTTAATAGTCTTTGAGTAATGCATTTCTTGTATTAATTAAAGAAAATAGTAAATCTTTATAAGATGGGTAAAACATGCAAAGAAGAAAGATAATAAATCATTGCATGACATTACTATGCATTGCATATTGCTTCTTTAAATATTGTCCTTACCGGTCAATAATGGCCTTTTGTAGAGACCGGAGCTCAAGGTCAGTTGGGAGTATCAGACTTCACTACCTTGCAGTCACAAGGCAAGTTCATCACTTGCTGATGTCCTTTGAAGAGTCATTATGAACGTATTTGAAAATTGTGTGTTATCACCTATATTCTAAAAGAGATAGAAAATAAATATTTTCCCAAACAAATGAATGCTATTATCATCCTAAGTGATGATAAATACTAAGAATGACAGTGGAATCTAGGATTCCAGTGGTCGAACAACTAGGGCATAATAACCCATGACATCAGTGATTCTAGCGCCGTATATTATGTGTTAACCATAAGATTTGGAATGGGATGGAGAAGTCAGCTGGATCTTCTTCCTTTCGCATGGAAGGATGACCTGATCATGAGGCTGAGGATTTCTTCTAGAGAAACCTAGCACATGGATGGAACCCCTTAGTTTCCCATGTCTTTGTTGTCTAGATTATCTTAAGGTGCTGTCAGTGGTTTAGCTAGTCCTTTTAGGGATCTTGCTAGGGCATAATCGTCTCAAAGAGTCTTTGGGTGCCTACTAGAGTTATAGCCGGTCCTATAAGGGGCTTGACAGAGGTGGGGCATGTTTTGGAGGATTGTGTCTTCATGCGGGGTCACAGAGAGGGGCAGTAATTGACTTGGATCATCTACTAGGCCCCACATCACGGAATTGTGGACGAGAAAGTACGCCCGGTTGTGCAACCAAGATTTGGTCTCTTATGGGTAAATCAACGCACCTCTACAGAGTGTAAGAATTGTGACATGTTACTCCCTGTTCCGGGAAGAAGCTATGAACGCGGTAGGAAAGGAACTCCATGAAGTTCTGGTCAACCTATCAAGGCTGATGGTCATAGTTTTTGATATTAAAATCAATCTTTGAAGAAACGTTTAGCAAAAATGTATAGTACCAAGGACTTCTAGTCCTAGGTGGCAATTAGAGCATCAAATTTCCCACCTTGCATATAGGGAACTTGCTGGGTAACGCTGTTACTCACTCTTTCCTTTGAACCCCTTTCTAGACTTTGAGGGCCAGAAGGATGACGAGGTGTATGCTACGGAGGTCCAGAACGACGTCTACTATGAAGATCCGGATCTGTCTAGTGGAACCGAAGGGGTGGAATACAGATACACTATGGAGCTTAAGACAACGAGACAAAGTAGTTGTTAGGCCAGAATATAGTTACCTAGGTTGAGACGAGTAACACGAACCCTATAGAATAAGCTGTTGAGCTCACGTCTTTATTACCGTTGTGTTTTTCGTTCTTCCGCTGAACTTATGAGATAAGTTATTTGGTTTGTAAGTTTGAATCACTTGAAGTCTCGGACTTCTGGTATTGTAATAATAATGAAGTGTTTGTGTTTGTAATTTGGACTTTAAATGAACAGCTTCGAGAACTTTTGAGGGTTTTTGGTTGCACAACTAATATTCCAGTTAATACCATGACATACCATGATGGTCGAATGTTAGCAAAATATCGTGTTAGCATCCAACTACCAAAAAAGCTTGGTTTGTATCACGATTTACCTCTGGGTGAAGGTAGAAGTCACCTAGCAGCATATCATGTAGCTATTCCGGAGGCGATAGCTAATGTTAGGGAGCACAAGGCACACGAGTTAGCGGGAAGCACATATTCTGTAATTCCTCATGACTCTATAGACGAGGAGCTAGTACCGGGTCATCTTACTTTAGTAAAGAAGCATCCAAAACTAGCTTCCAAGTTTATGGATCTGTATCGACTGATGGTTGGGTCTTTGTACAAGACACATCAGGTTATCATAGAGGATTAGATTGATATGCTAGACGATCTAACTAATCCTGAATGAAGGGAGAAGTTAGCATCTAAGCTGTAGAATGGAGCAGTGGGTAGGGTCAGCCCAATTTTTAAGGATATACGTATAGATCCAGCATCTTTTACACCATATCCTTATTCACCTATGCCAGAACCCACTAGATATCCTGATGAGGGCACTAGTCATCCAGTACCACATAATTCTTGGGGAACCGAGGACTCAGAACTACCTATTGGAAATTCCAAAGGATGGAGGTACGGATTGATGGATGGATCTGCCGGAAATCCTATTCCTGTGAAAGATTTTGTTGGGGATACCGGGCAAACTACTCATATGGGAGTGAGGTCTTATTTATGTTGATGGAGGGGATGTCCATGTAGAGGATGTAGATTCTGATGAGGAAGATCCTGAAGAAAGGGTGTTTGAGTCACTAGAACATTATCCTACTCCAGATAACATGCATTATCCAATTATAGCTGAGGACTATCGTACCCAGTAGAATTCTTGGGGAGCATTGGAAGCGGAATATTTTGTTGATGACTCAGGGGTTGGTATGCAGGAGGCAATTGAAGTAGAAAGTGATGAGGATGAATCTAAAGATACCTCAGATGAGTTGGAAGGTATGGACACACTTCAGATGGATGATGTGTCGAGTCCGGATACTTCTGATACTGAGTTTCTTCCATAGAAGAGGCAAGTCATTCCAGAGATGATGCATCATACTTCACGTCAGCACGGTTGTTCTTCGGGTATGTACAATGAACGTCGCAGCTTCTGCGGAGCGTAACACTAGAGGAGCAGTATTCCAATGGTGATATGGAAGTTAGAGTGTGAGCACTTGATGTAAATAAATAAGTGAGATAGCACCCACATGAGTTGTAATACCTAAATGGTATGGGCATGTAATGACGTTGTACTAACTATGTTGTTTGTAATGTATAATATGTGAAATGCATATTTGGTTCTTATTTGGATCTTGTTTTCCATTGTGTGACTAGTTCTATGCATGAAGATGAGCTCAGAACACATATGCATGATGTAATTATGAGTGTTCGCTTTATGTTGCAGGACTAGGGGGTATGGAAACGGGTGTATAGGACAAAACCGAACAGCAGCGCATAGAGCGCGAAACTAAGGAAAAGGCGGATGAAGACGCCAGAATGCAGGAAAATTTACCACCACCACCACCAATTGGGCCGTTGATGGAGCAGAACTTTATGTAGTACATGTAGATGATGCAAGAGTCCCAAAACAAGTTTATGGACGGATTAGTGGATTGTGTGGGACATTAGAGGGAACCTGAAGGACGCGTTGTGAGTCTTTCTGACTTTCAAAATGCAAGGTCGTTACCGTTTTCATTAGCCCCTGAGCCAATGGATGCAGAGGGTTGGCTAGCAGATACCGACAGAAACCTTAAGACTGTAAGTTGCAACGAGGAGGAAAAGTTAAGGTATGCAACACATCTCTTAACAGGACATGCAACATCATGGTGGGAGAATCAGTTAGCAATGCAACCTCTGAGAAGGGAGTATACCTAGGATGAGTTTAAGCAGAGATTCCGTGAATATCATGTTCCAGAAAGTGTTATTGAACTGAAGCGTAGGGAGTTTGAAGAACTTCAGCAGGGATACACTAGTGTCATGAAGTACATCCGGGACTTCAGTCAACTATCTCGTTATTCTAAGGATGAAGTGAACACTAAGGAAACAAGGAATAAGTGTTTCTTGTGTGGTTTGAATCCATTTGTGAAGATGCAGCTGAGGCTGGCCAATAAAGCAACTTTTCAACAGTTACTTGGTGCAGCTATCACATTTGAAATGATTACAAGAATGTCCAAGAGGACTGTCGGAAGAGAGCAAAGAAGGAAACCAAGAGGATCCAAGCAAGTAAGCGTAAAACTAAAACCAAGAGGATCCATTAAGGTAAATAGCAGTAGTGTTGGGAATGGATTGGATGGCTTAGTATGGAGCTCAAATCAACCGTGAGGATAAAATCGTTTCAATCAAGTCTCCAAGTGGAGGAAGGATAGTCTATCAGGCAGATAAACATAGTCATATCATGGTAGATCTGCAATTGAACTCAATGAAGGAGGTCATGTTGGAAGATATTCCTGTTGTGAAGGAATTTCAAGATGTTTTTCTAGCAGAATTACCAGAAATGCCACCTGATCGAGAAATATAGTTCACTATTGACATGATACCTGGTACAGCACCAATAGCCCAAGCACCGTACAAGATGGGACCAAAATAATTAAAAGAACTTAAGGCGCAAATTGATGAGTTAGCCATAAAAGGATTTATTCAGGAAAGTGTATCCCCATGGGGAACTCCGGTAATTTTTGTGGATAAAGGAGATGGAGGGAGAAAGAATGTGTGGTGATTACAGAAATCTCAACAATGTTACCATCAAGAACAAATATCCATTACCAAGAATCCAAGATCTGTTTGATCAAGTCAAAGGAGCTGGAGTGTTTTCGAAGATTGATCTAAGATCAGGGTAACATCAGATAAAAATCAAACCTGAAGATGTTCCAAAAAACAACATTTGTGTCAAGGTATGGACATCATGAGTTTCTCGTCGTACCTTATGGATTGACCAATGCACCAGAAATATTCAAGAATTTCATGAACAAAATCTTCATGCCATATCTGGAGAAGTTTGTCATGGTGTTTATTGATGATATTTTGATATACTCAAAGGATAAAGAAGAGCATACTGATCAGTTGAGAATAACATTGCAAATCTTGAGAGAACATAAGCTATATGCTAAGTTCGACAAGTGTGAATTTTGGTTGGACAAGGTAGAAATTCTTGGTCATGTAATCCGTAAGGATGGAATTGTAGTGAATCCATCCAAAGTTCAATCAGTATTGGAATGGAATGCACCAACTAACCTGAAACAAATCCAAGGTTTCTTAGGCATGGCAGGCTATTATCAGAGATTCATTGAAGTTTTTTCCAAGATAGTTGGACCAATGACCAAATTGCTAAGAAAGAATGCACCATTCATATGGGATGAGAAGTGCAAAGCAAGTTTTCAGGAATTGAAAACCAGATTAACAACCGCACCAATCATAGCTATACCAGAAACCAGAAAAGATTACACAGTATATTGTGACGCATCCAAAGAAGGATTAGGATTTGTGCTAATGCAAGATCACAAGGTAATTGCTTATGGGTCTAGAAAACTCACCTCATGAAGTCAATTACCCAACACATGATTTGGAGCTAGCAGTAGTGGTCTTTGCTCCAAAAGGTTGGAGACATTTTATCTATGGAGCAAGGTGTGAACTATAAACGGATCATAAAAGTCTTAAATATTTCTTTACTCAGAAGGAACTGAATATGAGGGAGAAAAGATGGCTGGAGTTGATCAAGGATTATGATCTTACAATCAACTATACTCCCGGAAAGGCCAATGTAGTAGCAGATGCTTTAAGTCGGAAGAGTATGGATACTCAAACCATCAATAGAGAATTACGAAAAGAGTTGCAAATGGATTTAGAAAGGTTAGAAATACAATTCCTAAGGACAGAAGTTCGTGTAGGCTTAGATACCATGAGGGTTGTAGAAGAGAAAAGCAGCTATCTTCGTCATGAGATCTATCGACATCAACTTGATGATCCATATATTGCTAAAGAAGTCAGAAGAATTTCCGAAGGACAAAAATCAGTTTTTCACCTAGGAGATTATGGATCTTTATGGTTCCAAAACCATCTTTGTGTACCATATGTACCAGAGATTAGAGAGGTGATACTCCGAGAAGCACATGAAACACTATATTCAATTCAACTAGGAAGTACGAAGATGTACATGTATCTTAAGGAATTATTCTGGTGGAATAACATGAAGAGGTATATTGCAAAGTAAGTATCTGAATGCCATACTTGCCAAAGGGTAAAAGCAGAACATCAAGGTCTAGCAGGACCATTACAACCTTTAGAAATTCCGGAATGGAAATCGGAAGAAATTGGTATGGATTTTATCACAGGATTACACATGACACCGAAGCGGAAGGATATGATATGGGTGATTATGGATAGATTCGCGAAAAGTGCACATTTTATCCCGATAAATCAAAAATATAATGCCGAGAAGTTAGTGGAAATATATGTCAAAGAGATAGTAAGTAAGCACGGAGTACCCAAGAAGACTGTATCTGATAGAGGACCTGTGTTTACTTCAGCATTTTGGAAACAATTACATGAAGCACTTGGCTCGAAGTTGGATTTCAGCACAGCCCATCATCCCGAAACTGGATGCCAAATGGAGAGAATCAATCAAATTTTAGAGGACATGCTTAGAGCTTGTGCATTAGATTTTGGGAGTTCGTGGGAAGATCGTCTACCATCGGCAGAATTTTCCGACAACAATAGCTATCAAAGTAGTTTGAAAGCAGGACCATATCAAGTACTTTAGGGGAGAAGATATAGATCACCGATATGATGGTATGAACCTGGTAGTAGCAAGGAATTTCACCAGACTATATCAAGGAAAAGAAAGGTATCATCGATATTGTTAGAGATCGATTGAAGATAGCTCAAAGTCGATAGAAAAGCTATGCTGATCAAAGTTAGAGATCATGGCATCCAGAAGTGGGGTATATGGTTTATCTCTAAGTAAGTCCAATGAAGAGAGTTAAGAGATTTAGAGTCAAAGGAAAACTGAGTCCAAGATATGTCGGACCATTTAAGATACTAAGTCAGAATAGAACAATATCTTATGCTCCTGAGTTACCAAAAAGATTGGCTCAAGTTCATAATATTTTCCATGTGTCACAATTACGGAAATGTCTTAAAAGTACCGATGATGCAATTACACATCAAGAAATTGAGTTACAAGCAGATTTAACTTATGTTGAGAAACCCTGTAAAATTATAGAAGAGAACTGGAAAAGGTTGAGAAATGGGGCAATCAAATACTATAAAGTGCAATGGGAACATCACCCAGAGCGAGAGGCCACATGGGAGAAAGAGGATGACTTAAAAGAAGCATATACAGAATTATTCAGGTACACAATAGAAAACTTTGGGACGAAGTTTAATTTAAGAGGGGAAGTCTTTAACACCCTAGCATTTAAGAACCAACGAAGGGTAGAAATAGGAATTTGTGCATATGCATGTATTCATCTGTAAAATTGGGGTAAATTTTTCGCCAAACAAAAGCCTAAAGAGATCAGAGTTTCTTTCACTAATCAGAGGAAGGAATAGCTCTCTGAAGTGATTACTATAAATTTTGACATGACCTTTAGGCATTATTGTGATTTGGGGGGGGATATTTTGAATTCAAATTTGGAATTTAAACCATTTTAAAAACATTTGGAAATTAGAAGTTAGAATTATAAAGTGGATTTCCAAAATGATGTATTAACATTTTTTGATTATATTATAGATATATTAAACAACATTATTAATACAAGACAAGGGAATTTAAATAAGAAATGAATTCTTATTACTTTTCTCTATTCCTTAATAAATGTTATAAATGGAGATCATTACATCAAGACAGATAATTACAAGGAAGAAATTCCAATAAAATGAATCTTTATTAAATCATAGAAATATTGTTACAAGATTCTTTACAAAAAGAATAAAAGGAGATTACAATAAAATCTATTTATCTATTCCTATACTATATCTTTAAGCATCCAGACTCTGTTCCTACAAAATCAGATAAACAACTCAACAAAGAAATAAAATGTTAGTGATTAGTTTTACTCTCAGTGGTGAACAATGAAGTGCACTGTTCATATTACATCATAGAGTAATTTGAAAGGGGCAAGTTTCACCAAAGTGTAGTATCTGTGCTTTTAAGCAAATAGTTCCAGTGTCACATTATAAGCCAAGTGGCAAAGTGGTAAGATTCACTAGGATAAGTAACAATAAAAGGATGGGGAAGTTTAAACCATAGTTACTTGACCTCATCCACAGCCAAAGCAAACAGTGAAGCAGCTCACACACCGAAATGCATGCATTGAGGTGTCAACAACCGAGGGACAAGGGGTACTCTAAATCACAGCAGGGTTGAGCAAACCAAGCTTTGCTATCCACTTTGCAGAGAAAGAGCAGAACCACAGTTTAACACCAGTACAGCCAAGAACAACACCAGATCTTTAAACCAAATCACTAGATCAAGCCACTTTCCATCATAGAAAACCTAGGAGATCACCAGCAAAGATGGTGACTTCGGGAGGGGGATGAACTAGGTGGACAACAAGGTCACATAGGAGCTACAACACCAGGAGGAGCACGACAAGGCCAAGAGGAAGCCAACACAAATCCATGGCTACCACAACACATCAGTAAAAGGCAACCAGAGTATGCCCAACATCTTGATCTAAATATTTTCCATCTAACATATTCATTTTCTTGCTAGCACATGATAGTGAACATATCAGACAACAGATAATAAACATCCATCTTATGCATGTGTTCTTGCATAGGCAGGGTCTCAGACCAGCATCACTGCCCCTATAATCCATTTTTAACTAGATAGATACATAACACAACTACTGGTACAGGGCACATTCCCAGGAGGGTAGCACATCTGTACCTAGCAAGATCAAGTCTGCTTGAGTACAAGCTAAAGTAGATCCTTTTCAACAAAGATAATCATCTTCCTAAATGATTTAGGAATCATAAAAAGACACTTTATTTTTTGCAAAGACAGTAAAGATCAGCATTGTCTATTACTAGACCACACTATTCAGAAATCACTAAGTTTAATCATTTTCCTACAAGCATATAGGAATCAACTCTTTACAAATCATCTTCTTATCACAGAGAAGAGACTAATACTAGTAACTTTAGATTTACACAGTAACAGGATTAAATAAGGAGACTGAGCACATCAGTGCTTCACAAGGAAGCAATTAACCAAGCATCAGTACAGAGAACATCCAACTTAACTCCATAGGAGTAAATCCACATCAACAACAACTTAAGCATCCACAATTAACTAAGCATGCTTTTACAGAGAGATTTATGATTGAGAACAGATAACAAAAGCATGAACAGAGTAACAAATAGGCTTAATAGAGATTGACACTACATTAACAGTAGACCAACATCAAAGGATTAGCATAGGCAAGATTAACCCTAAAGCTATGCTAAATCACCTTTGTAAGGGGTATGAACCCTAAGAATTTAGGGATGAACCCTAAATGGGGAAATCCATCGCAAATGACCACATGGCATGGGATAGAGGCACGGTAGAGCACAGAGAGGAGATTAGAGCACTTACTCGAGGTCCTCATAAGTTTATTGAAGAGGAAGTAGCGAGGAGACCAGCGACAGAGAGGTGGCGGCACAGGGAGCACCCCGAGGGGGGCACTGCATCCAGCGCTTGCAGCGTGTTGTGAGTAGCCGAAGAAGAAGGGGAAGACACCACGAGCAGCCCATCACGTCGATGAAAAAGCATAGAGGCAGCCAACCCTAATCCTAGCCTCATTCAGGGGTTAACACGGCCAGGAGAGGACACCATCGACGAATCGGCTTGGACAACATTGTGCAGTGGCGTCGACTTGGTCTTCCTATACCGCGGCAGCAGCCACGACAGTCAGACTAGGCCGGAATCATGCGTAGAAGCGGCGGTGGCTTAGAGCGCCAGAGAGAGTCGTGAGAGAGATAGGGCGAGGAAGAGAGAGTGCGCTTGGGGGTAATGGGCCGCTGAGCTGCCTAGTACAGCCCAGATGGTCTTTGACCAGGCCAGGTGGGTTGGGCCTGGTTCGGCCGAGCCAGCCTAGTGGGCCAGGCCCATGACTCGAAAGACTTATCTAAAAATAAATATTCAAAAATATGCCCCTGAAACAAAATCAGCTCTAGAAAAATAAATAAATAAATCCTAAAAATATAAGTAATATATCTATGAACTCACAAAAATATCCTATACTCAATATAAATAATAGATAGTAATTTTAAGTAACTAAATCTAGGTCTATTAAAATTATTGTTTTTATTCCTTTTGGAATTTAAAAAAAATACTTAAAATTGAATAAAATTCTGTTTTAAGATCCTAAATGGATTTGCTATGATAGAAAAATACTAGATTGTATTTTTGAAGAGTAAATTAAGTTGTTAAAAATAAATCTTTATTCCTTGATGGATTTTTAAGAAAATATTAGAATGAGTTAAAAATTAAAAAAATTCATTTTAAACACTCAGAATAATACTAGTTATCATAATAATACTAAATATAAGAATTATGTGAATTTAATAGTCTTTGAGTAATGCATTTCTCGTATTAATTAAAGAAAATAGTAAATCTTTATAAGATGGGTAAAACATGCAAAGAAGAAAGATAATAAATCATTGCCTGACATTACTATGCATTGCATATTGCTTCTTTAAATATTGTCCTTGCTGGGCAATAATTGCCCTTTGTAGAGACCGGAGCTCAAGGTCAGGTGGAAGTATCTGACTTCACTAACTTGCAGTCACAAGGAAAGTTCATCACTTGCTGATGTCCTTTGCAGAGTCATTATGAAAGTATTTGAAAATTGTGTGTTATCACCTATATTCTAAAAGAGACAAAAAATAAATATTTTCCCAATAAATGAATGCTATTATCATCCTAAGTGATGATAAATACTAAGAATGACAGTGGAATCTAGGATTCCAGTGGTCTAACAACTAGGGCATAATAACCCATGACATCAGTGATTCTAGCGCCGTATATTACGCGTTAACCATAAGATTTGGAATGGGACGGAGAAGTTAGCTGGATCTTCTTCCTTTCGCATGGATGGATGACCTGATCATGAGGCTAAGGATTTCTTGTGGAGAAACCTAGAAGATGGGTGGAACCCCTTAGTTTCCCATGTTTTTGGTGTCTAGATTATCTTGAGATGTTGTCCATGTTTTAGATGGTCCTTTTAGGGAGCTTTCCAGGGCATAACCTTCTCAAAGAGTCTTCGGGTGCCTACCAGAGTTATAGCCGGTCCTATAAGGGGCTTGACAGAGGATCGTGTCTTCATGCGGGGTCATGGAGAGGGGCAATGATTGGCTTGGATCATCTACTAGGCCCCACATCACGGAATTGTGGACGGAAAGTACGCCCGATTGTGCAACAAAGATTTGGTATCTTATGGGTAAAGCAACGCACCTTTGCAAAGTGTAAGACTTGTGACATGTTGCTCCCTATTCCGTGAAGGAGCTATGAACACGGCAGGAAATGAACTCCATGAAGTTCTGGTCAACCTGTGAAGGCTGATGGGCATAGTTTTTGATATTAAACTCAATCTTTGAAGAAACGTTTACCAAAACTGCATAGTACCAATGACTTATAGTCCGAGGTGGTAGTTAGAGAATCAAACTTCCCAGCTTGCATATAGTGAACTTGATGGGTAACGATGTTACTCACTCTTTCCTTTGAACCCCTTTCTAGACTTTGAGGGCCAGAAGGATGACCAGGTGTATGCTACGGAGGTACAGAACGACGTCTACTATGAAGATCCGGATCTGTCTAGTGGAACCGAAGGGGTGGAATACAGATACACTATGGATCTTAAGACAACGAGACAAAGTAGTTGTTAGGCCAGAATATAGTTACCTAGGTTGAGCCGAGCAGCACAAACCCTATAGAATAAGATGTTGATCTCACGTCTTTATTACCGTCGTATTTCGCGTTCTTCCGCTAAACTTATGAGATAAGTTATTTGGGTTGCAAGTTTGAATCACTTGAAGTCTCAGACTTCTGGTATTGTAATAATAATGAAGTGTGTGTGTTTGTAATTTGGACCAACAATGTTTTTGTGGAACCACTTTGAGGGATGTGATATTTACATAATGGTTTTCCGTGGATGTCATGTCAACAACTATAGTGTACTACACATGCAGTGGTATGCTGGGTCACCGTAGTTTGCATCACCTCACCCACCTGTGTGTGTGGCCATGTGGGCGATTGTGGTTTGGAAAAGAGCACATGCAATGACACTCTTTGTGCCAAACCATGGTCAGAAAGCCCTAGAACATGCTAGAATGCAACATTGGAATGCAATGGAGCACCAGTGTGACAGAGGTTGCATCATCACAACCGCCTGATTGTGTGTGGCCATGTGGGTGATTGTGGTTTGGAGAAGAGCACATGTAATGACACTCCATGTGCCAAACCAAGGTCAGAAAACCCTACAACATGCTGGAACGCAACATTGGAATGCAGTGGAGCACTAGTGTGGCAGAGGTTGCATCACCACACCCACCTGAGTGTGTGTGGCCATGTGGGTCATTGTGGTTTTGAAATAACACATGTAATAATGTCACCCCATGTGCCAAACCATAGTCAAAAAGCCGTAGAACATGCTATAATGCAAGATTGGGATGCAATGGAGCACCAGTGTGGTAGAGGTTGCATCACCACACCCACCTAACTGTGTGTGTGGCCATGTGGGTGATTGTGGTTTGCAAAAGAACACATGCTATGACAATTGATGTGTCAAACCATTGTCAGAAAGCCCTAGAACATGTTGGAATATCAAATCGCAATGCAACATTTGAATGAAATAGAGCACCAGTGTGGTAGAGGTTGCACCACAACACCCACCTGAGTGTGTGTGTGGCCATGTGGATCATTGTGGTTTGGAAAAGAGCACATGCAATGATACTCCATGTGTCAAACCATGGTCAGAAAGCCCTATAACATGCTAGAATGCAATGGAGCACCAGTGTGGCAGAGGTTGCATCACCACACACACCTGAGTGTGTGTGCCATGTGGGTCATTGTGGTTTGGAAAATAACACATCCAATGGCACTCCATGTGCCAAACCATGGTCAGAAAGAACTACAACATGCTGGAATGCAACATTGGAATGCAATGGAGCACCACTGTGGTAGAGGTTGCATCACCACACCCACCTTAGTCTGTGTGGCCATGTGGGTGATTGTGGTTTGGAAAACAACACATGCAATGACACTCCATGTGCCAAACCATGGCCAGAAAGCCCTAGAGCATGCTTGAATGCAACATTGGAATGCAATGGAGCTCCAGTGTGGTAGAGGATTCATCACCACACCCACCTGAGTGTGTGTGGCCATGTGGGTCACTGTGGTTTGAAAAATAGAACATGCAATGACACTCCATGTGCCAAACCAAGTTCAAAGAACCCTAGAACATGATGGAATGCAACAATGGAATGCAATGGAGCATTCACCTAAGGGTGTGTGTCCATGTGGGTCATTGTGGTTTGGAAAAGAACACATGCAATAATGACACTCCATGTGCCAAACCATTGTCAGAAAGTGCTAGAACATGATTTAATGCAAGATTGGAATGTAATGGAGCACAAGTGTGGTCGAGGTGTGGCCATGTGGGTCATTCTGGTTTGGAAAATAACACATGTAATGACAGTCCATGTGCAAACCATGGCCAGAAAGCCCTAGAACATGCTGGAATACAAAATTGGAATGCAACATTGGAATGCAATAGAGCACCACTGTGGCAGAGGTTGCATCACAACACTCACCTGAGTGTGTGTGGCCATCTGGGTCACTGTGGTTTGGAATAGAGCACATGCAATGACATTCGATGTGCCAAACCATTGTCAGAAAGCCCTAGAACATGCTAGAATGCAAAATTGGAATGCAATGGAGCACCAGTGTGACAGAGGTTGCATCACCACAACCGCCTGAGTGTGTGTGGCCATGTGGGTGATTGTGGTTTGGACAAGAGCACATGTAATGACACTCCATGTGCCAAACCAAGGTCAGAAAACCCTAAAACATGCTGGAACGCAACATTGGAATGCAGTGGAGCACTAGTGTGGCAGAGGTTGCATCGCCATACCCACCTGAGTGTGTGTGGCCATGTGGGTCATTGTGGTTTGGAAATAACACATGTAATAATGTCACCCCATGTGCCAAACCATAGTCAGAAAGCCGTAGAACATGCTAGAATGCAAGATTGGGATGCAATGGAGCACCAGTGTGGTAGAGGTTGCATCACCACACCCACCTAACGGTGTGTGTGACCATGTGGGTGATTGTGGTTTGCAAAAGAACACATGTTATGACAATCGATGTGTCAAACCATTGTCAGAAAGCCCTAGAACATGTTGGAATATCAAATCGGAATGCAACATTGGAATGAAATAGAGCACCAGTGTGGTAGAGGTTGCACCACAACACCCACCTGAGTGTGTGTGTGGCCATGTGGATCATTGTGGTTTGGAAAAGAGCACATGCAATGACACTCCATGTGTCAAACCATGGTCAGAAAGCCCTATAACATGCTGGAATGCAATGGAGCACTAGTGTGGCAGAGGTTGCATCACCACACACACCTGAGTGTGTGTGCCATGTGGGTCATTGTGGTTTGGAAAATAACACATCCAATGGCACTCCATGTGCCAAACAATGGTCAGAAAGAACTACAACATGCTGGAATGCAACATTGGAATGCAATGGAGCACCACTGTGGTAGAGGTTGCGTCACCACACCCACCTTAGTCTGTGTGGCCATGTGGGTGATTGTGGTTTGGAAAACAACACATGCAATGACACTCCATGTGCCAAACCATGGCCAGAAAGCCCTAGAGCATGCTTTAATGCAACATTGGAATTTAATGGAGCTTCAGTGTGGCAGAGGATTCATCACCACACCCACCTGAGTGTGTGTGGCCATGTGGGTCACTGTGGTTTTGAAAATAGAACATGCAATGACACTCCATGTGCCAAACCAAGGTCAGAAAACCCTAGAACATGATGGAATGCAACAATGGAATGCAATGGAGCACTCACCTAAGGGTGTGTGTCCATGTGGGTCATTGTGGTTTTGAAAAGAACACATGCAATAATGACACTCCATGTGCCAAACCATTGTCAGAAAGTGCTAGAACATGCATTAATGCAAGATTGGAATGCAATGGAGCACAAGTGTGGTTGAGGTGTGGCCATGTGGGTCATTCTGGTTTGGAAAATAACACATGTAATGACAGTCCATGTGTCAAACCATGGCCAAAAAGCCCTAGAACATGCTGGAATACAAAATTGGAATGCAACATTGGAATGCAATAGAGCACCACTGTGGCAGAGGTTGCATCACAACACTCACCTGAGTTTGTGTGGCCATCTGGGTCACTGGGGTTTGGAATAGAGCACATGCAATGACATTCCATGTGCCAAACCATGGTCAGAAAGCCCTAGAACATGCTAGAATGCAATATTGGAATGCAATGGAGCACCAGTGTGACAGAGGTTGTATCACCACAACCGCCTGAGTGTGTGTGGCCATGTGGGTTATTGTGGTTTGGACAAGAGCACATGTAATGACACTCCATGTGCCAAACCAAGGTCAGAAAACCCTAGAACATGCTGGAACGCAACATTGGAATGCAGTGGAGCACTAGTGTGGCAGAGGTTGCATCACCACACCCACCTGAGTGTGTGTGGCCATGTGGGTCGTTGTGGTTTGGAAATAACACATCTAATAATGTCACCCATGTGCCAAACCATAGTCAGAAAGCCGTAGAACATGCTATAATGCAAGATTGGGATGCAATGGAGCACTAGTGTGGTAGAGGTTGCATCACCACACCCACCTAACTGTGTGTGTGGCCACGTGGGTGATTGTGGTTTGCAAAAGAACACATGTTATGACAATCGATGTGTCAAACTATTGTCAGAAAGCCCTAAAACATGTTGGAATATCGAATCGGCATGCAACATTGGAATGAAATAGAGCACCAGTGTGGTAGAGGTTGCACCACAACACCCACCTGAGTGTGTGTGTGGCCACGTGGGTCATTGTGGTTTGGAAAAAAGCACATGCAATGACACTCCATGTGTCAAACCATGGTCAGAAAGCCCTGTAACATGCTGGAATGCAATGGAGTACCAGTGTGGCAGAGGCTGCATCACCACACACACCTGAGTGTGTGTGCCATGTGGGTCATTGTGGTTTGGAAAATAACACATCCAATGGAACTCCATGTGCCAAACAATGGTCAGAAAGAACTACAACATGCTGGAATGCAACATTGGAATGCAATGGAGCACCACTGTGGTAGAGGTTGCATCACCACACCCACCTTAGTCTGTGTGGCCATGTGGGTGATTGTGGTTTGGAAAACAACACATGCAATGACACTCCATGTTCCAAACCATGGCCAGAAAGCCCTAGAGCATGCTTGAATGCAACATTGGAATTTAATGGAGCTCCAGTGTGGCAGAGGATTCATCACCATACCCACCTGAGTGTGTGTGGCCATGTGGGTCACTGTGGTTTTGAAAATAGAACATGCAATGACACTCCATGTGCCAAACCAAGGTCAGAAAACCCTAGAACATGCTGGAATGCAACAATGGAATGCAATGGAGCACTCACCTAAGGGTGTGTGTCCATGTGGGTCATTGTGGTTTGGAAAAGAACACATGCAATAATGACACTCCATGTGCCAAACCATTGTCAGAAAGTGCTAGAACATGCTTTAATGCAAGATTGGAATGCAATGGAGCACAAGTGTGGTCGAGGTGTGGCCATGTGGGTCATTCTGGTTTGGAAAATAACACATGTAATGATAGTCCATGTGTCAAACCATGGCCAGAAAGCCCTAGAACATGCAGGAATACAAAATTGGAATGCAACATTGGAATGCAATAGAGAACCACTGTGGCAGAGGTTGCATCACAACACTCACCTGAGTGTGTGTGCCATCTGGGTCACTATGGTTTGGAATAGAGCACATGCAATGACATTACATGTGCCAAACCATGGTCAGAAAGCCCTAGAACATGCTAGAATGCAATATTGGAATGCAATGGAGCACCAGTGTGACAGAGGTTGTATCACCACAACCTCCTGAGTGTGTGTGGCCATGTGGGTTATTGTGGTTTGGACAAGAGCACATGTAATGACACTCCATGTGCCAAACCAAGGTCAGAAAACCCTAGAACATGCTGGAACGCAACATTGGAATGCAGTGGAGCACTAGTGTGGCAGAGGTTGCATCACCACACCCACCTGAGTGTGTGTGGCCATGTGGGTCATTGTGGTTTGGAAATAACACATGTAATAATGTAACCCATGTGCCAAACCATAGTCAGAAAGCCGTAGAACATGCTATAATGCAAGATTCGGATGCAATGGAGCACTAGTGTGGTAGAGGTTGCATCACCACACCCACCTAACTGTGTGTGTGGCCACGTGGGTGATTGTGGTTTCCAAAAGAACACATGTTATGACAATCGATGTGTCAAACTATTGTCAGAAAGCCCTAGTACATGTTGGAATATCAAATCAGAATGCAACATTGGAATGAAATAGAGCACCAGTGTGGTACAGGTTGCACCACAACACCCACCTGAGTGTGTGTGTGGCCACGTGGGTCATTGTGGTTTGGAAAAGAGCACATGCAATGACACTCCATGTGTCAAACCATGGTCAGAAAGCCCTATATCATGCTGGAATGCAATGGAGCACCAGTGTGGCAGATGTTGCATCACCACACACACCTGAGTGTGTGTGCCATGTGGGTCATTGTGGTTTGGAAAATAACACATCCAATGGCACTCCATGTGCCAAACCATGGTCAGAAAGAACTACAACATGCTGGAATGCAACATTGGAATGCAATGGAGCACCACTGTGGTAGAGGTTGCATCACCACACCCACCTTAGTCTATGTGGCCATGTGGGTGATTGTGGTTTGGAAAACAACACATGCAATGACACTCCATGTGCCAAACCATGGCCAGAATGCCCTAGAGCATGCTTGAATGCAACATTGGATGCAATGGAGCTCTAGTGTGGCAGAGGATTCATCACCACACCCACCTGAGTGTGTGTGGCCATGTGGGTCATTGTGGTTTGGAAAATAGAACATGCAATGACACTCCATGTGCCAAACCAAGGTCAAAAAACCTAGAACATGCTGGAATGCAACAATGGAATGCAATGGAGCACTCACCTAAGGGTGTGTGTCCATGTGGGTCATTATGGTTTGGAAAAGAACACATGCAATAATGAGACTCCATGTGCCAAACCATTGTTAGAAAGTGCTAGAACATGCTTTAATGCAAGATTGGAATGCAATGGAGCACAAGTGTGGTCGAGGTGTGGCCATGTGGGTCATTCTGGTTTGGAAAATAACACATGTAATGACAGTCGATGTGTCAAACCATGGCCAAAAAGCCCTAGAACATGCTGGAATACAAAATTGGAATGCAACATTGGAATGCAATAGAGCACCACTGTGGCAGAGGTTGCATCACAACACTCACCTGAGTGTGTGTGGCCATTTGGGTCACTGTGGTTTGGAATAGAGCACATGCAATGACATTCCATGTGCCAAACCATGGTCAGAAAGCCCTAGAACATGCTGGAATATAAAATTCGAATGCGACATTGGAATGCAAAAGAGCACTAGTGTGGTAGAGGTTGCATCACAACACCCACCTGAGTGTGTGTGGCCATGTGGGTCATTGTGGTTTGGAAAATAACATATGCAATAATGACACCCCATGTGCCAAACCATTGTCAAAAAGCCTAGAACATGCAGGAATGCAAGATTGGAATGCAATGGAGCACCAATGTGGTAGAGGTTGCATCACCACACGCACCTAAGCGTGTGTGGCCATGTTGGTCATTGTGGTTTGGAAAAGAACACATGTAATGATAGTCGATGTTTCAAACCATGGTCAGAAATCCCTAGAACATGCTAGAATATAAAATTGGAACACAATACTGGAATGCAATAGAGCACTAGTGTGGTAGAGGTTGCATCACAACACCTACCAGAGTGTGTGTGGCCATGTGGTTCATTCTGGTTTGGAAAAGAGCACATGCAATGACACTCCATGTGCCAAACCATGGTCAGAAAGCCCTATAACATTCTGGAATTCAACATTGGAATGCAATGGAGCACCAGTGTGGCAGACGTTGCATCACCCCACCCACCTGAGTGTGTGTGGCCATGTGGATCATTGTGGTTTGGAAAATAACACATCCAGTGACACTCCATGTGCCAAACCATGGTCAGAAAGCCCTAGAACATGCTGGAATGCAACATTGGAATGCAATGGAGCACCAGTGTGGTAGAGGTTGCATCACCATACCCACCTGAGTGTGTGTGGCCTTGTGGGTGATTGTGGTTTGGAAAACAACACATGCAATGACACTCCATGTGCCAAACCATGGCCAGAAAGCCCTAGAGCATGCTGTAATGCAACATTGGAATGCAATGGAGCACTAGTGTGCCAGAGGTTGCATCACCACACCCACCTGAGTGTGTGTGGTCATGTGGGTCATCGTGGTTTCAAAAATATAACATGCAATGACACTCCATGTGCCAAACCAAGGTCAGAGAACCCTAGAACATGCTGGAATGCAACATTAGAATGCAATGGAGCACTAGTGTGGCAGAGGTTGCATCATCGCACCCACATGACTGTGTGTGGCCATGTGGGTCAATGTGGTTTGGAAAATAACACATGCAATAATGACACCCCATGTGCCAAACCATTGTCAAAAAGCCCTAGAACATGCTGAAAAGTAAGATTGGAATGCAACGGAGCACTAGTGTGGTAGAGGTTGCGTCACCACACCCACCTAAGTGTGTGTAGCCATATGGGTCATTTTTGTTTGGAAAAGAACACATGTAATGACAGTCCATGTGTCTTACCATGGTCAGAAAGCCCTAGAGCATGCTGGAATACAAAATTGGAATGCAACATTGGAATGCAATAGAGCACCAGTGTTGCAAAGGTTGCATCACAACTCCCACCTGAATGTGTGTGGCCATGTGGGTCATTGTGGTTTGGAAAATAGAACATGCAATGACACTCCATGTGCCAAACCAAGGTCAAAAAACCCTAGAACATGCTGGAATGCAACAATGGAATGCAATGGAGCACTCACCTAAGGGTGTGTGTCCATGTGGGTCATTATGGTTTGGAAAAGAACACATGCAATAATGAGACTCCATGTGCCAAACCATTGTTAGAAAGTCCTAGAACATGCTTTAATGCAAGATTGGAATGCAATGGAGCACAAGTGTGGTCGAGGTGTGGCCATGTGGGTCATTCTGGTTTGGAAAATAACACATGTAATGACAGTCGATGTGTCAAACCATGGCCAAAAAGCCCTAGAACATGCTGGAATACAAAATTGGAATGCAACATTGGAATGCAATAGAGCACCACTGTGGCAGAGGTTGCATCACAACACTCACCTGAGTGTGTGTGGCCATTTGGGTCACTGTGGTTTGGAATAGAGCACATGCAATGACATTCCATGTGCCAAACCATGGTCAGAAAGCCCTAGAACATGCTGGAATATAAAATTCGAATGCGACATTGGAATGCAAAAGAGCACTAGTGTGGTAGAGGTTGCATCACAACACCCACCTGAGTGTGTGTGGCCATGTGGGTCATTGTGGTTTGGAAAATAACATATGCAATAATGACACCCCATGTGCCAAACCATTGTCAAAAAGCCTAGAACATGCAGGAATGCAAGATTGGAATGCAATGGAGCACCAATGTGGTAGAGGTTGCATCACCACACCCACCTAAGCGTGTGTGGCCATGTTGGTCATTGTGGTTTGGAAAAGAACACATGTAATGATAGTCGATGTTTCAAACCATGGTCAGAAATCCCTAGAACATGCTAGAATATAAAATTGGAACACAATATTGGAATGCAATAGAGCACTAGTGTGGTAGAGGTTGCATCACAACACCTACCAGAGTGTGTGTGGCCATGTGGTTCATTCTGGTTTGGAAAAGAGCACATGCAATGACACTCCATGTGCCAAACCATGGTCAGAAAGCCCTATAACATTCTGGAATTCAACATTGGAATGCAATGGAGCACCAGTGTGGCAGACGTTGCATCACCCCACCCACCTGAGTGTGTGTGGCCATGTGGATCATTGTGGTTTGGAAAATAACACATCCAGTGACACTCCATGTGCCAAACCATGGTCAGAAAGCCCTAGAACATGCTGGAATGCAACATTGGAATGAAATGGAGCACCAGTGTGGTAGAGGTTGCATCACCATACCCACCTGAGTGTGTGTGGCCTTGTGGGTGATTGTGGTTTGGAAAACAACACATGCAATGACACTCCATGTGCCAAACCATGGCCAGAAAGCCCTAGAGCATGCTGTAATGCAACATTGGAATGCAATGGAGCACTAGTGTGCCAGAGGTTGCATCACCACACCCACCTGAGTGTGTGTGGTCATGTGGGTCATCGTGGTTTCAAAAATATAACATGCAATGACACTCCATGTGCCAAACCAAGGTCAGAGAACCCTAGAACATGCTGGAATGCAACATTAGAATGCAATGGAGCACTAGTGTGGCAGAGGTTGCATCATCGCACCCACATGACTGTGTGTGGCCATGTGGGTCAATGTGGTTTGGAAAATAACACATGCAATAATGACACCCCATGTGCCAAACCATTGTCAAAAAGCCCTAGAACATGCTGAAAAGTAAGATTGGAATGCAACGGAGCACCAGTGTGGTAGAGGTTGCGTCACCACACCCACCTAAGTGTGTGTAGCCATATGGGTCATTTTTGTTTGGAAAAGAACACATGTAATGACAGTCCATGTGTCTTACCATGGTCAGAAAGCCCTAGAGCATGCTGGAATACAAAATTGGAATGCAACATTGGAATGCAATAGAGCACCAGTGTTGCAAAGGTTGCATCACAACTCCCACCTGAATGTGTGTGGCCATGTGGGTCATTCTGGTTTGGAAAAGAGCACATGCAATGACACTCCATGTGCCAAACCATGGTCACAAAGCCCTAGAACATGCTGGAATATAAAATTGGAATGCAACATTGGAATGCAATAGAGCACCAGTGTGGCAGTGGTTGCATCACAACACCCACCTGAGTGGGTGTGGCCATGTGGGTCATTGTGGTTTGGAAAAGAACGCATGCAATAATGACACCCCACATGCCAAACCATTGTCAGATAGCTCTAGAACATGCTGGAATGAAAGATTGAAATGCAATGGAGCACCAGTGTGGTAGAGGTTGCATCACCACACCCACCTAAGTGCGTGTGGCCATGTAGGTCATTGTGGTTTGGAAAAGAACACATGTAATGACAGTCGATGTGTCAAACCATGGTCAGAAAAAGCCCTAGAACATGTTGGAATATAAAATTGGAATGCAACATAGGAATGCAATAGAGCACCAGTGTGGAAGAGGTTGCATATCAACACCCACCTCACTGTGTGTGGCCATGTGGGTCATTGTGGTTTGGAAAAGAGCACATGAAATGACACTCCATGTGCCAAACCATGGTCAGAAAGCCCTAGAATATGCTGGAATGCAACATTGGAATATGCTAGAATGCAACACTGGAATGCAATGGCCCTACGGATGCTCCTACATCTACACCACCAAGTTCCCCAAGTGGACCCATGACTCGTGCCCGAGCCAAACTCCTTCAAGCTAAGGTGAACTCGCTCCTCTCCTCGTGACAATTTGATACATCCTTGGATGGTGTGCTACTTCATGCAACTACTCTGTGCATCATCAGGTACGAAGCTCCAACACAACACCCAAGGATGGAGAACAAGGAGTAGGGCGTGAAGCAGAGGCCGCTGGAGCTGCTCAGACCGGAGTCTCCGGTCTACGCACACTGGAGTCTCCAGTCCACCAAAGTCTTCGGCCTGAAGACCCCGGAGACTCCGACCCACCTCTGGACGGACCCCCGAATCTAGCCCGAGAACAGTCTGATGGCCACTCCAGAGATGGACCAGAGACCGACCGGAATCTCCGGCCCAGACCAGAGTCTCCGGTCCACCACACCGGAGTCTCCGGACTGAGCGTCGCCAGACATGTAAAAGCCTGTTGGGCCTTTGGCCCATGTACCTCTTAGTCCATCCAGAACTTATCTATTATCCCTAAAGTACCCTTGACCTTGTGGCTGGCCTATATATAGCCCCCCACCTCTATTGTAAACCCCTTGTGGATCTATCTAGTTCTTTCCTCATACTCCTTGACCAATGAGCACCAAATATCACAAACCTCATTGGAGTTTGCATTGTGCCTCCGCGTTGTACAAGGCCTAGGCATCGTACTCCCTTTGCCTAGACGCCAAGATCTCATCGAGTCTCTCTACTCACCATGCCGGTTCGAGAGAGGGTCCTCCGCCCGACACTGATCCTTGGGATTGCGTCGGACCGGTCACCACCAGCGTGAGCTATTGGTGTGTATCGTGGTCTTGCGTGTGTGTGTTCTTCGTGTTCTTCATGAGTGAGTTTGTCGTGTTCTTCCGCCTCTCCTTTCCCTACAGTACACCCACGATTTGAACGAGATTCGTGAAAGATCGGGCCACCCTAGAGGTTTTCCCTCAACATATTGGTATCAAGAACTTCGTTGCTCACGAATTCCCCCACAAAATTTTCTTCTGTCCACCAAAAATTCGAAAATCCCACAAAAATAGCCCAAATTTTCCTTTGGATTTATCTCTTGATTTCGAGTGTTATTTGTGGTTTTGATCCGACCAAATCTTGTCTAAGGTGTTGGTCCAGCTCTATCATGTGTTTTCTCAGCCCAATTTGGCCAATTTTTCGCGGATTCGAGCACCCAAGGCGTGGATTTCTGCTCAAGAACTCGAGCAGTTCGCGATCTGACTCCAGACCGGAGTTCTCGGCCTGCAGACCAGAGTCTCTGGTCTGGACTAGAGTTTCCGGCCTGTCCACACCAGAGTCTCCGGCCTGGAGCGGAGTTTCCAGCCCGAGACCCCGGAGTCTCCAGCCCTGACGCCTGCTTTTGACATTTTTGCCTCTTATCTTGCATTGGCTAATTTCCTCTTGTTTATTTGTGCCCGTGTGCATGTCGTCAACTAACAAAAAGCTTCCGCATCGACAACTCCTGCGCTCATCGACACCATGGCCCACGAACATCATTCCACACAACCAATGTCAAGTTCATCATCACCAACAAAGTTATAACTTGCGTCACCTTGTTAACCCCTATCTTCCTTTGTGTGTACCTATCCCACGAGAGTGGCTCATCTTGTGTTTGCTTGAGCATTGTGCATTTGTCCTTGGATAGTGAGAGTGCAAGAGCAATATCAAGTGTGACTAGGTAGCATCAAGGGAGAGCAAAAAAAAGATACAAAGCAAAATAAAATGAAAAATAGTCTCCCATAGCAAAAGAGAGTCTCAAAGCTTGTAAGCAAGAGAGAAAGAAGAGTTCCCAAGGCAAGATCAAAAATCCGTTGCTCATTTTTCTTCTTTGCAAACGAGCCACGGTCTCTACTTGCATTGGCACGACAACGAGCTTAGTCTTCGTTCGGACATTTTGTTTTCTCATTTTCATAGTCATGTCAATCCCAACATTCTCCACGTGTGTGTATATAGTCGTAGGTTCCTCTCACTCTTTTGAGTTGTTGACCTTCGCTTTTGACTTTAGTTTTGTTGGATTTTACCCACTTTTGACTACCCTTTTCTTTTGGTTGGTTCTTTGGCATTCCACAATCCTAACCTACCACCAACAAGCTTTTGAGAGTTAGTTCTTTCTTTAGTGTGAGTTTTCTTTGCAATTCCACTTTGCATGCTTATAGCTCACACTTGTGGTTTCTAGTTTGGTGCAATCCCCAAGGTGAGGTTGACAGTTCCCCCACCACATATTGCACTCCATATACAACCCTTTGTGTTTTTCATGATGGATAGGCACGGTCAGTCAAGCCAACCACCTCCCCAAGAAGAAGAACATCGACCGTATATGACGCGCGCAAGTCATTTCATCGTGCGACAAGAGTTCCGTGAATGTTGCCAAGCCCTTGAGACGCGACAAGATGAATAATTTGGCGAGATACAAGCTGAATTCAAGAACATCGACAACCGCTTTGATGGCTTCGAACGACAAATGCATGCAATGCATCACAACTTTGGCCACCAAAATGAAGCGCTACAACGCCTCATCGACGGGATGGCAAGATCACATGCACGCGCATCAAGCTCTTCAAGTTGTTCGTGTCATCATGCACCTCTTCAACAAGACCTTCATCCGGGTGCTCCAAGACGCAATGATGCCCCGTGGTTGAAGATGGAACCTCTTCGAACTATTTACCTTCCCCACGGCACGCCGCAACGTCAAGCTATGATGGTGATTTCTCTTCAAGACCACAAGCAAGGCAATAAGCACACCGTCATCATGCAAGGGCACTAGTGACCGAAGAAGCACAACCGCAAGAAGAACCATGAGTGCAACCACAAGTCCGCCACCATCGCCCGTGACACATACCTGACACAACAAGTGATGCCTCCAATTTGGAGAATCAAGCTCGTCATCAACGTGAAGCTACCCAAGTTCCTCCTCCTCGTCATCACCGCCATGAACGTCCGCACCGACACCATGGTCATCACGAGGCGCCTCCTCCACCACAACAAAACATGGAGCACCAAGTGGTACAAGTTGAGCGATGCCCACCACGTCAAGAGGCTCGAGACCATGATCTTCGCCGTTAGGCCCGTGCACCTAATCCACATCACCAACCGAGGAACGAGCCTCCTCTTCGTCATCAACCGCGTTATGAGGTTCCACATCATCAACACCCGCATGAGGCTCAAGCGCCTCAACATCGTCACCAGCCTCCCCAAGATCAAGAGAAAGCACGTCAACAAGGTCGCGACAATCATGTTCCACCTCCCCAACCACAAGATCATCAACAAGGTCACCAAGTTCGTCGCAATGAACACAATGATGAAGAAACTTTCGGCAAGCTCAAGTTCACAATTCCCGAGTTTACCGGATCCAATGACCCCGAAGAATACCTCGCATGGGCACTCAAAGTCGTCAAGATCTTCCGCATGGACAATTATAGCAACGAGAAGATGATCTCCATGGCTTCGCTTGAATTTGATGATTACGCCAAACTTTGGTGGGAACAGGTTCAAGTTGCTCGTGACGCAAGGCAAGAGCCGCCAATTACAACGTGGCATGACATGAAGCTCACATGAGATCCCGTTTTGTACCCACGCACTACACGCGCGACCTCTTTAACAACCTTCAATCGCTGCGTCAAGGGACAAAGACCGTGGAACAGTACTTCAAGGAAATGTAGCTCAACTTGATCCACGCCAACATTGAAGAGCACATAGAGCAAACTATGGCACATTTCCTTATTGGCTTGAATCACCCAATCAAGTGCATCGTCGAGTTCCAAACATACAACAACATGGTGGAGCTTGTGCACATCGCCACAAAGGCCGAACGTCAAGTGCAAGAGGACATCAAGTACAACAAGCCCAAGACGTATTTCACCTACAAGCAAGCTTCAACCGCTACACCAACAACCTTCAATGGAAGCTCCGCAAGTACCTCCAAGCCTTCCTTCAAGCCCACACTTCGTCAAGGAATACTTCCCCCAAGTGGCAAACCAGCAAAGAGTGATACACCTTTCAACGGTGAATGCTACAAGTGTGGAGGCAAAGGACACAAGTCGTCCGAGTGTGGAAACAATAAAGTTTTGTTCATTCATGAGAATGATGACAAAGAGTACTTGACTGAAGATGAATTTGATGCCAGAGTCAAAGAAGCAATGGCAAGGCAACGAGTGGAAGATGACCAAGAACTCCTCATGTGTGAACATGACGCAAGTCCATCACTTGTCGTCACAAGGATCTTGACCACTCAAGCACAAGCGCATGTAGACGAATGCTCAAATATATTCCAAACACGAGTCGGCATCAATGGAAAATCTATCAAAGTGTCAGGGGGATGATCCCCGGGTAGGCCAAGACGGGACCAACCGGCTGGCTTCAAGGAGCGCATGCCGTCTGGGCCTAGATCAAGGAACCACAGCTGGGTGGAATTTCCACCCGGTCTACACTCAAGTTTCCCTGGCTGGCCCGTCTAGCCGGGTAGCCAGAAGAACCGGCTGGGAGGCTGCTCCTAGCCGGCCGCCTCGGATCTGCTCGACATTGTACGTTGGGGATGACGCTCCTTGCTGAGCGCACCCTTGACCGGACAGGCTGGCTAGCCTGGCCGGCGCTACTGGACAACTGCACCAAAGCTGGAGGCGGACGAGCAAAGCAAGGGCTGACGAGGAAAGCCCCGGCTTATGCATAAAGAGCTGGCTGACAGATAAAGAGCCAGATGACAAGTAAAGCAGGGGCGCTGAGCGCTAAAGCATGGTCCTCCCCTGTACTGGAGCCTTGACTGGACCCAGGCCTACTGTTTGGTCCTGTCCAGCCGGCCCACTTTGTAAGGCCCAAATCCAAACAGTAAACCCTAGAACCCATCTTGTAAGCTACCTCCTCGACTTGTATATAAAGGGGGTAGCGCTAGGGTTCTAGGTAAGCTCACGAAGAAGGAAAAAATAGACACCAGAAGAAGGACTTAGAGAATTCCTAGCAAGAAGTAGCTAAGTAAACAACTCAAGGAGCACTAGTATTGGGCGTTTGCCCCCTTTGATAGTAGATCCTTGCAGGAGTAGGAGCTTTACCTCGCCAAGAGGGCTCCAAACCTGGGTACATCGCTATGTATGCAGTATATGTTCCCAACCCGTTGCGAGTATCCACCGATAGCAATCTGATTATCCCCTTCAAGACATCCCCGATGACACTGCCGTGTTCCACACCACGATAGTTGGCGCCCACCGTGGGGCACAGCGCTTTGGATGGGATCATCTTTCGCATGAGACATCCACTCATCGCTGGTGAGCAAGTAGCCTCTAACCTCGTACTCACTCTCGGCTCCTACGACTTCGTCCTCGACAACGTGTCCTACTTCGCTGGCGGGACTTTCCCAAGCGGGGGCTCCATCATACGCTTCGGCGAGCACTGCGTCTACATTGTCACCGTCCCTGAGGCCTTCCCTAGTGAGGTCTTCACCATCTTCGGCGTGCCCCCTGGGTTCTCTGCCTCGTGCATCGCCAGTGTCAGCGTCGAGGTCATGATGGCAGCCTCGGTGGAGATCCACCGCCCACCTCTGGAGCGCAACGTGGACGGCCGCGCCGCTAACTCATGCCTCCCGAACCCAGACCTGATCAACGCGTCCATCGAGCACCTCCGCAACCCCATCACCCCCATCGAGGCAGATCTAGCTGCAGCTACGGTAGCCCTAGAGACCACCGGCCAGATCCTTCTGGAGGAAGCCGGCAAGGTGGCAGCCGCCGAACAGCAAATGAATGTCACCATGCGGGAGTACAACATCGTGCACGGCTTCAAGCGCTTACCCGGCACCAGCCGTCTGGCTCAACCGCAAGGCCGTAACCTCGGTTCGGAGATGGATCGTGTCGCTGATCCGCGCACACCCGCAGTGCAGCCGGTCTACAGAACCCCCGCCAAAAACATGAGGTCCGCCGAGGCGGCAGTCGTAGAACTTAGCCACCTGGAGGGCGAGGAACTGCTCCATTAGTAAGAGCGTGTCCAGCTCCTCGTGGTCATGGCAAACAAGCAGCAGGCTGAGGCAAAACTCAGCATGGCTGGCAACAGCAGAACCCAACCGGCTCGCCGGATGGCGGACCCGGCTGCGGGTGGCAGCAAGGTGTCTTCCCCAAATGGAGCAAGACAGAGCAACCGCCCACGCGGTGGATCTGCAGGCCATGGGCACAACACCTGCAACGTGGCAGCTGTTACCAGCAAAAACTGCGAGCTGGCTGACGAAGTTGGAAAAGGCCAAGCGCTCCCCAAGTCCCGCCTATCTGGCCGGCTGGGACCGCTCGAGCCGAACGAACAACAAGATGCGCGTGCGTGAATCGACCTGCTGGTCCAATCACGCGCGCTGGAGGAAGAAAGTCCAGTCGGACCAAGATGTTTCGGACCGCACATCCAGAACGAACCATTTCCAAAGGGATTTTTGCTCCCAAGGGATACGCCAAAGTACAATGGCTCGGTCAAGCCGGAGGACTAGCTGGTGGACTATACCACCACCGTGGGCATCGCCAACGGCAACCGCCGAGTATCAGTGTGCTACGCCCCTCTCAAGCTCCTTGACTCAGCCAGAACGTGGCTAAATAGTCTCCTCGACAATAGCATCAATGCTTGGATCAATTTCGAGCAGGCGTTCGTTTGCAACTTCACTGGCACCTAAAAGAGCCCAGGTCGTCCTGGCGAGCTTGCTCTCTGTGTGCAGGGCCCGGATGAATCTGATCGGTCCTACATCACCCGATGGACGAGCATGCACAACTCCCGTGAGGGGGTACGCGAACATCAGGCGGTTGATTTCTTCATCAACGGCTACAGAGATGGCACTATGCTCAAACAAAAGCTTCGCCGGGTGGAGCCCACAACCATGGCACAGACCATTGCCATCGCGGACAAGTACGCCACGGCCGACGTAGCAATGAAAAGATCCGTCCGGGCGGACTACCAAGGGCAAATAATCGTCAACGTCGCCGTAGATTGGTGCCAGCCGGAAGGGAATGGACACAACTCCAGGCGGCACGAGAACCGCCATGACAAGAGAAAGGACGACCAGCTGGATAACCAATATGGCTCCACGCAGGTGGCGACAGTGCAGGAGGATCCGGCTCCTGGCGGAAGCCGGAGACAGAAGCCTGATGACCGACCTCCAAGGCCCAAGTACACCATTGAGTTGATGCTTGATGGGCCATGCAAGTTCCATAGCGGGGGTAACAAGACGGCTACACACACCACACGCCAATGCACCCGGACGAAGAAGATGGCGGAAATTGTTGGCGCACCAGCTGGCCAAGCGCCACCTCCTCTAGCCGGCGGTCCGCCAGGCGATCGCAACAACCAACATTGAAGGGAGGATGATGATAACAACTAACCTCGTTAGGTGGGAAACTACCACATCTTCACCACGGAGCCGGATACCAAGCACATCAAAAGGCGTCGCGAGGCGGAAGTGAACACAATCGTTCCTCCCGTTCCCCAGTACCTCAAATGGTCGGAGCAAGAAGTTGCATGGAGCCGAAAGGACCAGCCAACTGAGCTACCTCACCCGGGCACTTACGCGATGGTTCTGGATCCTATCATTGTCTCCTAGAAGCATTCCTGCAGATTCTCCCGCGTCCTCGTAGACGGAGGGAGCAGCATCAACCTCCTGTATCGCAGCTTGCTCGAATGGCTCGGTATCAGTGGGTCACAGCTGGAGCCGTCAAGCAGCTCCTTCCACGGAACCGTCCCCGGCCCTTCGCACTCTCCCATCGGAAAAATCCGGCTGGACGTCATCTTCGGCATGGAGGACAACTTCTGCCGCGAGCCCATCTGGTTCGCGGTGGTCAACCTCTGCAGCGCGTACCACGCAATCCTAGGGCGCCCAGCACTCACCAAGTTCATGGCGGTACCACATTACGCCTACCTCAAGATGAAGCTACCAAGACCCAAAGGCGTCATCACCGTGGCCGGCTGCTACAGACGGTCTGTGGAATGTTCCACAGACGGATCCCAAATAGCTGAAGCCATGATCATCGCGGAAGAAAAACACGTACTCATGCAGAACATGGCAACCCTGCAGAAGGACATGCCGACTGGCGAGCCCAAGCCGGCCGGTGTAACATCCCAAAATTTTTAATCTAAAAAGAACCATCATCATTGCACTCATATCATCATGGCATGTGTTTATTGCATCTAGTTTGTCCTCCAAAAATTTCATGAAATTTTGAGGCAATTTGGATCCCTTTTGCCAAATTCAAAAAACTAGGAAAAGAAAATCTAAAAGGAAAAAAGAAAAGGGAGAGAAAAATAGGCAGCAGCAGCAGTTCTGGTCTTTTCGGCCCAACCTAGCCCAGCAATCCCACCCGGGTAACCCCCTCCCCCTCTCTTCTTTTTCTCACACCCCTCTGCGTGCCGCCTCCCACTTACCCCCTAGCCCCACTCCCACGTCATCGCCACCTCATCTTCTTCCACGTGAGACGAGCTGCACCTCTCCCCTTCTCTGCCGTTTCGAATCGACTCAAATTCGAGTGTTTCTCGCATTAAACCTCCACGTCGATCACTCCTTCTTAATCCCCTCTCACTCCTCTTCCGTTTCCCCTCAATCACTACCCCTGGAGAGCCCCCAGGCTCCCATATTGCAAGATCGAACCGCCACTGTTGGACGCAACTCCGGCGATGTTTCCGGTGAGCTCCGACCACCTCGCGCCCTCCTCTCTGCCCTATCCCCTTTGCCGTGTCCTAGCGCATCTTTTAACCCTGGCCACGTGCTTCTTCTTGCCCCAGGTCGACGACACGATCATCACCGGCGAACTCCCTCTGCCGCCGCTGTCCGTTGAGTTTTCCGGTAAGTCTAGGGTTCCCGCCGCCCTGTGTTAGCCTCTACTAGACGGTGCTGATCCGGGTGCACCTCCCTAACCTCTCTCCTTCCCTGTTGGAGCCCCAGATCATCGTTACCGACACAGAGATACGAGCTCCGCCATCGACAGAACTCTAGCGAGGAATCTGGAGCGAAGCTGAGCTCCCCTCCCTCCACCGTGACCTTCATCGAGACCGCCACGACCGCCTCGACCTCTGGTAAGAGTCCACAGACCCCCTGCCCCTTCACAACCGCCGGAACACCACCACCCGCTGCTCCGCCGCCGCGTAGTGGGTCAGCGCCGCCCATTCCTGGCCGAGCCCTAGGATGCCATTGGATCTGTTGCCAGCGGCTCAGATTAGATCGATGACCGAAGCAGTACGGGCTGATCCGATCCGTCCATTTGCCACGTAAAATCTGACGGCCCGCAGCGGTCAATCCGACCGAATTGGTACGGGCCAATAGGGTTACGCCGCGTCGGCTAGGAAATCTGTTTAATTAGAGAAATAGACAGAATATAAATTAAACTTAGCAAATTCAATAACTTTTGTTCCACAATTCAGAAAAATGCAAATTTGGTGTATATGGATGCAGAAAAATGAGACCTTTATTATTGAGGCCTTGTTTCACACTTTTACTTCTGAAAAATTGATTTATAGGCAGAACCTTTTTAGGAGTATTTTGCTCATAAAAATTATTCAATAAATTGTTTTTAGGTATTCCTTATGCCTTTAGATAAAGTATTTTAACCACTGTACTGTAGACTCTGTAAGTTTTAGAGTTTTGATCATATCATTGCATTTTTCATGCATTCATATTTTTGTGATGCTATATTGATTGAATTATTGTTGTTGGATTGTTCTTTGTGTAGATTGTTTGGATTGTGAAGTTTGTTGCTGTGAGGATTGTACCTATTCCCCTAGCTACCAAGGCAAGTGATATTTCATCTTATGTCCCATTATTTTCACTATTGCTCTAATATTATTTTCTTAGATCTTAGCATGGTAGGATTATTTTTATATGTTACTATGCTATGCCATCCTTTAGCTTATATCTTAGTAGTATTTCCTAGTTGAAAGACTTCGTATGCTAGAGTGCTTAGCCATACTATTAGATATCGTGGGTGGAAATTCATATCAAGATAGTATGGAATGATATTATTTTTGACTAAGAAAAACAACTAATGTTAATGAAATACCTGGGTGGAATGGGAATTGCTTGGATTATGTTGAGTGGTTACTTAGGGGCCATGTCTATGGCCAGCTGGTGTATCGCACTTGTGGACGGCCACCCAGGAACAAAGAGATTGGAGACATTCTTGCGGCGAAGCTTCTAGTGCAGCCACATGGCATATGGGCTCTGCCTTGACCCACTAAGTTGCAAGAACTCAGCCAGACGGACAAAGGGTGGTAGATATGATAGGATGGAACACGTCCGTGGTGGTCTGAGGGATTTCTCCTAAAAAGTCTCGTCTCGATGCATGTCGAGTCTTGTAGGGAAAGTGCACCACCTCTCGAGAGGGTCAAACTAAGTACTTAGCCGTGTCCCCGGTTATGGACAAATTCTGAGCATCAAGACAGTGAAGCAGTTCAATAATCTCCTCATCCAAATTTCTCTGAGTTAAAACTTGTGGGTGAACAAGGGTAGAGGTTCAGTGATGTCTATCATTGGTACCTTAGTGTTTTGAAAGAGAAAACTTACCCTTCAAAGAGAAACTATGAGATAAAACCTTGCTTTTAGCAAAGTCAGCCAAAACCACACTTAGCCATATATTCATGTAGTTGTTGGATTATACTAAGTATCTATGGTATCAGTTGCCAATACAATTCCAAATGTACTGACCCTTTGTGGCTATAACTTATTATGTTGCAGGATACTCTGATGATGTGTAGGGTTGCGGGTCTACACTCGACATGTTTGCCTGTGGCGCATGAAGACAAAAGACTCTATTATTATACTATGTAATGTGAACCTTGAGTATCATTAGCCTTGGGCTAAGTGGGTTGTAAGAACCATTATATTCCTGGATATGCGATGTAATAATGACCTTTGTTTCTGTGTACTTCATCTTAAACTGTGGGTGCTAGCATTTCGATCCAGGGACTAGCACTGCAATCACAGCGATCTTACCTTATTATGGTGAGATCTTATAGATGGTATCAGAGCACTGTGTTGCCTGTAGGTTCATGACCCTAGGTTGGATTAGACTAAGGAAAACCCTTAGGAAAAATAATTTATATTCAAGCCTTACACTTGTCTTTTCGTCTCGTAAAACTTTTCATGATCATCCTTTATCATCTATTTTTGTAGATGTCCACCATCAATGAATCAATCAAGAAGGGACCACTGATGACTATGACCCTTGAGTGTGAGACAGAATTTCCCAAGGCACTCGGGAACCTCATGATCAGCTTGGGAATGGATGGTGAAGCCGTGTACAAGGGATTTTCTGTGACAGACGAGGGACAAGAGTATTGGTGGGTGAAACTCCATTTGTTTAAGAACAAGGAAGATGATCCCAAGAGTACGGGATTATGCATGTTCACCAACTCTGAAATGCACACGTCATTCTTTGACTCTGCAAGGAATGTTGCGTGGAAAGCCATTGAGGAACTTGGGGAAAGACTTAAGTATAGAATGCTCAATACTCAAGAGGATCTCAAGGAGGAGAAACGTCGTGTCCAAGATTCAAAGGCCACGGTAAAACGACTAAGTAAGGATGTCATAGGCTTGGCTTTGGAGCTATGCGACCAAGACAAGCAGATTGCTACCAAGAACGCCCAGATTGCTACCTTGGTTACTAAGGAGTGAGATACTAGTTGGACCACCACCCTTGGCGTTTTATCACGTTAGTATTTTGATCATACCGACCTATGTGGTATGGCAAAAATAAGTTATGTTTGGAACCTTGACTGCTTTGAGTTGAATAATGTATTGCTACTTGGTATGAGGAAGGTTTTGTTGGGTGATTTCATTTTATCTTTGCATATTATGTGACTTGTGTTTTCTTTCTCTGGACTTGTGTTATTACTAATTTTTCTCCATGCTATGCAAAAGATGCCGAATTTTGTCTACAGCATGGCCGAGGATTTCAAGGGAACTCGCTTTGGGACTCGTATGTTGGAGCTTGTCCATGTGCTTGCTCTTCCAATCTCTACCATTCAGGGACTTCAGCTGAGGAAGTTTTAGAGGAAGGACTTATGGAGATTCAGAGTTACCCAGCCAGGACGTGAGACAGAGCCCCAAACTAGGGAGATCGCCTTCAAGATACTCCATGATGACATGGAGAGGGGCCTCGATGGCGCTATGCAGGAGCTGTTGGGACGCCTATGTGCATGTCACTCTTCTGAGATCAGGAGCCACTAGTTCCACTTCTTTGGGAGACGCGACAAGGACAGAGAGCCTATTGTGTTGGATGAGGACACTAAGGAGACTATCAAGCCTGTGCGTCACCACCTCCAGGACATAGAGAGCCTTATCAGGAGCCTTGATACTGATAGGACTAATGTGATGCTTAGCAACGATGAACTACGAGTCCAACTAAAGGAGAAAGACAAGGCCTTCCAGGAACAGGAGAAGCGAATCAAGGAAATGGAGAAGAAGTTTGAAGACCAGGATAAGAAATTCAAGAATCAAGAGAGGAGGGTTCAGGAGAAGAATAAGAAGATTAGAGACCTGGAGACTAAGTTAGAGCTGAGGACATTGAGCTGGAAGCGGATCACGAGGTGATAGAGAGGCTACGCACACAGAAGAGGGAATTGCAGGCAAAGATCGATGCTCTGTCTACAAGCTTGGAAGAATACAAGGCAGGATTCGCCGCAGCAGGACTTGCACTAGTGGAGGAGGAAGTTGACATGGAGGAGTAGTGATACTTATCCATCTATCTATCGTTTTATTATCGAGTCGCATAGATCATACCGAGTTGTCGGTGACTATGCTAGTATGTTTATTTTCGCAAACTCTATTATTGTCATGATGTTGAACCTGCATGTGCTTGTTTGTTTAATTGTTGTTATTTATTTGGGTTATCTATCATTACTTACCCTTATTAAACCCACAGATGCCTCCCCGACGTAACAACGAGGATAACAACGACAATGGCAATGGAATGCAGCAAATGATGGCTCCACATACGCAATTGATGCAAATGATGACTCAATTCATGGCGAACCAGAATCAGAACAACAATAATAACAATAACAACCAGAACAATCCACCACCTCTGGATATGCTCACAAGATTTTAAGGCTGAGACCTGCTAAGTTCTCTAGTACTACTGACCCCATGGTAGCAAATGATTGGCTACACTCTGTGAATAAGGACCTAGTCACAGTTGGATGCACTGATGCAGAAAAGGTCAGATTCGCAGCACACTTACTGGAATGTCATGCAGCTACTTGGTGGGACTATTTCCAAGTTACTCACCCTATTGAGGAAGTAACTTGGGCAATATTTGAGGATGGATTTCGTACCACTCACATCTCTTCTGGAATAATGGGGTTGAAGAAAAAGGAGTTTCACAACCTCAAGCGATGCCACCGCAGTATTTCTGAGTATATCGAAGAGTTCAACAATCTGTCACGTTATGCACTAGATGATGTTGACACTGACGTAAAGAGAAAGGAGAAGTTCCTGGATGGGTTGAATGATGAAATATCTATGCAACTATCTATTGCTTATGTTCCAACCTATCAATCTTTGTGTGATAAAGCTACCATCCTAGAAAACAAGATGAAGCAAGTGGAAGGTAGAAAGAGGAAGCACCATTTTGATAAATTTGGATTAGGAACACCTCACAAGCGTTCTCATGGTGAAGGAAGCGGGAGTACAGGATTCCACAAGAATGGGAATCATAACAACCATCGTAACAATAACCACCACCATGATGGAAACAATCATCATGGACATAACAAAGGTGGGTTCAGGAACAACCACAATGGTCATGGGAATCAAAATGGTCAGAATCGTCACAATCAGCCAGCAAAGAAAGACATCAGTCAGGTGGAATGTTTCAAGTGCAAGAAGACAGGGCACTGTGCTAATGAATGCCCAGAGAAGAAGACTGATGGGGCTAAGCCAAACCCATTTCAAAAGGGTCATGTGAATCACATCAATGTGGAGGAAATTCAAGAAGGATCTGATGCCGTGATCAGTAAGTTCAAGATTAACTCCTTTCCTGCACTTATCCTTTTCGATACCGGCGCATCGCACTCATTCATTTCAAGAGAATTTGTAGTCAAAAACAAACTCTCCACTGAAACCATCGGATGTCCCATTAAGGTAAGCTCCCCGGGTGGAGAAATGATAGTAAATTCTGGGTGCCGACAGATAACTTTAGAAATTGGAAAGAACAAGTTTCCAGTTAATTTAATAATCCTAGAGTCCCAAGGATTAGATGTAATACTAGGAATGGACTGGTTGACACGTTATGAGGGAGTGATTGATTGTGCCAAGCGAACTGTTATGCTCACCAGCCTAGAAAAGAAAAGGATCAGGTTGAAGTCTAACTTTGAACCCAAGGGGAGCAAGGTTAATTCTCTTAAGGGGGTTAGCCTAGATAATGTACCAATTGTGAAGGAGTACGCAGATGTGTTCCCCGAAGAATTACTTGGCATGCCACCAGATAGGGATGTGGAGTTTCTGATAGACTTACTACCAGGAACCGGAGCTATAGCAAAGAGACCTTACAAAATGTCGGTGGACGAGTTAAAAAAACTCAAGAAACAACTGAGAGAACAGTTGAAAAGGGGATTTATCCAACCAAGTTCTTCATCTTGGGGAGCACCAGTTTTGTTTGTTGAGAAGAAAGACCGAAGTCAAAGACTATGCATAGACTATCGATCACTTAATGAAGTGACCATAAAGAATAAATATCCCCTACCTAGATAAATGATCTCTTTGATCAGCTAGAGGGAGCATGTGTGTTCTCAAAAATTGAACTTCGATTAGGATACTTCCAACTAAAGATTAGAGAACATGATATACCAAAGACTACATTCACCACTAGATATGGGTTGTATGAATATGCAGTGATGCCGTTTGGATTGACTAATGCACCGGCCTATTTCATGAACATGATGAATAAGGTATTCTTGTAATTTCTTGACAAGTTTGTAGTGGTATTCATCGATGACATATTGTGATATTCCAAGAGCAACAAAGAACATGAAGAACATCTGCGCCTAATTCTGGAGAAACTCTGGGAACACAAACTATATGCTAAGTTCAGTAAATGTGAATTTTGGCTGAATGAAGTGGGTTTTCTTGGGCATATAGTGTCTGTAAGTGGTATAGCTATCGACCCAGCAAAAGTGGCAGCTGTGACAGAATGGGAACCTCCTAAATCGGTTAAAGAAATCTGTAGTTTCTTAGGCCTAGCAGGATACTATCGGAGGTTCATTGAAAATTTCTCAAAGATAGCTAAGCCTATGACTGATCTACTAAAGAAAGAGAAGAAGTTTAACTGGACAGAAGCATGTGAAACCAGCTTTCAGGAGTTGAAGAAAAGATTAGTGTCAGCACCAGTGTTATGTTTACAAGATCTTGAGAAAGACTTTCAAGTCTATTGTGATGCATCTCACCAAGGACTAGGAGGTGTACTAATGCAGGAAGGTAGAGTTGTAGCTTATGCATCAAGGCAACTCAAAAATCATGAAGTGAACTATCCTACTCATAACCTAGAGTTGGCATTAGTTGTGCATGCCTTAAAAACATGGAGGCATTATCTTATGGGAAAGCGTTGTGAAATGTTCACCGATCATAAGAGTCTAAAATACATTTTTATGCAGAAGGAACTCAACATGAGACAAAGAAGATGGCTAGAACTTATCAAGGACTATGACTTGAGTTTGCAATACCATCCTGGAAAGGCAAATGTCATAGCCGATGCATTAAGTCACAAGGTTTATGTAAATGGCCTCAATAAAGGAGAATTGCCGAAAGAGTTATGTGCCCAATTTAGGGAGTTGAGATTAGAGATAGTTCCTCAAGGATACCTTGCATCCTTGATGTGCAACACACACTGATGAACAGAATCCAAGAAGCTCAAAAGATGGACAAAGAAATACAAGAAATCAAAAGTAAAATTTGTGAAGGCAAGGCAAAAGGATTTCATGTAGACGAACAAGGAACCTTATGGTACGAAAAATGTATCTGTATTCTGCAGGATCTTGAGCTTAAGAAGTTGATCTTACAAGAAGCTCACAACTCACCATATTCAATTCATCCTGGCAACACCAAGATGTATATGGATGTTAAGGAAAGATTCTGGTGGAATAATTTAAAGAAGGATATAGCAGAGCACATTGCCTTGTGTGATGTGTGTAGTCGTGTAAAGTCAGAGCATCAGAAACCGGCAGGATTGTTACAACCACTGCCAATACCTGATTGGAAATGGGATAAAATCGATATGGATTTTATCACCGGACTGCCAAGGACTAAATCTGGATACGATTCTATATGGGTTATTGTTGATCGCTTGACAAAAGTGGCTCATTTCATATCGGTGAAGACCACTTACACAAGTGCCAAGCTAGCCAGGATATACATGAATAGAATTGTATGTTTACATGGGGTGCCTAAGAGTATCGTGTTAGATAGAGGAACTCAAGTCACTTCGCACTTTTGGCGACAACATCACGAGTCATTGGGAACTCGACTAGAATTCAGCACTATGTTTCATCCACAGACTGACGGGTAGATAGAAAGGACCAATCAGATATTGGAAGATATGCTAAGAGCTTGTGCGTTAGACTATGGATCTAGTTGGGATGAAAGTCTACCATATGCGGAGTTTTCTTACAACAATAGCTATCAATCAAGCATAGAAATGGCTCCGTTTGAATTCCCTTATGGAAGGAAGTGTACTACATCATTGTTCTAGAATGGAGTAGGAGAAAGAAATTTGTTTGGACCAGACCTAATCAAGGAGGCCGAAGAGAAAGTCAAGATGGTGAGGGATAGGCTAAAGGTAGCCCAATCTCGACAAAAGAGCTATGTAGATCCAAAACGTGGAGAGGTCACCTATGAGGTTGGTGGTAGAGCTTATCTCAGGGTATCACCCCTTCGTGGTGTGAAGAGATTTGGAATCAAAGGAAAATTAACGCCACGCTATGTGGGACCCTTCAAGATTTTGAGCCGCAAAGGAGAAGTGGCATATGAGATAGAATTACCAGAATCTTTGTCGGCAGTTCATAATGTGTTTCGTGTCAGTCAGCTGAAAAAGTGTCACCCAGAGATGGAAGAAACTTCATTAAAAGACACTATACTGTTAGAGGAAGTTCAGCTAGAGAATGATCTCACTTATGAAGAGAAACCTATTAAGATTCTGGAGACAACAGAAAGAATTACACGTACCAAGACATTCAAATTCTGCAAAGTGCACTGGAACCATCACACTGAATCAGAAGCAATGTGGGAACGAGAGGATGAACTTCGGAGAGATCACCCTCACCTATTTGCTAGCCAACCCAAATCTTGAGGGCGAGATTCATCTTAAGGGGGTTAGATTTGTAACATCCCAAAAAATTTCATCTAAAAAAACCATCATCATTGCACTCATATCATCATGGCATGTGTTTATTGCATCTAGTTTGTCCTCCAAAAATTTGGTGAAATTTTGAGGCTATTTGGAGCCCTTTTGCTAAATTCAAAAAACTAGGAAAAGAAAATCTAAAAGGAAAAAAGAAAAGGGAGAGAAAAATAGGCAGCAACAGCAGTTCTGGCCTTTTCGGCCCAACCCAGCCTAGCAAGCCCACCCAGGTAACCCCTCCTCCTCTCTTCTTTTTCTAACACCCCCTCTGTGCCCCCTCCCACTTACCCCCTAGCCCCACTCCCACGTCATCGCCACCTCATCTTCTTCCACGCGAGACGAGCTACACCTCTTCCCTTCTCTGCCATTTTGAATCGGCTCAAATTCGAGCGTTTCTCGCATTAAAACTCCATGGCGATCACTCCTTAATCCCCTCTCACTCCTCTTCTATTTCCCCTCGGTCACTACCCCCGGAGAGCACCCAGGCTCCCCAATTGCAAGCTCGAACTGCCGCTGTCCGACACAACTCCGACGACGTTTCTAGTGAGCTCCGACCACCTCGCGCCCTCCTCTCTGCCCTATCCCCTTTGCCGTGTCCTGGAGCATCTTTTAACCCTGGCCACGTGCTTCTTCTTGCCCCAGGTCGACGACACGATCATCGCCGGTGAACTCCCTCTGCCGCCGCCGTCCGTCGAGTTTTCCGGTAAGTCTAGGGTTCTCGCCGCCCTTTTTTAGCCTCTCCTAGACGGTGCTGATCCGGGCGCACCTCCCTAACCTCTCTCCTTGCCTGTTGGAGCCCCAGATCATCGTTACCGACACAGAGACACGAGCTCCGCCATGGACAGAACTCTGGCGAGGAATCTGGAGCGAAGCTGAGCTCCCCTCCCTCCACCGTGACCTTCATCGAGACCGCCACGACCGCCTCGACCTCTGGTAAGAGTCCATGGACCCCCTGCCCCTTTACAACCACCGGAACACCACCGTCCGCTGCTCCGCCGCCTCGCAGTAGGTCAGCGCGGCCCGTTCCTGGCCGAGCCCTAGGATGCCATTAGATCTGTTGCCAGTGGCTCAGATTAGATCGATGACTGAAGCGGTACGGGCTGATCCGATCCGTCCATTTGCCATGTAAAATCTAACGGCCCGCAGCGGTCGATCCGACCGAATCGGTACGGGCAAATAGGGTTGCGCCACGTCGGCTAGGAAATCTGTTTAATTAGAGAAATACACAGAATATAAATTAAACTTAGAAAATTCAATAACTTTTGTTCCACGATTCAGAAAAATGCAAATTTGGTGTATATGGATTCAGAAAAATGAGACCTTTATTATTGAGGCCTTGTTTCACACTTTTACTTCTGAAAAATTGATTTATAGGCAGAACCTTTTTAGGAGTATTTTGCTCATAAAAATTATTCCATAAATTGTTTTTAGATAATCCTTATGCCTTTAGATAGAGTATTTTAACCACTGTATTGTAGACTCTGTAAGTTTTAGAGTTTTGATCATATCATTGCATTTTGCATGCATTCATAATTTTGTGATGCTATATTGATTGAATTATTGTTGTTGGATTGTTCTTTGTGTAGATTGTTTGGATTGTGAAGTTTGTTGCTGTGAGGATTGTACCTATTCCCCTAGCTACCAAGGCAAGTGATATTTCATCTTATGTCCCATTATTTTCACTATTGCTCTAGTATTATTTTGTTAGATCTTAGCATGGTAGGATTATTTATATGTTACTATGCTATGCCATCCTTTAGCTTATATCTTGGTAGTATTTCCTAGTTGAAAGACTTCGTATGCTAGAGTGCTTAGACATACTATTAGATTTCGTGGGTGGAAATTCATATCAAGATAGTATGGAAGGATATTATTTTTGACTAAAAAAACAACTAATGTTAATGAAATACCTGGGTGGAATGGGACTTGCTTGGATTATGTTGAGTGGTTACTCATGGGATGTCTATGGGCAGCTGGTGTATCGCACTTGTGGACGGCCACCCAGAAACAAAGAGATTGGAGACGTTCTTGTCGCAAAGCTTCCAGTGCAGCCACATGGCATATGGGCTCTACCTTGACCGACTAAGTTGCAGGAACTGAGCCAGACGGACAAAGGGTGGTAGATATGATAGGATGGAACACGTCCGTGGTGGTCTGAGGGATTTCTCCTAAAAAGTCTCGTCTCGATGCATGTCGAGTCTTGTAGGGAAAGTGCACCACCTCTCGAGAGGGTAAAACTAAGTACTTAGCCGTGTCCCCGGTTATGGACAAATTCTGAGCATCAAGACAGTGAAGCAGTTCAATAATCTCCTCATCCAAATTTCTCTGAGTTAAAACTTGTGGGTGAACAAGGGTAGAGGTTCAGTGATGTCTATCATTGGTACCTTAGTGTTTTGAAAGAGAAAACTTACCCTTCAAAGAGAAACTATGAGATAAAACCTTGCTTTTAGCAAAGTCAGCCAAAACCACACTTAGCCATATATTCATGTAGTTGTTGGATTATACTAAGTATCTATGGTATCACTTGCCAATACAATTCCAAATGTATTGACCCTTTGTGGCTGTAACCATTTATGTTGTAGGATACTCTGATGATGAGTAGGGTTGCGGGTCGACACTTGACATGTTTTCCTGTGGCACATGAAGACAAAAGACTCTATTATTATACTATGTAATGTGAATCTTGTGTATCATTTGCCTTGGGCTAAGTGAGTTGTAAGAACCATTATATTCCTGGATATGCGATGTAATAATGACCTTTGTTTCTGTGTACTTCATCTTAAACTGTGGGTGCTAGCATTTCAATCTAGGGACTAGCACTGCAATCACAGGGATCTTACCTTATTATGGTGAGATCTTATAGCCGGAGAGGAACAATTCAAGCCATCCAAGGGCACGAGGAAGATCCTGCTGAACGAGGCCGAGCCGGACAAGTTTGTCCTGGTCGGAGACGGCCTTGTCAGCAAATAGGAAACGCGCTCGTCGACTTTCGGGATATCGTCGCATGGTCCCCCAAAGACATGGCATGTGTTCCGAGGGACCTCGCCAAGCATTCTTGACATGTCAGGCCAGATGCAAAACCAGTCAAACATTCACTGCACCGCTTCGTGGAAGAAAAAAGAAGAACAATTGGGGAGGAGATCACCTGGTTGCTCACAGCCGGATTCATCATGGAAGTTTTCCACCCGGAATGGCTGGCAAACCCAGTACTCGTGCTGAAGAAGAACAAGACCTTTAGCATGTGTGTTGACGACACTAGTATGAACAAAGCATGCCCCAAGGATCCATTCGCCCTTCCAAGGATAGACCAAGTGATCCATTCCATGGCCGGCTGCGAGCTGTTGTCATTTCTGGAAGCATATTCCAGCTACCACCAGATCCGGCTAAACTCCGCTATTCAAATAAAGACATCATTCATCACTCCTTACGGAGCCTACTGCTACACCATGATGCCATTCGGATTGAAGAACGCTGGAGCAACATACCAGCGCTGCATGCAGAAGTGCTTGCAAACTCAGATTGGCAGAAACATACACGCCTACATCGACAATGTGGTAGTCAAGAGCAAGGAGCACCAGACACTCCTTGAGGATCTGAATGAAACATTCACCAACCTCCGCCGGTTCTAGATGAAGCTGAACCCGGAGAAGTGCGTATTCGGCGTCCCAGCCGGCCAGCTACTTGGTTTTCTCATATCTGAGCAAGGAATCGAGGCGAACCCGGAGAAGATCGGCGCAAACGAGCGCATGTAGCCGCCCAAGAACTTGAGGGATGTCCAGAAGTTCACCGGCTGCCTGGCCTCCCTCAGCCGGTTCATCAGCCAGCTGGGTGAGAAAGCACTCCCACTGTACCAGCTAATGAAGAAGACGGACAAATTCGTCTGGACATCGCAGGCGGATGAAGCTTTCCGTGACCTCAAGCGCATGCTCACCTCGCCACCTATTCTGGCAGAACTAGTAGCAAAGGAACCCATGTTGATGTACATCGCAGCAACAAATAGGGTTGTTAGTGTGGTGTTGGTAGTGGAGAGGCCAGAAGAAGGAAAGGCGCAGCTGGTGCAACGACCGGTGTACTACCTGGGTGAGGTACTCTCTCTCTCGAAGCAGAACTACCCTCATTACCAGAAGATGGTGTACGGCGTGTACATGGCCACCAAGAAACTAAAGCACTACTTCCAAGAACATTCCATCCGAGTGGTGGCTCTAGCACCACTTGCGGGGATCATCGGCAACAGAGACGCAACAGACCGGGTGGATAAATGGGCCATAGAGCTCGCTTCCCATAACATATAGGACGGGCCAAGAACGGCGATCAAAACTCAGGCCTTGGCGGATTTCCTCCTTGATTGGGAAGAAACACAGTACATGCCACCTTGCCCTGACTCCACGCATTGGAAGCTGCATTTTGATGGCTCCAAGATGTATGGAGGTCTTGGAGCCGGAGTGATCATCACCTCTCCAAAAGGAGACCGGCTGGAGTACGTGCTACAGATACATTTCCGCGCGTCCAATAATGTCAGTGAGTATGAGGCGCTTGTCCACGGCCTCAAGATGGCAAAGGAAATAGGAATCCGGCGCATCCTATGCTTCGGCGATTCTGATCTGGTGGTGCAGCAAGTGTCAGGCGATTGGGACTCCAGAGACGCAAACATGGCTCTATACCGTTTCTTTGTACAACAGCTATGCGCATGTTTCGAAGGATGCGAGTTTCATCATGTTCCTAGGGTAAACAACGAGGCCGCAGACACGCTCGCCCGCATCGGGTTGACAAGACAAGCAATTCCGCTTGGAGTTTCCCCTGAGCACCTGCGTAATCCATTAATCACACCGTCTCCCGAATCCGACTCCATAATATTGGACGAGGACCCGGGGACTGCCGGCTACAAGACCTCCACGACAGCTACACGACACCCGGGGACTGCTTCGCCGCACCCGGGGACTGCCGACTCCAAGACCTCCGTGATGACTACACCGCACATGGGGACTGCCTCGCCGCCCCCGTGGACTGCCGGCTCCAAGACCTCCGCGATGGCTGCATCGCACCCGGGGACTGCTCCTGCGCACCCGGGGACTGCCGCCTCTAGCGTAGAAGCTTCCAGCTCCACCACCCGACACGGTCAGCCTCCGGACGAGCCTGACCCGGCCATCCAAGAAGAAGTGAATCTGCTAATGCAAGCGGTATGCGCCATCCGGGAAACACCAACATGGGCCAAGCCGTTCATGGATTTCCTAGTGAACGGAGAGCTACCCGAAGAGGAGGTACATGCAAGACAGGTCAAGCGCAGAGCCAGCACGTACACCATCATCAACAACGAGCTCTACAAGCACAGTGTTGGCGGCATCTATCAAAGATGTGTGGGCCAAGGGGAAGGATTCTGGCTGCTAGTCGACATCCACTAGGGCAAGTGCGGACACCATGCATCGTCATGAGCCATAGTGGCAAAGGCATTCCGCCATGGGTTCTACTGGCCCACAGCATTAGAAGACGCTGAGCAGATTGTAAAGGCGTGCAACGGGTGTCAGCGGTTCAGCGAGCAGAAGCATAGTCCGTCTGCAGCACTCAAGACTATTCCCATCACCTGGTCGTTTGTCGTCTGGGGGTTCGACATGGTTAGCCCCTTCAAAACGGCCAGATCTGGCATGACCCACTTGCTGGTGGCGGTGGACAAGTTCACCAAGTGGATAGAGGCGAAGCCAATAAAGAAGCTGGATGGGCCAACGGTGGCCAAGTTCTTCCCAAACATAATCACACGCTTTGGCTACCCCAACAACATCATAACCAACAACGGAACAAATTTTGCCAAGGGAGCTTTCACACGATTTTGTGGAGATAAGGGCATTCGCCTAGACCTCGCATCTGTGGCACACCCCCAGTCCAACGGGCAGTGCGAGCAAGCAAATGGCCTGGTCCTAGCCGGAATCAAGCCCCGATTGATCGAACCAATGGTGCGATCCCCCTACTTCTGGATTGAGGAGCTGCCGGTTGTACTCTAGAGCCTGCGTACCACGCCAAACCGGTCCACCGGCTACACTCCCTTCTTCCTTGTTTACGGGGAAGAGGCGGTTTTGTCCACTGACATCGAGTTTGACGCACCCCGCAAACTGCTCTACACAGAACAGCAGGCCAAAGAAGCACGGGAAGATAGTGTCGATCTCCTGGAGGAAGCACGTGAACTGGCCTTGTCTAGGTCCACCATCTACAAGCAGAACCTGTGTCGCTACCACGCCAGCCGGATACGTAGCGTCTCGTTCCGCGAGGGTGATCTGGTGCTAAGGCTGGGCCAAGACACCAAGGGGATGCACAAGCTGTCTCCACCTTGGGAGGGCCCATTCATAATCAGCCGGGCACTACAGAACAACTCGTACTACCTCATCGACGCCCGCAAGCCGGAAAAGAACAAGATGGACTGCTCAGGTGAAGAAACTGAATGCCCATGGAACGCGAGCCTACTCTGCCCCTTTTACACTTGAACAAGAAGTGTATGGACCTTACTTTCATGTAATGAACAAGCATAGGAGCCTCGACACAGTCTCGGGGACTCCACAATAAAATAAGCAAGTCATACTGCACAAGTTGGCTTTTCTGGCTGCATTACTCTAACCACGGAGCCGGCGATCCGCCTCGGGGACTCGCCGGTTGGCCCAGACGGCTGCGCGATCCACACGGTAAAGTACTATACGCGGCTCCTAAGGTCCCCTCTTCAATTCCGGCTGCAGACCACAAGCCAGCTGACAGATCCGGCAAGAGCAGAACGCTCAAAGGCCCCTACACGAAAATGCCACGATGAAAACCAAAACGTCTGGATGACCCGGATGCGCTCGCTCTCTCAAAGGAAATGACCCAAACCCGAAGTATCGTGAAGTACGCCTACTAAGCTACCCCTTCGACTCCATCTAAAAGCCAGCAAGGGAACAACACTAAAATTGGCCAATGCTCACTGAGGAAAGGGCAAAGACATTGAATTTGCGCAAAACAACAGAAGTTTGAAAACTAGTTCATCTAAGATTACAATTTGAACTTGCATATGCTTAACCAGGCAAACAACTTGTTTGTTTCTATGTTTGCATGAGCCAAACTTCAACGACGAACACCGCCAAGGCGGAGGCAGATAGCTTCCAGGCGGCAGCAGAGTAGGTCAAGGACCTTCAACCCAGATGTATTCTCTAGCTGGCCTGAACCTCGGGGACTACATCCTGTGGGTGCGCTTGCACACCCCCACATAGAAACCTGCAAAACAAAGGACACAAAGGATCTTCGACCCCGCTGTATTCGCTAGCCGGCCCGAACCTCTGGGACTACACCCTTTGGGTGTGCTTGCACGCCCCCACAAAGAAACAGGCATGCAAAAGATGCAAAACAAAAAGTGCAAACAGAAGAGCATGAGCAAATAGACGAAGGGAGGCGATGCTCCCACAAAAGTTCAATACATCAACGATGGACAATTGTTCACATGGCGCAAAAACAAAATTTTCAAGTCACAAATACTCCCGGCATACCGGGGATCAAGTTCATTAAGGGGCAGAAGGGCCGGAGGCATCAGCTGGAGAGCGGCTGCAGGAGGTGACGTCCATCGAGGCGATCTGCGGCACAGGTGGAGCATCGGTGCGTGCCGCATCCGGGCTATGGAAGTACCGCTCCATGTCGGATAGGTCGCTGAAGTCCCTGTCCAGCGCCTGACATAGCTCCCGATCATCACGCCACAGGAGCGGATGTCGGGGACATCAGCGCGAAGCTGGTCATAGATGGTCCCTTGGTGGAATCCACAGGACAGGCTCCGTAGATCCACATCCGGGTACTAGGACTTTAGCAGCCCTAGCACCATCTGCGCGCCACCTCGAGTCGCCCACTGCCGGGCCACATTCATGAGCTCCGAAGCGCCATAGAGACGCTCAGCCAGGACATCCATGGTGGCAGGCGGGACAACCTCGGGCCAGACATAGTCAAAGACCTCGAGACCGGCAGCGCGGAGCTGGTTCGCCTCCTCGCTGACGACCGTCACCAGCTCCCCCGGGTGGAGATCCCAGTCCGGATCCATCTCGGGAATCCGGCCAAGCGCCTGATCTGTTGCCTCAGGGTACTGAGTTGTAGCCAAAAAAGAGGGCATCAGTTAGTACCAATCACAAAGGACAAATCCGCAAAAGGGGCTCAAGTCAAAAGCACTTACTGACAACAATCTTAGCGATCTGGCAGAGATCTGACAGTGCCGCTGCCTCCTTGGCCTTGGAAGCCTTGAGGGTATCCGGCTGGGTGGCGTAGACCCCTCCAGGTACTTTAGCGCCTCGGCCCGGTGTCTGCAGCCTTCTTGGCCCTACCAGCCTTGATCTCCATCTGCTTCTGCTGTGCAGTCAGTTTGGCGATCTGGTCATGGCGGGTCTTGTTGGCCTCCTCCAGCCGGGCGACCTCCTCCTTTTGCCGGGCCAACTCGCGGTCCTGGTCCGCCAGCAGAGCTGCAGGAGGGTAACCAATACTCAAGAAGAAGTGCGAGAAATCGCGCAATTGGGAAGATACGGCAGAGTGAGCGATCTTACGGCCTAGGTCCCGCGAAGTCTTGGCGGCATCAGCAAGAGCCCTCTATGCAACAAAGGAGAGATAAGAACCAAAAGAAACAGCTACGTCGCAATACGGCGACAAAACAATAATATTGGTGACAGAGCACATACCTCGACGGAAGCTCCCAGCGCCCTAGCTTGGCCGAGCCCCTGCTCCAACGCCCCCACTAGCTGGCGGATCTGGCCAATGGCCAGCGGCGCCGCCTCCGACAACTGTTCCAGGAGGACATCCAGCGGCGGCACGGCCCGCGCCGGCATCCAGCCGGTGACCTTGAGGTCGTCGTAGCTCACCGGAGCCGCGGAGGGACGAACCTCCGCCTGGACAGCGGCAACCGGCAGTGGCACCTCCACCAGCTCCTCCACGAGGTAGGTGCTGGAGTCGGCCTGCCGTCGAGCGGAGGAGGGCGGCCGCCACCGGCACCCCGAGCGACAAACCCCATAAGCCAGAAGGCCCTGGCCCGGTGAAGCGTCGTGGGCTCAGCCGGCGGCACCACATCCGTCGCTGCCGCCTAGGGGCCCGGAGCCAGCACATCCTCGGGGGTCAGAGCCGGCGGAACCTTGGACGGCGAAGCCGGAGCCGGCGCAGCTTCGGACACCAGAGCCAGCGCGGCCTCGGATGCTGAAGCCAGCGCACTCCCCTCGGCAGCAGGAGGAGGGGCGGACACGGTAGCGATGGTCGCGGAGCCGGGAAAGGACATATCCTCGCTGCAGAAATACAAGAAGTAAGCAACACAAATACAAGTAAGGCAATACACGCACCAAAAGGATAAGGGCACCTACCCGGCAACGCTCGGCATGGTGGCCGCATGGCGGAGGTGGCGCTTCTTCTTGGCACCACCTGCGGCCGAGACAACACTGGTAGGGGTGGCCCGCTTCCCCCTACCCATGGGCGTGGAGAGCTCGGCCAGGTCCACATCCTCGCCATGGGCAGCTATTCCAAGGACAAGCGAAAATTAAAGATTACAACTACAAGCATAACAAGTGCAAGCATAACAAAGGAAGGGAACAAATTCTCACCGGGTGGGAACTCGCAGCCCTCGTCAGCCCGCATGGGGAACCGCTCCGCCTCCACGGGCGGAGCCTTCGCCGGCTTGAAGTCCGCAACGAAGTTGGGGAGCTCGGTGTCCCCCATACCGTCCGCCGCTAGCTGCGCCGTGAAAAGCTACTCAATAAGGGAGGATAAGAGGCACGAAACGGGAGTCGCTCAGGAAAATCCACCTGGAGAAGAGCAAGAAAAACATACCTTCGGTGGCAGCCGGCCGCGGTGGTACGGCCGGCAGGAGAACTCCCACCCCTCCTTCGAGATGGTGGCGAGCCATTCGCGGAGGGCGGCGTATGGCATGTCCAGCCGGGATACCCGGGTGGGATCCAGATGGCCAGAGAGGTGGCACATCTTGTGCGACCAGTGCTGCAGCGGGAGCACGCCGGTCGCCATCCAGGACAACAAAATGTCCCGGGCGGTGAGCTGCTCCTTCTCCACGAGGACGGCCAGCCGGGTGCCCATCTGGTCGATGTCGCCCTGGGCGCCCAAGTGCTGGACGGTCCAGGCCTTCCAGATGGAGGGGACGTTGGCGAAAATGATACAACATCCGAGTATGGATAAGATGCAAATGGGGCTAAGAGACCTGAAGAATAACCATTGGCGTCCATAACCCTGCCCAGGCCAAGCCGGAAGGGTAACCCTGCTAACGACGTCAATCTCAAACCTGCTAAAACAAAAGGGGTGCCGACAAAGGGCAAAGGAAAAAGAGGAGCGTTGGCACTTTATTAGAGAGGCTAGAATGCGGCGGCTCTCGCCTACATAGGTATGGTGGGCTGAAGCAACAGCGAAGCATGCACTAAACAATCTATAGAGACTCGATTCAACTGTCGACTATTAGAGAGGGATAAGAAAGACCTATTCGGATCCAACCTGATAGTAACACCAAAACATACCCATCCTGGTGTTTCCGCCTCGAGACCACACGAGGAAGTCAAACCGAGGAACTCACATAGTTGGCAATTTTATTTATTCCATTATAGTTGCAACACTTACTAGTCAGATATAGCATGAGACCTCCCAAAACCAGCAGTTGTTGGCACTTTATTTCATTCCATTGGAGTTGCGATACTTACTAGGTAGGTATAACATGACATGATACACCCTAGTTCCACCAATTGTTGGCACTTTTATTATCCATTCCATTGTAGTGAAGTTGATTACTAGTCACATATTAAGTCAAATTTATAGCACTACTTTAGTTATGCTTGTCTATGATTGAGATATTGTGCTCCAAGTCGTCCATAACCACGGACATGGCTTTCAGAAAGATTTACCCTACAGGGGTGCACAAAAAGCAACACACGCACGATCAACCTCAGAAAAACCAAATCAAAACCCAACAAGGCTTTCACGACAAAGCAATCACAGGATTCATAAAATATTTCAGGGGGCCACCCCATTAAGCTACCCGCAACGAAGTTGGCTGGCTCCGAGATGGACCCAAGGTTTGTGTCAATGGCTGTAAACGACTGGGAACCCAAAAGTGTGACTGGGCTTGTCGATACCACGAAAACATTCCACGATCCAAAACAGTACAGGTGCTCCACGCACAATCGTAAATAAAGCAGTAAAGCATGGCATAAGTACATGATAGTAATAAAGCCCCAAACTACTTTGTGGCCCCAAGAAATAAGAAATGAATCAAGCTCTGGCTAAGGGGATTCATAGTCCCACATGCGGATAGTGCAATAGTCAAGGAACAGGTATCAAGTACTCGGGGCCTACGGGACACAAGTGAGCGTGAAAGAACCAAATATTAGCTATTGCCCACCGATGCCTCTTCATTAGTTATATCCATTCCCAGCATTTTAACAGTTGCATTTAAAGTCATGTGGCAACTTACCGTCAACGGTGGAACGACAATGACGCGAAGCAACACATAAGCTAGCAACTACGACTCGTAAGGCCGACTATCTATCAAACAACAGGCAATAGGATGTGTCCATGGCAATATAGAGGCTGCAAGGAATATAAATTGTGCACGGAAACTAAAGCATCACAACAAGGATAGAAATAGATCAACAAGAGGAAGTAAAGACTATAAACACAAAATAGGTAGAAAGGGGGAGAATGCTCGCCTGGGAAACACTACCGAAGGTACATTATCCGAAGGACATGCCGATACTCACATCAACTCATCGGCCTAATCCGCGAAGAAGCAAAGCACTAAAAGAAACACTGTATGCACTATTTAATACTACGCCAGAAGATCAGGCATAGATGTGGTGCAACTAGGCAATATTAAGCGGAACCAGGGTCCGGACAATTAAGTAGGAAGTTCATGTTATTTAGGAACCCCGCAATTTAAATGTTGTATTAACAAGGCAAAACATGGCATCGGTTTGCTACACAAATTTAAGTGGAGCCGATATAAGCCTAAAATAGCCCACATATGGTCTCCATATTTAACTTAGGTGAATAGTCTAAATACCCCCAAACAACCACAATATGTATGAGAGTATGAATGATTTAATATGCAACAACTATATATAGCATTTATAAAATAGGGATATAGGATCGGGATCACACATAGGGTTCAGCGATCTTGGTTCCGAGGTTTCCATGGGGTTCGACAGGATCGGTCTTCAAATTCCGAGAAGAACTTGGCATTCCGAGAGGTTCGAGTTTGGATCCGGATCTTCGGTTCTAGGTCGATGATCTTATCGTTCTATGTCGAAATCCTTGGGGTTTCACCTTATTCATCGACGGTGGACTTGGAATCAGCATCGGGGTCTTCGGGGGTTTCACCACGAAGAAGTACTTGAGGTTTCCGTGAAGGAGATCTTGGGGGCACCGGCTTCCATCTTGTTGTTATGGGATTATCATCTTCATGTCCACGTACGAAATCACCACTCGCACCATATCACAAGTATTCACAAAACATCCTGTCGTGCCAAAACCACGAGAGATTCAGGCACAGTGATGTAGCACTCACGTTGGACGGCAACAGACGCGCGCATGATGTCGAGGATGTGGCCTTGACGCACATAGACAAAGAGAAGGCAGCAGACCTACATGCTGACATGGACACCTTGGAGGAGGGACGACGCAGGGTGCTCCGGTTCGAGGTTGACGAGGCGATGCTGACCACACCAATGCTTGGCACGAAAGACGGGACGCAATCGTCACCGTGGCTGTAGGATGCGGGCGCCCGGGGTCAAGGGAGAGTAGGCCCAGGGTGGCGTCGGTGATGGGCTTGCAGGGATATCGAAGCGGAGGCCGCGGGCGGACCAGGGACAAGGCGGCGATGGTTTCAGGGCGGCAGTGGCCGGCGCAGCTGGCCCGCAAATGTCGGGCAAGGGCACGAGGTCACGGTTGGCAGGGCCAGGCTCGACGGCAGGATGAAACGCTATAGGGGTGGTCACGGGTCGAGGCTCTGACGGCGAGGAGGAGGTCGCAGGGCGGAGGGGATCCGAGGAGGTGGTGCAGCGAGCGGACGGGCAGCGGCGCCATGGGGAACGAGCAGGGCTCTCCCTAGCGGCGGGGCAGCGAGCGAGACGAGGTGGGTGGTTCGATCGCTGTGTACGGGAGGGGTCGAGTGGTGGGGCCTAGGACGAGTGGTAGGTGGGGAGGGTGTGCGGGATGGTGGGAAGTTTCAGTCACGTGCAAGTTTGCGTGGACCGCACGGCTGAGGTGTGGAGGTGCGACGCGAGGTTGGCGCTGCGCGTGTGCGGCTCTATGTGAGCTGGCGGCGGCTGGGTGGGATTAGGGGTAGGTGTGGTGTTAGGGTTTGGGTCTGGGGAGGATTGGGTTTTTATCTGGGTAGTAGGCTGCTGCCAGCTGGGCCTTTGGGCCTGGCCGGTGGCGGCCTCCCCAAGTAAAAAATAGTTTATATTTTTATTTAGTTTGATATATTCTTTTGTAAAATAGTTTAGACAAATAAAAGATCCGAACGGACCGAGGTTTTAATTTGAAATAAAGACGGGGAATATTTAGAAAACAAAGATAGGTTTTTAGAAAATAATTTTAGTCAAACTATGCATGATGACATGACGATGCTCAAATGCAATGTGGCATGATGACATGAGCATGTAGTCATGATGATGCACAAAACAAAAACACAGTGATTTTCTAGTAGTGGTTTTATCGGGGTGCTATAATTCGACACCACTAACAATGCATATCGCCCTCGAGATCCGCCTCATGGTACGAGGGAGAAGGCTGATGATTGGATGCTTCTTACTTTGGGTAGATCCCCGCGACACCACTAACAAAGATTCTTGCTCCATCTTGAAATCGGCGACACCAACAACATGGGGTAGCTACTCGCGTCCGTCGAGAGAACACACCGGAGAAACAAAGCCGATGGTCGAGGCCTCAAAAGGTAAGGCCACCTTGAACTTTCGTGGAGGAGTAAAATCGCATTGATCCACCATTCGATATACAAAAGAGAATGATAAGAGTTGTGGTATGGTAGCTACTCCATCCCGCACTCAAAGCATTACTCTGTTCATGAACAAAAGAATCGTGCAACCAACTCTCGGAATGTAGACTATAGATCTTAACAAGCGATGTTCAGAAACAAGGGATTGATACAGATTTTCATCGGATATAGCGTAGATGATGTCGTCATGTTGAAAAATACCGGAAGATACAAAGAATGATTTTAGTGGATTTTGATCCACCGAAAGGTAGAACAGATGAAGGGTACTCAGATAGCACAAAGACCGGATGTGGAAACACCATTACAAGAGGAAGGAAGCGAAACCCTGAAGGTACGACAGAAAACCCAACCACGAGAATTCCTAGACCCGAAGAAAAGATGAGAGAGCAGATTTAAAACACGCAAAGGTAAGAGGAGAAGAGCATATAGGTAAGGAGTAAAAGTAGACCTAGTCAGATCTATCCAACCGATTTGGCAAAATAGTTTTGACACTCTACATCGGCCGTTAGCTAGGTGATCCTACAGGCTGGACCAGTGGGGTATCTCAACTGCTGGGCTCTGGTACCACTTTGTAACACCCTCGAATCGGCTCTATGCAAGTTTTAGCGATTCCCGCCAAACCCGCATAGAAACGATTCAAAGATGTCGACCAGGCACTTGCGTGCGGGTGGAAAACGAAGTAATAACATTACACAATAGTCCATGATGAAACCCGCAGCAACATATATACAACAACGACAACATGAGTCAAGATTACAGATATACAGTACAAAGATCCAAATCACCTTGAAAACGATACAACATCCGAGTACGGATAAGATGCAAATGGGGCTAAGAGCCCTAAAGAATAACCATTGGCGTCCATAACCCTGCCCAGGCCAAGCCGGAAGGGTAACCCTGCTAACGACGTCAATCTCAAACCTGCTAAAACAAAAGGGGTGCCGACAAAGGGTAAAGGAAAAACAGGAGCGTCAGTATTGAGGCCAGTACACTGCGAGGCTAGAATTCGGCAGCTCTCGCCTACATAGGTATGGTGGGCTGAAGCAGTAGCGAAGCATGCACTAAAAAATCTATAGAGAGTCGATTCAACTGTCGGCTATTAGAGAGGGATAAGAAAGACCTATTCGATGAGGTCAATGCGATGAGGTCAATGCGATGTTCGATGCCGCGAAGAGGAGGTAGTCCATGTGGAAGCTCTTCGGGGAACACATCCTTGAATTCCTTAGTTCCTTGCGCTAGTCCTTTGCAAAGGAAGACATAGTGCAAGATGGATGGGTTGTTCTGAACATCTCTCATCTCACTTTTGGTGACAAGGAGAACACTCTTAGTTTTTCCACTCGAGTTTGGCTTGTGGCTCTCACTCACTATGAGGTGGTTCTCTCTCTCACCGCTCTTCTCATATGTAGGTGTTGTTCTTTGCGCCCTCGCTAAAGCCTTTGCATTGTCCGCAATTATTTGGCTAGGAGTCATCGGTTGCAAAACATATGTTTTGTTGAGCCATTTGAAGGTGTATATGTTGGTGCGACCGTCATGTTGAGCAGCCTTGTCAAATTGCCACGGTCGGCCAAGAAGCATGTGGCAAACTGTCATAGGAACCACATCACACTCCACCGTATCTTTGTAAGGACCAATAGCGAAGGAGACCGATACGGTATGCTTGATCTTCATGGACCCTTGATCACTTAGCCATTGCACGTGGTAGGGGTGCTTGTGTGGATGAAGGGTGAGATTGAGCTTCTCACACAACTCGGTGCTCGCAAGGTTGTGGCATTTCCCTCCGTCAATGATCACCTTGATAGATTTGCCATTGATGCCGGCTCGTGTTTGGAACATATTGGAGCGTTGGTCTTCATGCTATTGTGCTTGAGTGGTCAAGATTCTTGTGACGACAAGCGATGGACTTGCGTCATGTTCACACATGAGGAGTTCTTGATCCTCTTCCACTCGTTGCCTTGCCATTGCTTCCTTGACACGGGCATCAAACTCATCTTCACTCAAATACTCTTCATGACCATTGTCATGGATGAACAAGACTTTCTTGTTTCGACATTCGGCCGACTTTTGTCCTTTACCTCCACACTTGTAGCATTCACCGTTGAAAGGTGTATCACTCTTTGCTTGCTTGCCACTTGGGGCAGTTTTCCTTGAGGAAGTGTGGGATTGAAGGAAGTCTTGGAGGTACTTGAGGAGCTACCATTGAAAGTTGTTGGTGTAGAGGTTGAAGCTTGCTTGTAGGTGAAGTACGTCTTGGGCTTGTTGTACTTGATGTCCTCTTGCACTTGACGTTCAGCCTTTGTTGCTATGTGCACAAGCTCAACCATTGTGTTGTATGTTTGGAACTCGACGATGCGCTTGATTGGGTGATTCAAGCCAATAAGGAAACGTGCCATTGTTTGCTCCATGCGTTCATCAATGTTGGCACGAATCAAGTTGAGTTCCATTTCCTTGAAGTACTCTTCCATGGTCTTTGTCCCTTGACGAAGCGCTTGAAGGTTGTTGAAGAGGTCACGCGTGTAGTGCGCAGGGACAAACCGGGATCTCATGTGAGCCTTCATGTCATGCCAAGGTGTGATTGGCGGTTCTTGTCTTGCATCTCGAGCAACTTGAACTTGTTCCCACCAAAGGTTGGCGTAATCATCAAACTCAAGCGAAGCCATGGCAACCATCTTCTCGTTGCTATAGTTGTGCATGCAGAAGATCTTGTCGACTTTGAGTGACCACGAGAGGTATTCTTCGGGGTCATTGGATCCGGTGAACTTGGGCATTGTGAACTTGAGCTTGCCAAAAGTTTCTTCATCGTTGCGGTCATTGCGACGAGCTTGGTGACCTTGTTGATGATCTTGTATTTGGGGAGGTGGAGCTTGGTTCTCGCGTCCTTGTTGCGGAGCTTGCTCTTGATATTGTTGTTGAAGGGCTTGCTCTTGCTCTTGGCGCGGTTGTTGACCTGGTTGAGGCGCTTGGGCCTCATGGTGGCGAAGGTGTGGAGCCTCTTGACGCGGTTGATGACGAAGACGAGGCTCGTTCCTTGGTTGGTGATGTTGGTTAGGCACCTGGGCCTCACGGCAAAGAACATGGTCATGAGCCTCTTGACGTGGTGGGCGTCGCTCAACTTGTATCACTTTACGCTCCAAGTTTTGTTGATGGGGAGGAGGCGCCGCGTGATGACCATGGTGTCGTTGTTGACGTTCATGACGTTCATGACGAGGAGGAGGATCTTGGAGAGCTTCACGTCGATGACGAGCTTGATTCTCCAAATTGGAGTCATCACTTGTTGTGTCAAGTATGTGTCGCGGTCAATGGTGGTAGACTTGCGGTTGTACTTGCGGTTCCTCTTGTGGTTGCTCTTGTTGGATCACTAGTGCCCTTGCATGATGACGGTGTGCTTCTTGCCTTGCTCGTGGCCTTGAAGAGAGGTCACCATCATAGCTTGACGTTGCGGCGTGCCGTGGGGAAGGTACATAGTTCGAAGAGATTCCATATTCAACCACGGGGGCATCATTGTGTCTTTGAGCACTTTGATGTAAATCTTCTGGAAGAGGTGCATGACGATGCGAAGAACTTGCCGAGCTTGATGCGCGCGAACGTGGTCTTGTCATGCCGTAGATGAGGCATTGAAGATTGTCATTTGTTTCGGCGACGGAGCGTTGGAGCGCTTCATTTTGGTGGCCAAAGTTGTGATGCATTGCATGCATTTGTCGTTCGAGGCCGTCGAAGCGGTTGTTGATGTTCTTGAACTTCTGCGTCGCCAAATTGTTCATCTTGTCGCGTCTCAAGTGCTTGGCAACGTTCACGGAACTCTTGGCGGACGATGAAGTGACTTGCACGCGTCATGTATGGACCTTGATCTTCTTCTTGGGAGGGTGGTTGGCTCGTCTCACCGTGCCTATCCATCATGCAGAACACACAAGTATTGTATATGGAAGTGGAATATGGTGGTGTTATCCTTGTACCTCACCCTGGGGATTGCACCAAACTAGAAACCACAAGTGAGAGCTATTAGCGTGCAAAGTGGAATTGCAAAGAAAACTCATACTAAAGAAAGAACTAACTCTCAAAAGCTTGTTGGTGGTAGGTTAGGATTGTGGAAAGCCAAAGAACCAATCAAAAGAAAAGGGATAGTCAAAAGTGGTAAAAATCCAACAAAACTCAAGTCAAAGGCGAAGGTCAACAACTTAAAAGGGTGACGGGAACCTACGACTATGTACACACACCTGGAGAAAGTTGGGATTGACACGACTATGAAAATGAGCAAACCAAATTTCCTAACGAAGACTAAGCTCGTTGTCGTGCCAATGCGAGGAGAGACCGTGGCTCGTTTGCAAAGAGGAAAAATGAGCAATGGATTTGTGCACTTGCCTTGGGCTCTCTTCTTTATCTCTTGCTTACAAGCTTTGAGACTCTCTTTGGCCATGGGAGACTATTTTTCTTTTGATTTTTCTTTGTATCTTTTTCTGTTTTTTTTGCTCTCCCTTGGTGCTACCTAGTCACACTTGCTATTTCTCTTCCACTCTCACTATCCAAGGACAAATGCACAATGCTCAAGCAAACACAAGATGAGCCACTCTCATGGGGTAGGAACACACAAAGGAAGATGGGGGTTAACAAGGTGACACAAGTTATACCTTCTTTGATGATGAACTTGGCGCCGGTGGTGCGGGATGGTGTTCGTGGTCTGTGGTGTCGATGAGCGCGGAAGTTGATGATGCGGAAGCTTGCTGGTAGTTGCTGACACACACATGGGACACGAGCAAACAAAGGAGATTAGCCAATGCGAAAAATGAGGCAAAATTGTCAAAACTGGCGTTATAGCCGGACACTCCGGTCTGTCTGGGCCGGACACTCCAGTCTGGTTCGGCCGGACACTCCGGTCGGTATGAGCCGGACACTCCGGCGCGGGTTTCCTGCTCGTGTTCTTGAGCGGAAATCCTCGCCTTCAGGCCTCAAATCCGCGAGAAACTGGCCAAATCAGGCTGGGGAAACACAGGATAAAGCTGGACCAACTCCTTAGATAAGGTTTGGTCGGATCAAAACCACAAATAACACTCCAAATTAAGAGATCGATCCAAAGGCAAATATGGTCTGTTTTTTGTGGGGATTTTTGAATTTTTGGTGGATAGAAGAAAATTTTGTGGGGGAAATCGTGAGCAACCTAGCTCTTGATACCAATATGTTGAGGGCAAACCTCTAGGGTGGCCCAATCTTTCATGATTCCATTTCAAATCGAGGGTGGAGTGCGGGGGAAGGAGGGAAGGATGAACACGACAAACACATGCACGTAGAACGCGATGAACACACACACGCAAGACCACGATAAACACCAATAGCTCACGCCGGCGGTGACCGGTCCAGCACAATCCCTAGGATCGGCGTCGGGCGGAGGACTCTCTCTCGAACCGGCATGGCGAGATGGGAGACTCGGTGAGATCTTGACGTCTAGGTAAAGGGATACCGATGCCTAGGCCTTGTACAACACGGAGGCACGATGCAGACTCCAACGAGGTTTGGGTATATTGGTGCTCCTTAGTTAAGGAGCATGAGGCAAGAATTAGATAGATTTACAAAGGGGTTTCCACTAATTCCAATATCAAGCCTAGGGTTTACAATGGAGGTGGGGGTCTATATATAGGCCATCCACAAGTTCAGGGGGTAATTCAGGCATTAAAGTAGAGTTCTGGGCGAAGTAGAGGGGTACATGGGCCATAGGGCCCAGCTAGGCTCGTAGGCCCATCGCTTGGGCCGGACAGTCCGGGTCGGCATGACCGGACAGTTCGGGCTGACCGGACACTCCAGGTGGTGTCTAGGGAGTGTCCGATTTGACCTTCTAAATGTCCATGACAGGTCCGGGCTCGGGCAGGCCGGACACTCCGTCTGAGTCGCGCCGGACACTCCGGCTTGATTCGGGCGGACACTCTGGCTCAGGTAGCTTCAGCTCAAGTGCAGCTTCAGGGCTCATGGGTCGATGCGCCGGGGATTCGTACCTGATGATGCACACAGTAGAGGTATGAAGTAGCACGCCATCCAAGGAGGTATCAAATTGGCACGAGGAGAGGAGTGAGTTCACCTTAGCTTGTAGGACTTTGGTTCGGGCACGAGTCATGGGTCCACTTGGGGGACTTGTTGGTGTAGATGTAGAAGCGTCCGTATGACGGGCTGCATCATTTACCCTGCAGGGGTGCACAAATAGCAACACACGCACGATCACCCTCGGAAAAACCAAATCAAAACCCAACGAGGCTTTCACGACAAAGCAATCACAGGATTCATAAAATATTTCAGGGGGCCACCCCATTAAGCTACCCACAACGAAGTTGGCCGGCTCCGAGACGGACCCAAGGTTTGTGTCAATGGCTGTAAACGACTGGGAACCTGAAAGTGTGACTGGGCTTGTCGATACCGTGAAAACATTCCACGTTCCAAAACAGTACAGGTGCTCCATGCACAATCATAAATAAAGCAGTAAAGCATGGCATAAGTACATGATAGTAATAAAGGCCCAAACTACTTTGTGGCCCCAAGAAATAAGAAATGAATCAAGCTCTGGCTAAGGCGATTCATGGTCCCACATGCGGATAGTGCGATAGTCAAGGAAAAGGTATCAAGTACTCGGGGCCTACAGGACACAAGTGAGCGTGAAAGAACCAAATATTAGCTATTGCCCACCGATGCCTCTGCATTAGTTATATTTATTCCTAGCATTTTAACAGTTGCATTTAAAGTCATGATCATCTCCACCATTAAACATCTCCGCCATTTATCATGTGCCAACTTGCCGTCAATGGTGGAACGACAACGACGCGAAGCAACACATAAGCAAGCAACTATGACTCGCAATACCGACTATCTATCAAACAACAGGTAATAGGATGTGTCCATGGCAATATAGAGGCTGCAAGGAATATAAATTGTGCACGGAAACTAAAGCATGGCAACAAGGATAGCAATAGATCAATAGGAGGAAGTAAAGACTATAAACGCAAAATAGGTAGAAAGGGGGAGAATGCTCGCCTGGGAAACACTACCGAAGGTACATTATCTGAAGGACTTGCCGATACTCGCATCAACTGATCGGCCTAATCCGCGAAGAAGCAAAGCACTAAAAGAAACACCGTATGCACTATTTAATACTACGCTAGAAGATCAGGCATAGATGCGGTGCAACTAGGCAATATTAAGCGGAACCACGGTCCGGACAATTAAGTAGGAGGTTCATGTTATTTAGGTACCCCGCAATTTAAATGTTGTATTAACAAGGCAAAACATGGCATCGATTTGCTACACAAATTAAAATGGAACCGATATAAGCCTAAAATAGCCCGCATATGGTCTCCATATTTAATTTAGGTGAATAGTCTAAATACCCCAAACAACCACAATATGTATGCGGGTATGAATGATTCAATATGCAGCAACTATATATAGCATTTATAAAATAGGGATATAGGATCGGGATCACACATAGGGTTCGGCGATCTTGGTTCTGAGGTTTCCACGGGGTTCGACAGGATCGGTCTTCAAATTCTGAGAAGAACTTGGCATTCCGAGAGGTTCCAGTTTGGATCCGGATCTTTGGTTCCATGTCGATGATCTTATCATTCCGTGTCGAAAGCCTTGGGGCTTCACCTTATTCATCGATGGTGGACTTGGAATCGGCATCGGAGTCTTCGGGGTGGGGGGCACCACGAAGAAGTACTTGAGGTTTCCGTGAAGGAGATCTTGGGGCACCGGCTTCCATCTTGCTGTTACGGGATTATCATCTTCATGTCCACGTACGAAATCACCACTCGCACCATATCACAAGTATTCACAAAACATCCTATCGTGCTAAAACCACGAGGGATTCATGCACAGTGATGTAGCACTCATGCTGGACGGCAATCGACGCGCACATGATGTCGAGGATGTGGCCTTGATGCAGATGGACAAGAGAAGGCAGCAGAGCTACATGCCGACAGGGACACCTTGGAGGAGGGCCGACGCAGGGTGCTCCGGTTCGAGGTTGATGAGGCGATGCCGACCGCACCAATGCTTGGCACGGAAGACGGGACGCAGTCGTCACCGTGGCTGCAGGATGCAGGCGCCCAGGGTCGAGGGAGAGTAGGCCCAGGGTGGCGTCAGTGATGGGGTTGTAGGGACCTCGTGGCGGAGGCCGCGGGTGGAGCTGGGACAAGGTGGCGACGGTTTCAAGGCGGTGGTGGCCAGCGCAGCTGGCTCGCAGAGGTCGCGCAAGGGCACGGGGTCACGATTGGCGGGGCCGGGCTCGACGGCGGGATGAAACGCTGCAGGGGTGGTCGCAGGTTGAGGCTCTGATGGCGAGGAGGAGGTCGCAGGGCAGAGGGGATCCGAGGAGGCGGGGTAGCTAGCGGCCAGGCAGCGGCACCATGTGGAACGAGCAGGGCTCTCCCTGGCGGCGGGGCAGCGAGCGAGACGAGGTGGGTGGTTCGATCGCTGTGTACGGGAGGGGTCGAGTGGTGGGGCCTAGGACGAGCGGTAGGTTGGGAGGGTGTGCGGGATGCTGGGCGGTTTTGGTCACACGCAAGTTTGCATGAACCTTGCGGCTGAGGTGTGTAGGTGCGACGCGAGGTGGGCGCTGCGCGTGTGCGGCTCTATGTGAGCTGGCGGCGGCGGCTGGGTGGGATTAGGGGTAGGTGGGGTGTTAGGGTTTGGGTCTGGGGAGGATTTGGTTTTTATCTGGGTAGTAGGCTGCTGCCAGCTGGGCCTTTGGGCCTGGTCGGTGGTGGCCTCCCCGGGAAAAAATAGTTTATATTTTTATTTAGTTTGATATATTTTTTTGTAAAATAGTTTAGACAAATAAAAGATCTGAACGGACCGAGGTTTTAATTTGAAATAAAGATAGGGAATATTTAGAAAACAAAGATAGGCTTTTAGAAAATAGTTTTAGTCAAACCATGCATGATGACATGACGATGCTCAAATGCAATGTGGCATGATGACATGAGCATGTAGTCATGATGATGCGCAAAACAAAAACACAGTGAGTTTCTAGTAGTGGTTTTATTGGGGTGCTACATCGGGGCAGACCCCGAGGAACACCTCGCAGCAAGCCGCATGATGCGACAACATCGACACGGTGTTGGCTCCGAGGTGGTGAAGCTGCAGATCAAAGGTGACCAGGAACTCCAGGAAGAAGCGGCTTAGCGGCAGCCCGAGGCCGCGAGCAAAGTGGGCGAGGAAGACGACGGACACGCCAGGCTGGGGGTGCGACACCCGCTCGCCTTCCGGTGCAAGGCGATGCTGCACCACCCGCTCCGACTGCAGGAACTTCCCCCGCCGGTACTTCTTCACAAGATCCTCCGTGACATAAGAGCTGCACCAGCCGCTAGCGACCTTGGACATCATATTGCCTGGAAAGGTAGCCGTGATGGAGGCGCGGGGTCCCCTGGTCGAAGAAGAGGAGCGGCACCGACGACCAGTAAATGGTGGCACAGAAGAGCAGGGAGAGGCTAGAACGTGGGAAAGAACAAGGATGGCAGGCGCAGGAAGGCGAAGTGAGGAATCACTACTCCTTGCACACGTATTTATTGGCGAAGGATAATCGCGCTGGTTCCCCTGCCTCCACGCCACGTGGCAAAGCAACCACCCCACTACCCCGGGATGGTTCGAGGCAGATCGCGTGCGCCAGTGCTGTGCGCACAGAGGATCTCGCAGAAGTTACTGCGGGAGGCAAACCGCTCCCACGATCTCCAAGAAGACCTAATGATGAAGGCGTGCGCACTGTTACCAAAAACTGCAGCAGCTGACCCGGAAGTCAAACTCATGCGACGTGCGCCAGAAACGGCTGGCGTGGCTTACGCAAGAACCAACGACAGTAGACTGGCGATCCATCTCCCGGCCGGGTGCGGCAGACGGTCAAGAAGATCACCCATCACACCCTGTGGGTGGGTCCATCGGTTCCGTAGCCGGTGAATCCCAGCCGGGAAGACAACACATAATCTGAAGCCAGTACAGGACAAAGACTACAACACAAAGGCTACAAGACAAACGAAAAAGACAAGGCATTAGCATCATCAATCATTCCAAATGAGCACGCAAGAACTTCTCCACGAGGCCAAGTACTAACGCGCTCGGGGACTAGTGTTGGGGGGATGACCCTCGGGTCAGCCAAGATGGGACCAACCCACTGGCTCCAAGGAGCGCATGTCCTGGACCCAGATCAAGGAACCACAGCCGAGTGGAATTCCCACCCGGTCCACACTCAAGTTTCCTCCGCTGGCCCGTCTAGCCGGGTAGCCAGAAGAACTGGCTGGGAGGCTGCTCCTAGCCGGTGCCTTGGATCCGCTGGACATTGTACGGTGGGGATGATGCTCCTTGCTGAGCGCACCCTTGACCGGACAGGCTGGTTGGCCTGGCCGGCGCTACTGGACAACTGCGCCAAAGCTAGAGGCTGACGAGCAAAGTAAGGGTTGACGAGGAAAGCCCCGACTGACGCATAAAGAGCCGGCTGGCAGATAAAGAGCCAGATGACAAGTAAAGCAGGTCGCTGAGCGCTAAAGCATGGTCCTCCCCTGTACTGGAGGCTGACCCGGGCCTACCGTTTGGCCCTGTCTAGCTGGCCCACTTTGTAAGGCCCAAATCCAAACAGTAAACCCTAAAACCCATCTTGTAAGCTATCTCCTAGACTTGTATATAAAGGGGGTAGTGCTAGGGTTCTAGGTAAGCTCAAGCAGAAGGAAAAAATAGACACCATAAGAAGGACTTATAGAATTCCTAGCAAGAAGTAGCTAAGGAAACAGCTCAAGGAGCACTTGTATTGGGCGTTTGCCCCTTTGATAGTAGATCCCTGCAGGAGTAGGAGCTTTACCTCGCCAAGAGGGCTCCGAACCTAGGTACATCATTGTGTTTGCAGTATCTGTGCCCAACCCATTGCGAATAGCCACCGATAGCAACTTGATTGTCCCCTTCAAGCCATCCCCGATGGCACTGCCGTGTTCCAAACCATGACACAAAGTAATCATCGATGGAAGGAGTTGCCACAACCTTGCTAGCACCGAGTTGTGTGAGAAACTCAACCTCACCCTCCATCTGCACAAGCACCCCTACCACGTGCAATGGCTAAGTGACCAAGGGTCCGTGAAGATCAAGCATTCCGTATCTGTCACCTTTCCCAATAGTCCTTACAAAGACACAGTGGAGTGCGATGTGGTTCCTATGATAGTTTTCCACATGCTACTTGGTCAACCGTGGCAATTTGACAAGGATGCTCTAGATGATGCTCGCACCAATGTGTACACCTTCAAATGGATAAACAAGACATGTGTTTTGCAACCGATGACTCCTAGCCAAATAATTGCGGACAATGCAAAGGCTTTAGCGAGGGCACAAAACACAGCACCTTCTTGTGAGAAGAGTGGCGAGCGAGAGAAGCACCTCATAGTGAGTGAGAGCCACAACCCAAATTCGAGTGAAAAAACTAAGAGTGTTCTACTTGCCACCAAAAGTGAGATGAGAGATGTGCGGAACAACCCATCCATCTTGCACTATGTCCTCATTTGCAAGGGACTAGCACAAGGAACTAATGAATTAACCAATGTTCCTCCATCTTTGATGATTGTTTTGTAGGAATTCAAGGATGTGTTCCCCGAAGAACTTCCACATAGACTACCTCCTCTTTGCAGAATTGAGCATCGCATTGACCTCATCCCCGGCGCACCCCTCCCAAACCTCGCCGCTTACCACACGAACCCGGAGGAGACAAAGGAGATCGAACGTCAAATCAACCAACTCATCTCCAAAGGTTTGATCCAAGTTAGCACTAGTCCAAGTGCGGTACCCGTGATTCTTGTTCCAAAATCGGATGATACGTTACGGTTATGGATGGACTGCTGTCCAATCAATCCCATCACCATGTGTTATTGTGTGGAGCCACTATTTTTTGAAATTTGATTTTTGTAGTGGTTACCATCAAATATGCATGGCTGAAGGTGATGAGTGGAAAACCGCCTTCAAGACCAAACTTGGTCTCTATGAATGGTTGGTTATGCCCTTTGTCCTATCTAATGCCCCATCCACCTTCATGCGACTTATGAATGATATCTTGCGTTCTCTCATTGGAAAAAGCGTTGTCTATTTCAATGATATACTTGTTTATAGCAAATCACTTGAGGACCATATTAAACATGTCAAGGAAGTTTTGCAAATACTTCGACATGAAAAGCTTTATGCTAATCTTCCCAAGTGCACTTTTGCTAAAGACAAGTTGATTTTTCTTGGATTTGTCGTTTCTTCAAAGGGAATTGAAGTTGATGTTTCCCAGGTAAAAGACATACGAGATTGGCCCATCCCAACAAATGTGAGTGAACCCCAAAGTTTTAATGGGTTGGCCAGTTTCTATCGTTGCTTTGTGAAAGACTTTTCAACCATTGCTTGTCCTCTCAACGAGTTGACGAAAACGAATGTCACCTTCGTGTGGGGCAAAGGACACCAAAAAGCTTTTTATGAACTCAAAAAGAGGCTCACCAAAGCACCTCTTCTTGCGTTATCGGATTTCACTAAAACTTTTGAGACAGAATATGATGCTAGTGGTATTGGCATTGGAGGAGTCCTTATGAAAAGAGGACGTCCTATAGCCTACCATAGCGAGAAACTTGATGGTGCTCGCCTTAATTATCCAATTTATGACAAAGAGCTTTTTGCCTTAGTTTGTGTTGTTCAAGTTTGGAAACACTACCTATGGCCTAAAGAATTTATCATACATTCCGACCATGAGTAGTTGAAATATCTCAAAGGCCAAGCCAACTTGAGTAAGAGACACGCTAAGTGGGTTGAGTTTATGGAGTCTTGGGGAAATAAAAACTTTGTATGCTTTCGACCTGTTTTTTGAACCAATTTTCGCAAAGTGCTCCATTGACAAAGGAGTTGATGATTTCTATTTGCATAAGGGCTTTCTATTTAAACAAAACAAGCTTTACATTCCGAAGTATTCACTCCAAATTTTTCTTCTCCAAGAATCTCATGGTGGAGACTGATGGCTCGGTGTTGATGTGGAGCTCGTTGGGGAACCCCAAGAGGAAGGTATGATGAGCACAACAGTAAGTTTCCCTCAGTTATGAAACCAAGGTTTAATCGAACCAGTAGGAGCAAGGAAACACCCCAAAGGTGTTGCTAGATGAGCCTTGGCGAGGCGCATCAGTGCTAGTACCAACGTGGAGACCTGCACAACACAAACTACGTAACTGTCCCTAACATGCGATGAGGTTATCAATCTCACCGGTTTTGCTGAAAACAAAGGATTAAACGTATCGAATGGAAGGAAGTAATAGTTTGCAGAAAGTAAACACAAAGAAGTAAATAGTTTGTAGATTGTATGTAAAAGAAAGGACCGGGGTCCATAGTTCACTAGAGGTGGCTCTCCTTAAGATAGATAACACGTTGGGTGAACAAATTACAGCGGGGCAATTGACAAACATCGAGAAAGCGATACATGCATATACTAATCATCTTGAATCCTTTGGAACTTGATTGGGCATTACACCATTATACATAGACCGCCATCCAACTGCATCTATGACTAATAATCCACCTTCAGGTTATCATCCGAACCCCCTCTAGTATTAAGTTACAAACAATAGATTATTGCTTTACGAATTGCATGTAAAGTAAACAATACGATTATTCTATGAACAAAGGATTGTTGTTTTCTCCTTAGTAGCAACATCACATCTAGTACCTTAGAGATTTCCGTCACTTCCCCAGATTACCAGAGGCATGAACCCACTATCGAGCATAAATACTAACTCTTGGAGTTGCTAGCATCTACTTGGCCAAGATAGCTACTAACAACAGAAAGCATGCAAGATCACAAATAACAAAGACATGATCGCTCCCGATCTAGGGATGGAGATGACGGCGGCTATAGACTCTTTTGTGGATTTTTGATAGGGTACTTAGGGTTTTGGTGCCGAGGGCAATATATAGGCGGAAGGAGAGGCCGACGGGGTGCTAGGGTCGGCCAGACCACCCCCTGGCGCGGGCTAGGCCTGGCCGCGCGGCCAGGTGGTCTGGCCGGCCCCTAGCCCTTCTCTGTCTCGTATTCTGGCTTCACATGTCTTCCGGAAAAATAGGCACTTTGGCTTTTGTCCCGTCCAATTCCGAGAATATTCATTTTCTGACTTTCCTGGAACCAAAAACAGCAGAAAATGTGCACCGCACTGTGGCTCTTGTTAATAGGTTAGTCCAAGAAATCATATGAAAAGTACTCCAAAGTGTGGACAAAACACAAGAAAGTAGATAAAACCAAGCATGGAACATCAAAAATTATAGATACATTTGCAATGTATCAACATCCGCAAGCTTAACTCCTGCTCGTCCTCGAGTAGGTAAGTGATAAACAGAAAGAATAATTTTTGAGGTGCCATGCACCATCAAAGACTTGATCAAAGTATTTGTAAAACATTCAAAGCTGGGATCATAGTACTTCAATCACAACATGAAAGACAAAGTTCTAGCAATAAGACAAAGAAACTATGATGCAACATGAAAAGGCACAAACAAAAGATTCATGAATAACAATGCTTCGCAAGACGTTTGTTTGTTTCACATAAAGAAAACATAGCATAATAGTATTCAACTTGTCCCTCACAGAGTAGCAAATATAAATGCATAGGACACCTTCAAAGTTCATAAGAGTGTCTAGATACAAATAGTTCAAAACAAGCAATATCAAGTTATGCATCAATCAAATAGTCTTGGGACAATGCACATAAAACTAAGAATGGACACTATGCTCTCAAAGTAAGTGCATAAAGGTAGAAGGTGGAGACTCAATACATAAGTGGAAGAAAGGCCTTCATAAAAGGAAGCAGAGATTCAAGTTTCATAAAGAGCTTCCAAAACTTATTGTACTTATAGCTTTTAGCTCTCATTGCCCCTATCATAAGCATCTTGAAGTGATTAAGGTTAAAGTTAACAAACTATGGTGTACATGCTTGATGAAGTATAAGTTAGAAATCTCATGTCCCTTGAATACGAGGGCCGCTCCTCATGCTACTCAAGTGTCGTCACCGGTAAGTTCTTGTCATTGTAATTACATGTGTATCATAGAGAACCGCCAACGGGGTACCCCTTGCCCGATGATACGGAAGAATCCCCATCTCAAAATGACAAGGCAAGCAGACAACGAGCATCTCAACAATCTTCTTATTTACCATGGGAATATGGTGCTTTTTCTCTCTTTCCTCTTTTCATAATCATTTTTTTTCTCTTTTCTATTTTTTCTCAATGTAAGACTCCTTATTTTATAAGAAGAATGCTTCATAGACATCTCATTATGGTTACGCTGCAGGTTTCCACCATGTCAGCATGGATTAGACCAGCGGCCCAGGCGTTTCTCTAACACATATACATAACTCCATGGACTTACGAGCTCCCCTTTCATTTCACACCGACGACATCCATAGACAAAAGAGCATGATATCAACTAGGTACAAAGTACCAAGTGCAATGTTGAAAGCGTTCCCCATGACAGCATGGTTCTGCTAATTCCCAACAAATAAGTGCAAGCATATACAACATAGACGACATAATGGTTCAAGTTTATTAAGGGCAAGAAAAGTAAAGTGTGCCATCAAGTTCGTGAGATCTTTAATCACTAGTTTTCTCATAACAAGTTTAATTCGGAAGGTAAACAAAAGCATGAATATACTTGGAATAGCATAAGCTAGGTGGTAGGTATGGTGGACTCTTTGGAATAACTTGGTTTAGGGAGTTGGATGCATGAGTGGAACTCATACTTGGTTGCGGAGGCTAGCAAAAGACTGGGAGCGACAAACTAAGAGAGCAATAATGGCCATAATCATGCAGAGCGACAAAACATCATTAATCAAAGCATAAAGTGATACTACAAGTTAAAAACTAATGGATTATAAAGGCTATGGTGACTTGAGATAGTCATAACATGGTGTGAGCATGCGCCAAGTCAACCAAATAAAGCATCAAAGGAGAATACCATTATACTATGCTTTAATATGCTAAAACAACACATGATTCATCCAAGGCACATCAAGCAATCTCAATTGTTTATAACAAGTCATGCTACAACAAAGAATACAAATCATAAAGCTAAAACAATATCAAGCATGGCATGACAAAGCATAGGCCACTGTCAAAATCAAGCTCTTTTTACGACATAAGCATGTTTCCTACTCTTTTCCAAACCAAACCAAACTATTTGAAAACCAATATATGAAATAGGGGTCCAACCAATTTATTCAGAAAACTAAGCAAACAAAAGCAAACAAAAAACCAAAATGAAAATGAAAAAGAAGACGCTCCAAGAACAACACAACTGTGCATGAAACAATAAAAATGAAGCGTTTGGAAGAAACCTGGGATTTTTATTGATGAAGAGGGGGATGCCTTGGGCATCCCCAAGCTTTGACGCTTGTACTTGTTGGATATTTCTTGGGTTGACACGCGTGGCATCCCCAAGCTTGAGCTTTAGTCCATCCTTCATCTCATTACTCATTCCTTCCATACACCTGAAATTTTTCCTTCATACAAAACTTCGCACAATCTTTTTTAGCAACATTAGTGCACTCAAGATAATAAGTCTTAAGGTTCAGCTCTAAAACCAAGTAAACATCCATTAGAACACTAGCTACTGTAGGACTTCCCTCAAAAATCTCAATTCCCCAAAAGAACTCAAAAAGGAACCAACAAGAAGCAAATGCAGAAAATGGCAGAAATCTGTCAAAACAGACCAGCAGGTAAAGACGAATTTTTTCGAAGACCTTCTGTTGCTCAAATCAAAAGGTTTTGAACCAACGAAAGTTATATAACATCCTGGGGAAGAACCACAAACATTCACGCCTCAAAAGGTCGTATAGAGATTTTACACGAATTTTTACGGTGAAGCACAGAAATCTGTTTCGGGACAGCAACTTTCCCAATCATTACTTCTCTGTCATTAGAGGTTACTCTTGGCACAAAAAGCAAATAAAAAGGATAAGCAGCGGTTATTACTGAAGTAATAACTTTCAAGTCTCATCTAAAACTTTTGGGTTATCTCCCAATAAGTTCTTTTTTAACGCCTTTAAGTTAGGCATAAGAAGCAAGAAAAATAATCAAGTGTTTTGAAATGAAGAAGCATTAAGAGCAAATTTTGTTTTCATAGGAGAGGCAAAAGAAATCTTCTCTCCCTTCTTAGGGAAGTGGTCTATACCTTTCTTGAGTGGGAGTTGATATTTAATGGTGTCTTCTTTCATATCAATAATGGCACCAACAGTTCTAAGAAAAGGTCTTCCCAAAGTAATAGGACAAGAAGCATTGCATTCAACATCCAAAACTTAGAAATCAACGGGGACATACGCATTGTTAACCATAATAAGAACATCATTAATAATCCCCATGAGTTTCTTTTTAGCATTATCATCAAGTGGGACATTCAAATAACAATCATCAAGTGGAGGCAAATCAAGCATATCATAAATCCTTTTAGGCATAATAGAAACACTACTATCAAGATCACATAAAGCTTTGAAATCAAAGTCATTCACTTTCATATTAATGATGGGTTCCCAACCATCTCCTTGTTTTATAGGAATAGAAGCTTTATGTTTCATCTTATCTTCTTTAATCTTTATGAGAGCATTAGTAATGTGTTTTGTAAAGGCCATGTTCATAGCACTAGCATTAGGAATTTTAGCAAGCTTTTGTAGGAACTTAATAACTTCAGAGATATTGCAACCATGAAGATCAAAATCATAATTATCATCTAAAGTAGTAGAGCTATTACTAGCGTCAACACTAGTGGTGGTGATAGTAGAAACACTAATGTGTCTAGCAATTTCATCTTCTCTGTCCCACTTAGCATGTAATTCAGCTAATAGTCTAACATTTTCATCAATTCTTACTTGTATAGCATTAGTAGCTGCAAAGGGATTATCATTAGTTTCAGGTTTAGCAACCATTTTATTAATCAATGAAGATTGACCTTCAGACAAAGATGATATATTCCTTTCAGCATTAGAAAGTTTCAACTGTAAACTAGGAATTTCCCTATTTAGACTCTCAAGTTGATGGCTAATGTTCTTCAAAATGATAGATTGTTCCTCCATAGTTATAGTAAATAGTTGATTTTGCTCATATTGCATTTGCATGAAGTTCTTAGTGGCTCTTTCAACTTCTAAAATTCTTCCTTCACTAGGTAATCCAGGTTTACCATTTGACATGGGTATGCCCAATAGGCACTCAACTACAGCGTACCTGGTGCGGCTCGACGGAAGGCCCACTCGATGAATTGCCAAGGTCCATGACGCCTATGACGGTTCGAGTGGTATGAAGCACATATGGACACTGACTCCCAAACGCACAAGACAAGGAAACCTCAAGACTAGAGTTCTAATCTACCTTGTAACCAACTCGTATTGGTACCTGAGACCTAGCCTCCCCATATATAAAGGCTATGAGGGTCCAACGAGAAGGACACGACATAACCTCTCAATCACCACGCTACGCCACAATAGATCTAGACATCGCGACTCCCTCAATAGATAGATCTACGATCTCTCATACGCCAGATCCAATCTGCGCATACACCGCCATCGGCGACATTGTAATCCTTCGGATCATCATCAATCAAGAGCAGACAAGCAGGAGTAGGGTCCTCTACGAGGCTTGAACCTGGGTAAATCCTTTGTCCCCTGTGTGCTTGTTTGCTAGCCGTACCGAGATTTCCAGCGCTCCTCAATTCCTGAACCTAAGTCCATAACAATGGGCATTTATGAGTTAAACCCTCGTCAATTGGCACCGTCTGTGGGATATCCAAGCATCATGAAAACCCTTAACTCGAATCTACGATTCGACTGTGGTCTTCGGGTTACTCCCATAGGGGGCGCTGGAAGCAAATTCGACTGAAACCAGCAAAGACGACAACAGTCGCAAAAAAATTTAGTCCCTGCCTGAGTGTTCGACTCAACCAGGCACTCAGGGGCTACTCCCATAGGGAGCGTTGGTCGCGCACCCTATGATTATTTGTACATCGTACTGTGTGTTGATAACATCCACACTCGAAGGCTATGGCGACTCCGCCTCATATTTTCCTTACAATGAGATTACGTCTCCTGGGCCACCCGAATCATCTCCGCGATGAAAAAATTCGGATGCCGCGCTTACAGCGTGAAGGTAAGACCTGAATAAGGCTTGGCAACACATCTGTTGCGCACTACCAGAGATATATCCGTGCCTGCAGGTACGATGAACATGCCTTGATGGACGCGTCGAGTGATCACACTTATACACTGGTATTCGACTCTATAAGACCTCCGCGGCCTGAGTCGAATTACGCCAGCAATTTCCAAATTTGAGTCCGGGGACTCGAGTTTGAGTAGGTAGCGTTGTTTTTGCCCTAGAGCAATTAACTTGTCTTGATCCATCGAGCGCACCAGGCACGTTTACCATCATCCCTATGAACTACTATAATTTCGACTAACCCAATGAACTTCTGGGAGAAGTGCTTCGCACCCGACACAATTGTCGACTCCGACATCCTAATGCAAAGATCAAGACTTCTGAGTCTCCATCCGAATCTACGATTCACATGGAAACTCGAGGGCTAATGACATGGGTATGCCCAATAGGGACTCAACTACAGCGTACCTGGTGCGGCTCGATGGAAGGCCCACTCGATGAATTGCCAAGGTCCATGACGCCTATGATGGTTCGAGTGGTATGAAGCACATATGGACACGGACTCCCAAACGCAGAAGACAAGGAAACCTCAAGACTAGAGTTCTAATCTACCTTGTAACCAACTCGTATTGGTACCTGAGACCTAGCCTCCCCATATATAAAGGCTAGGAGGGTCCAACGAAAAGGACACGATATAACCTCTCAATCGCCACGCTACGCCACAATAGATCTAGACATCCCGACTCCATCAATAGATAGATCTACGATCTCTCATACGCCAGATCCAATCTGCGCATACATCGCCATCGGCGACATTGTAATCCTTCGGATCATCATCAATCAAGAGCAGACAGGCAGGAGTAGGGTCCTCTACGAGGCCTGAACCTGGGTAAATCCTTTGTCCCCTGTGTGCTTGTTTGCTAGCCGTACCGAGATTTACAGCGCTCCTCAATTCCTGAACCTAAGTCCATAACAATGGGCATTGATGAGCTAAACCCTCGTCACCATTATAACCATAAGTATTATTAGAAGGGTATGGCCTATAATTGTTATTACCATAAGCATTGTTGCCAAAAATATAATTTCTTATGAAGTTCACATCAACTTGCTCTTCTTGAGCAACCAAAGAGGCTAAGGGAACATTATTTGGATCAATATGGGTTTTCCCATTCACAAGCATAGACATAATAATATCAATCTTATCACTCAAGGAGGAGGTTTGCTCAATAGAATTTACCTTCTTACCTTGTGGAGCTCTCTCAGTATGCCATTCAGAATAGTTAACCATCATATTATCCAGAAGCTTTGTTGCAGCACCCAAAGTAATGGTCATAAAGGTACCTCCAGCACCAGAATCTAATAGGTTCCTTGAAGAATAGTTCAATCCTGCATAAAAAGTTTGGATGATCATCCAAGCAGTCAGTCCATGAGTGGGACAATTCTTAACCAAAGATTTCATTCTTTCCCAAGCTTGAGCAACATGTTCATTATCAGATTGTTTAAACTTCATTATTTCACTTCTCATAGATATAATCTTAGCAGGAGGATAGTATTTTCCAATAAAAGCATCTTTGCATTTAGTCCAAGAATCAATACTATTCCTAGTTAAGGAATTCAACCATTCTTTAGCTTTTCCTCTCAAAGAGAAAGGAAACAATTTCAGCTTAATAATATCACCATCTATATCCCTATGCTTTTGCATCTCACAAAGCTCAACAAAGTTATTTAGATGGGCAGCAGCATCTTCATTACCAATACCAGAAAATTGTTCTCTCATAACAAGATTAAGTAAAGTAGGTTTTATCTTAAAGAAACTAGCTTCAGGCACAGGTGGAGCAATAGGTGTGCTCATAAAATCATTGTTGGTGGTGCTAGTGAAGTTACACAACTTAGTGTTTTCAAGAGTAGTCATTTTTTTGTGTTTTTGATAAAGAAAGCAAACTTGTAAAACTAATTTTTTTGTGTTTTTGATAAAGAAACAAGCAAACAAAACAAAAAGAAAACTAAGCAAAACAAAAACAACAAAGTAAAGAGATTGGTTATGAGGGACTCCCCTTGTGAAGATGTCCTTGACTCCCAACAATGCCTGTAAAAATACTTGATGGCTCGGTGTTGATGTGGAGCTCGTTGGGGAACCCCAAGAGGAAGGTATGATGAGCACAGTAGTAAGTTTCCCTCAGTTATGAAACCAAGGTTTAATCGAACCAGTAGGAGCAAGGAAACACCCCAAAGGTGTTGCTAGCTGAGCCTTGGCAGGGCGCACTACCGGTGCTAGTAGCAACATGGAGACCTGCACAACACAACCACAGAACTCTATCCCCAACTTGCGATGAGATTGTCAATCTCACCGGTTTTGCTGAAAACAAAGGATTAAATGTATCGCATGGAAGGAAGTAATAGTTTGTAGAAAGTAAACACAAAGCAGTAAACAGTTTGTAGATTGTATGTAAATAAAGGACCGGGGTCCATAGTGCACTAGAGGTGGCTCTCCTTAAGATAGATAACATGTTGGGTGAACAAATTACAGCGGGGCAATTGACAAACATCGAGAAAGCAATACATGCATATACTAATCATCTTGACTCCTTTGGAACTTGATTGGGCATTACAACATTATACATAGACCGCCATCCAACTACATCTATGACTAATTATCCACCTTCAGGTTATCATCCGAACCCCCTCCAGTATTAAGTTGCAAACAACAGATTATTCCTTTATGGATTGCGTGTAAATTCAACCATACGATTGTTCTATGAACAAAGGATTGTTGTTTTCTCCCTAGTAGCAACAGCACATCTAATACCTTAGAGATTTCTGTCACTTCCCCAGATAACCAGAGGTATGAACCCACTATTGAGCATAAATACTAACTCTTGGAGTTGCTAGCATCTACTTGGCCAAGATAGCTACTAACAACGGAAAGCATGCAAGATCACAAATAACAAAGACATGATAGAATCAATAATCAATCTTAAATAGCATCTCAATATCCATCGGATCCCCGCAAACACAACATGCAGAATTACAAATAGATGTTCTTGATCATGAACGGAGCTCACAAGATCTAGACATGAAAGCACAAAGGAGGAGAACCAGCCATCTAGCTACTACATGGACCCGTAGTGTAGAGATGAACTACTCACGCATCACACCGGAGGCTTGCATGATGATGAAGAAGGCCTCCAGGGTGAATTCCCCTCTCCAGCAGGGTGCCGGGAAGAGTTTTAGATCCCTCCTGATCTAGGGATGGAGATGACGACGGCTACAAACTCTTTCGTGGATTTTTGATCGGGTACTTAGGGTTTTGGTCCCGAGGGCAATATATAGGCGGAAGGAGAGGCCGAGGGGTGCTGGGGTCGGCCAGACCACCCCTTGGCACAGGCCAGGCTTGGCCACGCGCCCAATTGGTGTGGTCGGCCCCCATCCCTTCCCCGTCTCGTATTCTGGTTGCAGATGTCTTCCGGAAAAATAGGCACTTTCGTTTTGTCCCGTCCAATTCCGAGAATATTCATTTTCTGACTTCCCTGGAACCAAAAACAGCTGAAAATAGGCAGTTGGCTCTGTGGCTGTTGTTAATAGGTTAGTCCAAGAAATCATATGAAAAGTACTCCAATGTGTGGACAAAACACAAGAAAGTAGATAAAACCAAGCATGGAACATCAAAAATTCTAGATACATTTGCAATGGATCAGAGGCCTCCTAGGTCATTTTGGCCGTGACAAGACATTAGACATGCTCTCCACTCACTACTTTTGGCCCAAGATGAAGCGCGACGTGGAGTGCTACATTGAACAATGCACGACATGTGTTCAAGCTAAGTCACAAGCTAACCCTTACGGTCTCTATATGCCATTGCCTATTCCTCATACACCTTGGTCCGACATTAGCATGTATTTTGTGTTAGGATTGCCCAGGTCTAAGCATGGTCATGATTCTATATTTGTTGTCGTGGATCGCTTTTCCAAAATGGCACACTTCATACTGTGCCATAAGACCGATAATTCTTCACATGTTGAAAATCTGTTTTTACGGAAATCGTCCTTCTTCACGGTGTGCCAAGAACAATCGTCTCCGACCATGATGTCAAATTAATGAGCTACTTATGGAAGACCCTGATGGCCAAGCTCGGCGTCAAGCTACTCTTTTCATCCGCACCACACCCCCAAACCGATGGCCAAACCAAAGTTGTCCACCGAAGCCTCGATACTCTCCTTCGTGTGTTGATCAAGAAAAACCTCAAGGATTGGGAGGAATGCATTCCACACGCCGAGTTAGCCTACAACCGTGCCAAGCACTGAACAACCAATATGAGTCCTTGCATGATCGTTTATGGTTTCGAGCCCCTCACCGCGCTTGACATCCTACAACTACCTCTCCATGAGCGCACCAACATGGACGTTGAGAAGCGCGCACAAGCTATGAAGAAGCTTCATGAAGAAACTAGAGCTACTATCGAGCAACAAGTCCTTCGACAAGCTTCAAAGTTAAACAAAGACAAGAAGGAGATGATCTTTGAAGAGGGTGACCTTGTGAGGATACACTTGAGCAAGGACTGCTTTCCTAAGGAACAAGATTCCAAGCTCAAACCAAGAGGAGATGGCTCGTTCAAGGTCCTCAATAGAATCAACAGCAACGCCTATATCATCGACATTCCAACCTCCAAGTACTTGGAAACCAACACATTCAATGTCAAGGACCTCTCACCCTACCATGGAGATGTTCAAGATGATACCCATGAATAGTCGACGACGACTCTTTCCCAAGGGGGGAGCTGATGCAGCCCGTCCTACGGACGCTCCTACATCTACACAACCAAGTTCCCCAAGTGGACCCATGACTCGTGCCTGAGCCAAACTCCTTCAAGCTAAGGTGAACTTGTTCCTCTCCTCGTGCCAATTTGATACATCCCTGGATGGTGTGCTACTTCATGAAACTACTCTGTGCATCATCACATATGAAGCTCCAACACAGCACCCAAGGATGGAGAACAAGGAGTAGGGCGTGAAGCAGAGGCTGTTGGAGCTGCTCAGACCGGAGTCTCCGGTCTGTGCACCCTAGAGTCTCCGGTCTGTGCACAACAGATTCTCCGGTCCACCAAAGTGTCTGGCCTAAAGACCCCGGAGACTCCGGCCCACCTCCAATCGGTGTAGCAGTTGAAAGGTGTATCACTCTTTGCTTGTTTGCCACTTGGGGACAGTTTTCCTTGAGGAAGTGTGGGCTTGAAGGAAGGATTGGAGGTACTTGAGGAGCTTCCATTGAAGGTGGTTGGTGTAGCAGTTGAAGCTTGCTTGTACGTGAAGTACGTCTTGGGCTTGTTGTACTTGATGTCCTGTTCCACTTGACGCTCAACGTTATTTGCGATGTGCATAAGCTAGGGCAATGTTCTAGGAAGGTAGATCGATACCCAAAGCAACGGATTTGTGGAACAAAACCACTAAAAATGCACCCAATCCAGAGATCGATCCGAAGCCAAATTTGGGGCTATTTTTTGGGGATTTACAGATTTTTGGTGGATAGAAGAAAAAATTGTGGGAGAATTCGTGAGCAACAAAGCTCTTGATATCAATATGTTGAGGGAAAATCTCTAGGGTGGCCTGATCTTTCATGAATCCCATTCAAATCGAGGGTGGAGTGTGGAGAAAGGAGAGGAGGATGAACACGACGAACTCACACACGAAGAACACCATGAACACACGCACACGGGAACACACAATACACACCAATAGCTCACGCCAACGGTGAGCGGTCCGGCGTAATCCCTAGGATCGACGTCGCGCATAGAATTCTCTCTCGAATCAGCACGGCGAGTAGGGAGACTCAGTGAGATCTTCATGTCTAGGCAAAGGGACTCTAATGCCTAGGCCTTGTACAATGTTGAGGCACGATGCAAACTCCAATGAGGTTTGTGATATTTGGTGCTCCTTTGTCAAAGGAGAATGAGGCAAGAACTAGATAGATCCATAAGGGGTTTCTAGTAATTCCAAATATCATGCCTAGAATTTACAATGGAGGTAGGGGACTATATATAGGCTAGCCACTAGTTCAAGAGTACTTTAGGCATAAAAAGGTAAAAACTGGACGAAATAGGAATATTCTCGGGCATCAAACCCATGTAGGCGTTCTGGGAGGCGATTAGGGCAATAAGTCCGGTAGAGCCGGAATCGACACCGGAATTTCCGGTCGCCGTCGGAATTTCTGGTCGAAACTGGAACGACTCACAGAGACGCAGTTCGGTCAGTGCCGGTTGGTTTTGACGAGCGCTGGTTGGTTTCGGTGAGCGCCGGAAATTCCGATCGAGGGTCCGGTCCACTGGAGTTTTCAGTGAGATTTCAGGTCTGCTGGTCCTAGCGCCGGTTTGGTCTGGCGCTCTATCTTGTGATGGATTGGCTGATTGCCTTGGCATTTCTTCATGGGGTTCATACCTGATGATGCATAAAGTATTGGCATGAAGTAGCAAGCTGTCCAAGGATGTATATAAATTACATCAGACATGGAGCAAATTCACCTTAGCTTGAAGGAGCTTTGCTTGAGCGCGAGTCATTGGTCCACTTGGGGGACTTGGTGGTGTAGATCTAGGAGCGTCCGTAGGACGGGCTACATCAGTTTGCATCACCACACCTACCTGAGTGTGTGTGGCCATCTAGGTCATTGTGGTTTGGAAAAGAGCACATGCAATGACACTCCATGTGCCAAACCATGGTCAGAAAGCCCTAGAACATATTGGAATGCAACATTGGAATGCAATGGAGCACCAGTGTGGTAGAGGTTGGATCACCGCACCCACCTAAGTGTGTGTGGCCATGTGGGTCATTGTGTTTTGGAAAAGAACACATGCAATAATCACACCCCATGTGCCAAACCATGGTCAGAAAGTCCTAGAACATGGTCGAATGCAAGATTGGAATGCAATGGAGGACCAGGCAGGTTGAGGTTGTATCACCACACTCACCTAAGTGTGTGTGGCCATGTGGGTCATTATGGTTTGGAAAACAACACATGTAATGACAGACCATGTGTCAAACCATGGTCAAAAAGCCCTAGAACATGCTAGAATACAAAATTGGAATGCAACATTGGAATGCAATGGAGCACCAGTGTGGCAGAGGTTGCATCACCACACCCGAGTGAGTGTGTGTGCCATGTGGTAATTGTGGTTTGGAAAATAACATATCCAATGACACTCCATGTGCCAAACCATGGTCAAAAAGCCCTAAAACATGCTAGAATGCAACATTGGAATGTAATAGAGCACCAGTGTGGTAGAGGTTGCATCACCATACCCACCTGAGTGTGTGTGTCCATGTAGGTCACTATGGTTTGGAAAACAACACATGTAATGACACTCCATGTGCCAAACCATGGTCAGAAAGCCCTAGAACATGCTGGAATGCAACATTGGAACACAATGGACCACTAGTGTGGTAGATGTTGCATTACCACACCCATCTAAGTGTGCGTAGCCCTATGGGTCATTCTGTTTTGGAAAAGAACACATGCAATGGCACTCCATGTGCCAAACCATGGTTAGGGAGTGCTAGAACATGCTGAATTGCAACATTGGAATCAAATGGAGCACCAGTGTGTCAGAGGTTGCATCACAACACCCACCTGAGTGTGTGTGGCCATGTGGGTAATTTTGGTTTGGAAAAGCGCACATGCAATGACACTCCATGTGCCAAACCATGGTCAAAAAACCCTAGAACATGCTGGAATGCAATATTGGAATGAAATGGAGCACCAGTGTGGTAGAGGTTGCATCACCACACCCACCTGCATGCGTGTGGACATGTGGGTCATTGTGGTTTGGAAAAGAACACATGCAATGACACTCCATGTGTCAAACCATGGTCATAAAGCCCTAGAACATGCTAGAATGCAACATAGGAATGCAATGGCGCACCAGTGTGGTAGAGGTTGCATCACCACACCCACCTGAGTGTGCGTGGCCATGTGGGTCATTGTGGCTTGGAAAACAACACATGCAATGACACTCCATGTGCCAAACCATGGTCAAAAAGCCCTAGGGCACGCTGGAATGCAACATTGGAATGCAATGGAGCTCGAGTGTGCTAGAGGTTGCATCACAACACCCACATGAGTCTCTGTGGCAATGTTAGTCATTGTAGTTTGGAAATGAGCACGTGCAATGACACTCCATGTGCCAAACCAAGGTTAGAAGGCCCTAGAGCATGTTGGAATGCAACATTGGAATGCAATGGAGCACCAGTGTGGCAGAGGTTGCATCACCACACCCACCTAAGTGTCTGTGGCCATGTGGGTCATTGTGGTTTGGAAAACAACACATGCAATGACACTCCATCTGCCAAACCATGTTCAGAAAGCCCTACAGCATGCTGGAATGCAACAATGGAATGCAACGGAGCTCGAGTGTGGCAGATGTTGGGTCATTATAGTTTGGAAAAGAGCACATGAAATGACACTCCATGTGTCGAACCATGGTCAAAAATCCCTAGAACATGCTGGAATGCAACATTGGAATGAAATGGGGCACCAATGTGTAGAGGTTGCATCACTACACCCATATGAGTGTGTGGTGCCATGTGGGTGATTGTGGTTTGGAAAAAAACACATGCAATGACACTCCATGTGCCAAACCATGGCCAAAAAGCCCTAGAACATGCTGGAATGCAACATTGGAACACAATGGAGCACTAGTGTGGTAGATGTTGCATCACCACACCAACCTGAGTGTGTGTGGCCCTATGGGTCATTGTGGTTTGGAAAAGAACATATGCAATGACACACCATGTGCCAAACCATAGTCAGAAAGACCTAGAACATGCTGGAAAGCAACACTGGAATGCAATGGAGCACCAGTGTGGTAGAGGTTGCGTCAAAACACCCACCTGAGTGTGTGTGGCCATGTGGGTCATTGTGGTTCAGAAAAGAGCACATGCAATGACACTCCATGTGCCAAACCATGGTCAGAAAGCCCTAGAACATGTTGGAATGCAACATTGAAATGCAATGGAGCATTTGTGTGGCAGTGGTTGCATCACCACACCCACCTGAGTGTGTGTGGCTATGTTGGTCATTGTGGTTTGGAAAAGGGTACATGCAATGACACTCCATGTGCCAAACCATGGTCAGAAAGCCCTAGAACATATTGGAAGGCAATAGAGCACCAGCGTGGCAGAGGATGGATCACTGCACCCACCTAAGTGTCTGTGGCCATGTGGGTCATTGTGGTTTGGAAAAGAACACATGCTATAATGACACCCCATGTGCAAAACCATGGTCAGAAAGTCCTAGAACATGCTCGATTGCAAGATTGGAATGCAATGGAGCACTAGTCTGGTAGAGGTTACATCACCACACCCACCAAAGTGTGTGTGGCCAGTTGGTTCATTGTGGTTTGGAAAAGAACATATGTAATGACAGTCCATGTGTCAAACCATGATCAGAATGCCCTAAAACATGCTACAATAAAAAAATGGAATGCAACATTGGAACGCAATGGAGCTCGAGTGTGGCAGAGGTTGCATCACAACACTCACGTGAGTCTGTGTGGCCATGTGGGTCATTGTTGTTTGGAAAAGAGCACATGCAATGACACTCCATGTGCCAAACCATGGTCAAAAAGCCCTAGAACATGCTAGAATGCAACATTGCAATATAATGGAGCACCAGTGTGGCCGAGGTTGCATCACCACACCCACCTGAGTGTGTGTGGCCATGTGGGTCATTGTTGTTTGGAAAAGAACACATGCAAAGACACTCCATGTGCCATACCATGGCCAAAAAGCCCTATAACATGCTGGAATGCAATATTGGAACACAATGGAGCACTAGTGTGGCAGAGGTTGCATCACCACACCAACCTGAGTGTGTGTGGCCATGTGGGTCATTGCGGTTTGGAAAAGAACACATGCAAAGACACTCCATGTGCCATACCATGGCCAAAAAGCCCTATAACATGCTGGAATGCAATATTGGAACACAATGGAGCACTAGTGTGGCAGAGGTTGCATCACCAAACCCATATGAGTGTCTGTAGCCATGTGGGTCATTGTGGTTTGGATAACAACACATGCAATGACACTCCATGTGCCAAACCATGGTTAGAAGGCCCTAGAGCATGTTGGAATGCAACATTGGAATGCAATGGAGCACCAGTGTGGCAGAGGTTGCATCACCACACCCACCTGAGTGTCTGTGGCCATGTGGGTCATTGTGGTTTGGAAAACAACACATGCAATGACACTCCATCTGCCAAACCATGTTCAGAAAGCCCTAGAGCATGCTGGAATGCAACAATGGAATGCAACGGAGCTCGAGTGTGGCAGAGGTTGCATCATAACACCCACGTGAGTTTGTGTGGCCATGTGGGTCATTATAGTTTGGAAAAGAGCACATGAAATGACACTCCATGTGCCGAACCATGGTCAAAATCCCTAGAACATGCTAGAATGCAACATTGGAATGAAATGGAGCACCAATGTGTAGAGGTTGCATCACTACACCCACATGAGTGTGTGGTGCCATGTGGGTGATTGTGGTTTGGAAAAAAACACATGCAATGACACTCCATGTGCCAAACCATGGCCAAAAAGCCCTAGAACATGCTGGAATGCAACATTGGAACACAATGGAGCACTAGTGTGGTAGAGGTTGCATCACCACACCAACCTGAGTGTGTGTGGCCCTATGGGTCATTGTGGTTTGGAAAAGAACATATGCAATGACACACCATGTGCCAAACCATAGTCAGAAAGACCTAGAACATGCTGGAAAGCAACACTAGAATGCAATGGAGCACCAGTGTGGTAGAGGTTGCGTCACAACACCCACCTGAGTGTGTGTGGCCATGTGGGTCATTGCGGTTGAGAAAACAGCACATGCAATGACACTCCATGTGCCAAACCATGGTCAGAAAGCCCTAGAACATGCTGGAATGCAACATTGAAATGCAATGGAGCACTTGTGTGGCAGTGGTTGCATCACCACACCACCTGAGTGTGTGTGGCTATGTTGGTCATTGTGGTTTGAAAAAGGGTACATGCAATGACACTCCATGTGCCAAACCATGGTCAAAAATCCCTAGAACATGTTGGAATGCAATAGAGCACCAGCGTGGCAGAGGTTGGATCACTGCACCCACCTAAGAGTCTGTGGCCATGTGGGTCATTGTGGTTTGGAAAAGAACACATGCCATAATGACACCCCATGTGCAAAACCATGGTCAGAAAGTCCTAGAACATGCTCGATTGCAAGATTGGAATGCAATGGAGCACTAGTCTGGTAGAGGTTATATCACCACACCCACCAAAGTGTGTGTGGCCAGGTGGTTCATTGTGGTTTGGAAAAGAACATATGTAATGACAGTCCATGTGTCAAACCATGATCAGAATGCCCTAAAACATGCTACAATAAAAAAATGGAATGCAACATTGGAACGCAATGGAGCTCGAGTGTGGCAGAGGTTGCATCACAACACTCACGTGAGTCTGTGTGGCCAAGTGGGTCATTGTTGTTTGGAAAAGAGCACATGCAATTACACTCCATGTGCCAAACCATGGTCAAAAAGCCCTAGAACATGCTAGAATGCAACATTGCAATATAATGGAGCACCAGTGTGGCCGAGGTTGCATCACCACACCCACCTGAGTGTGTGTGGCCATGTGGGTCATTGTTGTTTGGAAAAGAACACATGCAAAGAAACTCCATGTGCCATACCATGGCCAAAAAGCCCTATAACATGCTGGAATGCAATATTGGAACAAAATGGAGCACTAGTGTGGCAGAGGTTGCATCACTAAACCCATATATGTGTCTGTAGCCATGTGGGTCATTGTGGTTTGGAAAACAACGCATGCAATGACACTTCATGTGCCAAACCATGGTCAGAAAGCCCTAGAGCATCCTGGAATGCAACATTGGAATGCAATGTGGCTCGAGTATGGCAGAGGTTGCAACAGAACACCCACGAGTCTGTGCGGCCATGTGGGTCATTGTAGCTTGGAAAAGAGCACTAGTGTGGTAGAGGTTGCGTCACAACACCCACCTGAGTGTGTGTGGCCATGTGGGTCATTGTGGTTCAGAAAACAGCACATGCAATGACACTCCATCTGCCAAACCATGGTCAGAAAGCCCTATAACATGATGGAATGCAGCATTGGAACACAATGGAGCACTAGTGTGGTAGAGGTTGCATCACCACACCAACCTGAGTGTGTGTGGCCCTATGGGTCATTGTGGTTTGGAAAAGAACACATGCAATGACACTCCATGTGCCAAACCATAGGCAGAAAGCCCTAGAACATGCTAGAATGCAAAAGTGGAATGCAATGGAGCACTAGTGTGGCAGAGGTTGCATCACAACACCCACCTGAGTGTGTGTGGCCATGTGGGTCATTGTGGTTTGTAAAAGAACACATGCAATGACACTCCATGTGCCAAACCATGGCCAAAAAGCCCTAGAACATGCTGGAATGCGATATTGGAACACAATGGAGAACTAGTGTGGCAGAGGTTGCATCACCACACCAAGCTGAGTGCGTCTGGCCCTATGGGTCATTGTGGTTTGGAAAAGAACACATGCAATGACACTCCATGTGCCAAACCATAGTCAGAAAGCCCTAGAACATGCTGGAATGCAACACTGGAATACAATGGAGCCCCAGTGTGGTAGAGGTTGCATCACAACACCCACCTGAGTGTGTGTGGCCATGTGGCTCATTGTGGTTTGGAAAAGAACACATGCCTTAATGACACCCCATGTGTAAAACCATGGTCAGAAAGTCCTAGAACATGCTCGAATGCAAGATTGGAATACAATGGAGCACTAGTGTGGTAGAGGTTGCATCACCACACCCACCTGAGTGTGTGTAGCCATGTGGGTCATTGTGGTTTCAAAAAGAACACATGCAATGACACTCCATGTGCCAAACCATGGATAAAAAGCCCTAGAACATGCTGGAATGCAATATTGGAACACAATGGAGCACTATTGGGGCAGAGGTTGCATCACCACACCAACCTGAGTGTGTGTAGCCCTATCGGTCATTGTGGTTTGGAAAAGAACATGTGCAATGACACTCCATTTTCTAAACCATAGTCATAAATACATAGAACATGTTGGAATGCAACACTGGAATGCAATGGAGCACTAGTGCGGCAGAGGTTGCAACACAACACCCACCTGAGTGTGTGTGTCCATGTGGGTCATTGTGGTTTGGCAAAGAGCACATGCAATGACACTCTATGTGCCAAACCATGGTCAGAAAGCCCTACAACATGCTAGAATGCAACATTGGAATGCAATGGAGCACCAACGTGGAAGTGGGTGCATCACCACAGCCACTTGAGTGTGTGTGGCCATGTGGGTCATTCTGGTTTGGAAAAGAGTACATGCATAGACACTCCATGTGCAAAACCATGGTCAGGTAGCCCTAGAACAGGTTGGAATGCAATGGAGAACCAGTGTGGTAGAGGTTGGATCACTACACCCACCTGAGTGTGTGTGGCCATGTGGCTCATTGTGGTTTGGAAAAGAACACATGCCTTAATGATACCCCATGTGCAAAACCATGGTCAGAAAGTCCTAGAACATGCTCGAATGTAAGATTGGAATGCAATGGAGCACCAGTGTGGTAGAGGTTGCATCACCACACCCACCAAAGTGTGTGTGGCCAGTTGGGTCATTGTGGTTTGGAGAAGAACACATGTAATGACAGTCCATGTGTCAAACCATGATCAGAATGCCCTAAAACATGCTGGAATAGAACATCGGAATGCGACATTGGAAAGAAATGGAGCTCGAGTGTGGTAGAGGTTGCATCACAACACCCACGTGAGTCTGTGTGGCCATGTGGGTCATTTTGGTTTGGAAAAGAGCACATGCAATGACACTCCATGTGTCAAACCATGGTCAATAAGCCTTAGAACATGCTGGAATGCAACATTGCAATGTTATGGAGCACAAGTGTGGGAGAGGTTGCATCACCACACCCACCTGAGTGTGTGTGGCCATGTGGGTCATTGTGGTTTGGAAAACAACACATGCAATGACACTCCATGTGCCAAACCATGGCCAAAAAGCCCTAGAACATGCTGGAATGCAATATTGGAACATAATGGAGCACTAGTGTGGCAGAGGTTGCATCACAACACCCACGTGAGTCTGTGTGGCCATGTGGTTCATTGTAGTTTGGAAAAGAGCACATGCAATGACAATCCACGTGCCAAACCATGGTCAGAAAGCCCTAGAACATGCTAGAATGCAACATTGGAATGCAGTGGAGCACTAGTGTGGCAGTGCTTGTGATGCAGCCCGTCATATGGAAGCTCCTACATCTACACCAACAAGTCCCCCAAGTGGACCCATGACTCGTGCCCGAGCCAAACTCCTACAAGCTAAGGTGAACTCGCTCCTCTCCTCGTGCCAATTTGATACCTCCTTGGATGGTATGCTACTTCATGCATCTACCCTATGCGTCATCAGGTACGAAGCTTCGACACATCACCAAGCACCCAAGGATGGAGAGCAAGGAGCAGAACATGAAGCAAACGCCATTGGAGCTGCTCAGACCGGAGTCTCCGGTCTGCGCACACTGGAGTCTCTGGCCTGAAGACACCGGAGACTCTGGCCCTCTCTCCGGTCTGACCCCCTGCACTAGGCTCTGGGACAGTAAGACGACCCCTCCGGAGGCTGGTCCGGAGACTACACCGGATTCTCCGGTCTAGACCGGATTCTCCGGTCCACCACACCGGAGTCTCCGGTCCGACCGACGCCAAGCATGAAAAGGCCTTTGGGCCTTCGGCCCATGTACCCCTTAGTCCGTCCAGAACTTGTCTTTTGTTCCTAAAGTACCCCGGTTTAAGTGGCTGGCCTATATATATACCCCCACCTCCATTGTAAACCCTAGGCATGATATTGGAATTAGTGGAAACCCCTTTGTGGATCTATCTAATTCTTGCCTCATGCTCCTTGACTAAGGAGCACTAATATCCCCAAACCTCGGTGGAGTTTGCATCGTGCCTCCGCGTTGTACAAGGCATAGGCATCGATGTCCCTTTGCCTAGACGTCAAGATCTCACCGAGTCTCCCATCTCGCCGTGCCGGTTCGAGAGAGAGTCCTCCGCCCGACGCCGATCCTAGGGATTGCGCCGGACCGGTCACCGCCGGCGTGAGCTATTGGTGTGTATCGTGGTTTTGTGTGTGTGCCCATCGCGTTCTTCGTGCGTGCGTTCGTCGTGTTCATCCTCCCCTCCTCTCCCCGTACTCCATCCTCAATTTGAAAGGGAATCGTGAAAGATCAGGCCACCCTAGAGGTTTGCCCTCAACATATTGGTATCAAGAGCTTCGTTGCTCACGATTTCGCCCACAAATTTTTCTTCTATCCACCAAAAATTCGAAAATCCCTAAAAAACAACCCATATTTGCCTTTGGATCGATCTCTTGATTTGGAGTGTTAATTGTGGTTTTGATCCGACCAAACCTTGTTTTAGGTGTTGGTCCAGCTTTATCCTGCGTTTTCCCATCCCAATTTGGCCAATTTTTCACGGATTTGAGGACCCAAGGCGTGGATTTCCGCTCAAGAACACGAATAGTTCGCGATCTGACTCCAGACCGGAGTCTCCAGCCTGGACACCGGAGTCTCCGGCCTACCCACACTGGAGTCTTCAGCCTGGACTAGAGTTTCTAGCCTGAAACCGCGGAGTCTCTGGCCTGACGGCTGATTTGGACAGTTTTGCCTCTAATCCTGCATTGGCTAATTTCTTCTTGTTTGTTTGTGCCCATGTGCGTGTCGTTAACTAACAACAAGCTTCCGCATCGACAACCCCCGCGCTCATCGACACCACAGCCCACAAACATCATCTCGCACCATCGACGCCAAGTTCATCATCACCAACGAAGGTATAACTTGCGTCACCTTGTTAACCCCTATCTTCCTTTGTGTGTACCTATCCTATGAGAGTGGCTCATCTTGTGTTTGCTTGAGCATTGTGCATTTGTCCTTGGATAGAGAGTGTGCAAGAGCAACATCAAGTGTGAGTAGGTAACATCAAGGGAGAGCAAAAAAAAAGATACAAAAGAAAGAAAAAGATACAAAGAAAAAGCAAAAGAAAAATAGTCTCCCATTGCCAAAGAGAGTCTCAAAGCTTGTAAGCAAGAGAGAAAGAAGAGCACCCAAGGCAAGTGCACAAATCCGTTGCTCACGTTTCTTCTTTGCAAACGAGCCACGATCTCTCCTTGCATTGGCACGACAACGAGCTTAGTCTTCGTTAGGACATTTTGTTTGCTCATTTTCATAGTCGTGTCAATCCCAACTTTCTCCACGTGTGTGTATATAGTCGTAGGTCCCCGTCACCCTTTTGAGTTGTGGACCTTCGCCTTTGACTTGAGTTTTGTTGGATTTTACCCACATTTGACTATCCCTTTTCTTTTGGTTGGTTCTTTGGCTTTCCACAATCCTAACCTACTACCAACAAGCTTTTGAGAGTTAGTTCTTTCTTTAGTGTGAGTTTTCTTTGCAATTCCACTTTGCACGCTTATAGCTATCACTTGTGGTTTCTAGTTTGGTGCAATCCCCAAGGTGAGGTACAAGGATAACACCACCATATTCCACTTCCATAAACAATACTTGTGTGTTTTGCATGATGGATAGGCACGGTGAGACGAGCCAACCACCTCCCCAAGAAGAAGATCAAGTTCCGTACATGACGCGTGCAAGTCACTTCATTGTCCGCCAAGAGTTCCGTGAACGTTGCCAAGCCCTTGAGACGCGACAAGATGAACAATTTGGTGAGACACAAGCCGAGTTCAAGAACATTGACAACCGCTTCGATGGCCTCGAAAGGAAAATGCAAGCAATGCATCACAACTTCGGCCACCAAAATGAGTCGCTTCAACGCTCCGTCGCCGAAACAAATGACAAACTTCGACGCCTCATCGACGGAATGGCAAGACCACGTTCTTCAAGTTCTTCAAGTTCTTCAAGTTCTTCAAGTTCTTCGCGTCGTCATGCACCTCCGCAACAAGATCTACCTCCAAGTGCTCCAAGACACAATGGTGCCCCCGTGGTTGAAGATGGAACCTCTTTGAACTATGTACCTTCCCCACGCCACGCCGCAACGTCAAGCTATGATGGTGACCTCTCTTCAAGGCCACGAGCAAGGCAAGAAGCACACCGTCATCATGCAAGGGCACTAGTGATCCAACAAGAGCAACCACAAGAGGAACCGTGCGGCCCATGTGCCTAACCAACATCACCAACCGAGGAACGAGCCTCCTCTTCGTCATCAACCACGTCAAGAGGCTCCACACCCTCGTCACCATGAGGCCCAAGCGCCTCAACCATGTCAACAACCGCGCCAAGAGCAAGAGCAGCTCCTCAACAACAATATCAAGAGCAAGCTCCGCAACAAGGACGCGAGAAACAAGTTCCACCTCCTCAACTACAAGATCATCAACAAGGTCACCAAGCTCGTCGCAATGACCGCAACGATGAAGAAACTTTTGGCAAGCTCAAGTTCACAATGCCCAAGTTCACCGGATCCAATGACCCCGAAGAATACCTCTCGTGGGCACTCAAAGTCGACAAGATCTTCTGCATGCACAACTATAGCAACGAGAAGATGGTCGCCATGTCTTCGCTTGAGTTTGATGATTATGCCAACCTTTGGTGGGAACAAGTTCAAGTTGCTCGTGATGCAAGAAAAGAGCCGCCAATCACAACTTCGCATGACATGAAGGCTCACATGAGATTCCGGTTCGTCCCCACGGACTACACGCGTGACCTCTTCAACAACCTTCAAACGCTTTGTCAAGGGACAAACACCGTGGAAGAGTACTTCAAGGAAATGGAACTCAACTTGATTTGCGCCAACATTAATGAGCGCATGGAGCAAACAATGGCACGTTTCCTTATTGGGTTGAACCACCGAATCAAGCGCATTGTAACATCCTCTAATCGGCCCTATGCAAGTTTTAGCCCTTTCCGCCAAACCCGCATAGAAACGATTCAAGGATGCCCACCAGGAACTTTCGTGCGGGTGGAAAATGAAGTAATACCATTACACAACAGTCCTCGATGGGACCCACATAACTGATATATACAACGCGACTCCAAGAGTCAAGAATACAGATATACAATACAAAGATCCAAATCACCTTGAAATCGATAGGGCATCCGACTACGGACAAGATGCAAATGGGGCTAAGAGCCCTGAAGAATAACCAATGGCATCCATAACCCTGCCCAGGCCAAGCCGGAAGGGTAACCCTGCTAACGACGTCGATCTCAAACCTGCTAAAACAAAAGGGGTGCCGGTAAAGAGCAAAAGAAAAAGAGGAGCGTCGATCGAGGCCAAGACAGCGAGGCTAGAATTCGGTGGCTCTCGCCTACATAGTTATGGTGGGCTGAAGCGGCAGCGCAGCGGCACTAAACAACCTATAGAGACTCGATACAACTGGCAGTTATCAGAGAGGGATAATAAAGACCTATACGGAACCAACCTGAAGCTAACACCAAACAAACCCATCCTGGTATTTCCCCCTCGAGACCAAACGAGGAAGTCGGACCAAGGAACGCACACCGTTGGCAATTTTACTCATTCCATTATAGTTGCAGCAATTACTAATCAGATATAGATAGCATGAGTCATCCTGAAAGCATAAGTAGTGGGCAGTTTTAGTTACCATTCGATGGTAGTTGGAACCTTTACTAGTCAGATATAATTGTCCTGAGGAATCCCAAAACACAGCAGTTTTTGGCACTTTTATCACATTCCATTGGAGTTGCAATACTTACTAGGCATATATAGCAAACAACCCAGATCCACCAGTTGTTGGCATTTTTAATATCCATTCCGTTATAGTTGAATCTGATTACTAGTCATATATTAAGGGGTGCACAAATAGCAACACACACTCGATCAACCTCGGAAAAACCAACTCAAAACCCAACGAGACATTCACGACAAAGCGATCACAAGATTCATAAATATTTCTGGGGGCCACCCCACTAAGCTACCCGCAACGAAGTTGGCCGGCTCCGGAATGGACCCAGGGTTTGTGTCAATGGCTGTAAATGATTGGGAACCCGAAAGTGTGACTGGGCTTGTCGATACCGCGAAAACATTCCACGATCCAAAACAGTACAGGTGCTCCACGCACAATCTTAAATAAAGTAGTAAAGCATGGCATAAGTACATGATAGTAATAAAGCCCCAAACTTCTTTGTGGCCCCAAGAAATAGAAATGAATCAAGCTCTGGCTCAGGGGGGTCCACGGCCTCCCGGATGTGGATAGTGCAAAAAATCAAGGAACAGGTATCAAGTACTCGGGGTCCTACGGGACACAAGTGAGCGTGGAAGAACCAAATAACATCTATTGCCCACCGATGCCTCTGCATTAGTTATATCTAGCATTTTAATAGTTGGATTTAAAGTCATGATCATCTCCACCACTAAACATCTCCACCATAAACATCTGCCAGCATTCCAACAACTATGGTACTTGACATCTCGAGATTGCACCTAAGCAAGCAACTACGACTCGCAAGGCCAGCTATCTACCAAAACACAGGTAATAGGAGGTGTCCAAGGCAATATAGAGGCTGCACGAGATATAACTGGTGCACGGAAACTAAAGCATCACGACAGGGATAGCAATAGATCAACAGGAGGAAATAAAGACTATAAATGCAAAATAGGTAGAAAGGGGAAGAAGGCTCGCCTGGGAAACACTGCCGGAGATTCATATCCGAAGAATTTGTCGATACTCGCATCCACTCATCGGTCTATTCCGCGAAGAAGCAAACACTAGCAGAAACACCGGATGCAATATTTAATACTACGACAGAAGATCCGGCATGCTTATGATATGATGCATGGCATGGCTCAGATGCGGTGCAATTAGTCAGTATTAAGTGGAACCGGGGTCCCGACAATTCTTTATTAGGTTCGATTTATTTAAAACCCCCGCAATTAAATGTTGTATTAACAAGACAAATCATGGCATTGATTCACTACACAAATTTAAATGGAGTCCGGAATAAGACAACAATATCCTGCATCCATACTCCATATTTAATTATGAGGTGATTCGGCATAATGCCCCCAACCCCATGATGAGATGCGAGCATGAACAATTTATATGCAACAAATCATATGTATGTCAATTTATAAAATAGGGCTCGGATAAAGGGGACACACATTAGGGGCGAAGGCCTTGGTTCCGGGGGGTTCGGGGTTCGTCAGGGTCTTCGGATCCGTGAAGGAGATCATGGCGTTCCGAGGAGAAGATCTGGGCGTGCCGAGGGTTCGGTCATGGTGTCTAAGAGGAAGTACTTGGTGGTTCTAGAAAGGGGACCTTGGTGCGCCAAGGGTTCGGCCTTCGGCGTTGGGCTTCGAGGTTCGGAACCGGGGTCTCGATGTTCCATGAAGGAGGTCTTGATGTACCGGTTCGGTGTGGATCTTCGGGTATCGCGGGTTCTCGGCGTGGTTCTCTCGGGTTCAAGCACCGGGGGTCTTGCGTAGTCCGATGGTCCATCTTCAGGTGCCGGTCTTGGTGGTAGACGATCTTGGCGACGACATGGATCACCGGCCAACATCATGTTATTCGTTATGGAGCAGATCTTGTCAAGTGGACGTGGAGAGGTTCTCAGTTGCAGCCCTGTCGATGATGGTCTTGGTCTCAACACCAGTGGTCTTCGGAGAGCATCGTGGTGCGGTTTGGGAATCGCGTCCCGGTGCCTATCACATAGGGGAACATTGAGCCACCTGTAGAGAGCACCACAAACACGAGCATTGCAAAAGGTCACGGGCACGCGTTAGCTAAACGGAGGACGAAGGCGACACACGAGATAAGGTGGCTCCCTGACAGCGCGTCGAGGCATGACGCGGTCAGACACAGACGAGGAGAGGGCGGGACTCGCGGCCGGCTCTGCTGTAGATGGAGGGCAGGCCTGACGAGGCGTGGGTCAACGGTGAGGAGGCGGGGCAGATGGAACACCAGCGACGGCGGGCTTGGCGGCTCACAGGGAGGCAGGGGATAAAGCTCGCTGGCGCGGGCGGGGAAGAGGAAGGCGGGGCCCCGGCGAGGCAGGCTCGGTGACCCGACGAGGTGGCGGAGGCGGGGCAAGGAAGAGAGGGCCAGCAGCAGCGGACCTTGCTGCGGGAGGCGTGGAAGAGGGGGGCTCGGGCGGCAGCCGGTGACGGGGTCGAGGCGGCTAGAGGAGGCGGAGGGCGGCAAGACGGCTCTGGCCGGCTGAGCTCAGCTGCTTTCGAGGTGAGGGCGGGATCGGCTCCAGGCGGCGACGCGAGGCCGGTGGGGAGAGGCGGCCAGGGGTCCGAGGGGAGCGGAGCGCTCGGGCGGAGGAGGCAGAGGGGAGGAGAGCAGAGGCGGGCGGCGGTGAGGAAGGCCCGAGGCGGAGAGGCGCGGGGTTGGTGGAAGAGAGAGGAGGGAGAGGGGAGGAACGCGGTCGGTTGGTGTTAGGATCGAGGAGGGGTGGTGGTGGGGAGGTGACGTGCAGGCGTGGGGCAGGTGGGCGGCCCGGCCGGTTGTGCGTGCCGGTGGGGCCAGGGGCGACCAGGTGGGCGACAAATTAAAGGCAGAGGTGGGTCGGGGCGACCAGGCTGGCGATGGGGTGGGTGGCTCGCGCGTGTGTTGTGTGTGTGTGCGTGTTGGGTGCGTGTGAGTGGGGACAGGGGGTGAGGTGGCAACCAGGCGGCTTAGGTGGCGAACCGGGGTTGGTTGAGGTGATGTGGAGGGTGGCTGGGTAGGATAGGGTGGGGTAGGTTAGGGATTAGACTAGGTTTTAGTTTAGGGCTTGGAGGTGGCCGGCCGGGCTTTCGGGCCTGGCGGGCTGCCTCCTAAAATAATGTAAACTTTATTTTTAATTTAAAATAGACTTTTGTAAATATTTTTTAGACAAATAAAAGACCCGGAAAAGACCAGAGTTTTGATTTGAATAAAGACGGGGAATATTTTAGAAAACAAAACTAGGCTTTTAGAAAATAGTTTTAGACAAACAAATGCATGATGACATGACGATGCTCAAATGCAATGTGGCATGATGACATGAGCATGCGGTCATGATGATGCAATGCACAAAAACAACACGATTTTCTAGTAGTGGTTTTTGCGGGATGCCACACGCATCGTCGAGTTCCAAACATACAACACCATGGTTGAGCTTGTGCACATAGCAACAAAGGCTGAACGTCAAGTGCAAGAGGATATCAAGTACAACAAGCCCAAGACGTACTTCACCTAAAAGCAAGCTTCAACCGCTACACCAACAACTTTCAATGGAATCTCATAAAGTACCTCCAAGCCTTCCTTCAAGCGCACACTTCCTCAAGAAAAACTGCCCCCAAGTGGCAAGCAAGCAAAGAGTGATACACCTTTCAATGGTGAATGCTACAAGTGTGGATGTAAAGGACACAAGTCGGCCGAATGTGGAAACAATAAAGTCTTTTTCATCCATGACAATGGTGATGAAGAGTACTTGAGTGAAGATGAGTTTGATGCATGTGTCAAGGAAGCAATGGCAAGGCAACGAGTGGAAGATGATCAAGAACTCCTCATGTGTGAACATGAAGCAAGTCCATCGCTTGTCGTCACAAGGATCTTGACCACTCAAGCACAAGAGCATGAAGACCAACGCTCCAATATCTTCCAAACACGAGCCAGCATCAATGGCAAATCTATCAAGGTGATCATTGAGGAGGGAGTTGTCACAACCTTGCTAGCACCGAGTTGTGTGAGAAGCTCAACCTCACCCTCCATCCATAGAAGCACCCCTACCACGTGCAATGGCTAAGTGACCAAGGGTCCGTGAAGATCAAGCATACCGTATCGGTCTCCTTCGCCATTGGTCCTTACAAAGATACGGTGGAGTGTGATGTGGTTCCTATGACAGTTTGCCACATGCTTCTTGGTCGACCGTGGCAATTTGACAAGGCTGCTCAACATGATGGTCGCACCAATATATACACCTTCAAATGGCTCAACAAAACATGTGTTTTGCACCCGATGACTCCTAGCCAAATAATTGCGGATAATGCAAAGGCTTTAGCGAGGGCGCAAAGCACAACACCTACTTGTGAGAAGAGCGGTGAGAGAGAGAACCACCTCATAGTGAGTGAGAGCCACAAGACAAATTCGAGTGGAAAAACTAAGAGTGTTCTCCTTGCCACCAAAAGTGAGATGAGAGATGTTCGGAATAACCCATCCATCTTGCACTATGTCCACCTTTGCAAGGGACTAGCGCAAGGAACTAACGAATTAACCAATGTTCCACCATATTTGATGAGTGTTTTGCAGGAATTCAAGGATGTGTTCCCCGAAGAGCTTCCACATGGACTACCCCCTCTTCGCGGCATTGAACATGACATTGACCTCATCCTTGGTGCACCACTTCCCAACCGCGCCGCTTACCGCATGAACCCGGAGCAGAAAAAGGAGATTGAACGTCAAATCAACCAACTCGTCTCCAAAGGTTTGATCCAAGTTAGCACTAGTCCAAGTGTCGTACCCGCGATTCTTGTTCCAAAGACGGATGATATGTTACGGTTACGCGATTCTTGTTCGAATCAATGCTATCACCGTGGGTTATCGACATCCCATACCACGTCTCGATGACATGCTTGATGAGTTGTGTGGAGCCACTATTTTTTCGAAAATTGATCTTCGTAGTGGTTACCATCAAATACACATGGCTGAAGGTGATGAGTGGAAAACCGCCTTCAAGACCATACTTGGTCTCTATGAATGGTTGGTTATGCCCTTTGGTTTATCGAATGCCCCATCCACCTTCATGCGCCTTATGAATCACATATTGTGTTCTCTCATTGGGAAAAGTGTTGTTGTCTATTTCGATGATATTCTTGTTTATAGCAAATCACTTGAGGACCATATAACACATGCCAAGGAAGTTTTGCAAATCCTTCGACATGAAAAGCTTTATGCTAATCTTCCCAGGTGCACTTTTGCTAAAGACAAGTTGATTTTTCTTGGATTTGTCGTTTCTTCGAAGGGAATTGAAGTTGATGTTTCCAAGGTAAAGGACATACGAGATTGGCCCATCCCAACAAATGTGAGTGAATTCCAAAGTTTTCATGGGTTGGCCGGTTTCTATCGTCGCTTTGTGAAAGACTTTTCAACCATTGATTGTCCCCTTAATGATTGACCAAAAAGAATGTCACCTTCGTGTGGGGCAAAGCACAACAAAAACCTTTTGATGAACTTAAAAAGAGGCTCACCGAAGCACCTCTTCTTGCTTTACCAGATTTCACAAAAACTTTTGAGATAGAGTGTGATGCTAGTGGTATTGGCATTGGAGGAGTCCTTATGCAAAACGGACGTCCTATAGCCTACCATAGCGAGAAACTTGATGGTGCTCGCCTAAACTATCCGATTTATGACAGAGAGCTTTTTGCCTTAGTTCGTGTCCTTCAAGTTTGGCAACACTACCTTTGTCCCAAGGAATTTATCATACATTCCGACCACGAGTCGTTGACATATCTCAAAGGCCAAGCCAACTTGAGTAAGAGACACGCTAAGTGGGTTGAGTTCATGGAGTCTTTTTCGTACATTGTCAAGTATAAGAAGGGCAAGGATAATGTAGTTGCGGACACATTGTCTCGCAAACATACAAGCCTTCTTACAAGACTTGAAATCAACGTGTTGGGTCTTGAGGAAATAAAATCTTTGTATGCTTCCGACCCGTTCTTTGAACCAATTTTCGCAAAGTGCTCCAATGACAAAGGAGTTGATGATTTCTATTTGCATAAGGGTTTTCTATTTATACAAAACAAGCTATGCATTCCGAAGTCGTCGCTTCAACTTTTGCTCCTCCAAGAATCTCATGGTGGAGGCCTCATGGGTCACTTTGGCCGTGACAAGACATTGGACATGCTCTCCAATCACTACTTTTGGCCCAAGATGAAGCGTGACGTGGAGCGCTACGTTCAACGATGCACGACATGTGTTCAAGCTAAGTCGCAAGCTAATCCCTATGGTCTTTATATGCCATTGCCTATTCCTCATACACCTTGGTCCGACATTAGCACGGATTTCGTGTTAGGATTTCCTAGATCTAAACATGGTCATGATTCTATATTTGTTGTTGTGGATCGTTTTTCCAAAATGGAACACTTCATACCGTGCCATAAGACCGACGATGCTTCACATGTTGCAAATCTGTTTTTTAGGGAAATCGTCCGTCTTCATGGTGTGCCAAGGACAATCGTCTCCAACCGCGACGTCAAATTCATGAGCTACTTGTGGAAGACCCTCATGGCCAAGCTAGGCGTCAAGCTCCTCTTTTCATCCGCCTCGCATCCTCAAACTGATGGCCAAACCGAAGTTGTCAACCGAAGCCTCGGAACACTCCTCCGTGTGTTGATCAAGAAAAACCTGAAGGATTGGGAGGAATGCATTCCACAGGGCGAGTTCGCCTACAATCGAGCCAAGCACTCAACAACCAAGATGAGTACATTCATGATCGTCTATGGTTTCGATCCACTCACCGCACTCGACAACCTACCAGTACCTCTCCATGAGCGCATGAACATGGACGTCGAGAAACGGGCACAAGCTATGAAGAAACTTCATGAAGAAACAAGAGCTACTATCGAACAACAAGTCCTTCGCCAAGCTTCAAGGTTAAACAAGGACAAGAAGGAGATGATCTTTGAATAAGGTGACCTTGCGTGGATACACCTAAGCAAAGACCGCTTCCCCATGGAACGTGACTCCAAGCTCAAGCCAAGAGGAGATGGTCCCGTCAAGGTCCTCAAAAGAATCAACAACAACGCCTACATCATCAACATACCGACCTCCAAGTACCTTGCAAGCAATACATTCAATGTCAAGGACCTTTCACCCTACCATGGAGATGTTCAAGATGATAACCATGAAGAGTCGAGGATGACTCTTTCCCAAGGGGGGAGCTGATGCAGCCCGTCATACGAACGCTCCTACATCTACACCAACAAGTCCCCCAAGTGGACCCATGACTCGTGCCCGAGCCATACTCCTACAAGCTAAGGTGAACTCGCTCCTCTCCTCGTGCCAATTTGATACCTCCTTGGATGGTATGCTACTTCATGCATCTACCCTATGCGTCATCAGGTACGAAGCTTCGACACATCACCAAGCACCCAAGGATGGAGAGCAAGCGAGCGTAAAGCAACGCCCAATGGTCCTACAGCCAAGTCAGGTCTCTGCACCACACCACGAAACAACGCTTGGCTGGAGCCTCTTTCGAATCAGGTCTCCCCCGCACAAAGTCTCCGGCCTTAAGACACCGGAGATTCCAGCCCTCTCTCAAGTCTGACCCCCTGCACCAGGCCCTAGGACAGTCTGACGACCCCTCGGGAGGCTGGTCCGGAGACTACACCGGATTCTCCGGTCTAGACCGGAGTCTCCGGTCCGACCCACGCCAGGCATGAAAAGGCCTTTGGGCCTTCGGCCCATGTACCCCTTAGTCCGTCTAGAACTTGTCTTTTATTCCTAAAGTATCCCTATTTAACTGGATGGCCTATATATAGACCCCCACCTCCATTGTAAACCCTAGGCATGATATTGGAATTAGTGGAAACCCCTTTGTGGATCTATCTAATTCTTGCCTCATGCTCCTTGACTAAGGAGCACCAATATCCCCAAACCACGTTGGAGTTTGCATCGTGCCTCCGTGTTGTACAAGGCCTAGGCATCGGTGTCCCTTTTCCTAGATGTCAAGATCTCACCGAGTCTCCCATCTCGCCGTGCCGGTTCGAGAGAGTTCTCCGCCCGACGCTGATCCTAGGGATTGCGCTGGACCGGTCACCGCCGGCGTGAGATATTGGTATGCATCGTGGTTTTGTGTGTGTGTTCATCACGTTCTTCGTGCGTGCGTGCGTCGTGTTCATCCTCCCCTCCTCTCCCCGTACTCAATCCTCGATTTGAAAGGGAATCATGAAAGATCGGGCCACCCTAGAGGTTTGCCCTCAATAGGTTGCATCACCACACCCTCCTGAGTGTGTGTGGCCATGTGGGTTATTGTCGTTTGGAAAAGAGTACAAACCATGCAATAGGTTCACATGCAATGACACTCCAAGTGCCAAACCATGAGCAAAAGCCCTAGAAAATGTTGGAATGGAGCACCAGTGTGGCAGAGGTTGCATCACCACACCCACCTGAGTGTGTGTGGCCATGTGGGTCAATGTGGTTTGGAGAATAGTACATGCAATGACACTCCATGTGCCAAACCATGGTCAGAAAGCCCTAGAACATTTTGGAATGCAATAGAGCACCAGTGTGGCAGAGGTTGGATCTCTACACCCACCTGAGTGTGTGTGGCCATTTGTGTCATTGTGGTTTGGAAAAGAACACGTGCCATAATGACACCCCATGTGCAAAACCATGGTCAAAAATTCCTAGAATATGCTTGAATGCAAGATTGGAATGCAATGAGCACCAGTGTGGTAGAGGTTGCATCACCACACCCAGCTCAGTGTGTGTGGCCAGTTGGGTCATTGTTGTTTGGAAAAGAACACATGTAATGACAGTCCATGTGTCAAACCATGATCAGAAAGCCCTAAAACATGCTGGAATACAAAATTGGAATGCAACATTGGAATGCAATGTAGCACCAGTGTGGCAGAGGTTGCATCACCACACCAACCTGAGTATATGTGGCCATGCGGGTCATTGTGGTTTGGAAAATAACACATCCAATGACACTCCATGTGCCAAACCATTGTCAAAAATCCCTAGAACATGCTAGCATGCAACATTGAAATGTAATGGAGCACAAGTGTGGCAAAGCATGCATCAGCACACCCACCTGAGTGTGTGTGGCCATTGTGGTTTGGAAAAGAACACATGCAATGACACTCCATGTGGCAAACCTTGGTCAGATATCCCTAGAACATGCTCAAATGCAACATTGGAACACAAGGGAGCACTAGTGTGGCAGATGTTGCATCACCACACCCATCTAAGTGTGTATGTCCCTGTGGGTCATTGTGGTTTGTAAAAGAACACCTGCAATGACACTCCATGTGCTAAACCATGGTCAAAAAGCGCTAGAAGATGCTGGAATGCAACATTGGAATGCAATCGAGCACCTGTGTGGCAGAGGTTGCATCACGACACCCACCTGAGTGTGTGTGGCCATGTGGGTAATTGTTGTTTGGAAAAGAGCACATGCAATTACACTCCATGTGCCAAACCATGGTCAGAAAACCATAGAACATGTCGGAATGCAACATTGGAGTGCAATGGAGCACCAGTGTGGCAGAGGTTGCATCACCACACCCACCTGGGTGTGTGTGGCCATGTGGGTCATTGTGGTTTGGAATAGATTACATCCAATGACACTCCATGTATCAAACCATGGTCAGCAAGCCCTAGAAGATGCTGAAATGCAACATTAGAATGTAATGGAGCACCAGTGTGGCAGAGGTTGCATCACCACACCCACCTGAGTGTGTGTGGCTGATACGTCCATAATGTATCTATAATTTTTGATGGTTTTATGCTAATAATATGCTTTTGATACACCTTTTTATATAAAGTTTATGATTTATTTGGACTAACCCATTAATATTTGCAAAAGTGCACAATATTCTTGTTTTACACTTTGATGTGTAGGAATTACCAAGAATACAAGTGGAAACCTTGTTGGAGTCAAATCGGGATTTTTCTACAAATCTGTCTCAGAACTCTTTTTGAAGATGGTCACGTTTCGGGTCGAAGACGGCATCAAATTGAAAAATATTCAACTAAAAAGTTGTTGGAAATTTCGCGAGAAACGTTCTGGACATAAAATTTAGCTGATTCCAAATCTGGACGGGCACTATAGACCCGATTTACTGCAGCCCAAGATGGGGTGACGGGAATCCGAGAATCTATATAAAGGGAGGAAACCTAATTCGTGGGAGACACCTCCACCCACGAATTTGCAGCCACCAAAGCCACGTTTTTGCCTTCCCCATGGATCCCATCTCCATGGGAGAGGGCTCCCAATAAGCCATGAAGGAAGAGGGCTAAGGGGCGGTGCTCCCCCGTGATACCGGCGGCAGGGAAGGAGTCCTCCGTGCCGCCACCTCTTCACCATCTCCACCGCCATCTCCATCACCGTTGCTGACTCCCATGATGAGGAGAGAGTAGTTATATTTCGAGGCTAAGGGTTCTACCGTAGCTATGTGTTCATCTCTCTCTCTATGCATGATCATATTGTGATCATGAGATTTGTAATCAAGTAGATCTACCTTTCTACTCAAGTGCTTTAATAGATCTCTAATCACCCCATGTGTGAGAAAGTGACAGCGTGCACACCATGGTGGCACTTAGGCTAGATATTACAAATACTTGTTATGAGTTATATTTGGAGTTGGATTTTTCTATGAAATTATGGTGTTTGTTGGAACCATCTAGAGCTCAAGGTGATAGTGTGGGGTTATCTAGATGGGGAAAGTGAACTTTGAGGTATGCTGTTATAGCCCTACCATGGATTAGAGTGTCCAACCAGAGAGTAGTTCAGAATAGTATCATAAAGAGATGATATTTATATGAGAGTGTTCTCTAGTGAAAGTATGATCCCTAGGCCTTGTTTCTAAGCATTGAAACACCATTTTCAACTAGATCTGTTACATGTTTGCTTGCTTCCATCTTTATTTCAGTTTACCTTTAGTCTCTTCCTACCCGTAAATATATTTTCTGGCACCGTTGTCTTATATCCATACCACCTATATTTCACTATCACGTCGCCGAACTAGTGCACCTATACACCTAACAAGTGTATTGGGTGTGTTGGGGACATAAGAGACTTCTTGTATCTTGATTGCAGTGTTGCTTGAGAGGGATACCTTTGACCACTTCCTCCATGAGTTTGATAAACTTTGGGCGATCCACTTAAGGGAAAACTTGCTGCTATTCTACAAACCTCTGCAGTTGGAGGCCCAACAATTATCTACAAGAATAGAAGTGCGTAGACATCAGTGGCCATGTGGGTCATTGTGGTTTGGAAAACAACACATGCAATGACACTACATGTGCCAAACCACGGTCAGAAAACCCTAGAGCATGCTGGAATGCAACATTGGAATGCAATGGAGCTCGAGTGTGGCAGAGGTTGCATCACAACACCAACGTGAGTTTGTGTGGCCATGTGGGTCATTGTAGTTTTGAAAAGAGCACATGCAATGACACTCCATGTGCCAAACCATGGCCAGAAAATCCTAAAACATGCTGGAATACAATATTGGGATGCAATGGAGCACCCGTGTGGCAAAGGTTGCATCACCACACCCACCAGAGTGTGTGTGGCCATGTGGGTCATTGTGGTTTGGAAAAGTGTACATGCAATGACACTCCATGTGCCAAACCATGGTCAGAAAGCCCTAGAACATTTTGGAATGCAATGGAGCACCAGTGTGGTAGAGGTTGGATCACTGCACCCACCTGAGTGTGTGTGGCCATGTGGGTTATTGTGGTTTGGAAAAGAACGCATGCCATAATTACACCCCATGTGCCAAACCATGGTCAGAAAGTCCTAGAACATGCTCCAAAGCACGATTGGAATGCAATGGAGCACCAGCGTGGTAGAGGTTGCATCACAACACCCACCTAAGTGTGTGTGGCCATGTGGGTCATTGTGGTTTGGAAAAGATCACATGCAATGACACTCCATGTGCCAAACCATGGTCAGAAAGTCCTACAACATGTTGGAATGCAATGGAGCACTAGTGTGGTAGAGGTTGCATCACAACAACCACCTGAGTGTGTGTGGCCATGTGGGTCATTGTGGTTTGGAAAAGATCACAAGCAATGACACTCCATGTGCCAAACCATGGTCAGAAAGCCCTAGAACATGTTGGAATGCAATGGAGCACTAGTGTGGCAGAGGTTGCATCACCACACCCACCTGAGTGTGTGTGGCCATGGGGGTCATTGTGGTTTGGAAAAGAGTACATGCAATGACAACACTCCATGTGCCAAACCGTGGTCAGAAAGCCCTAGAAAATATAGGAATGCAATGGAGCACCAGTGTGGCAGAGGTTGGATCACTGCACCCACCTAAGTATGTGTGCCCATGTGGGTCATTGTGGTTTGGAAAACAACACTTGCCATAATGACACCCCATGTGCCAAACCATGATCAGAAAGTCCTAGAACATGCTCGAATCCAAGATTGGAATGCAATGGAGCACCAGTGTGGTAGAGGTTGCATCACAACACCCACCTGAGTGTGTGTGTGGCCATGTGGGTAATTGTGGTTTGGAAAAAAATACATGTGATGACACTCCATGTGTCAAACCATGATCAGAAAGCCCTAAAACATGCTAGAATACAATATTGGAATGCAACATTGGAATGCAATGGAGCACCAGTGTGGCAGAGGTTGCATCACCACACCCACCTGACTGTGTGGCCATGTGGGTCATTGTGGTTTGGAAAATAACACATCCAATGACACTCCATGTGCCAAACCATCATCAAAATACCCTAGAACATGCTGCCATGCAACATTGCAATGTAATGGAGCACCAGTGTGGCAGAGGTTGCGTCACCACACCCACCTGAGTGTGTGTGGCCATGTGGGTCATTATGGTTTGGAAAACAACACATGCAATGACACTCCATGTGCCAAACCATGGTCAGAAAGCACTAGAACATGCTCAAATGCAACATTGGAAAACAAGGGAGCACTAGTGTGGCAGATGTTGCATCACCACACCCATCTAAGTGTGTGTGTCCATGTGGGTCATTGTGGTTTGGAAAACAACACATGCAATGACATTCCATGTGCCAAACCATGGTCAGAAAGCCCTGGAGCATGCTGTAATGCAACATTGGAATGCAATGGAGCTCGAGTGTGGCAGAGTTTGCATCACAACACCCACGTGAGTTTGTGTGGCCATGTGGGTGATTGTAGTTTGGAAAAGAGCACATGCAATGACACTCCATGTGCCAAACCATGGTCAGAAAGTCCTATAACATGCTGGAACGCAACATTGGAATGCAATGGAGCACCAGTGTGGCAGAGGTTGCATCACCACACCCACCAGAGTGTCTGTGGCCATGTGGGTCATTGTGCTTTGGAAAAGAGTACATGCAAAGACATTCCATGTGCCAAACCATGGTCAGAAAGCCCTAGAACATGTTGGAATGCAATGGAGCACTAGTGTGGTAGAGATTGGATCACTACACCCACCTGAGTGTGTGTGGTCATGTGGGTCATTGTGGTTTGGAAAAGAACACATGCCATAATGACACCCCATGTGCCAAACCATGGTAAGAGAGTCTTATAGCATGCTCGAATGCAAGACTGGAATGCAATGGTGCACCAGTGTGGTAGAGGTTGCATCACAACACCCACATGAGTGTGTGTGTCCATGTGGGTCATTGTGTTTTGGAAAAGATCACATGCAATGACACTCCATGTGCCAAACCATGGTCAGAAACCCCTAGAACATGTTGGATTGCAATGGAGCACCAGTGTGGCAGAGGTTGCATCACCACACCCACCCGAGTGTGTGTGGCCATGTGGGTCATTGTGGTTTGGAAAATAACACATCCAATGACACTCCATGTGCCAAACCATCGTCAAAATGACCTAGAACATGATGGCATGCAAAATTGCAATGTAATGGAGCACCAGTGTGGAAGAGGTTGCGTCACCACACCCACCTGAGTGTGTGTGTCCATGTGGGTCATTGTGGTTTAAAAAACAACACATGCAATGACACTCCATGTGCCAAACCATGGTCACGAAGCCCTAGCACATGCTTGAATGCAACATTGGAACATAGTGGAGCACTAGGGTGGCAGATGTTGCATTACCACACCCATCTAAGTGTGTGTGTGTCCTTGTGGGTCATTGTGGTTTGGGAAAGATCACATGCAATGACACTCCATGTGCCAAACCTTGGTCAAAAAGCGCTAGAACATGCTGGAATGCAGCATTGGAATGCAATGGAGCACCTGTGTGGCAGAGGTGGCATCACAACACCCACCTGAGTGTGTGTGGCCATGTGGGTAATTGTGGTTTGGAAAAGAGCACATGCAGTGACACTCCATGTTCCAAACCATGGTCAGAAAACCCTAGAACATGCTGGAATGCAACATTGGAATGCAATGGAGCACCAGTGTGGCAGAGCTTGCATCACCACACGCACCTGAGTGCGTGTGGCCATGTGGGTCATTGTGGTTTGGAAAACAACACATGCGATGACACTCCATGTGCCAAACCATGGTCAGAAAGCCCTAGACCATGCAGGAATGCAACATTGGAATGAAATGGAGCTCCAGTGTGGTAGAGGTTGCATCACAATACCCACGTGAGTCAGTGTGGCTCATGTGGGTCATTGTAGTTTGGAAAAGAGCACATCCAATGCACTCCATGCGCCAAACCATGGTCAGAAAGCCCTAGAACATGCTGGAATGCAACATTGGAATGCAATGGAGCACCAGTGTGGCAGAGGTTGCATCACCACACCCACCAGAGTGTGTGTGGCCATGTGGGTCATTGTGGTTTGGAAAAGAGTACATGCAATGACAACACTCCATGTGCCAAACCCTGGTCAGAAAGCCCTAGAACATATTGGAATGCAATGGAGCACCAGTGTGGCAGAGGTTGGATCACTGCACCCACCTAAGTGTGTGTGGCCATGTGGGTCATTGTGGTTTGGAAAACAACACTTGCCATAATGACACCCCGTGTGCCAAACCATGGTCAGAAAGTCCTAGAAGATGCTCGAATCTAAGATTGGAATGTAATGGAGCACCAGTGTGGTAGAGGTTGCATCACAACACCCACCTGAGTGTGTGTGGCCATGTGGGTCATTGTGGTTTGGAAAATATCACATGCAATGACACTCCATGTGGCAAGCCATGGTCAAAAAGCCCAAGAACATGGTAGAATGCAATGGAGCACGAGTGTGGCAAATGTTGAATCACCAGAGCCACCTGAGTGTGTGTGGACATGTGGGTCATTGTGGTTTGGAAAAGATCACATGCAATGACACTCCATGTGACAAACCATGGTCAGAAAGTCCTACAACATGTTGGAATGCAATGGAGCACCAGTGTGGTAGAGGTTGCATCACAACAACCACCTGAGTGTGTGTGGCCATGTGGGTCATTGTGGTTTGGAAAAGATCACAAGCAATGACACTCCATGTGCCAAACCATGGTCAGAAAGCCCTAGAACATGTTGGAATGCAATGGAGCACTAGTGTGGCAGAGGTTGCATCACCACACCCACCTGAGTGTGTGTGGCCATGGGGGTCATTGTGGTTTGGAAAAGAGTACATGCAATGACAACACTCCATGTGCCAAACCGTGGTCAGAAAGCCCTAGAAAATATAGGAATGCAATGGAGCACCAGTGTGGCAGAGGTTGGATCACTGCACCCACCTAAGTATGTGTGCCCATGTGGGTCATTGTGGTTTGGAAAACAACACTTGCCATAATGACACCCCATGTGCCAAACCATGATCAGAAAGTCCTAGAACATGCTCGAATCCAAGATTGGAATGCAATGGAGCACCAGTGTGGTAGAGGTTGCATCACAACACCCACCTGAGTGTGTGTGTGGCCATGTGGGTACTTGTGGTTTGGAAAAAAATACATGTGATGACACTCCATGTGTCAAACCATGATCAGAAAGCCCTAAAACATGCTAGAATACAATATTGGAATGCAATGGAGCACCAGTGTGGCAGAGGTTGCATCACCACACCCACCTGAGTGTGTGTGGCCATGTGGGTCTTTGTGGTTTGGAAAATAACACATCCAATGACACTCCATGTGCCAAACCATCGTCAAAATACCCTAGAACATGCTGCCATGCAACATTGCAATGTAATGGAGCACCAGTGTGGCAGAGGTTGCGTCACCACACCCACCTGAGTGTGTGTGGACATGTGGGTCATTATGGTTTGGAAAACAACACATGCAATGACACTCCATGTGCCAAACCATGGTCAGAAAGCACTAGAACATGCTCAAATGCAACATTGGAAAACAAGGGAGCACTAGTGTGGCAGATGTTGCATCACCACACCCATCTAAGTGAGTGTGTCCATGTTGGTCATTGTGGTTTGGAAAACAACACATGCAATGACATTCCATGTGCCAAACCATGGTCAGAAAGCCCTGGAGCATGCTTTAATGCAACATTGGAATGCAATGGAGCTCGAGTGTGGCAGAGTTTGCATCACAACACCCACGTGAGTTTGTGTGGCCATGTGGGTGATTGTAGTTTGGAAAAGAGCACATGCAATGACACTCCATGTGCTAAACCATGGTCAGAAAGTCCTATAACATGCTGGAACGCAACATTGGAATGCAATGGAGCACCAGTGTGGCAGAGGTTGCATCACCACACCCACCAGAGTGTCTGAGGCCATGTGGGTCATTGTGGTTTGGAAAAGAGTACATGCAAAGACATTCCATGTGCCAAACCATGGTCAGAAAGCCCTAGAACATGTTGGAATGCAATGGAGCACTAGTGTGGTAGAGATTGGATCACTACACCCACCTGAGTGTGTGTGGTCATGTGGGTCATTGTGGTTTGGAAAAGAACACATGCCATAATGACACCCCATGGTAAGAGAGTCTTATAGCATGCTCGAATGCAAGACTAGAATGCAATGGTGCACCAGTGTGGTAGAGGTTGCATCACAACACCCACATGAGTGTGTGTGTCCATGTGGGTCATTGTGTTTTGGAAAAGATCACATGCAATGACACTCCATTTGCCAAACCATGGTCAGAAACCCCTAGAATATGTTGGATTGCAATGGAGCACCAGTGTGGCAGAGGTTGCATCACCACACCCACCCGAGTGTGTGTGGCCATGTGGGTCATTGTGGTTTGGAAAATAACACATCCAATGACACTCCATGTGCCAAACCATCGTCAAAATGATCTAGAACATGATGGCATGCAAAATTGCAATGCAATGGAGCACCAGTGTGGCAGAGGTTGCGTCACCACACCCACCTGAGTGTGTGTGTCCATGTGGGTCATTGTGGTTTGGAAAACAACACATGCAATGACACTCCATGTGCCAAACCATGGTCACGAAGCCCTAGCACATGCTTGAATGCAACATTGGAACATAATGGAGCAGTAGGGTGGCAGATGTTGCATTACAACACCCATCTAAGTGTGTGTGTGTGTCCTTATGGGTCATTGTGGTTTGGGAAAGATCACATGCAATGACACTCCATGTGCCAAACCATGGTCAAAAAGCGCTAGAACATGCTGGAATGCAGCATTGGAATGCAATGGAGCACCAGTGTGGCAGAGGTTGCATCACCACACGCACCTGAGTGCGTGTGGCCATGTGGGTCATTGTGGTTTGGAAAACAACACATGCGATGACACTCCATGTGCCAAACCATGGTCAGAAAGCCCTAGACCATGCTGGAATGCAACATTGGAATGAAATGGAGCTCCAGTGTGGTAGAGGTTGCATCACAATACCCACGTGAGTTAGTGTGGCTCATGTGGGTCATTGTAGTTTGGAAAAGAGCACATCCAATGCACTCCATGCGCCAAACCATGGTCAGAAAGCCCTAGAACATGCTGGAATGCAATGGAGCACCAGTGTGGCAGAGGTTGCATCACCACACCCACCAGAGTGTGTGTGGCCATGTGGGTCATTGTGGTTTGGAAAAGAGTACATGCAATGACAACACTCCATGTGCCAAACCCTGGTCAGAAAGCCCTAGAACATATTGGAATGCAATGGAGCACCAGTGTGACAGAGGTTGGATCACTGCACCCACCTAAGTGTGTGTGGCCATGTGGGTCATTGTGGTTTGGAAAACAACACTTGCCATAATGACACCCCATGTGCCAAACCATGGTCAGAAAGTCCTAGAACATGCTCGAATCTAAGATTGGAATGCAATGGAGCACCAGTGTGGCAGAGGTTGCATCACAACACCCACCTGAGTGTGTGTGGCCATGTGGGTCATTGTGGTTTGGAAAATATCACATGCAATGACACTCCATGTGGCAAGCCATGGTCAAAAAGCCCAAGAACATGGTAGAATGCAATGGAGCACCAGTGTGGCAAAGGTTGCATCACTAGAGCCACCTGAGTGTGTGTGGCCATGTAGGTCATTGTGTTTTGGAAAAGATCACATGCAATGACACTCCATGTGCCAAACCATGGTCAGAAACCCCTAGAACATGTTGGATTGAAATGGAGCACCAGTGTGGCAGAGGTTGCATCACCACACCCACCCGAGTGTGTGTGGCCATGTGGGTTATTGTGGTTTGGAAAATAACACATCCAATGACACTCCATGTGCCAAACCATCGTCAAAATGACCTAGAACATGATGGCATGCAAAATTGCAATGTAATGGAGCACCAGTGTGGCAGAGGTTGTGTCACCACACTCACCAGAGTGTGTGTGGCCATGTGGGTCATTGTAGTTTGGAAAAGAGCACATGCAATGACACTCCATGTGCCAAACCATGGTCACGAAGCCCTAGCACATGCTTGAATGCAACATTGGAACATAATGGAGCACTAGGGTGGCAGATGTTGCATTACCACACCCATCTAAGTGTGTGTGTGTCCTTGTGGGTCATTGTGGTTTGGGAAAGATCACATGCAATGACACTCCATGTGCCAAACCATGGTCAAAAAGCGCTAGAACATGCTGGAATGCAGCATTGGAATGCAATGGAGCACCTGCGTGGCAGAGGTGGCATCACAACACCCACCTGAGTGTGTGTGGCCATGTGGGTAATTGTGGTTTGGAAAAGAGCACATGCAGTGACACTCCATGTTCCAAACCATGGTCAGAAAACCCTAGAACATGCTGGAATGCAACATTGGAATGCAATGGAGCACCAGTGTGGCAGAGGTTGCATCACCACACGCACCTGAGTGTGTGTGTGGACATGTGGGTCATTGTGGTTTGGAAAACAACACATGCGATGACACTCCATGTGCCAAACCATGGTCAGAAAGCCCTAGACCATGCTGGAATGCAACATTGGAATGAAATGGAGCTCGAGTGTGGTAGAGGTTGCATCACAATACCCACGTGAGTCAGTGTGGCTCATGTGGGTCATTGTAGTTTGGAAAAGAGCACATCCAATGCACTCCATGCGCCAAACCATGGTCAGAAAGCCCTAGAACATGTATGCAATGGAGCACCAGTGTGGCAGAGGTTGCATCACCACACCCACCAGAGTGTGTGTGGCCATGTGGGTCATTGTGGTTTGGAAAAGAGTAAATGCAATGACAACACTCCATGTGCCAAACCCTGGTCAAAAAGCCCTAGAACATATTGGAATGCAATTGAGCACGAGTGTGGCAGAGGTTGGATCACTTCCCCCACCTAAGTGTGTGTGGCCATGTGGGTCATTGTGGTTTGGAAAACAACACTTGTCATAATGACACCCCATGTGCCAAACCATGGTCAGAAAGTCCTAGAACATGCTCGAATCTAAGATTGGAATGCAATGGAGCACCAGTGTTGCAGAGGTTGCATCACAACACCCACCTGAGTGTGCGTGGCCATGTGGGTCATTCTGGTTTGGAAAATATCACATGCAATGACACTCCATGTGGCAAGCCATGGTCAAAAAGCCCTAGAACATGTTGGAATGCAATGGAGCACCAGTGTGGCAAAGGTTGCATCACCACACCAAGCTGAGTGCGTCTGGCCATATGGGTCATTGTGGTTTGGAAAATAACATATCCAATGGCTCTCCGTGTGCCAAACCATCGTGAAACTGCCCTAGAACATGTTGACATGCAACATTGCAATGTAATGGAGCACCAGTGTGGCAGAGGTTGCGTCACCACACCCACCTAAGTGTGTGTGGCCATGTGGGTCATTGTGGTTTGGAAAACAACACATGCAATGACTCTCCATGCGCCAAACCATGGTCAGAAAGCCCTAGAACATGGTTGAATGCAACATTGGAAAATAATGGAGCACTAGTGTGGCAGATGTTGAATCACCACACCCATCTAAGTGTGTGTGTCCTTGTGGGTCATTATGGTTTGGAAAAGAACACATGCAATGACACTCCATATGCCAAACAATGGTCAAAAAGCGCTAGAACATGCTAGAATGCAATCGAGCACCTGTGTGATAGAGGTAGCATGACAGCACCCATCTGAGTGTGTGTGGCCATGTGGGTAATTGTGGTTTGGAAAAGAGCACATGGAATGACACTCCATGTGCCAAACCATGGTCATAAAACCCTAGAATATGCTGGAATGCAACATTGGAATGCAATGGAGCACCAGTGTGGTAGAGGTTGCATCACCACACCCACCTAAGTGTGTGTGGCCATGTGGGTCATTGTCGTTTGGAAAATAACACATGCAATGACACTCCATGTGTCAAACCATGGTCAGAAAGCCCTAGAACATGCTGGAATGAAACATTGGAATGCAATGGAGCACCAGTGTGGAAGAGGTTGCATCACCACACCCACCTGAGTGTGTGTGTCCATGTGGGTCATTATGGTTTGCAGAACAACACATGCGATGACACTCCATGGGCCAAACCATGTCCAGAAAACCCTAGAACATGCTAGAATGCAATGGAGCAACAGTGTGGTAGAGATTGGAACACTGCACCCACCTGATTGTGTGTGTGGCCATGTGGGTCATTGTGGTTTGGAAAATAACACATGCCATAATGACACCCCATGTGCCAAACCAAGGTCAGAAAGTCCTAGAACATGCTCGAATGCAAGACTGGAATGCAATGGTTCACTAGTGTGGTAGAGGTTGCATCACAACACCCACCTGAGTGTGTGTGGCCATGTGGGTCATTGTGGTTTGGAAAAGATCACATGCAATGACACTCCATGTGCCAACCCATGGTCAGAAAGCCCTAGAACATGTTGGATTGCAATGGAGCACCAGTGTGGCAGATGTTGCATAACCACACCCACATGAGTGTGTGTGGCCATGTGGGTCATTGTGGTTTGGAAAAGAGTACATGCAATGACATTCCTTGTGGCAAACCATGGTCAGAAAGCCCTAGAACATGTTGGAATGCAATGGAGCACTAGTGTGGACGAGGTTGGATCACTGCACACACCTGAGTGTGTGTGGCCATGTGGGTCATTCTGGTTTGGAAAAGAACACATGCCATAATAAAACCCCATGTGCAAAACCATGGTCAGAAATTCTTAGAACATGGTCGAATGCAAGATTGGAATGCAATGGAGCACTAGTGTGGTAGAGGTTGCATCACCACACCCACCTATGTGTGTGGCCAGTTGGGTCATCGTGATTTGGAAAAGAACACATGTAATGACAGTCCATGTGTCAAACCATGATCAGAAAGCCCTAAAACATGCTGGAATACAAAATTGGAATGCAACATTGGAATGCAATGGAGCACCAGTGTGACAGAGGTTGCATCACCACACCCACCCGAGTGTGTGTGGCCATGTGGGTCATTGTGGTTTGGAAAATAACACATCCAATGACACTCCATGTGCCAAACCATCGTCAAAATGACCTAGAACATGCTGGCATGCAACATTGCAATGTAAAGGAGCACCAGTGTGGTAGAGGTTGCATCACCACACCCACCTAAGTGTGTGTGTCCATGTGGTTCATTGTGGTTTGGAAAACAACACATGCAATGACACTCCATGTGCCAAACCATGGTCACGAAGCCCTAGAACATGTTGGAATGCAACATTGGAACATAATTGAGCACTAGTGTGGCAGATGTTGCATCACCACACCCATCTAACTGTGTGTGTCCTTGTGGGTCATTGTGGTTTGGAAAAGATCACATGCAATGACACTCCATGTGCCAAACCATGGTCAAAAAGCGCTAGAACATGCTGGAATGCAGCATTGGAATGCAATGGAGCACCTGCGTGGCAGAGGTTGCATCACAACACCCACCCGAGTGTGTGTGGCCATGTGGGTAATTGTTGTTTGGAAACGAGCACATGCAATGACACTCCATGTGCCAAACCATGGTCAGAAAACCCTAGAACATGATGGAATACAACATTGGAATGCAAAGGAGAACCAGTCTGGCAGAGGTTGCATCACCACACGCACCTGAGTGTGTGTGGCCATGTGGGTCATTGTGGTTTGGAAGACAACACATGTGATAACACTCCATGTGCCAAACCATGGTCAGAAAGCCCTAGAGCATGCTGGAATGCAACATTGGAATGCAATGGAGCTCGAGTGTGGTAGAGGTTGCATCACAACACCCACGTGAGTCTCTGTGGCCCATGTGGGTCATTGTAGTTTGGAAAAGAGCACATCTAATGCACTCCATGTGCCAAACCATGGCCAGAAAGCCCTAGAACATGCTGGAATGCAACATTGGAATGCAATGGAGCACCAGTGTGGCAGAGGTTGCATCACCACACCCACGAGAGTGTGTGGCCATGTGGGTCATTGTGGTTTGGAAAAGAATACATGCAATGACAACACTCCATGTGCCAAACCGTGCTCAGAAAGCCCTAGAACATATTGAAATGCAAGGGAGCACCAGTGTGGCAGAGGATGGATCACTGCACCCACCTAAGTGTGTGTGGCCATGTGGGTCATTGTGCTTTGGAAAATATCACATGCAATGACACTCCATGTGGCAAACCATGGTCAGAAAGCCCTAGAACATGTTGGAATGCAATGGAGCACCAGTGTGGAAGAGGTTGCATCACCACACCCACCTGAGTGTGTGTGGCCATGTGGGTCATTGTGGTTTGGAAAATAACACATCCAATGACACTCCATGTGCCAAACCATCGTCAAAATGACGTAGAACATGCTGGCATGCAACATTGCAATGTAATGGAGCACTAGCGTGGCAGAGGTTGCATCACCACACCCACCTAAGTGTGTGTGTCCATGTGGGTCATTGTGGTTTGGAAAACAACACATGCAATGACACTCCATGTGCCAAACCATGGTCACGAAGCCCTAGAACATGCTTGAATGCAACATTGGAACATAATCGAGCACTAGTGTGGCAGATGTTGCATCACCACACCCATCTAAGTGTGTGTGTGTCCTTGTGGGTCATTGTGGTTTGGAAAAGATGACATGCAATGACACTCCATGTGCCAAACCATGGTCAAAAAGCGCTAGAACAGGCTGGAATGCAGCATTGGAATGCAATGGAGCACCTGCGTGGCAGAGGTTGCTCACAACACCCACCTGAGTGTGTGTGTCAGTGAAGGTAATTGTGGTTTGGAAACGAGCACATGCAATGACACTCCATGTGCCAAAACATGGTCAGAAAACCCTAGAACATGATGGAATACAACATTGGTGCAATGGAGCACCAGTCTAGCAGAGGTTGCATCACCACAAGCACCTGAGTGTGTGTGGCCATGTGGGTCATTGTGGTTTGGAAAAAACACATGCGATGACACTCCATGTGCCAAACCATGGTCAGAAAGCCCTAGAGCATGCTGGCATGCAACATTGGAATGCAATGGATCTTGAGTGTGGTAGAGGTTGCATCACAACACCCACGTGAATCAGTGTGGCCCATGTGGGTCATTGTAGTTTGGAAAATAGCACATCTAACGCACTCCATGTGCCAAGCCATGGTCAGAAAGCCCTAGAACATGCTGGAATGCAACATTGGAATGCAATGGAGCACCAGTGTGGCAGAGGTTGCATCACCACACCCACCAGAGTGTGTGTGGCCATGTGGGTCATTGTGGTTTGGAAAAGAGTACATGCAATGACAAAACTCCATGTGCCAAACCATCCTCAAAAAGCCCTAGAACATATTGGAATGCAGTGGAGCACCAGTGTGGCAGAGGATGGATCACTGCACCCACCTGAGTGTGTGAGGCCATGTGGGTCATTGTGGTTTGGAAAATATCACATGCAATGACACTCCATGTGGCAAACCATGGTCAGAAATCCCTATAACATGTTGGAATGCAATGGAGCACCAGTGTGGAAGAGGTTACATCACCACACCCACCTGAGTGTGTGTGGCCATGTGGGTCATTATGGTCTAGAAAAGAGTACATGCAATGACACTCCATGTGCCAAACCATGGTCAGAAATCCATAGAACATGTTGGAATGCAATGGAGCACTAGTGTGGCAGAGGTTGGATCACTACACCCACCTGAGTCTGTGTGGCCATCTGGGTCATTGTGGTTTGGAAAAGAACACATGCCATAATGACACCCCATGTGCAAAACCATGGTCAAAAAGTCCTACACATGCTCGAATGCAAGATTGGAATGCAATGGAGCACCAGTGTGGTAGAGCTTGCATCAGAACACCCACCTAAGTGTGTGTGGGCAGTTGGGTCATTGTGGTTTGGAAAAGAACACATGTAATGACAGTCCATGTGTCAAACCATGATCAGAAAGCCCTAAAACATGCTGGAATACAAAATTGGAATGCAATGGAGCAATAGTGTGGCCGAGGTTGCATCACCACACCCACCTAAGTGTGTGTGGCCATGTGGGTCATTGTGGTTTGGAAAATAAGACATCCAATGGCTCTCCATGTGCCAAACCATCGTGAAAGTGCCCTAGAATATGCTGGCATGCAACATTGCAATGTAATGGAGCACCAGTGTGGCAGGGGTTGTGTCACCACACCCACCTGAGTGTTTGTGTCCATGTGGGTCATTGTTGTTTGGAAAACAACACATGCAATGACACTCCATGTTCCAAACCATGGTCAGGAAGCTCTTGAACATGCTTGAATGCAACATTGGAACATAATCGAGCACTAGTGTGGCAGATGTTGCATCACCACACCCATCTAAGTGTGTGTGTCCTTGTGGGTAATTGTGGTTTGGAAAAGATCACATGCAATGACACTCCATGTGCCAAACCATGGCCAAAAAGCGCTAGAACATGCTGGAATGAAACATTGGAATGCAATGGAGCACCAGTGTGGAAGAGGTTGCATCACCACACCCACCTGAGTGTGTGTGGCCATGTGGGTCATTGTGGTTTGGAAAACAACACATGCGATGACACTCCATGTCCCAAACCATGTTCACAAATCCCTAGAGCATGCTGGAATGCAACATTGGAATGCAATGGAGCTCGACTGTGGCAGAGGTTGCATCACAACACCCATGTGAGTCTGTGTGGCCCATGTGGGTCATTGTAGTTTGGAAAAGCGCACATGCAATGACACTCCATGTGCCAAACCATGGTCAGAAAGTCCTAGAACATGCTCGATTGCAAGATTGGAATGCAATGGAGCACCAGTGTGGTAGAGGTTGCATCACAACACCCACCTGATTGTGTTTGGCCATGTGGGTCATTGTGGTTTGGAAAAGATCACATGCAATTACACTCCATGTGCCAAACCATGGTCAGAAAGCCCTAGAACATGTTGGAATGCAATGGAGAACCAGTGTGGCAGAGGTTCCATCACCACACCCACCTGAGTGTGTGTGGCCATGTGGGTCATTGTGGTTTGGAAAAGAGTACATGCAATGACACTCCATGTGCCAAACCATTTTTAGAAATCCCTAGAACATGTTGGGATGCAATGGAGCACCAGTGTGGTAGAGGTTGGATCACTACACCCACCTGAGTGTGTGTGGCCATGTGGGTCATTGTGGTTTGGAAAATAACACATGCCATAATGACACCCCATGTGCCAAACCATGGTCAGAAAGTCCTAGAACATACTCTAATGCAAGATTGGAATGCAATGGAGCACTAGTGTGGTAGAGGTTGCATCACAACACCCACCTGAGTGTGTGTGGCCATGTGGGTCATTGTGGTTTGGAAAAGAGCACATGCAATGACACTCCATGTGCCAAACCATCGTCAAAAAGCCCTAGAACATGCTGGCAAGCAACACTACGCTGTAATGAAGCACCAGTGTGGCAGAGGTGGCATCACCACATCACATGAGTGTGTGAGGCCATGTGGTTCATTGTGGTTTGGAAAACAACAAATGCAATGACACTCCATGTGCCAAACCATGGTCAGAAAGCCCTAGAACATGCTCGAATGCAACATTGGAACACTAGTGTGGCAGATGTAGCATCACCACACCCATCTAAGTGTGTGTGTCCCTGTGGGTCATTGTGGTTTGAAAAGAGCACATGCAATGACACTTCATGTGCCTAACCATGATAAGAAAGCCCTAGAACATGCTGGAATGCAACACTCGAATGCAATGGAGCACCAGTGTGGTAGAGGTTGCATCACCACACCCACCTGAGTGTGTGTGGCCATGTGGGTCATTGTGGTTTGGAAAACAACACATGCGATGACACTCCATGTGCCAAAACATGTGCAGAAAGCCCTAGAGCATGCTGGAATGCAACATTGGAATGCAATGGAGCTCGACTGTGGCAGAGGTTGCATCACAACACCCACGTGAGTCTGTGTGGCCCATGCGGGTCATTGTAGTTTGTAAAAGCGCACATGCAATGACACTCCATGTGCCAAACCATGGTCAGAAAGTCCTAGAACATGCTCGAATGCAAGATTCGAATGCAATGGAGCACCAGTGTGGTAGAAGTTGCATCACAACACCCACCTGATTGTGTGTGGCCATGTGGGTCATTGTGGTTTGGAAAAGATCACATGCAATGACACTCCATGTGCCAAACCATGGTCAGAAAGCCCTAGAACATGTTGGAATGCAATGGAGAACCAGTGTGGCAGAGGTTGCATCACCTCACCCACCTGAGTGTGTGTGGCCATGTGGGTCATTGTGGTTTGGAAAAGAGTACATGCAATGACACTCCATGTGCCAAACCATTTTTAGAAATCCCAAGAACATATTGCGATGCAATGGAGCACCAGTGTGGTAGAGGTTGGATCACTGCACCCACCTGAGTGTGTGTGGCCATGTGGGTCATTGTGGTTTGGAAAATAACACATGCCATAATGACACCCCATGTGCCAAACCATGGTCAGAAAGTCCTAGAACATACTCTAATTCAAGATTGGAATGCAATGGAGCACTAGTGTGGTAGAGGTTGCATCACAACACCCACCTGAGTGTGTGTGGCCATGTGGGTCATTGTGGTTTGGAAAAGAGCACATGCAATGACACTCCATGTGCCAAAGCATCGTCAAAAATCCATAGAACATGCTGGCAAGCAACACTACACTGTAATGGAGCACCAGTGTGGCAGAGGTGGCATCACCACATCACATGAGTGTGTGTGTCCATGTGGTTCATTGTGGTTTGGAAAACAACACATGCAATGACACTCCATGTGCCAAACCATGGTCACGAAGCCCTAGAACATGTTGGAATGCAACATTGGAACATAATTGAGCACTAGTGTGGCAGATGTTGCATCACCACACCCATCTAAGTGTGTGTGTCCCTGTGGGTCATTGTGGTTTGAAAAGAGCACATGCAATGACACTCCATGTGCCTAACCATGATAAGAAAGCCCTAGAACATGCTGGAATGCAACACTCGAATGCAATGGAGCACCAATGTGGTAGAGGTTGCATCACCACACCCACCTAAGTGTGTGTGCCCATATGGGTAATTGTGGTTTGGAAAAGAACACATGTAATGACACTCCATTTGTCAAACCATGGTCAAAAAGCCCTAGAACATGCTGGAATGCAACATTGGAAGGCAATGGAGCACCAGCGTGGTAGAGGTTGCATCACCACACTCACCTGAGTGTGTGTGGCCATGTGGATCATTGTGTTTTGGAAAACAACACATGCAATGACACTCCATGTGCCAAACTGTAGCAGCCCGATAAAACCACTACTAGAAAATCGCGTGCTGTTTTATTTTTTGTGCATCATCATGACCACATGCTCATATCATCATGCCACATTGCATTTGAGCATCGTCATGTCATCATGCATCTGTTTGCCTAAAAACTATTTTCCAAAAACGGCTATCTTTGTTTTCTATATATCCTTGTCTGTACTTCAAACTAAAACTCTGGGACCACTCAGATATTTTTATTTGCCTAAAAACTAACTACAAAAGTCTTTTAATAAATAAAGAAAACTTATATTATTTTTGCGAGATAGCCAGCCAGGCCCAAAAGCCCAGCCGGCCACCTCCATACCAAACCCTAACTCTATCCTAACCTAATCCCACACACGCTGGCGCCGCCGCCAACACCTACTCTACTGCGGCACACCACCATACCTGCTACACGCCCGCACGTAAACGTCCCTGCCTGATCCTGCACGCGACGCACCTCGTGTTCGCAAGCACGCACGCCATGCCCCAGCGCCCAGCCTCCACCTACCCACTCGCCTCGTGGACCCGGACCCATCACGAACTCACCGTGTCCACCCCGCGTCGATCCCACACGAGCTCCCCCACTCCTGGACCAACTGCCCTACCCTGCTCGCACGATCCGGGGCCCACCTCGCGACCTGTTCCTCGTCCCCGCTCCCTACCTACCCCGAGGGATTTCCTCCCTCGACCAGAGTCGCCCCGCCGCCGCTTGGCACCCTCGCCGCTAGGTATCGAGCCAGCCACCACTCGCCCTTGCCGCAAGCAATGGCCAAGCGCCCGCTCGCCTCGCCTCTGCCTGGCGCCCTCCTCTCTGTGTACCGCCCTCTCGCCCTCGCCTCCCTACCACCTCCGGCCAGCATCCCCAACCCTCATCACCGTCGATCCCCTCCCTGCTGCATAGCTCGTCGGCCCGAGCTCGTCCTCCCGGAGCTCCGCAGTCACCAGCACCTCCTCTCCACTTCTAAGCTCGAGCTTCCCCAGCCACCGCCGCCATGGCTAGCCACTGTCTGAGCTTGCCACCGCCTCTATGGACCCCGACGTGACGAGGTCCTCCTCCGATTGCCTCGGCCTCCTCTTCTCAGGCCGCCCTCTACTCTGCTTCTGGGACCATCCCCTCGTCTCCGACCACCCGCGTGATGCCCTGCGCCGTCCCTGCAACCTCCGTGTTGCGCGCCTCTGCGACCACCGTCGGCAGCTGCCGTCCCGCCGTCCTCTCCAGCAGCGCCTTTGCCATGAGCTCGCCGATCTGCAGCGCTTCACGAGTCCCTATTGCAGGCCACGTGTCCTAGCTCGTCCCCGCGTCAGTCTCTCCCCGCAGCAGTGTGTGCCTGCTGCGTGATGCATCTGAGTGGATGTTTGATATGTCCTATTCATGTAATCGTTGGAGGGATGATGATGTCTCATGTCATGATTGGTATCGATGGTGCAGGTTGATGGTATGGTGATGTTGGGTGTTGTGGTTACGGTGTGAAGAAGGCAAATGCGCTGCCTCGACCAACAGGATGGAAAATGACCCGAGATCTAGCACCCTCGCCAAGATCTCCCGAAGTCCAAGTGTCCCTGAGATGGTGTTGCGTACTATCGACAGTCCAAGCCCCCCATTGGTAGTAAGTCCGAACCAAAAGCGACGAAGCCGATATGAAGACCCTGTACCCGAAGGCCTTCGACGAGGAACGCCAAGGTTTCCTACTCGGGATGCCATGACCTTCTTCTTGGATCCGAAGACCGAGCCCCAAGACCTTTGCCCCCATGTGTGACCATTTTTCCGAGCCCTATTTTATAAATGCCATCTATATAAATTGTTGCATATAAATTGTTCATGCTTGCATACATGTTTGGTGGTTTGCGGGAATTATGCCGATTCACTCATAATTAAATATGGAGCGCATATGCAGGCTTTTCTAGTCTTATATTGGCTCCATTTAAATTTGTGTAGCAAACCAATGCCATGTTTCGCCTTGTTAAGCCAACATTTAAAATGCGGGGTATCTAAACAACATGAACCACTTAATTAATTGTCAGGACCCTGGTTCTGCTTAATATTGCCTAGTTGCATCGCACCTTTGCCATGGCATGCATCATATCATGCATCATGCCGATATTTTTCCGTAGTACTAAATAGTGTATCCCCTGTTTGTTTTAGTGCTTTGGTTATTCGCGGATTAGGCCTATGAGTTGATACGAGTATTGACAAGTTCATCGGATAATGTATCTTCGGCAGTGTTTTCCAGGCAGGCATTCTCCCCCTTTCTACCTATTTTGCATTTATAGTCTTTATTTCCTCCTATTGATCTATTGCTATCCGTGTCGTGATGCTTTAGTGTTCTGTACCAGGTATATTCCGTGCAGCCTTTATATTTCCTTGGACACCTCCTATTACCTGTTGTGTGGTAGATAGATGGTATTGCGAGTCGTAGTCGCTTGCTCAGGTGCGATCCCGTGTCGTGAAGTACCACACAGTTGTCGGAATGTTGTCATATTCTTTATGGTGGAGAGGATAATGACTTTAAATACAACTATTAAATTGCTAGGATAACTAATGAAAGAGGCACCGGTGGGCAATATACGCTATTTGGTTTTTCATGTCCACTTGTGTCCCGTAGGCCCCGAGTACTTGATACCTGTTCCTTGACTATTCGCACTATCCACATACGGGAGACTGTATGAATCCCACTTATCCAGAGCTTGATTCATTTCTTATTTCTTGGGGCCACAAACTAGTTTGGAGCTTTATTACTATCCTGTACTTATGCCATGCTTTACTGCTTTATTTATGATTGTGCGTGGAGCACCTGTACTGTTTAGGATTGCAGAGTGTTTTCGCGGTATCGACAAGCCCAGTCACACTTTCGGGTTCCCAGTCGTTTACAGCCATTGGCGCAAACCTTGGGTCCGTCTCGGAGCCGGCCGACTTCGTTGCGGGTAGCTTAATGGGGTGGCCCCCTGAAATATTTTATGAATCCTGTGATTGCTTTGTCGTGAAAGCCTCGTTGGGTTTTGATTTGGTTTTTTCGAGGTTGATCGTGTGTGTTGCTATTTGTGCACCCCTGCTGGGTAAATCTTTCTGAAAGCCGTGTCCGTGGTTATGGACGACTTGGAGCACAATATCTCAATGATAGACAAGCATAACTAAAGTAGTGCTATAAATTTGACTTAATATGTGACTAGTAATCAACTTCACTACAATGGAATGGATAATAAAAGTGCCAACAACTAGTGGAATTGGGGTGTATCGTGTCATGTTATACCTACCTAGTAAGTATCGCAACTCCAATGGAATGAAATAAAAGTGCCAACAACTATTGGGTTTTGGATGTCACATGCTAATTGTACCTAACTAGTAAGTACTGCAACTACAACTGAATGGTTAACTAAAACTGCCCACTACTTATGCTATCAGGATGACTCATGCTATCTATAACTGACTAGTAAGTGCTACAATTATAATGGAATGAATAAAACTACCAACTGTGTGAGTTCCTCGGTTTGACTTCCTCGTTTGGTCTCGAGGGGGAAATACCAGGATGGGTATGTTTTGGTGTTACTATCAGGTTGGATCCGAATAGATCTTTCTTATCCTTCTCTAATAGCCGATAGTTGTATCGAGTCTCTATAGGTTGTTTAGTGCATGCTTGGCTACCGCTTCAGTCCACCATACCTATGTAGGCGAGAGCCGCCGAATTCTAGCCTCGCCGTGTACTGGCCTCAGTACTGATCGCTCTCTTTTTTCCTTTTCCCTTTGTCGGCACCCCTTTTTGTTTTAGTAGGTTTAATTCGACGTCGTTAGCAGGGTTACCCTTCCGGCTTGGCCTAGGCAGGATTATGGACGCCATTGGTTATCCTTCAAGGCACTTAGCCCAATTTGCTTCTTATCCGTATTCGGATGTTGTATCGTTTTCAAGGTGATTTGGATCTTTGTATTGTATATCTGTATTCTTGACTCAGTGAGTCGTTGCTATATATATATATATGTTCTGTGGGTTCCATCATGGACTATTGTGTAATGTTATTACTTCGTTTTCCACCCACACGCAAGTGCCTGGTGGGCATCTTTGAATCGTTTATATGCGGGTTTGGTGGGAATCGCTAAAACTTGCATAGGGCCGATTCGAGGGTGTTACAAAGTGGTATCAGAACTCAGTTGTTACGATACCCCACTGGTCCAGCTTGTAGGATAACCTAGCTAACAGACGAAATAGAGTGTCAAAACTATTTTGGAAAATCGGTTGGATAAGATCTGATTAGGTCTGTTTTTACTCCTTATTCCTATGCTAGTCTCCTCTTACCTCTGCATGCTTTGAATCTACTCTTATCTTTTTCTACGTGTCTAGGATTTCTCGTGGTTGGGTTTCCGTCGTATCTCCAGGGTTTCTAGTCCTTCTTGTTGCAATGGTGTTTTCATATCCGATCTTCATGCTATCTGATGAATCCTTCATTTGTTGTACCTCGTTTGTTCCTACTTTGTACCTTCCGGTGTTTCCAATACGACGACATCATCTACATCAGACGATCCTACATCAATCCTTTGTTTCCGAACATTGCGTGTACAGATCTTCAGTCTGAATTCCGAGAGTGGTTGCATGATTCTTCTATTCGTGTACAGAGTAATGTTTTGAGTGCGGGATGGAGTCATGACCATACCACTACTCTTATCATTCGCTTTTGTACGTTGAATGGTGGATTGATGTAATCTTACTCCTTCCATGAAAGTTAAAGGTGGCCTTATCTTTTGAGACTTTTGGCCTTCGTCTTTGTTTCTCTGGAGTGTCCTCTCGACAAACGTGTGCAATGATCCCTTGTTGGTGGTGTCGACGATTCCAAGATGGAGTAAGCACCCTTGTTAGTGGTGTCGCGAGGATCTACACGAAGCGAGAAGATTCAGATCGCCAGCCTTCTTTCGGTACCATGAGGCAGATCTCGAGGGCGAGATCCATTGTTAGTGGTGTCGAATTGTAGCACCCAGATAAAACCACTACTAGAAAATTGCGTTTTTTTTTATTTTTTGTGCATCATCATGACCACATGCTCATATCATCATGCCACATTGCATTTGAGCATCGTCATGTTATCATACATCTGTTTGCCTAAAAACTATTTTCCAAAAAAGGCTATTTTTGTTTTCTATATATCCTTGTCTGTACTTCAAACTAAAACTTTGTAACCACCTAGATATTTTTATTTGTCTAAAAACTAACTACAAAAGTCTTTTAATAAATAAATAAAACTTATATTATTTTTGGGAGATAGCCAGCCAGGCCCAAAAGCCCAGCCGGCCACCTCCATACCAAACCCTAACTCTATCCTAACCTAATCCCACACACCACCATACGCTCAAGCACGTACACATCCCTACCCGATCCAGCACACGATGCACCTCGCGTTCGCAAGCACGCACGCCACGCCCCAGCGCCCGGCCTCCACCTACCCACTCGCCTCGTGGACCCGACCCCATCACAAACTCACCGTGTCCACCCCGCGTCGATCCCACACGAGCTCCCCCGCTCCTGGACCAACCGCCCTACCCCGCTCGCATGATCCGAGCCCCACCTTGTGACCCGTTCCTCGTCCCTGCTCCCTACCTACCCCGCGGGATTTCCTCCCTCGAGCAGAGTCGCCCCGCCACTGCTTGGCACCCTCGCCGCCAGGTATCGAGCCAGCCACCGCTCGCCTCGCCTCTGCCTGGCACCCACCTCTCTGTGTACCGCCCTCTTGCCCTCGCCTCCGTACCACCTCCGGCCAGCATCCCCAACCCCCATCACAGTCGATCCCCTCCCCGCTGCAGAGCCCGTTGGCCCGAGCTCGTCCTCCCGGAGCTCCGCCGTCACCAGCACCTCCTCTCCGCCGCTAAGCTCGAGCTTCCTCGGCCACCGCCACCATGGTTGGCCACTTTCTGAGCTTGCCACCGCCTCTGTGGATCCCGCCGTCACAAGGTCCTCCTCCGCCTCGCCTCGGCCACCTCTTCTCAGGCCGCCCTCTCCTCTGCTTCCAGGCCCAGCCCCTTGTCTCTGACCGCCTGCGCGGTGCCCCGCGCCGTCCCTGCAACCTCCTCTGCAACCACCGTCGGAATCTGCTGTCCCGCCGTCCTCTCCTGAAGCGCCTTTGCCACGAGCTCGCCGATCTGCAGCGCTTCACGAGTCCTTGTTGTAGGCTGCGTGTCCTAGCTCATCCCCGCGTCAGCCTCTCCCCGCGGCAGTGTGTGCCTGCTAGGTGAGGCATTTGAGTGGATGTTTGTTCTGTCCTATTCATGTAATCGTTGGAGGGATGATGATGTCTCATGTCACGATTGGTACCGATGGCGCAGGTTGATGGTATGGTGATGTTGGGTGTTGTGGTTACGGTGTGAAGAAGGCAAATGCGTTGCCTCAACCAACAGGATGGAAAATGACCCGAGGTCTAGCACCCTCGCCAAGATCTCCCGAAGTCCAAGTGTCCCTGAGATGGCGTTGCGTACTATCGACAGTCCAAGCCGGCCATTGGTAGTAAGTCCGAACCAAAAGAGACGAAGCCGATCTGAAGACCCTGTACCCGAAGACCTTTTATGAGGAACGCCAAGGTTTCCTACTCGGGATGCCATGACCTCCTTCTCGGATCCGAAGACCGAGCCCCAAGACATTTGCCCCCATGTGTGACCCTTTTTCCGAGCCCTATTTTATAAATGCAATCTATATAAATTGTTCATGCTTTCATACATGTTTGGTGGTTTGGGGGCATTATGCCGATTCACTCATAATTAAATATGGAGCGCATATGCAGGCTTTTCTAGTCTTATATTGGCTCCATTTAAATTTGTGTAGCGAACCGATGCCATGTTTCGCCTTGTTAAGCCAACATTTAAAATGCGGGTTAGCTAAACAACATGAACCACTTAATTAATTGTCGGGACCCTGGTTCTGCTTAATATTGCCTAGTTGCATCGCACCTTTGCTATGGCATGCATCATATCATGCATCATGCCAATCTTTTGCCGTAGTACTAAATAGTGTATCCCGTGTTTGTTTTAGTGCTTTGGTTCTTCGCGGATTAGGCCGTTGAGTTGATACGAGTATCGAAAAGTTCTTCGGATAAATTATCTTCGGCAGTTGATACGAGTATCGACAAGTTCTTCCGTACCAGGTATATTCTGTGCAAGCTTTATATTGCCTTGGACACCTACTATTACCTGTTGTTTGGTAGATATATGGTCTTGCGGGTCATAGTCGCTTGCTCAGGTGCGATCCCGTGTCGTGAAGTACCACACAGTTGTTGGGATGTTGTCATATGCTTTACGGTGGACAGGATCATGACTTTAAATACAACTATTAAATTGCTGGGATAACTAATGAAAGAGGCATCGGTGGGCAATATATGCTATTTGGTTTTTCATGTCCACTTGTGTCCCGTAGGCCCCGAGTACTTGATACCTGTTCCTTGACTATTCGCACTATCCACATACGGGAGACTCTATGAATCCCCCTTAGCCAGAGCTTGATTCATTTCTTATTTCTTGGGGCCACAAACTAGTTTGGAGCTTTATTACTATCCTGTACTTATGCCATGCTTTACTGCTTTATTTACAATTGTGCGTGGAGCACCTGTACTGTGTAGGATTGCGGAGTGTTTTCGCGGTATCGACAAGCCCAGTCACACTTTCGGGTTCCCAGTCGTTTATAGCCATTGGCGCAAACCTTGGGTCCGTCTCGGAGCCGGCTAACTTTGTTGTGGGTAGCTTAATGGGGTGGCCCCTAAAATATTTTACGAATCCTGTGATTGCTTTGTCGTGAAAGCCTCGTTGGGTTTTAATTTGGTTTTTCCGAGGTTAATCGTGTGTGTGTTGATATCTGTGCACCCCTGCAGGGTAAATCTTTCTGAAAGCCGTGTCCGCGGTTATGGACGACTTGGAGCACAGTATCTCGATCATAGACAAGCATAACTAAAGTAGTGCTATAAATTTGACTTAATATGTGACTAGTAATCAACTTCACTACAATGGAATGGATAATATAAGTGCCAACAACTGGTGGAATTGGGGTGTATCGTGTCATGTTATACCTGCCTAGTAAGTATCGCAACTCTAATGGAATGAAATAAAAGTTACAACAACTGCTGGGTTTTGGATGTCACATGCTAATTGTATCTGACTAGTAAGTACTGCAACTACAACTGAATGGTTAACTAAAACTGCCCACTACTTATGCTATCAGGATGACTCATGCTATCTATAACTGACTAGTAAGTGCTGCAATTATAATGGAATGAATAAAACTGCCAACTGTGTGAGTTCCTCGGTTTGACTTCCTCATTTGGTCTCGAGGGGGAAATACCAGGATGGGTATGTTTTGGTGTTACTATCAGGTTGGATCCGAATAAATATTTCTTATCCTTCTCTAATAGCCGATAGTTCTATCGAGTCTCTATAGGTTGTTTAGTGCATGCTTCGCTACCGCTTTAGTCCACCATACCTATGTAGGCGAGAGCCGCTGAATTCTAGTCTCGCCGTGTACTGGCCTCAGTACTGACCGCTCTCTTTTTCCTTTGCCCTTTGTCGGCACCCCTTTTTGTTTTTGCAGGTTTAATTCGATGTCGTTAGCAGGGTTACCCTTCCGGCTTTGGCTGGGCAGGGTTATGGATGCCATTGGTTATCCTTCAGGGCTCTTAACCTAATTTGCTTCTTACCCGTACTCGGATGTTGTATCGTTTTCAAGGTGATTTGGATCTTTGTATTGTATACCTTTATTCTTGACTCAGTGAGTCGTTGCTGTATATATATATATATATATGTTCTGTGGGTTCCATCGTGGACTATTGTGTAATGTTATTACTTCGTTTTCCACCGGCACGCAAGTGCCTAGTGGGCATCTTTGAATCGTTTCTATGCGGGTTTGGCAGCAATCGCTAAAACTTGCATAGGTCCGATTCGAGGGTGTTACAAAAACCATGGTCAGAAAGACCTAGAGCATGCTGGGATGCAACATTGGAATGCAATCGAGCTCGAGTGTGGCAGAGGTTGCATCACAACACCCACGTGAGTCTTTTTGGCCATGTGGGTCATTGTAGTTTGGAAAAGAGCACATGCAAGACACTCCATGTGCAAAACCATAGTCATAAATCCCTAGAACATGTTAGAATGCAACATTGGAATGCAATGGAGCACCGGTGTGGCAGAGGTTGGATCACCACACCCACCAAAGTGTGTGTGTGGACATGTGGGTCATTATGGTTTGGAAAATACTACATGCAATGACACTCCATATGCAAAACCATGGTCAGACGGCTCTAGAACAAGTTGGGATGCAATGGAGCACACTAGTGTGGGAGTGGTTGGATCACTTCACCCACCTGAGTGTGTGTGGCCATGTGGGGCATTGTTGTTTGGAAAAGAAGACATGCCATAATGACACGCCATGTGCAAAACCATGGTCATAAAGTCCTAGAACATGCTCGAATGCAAGATTGGAATGCAATGGAGCACCAGTGTGGTAGAGGTTGCATCACCACACCCACCTAAGTGTGTGTGGCTAGTTGGGTCATTGTGGTTTGGAAGAACACATGTAATGACAGTCCATGTGTCAAACCATGATCAGAAAACCCTAAATAATGCTGGAATACAAAATTGGAATGCAACGTTGGAATGCAATGGAGCACCAGTGTTGCAGAGGTTGCATCACCACACCCACCTAATTGTGTGTCGCCATGTGGATCATTGTGGTTTGGAAAATAACACATCCAATGACACTCCATGTGCCAAACCATGGTCAAAATACCGTAGAACATGCTAGCATGCAACATTGCAATGTAATGGAGCACCAGTGTGGCTGAGGTTCCATCACCACACCCACCTAAGTGTGTGTGGCCATGTGGGTCATTGTGGTTTGGAAAACAACACATGCAATGACACTCCATGTGCCAAACCATAGTCAGAAAGACCTACGACATGCTGGAATGCAACATTGGAATGCAATGGAGCTTGAGTGTGGCAGAGGTTGCATCACATCACCCACGTGAGTCTTTGTGGCCATGTGGGTCATTGTAGTTTGGAAAAGAGCACATGCAATGACACTCCATGTGCCAAACCATGGTCAGACAGCTCTAGAACATGTTGGAATGCAATGGAGCACTAGTGTGGCAGAGGTTGGATCACTGCATCCACCTAAGTGTGTGTGGCCATGTGGGCATTGTGGTTTGGAAAATAAAACATGCCATAATGACACCCCATGTGCCAAACCATGGTCAGAAAGTCTTAGAACATGCTCGAATGCAAGATTGGATAGAAATGGAGCACCAGTGTGGTAGAGATTAGATAATCACACCCACCTAAGTGTTTTTGTGGCGAGTTGGGTCATTGTGGTTTGGAAGAACACATGCAATGACAGTCCATGTGTCAAACCATGATCAGAAAACCCTAAATAATGCTGGAATACAAAATTGGAATGCAACGTTGGAATGCAATGGAGCACTAGTGTGGCAGAGGTTACATCACCACACCCACCTAAGTGTGTGTGGCCATGTGGATCATTGTGGTTTGGACAATAGTACATCCAATGACACTCCATGTGCCAAACCATGGTCAAAATGCCCTAGAACATGCTGGCATGCAACATTGCAATGTAATGGAGCACTAGTGTGATAGAGGTTGCATCACCACACCCACCTGAGTGTGTGTGGCCATTTGGGTCATTGTGGTTTGGAAAACAACACATGCAATGACACTCCATGTGCCAAACCATCATAAAAGCCCTAGAGCATGCTGGAATGCAACATTGGAACACAATGGACCTCGAGTGTGGCAGAGGTTGCATCACAACACCCATCTGAGTGTGTGTGGCCATATTGATCATTGTGTTTTGGAAAATAGTACATGCAATGACACTCCATGTGCCAAACCATGGTCAGAAAGCCCTAGAACATGTTGGAATGCAATGGAGCACTAGTGTGGCAGAGGTTGGATCACTACACCCACCTGATTGTGTGTGGTCATGTGGGTCATCGTGGTTTGTAAAAGAACACATGCCATAATGACACCCCATGTGCCAAACCATGGACATAAAGTCCTAGAACATGCTCGAATGCAAGATTGGAATGCAATGGAGCACCGGTGTGGTAGAGGTTGCATCACCACACCCACCTAAGTGTGTGTGGCCAGTTGGGTCATTGTGGTTTGGAAAAGAACACATGTAATGACAGGCCATGTGTCAAACCATGGTCAGAAAGCCCTAGAACATGCTGGAATACAATATTGGAATGCAACATTGGAATGCAATGGAGAACCAGTGTTGTAGAGGTTGCATCACCACACCAATCTGAGTGTGTGTGGCCATGTGGGTCATTGATAAGGGGTTGCCCAATCTTCTCAGTGAGTGACGTAGGTGATGTCGATGATGATGGAGATAACTTGTGAGACGCTTAAGAACTATCTCTCGGCTGCTCCCCTGTTGCCAATGCAACATATCTTCAGCCCTATGGATATCCATAACACCACACACTTTGCGCACGTGATCCCGGATCACGAACGTTTTGCAATCTACCAATTCCTAGTCGAGCGACAGATAACACTTAATTAGAGCCAATTTGATATTGTCTAGAAAAACACAATCACAATATCGGAGGATTCAAGATGAATGCTTGCATCAATCCAATATAGGGTTTAATCTAAAACATGTCTCAGCAATAATGGAGGGGTTGGCGGCTGCCTATATGGGAGGCCAGCCGCACACAACTAAACTCGACCCAAGTCGGTCCGAGTCGGATAGAAACCTGCCCCAAAGGGCTCGGCCAAAATGGCACATAGGCCACACACGAGGGATGCACCGGCTAGGTGCAGCCTGACCTCTCCTAGTCCTCCTCCTGGCGCACGCCTCCCTCTCCTCCCCTGGCACCATCCTCTTGCCGTGACAGAGAATACTTTCTTCTTTCTTCTACTGCAGCCTTGATGCTTCTTCCTCAGCTCCTTGGCCTTCCTCATACCTGATCAAACATAGATGCAAAGATTTAGGTAGAATAAAATTCTCATCAAACAATATTCTACAACCAACTAAGAAGGAATTCACCTGTTGCTTTAACAACTTGCCTCTAGCCCTTGTAATAGGTCCAATTATGATTTCATTAGTGTCTTGATTCTTTGCATCATTACCTTCATTGAATAATGGAAGAATGGTAGAGATGTCCTATCATCCTCCCCCACTTCAAAAGGCATCGACCCCGACGCGTCAATATATTCGTCTTCATATGGTGTCAAATCAGACACATTGAAAGAATTACTGACACCAAACTCCTCAATAGGAAAATCTATCTTGTAGGCATTGTCATTTATCTTGAAAAGAACCTTGTAAGGACCAACACCCCGAGGAAGTAATCTTTGACTTACGCTTCTCTAGAAATCTGTCCTTGCGAAAATGAACCCACACCATGTCTCCTGGCTGAAATAGCACCTCCTTTCTCTTCTTATTGACACGGCTAGCATTGTCCTTGCCCTTCTTCTCAATAGCTTATTTGGTCTTAATGTGTATCTTCTTCACAAAATCCGCCCTCTTGGTTGCCTCCATGTTCTCTCTTTCTTGAATAGGAAGAGGAAACAAATCAAGTGGTGTGATGGGTTTGAAACCATACACCACCTCAAAAGGACACAACTGCATGGTAGAGTGTATAGCCCTATTATATGCAAACTCGACATGTGGCAAGCAATCCTCCCAAACACGCAGATTCTTCTTGATCATAGATTGCAGCAACTGTGATAATGTGCAATTCACCACCTATGTTTGCCCATCAGTTTAGGGATGACAAGTAGTGCTGAATAATAACTTTGTCCCCAGTTTACCCCAAAAAGTCTTCCAAAAATATCTCATGAACTTCACATCACGATCAGAAACAATTCTCCTTAGTACTCCATGTAATCGCACAATGTCCCTGAATAATAGATTAGCAACATGCAACGCATCATCGCGCTTATGGCAGGCAATAAAATGTGCCATCTTAGAAAAACGATCCACTAACAAAAATATAGAATCATGTCCTTACCTAGTTCTAGGCAATCCTAATATAAAATCCATGCTAATATCTTCCCATGGAGTAGTAGGTTCAGGTAGAGGAGTATACAAACCATGAGGCTTCAACTTCAACTTGGAAGTGTTGCAAGTAATGCAACGTTTTACAAATCTGTCCACATCACGCCTCATCTTAGGCCAATAAAAATGATCAGCAAGCAAGAGTAGTGTTTTCTCATGCCAAAAGTGGCCCATCAATCCACCAGCATGTGATTCCTGTAATAAGAGAAAACGCACAGACGACTCGGGAACACACAGTTTGTTAACTCGAAACAAGTACCCATCATGAATATGATATTTTTCCCAATCTTTCCCATTAACACACAACTTATATGGAGCAGCAAAATCATGATCAGTAGCATATATGATGTAGCCCGACCTTCGGTCTTTACCACATCATGGTCTCCAACTTATGCCAAGTCATCATGGACTCCAAAGGTGAATCTGTTCCTCTATGCGAACCCACTTCCTACCCTCTTGAATGGTATACTACTTCATACTCCATCCCATATCCATGATAGATTCACACCAACAAGTACGGAGGCATGGGAGGAAGCTTGGAGCACCAAGACCGACAAGACGAAGGCTTGGAAGAGAAGACGGAAGAAGCAGCAGTTGGAGCACCGAAGTCTATGGCCTGCGCACACCAAAGTATCCGGCCTCACCGTAGTCTCCGGCCTGAAGACACATGAGTCTCTGGCCTGCATACCCTGGAGTCTCCAGCCCATCTCCAGACCGACCCCTAGATCGAGCTCGATGACAGACAGAAGGCCCCTCCGGAGATGGACCGGAGATCGACCGGAATCTCTGGACCCCCACACCGGAGTCTCCGGCGTGAGCGTATGGGCCTGTGCGCCGCCAGCTGGTCCTTTGGCCCATGTACCCCTTAGTCCGCCCAGACTTCCCCTTTATTCCTAAAGTACCCTTGAACTAGTGGATGGCCTATATATAGTGCACCCACCGCCTCATGTAACCCTACACATAGATTTTAGACTAATGAGAACCCCCTTTGTGGAATCTCTAGTTTTGCCTCATCCCCTTCTACCAAAGGGGATCGACTATCGTGACCACCTTGTTGGAGTTTGCATCGCGCCTCCCTTGTTGTACAAGGCCTTGGCATCGGTGTCCCTTTGCCAAGACGTCAAGACCCTCTCTAAGGTGTTTTTCCCTCTCCGCATGGGATCGAGGGAGCACGTTGACCGATTTTTTCTTGCGAGGATTCTATCGGACCGGTGGCCACCTGCAGGAGGAATCAGCCTTGTATCGTGTGAGTTTTGCGTGTGTTCATCGTATTCTTCGCGAGGTGTGTGTTCGCTTCTGCTACCTTCCTCCTTTCCCCTTGCTTTCCCATCGATTTGACCACGATATCCGTGAAGATCGGGCCACTCAAGGCGTAACCCAGCTCTGATACCTTTTGCATGCTTTGCATCTTTCATGTTGAAAATTGCTCTTTCCGATGGTTAGCTTGCAAGCATGTTGATGGTATATTTTCACCTTGTGACAATCATGTTTCATTGCTATTGGATATTGATGCTTTGTGTGTTGCAAGAAAAAGGTTGAAAAATTTCTCTTTCCGATGTTTTGTGTGCAACCATAATGCCATTATGAACATGTATTGTCATGAGATCTTCCAAGTCTCTCGTATTGTTGTTGCAACAAACATAAGGACCACTTGGTCTTTCATATGGTTTGGTTGCAAACATGTTGATATTGCTTCCGCTTGCGATACTCATATGCCCATGAGCATTGAGTTTGATGATTTGTGTGTGGCATCCAACAAGTCAAACAATTTATCTTTCCAATGGTTGGTTTTCCCACATAATGATGTTGTTTTGGATGTTCTTCCTCTTCTATTTTTGCCGAATTCTCCTAGGTTTGAATCAAAGATGTTGATCAATATTTTAGTCAATTGCTTTGAGTTCCACACTAAGATGTTTTATGGAGTTTTTGAGTTCCCATATTTGGGTGATGTTCAAACAATTCACATACACTTTGACCTTCCATATGCATTCTGTCTGCTATACTTGAGTTGTGCTAATAGTGTTGTGAAAAAGAATGGACATGCCACAAATGACATTATCCTCTCTCACACACAAACATATGTTGCTTGGTCTTTGCTGTGTGAAGGTACAATTGCTTACGCGTTAACCTCAATGGACCATAAGTTGAAAAGAAAAATCGAAGAGAGTTACCTATGGCTGCCCTTCAACAAGCTATCTCTTCATCATAAGGTGACTTCGATCTACATGAGGACTCATGTTATAATCTTCATGAATTGGAAATGCTTTGAGTGTTGCTCCGCTTTTGTGGTGAGCTTTGTAGGATTCATTGAAGGTGAAGGAACATTGAGGTGTTGTCTATTCAATCTTCCTGAGGACGACTATATGGTGACCTCCGGGATCAAAAAGGTCTCTCGACATCTTCTATTTTGTGATGAGTGTGCAGAGTCGAGGACGACTCTTTTTGAAAGGAGGGGAGATGATGTAGCCTGACCTTCAGTCTTTACCACATCATGGTCTCCAACTTATGCCAAGTCGTCATGGACTCCAAAGGTGAATCCGTTCCTCTATGCGAACCCACTTCCTACCCTCTTGCATGGTATACTACTTCATACTCCGTCCCATATCCATGATAGGTTCACACCAACAAGTAGGGAGGCATGGGAGGAAGCATGGAGGACCAAGCCTGACAAGACGAAGGCTTGGAAGAGAAGACGAAAGAAGCAGCAGCTAGAGCACCGGAGACTCTGGCCTTCACACACACCGGAGTCTCTGGCCTAAAGACACCGGAGTCTCCAGCCTGCATACCCCGGAGTCTCTGGCCATCTATGGACTGACCCCCATATCGAGCTCGAGGACAGACAGAAGGCCCCTCTAGAGACGGACCGGAGACCGACCGAAATCTCTGTCCTAGACCGGAGTCTCCGGACACCCACACCGAAGTCTCCGGCCCGAGCGTATGGGCGTATGTGCCGCTAGCTGGGCCTTTGGCCTATGTACCCCTTAGTCTGGCCAAACTTTCCCCTTTTTTTCCAAATTTACCCTTGAACGAGTGGATGGCCTATATATAGTGCCCCCACCCCCTCATGTAACCCTAGGCATATATGGTAGACTAAAGACAACCCCCTTTGTGGAATCTCTAGTTTTGCATCATCCCCTTCTACCAAAGGGGATCGACTATCGTCACCACCTTGTTGCAGTTTGCATCGTGCCTGCCTCGTTGTACAAGGCCTTGGCATCGGTGTCCCTTTGCTAAGACATCAAGATCCTAGTGTTCTTCTCTCTCCGAGTGGGATCGAGGGAGCACGTCAACCGATCTTTCCTTGCGAGGATTCTATCAGACCGGTGGCCACCGGTGGGAGCAATCAGCCTTGTATCGTGTGAGTTTTGCGTGTGTTCATCGTTTTCTTCGCGAGGTGTGCATCCACTTCCGCTACCTTCTTCCTTTGTCCTCGCTTTTCCCATCAATTTGACCATGAGATCTGTGAACATTAGGCTACCCACGGGGTAACCCCATAACAATATAAATCACACAAACTCTCCAAACCAGGAGCTCTCACATCCAATTGCGTTAGCAACATTTATGAGGACATCCCTATAGTTACACCTACCCCAATTGGTACTGATGATGTTCCAGCTGCTGCAAACAAAGATCAATCCAATGAGATAAGGATTGGACCAATTACAAGAGCTCGTGCTAAGCTAGTAGAACAACAGGTGGATTTGTTTCTTAATGAACCTGATTTTTAGTTAATGAGAATTTTATACTACCTAAGTCTTTGAATTATTGCATGATCGGGTACTTGCGAGAAGAAGGCGTAGCACGGAGCGAGGAGTTAATGAAACATGGAGTGTTGATCAATGAAGAATGCACGAGGGAGGCGAGGGAGGAAGTGCAAGGAGCTATCAAAGATGAAGATCAACCAGTGGAGGAAGTTCTCTTCCGCGTCAGAGAAACCACGCAGTTTTCTGCCACGGCTGGAAAACCGGTCCAATCTCTGCCACGGCAGGCTGCTGCGACAGAGAAACTGAGTCCAACTCTACCACGGCAGAGTAGGCCTGCACACCTTGAGCCGCCCCACCTTGGGTTGGTTGTACCCTAGTCTAGGTTGAGTCAAACCTTTATTCCTAGTCTTAACCGCCACCCATTAGTCCTTAAATAGTTGGGGTGCCAAACATAGTTAGGTTTAGAGCATGTTAAAATTATTTTGGAGTTGTTTCTTTCATAGAACCTTTGGAATTACTTGTGATCGATTTCCACCAACTGCAATTGAGTGTAATGTGTTGTTCCACTGGGAATTTGTAGGTTGCAAACTACCGTTCGTGGTCGACGGCTACATGCGCAAGAGTGTGGTGTTGTGAATATCCTACAAGGTTGAAGAGCTGTTGCATTGGCATTAGGGTTCGAGCGGGAGAGATTATAGCTACACACTAGTTATCTATCATCCACCATCATCATCGACAAGTGCTTGCTGAGAAGATTGGGCCACCCCATATCATCTTGGTATCAGATTTCCTTGTTTACTCGGTAAGCGATACACAATCCATCCATAGATTAGTTCATGATTTTGTCCTATACAGAAAAAGCCCCACAAAAGAGTTGCCATAGCCTAGATTACATCGTATTCGGGTAATAGTTGATGGTCGTATTCCTCTATTAGTCTAGATCTAGATCTGTTCATCGTTTTTCTTCTTGTTCTAGTCGAATCCACGTTAGTTTTCCTCCGCCATAGCCAGATCTGATCTTAGCTAGGAGTCCTAGTCTTTTACTCTTGGCCAAGTCGGTTTGCTTTAAAAAAATCTTACCGACTCTGTCGCGGCACGGAAACACCCCTTTTTCCTTCCGTGAAATCGTGTCTGCCCCGGATCAGAACTCTGCCGCGGCACAATTTCTTCTCCCGCGCGCCATCTCTCTTTCGCCGCTCTACCGCGGCACGATTTCTTCTCCCACGCGCCATCTCTCTTCCGCCGCTCAACCGCGACACGATTTTCCGCATTTTTTCTGCCGCGCGTATGTGCTCTTCTGCTGCACTGCCGCGACAGGATTTTGACCTGTTTCTCAGCCGCGGTAGGAATTTTTCTGCTACGGCACGATTTTGAGCAGTTTTTTTGCCATGACAGCCAGACATACAAAGTGAGAATTGCACTTTTCCATAACCTTAGCCACATCCATTCTATTTAATAGGTGTAGGAACTTGCCCATTGAGACTAGTTTCCGCTCCTACAGGCTGCTCCTACGATTTTGGTGTTGTGCTTTGTGATTTGGCCGTGTGTGATATATATTCAAAAAAAGAGAAAAGGAAAAAAGAGAAAGAAGCTATACAAAAGAAAAAGAGAAAAAGAGAATTTAAGCAACATGCCTAGTGATATCTTTGTGCACCGGTAGATTGAGCAATCTTGTTCCTGTTTACTTTGAGCTTTGCTAGTGTCTCTTGAGAGTAGTGCAACACCCTTCATAGTTGCATTGGCATGTTTTTCTCCATGTGTGTGTTTCTTGGGTTTTTGTACGATCAGCACTAGGACTTGTTTGCGGTGTACTTAGCATACCATACCTAGAGCTCCACCATAAATAACCTGTGTGCCCTGTGATCGTTCTCTATACCTTTGATATTCACTTCATCACATTAGTGCATAAGTCTTTGATTATGTTTGGTAAAGCATCTCTATTCACTTTGGAACAGTAAGATATCCTTTCTTGTCAGTTGTGAGTGAGTTGTGCGTGTTTCCACCAAACAGATTTTGATTTTTGCACTAATCTACTAATCATGTCTTTGAGTGATGCTGATGTTGTGTCGCAGCAACAGAAGGATGAGGAGCTTGCTACTTGGAGCGAGTCTATTGATGGGAATATCAAGGACATGCAAGAGGCAATGGATAGAAATACTGGCACAGTCAATAATATTCAAACTCAAGTGACAGCAGTCAATGTTGCCACCTTCAAACTCAAGAGGCTATTACAACGGATATTTAGCAAAGACAAGATTACCAACCTGATGATGTGTTTGGGGATCATGATGAGGGTAGTGCGGCTGATGCTGCTCCATATCATGGCAGGGGACGTGCCAATCCCCCTGCACCTGCTGCTGCTCCTCTTTTTGGCCGTGGATATGCCCCTTTGGGACGTGCTCTACGTCTCCTGAACCAACCTGATGATGGTTTGGGCAAGCGCAAGTTTTCAATTCCCTCTTTCAATGGATCACTTGATCCTGAGGATTATCTTACTTGGTAGTTGAAGATTGAGAAGCTCTGGCGTTTGTTTGATTATCCAGAAGACTAGAAGGTTAAGAATGTAGCGTCAGAATTCGATGGATACGCTTTGCATTTGTGGGATGCTATTGTGGAAAATAGAAGGGACGATAATCAACTTCTTGTGATGGATTGGCGCGAGATGAAGAGCATTATGAAGGATTGTTTTGTATCCACCAATTACATGCGATCAGTTTTTGACAAGTTGACATGGTTGAGGCAAGGAACCATGTCAGTTGATAAGTACTACATGGAGATGGAGATGCTTATGCAACGTGCTATAGCTCGTGAATCCCTTGAGATGACAGTGCGGCGTTTTCTCAACAATTTGAAGCTTCAAATCAAGAGTATTATTCGTCATCACAAGGACGAGACGATGAACGAGCTGTTGCACCATGCTAGAAAGGCGAAATGGCAGCTAGCTGAGGAGGCTAAGTAACGTGCACGGCTTACGTCTACCAACCGTGATATGGGGTGGCCCGATCTTCTCAGCAAGAACTTGTTGATGATGATAATGGTGCATAGATAAAAAACATGTATCTATGAACTCTCCCGCTCGAACCTTGATGCCAACGCAACAGCTCTCGAACCCTATGGGATATTGACAACACCACGCTCTTGCACATGCAACCGTCGACCATGAACGGTAGTTTGCAATCTACTAATTCCCAGGGGAACAACAGATCACGCTGTATTGAAGTAGTATAATTTGATCACAGGGTAATTCTAGAGGTTCTTTGAAAGAAACAACTCCAAAATAGTTTAAACATGGTCTAAACCCTAACTAGGGTCGTCCCAGGGCTTATAAGGGTGGCTGGGGAGGCCAGAAACTGAAACTAAATGCAAACAACTCAAACTAATACAAGCCGACTGAAAATGGTGTCATCCGGACAGTCCGGTCGAGCCAGACACTCCCGGTGGAGTAAGCTGGACAGTCCGGTCTGGTCGGAAACTTTGAATTTTCTGGGCGGTGTCCGAACTAGGGTACTGATTGTCCGCGCCAAATCTTCTCTTGGGCAGGCAGGACAGTCTGGGTGGACTCGACCAGACACTCCGGTCGATGTAGAGCTTTTGGCCTCCGTCTTGATGATTTTCTCTTGTGCCTTCCTCCCGCTCCTCTCTCGCGCATCCTTGGGCGATCATCATGCTAGGCACCTCTTGTAGCCCTTCTCTTCCTCGCGCCATGCTGTTTCTCCAACGAACCTGATCATACATAAATGCATAGACTTAGGAAGTATAAAGTTCTCATCAATTAAACTGCCAGATTTTTTTAGGAGCAAATTCACCTGTTGTTCAAGTAGCTTAGCATGAGCCCTTGTAATGGGTCCAATTCTAATCTCATTGGACAGATCCTTCCTTGCAATAGTTGGAGTATCTTTAGTAGGTATAATTGTAGGGTTGTCCTCATCATCTCCCCCCTTTCAAAAGGCGTCGACCTTGACACTCCAGGGTCTTCTCCATCATATGGTGATAAATCAGCAACGTTGAAGTTTTTGTTAACTCCACCAAACTCCTCAATAGGTATATCAATCGAGTAGGCATTATCATTAATGGATAACACCTTGGAAGGACCAGCACCACGTGGCTTCAATTTTGACTTCCGAAGTTGTGGGAACGTACCCTTGCGTAGATGCAGCCATACCATGTCACCAGGCTAGAACATGACTTCCTTCCTTGCTAGATTCCTTGCAGTAGCAATGTTCTGGCCTTTCTTCTCAATATCCTCTCGAGTCTTCTCATGAATCTTCTTCACATATTCAGCATGTTTTGATGCCTCCATATCAACTCTCTCATGCAATGGCAAAGGAAACAAATCAAGTGGCGTCAATGGATTGAAGCCATACACCACCTCAAAAGGAGAAAGCTGAGTAGTCGAATGCATAGCCCTGTTGTATGAAAACTCAACATGTGGCAAACACTCTTCCCAGTCTTGCAGATTCTTCTTTATCCTAGTCCTCAGTAATTGTGATAATGTTCGAGTCACCACCTCCGTTTGACAATCTATTTGGGGATGACATGTAGTACTGAATAGGAGCTTCGTTCCTAGCTTCCCCCATAAGGTCTTCCAAAATTAGCTCATGAACTTCACATCACGGTCAGAAACAATCATCTTAGGTACTCCATGTAATCTCACGATGTCCCTAAAAAAGAAGTTAGCAACATGCGATGCATCATCGCTTTTGTGGCAGGAAATAAAATGAGCCATCTTAGAGAACCTATCCACTACGACAAATATAGAATCATGACCTCTCTGTGTCTTAGGTAGACCTAGCTCAAAATCCATACTAATGTCTTCCCATGGTGTAGTAGGTGCAGAGAGAGGTGTATACAAACCATGAGGCTGCAGCTTGGATTTTGACTTGTGGCATGTAATACAACGGCTCACAAATCTGTATACATCACGCCTCATCTTGGGACAATAAAAATGATTAGTGAGCATGAGCAATGTTTTCTCACACCCAAAGTGAACCATCAAACCACCAGCATGTGATTCCTGCACTAAGAACAAACACAATGATGATTCTGGAATACATAGTTTGTTATCTCGAAACAAATATCCATCATGTATATGATACTTATCCCATGCGTTTTTAAGAGCACACAAACGATATGGTTCAGCAAAATCATGGTCAGTTGCATAAAATGCACAAATACTCTCTAATCCAGGAATTTTAACATCAAGATTGGTTAATAGCATCTTCTTCCTAGACAAACATCGGCAACTACATTATCTTTTCCCTTCTTATACTTAATGATGTATGTAAAAGATTCAATAAACTCAACCCATTTAGCTAATATTCTATGCAAGTTTGATTGAGCTTTCAAATACTTCAATGCTTCATGATCAGAATGTATGATAAATTCTTTTGGCCACAAATAGTGTTGCCAAACTTCAAGTACTCTAACACGTGCATAGAATTCTTTATCATAAATAGGATAGTTCAATTTAGCACCATTAAGTTTCTCATAAAAATATGCTATAGGGTGACCCTCTTGCATCTAAACGCCACCAATACCTATACCACTAGCATCACATTCAACTTAAAATTGCTTCGAAAAATCAGGTAACACAAGTAATGGTGTAGAAGTTAGCAAACATTTCAATGTATCAAAATCAATATCTTGGGCTGCACCCCACCCAAATGGCACGCCTTTCTTAGTCAAATCATCCAATGGTGCAGCAATAGTGCTAAAATCCTTCACAAAGCGCCTATAGAAACCAGCTAATCCATGGAAACTACACACTTGACTAACATTCATGGGAATAGGCCAATTCTAAATTGATTCAATTTTAGATTGATCTACCTCTACCCCATGCTTAGATACAACAAATCCTAGAAATATGACCTTATCTTTTGCAAACGGGCACTTCCCAAGATTATCATACAATTTATTATCACGCAACACTTGCAAAACTTGTTGGATATGATTACAATGTTCAGTTTCGTTGTGCCTATAGATAAGTATATCATCAAAATAAACAACCACAAAACAACCAATAAATTCTATCAAAACATGATTCATCAATCTCATGAAAGTACTAGGTGCATTAGTAAGAACAAATGGCATAACTAACCACTCATACAAACCAAATTTTGTTTTGAAAGTAGTTTTCCATTTACTCCCTTCTTTCATCCTAATTTGATGATAACCTCTACGCAAATCAATCTTAGAGAAAATATCAACACCACTCAACTCATCTAGCATATCCTCTAAGCGTGGAATAGGATGACGATATCGAATAGTGATGTTATTAATAACTCTACAATCTACGCACATGTGCCACGAACCATCTTTATTAGGCACTAAAATAATAGGAACAACACAAGGGCTAAGAGAAACACGAATGTACCCTTTATCTAGTAACGTCTGTACTTGTTTCTGTATCTCCTTTGTTTCTTCGGGATTGGTCCTGTTGGGTGCATGGTTTGGTAATGTGGCGCTAGGGATCAAGTCGATTTGATGCTCAATGACATGCAATGGAGGCAATCCTGCGGGTATATGTGGGGCCCCCGGATTAATCCTCTAAGAATCCCTATTATGCATACAACCACGATCCCATGATCAGTTAGTCGTGGCACATAACCGACAAGTATCCTTACAACATCCGAGAATATACCGAATTACATGACTTACATAAATGCCGTTGTGGCTACATCAATAATCATCAGCGGAACTTCATCAAGCGCAGATCCCGAGCCATGCCTTAACCTACAGGCAACTGACTGGGAGAACATCCTAGCTCGCGTAGTCGCCAACATCATCTTCTTCTTGATATCTGAACAAGTTAATCGCCAGGGACAATGCCAGTGAGTACTTTGAATGTACTCGTAAACCACCTTAAGATAACAATAATAACAAGAGGATATGCAATATGGCTGTGGTAGTAGGAGGGCTCCAAGAGAGGTTATTTTCTCAGTTAGTTTCTCTTGTAGATATAGCATCTACATATCTTTGTTGAAAACTTTTGTAAGCCATTTTGAAAAGTTTTGGAAAACATTAGGACTGGGTCACCCATTTGTTCCTTTCTCCTGGTCGTCCCACGACCAAATTCCTTTCATTCCTTTCTGACCATCCCATGGTCAAAACCTTTCTCCTTTTCGACCATCCCATGGTCAAAATATTTTCAAAGCCTTTGATTTTCCGAAATCCTTTTTGAAAACAAAACCAGCACCGCTCTACAGAAGTTTGTCCAACCCGTCCTTAACCGCGGACATGGCTATTCGAATAGATTTACACTCTGTAGAGGTTGTACACTTTACCCACACCATCCGGGTACACTACCAAGATCTTCACCGACCGTGGGTCGAGTAACCGATCAAGACTCTCCGGATGCCCACTCCAATATAAGTTCCTAACCTATGAGTGTTAATCCCCTCAAAACTGGGACGTCGGGTACCGAGGAACAACCGGAGCGCTTTTTCCACTTCTCGAGTGTGCGCTTTCAATGAGGGGCTCATAGTAACGTGTGGAGGTCAGCAGACCCTTCATTCCTTCTCCAGGTCGATGTCCCACATGGACCTTTATCGGAGAAGGCCCACCCTCCAGGGATCGCCGATCCCCTCTAGTAGTTACGAGGCAGCTTATACTAGAATAAACAAACATCAAATCCAGCCCTGTCCCATACCAGAGTAATGTGGTTGCACGGGCTAAGTTGTTATAACTAAACTGCAAAGAACCGGGTGCATTTTTGTAAACCTTTTTCTTCCATCCTTTCTTCAGCACTTTGTAAAACAAAACCTTTTTCTTTCTCAACATCTCTTCGGAGGTCCCACCTCACCAAGGTTTTATCATAAAACATTTGGTAAAACTATTTCCGGGGTCTTCCCATCCTCTAGCTTTTGCTTCGGCTAAAACGGGGTCTCCAAGGGCTGTGGTGTGTTTTACCATCTACAATGCAGATTCACAAATAGTAGACAAAACATGCATAAGTAAAATAGTAGGACAAGGATTATGAGCAAGAAGGTGGCTTGCTTGAGGTCAGCAATATGGAAGAATTGTCCCTGGACTTCTTCTTATAATACCATAATAATAACCAAGTAGAATAACCAATTTCTTCTGGTGTTCGATATAATCGCATCTATCGTCGATAATGATCACATGCAATCATACAAAGGCCACAATAAACACCAGGCGTACAAGCAACCATACAATACAACCAGCAACTGAATAATACCAAATTAAGATTTAGATAGTTTTGAGAGGATTTGATTTAGAAGGTGGAGATGGCCTTGGAGAAGGGGCTGAACATTCCTTAGGATTTATAGTCTAGAAACTACCTAAGAGATGGATTTTAGAACAAGACCATATTCTGTATGATCCATTGGATCCAAATGATACCTACAGGTGGATGTTGATAAAGTGAAACCAACAAAAGTGGTTTCACTAATTTATCACTTTTCTTTAAATAGTTATGATTTTCCTAGTGAAATAACTTCTAGTTTTAGGGAATAAATCACCAGAAAAGGTCTAGAGCTCCAAAAATAATTTCCTTGGATGGGTTGGTGGGGTTTGATGTAGGGACTCACATAGAGTTGGAATCAGGTCAAAATAATGACCAGAATGCCCTCAGGAAATTCCCAAAGACAGATCTATAGACAACTTGTCTTTTTCACCAGATTAAATTTGTAGTAGATTTTGATTTGATTCCAAGGGCACATGGTAGGCATTTAGGGTACCTTTCTGTAGGAATTGGATTCACTCTTTTTGGAGTTGTCAAAATGCTGGAGTGTTTTATTTAGTGATAATACCCCTTACAGAAGTACTTAATTCACTAGAATTCCACTGAGGATCAATTGGTCGTGAGCTCCTGGGTTTAGATAGGTATTGAAATACCACATCAATATGATTTGGAAACAACCCAAAATATATTGCAGATTTACCTAGGGAATTTTCTAAAGGCAGAAACTAATTGATTTTATTATTTTTCCTAAAGAGAAACTACTATTCACCTTGGCATGAGGTTTAAGCTGATTGATGTGTATAGAAATTACCTTCCAGGAGGACTTGGGTTCATCCCAAATGGATATGTACAATTACCAGAGGAATTTATTTAGTGTAAAATCTACTCTTTAGAGGATTAAATGCCAGAAAATAATAAAGATTATTTTTGGCAAGGGACTGGTTCTGCATGTTGTGCAAATCACTGGGGTACTTGGTAAAAATCAGATCTGGACAATACAACTGGTTTTCCATTTTTATTTTCAATTAAACCAAATAGCTGCTTTTTAGATCTGGAAAAAGAATTTGAAAAGAAAAAGGGCAGGGGCTACTGGGCTGGGGTCTGGGAGCAGCTGGGCCGGGCGGCAGGAAAGCGGCCCAAACGGGCAGGCAACGCGCGGGAGGACACGTTTCGAACCCGACGGGTGGGTCCCACCGGTCAGCGGTGCGGAGCGGCAAAGAGGTATCGGCAAACGAGGCCCATTGGATTTAGTCACGATAGACGATGGTGGTTTGTCTCCCAGCTTGCGATGGCCAGGTGCCGACGGAACAGAGGGGAAACCCTAGGCGGAGCTAGGTGGCGGCGGGGGCTTACCAGCGGGGCGGAGGGGAGCCGGGAGGTGGTGGAGGTGGAGCGGTGCTCGACGGCGGTCCCAACGGTGGGCAGCAAGATGGGCCTCGACGTTGGTGCGGGGCTCGCGCAGTGGTGGCCGACGGTGACCTCGGTGGGGGCTCGCCGGCGTGGCCGGTAGAGGTCGTCCTGGACAAAAATAAAGGTATGGTCAAAAAGAGGAGGAGGAGGGGATCACCACACAGTGACATGCAGCAGGGGAGGAGGGTAGGAGAGAGAGCTTAGCTCGATTTTTGGGGGAGGCCGAAGTTCCTGTTTCTTCTTCTTTCGAGCAGAGCAGAGCAGCGGAGGGGAAGAGGGTGCTCTGGGGGAAGTGGAGAGTGATTGGGGGCAAATGCGCCAGAGAGGGGAGAGCTAATTGGCCTGGGGTATTTAACCCGAGAGGAGAGGTCCATGATGGACATGGCCTATGGAGCAAGGGTGAGGGGGTGAAACCAGGGCTAGTATTGCTGTGGGCTAAGGGAAGGTGGTGTTCTGGTCAAGCTGCAGGGCAGAGGGAGCAGTGTGCAGCAGCTACAAGGGGAGTAGGGAGGTTTACAAGTCAAGACACCCACATGGGGATAAGCTCTAGTGTCCAAGCACTAGAGGACAAGCTGCTACAATAATTTGCTACTGACCACAACCAGAGGAGATGGTGGTTGCTGTGGTGAGTGGTGGTGAGCCTTGGTGGTGGTTGATCCTTGGTTGGGCCCATTAATTCCTTAGTTTGCCCAATTTGATTAAATAGGTGGTCATGAAGGAAGTCTAGAAATTTGACCTATGCAAGATGAGGCAAAGATGCTGGTAGATGGGTGTGGATCAGTTATGACTCCATTAATTAATTGATAATTATGGGATGAATTTTGGTCCACTTTAGATCATTTATTCAAAAAGTGCAGAAGTATCTTCTAGCAGATCATTTGATAATTTACATTGGACAGGGTTGGTTTTTGGTTGGAGATGGTCCAAAATGTGAATATACACTTAGGGTAATTTTCCCAAGATTTATTGGAAGATAAAAGTATTTAAAACAATTATTATTTCAATTCAGCCATTTAAGAAAATGGGCAAAAAGAAATAATAAAGCTGTTCAAAAATATTTATTTTTGAAGTGGGAAGATGGGGTATGATATATAGGACTCAATAGAGCCAAAATTTGGGGAAGTGTTTTGGCAAAAACCAAACTTTCCTTTATGGGAGAAGTTTTGGAGATTTTGACTATTAAAGAGATTAATTAGATTTGGAGCCATAATAAATATGGATAATTATTGATAAATCTTGATGATCAAAGTGGAGGGTGTGGACAAGGTGTGGAACGCAGTTGCAACCTTGTGGAATGGAATTCCAACTTGAATTAGATGGAGAAACATGGAATTGAGGATCTAGGGTGAGGTTATTTTTATACCACCTAAACATGGTTGTATCTTGGAGTTCAGAGTTGAAATTGATGCAAGGGATAGATGGATAGGTAGACCAAGTCATATATATGAACATGGAATAAAGATTTTGAATTAAATACATTTGAGGTGATCTAGGAAGGGTCGCAAACTTTGTTGAAAATAAGGCTGTCACACCAGATGAGTCATGATGCCTTATAAACCATGGGGGTTTAAGCAGAACAGAGATTCACTTGGAACAAGTGAAGTAGAATTTTATAGACCTATATGACTAGAACACAACCATGCAAATAGTTGGTCCATAGGAGGTTGGATGGTGGTGTGAGCTTCTATCAAAGTAGACATGTTGACTAGATTTGCAGGAAAAGTTATTTTCTTGCCTGGAAAACCATCAAGAACAAGTGGGTTGGAGGATGATCTAACCAAGGGAAAGAGTGGGACTTGGTAGTCCTTAGGATTGTTAACAAGATGGTTCAGATGAATTTTCAAAAATGCACAAGGGTTGAGAAAAGGAGGCATTCAAAAAGGTGATGTTGAAACAGATTCCAGACTTAGCCAAATTTGGTAGATTTAGGGTTTTTTACTAGAATGTGGGTGGTGATGATTTTGGTGGGTTGCAAGGTACCAAGGCATCATCAAGTGGATGATGTTGAAGTGTAGATTGAGTATAAGGATCCATGCTTGATATTGGTCTTCATTGACTTGGAAGCTTCTAGAATGGATCACTTCTAGAATTGATCTGGTTAAGGGTGTTAGATGATCACCTGGTGGCTAGAGATTAGATCTGGTTAAGGGTGTTAGATGATCTGGTTAAGGGTGTTAGATGATTTAGGGATTTTGACTAGAGTATGAGAGGGGATGTTTTTGATGGGGTGCAAGGTACCCAAGCAGCATCAAGTGGATGATGTTGAAGTGTAGATTTAGTAGGAAGGATCCTTTCTTGATTTTGGTCTTCATTGACTTGGAAGCTTTCTAGGAGGGGTCACTTCAGAATTGATTTAGTTAAGGGTTCTAGATGATCACCTAGTGTCTAGAGATCAGATCCATCTTGTATTCTTTCTTAGGAGTTGGTGATCTTGAAGTATCTTGATCCTAGAGGATGAGCTCCTAGAGTAGCTCATACTAATTCTAAGCAATCAATTCAAATAGCAGATCAAGGCAACTCATCAACTACTACTAGGGTGACCCTCAAGCCTAGCTTGAGGCAAGGTTGATGCATTTTGAAGGGGTTGTAGTTTGGAATGAGATGAGGGTTCCTTGGTATCTCTACCAAGGTTAGAATTCAAATGCTTCATGAAAAGGTTTTGTCAAATCTAGAGATAAGAATAGTAGAGGATTCTGTCCTAAAAACATAAGGATATTATGTTATATAGCTCTCCATAGTTTGATCAATAGAAGCTACTATAATAGTTGGTTTGCAAAGGCTTCTTGGCTCAGGTTTTGAAATGCCAGAACATTTGAGAATATGGAAAGTAAGCCAAGACTATTTTGGGAAGTAGCTTTTGTCAACTGGTGTTAAGGTAAGGAGTATATCATCTAATACACATTGATATGCATAAGCATATCCAAACAACAAGCGAACACTTCAGCATTAAACAAGAAAAAGTTTTTGTTCCCCTTGATTTTTGCATTTTGGACAACTAATCAGGGTTGCTGAAATTAGGATGTTACAGTATATCTTCTGGAAACACATCGCCAATATCCTGCAAAATAGTAGATATGCCAAGAGAAATAGGGGTCATGTCGTCAGAAACCAATACCTCGCCCTTATACATGAGCACAAGTGGCATGGATGTAGGATCCTCACGAAATTCTCTCATATCTTCCTTGCTGGCTAATATCACTAGACCAAGAACTCTCTCACTTTTTGTTATATCACTCTTTTTGGTCTCTATTACATCATGTACAGCTGCAACAATCTCTCGCCTATCTATAGATGCTTCCTTCAAGTTCACTTCTATCTTCTGACGAGACTCATTCACTATCTGCTATGGTGTCATTGGTTGCAAATTAATCTTCTTGCCCTTAATATCTAGGTGATGTGTATTGGCACGGCCATTGTGTTTCACATGGCGATCATAAAGCCAAGGCCAACCCAATAAGAGATGGCAAACAGTCATAGGAACCACATCAAAGTCAATAGAATCCTTGTATGGTCCTATTTCCAAATTCACACGTACCATATGGTTTACCTTCATCTCACCATAGTCACTCAACATTGTGTAGTATGGCTTGGGATGAGGTAAATAAGTCAAATTCAGCTTGGCACATAACTCCTTACTTGCAAGATTTCTGCACCTACCTCCATCAATGATTACCTTGCAAGCTTTGTTAGGGCCAACAAGTGCTTTGGTTTGGAACAAGTTGCAGCGCTGTGAGTCAACAATAGGCTGCACACTAAGGGTATGTAGAGAGACCACTATCATAGGAGCATGCTCAGGGAAGGCCTCCATACCATCTTCGCTGTCATATACATCATGGCCATGAGTTCAACATCATCTCCACTCTCATACTCTCCTTGTTCATTGACAAACATCACGTTGTGGTTGGGACAATCTCTCTTGTAGTGCCCTCGACCTCCACAAGTATGGCACTCCACATCGCGTGTACGTGTGGTTGACATATTGGAACCCGAGCTAGCAGTAAGAGCAGCATGCTTCCTAGCATTGGAACCATAAGAAGATGTGGAAGCAGGCTTGGCCGATGGTGAAGGGTGATACGTCCATTTTGCATCACTATTCTATGTCTTAATTCACTGTTATTCATTGATATATTTCATATTGAGAGGTGATACTTATGTTATTTCATCTATTTTTGCATGGTTGATGACTTTTGGAGCATGGACCTCTGCAGTCAGGATTCTGATGGAAAAGGTGTTGTTTGGAGGCAAAATTCGCGAAGATCAGAAAATCCGGGAAAAATATGGAAAATCCTATTTTTCCAGAAGACTAAGGATGCCAGAAGATGGAGTGGAGGTGGGCCACAGGGGGCCCACACCACCCCATGGCGCGGGCAGGCCTTGGCCGTGCCTGGAGGTGGTGTGGCCGCCCTAGCCCACTCCAGCCTCTCCCCTCTGGCGTATATCAACCTCCCAAAACCCTAAGACTCGGGGAGCGACCACAGAAAGATTCCGCCGCCTCTGCGAGGCGGAAAACACCGAGAGAGAAAGATCTCTGCCGGGGGAATTCCTTCCCGGAGAGGGGAGATCGTCGCCATCAACACCACCATTAAGCTGGACTTCATCGGGATCATCATCATCATCACCACCATCATCACCATCAGCACCCTCATCACCATCTCCATATTTCTATAACAATTGCATTGAATCTTGCATAGTTCATAGGGGAGACTTTTCGGGTATTGATTACTCTTTGTAGTTGATGCTATTGAGTGAACCATTGAATTATTGTTTATGTTCAGATTGTTATACATCATTATTCCATCTCTGATCATGATCCATATGATGTCTTGTGAGTAGTTCATTTTGTTCTTGAGGACATGGTAGAAGTCTTGTTGTTAGTAGTGGAGTTGCGTTGAGAAAGATTCAATAGATTGTTATTTAAGTTGTGGTGTACTTCTTCTAGTGGTGTCACGTGAACGTCGACTACATGACACTTCACCTATATGGGCCTAGGGGAATGCATTGTGTATTTGGCTACTAATCATAGGGGTTGCTGGAGTGATAGAAACCTGAACCCCCGTTAGGAAACCATTGCACAAGGGACGTAAGGGTCTTAGAGTTTAAAGCTGTGGTTAGGTTTCTACCTTAAATACTTTCTTGTACTTACGGATGTTTGTAAGGGGTTTAATCACAAGTATGGATTAGTCTTGGATGGGGCGGTACATTAGCACAGGTTCACCCACACAACACTTAGCAAGCTAGAGAAGATTAATCAGCTATATGAAGCGAAAGCACTTGACAGACTTCCCATGTGTCCTCGAGAACGTTTGGTCATCCTAAGAAATACAACCGGCTTGTCCTTTGCTGCATAAAGGATTGGGCCACTTGCTGCATTTATTTCTACTGTCTTTTATTTACTCGTACTTTGTTTACTTGCTTTATCGAAAACCCCTAAAAATCCGTTTGCTAAGTATTTGCAGAGAATTCCTGATCCATACCACTAGCCAGCAACTTCTACTCCTCGTTGGGTTCGACACTCTTACTTATCGAAAATAATGTGATACACCCCCTATACTTGTGGGTCATCAAGACTATTTTCTGGCGCTGTTGCCGGGGAGTGAAGCGCTATTGGAGAGTGGAACTGGTAAAGGAAACTTCTACTGTGAGTATTGTTTACTTCTGCTAGTTGCTTTATTTTTCTTTATGGATAATTCACTGAGTTTCTTATTTGGTAATGCTACTACCACTTCTAAGGTAGTAGATAAGCCACCACCTGCTGAGAATGATGTTTTCAAAATACCTACAAGAATTATTGATCGTGTTATGGATAACTACTATTTTGGGGATGGAACTGTCCATCCCGGTGATCATTTACTCTTTATAGACGAATTATGTGGGTTGTTCATGTGTGCAGGTATTACTACAGATCAAGTTAAGAAGAAGTTATTCTCATTATCACTGAAAGGAAGAGATGAGGAATGGTATAAGCTGCTGAAGAATGGTCAAGCTCTAGAATGGGAGGAAATAGTGCCTCTCTTTTATTCAAAGTTTTATCCTCCTAGTGAGATTCATAAAGATCGGAATCAAATATACAACTTTTGGCCTCTTGATGGAGAGAGTATAGCTCAAGCATGGGGGATATTGAAGTTACTAATGCTCAAATGTCCGATTCATGAGATCCCCAACAATATTATTATCAATAACTTTTATGTAAGGCTCCCTCTACATGACAAGGATTTATTGGATGCTTCGTGTGCTGGTCATTCACTCGCATGGAAGAAGAAGCTAAATGGGATCTTCTAGACCGTATTGAAGACAATGCTGAAGCTTGGGAGAATGACAAAGTTAGAAAGTCAGGTATAAATTATGAGTATGAATGCATTGAATCTTTTATGGGAACTGATGACTTTCAAAATATTAAAAATGTTTATGGTCTAGACTCTCAAGCTATTGCTTCTTATTTTAAGACTTTTTCTTCCTATATTAAAGTGCCTAAAAAGAAGTGGAATAAGTATCATGAACCTTATAACGATGTTGCTAAAAGTGTTCCTGCAAGGAATACTGAAGTTTATACTGCTAATCATGTTTTACCTAAACCTTATATTGAGAAAATGCCTTTTCTAGTTAAGGTAAAGGAGCATTCTATGATAGCTAGTATGGTTAATGAAAGTATGAATAAAGCTGTTGAACCTGATAAACAAATGGTTGATGAACCTATAATAGCAAATGTGAAAGACTTTGTCACTAAGTATGAGGAAGAGGGACAAACTATCCTTTATAAGGATACCTCTAATATTGTTTCACATAGTAGTGTTATGAGAGCTAGTATTCCCGTGTTTTCTGTTAGAATAAATGATCATTGCTATGATAGTCCTTGTGATAGCTATATTGTTAAGTTTATGCATGATACTGAAAGTTACTATGAGAGAGGGAAAAGTTTTCTTATGTATCTCAATAATATCAAGTTTCCTCGTTTTATGCTGAAAGTTTTTATATTGTGCTTCTTTTGCCTTCTTATGCAAGTTGCCTTTGGTTTCAATAACTTGTTTGTTTACAAAATCCCCTTGCATAGGAAGTGGGTTAGACTTAAATGTGTGTGTTTTTGCTTCTTAATGCTCTCTTTCACTTCAATTCATATCCGTATGAGAGCTTCTTCAAAATTATCATCCCCATCTTAATGGCTATAAAGAAAGAGCTTTATGGGAGACAACCCAATTTGTTTTTGCTTTTAGTTTGTTTTTGTTTCTTTGAGTCTTGGAAGTTATTACTTCGGTAATAACCGCTCCTTATCCGTTTTTTTGTTCTTGTGTCAAGATCAACCTCTAATGAGAGAGAAGTAATATTTGGGGAAGTTGCTATCCCGAAACAAATTTTTTGTGCTTCACCGTAAAAATTCGTGAGAGAGGTCTGTCTATCGGATTGAATTGTAATTTTTTGTGCTTCTTCCCCAGGTTGTTATTTAACTTTTTTTGGTTTTGCACTTTTTGATTTGAGAAACATAAGATTTTCGAAAAAATTGATCTTTACCTGCTGATCTGTTTTGACAGATTTAGCCACTCTTGCATTTGCTTCTTTATTCGATTTCCTTTTTGAATTCTTTTTGGGCTTTCGGAAGGAGTTGCTACAGTAGCCTATGTTTTGATGGTTTTCAGTTGAAGTTGGACTCAAAAGGTTCTATCACTTCACTTATACTAATGTTGCTAATAAGAACTGTGTGAAGTTTTGTGTGAAAGAAATTTCCAAGAAGTGGAGATAATGGTGTAATAAGAAAGAGAAGGGTTTTATGACTCAAGTAATAAGTGTATGGAGATGAAGATATTGATGCCTTTCAAGTTATAACTCCGGAAGAATCTACTATATACCAAATTCAGAGACCTACAGAGTCTGTTTCCAAATAGGTAACGGTTCTAGTAACAAAAGTTCCGCGAAAATACAATCCAACTATATTTTTGCAGTTTTCAGTTAATAAGGAAAGCTAAGAAGCGAAAAAGGGACGGAAACAGAGCCAGGGTGGCTCACACCACCCTATGGCGTGGGCCCTCCCCTGGCCGCATCACCAGGTGGTGAGTCCACCCCGGACTCCGCCTCTGACTCGTTTTCCCCCACTACCTTCCTTTTGATATGAACCTTCATAATATATAACCCCCCCGGTTCTTTTGAGGTTCGTATATTGTGTTTTCGTCGTGTTTTTTTGTTTTGATCTGTTTTTGCCAGGATATAATCTTTGAAAGTTTGGAAGCACAATGGTGTCTGCCAAGGATAAAGGGAAGGAGCCTATGGAGGAAGATATCCAAGAACCCCAAGTAGGGGCTGGTACCTTTAGTCTCTTGCCCTGCATCAACGGAAGCCCTACGAGTCACTAAGGAGTTCTGCGATAAGTACCGAGACTTGCGGAGGAAGGTGTACATGCTTCAATGGGAGAATAATAGGCTTCGCAAGATGCTGGAAGATTTCCTCACGTCAACTAAGGAAATAATACCACCGCCACCGAAGGAGTAACTCGTCATCAGGTTTGGCATCCCCTTGGTTTATTCCAAGCTTGGGGGAGTGCCGCGGTATCACATCACTATCTTCTATCTTTTTACCTTATTAGTAGAGTCATATCATGAATAGAAGAGTTATTATATAGTATGGTTTGCATTATGGAAGTGTCCCCTCTCTCGTTAGATATGTATCCCTTGGTGTGAGTTTCCGTTATGGAATATTAATGAGAAGTTCTATCATTCACTCTTTTGCATAGCTTATATTAGTTTTCAATTCGTAGTTATATGATTGATCTTGTTGTTAGTATTGGTATCACTTTGGGATCATTGAGTTAATTTAGTTGGTTTTGGCAAACCTGGCTCGGTCAGTAGCAGCACCTTTTTGAGAGTTGAAAAGAAAAAGATAGAAGTACTCTAAAGAAAAATAATTTCATCATCTTTCTTTCTTGATTTGCCCATAAGTCTAGTATTCTCTAGTTAAGATCTGTTGTGTTTCCAAGGAATATTGCATGTTTGTCTTTATCATTTGTATGCTTGGTTGTTTCCTTCAACTCTTGTACTTGCTACCCAGCCTTGCCAGCCAAAACCTTTACCGAGAGGGAATTCTTCTTGTGCATCCAATCTCTTAAACCAAAACCTTTGCCATTTGTGTCCACCATACCTACCTAGTAGCATTATTGCTATTCCAAGTAAATTCCTATTTTATCTACCTCCCAAATTAAACTTGTTATGTGAAAATAAGTGATTAAAGCTCTCACGAACTTGATGGCACACTTTACTTTCTTGCACTTAATAAACTTGAACCATTATGCTCACCTATGTTGCGTATATGCTTGCGCTTTGTAAGTTGTGAATTAGCAGAACCATGCTGTCATCGGGAACACTTTCAACATTTCACTGGTACTTTGTACCAAGTTGATATCATGTTCTTTTGTCTATGGATGTCGTCGGCGTGAAATGAAAGGGGAGCTTGTAAGTCCATGGAGTTATGCATATGTGTTAGCGAAACACCTGGGCCGCTGGTCTAATCCATGCTGACATGGTGGAAACCTGCAGCGTAACCATAAGGAGTATCTATGAAGCATCCTTCTTATAAAAAAAAGAGATAGAGATTGAGAAAAAAAGAAAAAAAGAGATATTATGAAAAGAGGAAAGAGAGAAAAAAGCACCATATTCCCATGGTAAATAAGAAGATTGCTGAGATACTTGTTGTCTGCTTGCCTTGTCATTTTGATAGGGGGATTCTTCTGTATCATCGGGCAAGGGGTACCCCATTGGAGGTTCTCAATGATACACATATGCTTACGATGACAAGAACTTACCGGTGACTAAACTTGAGTAGCATGAGGAGCGGCCCTCGTATTCAAGGGACATGAGATTCTCAATTTACAACTTGTCAATGCATATCCTCATTTTTGATCACTTTAACCTTAATCACCTAAAGATGCCTATGATAGGGGCAATGAGAGCTGAAAGCTAGTAAGTATCATAATTTTTGGGAGCTCTTTATGAGACTTGCAATCCCTGCTTCCCTCTTTGAAGGGCCTTTCTTTTACTTTGTAGTTGAGTCAGTAAACCTATTCCCTTCTACCTCAGCAAGTATTTTGAGTTGATGTCTTTCATTCATTCATATGATGATTTATTCAATCATGTTTCTTATGTTCCTTGTTTTGCACATTGCTCTTATCTTGAAGTTTACTACTTTGAAAGCTATCATTCAAAAACCAGCTATTTGTGAACTCCAACAAATTATCAACTATTCTTCGACCAAGAGCTAAGTTTGCCATTAGCAATTATGATTCACTTGATGTATCTTTATTGTGTTTCCTTTACTCACTGCAAGTTGAGTTATATAATAGTGAGTTGTCTTCTATTATGATCTATGTATTCGATGAATGTGATGCTTCTTGTCCGTATTCTTTTATCAACTCTTCACTCCATAAACTTGAGGCCATGTTTATTGAGCTCAGTTTCGCTTGGGGACAAGCGAAGTCTAAGCTTGCGGGGAGTTGATACGTCCATTTTGCATCACTATTCTATGTCTTAATTCACTATTATTCATTGATATATTTCGTATTGAGAAGTGATACTTATGTTATTTCATCTATTTTTGCATGGTTGATGACTTTTGGAGCATGGACCGCTGCAGTCAGGATTCTGATGGAAAAGGTGTTGTTTGGAGGCAAAATTCGCGAAGATCAGAAAATCCGGGAAAATATATGGAAAATCCTATTTTTCCAGAAGACTAAGGATGCCAGAAGATGGAGTGGAGGTGGGCCACAGGGGGCCCACACCACCCCATGGCGCGGGCAGGCCTAGGCCGTGCCTGGAGGTGGTGTCGCCGCCCTGGCCCACTCCAGCCTCTCCCCTCTGGTGTATATCAACCTCCCGAAACCATAAGACTCGGGGAGCGACCACAGAAATATTCCGCTGCCTCTGCGGGGCGGAAAACACCGAGAGAGAATGATCTCTACGGCAGACAGATTTATGCCGAGGGAATTCCTTCCCGGAGAGGGGAGATTGTCGCCATCAACACCACCATCAAGCTGGACTTCATCGGGATCATCATCATCATCACCACCACCATCATCACCATCAGCACCCTCATCACTATCTCCATATTGCTATAACAATTGCGTTGAATCTTGCATAGTTGATAGGGGAAACTTTCCTGGTATTGATTACTCTTTGTAGTTGATGCTATTGAGTGAACCATTGAATTATTGTTTATGTTCAGATCATTATACATCATTATTCCTCTCTGATCATGATCCATATGATGTCTTGTGAGTAGTTCGTTTTGTTCTTGAGGACATGGGAGAAGTCTTGTTGTTAGTAGTGGAGTTGCATTGAGAAAGATTCAATAGATTGTTATTTAAGTTGTGGTTTACTTCTTCTAGTGGTGTCATGTGAACATCGACTACATGACACTTCACCTATATGGGCCTAGGGGAATGCATTGTGTATTTGGCTACTAATCGCAGGGGTTGCCAGAGTGACAGAAACCTGAACCACCGTTAGGAAACCATTACACAAGGGATATAAGGGTCTTAGAGTTTAAAGCTGTGGTTAGGTTTCTACCTTAAATACTTTCTTGTACTTACGGATGTTTGCAAGGGGTTTAATCACAAGTATGTATTAGTCCTGGATGGGCGGTACATTAGCACAGGTTCACGCACACAACACTTAGCAAGCTAGAGAAGATTAATCAGCTATATGAAGCAAAAGCACTTGACAATCTTCCCATGTGTCCTCGAGAACGTTTGGTCATCTTAAGAAATACAACCAGCTTGTACTTTGCTGCATTAAGGATTGGGCCACTTGCTGCATTTATTCCTACTGTCTTTTATTTACTTGTACTTTGTTTACTTGCTTTATGGAAAAACCCTAAAAATCCGTTTGCTAAGTATTTTCAGAGAATTCCTGATCCATACCACTAGCCAGCACCTTCTGCTCCTCGTTGGGTTCGACACTCTTACTTATCAAAAATACTACGATACACCCCCTATACTTGTGGGTCATCAAAGGGTGGCTAGCAGCCGCTGCAGGTGGCGCTGTAGGTGGCGGTGGTGTAGACCTCGCCGAAAAATGACTAGTAGACGGAAACCTCGCACGTGACTTTGCTTCTTCAGCCAAGTATGATTCGGACTCTCTAGCATGGTGCAATAGCGCATTCATATTTTCATACTTGTGATGACGAACAATGCTCTTGATTGGTAACTTCAAATTGTTGAGGAATCGCTGCATGGTCATCTCAAGGGATTCACGAACTATAGCACACTGCATAAGCATCTCCATCTCATGTATTACTCATCAACTGACATGGTTCCTTGCCTCAGTTGTGTCAATTTATAAAAAACTGATCGCAAGTATTTGGTGGGTACAAAACGAGCCTTCATAATTTTCTTCATCTCGCGCCAATCCATCATAGGAAGTTCATTTTCCTCCCGTCGATTCTGCACAATAGCATCCCACCAGCGCAAAGCATATCCATCAAATTCTGATGCTGCAAGCTTGACCTTCTTGTGTTCTGGATAGGCAAACAAATGCTAGAGCTTCTCAATCTTCAACTCCCATGTGAGGTAATCTTCAGGATCAAGTGAATCATCAAACATGGGAATCGAGAATTTTGGCTTGCCCAAACCATCATCAACAGCTTGGTTCTAAACACGTTGATCATGCCCAATAGGAGCAAATCCGTGGCCATAACAGGTGCCGCAGCAGGCGCATGTGCAGGGGGATTGGCACGTCCCCTACCAAGATGTGGGGCAGCATCACCGCACTACCCTCATCATAGTCATCAAAAGCATCATCATGTGGGTGTTCCTGCAGTTGCTGTATTGCTACTATCAAGGCCTCAATGGAACGCTCCAAAGTTGCAACATTAACATTGATTGCTGTCACTCGAGTTTGAATAGTAGTGACTGCGCCAACATGCTGATCCAATGTCATTTGCTCGTCCTGGATATTCTTGTCAATGGAATCTGTCTTGTGAGTAAACACACGCGTCAAGTGGGATTTCAAAGCCTCATATTCGCGCCAATTAACAAGTTACTCATCCTTCTTTTTTCTACAACACAACATGATCATCACTAGAAGACATGATTAGTAGGTTAGTTGCAAAAGTCTAAATCTGTTTGGTGGAAACTCTCACAACCGACAAGAAAGGATATCTTACCGTTCGAAAGTGAATAGAGATGCTTTACCAAAACAAAATCAAAGACTGATGCACTGATGTGATAAAGTGAATATCGAGGGTGTAGATAACGATCACAGGGCACATAAGTTATTTAAAGTGGAGCTGTAGGTATGGTATCCTAGTACACCGCAAACAAGTCCTAGTGTTGATCATATAAAAACCAAAGAAACACACACTATGGAGATAAACGTGGCAAAGCAACTTATGAAAAGGAATATTGCAATGCACAAGAGAGACACTAGTAAAAGCTCAAAGTAAACATGCATAAGATTGCTCAATCTACAAGTGCTATAATCAACTAGGCCTCCAATAATGCCAACTTTGATATCTATTTTTGTCACACTTGTAGCTCTTTCTCTCTTTTTTTTATACTGATTCTTTTTTCTCTTGTCTATTTTTTTTGATTTTTCAACTATATGACTCAATGCAAACGTGTGCAGGAACTTAGAACAAAACTGGGCCTAATAGTCCGGTTAATATGTGCCGGAGACTCTGGTTAGGCCAGATAGTCCGGTGTGTGTCAGCCGGATAGTCCAGTGTCTGCCTGTCAAATATTTCTGCACTTCGAAAACCTAATGAGTAGCCTATCGGAGCAAAGAAACTAGTCTCATGGGTATGTTCCTAGGCACGGATGCTGTAGATAGGTTATGGCTATGGTATGCAAACAAAGGTACGCTATGTGGACTCGGAGAAACGATGAAAACTTGCGCAAAACGGTGATGGTGGACACGGTGGAAAACAAGATCAAACCCTAAACCTAGAAAACAACAAAAACTAGACTCCTACGAGGAAAACCTACAGATCGGATCTACGAGAAGATACAATTAGCAACTAAAACTCGAAACCAATGCAATCTAGTCTATGGAAACTCTTTTTGTAAGGCTTTTCTGTATAGGACAAAAAACACGAACTAATCTATGGATGGATTTGTGGATGCTCACCGAGTAAACGAGGAAATCTGATACCAAGATGATATGGGGTGGCCCGATCTTCTCAGCAAGCACTTGTCGATGATGATAATGGTGGATAGATAAATAGCCTGTATCTATGAACTCTCCCGCTCGAACCCTGATGCCAACGCAACAACTCTCGAACCATATGGGATATTGACAACACAACGCTCTTGTGTATGCAACCGTCGACCATGAACGGTAGTTTGCAATCTACTAATTCCCAGTGGAACAATAGATCACACTCTATTGCAGTAGTATAATTTGATCATAGGGTAATTCTAGAGGTTCTTTGAAAGAAACAACTCCAAAATAATTTAAACGTGGTCTAAACCCTAACTAGGGGTCATCCCAGGGCTTATAAGGGAGGATGGGGTGGCTAGAAACCGAAACTAAATGCAAACAACTCAAACTGATACAAGCCGACTCATACCAGATTTGGTCGACGGGTGGATAGTCCGGCTGGTGTCGGCCGGATAGTCCGGTCGAGCCGGACACTCCGGGTGGCGTGAGCCGGACAGTCTGGTCTGGCCGGAAACTTTGAAGTTTCCGGGCAGTGTAATTGTAGTGTCTGAACTAGGGTACTGATTGTCCACACCAAATCTTCTCTTAGGCAGGTAGGACAGTCTGAGTGGACTCGGCTGGACACTCCGGTCGATGTACAACTTTTGGCCTCTGTCTTGATGATCTTATCTTTTGCCTTCCTCCCGCTCCTCCCTCGCGCATCCTTGGGCGATCATCATGCTAGGCACCTCTTGTAGCCCTTATCCTCCTTGCTCCATGTTTGTTTCTCCAACGAACCTGATCATACATAAATGCATAGACTTAGGCAGTATAATGTTCACATCAATTAAAGTGCTAGATTTGTTTAGGAGCAAATTCACATGTTGTTCAAGTAGCTTAGCACGAGCCATTGTAATGGGTCCAATTCTAATCTCATTGGATAGATCCTTTCTTGCAACAGTTGGAGTATCTTTAGTAGGTATAATTGTAGGGATGTCCTCATCATCTCCCCCCTTTCAAAATGCATCGACCTCGACTCTCCAGGGTCTTCTCCATCATATGGTGATAAAACAGCAACGTTGAAGTTGTTGTTAACTCCACCAAACTCTTCAATAGGTATACCAATCGAGTAGGCATTATAATTAATCATGGCTAACACCTTGTAAGGACCAGCACCACGTGGCTTCAATTTCGACTTCCGAAGTTGTGGGAACCTATCCTTGCATAGATGCAGCCATACCATGTCACATGGCTGGAACACGACTTCCTTCCTTGCTAGATTCCTTGCAGTAGCAACGTTCTTTCCTTTCTTCTCAATAGCCTCTCGAGTCTTCTCATGAATCTTCTTCACATATTCAGCATGTTTTGATGCCTCCATATCAACTCTCTCCTGTAATGGCAAAGGCAACAAATCAAGTGGCGTCAATGGCTTGAAGCCATACACCACCTCAAAAGGACAAAGCTAAGTAGTCGAATGCATAGCCGTGTTGTATGCAAACTCAACATGTGGCAAACACTCTTCCTAGTCCCGCCGATTCTTCTTTATCATAGTCCTTAGCAATTGTGATAATGTTTGATTCACCACCTCCGTTTGACCATCTATTTGGGGATGACATGTAGTACCGAATAGCAGCTTCGTTCCCAGCTTCCCAAATAAGGTCTTCCAAAAGTAGCTCATGAACTTCACATCACGGTCAGAAAAAATCGTCTTAGGTACTCCATGTAATCTCAAGATGACCCTGAAAAACAAGTCAGCAACATGCGATGCATCATCGCTTTTATGGCAGGAAATAAAATGAGCCATCTTAGAGAGCCTCTCCACTATAACAAATATAGAATCATGACCTCTCTGTGTTTTAGGTAGAACTAGCACAAAATCCGTACTAACGTCTTCCCATGGTGTAGTAGGTGCAGAGAGAGGTGTATACAAACCATGAGGCTGCAGCTTGGATTTCAACTTGTAGCATGTAATACAACGGCTCACAAATCTGTATACATCACGCCTCATCTTGGGCCAATAAAAATGATCAGTGAGCATGAGCTATGTTTTCTCACACCCAAAGTGACCCATCAAACCACTAGCATGTGATTCCTGCACTAAGAACAAACGCAACGACGATTCTGGAATACATAGTTTGTTAGCTCGAAACAAATATCCATCATGTATATGATACTTATCCCATGCGTTTTAAGAGCACACAAACGATCTGGTTTAGCAAAATCATGGACAGTTGCATAAAGTGCACAAATACTCTCTAATCTAGGAATTTTAACATCAAGATTGGTTAATAGCATGTTCTTCCTAGAGAAAGCATCAACAACTACATTCTCTTTTCCCTTCTTATACTTAATGATGTATGGAAAAGATTCAATAAACTCAACCCATTCAGCTAATATTCTATGCAAGTTTGATTGAGCTTTCAAATACTTCAATGCTTCATGATCAGAATGTATGATAAGTTTTTTTGGCCACAAATAATGTTGCCAAACTTCAAGTACTCTAACAAGTGCATACAATTCTTTATCATAAATAGGATAGTTCAATCTATCGCCATTAAGTTTCTCATAAAAATATGATATACGGTGACCCTCTTGCATCAAAATGCCACCAATACCTATACCACTAGCATCACATTCAACTTAAAATTGCTTTGAAAAATCAGGTAACACAAGTAATGGTGTAGGAGTTAGCAAACATTCCAATGTATCAAAAGCAATATCTTGGGATGCACCCCACACAAATGGCACACCTTACGTAATCAAGTCATTCAATGGTGTAGCAATAGTGCTAAAATCCTTCACAAAGCGCCTATAGAAACCAGCTAATCCATGGAAACTACACACTTGACTAACATTAATGGGAATAGGCCAATTCTGAATTGATTCAATTTTAGATTGATCTACCTCTACCCCATGCTTAGATACAACAAATCCTAGAAATATGACCTTATCTTTTGCAAATGTGCACTTCTCAAGATTAGCATACAATTTATTATCACGCAACAATTGCAACACTTGTTGGATATGATTACAATGTTCAGTTTTGTTGTGGCTATACATAAGTATATCATAAAAATAAACAACCAATAAATTATCTCAAAACATGATTCATCAATCTGATGAAAGTACTAGGTGCATTAGTAAGAACAAATGGCATAACTAACCACTCATACAAACCAAATTTTGTTTTGAAAGAAGTTTTCCATTCATTCCCTTCTTTCTTCCTAATTTGATGATAACCACTACGCAAAGCAATCTTAGAGAAAATATCAGCACCACTCAACAAATCTAGCATATCCTCTAAACGTGGAATAGGATGACGATATCGAATAGTGAAGTTATTAATAACTCTACAATCTACGCACATGCGCCACGTACCATCTTTCTTAGGCACTAAAATAACAGGAATAACACAAGGGCTAAGAGAAACACGGATGTACCATTTATCTAGTAATTCTTGTACTTGTTTCTGTATCTCCTTTGTTTCTTCGGGGTTGGTCCTGTAGGGTGCATGGTTTGGTAATGTGGCGCCAGGGATCAAGTCGATTTGATGCTCAATGACATGCAATGGAGGCAATCCTGTGGGTATATCTTCTGGAAACACATCGCCAAAATCCCACAAAACAGTAGATATACCAAGAGAAATAGGGGTCATGTCGTTAGAAACCAATACCTCGCCCTTATACATGAGCACAAGTGGCATGGATGTAGGATCCTCATGAAATTCTCTCATATCTTCCCTGGTGGCTAATATCACTAGACAAGACACTCTCACTTTTCGTTATATCACTCTTTTTGGGCTCTATTACATCATGTACAGCTGCAACACTCTCTCTCCTATCTATAGATGCTTCCTTCAAGTTCACTTCTATCTTCTGACGAGACTTTTTCACAATCTGTTGTGGTGTCATTGGTTGCAAATTAATCTTCTTGCCCTTAATATCTAGGTGATATGTATTGGCACGCCATTGTGTTGCACATCACGATCATAAAGCGAAGGCCGACCCAATAAGAGATGGCAAACAGTCTTAGGAACCACATCAAAGTCAATAGAATCCTTGTATGGTCCTATTTCAAAATTCCCATGTACCGTATGGTTTACCTTCATCTCACCATTATCACTCAACCATTGTATGTAGTATGGCTTGGGATGAGGTAAATAAGTCAAATTCAGCTTGGCACATAACTCCTTACTTGCAAGATTTCGGCAGCTACCTCCATCAATGATTACCTTGCAAGCTTTGTTAGGGCCAACGAGTGCTTTGGTTTGGAACAAGTTGCAGCATTGTGAGTCAACAATAGGCTTCACACTAAGGGTACGTGGAGAGACCACTATCGTAGGAACATGCCCAGGGAAGGCCTCCATGCCGTCTTTGTTGTCATATCCATCATCGCCATGAGTATCAACATCATCTCCACTCTCATGCTCTCCTTGTTCATTCACAAACATCATGTTGTGGTTGGGACAATCTCTCTTGTAGTTTCCTCGACCTCCACAAGTATGGCACTCCACATCCCGCGTACGCGCGGTTGACATATTGGAACCCGAGCTATTAGCAGGAGCAGAAGGCTTCCTAGCATTGGAACCATAAGAAGACGTGGAAGCAGGCTTGGCCGATGGTGAAGGGTGGCTAGCAGTCGCTGCAGGTGGCGCCGTAGGTGGCGGTGGTGTAGACCTCACCGAAAAACGACTAGTAGACAGAAACCTCGCATGTGACTTAGCTTCTTCAGTCAACTGTGATTTGGCCTCTCTAGCATGGTGCAATAGCTCATTCATAGTTTTATTCTTGTGATGATGAACAATGCTCTTGATTGGTAACTTCAAATTGTTGAGGAATCGCTCCATGGTCATCTCAAGGGATTCACGAACTATAGCACGCTGCATAAGCATCTCCATCTCCATGTAGTACTCATCAACTGACATGGTTGCTTGCCTCAATTGTGTCAATTTATCAAAAATTGATCGCAAGTAGTTGGTGGGTACAAAACGAGCCTTCATAATTTGCTTCATCTCGCGCCAATCCATCACAGGAAGTTCGTTGTCCTCCCATCGATTCTGCACAATAGCATCCCACCAGCGCAAAGCATATCCATCAAATTCTGACGCTGCAAGCTTGACCTTCTTGTTTTCTGGATATTCAAACAAACGCCAAAGCTTCTCAATCTTCAACTCCCATGTGAGGTAATCTTCAGGATCAAGTGAACCATCAAACTTGGGAATCGAGAATTTTGGCTTTCCCAAACCATCATCAGCAGCTTGGTTCTGAACACGTTGAGCATGCCCAATAGGAGCAAATCTGTGGCCATAAGCAGGTGCAGTAGCAGGCGCAGGTGCAGGGGGATTGGCACGTCCCCTGCCAAAATGTGGGGCAGCATCAGCCGCACTACCCTCATCATGTGGGTGTTCCTACAGTTGTTGTATTGCTGCTGTCAAGGCCTCAATGGAATGCTGCAAAGTTGCGACATTAACATTGATTGTTGTCACTTGAGTTTGAATAGTAGGGAGTGCGCCAACATTCTGATCCAATGTCAGTTGCGCGTCCTGGATATTCTTGTCAATGGCATCTGTCGTGTGAGTAAACACACACATCAAGTGGGATTTCAAAGCCTCATATTCGCGCCAATTAACAAGTTCCTCATCCTTCTTTTTCCGCAACACAACATCATCATCACTAGAAGACATGATTATTAGGTTAGTGCAAAAATCAAAATCTGTTTCGTGGAACTCTCAGAACTCACTCACAATCGACAAGAAAGGAGATCTTACCGTTCCAAAGTGAATAGAGATGCTTTACCAAAACAAAATCAAATAATGATGCACTGATGTGATAAAGTGAATATCGAGGGTATAGAGAACGATCACAGCGCATAAAGGTTATTTAAAGTGGAGATGTAGGTATGGTATCCTAACTACACCGCAAATAAGTCCTAGTGGTGATCGTATAAAAACCAAAGAAACACACACTATGGAGATAAACGTGGCAAAGCAACTTATGAAAAGGAATATTGCAATGCACAAGAGAGACACTAGTAAAAGCTCAAAGTAAACAGGCATAAGATTGCTCAATCTAAAAGTGCTATAATCAACTAGGCCTCCAATAATGCCAACTTTGATATCTCTTTTTGTCACGCTTGTAGCTCTTTCTCTCTTTTTTATACTGATCCTCTTTTCTCTTCACTATTTTTTTATTTTTCAACTATACGACTCAATGCAAACGAGTGTAGTAACTTAGAACAAAACTAGGCCGAATAGTCTGGTTGATATGCGTCGGAGACTCCGGTTGGTCTAGATAGTCCGATGTGTGTTGGCCGGATAGTCCGGTGTCTTCCTGTTGAATATTTTTGCACTTCGAAAACCTAATGAGCATCCTATCGGAGCAAAGGAACTAGTCTCATGGGTATGTTCCTAGGAACGGATGTTGTAGATAGGTTATGGCTATGGTATGCAAACAAAGGTATGCTATGTGGATTCGGAGAAACGATGAAAACTTGCGGAAAACGGTGATGGTGGACTCGGTGGAAAACAAGATCAAACCCTAAACCTAGACAAAGACAAAAACTAGACTCCTACAAGGAAAACCTACAGATCGGATCTACGAGAATATACAATCAGCAACTAAAACTCGAAAATGATGCAATCTAGTCTATGGCAACTCTTTTTGTAAGGCTTTTTCTATATGGGATGAAAAACACGAACTAATCTATGGATGGATTTGTGGATGCTCACCGAGTAAACGAGGAAATCTGATACCAAGATGATATGGGGTGGCCCAATCTTCTTAGCAAGCACTTGTCGATGATGATAATGGTGGATAGATAAATAGCCTGTAGCTATGAAGTTTCCCGCTCGAACCCTCATGCCAACGCAACATCTCTCGAACCCCATGGGATATTCATAACACCACTCTCTTGCGCACGCAGCCGTCGACCACGAACGGTAGTTTGCAATCTACTAATTCCCAATGGAACAACATATCACACTCAATTACAGTAGTATAATTTGATCACAGGGTAATTCTAGAGGTTCTATGAAAGAAACAACTCCAAAATAGTTTAAACGTGGTCCAAACCCAAACTAGGGGTCATCCCAGGGCTTATAAGGGTGGCTGGGGTGGCCAGAAACCGAAAGTAAATGCAAACAACTCAAACTGATACAACCCGACTCGGACCAAATTTGGTCGGCAGGCGGACAGTCCGGCTGGTGTCGGCCGGACAGCCCGGTCGGGCCGGACACTCCGAGTGGAGTGAGCCAGACAATCTGGTTTGGCCAGAAACTTTGAAGTTTCTGGGCGGTCTCCAGGTAGTGTCCAAACTAGGGTACTGATTGTCCGCGCCAAATCTTCCCTCGGGCAGGAAGGACAGTACGGGTGGACTCGGCCGGACACTCCGATCAATGTAGAGATTTTGGCCTCCATCTTGATGATCTTCTCTTGCGCCTTCCTCCTGCTCCTCCCTCGCGCATCCTTGGGCGATCATCATGTTGGGCTCCTCTTGTAGCCCTTCTCCTCCTTGCGCCATGCTTGTTTCTCCAACGAACCTGATCATACATAAATGCATAGACTTAGGCAGTATAAAGTTCTCATCAATTAAAGTGTCATATTTGTTTAAGAGCAAATTCACCTGTTGTTCAAGTATCTTAGCACGAGCCCTTGTATTGGGTATAATTCTAATCTCATTGGACTGATCCTTCCTTCCAACAGTTAGAGCATCTTCAGTAGGTATAATTGTAGGGATGTCCTCATCAAGCTCTCTTGTGGCTAGATCTACACCGCCTACTATGGCGCCACCTACTGCTAGCCATCCTACACCATGGGCCAAACCTGCACCTACATCTTCATTTGGTTCCAATGCTCGGAAGCCCGCTACTCCTGCTCCTAGTTCGTGTTCCAATATGTCAATTGTGCATACTCGCAATGTGGTGTTCCATACTTGTGGAGGTAGAGGAGACTACAAGAAATATTGTCCAAACAACAAGGTCATGTTTGTCAATGCACAAGGTGAGTATGAGAGTGGAGATGAGATTGATGACGATTTTGATTATGATGGCAAGGATGGTGCAGATGCTTATCCTAAGAATGCACCTACTATCGTGGTGTCTTGACACATACTTAGTGTGCAACCTATTGATGAATCTCAACATTGCAACTTGTTCCGAACAAAAGCTCTAGTTGGACCTAACAAAACTTGCAAGGTCATTATTGATGGAGGTAGCTGCAGAAATCTTGCAAGTAAGGAGTTATGTGCCAATCTGAATTTGACTTATTTGCCTCATCCCAAGCCATACTACATACAATGGTTGAGAAACAATGGTGAGATGAAGGTAAATCATATGGTACATGTGAATTTTCAAATAGGGCCATACAAGGATTCTATTTACTTTGATGTGGTTCCTATGACTGTTTGCCATCTTCTATTGGATCTGCCTTGGCTCTATGATCGCCATGTGTAACACAATGGCCGAGCCAATACATATCACTTGGAAATTCAAAGGAAAGAAGATTACTATGCAGCAGATGACACCACGAGATATTGTGAATGATTCTCGTCAGAAAATAGAAATGAGTTTGAAGGATAATACTATAGCTCGACGAGATAATGTGGCAACTATCCATGATGTAATTGAGCCTAAATCGAGTGATATAACAAAAAGTGAGAGAGTGCCTAATCTTCTGATACTAGCCACCAAGGAGGATATGACATAATTTCGTGAGGATCCTACAGCCATGCCGCTTGTGGTCATGTATAAGGGTGAGGTATTAGTTTCTAAAGACATGACCCCTATTTCTCTTGGTGTCTTTTCTATTTTGCAGGATTTTGGGGATGTGTTTCCAGAATATGTACCCGTAGGCTTGCATCCATTGAGTTGTATTGAACACCAAATTGACTTGATCCTTGGCGCCACACTTCCTAATCGTGCACCTTACAGGACCAACCCCGAAGAAACAAAGGAGATACAGAAACAATTACAGGCGTTGCTAGATAAAGGGTACATTCGTGTCTCTCATAGCCCTTGTGTTGTTCCTGTTATTTTAGTGCCTAAGAAAATGGTACATGGCGCATGTGTGTAGATTGTAGAGCTATTAATAACATCACTATTCGATATCGTCATCCTATTCCACACACAGAGGTTATGCTAGACGAATTGAATGGTGCTTCTATTTTCTCTAAGATTCATTTGCGTAGTGGCTATCAGCAAATTAGGACGAAAGAAGGGTATGAGTGGAAAACTGCTTTCAAAACAAAATTTGGTTTGTATGAGTGGTTAGTTATGACGTTTGGTCTTACTAATGTACCTAGTACATTCATGCGATTAATGAATCATGTTTTGAGAGATTTTATTGGTCATTTTGTGGTTGTTTACTTTGATGATATACTAATCTATAGCCACAAAGAAACTGAACATTGTAATCATATCCGACAAGTTTGGCAAGTGTTGCGTGATAATAAACTGTACGCTAATCTTGAGAAGTGCACATTTGCAAAAGGATAAGGTCATATTTCTGGCATTTGTTGTATCTAATAATGGGGTAGAGAAAGATCAATCTAAAATTGGATCAATTCAGAATTGGCCTACTCCCATGAATGCAAGTCAAGTGCATAGTTTCCACGACATAGCTGGTTTCTATAGGCGCTTTGTGAAGGATTTTAGCACCATTGCTGCACCATTGAATGATTTGACAAAGAAAGGTGTTCCTTTTGTATGGGGCGCGGCCCAAGATATTGCTTTTGGTACATTGAACCGTTTGCTTACTTTTGCACCATTACTTGCATTACCTAGTTTTTCGAAGCAATTTGAAGTTGAATGTGATGCTAGTGGTATAGGCATTGGTGGCGTTTTGATGCAAGAGGGTCGGCCTATAGCATATTTTTTGAGAAACTTACTGGTGCTCACTTGAATTATCCTATTTATGATAAAGAATTGTATGCACTTTTTAGAGTTATTGAAGTTTGGCCACATTATTTGTGGCCAAAAGAATTTATCATAAATTCTGATCATGAAGCATTGAAATATTTGAAAGCTCAATCAAACATCCATAGACAATTAGCTAAATGGGTTAAATTCATTGAGTCTTTTCCTTACATCACTAAATATAAGAAGGGAAAAGAGAATGTTGTTGCTGATGCTTTGTCTAGGAAGAACATGTTGTTAACCAATCTTGATGTTAAAATTCCTGGATTAGAGAGTATTTGTGCACTTTATGGAAGTGACCATGATTTTGCTGAACCATATTGTTTGTGTGCTCTTAGAAACGCATGGGATAAGTATCATACACATGATGGATATTTGTTTCGAGCTAACAAACTATGTATTCCAGAATCATCGTTGTGTTTGTTTTTAGTGCAGGAATCACATGCTGGTGGTTTGATGGGTCACTTTCGGCGTGAGAAGACATTGCTCATGCTTGTTGTTCACTTTTATTGGTCCAAGATGAGGCATGATGTGTACAGATTTGTGAGCCGATGTATTACATGCCACAAGTCGAAATCCAAGCTGAAGCCTCACGGTTTGTATACAGCTCTCTCTATGCCTAATACTCCATGGGAAGAAATTAGTATGGATTTTGTGCTAGGTCTACCTAAAACTCAGAGAGGTCATGATTCTATATTTGTGGTAGTGGATAGGTTCTCTAAGATGGCTCATTTTATTGCCTGCCACAAAAGCGACGATGCGTCGCATGTTGCTAACCTATTTTTCAGGGACATCGTGAGATTACATGGAGTACCTAAAGATGATTATTTCCGACCGTGATGTGAAGTTCATGAGATACTTTTGGAAGACCTTATGGGGAAGCTAGGAACGAAGCTATTATTTAGCACTACATGTCATCCCCAAACTGATGGTCAAACGGAGGTGGTGAATCGAACATTGTCACAACTGCTATGGACTATGATAAAGAAGAATCTGTGGGAGTGGGAAGATTGTTTGCCACATGTTGAGTTTGCATACAATAGGGTTATGCACTCGACTACTCAGCTTTTTCCTTTTGAGGTGGTGCATGGCTTCAAGCCATTGACGCCACTTGATTTGTTGCCTTTTCCATTACATGAGAGAGTTGATATGGAGGCATCAAAACATGCTGAATATGTGAAGAAGATTCATGAGAAGACTCGAGAGGAAAGGCAAGAACATTGCTGCTGTAAGGAATCAAGCAAGGAAGGAATTGTTGTTCAAGCCTGGTGACATGGTATGGGTGCATCTACGCAAGGATAAATGTCCACTAATTCACAAGTCCAAGTTGAAGCCACGTGGTGCTGGTCGTTACAAGGTGTTAGATAAAATTAATGATAATGCCTACTCGGTTGATATACTTATTGAGGAGTTTGGTGGAGTTAGCAATAGCTTCAATGTTGCTGATTTATCACCATATGCTGGAGAAGACCTTGGAGCATCGAGGTCAACGCCTTTTGAAGGGGGGGAGATGATGAGGACGTCCCTACAGTTACACCTACCCCAATTGCTACGGATGATGTTCCAGCTGCTATAAAGAAAGATCAATCCAATGAGATATGGATTGGACCAATTACAAGAGCTCGTGCTAAGCTACTAGAACAACAGGTGAATTTGTTTCTTAATGAACCTGATATTTTAGTTAATGAGAATTTTATACTACCTAAGTCTTTGAATTATTGCATGATCAGGTACTTAGGAGAAGAAGGCGTAGCACGAAGCGAGGAGTTAATGAAACATGGTGTGTTAATCAATGAAGAATGCACGAGGGAGGAGAGGGAGGAAGCGCAAGGAGCTGTCAAAGATGAAGATGAACAAGTGGAGGAAGTTCTCTTCCGCAGCAGAGAAACCACGCAGTTTTCTGCCACGACAGGCTAACGCGACAGAGAAACTAAGTCCAACTCTGCCACGGTAGAGTAGGCATGTGCGCCTTGAGCCGTCCCACCTTGGGTCGGTTGTACCCTAGTCTAGGTTGAGTCGAACGTTTATTCCTAGTCTTAGCCGCTGCCCCTTAGTCCTTAAATAGTTGGGGCGCCACACATAGTTAGGTTTACACCATGTTAAAATTATTTTGGAGTTGATTCTTTCATAGAACCTCTGGAATTACTTGTGATCAATTTCTACCAACAATAATTGAGTGTGATTTGTTGTTCCACTAGGAATTAGTAGATTGCAAACTACTGTTCATGGTCGACGGCTACGTGCGCACGAGTGTGGTGTTGTGAATATCCTACAAGGTTCGAGATTTGTTGCATTGGCATCAGGGTTCGAGCGGGAGAGATAATAGCTACACACTAGTTATCTATCATCCACCATCATCATCGATAAGTGCTTGCTGAGAAGATCGGGCCACCCCATATCAAACATACTTTTCCTAGAGAGACCATCAGCTAACATATTGTCTTTTCCCTTCTTATGTTTAATAATATATGGAAAAGACTCAATAAATGCAACCCACTTTGCTAGGTGCCTATGCAAGTTTGACTGTGCTTTCCAATATTTCAAAGCTTCATGATCAGAATGTATAATAAACTCTTTTGGCCACAAATAATGTTGCCAAACCTCAAGCACACGCACAAGAGCATATAATTCTTTATCATAAACTGGACAGTTCAAATGGGCACCATTAAGCTTCTCAGAAAAATAAGCTATAGGCTGCCCCTCTTGCATCAACACACCACCAATAGCTATGCCACTAGCATCACACTCAATCTCAAATTGGTTATTAAAATCAGGTAGTGCAAGCAATGGTGCAGAAGTAAGCAATCTCTTCAACTCATCAAAAGCATTATCTTGGGCTGGTCCCCAAATAAATTCAACACCTTTCTTAGTTAGTTCATTCAAAGGTGCAACAATGGTACAAAAATCCTTCACGAAGCTTCTATAGACACCAGCAAGTCCATGAAAACTTCTGACTTGACTAACATTCATAGGAGTAGACCAATTTTGTATTGCTACAATTTTAGAATTATCTACCTCAACTCCATTCTAAGAAACAACTTATCCTAGAAAGATGACCTTGTCTTTGGAGAAAGTGCACTTCTCAAGATTACCATACAATTTAGCATGATGTAGCACATGCAAAACTTGTCGAATATGATCAAAATGTTTAGATTCAGTGCGGCTATAAATGAATATGTCATCAAAATACACAACCACAAATTTGCCTATAAAATCTCTCAAAACATGGTTCATTAATCTCATAAAAGTACTAGGTGCATTAGTGAGACTAAAAGGCATGGCTAACCACTCATATAAAACAAATTTCATTCTAAAGGCAGTTTTCCACTCATCCCCTTCCTTGATCCCAATCTCATGATAACCACTACACAAATCAATTTTGGAGAAAACAGCAGCACCACTCGATTCATTTAACATATCCTCGAAACGGGGAATAGGATGACGATATCAAATAGTGATGTTATTAATAGCTCGACAATCTACACACATGCGCCATGTCCCATCTTTCTTAGGTACTAAAATAACAGGAATATCACAAGGACTAAGGCTCACACGAATATAACCTTTATCAAGAAGTGCTTGTACTTGTTTCTGAATCTCTTTAGTTTCTTCGGGGTTGGTGCGATAAGGTGCTCGATTCGGCAACAATGCTCCTAGAATCAGGTCAATTTGATGCTCAATACCTCACAATGGTGGCAAACCATCGGGTGCCTCCTCCGGAAACACATCACTGAACTCCTGTAAAACAGTAGAAACACCAATAGAGAGAGGGGTCATGTCGTTAGAAACCAAAATTTCACCCTTGTAGACCAGCACAAGTGGTACAGTAGAGGGATCATCCCCAAATTCTCTCAAATCTTCCTTTGTTGCCATCAACATGAAGGAATCAACTCCAGCATCAGAACATGCAGACAGAACTGGTATAGTAGACAAGCTGTCCTTTGAGTGTGCCGCGGTAGAAATCTAAGCGTTGTTGTGCCGCGGCAGAGAACTAGCCACTTCCTGTGCCATGGCAGAAGGATGGGCAGGTGGTGAAGCATAGCTGTGTTGTGGCAGAGAAACTATAGCAATCTCTTCCACAGTAGAGAACCGAGCTGGGCACTCTGCCGTGTCAGCAAAGTAGCTGGAAAGCTGTTCCGTGGTAGCAAAACATGCTGTGAAGTGTGCCGCGGCAGAGGAAGTGTGATCATGGACTGTCAATGCAGGGTCTTGTCGTTGTGTCCTCGCATGCTCATGCTCAAGATTGACTTCATTCTTCTGACGGGACTCATTAACAATTGCCTATGGAGACATGTGTCTCATTATCACATCCTTGCCTTGCCAATTAAACTGACATGTATTAGACTTCCCATTGTGACGAACATCACGATCATATTGCCATCGACGACCCAACAAAAAATGGCAAACTGTCATAGGGACCACGTCACATTCGACAACATCTTTATAGGCCCCAATCTGAAACTCCACACGTACCGTATGGTTAACTTTCATCTCAACAGCATCACTCAACCATTGAATAAAATATGGGCTGGGGTGTGGATAGTATTTCAAATTCAGTTTTGTACAAAGCTCTTTACTAGCAAAATTTCTTCAACTCCCTCCATCAATAATGACTCTACATGCTCTACCTTCACTCACATTAGCCCGTATTTGAAACAAATTGCATCTTTTTTTGAAGCAACAAGTACTGTGGGGCAAAAACGCCACAAACAAATTGCATCTTTGATCAGCTGAACTTGGGCTAACTTGCAAGACCCGAGGGGAACACACAAACATAGGATTTGGAGAAGCATCACAATAATAAACATCCTTAGGAACCTCATCATGCTCTTGTTTTAAAGGATAAGCATCATCCCCAGTCTCGTACCCACCAGAAGCATCAACTATCACAGTGTACTTATTGGGGCAATCACGCTTGAAGTGTCCCTTTCCACCACATGTGTGACACCTCATATCTCTATTTCTGGCTGTAGAAGTTGTGGAACCTCAACCACTCATAGAAGGTGTAGGCTTGTTGTTGGACGCACCAGGTTTCATAGGAGTACTCACACGGTCACCAACATAACTACCCTCACGAACACCACCATAATTCTGACCGCTAGAGGGGAAACGTGATGGAAAACGTCCCCGAGCCGACGGAGAACGTGCTGCACATAGTAGCTTCAGCCTCTCTAGAATGATGCAAGAGCTTAGACATATCTGCATAAGGATGGTGCTGAACAATGCGCCAAATCTGGAAAGATAAACCAGCAAGGAAACACCACATTGTTTGGTCTTCTGGCTCTCCAACTTTAGCACGCTGCATAATCATCTCCATCTCATAGAAGTATTCATCCATTGTCTTTAGTCCTTGCTTCAAATTTGTCAGCTTATCATAGAGTGAACGAATATAATTTGCTGGTACAAAACGATGTCGCATCTCCTCCTTCATAGCACGCCATGTAACAATAGCAGGGGCCCTGTCCTCCCCACGGGAAGTGCACACATGATACCACCATATCAAGGCGAGTCCTTCAAACTTAGAAGATGCCAACTTCACTTTCTTATCCTCAGTGTACTCATGCAAACGCCATAACTTTTCCACTTTCATCTCCCAGTTGAGATACTCTTCCACATCAGTGCCATGAAACTGTGGAATAGAGAATTTAGGCCTGGCTGAGCCCTCATCAGGGCGTGGAGCAGCCCCTATAGCCGGAACCAATGGAACACGCTGAGCCGCAGGAGGAGCAAACCCACGGCCATGATACCCACGAGCACTGGCGCCACGGCCAAAAACAAATGAATTTTTATCCTCACTATTGTCACCAATACTAGCATCATCAAACTGGTGTTGATTACACTGCACTTCAACACGCTGTAACAAAAATCGGATCGCCTCCACCGACTGATTCAAGCTCTCAACCGAGTTCTGAAGAGTTGTCACTTGTGTTTGAATGGCGTTGACTGTTGTATCTGTCCCTTGTAGCTTGGTTTGTACAGCCTGAACTTCTCCATCAAGGGCGTCAGCTGTCAGCTAAATAGTACTCTGCAAGTGGTCATGTAACCCTTCGAAATCACTCCACAAACCTGGAGCGTTAGCGTCCTTTTTCTGCATCACATCAAACTCGTAACTAGTAGATATGATTAGTATGTTATTGCACGAAACAAAATCTATGTATGGTGGAGCTCTCAAAATCACTAAGCAACTCAAAGAAAGGAAATCTTACTGCTCTGAAGTGAATTAGAAGTGCTTACCAATAGATGATCAAAAACACGTGCACGGATGTGATGATGCGAATACCGAGGGCAAAACTATCAGACGACAACATGGGTATATGGTGGATCTCTAGGTGAGGATACCTACATGCCAAAGTACCAAATCCTAGTGCTGGACGGATGACAAAAGACCCACGGGAAACATACACGGTGGAGATAAATGGGGCAAAGCAACTATAAACAAGAGCACAAAAGATGTATGTCAGAGGAAAGCTCGTTTTGCAATGCACAAGGAGAGATGCTAGCAAAAAAGCTCAGTGTGTAGAGGCACAAGATTTCTCAATCTACAGGTGCAAACCAAAGGATAACACTGCCAGTATGTGCAATAGATAGCAACAACTCAAGCCTGATAGTAATATTTTTCTCTCTCTCTTTTTTTGTTTTTGATATCTCTTTTCGATATTTTTTTTATATTTTTCTCTCTATATATTGTTTTTTTTTTGACTATTTTCGTGCAGGCCACGAACACCAAAGCAAAACTAGGCACGGCAGAACAAAACAGAGCACCAACAACCTAGTGATTATCCTGGAGAGCAACAAAAGATGCTAGTCTCGTAGGATAGTGCTAGACACAAAGAAAGGCTGACTATGGCTCACAAAGGTACGCTATGTGGATGCGAAAAACAAAACAAAGTGACACAAATAGCCCACGGCAGAAAAAGCAGGCAAAACTGTGCCGCGGCAGAATAATTGGCAGGTATGTGTTGCGGCAGGATATCGCCCTGAAAGCGTGTCGCGATAGGGTGCGTGGCAGAAAAAGGCGGTGTTTTGCTGCCGTGGCAGTGACGGTAGAGGGCGGCTGGCGCGGGCAGGCAGCGTGCGCGACACTCCTTGGTGCGTGCGGCATGGACTGTGGTGGCGCGCGATAGAACTTGGGTCGTCGTGCAGCACACGAAAAACAACCAGGACAGCACGGATCCCAGCCTACTCGACGATCTGCAGCCAAAACCAATCCAGAACTTCGACTAGACTGACACTAGAACACAACTCGGATTGGGAAACCTAACAAAAACAACTACGAAAAACGAGAAAAAAACTAACACAACGAAGAACACGACCAACACAAGAATTAGAATACCGAGGCGATCTAGATCTCAGGCAGAACTACAACTCTTTTTGTGGGGCTTTTTCTGGTATAGGAAAAAAACAAATCTAAACTATGGACGGATTATGGATTTCTCACCGAGTAAATGCTAGAAATCTGATACCAAGATGATAAGGGGTTGCCCGATATTCTTAGTGAGCGACGTAGGTGATGGCAATGATGATGGAGATAACTCGTGAGACGCTGACAAACCATCTCTCGGCTGCTCCCCTATTGCCAATGCAACAGATATTCGGCCCTATGGATATTTGCAACACCAGACACTTGTGCACATGATCCCGGATCACGAACGGTTTGCAATCTACAAATTCCTAGTGGAACGATAGATAACACTTAATTAGAGCCAAATTGATATTGTCTAGCGAAACACAATCACAATATCGGAGGATTCAAGATGAATGCTTGCAGCAATCCAATCTAGAGTTTAATCTAAAACAAGTCCAAGCAATAATGGAGGGGGTGGTAGCTGCCTATATGGGAGGCCAGCCGCACACAACTAAACTCGATCCAAGTGGGTCCGAGTCGGATACAAACCGGCCCAAAGGGCTCGGCCAAAATGGCACATAGGACACGCACAAGGGGTGCACCGTCTAGGTGCATCCCGACCTCTCCTGGTCGTCCTCCTGGCACACGCCTCCCTCTCCTCCGCTGGCGCCATCCTCCTGCCGCGGCAGGGAATCAGCCAAAATCCTGCCGTGGCAGAGAATCCTTTCTTCTTTCTTATGTTGCAGCCTTGATGCTTCTTCCTCAGCTCCTTGGCCTTCCTCATACCTGATCAAACATAGATGTAAAGATTTAGGTAACATAAAATTCTCATCAAACAATATGCAAGAAGCAACTAAGAAGGAATTCACCTGTTTCTCTAACAACCTTGCTCTAGCCCTTGTAATAGGTCCAATTCTGATTACATTAGTGTCTTGAATCTTTGCATCATTATATTCATTGAATAATGCAAGAATAATGGAGATGTCCTAATCAGTCACTGTGGTTTGGAAAATAACACATCTAATGACACTCCATGTGCCAAAGCATGGTCAAAAAGCCCTAGAACATGTTGTAATGCAACATTGGAATGTAATGGAGCACCAGTGTGGCCGAGGTTGCATCACCACACCCACCTGAGTGTGTGTGGCCATGTGGCTCATTGTGGTTTGCAAAACAACACATGCAATGACACTCCATGTGCCAAACCATGGTCAGAAATCCCTAGAACATGCTCGAATGCAACATTGGAACACAATGGAGCACTAGTGTGGCAGATGTTGCATCACCACACCCATCAAAGTGTGTTAGGCCCTGTGGGTCATTGTGGTTTGTAAAAGAACACATGCAATGACCCTCTGTGTGCCAAACCATGGTTAGAAAGTGCTAGAACATGCTAGAATGCAACATTGGAATGAAATTGAGCACCAGTGTGGCAGAGGTTGCATCACAACACCCACCTGAGTGTGTATGGCCATGTGGGTCATTGTGGTTTGAAAAAGAGCACATGCAATGACATTCCATGTGTCAAACCATGGTCAGAAAGCCCTCGAACATACTGGAATGCAACATTTGAATGCAATGGAGCACCAGTGTGGCAGAGGTTGCATCACCACACCCACTTGAGTGTGTGTGGCCATGTGGGTCATTGTGGTTTGGAAAACAACACATTTAATGACACTCCATTTGCCAAACCATGGTTAGAAAGCCCTAGAGAATGCTGGAATGCAACATTGGAATGCAATGGAGCTCGAGTGTGGCAGAGGTTACATCACAACACCCATGTGAGTCTGTGTGGCCATGTGGGTCATTGTAGTTTGGAAAAAAGCACATGCAATGACACTCCATATGCCAAACCATGGTTAGAAAGCACTAGAACATGCTGGAATGCAAATGGAGCACCAGTGTGCCACAGGTTGCATCACCACACCCACCTGAGTGTGTGTGGCCATGTGGGTCATTGTGCTTTGGAAAAGAACACATGCAATGACACTCCATGTGTTAAACCATGGTAATATGCCCTAGAACATGATGGAATGCAGCATTACAATGCAATGGAGCACTAGTGTGGCAGAGGTTACATCACCAGATCCACTTGAGTGTGTGTGGCCATGTGGGTCATTGTGGTTTGGAAAACAACACATGCAATGACACTCCATGTGCTAAACCATGGTCATAAAGCCATAGAGCATGCTGGAATGCAACATTGGAATGCAATGGAGAAGTAGTGTGGCAGAGGTTGCATCACAACACGCACCTGAGTGTGTGTTGCCATGTGGGTCATTGTGGTTTGGAAACGAACACATGCAATGGCACTGCATGTTCCAAACCATGGTCAGAAAGCCCTAGAATATGATGGAATGCAACATTGGAATGCAATAGAGCACTAGTGTGGCAGAGGTTACATCACCACACCCACCTGAGTGTGTGTGGCCATTTGGGTCATTGTGGTTTGGAAAACAACACATATGATCACACTCCATGATGCAGCCCGTCCTATGGATGCTCCTACATCTAGACCACAAAATCCCCCAAGTAGACCAATGACTCGTGCCCGAGCCAAGCTCCTTCAAGCTAAGGTGAATTCACTCCTCTCATCATGTGACTTTGACACATCCTTGGATAGCTTGCTACTGCATGCCACTACTCTGTGCATTATCAGGTACGAAGCCCCGACGTGTCGACCCACGAGCTCGGAAGTTGCACCTATCCTGACGCTGCCAGAGCCGTAGAGTTCGCCCGAGGCCATCTGGAATGTCCGACGCAACCGGGGTGTCCGGCCTACCCTAGCCTCATCCTGGCGCTGATAGTTAGTTGGCCACATCAGACTCTACAAGGATACTACCCGGAGTGTCCGCCATGACGGACTGTCCGGCCCACTCGACCCGGACTGTGCAGCCTGAAGATGGGTGTAACATCCCAATTTCAGCAACCCTGATTAGTTGTCCAGAATGCAAAAATCAGGGGGAACAAAAACTTTTCCTTGTTTAATGTTGAAGTGTTTGCTTGTTGTTTGGATATGCTGATGCATATGAATGTGTATTAGATGATATCCTCCTTACCTCAACATCAGTTCACAAAAGCTATTTAACAAAAGTGTCCTGGCTCATTTTACATATTCCCAAATGTTCTGGCATTTCAAAACCCGAGCCAAGATACCTTTACAACCTCCACCCCTTTTAGTAGCTTCTATTTCCATAAACTATGGAGAGAAACCTATTATAATCTCCTTATGTTTTATAGACAGAACCTTCAACTATTCTTATCTCTAGGTTTCCTAAAACCTCTTTCTAAAGCTTTTGAATTCTACTCTTGGTAGGGATACCAAGGACTCATCTTATTCAAACTCCAACCTCCTCCAAATGCCCAACCTTACCTCAAGCTAGCCTTGATCGTAACCCCAGTAGTAGGTTTGCTTAGTTTATAAGATGAGTTGCATTGATCTGCTAAGATGAAGTGCCTTGATCTATTATCTGATGAATTGCCTTGATCTGCTGCTTGATTTGTCTGCTTAGGAGATAGTATGAGTTACTCTAGGAGCTCATCACTAGGATCAAGATGTTCACAAATCACCACACCCTAAGAAAGAATACAAAATAGGATCTGATCTCTAGATACTAGGTGATCATCTAAAACCCTTAACCAGATCAATTCTGAAGATATCCCCTCTAGAAGCTTCCAATTCAATGAAGACCAATATCAAGCATCGATATTCTCTACTCCCTATACAATTAAACATCATCCACTTGATGATGCTTTGGTACCTTGCATCCTATCAAAATCACCACCACCCACATTCTTTTCAAAACCCCTAAATCTGCCAAATTTGGCTAAGTCTGGAATCTGTTTGAACATCACCTTTTTGAATGTCTGCCTTTCTCAACCCTGGTGCATTTTTGGAAATGCATTTAAACCATATTGTTATCCATCCTAAGTACTACCAAGGTCCACTCTTTACCTTGGTTAGATCATCTTCTAAGCCACTTGTTCCTAATGGTTTTGCAGGCAAGAAAATAACTATTCCTGCCAATCTAGTCAACTTGCCTATTTTGACAGAAGCTCACACCACCATCCAACCTTCTATGGACCAAATATTTGCATGGTTGTGTTCTACTCATATAGGTCTATCAATACCTACTTAAACCCACAAGGTTTTGAAGGCTAGTTGATAATCTACTTTGGCAGGCTTATTTTATTCAAAGTTTGAAAGCCTGTCTTGGTGAGCTCAAGCTGGATCAAGCTCAAACCTATACACCATTGTGATATACATCACTTGGTTTATCTATCCATATATCACAGGCCCCAAGGAGAGATTTGAGCTCCAAGATCCAACAAGGTTTTGGTGGCATGAAAACAATCTTACCATAGATCCTTAATCTCTAGTTTTTCACCAAAATCACCTTGTTTCTCAAATACCAAGGTTGCAAATGCTTGCTACACCTTGTCTACATCATCTACCTTGATCATCAAGATTTATCAAATATTATCCATAATTATTATGGACCAAATCTATTTAATTCCTTTAATAGCCAAAATGCCCAAAACTTCATCCACAATGGAAAGTTTGGTTTTTGCCAAAACACTTCCTCAACTTTTGGCTCAATTGAGATCCATATGTCATACCCTAACTTCCAACTTCAAAAATAAATATTTTTGAAGGGTTTTTGCCTATTCTCTTAAATGGCAGAAATGGAATAATAATTTATTTAAATACTTTTAAGCCACAATAAATCTTGGGAAAATTCCCCTAAGTGTGTATTCACATTTGGGACCATCTCACACTAAAAACAAAACTTGTCCAATGTAAAAATATCAAATGAGATTCTAGAAACTACTTCTGCACTTAGTGAATAAATGATTCTAAGTGGACTTGAAATCCTCTGAAAAAACAAAATTAATTCTTAGGGTTAGGCATTGACCCTATCTACATCCCAGTACCATTTCATCATCCTGTCAAAGACAAGTTTCTAAACTTCCTTCACAATCACCTATTTACTCAATTTGGCAAACCTAGCTAGTATTGAGCTAAACCAAGATCAAACCATCACCAAAGCTTGTCAAGCACTCCTCTCCAGCCACCATGACCCTCCTGGTCGTCACCACTGTAGCACTACAGTACCACCATCAAACATCTACTTGTCCTTTACCCTTAGAAGAGTAGAGAGAGAGAGACAAGCACATCTTACAAAGATATGCCCCATTTAAATTACCACAGCTGCCCCCTACCCTCTCTGCTAGACCAGAGCCCTACACTCGCTCTCTCCACCACCCCCAGCACCCAATGAGGAAGGCATGGACCTGCCCTAGCCATCCTTGGACACTGTCCATCATACACCCTCCTTTCCCCAAATAAAAGGCCACAGGCCAGTAAATCTCCCCTCTCGCCCCTCATTTGCTCCCTCTCAGCTCTCAGAACTTCCCCACCCCTTCCTCCCTTCTCTACCGAACCCCCTAGAGGGAGAACCACCCCTTTTACCATTGTTGATCTTGAGCTTGCAGCACCACCACCCCTGCTCCCCTCTCCCTGCATGTGGCCTCCTCGCGTACCCCTACCCCTGATCTACCACCCCTGAGGTTGCTAGCCTCTCCCCTTCTCTGTACTGCCCAAGAAGGGCAGAACAAGAGCTCTTGGCCCCCTCTCCTCAAATCGAGCTAAGCTCTCTCCTCCCTCCTCAACTCTTGCTGCATGTTAGCTCACCAAGCTCGCCGCACGCTTCTGCATCTGACCATGCTCTTCTTCTCTTCTAGGACCGCCGCTACCGATGCCACCGGCGAGCTCCCGAACGCCACCCTCGGCCTCCATCGCGTGAGCCCCCTCCCGCCGCGGAACTGGCCCTTAACGCCCATCCCCGAGGTCATCTCCGACTGCCGCGTCGCCCTGTCGCCTCCCCGCCATCTCCCGAGCTCCCCAGGTAATCCCCTGGCCACCCTCTGCTCGCATTAGGGTTCGGCGCCGCTGCCTCGCTCCGGGAGAAGACGACGATGGACAGCCGTCCATCGTCCCTTGATCGAGCAGCCCAGGGCGCCTCTTACAGGTTCGGTGGCCACCATCACCGATCAAGGGCGGGCTGTCTGGAATTAATCCCTCCAACAGCGTTCCCTGAGCTGGCCCGCCCCTTGTGCGGCCTAGCTGCCTCTCCAGAATCAGGCCCGTGGGGCTATTCTTCCTTTTCCTTTTTATATCTTTTCCAGATCTGAAAATTTCCAGTTTGGTTTAAATAAAAAAATGGAAAATACACTTTTTGCCAAGATCACCATTTCTAACAAGTACCCTAGTGTGTTATGCAACATGCAGAACTAGTCACTTACCAAAAATAATTTTCATTATTTATTGACATTATATCAAATCAAATGTAGCTTTTACACTAAATAAATTCCTCAGGTAATTCTATAGATCCAAATGGATAGAAACAACCTTCTTCTGGCAGATATTCCTTTTTCCAATCAAGGATATCCACTTGAGTTATATTTCGTCTGTGGCAAAAATAATAAGAACAATCCTTATCTGCCTTTAGAATTTTTCTAGGTTAAACCAGAAGGTGATATTGACCTAATCCCAACCCTATTTGATTTGGTATGCAAATATCTGCAAAAACTTAGGAGATCATAATTTCTGGAGCCTCTGTTGATTTTTAAGGCATTAAACAGTTATGTATATAATGTTCTCACTAGAAAAATCACTACAGTAGTTTTGTTGATCCAAAAAGGATGATTCCAATTTCCACAAAAAGGTATTCTATGTACCTACAAGGTGTCATTGGAATCAACTCAAAATCTTCTGTATATTAAATCTGGTGAAAAAGACAAAAACCCTCCAGAACTGCCTTTGAGAATTTCCTTAGGGCATTCTGTTAATTATTTTGACTTGATTCCAACTCTCACTGAACCACTACATCAAACCCTACTTAATCATCCATGGAAATAATTTTTGGAGGTCCAGAACTTTTCTGGTGAATTACTTCCTAAAACTAGAGCTTTTATCACTAGGATATTCTTAAGAAATTAAAGAAAAGTGATAAAATAGGAAAATCAGTTTTGTTGGCCTTATTTTGTCAATACCTACCTGATGGTATCATCTTTGCATATTTATATCATACAAACGCAAGCCTAGTCCTAAATCCCCTTAACAGTTGGTATTTGGGAAATACATCCTAAAACAAAGACCACAAGGGCAATTAAAATAATTCCAATTACAACCCACTATATCTGTAAAAACCTACTGATTTGAGTAATGTGTGGTATGTTTGTCTACTGCAATGTAATGATGCTTGTATACCTTGTGTTGATTGTGGTTTGGTTTGCTTACATGTGCTATCTTGACAATGATAGTTGCGGTGAAATCGGAGATCAGAAGATGGTTCTTATTGTTGGCATTAATGGGTATTCTAAGAAGAAGTCTAGGGATATATTACCATATTGCTGATCATCAGCCAAGCCACCTTCTTGCTCATAAGCCTTGTCCTACTGTTTTACTTATGCATGCTTTATCTACTGTTTATGAAAACTATATTGTCTTACTATATGTTGATGTATATATAGTAGTGGTTTGGCTCTTCCGAACTATTACACTTTTGTACTATTAAGTACACCCGCCCTTGATGACACCTACTGGGCCCTAGTAGAATAGATGGTGTATAACACCATAACCCTTTAGAAACCCTGTTTTAGCCGAAGCAAAGCTATAGGATGGGAAGACCCTGAAAAAGTTTTACCAAATGTTTTATGATAAAACCTTAGTGAGGTGGGACCTCCTAAGAGATGTTGAGAAAGAAAAAGGTTTTGTTTTACAAAATGCTGAAGGAAAGCTAGAGGAAAAAGGTTTACAAAAACGCACCCGGTTCTTTGCAGTTTAGCTATAACAACTTAACCTGTGCAACCACATTACTCTGGAATGGGACAGGGCTGGATTTGATGTTTGTTTATTCTAGTATAAGCTGCCTCGCAACGACTACAGGTGATAAAAATACCTGGAGGGTGGGCCTTCTCTTGAAGGGTCCATGTGAGACATCGAACTGGAGATGGAATGAAGGGTCTACGGACCTCCACGCGTTACTATGAGCCCCTCATTGAAAGCGCACACTCGAGAAGAGGAAAAAGCGCTTCGTTTGGCTATGAACTATATAGGGCGTCCCGGTGTTGAGGGGAATAACACTCATAGGGTAGGCACTTATATTGGAGTGAGCATCCGGAGAGTCTTGATTGGTTACTCGACCCACGATCGGTGTAGATTAGGGTAGTGTACCCGGATGGTGTGGGTAAAGTGTGCAACCTCTACAAAGTTGGACAAACTTCTGTAGAGCGGTGATGGTTTAGTTTTCAAAAAGGCCTTTGGGAAATAAATGTCTTTGGAAATGTTTTGACCATGGGATGGTCGTAAAGGAGAAAGATTTTGACCATGGGATGGTTGGAAGGGGGAGAAAGGAGTCTGGTCGTGGGACGACCTGAAGACGGGAACAAATGGGTACCCCAATCCTAGTGTCTCCAAAACTTTTCAAAAAGGTTTCCAAAATGTATTACAGAAGTCTTCAACAAAGATATGTAGATGCTATATCTACAAGAGAAACTAATTGAGAAAAGAACCTCTCTTGGAGCCCTCCTACTACCACAGCCATAATGCATATCCTCTTTTTATTATTGTTATGTTAAGGTGGTTTGCGAGTACATTCAAAGTACTCACTGGCATTGTCCCTGGCTATTAACTTGGTCAGATATCGAGAAGAAGGTGAAGTGGACGACTATGCGAGCTAGGACGTTCTCCTAGTCAGTTGCCTGTAGGTTAAGGCATGGCTGGTGCTCTATGCTTAATGAAGTTCCGCTTATGATTGATCGATGTAGCCATAATGGCAAATAAGGTATGACAGGTATTCGTTATGTATTGTATGTTTACTTCTGTTATGTGCCGCAACTAACTGATCACGGAATCGTGGTTGTATGCATAACAGTGATTCTCGGAGGATTAATCCAGGGGCCCCACAATGGGCCTGCGAGCCATAGCTGGACCTTGTGGCCCATGTAACCCTCTATTTCACCCAGAACTCTACTTCAATGCCTAAATTACTCCTGAACTAGTGGTTGGCCTATATATAGTCCCCCACCTCCATTGTAAACCATAGGCATGATATTTGGAATTAGTGGAAACCCCTTGTGGATCTATCTAGTTGTTGTATCATGCTCCTTTGACAAAGGAGCACAAAATATCACAAACCTCGTTGGATTTTGCATCATGCCTCCGCGTTCTACAAGGCCTAGGCATCGGAGTTCCTTTGCCTAAACGTCAAGATCTCACCGAGTCTCCCTACTCATCATGCCGGTTCGGGAGGGAGTCCTTTGCCTGACGCTGATCCTAGGGATTGCCTGGACCGGTTACCTCCGGCGTGAGATATTGGTGTGTATCGTGTATTTGCATTTGTGTGTTCATCGTGCTTCGTGCGTGAGTTCGTCACGTTCATTCTCCTCTCCTTCCCCCGCACTCCACCCTCGATTTAAACGGGATTCATGAAAGATCGCGCCACCCTAGAGGTTTTCCCTCAACATATTGGTATCAAGAGATCTTGATTTGGAAAATTCGAAAATTCCCAAAAAACATTCTTCTATCCCCCAAAATTTTTTCTCTTGAACTCCAAATTTTTCAACATATTGGTATCAAGAACGGGAAAATTTTTCTTCTATCCCCCAAAAATTCGAAAATCCCCAAAATGAGTCCCAAATTTGCCTTTGGATCGATCTCTTGATTTGGATTGTTATTTGTTGTTTTGATCCGACCAAACCTTGTCTTAGGCGTTGGTCCATCTTTATCCTGCGTTTTCCCAACCCAATTTGGCCAGTTTTTCACAGATTTTGTTGGGAATATCCCCTAGAGGCAATCATGTATGATGTTATTACCAATGTATTCATAAAGTTATTGTCCTTGTATGAACTACCAAGATGAAATTTGCCCCTTCGTAATGGAGAGATATTCTCTGGGCCCTCTCGTGTGATATGATTCGGAAGCATGGCCATGCGTGACTTGGTTAAGAGTTAACCAAGGAGTCAGACTAACTGTTAGTCCAGTGAATTGTATATCACGGAACGAGAAGAGAGAGTTGAGCTATTAAAGGGATGGCAACAACTCGCCTATAGCTTGACTAGATATATCATGATGCAAAGGGACTTCACATTGAGAATGGTTTGTCTTTTGTCTTTACGGTGCTTGGGAGTTGGCACGTCTTGCCAGATACCGCTACCTGCTATCGACTCGGAATGGTGATTCGTGCCGTGTCCAGGTGTACCTGAACCTACAGGGTCACACACTTAAATGAAAGGAGCCCATGTAGATTCGGTCCATGTGGAGATTGGGATACGGCCTAGATGGGCCTCAAGTGTTGAGCCCAGCTAGGAGTGTATATAAGTGGAGTGACAAGGGATAGTCCCTGACCTAGCCGTCATTTTCTCCACTCCCATTTTCGGGCTAGACAGGATCTAGCAGTCCTCTTCTTGGAGCTCCTTCCTGTACATGTGGATACCAGTAGAGGCGTTGCACGTGCAGCGCTGGAGACAAGGAGGTCGTGGGGATCTGGACGTGCTGTACATGGGATCGTTTGGCAGGGCATCAACTAATGCGCTTCATCAATAATCCGCACCTGCGCGTATAGTGGTAAATCTCGTGGCTTATCACCTGAGCTAGATCTTGGGAGAATCTTGTTTATCTCTATGTGGCACAACAGATTTGAGGATACAAGGAGAGGATTTCTGCTCAAGAACACGAGCAGGAAACCCGCACCGAAGTGTTTGGCCCAACCAGACTGGAGTGTCCGGCCTGACCAGACCGGAGTGTCCTGCCAAACCGGAGTATCTGGCTTGACAAAGCCGGAATATCCGGCCGGGACGCCAGTTTTGACCGTTTTTCCTCCTTTTTCGCATTGGCTAATTTCCTTTGTTTGCTAGTGTCCCATGTGCGTGTCAACAACTAACAAAAAGCTTCCGCATCGACAACCTCCGTGCTCATCGACACCACGGCCCATGAACATCATTCCGCACCATCGACATCAAGTCATCATCACCAACGAAGGTATAACTTGCATCACCTTGTTAACCCCTGTCTTCCTTTGTGTACCTATCCCATGAGAGTGGCTCATATTGTGTTTGCTTGAGCATTGTGCATTTGTACTTGGATATTGAGAGTGCAAGAGCAATACCAAGTGTGGCTAGGGAGCATCAAGGGAGAGCAAAAAAATATACAAAGAAAAAGAAAAATAAAAATACCCTCCCATAGCAAAAGAGAGTCTCAAAGCTTGTAAGAAAGAGTGAAATAATAGCGCCTAAGGCAAGTGCACAAATCCATTGCTCATTTTTCTTCTTTGCAAACGAGCCATGGTCTCTCCTTGCATTGGCAGGACAATGAGCGTAGTCTATGTTAGGACATTTTGTTTGCTCATTTTCATAGTCGTGTCAATCCCATTAATCTCCACGTGTGTGTATATATTCATAGGTTCCCTTCACCATTTTGAGTTGTTGAACTTTGCCTTTGACTTGAGTTTTGTTTGGATTTTACCCACTCTTGACTATCCCTTTTGCTTTGGTTGGTTATTTGGCATTCCACAATCCTAACCTACCACCAACAAGCTTTTGAGAGTTAGTTCTTTATTTAGTGTGAGTTTTCTTTGCAGTTCCACTTTGCATGCTTATAGTTTGGTGCAATCCCAAAGATGAGGTACAAGGCTAACACCACCATATTCCACTTCCATATACAATTCTTATTTGTTTTTGAAGGGGATCCACAGCAGAAAACAAAAAAATTCCTATGTTGGAACCCCAAAACTACCTAGGATCTATCTATGTAATAATGCGGCAATGGCCAATGCTCCTTCTTCATCGTGCAACAGCTCCGTCTCACGAAATTCAAGCTCTCCAAGTGTTGCACCTCATGTCTTCGTACACATCCGGTGCATGATGAGACCTCCGGCTTCCCGATCCCGCCGGGAGTGCGGAAGTTGATATCCGACTAGGAATCCTTGTAGCACAACAACGTACTGCAGGTGTGACTCGTTTGCACAACCCAAACTTGGGGCCATGGTCACAAGGGCTAGAGAGAGGGGAAGGAGGAAGTCAACCAAAGGACTTCTCCAATTGATGGTGTCTTTTAGTCCTCCCATGGGCACCCCTTTATATAGGCTAAGGGGGTGTGCCTTTCTCAAAGGCTAAGCCATGTGGGACTATTAAAAGGGTAGGAAAAGCATGTGCCAACCGGATGGGCTGAATCAGCTCAGCCCAATAGGCAAAAGATAGCACAGGAAACAACAACCTAGGAAGAGGGGCGGCCGGGTGGGCCTTAGCGCGGCCCACCGCGCGCCTGCTTGTCTCCCGCCTGGAGGAGGCCATCAGCGAGCAGCCCGTGTGGGCCGGCGTGGCCCCGGCGGCCCAGCTCGCCAAGCTGTGGCTATGGCTGGTGCCTGCCCCGGGTGGGCCGCCTACCCCTGTGGCCCAGGTGGGCCTCGAGGCCTGGCGCGTCCTGGCCAGTTGCCCGCTTGCGCTCGCCCTAAGTGGGCCACCTGGCCCACAGCGGGAACAGCTGTTTTTTCTCCCTTTTCGGTTTTCCTTTTTCTAGCAGTATTTCTTGTAGGCCTTTTCCCTCTGGGATTTGGCCTAATATGAAAGTTGCTTTTATAAATCTTAAATTATTTAGAATATATTAATTCATAATTAACATATAATAAATATATATTCAAATTCCCATTTACCCGAAAACACTTTTCTGTTCTTTTCCTTTATTCTTTTTCCGAACAACTTCGGATCTCTCCGCAGAACAATTCTGGCTTTCTCTTTCTCTACTATGATTTCGTCTTACGAATGATCGCTCTCATCGTACCCTTAAGTGTATCCTCTCACGACTCGGGAATGCTCTAGACATGATCTATATCAATGATCAATAGAGGGACCAGGGATATCCATGTGACCCCTATGCATTCCTGATGACAATGTCGTTTGAACTGGTAAATGTAGCATCCAATTCCTTTTGTTTCTTGATACGACTTGTCCGAGATCCGATCATTGGTATCCCATACCTTGTTCAATCTCGTTAACAACAAGTTATGTTTTCTTGTTACCATGATATTATATCCCCGTGATCGAGTCACATGTTGCAACATTTATGGATGTAATGTCACCATGCCGGCGGTATGTATCTTTACCCGTCATGTGGGTGAACAAATCCCGGTCTTGCAGTCACATGTCATCTACTTTTCCTTTGGAATACCCAACGTACACCTTTATGGCCACCGTATTAGCAGATGATGGTTGATGCAGTCTAAGGAGCCTCGGGAAACAGTGAGTAATATGAGCTCACGGTCTAAGGAAAAGGAGTCTAGGTATAGTTGTTGCAACAATGAACTATATGACTTGATCGTGTCGCAATCCTTCGAGGAATGTCCATCACATCATTCTCCAATGATATGACCCTGTTGTAAATTGGCATAAATGCCCATGATCTTGAAACCCAGATCATCCTCATGACCAACGAACTAGTATGAATAGAGGCTACTAGGGACTTGGTTGTTTCATACCAAACATGTACCAATGTTTCTACTTGGCTCAATTATATCCCAAGATGAAACAATTATAAACTAATTGAGATATGACAATAAAAACCTATTTATTATTTGCCTCTAGGGCATATCTCCTTCGGTTTTGCATGATGGATAGGCACGATGAGTCAAGCCAACCACCTCCCCAAGAAGAAGAATATGGATCGTACATGATGCGCACAAGTTCTTGAGACACTTCATCTTCTGACAAGAGTTCCGTGAATGTTGCCAAGCTCTCGAGACACGACAAGACGAACAATTTGGCGAGACACAAGCCGAGTTCAAGAACATTGACAACCGCTTCGATGGCCTCGAAAGGCAAATGCACGCAATGCATCACAACTTTGGCCATCTAAATGAAGCTATCCAAGGCTCCGTCGCTGAAACAAACGACAATCTTTGATGCCTAATCGATGGAATGGCAAGACCATGTTCACGCGCATCAAGCTCTTCAATATCTTCGCGTTATCATTGTACTCTTTGCCAAGATCTTCATCCAAGTGCTCCAAAATGCAATGATGCTCCCGTGGTTGAAGATGGAAGCTCTTCGAACTATGTACCTTCTCCACGGCACACCGCAACGTCAAGCTATGATGGTGATTTCTCTTCAAGGCCACAAGCACGGCGTGAAGCACACCATCATCATGCAAGGGCACTAGTGATCCAACAAGCACAACCTCAAGTCCACCACCACCGCCCGCGACACATACTTTAAACAACAAGTGATGACTCCAACTTGGAGGAACAAGCTCATCACCAACCTGAAGCTCTCCAAGATCCTCCTCATCATCATCGCTATCATGAACGTCCGCACCTGCACCATGGTTATCACGAGGTGCCTCCTCCGCAACACCAAAACTTGGAGTGTCAAGTAGTACATGTTGAGTGACACGACCATGTCATGAGGCTCAAGGCCATTATCTTCACCGTGAGGCCCACGCACCTAAACCACATCACCCACCGAGGAACGAGCCTCCTCTTCGTCATCAACTGCGTCATGAGACTCCACATCCTCAACACCCTCATGAGGCCCAACCGCCTCAACATCGTCAACAATCACGCGAAGAGCAAGAGGAAGATCCACAACAACATCAAGAGTAAGCTCCTCAAAAAGGTGGCGAGAATAAAGTTTGGAAAAGAGCACATGAAATGACACTCCATGAGCCAAACCATGGTCAGAAAACCCTAGAACATGCTGGAATGCAACATTGGAATGCAATGGAGCACCAGTGTGGCAGAGCTTGCATCACCACACCCACCTGAGTGTGTGTGGCCATGTGGGTCATTGTGGTTCGGAAAAGAACACATGCAATGACACTCCATGTGCCAAACCATGCCCAAAAAGCACTAGAACATGCTGGAATGCAACATTGGAACACAATGTAGCACTAGAGTGGCAGAGGTTGCATCACCACACCAATCTGAGTGTGTGTGTCCCTGTAGGTCATTATAGTTTGGAAAAGAACACATGCAATGACACTCCATGTGCCAAACCATAGTCAGAAAGCCCTAGAACATGCTGGAATGCAACACTGGAATGCAATGGAGCACCAGTGTGGCAGAGGTTGCATCACAACACCCACCTGAGTGTGTGTGGCCATGTGGGTCATTGTGGTTTGGAAAGGAGCACATGCAATGACACTCCATGTGCCAAACCATGGTCAGAAAGCCCTAGAACATGCTGGAATGCAACATTGGAATGCAATGGAGCACCAGTGTGGCAGAGGTTGCATCACCACACCCACCTGAGTGTGTGTGGCCATGTGGGTCATTGTGGTTTGGAAAAGAGTACATGCAATGATACTCCATGTGCCAAACCATTGTCAGAAAGCCCTAGAACATGTTGGAATGCAATGGAGCACTAGTGTGGCAGAGGTTGGATCACTACACCCACCTGAGTGTCTATGGCCATGTGGGTCATTGTGGTTTGGAAAATAACACATGCCATAATGACACCGCATGTGCCAAATCATGGTCAGAAAGTCCCAGAACATGCTCGAATGCAAGATTGGAACGCAATGGAGCACCAATGTGGTAGATGTTGCATCACCACACCCACCTAAGTGGGTGTGGCTAGTTGGGTCATTGTGGTTTGGAAAAGAACACATGTAATAATAGTGCATGTGCCAAACCATGGTCAGAAAGCCCTAGAACATGCTGGAATACAACATTGGAAGGCAATGGAGCACCAGTGTGCAAGAGGTTGCATGACCACACCAATCTGAGTGTGTGTGGCCATGTGGGTCATTGTGGTTGGGAAAATAACACATCTAATGACACTCCAAGTGTCAAACCATGGTCAAAAAGCCCTAGAACATGCTGGAATGCAAAATTGGAATGTAATGGAGCACCAGTGTGGCCGAGTTTGCATCACCGCACCCACCTGAGTGTTTGTGGCTATGTCGGTCATTGTGGTTTGGAAAAGAACACATGTAATGACACTCCATGTGCCAAACCATGGTCAAAAATCCCTAGAAAATGCTCGAATGCAACATTGGAACACAATGGAGCACTAGTGCGGCATATGTTGCATCACCACACCCATCTAAGTGCGTGTGGCCCTATGGGTCATTGTGGTTTGGAAAAGAATACATGCAATGACACTCCATGTGACAAACCAAGGTCAGGAAGCGCTAGAACATGCTGAAATACAACATTGGAATGCAATGGAGCACCGGTGTGGCAGAGGTTGCATCACAACACCCACCTTAGTGTGTGTGGCCATGTGGGTCATTGTGGTTTGGAAAAAAGCACATGTAATGACACTCCATGTGCCAAACCATGGTCAGAAATCCCTAGAACTTGCTAGAATCAAACATTGGAATGCAATGGAGCACCACTGTGGCAGAGGTTGTCTCACCACACCCACCTAAGTGTGTGTTGCCATGTGGTTCATTGTGGTTTGGAAAAGAACACATGAAATGACACTCCATGTGTCAAACCATGGTTAGAAAGCCCTAGAACATGCTGGAACGCAACATCGGAAGGCAATGGAGCACCAGTGTGGCAGAGGTTGCATCACCACACGCACCTGAGTGTGTGTGGCCATGTGGGTCATTGTGGTTTGGAAAACAAAACATGCAATGACACTCCATGTACCAAACCATGGTCAGAAAGCCCTAGAGCATGATGTAATGCAACATTGGAATGCAATGGAGCTCGAGAGTGACAGAGGTTGCATCACAACACTCACATCTGTCTATGTGGCCATGTGGGTCATTGTAGTTGGGAAAAGAGCACATGCAATGTCACTCCATGTGCCAAACCATGGTCAGAAAGCCCTAGAACATGCTGGAATGCAACATTGGAATGCAATGGAGAACCAGTGTAGCACAGGTTGCATCACCACACCCACCATAGTGTGTGTGGCCATGTGGGTCATTGTGCTTTGGAAAAAAAACACATGTAATGACACTTAGTGTGCCAAACCATGGTCAGAATGCCCTAGAACATGATGGAATGCAACATTGGAATGCAATGGAGCACCAGTGTGGCAGAGGTTACATCACCAGATCCACATGAGTATGTGTGGCCATGTGGGTCATTGTGGTTTGGAAAACAACAGATGCAATGACGCTCCATGTGCCAAACCTTGGTCAGAAAGCCATAGAGCATGATGGAATGCAACATTGGAATGAAATGAAGAAGTAGTGTGGCAAAGGTTGCATCACAACACCCACCTGAGTTTGTGTTTACATGTGGGTCATTATAGTTGGAAAAGAACACACGCAGTGACACTCCATGTCCCAAACCATGGTTAGAAAGCCCTAAACATGATGGAATACAACATTGGAATGCAATAGAGCACTAGTGTGGCAGGGTTGCATCACCATACCCACCTGAGTGTGTGTGGCCATGTGGGTCATTGTGGTTTGGAAAACAACACATACAATCACACTCCATGATACAGCCCATCCTACGGACGCTCATACATCTACACCACCAAGTCCCCCAACTGGACCAATGACTTGTGCCCGAGCCAAGCTCCTTCAAGCTAAGGTGAATTCACTCCTCTCATCATGTGACTTTGACACATCCTTGGATGGCTTGCTACTTCATGCCACTACTTTGTGAATTATCAGGTACGAAGCCCTGACGTGTCGACCCACGAGCTCGGAAGTTGCACCTGTCCTGAAGCTGCCAAAGCCGTAGAGTCTACCTGAGGCCAGCCGAAATGTCCGGCGCAACTAGAGTGTCCGGGCTACCCTAGCCCCAACCTGGCACAGATAGTCAGTAGGCCACATCAGACTCTACCCGGATACTACCCAGTGTCCGCCAACCCGGACTGTCTGGCCCACTCGACCTGGACTGTCCGGCCTAAAGATGGGCCTACGAGCCATAGCTGGACCCTGTGGCCCATGTAACCCTCTATTTCACCCAGAACACTACTTCAATGCCTAAATTACATCTGAACTAGTGGCTGACCTATATATAGTCCCCCACCTCCATTGTAAACCTCGGTGACTTTACCAATTATTGCCTAAACTACCCTTGCATCAAGATCTCATCGAGTCTCCCTACTCGCTGTGCCGGTTCGAGAGAGAGTCCTCCGCCTGACGCCGATCCTAGGGATTGCGCCGGACCGGTCACTGCCGATTTGAAAGGGATTGCGCCGATCCTAGGTGTGTATCATGGTTTTGCGTGAGTGTGTTCATTGTGTTCTTCGTGCGTGAGATTGTCGTGTTCATCCTTCCCTCCTTTCCCCGCACTCCATCCTTGATTTGAAAGGGATTCATGAAAGATCGCCCCCCCCTAGAGGTTTGCCCGCAACATATTGGTATCAAGAGCTTCGTTGCTCACGAATTCCCCCATGAATTTTTCTTCTATCCACCAAAAATTCGAAAATCCCCCAAAAGAGCCCCAAATTTTCCTTTGGATCGATCTCTTGATTTGGAGTGTTATTTGTGGTTTTGATCCGACCAAACCTTGTCTTAGGTGTTGGTCCAGCTTTATCCTACGTTGTCTTAGACCAGAGTGTCTGGCCAGACCGGAGTGTCCGGCTCGACAAAGCTGGAATATCCGGCCGGGACACCAGTTTTGATAGTTTTGCCTCCTTTTTCGCATTGGCTAATTTCCTTTGTTTGATCATATCCTATGTGCGTGTCAGCAACTAACAACAAGCTTTCGCATCGACAACCTCCGCGCTCATCGACACCACGGACCACGAACATCATTCCGTACCATCGATGTCAAGTTATCGTCACCAAAGAGGGTGAGGCAGCCCGTCCTATGGACGTCACTACATCTCCACAACCAAGTCCCCCAAGTGGACCAATGACTCGTGCATGAGCTAAACTCCTACAAGATAAGGTGAACTTGCTCCTTTTCTCGTGTGACTTTGATACATCTTTGAATGGCTTGCTACTTCATGCAACTACACTGTGTGTTATCATATACGAACCACCATCGGATGAAGTGCAAGGAGGGGGACGAGAAGAAGGAGCTGCTGGAGCTAAAGCCCCGGAGTCTCTGGACCTGAAGCCCGGAGTCTCCGTCCTGCATCCCTGGTGCCTCCGGCCAGGACTCCGGACCTGTCTCCAGACCCCCACAAGGAGCGCTCAGTACACCCCCATAGAGTCCTCACCGGAGAGCATAGCCATCCCTGGAGTTTCCGTGCACCCCGGAGTCTCTGTCCTTCGACCCCGGATTCTCTGGCCTTCGACCCTAGAGTCTCCGCCCCCGGACTCCGGCAACGACTCCGGACCCCTCGTTGGAACTCTCTATATCCTGCCCAGAGACTACCCTGGAGTCTGAGCGCCACCCCTAGAGTCTCCGGCCCCTTAACCCCGCAGTATCCGGTGTAAGTCAACCAGGCATGTCAAAAGCCTTTTGGGCCTGCGGCCCATGTACCCTTTGGTCCATCCAGACTTTACCCTTTATTGCCTAAACTACCCGTGCACTAGTGGCTCGCCTATATATAGTCTGCCACATCTATTGTAAACCCTAGGCATGATATTTGGAATTAGTGGAAACCCCTTGTGGATTTATCTAGTTCTTTCCTCATGCTCCTTGACCAAGGAGAACTAAATATAAAAAACTTGTTGCATTTTGCATCGTGCCTCCGTGTTATACAAGGGCTAGGCAGCTGAGTGCCTTTTCCTACACGTCAAGATCTCACCGAGTCTCCCTACTTGCCATGTCGGTTTGAGAGAGAGTCCTCCGCTCGACGCTGATCCTAGGGATTGCGCAGGACCAGTCACCGCCGGCATGAGCTATTGGTGTGTATTGTGGTATTGCGTGAGTGTGTTCTTCGTGCGTGAGTTCATCGTGTTCATCCTTCCCTCCTTTCCCTGCACTCCATCCTTTATTTGAAAGGAATTCGTGAAAGATCAGGCCACCCTAGAGGTTTGCCCTCAACATATTGGTATCAAGAGCTTCGTTGCTCACGAATTCCCCCACGAATTTTTCTTCTATCCACCAAAAATTCAGAAATCCCCAAAAAGAGACCCAAATTTTCCTTTGGATTGATCTCTTGATTTGGAGTGTTATTTGTGGTTTTGATCCGACCAAACCTTGTCTTAGGTGTTGGTCCATCTCTATCCTGCGTTTTCCCAGCCCAATTTGGCCAATTTTTCGCGGATTTTAGGCCTCAAGGCATGGATTTCCGCTCAAGAACATGAGCAATTGGATCAGAGTCCTCGACCCTAGAGTCTCCAGCCTCAACCCCCGGAGTCTCTGCCCCCCCCCCCCCCCGAAGGCTCAGGGCTCAGACCCTGGAGTCTCCGTCCCTGACACCTGTTTTTGACAGTTTTTGCCTCTTTTCTGTTTTGGCTAATTTCCTTTGTTTGTTTGTGTCCCGTGTGCGCGTCCGCAACTAAACACAAGCTTCCGCATCAACAACTCTCGTGCTCATCGACACCACGGCCCACGAACATCGTCTCGCACAACTAACGTCAAGTTCATCATCACCAACGAAGGTATAACTTGCATCATCTTGTTAACCCCTATCTTCCTGTGAGGTTTCTTTGCAATTCCACTTTGCTTGCTTATAGCTCTCACTTGTGGTTTATAGTTTGGTGCAATCCCCAAGGTGAGGTTGAAGGTATCAAGAAGTCTTTAGCTGCGTGACTGCCTATTTTTCTAGGGTTTTCTCCTACCGCTCTAGCGATAGGCGATCCTAGGGCTCGAGGCTTCGTTTGGTGCCCCAGGGTTTTCTGCTCGGTGGTGCATCTCTGTTTCGGCGTTCGGATCTCCTCCCCTCCAGTTCCTCTACCGCTCCCTGGTCCCATACTCATTCGGGGTGACGAAGGGGCAAACCTAGTTTGTTTCCCACCCTTGGCAGCGTGTGAGATCGGTCTAGGGCTGGACTGTGATGGCGGAGAAGGGGGTCCAAACAGCGATGGGTGGCTTTGTGGCGGGGGCGGGATCGAGTCAGATCCTGTCGGTCGATGGAAGCAAGGTGGCAGTGGCAGTGAAGAGTGGGGTGATTCCTTCGGAGTCCGATGCTGGCGACGGTGTGGCAGCGATGATGGGGCGGATCAAGCACACGACAAAGGAATCCAAGGTTTTTGTTCTTGATGACCTATCTCAAGATGTCTATGGTGGCCCAGAGTGGGCTATCTTGGGGAAGGTTCTAGCACAGAACACTCTGCACGTGCAGACCATCAAAACGGTGATCAAAGCTTCCTGAGAAACCCTAAAGGTATGAAGGTGCGGTCCATGGGGCCAAATCTCTTCTTAGCAGAATTTGAATCAGAGGCAGATCGGGAGAGGGTGATCCGGGGCTCGCCATGGGTCCTGATTAAGAATGTGATCCTTTTGAAAAAGTTTGATCCAAGGATCCAGCCGGCTGATGTTGTCTTTGATAGACTGCTGTTGTGGGTTCGAATTCATGGACTACCGTTCCCACTCATGAACTTGGAGAGGGGCACCCCCCTAGCAAGCAATATTGGTGAGGTGGTGCAAGTGGAGGTGGATGAGAATGGAAGGGCGTGGGGTGAGTACCTCCGTGTCTGAATCAATGTTGATGTGTCAGAGCCTTTGATGTGCTGGCTAGCGGTGGAGTCGACTAGCTCGAGGAAGACACTATATTATGATGTCAGATATGAATGGCTTTTGATGTTCTACTTCTCATGCGGTTTGATTGGACATTCCTCCTTGGCTTGCCCAACACCTGCTGGTAGATATGATAATGGCAACCTGCCATGGTGCAGCGAATGGGTCTATGTTCCTAATATGTGGAAGAAGGATCAGAGATTCTCATCTGGCCAGGGCTCATTTTCGGGTCAGGGGTCTAGTAACCGGCCGAATGTGGCGGGTAAGAAGGATGGGGAGGTTACCTCCCTCAGCAAACCTCGGAAAACTCATGCCAAGAAAGAGACACAGGTGCAACCTAAGTCTGGCGATGTTAAGAATGCTTCGGGATAGAAATGTAAGCAAATGTATGTTGCTAAGAATGCCCTGGTTCTCGCAATCACTTGTTCTGCAGCGGTTGCGGCCCAGGATGGGGAGGATGGCGATTCTCGCAGCGATGACTCAAACAAAAAACGATAGAGAAGCTGGACAGTGGCTAGTTCTCGATCGGTGGATCTGGCAGAGGCTTTGGACCAGCCCTGCCCCACGCAATGAGTCGCCTTGTGTGGAACTGTCAAGGTCTGGGGTCGGACTCGACAGTGGCCGAGCTTCGGTGGCTTCTCAAGAAATACCGACCCGCTATCCTTTTTCTCTCGGAAACAAAGATGAAGGATAGGAAGGCTCAAATGTTTATGTGGTCTCTTGGTTATTCTTGTAGCCTTGGTGTGAGTAGTGAGGGGCAAAGTGGTGGCCTGGTACTGTTCTAGAAGAAGCCTTACTCTGTGGTGTTGAAGGGAAGCAACTCAAATTGCATCGATGTGCTTGTGTCAACTGAATCACGGGATGATTGGCATGCTACTTTTGTCTATGGGGAGCCTCATAGGGAGAAGTGGCATGAGTTCTTCGATCTTATGCGTCCACTGAGTACGTAGAGGTCCGGTCCCTGGATCTGCTGTGGTGACTTCAACGAGGCCCTGAGTCAGGTGAGCATTATGGCTCTAATGATCGTTCAGACTCCTAGATTCGCTTGTTTCAGCAGTGTTTGGAGGATTGTTCTTTGGTGGACATGGGCTTCACTAGCCCCATGTTCACTTGGTCGAACCGATAGGTTAATGACCAGAATGTTCGAGTTTGACTGGACAGTGCGGTTGCGAATGGGGACTTCACTCATTTATTTGATGATTTCTACAACTTCTGATCATTATGATGTCTACATTGGGTTAAAGAGGGTTCTGATGATCTGCACCCTAAGCCGGTGCAAATGGGCTTTAAATTCGAGGCGGCCTGGCTACGGTCGCCTGATTACGTCCAGGTGCTAGAGCAGGCATGGAAGGATGGCTCACAAGGGCCATCATCATTGAGGGCCACCTGGGCTACGCTTCACCGGGTGGCTGTGTAATTGGGCTAGTGGAGCAAGGACACGTTTGCCTTGGTGGGCCGAAAAATTCACAAACTCGAGCGGTGGCTAAAATTCCTAAGACTCTCACCTTGGGACTATACTTCTGATGAAGCTAAGATGGTGGAGCGCGAGCTTTGTGAGTTATTTGAAAGGGAGGAAGTCATGGCCAAGCAATGGTCTCGAGTGGAATGGTTGAAAGAAGGTGACCGTAATACGGCCTTCTTTCACGCATGAGCTTCGGCAAGGAGGCGCACAAATAAGATCAAAGCGCTGGTTCTTGATGATGGCTCGAGGTGCACTAATACAACAGAGATAAAAGGAAAAGTAGAGCAATTTTATGATACGTTGTTCTCTTCTGAGCCTAGAGATACCTTCGAGTCTATTACTGATTCTATCATTGGAAAGGTTATGGATGATATGAACAATGATTTATGTAAACCATACTCCAACAATGAGATCAAATCTGCTCTGTTGCAGATGGGCTTTACAAAATTCCCTAGGCCGGACGGTTTTCTAGCCTTATTTTATCAAACCCACTGGGATATTTTGGAGTATGAAGTCTGTTCGGCGATGAAAGGTTTTCTTGAGGGGGAGGTAATTCTTGAAGGGTTATGTGACTCCATTATTGTCTTGATCCCGAAGTTAACTAACCCTGATAATCTCAAGAACTTCCGTCCCATTAGTCTGTGCAACGTTTTGTACAAGATTGCCTCCAAAGTACTTGCTAAGAGATTGAAGATGATTCTTCCAATAATCATTTCCAAACAACAAAGTTCTTTTGTTCCTCGTAGGCTGATTACTGATAATGCCCTGATGGCCTATGAATGTCTCCACACTATCTGTCATTAGAGAGTCAAGAAGCCATTCTTTGCCCTGAAAATTGATATGATGAAGGCGTATGATAGAGTGGAGTGGAGCTATCTCCATGTCTCTCTAGTGAAGCTGGGTTTTGCCTCTTCCTGGATTGGGTCTGTTATGTGGTGTGTCACCAACGTTCGGTACGCAGTTAAAGTTAATGGTGACCTCACCAAGCCGGTTACACCCTTCCATGGAATTCGTCAAGGGGACCCTATTAGTCTGTATTTATTTCTTCTCTACACGGAGGGTTTACCATGATTGCTTCATCAGAAGGAGGTTGAGGGTAGCTTGCAAGGATTACACAATGGGTGAAGCGGGCCAGCAGTTTCCCACCTCCTTTTTGCCGATGACAGTATATTCTTTGCACGGAGTGATTAGATGAGTGTTCAAGCTTTCCAAGATACCTTGCGGATTTTCTATGATGGTTCGGGGCAGAAAATCAACCTAGAAAAGTCTACTATTTTATTTGGAAACCATTGTGGTTTGGCGGTCAAGCATGGTGTCATGGATCGCTTAGGTTTTCAGAATGAAGCCCTACAGGAATCTTATTTGGGCATGCCTACTGATGTGGGCAAAGCACCGATCGGCACCTTTCGGTTCCTTACTGACAGGGCTTGGAAGCGAATGAATACACTCTCGGACAGGCCCCTATCTCGGTCAGGCAAGGAAACACTGATGAAGTCCTTGATCTAGGCCCTCTCTACCTATATTATGAGTTGCTTTCAAGTGCCAATCGGCAATCTTATGGTGATGCGGTAGGCGATTGAAAATTTTTGGTGGGGAATGCAAGATGGACATAAAAGATGCACATGAAATCATGGGACTCGTTATCCACTCCGAAGCATCTTGGGGGAATGGGTTTTCGTGATCTGGTGTTGTTTAACAAGGCGATGTTTGGGCGACACTGCTGGCGTCTTCTAACTGAACCTGATACATTGTGTGCCCGTGTATTAAAGGGGCGATATTTTCTGGATACTGACTTCTGGAATGCTTTGAAACCAAGGTCATACTCGTACACATGGCGCGACATTCTCTCTGCCAAGGAACTTGTCCAACATGGTGTCAGATGGGGGATTGGGGATGGTCAGAAAACTTATGTCTGAAAATATAACTGGATCCCTAGGGTGCCACCTGAGTGCGTCCGAACCTTGATACCTCTGTGTGCTGACACAACTGTGAGCATCTTGATGGATTCTGTCTCCGGGTCATGGGATCACGATGTGGTAAAGAGACTCTTCGATGGTTAGACTTCCGCTAAGATCCTCGCTATCCCAATTTGCTGGTATGGGGGTGAGGACTTCATCTCTTGGCCACATGCTCGTTTTGGGGCTTATAGCATTCGGTCTGCTTATAATCTGGCCAGGACGCAGTTGTTCATCCACAAGTGTAGCCAGGCAGGTGATCTTCCCTCTGATCTGACTGGCGAAACTATGCTTTGGAAGAAACTTTAGAAGTGCAAATCTCCGGGGAAGATGAAGATCATGATCTGGAGGTTTGCTTTGGACTGCTTGCCGAGCGGCCACCAGATCCTTCACCGCAGGGTGCCTGTTTCTGGGGCCTGTCTTTTCTGTGGCCGTGAAGAGCGTGTGGAGCACACGCTTCTATTTTCTCAATATGTCTAGGAGGTTTGGAGAGGCGTCAAGGCTAAATTCCCACTCCATCTCCGCAGACGCTTCTTCACTAATACTAAAGTCTGGGTGCTAGACTTTCTGGACAGAACGGATGAACTATCCATGGTCACCTTGGCGGTGACTATGTGGCATATCTGGAATGCACGTAATGCGGTGTGGCATGATGATCCGTTATAGAATCCGCATAGTCTAGCAGAGCAGATCACTTCTTACATTCATATGATCCAGCAACATCTTCTGAAGCCCCATACCAGCCTTAGACGTGAGACCACTTCACCATCTCCAACTTGGTCTCCGACACCGGAAGGTACGGCGATTGTTAATGTTCATGCAGTGTTGTTTTAGGCTTCTTCATGGATGGGGGTTGGCGTCGTGATTAGGTACCACAATAGAGAATTTCTGGCTGCTCACAGTTAGTTACTCGAGGAAATCAGGGCGCCTTATGTTGCATAAGCACACACTATAAGATGTGCAGTCTCCCTTGCTCGTGACGAAGGCTTGGAAAGGTTCATGATCGTGTCTGATTGCTTGTCGGTCATTCAGTGGATCAAGGCCCTTGAGCGGGATAGATAGTTGATTGGTGTGGTTATTGTGGATATTAAAACTGTCGCTCAATCCTTGTCTTCGGTGACCTTTCATCATGTGAGTCGTTTGTGTAATAATTCAGCGCATGTGCTTGCTCGTAGAGTTGAATGTTTTCATAGCTGTTACTTTAGAGATTATATCCCGAAGTTTATCCATAGGAAACTTTGTATGGATGTTATTTGATCAATAAAGTGCTGAATTATCTCAAAAAAGTTGAGGTTGAAGGTTCCCCCCCACACAATATTTCTCTCCATATACAACCCTTGGTGTTTTGCATGATGGATAGGCACGGTGAGTCGAGCCAACCACCTCCCCAAGAAGAAGAACATGGATCGTACATGACGCGCACAAGTCATTTCATCATCCGACAAGAGTTCTGTGGATGTTGTCAAGCCTTGGAGATGTGACAATATGAACAATTTGGCGAGACGCAAGCCGAGTTCAAGAACATCGACAACCGCTTTGATGGCCTCAAAAGGCAAATGCAAGCAATGCATCACAACTTTGGCCATCAAAATTGAGCGCTCCAACGCTCGGTCGCCGAAATAAATGACAAGATTCGTGTTCTCATTGAAGGAATGGCAAGACCATCTTCACCTGCTTCAAGCTCTTCAAGTTCTTCACGTCGTCATGCACCTCTTCAACAAGATCTACATCCAAGTGCTCCAAGACGCAATAACGCCCCCATGGTTGAAGATGGAACCTCTTCGAACTATGTACCTTCCCCACGGCACGCCGCAACGTCAAGCTATGATGGTGATTTCTCTTCAAGGCCACAAGCAAGGCAAGAAGCAAACCATCATCACGCAAGGGCACTAGTGATCCAACAAGCATGACCACGAGAAGAACCACGAGTGCAACCGCAAGTCCACCACCATCGCCCACGACATATACTTGACACAACAAGTGATGCCTCCAATTTGGGGAATCAAGCTCATCATCGACATGAAGCTCTCCAAGATCCACCTCCTCTTCATCACCGTCACGAACGTCCACACCGACACCATGGTCATCATGAGGCGCCCCCTCCACACCACCAAAACATGGAGCTCCAAGTGGTACAAGTTGAGAGACGCCCACCACGTCATGAGGCTCAAGACCATGATCTTGGCCGTGAGGTCCATGTGCCTAATTATCATCAACAACCAAGGAATGAGGCTCCTCTTTATCATCAACACCCTCATGAGGCCCAAGTGCCCCAACATCATCAACAACTACGCCAAGAGCAAGAGCAAGCTCCATAACAACAATATCAAGAGCACGCTTCGCAACAAGGTCGCGAGAACCATGTTCCACTGCCTCAACCAGAAGATCATTAACAAGGTCACCACGCTCGTCGCAATGACCGCGATGATGAATAAACTTTTGAAAAGCTCAAGTTCACAATGCCCAAGTTTACCGGATCCAGTGACCTCGAAGAATACCTCTCATGGGTACTCAAAGTCGACAAGATCTTCCGCATGCACAATTATAGCAACGAGAAGATGGTCGCCATGGCTTTGCTTGAGTTTGATGATTACGCCAACCTTTAGTGGGAACAAGTTCAAGTGGCTCGTGACGCAAGACATGAACCGCTAATCACAACTTGGCATGACATGAAGGCTCACATGAGATCCCATTTTGTCCCCGTACACTACACGCGTGACCTCTTCAATAACCTTCAATCGCTGCGCCAAGGCACAAAGAGCGTGGAAGAGTTCTTCAAGGAAATGGAACACAATTTGATCCTCCCCAAAATTGAAGAGCGCATGGAGAAAACTATGGCACAATTCCTTATTGGGTTGAACCACCCAATCGAGTGCATCGTCGAGTTCCAAACATACAATAACATGGTTGAGCTTGTGCACATCGCAACAAAGGCCGAACGTCAAGTGCAAGAGGACATCAAGTACAACAAGACCAAGACATATTTCACATACAAGCAATCTTCAACCTCTACACCAACAACCTTCAATGGAAGCTCCTCAAGTACCTCCAAGCCTTCCTTCAAGCCCACACTTCCTCAAGGAAAACTGCCCCCAAGTGGCAAACAAGAAAAGAGTGATACACCTTTCAACGGTGAATGCTACAAGTGTGGAGGCAAAGGATACAAGTCGGACGAATGTTGAAACAATAAGGTATTGTTCATCCATGACAATGGCGACGAAGAGTACTTGAGTGAAGATGAATTTGATGCCCGTGTCAAGGAAGCAATGGCAAAGCAACGTGTAGAAGATAACCAAGACCTCTTCACGTGTGAACATGATGCGAGTCCATCGCTTGTCGTCACAAGGATCTTCACCACTCAAGCACAACTGCATGAAGACCAACGCTCAAATATCTTCCAAACATGAGCCGGCATCAATGGCAAATCTATCAAAGTGATCATCGATGGAGGGAGTTGCCACAACCTTGCTAGCACTAAGTTGTATGAGAAGCTAAACCTCACCCTCCATCCGCATAAGCACCCCTACCATGTGCAATGGCTAAGTGACCAAGGGTCCATGAAGATCAAGCATACTGTATCGGTAACCTTCGCCATTGGTCCTTACAAAGACATGGTGGAGTGTGATGTGGTTCCTATGACAGTTTGTCACATGTTGCTTGGTCAACCATGGCAATTCGACAAGGCTGCTCTACATGATGGTCACACCAATGTGTATACCTTCAAATGGCTCAACAATACATGTGTTTTGCAACCAATGACTCCTAGCCAAATAATTGCGGATAATGCAAAGGGTTTAGCGAGGGTGCAAAGCACAACACCTACTTGTGAGAAGCGTGGTGAGCGAGAGAAACACCTCATCGTGAGTGAGATCCACAAGCCAAACTCGAGTGAAAAAACTAAGAGTGTTCTCCTTGCCACCAAAAGTGAGATGAGAGATGTTCGGAACAACCCATCCATGTTGCACTATGTCCACCTTTGCAACGGACTAGCGTAAGGAACTAATGAATTAACCAATGTTCCTCCATCGTTGATGATTGTTTTGCAGGAATTCAAGGATGTGTTCCCCGAAGAACTTCCACACGGACTACCTCCTCTTCATGGAATTGAGCATCACATTGATCTCATCCCCGACGCACCACTTCCAAACTGCGCTGCCTACCACACAAACCCGGAGGAGACAAAGGAGATCAAATGTCAAATCAACCAACTCGTCTCCAAAGGTTTGATCCAAGTTAGCACTAGTCCAAGTGCCGTACCCATGATTCTTGTTCAAAAAACGGATGATACATTACGGTTATGCATGGACTGCCGTCCAATCAATGCTATCATCGTGCGTTATCGACATCCCATACCACGTCTAGATGACATTCTTGATGAGTTGTGTGGAGCCACTATTTTTCGAAAATTGATCTTCGTCGTGGTTACCATCAAATACGCATGCCTGAAGATGATGAGTGGAAAACCGCCTTCAAGACCAAACTTGGTCTCTATGAATGGTTGGTTATGCCCTTTGGCTTATCTAATGCCTCATCCACCTTCATGCACCTTATGAATCATATCTTGCGTTCTCTCATTGCAAAATGTGTTGTTGTCTATTTCGATGATATACTTGTTTATAGCAAGTCACTTGAGGACCATATTAAACATGTCAAGGAAGTTCTGCAAATCCTTTGGCATGAAAATCTTTATGATAATCTTCCCAAGTGCACTTTTTCTAAAGACAAGTTGATTTTTCTTGGATTTGTCGTTTCTTCGAAGGGCATTGAAGTTGATGTGTCCAAGGTAAAGGACATATGAAATTGGCCCATCCCAACAAATGTGAGTGAACTCCGAAGTTTTCATGGGTTGGCCGGTTTCTATCGTCGCTTTGTGAAAGACTTTTCGACCATTGCTTGTCCTCTCAATGAATTGACCAAAAAGAATGTCACCTTCATGTGGGGCAAGGCACAACAAAAAGATTTTGATGAACTTAAAAAGAGGCTCACTGAAGCACCTCTTCTTGCGTTCCTGAATTTCACTAAAACTTTTGAGATACAGTGTGATGCTAGTGGTATTGGTATTGGAGGATTCCTTATGCAAAAAGGACGTCCTATAGCCTACCATAGTGAGAAACTTGAAGGTGCTCGCCTTAATTATCTGATTTATGACAAAGAGCTTTTTGACTTAGTTCGTGTCCTTGAAGTTTGGCAACACTACCTATGGCCTAAAAATTTTATCATACATTCCGACCATGAGTCGTTGAAATGTCTCAAGGGCCAAGCCAACTTGAGTAAGAGACACGGTAAGTGGGTTGAGTTTATGGAGTCTTTTCCATACATTTTCAAATATAAGAAGGGCAAAGATAATGTAGTTGCGGACGCTTTGTCTCGCAAGCACACAAGCCTTCTTACTCGACTTGAAATCAACGTGTTGGGTCTTGATGAAATCAAAACTTTGTATTCTTCCGACCCGTTCTTTGAACAAATTTTCGCGAAGTGCTCCATTGACAAAGGAGTTGATGATTTCTATTTGCATAAGGGCTTTCTATTTAAACAAAACAAGATTTGCATTCCGAAGTTGTCGCTCCAACTTTTTCTTCTCCAAGAATCTCATGGTGAAGGCCTCATGGGTCACTTTGGCCGTGACAAGACATTGGACATGCTCTCCACTCACTACCTTTGGCCGAAGATGAAGCACGACGTGGAGCGCTACGTTCAATGATGCACAACATGTGTTCAAGCTAAGTCGCAAGCTAACCCTTATGGTCTTTACACGCCATTGCCTATACCTTATGCACCTTGGTCTGACATTAGCATGGATTTTGTGTTAGGATTGGCTAGGTCTAAGCATGGTCATGATTCTATATTTGTTGTCGTGGATCGCTTTTCCAAAATGGCACACTTCATACCGTGCGATAAGACCGACGATGCGTCACATGTTGCAAATTTGTTTTTCAGGGAAATTCTCCTTCTTCACGGTGTGCCAAGAACAATCGTCTCCCACCGAGACATCAAATTATTGAGCAACTTTTGGAAGACCCTCATGGCCAAGATCAGAGTGAAGCTCCTCTTTTCCTCCGCATCGCACCCTCAAACTGATGGACAAACCGAGGTTGTCAACTGAAGCCTCGGAACTCTTCTACGTGTGTTTATCAAGAAGAACTTCAAGGATTGGGAGGAATGTATTCCACACGCCGAGTTCGCCTACAACCGTGCCAAGCACTCAACAAGCAAGATGAGTCCCTTCATGATCGTCTATGGTTTTGAGCCCCTCACCGCGCTCAACATCCTACCACTACCTCTCCATGAGCGCACCAACATGGACATTGAGAAGCGCGCGCAAGCTATGAAGAAGATTCATGAAGAAACTAGAACTACTATCGAGCAACAACTCCTTCACCAAGCTTCAAGTTTAAACAAGGATAAGAAGGAGATGATCTTTGAAGAAGGTGACCTTGTGTGGATACACTTGAGAAAGGACCGCTTTCCCAAGGAACGAGATTCCAAGCTCAACCCAAGAGGTGATGGCCCCTTCAAGGTCCTCAAGAGAATCAACAACAATTCCTACATCATCGACATTCCAACCTCCAAGTACCTTGCAAGAAACACATTCAATGTCAAGGACCTTTCACCCTACCATGGAGATGTTCAAGATGATAACCATGAATAGTTGAGGACGATTCTTTCCCAGGGGGATCTGATGCAGCCCATCCTACGGACGTCACTACATCTCCACCACCAAGTCCCCCAAGTGGACCAATGACTCGTGCACGAGCTAAACTCCTACAAGCTAAGGTGAACTCGCTCATTTCCTCGTGTGACATTGATACATCTTTGAATGGCTTGCTACTTCATGCAACTACACTGTGTGTTATCAAATACGAACCTCCAGCAGACGAAGTGCAAGGAGGGGTGAGAAGAAGTAGCTGCTGGAGCTGAAGCCCCGGAGTCTCTGATCCTGAAGCCCGGAGTCTCCGGTCTGCATCCCTAGAGTCCCTGGCCAGGACTCTGAACCTGTCTTCGGACCCCCACTAGGAGCACTCAATACATCCCCACGGAGTCCTCACCGGAGAGCATCACCATCCCCGGAGTTTCCGTGCACCCCGGAGTCTCTGTCCTTCGACCCCGAAGTCTTTGGCCTTCGACCCTAGAGTCTCCACCCCCGGACTTCGGCCACGACTCTGGACCCCTCACTGGAACTCTCTGTATGCCGCCCCGGAGACTACCCCAGAGTCTGAGCGCCACCCCCGGAGTCTCCGGCCCCTTGATCCCGGAGTCTCCGGTGTAAGTCAACTAGGCATGTCAAAAGCCTTTTGGGCCTGGGGCCCATGTACCCTTTGGTTCGTCCAGACTTTACCCTTTATTGCCTAAACAACTCTTGAACTAGTGGATGGCCTATATATAGTCCCCCACATCTATTGTAAACCCTAGGCATGATTTTGGAATTAGTGGAAACCCCTTGTGGATCAATCTAGTTATTGCCTCATACTCCTTGACCAAGAAGCATCAAATATCACAAACCTTGTTGGAGTTTGCATCGTGCCTCTGCATTGTACAAGGCCTAGGCATCGGAGTCCCTTTGCCTAGATGTCAAGATCTCACCGAGTCTCCCTACTCGCCATGCCAATTTGAGAGAGAGTCCTTCGACCGACGTTGATCCTAGGGATATCGACAGACCGGTCACCGCCGGCTTGAGCTATTGGTGTGTATCGTGGTTTTGTGTGAGTGTGTTCATCATGTTCTCCGTGCGTGAGTTCGTCGGGTTAATCCTTCCCTCCTTTCCCCGCACTTCGTCCTTGATTTGAAAGGGATTCGTGAAAGATCGGGCCACCCTAGAGGTTTGTCCTCAACAGAAGGTATAACTTGCGTCACCTTGTTAACCTCTATCTTCCTTTGTGTGTACCTATCCCACGAGAGTGGCTCATCTTGTGTTTGCTTGAGCATTGTGCATTTGTCCATGGATAGTGAGAGTGCAAGAGAAATAGCAAGTGTGACTAGGTAGCATCAAGGGAGAGAAAAAAATATACAAAGCAAAAGAAAAAGAAAAATAGCCTCCCATAGCAAAAGAGAGTCTCAAAGCTTGTAAGAAAGAGAGAAATAAGAGCGCCCAAGGCAAGTGCACAAATTTGTTGCTCATTTTTTTTCTTTGTAAACGAGCCATGGTCTCTCCTTGCATTGGCACAACAACGAGCGTAGTCTTCGTTAGGACATTTTGTTTCCTCATTTTCATAGTTGAGTCAATCCCATTAATCTCCACGTGTGTGTATATAGTCATAGGTTCCCTTCACCCTTTTGAGTTGTTGACCTTTGCCTTTGACTTGAGTTTTGTTTGGATTTTACCCACTTTTGACTATCCCTTTTCTTTTTTGCATCTTTGGAATTCCACAATCCTATCCTACCACCAACAAGCTTTTGAGAGTTAGTTGTTTCTTTAGTGTGAGTTTTCTTTGCAATTCCACCTTGCATGTATATTGTTCTCACTTGTGGTTTCTAGTTTGGTGCAATCCCAAAGGTGAGGTACAAGGCTAACACCACCATATTCCACTTCCATATACAATCCTTGTGTGTTTTTCATGATGGATAGGCACGGTGAGTCGAGCCAACCACCTCCCCAAGAAGAAGAATATGGACCATACATGACGCGCGCAAGTCCTCGAGACACTTCATCTTCCGACATGAGTTCCGTTAACATTGCCAAGCTCTCAAGACACGACAAGACGAATAATTTGGCGAGACACAAGCCGAGTTCAAGAACATCGACAACCGCTTCGATGGCCTCGAAAGGGAAATGCACGCAATGCATCACAACTTTGGGCATCAAAATGAAGCGATCCAACAGTCTGTCGCTGAAACAAACGACAATCTTCGACGCCTAATCGACGGAATGGCAAGACCATGTTCACGAGCATCTAGCTCTTCAAGATATTCGCGTAATCATTCTCCTCTTCACCAAGATCTTCATCCAAGTTCTCCAAGATGCAATGACACCCCCGTGGTTGAAGATGGAAGCTCTTCAAACTATGTACCTTATCCACGGCACGCCGCAGCATCAAGCTATGGTGGTGATTTCTCTTCAAGGCCACAAGCACGGTGTGAAGCACACCATCATCACGCAAGGGCACTAGTGATCCAACAAGAACAACCTCAAGTCAACCACCACCGCCCACGACACATACTTGACACCAAAAGTGATGACTCCAACTTGGAGGAACAAGCTCGTCACCAACTTGAAGCTCTCTAAGATCCTCCTCCTCGTCATCGCCGTCATGAACGTCCGCACCGAAACCATGGTTATCACGAGGCGCCTCCTCCGGAACACCAAAACTTGGAGCGTCAAGTGGTACATGTTGAGCGATGCCCACCATGTCATGAGGCTCAATACCATGATCTTCGCCGTGAGGCCCATGCGCCGAACTCACATCACCAACCGAAGAACGATCCTCCTCTTCGTCATCAACCGTGTAATGAGGCTCCACATCCTCAACACCATCATGAGGACCAAGCGCCTTAACATCGTCAACAACTGCAAGAAGAGCAATAGCAATCTCCACAACAACAACATCAAAAGCAAGCTCCTCAACAAGGTCGCGAGAACCAAGTTCCTCCACCCCGAAATGAGACTCCTCCACCGCAAGCACATCATCAAGCTCAACAAGCTTGTCGCAATGATCGCATGGAAGATGAAGACCGTCATCAACATGGAAACCATCTCCACTGTGATCGCAATGAGGAAGAAATATTTGGCAAGCTCAAGTTCACGATGCTCAAGTTCAACGGATCAAATGACCCTGAAGACTACCTCTCATGGGCACTCAAAATTGACAAGGTCTTCCATATGCATAGTTATAGCAACGAGAAGATGGTCGCCATGGCTACACTTGAGTTTGATGAGTATGCCAACCTTTGGTGGAAACAAGTTATAGTTCCTCGTGATGCAAGAGGAGAACCGCTAATCACAACTTGGCATGACATGAAGGCTCACATGAGATCCCGTTTTGGTCCCGCGCACTACACACACGACCTCTTCAACAACCTTCAATCACTTCGTCAAGGGACAAAGACCGTGGAAGATTACTTCAAGGAAATGGAGCTCAACTTGATCCGCACCAACATTGAGGAGCGCAAGGAGCAAACTATGGCACATTTTATTATTGGCTTGAACTACCCAATCAAGCGCATCGTCGAGTTCCAAACATATGATGACATGGTTGATCTTGTGCACATAGCAATTAAAGCCAAGCGTCAAGTGCAAGTGGACATCAAGTACAACAAGCCCAAGATGTACTTCACCTACAAGCAAGCTTCAACCGCTACTCCAACCACCTTCAATGGAAGCTCCTCAAGTACCTCCAAGCCTTCCTTCAAGCCCACACTTCCTCAAGGAAAACTGCCCACAAGTGGCAAACAAGCAAAGAGTGATACACCTTTCAACGGTGAATGCTACAAGTGAGGAGGCAAAGGACACAAGTCGGCCGAGTGTGGAAACAAGAAAGTATTGTTTATCCATGACAATGGTGATGAAGAGTAATTGAGTGAAGATGAATTTGATGCCCGAGTCAAGGAAGAAATGTCAAGGAAACAAGTGGAAGATGACCAAGAAATCCTCATGTGTGAACATGACGCAAGTCCATCACTTGTTGTCAAAAGGATCTTGACCAATCAAGCACAAGAGCATGAAGACAAACACTCAAACATATTCCAAACACGAGCAAGCATCAATGGAAAATCTATCAAAGTGATCATCGATGGAGGGAGATGCCACAACCTTGCTAGCACCGATTTGTGTGCGAAGGTAAACCTCACTCTTCTCCCTCACAAGCACCCCTACCACGTGCAATGGCTAAGTGACCATATCGGTAATGTTCGCCATTGGTCCTTACAAAAACAAGGTGGAGTGCGGTGTTGTTCCCATGACGGTTTACCATATGCTACTTGGTCGACCATGTAAATTCGACAAAGCTGCTCTACATGATGGTCGAACCAACTTGTACACCTTCAAGTGGATGAACAAGACATATGTTTTGCAATGGATGAATCCTATCCAAATAATTGCGGACAATGCAAAGGCTTTAGTGAGGGCGCAAACCACACCACAAACTTGTGAGACGAGTGGTGAGCGAGAGAACCACCTCATAGTGAGTGAGAGCCACAAGCCAAACTCGAGTGGAAAAACTAACAGTGTTCTCCTTGCCACCAAAAGTGAGATGAGAGATGTGCAGAACAACCCATCCATCTTGCATTATGTCCTCATTTGCAAGGGACTAGCACAAGGAACTAACGACTTAACCAATGTTCCTCCATCTTTGATGAGTGTTTTGCAGGAATTCAAGGATGTGTTCCCCGAAGAGCTTCCTCATGGACTACATCCTCTTCGCAGCATTGAACATCGCATTGATCGCATCCCCGGCACACCACTTCCAAACGGCGCCGCCTACCGCGCGAATTCGGAGGAGACGAAGGAGATCGAACATCAACTCAACCAACTCGTCTCCAAAGGTTTGATCCAAGTTAGCACTAGTCCGATTGCTGTTCCCGTGATTCTTGTCCCAAAATCGGATGATAGGTTGCGTTTATGCATGGACTGCCGTCCAATCAAGGCTATCACCATGCATTATAGAAATCCCATACTTGGTCTCTATGAGTAGTTGTGTGGATCTACGATTTTCAAAAAAATTGATCTGCGTAGTGGCTATCATCAAATACGCATGGCGGAAGGTGATGAGTGGAAAACTGCATTCAAGACCAAACTTGGTCTCTATGAGTAGTTGGGCATTCCCTTTGGCTTACCTAATTCCCCATCCACATTCATGCGCCTTATGAATCATGTCTTGCAAACTATCATTGGAAAAAGTGTTGTTGTCTATTTCGATGATATACTTGTTTATGGAAAGTCACTTGAGGACCATGTTACACATGTCAAGGATGTTTTGCAAATCCTTTGACATGAAAAGCTATATGATAATCTTTCCAAGTGCACTTTTGCTAAAGACAAGTTGGTTTTTCTTGGGATTGTCATTTCTTCAAAGGGAATTGAAGTTCATGTTTCCAAGGTAAAGGACATACGAGATTGTCCCATCCCCACAAATGTGAGTGAACTCCGAAGTTTTCATGGGTTGGCCGGTTTCTATCGTCGCTTTGTGAAAGACTTTTCCACCATTGCTTATGCTCTCAACGAATTGACCAAAAAGAATGTCACCTTCGTGTGGGGCAAAGCATAACAAAAAGCTTTTGATGAACTTAAAAAGAGGCTCATCGAAGCACCTCTCCTTGCGTTACCGGATTTCACTAAAACTTTTGAGATAGAGTGTGATGCTGGTGGTATTGGCATTGGAGGAGTCCTTATGCAAAACGGACGTCCTATTGCCTACCATAGCAAGAAACTTGATGGTTCTCTCCTTAACTATTCAATTAATGACAAAGAGATTTTTGCCTTAGTTCGTGTTCTTCAAGTTTGGCAACACTACCTTTGGCCTAAAGATTCCGACCATGAGTCATTGAAATATCTCAAAGGCCAAGCCAATTTGAGCAAGATACACGCTAAGTGGGTTGAATTTATGGGGTCTTTTCCGTACAGTGTCAAGTATAAGAAGGGAAAAGATAATGTAGTCGCGGATGCTTTGTCTCGCAAGCATACAAACCTTCTTACCCAACTTGAAATCAACGTGTTGGGTCTTAATGAAATCAAAACTTTGTACGTTCGACCCGTTCTTTGAGCTAATTTTCGCAAAGTGCTCCACTGACAAAGGAGTTGATGATTTCTATTTGCATAAGGGCTTTCTCTTTAAAAAAACAAGCTTTGCATTCTGAAGTTGTCTCTTCAACTTTTGCTTCTACAAGAATATCATGGTGGAGCCCTCATGGGTCAATTTGGTCGTGACAAGACATTGGACATGCCCGCCACTCACTACCTTTCGCCCAAGATGAAGCGCGACATGGAGCGCTACATTCAACGATGCATGACATGTGTTCAAGCTAAGTCACAAGCTAACCCTTATGGTGTTTATAAGCCATTACCTATTCCTTACGCACTATGGTCCGACATTAGAATGGATTTTGTGTTAGGATTACCTAGGTCTAAGCACGGTCATGATTCTATATTTGTTGTCGTGGATCGCTTTTCCAAAATGGCACACTTTATACCGTTCCATAAGACCGACAATGCTTCACATGTTGCAAATTGGATTTTCAGGGAAATTGTCCATCTTCACGATGTGCCAAGAACAATCGTCTCCGACCGTGATGTCAAATTCATGAGCTATTTATGGAAGACCATCATGGCCAAGCTCAGCATCAAGCTCTTCTTTTCGTCCGCATCGGATCCTCAAACCGATGGCCAACCAAAGTTGTCAACTAAAGCCTCGGGAATCTCCTTCATGTGTTGATCAAGAAAAACCTCAAGGATTGGGAGGAATGCATTCCACACTAAGAGTTTGCCTACAACCGTTCCAAGCACTAAACAACCAAGATGAGTCCCTTCATGATCGTCTATTGTTTTGAGCCCCCCACCACGCTCGACATCCTACCGCTACCTCTTCATGAGCGCACCAAAATGGACATCGACAAGCGCGCCCAAGCTATGAATTAGCTTCAAGAAGAAACAAGAGCTACTATTGAACAACAAGTCCTTCGCCAAGTTTCAAGGTTAAATAAGGACAAGCGAGAGTTGATCTTCAAAGAAGGTGATATTGTGTGGATACACCTAAGAAAAGACCGCTTCCCCAAGGAACACGACTCCAAGCTAAAGCCAAGAGGAGATAGTCCCTTCAAGGTCCTCAAGAGAATCAACAACAACACCTACATCATTGACATACCAACCTCCAAGTACCTTGCAACCAATACATTTAATGTCAAGGACCTATCACCTACCATGGAGATGTTCAAGATGATAACCATGAAGAGTCGAGGACGACTCTTTGCTAGGGGGGGCTGATGCATCCCGTCCTACGGACGCTCATAATTCTACACCACCAAGTCCCCCAAGTGGACGAATGACTCGTGCCATGTGGGTCATTGTGGTTTGGAAAAGAGCACATGAAATGACAGTCCATGTGCCAAACCATGGTCAGAAAGCCCTAGAACATGATGGAATGCAACATTGGAATGCAATGGAGCACCAATGTGGCAAAGGTTGGATCACCACATCCAGCTGAGTGTGTGTGTCCATGTGGGTCATTGTGGTTTGGAAAATAACACATCCAATTACACTCCATGTGCCAAACCATGGTCGGAAAACCCTAGAATATGCTGGAATGTAATATTGGAATGCAATGGAGCACCAGTGTGTTAGAGGTTGCATCACCACACCCACCTGAGTGTGTGTGGCCATGTGGGTCATTGTGGTTTGGAAAATAACACATGCAATGACACTCCATGTGCCAAACCAAGGCCAAAAAGCCCTAGAGCATACTGGAATGCAACATTGGAATGCAATGGAGCTCCACTGTGGAAGAGGTTGCATCAAAACACTCACGTGAGTGTGTGTGGCCATGTGGGTCATTGTAGTTGGAAAAGAGCACATGCAATGACACTCCATGTGCCAAACCATGGTTAGAAAGCCCTAGAACATGCTGGAATGCAACATTGGAATGCAATGGAGAACCGGTGTTGCAGAGGTTGCATCACCACACCTACCTGAGTGTGTGTGGCCATGTGGATCATTGTGGTTTCGAAAAGTGCACATGCAATAACACTACATGTGCCAACCCATGGTCAGAAAGCCCTAGAACATGCTGGAATGCAACATTGGAATGCAATGGAGCACCAGTGTGGCAGAGGTTGGATCACCGCACCCACCTAAGTGTGTGTAGCCATGTGGGTCATTGTGGTTTGGAAAAGAACACATGCAATGACATTCCATGTGCCAAAACATAGTTAGAAATCCCTAGAACATGCTGGAATGCAACACTGGAATGTAATGCAGCACCAGTTGGTAGAGGTTGCATCACAACACCCACCTGACTGTGTGTGGCCATGTGGGTCATTGTGGTTCTGAGAAGAGCACATGCAATGACACTCCATGTGCTAAACCATGGTCAGAAAGCCCTAGAACATGCTGGAATACAACATTGGAACGCAATGGAGCACCAGTGTGGCAGAGGTTGCATCACCCCACCCACCTAAGTGTGTGTGGCCATGTGGGTCATTGTGGTTTGGAAAAGAGTACATGCAAATACACTCCATGTGCCAAACCATGGTCAAAAAGCCCTAGAACATGCTGGAATGCAATGGAGCACCAGTGTGATAGAGGTTGGATCACCACACCTACCTAAGTGTGTGTGGCCATGTGGGTCATTGTGGTTTGGAAAATAACACATGCAATAATGACACGCCATGTGCCAAACCATGGTCAGAAAGTCCTAGAAGATGCTGGAATGCAAGATTGGAATGCAATGGAGCACCAGTGTCATTGAGGTTGCATCACCACACCCACCTAAGTGTGTGTGGCCATGTGGGTCATTGTGGTTTGTAAAAGCACACATGTAATGACAGTCCATATGTCAAACCATGGTCAGAAAGCCCTAGAACATGCTAGAATACAAAATTGGAATGCAACATTGGAGTGCAATGGAGCACCAGTGTGGCAGAGGTTGCATCGCCACATCCACCTGAGTGTGTGTGGCCATGTGGGTCATTGTGGTTTGGAAAATAACACATCCAATGACACTCCATGTGCAAAACCCATGTCAAAAAGCCCTAGAACATGCTGGAATGCAACATTGAAATGCCATGCAGAACCAGTGTGGCAGAGGTTGCATCACCACACCCACCTGAGTGTGTGTGGCCATGTGGGTCATTGTGGTTTGGAAAAGAACACTTGCAATGACACTCTATGTGTCAAACCATGGACAAAAAGCCCTAGAACATGCTGGAATGCAACATTGGAACACAATGGAGCACTCGTGTGATAGAGGTTGCATCACCACACCAATCTGAGTGTGTGTGGCCCTGTGGGTCATTGTGGTTTGGAAAAGAACATATGCAATGACACTCCATGTGCCAAACCATAGTTAGAAATCCCTAGAACATTCTGGAATGCAACACTAGAATGCAATGGAGCACCAGTGTGGTAGAGGTTGTGATGCAGCCCGTCCTACGGATGCTCCTACATCTACACCACCAAGTCCCCCAAGTGGACCAATGACTCGTGCCCGAGCCAATCTCCTTCAAGCTAAGGTGAATTAGCTCCTCTCATCATGTGCCTTTGACATACAATTGGATGGCTTGCTACTTCATGCCACTACTCCATGCATTTTCAGGTACAAAGCCCCGCCGCGTTGACCCGTGAGCCCGGAAGATTCACCTGTCTTGAAGCTGCCAGAGCTAGAGAGTCCACCCGAGTCAAGCCGAAATGTCTGGCGCAACCGGAGTGTCCGGCTCGATCCCACCAGAGTGTCCGGTTTATGCCAGCCCCGTGCTAGCGCGGACACTCTGTTTGCTACATAGGACTCTACGCTGACACTACCCAGAGTGTCCGGTCACCCTGGACTATCCGGTCCACTCGACCCGGACTCTCTGGCCTGAAGATGGGACTTCGAGCCATAGTTGGGCCATGTGGTCCATGTACTCCTCTCCTTCTCCAGAACTCTACTTTAATGCCTAAATTACCATTGAACTTGTGGCTGGCTTATATATAGCCCCCCACCTCTATTTTACACCCTAGGCTTGATATTTGGAATTAGTGGAAACCCCTTGTGAAACCCCTCGTTGGACTTTGCATCGTGCCTCCGCGTTGTACAAGGCCTAGGCATCAGAGTCCCTTTGCCTAGACGTCAAGATCTCACTGAGTCTCGCTACTCGCTGCGCTAGTTCAAGAGAGAGTCTATGATATGGGGTAACCCCGTGGGTGGCCCGATCTTCACGGATCTCGTGGTCAAATCGATGGGAAAGCAAGGGGAAAGGGAGAAGGTAGCGCAAGCGGACGCACACCTCGCAAATAACACGATGAACACACGTAAAACTCATGCGATACACGGCCAATTGCTCCCGTCGGTGGCCACCGGTCTGATAGAATCCTCGCAAGGAAAGATGGGTCAGCGTGCTCCCTAGATACCACGTGGAGAGGGAAGAACACCTTGGAGAGGGTCTTTACGTCTTGGCAAAGGGACACCGATGCCAAGGCCATGTACAACGAGGGAGGCGCGATACAAACTCCAACGAGGTGGTGACGATAGTCGATCCCCTTTGGTAGAAGGGGATGAGGCAAAACTAGAGATTCCACAAAGGGGGTTGTCTTTAGTCTATCATCTATGCCTAAGGGATACAATGAGGGGTGGGGGCTCTATTTATAGGCCAGCCACATGTTCAGGGGTAGTTTGGGCATAAAACTAGGGTTTGGAGCCGAATAGAGGGGTACATGGGCCATGGGCCCAAATGTTGGGTCGCATGCCCATCACTTAAGCCGGACAGTCCGGGTCGGGTGGGCTAGATAGTTCAAAGTGGCCGGACACTCCGGGTAGTGTTCGGGTAGAGTCCAATGTGGCCTACTGACTGTCCGTGCCAGGTTGCGGCCGGGTCCGGCCGGACACTCCGGCGTGGTCGGGCCGGACACTCCTGTTGTGCTAGACATTCCAGCTGGCATCCGGCGGACACTCTGGGGCGATAACGGTGGAGATTCTGGATGATGACGACGGAGACTCCGGTTCTAGAGGTGGTTGCTCCTGGTCCATCTTCTTGAGTGACTTGGGGACGATCTTGGGGACTTGGCTGACTTGGGGACGATCTTGGGGACATGGCGTTGCAGATGTAGTAGCGTCTGTAGGACGGGCTGCATCAGTCCCCCCCTTCAAAAAGAGACGTCATCGACTCTTCATGCACATCACTAAGAAGATGATGTCGAGAGACCTTCTTGATCCTAGGGTTCACCATATAGTCGTCCTTGAGAAGCTTGATGTGGCAACTCTTCAATGTTCCTTCACCTTCGATGAAGCCTACAAAGCTCACAACAAAAGCGAAGCAACACTCAAAGAGTAGCCAATTCATGAAGATTATATCACGAGTCCTCAAGTAGAAGGAAGTCATCTTATGATGTAGAGATAGCTTGTTGAAGGGCAGCCATAGGTAACTCTCTTCGATTCGTCTTGTCAACTTATGGTACCTTGACACAACAAAGACCAAGCAACATATGTTTGTGTGTGATAGAGGATCATGTCATCTGTGGCATGTCCATTCTTGTTCACAACACTATTAGCACAACTCAAGTATCGCAAAAAAAATGTGTATGCAAGGTCAAACTGCATGGAAGTTAATTGAACATCATCCAAATTTGGGAACTCGCAAACTCCATATAACGTCTTAGTGTGGCACTCAAAGCAATGGACTAAAATATTGGTCGACCTCTTTGATTCAAGCATAAGAGAATTCGGCAAAATCACATGAGGAAAGATCCAAAACAACATCATTATGTGTGCAAACCAACCAATGGAAATAACAATTGTTCAATATGTTGGATGCCATACACATATCATCAAAAGCCAAATCATGGGGGTATGAGTATCGCAAGAGGAAGTAAAAAAACATGTTTGCAAACAAACCATATGAAAGAGCAAGTGGTCCTCATGTTTATTGCAAAAACAATACGAGAGACTTGGAAGCTCTCATGACAATACATGCTCATAATGGCATTATGGTTGCACACAAAACATCGGAACGAGAAAATGTTCAACATTTTTGTTGCAACACACAAAGCATCAATATCCAATAGCAATGAAACATGATTGTCACAAGGTGAAAGAATACCATCAACATGCTTGCAAGCAAACCACAGGAAAGAGCAATTTTTCAACATGAAAGATGCAAAGCATGCAAAAGGTATCAGAGATGGGTTCGATCTTGAACTCACTTGGGGGATGCTCTCTAGAGCTCTTTTTTCAACTCGTTCTCAACCGAGGTTGACATTCTTATGCGGGTACCTACACACATCATACACAAAAGGAAGAATGTGTGTGCATGGTAGAGAAACACATCATACATCATGACATATCTCTTCTTGTGCACATCACCATTAGTGTCAAGCAAGTGTAACATAGGTGCATGGTGAGTATGCAAGCGGGGAACATGCTTATCATGGCAATCTTCAAAATCTACAAAATTTAAGAAAGCTATGGGGGCCATCTCGATATAAACTATATTAGAAATATTGTTTGCAAGAAAAAAAGTGAAAGAGCAATTATTCGACTTATTGCAAGCAACGGGAGAGATTGTAAAACATTCATGACAAAGCATGGTTCGAGGGGTACCATTGGTAACAACATTGCAAGCAAAACATTGAAAAGAGCAATTGTTCAACAAAGTACAAGTAATGATATCATCAACGTAACGTTTAGAGCATGGCATGTCTATGGCAACATCATCACAATCAAATAATTTTACATTCTCAACATTATGCAAAGGCAAAGTATCACATGGAAATACCAATGAGTCATATGTGATATCACAAACATCATCCATAGCATGCCAATCATCACAAGTCATCATGTCCACTAGTGGGATCATGATATCATCAACACCCTTATTTTTATCGTGTTCATACCTCTCGTATGAAGTGGGTGTTGTGGTAGTATTGGTCTCCATGTGGGCAACTTCTTCATCATATATGGGGACGCCATCATCTTCATCCACCATGTTCATCTTCTCGGTCAGAGGCATCATCATCTCCAAGCTTGGAGCTTCCTAATCCAAGGAACCTAGGATATCATGAGAAAACACACTACTGGTAGAGGGTAAGATGTTAGAAATCAAAATGGCCTCACATGACCTATCAACTACCACTCTCAACTCACTCGGTGTCTCACTCGTGCATTTCAAGTGGAAGCACTCAATCTCACGTAAGGTGAAGTCACTCATCTCACTCTTTCTCTCACTCAAGTGGGCTAAGTAGCTCTCATACTGACATGGGATTCGTACCACATCATCACTCAAGCATATAGGGATAGGATCAGTGTGCTCCACTCCATGCGCCTCCTTTGGTGAAGGGAAAGTCACATGCTCACCATTATCGACCTTGTCGTTGTCTTGTACATTGGTTCCCATTGTGGTGGTGGCACTCAAATTGGAAGTATTGGTCCTTGAAGCCATCTTCGCTCTTGCATCCACTTGTTGGCAAAGGAACTTGTTTTCTTCTATCTCTTGGGGGTCATGTTTTTGACGGCCTCGTTGTTGGGGATATACTTTCTAGGTATCCTCACTGTACCTCACTGACCAGGGTGGCCCACTTCGGGTTAGAGATTTGCTTCACGGGCGGCCCAGTCAGGGAGAAGATAAGGAGTCCAGTCCGGCTACGGGAAGGCCTAGAAGACTTACCGACATAGGCCCATAGTGTTACTTATAGTTCAAGATGTACTCTGTAACGGACTCTTAGTCATACCCAGATAGACCTATCCTGTAAACCCTAGGATGGATATCTATATAAGCCGACCTAGGGAAAGCCTTTAGGGCACACCTCAATAGTCTACAATCTCAACTCGCACAGGCAAAACCTTTGTAACCCTTATTCCGGCTCTTTCGTATTACTGGATTGCTAGCAGGAGTAGAATCCATCCAAAGCCAGCGGATTTGAACCTAGGTAAACTTGTGTGCTCACCATCCTGGAATATCGTATGTCTCACACCCCTCTCTTCCACACGCCTCGAGGACCCCCTCATGGCGTACTTGTCATCAATCCGATGACAGTTGGCGCCCACCGTGGGGCAAGTGAGCTTCTGATCTGCGTTCCGAGTGGAATCTGCAAGAATCGGAATCGGTGAGACTCTTGTCGTCGGTCGCATTCTCTACGCCAGCGACGTCCCTCTCATTGTTCTCGATGAGACCTGGATTCCAGCTAGGGAGGCCGTGAATTCTTACACCATTATGTCTTTCAGTGAGATCGATGTGTACATCAAATTCGCTCAACCTGTCCCACCCACATAGAGGCAGAAGAAATTTCTAGATCCCCTTTGTCCGCGGAGGAGGCAGAGTTCCGGATCTCAGAAAACAATAATCCCACCAAGCCCACACCCATTGTGAAGATAGTGGAGAAATCCGAGCCTGAAGCAGACCTTGCGGTTCAAGTCAAATCTGGAGTGGATCTCCCTAGCGAGGCCGAATCCCATATCGATCTACCCGCTGAAGTCGAAATCTAGGAGGATCACAACAACAACCTTGGTTCTGGCTCTGCCAACGCCGGAACAGATCAACCGTTCCTGAGGCACACGTTGAGGCGCATGATGATGCAAGATGCAAGCATGGATGAGGTTCTCGAAACCATCAAGATCTTCGAGGAAGCCCATGAGGAAAGCCGCAACTACCTCAGGATCCAGACATCGCACTTCGTCGGATACGTTGGATCCGGATCCAGCTCTGCCAATGCTGGAGACAATACTAACTCAGTGCCAGAGGCGATCGGAACAAACACCGACTTAATCGCATCCTCGGATCACTCGATGACGTCGGCGGATTTCCGAAAGTTCTCCGTAGAATATGAAGAGGAGTACAACTCCAAGGCTGCAGAAGAAGGAGAAGCCATGGATGAAGGATCCAGGGAAAACTCTCCGAAGCTGCAGGATGACATGGATATTAGAGATAATCCCGAGTTCCAGATGTCCGAAAGTAACGATCAGAGCTTGACTCTGGGAAACGGACTTAGAGCCGTATTTGCTACCGGCGCTGCCAAGAAGGCAAAGCAGAGGAACACGAAGAGCAAGACCCCAACAAAAGATCTTCTGCCAGAGGAAGTGATTGCCGAGGAATATGAGGAAGACTCAGATGGACCACTTATCCCAGACAAGCCCAAAGAAGAATCAGTCGATGGACACCTGGTCACCGCAGGTGCGTGTAAACTCATCGATGTTGTGTTAACTACACCTATCCCTACAACTGCAGAACTTACTACTGAAGAACTGGATTAAAGGGACCGGACCCTAGAAGCGCATCGCCAAGTACTCCTGGATGAAGCCAAAAACATCAAGGAAGAAAAGAAACACATGGCAACTGCAGAGAAGTACATCTCTCGGAAGCATCAAAATACCCGGAAACGTCACACCCATGATGATCAATTTCCGGAAGTTCACAAGGTCCTCTTTGAAGGAGGGAGCACTGGAGGCATCAGTCGGCTAGCAAACAAGCACACAGGGACACAAGGTTTACCCAGGTTCAGGCCTCGTAGAGGTCCCTACTCCTTCTTGTCTGCTCTTGGAATTAACGAAGGAATCAAAGATTACAGGGGCGCGCAGATGCAATCTGGCGAGAGTTACGGAAACTAGGGTTGCATGTGTCCTCCTAGACTTTATATAGATAGGCTAGGTCTCGGGTAGCAGGTCGAGTCGGTTATAGGTTAGGGTTTTCCCATTAAACTTTCTATCTTTGGCTTCTTCCTGTCCCGCAAGCAACCGAGAGTCTGCGGGCCACTCGAGTTCTCCATTTGGGCCTTGGCAAAGCCGTGGGCTTCCGCAGTATTCATGCCATATATACCAAACTCGAGTACCTATAGGGCATACCCATGTTAGTATCCCCCGAGTGTCCAGTGGAATCGTAGATTTGACTGGGGACTTTATGAAGACATTCGAATGCATGATTGAGTACTTTTTCGACTGTTCAGTTCATGTGATAGGGATTGTTGATGTGCGTGCCTGATTTAACCGATGTATCGGTATCAGTTAACTTCCTTAGGGCAAAACAATGCAATCTACTCAAACCCGAGTCTCCGGACTCGAATTCAGAAAAGTGCTTGCGTAATTCGACTCAAGCCACAGAGGTCTTACAAGAGTTGAATTCCAGTGTATGGGTGTGAGCACTCGACGCGTCCGTCAAGGCATGTTAATCGTACCTGTAGGTATGGATATGTTTCTGGTAGTGCGCATTAGATGCGTTTCCATGCCTTATTCAGGTCTTATCTTCACGCTGTAAGCACGGCATCCGAATTTTTGGTCATCGCGGAGATGATTCGGGTGGCCCAAGAGACGCAGCCTCTTTGTAAGAAAAATATGAGGCGGAGTCGCCACAGCATTCGAGTATGGATGTTATCAACACACAATACGGTGTACAAATAATCATAGGGTGCGCGACCAGCGCTCCCTATGGGAGTAGCCCCCGAGTGCATGGTTGAGCCGAAGACTCAGGAAGGGACTAAAATTTTGCGACTGCTGTCGTCTTTTGTTTGCTTGTTTCAGTCGAATTTGCTTACGACGCTCCCTATGGGAGTAACCCATGATCCATAGTCGAATCGTATATTCGAGTGGCTGGGTATGCTTTGAATGTTCCTGCATAAAAAGAAAATCGTAGGGTGCACGCCCCTAAGTGCTTGGTGGAGTCGAAGACTCGAGCAAGGACTAAATTAGTCGAAGTCTTCTAGTGGTCATCTTGATGACATCAGTGCTGATGATGTGATGACCTCAGTTGCCCGCGTGAGCAGCTTTGACAGGACGTGACGAGCAGTGGGTCCCACTTTCTAACTTTGATTTGACCGAGCGTGTGTAATCTTTCGTTTTAATTGCATCTCCTCGATTTCCACGCGTAATGGAGATAGTGGGGGACGGTTCATGTTTTGTCCTCGCCACGTGTCGACCGCGATGTGAGCCACGCGTCCAGTAGGGTTTCTGCTGGACGTTGGATGGCATCTGCAAGGGGGTTAAGCAGCAGCGCAGCTGCGGTAATTTTCCCATCTGCCCTTTCTTTGCTTGTACTTCCATCGCCATTGACGCTTCTCTCTGCTTCCTAGAGTTCGTCCTTTTCGTGGCGTTGGACCAACTCCGCGTGTTCCCGAGCTTCTTACTCCGCTTGCACCGCCATCACAAGATGGGGAAAAAGAAGGGAGGCACCGCCGCTTAGTCCGCCGCTGCCATTGCTGCTGCAAAGACAAAGGGCGGCTCCACCACTGTAGGCACCAGCGCCGCTGGCGCCGGGAAGAAGAAGGGCGCGGGTACCCGCGTCACCAATGGTGCATGGCGCGCGTCCATCATCAAATCCTCCGAGCTCCGTCTCCTGCGTTAAGATGTAGTTCTGTCACCCGTGGCGGATGACTCGTGAGTGCCAGGTGACGAGGTAACCTCTTGTCCTCCTACTGGTTTCCGGGTGATGTTCCTAGCATTCATTATCCGCGGTCTTTCTCTGGCCCTGCATCCTTTCTTCAGGGGCCCCTTTGTTTCTCACTCAGCTTTCCCCCAACTCTATTCTCCACATCGCCTGCTATATTGCACTTTGCGAGTGCTGGCTCGGAATCGAGCCACACCTTGGCCTCTTTATGAGGATTTTCAAGCTGAAGCGCTAGTTGGCATCTAGTTTCGTAGTCTACGACGTAGGAGGCTGCGGGATCCATGTCGACTCCTCCGCCACATATTTCGATATCAAGCTCATGGCGTCCGGCCAAGGGTGGAGAGACAAGTGGTTCTACATCCGCGACCAGAAGGCCAACGTAGAGCACTACGGACTCGCGCCCTTCGATCCCGCGACGCCGTGCAGGAGGAGGAATTCTTGGAAGAACATGGTGATGTCTGGTGAGTCCGAGGAGACGGAAGTGTTGTACAAGCGCGTCTGCGACCTCGAGAGCCACATGGGTAAAGAAGAGGGAGGCGCCACCCTCATTCGCACATGGTTGCGCCGTCGCATCCAGTCTCTGTAGGCCAGAGTCCACCCCATGTTCCAATGGGCTGGTGCGGACGATGCCACTCGCGTATATGCCGATGGAATTTCTGCGGGTGAAGTAGATAAGAGGTTGCGACTGGTGACAAAGTACACCACCAAGAAGGTTCTCCCAGGCGAATCAGTCGTACCTCCCTTCAACGCTTCTAACCCTCCTCCTGAGGTAGAATTGTGCTACGAAGTATCTTGATTTGTCGATTGCTTCTAGTTTCTTGATGTATAATGAGTTTTTTTCAGAATGCAGGATTGGAAGGTGTCTCCCAGTTTGCCCCCTCTTCTTGAGGGGGTTATTCCTCGCGAAGTAGATGAAGAGGACGAGTTGGAATCGACCGTTCCACTTGAAGAGGAGGAGGAAGCCCCCGAGTCGAGCGGTCTGGACACTCGCAAGCATTCTCGTAGCAAGGATTCGGATCCTTCGTCTCCTTCGACTCCAGAGGGTAAATCTATCAGTGCGGAGGAGCCGATACCCGCCGTTCCTGTGCGCTCTACGGCTCCTCCTGCCCGGAAGAAGCTTCTACTGCCAAAGGAATTATTGGAGTCGGCGGAGCAGTCCTTCGATCTTGATAGATTTGACTGGTAAGTTCTGTATTCGCGAATTCATTTTGGTTCCTTCTTTGAGTTGTCATCTGTCTTGAAGCTCTTGTTTGATTTTGTGTTTCAGTCAAGTGGCGACGTCGTCTTCTGACGACGTCCAATTTTTGAAAGAGTCTGGAGTTGCGGACTCCAAGTCCAAGAAGGTGGCCTCACGGTCTCCTTCTCCTCCATTGGCGGCCCACTCCAGGCATAACTCATCGAGTTCCCCGCATGCTGGGGAGCATCAGATGGTTACTCGGATGACTGTGCAATAACCTTCTTCGGAGTCTGTGGAGGATCATGTAAGTATCTTGTAGTTGGCAGTCGAATTTATTCTTGGCGTGCTTTTACTTGAACTTGGAATGTCTCTGATGCAGCTCATCGTGAAGGAAGCTGCCCGCCTGGCGGAGTAATTCCATAACATGGGTCGACAACATGCGCGACTAGACAATCGCCATCGCATTATCGAAAGTAAGTTTTTGAGTTCGTCCTTGTCTTTTGTGAATATTATTGATTCGATTTGGTAACTCTCTCTGTTTGTTGCAGCTGAGCATAATAAATTACTTCGCCATAATGCTGCATTGGAGAAGACATTGGCCGCGATGACGAAGAATCGTGACGAGGCAGTCGCACCCTTGGAGGAGTCGCGGAAGCGAGAGCAGGATCTCCTTGCCTCCACTGGTGAGAGGGAGAAGATGTTCGAGAAGCAGCTTCTCTCTATTGCCATGTCCTTCTCAGGTATGACTTTTTCATCAGTATATGTTTTGCTCTTCTATGCTTTGACGTACAATTGTTGCACTAGTGCTTTTTTGTATGCAGATGCCAGCGACTTAAGTTTCGATGCCCAATCTCTATGTCTCGTCGATGCTTTGGCTGGTGCTATCGCCGCAGTCGAGGACCACAGCGTTTCAGGATAGGAGATGCTGGGGAAGGACAAGGATGTGCTCAGTCGCATCGGTGAGGACTTGACTCCCAAACCTAGGATGATCAACAACCTCGGCGACCTGGTGGAATCCCTGGCTGGAGGAATCCCCGCCGGACTTCAAAAATTCACAGCGCTCCGTCGGTGCCACCATGGCACTCGCAATGGTGCAGGCCCTTGGCATGGAGATGGATCCCGCAGCTATCTCTAAGGCGATGCGTGTTGATGCTGGAGGCCAGCAGGAAGTTTTTGCGCCCTATGCTGGTAAATGCAAAAATTACGGCCCCCAGCTTATCGAGACACTCACCAAGTACTCCGAAGAGCGGCATCAAGCGAAGGTTGTGAAGGTTGTGGCTTCTGGGGGTACCGCCGGCAAGTCCGTGGCGTCGGTGACAGCCACGGATGTGATGAAGCCCCTAAGGCCTAAGTCCAAGTCGAAGAAACATGATGCGCCTTAGTCTTCTTCTGTAATAGCTGCAGTGGCTTAGCCTTTTGCTTTATGAAACAATGATTTTGTGGGGGTGTCCCAATCGAAACTTTTCCTATATATGAATGCATATATGCCCTTTGCCAAATGTATTCTTGGTATCTTATTTGCTTTTTGCTTGATTCGTGGTAGCGTACATAGAGTGCTCCTTCGAGTGATCCTTGTGATCCTCCTTCTGCCGATGAGAACTTGGCGCAGCCTCGTTCGAAGGTGGGGGAGTTGTCGTTGCTTTCGCGACTGCGCGACCGTATTAAACAACTGGAGCGTGAGTTGCCCATCCTCCATGGTAGTGCTAATGTATGGAAGTCGAAGGCGGAGAAGGCCTCTGCTCGCGAGAAGTACCTATTGGAGGAGGTGGCCCAGCTGAGTGAACAGTTCAAGTTTTAGCCTTCTATCCTCTTATCTTTCCCTTTAGTCAGTCGTAGCGATTCCTATCTTTCACAGTTTGCTTTTGTGTGGTGTAGTTGTCAGTGCCCGCCATCCGCAGGATGAAAAAGACCAGATCGCTGTTCGAATGAATGATTTGACCCAGGAGCAACTGCAGGCGAGTGGGTACTTCTGGGTGGATCATGACCGCGCAATTACACTTGCAACCCTGTAGGATCATGCTTCTCGAGTGCTTCATTTTATGAAGAAGGCGCAGTCGTGCCTCAGGCACATCTACCAGACGATGTTTCCACTAGATGATGTCCCTTCAAGCCTGTTGGCCCTTCTAGCGAGATTCCAGGATTTGAGTGCAGTTCGTGAGTGCGTGCGGTAGCAGTTAGTTGCTGGTGCCAGGGCTGCCCTATCGCTGGTGCGACTGCATAGGCCTGATGTGGACATTGCGGCTATTGCTGCTGGGCCGCCGACTCCACCGGCAGGTTCGACCTGGAACATGGTTCCGCATTACCAAGCAGTGGACCGCCCAGAAGAGGAAATTGTCCACTTCTTTGAGGAACAAACAAACGTTCTTCTGCTGCCGCAGTAGTTTTGATTTGTATCCTGTACATAGGTATACCAGTGTTGTAAAATTTCATGTGGATATATGTCATTAATTGATATGTAAAGAGCTTGCTAGCTTATACGTTTTGCGAGTGAGTTTATACTCGGCAGTTCCTTTTCGTTAGCCTAACTTGTTTTATCTCAGCACCTTGCCAACCTGTCAGGTGCGTTGCAACTGGTTGGTGTTTTATCAAGGGTTCGATTGATATTGTGTCAGCTACTCGGGATACTGCGGCTTGTTCGTAGAATGAATATGTAAATGGTGGCGTAGCCCCCGAGTGAAAATATTGCTAGAGAAATGAAGAAGAACACAGAGTTTTCGGGGCACTTAGCTTTATTTACTCGCAGAACAGTACGAGGTACAATGTGCGGCTAATTAGCCTAGCTGAATAGCCTTATTTGTAATGTAAGGAAAAAAAGAACGACTAGGGGTAGAAGCGCCGCATCTACGCGACGTTCCAGGGGTTGGAGTATGCGAATCCTCTCTCGAAATCTTTGAGGGGATAAGCGCCACCTGGGATTACTTCTGTAATCACTTATGGTCCCTCCAAAGGGGACTCGAGCTTGAGGTTCCCTTGTTGCTTCAGTCACAGGACCAGGTCTACTTCAACGAAGGATCTGGGGCGTAGCCTTCTGCTATGGTAGTTGCGCAGGTTCTGCTGGTACATTGTCGATCTTTCTGCTGTGATATCCCGTGCCTCATCAAGGAGATCGACGGAGTCTTGGAGTGCAAGTGTTGAATCCTGCTCGTTGTATGTGACTACCCGTGGGGATTTAAAGCATACTTCTGTGGGTAGCACTGCTTCGGCGCCATGCACCATGAAGAACGGGGTATATCCCGTGGTGCTACTTGGGGTTGTGTGCAGGCTCCAAAGTACATACTATAGCTCGTCTGGCCAACATCCAGTGGCTTGCTCGAGTGGCTGGAGGAGTCACTTCTTGATTCCACCACAAATGACGCCGTTAGCCTTTTCGACTTGACCGTTGGTCTGTGGATGAGCTACGGAGGCATAGCTTACGTTGATTCCCAGGTTCTCACAGAAACCCTGGAACTCCCTATAGGTGAAGTTCATTCCATTGTCCGTGATGATGCTACGTGGCACTCCGAAGCAATAGACAATGGACTCGAAGAACTTGACGGCACTGGCTCCTGACTGGTTTGTCACCGGCATGACCTCTATCCACTTGGTGAATATGTGGACTACGACTAGGAGGTAGATGTAGCCTCCTCGCGAGGACATTGGGAGCTTGACTACCATGTCAAGTCCCCATTGCGCAAAGGGCCAAGCCAATGTTATTGGCCAGATTTCCACGCCAGGTGCGTGCGGTTTGTCTGTGAATCACTGACAAGCGTTAGATCGCTGGACGATGTCCTTGGCGTCGCGCATGGCCGTGGGCCAGTAGAATCCAGCTCATAGAGCTTTGACGACGAGGGCGCGACTGCCAGCATGGTGCCCACAAGTCCCTTCATGGATGTCGAGGAGGACGGCCCATCCGTCCGTGTTGGAGATGCACCATTGGAGTACTCCTATGATGTTGCGCTTGTATAGTTCGCTGTTGATGACGACGAATGCCTTGGATCGCCGTGCGATGTGTCACGCGTCAGTCGGGTCGTCCGGCAGCCTCTTGTTGAGAAGATATGTGATGTAGGGTTGAGTCCAAGATGGCTCGATCATCATGACCCCCATTGGTCCCTCGAGTCCTGTGTTAAGCTCCAGGTCGTCGAGTGCCATTGGCTCGTTTGGTGGTGTACCCCCCGATTCCGTTGTTGCTCTTGTTTTCTTCTCTGTGGCCTTTGGCCTGATGGAGCATTCGTAGATACGCTCGAGAAATACCCCAGGTGGTATGGGGGCGCAGGTGGAGCCAATGTTGGCATGTGCGTCCGCCTCTTCATTGCTTTCGCAGCCTACGTGCCGCAGCTCACAGCCGTTGAAGTCCCCTTCGAGTGTGTTGTAGAGGTCGCGGTAGGCGATCATATTATCGGTCAGTGCGTCGCACTCGTGCATTGTCTGGTTGACGACCAGCTTGGAGTCACCGTAGAAGATGAGCCTCTTGGCGCCGCAGGCTTTTGCCATCCGCATCCCGTGCAATAGGGCCTTGTATCCAGCTTCGTTGTTGGAGGCAGTGAACTACATTCGCAAAATGTATTTAAGCTTGTCTCCCTGGGGCGATGTCGGTATGACACCTGCACCAGCCCCGTCCTTACGCTTGGATCCATCGAAGTGTATCGTCCAGAGGTAAGACATATCTGGCTTTTCGGGGAGCTGGTTCTCCATCCAGTGCACGAGGAAGTTAGGGAGGACTTGTGATTTGATCGCGTCACGCTTTCCGTATATAATGTTTCGTGGAGACAGCTCGATTCACCAAAGGGCGACTCGTCCGGTGGCATCGGGGTTGTTGAGTATATGACCAAGCGGGCGTCGTTGACCACCACGATTGGGTGCTCTTGGAAGTAGTGGCGAAGTCGCTTGGCTGATGAAGATGCTGTATGGCAGCTTCTGATAGTGCAGGAACCGATGTTTTGTTGGCGTGAGAACCTCGCTAAGGTAATAGACAAGGCGCTGCACCCCATGGACTTTGTTTTCTTCGGCTCGTTCCACCACAAGCACTGTGCTGACCACCTGGTTGGTGGCGGATATGTATAGCAACAATGGTTCTTTTTCGCGTGGAGTCACCAGTACTGGCGAGGTAGATAGTAGACGCTTGAGGTCTTCGAATGCTTCCTGCGCCTCGTCGGTCCACTCGAACTTGTTAGTTTTGTGGAGAAGTTGGTAGAAGGGTAGTACCTTTTCACCCATTCGACTAATGAATCGGCTGAGCGCCGCGATTTGCCCAGCCAGCTGCTGGACGCCTCTTACATTTTTCGACTTCTCCATGGCCAGTATGGCTTTTATTTTCTTCGGGTTTGCCTCAATCCCTCTCGCGGAGATGAGATATCCGATTAGTTGCCCAGATGGTACGTTGAAGGCGCATTTGTCCGGATTGAGCTTGATCCGATAGCGGTCGAGGTTGGCGAAGGTCTCGCGTAGATCGTCAATTAACGAGGCTTCCTCTTTTGTTTTGATGACAATGTCATCAACGTAGACTTGGATGTTGCGACCAAGTTGGTTCTTGAGGCAAGCCTGCATGCACCGCTGATACGTGGCTCCTGCGTTTTTTAGCCTGAAGGGATTGTGTTGTAGCGGAACACACCAAAAGGCGTTGTAAACGCTGTTTTCTCTTGGTCTTCCTTTTTCATTCGAATCTAGTTATAGCCTGAGTAGGCTTCGAGGAAGCATAGACGCTCACATCCCATGGTGGAGTCGATGATTTGGTCGATTCACGGCAGCGGGAAGTGATCATTTGGGCAGTGCTTGTTCAGGGAGGTGAAATCCACGCACATCCATAGGATATCCGTGTCATTTTTAGGTACCAGCACTGTGTTGGCGAGCCAAGTGACTTTCTTGATCTCGCGTATGAATTTGGCATCGAGAAGTCTGTTGATCTCCATTCCGACCGCCTTTACCCTTGGTTCAGACAGTCGCTGAATTGTCTACTTGACTGGCCTTGCGTCTGGGTTGATGTTGAGTGCGTGCTCGGCGAATTCCCTGGGAACCCTTGGCATGTCCGCTGGACACCAGGCGAAGATTTCCCAGTGCTCACAGAGGAATTCGACAAGCCCGATTTCCTATACGAAACTCAAGTTGTTGGCGATGAAGGCCATTTTGGTCGGGTCCTTTGGGTGGACCTGGACTTTCTTCATGTGCACCGACGAGTCTAAGGATAGTTCGGGTGAACTTGGCCGGCTCAGAGGAGGCAGACTGTTGTCTGTCGACTCCTTTAATCTTGTGAGTTCCTCCTGCATTCCGAAGGATTGGAAGATTCTATTCAATTCCCTGTTGGAACTGTCGGACCTCTCGAAGTTGCCGTTGATTGTGATTACCTCATTTGGGCCCGACATCTTCATCTGCATGTAGGCGTAGTGTGGCACTGCCATGAACCTTGCCAATGTGACACGTCCGAGGATGTAGTGATATTGTGAAGGCCAATCGACGACCTCAAATTCGATGCACTCTCGCCAAAAATTTTGCGGGGTGCCGAAGATGACGTCGAGGTTGATTTTGCCTAGGGGATATATGATGACCCACAAGTACAGGGGGTGTATCGCAGTATTTTCGAGGGAAGTGAAACCCAATTTATTGATTCGACACAAGGGGAGCCAAAGAATATTTATAAGCCTTAACAATCTTGCTCACAGCAGTTTATCAGTAGCAACAGTTTTGTAGTAGCAATAGTAAGGTAACAATAGTAGTAAATTAAAAACAGTAGTAACAATAGCAGTAAATAGTAGGATTCCAGTGCGGTAGGCATAGGGATGGATGGACGGGCGTTGCATGGACAAGACAATTCACATAGCAATCAGAACATAAGGCAATTGCAGATAAATAAGATAAAGCATCCAAGTATTAGATAATCCTAGGCATGTGCTCCATATATAGTCATACGTGCTCGTAATGAGAACTTGCACAACATCTTTTGTCCTGCCAGCTCGTTTACAGCGGGGCCTCAAGGGAACTACTGGCAATTAAGGTGCTCCTTTTAATAGAGTACCGGAGCAAAGCATTAACACTCCATGAACACATGTGATCCTCACATCAAAGCCATTCCCTCCGGTTATCCCGATTTCTATCACTTCGGGGCCATTGGTTCCGGACAACAACGTGTGTATATAACTTGCAGGTTAGACCATAAACAATACTATCATAATGAATCAATAACATGTTCAGATCTAAAATCATGGAACTCGGGCCCTAGTGACAAGCATTAAGCATAACAAGTCGCAACAAAGTCAAAAAGCACTAATAATAGATACTAGGCACCATGCCCTAACAATCTGATGCCATTACATGAACGATCTCATCGAATCCCTACCATCCCCATAGCCTACAGCGGGGGATTACTCACTCATAGATGGGGGAAACATGGATGGTCGATGGAGAAGCGATGGTGATGATGATGGCGATGATCTCCTCCAATTCCCCGTCCTGGCAGGGCGTCAGAACGGAGTTTCTGGTGCTGTTTCGTGGAATTTGGTGGTGGCGGCGGAGCGGAACTCCTTCTAGAAAAACGTCGAACCCCCCTGAGTTTTTAGATCAGACGGCATCTTATAGGCGAAGAGGGAGACCGAGGGGGTGTCTGGGGTAGCCAGACCACCCCCTGGCGGCTTGGCCTAGCCTGCACGGCCAGGTGGTGTGGCCTGGGCCCAGCCCCCCTCCGTCTCGTATTCTGGCTCCGGGAGTCTTCTGGTGAAATAGGATTTTTGGCATATTTTCCGGGATTTTTCCTGATAGTTGATTTTCTGCACAAAAACTAAACACCAAGGCAATTCTGCTAAAAATAGCATCAGTCTGTGTTAGTTGCATCCAAATCACACAAGTTTACAGGAGAAACAATAGCAAAACTGTTCAGCAAAGTAGATACGTTTTGGACGTATCAATATACACCTTTCCCTGGGACGATGCCGTGAAATGTTCTGTCTGAAACTTCTAGACACGTCAGAGGAATCCTCATTGCATGCAAGGTACTCGCGAACATTAGGTTGATGCCACTGCCGCCGTCCATGAAGATGCAGCTCATGTCGAAGACCCCAATCTGTGCCTCGAGTACGAGGGGACAGTGGCCTGGACGAGGACTAGGAGCGGGTGGTCACGCCCGTCGAAGGTGATGCAGGAGTCGCTTCCACTGAGGTACTAAGTGGTGGAAGGTGGAGAGTTGATCGCCAAGTTGACTTGGCGAGTGATGGCCTTTTGCACTCGATTTGAGGGACGCCCCTTTTGGATCATCCCCATGTTGCCCATGGGTCATGGGTATGGTTCACCACCGTGATTCTGGACCGCCGCGGCCGCGGGTGGTGGTATTCTGGGCGGTGCTGGAAGAGCTCTATGTGCCGCGGCGCCTGGGGCGACTCCATAGCCTCTGTTGACTGCGTCGCAATTTATCCGATCCAGACCCTCGTGGAGCTTGAGAAACTCGTGGCAGTCTTGGAGAAGGTGGCTGGATTTTTTCTTGCCGTCGTGCTTGTCGATGTAGAAGTGCACGTTGCATGGTCTAGATAGTTTGTCCTCGATGACTGTTGCGGGTGCCTCCTCACGACTGCGGTGCTGCCACACCTGCGTGGTTTTTCCTGGACTCGCGGTATTCACTGCTGCGATAGCCACTGTTGCGGTTTTCATCGCGTTTGTCAGCGTAGCCGGCTGTGACCATGTTGACGTTGCCGCGGTCATCGTAGACGCGCATTCGTTGTTTGCCTCAACGGTCGCGTCTGCGCCCGAGGTCGTCATCGTCATCGGAGTAGGTGCGATTTATCACCGAATCCTCTCCATTAGCCCACCGATTCGCAATTTCCATCAGGTGGTCGATTGTCTTGGGATTCAAGCGGCCCAGCTCCTCCCTGAGCTCTATGCGGTGAACACCGCTGTTAAATGCGTCGATTGCGCGGTCCTCCGAGATATTTTCTATGGAGTTCTTGATGATGGACCACCTCTGGATGTACGAGCGTAGCGACTCGCCCAATATTTGCTGGCAGCTCCTCATCTCTTCGATTGATGCGGGCCTTTTGTAAGTGCCCTTGAAGTTGCGTACAAAGTTGTATAGCATCTCTTCCCAACTGCATATGGATCCGCGCAGATAGTTGTTGAAACATGCGCGGGCGGAGCCCTGCAGCTGTAGCTGCACGCATTGCATGGCCATAATTTGACTCCCACCATGTAGCCTAACGGAGGAGATGTGGTCCTCCAACCAGATCTTTGGGTCTTGCAGGCCGTCGAATTTTGGATTTTTCGACGGGAGTTTGAACCCTTTAGGCATTCGCTTCTGCCTGATGGCCCTACTGAAGCATCTGGCGCCGTAGAGTTCAGTCTCGTCCTCTTCAGAGTCAGTCAAACAAGCACGTATTGCCCTTGATTTGTCGATTTTGCGCAGCGTGAGGTCCTCAGGTGCATCATAATCGCGATCATGCCACCGTGAGCAGCGACGTCGAGACAGATCGTGGCTGTCATCACTTGATGAAGGTGAGGAATAGCATTTTGCCAGAGCTATGCCCTTCTTTGGCTCCGGTGTCGGCTCTTTGTCGAGAGCGGCCTCGACTAATCCCAAGCACATGATCGTAGATCAGTGCATGGCGGCTTACGGATCTCTAGCTGGTGGCTGGTTGTTGAGGAGGTACATGGTGGCTGTTGTCACCACGACTTGGAGTGTCTTTGGGACCACATTGCCCCGCGTGTCGACTTTCATAGAGCCGAAGTCGAGGACTTTCGCAGCTTCTATGCGTTCTTGCTCGGTGAGATGAGCCATCCGAGATCGTCTCTTGTTGGCCACATACTCGTTGCCCATGGAGGAGGATCCTCCATGGGAGGAGAGCCTAGCTCGACAAAGACTCGACTCGTCCGTCGCCTTTTTACGTGCTTCGAGTTGCGCGATTGCCTGTAGCTGGCATCTGTACTCCTCCTTTAGTAGCCAATGGTAGGCCATCAGCATGTCCTGCGGTGTGCCGGGAGGCAGAGGATTGCCTTGCAGAGCTTCTCGGTAGCGGGCCCACTCGTTGTGGTTGAGTCTAATCATGACACGTTCACTAGTGTGCTCGTTCACCATGGTTGGAGGTTCGACTTCCCCTCCGTTGTTGACGGGCGCTCCATTGCCACTGTTGGTGGGGCCGCTGTTGGGTGGTCCACCATTAGGTATGCCACCGTTGGGCAGGTCGGTGCCAGATTCATTGCCACCATTTTCGGGATTGGCGGTGGTGTCGCCAGCATTGATTACAGCACACATGAAGTGGTTGGGGAAGCTGTTGCTTCCGCAACTTTCGGATCCGGAGCCGCAAACTCCATATTCCGTTACTAGGTCACCTAGATCGGCTCCACGACTGCTGTCGCTATCCGTGCTCCCAGCTGTTGCTGAGGTGTTGAGCTCGCAGAGGGTGCCGATTGGTGGCGAGAACCACGACGCTGGAGCAATCGCGGGTGCAGTTGGATGGTCAGGCATGCAAAGCATGCCCATCGGACACCCCTAGAAGCGGAAGCTCCCAATCGCCAGGCTGGTTGCATCGCCTACGGACTCGAAAGCCGGGCGAGTGGCTGGCTGTGGACAATGAACTCGAACGCACTGAAGAGCTGGCGAATCTCCACTGTTACGGAGTTGTAGATCGCAGTTGATGGGGCTGAAGAAGCCGCGACATCAGCACTCCCAATTCCCATAGATGGGGCCAATTGACGAGGGTTTAACTCATCAATGCCCATTGTTATGGACTTGGGTTTTGGAGAAGGAGGGAGCGCTGGAGGCATCAGTCAGCTAGCAAACAAGCACACAGGGACGCAAGGTTTACCCAGGTTCAGGCCTCGTAGAGGTCCCTACTCCTGCTTGTCTGCTCTTGGAATTAACGAAGGAATCGAAGATTACAGGGGCGCGCAGATGCAATCTGGCGAGAGTTGTGGAAACTAGGGTTGCGTGTGTCCTCCTCGCCGCCCCCTCCTACCTTTATACAGATAGGCTAGGTCTCGGGTAGCAGGTCGAGTCAGTTACAGGTTAGAGTTTTCCCTTTAAACTTTCTATCTTTGGATTCTGCTTGTTCCGCAAGCAACCGAGAGTCCGCGGGCCACTTGAGTTCTCCATTTGGGCCTTGGCAATGCCGTGGGCTTCCGCAGTATTCAGGCCATATATACCAAACTCGAGTACCTCTAGGGTATACCCATGTCACCAGGAATGCCTCGACTCGACAGCAAGGGAGATTTGGTGTACCCAATGCCGGTGCAAAACACTATTGCATCTCGAGATATCCTGGCAAATAATCCAGGCCCAGAACAGGTTCGATTGGGCATTAAGTTACTCACCAGGGGTCTGGAGCAGCAGAAGGCCGCGAAATCCGAAAGCGGAAAACTGGTCTCCCAATCCGACCAATGTCGCACGGATCCGGCCTGGAATGACGTAAGACCCCAACATGCTCCAGAACAGCATCATCGTTCCGACCGTCAGGAAGACAACTACTCAAGAACCGGATCTTCAGGACAGCATCACAGAACTGCACGTGACTGGCACAATGTTGCTCCAGCTGCTGAGCAAGAGGCAATTGTTGCACTATATCCGAGGAATCCTCCCCGACGGGAGTCGAACGATCATGGGAAGAAGACAAAGAGAAATGTCGAGAGGAGGACCGTCAAAGAATGCCACCTCCTAGACATACACGCCATCCGGCTGAACCCCACCATGGTGGGAGTAACAGACGAAGGAACGACGACCACCATGCCGGGTCAAGCCGGCACGGGGCTCATCATAATGAAGACCCTCGCTGGAACCAGAATAATGATGCTCCGGACGGAGGACGGCGATCAGCTGGAAACATTCCAGTTGCTCCACCCTCTCCACCAAGCAGCCATCACAACGGCTCCCAAGGAGGCCAAGGAGGGCGTTGTGGTGGAGGAGGTGGTGGCAGAAACCGAACTCCGGCTCCAAGGCACCGCAGCCATAGCCGTCAATCAGGGCGATCTCTGTCCCCAAGTGACGCGAGGCACAGGATTAATTCCAACATAGAGGCGCAGCGCTATGAAAACAATGATATATACGTGGGCCTGAAATGCTTCGGACCACACATAAGAGCAACAAAATTCCTGGAATGATTTGCTATCTCAAGACACATCCAAGCCTACGATGGTATAGCTCGGCCAGATATTTGGCTCCAGGATTTCTTCCAGGCTCGCTGTATCGCCAAAGGCGGAAACAGCCTGGTCGCGACCCGATATCTCCCACTCATGTTGTGGAAAACGACACGATCATGGCTCAATGAACTTCCGAAGAACACCATCCACAACTGGTATGACATGCAAAGCGTGTTCTTTAGGAATGTCGAAGGCACATATCGGAGGCCCTGTACGGTAGGAGAACTACAGCGTTACACCCAGAAAGCCAGAGAAACTTGTCGAGTTTATCTCAAACGGTGGATTGACACAAGAACTCCTATGAGGGAGGAAATGACCAAACTACGATTGAAGCTTTCATTGCAGGACTTCCAATTGGTTTACTACGTCATCGCTTGAAGTGTGGCAAGGTCACTGATTTGGGAGAGAAGATAGAAACAGTGAGCAAGTATGCAGATGCTGACAACGACACAGAGGGATTATTTAACGCCCTAGCTATGCCACAATCAGCAAAACAACCAAAGCAGCAAGCTCAGAAGCGCAAGAACACCTCGGAAGAAAAGCCCAACGCAGAAATGGCAGTGGTCACTGCTACTTTCGGGTCTAGAGGATGAGGAGGGCACGGCGGAGGCCATGGACGCGGTCATGGGACATCAAGAGTCTAGGGTAGATGAGACCAACAACCTGGCAAAACCTACTCTTGGGCCGACATTGCTAATAACCCGTGTGTGCATCACTTAGATGCCAATGGGGGCTCATCTCACACAAACGCCGAGTGTCGTTTTAACGACGACATCAAGAAAGATGATATCGTTGGCTACAGGGCTAGGCGGAAGAAGTTAAAGAAGAATACCGAAAAAGATAAAAAGAGCAAGGAAGATTCGGACATGGAGGAAGCCGATGCTTCAAATCCCAAGCCGGAAGGGAAGAAGAATTGCCCAACATAGAAGGACACTTACGTCACCTTCATCAGATCTCAACCAGCTAAGGTCAAAAAATCAGTTCTACATGAGCTCAACGCAATAGTTCCGGCTATCCCTCAATTCTTGGACTGGTCGGAAGTGGCAATCACCTTTGACCGTGTTGATCACCCGTCTAAGTTGCACAGGCGAGGAAAATACGCCTTAGTCGTCAATACACTTATTGATGGCTATGGTTTCTCCAAGACTCTCATGGATGGTGACAACAGCATTAACATTCTATATGTTGAAACGCTATGTCGGATGAAGATCTCAGAGACCCAGATGAATTACAGCTCTGTGATCTTTCACGGAGTTGTCCCAGGAAGACATGCAAATTCCCTGGGAGAAATCACTTTGGATGTGACCTTCAGAACTCCAAAGAACTATCGGACGGAAGCACTTTCCCTCAAAGTGGTCCCGTTCAAGAGCGCGTACCCTGCTATATTTGGACATCCGGCTTACTAGGCTTTTATGGCTCGTCCGTGTTACATTTACAATATGATGAAAATTCCAGGTCCCAACGGCATGATCACCATCAGGGGAGACCCGAAGAAAGCGCGAGAGTGGGAGGACGGAAATGCCGCCTTTGCTGAAGCCGTGCTGCACGCCCAGGAGTACCAGGAGATCAAGAAGACCATAGATCCGTCTGAGATGCCCGCGACAAAGAAGGAGGTGACAAAGCAGAATCCGGAGTTCAAGGCATCGAAAGAGACGAAGAAGACGCCGTTGAAGGATGGCAACCCCTCCAAGGTGACCCAGATAGGCGTAGGCCTAGATAGCGCATAGGAAAGGGCACTCGTCAAGAACCTCCAAGCAAATCAAGATATCTTCGCATGGCAGCCATCTGACATGACCGGAGTACCTAGGGAACTTGCCAAGCACTCTCTAAATGTACACCCGAATGCTAAACCCGTCAAACAGTCCCTACGATGTTTTGGCAATGAAAAGCGTATGGCAATAGCTATGGAACTAGCCCGGCTCGAGTTAGCCAGATTCATAGAAGAGGTCATCCATGCTGAGTGGTCGGCAAATCCTATAATGGTCCCTAAAAAGGACATCACTTATTTAAGGATGTGTGTTGATTATACTGCCTTGAACAAGGCTTGTCCCAAAGATCCGTTCGCTCTGCCTACGATTGATCAAGTTATCGATTCTATGGCAGGCTCGGAACTCCTATGTTTTCTCGACGCATATTCCGGTTATCACCAAATCCAAATGAAGGAATATGACAAAGTCAAAACTTCATTCATAACCCCCTTTAGAACCTTTTGTTTCATTACGATGCCCTTTGGGATCAAGAATGCAGGAGCTACATACCAACGCACTATGCAGCGTTGCCTCCAGGATAAAATCGGATGCAATGTACATGCATATGTGGACGATATTGCGGTGATGTCCAAAAAGAAGGAAACCTTGATTTTCGACTTGGAGGAAACGTTCGCCAATCTACGAAAATAAAACATAATGGTTAACCCAAAGAAATGTTTCTTTGGGATCCCAGCCAGAAATTTGTTAGGTTTTATCGTGTCTCAAAGAGGCATAGAGGTAAACCGGGACAAAATCAAGGCTATACTCAATATTTCTAGGCCAACTCGCCTGAAGGACGTTCAAAGACTAACTGGTTGCATTGCCGCAGTCAGTCGGTTTGTAAGCCGGCTGGGTGAGAGAGCCGCACCACTATACAAGCTCCTGAAAAAGACCAAGAAATTCATTTTGACTGATGAAGCTGAAGCTACGCTACAAGATCTAAAAGCAGTAGTCTCATCTGCTCCCATCCTTGCAGCACCGGAACCACGGGAACTGATGTTGCTCTATCTCGCTGCAACAAACCAGATCATCTGTATCGTCATGGTGGTGGAGAGACCGGAGGAAAATCAAGAACACATGGTGCAGCGTCCTACTTACTATCCCAGCGAGGTCTTAACTGAATCAAAGCAGCGGTATCCGCACTATCAAAAGTTGGCTTACGGTGTGTTCTTAGCATCTCGTAAGTTGAGGCATTATTTTCAGGAACATCCAATCACCTGGTGAGCATAGCTCCCATGAAGATATAATCAACAATAGTGACACCATAGGACACGTCGCCAAATGGGGCATAGAGCTTTCAGTTTTCGATATTGAGTACAAACCTCGTACAGTAATCAAATCCCAAATCCTTGTTGACTTTGTCACTGATTGGACAGAGACAACGGAGAATATGACCATACTAGAGTCAGAATACTGGACCTTGCATTTTGATGGGTCTAAAGAGTTCGGGTGCTCGGGGGCTAGCGTGGTGCTCAAATCACCCCAAGGAGATAAACTTTTCTATGTATTGCAGATACACTTCACAGTTACAAATAACATTGCCGAGTATGAAGCATTACTACATGGAATCTGGATTGCTAAGGACATCGACATCTGACATTTAATATGTTATGGAGATTCGGATCTTGTTGCCCAACAAGTGTCGGATATCTGTAAGGCAAACAAGAACATGGCGGCATATAGGGCTGTCGTGGATGAACTATCTAAATCGTTTGAAGGGTTTGAAGTTCAACACATCCCTCGAACAGAAAATGAGGAAGCGGATGCACTATCTTGAATAGCCTCTGCCCGGAAAAAGGTCCCGGATGGCGCTTTTTTAGAGCACCTCAAAGTTCCCTCTATAAATGGAGTGGACGAGTAATATCCGACCAAATCCGACTCACCTTTAATAGTTGTTCCGGCTGTCATTCCCAGCTAGACTCAACCCTACCTTGATTACTTGGTAGACAAAAAATTACCCGAAGACGAAGTTCTGAGTCGGCAGATCGTCCGACGAGCAAAAGCCTACACTATAATTAGTGGTGAGCTCTATAAGAGGAGTGCATCTGGGGTCTTTCAGCACTGTGTATCTCCGGAAGGAGTGGAAATCTTACGAGACATCCACGAAGGCGAGTGTGGTCACCACCCTGCAGCCAAATCTCTAGTGGCAAAAGCTTTCCGACAAGGTTTTTTTGGCTTACAGCCAAGTCAGATGCCGAACAGCTGGTCAAGACGTGCAAAGGCTGCTAAAAATACGCCAAACAAGCTCACGTTCCGGCTGATCTGCTGTGAACAATACCTATAACATGGCCTTTTGCGGTCTGGGGGCTTGACATGGTAGGACAGTTTAAACGGGCTCCAAGTGGATTTACTCACCTCTTAGTGATGGTTGATAAATTCACCAAATGGATTGAGGCTAAACCCGTCACTAGTTGTGATGGAGCAACAGCCAGAAGATTTGTCGAGGACGTCATAATCCGATAAGGTTATCTGCATAGCATTATCACGGACAACAGGAGTAACTTCTCTATGGGAGAACTTGCCGCATTCTGCAATGAACAAAATATCCGGCTGGACATTGCGTCAGTCGCATATCCACAAGCTAATGGACAAATCAAAAGAGCAAATGGTTTAATCCTACAAGGCCTAAAACCAAGACTCGAAGCACCGCTACGACGTGCTGCGGGGGCTTGGGCAGAGGAATTACCTTCTGTAATATGGAGTTTGCAAACAACTCCAAACAGGTCAACCGGATACACACCTTTCTTCTTGGTCTATGACATAGAAGCAGTTCTTCCTAGTGATTTGATTCACACTTCTCCTAGAGTGGCCGCCTATATTGAAGAGGATGCTGAAATATCTCGACAAAATGATCTCGACTTAGTCGAAGAAGTTCGCATCGTTGCTGAGATGAGATCAACAGCCTATCAGTACAGGTTACACAAGTATCATAGCCAGAGAGTCAGAAACCGGTCTTTCAATAAGGGCAATTTGGTTCTCCGGCCTGTGCAGCAAAGAAAGCACAAACTTTTCCCAATATGGGAAGGGCCATTTTTAGTTAGTCGAGTATTGCACAATGGTTCATACTACCTAACTGATATGCGGCCAGTCAAAGAAAGACCTGCTACTAAGAAGAGAAAGATAGTTGGAGGCAGTACAAATCCGGATGAATTAGACAGACCATGGAATATTGCTTAGCTACGTCCCTTTTATTCTTAGTTTATTTTTCTTTGTAATCATATATGTGTACATGTGCAATGAGAAATAAAGTTTTGGTTGCCTCAAAATCTTTCTGAGCAGTTTTTACCATCTTATTTCCCAATGACCATGTCACAGTCGAAAATCACAGAATACTTGAAAGTACTTTATGCTCATGTTTGTTCTAGTTTAGATTTTCGATTCTAAAATTGCTACTTTCGGGTATAAAGTTAAATTTTATAATCTGTGCTTTGGTTATTTGTCTGATTCCGGATGCGGGCATTTTCCGAGTAGTGAATTGTTGGTACTGGAAGCCGGCTTTGTTTTCGAGTCTAAACTGGTTTAGCAATTGAGCTCCGTTGCTCGACAAAGTTTCCGTGCTAAAAGTTGGCCGGCTCACGAAAGGGACGAGGCGGAAAGCCAGATAAACGATAAGTGCAGACAAAAAATATAAGTGCTTATGCAAACATTTTAGGCACATAACATTACAGCCAAAAGTGATGAATAGATAAAATAAAGCTTAGCACTAGCAAAAGTATCATACTACTTATTTACAGACCCAAATTGTTTTCAGAATAACACATTGTTCTTTCTGATCCTCTATGATGCAGGGGAGAGGTAGGAGCTGCCGACTCGCTGGATACATCGGCCTCTGTTTGATAACGTTCCAAGATGTTTCTTCAGAAGGCGGAGGTGGGGTGTCCACGCGGGAGAAGAAACGAGTGTCGTAGCTGGTCAAGTCAGCTACATGGCACCCATATCTGGCATAGGAGTCCATGATGGCCTTGATGTCTTGCTCCTATCCATCTTCATCCACCTTCCAGTACCCTCTGGTTACTTGCCAGATTTCCATGTTTCCATGGTGGCTCATAACCATGGTGAGAGCCCTCTGTGTTGCGGTTCACACGTAGGACATGTTCCAGTCCTGGACAAGCTGTGGCATCTCCTTGGCCTTATCTCGCACTTCAAAGCCGGACATGCTATGCATCTCCGGAACCTTGAGAACTCCACCAATATCTTTGATGGAGTGGTGGAAGTTGATTTCTACGCACTTCTATTCTTGTAGACAGTTGTTGGGACTCCAAGTGTAGAGGTTTGTAGGACAACAACAAGTTTTCCGTTAAGTGGATCACCCAAGGTTTATCGAACTCAGGGAGGAAGTGGTCAAAGGTATCCCCTCTCAAGCAACCCTGCAATCAAGATACAAGAAGTGTCTTGTGTCCCCAACACACCCAATACACTTGTCAGGTGTATAGGTGCACTAGTTCAGCGAAGAGATAGTAAAATACAAGTGGTATAGATAATTATAAGTGGTAACGGTGATCAAAAATAGCTTTATGGCATGGAAAAGACTAAAGTAAAACTGAAATAAAGATAGAAGCAAGCAAACATGTAACAGATCTAGTAGCAAACAGTGTTTCAATGCTTAGAAACAAGGCCTAGGGATTATAATTTCACTAGTGAACACTCTCATATAATATATTATCTTCATGATACTACTCTAAACTACTCTCCGGTTGAACACTCTAATCGATGGTAGGGCTATAACAGCACACCTTAAAGTTCATTTTTCCCATGTAGATAAACCCACACTGTCACCTTGAGCACTAGATGGTTCCAACGAACACCACAATTTCATAGAGATATCCAACTCCAAATATAACTTATAACAAGTATTTGTAATCTCTAGCCTAAGTGCCACCATGGTGTGCACGTTGTCACTTCCACGCACATGGGGAGAGCAGAGATCTATTAAAGCACTTGAGTAGCAAGGTAGATCTACTTGATTACAAAGCTCATGATCACAATATGATCATGCATAGAGAGAGAGATGAACACATAGCTACCAGTAGAACCCTTAGCCTCGAGAGAGAACTACTCCCTCCTCATCATGGGAATCAGCAACGACGATGGAGATGGTGGTGGAGATCGATGGAGATGGCTCTAGAGGCACTTCCCCGTCCAGGCAGGGTGCCGGAACAGAGAATTTATATCCCCCGAATCTCCCCTTCGGTGGTGGCGGCGCTTCAGAACTTTTCTTGGCTGGAGGCTGGATGATTTAGGGTTTCTGTATCAAGAGGAATATATAGGCGAAGGGGTGAGGTCGGTGGCCAACCAGGGGGCCCACACCATGCCCTGGCGCGCCCTGGGGGGACCCGCACCTAGGGGTGGTTTGGCCACCCTGTGGCCCCCCTTCGTCTCTCCTTCTGGCTCCGTGAATCTTCCGGGAAAATAACGATTGTGGCTTTTGTCCGGCCCAATTCTGAGAATATTCATTTTTTGACTTTCTGGAACCAAAAACAGCAGAAAACATGCAACTGGCACTGTGGCTCTTGTTAATAGGTTAGTCCAAGAAATCATATGGAAAGTACTCCAAAGTTGGAACAAAACATAAGAAAGTAGATAAAACCAAGCATGGAACATCAAAAATTATAGATATGTTTACAACGTATCAACATCCCCAAGCTTAACTCCTGCTCGTCCTCAGCTAGGTAAGTGATAAAAAGAAAGAATATTTTTTTAGGTGACATGCACCATCATAACCTTGATCAAAGTATTTGTAAAACATTCAAAGCTGGGATCATAGTACTTCAATCATAACATGAAAGACAAAGTTCTAACAATAAGACATAGTAACTATGCATGCAACATGAAAGGATACAAACAAAGATCATGAATAATAATACATTGAAAGACGTTTTTTTGTTTCACATATAGAAAACCTAGAATAGTGGCATTCAGATTGTACCTCATGGAGTAGCAAAACATAAATGCATAGGACACCTTCAAAGTTCATAAGGGTGACTAGATACAAATAGTTTAAGAACAAGCAATATCAAAGTTATGAATCAATCAAAAAGTCTTGGGACAATGCACATTAAACTAAGAATGGCCACTATTCTCTCAAAGTAGGTGCATAAAGATAGAAGGTGGGGACTCAACATAAAAGTAAAAGAAAGGCCTTCATAGAAGGAAGCAGGGATTCAAGTTTCATAAAGAGCTTCCAAAAATTATGGTACTTCATAGCTTTCAGCTCTCATTGCCCCTATCATAAGCATCTTGAAGTTATTAAGGTTAAAGTGAACAAACTATGGTGTATATGCTTGACAAATTATAAGTTGGAAATCTCATGTACCTTGAATACGAGGGCCGCTCCTCATGCTACTCAAGTTTAGTCACCGGTAAGTTCTTGTCATCGTAAGTACATGTGTATCATAGAGAACCACCAACGGGGTACCCATTGCCCGATGATACAGAAGAATCCCCATATCAAAATGACAAGGCAAGCAGACAACGAGCATCTCAGCAATCTTCTTATCTACCATGGGAATATGGTGCTTTTTTCTCTCTTTCCTCTTTTCTCATATCTCTCTTTTTTCTCTTTTTTCTCAATATCTGACTCTTTTTTTATAAGAAGAATGCTTCATCGATGGCTCATTATGGTTACACTGCAGGTTTCCACCATGATAGCATGGATTAGACCAGCGGCCCATGCGTTTCTCTAACACATATACATAACTCCATGGACTTACAAGCTCCCCTTTCATTTCACACCGATGACATCCATAAACAAAAGAGCATGATATCAACTAGGTACAAAGTACAAGTCCAATGCTGAAAGCGTTCCCCATGACAACATGGTTCTGCTAATCCCCAACAAATAACTGCAAGCATATACAACATAGACAACACAATGGTTCAAGTTTATTAAATGCAAGAAAAGTAAAGTGTGCCATCAAGTTCGTGAGAGCTTTAATCACTAGTTTTCTCATAACAAGTTTAATTCGGAAGGTAGATAAAAACATGAATATACTTGGAATAGCAAATACTAATAGGTAGGTATGGTGGACTCTTTGGAATAACTTGGTTTTAGGAGTTGGATGCATGAGTGAAACTCATACTTGGTTATGGAGGCTAGCAAAAGACTGGGAGCGACTAACTAAGAGAGCAATAATGGCCATAATCATGTAGAGTGACAAAACATCATTGATCAAAGCATAAAGTGATACTACACGTTGAAAACTAATGGATCATAAAGGCTATGGTGACTTGGGATAGTCATAACATGGTGTGGGCATGTGCCAAGTCAACCCAAATAAAGCATCAAAGGAGAATACCACAATCCTATGCTTTAATATGCTAAGACAATGCATGATTCTTCAAAGGAACATTAAGCAATCTCAATTGTTTATAAAAAGTCATGCTACCGAAAAGAATACTACGCATAAAGCCAAAACAATATCGAGCATGGCATGAAAAAGCATAGGCCACAGTCAAAAACAAACTCTCTTTACCACTTAAGCATGAACTTTCCTACTCTTTTTCCAAACCAAACTCAACTATTTGAAAACCAATGTATGAAAGAGGGGGTCCAACCAATTTATTCACCAAACTAAGCAAACCAAGCAAACGAAAAACCAAAACAAAAACGAAAAAGAAGACGCTCCAAGAACAACACAACTGTGTATGAAACAATAAAAATGAAGTGTTTGAAAGAAACCTAGGATTTTTATTGATGAAGAGGGGGATGCCTTGGGCGTCCCGAAGCTTTGACGTTTGTACTTCTTGGATATTGCTTGGAGTGACACGTGTGGCATCCCCAAGATTGAGCTTTAGTCCATCCTTCATCTCATTACTCATTCCTTCCATACACCTGAAATTTTTCCTTCATACAAAACTTCACACAATCTTTATTAGCAACATTAGTGCACTCAAGATAATAAGTCTTTAGGTTCAGTTTCAACACCAATAAGACTTTCATTAGAACACAAGCTACTAAAGCACTTTCCTCAAAAAGCTCAATTCCCCAAAGAGAACTCAAAAAGGAACCAACAAGAAGCAAATGCAAATAATGGCAGAAATTTGTCAAAACAGACCAGCAGGTAAAAACCAATTTTTCGAAGACCTTCTGTTGCTCAAATCGAAAAGTCCTCAAAAGTACTTACAGAAATTTTACACGAATTTTTACGGTGAAGCATAGAAATCTGTTTCAGGACAACAACTTTCCCAATCATTACTTCTCTCTCATTAGGAGTTATTCTTGGCACAAAAAGCAAATAAAAAGGATAAGGAGCGGTTATTACTGAAGTAATAACTTCCAAAACTCATATAAAACTTTTGGGTTATCTCCCAATAAGTACTTTTCTTTACCGCCTTTAAGTTAGGCTTGATAGTTTGAGAAGATGCTCACATAAGAAATATGAATTGAAGTAAAACAGAGCATCAAGAAGCAAATTCAAAACACATTTAAGTCTAACCCACTTCCTATGCATAGGAATCTTGTAAAGAAACAAGTCATGAAAGCACAAAGCAACAAGCATAGTAAAGCAAAACAAGTGCAACTTCAAGACTTTCAACATAAAGAGGGGAAACTTAATATTGGTGAGATGCATAAAACCATGTTTCCCTCTCTCATAATAACTTTCAGTGGCATCATGAATAAAATTAACAATATAACTACCACATAAAACATTCTTATCATGAGCCACATGCATAAAAGAATTGATACTCCCCACATAAGCATAGTCCTTCTTATTAATTGTAGTTGGAGCAAATTCAATAAAATAGCTATCATTATTATTCTCATCACCATAATCATCAAATATAGGAGGCATATTGTAATCATTAATTTTCTCCTCAATAGTAGGTGGACTGAAAATATCATATTCATCATTGTAATCATCATATATTGGAGGTTTGGTATCATCATAAGCAATATAATAGCTATTTTCCAAAGCTGGGGAACTAAAAGGATCATTTTCATAAAAACTAGCTTCCCCAAGCTTAGACTTTTCCATAGCATTAGCAATAATGGTGTCCAAAGAATTCATACTAACAACATTGTTATTAGCATGCAAATAAAGTTCCATAGGTTTTTTAAATTTCTCTTCAAACACTTCATGTCCTAACTCAAGATAAATACTATAAAGTTCTCTAGTTTTGTTGTTGTTTTCAATTAATCCTATCTAGTGAAAACAAGAAAAAAAAGACAAAATTGCAGAATCTAAAGGAAATAACTTCAAGCACTCACACTAGAGGATGTGAGTACCTTTCACCTTACATCCCCGGCAACGGCGCTAGAAAATAGGTTGATGTTTATGCACTTCTATTCTTGTAGACAGTTGTTGGGCCTCCAAGTGCAGAGGTTTGTAGAACAATAGCAAGTTTTCCCTTAAGTGGATCACCCAAGGTTTATCGAACTCAGGGAGGAAGTGGTCAAAGGTATCCCCTCTCAAGATACCCTACAATCAAGATACAAGAAGTCTCTTGTGTCCCCAACACACCCAATACACTTGTCAGGTGTATAGGTGCACTAGTTCGGCGAAGAGATAGTGAAATACAAGTGGTATAGATAATTATAAGTGGTAACGGTGATCGAAAATAGCTTGATGGTGTGGAAAAGACTAATGTAAAACTGAAATAAAGATAGAAGCAAGAAAACATGTAACAGATCTAGTAGCAGACGGTGTTTCAATGCTTAGAAACAAGGCCTAGGGATCCTACTTTCACTAGTGAACACTCTCATATAAATATATTATCTTCATGATACTACTCTAAACTACTCTCCGGTTGAACACTCTAATCGATGATAGGGCTATAACAGCACACCTCAAAGTTCATCTTTCCCATCTAGATAACCCCACACTATCACCTTGAGCACTAGATGGTTCCAACGAACACCACAATTTCATAGAGACATCCAACTCCAAATATAACTTATAACAAGTATTTGTAATCTCTAGCCTAATTGCCACCATGGTGTGCACGCTGTCACTTTCAGACACATGGGGAGAGCAGAGATCTATTAAAGCACTTGAGTAGCAAGGTAGATCTACTTGATTACAAATCTCATGATCACAATATGATCATGCATAGAGAGAGAGATGAACACATAGCTACCGGTAGAACCCTTAGACTCGAGAGAGAACTACTCCCTCCTTATCGTGGGAATCAACAATGGCGATGGAGATGGTGGTGGAGATTGATGGAGATCGCTCTGGGGGCACTTCCCTGACCCGGGAGGGTGCCCGAACAGAGACTTTCTGTCCCCCGAGTCTCCCCTTCGGTGGTGGAGGTGCTGTGGAACTTTTTGTGGCTGGAGGCTGGATGATTTAGGGTTTTTGTATCAGGAGGAATATATAGCCGAAGGGGCGAGGTCGGTGGCCAGCCAGGGGGCCCACACCATGCCCTGGTGCGGCCTAGGGGGACCCGCGCCTATGGGTGGTCTGGCCACCCTGTGGCCCCCCTTCGATTGCAATAAATTGGTGGGCTACAAGATATGCACAATAAGTACCACCTATTTGATGTTCATTGAGCTTGCACTTCCTATTCTATGAGGCACTTGTTTCTTTCTTTCTTTTTTTTTATTTTTCTTTTTCTATTTTTTTCTTTTTCTTTTATTTTATTTTTCACTTGCCTCTTCCTTATGCCAAAAACTATACAACATAACAATATGAGATAGCGCGCTCACAAATTTTGCTCGGAATTCTACAAGGTATCAAATCTGCGTAGCCCAAGAAATCATAGGAGGAACTAGTCCCAATAGGTGTTTGTTGAATGCAAAGATAGTGTAGCTCACAAAGGAAAGCAAGTGGGGAGAAGTCGTGGAATTTTTATACCTTTCCTCGCTGATCTTCACCCCTTATGGTGGATTCCTCCTTGCTCATGGAATTTGGATGGAGTAGATATGATGAACCACAGAGATGATGATGTAGAGCTATTTCTCTTCTTAAAAACGAGCTAAAGAAAACCAAAATCCGAGTTCGTATGCAAAAGTTATGCTTAAAGCCGTGAAATAGATTTGCTGTCTGCAGGGGGCGGACATTTCGGGGCACGCATGCCGGACAGTCCGGTCGGGGCGGATATTCCGGTCCGTTTAGGCCGTAAACTCAGGTTGGGTGGATATTCTGGTCCGTTTAGGCTAGACAATCCGGTCCGGTCGATTCCAGAATGTAACATCCCAATTTCAGCAACCCTGATTTGTTGTCCAGAATGCAAAAATCAGGGGGAACAAAAACTTTTTCTTGTGCTTTAGAGCAGTGCTTGCTTGTTGTTTGTTTGCACTTGTGTTTATGATGTGTATCTTAGGATACTCCTTATCGCAACCTTAGTTGGTAAAAGCTATTTACCAAAACTATCTTGGCTTACTTTACATATTCTCAAACGTTCTGGTATTTCAAAACTTGAGCCAAGATGCCTATGTAACCAAACTATTTTGGTAGATTCTATTAACAAAACTATGGAGAGAGATATAATACAATCTCCTTATGTTTTCAAGATAGAACACTCAATTAATCTTACCTCTAGTTTTCCCAAAAATTCTTGTTAAAAGCTTTTGAATTCTACTCTTGGTAGAGATACCAAGAACCCTCATCTCATTCAAAACCCAAACTCTTCAAAATGCCCCAACCCTACCTCAAGCTAAGCTTGATTGTAACCCTAGAGTAGTTGTTATGTTTATAAGATGAGTTCCCTTGATTTGCTGTCTGATGAGTTGCTTTGGTCTGCTGTTTGACTTGTTTGCTTAGGAAGTAGTATGAGCCACTTGAGGATCTCACCAGTAGGATCAAGATATTTCCAAATCATCAACCCCTAAGAAAGAATAAAAGTCTAGATGAGATCCCTAACCACTAGGTGAATCTAAAGCCCTTAGCCAGATCAATCCTGAGGATTTCCATTCCTGATGTTCCCAAGCTCTTGAAGATCATCACCAAGCATGGATCTCTTCTACTCACTCTACACTTCAATATCACCCACTTGTTAGAGCTCTGAGATCTTGCAACTCCTCCAAGAACTTTCCCTCTCCTACTCTAGTCAAACTCCCCAAAACTGCCAAATTTCGCTATGTCTGGAAACAGTTTCAGCATCACCTTTTTGAATGCCTCCTTTTCTCATACCATGTACCTTTTTGGAAATCATCTGAACCATCTTGTTAACCATCCTAAGGAATACCAAGGCCCACATTTGCATCTGGTTAGATCATCCCTCAGCCCACTCATCCTTGATGGTTTTGCAGGCAAGAAAATAACAATTCCTGCAAATCTAGTCATCATACCTACTTTGGTAGAAGCTCACATCCTCATATAACCCCCTTTGGACCCCCTCTCTACATCATTGTGTTCTACTCTTTTATGTCTATCAGAACCTACTTCACTTTCCCAAAGTGGATCTTTGTGCTGCTTAAACCCACATGGTTTATAAAGCTTCATGACTCTTTCTGCATGGCAGCAATTATTTCAACAAAGTTTGCCATCAATTCTAGATCAGCCCAAATGCGATTAATTCAAACTCCTCCGGCCATGTTCATATATATGTCTTGGTCTACCTATCCATCTATCCCTTGCACCAAGGTGACCTCTGATCTCCAAGATGCAAGCCTGTTTAGGTGGTATAGAAATAACACCACCCTAGATCATCAACTCCTTGTTTTCCATCCTTTTCAAGTTCGAATTTCCTTCCACAAGGTTGAAAATGCTTGCTACCTCTTGTATACACCCTCCATCTTGATCACCAAGATTTATCTATAATTATCCATAATTATTGTAGCCCCAAAACTATTTAATTACTTAAATAGTCAAAATCTCCACAACTCCCTCCATAAAGGAAAGTTTGGTTTTTACCAAACCACTTTCCCAACTTTTGGCTCATGTGAGTCCCACAAATAATATCCTACCGTTCCAGCTCAAAAATAAATATTTTTGAGAAGCTTTATTATTTCTTTTTGTCCATTTTCTAAAATGGCTGAATTGGAATAATAATTGTTTTAAATTATTTTAATCCCCAATAAATCTTGGGAAAATTCCCCTAAGTGTGTATTCACATTTGGGACCCTCTCAAACTAAATTCCATCCTTGCCCAATGCAAATTTATCAATTGATCTTCTAGAAATCATTTATGTCCTTTTTGAGTAATTAGATTTAAGTGGACTAAAACTCCTCTGAAAAATCCCAATTAAACCCTAGAAGTCTACCTTGACCTCATATATCTACCAGTACCATTTTCTCCTCAGGTCCAATGTAAGATTTTGGACTTCATTCATAAACCCCTAGTTTGATCAACTTTGGCCATTTAGCAAACCACTAATCTAAACCACTTCCAATTCCACCAAAGCTTGATCAAAGCCCCTCCTCAGCACCAGGACACCACACGGATCGACTAGTACTGTAGCTCCACCCCACCAAATTCCCATTGTGCCCTTGCACTAGTAGTAAGAGAGATAGATAAACACAAATCTTACAAGGATCTTGTCCATTAATCACCACAACTCCACTATCTGGTACAGCACGACCAATTACCAAAAATACCCCTCTCCACCTCCCCCTGGACCAATCCCTGGCTAGCACCCCTCTCCCCCATGCCCACATTGGTAATTTACCCCATCTAGCACCTCTCCTTGGTATAAAGGCCAGCAGCCCTCCCCCAGCCAGCTCCCTGCCCTCATTTGCTCCCTCTCACTCCCCCTCACACTCCCCCAGCTCCACTCTCCCTCCCCAGCCCTGTGCTGCCCGAGAGAAGAAAAGGAGGAAGCTTCGGCCTCCTCAAGAAAATTGACCAAGGCATCTTCTCCTCCCCTCCATTCTCTCTGCATGTCAGCCCACGAGTTCCCCTAGATCTCCTCTACCTAATTGTGCTCTTATCTCTGTCCAGGACCCTCTCTTCCATCGTCGCCCTTGAGCACCGACGAGATCTTCCTCGGCCGCCGTCGCACGAGCTACCTCACGGCGTCAGATCCCCCCGTGTCGCCCCTCGTTTGGCTCGTCGTCAACCACCGCGTCGCCCTGCCACCTCCTCGACCTCCCCCGAGCCCCCAGGTATCCTCCCCGCTCCTCCCCGCTCCTAGAGTTCCCGTCGCCAGCCACCCTCTATCGCGTAGACGATGACTAAGCGTCGTCCATCGCCACTTGATCCAACGGCCAGATCCGGCTGATACCCCTTGCGCCCCGCTGTCGCTGACCAGCGGGACCCGCTCGTGAGGTTCGAACTACTCCCCGCGCGCTCTCCTGCGGGCGACGATGGGCCGTGATCGCCTCCGCGGCCCACCTCCCTCTGAAAACCCAGCCCAGTAACTGGAGCCCCCTCTTCCTTTTTGCCTTTAAAAATACAGACCCAATTATGTACTTGTTGAATTAAATCCAAGTAAAATAGTAAATCTTTTCCAAATAATCAGATCTAAATTTCTGATGGTACTCTGATGTTTTCTCAAACATGCAGAGGCAACCCCATGTCCAAAATAATTTTCTCTATTTATTGATAATTATTTTGCTAGAATGTATCTGGTTCACTAAATAATTTCCACAGAGAGTTCTACATCTCCATTTGAGATAAACCAAAGACCTACTGGAAGGTAATTGGAGTACCTATCTTCCAGCATAGGTCTCATAACAAGGTGAACATTATGTTAACTTTAATAGAAATAACAAACACTAGCAACTATCTGTCTTAGATAAATTCCCTAGGCCTAACCAAATGTGGTATGGACCTGATGCCACCTCCTAGTACACAACAGAACCCCTGTCTACCAAACCTCAGCAGCGCAGAATTTACCGAGCTCTGGATTGAATTTTAGTGATTTAAATACTTCTATAAAGGGTATTTTCACTAAATAAATCACTCCAGGAGTTTGGCAACTCCAAAATGAGTGAATCCAATTCCTACAGAAAGGTATTGGACATACCTATCACCTGCCCTTGGAACCAATTCAATAGCTTCTGTAGAATTAATCTGGTGGAAAGGAGAAGAATCATATAGAACTGTCTTTGGGAATTTCCTGAGGGCATTCTGGTAATTCTTTTGACTTGATTCCAACTCTAGGTGGTTCAGTACAGCAAGTACTACCAAACCATCCAAGTAAATAATTTTTGGAGCTCCAAAACTTTTCTAGTGAATTATTTCCTCAAACTAGAGTTTAATCCACTATAAAAAGCATAACTAATCCTAGGAAATTGATATTCAAGTGAAACCACTTGTGTTGGTTTTTTCTTGACAAAACCTATCTGAGGATATCAATTTTGCACATTGGTATCCCACAGACCTCAGAACCCTAATTCAAATGCATCATATCTACCCTAGACAACTATTTTCCAAATGGAAACCACTATAGTGGCAATTTAGTAAATTCCACCACCAATACCCAACCTCTCCAAAACCTCCCAAGTTTAGTAGTATTCTTATGTGTGTTTTCTGAATGGTTTGATGCTGGTATGCCTGGTATTGGTTGTGGTATTGTCTGCTTGCACGTGTACCCGATGACGACGATAGTGTGAGTGTCTGATGACAAGAAAGAAGGGATTTTTATTATTATTATTATTGGGTATTCTTGGTCATCTGAAGAAGTCCAGGGACTTTTCGCTGACCACAGGAAAGCCACCCTTTCCCGAACTCTGACATATGTCCTACTCTCTTTTACCTGCTTTTGTATCCTCTTTATAAATTGCATTATATACTTGCATGTCCTGTTTTATAAATACTGTGGTAGTAACTTGGCCCCTCCAAGTTATGATTTCGTGTCCTTAGAGGCACGACCCTGATGAACCCATCTTTTATCCCGTTTTAGACCGAGAGTATGATGGCTAGCATCCTACCTCCTTGGGAACCATAGTTTTTGAGAAAATAAACTGTTTTGGGATTTTCCCCCACTACAAATGTTTCAAAAACAGCTTTGTAAAACCCTGGGAAGAGGCATCGTTCCCAGTGGAAGTTTTAACCAAAGAAATGGTGATGAGAAGAAGTGGAAATGTGATGGGATGTTCTACACCTTTACTGGAACAATTTTTATCCGTGCAACCACATTATCCCAGGTTGCTGGGGCTTAACTCATAGTTTGTCCGCTTTAGCCGAGGCACTTCTACCATGCTTATAGGGAGAAATCCCTGGAATTCTGGGCAGGCGCCACCAGATCAAGGATCTAAAGCCTGTCGCTTGCTTCGACAAGAGTGAGCCTGACCTGGCAGGAGGCTGGTGCAACAATTGGGTCTCCTGCGGATGGTATGACTTAGGTAGTACGGAAGGAAGAGGAGTCTCCAGATTTAAGGTATACGCCAAGCTGCGGCTTGGGTATGCGCGTGTACGAAAGGAAGGACTATGGCTGGGAGCCACATACTCGTTGCCGGGGAGAACAAACCTGAGAGGAAAAGCATGCCTTTGCTAGTGTAGACAAGCGAAAGGTTAGGTTTGATTATCCGGACCCCCCATCTATAGTGGTAGTGGGCCGTGGTTGTATCCCGGCGGATGTATTGATTCTTGTGGGTAAAGTGTGCAAACTCTGCAGAGTATAACCTATTCGAATAGCCGTGTCCACGGTCAAGGACGGTTGTAAAGGTGTTGGCTAGGAGTACCCAAACTGTGCTAGTTTGGGAAACAAGTACGATGAGGACGAAGGTTCCTGGGGAACCCGAGTTCGAAAGCTTTGTTTTGACCCGTGGTGGTCGAAGAGGTTTAAAAAGGGTTTTTACTACAAAACTGTTTTCAAAACTCTTTTTCAACAAAGACATGGAGAAGTCTGGATTTACAAAACAGAAGCATGGTTTTCAAAATCTTTTTCGACAAAGATATGGAGATGCCATAACTTTAATGTAGTTTAGGCTTTTCAAAGGCAACCCCAAATGGAGCTATCTCGCCACAGCCAAAACTGCATTTTCCTTGTTCACTCATCCTGGTGGTTTGTGAGTACATTCAAGAGTACTCACGACTGTGTCCCTGGCTATTTACTTGGCCAGACTTTCAGGAATCTTAAGGTGACATCCATCGAGCTAGGCCGTCTTCCCAGTCAGCTGCCTGTAGGTTGAGGCACGATTGGGCTCTACGCTTGGCGTTGTTCCACTGCTAATGATGATGTAGCCATAATAGCATCTATGTAAGTCTTGTATTTTGTTATGTTTCGGATGTTGTAATGGTACCTGTCGGTTATGTCCCACGGCTCACTGATCATGGGAACATGGATGTATGCATAACAGGGATTTCTCGGATGAATAATCCGGGGAGCCCACAGACTTGGTATCAGAGCCATCCTGACTGTAGGAGACCTTAGTTAGAATGCACGTTAGACAGGAAACGACCAACCTATTTTCCAATAGACAAGGGAGAAAAGATGACTATTTGCAAAAGTGCTTATGTCTTCTCCCCCTCTATTTCGAAAAACTACTTAAATTAACATGATTTCCTAAGCTTAAAATCCTGCACACTGTCACTAACCCAACCTGAACCTAAACCCTTCTGTAGATGGAGCCTATTGATGAAGAGTGGCTGAAGATTGGATTTCCCCAAATCCTATGGGACTCGATGAAACTGTGCGGTTACCAGCAGAAACCTATCTACACCCTACACAAGGGACTGGAATCAAGAGATTATGTGGGACAGATTGTCATACTAGCCAAGCCTGGAACTAATGGAAGCCCTATCTACTCCACAGGACCTCAGATGCCTAGCCCCGTGCTTGTTATTGACTTGGTAGCTAGAGAAGCTTTGATGCGCATCCGTAGTTCCCTCCCGGAGATGAGACAACCCACAACTTTCTACCTTCCCATGAAAGGAAATGTCGACTGCACCGGAGGAACTCAAGACCCCAGCCTGGCGTATCCTGCTCTCTCCTTTCAGACCCATTACAACTACTCTAGCAATGAGGCATTAATAGCAGTTACTAACGAATACCGCCATTCCCAAATGAAGCTCCATCGCCTGTAACCCTTTCTCACCCGTAAAGAAGCTATGAAAACCCTGCAAAGAAATCAAGCACGAACAACTGCAACTGAAGGAACCTCGAGGGAATCTGCCCCCAAGAAAAGCAGGAAGTGCACCACCGCCAGTCAGTACCTTGATGGATCAATGCACGGCGCCCAGAAAAATGTTGATGGCTCATGGTTGATGTAGAGCTCGTTGGAAACCCCAAGAGGAAGGTATGATGAGCACAGCAGCAAGTTTCCCTCAGTTATGAAACCAAGGTTTAATCGAACCAGTAGGAGCAAGGAAACACCTCAAAGTTGTTACTAGCTGAGCTTTGGCAGGGCCCACTACCGGTGCTAGTAGCAACGTGGAGACCTGCACAAAACAACCACAGAACTTTGTCCCCAACTTGCGATAAGGTTGGCAATCTCACTGTGTTTTGCGGAAAACAAAGGATTAAACGTATCGAATGGAAAGAAGTAAAAGTTTGCAGAAAGTAAACACAAAGCAGTAAAAGATTGTAGATTGTATGTAAAGAAAAGGACCGGGATCCATAGTTCACTAGAGGTGGTTCTCCTTAGATAGATAACATGCTGGGTAAACAAATTACAGCGGGTCAATTGACAAACACCGAGAAAGCAATACATGCATATACTAATCATCTTGAATCCTTTGAGACTTGATTGGGCATTACAACATAATACATAGACCACCATCCAACTACATCTATGACTAATAATCCACCTTCAGGTTATCATTTGAACCCCCTCCAGTATTAAGTTGCAAGCAACAGATTATTGCTTTACGAACTGCGTGTAAAGTAAACAGTACGATTGTTCTATGAACAAAGGATCGTTGTTTTCTCCCTAGTAGCAACAACACATCTAGTACCTTAGAGATTTCTGTCACTTCCCCAGATTACCAGAGGCATGAACCCACTATCGAGCATAAATACTAACTCTTGAGTTGCTAGCATCTACTTGGCCAAGATAGCTACTAACAACGGAAATCATGCAAGATCTCAAATAACAAAGACATGATAGAATCAATAATCAATCTGAAATAGCATCTCAATATCCATCGGATCCCCGCAAACACAACATGTATGAATTACAAATATATGATCTTGATCTCGAACGGAGATCACAAGATCTAAACATGAAAGCACAAAGGAGGAGAAACCAGCCATCTAGCTACTACATGGATCTGTAGTCCAAGGCTGAACTACTCACGCATCACACTGGAGGCTTGCATGGTGATGAAGAAGGCCTCAAGGGTGAATTCCCCTCTCTGGCAGGGTGCCGGGAAGAGCTTCAGATCCCTCCCGATATAGGGATGGAGATGACGGCGGCTACACACTCTTTCGTGGATTTTTGATCGGGTACTTAGGGTTTTCGTCCCGAGGGCAACATATAGGCGGAAGGAGAGGCTGAGGGGGTGCCGGGAGCCACCACACCAGCCCCTGGCGCGGGCCAGGCCTGGCCGTGCAGCCAGGTGGTGTGGCCGGCCCCTGGCCCCTCTCCGTCTCGTATTCTGGCACTTGATCCTTTCCGGAAAAATAGGCACTTTGGCTTTTGTCCCGTCTAATTCCGATAATATTCATTTTCTGACTTTCCTGGAACCAAAAACAGCAGAAAACAGGCAGCTGGCACTGTGGCTCTTGTTAATAGGTTAGTCCAAGAAATCATATGAAAAGTACTCCAAAGTTGGAACAAAACACAAGAAAGTGGATAAAACCAAGCATGGAACATCAAAAATTATAGATACATTTGCAATGTATCATACCTCCATAGGTTCAAGCCCCTCAAGAAGGCGTAGGAAACCTCCACCGACCTGCCAAAAGCTAGCCTCGACACCACATATGCACCCTCCCAGTAATCGCCCGCGTTGCGATACTCGCCCACCTAGCCATAGGGTAGAGTCTTGTATCGTCCCTGAACACGTTTTGTAATGCCTAAGTACTATTAGCACCCTCGGGTGCAGATTTGGTTGGTATGTAATGACTTCCTTGAGTGCTATGCTTGCTTGAATTGTTCCTTTTTGCGTGTTTTACCCAAGTCGTTGCATCAGACCCAACCCGAAACGTCTGCCACCAACCAGACCTTCCCCAGGATGGCCATGAAGACCGGAAGCTCGAAGAAGGCATGTAGCCGCTGCAGAGACGAAGGTCACCAAGCCAACCAATGTTCCGACCACTGCCCCAACTGCAGAGAACCCCATTCACCCAAAGCTTGCCTAACTTGACTTATCACTTAAATCCTCTGCGAAGGCCAAGACCATGTCCTCATCAAGTGTCCAGTATATCCCCTCATTGGCAAGGCCCGTCAACCTCCCGATGTCATCCTACAAAAGTCGTCAACTCAGCCACAACGGAAGAAGAACCCCTGCTTCACGTGTGGACTACCCGGTCACTTCAGCCGAGAATGCCCTGAGAGAAAATCCGCCAAGACTTCCTCGGCAGAGAATCTCGAAGACATCCAAGGTCCCCTCCCTCATAAAAGATGGTCACCCTACCGCTCGCTGCCACGCAGCTCAAGACTGAAGATGTCCCGCGCCTTCCTAGGTGACAGCGACCCGTGGAAGTAAAGACCAAAAGAGAAGCCCTTTCACCCACTCCAGGACTTCCCAAAAGGCGACGAGTGCAGCCTGTAGTAAACTAGCCCATCTCCCCCCTCTGGAAAGATAGCTAGGATGCCACCCTGCTTATGTTGTCCTATGCTACTGTGAAATCTATCTTTTGCCACCCTCTTAAGTAAGTCCCCTACTGGTAACTATTCACTCTACCCAAGTCCAATCCTAAGGGGGAAAGACCACGTCTTTCTCGCAAAATAGAGTACCCCTCCGAGGAAATCTAACCGTGGGACACGAAGACACAGATCTTAGAGCACAGACTGGTCACAGACTTGGATACAACAACCCACTTAAGTGAAGCGCCGTAGACCCTTACAGAAGGAATATCCCTCCCCACAACCATGGTTGAAACCAGCTCGACCTCCGAGTTTCAACAAGACTGAAGTTCAACCTCGCTGTCAAGGTGTTTCTACTCGAAGGCAAATTCGACAAGTTATCCTGCAAGAAACACATCGCACTAACTAAGACAAATCCCCTAATCGTACTCTCCGAAAGGGGGAAAGGTCTGTAACATCCCAATTTCAGCAACCCTGATTTGTTGTCCAGAATACAAAAATCAGGGGGAACAAAAACGTTTTCTTGTGCTTTAGAGCAGTGCTTGCTTGTTGTTTGTTTGCACTTGTGTTTATGATGTGTATCTTAGGATACTCCTTATCGCAACCTCAGTTGGTAAAAGCTATTTACCAAAAGTATCTTGGCTTACTTTACATATTCTCAAACATTCTGGCATTTCAAAACTTGAGCCAAGATGCCTATGTAACCAAAACTATTTTGGTATCTTCTATTAACAAAACTATGGAGAGATATATAATACAATCTCCTTATGTTTTCAAGATAGAACACTCAACTAATCTTACCTCTAGTTTTCCCAAAAACTCTTGTTCAAAGCTTTTGAATTCTACTCTTGGTAGAGATACCAAGAACCCTCATCTTATGCAAAACCCAACCTCTTCAAAATGCCCCAACCCTACCTCAAGATGAGCTTGATGGTAACCCTAGAGTAGTTGTTCTATTTATAAGATGAGTTGCCTTGATCTGCTGTCTGATGAGTTGCTTTGGTCTGCTATTTGACTTGTTTGCTTAGGAAGTAGTATGAACCACTTTAGGAGCTCACCACTAGGATCAAGATGTTTCCAAATCATCAACCCCTAAGCAAGAATACAAGTCTAGATGAGATCCCTAACCACTAGGTGAATCTAAAGCCCTTAGCCAGATCAATCCTAAGGATTTCCATTCCTGATGTTCCCAAGCTCTTGAAGATCATCACCAATCATGGATCTATTCTACTCACTCTACAGTTAAATATCACCTACTTGTTAAAGCTCTGATATCCTGCAACTCCTCCAAGAACTTTCCCTCTCCTACTCTAGTCAAACTCCCCAAAACTGCCAAATTGGCTAAGTCTGGAAACAGTTTCAGCATCACCTTTTTGAATGCCTCCTTTTCTCAAACCATGTACCTTTTTGGAAATGCATCTTAAACATATTGTTAACCATCCTAAGGAATACCAAGGCCCACATTTTCCTCTAGTTAGATCATCCCTCAACCCACTCATCCTTGATGGTTTTGTAGGCAAGAAAATAACAATTCCTGCAAATCTAGTCATCATACCTACTTTGGTAGAAGCTCACATCCTCATATAACCCCCTTTGGACCCCCTCTCTACATCATTGTGTTCTACTCTTTGAGGTCTATCAGAACCTACTTCACTTTCCCAAAGTGGATCTTTGTGCTGCTTAAACCCACATGGTTTATAAAGCTTCATGACTCTTTCTGCATGGCAACAATTATTTCAACAAAGTTTGCCATCAATTCTAGATCAGCCCAAATGCGATTAATTCAAACTCCTCCGGCCATGTTCATATATATGTCTTGGTCTACCTATCCATCTATCCCTTGCACCAAGGTGAGCTCTGAGCTCCAAGATGCAAGCCTGTTTAGGTGGTATAGAAATAACACCACCCTAGATCATCAACTCCTTGTTTTCCATCCTTTTCAAGTTCGAATTTCCTTCCACAAGGTTGAAAATGCTTGCTACCTCTTGTATACACCCTCCATCTTGATCACCAAGATTTATCTATAATTATCCATAATTATTGTATCCCCAAAACTATTTAATTACTTAAATAGTCAAAATCTCCACAACTCCCTCCATAAAGGAAAGTTTGGTTTTTACCAAACCACTTTCCCAACTTTTGGCTCATGTGAGTCCCACAAATCATATCCTATCTTTCCAGCTCAAAAATAAATATTTTTGAGAAGCTTTATTATTTCTTTTTGTCCATTTTCTAAAATGGCTGAATTGGAATAATAATTGTTTTAAATTCTTTTAATCCCCAATAAATCTTGGGAAAATTCGCCTAAGTGTGTATTCACATTTGGGACCCTCTCAAACCAAAATACATCCTTGCCCAATGCAAATTTATCAATTGATCTTCTAGAAATCATTTATGTCCTTTTTGAGTAATTAGAGTTAAGTGGACTAAAACTCGTCTGAAAAATCCCAATTAAACCCTAGAAGTCTACCTTGACCTCATATATCTACCAGTACCATTTTCTCCTCAGGTCCAATGTAAGATTTTGGACTTCATTCATAAACCCCTAGTTTGATCAACTTTGGCCATTTAGCAAACCACTAATCTAAACCACTTCCAATTCCACCAAAGCTTGATCAAAGCCCCTCCTCAGAACCAGGACACCACACGGATCGACTAGTACTGTAGCTCCACCCCACCAAATTCCCATTGTGCCCTTGCACTAGTAGTAAGAGAGAGAGATAAACACAAATCTTACAAGGATCTTGTCCATTAATCACCATAGCTCCACTATCTGGTCCAGCATGACCAAGTACCAAAAATACCCCTCTCCACCTCCCCCTGGACCAATCCCTGGCCATCACCCCTCTCCTCCATGCCCACATTGGTAATTTACCCCATCTAGCACCTATCCTTGGTATAAAGGCCACCAACCCTCCCCCAGCCAGCTCCCTGCCCTCATTTTCTCCCTCTCACTCCCGCTCAGACTCCCCCAGCTCCACTCTCCCTCTCCAGCCCTGTGCTGCCCGAGAGAAGAAGAGGAGGAAGCTTCGGCCTCCTCAAGAAAATCGAGCAAGGCATCTTCTCCTCCCCTCCATTCTCTCTACATGTCAGCCCATGAGTTCCCCTATCTCTCCTCTACCTAACCGTGCTCTTATCTCTGTCCAGGACCCTCCCTTCCGCCGTCGTCATTGAGCACCGATGAGATCTTCCTCGGCCGCTGTCGCATGAGCTACCTCCCGGCGTCAGATCCCCCGTGCCGCCCCTCGTTCGGCTCGTCGTCGACCACCGCGTCGCCCTACCGCCTCCTCGACCTCCCCCGAGCCCCCATGTATCCTCCCCGCTCCTCCTTGCTCCGCCTAGGGTTCCCGTCACCGGCCACCCCCTGTCACGTAGACGAAGACTAAGCGCCGTCCATCGCCACTTGATCCAACGGCCAGATCCGGCCGATACCCTTCCGCCATTGTCGGCCAGGCCGGGACCAGCTCGTCAAGGTTCGAACTGCGCAAGACTCTCCTGCGGGTGACGCTGGGCCGTGATCGCCTCCGTGGCCCACCTCCCTCTGAAAACCCAGCCCAGTAACTGGAGCCCCCTCTTCCTTTTTGCCTTTAAAAATAGAGACCCAGTTCTGTACTTGTTGAATTAAATCCAAGTAAAATAGTAAATCTTTTCCAAATAATCATATCTAAATTTCGGATGGTACTCTGATGTTTTCTCAAACATGCAGAGGCAACCCCATGTCCAAAATAATTTTCTCTATTTATTGATAATTATTCTGCTAGAATGTATCTGGTTCACTAAATAATTTCCACAGAGAGTTATACATCTCCATTTGAGATAAACCAAAGACCTACTAGAGGGTAATTGGAATACCTATCATCCAACACAAGTCTCATACCAAGGTGAACATCATGTTGCCTTTAACAAAAATAACAAAAACTAGCAACTATCTGTCTTAGATAAATTCCCCAGGCCTAACCAAATGTGGTATGGACCTGATTCCACCTCCCAGTACACACCAGAAACCCTATCTACCAACCCCGGCAGCTCAGAATTTACTGAGCTTTGGATTGAATTTTAGAGATTTAAATACTTCTGTAAGGTTATTTTCACTAAATAAATCACTTCAGGAGTTTGGCAACTCTAAAATGAGTGAATCCAATTCCTATAGAAAAGTATTGGACATACCTATCACCTGCCCTTGGAACCAATTCAATACCTTATGTTGAATTAATCTGGTGGAAAGGAGAATAATCATACATAACTGTCTTTCGAAATTTCCTGAGGGCATTCTATTAATTCTTTTGACTTGATTCCAACTCTAGGTAGTTAAGTATAGCAATTACTACCAAACCATCAAAGGAAATAATTTTTGGATCTCCGGAAATTTTCTGGTGAATTATTTCCTCAAACTAGAATTTAATCCACTATAAAAAGCATAACTAATCCTAGGAAATTGAGATTCAAGTGAAACCACATGTGTTTGTTTTGTCTTGACAAAACCTATATGAGGATATCAATTTTGCACATTGGTATCCCACAGACCTCAGAACCCTAATCCAAATGCACCATATCTACCCTAGATAACTATTTTCCAAATGGAAACCACTACAGTGGCAATTTAGTAAATTCCACCACCAATACCCAACCTCTCCAAAACCTCCCAAGTTGAGTAGTATTCTTATGTGTGTTTGCTGAATGGTTTGATGCTGGTATGCCTGGTATTGATTGTGGTATTGTCTGCTTGCATGTGTACCCGATGACGACGATAGTGTGAGTGTCTGACGACAAGAAAGAAGGGATTTTTATTATTATTATTGGGTATTCTTGGTCATCTGAAGAAGTCCAGGGACTTATCGCTAACCACAGGCAAGCCACCCTTTCGCGAACTCTGACATATGTCCTACACTCCTTTACCTGCTGTTGTATCCTCTTTATAAATTGCATTATATACTTGCATGTCCTGTTTTATAAGTACTGCGGTAGTAACTTGGCCCCTCCAAGTTATGATTTCATGTCCTTCGAGGCACCACCCCGATGAACCCATCTTTTATCCCCTTTTAGACCGAGAGTATGATGGTTAGCATCCTACCTCCTTGGGAACCCCGATTTTTGCGAAAATAAACTGTTTAGGGATTTTCCCGCACTACAAATGTTTCAAAAACAGCTTTGTCAAACCCTGGGAAGAGGAATCGTTCCTAGTGGAAGTTTTAACCAAAGAAATGGTGATGAGAAGAAGTGGAAATGTGATGGGATGTTCTACGCCTTTACTGGAACAATTTTTATCTGCGCAACCACATTACCCCAGGTTGCCAGGGCTTAACTCGTCGTTTGTCCGCTTTAGCCGAGGCACTTATACCATGCTTATAGGGAGAAATCCCTGGAATTCCGGGCAGGCGCCACCAGATCAAGGATCTGAAGCCTGGTGCTTGCTTCGGCAAGGGTGAGCCTGGCCTGGCAGGAGGCCGGTGCAACAATTGGGTCTCCCGCAGACGGTATGACTTAGATAGTACGGAAGGAAGAGGAGTCTCAAGATTTAAGGTATACGCCAAGCTGCGGCTTGGGTATGCGCGTGTATGGAAGGAAGGACTATGGCTGGGAGCCACATACTCGTTGCCGGGGAGAACAAACCCAAGAGGAAAAGCATGCCTTTGCTAGTGTAGACAAGCGAAAGGTTAGGTTTGATTATCCGGACCCCCATCTACAGTGGTAGTGGGCCATGGTTGTATCATGGCGGATGTATTGCTTCTTGTGGGTAAAGTGTGAAAACTCTGCAGAGTATAACCTATTCGAATAGCCGTGTCCACGGTCAAGGACGGTTGTAAAGGTGTTGGCTAGGAGTACCCAAACTGTGCTTGTTTGGGAAACAAGTACGATGAGGACGAAGGTTCCGAGGGAACCCAAGTTCTAAAGCTTTGTTTTGACCCGTGGTGGACGAAGAGGTTTAAAAAGGGGTTTTACTACAAAACTGTTTTCAAAACTCTTTTTCAACAAAGACATGGAGAAGTCTGGATTTACAAAACAGAAGCATGGTTTTCAAACTCTTTTTCAACAAAGATATGGAGATGCCATAACTTTAATGTAGTTTAGGCTTTTCAAAGGCAACCCCAGACGAAGATATCTTGCCACATCCAAAACTGCATTTTCCTTGTTCACTCATCCGAGTGGTTTGCGAGTACATTCAAGAGTACTAACGGTTGTGCCCCTGGCTATTTAATTGGCCAGACTTTCAGGAATCTTAAGGTGACGTACATCGAGCTAGGCCGTCTTCCCAGTCAGCTCCATGTAGGTTGAGTCACGATTGGGCTCTACGCTTGGCGTTGTTCCGCTGCTAATGGTGATGTAGCCATAATGGCATCTATGTAAGTCTTGTATTTCGTTATGTTTCGGATGTTGTAATGGTACCTGTCGGTTATGTCCCATGGCTCACTGATCATGGGAACATGGATGTATGCATAACAGGGATTTCTCGGATGAATAATCCGAGGAGCCCACACAGAAGTTCTAGACCATGAACGGTAGGAGTTTTGGCGGAAAAGCTCAAACCAAAACACGAAATTGGTGGGGGAAATCAAGTAATTAGGCCATGGAAATGCAGGAGAAGGTAGATCAACAAGGTTAGCATGTAATCCACGGATCAAGACCTACCAAAATGCACTAACATCACAGATCGATCCAAAACACGAATTGGGGATATTTTTGGTGGAAATTTTCGAATTTATGGGGAAAAGACCAAATCGATGAGGAATCCATGGCAACCAAAATCTGTTGATACCATATGATAAGGGGTAATCCCGGGTGGCCCAATCTTCTCGGATCTCGTGGTCAAATTGATGGGAAAGCAAGGGGAAAGGGAGAAGGTAGCGGAAGTGGACGCACACCTCATGAAGAACACGATGAATAGACGTAAAACTCACACGATACAAGGCCGATTGATCCCACTAGTGGCTACCGGTCCGATAGAATCCTCGCAAGGAAAGATCGGTCAACGTGCTCCCTCGATCCCACGTGGAGAGGGAAGAACACCTTGGGAGGGTCTTGACGTCTTGTAAAAGGGACACCGATGCCAAGGCCTTGTACAACGAGGGAGGCGCGATGCAAACTCCAATGAGGTGGTGACGATAGTCGATCTCGGGGATGAGGCAAAACTAGAGATTCCACAAAGGGGGTTGTCTTTAGTCTATCATCTATGCCTAAGGGATACAATGAGGGGTGGGGGCTCTATTTATAGGCCAGCCAAAAGTTCAGGGGAAGTTTCAGCATAAAACTAGGGTCTGGTGCGGAATAGAGGGGTACATGGGCCAAGGGCCCAGATGTTGGATCCTAGGCCCATCACTTAGGCCAGATAGTGCGGGTCGGGTGGGCAGGACAGTCCGGAGTGGTCGGACACTCCGGGTAGTGTCCGGTAGTGTCCGATGTGGCCTACTTACTATCCGCGACAGGTTGGGGCCGGGTCCAGCTGGACACTCTGGCGTGGTCAGGTCGGACACTCCGGTTGCGCCGGACCTTCCGGCTGGCATTGGGTGGACTCTCCGGGGCGATGATGGAGGAGACTCTGGGCGATGATGGCGGAGACTCTGGTTCTAGAGCTGGCTGCTCCTGGTCCATCTCCTTGGGTGACTTGGGGACGATCTTGGGAACTTGGCTGACTTGGGGACGGTCTTGGGGACTTGGCGTTGTAGATGTAGTAGCGTCCATAGGACGGGCTGAATCAGTCCTCCGCTCGACTCTGATCCTAAGGATTCCGCCAGACCGGTAGCCGTCGGAGTGACAAATTGGCTTGTATCATGTCTTCGTGTGTGTGTGCGTTCATCGTGTTCTTCGTGCGTGAGTTCGTGTTTTCGCTCCCCCTCCCTCATCGCCGCTCTCACTCCGCCTTGATTTCATGGGATTCGTGAAAGATCAGGCCATCCTCGAGGTTGCCCTACAACGTATGGTATCAAGAGCTTCGTTGCTCACGAATTTCCCCACAATTTTTTCTTCTATCCACCAAAAATTCGAAAATCCCCAAAGAAACAGAGCTCTAAATTTGCCTTTGGATTGATCTCTTGATTTGGAGTGTTATTTGTGGTTTTGATCCGACCAAACCTTGTCTTAGGCGTTGGTCCAACTTTCTCCTGCGTTTTCCCATCCCAATTTGGCCAGTTTTTCGCGGATTTGAGGCCATAAAGCGATGATATCCGCTTAAGAACACGAGTAGGAAACCCGCACCGGAGTGTTCGGCCCGACCAGACCAGAGTGTCCGGCAACATCGGAGTGTCCGGCTCAATCCGACCAGAGTTTCCGGCATGATCGGAGTGTCTGGCACAACACAGCTGGAATATCCGACCAGAATGCCAGTTTTGATAGTATTGCCTCATGTTTCGCATTGGCTAATTTCATTTGTTTGTTCGTGTCCTGTGTGCATGTCAGCAACTAACAACAAGCTTCCGCATCGACACCTCCGCGCTCATTGACACCATGGCACCGAACATCCTTCCGCACCACCGACGTCAAGTACATCATCACCAACGAAGGTATAACTTGTGTCACCTTGTTAACCCCTGTCTTCCTTTGTGTTTACCTATCCCACGAGAGTGGCTCATTTTGTGTTCGCTTGAGCATTGTGCATTTGTCCTTGGATAGTGATAGTGCAATAGCAATAGCAAGTGTGACTAGGTAGCATCAAGGGAGAGCAAAAAAAGATACAAAGAAAAAGAAAAATAGTCTCCCATAGCAAAAGAGAGTCTCAAGCTTGTAAACAAGAGAGAAAGAAAGAGCACCCAAGGCAAGATCACAAATCCGTGCTCATTTTTTCTCTTTGCAAACGAGCCACGGTCTCTCCTTGTATTAGCATGACAACGAGCGTAGTCTTTGTTAGGATATTTTGTTTGCTCATTTTCATAGTCGTGTTAATCCCAACAATCTCCATGTTTATGTATATAGTCGTAGGTTCCCGTCACCCTTTTGAGTTGTTCATTGACTTGAGTTTTGTTTGGATTTTACCCACTTTTGACTACCCCTTTTATTTTCGCTGGTTCTTTGGAAATTCCACAATCCTAACCTACCACCAATAAGCTTTTGAGAGTTAGTTCTTTCTTTAGTGTGAGATTTCTTTGCGTTTTCACTTTGCAAGCTAATAGCTCTCACTTGTGGTTTCTAGTTCGGTGCAATCCCCAAGGTGAGGTTGAATGTTCGCCCACCCCATATTTCTCTCCATATACAACCCTTTGTGTTTTGCATGATGGATAGGCATGGTGAGTCGAGCCAACTACCTTCACAAGAAGAAGAACATGGACCGTACATGAGACGCGGAAGCTACTTCATCTTCTGACAAGAGTTCCGTGATCATTGCCAAGCCCTCAAGACACGTCAAGACGAACAATTTGGCGAGACGCAAGCCGAGTTCAAGAACATCGACAACTGCTTCGATGGCCTCGAAAGGCAAATGCATGCAATGCATCACAACTTTGGCCATCAAAATGAAGTGCTCCAACGCTCCATCGCCGAAACAAATGAATGGATTTGTGTTCTCATCGACGGAATGGCAACACCATGTTCACGCGCATCAAGCTCTACAAGATATTCGCGTCATCATGCTCCTCTTCAAGAAGATCTTCACCCAATTTCTCCAAGATGCAATGACGCCCCCTGGTTGAAGATGGAAGTTCTTCGAACTATGTACCTTCACCAAGGCACGCCGCAATGTCAAGCTATGATGGTGATTTCCCTTCAAGGCCACAAGCAAGGCAAGAAGCACACCGTCATCACGCAAGGGCATTAGTGATCCAACAAGAGCAACCACAATAAGAAACGCGAGTGGAACCGCAAGTCTACCACCATCGCCCCTGCCATCATGAACGTCTGCACTGACACCATGGTCATCAGGAGGCGCCTCCTCCACAACACCAAAACATGGAGCGTCAACTGGTACAAGTTGAGTGACGCCCACAACGTCATGGGGCTCAAGACCATGATCTTCACCGTGAGGCCCATGTGCCTAATTATCATCACCAACCGAGGAACGAGCCTCCTCTTCGTCATCAACCGCGTCATGAGGCTCCACATCCTCAACACCCTCATGAGGCCCAAGTTCCTCAACATCATGAACAACCACGCAAAGAGCAAGAGCAAGAGCAAGCTCCACAACAACAACATCAAGAGAAAGCTCCGCAACAAGGTCATGATAACCAAGTTCCACCGTGATCGCAATAAGCTCAACAATCTCAACAAGATCAGCAATAAGCTCAACAAGATCAGCAATAAGCTCAACAAGCTCGTCGCAATGATCGCATGGAAGATGAAGACCGTCAGCAACATGGTAACCATAACCACCGTGATCGCAATGAGGAAGAAACATTTGGCAAGATCGACTTCACGATACCCAAATTCACCGGATCAAATGACCCTGAAGAATAACTCTCATGGGCACTCAAAGTCGACAAGATCTTGCGTATGCACAATTATAGCAATGAGAATATGGTCGCCATGGCTTCTCTTGAGTTTGATGAGTATGACAACCTTTGGTGGGAACAAGTTCAAGTTGCTCGTGACGCAAGACAAGAGCCACCAATCACATCTTAGCATGACATGAAGGCTCACATGAGATCCCGTTTTGTTCCCGCGCACTACACGCGTGACCTCTTCAACAACCTTAAATCGCTATGCCAAGGGACAAAGACCATGGAAGAGTACTTAAAGGAAATGGAACTTAAATTGATCCACACCAACATTGAAGAGAGCACAGAACAAACTATGGCATGTTTCCTTATTGTCTTGAACCACCCAATCAAGCGCATTGTCGAGTTCCAAACATACAACAACATGGTTGAGCTTGTGCACATCGCAACAAAGGCCGAACATCAAGTGCAAGAGGACATCAAGTACAACAAGCCCAAGACGTAATGCACATGCAAGCAAGCTTCAACCGCTATGCCAACAACCTTCAATGGAAGCTCCTCAAGTACCTCCAAGCCTTCCTTCAAGCCCACACTTCCTAAGGAAAACTGCCCCCAAGTGGCAAACAAGAAAAGAGTGATACACCTTTCAACGGTGAATGCTACAAGTGTTGAGGCAAAGGATACAAGTCAAACGAGTGTGGAAATAAGAAATCTTTGTTTATCCATGACAATGGTGACGAAGAGTACTTGAGTGAAGATGAATTTTATGCCCGAGTCAACGAAGCAATTGCAAGGCAACGAGTGGAAGATGATCAAGAACTCCTCATGTGTGAACATGACGCAAGTCCATCGCTTGTCGTCACAAGGATCTTGACCACTCAAGCACAAAGCATGAAGACCAACGCTCAAATATCTTCCAAACACGAGCCGGCATCAATGGGAAATCTATCAATGTGATGATCGATGGAGGGAGTTGCCACAACCTTGCTAGCACCGAGTTGTGTGAGAAGCTTAACCTCACTTTCCATCCACACAAGCACCCCTACCACGTGCAATGGCTAAGTGACCAAGGGTCCATGAAGATCAAGCATACCGTATCGGTCACCTTAGCCATTGGTCCTTACAAAGACACGGTCGAGTGTGATGTAGTACCAATAACAGTTTGCCACATGTTGCTTGGTCGACCATGGCAATTTGACAATACTGCTCTACATGATGGTCGCACCAATGTGTACACCTTCAAATGGCTCAACAAAACATGTGTTTTGCAAACGATGACTCCTAGCCAAATAATTGCGGATAATGCAAAGGCTTTAGCGAGGGTGCAAAATATAACACCTCCTTGTGAGAAGAGCGGTGAGCGAGAGAACCACATCATAGTGAGTGAGAGCCACAAGCTAAACTCGAGTGAAGAAACTAAGAGTGTTCTACTTGCCACCAAAAGTGAGATGAGAGATGTGCGGAACAACCCATCCATCTTGCACTATGTCCTCATTTGCAAGGGACTAACACAAGGAACTAATGAATTAACCAACGTTCCTCCATCTTTCATGATTGTTTTGCAGGAATTCAAAGATGTGTTCCCCAAAGAGCTCCCACATGGACTACCTCCTCTTCGTGGCATCGAATATCACATTGATCTCATTCTCGGCACACCACTTCCAAACCGCACCGCTTACCGCATGAACCTGGAGCAGATGAAGGAGATCGAATGTCAAATCAACCAACTCGTCTCCAAAGGATTGATCCAAGTTAGCACTAGTCCAAGTGCGGTACCCGTGATTCTTGTTCCAAAATTGGATGATACATTACGGTTATGCATGGACTGCCATCCAATCAATGCTACCACCGTGCGTTATCGACATCCTATACCACGTCTTGATGACATGCTTGATGAATTGTGTGGAGCCACTATTTTTAAAAAAATGATCTTCGTAGTGGTTACCATCAAATACGCATGGCTGAAGGTGATGAGTGGAAAACCGCATTCAAGGCCAAACTTGGTCACTATAAATGGTTGGTTATGCCCTTTGGCTTGTCTAATGCCCATCCACATCCATGCGCGTCATGAATCATATTCTGTGTTCTCTCATTGGCAAGAGTGTCGTTGTATATTTTGATGATATACTTGTTTATAGCAAGTCACTCGAGGACCATGTTAAACATGTCAAGAAGTTTTGCAAATCCTTCGACATGAAAATCTATATGCTAATCTTCCCAAGTGCACTTTTGCTAAAGACAAGTTAATTTTTCTTGGATTTTTCGTTTCTTCCAAGGTAAAAGACATACAAGATTGGCCCATCCCAACAAATGTGAGTGAACTCCGAAGTTTTCATGGGTTGGTCGGTTTCTATCATCGCTTTGTGAAAGATGTTTTAGCCATTGCTTGTCCTCTCAATGAATTGACCAAAAAGAATGTCACCTTTGTGTGGGGCAAGGCACAACAAAAAGCTTTTGATGAACTTAAAAAGAGGCTCACTGAAGCACCTCATCTTGTGTTACTGGGTTTCACTAAAACTTTTGAGATAGAGTGTGATGCTAGTGGTATTGGCATTGGAGGATTCCTTATGCAAAACGGACGTCATATAGCCTACCATAGCGAGAAACTTGATGGTGCTCGTCTTAATTATCCGATTTATGACAAAGAGCTTCTTGCCTTAGTTCGTGTCCTTCAAGTTTGGCAACACTACCTATGGCCTAAAGAATTTATCATACATTCCAACAATGAGTCGTTGAAATATCTCAAAGGCCAAGCCAACTTGCGTAAGAGACACGCTAAGTGGGTTGAGTTTATGGAGTCTTTTTCGTACGTTGTCGAGTATAAGAAGGGCAAAGATAATGTAGTTGCGGATGCTTTGTCTCGCAAGCACACAAGCCTTCTTACGAGACTTGAATTCAACATGTTGGGCCTTGAGGAAATAAAAACTTTGTATGCTTCTGACCCATTCTTTCAACCAATTTTTGCAAAGTGTTCTATTGATAAAGGAGTGGATGATTTCTATTTGCATAAGGGCTTTCTATTTAAATAAAATAAGCTTTGCATTCCGTAGTCACCTCTCCAACTTTTTCTTCTCCAAGAATCTCATGGTGGAGGCCTTATGGGTCACTTTGGATGTGACAAGACATTGGACATGCTCTCCACTCACTACTTTTGGCCCAAGATGAAGCGCGGCGTGGAGCGCTACGTTCAACGATGCACAACATGTGTTCAAGCTAAGTCATAAGCTAACCCCTATGGTCTTTATAGGCCATTGCCTATTCCTCATACACCTTGGTCTGACATTAGCATGGATTTTGTGTTAGGATTGCCTAGATCTAAGCATGGTCATGATTCTATATTTGTTGTAGTGCATCGCTTTTCCAAAATGGCCCACTTCATACCGTGGCCCACTTTATTTGCAAATTTGTTTTTCGGGGAAATCGTCCGTCTTCATGGTGTGCCAAGAACAATCGTCTCCGACCACGACGTCAAATTCATGAGTTACTTATGGAACACACTCATGGCCAAGCTCGACGTCAAGCTCAACTTCTCATCCTCATCGCATCCTCAAACCGATGGCCAAACCAAAGTTGTCAATAGATGCCTCGGGACTCTCCTTTGTGTGTTGATCAAGAAAAACCTCAAGGATTGGGAGTAATGCATTCCACACGCTGAGTTTGCCTATAACCATGCCAAGCACTCAACAACCAAGATGAGCTCCTTCATGATCGTCTATGGTTTCGAGCCCCTCACCACGCTCGACATCCTACCACTACCTCTCCATGAGCGCACCAACATGGACGTTGAGAAACACGCCCAAGCTATGAAGAAGCTTCACGCAGAAACAAGAGCTACTATTGAACAACAAGTCCTTCACCAAGCTTCAAGGATAAACAAGGACAAGCCAGAGTTGATCTTCAGAGAAGGTGATCTTGTGTGGATACACCTAAGCAAAGACCGCTTCCCCAAGGAACGCGACTCCAAGCTTAAGCCAAGAGGAGATGGTCCCTTCAAGGTCCTAAAGAGAATCAACAACAACGCCTACATCTTCGACATATGGACCTCCAAGTACCTTGCAAGCAATACACTCAATGTCAAGGATCTCTCACCCTACCATGGAGATGTTCAAGATGATAACAATGAAGAGTCGAGGACGACTCTTTCCCAAGGGGGGAGATGATGCATCCTGTCCTACGAATGCTCCTACATCTACACCACCAAGTTCCCTAAGTGGACCAATGACTCGTGCCCGAGCCAAGCTCCCTCAAGCTAAGGTGAATTCGCTCCTCTCATCATGTGACTTTGACATACACTTGGATAGCTTGCTACTTCATGCCACTAGTCTATGCATTATCAGGTACAAAGCCCCGCCGCGTCGACCCACGAGCCCGGAAGCTGCACCTGTCCTGAAGCTGCCAAAGCCTGAGAGTCCACCCGAGTTAAGCTGGAATGTCCGGCACAACTGGAGTGTTTAGCTCGATCCCGCCAGAGTGTCTGGCTTACCCCAGCCCCGTCCTAGCATGGAAACCCCTTGTGGATCTATCTAGTTCTTGCCTCAGGCTCCTTTGATAGAGGACCACCAAATATCACAAACCTCATTGGAGTTTGCATTGTGACTCCGCATTGTACAAGGCCTAGGTATCGGAGTCCCTTTGCCTAGATGTCAAGATCTCACTAAGTCTAGCTACTCATCATGCCGGTTCGAGAGAGAGTCCTCCGCCGACGCCGATCCTAGGGCTTGCGCCAGACCGGTAGCCGCCGGAGTAAGAAATTGGCTTGTATCGTGTCTTCGTGTGTGTGCGTTCATCGTGTTCTTCGTGCGTGAGTTCGCGTTTTCGCTCCCCCTCCCTCATACCCGCACTCACTCCGCCTCGATTTCAAGGGATTCGTGAAAGATCGGGCCATCCCCGAGGTTGCCCCGCAACAGGTTGCATCACAACAACACCAACCTAAGTGTGTATGGCCTTGTGGGTCATTGTGGTTTGAAGAAGAGCACATGCAATGACACTCCACGTGCCAAACCGTGGTTAGAAAGCCCTAGAACATGCCGGAATACAACATTGGGATGCAATGGAGCACCAGTTTGGCAGAGGTTGCATCACCACACCCACATGAGTGTGTGTGGCCATGTGGGTCATTGTGGTTTGGAAAAGAGTACATGCAATGACATTCCATGTGCCAAACCACAGTCAGAAAGCCCTGGAACATGCTGGAATGCAATGGATCACAAATGTGGGAGAGGTTGGATCACCGCACCCACCTGAGTGTGTGTGGCCATGTGGGTCATTGTGGTTTGGAAAAAAACACATGAAATAATGACAAGCCATGTGCCAGAAAGTCCTAGAACATGTTGGAATGCAAGATTGGAATGCAATGGAGCACCAGTGTGGTAGAGGTTGCATCACCCACCTAAGTGTGTGTTGTAACACCCTTGAATCAGCCCTATGCAAGTTTTAACGATTCCCGCCAAACCCGCGTAGAAACGATTCAAAGATGCCCACCAGGCACTTGCGTGCGGGTGGAAAACGAAGTAATATCATTACACAATAGTCCACGATGGAACCCACAGAACATATATATATATACAACAATGACTCAACGAGTCAAGAATACAGATATACAATACAAAGATCCAAATCACCTTGAAAACGATACAGCATCTGAGTACGGATAAGATGCAAATGGGGATAAGAGCCCTGAAGAATAACCAATGGCGTCCATAACCCTGACCAGGCCAAGACAGAAGGGTAACCCTGCTAACAACGTCGAACTCATAACTGTTAAACAAAAGGGGTGATGACAATGGGCAAAGGAAAGAAAGCAGCGGTCAGTACCGAGGCCAGTACACGGCGAGGCTAGAATTTGGTGGCTCTCTCCTACATAGGTATGGTAGACTGAAGCGGCAGCGAAGCATGCACTAAACAATCTATAGAGACTCGATTCAACTGTTGGCTATTAGAGAGGGATAAGAAAGACCTATTCGGATCCAACCTTATAGTAACACCAATAATACCCATCCTGGTATTCCCCCTCGAGACCAAACGAGGAACTCAAACCGAAGAACTCACACAGTTGGCAGTTTTATTCATTCCATTATAGTTGTAGCACTTACTAGTCAGATATATATAGCATTAGACCTCCCAAATCCAGTAGTTGTTGGCACTTTTATTTACTCATTCTGTTATAGTGAATCTGATTACTAGACATGTAAAAGTCAAATTTATAGCACTACTTTAGTTATAGTTGTCTATGATTGAGATACTGTGCTCCAAGTCGTCCATAAACGCGGACACGGTTTTCAGAAAGTTTTACCCTACAGGGGTGCACAAATAGCAACACACACACGATGAACCTCGGGAACAACCAAATAAAACGCAATGAGGCCTCACGACAAAGCATTGACAGGATTCATAAATCATTTCAGGGGGCCACCCCACTAAGCTACCCGCGACGAAGTTGGTCGGCTCCGAGACGGACCTAGAGGTTCGCGACAATGGCTGTAAACGACTGGGAACCCGAAAGTGTGACTGGGCTTGTCGATACCGCGAAAACATTCTGCATTCCAAAATAGTACAGGTGCTCCACGCACAATCGTAAATAAAGAAGTAAAGCATGGCATAAGTACAGGATAGTAATAAAGCCCCAAACTACTTTGTGGCCCAAGAAATAAAGTGTGAATCAAGCTCAGGCAAAAGGGGATTCATAGTCTCCCGTATGTGGATAGTGCGAATAGTCAAGGAACAGGAATCAAGTACTCGGGGCCTACGGGACACAAGTGAGCGTGGAAGAACCAAATATTAACTATTGCTCACCGGTGCCTCTGCATTAGTTATAACTATTCCCAGCATTTTAATCAAGGTGTATTTAAAGTCATGATCATCTCCACCGTAAAGCGTCTGGCAACCTTCCAACACCTGTGGTACTTGACGATACAAGATCGCACCGGAGCAATCAACTACGACTCGCAAGGCCAACTATCTATCAAACAACAGGCAATAGGATGTGTCTAAGGCAATATAGAGGTTGCAAGGAATATAAATGGTGCACGGAAACTGAATCATCGCAATACGGATAGCAATATATCAACAGGAGGAAGTAAAGACTATAATGCAAAATAGGTAGAAAGGGGGATATTGCTCGCCTGGAAAACACTTTCAAAGATACATTATCTGAAGAACTTGTCGATACTCGCATCCACTCAAAGGCCTAATCTGTGAAGAAGCAAAACACTAAAAGAAACAGTGAATGCACTATTTAATACTACGGTAGAAGATCGTGCATGATGCATGTATGATGTATGACATGGCAAAGATACGATGCAACTAGGCAATATTAAGCGGAACCAGGGACCCAACAATTAATTAGAAGGTTCACGTTATTTAGCTACCCACAATTTAAATGTTGTCTTAACAAGGCAAAACATGGCATTGGTTCACTACACAAATTTAAATGACGCTAATATAAGACTAGAATAGTCCGCATATGGTCTCCATATTTAATTTAGGTAAATCATCCAAATACCCCAACCAACCACAATATGTATGCAAGCATGAAGATTTAATATGCAACAATTTATATAAATGGCATTTATAAAATAGGGGTCTTGGTTAGGGGTCACACTTCTCGAATCGGAGATCTTGGGGGTTCGACGGGGTTCGAGGGGTCCTGGTTCGACAAGCTCGGTCTTCGTGTTTCGTCTTTGATCCATGTAGGAGTGCTTGACGGTTTCGGGAAGGAGACCTTGTAGGTTTCCGACTTCAATTAGCAAAGGTGTACTTGGTTCCAGTGTCGGTAGTCTTCGGAGGATCTTGGCGAAAATTGGGAACAAAGATCTTCACACGCTTCGGTACTCTTCGGGTGGTATCGCGCAACTTCACACGGTCGCCGTTCACGCCACACCACACGCGTACATCATCCGGACACATCTTGGAGGACCGTTGTGCCAACTTCGGTAGAACGCACCATCAAATCACGAGTGCAAGACACAGGGATAAAATGTTGTGAGTGAACGAGTCATGTACAGACATTTTCTCAAACACCTTCTGGGAGCCCGGGCATTGACTGCAAGGGCACAGACGGAAACAATCTGCAAGGTGCGTCGATTAGGGGCGATCACGACGAAAGGCAGCGGTGGCAGAACAAAGGACGGGGAGGTTCCTTGAAGAGGACCGGTCAACGGGTGGTTGGAGGCAGAGGACGGAGACGGCCGGAGATGCAGGGGCCTGCAGGGGTTGGCAAGCTCGGGCCGCACGACAGGGAGGCAATGATGCAGACCGCGCGGTTGGCAGCGACGACTTTGCACCACGGTGGAAGTAGTCACAGACGCAGGGATGGGGAAGGAGGCGGACCGGCGGGCGCTGGCGGATCGCTGAGGAGACATAGGCAGAGGTCGAGGAGGGCTTCAGGGCGGAGGGAGCTCCTGGTGGCGGACAGAGGCCAAGTGGTGGCTGGCGGGGCTCCACCAGGAAGCGTGCGGGGCGGGGATTGCAGGGTTGGTTTTCGGTAGGATGGTGGGGGTTGGTGGCGAGCGAGAGGGGATCACTGGACGCGGGGCAGCGGTCGGTGGGGCCAGGGTTGTCGGTAGCATGCAGGTTCGGGGTGGACAAGGGGTGGGGATCGCGTGAGGGAGAGGAAGCCGTGGTAGCGTGTCTCGACGCGGAACGCACGCGGTTGGTGGGGCCAGGCGAGGAGGGTTGACCGTGGTCGTGTCGGTACAGTGCAGGCCAGGGTGTGTGCCATGGAGTTGTGCGCTACGGCGATGCAGCATGTACCGCACGATCAACATGCGTGTGTGGGACTAGGGAGTGCCGGCGGCTGCTGGGGCAGGTGGGTTAGGGTTTGATCAGATTGGTGTGGGTGAGAGCCTAGGCTAGATTAGGTGGGGTTGTAGGCTGGCTGGCTAGGCCTTTGGCCTGGCTGGCTACCTCCCCCTAAAAAAATACTATAATTATTTATTTTAGTTTTAAAAGGCTTTCGTAATTAGTTTTTAGACAAATAAAATATCCGGAAGAGACATGGGGCTTTGATTTTGAATAAAAGAGGGGACAATTAGGAAACAAAGATAGGTTTTTGGAAAATAGTTTTAGGCAAACAGATGCATGATGATGACGATGCTCAAATGCAATGTGGCATGATGGCATGAGCATGTGGTTATGATGATGCACAAAACAGAAATAGCAAGCGATTTTCTAGTAGTGGTTTTAGCAGGGTGCTACATGTGTGGCCAGTTGGGTCATTGTGGTTTGGAAAAGAACACATGTAATGACACTCCATGTGTCAAACCATGATCAGAAAGCCCTAGAACATGCTGGAATATATGTATTGGAATGCAACATTGGAATGCAATGGAGCACCAGTGTAGCAGAGGTTGCATCACCACACCCACCTGAGTGTGTGTGTGGCCATGTGGGTCATTGTGGTTTGGAAAATAACATATCCAATGACATTCCATGTGCCAAACCATGTTCGAAAAGCCCTAGAACATGCTGGAATGCAACATTGGAATGCAATGGAGCACCAGTGTGGCAGAGGTTGCATCACCACACCCACCTGAGTGTGTGTGGCCATGTGGGTAATTGTGGTTTGGAAAAAAATATATGAAATGACAGCCCATGTGCCAAACCATGTTCAGAATTCCATAGAGCGTGCTGGAATGCAACATTGGAATGCAATGGAGCACCAGTGTGGCAGAGGTTGCCTCACAACACCCACATGATTGTGTGTGGCCATGTGGATACACCTAAGAAAAGACCGCTTCCCCAAGGAACACGACTCCAAGCTAAAGCCAATAGGAGATGGTCCCTTCAAGGTCCTCAAGAGAATCAACAACAATGCCTACATCATCGACATACATACCTCCACATATCTTGCAAGCAATACATTCAATGTCAAGGACCTCTCACCCTACCATGGAGATGTTTAAGATGATAACCATGAAGAGTCGAGGACGACTCTTTCCCATGGGGGAGCTGATGCAGCCCATCCTACGGACGCTCCTACATCTACACCACCAAGTCCCCCAAGTGGACCAATGACTCATGCCATGTGGGTCATTGTGGTTTGGAAAAGAGACCATGCAATGACATTACATGTGCCAAACCATGGTCAGAAATCCCTAGAACATGATGGAATGCAACACTAGAATGCAATGGAGCACCAATGTGGCAGAGGTTGCATCACCACACCCACCTGACTGTGTGTGCCCATGTGGGTCATTGTGGTTTGGAAAAAATAAAACATCCAATGACACTCCATGTGCCAAACCATGGTCAGAAAACCCTCGAATATGCTGGAATGCAACAATGGAATGTAATGGAGCACCAGTGTGGCAGAGGTTGCATCACCACACCCACCTGAGTGTGTGTGCCATGTGGGTCATTGTGGTTTCGAAAAGAACAGATGCAATGACACTCCATGTGCCAAACCATGCCCAGAAAGCCCTAGAGCATGCTAGAATGCAACATTGGAATGTAATGGAGCTCCAGCGTGGAAGAGGTTGCATCACAACACTCACGTGAGTGTGTGTGGCCATGTGGGTCATTGTAGTTTGGAAAAGAGCACATGCAATGACACTCCATGTGCCAAACCGTGGTCAGAAATCCCTAGAACATGCTGGAATGCAACATTGGAATGCATTGGAGCACCAGTATGGCAGAGGTTGCATCACCACACCTACCTGAGTGTGTGTGGCCATGTTGGTCATTGTGGTTTGGAAAATAGCACATGCAATGACACTCCATGTGCCAAACCATGGCCAGAAAGCCCTAAAACATGCTTGAATGCAACACTGGAATGCAATGGAGCACCTGTGTGGCAGAGGTTGGATCACCACACCCACCTAAGTGTGTGTGTCCATGTAGGTCATCGTGGTTTGGAAAAGAACACATGCAATAATGACACCCTATGTACCAAACCATGGTCAGAAAGTCCTACACAGATGCTGGAATGCAATGGAGCACTAGTGTGGTTGAGGTTGCATCACCACACCCACCTAAGTGTGTGTGGCCATGTGGATCATTGTGGTTTGGAATAGAACACATGTAATGATAGTACATGTGTCAAACCATGGTCAGAAAGCCCTGGAACATGTTGGAATGCAAAATTGGAATGCAATATTGGAATGCTATGGAGCACCGGTCTGGCAGAGGTTGCATCACCACACCCACCTTAGTGTGTGTGACCATGTGGGTCATTATGGTTTGGAAAATAACACATCCAATGACACTCGATGTGCCAAACCATGGTCAAAAAGCCCTAGAACATGCTGGAATGCAACATTGGAATGTAATGGAGCACCAGTGTGGCAGAGGTTGCATCCCCACACCCACCTGAGTGTGTGTGGCCATGTGGGTAATTGTGGTTTGGAAAACAACATATGAAATGACAGTCCATGTGCCAAACCATGGTCAGAATTCCATAAAGCGTGCTGGAATGCAACATTGGAATGTAAGGGAGCACCAGTGTGGCAGAGGTTACATCACCACACCCACCTGAGTGTGTGGGACATTTGGGTCATTGTGGGTTCGAAAAGAACACATGCAATGACACTCCATTTGCCAAACCATGCCTAGAAAGCCCTAGAGCATGCTGGAATGCAACATTGGAATGCAATGGAGCTCCAGCATGGAAGAGGTTGCATCACAACACTCACGTGAGTGTGTGTGGCCATGTGGGTCATTGTAGTTTGGAAAAGAGCACATGCAATGACACTCCATGTGCCAAACCGTGGTCAGAAAGCCCTAGAACATGCTAGAATGCAACATTGGAATGCATTGGAGAACCAATATGGCAGAGGTTGCATCACCACACCTACCTGAGTGTGTGTGGCCATGTTGGTCATTCTGGTTTGGAAAAGAGCACATGCAATGACACTCCATGTGCCAAATCATGGCCAAAAAGCCCTAAAACATGCTGGAATGCAACACTAGAATGCAATGGAGCACCAGTGTGGCAGAGGTTGGATCACCACACCCACCTAGGTGTGTGTGGCCATGTGGGTCATCGTGGTTTGGAAAAGAACACATGCAATAATGACACCCTATGTACAAAACCATGGTCAGAAAGTACTAGAACATGCTAGAATACAAGTTTGGAATGCAATGGAGCACTAGTGTGGTTGAGGTTGCATCACCACACCCACCTGAGTGTGTGTGGCCATGTGGGTAATTGTGGTTTGGAAAAAAATATATGAAATGACAGCCCATGTGCCAAACCATGTTCAGAATTCCATAGAGCGTGCTGGAATGCAACATTGGAATGCAATGGAGCACCAGTGTGGCAGAGGTTGCCTCACAACACCCACATGATTGTGTGTGGCCATGTGGATACACCTAAGAAAAGACCGCTTCCCCAAGGAACACGACTCCAAGCTAAAGCCAATAGGAGATGGTCCCTTCAAGGTCCTCAAGAGAATCAACAACAATGCCTACATCATCGACATACATACCTCCACATATCTTGCAAGCAATACATTCAATGTCAAGGACCTCTCACCCTACCATGGAGATGTTTAAGATGATAACCATGAAGAGTCGAGGACGACTCTTTCCCATGGGGGAGCTGATGCAGCCCATCCTACGGACGCTCCTACATCTACACCACCAAGTCCCCCAAGTGGACCAATGACTCATGCCATGTGGGTCATTGTGGTTTGGAAAAGAGACCATGCAATGACATTACATGTGCCAAACCATGGTCAGAAATCCCTAGAACATGATGGAATGCAACACTAGAATGCAATGGAGCACCAATGTGGCAGAGGTTGCATCACCACACCCACCTGACTGTGCGTGCCCATGTGGGTCATTGTGGTTTGGAAAAAATAAAACATCCAATGACACTACATGTGCCAAACCATGGTCAGAAAACCCTCGAATATGCTGGAATGCAACAATGGAATGTAATGGAGCACCAGTGTGGCAGAGGTTGCATCACCACACCCACCTGAGTGTGTGTGCCATGTGGGTCATTGTGGTTTCGAAAAGAACAGATGCAATGACACTCCATGTGCCAAACCATGCCCAGAAAGCCCTAGAGCATGCTAGAATGCAACATTGGAATGTAATGGAGCTCCAGCGTGGAAGAGGTTGCATCACAACACTCACGTGAGTGTGTGTGGCCATGTGGGTCATTGTAGTTTGGAAAAGAGCACATGCAATGACACTCCATGTGCCAAACCGTGGTCAGAAATCCCTAGAACATGCTGGAATGCAACATTGGAATGCATTGGAGCACCAGTATGGCAGAGGTTGCATCACCACACCTACCTGAGTGTGTGTGGCCATGTTGGTCATTGTGGTTTGGAAAATAGCACATGCAATGACACTCCATGTGCCAAACCATGGCCAGAAAGCCCTAAAACATGCTTGAATGCAACACTGGAATGCAATGGAGCACCTGTGTGGCAGAGGTTGGATCACCACACCCACCTAAGTGTGTGTGTCCATGTAGGTCATCGTGGTTTGGAAAAGAACACATGCAATAAACACAAACTATCTACCAAACCATGGTAAGAACGTCCTACAGATCTTTGGAATGCAATGGAGCACTAGTGTGGTTGAGGTTGCATCACCACACCCACCTAAGTGTGTGTGGCCATGTGGATCATTGTGGTTTGGAATAGAACACATGTAATGATAGTACATGTGTCAAACCATGGTCAGAAAGCCCTGGAACATGTTGGAATGCAAAATTGGAATGCAATATTGGAATGCTATGGAGCACCGGTCTGGCAGAGGTTGCATCACCACACCCACCTTAGTGTGTGTGACCATGTGGGTCATTATGGTTTGGAAAATAACACATCCAATGACACTCCATGTGCCAAACCATGGTCAAAAAGCCCTAGAACATGCTGGAATGCAACATTGGAATGTAATGGAGCACCAGTGTGGCAGAGGTTGCATCCCCACACCCACCTGAGTGTGTGTGGCCATGTGGGTAATTGTGGTTTGGAAAACAACATATGAAATGACAGTCCATGTGCCAAACCATGGTCAGAATTCCATAGAGCGTGCTGGAATGCAACATTGGAATGTAAGGGAGCACCAGTGTGGCAGAGGTTACATCACCACACCCACCTGAGTGTGTGGGCCATTTGGGTCATTGTGGGTTCGAAAAGAACACATGCAATGACACTCCATTTGCCAAACCATGCCTAGAAAGCCCTAGAGCATGCTGGAATGCAACATTGGAATGCAATGGAGCTCCAGCATGGAAGAGGTTGCATCACAACACTCACGTGAGTGTGTGTGGCCATGTGGGTCATTGTAGTTTGGAAAAGAGCACATGCAATGACACTCCATGTGCCAAACCATGGTCAGAAAGCCCTAGAACATGCTAGAATGCAACATTGGAATGCATTGGAGAACCAATATGGCAGAGATTGCATCACCACACCTACCTGAGTGTGTGTGGCCATGTTGGTCATTCTGGTTTGGAAAAGAGCACATGCAATGACACTCCATGTGCCAAATCATGGCCAAAAAGCCCTAAAACATGCTGGAATGCAACACTAGAATGCAATGGAGCACCAGTGTGGCAGAGGTTGGATCACCACACCCACCTAGGTGTGTGTGGCCATGTGGGTCATCGTGGTTTGGAAAAGAACACATGCAATAATGACACCCTATGTACAAAACCATGGTCAGAAAGTACTAGAACATGCTAGAATACAAGTTTGGAATGCAATGGAGCACTAGTGTGGTTGAGGTTGCATCACCACACCCACCTAACTGTGTGTGGCCATGTGGATCATTGTGGTTTGGAATAGAACACATGTAATGATAGCACATGTGTCAAACCATGGTCAGAAAGCCCTAGAACATGTTGGAATACAAAATTGGAATGCAATATTGGAATGCTATGGAGCACCAGTCTGGCAGAGGTTGCATCACCACACCTACCTGAGTGTGTGTGGCCATGTGGGTCATTATGGTTTGGAAAATAACACATCCAATGACACTCCATGTGCCAAACCATGGTCAGAAAGCCCTAGAACATGATGGAATGCAACATTGGAATGCGATGGAGAACCAATATGGCAGAGGTTGAATCAGCGCACCCACCTGAGTGTGTGTGGCCATGTGGGTCATTGTAGTTCGGAAAAGAACACATGCAATGACACTCCATGTGCCAAACCATGGCCAAAAATCCCTAGAACATGCTGGAATGCAACATTGGAACACAATGGATCACTAGCGTGCCAGAGGTTGCACCACCACACCAATCTAAGTGTGTGTGGACCAGTGGGTCATTGTGGTTTGGAAGACATGCAATGACACTCCATGTGCCAAACCATAGTTAGAAATCCCTAGAACATGCTGGAATACAATAGTGGAATGCAATGGAGCACTAGTGTGGCAGAGGTTGCATCACAACACCCACCTTAGTGTGTGTGGCCATGTGGGTCATTGTCGTTTGGAAAATAACATATGAAATGACACTACATGTGCCAAACCATAGTCAAAAAGCCCTAGAACATGCTAGAATGCAACATTGGAATGTAATGGAGCACCATTGTGGCAGAGGTTGCATCACCACACCCACCTGAGTGGGTGTTGCCATGTGAGTCATTGTGGTTTGGAAAAGAGTACATGCAATGACACTCCATGTGCCAAACCATGGTCAGAAAGCCATAGGACATGCTGGAATGCAATGGAGCACCAGTGTGACAGAGGTTGGATCATAGAACCCACCCGAGTGTGTGTGGCCATGTGGGTCATTGTGATTTGGAAAAGAACACATGCAATAATTACACCCCATGTGCCAAACCATGGTCAGAAAGTCCTAGAACATGCTTGAATGCAAGATTGGAATGCAATGGAGCACTAGTGTGGTTGAGGTTGCATCACCACAATCTCCTAAGTGTTTCTGGCCATGTGGGTCATTGTGGTTTGGAAAAGAACACATGTAATGATAGTCAATGTGTCAAACCATGGTCAGAAAGCCCTAGAACATGCTAGAAAACAAAATTGGAATGCAATGGAGCACCAGTGTGGTAGAGGTTTCATCACCACACCCACCTGAGTGTGTGTGTGTTTCCATGTGGGTCATTCTGGTTTGGAAAATAACACATCCAATGACACTCCATATGCCAAACAATGGTCAAAAAGCCCTAGAACATGCTGGAATGCAACATTGGAATGCAATGGAGAACCAGTGTGGCAGAGGTTACATCACCACACTCACCTGAGTGTGTGTGGCCATGTGGGTCATTATGGTTTGGAAAAAAACATGCAATGATGCTCCATGTGCCAAACCATGGCCAATAAGCCCTAGAACATGATGGAATGCAACATTGGAACACAATGGATCACTAGTGTGGCAGAGGTTGCATCACCACACCAATCTGAGTATGTGTGGCCCTGTCGGTCATTGTGGTTTGGAAAAGAACACACGCAATGACACTCCATGTGCCAAACCATAGTTAGAAATCCCTAGAACATGCTGGAATGCAACACTGGACTGCAATGGAGCAACAGTGTGGGAGAGGTTGCATCACAACACCCACCTAAGTGTGTGTGGTGATGTGGGTCATTGTGGTTTGGAGAAGAGTACATGCAATGACACTCCAAGTGCCAAACCATGGTCAGAAATTCGTAGAACATGCTGGAATGCAACATTGAGATGCAATGGAGCACCAGTGTGGTAGATATTGCATCACCACACCCACCTGAGTGTGAAAGGCCATGTGGGTAATTATGGTTTGGAAAATAAAACATCCAATGACATTCCATGTGCTAAACCATGGTTAGAAAACCCTAGAATATGTTGGAATGCAACGTTGGAATGTAATGGAGCACCAGTGTGGCAGAGGTTGCATCACCACACCGACCTGAGTGTGTGTGCCATGTGGGTCATTGTACTTTGGAAAATGACACTCCATGTGCCAAACCAAGCCTAGAAAGCCCCAGAGCATGCTGGAATACAACATTGGAATGCAATGGAGCTCTAGTGTGGAAGAGGTTGCATCACAACACTCACGTGAGTGTGTGTGGCCATGTGGGTCATTGTATTTTGGAAAAGATCACATGCAATGACACTCCATGTGCCAAACCATGGCCAAAAATCCCTAGAACATGCTGGAATGCAACATTGGAACACAACGGAGCACTAGCGTGCTAGAGGTTGCATCACCACACTAATCTAAGTGGGTGTGGCCCAGCGGGTCATTGTGGTTTGGAAGACATGCAATGACACTCCATGTGCCAAACCATAGTTAGAAATCCCTAGAACATGCTGGAATGTAACACTAGAATGCAATAGAGCACCAGTGTGGCAGAGGTTGCATCACAACACCCACCTGAGTGTGTGTGGCCATGTGGGTCATTGTGGTTTGAAAAATAACATATGAAATGACACTCCATGTGCCCAACCATAGTCAGAAAGCCCTAGAACATGCTAGAATGCAACATTGGAATGTAATGGAGCACAAGTGTGGCAGAGGTTGCATCACCACACACACACCTGAGTGGGTGTTGCCATGTGGGTCATTGTGGTTTGGAAAAGAGTACATGTAATGACACTCCATGTGCCAAACCATGGTCAGAAAGCCATATGACATGCTGGAATGAAATGGAGAACCAGTATGGCAGAGGTTGGATAACATCACCCACCCGAGTGTGTGTCGCGATGTGGGTCATTATGGTTTGGAAAAGAACACATGTAATAATGACACCCCATGTGCCAAACCATGGTCAAAAAGTCCTAGAACATGCTTGAATGCAAGATTGGAATGCAATGGAGCACTAGTGTGGTTGAGGTTGCATCACCACACCCACCTAAGTGTGTGTGGTCATGTGGGTCATTGTGGTTTGGAAAAGAAAACATGTAATGACAGTCCATGTGTCAAACCATGGTCAGAAAGCCCTAGAACATGCTGGAATACAAAATTGGAATGCAATGGAGCACCAGTGTGGTAGAGGTTTCATCACCACACCCACGTGAGTGTGTGTGTGTCCATTTGGGTCATTGTGGTTTGGAAAATAACACATCCAATGACACTCCATATGCCAAACAATGGTCAAAAAGCCCTAGAACATGCTGGAATGCAACAATGGAATGCAATGGAGAACCAATGTGGCAGAGGTTGCATCAGCACACCCACCTGAGTGTGTGTGGCCCTGTGGGTCATTGTGGTTTGGAAAAGAACACATGGAATGACACTCCATGTGCCAAACCATAGTTAGAAATCCCTAGAACATGCTGGAATGCAACACAACACCCACCTGAGTGTGTGTGGCCATGTGGGTCATTGTGGTTTAGAGAAGAGAACATGCAATGACACTCCATGTGCCAAACCATGGTCAGAAAGCCCTAGAACATGCTGGAATGCAACATTGGAATGCAATGGAGCACTGGTGTGGTAGTGGTTGCATCACCACACCCACCTGAGTGGGTGTTGCCATGTAGGTCATGGTGGTTTGGAAAAGAGTACATGCAATGGCACTCCATGTGCCAAACCATGGTCAAAAAGCCCTGGACACATGCTGGAATGCAATGGAGCACCTGTGGGCAGAGGATGGATCACAGCACCCACCTAAGTGTGTGTGGCCACCTTAGTCATTGTGGTTTGGAAATGAACACATGCAATAATGACACCCCATGTGCCAAACCATGGTCAGAAAGTCCTAGAACATGCTGGAATACAAGATTGGAATGCAATGAAGCACTAGTGTGGTTGAGGTTGCATCACCACACCCACCTAAGTGTGTGTTTCCATGTGGGTCATTGTGGTTTGGAAAAGAACACATGTAATGACAGTCCATGTGTCAAACCATGGTCGAAAATCCCTAGAACATGCTGGAATACAAAATTGGAATGCAACGCTGGAATGCAATGGAGCACCAGTGTTGTAGAGGTTGCATCACAACACCCACCTGAGTGTGTGTGGCCATGTGGGTCATTATGGTTTGGAGAATAGCACATGCAATGGCACACCAAGTGCCAAACCATGGTCAGAAATACATAGAGTGTGCTGGAATGCAACATTGGGATGCAATGGAGCACCAGTGTGGCGGAGGTTGCATCACCACACCCACCTGAGTGTGTGTGGCCATGTGGGTAATTGTGGTTTGGAAAATAGTACATGCAATGACATTCCATGTGCCAAACCATAGGCAGAAAGCCCTAGAACATGCTGGAATGCAATGGAGCACTAGTGTGGCAGAGGTTGGATCACCACACCCACCTGAGTGTTTGTGGCCATGTGGGTCATTGTTGTTTGGAAAAGAACACATGCAATAATGACACCCCATGTGCAAAACCATGGTCTGAAAGTCCTAGAACATGTTGGAATGAAAGATTGGAATGCAATGGAGCACCAGTGTGGTAGAGGTTGCCTCACCACACCCACCTAAGTGTGTGTGGCCAGTTGGGTCATTGTGGTTTGCAAAAAAACACATGTAATGATAGTCCATGTGTCAAACCATGGTCAAAAAGCCCTAGAACATGCTGGAATACAAAATTGGAATGCAACATTGGAATGCAATAGAGCACCAGTGTAGTAGAGGTTGCATCACCACACCCACCTGAGTGTGTGTGTGGACATGTGGGTCATTGTGGTTTGGAAAATAACACATCGAATGACACTCCATGTGCTAAACCATGGTCGAAAAGCCCTAGAACATGCTGGAATGCAACATTGGAATGTAATGGAGCACCAGCGTGGCAGAGGTTGCATCACCACACCCACCTGAGTGTGTGTGGCCATGTGCGTCATTGTGGTTTGGAAAACAACACATGCAATGACACTCCATGTGCCAAACCTTGGTCATAAAGCCCTAGAACATGCTCGAATGCAACATCGGAACAAAATGCAGCACTAGTAACAAACCCATCTAAGTGTGTGTGGCCCTGTGGGTCATTGTGGTTTGGAAAAGACCATATGCAATGACACTCCATGTGCCAATCCATGGTCAAAAAGCGCTAGAACATGCTGGAATGCAACATTGGAATACAATGGAGCAGCAGTATGGCAGAGGTTACATCATCACACCCACCTGAGTATGTGTGGCCATGTGGATCATTGTGGTTTGGAAAAGTGCACATGCACTGACACTCCATGTGCCAAACCATGGTTAAAAAGCCCTAGAACATGCTGGAATGCAACATTAGAATCCAATGGAGCACTAGTGTGGCAGAGGTTGTATCACCACACCCATCTGAGTGTGTTGGCCATGTGGGTCATTGTGGTTTGGAGTAGAACACATGTAATGACACTCCATGTGTTAAACCATGGTCAGAAAGCCCTAGAACATGCTGGAATGCAACATTGGAATGCAATGGAGCACCAGTGTGGCAGAGGAAGCATCACCACAACCACATGAGTGTGTGTGGCCATGTGGGTCATTGTGGTTTGTAAAAGAACACATGCAATGACACTCCATGTACCAAACCAAGGTTGGAAAGCCCTAGAGCATGCTGGAATACAACATTGGAATGCATTGGAGCTCGAGTGTGGTAGAGGTTGCATCACAACACCCGCCTAAGTGTGTGTGGCCATGTGGGTCATTGTAGTTTGGAAAAGAGCACACGCAATGACACTCCATGTGCCAAACCATGATCAGAAAGCCCTAGAACATGTTGTATTGCAACATTGGAATGCAATGGAGCACCAGTGTTTCACAGGTTGTGTGGCATCCCGCTAAAACCACTACTAGAAAATCGCTTATTGTTTTTATTTTGTGCGTCGTCATGATAGCGTGCTCATGTCATCATGCCACATTGCATTTGAGCATCATATTAAAAGTGTTGTATTGATGTGGGATTGCATTGCATTTGTTCCTATTCAATTTTGTCTTGTTATTGTTGCTATCACCTAAACCGTCTCTCCTTATTTTACCTACATCTATTTTTGTTTTCTACAAGTGGGTTCCTTTTATTAGGGACCATTATTTTCAAAATGTTTTGTCTTTCTATTTCTTAAAACCCTAACTCATATTCTTGATCTTGTAGAATTTCCCAAATTGTTATGGGGCGACGCTATTGTCTTCTTCTATTTCCCCTTGACCTTATTTATGGCTTTGACTTCTCTATTCAAAAGCTTCCACAAAATATTCAAAAGAGTTTGAGTTAAACATTTGTTTGAATTTGTAACAAACAAAGAAAAAGCAAACAAACAAATAGAAATGAAAACAGGAATAATAAGAGAGAGATATACCTATAGCAGCAACCAGCAGACCAGCAGCTGAAGCCTACCATCGGCCCATCTCCCTCATGGCCTGGCACCCTTCATTGGAGTTGGGAGAGCTCCCCGTTACTGTTCTTCTCTTCTCCGTCCGCTCCCTCTCTCTGCAGCCTCACGGCAGCGAGGCTACGTCGGCCGTGTTTGTTGTGCAGTAGCGCCTTCTTGCTCCTTATCCCAAGCGCAGCAGCCCCTAGGAACCTACCCCCTCCCGTCTCTGGCGCCCGCCACCCCTGTCCTTCTGGATGCCGTCGCCTCGGACATGCCATGGCACCATCTCCACTGCCGTGTACCGCAAGGAGGAGAAGGCCACGTCACCCCTTGATCGTTCTTGTGCACTAGGAGGAGACGCCACGCTCGCCATCATGGACGCCCTGTCGTGCCGCCTTCCTCATCGCATCTCCGGCCGGGAACCACCGTCTCTGACTCCCTCCCGGTGAGCAGCCGCTAGCCCCAGTTTCCCTGGCCTTGATAGCTCTGCCGCGCTTCGCCATCGCTGCCGCTCGCCGCACGCACGAACAGCACAGTAGCAACCGCATCCAAAACCACCTCAGTTTCTCCTTGTTTTCCGGCAAACTCCGTACACCTCCGCAGCCAACCATCACAAGCACGCGTAGAGGGATATCCCAACAACAAATGGAGTCAAACGGTGGCCAAAATCATCGCCTACATCCGTCAAAATCATCTGTGGCACCTCGCTGTCTCTCACTGTCAACTGCAGCCCAAATCGTCAGATAACACACGTATTTTAGCCTTCTGATCCTAGCAAGTTTCCTATCAATTCAGTAGACGTTCGGATCACATCTTTGCTCTAACCTTGTCTTCGATGTTCCAGCTTTGTACAGCTTCAAACGGTTTTCAAAACAGGCCAGCAGATCCCTTCCAATCATCTGGCAAACATCATTTCAGCTAGCTACCATAAACACAGCTCGTTTCAGTCGAGCGCACATCCGCACGATGCACACACGCTTCTGCTAGGAAGTTTTCACCTGTATGAACACGATGCACTGCACGATCAAACATTCAAATGAGCTGGCTAGTTTTGCTTGATCTTTGATTCAACAGTGTGCCTGTTAGCTTTGGCTAGCTAAGTTCTCTGTGTGGTCAGTTAAAATGTGTTTCATCCATGTCATGCTGCTCGTCTCCACACTGTGTACACTTACGTTCAAGTTCAATCAGCTAGATCGTTTCACATCAAATCTTTTGATTCTCCTGCTTGCATGTGTGCTTAGCTATACAAGACACCACGTGCATTCTACCAAAAGTTTCAGAATTGAGTCTGATGTCTGAACCTCTGAAGGAAACTTTGTAGCACACCAAATCTAGGCCTGATCTGTTTTAAAATAAATCCTTGCCATATGTCTAGTCCTAGATCGGGTGACCCCTTTTCTCGAAACCCTATTCTATAAATGATATATACTTGTTGCGTTAAATCATGTATCTCGCATGCATATCATTGTTGTTTTGGGGTATTTAGGTGATTCATCTAAATTAAATATGGAGACTAAATGCGGACTATTCTAGTCTTATATTGGCTCCATTGAAATTTGTGTAGCGAACCGATGCTATGTTTTACCTTGTTAAGACAACATTTAAAATGCAGGGTATCTAAATAACTTGAACCTTGTAATTAATTGTCGGGACCCCGGTTCCGCTTAATATTGCCTAGTCGCATCGCATCTTTGCCATGTCATACATCATAGATACATCATGCCGAATCTTTTGTCATAGTATTAAATAGTGCATCTGGTGTTTCTTTTAGTGATTTGCTTCTTCGCGGATTTGGCTGTTGAGTTGACGTGAGTACCAATAAGTCCTTCGGATAATGAACCTTCGGCTATGTTTTCCCAGGCGAGCATTCTCCCCCTTTCTACCTATTTTGCATTTATAGTCTTTATTTTCTCCTGTTGATCTATTGCTATCTGTGTCACGATGTTTTAGTGTTCTGTACCAGATATATTCCATGCATCCTTTATATTGCCTTGGACACCTCCTATTACCTGTTGTTTGGTAGATAGATGGTCTTGCGAGTCGTAGTCGCTTGCTCAGGTGCGATCCCGTGTCGTGAAGTATCACACAGTTGTTGGAATGTTGTCATATGCTTTACGGTGGAGAGGATCATGACTTTAAATACAACTATTAAACTGTTGGGATAACTAATGAAAGAGGCACCAGTGGGCAATATATGCTATTTTGTTTTTCATGTCCACTTGTGTCCCGTAGGCCCCGAGTACTTGATACATGTTGATTATTCGCACTATCCACATCCGGGAGACCCTATGGATCCCCTTAGCCAGAGCTTGATTCATTCTTATTTCTTGGGGCCACAAAGTAGTTTGGAGCTTTATTACTATCCTGTAGTTATGCCATGCTTTACTGCTTTATTTACGTTTGTGCGTGGAGCACTTGTACTGTTTTGGAACATGGAATGTTTTCGTGGTATCGACAAGCCCAGTCACACTTTCGGGTTCCCAGTCATTTACAGCCATTGACACAAACCCTGGGTCCGTCTCGAAGCCGGCCAACTTCGTTGCGGGTAGCTTAGTGGGGTGCCCCCCTAAAATGATTTATGAATCCTGTGATTGCTTTGTCGTGAAAGCCTCGTTGGGTTTTGATTTGGTTTTTCCGAGGTTGATCGTGTGTGTGTTGCTATTTGTGCACCCCTGCAGGGTAAATCTTTCTGAAAGCCATGTCCGCGGTTATGGACGACTTGGAGCACAGTATCTCGATCATAGACAAGCATAACTAAAGTAGTGTTATAAATTTGAATTAATATGTGACTAGTAATTCAGCTTCACTACAATGGAATGGATATTAAAAATGCCAACAACTGGTGGAGCTAGGGTTCCTTGTGTCTTGATATATCTGGCTAGTAAGTATTGCAACTCCAATGGAATGTGATAAAGTGCCAACAACTGCTGGGTTTTGGGATTCCTGAGGACAATTATATCTGACAAGTAAATGTTCCAACTACAACGGAATGTTAACTAAAACTGCCCACTACTTATGCTATCAGGATGACTCAAGCTATATATCTGACTAGTAAGTGCTTCAACTATAATGGAATGGATAAAACTGCCAACTGTGTGAGTTCCTCAGTTTGATTCCTCGTTTGGTCTCGAGGGGGAATACCAGGATGGGTATCTTTGGTGTTACTATCAGGTTGGATCCAGATAGGTCTTTCTTATCCCTCTCTAATAGCCGCCAGTTTTACTGAGTCTCTATAGGTTGTTTAGTGCTGCGATGCGCTTGATCCACCATACCTATGTGGCGAGAGCCACCGAATTCTAGCCTCGCTGCATGGCCTCGATCGACGCTCCTCTTTTTCCTTTTCCCTTTGTCGACACCCCTTTTGTTTTAGCAGGTTTGAGATCGACGTCGTTAGCAGAGTTACCCTTCCGGCTTGGCCTGGGCAGGGTTATGGACGCCATTGCTTATTCTTCAGGGCTCTTAGCCCCATTTGCATCTTGTCCATAGTCGGACGCGCTATCGTTTTCAAGGTGATTTGGATCTTTGTATAGTATATCTGTATTCTTGACTCATGGAGTCGTTGTTGTATATATCTGTTCTGTGGGTCCCATCAAGGACTGTTGTGTAATGGCATTACTTTGTTTTCCACCCGCACGAAAGTGCCTGGTGGGCATCCTTGAATCGTTTCTATGCGGGTTTGGTGGGAAGCGCTAAAACTTGCATAGGGCCGATTCGAGGGTGTTACCATCTATCTACCAAACAACAGGTAATAGGAGGTGTCCAAGGCAATATAAAGGCTGCACGGAATATATCTGGTACGAAACACTAAAGCATCGCGACACGGATAGCAATAGATCAATAGGAGGAAATAAAGACTATAAATGCAAAATAGGTAGAAAGGGGGAGAATGCTCGCCTAGGAAAACATAGCCGAAGGTTCATTATCCGAAGGACTTGTCGGTACTCGCATCAACTCAATGGCCAAATCCGAGAAGAAGCAAATCACTAAAAGAAACACCGAATGCACTATTTAATACTACGACAAAAGATCCGGCATGATGTATGTATGATGTATTACATGGCAAAGATGCGATGCGACTAGGCAATATTAAGCGGAACCGGGGTCCCGACAATTAATTATAAGGTTCAAGTTATTTAGATACCCTGCATTTTAAATGTTGTCTTAACAAGGCAAAAGATAGCATCGGTTTGCTACACCAATTTAAATGGAGCCAATATAAGACTAGAATAGTCCGCATTTAGTCTCCATATTTTATTTAGATGAATCACCTAAATACCCCAAAACAACAATGATATGCATGCGAGATGCATGATTTAACGCAACAAGTATATATCAGTTATAGAATAGGTTTTCGAGAAAAGGGGTCACCCGATCTAGGACTAGGTATATGGCAAGGATTTATTTTAAAACAGATCAGGCCTGGATTTGGTTTGCTATAGAGTTTCCTTCAGAGGTTCAGACATCGGACTCAATTCTGAAACTTTTGGTCGAATGCACGTGGTGTCTTGCATAGCTAAGCACACATGCAAGCAGGAGAATCAAAAGATTTGATGTAAATTGATCTAGCTGATTGAGCTTGAACGTAAGTGTACACAGTGTGGAGACGAGCAGCCTGACATGGATGAAACACATTTTAACTGACCAAACAGAGAACTAAGCTAGCCAAAGCTAACAGGCACACTGTTGAATCAAAGATCAAGCAAAACTAGCCAGCTCATTTGAATGTTTGATCGTGCAGCGCATCGTGTTCATACAGGTGCAAACTTCCTGGCAGAAGCGTGTGTGCGTGGCGCGGATGTGCGCTCGACTGAAATGAGCTGTGTTTATGGTAGCTAGCTGAAACGATGTTTGCTAGATGATTGGAAGGGATCTGCTGGCCTGTTTTGAAACCGTTTGAAGCTGTACAAAGCTGGAACATCGAAGACGAGGTTAGAGCAAAGATGTGATCCAAACATCTACTGAATTGATAGGAAACTTGCTGGGATCAGAGGGCTAAAATACGTCGTTATCGGCGATGGGCTGCGATTAATGGTGAGAGCGTGAGGTTCCAGATGATTTTGAGGGATGTAGGCGATCATTTTGGCCACCGTTTGACTCCATTTGTTGTTGGGATATCCCTCTACGCATGCTTGTGATGGTTGGCTGCAGAGGTGTACGGCGTTTGCCGGAAAACAAGGAGAAACAGAGGTGGTTTTGGATGCGGTTGCTTCTATGTTGTTCGTGCGTGCGGCGAGCGGCAGCAATGGCGAAGCGCGGCAGAGCTATCAAGGCTAGGGGAACTGGGGCTAGCGGCTGCTCATCGGGAGGGAGTCAGAGACGGTGGTTCCCGGCCGTAGATGCGACGAGGAAGGCGGCACGACGAGGCGTCTGTGATGGCGAGCATGGCGTCTCCTCCTAGTGCACATCAACGACCGGTGCGGTGCGACGTGGCCTTCTCGTCCTTGTAGGTACACGGCAGGCCGGAGATGGTGCCATGGCGTGTCTGAGGCGCTGGCATCCGGGGATGTGCAGGAAGGCAGATGAAGGAAGGGGCTGCGGCGCAAGGTGTGGAGGGGGTCTAGGGTTCCTGGGGGCTGTGTTAGCTTGGGGATAAGGAGGCTGCTGGCGGCTATGCAACCTTTACTCCTTGTCGTGAGGCTGCAGAGAGAGGGAGCAGACGGAGAAGAGAAGAACAGTAACGGGGAGCTCTCCCATATCCATTGAAGGGTGCCAGGCCATGAGGGAGATGGGCTGATGGTAGGCTTCAGCTGCTGGTCTGCTGGTTGCTGCTGTAGGTATATCTCTCTCTTATTATTCCTGTTTTCATTTCTATTTGTTTGTTTGCTTTTTTCTTTGTTTGTTACAAATTCAAACAAATGTTTAACTCAAACTCTTTTGAATATTTTGTGGAAGCTTTTGAATAGAGAAGTCAAAGCCATAAATAAGGTCAAGGGGAAATAGAAGAAGACAAGAGTGTCGCCCCATAACAATTTGGGAAATTCTACAAGGTCAAGAATATGAGTTAGGGTTTTAAGAAATAGAAAGACAAAACATTTTGAAAATAATGGTCCCTAACAAAAGGAACCCACTTGTAGAAAACAAAAATAGATGTTGGTAAAATAAGGAGAGAAGGTTTAGGTGATAGCAACAATAACAATACCAAATTGAATAGGAACAAATGCAATGCAATCCCACATCAATACAACAATTTTAATATGATGCTCAAATGCAATGTGGCATGATGACATGAGCACGCTATCATGACGATGCGCAAAATAAAAACAACAAGCGATTTTCTAGTAGTGGTTTTAGCGGGATGCCACAGGTTGCATCACCACACCCACCTGAGTGTGTGGCCATGTGGGTCATTGTGCTTTGGAATATAACACATCCCATGACACTTCATGTGTCAAACCATGGTCAAAATTCCCTAGCACATGATGGAATGCAACATTGGAATGCAATGGAGCACCAGTGTGGTAGAGGTTGGATCAGCGCACCCACCTCAGTGTGTGTGGCCATGTGGGTCATTGTGGTTTGCAAAAGAACACATGAAATGACACTCCATGTGCCAAACCATGGTCAGAAAGCCCTAGAACATGATGGAATGCAACATTGGATTCCAATGGAGCACCAGGGTGGCAGAGGTTGCATCACAACACCCACGTGAGTGTGTGTGGCCATGTGGGTCATTGTGATTTGGAAAAGAGCACATGCAATGACACTCCATGTGCCAAACCATGGTCAGAAAGCCCTAGAACATGCTGGAATGCAACATTGGAATGCAATGGATCACCAATGTGGCAGAGGTTGCATCAGCACACCCAACTGAGTGTGTGTGGCCATTTGGGTCATTGTGGTTTGGAAAAGGGCACATGGAATGACCCTCCATGTGCCAAACCATGGTCAAAAATCCCTAGAACATGCTGGAATGCAACATTGGAATGCAATGGAGCACCCTTGTGGCAGAGGTTGGATCACCGCACCCACCTGAGTGTGTGTGGCCATGTGGGTCATTGTGGTTTGTAAAAGAACACATGCAATGACACTCCATGTGCCAAACCATGGTCAGAAATCCCTAGAGCATGTTGGAATGCAACATTCGAATGCATTGGAGCTCGAGTTTGGCAGAGGTTGCATGAAAACACCCGCCTGAGTGTGTGTGGCCATGTGGGTCATTGTAGTTTGGAAAAGAGCACGTGCAATGACACTCGATGTGCCAAACCATGGTTAGAAAGCCCTAGAACATGTTGTATTGCAACATTGGAATGCAATGGAGAACCAGTGTGCCACTAGTTGCATCCACTACCAGAAAAGTTAGCTTTTACAACGGATGATTTTCGTGGTTGAAGGCTTGTTTTTCGTGGCCAAAAAGTATTCTACGAAGGACGCCCATCATGGATGCCTATCATGGTAAACCCCTACCACAAAAGAATCTACCACGGTTTTTTCCTAACCGTGGCAGATCACACCCTTCAGCCACGAAAACTTGTTCCTTCGTAGATCTGTTCACCAGCTGTGCTGACTGTTGACGTCATGCAAAATGCCACGTGACAAACACCGTTAACGACCCGTTACCACCATTAATGGCCACGGAAACCATGGTAGAAGCCAGGCCCAGCCAAGGCCTGCTCACAATTAAGTGGGTCGGCCCATCAAGAGAGCCCGATAAGATTATGGCATGTTACTGTTTCATACGACACTATTTGAAATGGGCCCAAAGATGTGGCCGGCGAATGTCAGGCCCATTACTGCTTCGGCGTACAAAAGCCCACACTTTTTGAATATTGTGCGGCCCATTAACAGGCTGTGTTGAGTAGGCCCGATACTGTTAAAGCCCACGGCCAGCTCGTCACTGTTCTCACAGCTCGTCATGGGCCACCTACGAATGTCCCACTTTTGAGAAGGTCCGATACTGTTCTGGCCTTTTACTATTCTGGCTCATTACTGTTCTGGCCATCTAGTATTCATGTCCATTGCTATCATGGTCCTTTACTGCTTTGGCCCATTACTGTGTTGTTTGTCCCTGTTCTGGCCTGCTACAATTTAGGCCTATCACTATTCTGGCTTGTTAGTATTCTAGCATGTTACTGTGTTGGATTGCCACTATTTTGTTATGCTGGTGTCTTGGCCTGCTACTGTTTGGCCTGTTACTGTTTTGGCATGTTACTATTTTGGCATGTTACTATTTTGGACTATTACTGTTTTAGCATGTTACTGTTTTGGCCTGTTACTGTTTTTGCCTCCCACTGTTTTGGCCTGCTACTGTTTTGATCCGTTACTATTTTGGTCTATTACTGTTTTGGCATGTTGCTGTTTTGGCCAGTACTGTTTTGGTCTGTTACTGTTTTGGCATGTTACTATTTTGGCTAGTTACCGTTACTGTTTCGGTAATTCTGAAACCTCATTGACCTGGCTGGCGCAGTTATGGTACCGCCATGCATGGGCGGCGTCAACTAAATGCCTACATGGCCTATGCGAGTTATCTAGATATTACATCAGCTGCAAACTTCTTAAAAATATTACAAAATATGAACAAAAGGGAAGGAAAATTCAGCACTTCAGTTGCGAATCAAGTTGATAGAAGAGTTCTCAATTTTCTTTCTCAATCCATCAACTACATCTCCCTTTGAGTGTGACAGCTACATTGGAAAACCACCTTGAGATATCATCTTGTAGTCCCCTCTTTGGTGGCGATAGCAGTAATTGCAGTCTGAAACTTACTAATAAGAAGTTAATATAGCAAAGAAGACAAACTACTCATAGCTAAGAATGAACCAGATAGGAACTATAACTACATAATACGAACTTGTAGAGCCGGAATGCAAACCATGAATGAACTATATAGTAGAGGATAGTTATGTAGTTGCCTAGGACAAACTAGAACTAGATACGAGATATAATGGTGTGGCTTGTGAACCTATAGAACAGGACAAACAAGCATTAGACAAGTATGCCAATAATGAAATGAGCAATCAAATAAAGTGTTTCTTAGAATTTCAGTATAAACTAGCCAGTTCATTTCAGCAAAAATATATGGAAGCAGTGGTATCTCCTGGAATGCAAGAGACATTGGGTGACTCCGAATTTGCGGTGAGCTACACAATGGCATGCAGTTACTGTCATAGCTAAGAATGAACCACATAGAAATTCTAACCGCATAATACGAGAACTTGTTGAGCAGGAATGGAAAACACGAATGAACTATATAGTAAAGAATAATTATGTCATTGATTTGGACGAACCAGCACTAGATACATAAAATATTTAATGGCATCACTGGTGGACCTGTAGGCTATGCAAACCAACATGTTTAGTCTTGCCTTTTTGAGCTCTAAGCAAAGAAAATGAAAATATTCAGTGTTGCAGCTTTTGAAGAACCAGATGGCAACAACAAAATTATAATCGAACTAGTACGAAGAGTTAGAACAGGTACCACAGGATAGTAGAACGATCCCAAGGAGGAAATAATAGCAGGAACTTAGATCAGGAATAACAAGATAGAGTCAGTAACTTTGTAGTAGGAAATCCACACTAATATTTTCCACTAACATTACATTTTGCAAAAACTACACAATAGCAGGCATTTACTAGTGTACGGAGCAGCTAAGATAAGAACATGTGCATGACAAAATAATAGACATCTGCATGACTTGATATTTGTAGAGCGGCGAATGCAAACCAACATGTCTAATGACCTTGTATGTACTAGCACGAAGAACAGGTATGCCCAGTGACTTGTATGTACTAGCTCGATTACAAAAATGCAATTCACTGCGACAGGCTTGAACCTGCTATACCGCTGACAAAACAAAAATGGGTTGGAGATCTGGTTACCATGGTCGGAGAGGCGTCTAAGCATCGTCAGTAGCGTGTGAGTGACGTCCAGGTCATCGAGGGTGCTGCGGTTGCGGTGGCTGTTGGCGTCGGGTAAGCAGATCTTGGGCGGTCGATGTGGGTGCAGTCAACAGCCACGACCGTGTAGCTGGTCTGGAGTAGTGGACATGGAACTTGTTGAATTAGATCTCGTCTGGTGGATAATAGTGAAGCTACTCTGGTACGGTTGGGTAGCTTTCGATGGCAAGGAGGTAGAGCCTAGGCGGTCGACAACACCATAGGCACGGTCAGCGAGATCATAGCTCTGGTGGAGTCGTAGTGAGACCCGATGAACTAGATCTAATAGGGTGGGCATCGATGAAGCGGCTCCCACAGCCATGGAATTGCCGCTGGGCGGTGCGCGTGGTGGTCATGGAAGTGAGCGCGTGGGAGAGAAGACTGGGATTTTGGGAGGGCCAGCTAGAAAAACTGCATGAATCGGGTCTATGGAGGTGAACAGAAAAATAATTACGATCGTGCCCCCAAGCTACCGACTTTAGCGTGCCATAGGGCATCGAAACAATGGGTAGAAAAGGAATTTTAACGTGAAAAGTTTTTGAAACGGAGGGGCGCGAAATGCTTCAAAGTCGGTCTCTGGTTTTGCCGCTCGATTGAGATTTTGAATTTGGCTAATAATAGAAAAATGTAATCCCCCGGTAGGAGATTTTGCCTCAAAGTTTTTGAAATGGTTGGGCGGGAAATGCTGTTGGGTTGCAGCATAGAAAACAAAAAAATTCCTACGATGAGAACTATACGCCAAGATCTATCTACTAGATACAGAGCAACGGGTGGATATACATCCATAGAGAACTTACCCTCGAAGACAACTAGTTTTTTTAATGAGTAGGAACTCGTGGTTGATCTAGTCGTATGCTTGCCGATCTCAAGATCGGGTGGAAGTCCGAGCGCCGCAAATCAGCAGCACATCCGTCCTCGCACACACGTCCAAGCCACCGGACAACCTCCACCTCCTCGCTCCAGCGAATCAGTGGAAGCAGCAACTCCTTCCAGACGCAAGGCCACCGGGAACATGTATCTCGCTAATCCGAGACCATGGGGGAATATTTAGAGGGGGAGAGAGATCCTTCACGAGGAGGTGTACTTTGTGATGGAGGAGAGGGGGGCTTTTTATAGGAGAGGGGGGGCTCCTCCCCTCCCATGGACGGCGGCCAAGGGGGGTGCCCCCACCTCTTCCTCATTCATGTGGTGGAAGCTCCACTCACATCAATTCAAGCTCCACCCAAAATTCCACTCACATGCATTAAATTTCCACCAAATTTAATGCAACTCTCAATTAATAAAACTCTTTTATTTATTTTATTCAGAATTTTGTTAATTACTTTAATTAACAAATATTCACATAAAACCCGTTGCAACATTTCAATATCATATGCAAAACCACTTTCTGCAATTTCACCCGAATCAATTCTGGTTTCTACCGAAACAATTCCTGTTTCTATTGAAACATTTCCTGCGCTTTGCAATCCTTTTGTCTGAAACATATGTGCTCCAAAATGGTGTCTGGCAACCCTTAAGTGTGTCACCCTATGGTTCGTGAATAATGCAGACATGATTGAGATTCTTCTCAGATCAATAATCAGAAGCGGGACCTGGAGATCCATACTGACTCCTGCACATTCAACGATGACTTCTGTGATTGTGAGAACCTTTAACGCTAGTAATTTAATCCCTTTGTCTCATGATATAATACATGTCCGAGATTCGATCATCGGTATCCAAATACCTAGTTTGTGATGGGTTCGTAGCATGGAAAACAAAAAATTTCTACCGCAAGAACGAACAAAACCCAGATCTAATCTAGATAAAAGCCAAGATCTAATCTATTAGATATGTGCAACGAGATATATCTGTACTAACCCTCGTATATCCGAAAGCGTTACGAGATTAGATCTCGTGGTTGATGTAGTCGATCACCTGCCGATCTCAAGATCGTGTGGACGATCCTTCCGGCGCCATGTTCGGTGGCCTTCCGCGATCGGTCACACGCGTGAGTCGGCAGACCTTCCTCTCCCTGTTCAGTGACGGAGGTAGATCTTCTCCACGGAATCCCAACAGCCTGACGGTGTGGTGGTGGTGGTGGAGTAGAGATTTTGCAGGCTTCGCCTAAGCGGGAGGCGAAGGAGGAGGAGGCGGCTAGGTTTATTATGGGAGAGGTCTGGGGTGGCGCCCCCTCCTCTATTTAAAGGAGGAGGCGCCATGGGAGGGAGTCCTAGTAGGACTCCCTCCTCCTTGGCCAGATTGGGAGGGAGAATCCTCCTCCCCCACGAATCCGTGTCTTGCCCCACAAAGACTCCATGATCCTTTCTTGGTTTTCAAGCAAACTCCAAGAAATCTTCTAGAACCTTCCAGAACATTCCGAAACCTTCTAGAATCTCCATACAAACACTCCTGAACATTTCCTAACTTAGAAAATGATCCCCAATATATGAATCTTATTCTCCGGACAATTCCGGATCTCCTCGTGATGTCCTGGATCCAATCCGAGACTCCGAACAACATTCAGTCTCCAACGCATATTCCATATCTACTTAAAACAACTTCGAACCTTAAGTGTGTCACCCTACGGTTCGTGAATATGCAGACATGATGGAGACACCTCTCCGATCAATAACCATCAGCGGGATCTGGAGATCCATAACGGCTCCCACATACTCAACAATGACTTCGTGATCGATAGAACCATTAACATACGAAACCAATTCCCTTTGTCACGCGATACTCTACTTATCCGAGGTTTGATCATCGGTATCTCCATACCTAGTTCTTCCTCGTTACTGATAAGTACTCTTTACTCGTTCCATGTTATGTCATCCCTTGTGACCTAGTCACATGCTTGCAAGCTAACTAGATTACATTCCACCGAGAGGGCCTAGAGCATATCTATCCGTCATATTGATGGACAAATCCCAATCTTGGTCCATGCGCTTCAACACATACTTTCAGAATACCCCATGACACCTTTATAACCACCCAGTTACGTAGCGGTGTTTGATGTCATCAAAGTAGCCATCCGGTGATGGTGATTAACATAACCTCATGGTCGAAGGATTAGGTTACTATGCATTTGGAAAGCTTATAGCAATACGAACTTAATGACTTGATCTTATGCTACGCTTACTATGGGTGTGTGTCCATCACATCATTCTCCTAATGATATGATCTTGTTATTAACGACATCCAATGCCCATGATCAGGAAACCATGATCATCCATTAATCAACAAGCTAGTTTAACAAGAGGCTTACTAGGGACTCTTTTATGTTTACAAAACACACAAGTATTAATGTTTCCGGTTAATACAATTATAGCATGGGATGTAAACATTTATCATATACATAAAGATATAATAATAACCACTTTATTATTGCCTCTTGGGCATATCTCCAACAGTTTGATCTCGTTACCAACATGCACTCTTTTCTCGCTCCCATGATATAACATTCTAGTGATCGCATCACTTGCTTCCAAGCTATCTTAATATGATATCACCGAGAGGGCCCGGAGTATATATATCCGTCATCGGGATTGACAAATTCTACTCTTGATCCATGAGCCTCAACATAACACCTTCGTAGCACTGAACCCACCTTTATAGTCACCCTGTTATGGTGTGACGTTTGATGTTATCCAGATACTCTTCTGGTGTTAGCAATTAACATGATCTCATGGTCTAAGAACTAAGACTACTTCGTATGATGTTATAGCAATATAAATATAATGACTTTGATCATAATGCTATACTTCGGATGAATGTTCATCACATCATTTGACAAATATTGTGACCTCGTTATTAACAACATCCAATGTCCATGATCAGGAAACTTTGATCATATTGTTAATCAACGAGCTAGTCTATAAGAGAGGCATAACTAGGAACCCTTTCTGTTTATCAAACACACATGTAATGACGTTTCCTATCAATACAATTATAGCATGCAAAATAAACATCTATCATATACAAGGAATATATAATAACAACTTTATTATTGCCTCTAAGGGCATATTTCCTTCAGTCTCCCACTTGCACTAGAGACAATAATCTAGTTTACATAGTGATAAATATAACACCCATGGAGTTCTGGTGTTGATCATGTTTTTCCCTAGGGAGAAATTTAGTCAACGGATCCGCTACATTTAGGTCCGTGTGTACTTTACAAATATTTATATCTCCATCCTTGACATGCTCGCGGATGGAGTGAAACCGGCGCTTAATATGCTTGGAATTCTTATTAGACCTTGGTTCCTTGGTGTTGGATATGGCTCCATTGTTGTCACAATAGATCACCATTGGGTCCAATGCACTAGGAACCACACCTAGTTCCATTATGAACTCCTTCATCCAAACCGCTTCCTGGGCCGCTTCTGAAGCAGCAACATATTCCGCCTATGTCGTTGATCCAGCCACCACAGGTTGTTTGGAACTCCAACTAACTACTGCTCCGTTCAAGAGAAATACGTACCCAGATTAAGACATAGAGTCATCCGGATCGGTGTCAAAGCTAGCATCGACATAACACTTAGCGACTAGCTCTTCTTCACCTCTGTATACAAGAAACATATTCTTGACCGCTATCTAGTGTTCCGAACCTAGATTAGATTGGTACCTACTAGTCAAACTAATAGCATGTGCCACATCCGATCTTGTACATAGCATGGCGTACATTATAGAGCCTATGGCTGAGGCATAGGTGATCTTATCCATTATCTCTCTTTCTTTTGTCGTTGCTGGACTTTGAGTCTTACTCAATGTCTTGCCTTGCAACATAGGTAAGAACCCTTTCTTAATTCCGTCCATATTAAAATTCTTTAATATCTTATCAAGGTATGTAGTCTGCGATAGCCCAATGAGGTGCCTTGATCTATCTCTAGATTTTAATGCCTAATATATATGAAGCTTCACCAAGGTCTTTCATCGAAAATTTGCTGTTTAGATAACTTTTAACATTGTTTAAAAGATCTATATCATTTCCAATCAATAATATGGCATCCACATATAATATCAGAAATGCCACATTGCTCCCACTCACTTTATTGTAAATACAAGCCTCTCCATAAGTTTGGACAAATCCAAACTCTTTGATCACCTCATCAAAGCAGAGATTCCAACTCCGGGATGCTTGCTTCAGTCCATAGATGGATCGCTGAATCTTGCATACCTTATCAGCATCCTTAGGATCGACAAAACCCTTAGGTTGTATCATATACAACTCTTCTTCAATATTACCATTGAGGAATGCAGTTTGACATCCATCTGCTATATTTCATAATCAAAATATGCAGCAATTGCTAACATAATCCTAACCGGCTTTAGCATCGCTACGGGAGAGAATGTCTCATCGTAGTGAAATCCTTGAATTTGTCGAAACCCCTTTGCGACAAGTCGAGCTTTATAGATGGTCACATTACCATCAGCATCAGTTTTTCTTTTGAAAATCCATTTATTCTCAATGGCCTTTCGATCGTGAGGTATCCACCAAGGTCCAAACCTGGTTTTCGTACATGGATTCCATCTCGGATTTCATGGCTTCTAGCCATTTGTTGGAATCAGGGCTCATCATCGCTTCTTCATACGTCGTAGGGTCATCTATTTCATCAATCATGAAATTCATAACAGGATTGCCATACAGTTTAGGAGCTACACGTGTCCTGCTTGACCTGCGAGGTTTGGCAGTATCCTCTTTTGGAGTTTCATGATCATTATCATCAGCTCTCTCTTCATCAGGCGAAGTCAACTCCGAAACAACTTCCGGTTCTACGCTACTCGCCATTTCATGAAGAGAAGGTTCAATAACCTCTTCGAGTTCTACCTTCCGACTACTCACACCTTTCGCGAGAAACTCCTTCTCAAGAAAGGATCCATTATTGGCAACAAAAACCTTGCCCTCGGATGTGTGATAGAAGGTATACCCAATCGTTTCCTTAGGGTATCCTATGACGACGCATTTTTCCGCTTTGGGTTCGATTTTATCCGGCTGAAGTTTCTTCACATAAACATCGCATCCCCAAACTTTAAGAAATGATAGCTTAGGTTTGTTTCCAAACCATAATTCATACAGTGTCGTTTCAACGGATTTAGATGGTGATCGATTTAAAGTGAATGCAGAGGTTTCTAGTGCATAACCCCAAATGGCAGTGGCAAGTCAGTCAAAGACATCATAGATCGAACCATATCTAATAAAGTACAATTACGACGTTCCGACACACCATTACGTTGTGGTGTTCCGACAGGCATGAGTTGTGAAACTATTCCACAGTCTTTTATATGTGTGCTAAACTCGTAACTAAGATACTCTCCTCCACGGCCGGACCATAGAAATTTGATCTTTCTGTCACGATGATTTTCCACTTCATTCTGAAATTCCTTGAACTTTTCAAAGGTTTCAGACTTATGTTTCATCAAATAGATATACCCGTATCTACTCAAATCATCCGTGAAAGTAACAAAATAACGATATCCACCTCGCGCCGACACACTCATTGGTCCACACACATCAGTATGTATGATTTCCAATAAATCTGTCGCCCGTTCCATTGAACCAGAAAACGGCGTTCTAGTCATCTTGCCCATAAGGCATGGCTCATATGTATCAAATGATTCAAAATCAAGTGATTCCAAAAGTCCATCAGAATGGAGTTTCTTCATGCGTTTAACACCAATATGACCTAGACGGCAGTGCCACATATATGAAGATATATCATTATCAAGTTTAATCCTTTTACCATCAACATTATGAATATGCGTAATACTACTATCGAGATCCAACAGAAATAAACCATTCAACACAGGTGCATGATCATAAAAGATATCATTCATATAAATCAAATAACCATTGTTTTCAGATATAAACGAAACCATTTTGCATCAAACACAATCCGGATACAATGTTCATGCTCAGTGCAGGCACCAAATAACAATTATTTAGATTTATCACTAATCCCGACGGCATATGGAGACGTAGCGTTCCGACGGCAATCACATCAACTCTTGATCCATTGCCCACCCGCATTGTGACATCATCCCTTGCTAGTTGTCGCTTGTTCCGTAACCCCTGAATCGAGTTACATATATTAGCAACCGATCCCGTATCAAATACCCAGGTGCTACTACGAGTACTAGTCAAGTACACATTAATAACATGTATATCACATATACCTTTGTTTTTCTTGCTGGCCTTCTTATCCGCCAAATACTTGGGGCGATTAAGCTTCAATGGCGGTCCTTCCAATAGTAGCACTCGGTATCAGACTTAGGGCCAGCTCAGGATTTCTTTTCAGGTGCGGCAACAGATTTTCCGCCCTTCTTTCCTTTCTGCTTGCCTTTCTTGTCCTTCTTGAAACCGGTGGTCTTATTGATCATCATCACTTGATGTTCTTTCCTAATCTCCACTTCTGCAGTCTTAAGCATTGACAGAAGCTCGGGAAGAGACTTCGTCATGCCCTGCATATTATAGTTCATCACGAAGCTCTTGTAGCTAGGTGGCAGAGATTGGAGAACACGATGTATGCCTAAGTCAATGGTAATCGTTATTCCCAAGGACATAAGCTTATCGGCGTACCCAGACATTTTGAGTACGTGCTCACTAACGGAGCTGTTCTCCTCCATCATGCAGCTAAAGAACTTTGTAGAAGAATTATAACTCTCTACTGCAGCATGGGTATCGAAAATCATTTTCAATTCTCCCATGGTATCAAAGGCATTGCCATTTTCCAAACGCTTTTGAAGTTCTGGCTCTAGCCCATACAATATGCTGCAATGAACTAAGTTGTGGTCCTCCTGACGAGTTATATAGACATTCTTTTCCTCGTAAGGGGCATCAAGAGCTGGTGGGGGGCCTAGCGGCGCCTCTATCACATATTGCTTTTTGTGCAGAAGTGAGGAGAATCCTCAAATTCATAGCCCAGTTGGTGAAGTTGTTACCATTCGCAGCAAGTTTCTCTTTCTCCATGAACACATTGAAATTAAAACTAGGTGGTGCCATCTACAACAGAATTTGTAAAGTATATTTAGACTAAGTTTATGATAGATTGAGTTCAACTAATCCAAATTACTAACGAACTCCCACTCAAAAACGACATCCCTCGTGTTTTTTTGGTGATTACATGAACCAAATCCACTACACGAAGTCCGATCATCACGTGAGTCGGTGTAGCTTCAAAGGCGAGCATCTATATGGGCATCATATCAACTATATGACTCATGCTTAACTTGTCGGTCCGTGTTCCAAGGCCATGTCTATACATGCTAGGCTCGCCAAGTAAAAACCTTAGTATTCGCGTGTGTAAAACTGTTTTACACCCGTTATATGAAAGCGTAGAGTCGAGTACACCTGATCATCACCGTGATGTCTCGAAACACGATCCATAGAACGGTGCATACTTAAGGAAGAACACATTTTATCTTGATATCTAAACGAGGGATCATCTTACAATTCTACCAAAAGCGCCAAACTAGCAGTATAAGATGCAAACGTTGAATGTGTAAAGTGAGATGATATGGTCCATGCATTTGATCTCTATGGGACTTACACGTTGAATGTGTTGTAAGAGTATCTATCATACATCTACTTACAACAATACCATATCAAGACACTAGCCTAGCAACGATCTAAACTAGACGCCTCTAATTTATCAATTGCAAGTTTTACGTGGCTTAGGGCTTTCGGAGATAGAACCGGTCTTACCTACGAACATGACCCACAACGAGGATAACCAAGTTATTAGCAACTCGTTGTAAATCAGATATTGACTATAGTAGGAGAGACAGACACCCGCCAGCCACTTATGCAAAACTAGTTGCATGTTAGTCGTGGAACCGGTCTCATGTACGATGACATGTAAGGTTGGTCCGGGCCGCTTCATCCCACTATGCCACCAATATCCAAAATACATAGAAGATGCAATAACATGATCATCATCGCCCACATATAAACATATGTGTACTACCCGTGCAAAGCACCTACGCATAGATCAGGCTCTGATACCACTGTTGGGTTCGCAGCATAGAAAACAAAAAAATTCCTACCATGAGAACTATACGCCAAGATCTAACTATTAGATACAAAGCAACGGGTGGATATACATCCATAGAGAACTTACCCTCAAAGACAACTAGTTTTGTTAACGAGTAGGAACTCGTGGTTGATGTAGTCGTACGCTTGCCGATCTCAAGATCGTGTGGAAGTCCGAGCACCGCAAATCAGTAGCGCATCCGTCCTCGCACACACGTCCAAGCCACCGGACAACCTCCACCTCCTCGCTCCAACGAATCAGCGGAAGAAGCAACTCCTTCCAGATGCAAGGCTACCGGGAACATGTATCTCGCTAATCCGAGACCATGGGGAAATATCTAGAGGGGAGAGAGATCCTTCACGAGGAGGTGTACTTTGTGGGGAGGAGAGGGGGCTTTTTATAGGAGAGGGGGATCCTCCCCTCCCATGGACAGCGGCCAAGGGGGGTGCCCCCACCTCTTCCTCATTCATGTGGTGGAAGCTCCACTCACATGAATTCAAGCTCCACCCAAAATTCCACTCACATGCATTAAATTTCCATCAAATTTAATGCAACTCCCAATTAATAAAACACTTTTATTTATTTTATTCAGAATTTTGTTAATTACTTTAATTAATAAAGATTCACCTAAAACCCCTTGTAACATTTCAATATCAAATGAAGAACCACTTTCTTCAATTTCACCCAAAACAATTCCGGTTTCTATCGAAACAATTCATATTTCTATTAAAACATTTCCTGCGCTTTGCAATCCTTTTGTCTGAAACATATGTGCTCCAAAATGGTGTCCGGCAACCCTTAAGTGTCTCACCCTACGGTTCGTGAATAATGCAGACATGATTGAGACTCCTCTCAGATCAATAATCAAAAGCGGGACCTGGAGATCCATACTGACTCCTGCACATTCAACGATGACTTCTGTGATTGTGAGAACCTTTAACGCTAGTAATTTAATCCCATTGTCTCATGATATAATACATGTCCGAGATTCAATCATCGGTATCCAAATACCTAGTTTGATCTCGTTACCGACATGCACTCTTTTCTTGTTCCCGTGATATAACATTCTAGTGATCACATCACTTGCTTGTAAGCTATCTTAATGTGATATCACCGAGAGGGCCCAGAGTATATCTATCCATCATCGGGATTGACAAATTCCACTCTTGATCCATGAGCCTCAACATAACACCTTCGTAGCACTGAACTCACCTTTATAGTCACCCTGTTAAGGTGTGACGTTTGATGTTATCAAGATACTCTTCTGGTGTTAGCAATTAATATGATCTCAGGGTCTAAGGACTAAGACTACTTCGTATGATGTTATAGCAATATAAATATAATGACTTTGATCATAATGCTATACTTCGGATGAATGTTCATCACATCATTTCACAAATGTTGTGACCTTGTTATTAACAACATCCAATGTCCATGATCAAGAAACTTTGATCATCTTGTTAATCAACGAGCTAGTCTATAAGAGAGGCATAACTAGGAACCCTTTTTGTTTATCAAACACACATGTATTGACGTTTCCTATCAATACAATTATAGCATGCAAAATAAACATCTATCATATACAAGGAATATATAATAACAACTTTATTATTGCCTCTCAGGGCATATTTCCTTCAAATGCTTCAAGGTTGGTCTATGATTTTGCCGCTCGACCGAGATTTTGAATTTGGATACCGGACAAATAATAATAATAGAAAAATGATTCTCCATGGTGGGATATTTTGCCTCAAAATTTTTGAAACGGCGGGGCGAAAAATGCTTCAAGGTCTGTGTGTGAATTTGCCGCCCGATTGAGATTTTGAATTTGGCTACCAGACAAATAATAATACTATAATAGAAAAATAGTACTCCACGATGGGATATTTTGCCTCAAAGTTTTTGAAATGGTGGGGCGGGAAATTCTCAAGGTCGGTTTGTGTTTTTCCGCTCGATAGAGATTTTGAATTTGGCTACAGGACAAATAAAAAAAAGATAAATGGTACTCCCCGGTCGGAGATTTTGTTGAAAGTTTTTGAAACGGTGGGGAAGGAAATGCTCCAAGGTTGGTCTGTGATTTTGCCGCTCGATTGAGATTTTGAATTTGGCAAGAGTCCAAGTAATAGTAGAAAAATGGTACTCCATCAGTGGGAGATTTTGGCTGAAAATGTTTGAAACGGAGGGGCGCGAAATGCATATGAGTCGGTTGGGATTTTGCCGCTCGATTTTACGATTTTGAATTTGGCTAGCGGCAAAGTAATAATAGAAAAAGATAGTTGTAGACTAGTATGCTATCTGGTCAGGAATTGAAGGCCGGGAGTCACATCAACTGACCATCCATTACATAATTGCGCAGAACATTGGTAAATTTTGCCGATCAACTGAGATTTTGAATTTGGCTAGAGTACAAGTAATAATTTGAAAAAAATGCTACGCCCTATTTTTAGATATAAAAAATATTCCCATAGAAAAAAATAATGTTGACTCCAACTGCGAAATTCTTTGGGCTGTAGGTTTTTACCCTCGATTGAGATTTTGAATTTGGCCATAGTCCTAGTAACAAAAATTACAAGCGAACCCCACCACCCAACCCAGCAATTTCACAATCACCATTGGTCATCAATACGATAGGTCAAATGGAATTTTGCAGTATACTAAAGATTAAACATGGGGCCCAAATATTTCATGTAGGCAGGAGCTTTTGCCTCTTGATTCAGAATATGAATTGGTGATAGTCCAAGTAATACCTGCTAGTAGACCGTACTTCCCTCTGTTCACGAATCCAAAGCCTGGACACATCAACTGATCATCTAGGACCTTGCTCAAAGTAGCCTTTTTCTGGACGGAGGGGTAGAAAATTGGATACCATGATCTCAAATTCAAATATATTACGAGGGACAGCGGGAGGATTTGCGGCTCTCGTACGGTTTTGAATGTAAATAATCCAAGTAACATAACAGAAAAATTGTATAAGGTCTTTTTTCGGGTCGTACTCCATCTTTCATCAGTCCATTCAGATGTGAAAGAAAATGTTGATCTCCGATTCAAAAATGTATTTTCATTTATCACATGACGTGTATGAATATGGTGTGCAACAAAGGGCTAAGGCATTGTTTTGAGAATCTAAACCTTATGATCAATGATCCAGGATAGCAGCACTTGTATCATAATGTACTGTATCACACTAGTACATATTGGTGCATCCACACATAACAAGTTTGTGGCATTTGTTGCACAAAACACAGAAACAATTTCTTTTTTTCTATCTAGCATAGTTTTTTGTGTAACATAAAGATTCATAGACCATATATATAGTAATACTATCATCATCCTAATATCAATAAATTAGTCATACATAGTAATAGCATTATCCTAATTTGCTAAAATCTCACGTCAGCTCATACTTAACAAGATGAATAAGAGAGAAGCTCAATGTTCATACACCATTATTCATACATGCAAGCTCCATTTATTCATAGATTTTACATATTGGAGTAAATTACTAGCAAAGTCCACCTATTCATAATCGATACTAATGACCTTGCATCTACACTAGTTATTTCATTGAAATTGGCATGTATTTTTTCACAAAATTGTTGGATAGGCTGGTCAACTCCAACAATTGTTTGATGATACCAAGCAACGTACAAATCATTGTCATCATCCTTAGACCATGGAGATTCTCTTTGCTTCACCTTGCTACAAAGAATCATCTAGATTAGAAAATTGACGAGCTTTAACCAAAAACGCTACAAAGAATCCTGGAGCTTATCTCTTCCTCACCTTGTTCGGGTGGCGCCGATATGGGAAGGTGCCGGTGTGGGTCCAAGGGTTGGTGCTGGTGCGGCTGCTGGTGCCAGATCCGGAGCTAGTGGCAGCGCGGGTTCTCGGGGCGCCGCTCCTGCAATCTCGGTGGGGGAGTTGCAACGGTGTGTAGTCATGCCGGAGGGTGCTTGGCCTCTGGGATCCAATCGTATCGCGGCAAATCCTGGCCACGATGCGTCGAATCCGGCGAAGCTCGGCGACGCATTTGTGGCCGGGGAAAATGGCTCGTGGAGGCTAATTCTAGCGACGTAGGCTACCACAAGAAGCACAGAGGGTAGCTTGCCATCGGCAAAGCACAAATCCGGCGAAGGGCAGCGGGTCAATAGCGAACGTGCAGGTGGGGGAGAAAAAATAAAGGAGTCGAGGTCATGGTGGCAAGTCCTATATTTATTCTCCTCTAAACGGCAATAGGGGTTAGGATTAGGTTCGGTGCGACTTTCGCCATTAGAGGAGTAAATTTACTCCTCCATTGCCGTTTTGGGGATGGGTTAGAGATGCTCTAACCCATCAGGTTAAGATGTTTATTTGGGCCAGGTGCAAAAAATTAAGCCACAAACCGTGCTAGCCACAAAAAAGGTCATGTTTCTATGTTTTGTGCAACAAATGCCACAAAGACTGGTGTTAGATGCAATTTTCTCCATCCACACATATTAAGTACACAACAATCCAACCTTGCAGCATATAAAGCAACAATATTAGGAAGGCTAGCAATCTAGAGATCACGCATTCAGGAATCATACTACTTCCATATTGGTGCATTTTGTTCCCCAATAGTGCCTCCATTGATACTATAAGGATCTTTAGCAAGCTAAAACAGTTTTGCTAAAAACGGATATATTTTGAAACAGAGGAAGTACATTATAAGGTACCATACAAATTAAAGACATGTCGCAACAAGGAAACAACCCAAGTTCATAACAAGTGCAGACTAGTGCACCAACAAATACTTTCAGCTTCAGGTTCCATTTCACGACAAATGGACTGACCTCAACTGTTAGTGCTCAACCACAAATACTGAGCATCTTCATGACTTTCTCCTTATTTTCTATGGAGTGCTCCAGTCGAATTAAAATTTCTTCTAACTTTGTGATCAAACATTCATTGTATACACTTAGGGCAGATGATAACGATTGTTCAGCTTGCAGTTGTTCCTCTAGAAATTGAATATGCAAAGAAATGGCCTTGGAGTTGGACTTGAACTTGAAATTGGAATTTGATGAACTCGCTGGGATCCCAGCATTACACAGCAACATATTCTTGGCTATAGCACCGCGTTGTAGTCCCTTGGAAAACAAATCCACACATTCTTTTGGAGTTTTTACCGAGCAGTCTTTCCTAGGATTTGCCATCTCCTCTTTCAATTCAGCCTGGAAAGTTTTTAGTTGATAGACATGTGTAAGAGAAGTGAAGTTACTGCAGAGAAACATACATACAAGTTTAACATGTGCATGAACTGCTATAATTGGCAGTGCTGATAACCCATTTTTTATGTCATTTACTAACAAGACTAAAAATGTGGCTTCCTATGTAAACACTGTGAGGTGCATGATATGCCAATTGTTGGTACAATTCATAACTTAAACTGACTTTAGTTGCAAATTATGAAGGAAAATGAAAACAAAACTGTGAAGCACTCCAAGCAAGGTTGCATATCGAACTTATATGTACAAATCACTGCAAGTACAACATCACAAAATGAAGAGAGACTTACAACAACTTTCTTTACAATGACACCATATCTATCTGTTTGGCCCCTCAAATTTCTCCAGCATAGTCAACTATTTTTTTGGATCCGCATTAGACTCCGTCTGCATTTGGACAGGCAAAAATAAATTGCATTACATGGTGGAAACGGAGATTGAAAGACAAGATGCATACAGATTCCACAACATCAATTAGATACTTATTTAAAATATACAGTATAGAACAACAGGTCCTTACTAATTGGTAGAGGTGCCCAATTATGTTGCGGGATCTTGTGCGACTTAGTACTCGTACTTTATTATGGCTGGAATAGTTCCTTTGAGCGATGGCCCACAAAATGAGACTTGTAAAACACATGCATAGATACGAATTGACAGTGCGATCTAGTCTTAGTCTTCTCAAAGCATACCTCATTCCTTTGATCAAGCTAGTGGTGGAGAAGATCACTCCACTCATCATCAGTCATGTGATCCACAGGAGATGCTCTTGTAACATACTTAAAACACTTGCTAGAGAAGTGTTGCTTCTTTAGCCTGTGGCGCTGTTGGCGCAAACATGCGGAGAATATGCTTTTGAGAACAACCTTTACTTCCTCGCTATTCTCATTGAACATGAAAAATCTCTGTAGAAAACAATGAGGAGCATATATAACAAACGGCAAGCTAAGAAGACAAGGGATTGAGCAATGGAGTATGTCCAAGAGATAGAGGACTTACATGTAACTTCTTTATTAAACCTTCAAAATGCTCAGGGGTATTTCGGTGGTGCTTCCATGAGGGCAACATGGGAATATCATTTCTCACGAAAACGCCTGTGATGGATGCAATATAAGCAGATTCATGTGGATCTAGTGACCTTCTGAATCCTGCTATAGATGTGATCGGAAGTATTGATTTTGTTATTTCAAGCATTTGCTCAACATTTTTCCCATCGTCGGCCCCCTTGTTAATCTTTGTCGTAGTGCAACTAAAAAAATTACATAAAAATATCAATGTATACATATTACATATAAAAGGGCATGCTACTACTAGTCTCTGAACATATAACAAATTTGGTGTCAAGATCATTTGCAAGGGAGTATATGTTTCTGTCGGTACTAAAGTTTGTTGGGAGATCATAACCAGTTCGTTGATGAGAACCTGCTATTGAAACTGGTTCTGCTGCCAATTCTTCCTAGGTAACTGGATGGGCTACTAGCGGCTGTGGGATGTGTATTTTTCTATTTGCAGCCGCCAGTGCAACTGGACCAACTAGTGCGGGATTAGGACGAAACTTTTTATGCTGATGTTTTGCATTATTGTCTTTTTTGGCCTGGTTGTCATTTTCAACGAGATTAAGTAGAGTCTGAGACCTTGTTCTAACTTCGTTTCCTGCATTGGAAGCAAATAGCTTTTCAGATTTATCATGGAATCGTGTGAAAAAAGAAGAAATTATTAGGAGTTCTTCTAGAGGTTGACGGCTCAAAAAGAAATGACTCCCATCACAACTCTAGTACAGTACTTCCTCTATGAGTACTCTAACCATATGTAACCCTGAGTGAGAATAAAACACATGAAGTTCCAATACAATCGACTAACCGGCAGGCTTGACTATAATACTGATAACATAACTAGCAGGGCTTGCCTGGTTATACTCTAAACAAGGAGCCATGACATACTAATTCGGCTTAGGACATCATCTAGAGTTGACGTATACCAGTTGTGCTATCTATAAACATGTACGCCCCAACTAGAATCATTTTAGTAGATATTCCACACATGTTAAAGGAGATTCATGACGATGGTAATGAAGACTCTAGCAAACTTTAGTAACGATCGAGTATATGAGAAAGATGCAGTACAGTACAACAAATGACGAAGTACTTTTGATAGTAATAATGTGCATAACGAAAGGAAGCATAAAGTGTGCAACAACATTCGTATGGGGAGGAGACGAGTTTACACTTCACGTTGGTGTGGTCGAATGGGGGGGCGCGTTGTTTGCCCATCTCTCTGGTGACGGAGCCCAGGGAGTCCGTGAAGCAGATGTGACTTTGCAGCGACCGTACCATGTTTTCCGGTGACAATGTGCATGCTCCGGTGCGGTGGTCATCGCCATGGGGAAGCCGCTCCGTCTTGCTAAACAATGGAGTGGTGCCTTCGGTCACAACGGTACCTGGTGAGGAGGAAGTGGTGGTGGGGAGGGATGGCGGTGCGAGGTCACATTCGTGCGAGATGCTCCGGCTCTAAGGTCGAGTGAGAGATGTGGGATACGACGTGTTTTATATGTATCACAAGGGCGCCGGTGGTAGGTTCGAAACTTTTGAATTGCATCGTGCTGGGTAGTTCAAAGAAAAGCCCGCCAATGTCATTCAAATTTTGGTGATCTCACTTTAGAACGAGATGAACCCGCCAAAAAAATTGGTGATCTCTACTCTATGATTATTGCTACACTAGCCAGGAGCCGAGCTAGAGGAAGTGCATCGAATGTGATCGGAGGTATTGATGACCCACATGTATAGGGGGTGTATCGCAATATTTTCGATAAGGAAGAGTGTCAAACCCAACGAGGAGCAGAAGGTGCTGGCTAGTGGTATGGATCAGGAATTCTCTGCAAATACTTAGCAAACGTATTTTTAGGGGTTTTTGATAAAGCAAGTAAACAAAGTACGAGTAAAATAAAAGATAGTAGGAATAAACGCAGCAAGTGGCCCAATCCTTTATGCAGAAAAGGACAAGCCGGTTGTATTACTTAAGATGACCAAACATTCTCGAGGACACATGGGAAGACTGTCAAGTGCTTTCGCTTCATATAGTTGATTCATCTTCTTTAGCTTACTAAGTGTTGTGTGGGTGAACCTGTGCTAATGTACTGACCTTCCTAGGACTAATACATACTTGTGATTATACCCCTTGCAAACATCCGTAAGTACAAGAAAGTAATTAAGGTAGAAACCTAACCACAACTTTAAACTCTAAGACCCTTATGTCCCTTGTGCAATGGTTTCCTAACGAGAGTTCAGGTTTCGATCACTCTGGCAACCCCTACGATTAGTAGCGAAATACACAATTCATTCCCCTAGGCCCATATAGGTGTAGTGTCATGTAGTCGACGTTCACATGACACCACTAGAAGAAGTACACCACAACTTAAATAACAAACTATTGAATCTTTCTCAACACAGCTCCACTACTAACAACATGACTTCTCCCATGTCCTCAAGAACAAAACGAACTACTCACAAGACATCATATGGATCATGATCAGAGATGGAATAATGATGTATAACAATCTGAACATAAACAATAATTCAATGGTTCACTCAATAGCATCAACTACAAAAGAAATCAACACCGGGAAAGTTTCCCCTATGAACTATGCAAGATTCAACTCAATTGTTACAGCAATATGGAGATGGTGATGAGGTTGCTGATGGTGATGATGGTGGTGATGATGATGATGATCCCGATGAAGTCCAGCTTGATGGTGGTGTTGATGGCGACGATCTCCCCTCTCTGGGAAGAAATTCCCCCGGCAGAAGTCTGTCTGCCAGAGAGATCTTTCTCTCTCGGTGTTTTCTGCCCCACAGAGGCGGCGAAATCTTTCTGTGGTTGCTTCCCGAGTCTTAGGGTTTCGGGAGGATAATATACGATAGAGGGGAGTGCCTGGAGTGGGCCAGGGCGGCCACACCACCTGCTGGCGTGGCCTAGGGCTGCCCGCGCCAGGGGGTGGTGTGGGCCCCCTGTGGCCCATCTCCACTCCGTCTTCTGGTATCCTTAGTCTTCTGGAAAAATAGGATTTTCCGTTTATTTTCCCGGATTTTCTGATCTTCGCGAATTTCGCATCCAAACAACACTTTTTCCATCAGAATCCTTAGTGCAGCGGTCCATGCTCCAAAAGTCATCAACCATGTAAAAACAGATGAAATAACATAAGTATCACCTCTCAATACGAAATATATCAATGAATAACAGTGAATTATGACATAGAATAGTGATGCAAAATGTACGTATCAACTCACCCAAGCTTAGACTTCGCTTGTCCCCAAGCGAAACTGAGCTCAATAAACATGGCCTCAGGTTTATGGAGTGAAGATTTGATAAAAGAATACGGACAAGAAGCATCACATTCATCAATACATAGATCATAATAGAAGACAACTCACTATTATATAACTTAACTTGCAATGAGTAAAGGAAACACAATAAAGGTACATAAAGTGAATCATAATTGGTAATGGCAAACTTAGCTCTTGGTCGAAGAATAGTTGATAATTTGCTGGAGTTCACAAATAACTGGTTTTTCCATGATAGCTTTCAAAGTAGTAAACATCAAGATAATAGCAATGTGCAAAACAAGGAACATAAGAAACATGATTGAATAAATCATCATATGAATGAATGAAACACAACAACTCAAAATACTTGTTGAGATTGAAAGGGAATAGGTTTACTGACTCAACTACAAAGTAAAAGAAAGGCCCTTCGCAGAGGGAAGCAGGGATTGCAAGTCTCATAAAGAGCTCCCAAAAATTATGATACTTACTAGCTTTCAGCTCTCATTGCCCCTATCATAGGTATCTTTAGGTGATTAAGGTTAAAGTGATCAAATATGAGGATATGCATTGACAAGTTATAAATTGACAATCTCATGTCCCTTGAATACGAGGGCCGCTCCTCATGCTACTCAAGTTTAGTCACCGGTAAGTTCTTGTCATCGTAAGCATGTGTGTATCATAGAGAACCGCCAACGGGGTACCCCTTGCCCGATGATACGGAAGAATCCCCATATCAAAATGACAAGGCAAGCAGACAACAAGTATCTCAGCAATCTTCTTATTTACCATGGGAATATGGTGCTTTTTTTGTCTCTTTCCTCTTTTCATAATATCTCTCTTTTTTTTCTTTTCTCTTTTTCTCAATATCTATCTCTTTTTTTATAAGAAGAATGCTTCATAGATACTTGTTATGGTTACGCTACAGGTTTCCACCATGTCAACATGGATTAGACCAGCGGCCCAGGCGTTTCCCTAACAGATATGCATAACTCCATGGACTTACAAGCTCCCCTTTCATTTCACACCGACGACATCCATAGACATAAGAACATGATATCAACTAGGTACAAAGTACCAATGCAATGTTGAAAGCGTTCCCCATGACAGCATGGTTCTGCTAATTCACAACTTACAAAGCGCAAGCATATATGCAACATAGGTGAGCACAATGGTTCAAGTTTATTAAGTGCAAGAAAGTAAAGTGTGCCATCAAGTTCGTGAGAGCTTTAATCACTAATTTTCACATAACAAGTTTAATTTGGGAGGTAGATAAAACAAGAATTTACTTGGAATAGCAATAATGCTAATAGGTAGGTATGCTGGACACAAATGGCATGGGTTTTGGTTTAAAGGAGTGGATGCACGAGAAGAATTCCCTCTCAGTACAGGTTTTTGGCTAGCAGGTTGGCTAGCAAGTATAAGAGTTTAATGAAACAAACAAACATACAAGTGATAAAGACAAACATGCAATCTTCCTTGGAGGCACAAAAGATCTTAACTAGAGAATACTAAACTCATGAGCAAATCAAGAAACAAAGATGATGAAATTATATTTCTTTAGAGTACTTTTTATCTTTTTCATTCAACTCTCAAAAATAGTGTTGTTAGTGACCGAGCCAGGTTTTCCAAAACCAACTAAATTAACTCAATGATACCAAAGTGATACCAATACTAACAACAAGATCAATCATATAACCACGAATTGAAAACTAATATAAGGTATGCAAAAGAGTAAATGATAGAACTTCTCATTAACATTCCATAATGGCAACTCACACCAAGGGATACATATATAACGAGAGAGGGGACACTTCCATAATGCAAACCATCCTACATAATAACTTCTCTATTCATGATATGACTCTAGTAAAAAGGTAAAAAGATAGAAGATAGTGATGTGATACCGCGACACTCCCACAAGCTTGGAACAAACCAAGGGGATGCCAAACCTAATGACGAATTACTCCTTTGGTGGTGGTGGTAATATTTTCTTAGTTGTCGTGAGGAAATCTTCCAGCATCTTGCGAAGCCTATTATTCTCCCATTGAAGCATGTCCACCTTCCTCTGCAGTTCTCGATACTTATCACAGAACTCCTTAGTGACTCGTAGGGCTTCCGATGATGCAGGGCAAGAGACTAAAGGTACCATCCCCTACTTGGGGTCTTGAAGATCCTCCTCCATAGGCTCCTTCCCTTTATCCTTGGCGGACACCATTGTTCTTCTAAACCTTCAAAGAGTATGTCCTATTTGAAAACAGACTCTGCAGGTCTCTGAATTTGGTATCTAGTAGATTCTTCTGGAGTCATCACTTGAATAACATCAATATATTCATCTTCATACTCTTATTACTTGATTCATAAAACCTTTCTCTTCCTTATTACACCATTATCTCCACTTCCTAGAAATTTCTTTCACACAAAACTTCACACAGTTCTCATTAGCAACATTAGTATAAATGAAGTGATAAAACCTTTTTGAGTCCAACTTCAACTGAAAACCATCAAAACATAAGCTACTGTAGCAACTCCTTCTGAAAACCCAAAAAGAATTCAAAAAGGAAATCGAATAAAGAAGCAAATGCAGGAGTGGCAAAATCTGTCAAAACAGACCAGTAGGTAAAGATTAATTTTTTCGAAAATCTTATGTTGTTCAGATCAAAAAGTGCAAAACTAACAAAAGTTAAATAACAACCTGGGGCAGTATCACAAACAATTACAGCTCACTCCGAAATACAGAGATCTCTCACGAATTTTTACGGTGAAGCACAAAAATCTGTTTCGGGACGGCAACTTCCCCAAATATTACTTCTCTCCCATTAGAGGTTGATCTTGACACAAAAAACCAAACAAAACGGAGAAGGAGCGGTTATTACCAAAGTAATAACTTCCAGAACTCAAAGAAACAAAAACAAACTGAAAGCAAAAACAAATTGGGTTGTCTCCCAAAAAGCTCTTTCTTTATAGCCATTAAGATGGGCATGATAATTTTGAATATGCTCACTCAGGAATATGAATTGATGTGAAAGGGAGCATTAAGAAGCAAACATACACATGTTTAAGTCTAACCCACTTCCTATGCAAGGGAATTTTGTAAACAAACAAGTTGTTGAAACCAGAGGCTACTTGCATAAGAAGGCAAAAGAAGTGCAACATAAAAACTTTTAGCATAAAACGAGGAAGCTTGATATTATTGAGATACATAAGAACACTTTTCCCTCTTTCATAGTAACTTTCAGTATCATGCATAAACTTAACAATATAACTATCACAAGGACCGTCATAGCAATGATCACTTATTCTAACAGAAAACACAGAAATACTAACTCTCATAACACTAATTTGTGAAGCAATATTAGAGGTACCCTTACAAAGGATAGTGTGTCCCTCTTTCTCATATTTAGTAACAAAGTCTTTCACATTTGCTATTATAGGTGCATCAACCTTTTGTTTATCAGGTTCAACAGCTTTATTCATACTTTCATCTACCATACTAGCCATCATAGAATGTTCCCTTATCTTAACTAGGAAAGGCATTTTCTAATTATAAGGTTCAGGTAAGACATGATTAGCAGTATAAACTTCAGTATTTCTTGTAGGAACACTATTAGCAACATCTTTATAAGGTTCATGATACTTATTCCACTTCTTTTTAGGCACTTAAATATAGGAAGCAAAAGCCTTAAAATAATAAGCAATAGCTTGAGAGTCTAGACCATAAGAATTTTTAATATTTTGAAAGTCATCAGTTCCCATAAAAGATTCAATGCATTCATAATCATAATTTATACCTGACTTTCTACCTTTGTCATTCTCCCAAGCTTCAGCATTGTCTTGAATACGGTCCAAAAGATCCCATTTAGCTTCTTCTTCCATGCGAGTGAACGATCCAGCACAAGAAGCATCCAATAAATCCTTTTCATGTAGAGGGAGCCTTGCATAAAAGTTATTGATAATAATATTGTTGTGGAGCTCATGAATGGGACATTTGAGCATTAGTAACTTCAATCTCCCCCAAGCTTGAGTTATACTCTCTCCATCAAGAGGCCAAAAGTTGTATATTTGATTCTGATCTTTATGAATCTCACTGGGAGGATGAAACTTTGAATAAAAGAGAGGCACTATTTCCTCCCATTCTAGAGCTTGACCATTCTTCAGCAGCTTATACCATTCCTCAGCTCTTCCTTGTAGTGATAATGAGAATAACTTCTTCTTAACTTGATCTGTAGTAATACCTGCACACTTGAAGAACCCGCATAATTCATGTATAAAGAGCAAATTATCACTGGGATGGACAGCTCCATCCCCAGCATAGTATTTATCCATAACATGATCAATAATTCTTGTAGGTATTTTGAAAACATCATTCTCAGCATGTGGTGGCTTATCTACTACCTTAGCAGTGGTAGTAGCATTACCAAATAAGAAACTCAGTGAATTATCCATAACAAAAATAAAGAAACTCGCAGAAGTAAACAATACTCACAGTAGAAGTTTCCTTTACCAGTTCCACTCTCCAATAGCGCGTCACTCCCCGGCAACGGCGCCAGAAAATAGTCTTGATGACCCACAAGTATAGGGGGTGTATCGCAGTATTTTCGATAAGTAAGAGTGTCGAACCCAACAAGGAGCAGAAGGTGCTGGCTAGTGGTATGGATCAGGAATTCTCTGCAAATACTTAGCAAACGGATTTTTAGGGGTTTTCGATAAAGCAAGTAAACAAAGTACGAGTAAAATAAAAGACAGTAGGAATAAATGCAGCAAGTGGCCCAATCCTTTATGCAGCAAAGGACAAGACGGTTGTATTACTTAAGATGACCAAAGGTTCTCGAGGACACATGGGAAGACTGTCAAGTGCTTTCGCTTCATATAATTGATTAATCTTCTTTAGCTTGCTAAGTGTTGTGTGGGTGAACCTGTGCTAATGTACCGACCTTCCTAGGACTAATACATACTTGTGATTATACCCCTTGCAAACATCCGTAAGTACAAGAAAGTAATTAAGGTAGAAACCTAACCACAGCTTTAAACTCTAAGACCCTTACGTCCCTTGTGCAATGGTTTCCTAACGGGAGTTCAAGTTTCTATCACTCCGGCAACCCCTACGATTAGTAGCCAAATACAGAATGCATTCCCCTAGGCCCATATAGGTGAAGTGTCATGTAGTCGACGTTCACATGACACCACTAGAAGAAGTACACCACAACTTAAATATCAAACTATTGAATCTTTCTCAACACAACTCCACTACTAACAACATGACTTCTCCCATGTCCTCAAGAACAAAACGAACTACTCACAAGACATGATATGGATCATGATCAGAGATGGAGTAATGATGTATAACAATCTGAACATAAACAATAATTCAATGGTTCACTCAATAGCATCAACTACAAAGAGTAATCAACACCGGGAAAGTTTCCCCTATGAACTATGCAAGATTCAACTCAATTGTTACAGCAATATGGAGATGGTGATGAGGGTGCTAATGGTGATGATGGTGGTGATGATGATGATGATCCCGATGAAGTCTAGCTTGATGGTGGTGTTGATGGCGATGATCTCCCCTCTCTGGGAAGGAATTCCCCCGTCAGAAATCTTTCTGCCGAAGAGATCTTTCTCTCTCGGTGTTTTCCACCCTGCAGAGGCGGCAGAATATTTCTGTGGTCACTCCTCGAGTCTTAGGGTTTCGGGAGGATAATATACGCCAGAGTGGAGTGCCTGGAGTGGGCTAGGGCGGCCACACCACCTGCTGGCGTGGCCTAGGGCTGCCCGCCCCAGGGGGTGGTGTGGGCCCCCTATGGCCCATCTCCACTCCGTCTTCTTGCATCCTTAGTCTTCTGGAAAAATAGGATTTTCCGTATATTTTCCCGGATTTTCTGATCTTTGCGAATTTTGCCTCCAAACAGCACCTTTTCCATCAGAATCCTGACTGCAGTGGTCCATGCTCCAAATGTCATCAACCATGCAAAAACAGATGAAATAACCTAAGTATCACCTCTCAATACGAAATATATCAATGAATAACAGTGAATTATGACATATAATAGTGATGCAAAATGGACGTATCAGGTATGAACGCACAAGCAGCCTTTCCCAGGTGCAGACTCCGTGTAGTCCCTACTAGGAAAATCTATGTGTAGTCACGAACAGAGCCTCTGCTTCAAGCACTCCTACTCTAGGGTCCGTTTGATACAAAGGATTTTCCTAGGAATTTTGTAGTATTAAATCCTATAGGAAAATTTCCTACGATGGCTGTTTGATTTGTAGGATTGATTCCCATAGTACTAGTTTTCCCACATGCCCTCATACCTCTTTTCAGATACCTCTTTTCCCACATTTTCCCACACATACCTCTTTTCAGATTATAGGGCATGTTTGATTCCTAGGAAAGCAAAATTTTAGGAGTAGGAAAAATGTAGGATTTTAATGCCATGCCCACTCCAATCCTATAGGGATTCATATGAACCAAAGTGCGTTTGATTCCACCATAGGAATATGAAAAAGAGGTATGGGTGGATGTTTGATATCCTATGAAAACTAGTACAAAGGAATCCTTAGGAAAAATCCTATGGGAATCAATCCTACAAATCAAACAGCTATCATAGAAAAATTTCCTATAGGATTTAATCCTACAAAATCCCTAGGAAAATCCTTTGAATCAAATGGACACCTGTGGTGGAATCAAACACACTTTGGTTGATATGAATTCCTATAGGATTGGAGTGGGATGACATTGCAATCCTACATTTTTTCTACTCCTATGATTTTCCCATCCTACGAATCAAACATGTACACTCCCCTTTTAGGGAAAAAATACTACTACATAGTATACTACCTCCATTCCGGTTCATTAGACAAATACGTACTCGAAGAAAATAATTTGACCATAAATTTGGTCACTGATTTATGAATTGTATGTCACAATAATTGTACCATTGGAATCGTCTTTCGAATATAAATAAATTGGTTAAAAATTATTAAATATAATTATACATTATTGACTAGATTTACGGTCAAAATATGTTCTTGAAGTAAGTATTTGCATAATAATTTGCACATGAGATGTGTGTGTTCTGTTGTGAGACCTTTAACTTTGTTCACATGGTTGGTGTTTGTATCAACCTTATCTGATCCCTAAACTGTACTTGGTACTTGTTTTTTAATAAAAGGGATTTGTGCATCCTTCGAGTGTAGAGGCTACGGTATCCCCATTTAAAAAAAACAAATGTGAGACTCGAATAAAAGACTATCATGTCATCTCTAGCTACGAGATGGAAAGTAGGACATGTCATCACTTATAAAATTATAATAGGTAAATCTCAAAAGTCTATTAAAGAATTTTGAGCCACATCATATCCATAAATTATTAGGTGTATACTTGGTTCTTGGTACATAATAATACTCAAACAAATTGTAACATGCTTAGAGAAATGACAGAGAAGATTCTAGAATGGCGGATAATTGTGTTTTGAAGTTTTAGCATAGCGGTCATTGTGCTAAAGGCTATCCATTGAATCTTCTAGATGCTTGAATGATAAAGATTCAGAGGTTAGATATGTTGCGATTTGCCAGTCTTCATCCAGTGGTCAACCTTCAAAGTTATTCGTACACTATATAGTAGTAATAAGATAAGATAAGAAAGTTCAACCTAGTTTCACGATATCGTTTCCTTTTTCTATAGTTTATTTTTTCTTTTTGCGACGGACTCATTGCAGTTGAGTCGGTCCAAGAAATTCCACATATTTTCTAGGTGTGTGCCAGGGCACAAATGGCATATTCGTTGTCACATAAAAACTAATACATGCTTTTTTTCATTTTTCATGGATTTGTTGTATTTTTCCGTAATAGGGTGACAAATTGTCGGGAAGACCATTGATAGAATATTCATTCATCATCTTGTTCTTGCAACTCTCATTTTTTACTCATATATGTACCTCTCTCCCCTCTTTATTAGATCCTATGTACTCCCTCTATTCCAAAATATAAGATGTTTTAGCTTTTGTGAAACGAATATATCTAGACACATTTTAATGTGTAGGCCTCTCTCCTCAGGAGAGAATTATCGCACCAGGTTGACACTATGCAGAATAAAGGCCATGTCTGTAGCAAACGCATAATCCTACTCCCTTCGTATCAAAATAGATGTCACAAGTTAGTCAAAAATTGGAAGAATCTTTATACTACTACTAAATAACTAAATAGTGTTTTGTAATTGTCAACCAAATAACACACATCATGTTAAAGGTCGAATTAATTTGCCAAAATCACCCGAAACTCTTTTAAATGGCTATAAAAGTGGTTATCCCTTCAATGTATAAATTGTGGAGAGTGTACATATGTTCAGGAGGGATCCCCAGCAGTTACCTCTTCCTTCCCCTGTAAGCATTGGTGCAATGATTATACTACACTGCAGCTGTATAGAGACAAAGTTGGGGTCCTGATCTAAAGTCACCCTCATTGGGATACCGCTGCCACTGCCATCAGCATGACCAAAACCGAAGATGGCGAAAGAATGGAGGCTCTTTTTTGGAGTAAAGAAGAATGGAGGCTTTGAGTAAGTGAAGTTGGTGAGATGCAGCATCACAACGACAAAAAGGTAGCTACCACTCTGCCCGGAAGCGATAATAACTACTAATTACTACTATAGTACAGTAGGAAAGATAATCACACCCAAAATTGGCTTTGGCAACATTGTGGCTGGTGATGCTGATGCATATCACATTCACCAAATAACCAACTATTTTACTAGCAAGTACACAATCATACATTCATACTAGTAATAAAGGTTTTTCAATTTACTAGCGCAATATCGCAATCTATATATCCGATCATCAACTAGTCCCTCTGTTCCATAATATATAAGCCTTTTTTGTAAGTTGTTTTAGCTCTATAAATAGGCTTATATTGTGAAAACAGATGGAGTACTAACTAAGGTCTTCCATGTGCCGGCTCATTTATGGAGATCGACGACAGTTTCACGCTTCACCTTTGCCACCTCGGCCAGGAGTTTGTCCTTCTGGTCCTCGAGGTCCTGGATCTGTTCGAAGCTTATGCCTAGCATCCCCATCATGGCGATGTTCCGCCACTTCAGCTTGTCACGCTCAATCAAGTATTCCATGGTGAGATTACTAAGGAGGCTAAGCCTGACCTTGTCAGCGGCGAGTTTGGAGTAAAGTCTAGTGCACTCGTTGATGAGGGCGCTTCTATCCGCTGTCTTGACGTAGAAATTGCCCATCACCTTTTCACCATATACTTGATCTCGAAGCCAATATTCTGTTAGATGAATAGGGAGCATAAATTCAGAAGTGTACCCAGAGAACTATCAAGGAAGAGAGACATGGAATCACAATTCGAACGATTTCTTACCTTCCGTCTGTACCGATCGGCCTCAAACAGCGATGATGCAGATGATTTTGCGGACAGGAGTGCCATGGGAATGCGAAGTTCGCCCGACCTAAAACAACATTGAGAAAAAATGTACTAATAGGGAAATGAGCAAATCAAGAAACGGTCAAAGACATGGAAAGTTTCCCAAGCATGGAGATTTACCTGAAGGTATCAGTCTCCATCGGCGATGGTGAGGATGATTTTGTAGGTAGGAGTGCTGATGGAATTTGAAGACCGCCCGACCTAAAAACACCATTGAGGAAGAACATGCTTTTTTTAGGTAAATGAGAAATGTAGAAATGGTCAAAGACATGGAAAGTTGGGCAAGAACGGAGATTTACCTAAAGGTATCTATCCCTGGTTGCGGCGGCTTTGAAGAACCTTGAGTTGAAGACCTGTCGCTTGCAGCCGAGGGATTCGACTGGGACCCTTTGATCATCGCAATGCCAGGTACCGGTGGCAACATAATGGCAGAACGACAAGACGACTTCTTCTCTTCTGCTAGCTTCGCCGTCGCGGCACCAGTCCTTATGTGGCGGGACTTGTTCCCGGTCATGCGGGTGAAATAGCACAACAAGAAGGAATAAAACAGGTAAAGCAATCTAGCAGAGAAGCGCTGCAGTCGTGAAGAGGAGGAGGAAGAAATTCAAGTCCATGAGAGGTGGCCTCCGGGTCTCCACGCAAGTAAAAAAACCAGATCCATTCAGATATAGTACTTGACGCAGAAATTGAAGAGACAGCCATAAGCAGTTGACACCCCCAGCATGGTCTGGACATCCACTATAAAGTTGAACGTGCCTTGCATGGGATAGGTGAAGCTCAAAAAATAATTTTAATTTTGAGCCATGTCCATAAAGTATTAGGTGTATATTTGGTTCTTCTACTTTGTACTGTATCATGTAAAAATCAACCTAGCTACTCCTACCTAATACTCCACATGCTCTAGAGAAGATTCTAGAATTATTGAAAAGTGTGTTTTGAGATTTGTGCATAGCATTCATTGTGCTGAAGACTAACAATAGAATCTTCTAAATGCTACTCCCTCGTTCACAAGTATAAGACATTTTACGTTTATGAGACAAATGTATCTAGATGTTGGCCGATAGACTAAAAGACATCTAGATACAATCGTTTCATAAAGATAAAATGCCTTCTATTTCTAGACAGAGAGAGTAGAATGGATAGAAGATCCAACGGTTAATTAGCAATGTTGGAATTCACGAGTCTAGATCCAACAGTCGAAGTTCAAAGTTATTTGTATCGTGCACTATATAGTGTTATCTTGTTTTCTTCTACTACTATAATAGAGCAGTTTTGAATTGGATCCATAGCACAAATACTGACTGTTGGGATGTTAGATCCAATGGTTCAGAGTAGCTGGATTCGTGTTGAACAACTAGTACCTACCTATAGCAAACTCCACCATGTTCTAGAACCATCATGTCAACACCCCACCCCCCTCCTAAGTTTCATAGCATAGTAGGCTATATTCTGAATATGTGTAGATAGTTATTATTAGTAGCACCAATCCCAACGATTGGGCTATTAGATCCGATGGTTCAGAGCAGCTGGATTCGTGTTGAACAGTACCCATAGAGCATACTGATACGTCCATTTTGCATCACTATTCTATATCATAATTTATTGTGATTCATTGATATATTTCATATTAAGAGATGATACTTATGTAGTTTCATCTGTTTTTGCATGGTTGATGACTTTTGGAGCATGGAGCGTTGCAGTCAGGATTCTGATGGAAAAGGTGTTGTTTGGAGGCAAAATTCGCGAAGATCAGAAAATCCGGGAAAATTTATGGAAAATCCTATTTTTCTAGAAGACAAAGACTGCCAGAAGGAGGAGTGGAGATGGGCCATAGGGGGCCCACACCACCCCCTGGCGCGGGCCAACCTAAGCCGCGCCACCAGGTGGTGTGGCCGTCCTGTTCCACCTACAGCTCCCCCCTCTGGCGTATATTATCTCCACGGAAGACTAATACCAGGGGAGGACCATAGAAAGATTCCGCCGCCTCTACAGGGCAGAAAACATAGAGAGAGAAAGATCTCTCTGGCAGACAGAATTCTGCCAGGGGAATTCCTTCCCGGAGAGGGGAGATTGTGGGGCCCCCAGATTAATCCTCCGAGAATCCCTGTTATGCATACAACAACGATCCCATTATCAGTTAGTCATGGCACATAACCGACAAGTATCATTACAACATCCGAGAATGTACCGAATTACAAGACTTACATAAATGCCGTTATGGCTACATCAATAATCAGCAGCGGACTTTAACAAGTGCAGATCCCGAGCCATTCCTTAACCTATGGGCAGCTGACTGGGAGAACGTCCTAGCTCGCATAGTCGCCATCCTCGCATACTTCTTGAGATCTGGCCAAGTCAATAGCCAGGGACAATGCCGATGAGTACTTTGAATGTACTCACAAACTACCTTAAGAGAATAGTAATAACAAGAGGATATGCATTATGGCTGTGGAAGTAGGTGGGCTCCAAGAGAGTTTATTTTCTCAATTAGTTTCTCTTGTAGATATAGCATCTACATATCTTTGTTGAAATCTTTTGCGAAACATTTTTGAAACCTTTTTGAGAAGTTTTGGAAAATACTAGGACTAGGTCACCCATTTGTTCCCGTTTTCAGGTCGTCCCACGACCAACTCCTTCCATACCTCTCTGACCATCCCATGGTCAAAGCAGGTATCCTTCCCGACCATCCCATGGTCAAAACATTTCCAAAGCCATTTTCTTTTCTGAAATCCTTTTTGAAAACAAAACCAGCACCGCTCTACATCAACCTTCCCAACCGTCCATGACCGCGGACGCGGCTATTCGAATAGATTTACACTCTGCAGAGGTTGTACACTTTACCCACAAGATCCGATACATCCGTCGTGAAAAATCACGGATCGTCATACCTCAGTATGCAGGTTTCGGATAACCGAACAAGACCTTCCAAATAATCCCCTCATAACACCAGCACCTACCCTATGGGTGTTATTAACCTCAAAACCGGGACGTTAGGCGAAGACCAACCGGAGCGCGTTTTCCACTCCTCGAGAGTGTGCACTTTCAACGAGGGGCCCATAGTAACGTGTGGATGCCTGCCGACCCTTCGTTCTTTCTCCAGGTCCCACGTTTATCACAGAAGGCCCACCCTCCAGGGATCCCCGATCCCCTGAAGTAGTTGCGAGGCACCGGTATCAGAGAGAACCACTTTTGGGTCAAGCCCCTTCCCATATAGGAGTAGTGTGGTTGCACGGGGTTAATTGTTCTAGCAAAACTGCAGAGAACCAGGTGCGTTTTTGTAAACCTTTTTCCTCTAGTTTTCCTACGGCATTTACAAAACAAAACCTTTTTCTTTCTCAACATCTCTTGGGAGGTCCCACCTCACCAAGGTTTTATCATAACACATTTAGTAAAACTTTTTCGGGGTCTTCCCATCCTCTAGCTTTGCTTCGGCTAAATAGGGGGTCTCCAAAGGGTTATGGTGACATACACCAGCTATTCCACTTGGGGCAAGTAGGTGTCACCAAGGGGGTTGTACTTAGTAGTACAAAAGTGTAATAGTTTGGAGGAGCCAAACCACTACCATGTATACATCAACATATAGTAAACCGATGCAGTTTTAATAAAACAGTAGGTGAAAGATGCATAAGTAAAACAGTAGGGCATGGCTGATGAGCAAGAAGGTGGCTTGCCTGTGATCAGCAATATGGCATAATTGGCCCTGGACTTCTTCTTTAGATAACCCATATACAATAATAACCACCTTTTTCTGCTCTACGATATAATCGCAACTATCATCGATAGGGAACACATGCAAACAAACAAAAGGGCACAATCAGTACAAGGCATACAATCACCACTACCATTCAGCAAACAAGCAATTGAATAAACTCCAATTAAGGTTTAAATAGTTTTGAGAGGATTGGTTTTAGGAGATTGAGATGGCCTTGGAGAAGGGAATGAATGCCCCTTAGGATTCATAGTCTAGAAACTACCTGAGAGATGGATTTTTGGACAAGACCATATTATGTATGGTACCATTGTAAAAACATGATACCAGCAGATAGGTATTGATAAAATGAAACTAACAAAAGTGGTTTCACTATTTTATCAATCACCAAAGATTTATAGTGATTTTTATAGTGAAAAGACTCTAGTTTTAGGAAATAATTCACCAGAGAAGTTTTGGAGATCCACAAATTATTTCCTTGGGTGGTTAGGTAGGGCTTGATGTACTTTTTCACTGAGAGTTTGAGTCAAGTCAAGATAATTACTAGAATGCCCTCAAGAAATTCCCAAAGGCAGTTTTGTGGGGTTTTTGTCTTTTTCACCAAATTACATCTACAGTAGATTTTAATATGATTCCAAGGGCACAGTGTAGGTATTTGGAATACTTTTCTGTAGAAATTGGAATCACCCTTTTTGGAGCTGTATAGCTACTGTAGTGAATTTATAGGTGAATAAACCATGCACATAATGGTTTAATTCCCAGAAAAATATCCAAGGATCAATAAATCATGAGCTCCTGGATTTGGATAGGCCTTAGTGTACCACATCCAGGATAATTTTAATTGGATCAATTGGACTCAAGGTTTGGTCTAGGGAATTTTCTAAAGTCAGAAAGTCTCTGTTTTTGCTAATTTTACTACAGGAGAACAAAAGCTCCACTTGGATTGAGGCCAAGGCCATGGGATGGGTATAGGTAATACCTACCAGGGGCACTTCGGTTTACCACATTTGGAGTTGGGTAGCTCAATGAGGATTTTAATTAGTGAAAATGATAGGTGCTAGAATTTTAATTATTAGAAAAGAACAAAAATTCTTTTTGGAACAACAAGGGTACTGCAGGTTTCAGAAGACTTTTATAAACATTAGAAATTTTTGATCTAGGCATTTGGAAGCATTTTCCTATTTTATTTTGAATTAAACCAATCAGTCCAATTTCAGACCTGGGAGTAATTGAAATAACTGGACAAGAGGGCTAGGGCGACTGGGCTAAATTCGAGAGGAGATGGGCCTGGGGGAGTGAAACCGGCCCACTCGGGCGCCCCTCTGCGTGGGACCAAGATTCAAAGGTCTGGCAGGCAGGGCCCGCTTGTTAGCGGCCTGGGAGACTAAAGAGGTATGGAGAGATGTGGGGCGTTGGATCCAGGGAGATCGATGGTTGCCATTCGTCTTCCACCTCGCAACACAGAAAAGGGAGGGGAAACCCTAGGGGCGACAGTGGGGCTCGGGGACCTTACCGGCGGGCTCGCCGGTGTCGGGGAGGCGGTGGAGGCGAAGCGGCGCACGACGGCGATCCAGGAGAGGGGCGACAAGGGCAGGTTCGGCATCGAGAGGATGCTCAAGCGACGGCAACCGGGGAGGGCGCTCGGGAGCTCGCCGACGGTGTCGATAGGGACTGCCCTAGGACAAAGTGAGCATAGGGTTAGATAGAATAGAACTAGGAGATTTTAGAATGGTGACATGCAGAGGAGGGGGAGCTGGCAGGAGAGTACCTTGAGAAGATCTTGGGAACGGCCGAGAGGCAAAACTCTCCTTCTCCCACGACATGCAGAGGCATGGGCTCGGTGAGGGATCCTTTGGTGGTCTACATGAGGGCTCTAGAGGGGAGCTAAGGCGTTGGGGGAGGCCAAGGCACACCACACTCGCGTATGCGAGCAAGAACCCGAGAGGAGTTCTTCACCCTAATCATGGCGAGGGGAAGTCGATGGAGAGGTAAGGGGGTGTGGAGATGGTTCTCTGGTGGCCAGGGAAGGTAATGGGGGAGCAAGGAGGGTCGAAGTGGCCTGGGGCTTATTTATCTTGAGGAGATGGGTGTATGGTGCACATAGTGCACAAAGGGCTAGGGTTAGGTCCATCGCTTTCTCATTGGCGAAGCTGGGCGGTGGAGAGGAGAGAGGTGGGGTGCTCTGGTCGTGCATAGGGCAGAGGGGCAGTGTGCAGCAGCTGCAAGGGGAGTGTGCAAGCCAAGACACCCACATGGGGTGAAGCTCTAGGGTCCAAGCACTAGAGGACAAGTTGCTACAGTACATGAACAGTTTTTTCAACCAGAGGGAGAGGGGCGGTGATGTGGAGGCTTGTTGGGGAAGATTGGATGGAGTTAGAGTGGGGTTTTGGTACAAAAAGGGGTAGAAGATCAATTCAGCCATACAGGATAATCAAGGTTTATTTCTTGACTTTTGATCTTGACCAACATAGATGGGTGGGGTTAATATGCATCCCCGTGATTTGTTGGAGATTTTTCAAAGAATTTGAGATACACTTTATATCAATTATCCAAATAGTGCAGAAATGGTTTTTAGGAAGTTATTTCATAAATTTACATTGGACAAGGTTGGTTTTTGGTTGGAGATGGTCCCAAATGTGAGTACCCACTTAGGGGAATTTTCTCAAGATTTATTGGGGCTTAAAGGCATTTGAAACAATTATTATCCCAATTCAGCCATTTAAGTAAATGGGCAAAAAGAAATAATAAAGCTCTTCAAAAATATTTATTTTTGAAGTGGGAAGATGGGGTATGCTATGCAGGACTAAATTGAGCCAAAAGTTGAGGAAGTGGTTTGGCAAAAACCAAACTTTCCTTTATGGAAGGAGTTTTGGAGATTTTGACTAATAAGGAGATTTATTAGAGTTAGGGCCCTAATAATTAAGGATAATTATTTATAAGTCTTGATGATCAAGGTGGATGATGTGGACAAGGTGTAGCAAGCATTTGCAACCTTGGGATTGGAGAATCCAAGTTGATTTTGGTGAAAACTATAGATTAAGGATCTAAGGTGATGTTAATTTTATACCATCAAAACCATGTTAGATCGTGGAGCTCAGAGCTCCCCTTGGGACATGGGATATATGGATGGAAATACTAAGTGATGTAGATTGCAATGGTGTAGAGGTTTGAGCTTGATCCTGCTTGAGCTCACTAAGACAGGCTTTCAAACTTTGAATAAAATAAGCCTGCCAAACCAGATTATCAACTAGCCTTCAAAACCTTGTGGGTTTAAACAGCTCAATGATCCAATTGGAACAAGTGAAGTAGGTAATGATATACCTATATTATTAGAACACAACCATGCAAATAGTTGGTCCATAGAAGATTGGATGGTGGTGTGAGCTTCTACCAAAGTAGGCATGATGACTAGATTTGAAGGAAAAGTTATTCTCTTGCTTGCAAAACCATCAAGAACTACTGGGTTGAAGGAGGCTCTAACCAAGTGAAATAGTGGGCCTTGGTAGTCCTTATGATGGTTAAAAATATGGTTCAAGTGCATTACCAAAAATGCACAAGGGTTGAGAAAGGGAGACATCCAAAAAGGTGATGTTGGAAACAAATTTCCAGACTAGAATATGAGAGGGGATGTTTTTGTTGGGTTGCAAGGTACCAGAGCATCATCAAATGGATGATGTTGAAGAGTAGATTTACTAGAAGGGGTCCATGCTTGATCATGGTCTTCATTGACTTGGAAGCTTCTAGAATTAGATCTCTTCAGAATTGATCTGGTTGAAGGTTTTAGATGATCACCCAGCAGTTAGGGATCATACCTAGATTTGCATTCTTGCTTATGGGTTGATGATTTGGAAACATCTTAATCCTAGTGGTGAGCTCCTAGAGTAGCTCATACTACTTCTAAGCCATCAAGTCAAACAGCAGATCAAGGCAACTCATCAGATAGCAGATCAACGCAACTCATCTTATACACTTAGTAAATCCACTACTAGGTTACCATCAAGCCTAGCTTGAGGTAAGGTTGAGGGATTTTGAAAAGGTTGGATTTTGAATAGGATGAGAGTCCTTGGTATCTCTACCAAGAGTCGAATTCAAATGTTTCAAAAAGAGGGTTTTGTTGAATCTAGAGGTAAGAATAGTAGAACATTCTGTCTTGAAAACATAAGGAGATTATGTTATATAGCTCTCCATAGTTTTGTTAATAGAAGATACTAAAATAGTTTTGGTTTCATAAGCATCTTGGCTCAGGTTTTGAAATGCTAGAACATTTGAGAATAAGTAAAATGAGCCAGCATAGTTTTGTTAGATAGCTTTTGCCAGCTGAGGGTGAGGTAAGGAGTATATCATCTAATACACATTCATATGCATAAGCATATCCAACAACAAGCAAACACTTCAGCATTAAACAAGAAAAAGTTTTTGTTCCCCCTGATCTTTGCATTCTGGACAACTAATCAGGGTCACTGAAATTGGGATGTTATAGATCTTTCCCCCTTAAAAGAATCTCGTCCCGAGATTCGGGAGAGTACGGTTAGGGGATTGTTAGTCGGGTTGATACTAGGTGTCTTACGCGTCCTATCTTACGGACTCCATATTTGAAAGTGGCTACTATGTCGATGAAGTTGCTTCAGTCTTCCGGGATGCACGGAGGGTTGAGTAGAGTCCAGTCCTGATTGTGAGGGATGACCTTCTTTTCCTTTCGGACTTTATATCTCGAGGGCTTAGACCGGGCAGCCTATCTTGATGCTGAACTTCATGGAGTACTCGTCGGAGGATAGAATCTACTACCTGGTGTACCTTCCTCTAAGGGTCCACGGCTCTTCTTTAGGGGGCGTAGCGTACCCTATTAACGACGTTGGGGTCCAAGCTTCTGGGTTGGCTCCTGGCGAGGGTTTACTCTATTTTTGTGGGAAAGACGCAATCTTTCCCCCTTAGGATTAGACTAGGGCAGCTCAAAGATAACACATTCCTTCTTTCTTGTCTTCATTGGTGGCGGTTCTGAAGATTGTCGTCCATCTTTTTCCTGTAGTCGAGGTCTTCGGAGGTCTCCTGGGAATTATGACTTACTAGGCTTAATTACTACTATTATTCGTACTTAGCCTGCTAGAGTCTCAAATCCTCTAAGCGATTGAAACTGAGCGGTTAGCGATCCGGTTGCACTTTCCGTGGGTCTTCAGCTGAAGTAGTAGAGGGCTTCATAGAATCTTCAGTTCGTTTCTATTCTGATGAACCACGAGTTGCTACTTGGCGAAAAGACGTCGAACCTGGGGATCCTTTCTGAAATCTCTTCTGTTAGACCGTCCTCTGGCATTTGAGTGGAAGGACGCAGTCTTTCGGCCTTAGGGCTTCACTAAGGTGCTTTAGGAGTGGTGCGGTTCTTCGTTCTTGGAGTGCTGACTTGAGGTTAGCGGAAGGCTGTATTTTCCCGGAGCCTTGAGATGAGGTCTTCGAGTGACGCCTTATTTTATCAACTTTGGCGAGGGTGGTTTCCTAACAAACCCTTAGCTCAGGGCAAGCTAGAGGTTTATGACTCTCCTTGATAGTAGTTAGTCAGGGTTGAAGCAGTCAACGTCGGGTAAGCTGTCTCCATTGGCATTTCTTGTGTTGCTTCTCCTCAATGGCAGAGTGGACTTGTTGTCTTCACGCTTCTTAATCATCTGACTTCAGGGGTAGTTCTAAACTTTTAGGGAGGATCATTCCGTTGGTTTAGGTAGGGTCGACTAGATTTGTTACTCTCCTGAGGCGGTCAGGAGCTCTAATACACTAAGGCTAGTGTGGTTGGGTCTTCACTTCTTGTCTTAGTTGACTTATCGAGTGGGTTCTTGTGGATATTGAGGATCCTTCGGTGATTGGCTTCTGGTTTCAACGGGATTCTTGTTGTGGTAGTCTGATGAATAAGAGAGGGTTGAGCTATTGACGAGTCTTGCGAGGTGAGTTTGACGAGGTATGCCTTCCTGCTGAGGTGAAAACTTCAGGTTGATTCTGACTTGACGATGTCGAACTCCTGGGTCTTGTGATGCTTTTCCTCTCATATACTCTCGAGGTTAGTCTGGGTCTCAATACCGACAGCTAGCATAGGGGTTTTCCGGAGTTACTACGTGGGTTATCACTCCTCGAGTCACATTTTTAAGGAGGTCAAGGCAAACCAGAACATCCAAACAAGACAAACAGAGCGAGGGAATCGCAATGTCCTCAGCAGGCAACACACATCAAGCAACACAGGATGTACTTAGGCAAGCAAACACGGTCAACGCTACGGACCAAGGAGTTAACTACTCGCAAAGTAGGGGAATCCTATTCTTAGGACTACTGACCCTAGATATCGTCTTTCTTTAGGTCTGAGTCTCTATCTTGCAGATGAAGTCTTTGTCGTATCTTCGATGTTTCTTGATTGTGCAACACCTGATGTCTTCTGATTATGAGGATTCTGCTGGTAGAGCGATATTGTAGTCTCCTTGTGTTTGCTGGAAGTTGCTTGTCTTCATCTTGTTCTCATTGTCTCCACCGGGTTCTAGATCCTAGTTATTTAAAATCCGGAGGTTTGAAGTTTGGACGAGAGATGGAGGAAACCATTTTCGAAAGCATTTACTTAGAGTAAGAGAAGAAGTAGAACTTTTTGAAACTCATTTAGAAACAATTTTTCGAAAGCCGGGGTTTTCAAAATAAGGTTCCTGTCTAACGACCATGCTAACTAAAGTTCTCCTACAGTCAGGATGGCTCTGATACCAAGTCTATGGGGCCCCCGGATTAATCCTCCGAGAATCCCTGTTATGCATACAACCACGATCCCATGATGAGTTAGTCGTGGCACATAACCGACAAGTATCATTACAACATCCGAGAATGTACCGAATTACAAGACTTACATAAATGCCATTATGGCTACATCAATAATCAGCAGCGGACGTCAACAAGCGCAGAGCCCGAGCCATGCCTTAACCTACGGGCAGCTGACTGGGAGAACGTCCTAGCTCGCATAGTCGCCATCCTCGCCTTCTTCTTGAGATCTGGCCAAGTCAATAGCCAGGGACAATGTCGATGAGTACTTTGAATGTACTCGCAAACTACCTTAAGAGAATAGTAATAACAAGAGGATATGCATTATGGCTGTGGAAGTAGGTGGGCTCCAAGAGAGGTTATTTTCTCAATTAGTTTCTCTTTTACATAAAGCATCTACATATCTTTGTTGAAAACTTTTGCAAAACATTTTGGAAACATTTTTGAAAAGTTTTGGAAAATACTAGGACTGGGTCACCCATTTGTTTCTGTTTTCAGGTCGTCCCACGACCAACTCCTTCCATACCTCTCTGACCATCCCATGGTCAAAACATTTCCAAAGCCATTTTCTTTTCTGAAATCCTTTCTGAAAACAAAACCAGCACCGCTCTACAGCAACCTTCCCAGCCATCCATGACCGCGGATGCGGCTATTCGAATAGATTTACACTCTGCAGAGGTTGTACACTTTACCCACAAGATCCGATACATCCGCCGTGAACAATCACGGATCGTCATACCTTATTATGCGGGTTTCGGATAACCGGACAAGATCTTCCGGATAATCCCCTCATAACACCAGCACCTACCCTATGGGTGTTATTCCCCTCAAAACCGGGACGTCGGGCGAGGACCAACCGGAGCGCGTTTTCCACTCCTCGAGAGTGTGCACTTTCAATGAGGGGCCCATAGTAACGCGTGGAGGCCTGCCGACCCTTTGTTCCTTCTCTAGGTCCCACCTTTATCGGAGAAGTCCCACCCTCCAGGGATCCCCGATCCCCTGTAATAGTTGCGAGGCACCGGTATCCAAGAGACCCACTTTCGGGTCAAGCCCCTTCCCATATAGGAGTAGTGTGGTTGCACGGGGTTAATTGTTCTAGCAAAACTGCAGAGAACCAGGTGTGTTTTTGTAAACCTTTTTCCTCTAGCATTTACAAAACAAAACCTTTTTCTTTCTCAACATCTCTTGGGAGGTCCCACCTCACCAAGGTTTTATCATAAAACAGTTAGTAAAACTTTTTCGGAGTCTTCCCATCCTCTAGCTTTGCTTCGGCTAAATAGGGGGTCTCCAAAGGGTTATGGTGATATACACCATCTATTCTACTTGGGGCAAGTAGGTGTCACCAAGGGGGTTGTACTTAGTAGTACAAAAGTGTAATAGTTTGGAGGAGCCAAACCACTACCATGTATACATCAACATATAGTAAACCGATGCAGTTTTAATAAAACAGTAGGTAAAACATGCATAAATAAAACAGTAGGGCATGGCTTATGAGAAATAAGGTGGCTCGCCTATGATCAGCAATATCGCATAATTGGCCCTGGACTTCTTCTTTAGATAACCCATATACCATAATAACCATCTTCTCTCTCCGATATAATCGCAACTATCGTCGATAGGGAACACATGCAAACAAACAAAAGGGCACAGTCAATACAAGGCATACAATCGCCACTACCATTCAGCAAACAAGCAATCGAATAAACTCCAATTAAGGTTTAAATAGTTTTGAGAGGATTGGTTTTAGGAGATTGAGATGGCCTTGGAGAAGGGAATGAATACCCCTTAGGATTCATAGTCTAGAAACTACCTAAGAGATGGATTGTTGGACAAGACCATATTCTCTATTGTACCATTGTAAAAACATGATACCAACAGATAGATATTGATAAAATGAAACTAACAAAAGTGGTTTCACTATTTTATCAATCACCAAAGATTTATAGTGATTTTTATAGTGAAAAAGACTCTAGTTTTAGGAAATAATTCACCAGAGAAGTTCTGGAGCTCCAAAAATTATTTCCTTGGGTGGTTAGGTAGGTCTTGATGTACTTGTTCACCGAGAGTTGGAATCAAGTCAATATAATTACTAGAATGCCCTCAAGAAATTCCCAAAGGCAGTTCCATGGGGTTTTTGTCTTTTTCACCAAATTAAATCTATAGTAGATTTTAATTTGATTCCATGGGCACAGTGTAGGTATTTGGAAACTGTAGTATATTTATAGGTGAATAAACCATGCACATAATGGTTTAATTCCCAGAAAAATATCCAAGGCTCAATAAATCATGAGCTCCTGGATTTGGATAGGCCTTAGTGTACCACATCCAGGATAATTGTAATTGGATCCATTGGACTCAAGGTCTGGTCTAGGGAATTTTCTAAAATCAAAAAGTCTCTGTTTTTGCTAATTTTACTACAGGAGAACAAAAGCTCCACTGGGATTGAGGCCAAGGCCATGGGATGGGTACAGGTAATACCTAGCAGGGGCACTTGGGTATAACACATTTGGAGTTGGGTAGCTCAATGAGGATTTTAATTAGTGAAAATGATAGGTGCTAGCATTTTAATTATTAGAAAAGAACAAAAATTCTTTTTGGAACAACAAGGGTACTACAGGTTTCAGAAGACTTTTATAAACATTAGAAATTTTTGATCTAGGAATTTGGAAGCATTTTCCTATTTTATTTTGAATTAAACCAATCAGTCTAATTTCAGATCTGGGAGTAATTGAAAAAACTGGACAGGAGGGTTGGGGCGACTGGGCTGAATTCGAGCAGAGATGGGCCTGGGGAGCGAAACCAGCCCACTCGGGCGCCCCTCTGCACGGGACCGAGATTGAAAGGTCTAGCAGGCATGGCCCGCTCGTCAGCGGCCTGGGAGACTGAAGAGGTATGGAGAGATGTGGGGCGTTGGATCGAGGGGAGATTGACGGTTGCCATTCGTATTCCACCTCGCGACGCAAAAAAGGGAGGGGAACCCTAGGGGCGGCAGCGGGGCTCGGGGACCTCACCTGCGGATCACCGGTGTCGGGGAGGCGGTGGAGGCGAAGTGGCGCACAACGGCGATCCAGGAGAGGGGCGGCAAGGGCAGGTTCCGCATCGGGAGGATGCTCACGCGATGGCGACCTGGGAGGGCATTCGGGAGCTCGCCGGCAGCATCAATAGGGACCGCCCTAGGACAAAGTGAGCATAGGGTCAGATAGAATAGAACTAGGAGAATTCACAATGGTGACATGAAGAGGAGGGGGAGCTGGTAGGAGAGTACCATGAGCTGATCTTGGGAACGGCCGAGAGGCAAAACTCTCCTTCTCCCGCGACATGCAGAGGCATGGGCTCGACAAGGGAGCCATTGGTGGTCTACATGAGGGCTCTGGAGGGGAGCTAAGGCATTGGGGGAGGTCAAGGCACACCACACTCGCGTATGCGAGCAAGAACCCGAGAGGAGTTATTCACCCTAATCACGGCGAGGGGAACTCGATGGAGAGGTAAGGGGGTGTGGAGATGGTTCTCTGGTGGCCAGGGAAGGTAATGGGGGAGCAAGGAGGGTCGGAGTGTCCTGGGGCTTATTTATCTTGAGGAGATGGGTGTATGGTGCACATAGTGCACAAAGGGCTAGGGTTAGGTCCATGGCTTGCTCATTGGCGAAGCTGGGCGATGGAGAGGAGAGAGGTGGGGTGCTCTGGTCGTGCATAAGGCAGAGGGGCAAGCCAAGACACCCACATGGGGTTAAGCTCTAGGGTCCAAGCACTAGAGGACAAGTTGCTACGGTACATGAACAGTGTTTTCGACCAGAGGGATAGGGGTGGTGCTATGGAGGCTTGTTGGGGAAGATTGGATGGAGTTAGAGTGGGGTTTTGGTACAAAAAGGGGTAGAAGATCAATTCAGCCATACGCGATAATCAAGGTTTATTTCTTGATTTTTGATCTTGTCCAACATAGATAAATATGCTGGTAGATGGGTGGGGTTAATATGCATCCCCGTATTTGTTGGAGATTTTTCAAAGAATTTTAGATACACTTTATATCAATTATCCAAATAGTGCAAAAATGGTTTTTAGGAATTTATTTGATAAATTTACATTGTAAAAGGTTGGTTTTTGGTTGGAGATGGTCCCAAATGTGAGTACCCACTTAGGGGAATTTTCTCAAGATTTATTGGGGCTTAAAGGCATTTAAAACAATTATTATCCCAATTCAGCCATTTAAGTAAATGGGCAAAAAGAAATAATAAAGCTTTGAAGTGGGAAGATGGGGTATGCTATGGAGGACTCAATTGAGACAAAATTTGAGGAAGTGGTTTGGCAAAAACCAAACTTTCCTTTATGGAAGGAGTTTTGGAGATTTTGACTAATAAGGAGATTTATTAGATTTAGGGCCCTAATAATTATGGATAATTATTGATAATTCTTGATGATCAAGGTGGATGATGTGGACAAGGTGTAGCAAGCATTTTCAACCTTGGTATTGGAGAATCCAAGTTGATTTTGGTGAAAACTATAGATTAAGGATCTAAGGTGATGTTAATTTTATACCATCAAAACCATGTTAGATCGTGGAGCTCAGAGCTCCCCTTGGGACATGGGATATATGGATGGAAATACTAAGTGATGTAGATTGCAAAGGTGTAGAGGTTTGAGCTTGATCCTGGTTGAGCTCACCAAGACAGGCTTTCAAACTTTGAATAAAATAAGCCTGCCAAAGCGGATTATCAATTAGCCTTCAAAACCTTGTGGGTTTAAACAGATCAATGATCCAATTGGAACAAGTGAAGTAGGTAATGATATGCCTATATTAGTAGAACACAACCATGCAAAGAGTTGGTCCATAGAAGATTGGATGGTGGTGTGAGCTTCTACCAAAGTAGGCATGATGACTAGATTTGCAGGAAAAGTTATTCTCTTGCCTGCAAAACCATCAAAAACTAGTGGGTTGAAGGAGGATCTAACCAAGGGCAAGAGTGGTCCTTGGTAGTCCTTATGATGGTTAATAAGATGGTTCAAATGCATTACCAAAAATGCACAAGGGTTGAGAAAGGGAGACATCCAAAAAGGTGATGATGGAAACAAATTTTCAGACAGCCAAATTTGGCAGATTTAGGGATTTTGACTAGAATATGAGAGGGGATATTTTTGTTGGGTTACAAGGTACCAGAGCATCATCAAATGGATGATGTTGAAGAGTATATTGACTACAAGGGATCCATGCTTGATCATGGTCTTCATTGACTTGGAAGCTTCTAGAATTAGATCTCTTCAGAATTGATCTGGTTGAGGGTTTTATATGATCACCCAGCAGTTAGGGATCATACCCAGATTTGCATTCTTGCTTAGGGGTTAATGATTTGGAAACATCTTGATCCTAGTGGTGAGCTCGTAGAGTAGCTCATACTACTTCTAAGCCATCAAGTCAAACAACAGATCAAGGCAACTCATCAGATAGCAGATCAACGCAACTCATCTTATACACTTAATAAATCCACTACTGGGTTACCATCAAGCCTAGCTTGAGGTAAGGTTGAGGGATTTTGAACAGGTTGGATTTTGAATAGTATGAGAGTCCTTGGTATCTCTACCAAGAGTCAAATTCAAATGTTTCAAAAGGAGGGTTTTGTTGAATCTAGAGGTAAGAATAGTAGAAGGTTCTGTCTTGAAAACATAAGGAGATTATGTTATATAGGTCTCCATAGTTTTGTCAATAGAAGCTACTAAAATAGTTTTGGTTTCATAAGCATCTTGGCTCAGGTTTTGAAATGCTAGAACATTTGAGAATATGTAAAATGAGCCAGGATAGTTTTGTTAGATAGCTTTTGCCAGCTGAGGGTGAGGTAAGGAGTATATCATCTAATACACATTCATATGCATAAGCATATCAAACAACAAGCAAACACTTCAGCATTAAACAAGAAAAAGTTTTTGTTCCCCCTGATTTTTGCATTCTAGACAACTAATCAGGGTCGCTGAAATTGGGATGTTATAGAGATCATCGCCATCAACATCACCATCAAGCTGGACATCATCGGGTACATCATGATCATCATCACCACCGTCATCATCATCAGCAGCACCCTCATCACCATCTCCATATCACTATAACAATTGGGTTGAATCTTGTATAGTTCTTAGGGGAAACTTTCTCAGTGTTGATTACTCCTTGTAGTTGATGTTATTGAGTGAACCATTGAATTATTCTTTATGTTCAGATTGTTATACATCATTATTCCATCTCTGATCTTGATCCATATGATGTCTTATGAGTAGTTCGTTTTGTTCTTGAGGACATGGGAGAAGTCATGTTGTTAGTAGTGGAGTTGTGTTGAGAAAGATTCAAAAGTTTGATATTTAAGTTGTGGTGTACTTCTTCTAGTGGTGTCATGTGAACGTCGACTACATGACACTTCACCTATATGGGACTAGGGGAATGCATTGTGTATTTGGCTACTAATCGTAGGGGTTGCCAGAGTGACACAAACCTAAACCCCTGTTAGGAAACCATTGCACAAGGGACTGACGGCTCAATGCACGGCGCCCAGAAAAATGCTTGATGGCGGTGTTGATGTAGAGCTTGTTGGGAACCCCAAGAGGAAGGTATGATGAGCACAGCAGCAAGTTGCCCTCAGTTATGAAACCAAGGTTTAATCGAACCAGTAGGAGCAAGGAAACACCCCAACGGTGTTACTAGCTGAGCTTTGGCAGGGCGCACTACCGGTGCTAGTAGCAACATGGAGACCTGCACAACACAACCACGGAACTTTGTCCCCAACTTGCGATGAGGTTGTTAATCTCATCGTGTTTTGCGGAAAACAAAGGATTAAACGTATCGAATGGAAAGAAGTAATAGTTTGCAGAAAGTAAACACAAAGAAGTAAACAGTTGTAGATTGTATGTAAAGAAAAAGGACCGGGATCCATAGTTCACTAGAGGTGGCTCTCCTTAAGATAGATAACATGCTAGGTGAACAAATTACAGCGTGGCAATTGACAAACACCGAGAAAGCAATACATGCATATACTAATCATCTTGACTCCTTCGAGACTTTATTGGGCATTACAACATTATACATAGACCGCCATCCAACTACATCTATGACTAATAATCCACCTTCAGGTTATCATCCGAACCCCCTCTAGTATTAAGTTGCAAGCAACAGATTATTCCTTTATGAACTGCGTGTAAAGTAAACAATACGATTGTTCTATGAACAAATGATTGTTGTTTTCTCCCTAGTAGCAACAGCACATCTAGTACCTTAGAGATTTCATCACTTCCCAGTTACGGAGGCATGAACCCACTATCGATCATAAATACTAACTCTTGGAGTTGCTAGCATCTACTCGGCCAAGATAGCTACTAACAACGGAAAGCATGCAAGAACACAAATAACAAAGACATGATAGAATCAATAATCAATCTGAAATAGCATCTCAATATCCATCGGATCCCCGCAAACACAACATGCAGAATTACAAATAGATGATCTTGATCATGAACGGAGCTCACAAGATCTAAACATGAAAGCACAAAGGAGGAGAACCAGCCGTCTAGCTACTACATGGATCCCTAGTCCAAGGATGAACTACTCACGCATCACACCGGAGGCTTGCATGGTGATGAAGAAGGCCTCCAGGGCGAATTCCCCTCTCCAGCAGAGTGCCGGGAAGAGCTTCAGATCCCTCCCAATCTTGGGATGGAGATTACGGCGGCTACAGACTCTTTCGTGGATTTTTGATCGGGCACTTAGGGTTTTCGTCCTGAGGGCATCTTATAGTCGAAAGGAGAGGCCGAGGGGGTGCCTGAGCTGGCCACACCACCCCCTGGTGTGGGCCAGGCCTGGCCGTGCCGCCAGGTGGTGTGGCCGCCCTCTAGCCCCTCTCCGTCTCGTATTCTGGAACTTGATGACTTCCGGAAAAATAGGCACTTTGGCTTTTGTCCCGTCCAATTCCGAGAATATTCATTTTCTAACTTTCCTGGAACCAAAAACAGCAGAAAACAGGCAGTTGGCACTATGGCTCTTGTTAATAGGTTAGTCCAAGAAATCATATGAAAAGTACTCCAAAGTTGGAACAAAACACAAGAAAGTGGATAAAACCAAGCATGGAACATCAAAAATTATAGATACATTTGCAATGTATCAGGGACGTCAGGGTCTTAGAGTTTAAAGTTGTGGTTAGGTTTCTACCTTAATTACTTTCTTGTACTTACGGATATTTGCAAGGGGTATAATCACAAGTATGTATTAGTCCTAGGAAGGTCGCTACATTAGCATAGGTTCACCCACACAACACTTAGCAAACTAAAGAAGATTTATCAAATATATGAAGCGAAAGCACTTGACAGAATTCCCGTGTTTCCTCGAGAACATTTGGTCATCTTAAGTAATACAACCGGCTTGTCCTTGGCTGAATAAAGGATTGGGCCACTTGCTGCATTTATTCTTATTGTCTTTTATTTACTCTTACTTTATTTACCTGCATTAGCAAAAACCCCTAAAAATCCCTTTGCTAAGTATTTGCAGAGAATTCCTGATCCATACCACTAGCCAGCACCTTTTGCTCTCATTGGGTTTGGCACTCTTACTTATAGAAAATACTGCGATACACCCCCTATACTTGTGGGTCATCACATACTCCACCATATACCCCTCCCCATAAAAAATAATCATAGCACAGCAGGATGTATTCTCAATTTGTAGATAGTTATTATTAATAGACATAATGTTTGCTAAATCACATTTCATACAACATATACATGTGCGGCTCATGTCTTTTACTAGTAGACTTAATGTATGCCTTTTTTCTCTAGACTATTGGTTAATAATAACAACTTGATGTTTGCTAAATCACATCTCATACAGTATATACGTGTGTGGCTCATGCCTTTTACTATTAGACTATGCCCTTTTTTCTCTAACAAGAATATTGGTTAATAATAACAACTTAATGTTTGCTAAATCACATTTCATACAATATATACGTGTGTGGCACGTGCCTTTTACTAGTCCATTATAGCTAGCATCTAAATAGAAGATACACTATGGATAGTACATTATTTTACCCACTATAGTGTACGAATTACTTAGAATTTTGATCGTTGGATCAAGACTCACGAATCCCAACATTGCCAACCGGTTGGATCTTCTTTTCCATTCTGGCATCTAGTAGATACAATTTATAGTCTTTCTTATCATATCTTACCACTATATTTTTTGCGAATAACTTTTAATATTGATCGGTTGGATCAAAACTCGTGAATCCCAACATTGCCAGCTGTTGGATCTACTGTTCAATTATAGCATCATCTCTAGAAAATACTATTGTTTATCTTATCTTATCTTACCACTCTACGGTGTACAAGTAACTTCGAATATATTGATTGTTGGATCAAGACTCGTGAATCCCAACATTGCTAGTCATTGGATATTCCTTTCCATTCTACTAGCTAGCATCTCTACTAGAATATATTATGGATAGTATGTCTTTAGCACAATGAATGCAATGCACAAACCTAAAAAAACACTACTCCATCATTCTACTCCCTTCGATCCAAATTATTGTTCTCATATTTGTCTAGATTCAGATGTATCTAATACTAAAACATGACTAGATACAACCCAATCTAGACAAATTTGAGAACAATATTTTGGATCAGAGGGAGTAGAATAATCTTCTCAGGTGTATATTTCGTTCTTGTACTTTGCATATCATGTAGAAGTCAATGATTATTAGCTATCTAAAACTTTAAAATTTTGGTAACATGGTCTAGAGAAACGAGGGATAAGATTCTAGAATGATGGATAAATGTGTTTTGAGTTTTGTGAATAACATTCATTGTGATGAAGACTATCAATAGAATCTTCTAAATGCTAGAATGGAAAAGAAGATCCAGCGTCTGGAAATGTCGGGATTTGCTAGTCTTGATCCAACGGTCAATATTCAAAGTTGTCCGTACAATATATAGCGGTAAGATCATGTAGAAGTCAACGATTATTAGCTATCTACTAAAACATGAAATTTTTGGTAACACATGGTCTAGAGAAACGAGCTCGGGAGAAGACTCTAGAATGATGGAGAAGTCTGTTTTGAGTTTTGTGCATAGCATTCATTGTGATGAAGACTATCAATAGAATATTCTAGACCGTTCAAAAAATAGAATCTTCTAGATGCTAGAATGGAAAAGAAGATCCAACATCTAGAAATGTTGGGATTCGCGAGTCTTGATCCAACGGTCAATATTCACAGTTATTCATACACTATATAGTGGTAAGATAAGATAAGATAGAATAGAGGAGTTTTGAATTGGATCCATAACACCAATCTTGACCATTGGGATGTTAGATCCAATGGTTCAAAGCAGCTGGATTCGTGTTGAATAGTACCTAGAGAAAACTCCAGCATGTTCTAGAACCATCATGTCACCACCCCCAAAATTTCATAGCATAGTAGGTTGTATTCTCTCTACTACTAGTAGTAAGTTTCATGTGAGGCTCATATAATAGACGTCTGACATATCATCACTATATAAAATTATAATAGGTAAAGTGGAAAAAACATAAATTTGATCAACATCTATAAAGTATGGGTGTATATTTGGTTCTTCTACTTTGTATCATCATGTAGAAGTCAAAGATTATTAGCTACCTAACAGTTGAATTTTTTGGTAACATGGTCTAGAGAAATAAGGCAGAAGATTCTAGTCTGATGGAGAAGTGTGTTTTGAGAGGTTTATGCATAGTGCATTCATTGTGTTCAAGACTATCAATAGAATCTTCTACATGCTAGAATGGAAAAGAAGATCCAATAATGGCTAGAAATGTTCGAATTCGCGAGTCTCGATCCAACGGTCAATATTCAAAGTTATTCGTACACTATATAGTGGTAAGATAAGATACTGAGCAGTTTTGAATGAATTGGATCCATAGCACCAATCCTGACCATTGGGCTGTTAGATCCAATGGTTCAGAGTAGCTTGATTTGTGTTGAATATTACTGGCCTAGAGCAAACTCCACCATGTTCTAGAACCATCATGTCACCACCCCCAAAATTTCATCGCACAGTAGGCTGTATTCTCATTATATGTAGATAGTTATTATTAATAGACTTAAAGTATGCATTTTTCTCTAACAAAACTATTGGTTAGTAACAACTTAATGTTTGTTAAATCACATTTCATACAGAACTTTGGGTTGTTAGATCCAATGTTGAATAGTACCTATAGAGCAAACTCCACCATGTTCTAGAACCATCAGCATGTCACCACCCCCAAAATTTCATAGCATAGTAGGTTGTATTCTCAATATGTGTAGATAGTTATTATTAATATACTTAATGTATGAATTTTTTCTCTAAAAAGATTATTGGTTAATAACAACTTAATGTTTGTTAAATCACATTTCATACATTAGAGAAAAAATACATAAATTAATTCTATTAATAATAACTATATACACATATTGAGAATACAGGCTACTGTGCTATGAAATTTTGGGGGTGATGACATGATTATTCTAGAGAACATGGTGGAGTTTGCTCTAGGTACTATTTAAGATGAATCCAGCTTCTCTGAATAATTGGATCTAATAGCCCAATGGTCAGGATTGGTATTATGGATCTAATCAAAACTGCTCCATTATAGCAGTGGAGATCTAAAACATGAAATTTTTGGTAATATGGTCTAGAGAAACGAGGGAGAAGATTCTAGAATGATGGAGAAGTTTGTTTTGAGTTTTGTGCATAGCATTCGTTGTGATGAAGACTATCAATAGAATCTTCTAGACCGTTCAAAAAAAATATAATCTTCTATATGATAGAATGGAAAGAATATCCAACGGCTAGAAATGTTGGGATTCGTGAGCCTTGATCCAACAGTCAATATTCAAAGTTATTCGAACACAATATAGTGGTAAGATAAGATAAGATAAGATAAGAATAGAGCAGTTTTGAATTGGATCCATAGCACCAATCCTGACCGTTGGGCTGTTAGATCCAATGGATCAAAGTAGCTGGATTCGTGTTGAATAGTACCTAGAGCAAACTTCTCCATGTTCTAGAACCATCATGCATGTCTCCACCCCCAAAATTTCATAGCATAGTAGGTTGTATTCTCAATATGTGTAGATAGTTATTATTAATATACTTAATTTATGCATTTTGGGGGTGGTGACATGATGGTTCTAGAACATGGTGGAGTTTGCTCTAGGTCTGTACTATTTACAGCCTACTGTGCTAAGAAATTTTAGGGGTGGTGGCATGATGGTTCTAGAACATGCATGGTGGAGTTTTCTCTAGGTACTATTCAACACAAATCTAGCTTCTTTGAACCATTGAATCTGACAGCCCAATGATTAGGATTGGTGTTATGGATCCAATTCAAAAATGCTCTATTATAGTAGTAGAGACAAAGATATCTTATCTTACCTCTTACCACTATATAGTGAATGAATAACTTTGAATATTGACCGTTGGATCAAGACTCGCGAACCCCAACATTTCTAGCTGTTTTATCTTCTTTTCCATTCTAGCATCTAGAAGATTCTATTGATAGTCTTCAACATAATGACATGCAAAGTACAAGGACCAAATATGATGTTGATCAAATTTATAATATACTGTGCTTTACCAATTATAATTTTATATAGTGATGATATGTCATACATCTACTATCTGAGTCTCACGTGCAAGGCATGTGCAACTTACTAGTAATAGGTAAAGCAGAAAAAATATAAATTTGATCAACATCTATAAATTATGGGTGTATATATTTGGTTCGTGTACTTTGTATATCATGTAGAAGTCAACGATTATTAGCTATCAAAAACTTTAAAATTTTGGTAACATGGTCTACAGAAACCAGAGAGAAGATTCTAGAATGATGGAGAAGTGTGTTTTGTGTTTTCTTCATAGCATTCATTGTGATGAAGACTATCAATCGAATCTTCTAGATGCTAGAATGGAAAAGAAGATAGTTATTATTAATAGACTTAACGTATGCATTTTTATCTAACGGGACTTAAAGTATGATGGTTCTAGAACATGGTGGAGTTTTCTCTAGGTACTGTTCAACATGAATCCAGCTGCTCTAAACCATTGGATCTTATAGCCCAACGGTCAGGATTGGTGCTATGTATCCAATTCATAACACAATAGAGACTCTTGTCAAGAAAAAAAGGAAAAAATAGACCGCACACACATAGCGCGACTGTACCAAGGCACACGTGTGCGTCTGATGGGATGAGGATGAGGAGATCAATCACCCCGGTGGGGCGCCGTGACAGGAGGGGAGAAAGGATGGATGGTGAGAGACAGCGAAGGAGAGAGAAAACATAGTAGTACTAGTAGTAGTAGTACTATGATACTAGTAGTAGGTATGTGTTCCTCGTGTCAGAAACCCGTCAAACTAGCTTTACTCTGACATCGCACCGCCTTCAACTCCTTTGCTGCTCTCGCGCTGCCTCCAGTTAATAATCTCTTCTTGCTCTTCGTTTTTTTCTTCCATTTTTTTCTTTGGCAGCTTTGGCGTTAATTTTCTGGTGCCCCTGGTTCAGTAGAAGTACGTACTACTCAAGTTTTGCACAATATTCCTTTTTTCTGAAAATTGGGTCTGGGGCATTCAGATCCAGAATATTCGTGCGCAAAATAATTCCGGTCACTAGGAACTTTTTCTTTTTCTTTCTAACGAGGAATCTGCCCTGAAGTACCAAGAACATGTGCGTTAAAATCCAATAGTGGGCATAAAAATTACATAGTGGACCAAAGAGAAAACCAAAATACATCTGGGACCTATACTTTTACAACACGGACCCTAAAGATACAACTCGGAAATTTGAACATGTTTTTCCTAATACTAGTTCGAAACTACCACACCAACATTGTTGTATACCATGTAAAGACACACCCATCTAGCAAATATGGGAACATTATCATGAACTATGATGTAGATATGCCCATGACCTAATCGGTCGTTTCGCTCGAGAAACCCTCGAGTGTTCAGGCCATATCTAATGTGACTACGACTTTTTTTGAATGTTTCAAATCTCATGTTTACCATTTTTTCATGGCTGGTATACAAATGAGAGGATGTCATGCAGACCGTTTTCGTTTATTCATTTACCTTTATACCTTTCATTTTTTAATCTATGTAAGAGTTGCCAGCATGCAAATTCATATATATCAAGATATTGAGTTATTCAGAAATCTCATGGGGAGTAGTAAAATACAATGAGATGGGGTGATTTTCAAGATATTGACCCACAATGTACACCTTCAAAATAGTTTCATAGTATAAATTCAAGAGCAAAGCTGCGATGGGTTCCTGACACGAGGTACAGAATACGAGGAGTAGTAAAATACAATGAGATGGGGGAGTAATTTCTAGAGCCCTAGTTATTACAGCCCCTAATTTATGGCATCTACCATTTCTCTCTGCATGCGGTAGAGAGCGAAGGAAAAAACTAAACCAATGGGGAGAGAATTACGGTGCAGTTATGAGGCTAGCTCTAATAACGTTCCCAAGATTTTCTCACTGATTTTCAAGGCCACATCTTGGTACCAACAAAACAATAGTACTAGCTAGTACTCCCTCCGTTCCAAAATATAAGATGTTTTAGTTTTGTGAAAAGAGTGCATGTAGACCGCTTTTGGTGTATATGTTCATTTAGATTGAACATATACACTAACAGCGGTCTAGATACACTCTTTTCACAAAACTAAAATATCTTGTATTTTGAAATGGAGGGAGTACATGTTTTTTGAACAGGCAGTACTAGTACTCCATGTTAAGTCTAGTCATACTGGGAGTAACCTAGTCCTACTTGTATTGCCAACTAAGCATTAGGATGATATGACATGCAATTAAATGATGATAGAGAGGCTTGTGGTAACTAGCTATATTACCATAACATCACACATTTCAAGACAAAATGAGTCTACATTGCAAAAAATGAGACTGTGCATGATACCTCACATATGTTATTTTCCACTATGGAGGTAGTAACTTAGACTAGTAACATATGCATGTTACTACTACTTATTTCACACTATGACTAGCCTAAGTGGGGATTTGGCTATGCGAGAGGCCGCACAATTACCAAGATAAGCATGCAATCTTGGTTAGGTAGGCACTTAATACTTGAAGGTCAACTATACCGGTTGTAGTAGCTTTCTACCATTGATTGCTTGTACGAGTACTACTACTAGTACTCCGTACTATATATATGTACTATACTTCCAAAAGCAAGAGTACAAAAGTACGTAGATTGAGCAGCGGTGGAGTCTACCGTAGAGCGATATCCAGAGAGAGAGAGAGAAGGAAAGATGGAGGTTCTGTGGGCGAGCGCCATCCGTCTGATAGAGAAAGCCAAGGACGCCCACCCCTAGGTCGACTCTTTGCAGCGCCTCCGTGTCGTGCTGGCACGCGCTGTGACACGCACCCATTCTAACGCCATCTTTGCAGCATGGCTCAAGAAGATGGTGGACTCTTTCCTCACTAGCTACGGCATCATCACAGGCATGGTAGACGACCTCACCGCCTGCCTTCAGGCCATGCGCCATGACACATACCCAACAGGTATGTTTTCCATAATGCATGCTACCGGTAGCGATATCGTTTTCTTCTATGGACTTCATTCATCTATCCTATCTATAACTGTCTTATAGCCCCAAATTTTGGTCCAGGTGTTCCTCCCTAGGTTGTTGCCGTGCTCACCACTTCCCTGGCTGGTCTCTCTAGAGACGACCTGTTCCACGCACTGATGGCCCTATAGCTTTCCGAGGCTTTGCTCGCCGCACCGGCAGACGTCTATATGGAGGTAGGTATTATCGCACAGCGTCTTGTGCAGCACGACGAGCTAGACCTTTTCATCAACCTCTTTGAGTAGTGTGTATTCTAGGGCACGTCGGGAGTGAACAATGCACACACGGCCGCCAGCCTTCGTCGCAGGGATAGCCTCGACAACTTTGCAAAAAAACATGTCAATCTGGCAGGTACCATTGCTCCTCGTGGCGCGGGCAACTGAGGTTGAAGACGAAGGGCTCTCAAGGATTTCGATGTAATTTTAGTTTTTGTTGAGGTGCTTTGTACTGTTCGATGTTTCTTTTAATGTTAGGATCCTTTTCGCAAAAAAAAGGAGAAGGAAAGATGTATGATGATTCTCCAGGTGATTGCATATGGTTATTGTGTTGGATATCATTTCTTGTGCTATATATTCTTGGTAATAAAGACAATATTTTTTGTCATGTAATGGAGACATTTCCCCTGATGGTGAAAACATTGTTTCGTTTTATGGAATGCTCTGTAAAATGGTAAAAATTATTTATTAACAATGAAAATATTTTTAGATACTAAAAAAGGTCACGGCTCTTTTTTCATCGTTTCATGCATCATTGGAAATGATGGTAGTTTAATGTAACATTTAGAAAGTAGGGAAAACGACAAAACTTACACCTAATATTGAGTGTAGACTCTAATCGTTGTTCATGGATAGGTATATGTACATTGTCTGCCTGGACGTCAAATGTGACCAATGCAAAACCAAAATTGTGCATGTCGGGAGTCATGCAAAACCATCCATAGTACTGCATCCACTAAAAATACATGATATCTTTTTTTTTCATACAACCCCCATCACATAGGGGTCGGGTTCCACTATCAACCGACAACGGAACGAAAACCACCGAAAAACCACGACCTCAGGTTCATGCTCCTGGGAGCCACTATACATCACCACTGCTACCAACTACTATCACCAAAGATGTTTTCGCCACCCAGAGACATAAAAGAAAGAAAACAAGAAAGAGAGGGAGATGCAAGATCACCACCACAGACGAGGCTAGTGTTTTAAAAGGCCACAACTAACATCACACTGCCAGGACCAAATAAACGATCACACGACAAAAGGCCCATCCACACTGAAACCACGAGAGGCTCTGCAGATGGAAGTTGGCACCCCTCAGTCTTCTTCCTGTTCATCAGATGGGGATCTGGGTCGCTTGCGGCTGATGGATGGTAATCCCAAGAGAGGCACTCTCGCTCTATCCATGCCTTCCGCGTCCCCCAGTGCATTCCTTTGCAGCATATCCACTCCTTTCCATAGCATATCCCCTTCTTCAGCATCATGAAGACCTGCCCAATGTTTCATAAAAACACAATTATACATCACTAGATCAACCGGGACTTGATTAGCTTATGTTCAAAACATGCTCTGTTTCTCAGCTTCCAGATTGCCCAACAGATAGATGCAATAGCTGTTATTTGAATATTTCAACTCACATCCAAGAACCTAATGATCCACCGAAGATATTGCGAGAAGGATCCAGGCCTGGTATCACCACCCACGGATCTTGCCACCACACTCCAAACATATTTGGCACAGGACAGGAGAAGAACAGATGGCCAATCGACTCCTCCTGGTCACAAAACCTGCACAGTGTGTCACCATTCAATTTCCTTCTCTTCATGTTATCTTTGGATGGAATTGCATTATGCCAAATAAGCCACAACCAAATCTTAATTTTCAGAGTAATCTTTGCTTTCCACAGATGTTTAAAGCTCCTGTCTATTCCCCCTTTCGCCAGATGATTATACATCGACCTAACACTGAACATCCCTGACTTTGTCCACAACCACCTTGGTCTATCAACTTCTTCAGACAGAGAAATATCAGCCGACAACACCTGCATATTTATGTATTGCACCTGATTATCCCTATCCAACCATCTTCTAAAAGAACATTGCCAATTCCTTCCAGCCATCTCAGCAACAGTCACATTCTGTTGTCGACATATCTTGAACAACTCATGAAATTTACTTTTCAAAGGTACATCCAAGCACCATGCATCCCCCCAGAAATCTGTCCGCAACCCATTCCCAACCACCATTCTTCTCCCAGACATATAAATTTCTTTGACCCTCAACAAATCAGACCAACAAGCAGAGTCACTTTGTTTATGCCTGATTGGAAAAATTCCTCCACTGCCCAGGTATTTCTTCCTCACAAACATTTTCCAAGGACCATTTTGAAACTCCAACCTCCACCACCACTTACACAAAAGGCTGATATTAAAAATTCTAATGTTCTTTATCCCCAGGCCCCCCTTTTTTTGGTCTGCACACATACTTCCACTTAACAAGCTGATATTTCTTTTTCCCTGCTTTACCATACAGAAGAAAGATCTGGTATGTTTCTCCACTTCTTCCACATTTGTCTTATGTAAGAGGAACATAGACATAGGATACACTGCCACACTGGAGATACAAGAAGTGATTTTGATGTATCTGCCACCCACAGAAAGTGCACCTCCCATCCATCCATCCATCTTTTTACCCATTTTTTCTCCAATGAATCTCATATCAGATACAGAACATTTCCTGCTACCCACAGGAAGACCTAGATACTTGATAGGCCATTCTCCTGTCTGACAATTAAAAAGAGTAGCATACATCTCCTACTTTGTATCATCTTCCAGAACCATCATCAGTTCACTTTTCTCAAAATTGATCTTGAGCCCAGACATTGCTTCAAACAAGTATAACAATAGTTTCAAATTCTTGGCACCCTCCACATCATCATTAATGAACAAAATAGTATCATCAGCATACTGCAGAATGGCTATTCCTTTCACAAATAGGTTATCAACAAGCCCTGTAAACAAACCACCTACCTGTGCATTCAAAACCATCTTGGCCAAACAATCCCCTGCCATATTAAACAGGAATGGAGAAAAAGGACCACCCTGCCTCACACCTTTAAAACTCCCAAAATATGGCCCCACTCCACCATTGATTTTCACACTGAGAGTCCCTTGAGTAACAGCACTTTTCAACCAAATTAGCCAACCATTATCAAACCCTTTCTGTTTACAACAATGAAACAGGAATTCCCAGTTAACCTTATCATATGCTTTTTCAAAGTCTAGTTTCAAAACCACCCCTTGTTGTTTCTGAAATTTTGCCTCTTTCAAAATTTCATGCAACAAGGTGACCCCATCAGCTATATACCTCCCTTTAATGAAAGTTGTCTGACCGGCTTCGATTAATTTATGCATCACAGGTTCAACTCTAACCGTCAAAGTTTTTCTAAAGATCTTGAAGAGCACCTGTAGCAAACATATAGGTCTGAAATTTTGTATAATGCCAGCATCCTCACTTTTTGGCAACAGAGTGATGATCCCATAATTGATACTTGCCAAGTCAATTTTGTGAGAATGAAAGTCCTCAAAAACAGCCATAATATCATGCTTGATAATTTGCCAGCAGAATTGATAGAATTCTACAGGAAAACCATTAGGACCAGCAACCTTATTATTTTCCATCTGTTCAATTACATCTTTAATTTCCTCCTCTGAGAAAGGTCTTCCCATGCTCTCTCTGTCTGTTTCATTAAGCTTTTCCCCATCAGTCCAGTTGTCATCTTTTAGCCTAATAGCAAAACCATCAGCAGGCCCAAACAACTTTTTGTAATATTCAGTGGCATGTTTCAAGAGATCATAGGTCCCCTGAATTTGCCCTTCTCCATCTTGCATAGAAAAAATCATTTTTTCCTCCTAATCCCATTTGCCACTCTATGAAAATATTCAGTATTGCTGTCACTCTTCAAAAGCCAATTATCTCTTGATCTCTGTTGCCAATACTGTTCTTCTTTCTCATACACTTCTAACAGTTCTCTCTGAATTTGACCTTTCCTTACCTGCTGCTCCTTGTTGAGCAAAATGAGCTCCACAATATCTTCTAGTTCTTTCAATTCTTTATCCAGTTGTTTTCTATGTTTCTTCTCTTGGCCCCTCATATGAGCACCCCACCCTTTCAAATCATTCCTGACATTTTTAAGTTTTTTCTGCAGCCTATCCAAACTGTTTTTGCTTCTGACAGGTTTATTCCAAACCTTCTTTATCCTCTCTAGAAACTCAGCATCCCCCAACCAACTTTTCTCGAATCTAAACTCTTTTTTCCCTCCTGCTTCCCCTTCCATAGTATCCAGAAGCAAAGGACTGTGATCAGAGATCTCTCTAGTCAACTTATGCACTGTCGTCAGAGGAAACAAATTTTACCATTTTTGACAAACAAGAATCCTATCCAATTTCTCTAATGTAGGAACAGCTTGATTGTTAGACCAAGTAAATTGCCCACCTAACATCTGCAGTTCCCTCATACCATAAGTATTAATTATAGAGTTGAACATGTGACTCCATGTACTTAGGACATGGGTCTTATTTTTATCAGAGACAAATCTCATGATGTTAAAATCACCTCCCCCTAGTAAAGAAAGAGTTTGATCCCTGCATATATCTGCCAATTCAATCAAAAATTCATCCTTGTGCTTATTCTGTGCAGCCCCATAAATCACAACCAAATGCCAATGCACATGTTTGTCTAGATCATAGACTTTCATCTTAACATGAAATTTTCCTACTGAATGATCACACTTATCAAACCTGGAGGAACGTAGGCCCCCTAGGATACCACCAGATTTCCCCACAGAAGGCAACCAACTCCAAGAAAATTGATTCATAGGATCAATTTTCCTTTTTCATTGTCTCCTACAAGCCAACAAAATCCAAGCGTTCCCTCTGCATCAGATTGGTCAGATAAGAGCTCATACCTTTCTTACCCACCCCCCTACAATTTATAATGGCACCTATCATGATATTTTTTTTTCTCTCCGTTGTTCCAGTTACAACACCACTCATAGGGTGATAGTTGTTAACCTTCACATCAGCTGCCTTTAACTTACTCTGACCATTCTTCACATTTCCAACTAACTTTCTCTTTTTTTATTCTTCTTAGAAATCACAGGAGTAAACTCTACATCCTCTTCCTCACCATCTCTCCACTCAAGGTATTCCACCTGTTCTCTCTGATCAACAACCTCATTACCATCCTTAAGAGAATTAATGAACTCAAAACTTAAAGAAGAATGTTCTACTCCCATTTCTAAAGCCCTACTAATAATGTCCTCATCATCCAGCACAACAAAAGAATTAAAGAGGGACAAGTTTGTACCTGATAGATCTCTCTGTGTAGCTTGAGCCATGGAGCTTTCATTCATATTTGAAGTCCCACCCTGAGTGGCCAGCCTCTTACTCATTCTAATCGAAGGATCATCCACATTTGCCTCAATATTCTCAGCACTCCCCCCCTGAGTCTTCTGCTGTGAACTCTGACTCTCCTAGGTCAAATTTTCAGGTTGTGAAGCTCCCACATGCATCTCCACCTGTTCCTGCATCTGCTCCAATCCCTCCCCAGCATTTGGCACCTGAATAGTGGGTGGGTTATTCTCCTCATCAGCACCACTTTCAGTAGATGAAGTAGCACCCCTCTTCACTGCTTTCATCATCCTCCCTAGCACCCCCCTGTTCCTCCTCAATTTGTTCCAGCAAATGGCCATACATTTTTTATGCTCATAATATTTATCACTGCTCTTATTCTGCAACAAATCTTGCACAAAATCTTGAAAAGTCTGTCCTCCCCCAGCAGGATCATCAGGGTTAACCACTACCCCTATTCCTGAGGAGCCAGAGTGTGAGCAACCTCCAAGTGCACTTCCCCCATTTCCTGGTCCTGAATTGGTGCAACCACATCTCTCTGCTGTATATTGTTACCAGCACCTCCGTCCACCTACTGATTAGGTATATTACCAATTGCCCCACTATTGTCACTGATCACAATTCCCCCTACAGAGTTACCTCTTGGCCAAACTTGAGCCACCCTAGCACCAAAAGACATATCTCCTGTATATGTGGAGTCCCTTTCCTCCTCTCTAGGTCCCTTCGCTTTTTCCCAATCAGCACATTGTGGGAGATCCCTGTTAGCCTGACTTGCCCTAATAGATTCACCAGTTACAGCAGCATTTGCACCCAGACCAGATTTAGCTCTATCAGCATTGGTCACTGTAAGTATAGGTCTGCTACTATCTTTAGGAGAATTAGTATTAGTCTGAGCATTCTCCCCACCCACATTAACAGAGATAGGGATAGATGGCACTTCACCAGGAGCAAAAATCTCCTTGGTATATTTGAATTCATATATCCCACCTTTCATCTCCCCTCTCCTTGTGTTGGGCACCAGAGTGACATCCAAACATGCTACTTTAACCCTCACATATGCCAGGTTCCTGAGACTATTCCTGTCCATTCCCATGGGCTTGCCTATCAGAGAAGCAACATAAAAAATAGTTGATTTCTCCCTATATTTCATAGGGATGCCCACTATCCTGAACTAAGCTTCCTCCATCCATTCCAAAGGCTCCAGGTCTCCAGTCCATTTTGATAGTTCAATCACAGCATCAGGAATTGTTTTCATAAACACTTTCCCAAAATGAAAGTCATCAATAGATTTCGCCAAGGGAAATCTCATCAGAAATTCCACATCATTGATAGGTCTAGCAGTAAACCTCCATCTAGAACCAATTGAATCTGCCCAAGCCTGAAACTCCCACTCCAGATCTCTCCCAGTAACATCCCCTCTGACAACAGTAATATGAGCTAGATTTAGATTATCCAAAGACTGAATGGATGATTCAGTCACTAGAATCGAACGAACCCCTGGTCAAAATCAGTACTCCCAAAGAATAAAGGAACATATTCCCATAGTTTCCTCTCTTGACAGACCAAAATATTATGATTCTTCCCACAGTTTTCACATTCCTGTACCTCAATAGTATTTGGGTTCGTCAGTGGGAAATTGCTGACCTCCACGACCATTTGTTGATTCATAGGCACACTAACAACCGGTGCAGTTATAGAGGACCCCACCAGTGTCGTGGCCATAGCCGCGGATTGACTGACCAGAGGCATAGTGCAACAGATGATGTACTCACAGGAACCGATCTAGGTATACTCACATACAGATTGGCATAAACAGGAGGAATTGCATCAGGTGATGTTGATCTACTGACAGTGACAGACGCAGGTACGGGATTTCTGACCACGGGGGGTTGTTCAACAGTTCGCGCAAACATCGGAGCAGGACGACGAGATGAAATATCTGCAGAGTAACCTGTTCTCCCCCTGAAGGATGAATCTAACGCAGTGGATTGTGAATCTCTGTGCATCTCTAGTCGATTGCTCCATCTGCTTTGGTTCAAAGTTTGGCACGCTTATTTTATTCAAAGTTTGGAAACAATCCTTGGAAAGCTCAAACATGATCAAGCCCAAACTTCTATACCATGGTGATCTACATAACTTAGTCTATATATCCATTTATCCCTTCCATCAAGGTGAGATCTGAGATCCAAGATCCAACAAGCTTCTGGTGGTATAAAAATAACATCACCATAGATCCACAACTCCTTGTTTTTCATCTCATTTAAGTTGTATTTCCAATTACCAAGGTTGAAAATGCTTGCTACACCTTGTCTAAATAATCTACCTTGATCATCAAGATTTATCAAATATTATCCATAATTATTATGGCTCCAAATCTAATAAATCTCTTTAATGGTCAAAATTTCCAAAACTCCTTTCCGAAAGGAAAGTTTGGTTTTTGCCAAAACACTTACCCAACTCTAAGCACTTTTGAGGCCCATATATCATACCCTATCTTCCCGCTTCAAAAATAAATATTTTTGAAGAGCTTTATTATTTCTTTTTGCCTATTTTCTTAAATGGCAGAAATGGAATAATAATAGTTTTAAACACTTTTAAGCCTCAATAAATCTTGGTAAAACTCCCCTAACTGTGTATTCACATCTGCGACCATCTCACATCAAAACCTCAACTTGTCCAATACAAATTTATCAAATGAACTTCTAGAAACTACTTCTGTACTTTTTGAATAAATAATTTTAAGTGGAATTAAAATCGTCTGAAAAATCCCAAATAATTATTGGGTATCTATCTTGACCTCATCTATCTAGTAGTACCATCTTCCCACCTTGTTCTATGCAAATTTTTGAACTTCCTTCACAAGAACCATTTGATCAAATTCGAGCAAAATAAGCAAATTACCTCCAAACCCCATCAAAGCTTTCCCAGCACTTCTCCACAGCAACTCCACCTCCTCTGGTCGTGCCCACACTATAGCTTCACTGTAGCAACTTAGACCTCTTGTCTCTAGTGCTTGTCCATGAAGGAGACACAAGCCAACCCCCTTTTCCTTGCCCTCAAAGCTTTGCAATGCCCTGCCTCCTCTCCTCGACGCATCCCGACCAGATACCACCCTCCCCGCGCACAACATCCTCCCCCCTGGTTTCCCTCCTCCCTCCCATGCCCAATGGACCAAGTCCATGATGGACTACTCCCTCTCGGTTAAATAGGCCAGAGGCCACCCCATCTCCCCTCTCTGGGTCATTTGCCTCCCCACACTCCCACCTACCTTCCCAGAGCCTCCTCTCCCTCTCCCCTGCTTTGTCCTGCTCGAGAGAGAGAGAGAGAAGACAAGATTCGGCCTCCTCCCTCTCGTCGAGCTAAACCCCTCTCCCTTGTTCATCTCCCTCTGCATGACATCCCTCTGGGTTCCCCCTGCTCCACTGTGCCTAACCCACCCCTTCTTGATGGTACAGGAACACCGGAATGGCCCTTCTCCAAGGAGCTCCGGCGAACTCCCCTTAGCCATTTCCGCGTGAGGCACTTCCCGAGGAGGAACCAGTGGTTGGCGCCCCCTGTCGGAGTAAGCTTCACGCGCCGTGCCTGCTCCGACACCCCTCTGCTACATGCAGGCATCCCTGAACCTACTCCGGCGAGCACCGAAGCAAGCTCCGCCGGGCGCACATGTGCGAGTGAGGTCCTGGCGTCAAACCCAGCCCTGTCGCCCATCACCGGAACCGCCGCCGTGCACCACGTCAACCTGCACCCCCGCCATCGCCCCTACGTCGCCCGTGAGCCCTCCCCCAGCCCGTCTCCCTCCCAGTTAGGGTTTCCCGCCGCCGGGTGAGACTCGGGGAGGACGACGACTGCTGACCGTCGATCCAAACTTGATCGGACGGCCAGGGTTCCGCAATACCCCTTCGCCCCTAACTCTCACTGACCGCGGGACCCGGCCGTCAGCGGTTTGAACTACGACGTCCCGCGCAGGCACCCTTGGACCAGGGCCGGCCAGCCTCTGTGTGGCCCATCCTCCCCATGAAACCAGCCCACCCCCACATCCCCTTTTATCAATTTCCACCATATCTACAAATATCCCCTTTGGTTTAAATGGTTTTAAAAATGGAAAATACCATATTTTGTCCAAATAAAAACTTGATCATGTTCATGTGTGTTTTGTGCAACATGCAGAACTGGTCCCTTGCCAAACATAATTTTCATTATTTATTGGAAATTAATCCACTAAAGGTTGTCTCTTGCACTAAATAAATTCCTCTGTGACCTACTGTCGTGGAAATGGCCACGGCAGTCGCTGCCATAGGCAGCGATTGAGAGTTTCGTGAGGACGAGTTGGCGGCCATCTGCGGTGCGAGATGGGGGAAGGTGCACAAGGGTTTACCCAGATTCGGCCCCCCGGAGGGTAAAGACCTACTCCTGCTAGGTTAGATTATGAGAGAGCGAGTTACAAGGGCGGCGAGCTCGACGGCTGGGCGGCGAGTCGCTTGAGGGGGTGTATGATGGAACGTAAGTCTCTACTATACCCTTGGCAGGTTTATATATGAAGCACCTCCCAGGGTTTACAAGTTGCCCCCGAACAAGTTAAGGATCTGGGAGCCTTTAACCTAATCCGACTGGGCCTCTGCTACGCTTCTGGGCTTATAGTCGCCAGTCGATGGGCCTCTTCTTTCCTCAGAGTCCAGTCACTGTCCTTCAGGCGTACTCGCGGGCCTTCGCCCACGAAACCCATCTTGAGCATACCCCTTAGGCATATCCCTTGATGAGTCCCCGAGGCCATTGTTGATGTAGGCGCAGGCGTTCTTTGGTGCTTGAAGTAGGCGAGCCCAATTTGGGCGCCCAGTCGAATCGGCGATGGACTCTATTAATGCCGAGGAGAATTTCTCCACAACTCCACTCGTCACTTTAATGAACACCATCGTTGCCCAGTCGTCATTTCGGCGAGAAGAGAGATTGGCGGGTAGCGAGTGGATCACCGAAGTTGGACCGTCAACCTCAGTCAAACTACCCGTTGGAATTTCCAACGGTAACTATGGCGCAATTACCGTGGGTAACGGCTATCCCGATTTTGGTGGGTGACCTTTCCCATATAAGGGGAGTGATGGATCTGCTTCGCAACCCTGCTTCGCATTCTTCATCCTTCCTCATTTGCTCTTCCTCTCTGCTCGCCCCCGACCTATTCTCTTCGCATCGCGTGATTCCGCTTCCCACTCAATGGCGCCTCCCAAAGGCTCGTGGGGAAAATCCAAGTGCTCCACGGCCCCGCTGAAATCCTTCGAGGACGCCGGGGTGCTTCGCAAAGGGAATTGGCGAGTTCCCCTTCTTCCAAGACCGAGCTGAAGCCGCAGCCTGGCGAGTTCATCTGTTTCACCAGTCATCTCGAGAGGGGCTTAGGGTTCCCCACTTCGCTCTTCTTCTGCCGCTTCTGCGCGTACTACGCGATCAAGCCCTCGGATCTTGGTCCGCATAGCATCGAGCAGTTGGCGATCTTCGTCGCCTTCTGCGAGTGTTACCTCGGCTGTAGGCCTTACTTCTCGCTGTGGCTGGAGCTCTTCCATGGCCGCATCGGGCGTGAGGCGTCCAGCGGCTTGATGCTGGCCGCAGGCAGGGTCACCTTCCAGTTGAAGCCGAAGGCCAACTTCATCAAGATTCTCCTACCAAAGAAGGCCACTAACAAGTGGAAGAAAAGCTGGTTCTACGTCAAGGAAGCCACTCCCTCCGGAGAGGTTTCCCTCCCTGAATTCGTTGCCGAGAGGAGCGAGCCCCGCCGACTGGCGCCAAAGAAGCTCCCTGAAGATCAGCGGATGGCCGTCGCGGAGATGATGGACCAGATCCGAAGCTGATGGACCAGGGGTTGATTCCGATCAACCTCTACGATTGCTTGTGCGGCGCCTGGTTCCGCTGGCGGCTCGTCCATGCTGGATGTACGAGTACAGCGGGAAGCTTGATCCATCTGGCACCATCAAGGAGTCATGGGAGGTCGACGATTACAAGGCCTCCCTGAAGAAGATCATCGACGCGGAGTTCACGGGTGCGGCGGTCGGAGTTGCCCCGTATACTCCCATGAAGAATGAAGCCCCTACAGTAAGTCTTCTTTCCAATCGCTCCGTTCGTATTCCAATTTCGTTCTTTTCACTCGTCGTGTTTCTAACTCGCAATGGTTCTCAGCTTTTTCAGGTATTGGAGGGTTGGCTCCCTCCTCTCGATGAAGAAGTCCCCCAGGAGCTGGAGGAAGATTCCGAGGGGAATCCTTCTGATAGCGATGGGGAAGACGAAGAGGTCGCTCCCCCGGTGCCTGTGGCTCGCAACACCCGAATGCAGAAGCAGCGAGAGGTCGAAGCGAGCCGCAGCCTGGACGATTTCGAAGAAGGCGACGAGGTCGCACAGGAGCAGACATCCCGGCGCACCGCCACGCCTTCGAAGCCCCCACGCCGGCCCAAGTCGCTGGTGACGAGGCCCGCGTCGCCAGTCAGGTCGTCAGTGGTGTTCGGGTCGTATGACGACTCCGACGGCGAAGGTTCTCCTAAAGTCTCGCACAAGGTCCCGAGGGCCGCAATCCCGATGAAGGGGTTGGAGGGCGAGGACACGGAGGTGGTGGTAGAGGCGCCCCTGGCTTCGATCGCGCCGTCGACCTCGGGGGTCCCAAGCCAAGAAGCCACCGACGTGGTGCCGCCCAAGTCGCCATTGCCGTCGAAGGCAGCGGCATCGGAGCCGCAGATCCTAGCGACTGTGGCTTCGTCGTCAAGGAAGCCTTCGGTTTTGTGGGCTTCAGACGTATTTGAGCGGGGGCTCTGTCGCAAGCTTGGTCCCGAATTGGACAAGCCTGCCCATATCAGTACCGGTCTTCGCGTTCTTCCAGTCGCCAAGTAAGTTACACTTCCTTATCCCAATTTGCTTTGCATCTTTCGTGTCGTGGTTCTGCTGACTAGAAGGGCTCGTGCAGGTCGGGGGCTCCGAAGATTGGGCGCCCTTCGGTGGCCAAGATTCCCCCGGCCACCGTCACCAGAGAAGGTGATCTCCTTAAGAAGAGGAAGGCCTCCGAGGATGTCGTGACTGCTGAAGTCGCCAAGAAATAGAAGGGCGGCGCTGACAACGCCGCGACCAGGGGAAGCGCCACGGAGCCAGTTGCTACGCCGATCGTCGAAGAGGGGACAGCGACGCAATCAGAGCTGCCACCGGTCCGCCGAGGTGCTTGGCCCAGCGGCCGCCAAGCCGTCGGCGACATTCCCTCGCTTTATGGCGAGGGGGTTTCCAGGTGGTGCGGACGCGCAATCTCTGCAGTTTCCGGAAATCGTGGATGCGGAGATTGAGGACCGCCGCGGGCGCACCTCCTTCACGGTCCCGTCGACTGACGCTGCTGACCTTCACAAGATGCTCGGCGCTGCCATTCAGGTATGTCCAGTTCCCGAATTTCAGCTGTTGGGAATTGTCTTTATCCTCCTATATTCTCCAGTCCCCGAGTTCCTAGTCGCTGAATCAGAGCGACTGGGAAATGGTTTTGGTTTTTCTTCCTTCTACAGTCCCCAAGTTCCTAGTCGCTGAATTTCAGTGACTGGGAACTGGTCTTGGTTTTTCTTCCTTCTCCAGTCCCTGAGTTCCTAGTCGCTGAATTTCAATGACTGGGAACTGGTCTTGGTTTTCCTTCCTTCTCCAGTCCCCGAGTTCCTAGTCGCTGAATTTCAGCAACTCGGAACTGGTCTTGGTTTTTTCTTCCTTCTCCAGTCCCCGAGTTCCTAGTCGCTGAATTTTAGCGACTTGGAACTGGTGATAATTTTCCTCCCGATGCTTAGATGGTCTTGTTGTTTTGCAGGGGTTGCAGCAGGAGTCGACTGATCGGCAAGCTGCGCGAGAGCGTCTGGAGCGTGACTTGCGCGAGGCGCGGGAGGTGAACCGGCAGCTTCAGGAGAGGATCGGTGAGTGTTTGGCGTTGTTCTTCTTTGCTTGTTGTGAGCTAGTTTTATGTGATACTTTGACAATCCCATTTGCAGACAGTTTCCCGGCTGAGGTCTCCAAAGCCCGTGAGGGGTATGTCCCACTCACGTAACTAGACGCGGCGAATGAGCGAGTGGCCTTCTTGTTCAAGGCGGCCTCAATTTCTTCGGAAGAACGGGCGAAGGCTGCCGTCGCTGCCGCTGAAGAGGAACGCAAAGCCACGGACTCCATCACTGTGGGACTGCATAACGACCAGGCCGCCTTGGAGAAGCACGTCAAGGAGAATTGCCACAAGCTGCTTGGTGAGTTTCTGTCATTGCTTTAGCCTTTTGTCCGGTCCCCGCTTTGGGGGTTTCATTGTTTCACTGATATCTGACTTTGCAGCTATGGTAGGCCAAAGCGACCCGGTGGTGCAGACTTATACTGCTTCACAGTGCGTAACTGCCGTGGTGAATGTGGCCACAGCCTCAGCGTTGTGTGTCCAGGCGGCTCTCCAAGGCATGTCTCCCACCGAAGTCATCCCTGGGGGGCTCACAGAGGTGTGGCGCTATCTGGAGGAGGTGCCCGTGGTTGTGGAGTGGATGACGCGCTCGGCGTTCAGACGCGGGGCCGCCACGGCGTTGAGCTTGGGTCTTGCGCATTTCCCCGACGACTTCGATCTTGACGATGTTACGAGTGGCTATCCCTCGGCGACCGGCATGGTGGAGATGTCGGAGGTGCTGAAGCTGACCACGAAGGCCGCTCCTTATGCTGATCGTGTCTTGGCGATGGGGGATCTGCTGCCGTACCAGGAGACTGTGTTGGCGCCTGGCGACCCCGAGCCGGAGCACCACGACATGAAGTCGGAGCAGCCCTTCCGGTTGACCACGTATCCGATGAACCCGTGGAAGCCCTTTGTGCGCGTCAAGGGTGGTGGTGCTTCTTCTTCGTCGGGGCCTATGTAATGAGCAAATGTAAAAAGTTGTGATAGATGCCAGGTGGCGAACATTTGTATGACTTTTGTAACCTGTGTCGCAGGGACTTGGTCGACTTGTGTTTTATTAAGGCAGTGTTCTGTTCAACAATTTGAGCGAGTCCCCGACCGCGTCCGCCCTTTAATGGGGTATAACTCGACTATGTATTTCTGTGTGTTTGCCTTGTTTTTCCGTTTGTTTTTGCCCTTTGCGTCTCCTGAGCGGCGAGTTCCCGAGTGCGGGTGAGGTTCGTTTGTGAACGAGTCCCCAAGCATTGTGCTAGACCGTATTGGTCGTGATCCTGTTGCAGGTTACGAATGCGTGTTTTGTAACGCGTCTCCTCCCTTGGCCCGGAGAGCCAGTCGCTTGGCGAGCCCTAGGCAGCTCTCTTACTGGGTGTGTTCCCGAGCCGTGTGGGGTCCCCGTTTTGTGGGGTCCCCGTGCGTGGTACTTAACCGTTCGAGTCGCTTTGCGCGAGGGTGGGGGGACAGGTTGCTGTGAGAAGCGTGTGTCGGATGTCTTGGCCCGGCGGGCCAGTCGGGCTAGGCGACTCCAATGGCGGCTCCGGGTTGGCGTTTTTCGTGGACGACCCAAGGCCCGGATTTTTCCAATGCCCTTGTGCCGCACTACTTGGCCGTGCCGGTCGCTCGACCAGAGGTTGACTTCCGTAGGTAGCATATTGCTAGTATGTACGAGTGCGAGTGGCACAAGAATATGGCGAGTGCACACAATTTGTGCGATCCGAATGAATTTCATTATATATGTCGATGGAGTACAGTGTGAGGTTCTAAGTATAGAACTTTCTGAGGAGGTTTACATTCCATGGACTCCCGACATCCAATTGGGCGTCACCCCGTATGTCGATGAGGTAGTAGGCGTCGTTGCCAAGGACTCGGCCTATGGCGAATGGCCCCTCCCATGGGGGGGATAGCTTGTGCATGCCCTTTTTATCTTGGACCAGTCGTAGGACCAGGTCGCCTTCCTGGAAGGTGTGAGTTCGCACTCGGCGGCTGTGATAGCGGCGAAGTCCCTGCTGGTATATGGCGGTGCGGGAGCAAGCCAGGTCGCGTGCTTCGTCGTGTTGATCAACGCTGTCTTGGCGGGATGTTTTGTTGGCCGCCTCGACGTAGTTGGCGACTCGAGGGGAGTCGTGCTCCAGGTCTATTGGCATTACGACCTCAGCGCCGTACACCATGAAGAAAGGCGTGAACCCTGTTGATCGGTTGACGGAGGTGCGGATCCCCCATATCACAGAGGGGAGCTCGTCGACCCAGCATCCTGGGGTGCACTCGAGGGGCACCTGTAGTCGCGGCTTGAGACCGTGGAGGACGCTCTGGTTGGCGTGTTCTGCTTGGCCGTTTGACTCCGGGTGGGCGATTGATGCAAGGTCGAGTCGTACGCCGTGCTCCTCACAGAATTCCGCCATGGCCCCCTTGGCGAAGTTGGTGCCGTTGTCTGTGATGATGCTGTGTGGGTAGCCGTACCGGTAGATGAGTTCGCGGAGGAACTTGGTAGCCGTCTTGCCGTCGCACTTCTTGATCGGCTTGGCCTCCACCCATTTGGTGAACTTGTCGACTGCGACCAAGAGGTGAGTGAAGCCCGATGGGACCTTCTTGAACGGGCCGACCATGTCCATGCCCCATACGGCGAATGGCCACGTGATGGGGATTGTCTTGAGCGCTGAACCATGAAGGTGCGTCTGGTTGGCGTACTTCTGGCATCCGACGCATCTTTGGACAACGTCGGTGGCGTCGGCGTGTGCGGTGAGCCAGTAGAAGCCGTGCCATATGGCCTTGGCGACTAGCGACTTGGCGCCGGAGTGATGGCCGCAGTCACCGGCGTGGATGTCCTTGAGGATCTTGCGGCCTTCCTCTGGCTGTACGCAGCGCTGGAACACGCCGGTCACGCTACGCTTGTGGAGCTTGCCGTTGATGATGACGAAGGATTTGCAGCGGCGTATGACCATTCGCGCCTCTGTCTCCTTGCTCGGTAGGAGTTTGTGTTCCAGGAAGGCGACGTATGGCGTTGTCCAGTTGCTAGGTTCCATAACCATGGCGACAAAGGCCGGTTCTGGTTGTAGTGGAATCCCGACGTCGATCTCCTTCGGTGGGCTGATGGAGGACTTGTGGATGATGTCAAGGAAGACGCCTACTGGTGGCGTCTGTCGAGCCGACCTGATGCGGGAAAGTGCGTCTGCCTCCTTGTTTTTACGCATGTCGATCCACTCGACGGAGTAGCCGTCGAAGTGTCCTCCCAGTTGGTCGACAGCCTGGCGGTATGCTATCATTGTTGGGGAAACATCATCGCATGTCCCGACCACTTGGCCGGCGACTAGGTCGGAGTCACCGTAGCATCGTAGGCGATTGATGTTCATCTCCTTGGCGGCTCTCATGCCATGGAGGAGGGCCTCGTATTCTGCCACGTTGTTGGTGCAGGGTGTGAAGTTGAGGTGGAGCACATAGCAGAGCTTGTCTCCTTTGGGGGAGGTCAGTATGACCCCAGCCCCTGCGCCGTCGGCGTTCTTGGAGCCGTCAAAGTGAAGCGACCAGTAGTGGAGGTATGGGAGCTTCTCTGGCTGCTGTGCCTCTTCCCAGTCGGCGAGGAAATCGGCCAGGGCCTGCGACTTGATCACTTTTCGAGGCTCGTATTTGATGTTGTGGACGCCGATCTCGACGGCCCACTTGGCGACTCGCCCAGTCGCATCGCGATTGCGTATGATGTCTTGCAGGGGCGCGGAGGATACCACCGTTATTGGGTTCTCCTGGAAGTAGTGTGGGAGTCGCCGCTGTGCTCGCAATACCGCGTACACCAGTTTTTGGTATTGCGGGTAGCACGGTCGTGAGTCTGTTAAGACTTCGCTGATGTAGTATACTGGGCGCTGTATGGGGCGCTCCTTGCCCTCTTCTGGTCGTTCGACGACCATCACGGCGCTAACGACCCGATTGGAGGCCGCGACGTAGACGAGCATTGGCTCTCTGTCGAGTGGCGCGGCGAGTAGTGGTGCCGCGAGTAGCACTTCTTTGAGTGCTTTCAGTGTGTTGTCGGCCTCTGTGTCCCATTGGAATGTTGGGTTCTTGCGCATCAGGCGGTATAGGGGCATTGCCTTCTCGCCTAGTCGGGGGATGAAGCGACTGAGAGCCGCGACTCGCCCTGTCAACTTTTGGACGTCGCGCAGGCACTCGGGTTTCCCGAGTCACGCGATGGTGTCGATCTTGGTGGGGTTGGCCTCAATGCCTCTCTTGGAGACTACGTACCCCAGAAGTTGTCCAGTGGGTACGCCGAAGGTGCATTTTCCGGGGTTCAGCTTGATGTTGTACCTCCGTAGATTTGCGAAGGTTTCTGCTAGGTCGGCGAGCAGATCGTCCTGGCGGGTGGATTTTACCACCACGTCGTCGATGTAGACGTGGATGTTGCGGCAATTTGGCTTGCTAAACACTCCTGCATGCACCTCTGATATGTGGCGCCTGCGTTCTTGAGGCCAAATGTCATGGTCGTGTAGCAAAACGCGTCGAATGGCGTGATGAACGCCGTCTTCTCCTCGTCTTCGACCGCCATCTTGATCTGGTTGTAACCAGAGTAAGCGTCAATAAAACATAGCAAACTCCGATCCCGCGGTCGAGTCGATGATCTGATCGATGCGCGGTAGGACGAACTCCTCCTTCGGGCAGGCGCTGAGATTGGTGTAGTCTATACGCATTCTCCAGGTGTTGTTCTTTTTGAGAACCAGGACAGGGTTTGCCAGCCACTTGGAGTACTTAATTGGCCGGATGAAGCCTCTGGCTAGCAGGTGCTGGACCTCCTCGGCGATTGCTCGACGGCGTTCTTCATTGAAGGGCCGTAGCGACTGTTTTACTGGTCGCACTTTGGGGTCGGCATTGAGTTTGTGCTCAGCGAGTTCCCTCGGGACACCTGGCATGTCAGATGGCTTCCATGCGAAGATGTCGCGGTTCTCACGGAGGAACCCGATGAGCGCTTTTCGTATCAAGGGGCTCATATGCGCCCCGATGGTGACCGTCTGGCTGGAGTCGCCTGGGACGAGCTCGACGGTACGGGTGTGCGTGGTCGCCTCGAACGTGGAGTTCGCGGCGATTGGTTTCTTCAGGATGGTGGGATCGTCCTTGTTGATGTTGCCCGCGTATTTCACGAGCTCCTCCGCATGGTCAGTCTCCACGGCGATGATGGCGTCGGCGAGCTCGGCGCCTTTTTCCTCGCATTCCACGGCCATATCAGGGTCGCCGTGGACGTTGATGATGCCGCTCGGCCTGGGAAGCTTCATCATGTTGTAGGCGTAGTGTGGGGTCGCCATGAACTTTGCGAATGCCTGGCGGCCTAGGACGCAGTGGTAGGGACTGCGGAAGTTTACCAGCTCGAAGACGATCCTCTCTGTGTGGTAGTTTGCCGGGGTGCCGAAGGTGACTGGCAGCGTCACCTTCCCGATCGTGTACGCCTTCCGACCGGGGACGATGTCGTGGAAGGTCGTCAGTGTTGGCTCGATGGCTGTTTCTGGGAGCTGGAGCCTTTTGAAGGTGTCGAGGTACAGGATGTTGATGGAGCTCCCACCGTCCATCAGCATCTTGGGCAGCCAGTAGTCGGCCACCTTTGGCCTGACCACCAGGGCGACTCGCCCTGGATACTCGATTCTTGGCGCGTGGTCCTGGCGACTCTAGGCGATGCGTTGCTCGGACCAGTTTAGGAAGCGGGGGATGTCGACTTGCGTCACCGCATTGACGGCAACCGCGTGGGCGAGTACCTTCTTCTCACGCTTGGTGCCGAGCCCGGTGAGGATATGAAGCGACCCGACAGTGGTTCCGAAGCCGCCGCCGTTCCCGTTGTCCCGCGGTTGGTTGCTGTTGGGGTCCTCCCTTGCACGTCTTGCCTTCTCAATCTCTTTGAGAGAGTGGCAGTCGGCGGTGGTGTGGGTGGCTGGTTTTCCCTCCCTGCTATGGTAGATGCAGGGCTGATTAAGCAGGGCGGCGGGGTCGAATTTCGGCCTCGTCGCATTGTTGGCACGGTAGATCCCGCTATCGCGGTAGTTTCCTCCGTCGCGGCAGTAGTTCTTGGAGTCGCGTTGGCCGTAGCCAGCGTTGGCGACGAAGTCGACTCGCCCGTCGGTCCGGCGCTTGTCGGTGATGGGGGTGTTGCTGTAGCGCATCTCGCGTAGTCGTCCGCTGTCATGGATGTTGGTGCGCTATCTTCCTCCCGACTCATCGTCGGAGTCTTGGTTGGGATCTTCCTCCACGTAGCGCTTGGCAATCTCAAGGAGGACGGGGATGTTGTCGAGCGTCCGGTAGACCCTCTTGATCTTGGCGACCAGTGGTTCGTATCGGCACGTGTTTTTGAAGCAGTGTATCGTCGTGTCTGGGTGGATGCCGGAGGCATTTATCCACAGCTCTTGCCACCTTTGGATCCACCGGCGGGTCGACTCGTGTTGTCCCTGGATGCATCGCTCCAGGTCCTCGATGGTGGTGGCGCGGGTGTAGGAACCCTCGAAGTGCCTGACGAAGGCGTCCCGCATTTCTTCCCAGGAGTCGATGCTGTCAGTGGGTAGCGTATTGATCCATTGTCGGGTCGCACCCTCCATCATCAGGGGGAGGTAGCGAGCGGCGAGCAGGTCGGTGTGGCCTGCGATCCCCATTGCCATGAGATATGTGTCCAGCCAAACGGCAGGGTCGTACGTCGGGTCGTATTTCTCGATCTCCTTGGAGGCCTTGAAGTTGGCGCGGTATTTTTCCCCGCGGATCATGGGTCCAAAGCATTGTGGCCCGACTCGACTGAGTGAGCCTCTTGGCTCCGGGTCGCTGCGGTTGGCGAGGGTGTGTTGCAGGTCGTAGGGCTGGCGCGACCACCACGCCTGATTGTTGATGATGTGCGTTCGAGCGTCGAGTGGTTGCCCTTTTGCGGCGACGGTGTTGTTCGCAGGTCGCGGCTCGTTGGTCGACAACGCGGGGTTGGTGGCTCGCGGTTGGTTTGCCAGTTGTTGGGGACGTGGGCAAACTATCACATTGGCCACGGTTGGGTGGCCGCTTGATGCCGCCCTGCTTGCTGACGAGCGGGAATACATCCGCCCACGCGGATCTACTCCCGCGGCTTGTTGCTCGACGACCCTGACGAGTAGGGCCTTGGCATACTGGATCTGTAGCACGTCGTCGCCTTGGACATCGAGGTTGGAGATCCCGGCGTCGGCCGCGACGATGTTGTCCATCGAGGTGGAGTACAGTGGTAGCTCGTTGGCGTCCCGGGCTTGAGGCGAGATGATGATGCGTGGTTGGTCAGGTGGGGGTGCATGGCCCATGGGTGGTGGAGGGGCCCCATTCGCCGGTGCTCCAGGTGGTGGTCTTGCGGGGTTGCCTCCTCCTGGCGGCTCGTTCTCGCCGTGTTCGCTCTCGGTGGCGTGTGTGGGGTCGCCCTCGTCGTTGAAGTTCAGGACGCGGCCCTGAACATCAGGGTTCAGGCGGGTCCTGATGCGGCGCTGGCGATAGAATGACAGCTCCTTCGCCGTCTCTCGTTCGAGGTGGTATTTCTCGCGCTCGGCGAGTTCGTTGCGCTGCGCCTCCTAGAGCCGCAGGCGGGCTTGTTCCACCTTCGTGGTCATCGTAGTCGGCAGAATCGGCATGGAGAACAGATCTGGCAGGGTGGCCGCACTTCCCGCCAAGTAAATCGAGTTGAAGCGACTGGATCTGGCGTGAAGATCCTCAGGGGATTCCGAGCCGGAGTCAGAGTCGAAGATCCCCAGTATGGAGGGATCCTCGAAATCTTTGGGGTTGGAGACTCGCGTGATGGAGTCCTCCCATGACGCGGTGGTGATGGATCCGTTGGCCGATGCGGGGGTCGCGGAGTCGGCGTCGTCATTTAGGGCGTCGTCGTTGGTGGCGACGTTGGTCTCGACCGCGTCGCTAGCGGCCGAGTCGTACTCGGTGACGAGGCCCCTGATGGAGCGGACCTGCTCCTCCAAAAGCAGATCACGGTGTGGAGGCGATCCGCCGACGATCACGGTCGCGGCTGGGTCGACCGCGCCGGTAAAGCCGACGAAGAGGTTGATGGAGCCGATCGGCATCACCGCAGCGTGTGTGACCGGGCGCGACGCCGGGATGTAGTTCTTGGGCAGGATCTGCAAGATCCCCCGAAGGCGATCATGCGGCCGGTGGCGAGCGGCCGCTCGATCGGCGAGTAGGGTCTCGCCGCAGAACTCAGGCCAGTCCCACTATGCCCCACGGTGGGCGCCACTGTCGTGGAAATGGCCACGGCAGTCGCTGCCATAGGCAGCGATTGAGAGTTTCGTGAGGAAGAGTTGGCGGCCATCTGCGGTGCGAGATGGGGGCAGGTGCACAAGGGTTTACCTAGGTTCGGCCCCCCGGAGGGTAAAGACCTACTCCTGCTAGGTTAGATTATGAGAGACAGAGTTACAAGGGCGGCGAGCTCGGCGGCTGGGCAGCAAGTCGCTTGAGGGGGTGTATGATGGAACGTAAGTCTCTACTATACCCTAGGAGGTTTATATATGAAGCACCTCCCAGGGTTTACAAGTTGCCCCCAAACAAGATCAGGATCCGGGAGCCTTTGACCTAATCCGACTGGGCCTCTTCTACGCTTCTGGGCTTCTAGTCGCCAGTCGATGGGCCTCTTCTTTCCTCAGAGTCTAGTCACTGTCCTTCAGGCGTACTCGCGGGCCTTCTAGCCCACTCGAAACCCACTGCTGAGCATACCCCCTTAGGCATATCCCCTTCACCTACACATCTCCAAAATGGATGAAACCAAGTTCCTTTGAAAGTATACCTATAGGCCTACCATCTAGAATTTATCTAATGTCAAGGTGAACTATGTTTTAACATTGGTAAAAATAATAAAAACAGCCATAATCTGCCTTTAGGAATTTGTCTAGGTCAAACCAACAAAGGTATTGGCCTAATTCCAACTCCCGTTAAAACTCCATATCAACCCCTATCAAACCCTAGCAGCTCAAATTTTATTGATCTCTGGTTCAATTATAAGGAATTAAACTATTCTGTGTAGAATCATTTCACTAAATAAACCACTCCAGTAGTTCTTGATAGCCAAACTGAGTGAATCCAATTCCTACAGGAAGGTATTCAAAATACCTAACATGTGGCATTGGTTTCCTATCAAAAGCTACTGTAGATTAAATCTGGTTAAAAAGACAAAAACCCTCTAGAACTTCCTTTGGGAATTTCCTGAGGGCATTCTGATAAATATTTTGACATGATTCCAACTTTATTTGGATCAGTACATAAAATCCTACTGAACTATCCAAGTAAATAATTTTTGGAGCTCCAGAACTTTTCTGGTGAAGTATTTCCTAAAACTAGAGTCTTATTCACTATAAAAATCACTATAAATCTTTCGTAAGTGATAAAATAGTGAAACCACTTTTGTTTGTTTCATTTTATCAATACCTATCTTTGGTATCATGTTTCTACAATGGTATCTTATAGAATAAGTCTTTGGTCCAAACCCTCTCATCCCTAGTTTCTAGACTATGAAACCCATATGGTTTCCTTCAAATGTTCCAAGACATGCTTCCAATTCTTCTAATCCATTTTCTCAATACCACTACTGATTTATAAACTTGTATTGTCATTTGCTTCCTGTATGGTTTTGATGCTTGAATGCCTTGTTTGATTGTAGACTTGTTTGTTTGCATGTATGCTCGATATCGGCGATAGATGCGTTTGTGTGACGCCGAGAAGAAGGAAGCATCGGGTTATTCTTTTCGGTTATTATTGGTATTAAGGTTTTCTCAGAAGAAGTCCAGGGACATATATTGCCATATTGATGATTACAGGCAAGCCAGTTTCTTGCTTATAAGCCTGGTCCTACTGTTTTACTTATGCATGTTTTATCTACTGTTTATTAAAACTGCATTGTTTTACTATATGCTGATGTATATATGGTAGTGGTTTGGATCCTCCTAACTATTACCCTTTTGTACTATTAAGTACAACCCCCTTGATGACACCTACTTGTCCCTAGTAGAATAGATGGTGTATTACACCATACCCCTTTTTGGAGACCCTGTTTTAGCCAAAGCAAAGCTAGAGGATGGGAAGACCCCGGAAAACATTTTACCAAATGGCTTATGATAAAACCTTGGTGAGGTGGGACCTGCCAAGAGTTGTGAGAAATAAAAAGGTTTTGGTTTTACAAAAATGCTGAAAAAAAGCTAGAGGAAAAAGGTTTACAAAAACGCACCCGGTTCTTTGCAGTTTAGCTATAACAACCTAACCCTATGCAACCACATTACTCTGGAATGGGACAGGGCTAGATTTGATGTTTGTTTACTCCGGTATAAGCTGCCTCGCAACAACTACAGGGGATAAAAATCCCTGGAGGGTGGGCCTTCTCACGTAAGAGTCCATGTGGGGCATCAACCTGGAGAAGGAACGAAGGGCCTACGGACCTCCACGCGTTACTATGATCCCCTCATTGAAAGCGCACACTCGGGAAGTGGAAAAAGCGCTTCGGTTGGTTGTGAACTATATAGGACGTCCCGGTGTTGAGGGGAACAACACTCATAGGGTAGGCACTTATATTGGAGTGGGCATCCGGAGAGTCTTGATCGGTTACTTGACCAACGATCGGTGTAGATCAAGGTAGTGTACCCGGATGGTGTGGGTAAAGTGTACAACCTCTGCAGAGTGTAAATTTATTCGAATAGCCGTGTCCGCGGTTACGGACAGGTTGGACAAACTTCTGTAGAGCGGTGTTGGTTTTGTTTTCAAAAAGGATTTCAGAAAAGAAATGGCTTTGGAAATTTTTTGACCATGGGATGGTCGTAAAGGAGAAAGGTTTTGACCATGGGATGGTCGGAGGGAGGAGAAAGGATTGCGTAATGGGATGACTTGACGACGGGAACAAATGGGTACCCCAATCCTAGTGTTTACAAAACTTTTCAAAAGGTTTCCAAAATGGTTTACAAAAGTTTTCAACAAAGATATGTAGATGCTATATCTACAAGAGAAACTATTTGGGAAAAGAACCTCTCTTGAAGCCCTCCTACTACCACAGCCATATTGCATATCCTCTTGTTATTATTATTTTCTTAAGGTGGTTTGCGAGTACATTCAAAGTACTCACTGGCATTGTCCCTAGCTATTAACTTGGTCAGATATCAAGAAGAGGATGAAGTTAACGGCCAAGCGAGCTAGGATGTTCTCCCAGTCAGTGGCATGTAGGTTAAGGCATGGCTCGGGCACTACGCTTAATGAAGTTCCGCTGATGTTGATCGATGTAGCCATAGTGGAAAATAAGGTATGACATGTATTCGTTATGTTTTGGATGTTTACTTTGATACTTGTCGGTTATGTTCCACGACTAACTGATCATGGGATCGTGGTTGTATGCATAACAGGGATTCTCGGAGGATTAATCTGGGGGCCAAACAGACTTGGTCTCAGAGCCATCCTGACTGTAGGAGAACCTTAGTTAGCATGGTCGGTAGACAGGAACCTTATTTTGAAAACACCGGCTTTCGAAAACTAGTTTCTCATTGAGTTTCAAAAAGTTCGACTTACTCTCTTACTCTAAGTAAATGCTTTCGAAAATGGTTTACTCCAACTCTCGTCCAAACTTCAAACCTACGGATTTTAAATAACTAGGATCTAGAACCTGGTGAAGACAATGAGAACAAGATGAAGACAAGCAACTACCAGCAAACACAAGGAGACTACAATATCGCTCTACCAGCGGAGTCCTCATAATCAGAAGACATCAGGTGTTGCACTATCAAGAAACATCCAAGATACGACGAAGACTTCATCTACAATATAGAGACTCGGACCTGAAGAAAGACGATTATCTAGGGTCAATAGTCCTAAGAATAGGATTCCCCTACATCGCGAGTAGTTAACTCCTTGGTCCCTAGCGTTGACCGTGTTTGCTTGCCTAAGTGTACCCTGTGTTGCTTGATGTCTGTTGTTTGCCAAGGACATTGCGAGCCCCTCGCTCTATTCGCCTTGTTTGTATGCTCTGGTTTGCTTTGACCTCCTTAAAAATGTGACTCGAGGAGCGATAACCCACCTAGTAACTCAGGAAACCCCTGTGTTAGATGTCTGATGAATTGCCTTGATCTGCTGCTTGATTTGTCTGCTTAGGAGATAGTATGAGCTACTCTAGGAGCTCATCACTAGGATCAAGAGGTTTTCAAATCATCTAGATCTAATCTCTAGCCACCAGGCGATCATCTAACACCCTTAACCAGATCAATTCTGCAGTGATCCATTCTAGAAGTTTCCAAGTCAATGAAGACCAATATCAAGAATGGATCCCTTCTACTCAATCTACACTTCAACATCATCCACTTGATGATGGCTTGGTACCTTGCAACACACCAAAATCATCACCACCCACATTCTAGTCAAAAACCCTAAATCCTTGTGCCTCCTTTTCTGGAATCTGTTTCAACATCACCTTTTTGAATGCCTCCTTTTCTCAACCCTTGTGCATTATTGAAAATGCATTTGAACCATATTGATAACCATCCTAAGTACTACAAAGGCCCACTATTTCCCTTGGTTATATCATCCTCCAACCCACTTGTTCTTGATGGTTTTGCAGGCAAGAAAGTCACTATTCCCGCAAATCTAGTCAACATGCCTACTTTGACAGAAGCTCACACCATCATCCAACCTTCTAATGACCAACTCTTTGCTTGGTTGTGATCTACTAATATAGGTCTACCAATACCTACTTCACTTGCTCCAATTAGATCTTGGTACTTCTTAAACCCACATGGTTTTGAAGGCTAGTTGATAATCTGCTTTGGTAGGCTTATTTTATTCAAAATTTAGAAAAAATCCTTGGAAAGCTCAAACATGATCAAGCCCAAACTTTTGTACCATGGTGATATAAATAACTTAGTCTATCTATCCATATATCCCTTGCATCAAGGTGAGCTCTGAGCTCCAAGATCCAACAAGCTTTTGGTGGTATAAAAATAACATCACCATAGATCCACAACTCCTTGTTTTTCATCTAATTCAAGTTGGATTTCCAATTACCAAGGTTGAAAATGCTTTCTACACCTTGTCTACATCATCTACCATGATCATCAAGATTTATCAAATATTATCCATAATTATTATGGCTCCAAATCTAATAAATCTCTTTAATAGTCAAAATCTCCAAAACTCCTTTCCCAAAGGAAAGTTTGGTTTTTGCCAAAACACTTCCCCAACTCTAAGCACTTTTAAGGCCCATATATCACACCCTATCTTCCCACTTCAAAAATAAATATTTTTGAAGAGCTTTATTATTTCTTTTTGCCTATTTTATTAAATAGCAGAAATGGAATAATAATAGTTTTAAATACTTTTAAGCCTCAATAAATCTTGGTAAAACTCCCCTTAGTGTGTATTCACATCTGGGACCATCTCACATCAAAAACTCAACTTGTCCAATACAAATTTATCAAATGAACTTCTAGAAACTACTTCTGTACTTTTTGAATAAATAATTTTAAGTGGAATTAAAATCCTTTGAAAAATCTGAAATAATTCCTGGGTATCTATCTTGGCCTCATCTATCTACCAGTACCATCTTCCCACCTTGTCCTATGCAAATTTTTGAACTTCCTTCACAATCACCATTTGATCAAATTCGAGAAAACTAAGCAAATTACCTCCAAACCCCATCAAAGCTTTCCCAACAGTTCTCCACAGCAACTCCACCTCCTCTGGTCGTGCCCACACTGTAGCATCACTGTAGCAACTTACACCTCTTGTCTCTAGTGCTTGTCCATGAAGGAGACACAAGTCAACCCCCTTTTCCTTGCCCTCTAGGTTTTGCAACAGCTGCCACTACTCCTCTCTGACCTGCAGCCCGACCAGATACCACCCTCCCCACCCACAACATCCTCTCCCCCTGGTTTACCTCCTCCCTCCCATGCCCAATGGACCAAGTCCATGATGGACTACTCCCTCTCGGTTAAATAGGCCAGAGGCCACCCCATCTCCCCTCTCTGGCTCATTTGCCTCCCCAGACTCCCACCTACCTTCCCAGAGCCTCCTCTCCCTCTCCTATGCTATGTCCTGCTTGAGAGAGAGAGCGAGAAGACAAGATTCGGCCTCCTCCCTCTCGTCGAGCTAAGACCCCTCTCCCTTGTTCATCTCCCTCTACATGACATCCCTCTGAGTCCCCCCTGCTCCACTGCGCCTAACCCACCCCTTCTTGATGGTACAAGAACACTGGAATGGCCCTTCTCTAGGGAGCTCCGGCGAACTCCCCTCGGCCATTTCCGCTTGAGGCACTTCCTGAGGAGGAACTAGTGGTTGGCGTCCCCTGTTGGAGTCAGCTTCACGCACTGCGCCCGCTCCGACACCCCTCTGCTACATGCAGGCATCCCCGAGCCTGCTCCGACAAGCACCGAAGTGAGCTCCGTCGAGCGCACATGTGCGAGTGAGGTCCTAGCATCAAACCCAGCCCTGCCGCCTATCACCAGAACTGTCGCCATGCACCGCGTCAACCTGCACCCCCGCCATCGCCCCTACGCCCCCGGTGAGCCCTCCCCAGCCCATCTCCCTCTTAGTTAGGGTTTCCCGCCGTCGGGTGAGACTTGGGGAGGACGACGATTGCGGGTCGTCGATCCAAACTTGATCGGACGGCCAGGGTTCCCCAATACCCCTTCGCCACTCATTGTCAATGACCGCGGGACCCGGCCGTCAGCGGTTTTAACCGCGATGTCCTGTGCGGGCGCCCTTGGACCTTGGCCGGCCACACTCTATGCGGCCCATCCTCCCAATGAAACCAGCCCTCTCCCACATGCCCTTTTATCAATTTCCACTAGATCTAAAAATATCCCCTTTGGTTTAAATGGTTTTAAAAATGAAAAATACCATATTTTGTCCAAATAAAAATTTTATCATGTTCATGTGTGTTTTGTGCAACATATAGAACTGGTCCCTTGCCAAACATAATTTTCATTATTTATTGGCAATTAATCCACTAAAGGTTGTCTCTTGCACTAAATAAATTCCTCAGTGACCTACACATCTCTAAAATGGATGAAACCAAGTTCCTTTAAAAGTAAACCTATAGGCCTACCATCTAGCATTTATCTAATGTCAAGGTGAACTATGTTTTAACATTGGTAAAAATAGCAAAAACAGCCATAATCTGCCTTTAGGAATTTCTCTAGGTCAAACCAACAGAGGTATTGGCCTAATTCCAACTCCCGTTAAAACTCCATATCAACCCCTATCAAACCCCAGCAGCTCAAATTTTATTGATCTCTGGTTCAATTATAAGGAATTAAACTATTCTGTGTAGATTCATTTCACTAAATAAACCACTCCAATAGTTCTTGATATCCAAACTGAGTGAATCCAATTCATATAGAAAAGTATTCAAAATACCTAACATGTGGCATTGGTTTCCTATCAAAAGCTACTGTAGATTAAATCTGGTGAAAAAGACAAAAACCCTCTAGAGCTGCCTTTGGGAATTTTCTAAAGGCATTCTGATAAATATTTTGACATGATTCCAACTTTATTTGGATCAGTACATAAACACCTACTGAACTATCCAAGGAAATCATTTTTGGAGCTCCAGAACTTTTCTTTTGAATTATTTCCTAAAACTAGAGTCTTATTCACTATAAAAATCACTATAAATCTTTGGTAAGTGATAAAATAGTGAAACCACTTTTGTTGATTTCATTTTATCAATACCTATTTGTTGGTATCATGTTTCTACAATGGTATCTTATGGAATAAGTCTTTGGTCCAAAACCCTCTCATCCCTAGTTTCTAGACTATTAAACCCATATGGTTTCCTTCAAATGTTCCAAGACATGCTTCCAATCCTTCTAATCCATTTTCTCAACAACACTACTTATTTATAAACTTGTATTGTCATTTGCTTCCTGTATGGTTTTGATGCTTGAATGCCTTGTTTGATTGTAGACTTGTTTGTTTGCATGTATGCTCGATATCGGCGATAGATGCGTTTGTGTGACGCCGAGAAGAAGGAAGCATCGGGTTATTCTTTTCGGTTATTATTGGTATTAAGGTTTTCTCAGAAGAAGTCCAGGGACATATATTGCCATATTGATGATTACAGGCAAGCCAGTTTCTTGCTTATAAGCCTGGTCCTACTGTTTTACTTATGCATGTTTTATCTACTGTTTATTAAAACTGCATTGTTTTACTATATGCTGATGTATATATGGTAGTGGTTTGGATCCTCCTAACTATTACCCTTTTGTACTATTAAGTACAACCCCCTTGATGACACCTACTTGTCCCTAGTAGAATAGATGGTGTATTACACCATACCCCTTTTTGGAGACCCTGTTTTAGCCAAAGCAAAGCTAGAGGATGGGAAGACCCCGGAAAACATTTTACCAAATGGCTTATGATAAAACCTTGGTGAGGTGGGACCTGCCAAGAGTTGTGAGAAATAAAAAGGTTTTGGTTTTACAAAAATGCTGAAAAAAAGCTAGAGGAAAAAGGTTTACAAAAACGCACCCGGTTCTTTCAAGTTTAGCTATAACAACCTAACCCTATGCAACCACATTACTCTGGAATGGGACAGGGCTAGATTTGATGTTTGTTTACTCCGGTATAAGCTGCCTCGCAACAACTACAGGGGATAAAAATCCCTGGAGGGTGGGCCTTCTCACGTAAGGGTCCATGTGGGACATCGACCTGGAGAAGGAACGAAGGGTCTACGGACCTCCACGCGTTACTATGAGCACCTCATTGAAAGCGCACACTCGGGAAGTGGAAAAAGCGCTCCGGTTGGTTGTGAACTATATAGGATGTCTCGGTGTTGAGGGGAACAACACTCATAGGGTAGGCACTTATATTGGAGTGGGCATCCGGAGAGTCTTGATCGGTTACTCGACCCACAATCGGTGTAGATCAGGGTAGTGTACCCGGATGGTGTGGGTAAAGTGTACAACCTCTACAGAGTGTAAATCTATTCGAATAGCCGTGTCCGCGGTTATGGATAGGTTGGACAAACTTCTGTAGAGCTGTGTTGGTTTTGTTTTCAAAAAGGATTTCGGAAAAGAAATGGCTTTGGAAAAGTTTTGACCATGGGATGGTCGTAAAGGAGAAAGGTTTTGACCATGGGATGGTCGGAAGGAGGAGAAAGGAGTTGGGTCGTGGGACGACTTGACGACGGGAACAAATGGGTACCCCAATCCTAGTGTTTACAAAACTGTTCAAAAGGTTTCCAAAATGGTTTACAAAAATTTTCAACAAAGATATGTAGATGCTATATCTACAAGAGAAACTATTTGAGAAAAGAACCTCTGTTGAAGCCCTCCTACTACCACAGCCATATTGCATATCCTCTTGTTATTATTATTTTCTTGAGGTGGTTTGCGAGTACATTCAAAGTACTCACTGGCATTGTCCCTGGCTATTAACTTGGTCAGATATCAAGAAGAGGATGAAGTTAACGGCTAAGCGAGCTAGGACATTCTCCCAGTCAGTTGCCTGTAGGTTAAGGAATGGCTCGGGCACTACGCTTAATGAAGTTCCGCTGATGTTGATCAATGTTGCCATAGTGGCAAATAAGGTATGACATGTATTCGTTATGTTTTGGATGTTTACTTTGATACTTGTTGGTTATGTGCCACGACTAACTGATCATGGGATCATGGCTGTATTCATAACAAGGATTCTCGAAGGATTAATCCGGGGTCCCCACAGACTTGGTATCAGAGCCATCCTGACTGTAGGAGAATCTTAGTTAGCATGGTCGCTAGACAGGAACCTTATTTTGAAAACCCCGGCTTTCGAAAACTAGTTTCTCATTGAGTTTCAAAAAGTTCTACTTCTTCTATTACTCTAAGTAAATGCTTTCGAAAATGGTTTACTCGAACTCTCGTCCAAACTTCAAACCTATAGATTTTAAATAACTAGGATCTAGAACCCGGTGAAGACAATGAGAACAAGATGAAGACAAGCCACTACCAGCAAACACAAGGAGACTACAATATCGCTCTACCAGCGGAATCCTCATAATCAGAAGACATCAGGTGTTGCACTATCAAGAGTCCAAGATACGATGAAGACTTCATCTGCAAGATAGTGACTATGACCTAAAGAAAGACGATTATCTAGGGTCAATAGTCCTAAGAATAGGATTCCCCTACAGCGTGAGTAGTTAACTCCTTGGTCCCTAGCATTGACCGTGTTTGCTTGCCTAAGTGCACCCTGTGTTGCTTGATGTGTGTTGTTTGCCGAGGACATTGTGAGCCCCTCGCTCTGTTCGCCTTGTTTGTATGCTCTGGTTTGCTTTGACCTCCTTAAAAATGTGACTCGAGGATCGATAACCCACCTAGTAACTCAGGAAACCCCTGTGTTAGATGTCGGTAATGAGACCGAGACTAACCTCGAGAGTATATGAGATGAGAAGCATCGCAAGAACCAAGAGTTCGACATCGTCAAGTTAGACAACTCGAAGAATTCACCTTAGCAGGATGGCATACCTCGTCAAACTCACCTCTCAAGACTCATCAATAGCACCACACTCCCTTGTTCCTTAGTCTACTACAGCAAGAATCCCGTTGAAGCCAGAAGTCGATCATAGAAGGATCCTCAATATCCACAAGAAACCACCTGATAAGTCAACCAAGACAAAAAGTGAAGACCTAACCACACTAACCTTTAGTGTATTAGAGCTTCTGATTACCTCAGGAGACTAACTAATCTAGTCGACCCTACCTAAACTAACGGAATGATCCTCCCTAGAAGGTCAAAACCACCGCTGAAGTCAGATAATTAGGAAGCATGAAGACAACGAGTCCACTCTGCCATCAAGCAGAAGCCACGCACGAAATGGCAATGAAGATAGCTTACCCGATGCTGACTGCTTCAACCCTGACTAACTACCAACAAGAAGAGTCGTAAACCATTGTTTTACCTTGAGCTAAAAGTATGCGTTAGGAAACCACCCCCACCAAGGTTTGCGAGAATAGGGCGTCACTCGAAGACTCCAATCAAGGCCCAGAAAGAAGACAACTTTCCACTAACCGCCGAGCAGCACTCCTAGGCAGAAGATTCGCACCACTCCTAAAGAAACTTAGTGAAGCTCCAAGGTGGAAAGACTGTGTCTTTTCACTCAATCCTCAGAAGACTACCTACCCGAGGATACTTCAGAAAGACCGCCAGATTTGATGCCTTCTCACCAAACAACAACCCGTGAGACATCAGAAGCGAAACTAACTGAATATTCTATGACTCCAAGAAGAAAGGAATGTGCTATCCCCGAGCTGTTCTAGTCTACTCCTAAGGGGGAAAGATTGCATCCTTCCCACAAAATAGTATAACCCTCTACCAGAAGCAATCCAGCAGTTAGATCCAAAGACATAAACTAGGATACGATAATCCTTTAAGAGAGACGCCGTAGATCCTTATAGAAGGAAGATCACTCCTCACAATCCCAATTGAAGCTCGCTCAACACTCATGCATCCAAGATGATTGAAGTTAACCTCACCATTGCAGTGACCCTGTTCAAGGACAAAGCTGACAAGTTAGTACGCGAGAAACACATGACGCTAACTCCAACACAAAATCCCCTAACCTTACCCTCCCGAATCTCGGAACGAGATTCTTTTAAGGGGGAAAGGTATGTAACATCCCTATTTCAGCAACCCTGATTAGTTGTCCAGAATGCAAAAATTAGGGGGAACAAAAACTTTTTCTTGTTTAGTGATGAAGTGTTAGCCTGTTGTTTGACTATGTTTATGATTATGATTGTGTATTAGAAGATATACTCCCTACCTCAACACCAGTTGACAAAAGCTACTTCCCAAAACTGTCTTGGCTTACTTTCCATATTCTCAAATGTTCTGGCATTTCAAAACCTGAGCCAAGAAGCCTTTGCAAGCCAACTATTTTAGTAGCTTCTATTTTCCCTAAACTATGGAGAGCAACCTATTATAATATCCTTATGTTTTATAGACAGAACCTTCAACCATTCTTATCTCTAGGTTTCCCAAAACCTCCTTTTAAAGCTTTTGAATTCTACTCTTGGTAGAGATACCAAGGACTCTCATCTTATCCAAACCACAACCTTTTCAAAATACCCATCCTTACCTCGAGCTAGGCTTGATGGTAACCCTAGTAGTAGGTTTGCTTAGTCTATAAGATGAGTTGCCTTGATCTACTATCTGATGAAATGCCTTGATCTACTGCGTGATTTGTCTGCTTAGGAGATAGTATGAGATACTCTAGGAGCTCATCACTAGGATAAAGAGGTTTCCAAATCACCAAACTCTAAGCAAGAATACAATCTGGATCAAATCTCTAGCCACCAGGTGATCATCTAACACCCTTAACCAGATCAATTCTGCAGTGATCCATTCTAGAAGCTTCCAAGTCAATGAAGACCAATATCAAGCATGGATCCTTCTACTCAATCTAAACTTCAACATCATCCACTTGATGATGCCTTGGTACCTTGCAACCCACCAAAATCATCACCACCCACATTCTAGTCAAAAACCCTAAATCCTTGTGCCTCCTTTTCTGGAATCTGTTTCAACATCACCTTTTTGAATGCCTCCTTTTCTCAACCCTTGTGAATTCTTGAAAATGCATTTGAACCATATTGTTAACCATCCTAAGTACTACCAAGTCCCACTCTTGCCCTTGGTTATATCATCCTCCAACCCACTTGGTCTTGATGGTTTTGCAGGCAAGAAAGTCACTATTCCCGCAAATCTAGTCAACATGCCTACTTTGACAGAAGCTCACACCATCATCCAACCTTCTAATGACCAACTCTTTGCTTGGTTGTGATCTACTAATATAGGTCTACCAATACCTACTTCACTTCCTCCAATTAGATCTTGGTACTTCTTAAACCCACATGGTTTTGAAGGCTAGTTGATAATCTGCTTTGGCAGGCTTATTTTATTCAAAATTTAGAAACAATCCTTGGAAAGCTAAAACATGATCAAGCCCAAAGTTCTGTACCATGGTGATATACATAACTTAGTCTATCTATCCATCTATCCCTTGCATCAAGGTGAGCTCTGAGCTCCAAGATCCAACAAGCTTCTGGTGGTATAAAAATAACATCACCATAGATCCTCAACTCCTTGTTTTTCATCTAATTCAAGTTGGATTTCCAATTACCAAGGTTGCAATTGCTTGCTACACCTTGTCTACATCATCTACCATGATCATTAAGATTTATCAAATATTATCCATAATTATTATGGCTCCAAATCTAATAAATCTCTTTAATAGTCAAAATCTCCAAAACTCCTTTCCCAAAGGAAAGTTTGGTTTTTGCCAAAACACTTCCCCAACTCTACGAACTTTTGAGGCCCATATATCATACCCTATCTTCCCACTTCAAAAATAAATATTTTTGAAGAGCTTTATTATTTATTTTTGCCTATTTTCTTAAATAGCAGAAATGGAATAATAATAGTTTTAAATATTTTTAAGCCTCAATAAATCTTGGTCAAACTCCCCTTAGTGTGTATTCACATCTAGGACCATCTCACATCAAAAACTCAACTTGTCCAATACAAATTTATCAAATGAACTTCTAGAAACTACTTCTGTACTTTTTGAATAAATAATTTTAAGTGGAATTAAAATCCTTTGAAAAATCCGAAATAATTCCTGGGTATCTATCTTGACCTCATCTATCTACCAGTACCATCTTCCCACCTTGTCCTATGCAAATTTTTGAACTTCCTTCACAAGCACCATTTGATCAAATTCGAGCAAACTAAGCAAATTACCTCCAAACCCCATCAAAGCTTTCCCAACAGTTCTCCACAGCAACTCCACCTCCTCTGGTCGTGCCCACACTATAGCATCACTGTAGCAACTTACACCTCTTGTCTCTAGTGCTTTTCCATGAAGGAGACATAAGCCAACCCCCTTTTCCTTGCCCTCAAAGCTTTGTAACAGCTGCCCCTGCTCCTCTCTGACCTACAGCCCGACTAGATACGACCCCCCTGCCCACAACATCCTCTCCCCTAGTTTCCCTCCTCCCTCCCATGCCCAATGGACCAAGTCCATGATGGACTACTCCCTCTCGGTTAAATAGGCCAGGCGCCACCCCATCTCCCCTCTCTAGCTCATTCGCCTCCCCACACTCCCACCTACCTTCACAGAGCCTCCTCTCCCTCTCCCCTGCTCTGTCCTGCTCGAGAGAGAGAGAGAGAAGACAAGATTCGGCCTCCTCCCTCTCGTCGAGCTAAGACCCCTCTCCCTTTTTCATCTGCCTCTGCATGACATCCCTCTGAGTTCCCCCTGCTCCACTGTGCCTAACCCACCCCTTCTTGATGGTACGGGAACACCGGAATGGCCCTTCTCCGGGGAGCTCTAACGAACTCCCCACGGCCATTTCCATGTGAGGCACTTCCCGAGGAGGAACCAGTGGTTGGTGCCCCCTGTCGGAGTCAGCTTCACGCTCCGCGCCCGCTCTGACACCCCTCTGCTACATGCAGGCATCCCCGATCCTGCTCCGGTGAGCACCGAAGCAAGCTCCGCCGGGCGCACATGTGCGAGTGAGGTCCTAGCGTCAAACCCAGCCCTGCCGCCCATCACCGGAACCGCTGCCATGCACCGCGTCAACCTGCACCCCCGCCATCGCCCCTACGTCGCTGGTGAGCCCTCCCCCAGCCCGTCTCCCTCTCATTTAGGGTTTCCCGCCACCGGGTGAGACTCGGGGAGGACGACGACTGCTGGTCGTTGATCCAAACTTGATCGGACGGCCAGGGTTACCCAATACCCCTTCGTCCCTCACTCTCACTAACCGCAGGACCCGGCCATCAGAGGTTTGAACCGTGATGTCCCACGTGGGCGCCCTTGGACCTGGGCCGGCCATACTGTGTGCGGCCCATCCTCCCCATGAAACCAGCCCGGCCCCACATCCCCTTTTATCAATTTCCACCAGATCTGCAAATATCCACTTTGGTTTACATGGTTTTAAAAATCAAAAATACCATATTTTGTCCCAATAAAAATGTTATCATGTTCACGTGTGTTTTGTGCAACATGCAGAACTGGTACCTTGCCAAACATAATTTTCATTATTTATTGGCAATTAATCCACTAAAGGTTGTCTCTTGCACTAAATAAATTCCTCTGTGGCCTACACATCTCCAAAATGGATGAAACCAAGTTCCTTTGAAAGTATACCTATAGGCCTACCATCTAGAATTTATCTAATGTCAAGGTGAACTATGTTTTAACATTGGTAAAAATAACAAAAACAGCCCCTATCAAACCCAAGCAGCTCAAATTTTATTGATCTCTGGTTCAATTATAAGGAATTAAACTATTCTGTGTAGACTCATTTCACTAAATAAACCACTCCAGTAGTTCTTTATATCCAAACTGAGTGAATCCAATTCCTATAGAAAGGTATTCAAAATACGTAACATGTGCCATTGGTTTCCTATCAAAATCTACTATAGATTAAATCTGGTGAAAAGGACAAAAACCCTACAGAACTGCCTTTGGGAATTTCCTCAGGGCATTCTGATAAATATTTTGACATGATTCCAACTTTATTTGGATCAGTACATAAAAGCCTACTAAACTATCCAAGGAAATAATTGTTGGAGCTCCAGCAATTTTCTGGTGAATTATTTCCTAAAACTAGAGTCTTATTCACTATAAATCTTTGGTAAGTGCTAAAATAGTGAAACCACTTTTGTTGGTTTCATTTTATCAATACCTATCTGTTGGTATCATGTTTCTACAATGGTATCGTATATAATAAGTGTTTGGTCCAAAACCCTCTCATCCCTAGTTTCTAGACTATGAAACCCGTATGGTTTCCTTCTAATGTTCCAAGACATGCTTCCAACCCTTCTAATCCATATTATCAACACCACTAATGATTTATAAACTTGTATTGTCATTTGCTTGTTGTATGGTTTTGATGCTTGAATGCCTTGTTTGATTGTGTACTTGTTTGTTTGCATGTATGCTCGATATCAGCGATAGATGCGTTTGTGTGACGCCAAGAAGAAGGAAGCATCGGGTTATTCTTTTTCAGATATTATTGGTATTATGGTTTTCTCAGAAGAAGTCCAGGGACATATATTGCCAGATTGATGATTACAGGCAAGCCACTTTCTTGCTCATAAGCCTGGTCCTACTGTTTTACTTATCCATGTTTTATCTACTGTTTATTAAAACTGCATTGCTTTACTATATGCTGATGTATATATGGTAGTGGTTTGGCTCCTCCGAACTATTACACTTTTGTACTATTAAGTACAACCCCCTTGATGACACCTACTTGTCCCTAGTAGAATAGATGGTGTATTACACCATACCCCTTTTGGAGACCCTGTTTTAGCCAAAGCAAAGTTAGAGGATGGGAAGACCCGGGAAAAAGTTTTACCAAATGTCTTATGATAAAACCTTGGTGAGGTGGAACCTCCCAAGAGTTGTGAGAAAGAAAAAGGTTTTTGTTTTACAAAAATTCTGAAAGAAAGCTGGAGGAAAAAGGTTTACAAAAACGCACCCGGTTCTTTCAAGTTTAGCTATAACAACTTAACCCTATGCAACCACATTACTCTGGAATGGGACAGGCCTGGATTTGATGTTTGTTTACTCCGGTATAAGCTGCCTCGCAACAACTATAGGGGATAAAAATCCCTGGAGGGTGGGCCTTCTCACGTAAGGGTCCATGTGGGACATCGACCTGGAGAAGGAACGAAGGGTCTACGGACCTCCACGCGTTACTATGAGCACCTCATTGAAAGCGCACACTCGGGAAGTGGAAAAAGCGCTCCGGTTGGTTGTGAACTATATAGGATGTCTCGGTGTTGAGGGGAACAACACTCATAGGGTAGGCACTTATATTGGAGTGGGCATCCGGAGAGTCTTGATCGGTTACTCGACCCACAATCGGTGTAGATCAGGGTAGTGTACCCGGATGGTGTGGGTAAAGTGTACAACCTCTACAGAGTGTAAATCTATTCGAATAGCCGTGTCCGCGGTTATGGATAGGTTGGACAAACTTCTGTAGAGCTGTGTTGGTTTTGTTTTCAAAAAGGATTTCGGAAAAGAAATGGCTTTGGAAAAGTTTTGACCATGGGATGGTCGTAAAGGAGAAAGGTTTTGACCATGGGATGGTCGGAAGGAGGAGAAAGGAGTTGGGTCGTGGGACGACTTGACGACGGGAACAAATGGGTACCCCAATCCTAGTGTTTACAAAACTGTTCAAAAGGTTTCCAAAATGGTTTACAAAAATTTTCAACAAAGATATGTAGATGCTATATCTACAAGAGAAACTATTTGAGAAAAGAACCTCTGTTGAAGCCCTCCTACTACCACAGCCATATTGCATATCCTCTTGTTATTATTATTTTCTTGAGGTGGTTTGCGAGTACATTCAAAGTACTCACTGGCATTGTCCCTAGCTATTAACTTGGTCAGATATCAAGAAGAGGATGAAGTTAACGGCCAAGCGAGCTAGGATGTTCTCCCAGTCAGTGGCATGTAGGTTAAGGCATGGCTCGGGCACTACGCTTAATGAAGTTCCGCTGATGTTGATCGATGTAGCCATAGTGGAAAATAAGGTATGACATGTATTCGTTATGTTTTGGATGTTTACTTTGATACTTGTCGGTTATGTTCCACGACTAACTGATCATGGGATCATGGCTGTATTCATAACAAGGATTCTCGAAGGATTAATCCGGGGTCCCCACAGACTTGGTATCAGAGCCATCCTGACTGTAGGAGAATCTTAGTTAGCATGGTCGCTAGACAGGAACCTTATTTTGAAAACCCCGGCTTTCGAAAACTAGTTTCTCATTGAGTTTCAAAAAGTTCTACTTCTTCTATTACTCTAAGTAAATGCTTTCGAAAATGGTTTACTCGAACTCTCGTCCAAACTTCAAACCTATATATTTTAAATAACTAGGATCTAGAACCCGGTGAAGACAATGAGAACAAGATGAAGACAAGCCACTACCAGCAAACACAAGGAGACTACAATATCGCTCTACCAGCGGAATCCTCATAATCAGAAGACATCAGGTGTTGCACTATCAAGAGTCCAAGATACGATGAAGACTTCATCTGCAAGATAGTGACTATGACCTAAAGAAAGACGATTATCTAGGGTCAATAGTCCTAAGAATAGGATTCCCCTACAGCGTGAGTAGTTAACTCCTTGGTCCCTAGCATTGACCGTGTTTGCTTGCCTAAGTGCACCCTGTGTTGCTTGATGTGTGTTGTTTGCCGAGGACATTGTGAGCCCCTCGCTCTGTTCGCCTTGTTTGTATGCTCTGGTTTGCTTTGACCTCCTTAAAAATGTGACTCGAGGATCGATAACCCACCTAGTAACTCAGGAAACCCCTGTGTTAGATGTCGGTAATGAGACCGAGACTAACCTCGAGAGTATATGAGATGAGAAGCATCGCAAGAACCAAGAGTTCGACATCGTCAAGTTAGACAACTCGAAGAATTCACCTTAGCAGGATGGCATACCTCGTCAAACTCACCTCTCAAGACTCATCAATAGCACCACACTCCCTTGTTCCTTAGTCTACTACAGCAAGAATCCCGTTGAAGCCAGAAGTCGATCATAGAAGGATCCTCAATATCCACAAGAAACCACCTGATAAGTCAACCAAGACAAAAAGTGAAGACCTAACCACACTAACCTTTAGTGTATTAGAGCTTCTGATTACCTCAGGAGACTAACTAATCTAGTCGACCCTACCTAAACTAACGGAATGATCCTCCCTAGAAGGTCAAAACCACCGCTGAAGTCAGATAATTAGGAAGCATGAAGACAACGAGTCCACTCTGCCATCAAGCAGAAGCAACGCACGAAATGGCAATGAAGATAGCTTACCCGATGCTGACTGCTTCAACCCTGACTAACTACCAACAAGAAGAGTCGTAAACCATTGTTTTACCTTGAGCTAAAAGTATGCGTTAGGAAACCACCCCCACCAAGGTTTGCGAGAATAGGGCGTCACTCGAAGACTCCAATCAAGGCCCAGAAAGAAGACAACTTTCCACTAACCGCCGAGCAGCACTCCTAGGCAGAAGATTCGCACCACTCCTAAAGAAACTTAGTGAAGCTCCAAGGTGGAAAGACTGTGTCTTTTCACTCAATCCTCAGAAGACTACCTACCCGAGGATACTTCAGAAAGACCGCCAGATTTGATGCCTTCTCACCAAACAACAACCCGTGAGACATCAGAAGCGAAACTAACTGAATATTCTATGACTCCAAGAAGAAAGGAATGTGCTATCCCCGAGCTGTTCTAGTCTACTCCTAAGGGGGAAAGATTGCATCCTTCCCACAAAATAGTATAACCCTCTACCAGAAGCAATCCAGCAGTTAGATCCAAAGACATAAACTAGGATACGATAATCCTTTAAGAGAGACGCCGTAGATCCTTATAGAAGGAAGATCACTCCTCACAATCCCAATTGAAGCTCGCTCAACACTCATGCATCCAAGATGATTGAAGTTAACCTCACCATTGCAGTGACCCTGTTCAAGGACAAAGCTGACAAGTTAGTACGCGAGAAACACATGACGCTAACTCCAACACAAAATCCCCTAACCTTACCCTCCCGAATCTCGGAACGAGATTCTTTTAAGGGGGAAAGGTATGTAACATCCCTATTTCAGCAACCCTGATTAGTTGTCCAGAATGCAAAAATTAGGGGGAACAAAAACTTTTTCTTGTTTAGTGATGAAGTGTTAGCCTGTTGTTTGACTATGTTTATGATTATGATTGTGTATTAGAAGATATACTCCCTACCTCAACACCAGTTGACAAAAGCTACTTCCCAAAACTGTCTTGGCTTACTTTCCATATTCTCAAATGTTCTGGCATTTCAAAACCTGAGCCAAGAAGCCTTTGCAAGCCAACTATTTTAGTAGCTTCTATTTTCCCTAAACTATGGAGAGCAACCTATTATAATATCCTTATGTTTTATAGACAGAACCTTCAACCATTCTTATCTCTAGGTTTCCCAAAACCTCCTTTTAAAGCTTTTGAATTCTACTCTTGGTAGAGATACCAAGGACTCTCATCTTATCCAAACCACAACCTTTTCAAAATACCCATCCTTACCTCGAGCTAGGCTTGATGGTAACCCTAGTAGTAGGTTTGCTTAGTCTATAAGATGAGTTGCCTTGATCTACTATCTGATGAAATGCCTTGATCTACTGCGTGATTTGTCTGCTTAGGAGATAGTATGAGATACTCTAGGAGCTCATCACTAGGATAAAGAGGTTTCCAAATCACCAAACTCTAAGCAAGAATACAATCTAGATCAAATCTCTAGCCACCAGGTGATCATCTAACACCCTTAACCAGATCAATTCTGCAGTGATCCATTCTAGAAGCTTCCAAGTCAATGAAGACCAATATCAAGCATGGATCCTTCTACTCAATCTACACTTCAACATCATCCACTTGATGATGCCTTGGTACCTTGCAACCCACCAAAATCATCACCACCCACATTCTAGTCAAAAACCCTAAATCCTTGTGCCTCCTACTGTTTTACTTGCTTATAAGCCTGGTCCTACTGTTTTACTTATGCATGTTTTATCTACTGTTTATTAAAACTGCATTGTTTTACTATATGCTGATGTATATATGGTAGTGGTTTGGCTCCTCCAAACTATTACACTTTTGTACTATTAAGTACAACCCCCTTGATGACACCTACTTGTCCCTAGTAGAATAGATGGTGTATTACACCATACCCCTTTTGGAGACCCTGTTTTAGCCAAACAAAAGCTAGAGGATGGGAAGACCCCGGAAAAAGTTTTACCAAATGTCTTATGATAAAACCTTGGTGAGGTGGGACCTCCCAAGAGTTGTGAGAAAGAAAAAGGGTTTTGTGTTACAAAAATGCTGAAAGAAAGCTGGAGGAAAAAGGTTTACAAAAACTCACCCGGTTCTTTGAAGTTTAGCTATAACAAGTTAACCATGTGCAACCACATTACTCTGGAATGGGACAGGGCTGGATTTGATGTTTGTTTACTCCGGTATAAGCTGCCTCGCAACAACTACAAGGGATAAAAATCCCTAGAGGGTGGGCCTTCTCACGTAAGGGTCCATGTGGGACATCAACCTGGAGAAGGAACGAAGGGTCTACGGACCTCCACGCGTTACTATGAGCCCCTCATTGAAAGCGCACACTCGGGAAGTGGAAAAAGCGCTCCGGTTGGTTGTGAGCTATATAGGACGTCCCGGTGTTGAGGGGAACAACACTCATAGGGTAAGCACTTATATTGGAGTGGGCATCCGGAGAGTCTTGATCGGTTACTCGACCCACGATCGGTGTAGATCAGGGTAGTGTACCCGAATGGTGTGGGTAAAGTATACAACCTCTGCAGAGTGTAAATCTATTCGAATAGCCATGTCCACGGTTATGGACGGGTTGGACAAACTTCTGTAGAGTGGTGCTGGTTTTGTTTTCAAAAAGGATTTCAGAAAAGAAATGGCTTTGGAAATGTTTTGACCATGGGATGGTCGTAAAGTAGAAAGGTTTTAACCATGGGATGGTCAGAAGGAGGAGAAAGGAGTTGGGTCATGGGAAGAATTGACGACGGGAACAAATGTGTACCCCAATCCTAGTGTTTACAAAACTTTTCAAAAGGTTTCCAAAATTGTTTACAAAAGTTTTCAACAAAGATATGTAGATGCTATATCTACAAGAGAAACTATTTGAGAAAAGAACTTCTCTTGAAGCCCTCCTACTACCACAGCCATATTGCATATCCTCTTGTTATTATTATTTTCTTGAGGTGGTTTGCGAGTACATTCAAAGTACTCACTGGCATTGTCCCTGGCTATTAACTTGGTCAGATATCAAGAAGAGGATGAAGTTGACGGCTAAGCGAGCTAGGACGTTCTCCCAGTCAGTTGCATGTAGGTTAAGGCATGGCTCGGGCACTACGCTTAATGAACTTCCGCTGATGTTGATCGATGTAGCCATAGTGGCAAATAAGGTATGACATGTATTCGTTATGTTTTGGATGTTTACTTTAATACTTGTCGGTTATGTGCCACGACTAACTGATCATGAGATCGTGGTTGTATGCATAACAGGGATTCTCGGAGGATTAATCTGGGGGCCCCACAGTAAGGATGACCTAACACGGTCAAATTCGCTCAGTTCATTCAAATTCCATTCAATTCGTTTGAAATAGACTAAACTATGCTCATGGTGCAAGGTGTGAGGCTAGTTTTGCCTATTTAAAAGATGTGAAACTAATTTGCACCCTGTATATATGAAGCGGGACTAAAAGTGTAGCTCCTTGCGAAACTAGCTTTCCATGGGCATAGAATTGACAAAGCGAATACATAGCTCGTTCTTATAGGGACTGGACCGCGTTTCGACGAATCCTTGCATGGTGCTTCTTGTAATTTTGTGGGACCTGGTTGTGTCCCCTTGTTTTCTTCTAGTCCTTCCTATAAAATGTACCTACAGCTTCATTACCACTATGTATGAAAAAAAGCCACCATAAGCCAAAAAGTACACCTTAATAGCTATCCATATGCATAGTGGAGCTTGTCCACAAGATAAAAAGATTAAGGGTGACCCATAAGCTTAGGGCATCACCCCACCTATGTATAAGGTGAACTTTTGCCATAAGGTGGATCCCACACAACTTATGGAAGTAGCTATAATGTATAAAGTCAACTTATCTATAAGCTGGGACCCATATGTCTGCAAAAATTACACACATGCAAGAGATAGAGAGAGGACAGATTAAATAATTTTATATTGCTTACACCCACAATGTGTAGCCAAAAGTGGTTCCATATTTGCTTTTTGGCTTTTGGAACTAGTTCCCTACACTGTGGAGGTGGTTCCAAATGAGAGAAAATTGGGAACCGGAGCAAGTATAGTTTCTCCATGCCAAATTTGCTTTTTGGCTTTTGGGACTGGTTCCCTACACTATGAGGGTAGTTCCATATTTGCTTCATGTGTTGTTTTAGCTAGATGGTGGGACCCACGTTATAAATATTCAGAACTGGTACATTGTGGAGATCTTGCTATATTTTATAACAAAGCCAAATTTACCTTTATGTCAGATTTGTCAATGGCAACATTGTGGGTGCCCTTGGACAAGCCACAAGCTTATGGGTCACCCTTAAGAAAATTTCCTTAAGCTGAAGCTCTACTATGTATATATATACATCCATAAGGACTACTTTTTTCTTGTGGACACCCTTATGGACAACATAGTGCATGCCCTAGGTGAACTTTTGCCACAAGGTGGGTCCCACACAGCTTGTGGAAGTAGCTATAACATCACCTATGTATAAGGTGAACTTTTGCCATAAGATGGGACCCACACAACTTATAGAAATAGCTACAATGTATAAGGTCGAGTTCACCTTAAGTTTGGACCCACATGTTTGTTAAAAATACACACAAGCAAGAGAGTGAGGAGAAAGTAAAATAATTGTTTATTTCTTATGGACAACCCATAAGCTTGTAGGTCACCCTTAAGGAAATTCCACTAAAGTGAACCTCTACTATGTATATGGATAGGCTTATGGACTACTTTTTGGCTTGTGGGTAGACAACATAATGGATGCCCTGGGCACCCATAATGTATAGCCAAATCTAGTTCCAAAATAGATATTTAGTTTTTGAAACTAGTTCCATACGTTGCAGGGTTAGTTCCAAATCTGAGAAACTAGGGAATCGGAGCAACTCCGTACGATGCAGCATATGGAAAATGCTATGGTTTAGGAACCTCTGATCCTTTTTTAGAATCCGTAGAAGTCTCAACAACCTCTCTCGAGAACAAAGGGATAGTTTCGATATCCGCCACCATAAATAAGGTACGTTTAGGCAGCTGACCTTTCCATTTGGGATCTGACTTATTGATTTGGAATTCCTCCATTTTATCCTTATTCTTATTTCGTAATTTGGTTATATATTCATTGAATTTGCCCTTCGATTTTCTACATGAATATCTCTACTCGATGTCTTCGTCTGACCTTTTCCAAATGGAAAACGATGGTCTAGTATTTTTAGTGTAAGTAATATAATATGGTAGGATATGTGGCTCTTTCTACACACAAATGAAAAACAGCTATGAATGCGGATAAAAATGGCTGTGGGATGGATGCGGATATAGGCTACGAGCATAAATGCACGAATACGCGGAGCCGGGTATAGCAAGTTTTTTTAATTAAATCAACAAATATTTTTTGAATAGAAAGTCAATGTATCTAACCTATTATTTCACAGGAGTACTAATTACTGAAGACGATTTCAGAATAAAAAAAGTAAAGTCAAAATTATTTAGCTTATTCTCTCAATTTCAATAGACCACTACTGGATTTAGTATATCTAATATGAATTGGCGATCAGAACATGTATGGGTAGAACTTCTAAAAGGTTCTCGAAAAAGGCCTGATGCCAAATTCCACCGTCTAAATAAAATACTACTACTCTATCTGATCATGTGGCAGTGCAGTTCTTCTCTGTCGTGTGATGGGAAGAGAGAACACCCTTTACTATATTGTTTTATTCTATGTAAGGGCCCACTATGCAGATATTTGACAAGACCAACGCTGTGAATCTAATGCCAAATTTTCCTCCCATGTTAAATAGTGTTGTGTGTCATATTTGGCAACATCAATGTTGTGGCTGATAATGTCAACTTATCTATAAGCTGGGACCCATATGTCTACAAAAAGTATATAGAGGCAAGAGAGTAAATAATTTTATATTGCTTATGGACAAGCCACAATCTTAGGTGAAGCTCTACTATGTACGTGGTCATCCATAAGGACTACTTTTTGCTTATGCACAACATAGTGGATGCCCTAATACAGATCTTGTTCCGTGAAAAAAGAAAAACAGAGCTCGTCCATGCAAGTAAAATACTATAGAGCTCGGATTTCTAAATTAGTACTCTAGTACAACCCGTACCCTAGGCGTCTAGTAGAGTCAGGCCGGTCACAGTCTCCTCCAAATTAACTACTCCAACCGTCTAGACGTCTACTAGTACTAGGGAGTAGGGAGTCGGAGGATCACTGTCTCCTCGAAATGCAGCTGAGGAGCGCACACTCGTGTTGATTAATCTAGCTTTCCCCTTGCCTATTCCCCCGCCCCCTCCAGGGCGTCTTCCCCTTCTCTTCCCGGCGTCATCCCCTTCCGCACCACGCGCCGCTGCTTCCGCCATATGCCACTTTTGGATTCTCTTCCTTGTCTCACTCAGGCAGTTGCCACCCTTGATTCCCCCTCTCTTCTGAAACCCCAATCAATGAAATACAGACGCTGCCTTGCGATGGCGTCAGCGAGCAAGAACAATAAGCATGATTCTGAGCTTTTTCACGACGTGTTTACCGAAGGCCCTTTGAAGAACTCTTAACCCGATGTGACGTCATCATTGTTGCCTGCCTAATCGGTTCGTCCAAACTTTTTATTGAATCTGCGAAAGCTAGTGCAACTCTGGATGCTTCAATGCCATTTGGCCTCCCATGTGTTCTTCATTCCCCCCTGACGATGGGACCGCTAGATTTCTTGAATTACTTCAAAATTGATAGCCTCTTGCGCAAGTTGTCTTTGCTGGACAGGTTCTCCTCCGATGCTATGGTACCAGGCTATACTTTTGGGCAGTGGGTAGGCGCTAATGGAGATTGGATTGCCACGGATAGCTTCAGAGGCAAGTTGGAGCTTTGCAATGTGTACACTCGTCGCAAGATTCCTCTCCCAGCATTGTCGTTCCAAGCAACCGACTAGCCAACCATGTTCTTGTTGGATAATGATCTTCCAGCTATAATGCAGAAGATTGCTATTTGCCAAGTTCCCATAGCTATTGGGAGATATAAAGATTTCTCGCTTGTTGTAGTCTTCAACGTTAGAATTGCCATCCTTCAGGGAAGTGATGATGGATGGACAGTTCTTCCACTTCCTCTTAACTAAACCCTAAGCCCTTACAGTTACAATGATGGAATTACCCACGACGGACTGGTGTTCGCCACACCTCTGTATGACAACGTTCATGTTTGGGATGCTCTACATCTTGGTAATTATTCCTTCATATGTAGTGAACTAGCTTAATTAGTCATGTGCCCGAGCTATTGTACTGAATTGACATAGGGAGTGTTTCATTTAAATGAAAATACGAGTAGTTATTTTAGACTCTATGAAATGTACGAATCATAGTTTTTCCCTAGGATTTTTTCTTATAGCAGTTGTTTGATTCATCGGATTAAATTATGCATAGTAGATTTTTCCGGATGTCTTTTAATTCATTCGATAGAAATTTAAGATATACTTGAAGCTCCTAAAAAGAATCCATTCAATGGATTATCCGTGCAATGTAATCCAACACAACCGCAATCCTATAGGAGTATAAATGGACATGCAAATGTAAAATAATGTGTCTTTCCTATCCTATGTTTTCTGCATTTGCACGGGTTTTTGGCAAGTTCCCCTGCAAATGAACCGGTCAATTATCTTTGCCTTTTTTAGACAAAACGAGCCAAAAATTGCCCGTCTTGTTCAAAAAAAGATGAGTCCGTTCTCTAGGAAATTTCCCTATTATATAATGCTTTGTTTCCTTTGTACTATTCTAGGTTGAAGTTGTTTTTCTATGTTCGAGCTACTTTGCATGTAGTTCAATTGGAAGGAAATTTTTCAGTAGGATTCACTATATCATGCTGCCAGAATCATAAGTTAATGCATTCTACTACCTTGTCAAGGTCCTGCGCTGGTCTTGGCACGACCAGCTGCCGTAGACGAGTTGGTGGATTCATTTCTTAATGCTACTAGAGACGAGCACGACTACTTTTTTGGTTTTTGGTGGTTAGCAAGATCTGTAGATGGTTCTACACTTATTCATATATATACGCTTGGCATTTCTTATGATCCCAGCTGTCTTACTTGTCATTGCCGCCATCGTACTAGTGCTGCTCATCCTCGTGTTGTACACTGCGGTCGCACTATCTCCACTTATACTTCCGCATTTGGCTGCTTGGTGTTCTCAATCAACACTCGTCAGGTTGATCAAGCTAATCCATGGCAAAGAATTGCTGACCTTAGATCATATTCTCTTTTCCTTAGAGTGAACTATCTGGTTATCATGTGCATAGGCGGTGCAGATCTTACCTCAGGTTATCTGACAAGAAGCAACTGTGTCTATATCTTACCAACTGCAGCATGGCTTTCCAAAGAGGCGCAGCCTGAATTATGCCGCTTCACTCTTAGTGGTAAAGGTCGTGGTGTTACTTCTCAAATCAATGTCCTTGAGGGAATTAGTAACCCTTGCTTCTGGACAGGAACGGTGAAGCATCCGCTTTGGTGCATACCAACCTTCGCGAACGCCGTCGATTGGAACCGGCCTCATGCTTAACTAAGAAACAAGACATGTTGCCACAGTACGTAATGATGCAATCCATATGTAATAGTTGGTACTACAAGTAGAGAAATAGTTCTAGACAATGTTGAACTGTTTATTTTGTTTGGTTGTCTGAAGTCATCCGCTTTCAACTTGTTGGTCTCCTCTCTTTTGAAACATGTCCATTTATCGGTACTATGTTTATTTACTCATATGAACTTGACTATATTTTTTTGTACCTTTAGCATAATGCACTTTACTCCGCCGATTCTAGAGTTCTTTTAGGAATTATGGAAATTTAGCATCAACAGGATGTTACGGACCACATGCCATACACTGGAACAATCACCTCAATGCTTGTGTAAGGGTCGTACTCTATCAAAACAACCTTGGCTTGAACGAGTATAGCCTCATGCACTAGTCTTTGGTTAAGCTGATATGACGAGACCATATTTTTTAGAGATTTACCTTATCTTATCTTACCCCTATATAGTGTACAGTTAACTTTCAACATTAACCGTTGTATCAAGACTAGCAAATTCCCACATTGCTAACCCTCAAATCTTCTTTTCCATTCTAGCATCTACTCACTCTGTTCCATAATATAAGATGTTTTAACTTGTGCAAAACGAGTGTATCTAGACGACTTTTAGTGTGTGGTTCACTCCGAACCTACACACTACTTTTAGTGTGTAGTAAAAGATGTCTAGATACATTTTTTCACAAAAGCTAAACCATCTTATATTTTGAAACGGAGGAAGTAGGAGATTCTTTTGATACTCCCTCCGATCCAAATTAATTGACTTAGATTTGTCTAGATACATCCGTATCTAGACATATTTTAGTGCTAGATACATCCATATCTAAATGAACCTAAGTCAAGTAATTTGGGTCAGAGGGAATACTAGACTTTAGCAAAATGAACGCTATGCACAAGTACAGGAAACAAATATACACCCGATACTTTATAGAAGCGGCTCGAAAATATAATTATTTTCTCAGCTTTACCAATTACTACTTTATGGAGTAGTACAATTTTATATTGTGATGATATGGCATTCTACTAGACAGCATTGGCATACTAGACTAGCTAGCTAATTACTACTAGTAAAGTTTCCTTAATGCTACTGATGTCTACGCATTTCTATTCTTGTAGATAGTTGTTGGGCCTCCAAGTGCAGAGGTTTGTAGAACAGCAGCAAGTTTTCCCTTAAGTGTATCACCCAAGGTTTATCGAACTCAGGAAGGAAGTGGTCAAAGGTATCCCCTCTCAAGCAACCCTACAATCAAGATACAAGAAGTCTTGTGTCCCCAACACACCCAATACACTTGTCAGGTGTATAGGTGCACTAGTTCAGCGAAGAGATAGTGAAACACAAGTGGGATGGATAATTATAAGTGGTAATGGTGATAGAGAATAGCTTGGTGGCGTGAAAAATACTAAAGGAAAACTGAAATAAAGGTAGAAGCAAGCAAACATGTAACAGATCTAGTAGCAAATGGTGTTTCAGTGCTTAGAAACAAGGCCTAGGGATCATACTTTCACTAGTGAACACTCTCATATAAATATCTTCTCTTTATGATACTACTCTTAACTACTCTCCGGTTGAACACTCTAATCGATGGTAGGGCTATAACAGCACACCTCAAAGTAAGCCTTTCCCATCTAGAAAACCCCACACTGTCACCTTGAGTACTAGATGAGTCCAACAAACACCACAATTTCATAGAGACATCCAACTCCAAATATAACTCATAACAAGTATTTGTAATCTCTAGCCTAAGTGACACCATGGTGTGCACGCTGTCACTTTCACACACATGGGGAGAGCAGAGATCTATTAAAGCACTTGAGTAGCAAGGTAGATCTATAGATTACAAGCTCATGATCTCAATAAGATCATGCATAGAGAGAGAGATGAACACATAGCTACCGGTAGAACCCTTAGCCTCGAGAGAGAACTACTCCCTCCTCATCATGGGAATCAGCAATGGTGATGGAGATGGTGTTGGAGATCGATGGAGATGGCTACGAGGGCACTTCCCCGTCCCGGCAGGGTGCCGGAACAGAGACTTTCTATCCCCCGAATATCCCCTTCGGTGGTGGTGGCGCTGTGGAACTTTTCGTGGATTTATGATTGACGATTTAGGGTTTTGGTATCAGGAGGCTCTTATAGGCGAAGGAGGCAAGGTCGGTGGCTGGCCAGGGGCCCCACACCACCTGGTGGCGCGGGTAGGGCTAGCCCGTGCCTGGGAGGGTGTGGCCAGGCCCTGGCCCACCTCCATCTCGTATTCTGGCTCCGTGAGTCTTCCGGTAAAATAGGAACTTTGGCTTTTATCTCGTCCAATTCTAAGAATATTCATTTTCTGACTTTCCTGGAACCAAAAACAGCAGAAAACAGGCAACTGGCACTGTGGCAGCTTGGTAATAGGTTAGTCCAAAAACAGCAGAAAGTTGGAACAAAACACAAGAAAGTAGATAAAACCAAGCATGGAACATCAAAAATTATAGATACATTTGCAATGTATCAACATCCCCAAGCTTAACTCCTGCTCGTCCTCGAGTAGGTAAGTGATAAAAAGAAAGGATAATTTTTGAGGTGACATGCACCATCATAAACTTGATCAAAGTACTTGTAAAACATTCAAAGCTGGGATCATAGTACTTAAATCATAACATGAAAGACAAAGTTCTAGAAATAAGACAAAGAAACTATGATGTAACATGAAAAGGCACAAACAAAAGATTCATGAATAACAATGCTTTGCAAGACGTTTGTTTGTTTCACATAAAGAAAACATAGCATAGTAGTATTCAGCTTGTCCTTCATAGAGTAGCAAATATAAATGCATAGGACACCTTCAAAGTTCATAAGAGTGACTAGATACAATAGTTTCAAACAAGCAATAACAAGTTATGCATCAATCAACTAGTCTTGGGACAATGCACATAGAACTGAGAATGGCCACTATGCTCTCAAAGTAGTGCATAAAGATAGAAGGTGGAGACTCAATATAATGGTGGAAGAAAGGCCTTTTGTAAAAGGAAGTAGGGATTCAAGTCTCATAAAGAGCTTCCAAAAATTATGGTACTTATAGCTTTCAGCCCTCATTGCCCCTATCATAAGCATCTTGAAGTGATTAAGGTTAAACTGAACAAACTATGGTGTACATGCTTGATGAAGTATAAGTCAGAAATCTCATGTCCCTTGTATACGAGGGCCGCTCCTCATGCTACTCAAGTTTAGTCACCGGTAAGTTCTTGTCATTGTAAGTACATGTGTATCATTGAGAACCGCCAACGGGGTACCCCTTGCCCGATGATACGGAAGAATCCCCATATCAAAATGACAAGGCAAGCAGACAACGAGCATCTCAACATTCTTCTTATTTACCATGGGAATATGGTGCTTTTTTCTCTCTTTCCTATTTTCATAGTATCTTTTTTTTCTTTTCTCTTTTTTTCTCAATATATGACTCTTCTTTTATAAGAAGAATGCTTCATAGACAACTCATTATGGTTACGCTGCAGGTTTCCACCATGTCAGCATGGATTAGACCAGCGGCCCAGGCATTTCTCTAACACATATACATAACTCCATGGACTTACAAGATCCCCTTTCATTTCACACCGATGATATCCATATACAAAAGAGCATGATATCAACTAGGTACAAGTACCAAGTGCAATGTTGAAAGCGTTCTCCATGAAAGCATGGTTCTGCTAATTCCCAACAAATAAGTGCAAGCAATATACAACATAGACGACACAATGGTTCAAGTTTATTAAGGGAAAGTAAAGTAAAGTGTGCCACCAAGTTCGTGAGAGCTTTAATCACTAGTTTTCTCATAACAAGTTTAATTTGGAAGGTAAACAAAAGCATGAATATACTTGGAATAGCGTAAGCTAGTTGGTAGATATGGTGGACTCTTTGGAATAACTTGGTTTAGGGAGTTGGATGCATGAGTGGAACTCATACTTTGTTGTGGAGGCTAGCAAAAGACTGGGAGCGACAAACTAAGAGAGCAATAATGGCCATAATAATGCAGAGCGACAAAACATCATTGATCAAAGCATAAAGTGATACTACAAGTTGAAAACTAAAGGATCATAAAGGCTATGGTGACTTGAGATAGTCATAACATGGTGTGAGCATGTGCCAAGTCAACCCAAATAAAGCATCAAAGGAGAATACCACTATACTATGCTTTAATATGCTAAAACAACGCATGATTCATCCAAGGCACATTAAGCAATCTCCATTGTTTATAAAAAGTCATGCTACAGCAAAGAATACTAAGCATAAAGCCAAAACAATATCAAGCATGGCATGACAAAGCATAGGCCACAGTCAAAAACGAGCTCTTTTTACCACAAAAGTAAGAACTTTCTTACTCTTTTCCAAACAAAACTATTTGAAAACCAATGTATGAAAGAGGGGGTCCAACCAATTTATTCAGCAAACTAAGAAAACAAAGCAAACTAAAAACCAAAACGAAAACGAAAAAGAAGACGCTCCAAGAACAACACAACTGTGCATGAAACAATAAAATGAAGCGTTTGGAAGAAATCTGGGATTTTTATTGATGAAGAAGGGGATGCCTTGGGCATCCCCAAACTTTGACGCTTGTACTTCTTGGATATTTCTTGGGGTGACACGCGTGGCATCCCCAAGCTTGAGCTTTAGTCCATCCTTCATCTCATTACTCATTCCTTCCATATACCTGAAATTTTTTCTTCATACAAAACTTCACACAATCTCATTAGCAACATTAGTGCACTTAAAATAAATAAGTCTCAAGGTTCAGTTATAACATCAAATAAACTTCCATTAGAACACTAGATACTGTAGAACTTCCCTCAAAAAGCTCAATTCCCCAAAAGAACTCAAAAAGGAACCCACAAGAAGCAAATGCAGAAAATGGCAGAAATCTGTCAAAACAGACCAGCAGGTAAAGACGAATTTTTTCGAAGACCTTCTGTTGCTCAGATAAAAAAGTGTTGAACTAAAGAAAGTTAGATAACAACCTGGGTCAGAAGCACAAAATATTACAGCTCAATCCTACATACAGAGCTCTCTCACGAATTTTTACGGTGAAACACAAAAATCTGTTTCAGGACAGCAACTTTCCCAATCATTACTTCACTCTCGTTAGAGGTTACTTTTGGCACAAAAAGAAAATAAAAAGTATAAGGAGTTGTTATTACTGAAGTAGTAACTTCCAATACTCATCTAAAACTCTTGGGTTATCTCCCAACAAGTACTTTTGTTTAACGCCTTTAAGTTAGGCATGATAGTTTGAGAAGATGCTCACATAGGAAATATGAATTGAAGTAAAAGAGAGCATCAAGAAGCAAATTCAAAACACATTTAAGTCTAACCCACTTCCTATACATAGGAATCTTGTAAAGAAACAAGTCATGAAAGCATAAAGCAATAAGCATAGTAAAGCAAAACAAGTTCAACTTCAAGACTTTCAACATAAAGAGGGGAAATTTAATATTATTGAGATGCATAAAACCATGTTTCCCCCTCTCATAATAACTTTCAGTAGCGTCATGAATAAAATTAACAACATAACTATCACATAAAACATTCTTATCATGAGCCACATGCATAAAAGAATTATTACTATCCATATAAGCATAGTCATTCTTATTAATTATAGTGGGAGCAAATTCAACAAAATAGCTATCATTATTACTCTCATCACCATAATCATCAAATATAGGAGGCATATTGTAATCATAATTAATTTCCTCCTCAATAGTAGGTGGACTGAAAATATCATATTCATCATTGTAATCATCATATATTGGAGGTTTTGTATCATCATAAGCAATAGAATAGCTATCTTCCAAAGTTGGGGAACTAAAAAGATTATTTTCATAAAAACTAGCTTCCCCAAGCTTAGACTTTTCCATAGCATTAGCAATAATGGTGTCCAAAGAATTCATACTAACAACATTTCTATTAGCATGCAAATAAAGTTCCACAGGTTTTTAATTTTCTCTTCAAACACTTCATGTCCTAACTCAAGATAAAGACTATAAAGCTCTCTAATTTTTGTTGTTGTTTTCCATTAAGCCTAACTAGTGAAAACAAGAAACAAAAAGACAATATTGCAGAATCTAAAGGAAATAACTTCGAGCACTCACACCAGAAAATAGTCGTTTGCCGTGGAAGGTTCTTCTTCTTTAATCCTCCGGTGTGAATACCTTTTACCTTACCTCCCCGGCAACGGCGCCAGAAAATAGCTTGATGTCTACGCACTTCTATTCTTGTAGACAGTTGTTGGGCCTCCAAATGCAGAGGTTTGTAGAACAACAGCAAGTTTTCCCTTAAGTGGATCACCCAAGGTTTATCGAACTCAGGGAGGAAGTGGTCAAAGGTATCCCCTGTCATGCAACCCTGCAATCAAGATACAAGAAGTCTCTTGTGTCCCCAACACACCCAATACACTTATCTGGTGTATAGGTGCACTAGTTCGGCCAAGAGATAGTGAAACACAAGTGGGATGGATAATTATAAGTGGTAATGGTGATAGAGAATAGCTTGGTGGCATGGAAAAGACTAAAGGCAAACTGAAATAAAGGTAGAAGCAAGCAAACATGTAACAGATCTAGTAGCAAACGGTGATTCAGTGCTTAGAAACAAGGCCTAGGGATCATACTTTCACTAGTGAACACTCTCATATAAATATCTTCTCTTTATGATACTACTCTTAACTACTCTCCTGTTGAACACTCTAATCGATGGTAGGGCTATAACAGCACACCTCAAAGTAAGCCTTTCCCATCTAGAAAACCCCACACTGTCACCCTGAGTACTAGATGAGTCCAACAAACACCACAATTTCATAGAGACATCCAACTCCAAATATAACTCATATAAAGTATTTGTAATATCTAGCCTAAGTGCCACCATGGTGTGCACGCTGTCACTTTCACACACATAGGGAGAGCAGAGATCTATTAAAGCACTTGAGTAGCAAGGTAGATCTATAGATTACAACCTCATGATCTCAATAAGATCATGAATAGAGAGAGAGAGATGAACACATAGCTACCGGTAGAACCCTTAGCCTCGAGAGAGAACTACTCCCTCCTCATCATGGGAATCAGCAATGGTGATGGAGATGTCGTTGGAGATCGATGGAGATGGCTCCGGGGGCACTTCCCCGTCCCGGCAGGGTGCCAGAACAGAGACTTTCTGTCGCCCGAATATCCCCTTCGGTGGCGGTGGCACTGCGGAACTTTTCGTGGATTTCTGATTGGCGATTTAGGGTTTTGGTATCGGGAGGCTCTTATAGGCGAAAGAGGCAAGGTCGGTGGCTGGCCAGGGGGGCCACACCACCTGGTGGCGCGGGTAGGGCTAGCCCGCACCTGGGGGAGTGTGCCCAGGCCCTGGCCCTCCTCCGTCTCGTATTCTGGCTCCGTGAGTCTTCCGGTAAAATAGGAACTTTGGCTTTTGTCCCGTCCAACTCTAAGAATATTCATATTATGACTTTCCTGGAACCAAAAACAGCAGAAAACAGGCAACTGGCACTATGGCATCTTGTTAATAGGTTACTCCAAGAAATCATATGAAAAGTACTCCAAAGTTGGAACAAAACACAAGAAAGTAGATAGAACCAAGCATGGAACATCAAAAATTATAGATACATTTGCAATGTATCAGCTACTACAGTAGTACTAGACAGCATTGGCGTGCTACACTAGCTAGCTAATATTAAAGTCTCCTCGATGCAGCTGCGCCCTGCAGCAGAAGACCGACTACGGAACATGCAAAAACCTCCTCATTCAAAGAGCCATACCATCTTCCCCATCTCTGGCAGTATTTGGTATCGTATCCAACGCACGCATCACTCATTTTCCTCGCCATCTCTCCCGTAGCATCGGTCTGTCTAGGCCACCACTGCTCTCCTACATAACCTACCAACAGTGATAGATTGATCCGCCTCGCCCCCAAATCATCGGGACGTGATGGCAGATTCGGGGCCCAACCGGTGGTACGAAGGATGGAGCAACGTCGGTGCCGACGTGTTCGACAAGATCGCTATGCGTATGGACACTACTGGTGCCGTCTGGCTGGCCGCATGCTCCAAGTAGTTGAACCTCCGAGTCACCAGCGGAAAAGGTAGCAGATGCCCCAACGACGGTTGCGGGACATTGGTCGCCTATTGTCAGGTCCACAACCACAAGATTGTTGTGCGCACGGCCCTTGCAACTACATGGAGGATGGCTACATTTTCACCGCATCATCGGTGGCGCTCCTCGCCCACCTCTGTGAAGCTCACTCAATGAGGGTGCATAGTTTCCGCTACGGCAAAACATGTAGGTACTCCTCTAAGCCTCTGCGAGCAACAGGGATGCGGATAGTAGATATCATCGGATCCGGAGATGATGGTACTGTATTCGTTGTGCGATTTGATACGCGCCAAACGCTACACGTCGTATCTGTCATACGCGTAAGGTCGGCGATGTGCTTGTCGCCGCGGTACATGGTAAAGTTTTGGTCGTCGACTGTGATTGAGGGGAGAAGGATGAAAAATTCCGGGCTATGCGTGCCAGAGAGCACCGCGTCGCCCGACGGCATCCCGTTCGATGAGCTGCAGTGGCTCCTGCCGGTGCCGATGTCGCACCTGGTCGCTCGTCAACCATCGGTGTTCACCCTGGAATATTGTCTTCGGATTAACAGGATTCATGAGTGAGATAAACACATCCTAATGTTCGTTGGAGTATTTGAACTGCTAGAAAGACTTACTACCTGTTCTTAGTAGTTGTTCTTAGGAGTATTTTTATGGAGTTCAACTACTTCTAATGTATTTTGTAGCAATACCTATTGTATGTACTGGTACTTATCATTTTGGGAGACGTGATTCCTAGTTTAAGGTAGTTCTGAATATTTTCTATGGAGTTCTTCCTCTGCTAATCTATTTTGCAATAATAACTATGTACTGGTGCTTGTTCAGATCGACCGATGAAGTGCAGAATATGGTCTCGCTTTTACTTTTGAATCAGGCCTAGCTACATCTATTGAATTTCAATGTGTGCATTGCTAAATCTGTCAATTATTGTCTGTGTACTGCTAATTCGGTCATTTTGAAATGCCGCTGAATCTGTCAAGTGCTGCTGAATGTAAACTAGGAATCTGTCAAGTGCTGCTGAATATGAATTGGGAATTTGTCGATATTTTTTTGGTCATATTCTGTACTGATGAATCTTTTAAATGCTACTGAATTTATCAAATGTTTTGTTGTTACTATTAGTACGTACAATACAATATTTTGTAGAACTAACTGTGGTGTACGTGTACTTGTTTAGATCAAGTGCAGCAGATTGTCTTATTTTTCTTTTGGAACTTGGCATTTTATAGAACTAATACTGATGTACTACTACTTGTTTAGACCAAGTGCAGTACATAGTCTTGCTTTTCTTTTGGAACTTGGCATTTTATAGAACTAATATTGATGTACTGCTACTTGTTTAGATCAAGTGCAGTAGATGGTCTTGCTTTTATTTTGTAACTTGGCCTTGTCGTAAACGCATAGTCTTGATGAGGCTTTGCATTGATGTGAGAAGGAGGGATGCATAGAAAAGAAGACTTGATCGTCAGTTTTGCTTGCTCTAATGATTGAGTCTTTTCGGAGAACAGGCCAAAATCGTGGGCCAAGGTATTTTTTGCTGGAACAAGAACTGATTCTCTATGTACTGCTATTGAATTTCAAGCAGGAAAGCTACTGAATCTCCCAAATGTTTTGTCGTTCCTATTACTAAACCATTTGTGCAACTAATAATGTACTGGTATTGTATTTCATTGTCTGTATTGCTGCATTGGTCATTTTTGAAATGCTGCTGAATTGGTCAAGCGCTCCAGAATATTAACTTCGAATCTATTGATAATTTTTCTACCTTATTCTATATTGCTGAATTTTGACAAGAATATCTGCCAAAAAGAATTATCGCTTTCCCTCCGCCCTCGCTGAGGTCTTTGTTTGGAATATGACAGAGCACATCGCAATGCAATTTTTATGAACCAGGAGAAGAAATCTAGTACTCCCTCCGATCCAAATTAATGTTCTCATATTTGTCTAGATTCTGACATATCTAGTCATGTTTTAGTGCTAGATACGTCTGAATCTAGCCAAATCCGAGAACATTAATTTGGATCGGAGGGAGTAGCTCATTCGGCCCCTCTTTAGCCTAGAACATTTTAATTCAGTCTTTTCGAGGTCAGCTACTAACCACAGCCCAGCGAAATTTTAGAAAGGAGCCCATGGAGCATAGCCGAGAACATATTAGTTCGGCCTTTTCCGGGTCAGCGGACTGCTGAGCACAACCTAGTGAAATTTGAGAATGAAGCTCATGGAGCATATCCTATGGAATATAACCCACGTAGAGCAATAGCCAAACTATTTTTTCTATAAATATCTTTGTTGTAGTGGAAACGCACTTAGTTTACGTTTATTTGATTTGAAGGTTTTTGTTCAAATCTTGGGTTTACATTTTTCTTCTAGCAATATCGCATTACGGAGAGGCTAACATCACGGACCCACCAGCATGTAGCGTCCCTAGAGTTTTTTTTGAGTGTGGGTTCAAAACAAAAGTTTAAATACTTGTATAGAGAGGCTCGCATCAGGGACCCACCAGACAAAATATACAAGGCTGCATTAGGGACCCACCAGCCAGAACATGCTAGAGAGACTGACATAAGGGCCCCAGTAGCAAGACCACACATAGCTGCCACGGTGAAAACAGTGGACACGGCCGAAAAAAGTCCATCACACACACACATTAGGCCATGAAATTAGCCTATCAGCTGCATAGCCCATGAAATTAGCCTATCAGCCGCATAGCCCATGAGATTAGCCTATCATCCGCATAGCCCAATACCTTCTAATTAGGCCTTTTCGTGGTCTTGTGGCTACCAACCATAGCCCATTCAATTTAGGAGTGAGCCCATGGAATATAATCCATGATGAAAAGGGCATCCGCCCCGAGTTAGCGCAGAATCTTTTTAATTCGGCCTTTCTGAGCATTTTTTTGTACTCTGAGGCTGACATCTGGGACTCGAAAAAACAGTCCAACATACACACGTTTCTTTCAAATAGAGGTTGTCAGCTAGGACCCAGCATAGACACGTTTCCTGCACAGACGTGGTTCGCATCTAGGACCCAACAAGTTTCCAAGGTCAAAATAGTGGACATGTCCAAAAAAAATTCATCATACGCACGTTTCATTTACAGAGAGGCTGATATGTGGGACCCAGCAGTGCGACCTTATACAGATGCTGCATCGAGCAACGTAGCCAGTTCGACACAGGGAGGCTCGAGCAAGAAAAAGTTCAGCATGTACACGTTTCTTGTAATGAGAGGCTGAAATGAGGGACCCAGCAGCGTGAGAAAACGGTAGATTCGTCGAGCAACGCTATCAAGTTCGGAACAGGGTAGCACTACAAAAGAAAAATTCCATCATACCCACGATTCTTCTAATGTGAGGCTGACATAAGGGACCCACCAGCCGGAATAAACGACTGATGCAGCGAGCAACGCTGTCAAGTTCGGAACACGAAGGCGCTACAGAGGGTAAAAAGTCCATCATACACATGTTTCTTCTAATGAGAGGATGACATGTTGGGCCCAGCATCGTGATTAAACAGTGGATACATCGAACAACGCTATCAAGTTCAGAACAGGGTAGCGCGAGCGAAGGAAAAAAATCCATCATACACATATTTCTTCTAATGAGAGGATGACATGTGGGCTTAGGAGGTTGGTTAAACGGTAGATGCGTCGAGCAGCGCTATCAACTCGGAACGGGGTAGTGCCCGCGAAGGAAAAAATTCCATCATACACACGTTTCTTCTAATGAGAGGATGACATGTGGGTCCCAGGAGGTTGATTAGATGGTAGACGCATCGAGCCGTGCTATCATCTTCGTAACAGGGTAGCACGAGCGAAGGAAAAAATTCCATCATACACACGATCCTTCTAATGAGAGGATGACATGTGGGACCTAGCAGCCAAACTAAACGGCAGATGCCTCGAGCTACATTATCGAGTTCAAATCAGGGAGGCGCGACCGAAAAGTATGGTCCGCTAGAGACACTGACGTCTGGGACCCACACGCCTCAAAAGACTTCGGCGAGTCAACATCGTGCGAGGAAACGAAAATCTTGCTTCTGCCACGCGCCAGCCGAGCTTCCTCCATGTTTTTAGCAGATCCGTCATAGTTGAGGTCCACGAAACCGGAAAAAAGGTTTTCCATCGGCCACTGCCGAGCCGAGAATTTCGTCGCAGAAGGCGCGCCTTCTATGATGACCGTCGGGCCAAGTCGTTGCGGAAGGAAATTTTTCTTGTAGAGATCACCACACCCACCTGAGTGTGTGTGGCCATGTGGGTCATTGTGCTTTGGAATAGAACACATGCAATGACACGCCATGTGTCAAACCATGATCAAAATGCCCTAGAACATGATGGAATGCAACATTGGAATGCAATGGAGCACAAGTGTGGCAGAGGTTGCATCACCACACCCACCTGAGTGTGTGTGGCCATGTGGGCCATTGTGGTTTGGAAAAGAACACATGCAATGACACGCCATGTGCCAAACCATGGTCAGAAAGCCCTAGAACATGATGGAATGCAACATTGGAACACAATGGAGAAATAGTGTGGTAGAGGTTGCATCGCCACACCAATCTGAGTGTGTGTGGCCCTATGGGTCATTCTGGTTTTGAAAAGAACACATGCAATGACACTCCATGTGCCAAACCATGGTCAGAAAGCCCTAGAACATGTTAGAATGCAACATTGGATTGCAATGGAGCACCAGTGTGGCAAAGGTTGAATCACAACACCCACCTGAGTGTGTCTGGCCATGTGGGTCATTGTGGTTTGGAAAGTATAACACATGCAATGACACTCCATGTGCCAAACCATGGTCAGAAAGCCCTAGCACATTATCAACACCCGGATTTTTAATCCCAGATGCCCATTATGCCATACCTCGCAATCCCAGGATTACCATTTTTGCGAGACATAACGGATTGGATATCATAGTACATCATCCATTACAAACCATACATAAGGTTTTACACAAATAAGGATCTCATGATCCAGTCTTTAATACAACAAGCAGCGGAAATAAAAGATAGCGTAGCGGTGGGGTCCATCTTCAGGGGCACACGCAATGCTGACAAAGGTAGATAGTCCTAGTTATCATAGCCGTCATGCTGACCATCATCTTGATAATCTCCTTCATAGTCTGGCCATGATAATAGCCAGGGACAAAAGCCATGAGTACTCTTTAAGTACTCGCAAACTACTATTAACAGGTACTATAGTTCTAAGTTAAAGTGCTAAATGTAAGTTTAACTATAAAGTTAAGTTTGGAACCTAAGCTGAGTTCTAAAGCAAAGAAAGATAAAGTAAAGTTCTAGAATCACTTAAGTTGGGAAGCTATTATCATAAACACAACCCTGTTGTGGTCAAGTCAAAGTTCATCATTACTTCAAAGTATTTAGAAAACATCTGACAACGAAATAGTATGGCCATTCCAACTGTCCATAACCGCAGACGCGGCTATTCGAATAGTTTGACACTCTGCTGAGGTGGTACACTTTCACCACAAGATTCGATACATCTATTAGGGATAACCCTGAATCAACATACTTAGTATGCAGATAATCAAACATAACTTTCCCTTTACACACCCTAGTATAAGCACCTCTCCTATGAGCATGGCCTCCCAACCATGACCATCAGTCATCTTGGGCACTACATAAGTGGACAACATTGAGAGGTAGCCTCAGCTCAAACCTCTCCCGTGAGGGAACTAATACTAATGCATATAAATTTCTAGCTAAGCCTTACCCAATTCAGGTAGTGTAGTTGTACGGTAAATTTGGAACGGTATCGCATCCGAATCCAACCATCAGTTTTATAAAAGGGTTAAGTCTCATGCCTCATCATTTTCATCATCATAAACCAGTTGTGTTTCTCAACACATGTCAAAACATCTCAATAGAATGACTCATCATTCCAAGGTTTTCACAATTCATTTTCACCACTTGTTCCCATCTAAAGTGACTCAACTTTTTGATCTACTCTAAAATACTAAGTTAAGAGTGTTCACTAAGGTGGAAGGATGGGATCAATCTCATGCCATAGAATGACATCTAAAGGTTTCTAAGTAGGTCAAGTTTTATACTTTTTATGCTACCTTCAAAAAAAGTAAGGAACTTTGTGTACTAGGGGAGTAAAACTTGTAAGTAAGCTTGCGGTACTAATAGTCAAAAGGGTGTGATCAAAGCATGCTTAAGGCATCTTTGCTAAACCATCTAGTTTGATTCTAGTTGCTAAGTCCTAAACTTGCAAGGGTTAATCTTGGGTATTGCTAGCTTGCTAAGGGTAGTTTGTACCGGTAATGGTGGCTTGCTAAAGTATGTTTTGCAAGGGTTAGCATGCCAATAATAGCTTGCCTTGGTTGGTGAAGTGGTTGAAGTTTTCTTCGTCTTCGTCTTGATAGCACTCCTCCTCCTCGTAAGCTTGGTTGGAACTATCTTCTATAACAATACATACGGACTAGACAATCACCAAAAAATACTTAACTAGGCTAGATAGCATTCTAAGACACACCATTGATGATCTATTATCATCACAAGCATCACAAGTTTAATTTCAATAGTTTCTTTCTTTTTATTTTAGAAAAGTAATTTCTACTCATTGAAAATTTAACTAAGATTTAATATTCACCACTTAAAATATGGGATCATGTTGACACATGTCATCACCACATATTCTAACATGTGGGAATGAGATTTAAAGGTTGGGTCAATATTACTTTAGTTTAAGTTTATTATTTAATGATTTAAAGTGACTAGAAATGCCTATATAGCATTATTTTGGTACTAGTCCAAAGTCACTGCATGTAAACCTTAATATTATTACATATTTGGATATATATGATGAAATGTGATTTTTGAGAGTTGGAATCAACTCAAAAGCTAACTTGGTTGATTTTATAAAAATGTTGCAAGTTGCAAAAGCTTCTGTCTTCTTATTTTTATTAGGAGAGATCTATAACTCTAATTGAATTAAATCCAACGGGCTTGGATAGGTCATTTCAATACCTTGCAGACAAAATTACTTTCATGCAATTTGGATTTCTAAAACTCTCTAAATTGATATTCAAACTAGGGGACAGAAACTAGATTTAACTAAAAAGAAAAATCCAGATTTGAACGGGTGGGCTAGCGCGGGAAAAGAAATGGGCCGCCAAGGTGCGCCATGCTGGGCTCAACTGACAGGGGGTCCCGCGTGTCAGCGACACTTAAAACGCGAAATGGTACGTGCGCTGTGGGTCGTGCGATTAGAATAAGAATCTATGGTTGAGGGTCGTCGTCGACGACGAACAGGTCGTCGGCGAGCTCGAACCCTAGCGGCTCGGTGGGGGTCTACTAGGGGTGTACCAGGGCTCCAGCGGGGTCGGCGAGGCGGGCAAACAACATGGAAGACGATGGTGAGGCGAGGCGCGGTTGCGGCGGAGCTTGGGGTGGTTGCAATCAACGACGCCCTTCTCCTCCTGCCGCGGCTGCTCCGGCTCCAATTCCGGCGACATAGAGCTCGCCTTGCTTTGGCTAGAGGAGGGTAAGGTTCAGAGAGGTGAGGGGAGTGGAATGGTGTGGAGAGAAGAGGCTGGGGAGGGCTCCTTTTATAGGCCCGACGGTGAGACCGAGCGGGATGGGTAGTCAATGGTGGCGACATAGCTACGGCGGGGTAGAGGCATGGCTGGGGGTGGCGATTGATGGGCGGTTCCCTGGCGGTGCTCTAGAACTTGAATGTGGCCGTAGGGGCGGTGGCACGCGGTCTGGGCGAGGTGGCGCTCTGAGAGGCAGAGGCGACGGTGTCCACGGTGAGCGGTGGCTGTGAGACGTTGGGCGGCCAGCGGGGCTGTCTGGGTGTTCTCTAGGTCAAGGCGGAGCGGCGGGCGCGGGCTGCTGCCAAGGGGCGGTCTGTGCGAGCGGGGACAGTGCGCGCTCTAGGGGCGGCGTCGGCATGCTCGACAAGCTCCGGGCGCGGCGGTTCCTGGCCGCTCTGCCCTCTGTCTCTGGCCTAGGGCTGGTTGGGCGGTGGAGGTGGACCACTAGCAGTGTACTAGACATGGCGAGAGGGGTTGGAGAGGGCTGCTGCTGCAAGTGCACGGTCGGCCGGCGAGAGAGGGCTCGGCATGGCAGTGCAGTGCGGCTAGGGGGTAGGGAAGAGACTGGGGTTGGTCTGGTCAGGCTTGATGGGGACAAGATGATCAAAGCACATTGCAATGGCTAGACAAAAATCAACCCAAAACAGTATTAGTTAGGCCAATATTATCTTGCCAGCAAGGTGTTTGATGAAATGGCCGAAAGAGAAAAAGTTTTGAATTTTGGTTTCAAAATTTTTGAGTGATCTCGACTAGTTCTAGGTAGTCATTGATTGCAAGGGTTTTGAAAGTGGAGCTCAAATAGAGGGGTTTTGAAATAGGGGTGATCTATGCATATGCATTAGATTCAATTTTCAAATGCCAATTAAAATAAGTAAAAGAATGTTTTTAGCAGATCAAAAGGTGGGCCTTGGTACCTCATTATGTGTACTAGAAAGGGGTGCAAAGATCAAGAATTGTTTCTGTTAAGTTTTGAGTACTAGGAATAGCCAAAGTAGGCATGAGAGTGAAATTTGCCAAAATGACCATTCCTCCTTTTTAATTCTTTTTGAGTTAATTTTCTTTAGGAAAAGTTTGGGGATGATGTAGATGATGTTTAAATCACCTAAGAAACATTTCACAAGCATTGGATCATTCAATCATGGCAATTCAAACAACTCCTATTTTAAATGCACACATATATGAATGCTTTCATTTTAAATTTGGAAAAGTTTTCGTTAACCCTATTTTTGGATGATTTGATCTTGATAACCTTGGATTAAAGTTTTGGGATGTTACAAACCTTCCCCCCTTAAACAAAATCTCGTCCCGAGATTTACAAAGAAAACTAGGAACTAAAGAGATCCGTAACTCGTTACGATGTAATCTTCAAGGCTCTAAGTAGCTTCCTCCTCGGTATGGTTGCTCCACTGAATCTTGAGGAACTTGATACTCCTGGTCCTGGTGGTTCTGTAGGCTTCTTCTAAGATATGGATGGGCACTTCCCGATAGGTCAGGTCATTGTTGATTTCCACAGCTCGGTGATCGATGTTCTTGAAAACTTCAATCTTCTCAGGCACTTCCAAGCATTTGCGAAGTAACGAGATATGGAACACATTGTGGATGGCTGACATCTCTTGAGCAATTCCAATGATCGATACTTCTCCTCGACGGTTCAGAATCTTGAAAGGTCCGATATATCTGGAGCTAACTTTCCTTCGACTAAAGCGTTGGGTTCCCTTCAATGGTGAAACCTTGAGATATACGAAATCTCCGACATTGAAAGTCAGGTCTCTCCTTCTCTTGTCAGCATAGCTTTTCTGTCTGGATTGGGCGGTCTTGAGGTGCTCACGAACTTTGTGAACTTTCTCTTCTGCTTCTCGGAGAATGTCGGGTCCAAAGATCTAACTCTCTCCTACTTGCGACCAATTCAAAGGGGTACGACACTTTTTTCCATATAGAAATTCAAATGGTGCCATCTGCAAACTAGCTTGATAACTGTCGTTATATGAGAATTCTGCGAAAGGTAGGCAGTCTTCCCATTTTGATCCGTATTCCAACACACAAGCTCTAAGCATATCCTCTAGGATCTGGTTGACTCTCTCAGTCTGTCCATCTGTTTGCGGGTGATAAGCGGTACTGAAGTTCAACTTGGTTCCTAAACCTTCCTGAACTTTCTGCCAAAATCTTGAAGTAAACTGGGTTCCTCGATCTGAGACGATGGTCTTGGAGGTTCCATGCAGACTAACAATCCTAGCAATATACAGCTTTGCTAGCTTTGCACTTTGGTAGGTTGTTTTGACAGGTATGAAGTGGGCTACCTTGGACAGTCTATCAACTATGACCCAGATTGAGTCATTTCCCCGACTAGAAGTAGGTAAACCTGTGATAAAGTCCATTCCAACGGAATCCCATTTCCATTCCAGAATCTGCAATGGTTGCAACAGTCCTGTAGGTCTCTGATGCTCTTCTTTGACTCTTTGACAGATGTCACATTTGGCGATGTAGCTTCCGATCTCTCTCTTCATCTTGTGCCACCAAAATTGCTCTTTCAAATCCTGATACATCTTTGTTCCTCCAGGGTGGATAGAATAAAGAGTATCATGAGCTTCCTGCATGATAACTTCCTTCATCTCTGAATCTGCTGGCACACAGATACGTCCTTTGTACCACAGTACTCCTTCTTTGTCTTCGGTGAATCCAGGTACCTTTCCTGTACCAATACGACATTTGATTCCGTCGATACTTTCATTCCCCTTCTGGGCTTCCTTGATTTGGCTAATCAAAGTGGGTTGAAGTTCAATGCTAGCTAGGAATCCTTTGCTAACTAACTTAGTCCTGAACTGCTCCAACTCCTCATACAAACTTGGTTGCTTCCCTTTGATCATGGTGTTAAGCCTACACAACAATCTGCTAAGAGCATCTGCTACCACATTGGCTTTGTTGGGGTGATAGTGAATGTCAAGGTCATAATCCTTGATTAACTCTATCCATATTCTTTGCCTCATATTCAGCTCCTTCTGAGTGAAGATATACTTCAAGCTCTTATGATCTGAGTAAATCTCACAGTGATTACCCATCAAATAATGATGCCATGTCTTCAATGCTAGAACTACAACTACTAGCTCAAGCTCAAGGGTCGGATGGTTCTGCTCATGCTGCTTCAGTAGTCGAGACAGATACGCGATGACTTTTCCTTCTTGCATCAATACACATCCTAGGCCAATCTTGGATGCATCACAATACACATCAAACGGCTTCTTGATATCTGGCATGATCAAAATTGGGGCTGATATCAATCTCTTCTTCAGCTCTTGGAAACTGGCTTCACACTTGTCTGTCCATTCAAATGTTTTGTCCTTCTTCAACAATTGGGTCATTGGTCGGGCTATGCTCGAGAATCCTTCTACGAACTTGCGGTAATATCCCGCTAATCCGAGAAATGAACGAACTTGGGTTTGATTGGTTGGGGCTTCCCATTCTTCGACATCTTTGATCTTGGTGGGATCAACAGAGACTCCTTCGGCAGACACAATATGTCCTAGGAATCCTACTTCTTTTAGCCAAAACTCACACTTGCTGAACTTGGCATATAACTGATGCTCTCTCAGGGTTTCTAGAATGATTCTCAGATGTTGCTCATGCTCTTCCTCTGACTTGGAGTAGATAAGGATGTTGTCGATAAACACAACTACAAACTTACCTAGGAAATTCATAAAGATCTTATTCATGAGATTCATGAAATAAGCAGGGGCATTGGTTAATCCAAAAGACATAACCGTATACTCGTATAAACCATAGCGGGTAGTAAAGGCGGTCTTCGGAATATCCGTTGCACAAATCTTAAGTTGGTGATAACCAGTCCTAAGATCAATCTTTGAGAATACCTGAGCTCCAGTCAACTGATCAAATAGATCCTCTATCTTTGGCAAAGGGTACTTGTTCTTGATGGTGACATCATTCAACTTTCTGTAATCTGCATACGCATTTGCCTCCATCTTTCTTGTCGACGAATAACATTGGTGATATCCATGGCGATGCGCTTGGCTGAATCAAGCCTGTTGCTAACATGGCATCCAACTGCTTCTTCAGTTCCACTAACTCTGAGGGGTTCATGCTATAGGGTCTCTGGGCTATAGGTACGGTTCCAGGGATTAGTTCGATAATGAACTCAATATCCCTATCAACGGGCATACCTGGCAATTCATCTGGGAATACGTCGGGGTATTCACAGACTACTCTGACTTGGTCAATGGTGGGCAGGGCTACACTCTTGTTGCACTTGAATTGACGGGGTAAGATTTCAGAGATATGCTCTACTGTTACTCCAGAACTACTGGTCATGGTGATGGCTTTCTTAGCACCGTCTATCAGTCCTTTATGCCTTGACATCCAGTCCATACCTAGTACTACTTCCAATCCTTTGGTTCCAAGTACAATTAGGTTGGCATAAAAATCTATCCCATGTATTCTGATAGGTATAGCTTTTCAAATTTTTCTAGCTTTTGTAGTTGAACCGGGGATTTGAACTATCATGACTTGCTTCAGGTTGGTTGGGTGAATCTTACTAGTGCATACAAATTCTTCGGTGGCAAATGAATGCGATGCTCCAGAATCAAACAATACTCTTGCTAAAACTGAGTTGACAGAAAACATACATAGCACTACATCTGGCACTTCTTGGGCTTCTTCTGCGTTCATGTGGAAGAGACGACCATTGCGGTTGTGAGGGTTCCCTGGGGAAAATCTCCTTCCTGGTTGAACACGACGCTACTGCTGAGCTGGGGTATTCACAGGGGCATTGGCGGCAGTCTTCTTGGGACACTCATTGGAGTAGTGACCCTTCACTCCACACTCGAAACAAGTGATCTGGGACTTGTCCTTGACTGCGACAGGCACAGCATTGCTGCCAGTTCTAGGTGCAGTGTTGTTGTTGTTGTTGCTCTTGGGAGGGGCACGGTTGAAATTGTTGGCATTGCCGGAGTTGTGATTGTTTCCTCCGGACTTCACATTGCCTCCGCTACGGTTGGGGTAGCTTGGGCGAGAATTTGGGGGTCGGTTGTTCCTTGGTGCATATCCTGGTGAAGGGTTGGGACGGTACTTCTGGTGACTACTGGATCCAGACTGCTGCATCATACGACGCTTGCGGTTGTCGTTTGCCTGGTTAATCTTCCCTTCCATCTGAATGGCAGAGTCGACTAGCTCTTTGAGATCATCGAAACGGATGTTGACGAGGACAGTCTGCATCTCATCATGCAGTCCGTTTAAGAATCTCTCCTTCTTCTTGGCCTCCGTGTTGATCTCATCCGGTGCATATCTGGCAAGTGACAAGAATCTGTCACGGTACTCCACCACAGTCATTCTTCCTTGCTTCAATTCGCGGAATTCATCTCTCATCCTGTTGACAAGACCTTGCGGCACGTGGGTGCGGCTGAACTTGACCTTGAATGCTTCCCAGGTCATTACCTGCCATGGTTCATATTGCGGATGCTATTCCACCAAGCTCTTGCATCTCCCGCCAGATAGTGGGTGGTGAAGAGAACTTTCCAATTCTCATCAACTCTGGCAACCTCTAAGTTGTTTTCCATGGTCTGTAACCAGTCATCAGCATCTAATGGGTTTTCAGATTGGTTGAAGATTGGGGGATTGGTGTTCTAAAAGTTTTTGAGTTTGGATCCTTGGTGATCCTGATTTCCATGTCCTTGGTTGTTGAGAGCCATTTGGGCGATCTGCTGCAATGTTGCTAAGTTGGCTTGACGCTCGGCCCTGCTTGCTTCACGGTCCGCGATGAGATTCTGCAAGATCTGCAGCATTGGGTCCTGCGACGAGCTGCTCCCTCCTTGGTTTCCATGAGTCATCTAAAGATTGAGATTGAGATAGGGGTAAGAGGGAAATTCTAAGGTTCATGGTTTTGGGTTTTCAAGCTAAAACATTGAGTTAGACTCAGGTTTTTCAACTAACTTCATTTTCATTCATGCAAGCAAGCACACGATACAACACACACCACAACAATGAAAGGGGAAAACAGATTGTTTGAAGAACCATTCTGCAAGCTACGATACAATGAGATGATACATCTCATGCTACGATAGTGCTCTAGTGCATCTACTCATTGTCGATGAAGTCAGAGTCCTCATCATCAGTGTAGAAGTCCACAGCATCCTCCTCTAGAAAGTCATCATCGTTGATGAGGTAAGAATCCATATCTCCCTGGATGTCTTCACCCTCATGTTCTTCTTCCTTGGCGGCAAACTGAGCTTCCTGCTCCTTGACGGTTTTCTCAAGTTCGGCCACCTTCTTGCGAAGACGGGCGATGGTGCGATCCTTCTTTGCATGCTGGCGGCGAAGAGACTGGCAATCTTGGACAAGCAAAGGCGAAGTCCGGGCCTTCCGTCGGCGATGGCACGGTTCTGGTTAGCTAACTCCCTGGCATTGTCCAGTTCTTGTTGTCTGTCATGAAGCAAGAAGTCAAGGTTCTCCACTTGACGCCTCAACTCTGGGTGACTTGGCATCTCCATCGGCATTCCCATGAAGTCACGTCTTGCATAGTGGGCAAAACGGGTTCCTTGGATCTTGTTGACGCTGAGGGCACATAGACGTGCGAGAACTTCATGCATTGCCCTGGCTAATCCACCTAGCCAGTTGTTCTCTCTCACGGAGAACTGAATTCTCCCGGAAGTTGGTTCTTCGATGCTTCCTCGAAGATCCGCGGTGACTAGCCACTGTAGGTCTCCTCCTGGGGGTCCTGGAAGTTGAGCTCCAAGAAACTCTGGATGTGGGTGTTCCAATAACTCCGACAGTGAATCCAGATCCCTCTCGAAGATCAGCTGACATCCGTTTCCCAACTGGTAAAATTTGCTGAACTGAGTCTCCATCTACAAGGATTAAGGATGAGGAAGTTAGTGAAGTGATCAAGTGTGTCAAATTTTAAGTAGTAATGTAAGAATTTTGAGGAACATGAATTTTTGAGAAAGAATGAGTTCAGCAGGGTAAGAGGGGAAATAGTTTTTCATAAATACTCACTTTGGTTTTGAAGCTAAGTTTTTGGTTTGGACGTCCATTCTAACTAGGGTCTCCTATGGTCAGGATGGCTCTGATACCAACTTGTCAACACCCGGATTTTTAATCCCAGATGCCTGTTATGCCATACCGCAATCCTGTGATTACCATTTTTGCGAGACATAACGGATTGGATATCACAGTACATCATCCATTACAAACCATACATAAGGTTTTACACAAATAAGGATTGCATGATCCAGTCTTTAATACAACAAGCAGCGGAAATAAAAGATAGCGTAGCAGTGGGGTCCATCTTCAGGGGCACAGGCAATGCTGACGAAGGTAGATAGTCCTAGTTATCATAGCCATTCCGCCGACCATCATCTTGATAATCTCCTTCATAGTCCGCCATGATAATAGCCAGGACAAAAGCCATGAGTACTCTTTTAAGTACTAAAACTACTATTAACAGGTACTATAGTTCTAAGTTAAAGTGCTAAATGTAAGTTTAACTATAAAGTTAAGTTTGGAACCTAAGCTGAGTTCTAAAGCAAAGAAAGATAAAGTAAAGTTCTAGAATCACTTAAGTTGGGAAACTATTATCATAAACACAACCCTGTTGTGGTCAAGTCAAAGTTCATCATTACTTCAAAGTATTTAGAAAACATCTGACAACGAAACAGTATGGCCATTCCAACTGTCCATAACCGCGGACGCGGCTATTCGAATAGTTTGACACTGTAGAGGTGGTACACTTTCACCACAAGATTCGATACATCTGTCAGGGATAACCCTGAATCATCATACTTAGTATGCAGATAATCAAACATAACTTTCCCTTTACACACCCTAGTATAAGCACCTCTCATGAGCATGGCCTCCCAACCATGACCATCAGTCATGTTGGGCACTGCATAGGTGGACAACATTGAGAGGTAGCCTCAGCTCAAACCTCTCCCGTGAGGGAACTAATACTAATGCATATAAATTTCTAGCTAATCCTTACCCAATTCAGGTAGTGTGGTTGTACGGTAAATATGGAATGGTATTGCATCCGAATCCAACCATCAGTTTTATAAAAGCGTTAAGGCTCATGCCTCATCATTTTCATCATCATAAACCAGTTGTGTTTCTCAACACATGTCAAAACATCTCAATAGAATGACTCATCATTCCAAGGTTTTCACAATTCATTTTCACCACTTGTTCCCATCTAAAGTGACTCAAGTTTTTTATCTACTCTAAAATACTAAGTTAAGAGTGTTCACTAAGGTGGAAGGATGGGATCAATCTCATGCCAAAGAATGACATCTAAAAGTTTCTAAGTAGGTCAAGTTTTATACTTTTTATGCTACCTTCAAAACAAGTAAGGAACTTTGTGTACTAAGGGGAGTAAAACTTGTAAGTAAGACTTGGGGTACTAATACTCAAAAGGGTGTGATCAAAGCATGCTTAAGGCATCTTTGCTAAACCATCTAGTTTGATTCTAGTTGCTAAGTCCTAAACTTGCAAGGGTTAATCTTGGGTATTGCTAGCTTGCTAAGGGTAGCTTGTACTGGTAATGGTGGCTTGCTAAAGTATGTTTTGAAAGGGTTAGCTTGCCAATAATAGCTTGCCTGGGTTGGACAGTGGTTGAAGTTTTCTTTGTCTTCGTCTTGATAGCACTCCTCCTCCTCGTAAGCTTGGTCGGTACTATCTTCTATAACAATACATACGGAGTAGACAATCACCAAAAAATACTTAACCAGGCTAGATAGCATTCTAAGACACACCATTGATGATCTATTATCATCACAAGCATCACAAGTTTAATTTCAATAGTTTCTTTCTTTTTATTTTAGAAAAGTAATTTCTACTCATTGAAAATTTAACTAAGATTTAATATTCACCTCTTAAAATATGGGATCATGTTGACACATGTCATCACCACATATTCTAACATGTGGGAATGAGATTTAAAGGTTGGGTCAATATTACTTTAGTTTAAGTTTATTATTTAATGATTTAAAGTGACTAGAAATGCCTATATAGCATTATTTTGGTACTAGTCCAAAGTCACTGCATGTAAACCTTAATATTATAACATATTTGGATAGATATGATGAAATGTGATTTTTGAGAGTTGGAATCAACTCAAAAGCTAACTTGGTTGATTTTATAAAAATGTTGCAAGTTGCAAAAGCTTCTGTCTTCTTATTTTTATTAGGAGAGATCTATAACTCTAATTGAATTAAATCCAACGGGCTTGGATAGATCATTTCAATACCTTACAGACAAAATTACTTTCATGCAATTTGGATTTCTAAAACTCTCTAAATTGATTTTCAAACTAGGGGACAAAAACTAGATTTAAAGAAAAAGAAAAATCCATATTTGCACGGGTGGGCTAGCGCGGGAAAAGAAATGGGCCGGCCCAGTGGCGCTCATGCTGACAGGCTCAGTGGGGTCCCGCGTGTCAGCGACACTTAAAATGCGAAACGGTACGCGCATTGTGGGCCGTGCGATTAGAATAGGAATCTACGGCCGAGGGTCGTCGTCGACGACGAACAGGTCGCCGGCGAGCTTGAACCCTAGCGGCTCGGTGGGGGTCTACTGGGGGCATACCAGGGCTCCAACAGGGTCGGTGAGGTGGGCAAACGACGTGGAAGACGACGGCGAGGCGAGGCGCGGTTGTGGCGGAGCTTGGGGTGGTCGCAATCAACGGCGCCCTTCTCCTCCTGCCGCAGCTGCTCCGGCTCCAATTCCGGCGAGGCAGAACTCGCCTTGCTCCGGCTAGAGGTGGGTGAGGTTCAGAGAGGTGAGGGGAGTGGAATGGTGTGGAGAGAAGAGGCTGGGGAGGGCTCCTTTTATAGGCCCGATGGTGAGACCGAGCGGGATGGGCAGTCGACGGTGGCGACATCGCTACGGTGGGGTAGAGGCATGGCTGTGGGTGGCGATTGATGGGCGGTTCCCTAGCGGTGCTCTAGAACTTGAATGCGGCCGTGGGGGAAGTGGCACGTGGTCTGGCTGAGGTGGCGCTCACGAGGCGGCCAGCGGGGGTGTCTGGGGTGTTCTCAAGGTCGAGGCAAAGCGGCGGGCGCGGGCTGCTGCCAAGGGGCGGTCTGTGCGGGCGGGGACAGTGCGCGCTCTAGGGGCGGCGTCGGCATGCTCTACAAGCTCAGGCATGGCGGTTCTGGCCGCCTCGCCTCTGTCTCTGGCCTAGGGCTGGTTGGGCGGTGGAGGTGGACCACTGGCAGTGTACTAGACATGGCGAGAGGGGTTGGAGAGGGCTGCTGCTGCAAGTGCACGGTCGGCCAGCGAGAGAGGGCTCGGCATGGCGGTCTTGAAAGGCTAGGGGTAGGGAAGAGACTAGGGTTGGTCTGGTCAGGCTTGAGGGGGACAAGATGATCAAAGCACATTGCAATGGCTAGACAAAAATCAACCCAAAACAGTATTAGTTAGGCCAATATTATCTTGCCAACAAGATGTTTGATGAAATGGCCGAAAGAGAAAATGTTTTGAATTTTGGTTTCAAAATTTTTGAGTGATCTCCACTAGTGCTAGGTAGTCTCTGGTTGCAAGGGTTTTGAAAGTGGAGCTCAAATAGAGTGGTTTTGAAATAGGGGTGATCTATGCATATGCATTAGATTCAATTTTCAAATGCAAATTAAAAGAAGTAAAAGAATGTTTTTAGCAGATCAAAAGGTGGTCCTTGTTACCTCATTAGGTGTACTAGCAAGGGGTGCAAAGATCAAGAATTGTTTCTGTTAAGTTTTGAGTACTGGGAATAGCCAAAGTAGGCATGAGAGTGAAATTTGCCAAAATGACAATTCCTCCTTTTTAATTCTTTTTTATTTGATTTTATTTAGGAAAAGTTTGGGGTTGATGTAGATGATGTTTAAATCACGTAAGAAACATTTTACAGGCATTGGATCATTCAAACATGGCAATTCAAACAGCTCCTATTTTAAATGCACACATATATGAATGCTTTCATTTTAAATTTGGAAAAGTTTTTGTTAACCCTATTTTTAGATGATTTGATCTTGATAACCTTCGATTAAAGTTTTGGGATGTTACAAACATGCTGGAATGCAACATTGGAATGCAATGGAGCACCAGTGTGGCAGAGGTTGCATCACCACACCCAACTGAGTGTGTGTGGCCATTTGGTTCATTGTGGTTTGGAAAAGGGCACATGCAATGACACTCCATGTGCCAAACCGTGGTCAAAAAGCCCTAGAATATGCTGGAATGCAATATCTAAATGCAACGGAGCACTCGTGTGGCAGAGTTTGGATCACCGCACCCACCTGAGTGTGTGTGGCCATGTGGGTCATTGTGGTTTGGAAAAGAAAACATGCAATAATGACACCTCATGTGCCAAACAATGGTCAGAAAGCCCTAGAACATGTTGTAATGCATGATTGGAATGCAATGGAGCACCAGTGTGGCAGAGGTTGCATCACCACACCCACCTAAGTGTGTGTGGCCAGTTGGGTTATTGTGCTTTGGAAAACAACACATTCAATGACACTCCATGTGCCAAACCATGGTCAGAAATCCCTAGAACATGCTGGAATGCAACATTGGAATCCAATGGAGTACCAGTGTGGCAGAGGTTGCATCACAAAACCCACCTAAGTGTGTGGGGCCATGTGGGTTATTGTGGTTTGGAAAAGAACACATGCAATGACACTTCATATGTTAAACCATGGTGATAACACCCTAGAACATGCTGGAATGCAACATTGGAATGCAATGGAGCATCAGTGTGGCAGAGGTTGCATCACCACACCCACCTAAGTGTGTGTGGCCATGTGGGTCATTGTAGTTTGGAAAAGAGCACATGCAATGTCACTCCATGTGCCAAACCAAGGTCAGAAAGCCCGAGAACATGTTGTATTGCAACATTCGAATGCAATGGAGCACCTGTGTGGCACAAGTTCCATCACCACACCCACCTGAGTGTGTGTGGTCATGTGGCTCATTTTGCTTTGGAATAGAACCCATGCAATGGCACTCCATGTGTCAAACCATGGTTAGAATGCCCTAGAACATGATGGAATCCAACGTTGGAATGCAATGGAGCACCAGTGTTGCAGAGGTTGCACCACCACACCCACCTGAGTGTGTGTGGCCGTGTGGGCCATTTTGGTTTGGAAAAGATCACATGCAATGACACTCCATCTGACAAGCCATGGTCAGAAAGCCCTAGAACATGATGGAATGCAACATTGTAACACGATGGAGCACTAGTGTGGCAGAGGTTGCACCGCCACACCAATAAGAGTGTGTGTGGACCTATGGGTCATTGTGGTTTGGAAAAGAACACCTGCAATGACACTCCATGTGCCAAACCATGGTCAAAAAGCCCTAGAACATGCTATAATGCAAGATTGGATTGCACTGGACAACCAGTCTGGTAGAGGTTGCATCATAACACCCACCTGAGTGTGTATGGCCATGTGGATCATTGTGGTTTGGAAAAGAGCACATGCAATGACACTCCATGTGCAAAACCATGGTCATAAAGCCCTAAAACATGTTGGAATGCAACATTGGAATGCAATGGAGCACCAGTGTGGTAGAGGTTGCATCACCACACCCACCAAACTATGTGTGGCCATTTGGGTCATTGTGGTCTGGAAAAGGGCACATGCAATGACACTCCATGTGCCAAACCATGGTCAAAAAGCCCTATAACATGCTGGAATGCAACATTGGAATGCAATGGAGCACCCGTGTGGAAGAGGTTGGATCACCGCACCCACCTGAATGTGTGTGGCCAGGTGGGTCATTGTTGTTTGGAAAAGAACGCATGCAATAATGACACCCATGTGCCAAACCATGGTTAGTAAGTCATAGAACATGATGTAATGCATGATTGGAATGCAATGGAGCACCAGTTCGGCTGAGGTTGCATAACCACACCCACCTAAGTGTGTGTCGTCAGTTGGGCTATTGTGGTTTGGAAGACAACACATGCAATGACACTCCATGTGCCAAACCATGGTTAGAAAGCCCAAGAACATGCTGAAATGCAACATTGGAATGCAATGGAGTACCCGTGTGGTAGAGGTTGCATCACAACACCCATCTAAGTGTGTAGGGACATGTGGGTCATTGTGGTTTGGAAAACAACACATGAAATGACACTTCATGTGTTAAACCATGGTCAGAAAGCCCTAAAACATTCTGGAATGCAACATTGGAATGCAATGGAGCACTAGTGTGGCAGAGGTTGCATCACCACACCTACATGAGTGTGTGTGGCCATGTGGTTCATTGTGTTTTGGAAAATAGTACATGCAATGACATTCCATGTGCCAAACCATGGTCAGAAAGCCCTAGAACATGCTGGAATGCAATGGAGCACTAGTGTGGCAGAGGTTGGATCACCGGACCCACCTGAGTGTGTGTGGCCATGTCGGTCATTGTGGTTTGGAAACGAACACATGCAATAACGACACCCCATGTGCCAAACCATTGTCAGAAAGCCCTAAAGCATGCTGGAATGCAACATTGGAATGCATTGGAGCTTGAGTGTGGCAGAGGTTGCATCACAACACCCGCCTGAGTGTGTGTGGCCGTGTGGGTCATTGTAGTTTGGAAAAGAGCACATGCAATGACACTTCATGTGACAAACCATGGTCAGAAAGCCCTAGAACAGGTTGTATTGCAACATTGGAATGCAATGGAGCACCAGTGTGGCACAGGTTGCATCACCAGACCCACCTGAGTGTGTGTGGCCATGTGGGTCATTATGGTTTGGAATATAACACATGCAATGACACTCCATGTGTCAAACCATGGTCAGAATGCCCTAGAACATGATGGAATGCAACATTGGAATGCAATGGAGAACCAGTGTGGAAGAGGTTGCATCACCACACCCACCTTAGTGTGTGTGGCGATGTGGTCCATTGTGGTTTGGAAAAGAACACATGCAATGACACTCCATGTGCCAAACCATGGTCAGAAAGCCCTAGAACATGATGGAATGCAACATTGGAACACAATGGAGCACTAGTGTAGGTTGCATCACCACACCCACCTGAGTGTGTGTTGCCATGTGGGTCATTGTGGTTTTGAAAAGAAAATATGCAATAATGACACCTCATGTGCCAAACCATGGTCAGAAAGCCCTAGAACATGCTGTAATGCATGATTGGAATGCAATGGAGCACCAGTGTGGCAGAGGTTGAATCACCACACCCACGTAAGTGTGTGTGGCCAGTTGGGTTATTGTGCTTTGGAAAACAACACATGCAATGACACTCCATGTGCCAAACCATGGTCAGAAAGCCCTAGAACATGCTGGAATGCAACATTGGAATCCAATGGAGTACCAGTGTGGCAGAGGTTGCATCACAAAACCCACCTAAGTGTGTGGGGCCATGTGGGTTATTGTGGTTTGAAAACTAACATATGCAATGACACTTCATATGTTAAACCATGGTCAGAACACCCTAGAACATGCCGGAATGCAACATTGGAATGCAATGGAGCATCAGTGTGGCAGAGGTTGCATCACCACACCCACCTGAGTATGTGTGGCCATGTGAGTCGTTGTGGTTTGTAAAAGAACACATGAAATGACACTCCATGTGCCAAACCATGGTCAGAAATCCCTAGAGCATGCTGGAAAGAAACATTGGAATGCATTGGAGCTCGAGTGTGGCAGAGATTGCATCACAACACCCGCCTGAGTGTGTGTGGCCATGTGGGTCATTGTAGCTTGGAAAAGAGCACATGCAATGTTACTCCATGTGCCAAACCATGGTCATAAAGCCCTAGAACATGATGTATTGCAACATTCGAATGCAATGGAGCACCTGTGTGGCACAAGTTCCATCACCACATCCACCTGAGTGTGTGTGGTCATGTGGGTCATTGTGCTTTGGAATAGAACACATGCAATGGCACTCCATGTGTCAAACCATGGTCAGAATGCCCTAGAACATGATGGAATCCAACATTGGAATGCAATGGAGCACCGTTGCAGAGGTTGCACCACCACACCCACCTGAGTGTGTGTGGCCATGTGGGCCATTTTGGTTTGGAAAAGATCACATGCAATGACACCCCATGTGCCAAGCCATGGTCAGAAAGCCCTAGAACATGATGGAATGCAACATTGGAACACAATGGAGCAATAGTGTGGCAGAGGCTGCACCGCCACACCAATAAGAGTGTGTGTGGACCTATGGGTTATTGTGGTTTGGAAAAGAACACATGCAATGACACTCCATGTGCCAAACCATGGTCAGAAAGCCCTAGAACATATGGGAATACAACATTGGAATGCAATGGAGCACTAGTGTCGCAAAGGTTGCATCACCACACCCACCTCCATGTGGGTCATTGTGGTTTGGAAAAGAACACATTGAATGACATTCCATGTGCCAAACCATGGTCAGCAAGCCCTAGGACATGCTGGAATGAAACATTGGAATGCAATGGAGCACTAGTGTGGCAGAGGTTGCATCACCGCACCCACCGTAGTGTGTGTGGCCATGTGGGTAATTATTGTTTGGAAAATAACACATGCAATGACACTCCATGTGCCAAACCATGGTCAGAAAGTCCTAGAATATGCTGGAATGCAACATTGGAATGTATTGGAGCACCAATGTGGTAGAGGTTGCATCACCACACCCACCTAAGTGTGTGTGGCCATGTGGGTCATTCTGTTTTGCAAAAGATCACATGTAATGACACTCCATGTGCCAAATCATGGTTAGAAAGCCTTATGACATGCTGGAATGCAACATTGGATTGCACTGGAGCACCAGTGTGGTAGAGGTTGCATCACAACACCCACCTGAGTGTGTGTGGCCATGTGGGTCATTGTGGTTTGGAAACGAGCACATGCAATCACACTCCATGTGCCAAACCATGGTCAGAAATCCCTATAACATGCTGGAATGCAACATTGGAATGCAATGGAGCACTAGTGTGGCAGAGGTTGCATCACCACACCCACCTAAGTGTGTGCGGCCACGTGGGTTATTGTGGTTTGCAAAAGAACACATGCAATAATGACACCCCATGTGCCAGACCATGGTCAGAAAGTCCTAAATCATGCCGTAATGCAACATTGGAATGTAATGGAGCACCCATGTGGCAGAGGTTGGATCACCGCACCCACCTGAGTGTGTGTGGCCATGTGGGTTATTGTGTTTTGGAAAAGAGGACATGCAATGCCACACCATGTGCCAAACCATGGTCAAAAATCCCTATAACATGCTGGAATGCAACATTGGAATGCAACGGAGCACCAGTGTGGCAGAGGTTGCATCACCACACCCACCTGAGTGTTAGTGGCCATGTGGGTTATTGTGGTTTGGCAAAGAACACATGCAATAATGACACCCCATGTGCCAAACCATGGACAGAAAGTCCTAAAACATGCTATAATGCATGATTGAAATGCAATGGACCACTAATGTGGCAGAGGTTGCATCACCACACCCACCTAAGTGTGTGTGGCCAGTTGGGTTATTGTGGTTTGGAAAATAACACATGCAATGACACTCCATGTGCCAAACCATGGTCATAAAGCCCTAGAACATGCTGGAATGCAACATTGGAATGCAATGGAGCACTAGTGTCACAAAGGTTGCATCACCACACCCACCTCCATGTGGGTCATTGTGGTTTGGAAAAGAACACATTGAATGACATTCCATGTGCCAAACTATGGTCAGCAAGCCCTAGGACAAGCTGGAATGAAACATTGGATTGCAATGGAGCACTAGTGTGGCAGAGGTTGCATCACCGCACCCACCGTAGTGTGTGTGGCCATGTGGGTCATTGTGGTTTGGAAAAGAACACATGCAATGACACTCCATGTGTCAAACCATGGTCAGAAAGTCCTAGAACATGCTGGAATGCAACATTGGAATGTAATGAAGCACCAGTGTGGTAAGGTTGCATCACCACACCCACCTAAGTGTGTGTGGCCATGTGGGTCATTATGTTTTGGAAAATATCACATGTAATGACACTCCATGTGCCAAATCATGGTTAGAAAGAATTATGACATGCTGGAATGCAACATTGGATTGCACTGGAGCACCAGTGTGGCAGAGGTTACATCACAACATCCACCTGAGTGTGTGGCCATGTCGGGAATTGTGGTTTGGAAACGAGCACATGCAATCACACTCCATGTGCCGAACCATGGTCACAAATCCCTATAACATGCTGGAATGCAACATTGGAATGCAATGGAGCAACAGTGTGGCAGAGGTTGCATCACCACACCCACCTGAGTGTGTGTGGCCACGTGGGTTATTGTGGTTTGGAAAAGAACACATGCAATAGTGACACCCCATGTGCCAAACCATGGTCAGAAAGTCCTAAAACATGCTATAATGCATGATTGAAATGCAATGGAGCACTAATGTGGCAGAGGTTGCATCACCACACCCACCTAAGTGTCTGTGGCCAGTTGGGTTATTGTGGTTTGGAAAAGAACACATGCAATGACACTCCATGTGCCAAACCATGGTCAGAAAGCCCTAGAACATGTTGGAATGCAACATTGGAATGCAATGGAGCACTAGTGTCGCAAAGGTTGCATCACCACACCCACCTCCATGTGGGTCATTGTGGTTTGGAAAAGAACACATTGAATGACATTCCATGTGCCAAACCATGGTCAGCAAGCCCTAGGACATGCTGGAATGAAACATTGGAATGCAATGGAGCACTAGTGTGGCAGAGGTTGCATCACCGCACCCACCGTAGTGTGTGTGGCCATGTGGGTCATTGTGGTTTGGAAAAGAACACATGCAATGACACTCCATGTGCCAAACCATGGTTAGAAAGTCCTAGAACATGCTGGAATGCAACATTGGAATGTAATGGAGCACCACTGTGGTAGAGGTTGCATCACCACACCCACCTAACTGTGTTAGGCCATGTGGGTCATTGTGTTTTGGAAAAGATCACATGTAATGACACTCCATTTTCCAAATCATGGTTAGAAAGCCTTATGACATAACAACACACCTCAAAGTAAGCCTTTCCCATCTAGATAACCCCACACTGTCACCTTGAGCTCTAGATGGTTCCAACAAACACCACAATTTCATAGAAAGATCCAACTCCAAATATAACTCATAACAAGTATTTGTAATCTCTAGCCTAAGTGCCACCATGGTGTGCACGCTGCCACTTTAACACACATGGGGAGAGCAGAGATCTATTAAAGCACTTGAGTAGCAAGGTAGATCTACTTGATTACAAAGCTCATGATCACAATATGATCATGCATAGAGAGAGAGATGAACACATAGCTACCGGTAGAACCCTTAGCCTCGAGAGAGAACTACTCCCTCCTCATCATGGGAATCAGCAATGGTGATGGAGATGGCGGTTGAGATCGATGGAGATTGCTCCGAGGGCACTTCCCCGTCCCGGTAGGGTGCCGGAACAGAGACTTTCTGTCCCCCGAATCTCCCCTTCGGTGGCGGCGGCGCTGCGGAACTTTTCGTGGATTTCTGATTGACTACCTAGGGTTTTTGCATCGGGGGCTTCTTATAGGCGAAAGGGCAAGGTCGGTGGAGGCCGGAGGGGCCCACACCACCTGGTGGCGCAGCCAGGGGGACCCGCGCCACCCTATGGTGAGGCTGGCCCCTGGCCCCTCTCCGTCTCGTCTTCTGGCTCCGTTAGTCTTCCGGTATATCAACTTTGGCTTTTGTCCCGTCCAATTTCGAGAATATTCATTTTCTAACTTCCTAGAACCAAAAATAGCAGAAAATAGGTAGCTGGCACTGTGGCTCTTTGTTAATAGGTTAGTCCAAAAATCATATGAAAAGTACTCCAAATCTGGAACAAAACATAAGAAAGTAGATAAAAACCAAGCATGGAACATCAAAAATTATGGATACGTTTGCAATGTATAAACATCCCCAAGCTTTACTCCTGCTCGTCCTCGAGTAGGTAAGTGATAAAAAGAAACAATAATTTTTGAGGTGACATGCACCATCATAAACTTGATCAAATTATTTGTAAAACATTCAAAGCTAGGATCATAGTACTTCAATCATAACATGAAAGACAAAGTTTTAGCAATAAGACATAGCAACTATGTTGCAACATGAAAAGACACAAACAAAAGATTCATGAATAACAATGCTTTGCAAGACGTTTGTTTGTTTCACATAAAGAAAACATAACATAGTGGCATTCAGCTTGTCCCTCATAGAGTAGCAAATATAAATGCATAGGACACCTTCATAGTTCATAACAGTGACTAGATACAAATAGTTTAAAACAAGCAATATCAAAGCTATGCATCAATCAACAAGTCTTGGGACAATGCACATAGAACTAAGAATGGCCACTATGCTCTCAAAGTAGGTGCATAAAGATAGAAGGTGAAGACTCAACATAAAAGTAAAAGAAAGGCCTTCATAGAAGGAAGCAGAGATTCAAGTTTTATAAAGAGCTTCCAAAAATTATGGTACTTGTTAGCTTTCAGCTCGCATTGCCCCTATCATAAGCATCTTGAAGTGATTAAGGTTAAAGTGAACAAACTATGGTGTATATGCTTGACGAAGTATAAGTTAGAAATCTCATGTCCCTTGAATACGAGGGCCGCTCCTCATGCTACTCAAGTTTAGTCACTGGTAAGTTCTTATCATCGTAAGTACATGTGTATCATAGAGAACCGCCAACGGGGTACCCCTTGCCCGATGATACGGAAGAATACCCATATAAAATGGCAAGGCAAGCAAACAACGAGCATCTCAGCAATCTTCTTATTTACCATGGGAATATGGTGCTTTTTTCTCTCTTTCCTCTTTTCATAATCTTTTTTTCTTCTTTTTCTCCTTTTCTCAATATAGGACTCTCTTTTTTTATAAGAAGAATGCTTCATAGACAGCTCATTATGGTTACGCTGCAGGTTTCCACCATGTCAGCATGGATTGGACCAGCGGCCCAGGCGTTTCTCTAACACATATACATAACTCCATGGACTTACAAGCTCCCCTTTCATTTCACACCGATGACATCCATAGACAAAAGAGCATGATATCAACTAGGTACAAAGTACCCGTGCAATGTTGAAAGCGTTCCCCATGACAACATAGTTCTGCTAATCCCCAACAAATAAGTGGAAGCATATACAACATATACGACACAATGGTTCAAGTTTATTAAGGGCAAGAAAAGTAAAGTGTGCCATCAAGTTCGTGAGAGCTTTAATCACTAGTTTTCTCATAACAAGTTAATTCGGAAGGTAAACAAAAGCATGAATATACTTGGAATAGCATATGCTAGTAGGTAGGTATGGTGGACTCTTTGAAATAACTTGGTTTAGGGAGTTGGATGCATGAGTGGAACTCATACTTGGTTGTGGAGGCTAGCAAAAGACTGGGAGCGACAAACTAAGAGAGCAATGATGGCCATAATCATGCAGAGCGATAAAACATCATTGATCAAAGCATAAAGTGATACTACAAGTTGAAAACTAAAGGATCATAAAGGCTATGGTAACTTGGGATAGTCATAACATGGTGTGAGCATGCGCCAAGTCAACCCAAATAAAGCATCAAAGGAAAATACCACTATACTATGATTTAATATGTTAAAACAATGCATGATTCATCCAAGGCACATTAAGCAATCTCAATTGTTTATAACAAGTCATGCTAGAGCAAAGAATACTAAGCATAAATCCAAAACAATATCAAGCATGGCATGACAAAGCATAGGCCACAGTCAAAAACAAGCTCTCTTTAACACTTAAGCATGAACTTTCCTACTCTTTTCCAAACCAAACCAAACTATTTGAAAACCAATATATGAAAGAGGGGGTCCAACCAATTTATTTAAAAAACTAATAAAACCAAGCAAACGAAAAACCAAAACAAAAACGAAAAAGAAGACGCTCCAAGAACAACACAACTGTGCATGAAACAATAAAAATGAAGCGTTTGGAAGAAACCTGGGATTTTTATTGATGAAGAAGGGGATGCCTTGGGCATCCCCAAGCTTTGACACTTGTACTTCTTGGATATTTCTTGGGTTGACACGCATGGCATCCCCATGCTTGAGCTTTATTCCATTCTTCATCTCATTACTCATTCCTTCCATACACCTGAAATTTTTCCTTCATACAAAACTTCACACGATCTTTATTAGCAACATTAGTGCACTCAAGATAATAGGTCTTTAGGTTCAGTTCCAACACCAATAAAACTTCCATTAAAACACAAGCTACTGTAGCACTTCCCTCAAAAAGCTCAATTCCCCAAAAGAACTCAAAAAAGAACCAACAAGAAGCAAATGCATAAAATGGCAGAAATCTGTCAAAACAGACCAGCAGGTAAAGACGAATTTTTTCGAAGACCTTATGTTTCTCAAATCAAAACGTGTTGAACTAAATAAAGTTAGATAACAACCTGGGGTAGAAGCACAAAAATTCACGCCTCAAAAAGATGTTCAGAGATTTTACACGAATTTTTACGGTAAAGCACAGAAATCTGTTTCGGGACAGCAACTTTCTCAATCATTACTTTTCTCTCATTAGAGATTACTCTTGGCACAAAAAGCGAATAAAAAGGATAATGAGCGGTTATTACTGAAGTAATAACTTCCAAGACTCATCTAAATCTTTTGGGTTATCTCCCAATAAGTACTTTTCTATAACGCCTTTAAGTTAGGCATGATAGTTTGAGAAGATGCTTACATAAGAAATATGAATTGAAGTAAAAGAGAGCATCAAGAAGCAAATTCAAAGCACATTTAAGTCTAACCCACTTCCTATGCATAGGAATCTTGTAAATAAACAAGTCATGAAAGCACAAAGCAACAAGCATAGTAAAGCAAAACAAGTGCAACTTCAAGACTTTCAACATAAAGAGGGAAAACTTAATATTGTTGAGATACATAAAACCATGTTTCCCTCTCTCATAATAACTTTCAGTAGCATCATGAATAAAATTAACAATATAACAATCACATGAAACATTCTTATCATGAGCCACATGCATATAATCATCATTACTCTCCACATAAGCATAGTCATACTTATTAATTGTAGTGGGAGCAAATTCAAAAAAATAGCTATCATCATTATTCTCATCACCATAATCATCAAATATAGGAGGCATATTGTAATCATAATTAATTTGCTCCTCAATAGTAGGTGGACTTAAAATATCATATTCATCATTGTAATCATCATATATTGGTGGTATAGTATCATCAAAGTAAATTTTCTCATCCGTGCTTGGGGGACTGAAAAGATCATGCTCATCAAAACCAGCTTCACCAAGCTTAGACTTTTCCATAGCATTAGCAATAATGGTGTCCAAAGAATTCATACTAACAACATTGCTATTAGCATGCAAATAAAGTTCCATAGGTTTTTTAATTTTCTCTTCAAACACTTCATGTCCTAACTCAAGATAAATACTATAAAGCTCTCTAATTTTTTTTGTTTTCCATTATGCCTAACTAGTGAAAACAAGAAACAAAAAGACAAAATTGCAGAATCTAAAGAAAATAACTTTGAGCACTCACACCGGAGGATGTGAGTACCTTTTACCTTACCTCCCCGGCAACGGCGCCAGAAAATAGGCGTTTGCCGTGGGAGGTTCTTCTTCTTTAATCCTCCGGTGTGAATACCTTTTACCTTACCTCCCCGGCAACGGCGCCAGAAAATATATTGATGTCTACGCACTTCTATTCTTGTAGACAGTTGTTGGGCCTCCAAGTGCAGAGGTTTGTAGAACAGCAGGAAGTTTTCCCTTAAGTGGATCACCCAAGGTTTATCGAACTCAGGGAGGAAGTGGTCAAAGGTATCCCCTCTCAAGAAACCCTGCAATCAAGATACAAGAAGTCTCTTGTGTCCCCAACACACCCAATACACTTATCTGGTGTATAGGTGCACTAGTTCGGCGAAGAGATAGTGAAATACAAGTGGTATAGATAATTATAAGTGGTAACGGTGATAGAAAATAGCTTGACGGCGTGGAAAGACTAAAGTAAAACTGAAATAAAGAAGGAAGCAAGTAAACATGTAATAGATCTAGTAGCAAACAGTGTTTCAATGCTTAGAAGCAAGGCCTAGGGATGATACTTTCACTAGTGAACACTCTCATATAAATATCTTCTCTTTATGATACTACTCTGAACTACTCTCCGGTTGGACACTCTAATCCATGGCAGGGATATAACAGCACACCTCAAAGTAAGCCTTTCCCATCTAGATAACCCCACACTATCACCTTGAGCTCTAGATGGTTCCAACAAACACCACAATTTCATAGAAAGATCCAACTCCAAATATAACTCATAACAAGTATTTGTAATCTCTAGCCTAAGTGCCACCATGGTGTGCATGCTGTCACTTTCACACACATGGGGAGAGCAGAGATCTATTAAAGCACTTGAGTAGCAAGGTAGATCTACTTGATTACAAAAGCTCATGATCACAATATGATCATGCATAGAGAGAGGGATGAACACATAGCTACCGGTAGAACCCTTAGCCTCGAGAGAGAACTACTACCTCCTCATCATGGGAATCACCAATGGTGATGGAGATGGCGGTTGAGATCGATGGAGATGGCTCCGGGGGCACTTCCCCGTCCCGGCAAGGTGCCGGAACAGAGACTTTCTGTCCCCCGAATCTCCCCTTCGGTGGTGGCAGCGCTGCGGAACTTTTCGTGGATTTCTGATTGACTACCTAGGGTTTTTGCATCGGGGGTTTCTTATAGGCAAAAGGGCAAGGTCGGTGGAGGCCGGAGGGGCCCACACCACCTGGTGGCGCGGCCAGGGGGACCCGCGCCACCCTATGGTGTGGCTGGCCCCTGGCCCCTCTCCGTCTCGTCTTCTGGCTCCATTAGTATTCCGGTATATCAACTTTGGCTTTTGTCCCGTCCAATTCCGAGAATATTCATTTTTTAACTTCCTGGAACCAAAAACGGCACAAAATAGGCAGCTGGCACTGTGGCTCTTTGTTAATAGGTTAGTCCAAGAAATCATATGAAAAGTACTCCAAAGTTGGAACAAAACATAAGAAAGTAGATAAAAACCAAGCATGGAACATCAAAAATTATGGATACGTTTGCAATGTATCAAGGGGTAAGGAGTAAAGGCAGACCTAATCAAAGCTATCCAATCAATTTTGCAAAATAATTTGGACACTCTATATCGGCCGTTAGCTAGGTTATCCTACAAGCTAGACAAGTGGGGGTATCGCAACAGCTGGGCTCTGGTACCACTTTGTAACACCCTCGAATCGCCCCTATGCAAGTTTTAGCGATTCCCACCAAACCCGCATAGAAACGATTCAAAGATGCCCACCGGCAACTTGCATGCGGGTGGAAAATGAAGTAATACCATTACACAATAGTTCACGATGGAACCCACAGTAACATATATATATACAACAACGACTCCATGATTCAAGAATACAAATATACAATACAAAGATCCAAATACCTTGAAAATGATACAACATCTGAGTACAGATAAGATGCAAATGGGGCTAAGAGCCCTGAAGAATAACCAATGGCGTCCATAACCCTGCCCAGGACAAGCCGGAAGGGCAACCCTGCTAACCACATCAAACTTATACCTGTCAAAGAAAAAGGGGTGACGACCAAGGGCAAAGGAAAAAGGGAGCGGTCAGTACTGAGGCCAGTACATGGCGAGTCTAAAATTCGGCAGCTCTCGCCTACATAGGTATGGTGGACTGAAGCGGCAGGGAAGCATGCACTAACAATCTATAGAGACTCGATACAACTATCGACTATTAGAGAGAGATAAGAAAGACCTATTCGGAATCAACCTGATACTAACACCAATCATACCCATCCTGGTATTTTCCCCTCGAGACCAAATGAGGAAGTCAAACCAAGGAACTCACATAGTTGGCAGTTTTATTCATTCCATTATAGTTGCAACACTTACTAGTCAGATATAGATAGCATGAGTCATCCTGATATCAAGAAGTGGGCAGTTTTAGTTAACCATTCCGTTATAGTTGCAATACTTACTAGTCAGATACAATTAGCCATAGATATCCCAAATCTAGTAGTTGTTGGCACTTTTATTTACTCATTCCGTTGTAGTGAAACTGATTACTAGACATGTCAAAGTCAATTTAGAACACTACTTTAGTTATGGTTGTCTATGATCGATATACTGTGCTCCAAGTCGTCCATAACCGCGGGCACGGCTTTCAGAAAGATTTACCCTGTAGGGGTGCACAAATAGCAACATACGCACGATCAACCTCGGAAAAACCAAATAAAAACCCAACGAGGCTTTCACGACAAAGTATTCACATGATTCATAAATCATTTCAGGGGGCCACCCCAATAAGCTACACGCAACGAAGTTGGCCGGCTCCAAGACAGACCTAGGGTTTGCGACAATGGCTGTAAACGACTGGGAACCCGAAAATGTGATTGGGCTTGTCGATACCGCGAAAACATTCCGCATTCCTAAACAGTACAGGCGCTCCACGCGCAATCATAAATAAAGCAGTAAAACATGGCATAAGTACAGGATATTAATAAAGCCCCAAACTAGTTTGTGGCCCCAAGAAATAAGAAACGAATCAAGCTCTAGCTAAGGGGATTCATGGTCCCACATGCGGATAGTGCGATAGTCAAGGAACAGGTATCAAGTACTCGGGGCCTACGGGACACAAGTGAGCGGTTAAAAACCAAATATTAGCTATTGCCCACCGGTGCCTCTACATTAGTTATGTCTATTCCCAGCATTTTAATATCTAGTTGTAATTAAGTCATGATCATCTCCAACATAAATCATCTCCACCATTAAGCATGTGCCAACCTCCCAACAATGGTGGAACATCAATGACGCAAAGACATGAAAGCAAGCAACTTCATTTCGCAACTGACATCTATCAAACAATAGGCAATAGGATGTGTCCAAGGCAATATAGAGGCTGCAAGGAATATAAATGGTGCACGAAAACTAAAGCATCATAACATGGATAGCAATAGATCAATAGGAGGAAGTAAAGACTATAAAAGTAAAATAGGTAGAAGGGGGAATGCTCGCCTAGGAAACACTGCTGAAGATACATTATCCGAAGAACTTGTCGACACTCGCATCCACTCAATGGCCTAATCGGTGAAGAAGCAAAGCACTAAAAGAAACATCAGATGCACTATTTAATACTATGGCAAAAGATCCAGCATGTTCATGATATGATGCATGACATGGAAAAGATGCCATGCGACTAGGCAATGTTAAGCGGAACCGGGATCCCGTTAATTAATTTGAAGGTTCAAGTTATTAAGATACCCGCAATTTAAATGTTGTCTTAACAAGTCAATACATGGCATCGATTCGCTAGACGAATTTAAATGGAGCCAATATAAGACTAGATTTGCCCGCATATGGTCTCCATATTTAATTATTAGGTGAATAGGCATAATGCCCCCAAACCATCGAACATGTATGAAAGCATGAATAGTTATATGCAAAAAGTATATGTCATTAACAAAAAATAGGGATTGGATAGGTAGGGGTCGCACTTCTCGCATCGAAGATCTTGGGGGCTCAAAGGGGTTCGGGTTCGGTCTTCGGGTTCTCGGCCATCAGATCCGTGGATCGAGGGTCTTCGGTCTCCGTGAAGAAGATCATGTCGTTCCGTGGGGTGTGGGTTTGTATCTGGGGTCTTCGGATTCTAGGTTCGAGGGTCTTCAAGGTTCGGTCTCGGGTCCGTGTGGCAGATCTTGTCAGAGACAGAGGTGTTCATGTGTGTGTATAAGATCCTCCGTCCGTGTACATGCTGCAAATATTGGCAATGCGGTACTTGGCATCAATCGACGAGGAGCTAGGGGTTCAAAAACATGCGGTCCTCTAACATCAACATCTGAAGTACCCGAGCATAGGACAAAAGCTAAAGGCCTCAATGTTCGAGGAACGCACATAGGAAAACTTGTCGATGGAGAATAGCAACAAGGCCTACCAAAGCTGCTCACGAACATCACCTAGGAGCGAGAGCCGCGGGGGTCACAATGGCGGGTCGAACATGGAGAAACGTGGAGGAGGGTGCTGGCTTCCGTGTGTGCTGTGGAGAGGGAGGGAACACGTGGTGGAGACGATGGGAGGAGCTCCGCTGTGGGCGACGGAATACTTAGGCAGGGGCAAGGTCGACGGCAGCCACGGAGGGAGCCGAGACGGCGGCTTCGTGGACGCCCGCGAGGTGGCTTGCCGTGACGATGACGGCAGAGGCCGACGACGGGCTCGCAGAACTAGAACGGAGGGCGAGGTGCTGCGAGGTGGTTAACGTGGCAGAGGCGGCATGGTCGACGGCTTCGGGGCGTGATGGCTCAGTGTACGGTGCCAGAAAAATGCTGGTGAGGTGTTGATGTAGAGCTCGTTGGGAACCCCAAGAGGAAGGTATGATGAGCACAGTAGCAAGTTTCCCTCAGTTATAGGCAGGGGCAAGGTCGACGGCAGCCACGGAGGGAGCTGAGACGGCGGCTTCGTGGATGCCCGCGAGGTGGCTTGCCGTGACGATGACGGCAGAGGCCGACGACGGGCTCGCAGAACTAGAACGGAGGGCGAGGTGCTGCGAGGTGGTTAACGTGGCAGAGGCAGCATGGTCGACGGCTTCGGGGCGTGATGGCTCAGTGTACGGCGCCAGAAAAATGCTGGTGAGGTGTTGATGTAGAGCTCGTTGGGAACCCCAAGAGGAAGGTATGATGAGAACAGTAGCAAGTTTTCCTCAGTTATGAAACCAACGTTTAATCGAACCAGTAGGATCAAGGAAACACCCCAAAGGTGTTGCTAGCTGAGCCTTGGCAGGGTGCACTACCGGTGCTAGTAGCAACGTGGAGACCTGCACAACACAACCGCAGAACTTTGTCCCCAACTTGCAATTAGGTTGTCAATCTCACCGTGTTTTGCTGAAAACAAAGGGTTAAACGTATTGAATGGAAAGAAGTAATAGTTTGCAGAAAGTAAACACAAAGCAGTAAATAGTTTGTAGATTGTATGTAAAGAAAAGGACTGGGATCCATAGTTAACTAGAGGTGGCTCTCCTTAGATAGACAACATGCTGGGTGAACAAATTACAGCGGGGCAATTGACAAACATCGAGAAAGCAATACATGCAGATACTAATCGTCTTGACTCCTTTGAGACTTGATTGGGCATTACAACATTATACATAGACCGCCATCCAACTACATATATGACTAATAATCTACCTTCAGGTTGTCATCCGAACCGCCTCCAGTATTAAGTTGCAAGCAACAGATTATTGCTTTACGAACTGCGTGTAAAGTAAACAATACGATTGTTCTATGAACAAAGGATTGTTGTTTTCTCCCTAGTAGCAACAGCACATCTAGTACCTTAGAGATTTCTGTCACTTCCCCAGATTACCAGAGGCATGAACCCACTATCGAGCATAAATACTAACTCTTGGAGTTGCTAGCATCTACTGGGCCAAGATAGCTACTAACAACGGAAAGCATGCAAGATCACAAATAATAAAGACATGATAGAATCAATAATCAATCTGAAATAGCATCTCAATATCCATCGGATCCCCGCAAACACAACATGTATGATTACAAATAGATGATCTTGATCATGAACGGAGCTCACAAGATCTAAACATGAAAGCACAAAGGAGGAGAACCAGCCATCTAGCTACTACATGGATCCGTAGTCTAAGGATGAACTACTCACGCATCACACCGGAGGCTTGCATGATGATGAAGAAGGCCTCCAGGGTGAATTCCCCTCACGGGCAGGGTGCCGGGAAGAGCTTCAGATCCCTCCCGATCTAGGGATGGAGATGACGGCGGCTACAGACTCTTTCGTAGATTTTTGATCGGGTGCCTAGGGTTTTGGTATCGGGAGGCTCTTATAGGTAAAGGAGGCAAGGTCGGTGGCCGGCCAGGGGGCCCACGCCATGCCCTGGTGCGGCCTGGGGGGACCCGTGCCTAGGGCTGGTCTGGCCACACCGTGGCCCCCCTTCATGTCTCCTTCTGGCTCCATGAATCTTCCGAGAAAATATCAACTTTGGCTTTTGTCCAGTCCAATTCCGAGAATATTCATTTTCTGACTTCCTGGAACCAAAAACAGCAGAAAACAGGCAACTGGCACTTTGGCATCTTGTTAATAGGTTAGTCCAAGAAATCATATGAAAAGTACTCCAAAGTTGGAACAAAACACAAGAAAGTAGATAAAACCAAGCTTGGAACATCAAAAATTATAGATACATTTGCAATGTATCTACATCCCCAAGCTTAACTCCTGCTCGTCCTCGAGTAGGTAAGTGATAAAAAGAAAAAATAATTTTTGAGGTGACCTGCACCATCATAAACTTGATCAAAGTATTTGTAAAACATTAAAAGCTAGGATCATAGTACTTCAATCATAACATGAAAGACAAAGTTCTAGCAATAAGACAAAGAAACTATGATGCAACATGAAAAGGTACAAACAAAAGATTCATGAATAACAATGCTTTGCAAGACATTTGTTTATTTCACATAAAGAAAACATAGCATAATGGCATTCAGCTTGTCCCTCATAGAGTAGGAAATATAAATGCATAGGACACCTTCAAAGTTCATAAGAGTGACAAGATGCAAATAGTTTAAAACAAGCAATATCAAGTTATGCATCAATCAACTAGTCTTGGGACAATGCACATAGAACTAAGAATGGCCACTATGCTCTCAAAGTAGGTGCATAAAGTTAGAAGGTGGAGACTCAATATAATGGTGGAAGAAAAGCCTTCATAGAAGGAAGTAGGGATTCAAGTCTCATAAAGAGCTTCCAGAACTTATGGTACTTATAGCTTTCAGCTCTCATTGCCCCTATCATAATCATCTTGAAGTGATTAAGGTTAAAGTGAACAAACTATGGTGTACATGCTTAACGAAGTATAAGTTAGGAATCTCATGTCCCTTGTATACGAGGGCCGTTCCTCATGCTACTCAAGTTTAGTCACCGGTAAGTTCTTGTCATCGTAAGTACATGTGTATCATAGAGAACCGCCAACGGGGTACCCCTTGCCCGATGATACGGAAGAATCCCCATATCAAAATGACAACGCAAGCAGACAACAAGCATCTTAGCAATCTTATTATTTACCATGGGAATATGGTGCTTTTTTCTCTCTTTTCTCTTTTCATAATATCTATTTTTTTCATTTTCTCTTTTTTCTCATTATAGGACTCTTTTTTTATAAGAAGAATGCTTCATAGACAGCTCATTATGGTTACGCTGCAGGTTTCCACCATGTCAGCATGGATTGGACCAGCGGCCCAAGCGTTTCTCTAACACATATACATAACTCCATGGACTTACAAGCTCCCCTTTCATTTCACACCGACGACATCCATATACAAAATAGCATGATATCAACTAGGTACAAGTACCAAGTGCAATGTTGAAAGCGTTCCCCATGAAAACATGGTTCTGCTAATTCACAACAAATAAGTGCAAGCATATACAACATAGACGACACAATGGTTCAAGTTTATTAAGGGCAAGAAAAGTAAAGTGTGCCATCAAGTTCGTGAGAGCTTTAATCACTAGTTTTCTCATAACAAGTTAAATTCGGAAGGTAAAAAAAGCATGAATATACTTGGAATAGCATAAGCTAGTAGGTAGGTATGGTGGACTCTTTGGAATAACTTGGTTTAGGGAGTTGGATGCATGAGTGGAACTCATACTTGGTTGTGGAGGCTAGCAAAAGACTGGGAGCGACAAACTAGGAGAGCAATAATGGCCATAATCATGCACAGCGACAAAACATCATTGATCAAAGCATAAAGTGATACTACAAGTTGAAAACTAAAGGATCATAAAGGCTATTGTGACTTTAGATAGTCATAACATGGTGTCAACATGCGCCAAGTCAACCCAAATAAAGCATCAAAGGAGAATACCACTATACTATGCTTTAATATGCTAAAACAACGCATGATTCATCCAAGGCACATTAAGCAATCTCAATTGTTTATAACAAGTCATGCTACAGCAAAGAATACTAAGCATAAAGCCAAAACAATATCAAGCATGGCATGACAAAGCATAGGCCACAGTCAAAAACAAGCTCTCTTTAACACTTAAGCATGAACTTTCCTACTCTTTTCCAAACCAAACCAAACTATTAGAAAACCAATGTATGAAAGAGGGGGTCCAACCAATTTATTCAGCAAACCAAGAAAACCAAGCAAACGAAAAACCAAAACGAAAACGAAAAAGAAGACGCTCCAAGAACAACACAACTGTGCATGAAACAATAAAAATGAAGCGTCTGGAAGAAACCTGGGATTTTTATTGATGAAGAGGGGAATGCCTTGGGCATCCCCAAGCTTTGACGCTTGTACTTCTTGGATATTTTTTGGGGTGACACGTGTGGCATCCCCAAGCTTGAGCTTTAGTCCATCCTTCATCTCATTACTCATTCCTTCCTTACACCTGAAATTTTTCCTTCATACAAAACTTCACGCAATCTTTATTAGCAACATTAGTGCACTCAAGATAAATAAGTCTTAAGGTTCAGTTCTAACACCAAATAAGCTTTCATTAGAACACTAGCTAGTATAGCACTTCCCTCAAAAATCTCAATTCCCCAAAGAACTCAAAAAGGAACCAACAAGAAGCAAATGCAAATAATGGCAGAAATCTGTCAAAACAAACCAGCAGGTAAAGACGAATTTTTCTAAGACCTTCTGTTGCTCAAATCGAAAAGTGTTGAACTAAGGAAAGTTATATAACAACCTGGGGCAGAAGCACAAATATTCACGCCTCAAAAGGACGTATAGAGATTTTACACGAATTTTTATGGTGAAGCACAGAAATCTGTTTCGGGACAGCAACTTTCCCAATCATTACTTCTCTCTCATTAGAGGTTACTCTTGGCACAAAAAGCAAATAAAGGATGTGGAGCGGTTATTACTGAAGTAATAACTTCCAAGACTCATCTAAAACTTTTGGGTTATCTCCCAATAAATACTTTTCTTTAATGCCTTTACGTTAGGCATGATAGTTTGAGAAGATGCTCACATAAGAAATATGAATTGAAGTAAAAGAGAGCATCAAGAAGCAAATTCAAAGCACATTTAAGTCTAACCCACTTCCTACGTATAGTAATCTTGTAAAGAAAGAAGTCATGAAAGCACAAAGAAACAATCATACAAAAGCAAAACAAGTGCAACTTCAAAAATTTCAACATAAAGAGGGGAAACTTAATATTATTGAGATGCATAAAACCATGTTTCCCTCTCTCATAATAACTTTCAGTAGAATCATAAATAAAATTAATAATATAACTATCACAAGAAACATTCTTATCATGAGCCACATGCATAAAATAATTATTACTCTCCATATAAGCATAGTCATTCTTATTAATTGTAGTGGGAGAAAATTCAACAAAATAGCTATCATTATTATTCTCATCACCATAATCATCAAATATAGGAGGCATATTGTAGTCATAATTAATTTTCTCCTCAATAGTAGGTGGACTGAAAATATCATATTCATCATTGTAATCATCATATATTGGAGGTTTGGTATCATCATAAGCAATAGAATAGCTATCTTCCAAAGCTGGGGAACTAAAAGATCGTTTTCATCAAAACCAGCTTCCCCAAGCTTAGAATTTTCCATAGCATTAGCAATAATGGTATCCAAAGAATTCATACTAACAACATTGCTATTAGCATGCAAATAAAGTTCCATAGGTTTTTCAATTTTCTCTTCAAACACTTCATGTCCTAACTCAAGATAAATGCTATAAAGCTCTCTAATTTTTTTGTTGTTTTCCATTAAGCCTAACTAGTGAAAACAAGAAACAAAAAGACAAAATTGCAGAATCTAAAGGAAATAACTTCGAGCACTCACACCAGAGGATGTGAGTACCTTTTACCTTACCTCCCCAGCAACGGCGCCAGAAAATACTTGATGGCGTGTGGTTGACATGGGAGCTTCTTCTTCTTCTTCGTTCCCCGGCAACGGCACAAGAAAAATGCTTGATGGCTCAGTGTACGGCGCCAGAAAATGCTAGTGCGGTGTTGATGTAGAGCTCGTTGGGAACCCCAAGAGGAAGGTATGATAAGCACAGTAGCAAGTTTCCCTCAGTTATGAAACCAAGGTTTAATCGAACCAGTAGGAGCAAGGAAACACCCCAAAGGTGTTGCTAGCTGAGCCATGGCAGGGCGCACTACCGGTGCTAGTAGCAACGTGGAGACCTGCACAACACAACCACAGAACTTTGTCCCCAACTTGCGATGAGGTTGTCAATCTCACCGTGTTTTGCTGAAAACAAAGGGTTAAACGTATTGAATGGAAAGAAGTAATAGTTTGCAAAAAGTAAACACAAAGCAGTAAATAGTTTGTAGATTGTATGTAAAGAAAAGGACTGGGATCCATAGTTAACTAGAGGTGGCTCTCCTTAGATAGACAACATGTTGGGTGAACAAATTACAGCGGGGCAATTGACAAACATCGAGAAAGCAATACATGCAGATACTAATCGTCTTGACTCCTTTGAGACTTGATTGGGCATTACAACATTATACATAGACCGCCATCCAACTACATATATGACTAATAATCTACCTTCAGGTTGTCATCCGAACCGCCTCCAGTATTAAGTTGCAAGCAACAGATTATTGCTTTACGAACTGCGTGTAAAGTAAACAATACAATTGTTCTATGAACAAAGGATTGTTGTTTTATCCCTAGTAGCAACAGCACATCTAGTACCTTAGAGATTTCTGTCACTTCGCCAGATTACCAGAGGCATGAACCCACTATCGAGCATAAATACTAACTCTTGGAGTTGCTAGCATCTACTGGGCCAAGATAGCTACTAACAACGGAAAGCATGCAAGATCACAAATAATAAAGACATGATAGAATCAATAATCAATCTGAAATAGCATCTCAATATCCATCGGATCCCCGCAAACACAACATGTATGATTACAAATAGATGATCTTGATCATGAACGGAGCTCACCAAATCTAAACATGAAAGCACAAAGGAGGAGAACCATCCATCTAGTTACTACATGGATCTGTAGTCCAAGGATGAACTACTCACGCATCACACCGGAGGCTTGCATGATGATGAAGAAGGCCTCCAGGGTAAATTACCCTCTCGTGCAGGGTGCCGGGAAGAGCTTCAGATCCCTCCTGATCTAGTGATGGAGATGACGGCGGCTACAGACTCTTTCATGGATTTTTGATCGGGTGCCTAGGGTTTTGGTATCGGGAGGCTCTTATAGGCGAAGGAGGCAAGGTCGATGGCCGGCCAGGGGTCTCCTTCTGGCTCCGTGAATCTTTCGGGAAAATATCAACATTGGCTTTTGTCCGGTCCAATTCCGAGAATATTCATTTTCTGACTTCCTAGAAGCAAAAACAGCAGAAAACAGGCAACTGGCACTGTGGCATATTGTTAATAGGTTATTCCAAGAAATCATATGAAAAGTACTCCAAAGTTGGAACAAAACACAAGAAAGTAGATAAAACCAAGCATGGAACATCAAAAATTACAGATACATTTGCAATGTATCAGGGCGCGCGTGGCGGCGCGGGCTAGCACGGTGATGTCCAGGATCGAGGCAGAGGCAGAGAAGGGCCACAGTGACGGGCTCCGCTCGTGGCGGCGCACGGGCAACGAGGTGACGCGGAGGCATATGGCGGGGAGGCGCTTCGGACACGGGGTAGAGAAGCTAGCGGCAGAGGTGTTCTAGGAAGAGCTGGATGCGACAACGCCTGGACGCAGGAGGGCCTCCTTGCGGTGCACGGGACAGGACATCAGCGCAACAAGGATGCCGGAGATGAGGCGGCTCGGTGGCGGAGGGGGCGCCGTGACAGACGGGGAGGCGGGGATCCGAGGGTGAGGGAAGACCGCGAGCAAGATTGACATTGATTGGCTCGGGTCCAAGCAGACAAAAGGGGAGGGGGTCACATGCGAGGGGATTGCGTGGTACGCGGGGTGGGTCAGGATGGTGGTTTTGGTCGGTGGGCGCGGGGTGTGCAGTGGCGAGGGTGAGTTGGGGAGCTTGATCATGCGGACGTGCAGCATGCAGCGTGTTGTGTGCGTCGCACACACGCGTGTGCATTATAACGGAGGCATGGGTGTGGTCTAGCTAGCTAGGGTTCTTTTTTAGCGGGCTGGGCCTAGCCTGCGGCTGCCTCCCCGATAAAGTATTTTATTCATTTGTGTTTGGTTTTGAATAGCCTTTTGTAAGTAGTTTGTAGACAAAATAAAATATCCGGAAGGACCGAGTTTTGATTTGAAATAAAGACATGGGATATTTAAAAAAACAAAGGTAGGCTTTAAAAAAATAGTTTTTAGGCGAACAAATGCATGATGACATGACGATGCTCAAATGCAATGTGGCATGATGACATGAGCATGCGATCATGATGATGCATAAAATAAAAATAACACGCGATTTTCTAGTAGTGATTTTACCCGGGTGCTACATCCTTAGACTCCACAATATTGTCGGGAGTTCATCTATCTAATATACTAATGAACGTTGCAGTGGCTCATTGAGCCGAGGTATTATCCCATACAGTTCTAATCTGTTGGCTCTTTCCACTTGCCCATTTGATTCTGGATGTGCGACCGATGCTACATCGAGTCTTATCCTTTTATCCAAACAAAACCGAGAAAATTCTCCCTCGGCAAAAAATTTGCCATCATCTGTTATGATGTTGTGTGGATATCCATATCCCAGGATTATATCCTTCAAGAATGACACAGATGTGGGGTCGTCACATTTCCTTATAGGTTTTACCTCTATCCATTTTTTGAACTTGTCCACCATTACCAATATATGAGTCATATTGCCACAAGCCAGTTTGAATGGTCCCTCCATATCCAAACACCATACAGCAATGGCCATATAATTGGGATAGTTTTGAGTGTTGAGGCCAACATATGAATTTTTCTTGCATATATTTGGAAACCATTGCACTTCTTGACTATCTCTTCAGCTTCTTGTGAAGCACATGGCTAATAAAAACCATGCTAGAATACCTTGGCAACTAGGGCTCTTGATGAAGAATGATGCCCACACTCTCCTTGATGGATATCCTGGAATATCTCTTGTCCTTCTTATGGTTCAACACAACGTTGAAGCACATTGGTTACACTCCTCTTGTATAGTTCACCATTGATAATAGTATAATCGTTCGCTCTTCTCCGCACTTGTCTAGCCAAGGTTTCGTCACTCGGCAAGCTTCCATCTATCATAAATGACATGATCGATTGTGCCCAAGATGGCACAACATGCACAGGGAAAACATCATCATCAATCAACATTGATTCCATCGAGTATTGCACAGTCCCCGGGTTTGATGAAGCAGTCCCCGAGTATTGCGGTGCAGTCCTCGAGTTACTCGAACCACTTCCCATATCTATGTCCATTGGGATAGCCTCTGATTCTGGATTTGCCAGGGTAAAGATTGATTTAGATTCAGGCAATGGTTTGATGGACAGTTTTTGGATATGCTCGAGAGCTATGCCGGTTGGGATTGACTGTCGAGATGAGCCTAGTTTGGATAATACACCGGTTTCTTCATTCTAGGCCCGAGGTACATGATGGAATTCACATCCCTCGAAGACAAATTTGTTGGACGTCAAACCGGTATAAGGCCATATTGGCATCCAGTGCATCCAAGTTACCAGATACTTGCTGCACCACGAGGTCAAAATCACCAAAGCTCATAATTAGGCGTATGCCAATCTCTTTTGCCACTTTAAGTCCATGCACCAGCACCTCATACTCAACTACATTATTGGATGCTGCAAAATGTATTTGCAACACATATTTAAATTGATCTTTCTTAGGTGAGGTGAGAACTATGCCGGCACCCAACCGGTTTTCATCTTGGATCCACAAAGTGCATTCTCTAGTAATTGGAGTCAAGTAATGGTGGCTCATACTGCATCTCGGCCCAATCAACAAAAAAGTCGGCCAACGCCTGTGACTTGATGGCGTCTCTTCTATCATATTGTGGTGCATAAGGTGCTAACTCAATTTCCCACTTGGCTAGACGGCCACTTGCATCCTTATTACCCATAAGTTCTGAGATAGGTTCCTCGCATATTACTCTCATTAGATGTTCCTAGAAATAGTCCTTCAGTTGTTTGGCCACCATATAGATGCCATATGTCATTTTTTTGGTAATGCGGGTAATTATGCTTGGATGCTGAGAGAACCTTGCTCAAATAGTATACCTACCTTTGCACCGATTTTCCTTCTTCCTCTCGTTTAACTACCATCACAACATTAACAACTCGGTTTGCTGCTGCAATATAGAGCAACATCATCTCTTTGGATAGTGGTGAAGCTAATACCAGTGCTAAGGCTAATATCTTTTTAAGTTCGCGAAATGCGTTGTCCGCTTGAACTTATCGGTTTTTTCATTAACTGGTATAATGGTAGTGCCTTTTCCCCTAGCCGACTAACGAAGCGGCTCAATGATGCCAGGCAACAAATAAACTTTTGGATGTCAATGAGGCACTTCGGTAGTTCCATTCTTTCTATGGAACTAATCTTATTAGGATTTGCCTCGATACCTTAGCACGATATAAGGAAACCGAGTAATTTTCCTGCCGGGACCTCAAATGTACATTTGTCCAGGTTAAATTTCATCATGAATCTTCTCAGGTTTGCAAATGTTTGTCTTATGTCATCCAAGAGGGTATGAATCTCCTTGGTTTTGATGACTACATCATCGACATATACCTGCACATTTTTGCCAATATGATCGTGTAAACATTTTTTGCATACACCTTTGATATGTGGACCTGCATTTCTTAAGTCGAACGGCATGGTACGATTGCAATAAGCCCCGTACGGGGTAATAAAGGTCGTCATTATTTGATCTATCGGGTTCAACGGTATCTGTTGGAAACCATAATATACATCTACAAATGATAAAAGTTCACAACCAGCTGTGGAGTTGATTACTTGATCGATCTGAGGTAAAGGAAATGGATCCTTAGGACATGTGATAAGGGGTAACCTCAAGGGTGGCCTGATCTTCACGGATCTCGTGGTCAAATTGATGGGAAAGCAAGGATAAAGGGGGAAGGTAGCGGAAGCGGATGCACACCATGCAAAGAACAGGATGAACACATGCAGAACTCACACAATACAAGGCCGATTGCTCCCGTTGGTGGCCACCGGTCCAATAGAATCCTCGCAAGGAAAGATCGGTCAACATGCTCCCTCGATCCCAAGCGGAGAGGGAAGAACACCTTGGATAGGGTCTTGACATCTTGGCAAAGGGCATCGATGCCAAGGCCTTGTATAATGAGGAAGGCGCGATGACAACTCCAATGAGGTGGTGACGATAGTCGGTCCCCTTTGGAAAGGGGATGAGGCAAAACTAGAGATTCCACAAAGGGGTTATCTTTAGTATATCATCTATTCCTAAGGGATACATGAGGGGTGGGGGCTCTATTTAAAGGCCAGCCACTTACATACGGGTAGTTTGGGGAATAATTCTAGGGTTGCAACATAATAAGGGGGTACATGGGCTATGGCCCAGCTATTGAGGCGCACCAGGCCCAGTCCTGACCGGTAGTACCAGTCCTCGGGTCCGGTAGTACCGGACACAGGCGGTAGCGGCTTCGGATGGAGCGGTAGCTTCGGCTTCAGCTATTGGGGAGCTCCAGGAGCGGTAGTACCGGTGGTGTGGTCCGGTAGTACCGATGGCGTCAGAAGAGTAGCTAGGGCTCGCCAGGTCGAGACCGGTAGTGCCGCTGATGGGAGCGGTAGTACCGGGGCACGGTAGTACCACTGATGGGAGTGGTAGTACCACATGCATATGTCTTCTTGGGTGACTTGGGGACAAGCTTTGGGACTTTGCGGTGTAGATGTAGTAGCGTCTATAGGACGGGCTGCATCAGCTCCGCCTCCACCCCCACCCCTTCAAAAAGAGTCGTCCTCGACTCTATACGCTCGTCATGTAGAGGTGGTCAAGATACATTTTCTATCATGGGGTTCACTTCAATATTCCTTCGGCTTCCATGAAGCCTACAAAGCTCACAACAAAAGCGAAGCAACACTCAAAGAGTAGTCAATTCATGAAGATTATAGCATGAGTCCTCAAGTAGAAGGAAGTCACCTTAGTATGTAGAGATGGCTCATTGAAGGGATGCCATAGGTAACTCTCTACAGTTCGTCTTGTCAACTTATGGTCCATAGAGGTTGACGCGTAAGCAATTGTACCCTTCACACAACAAAGACCAAGCAACATATGTTTGTGTGTGATAGAGGAGCATGTGATTTGTGGCATGTACATTCTTGTTCACAACACTATCATCAAAAGAAAAGATCATGGGCATATGACTATCACAAGCGGAAGCAAAAGCAACGTGTTTGAAAACAAACCAAATGAAAGAGAAAGTGGTCCTCATGTTTGTTGCAAGAACTATACGAGGTACTTAGAAGCTCTCGTGACAATACATGCTCCTAATGGCATTATGGTTGCACACAAAACATCGGAAAGAGAAATTGTTCAACATTTTTGTTGCAACACACAAAGCATCAATATCTAATATCAATGAAACACGATTGTCACAAGGTGAAAGAATACCATTAACATGCTTGCAAGCTAACCATAGGAAAGAGCAATTTTTCAACATGAAAGATGAAAAGCGTGCAAAAGGTATCAGAGCTGGGTTCGATCTTGAACTCACTTATGGGATGCTCTCTAGAGCTTTTTTTGTCAACTCGTGCTCAACCGAGGTTGACATTATAGTGGGGGTACCTACACACATCATACACAAAAGAAAGAACGTGTGTGCACGGTAGAGAAACACATCATCCATCATGATGTATCTCTTCTTGTGCACATCATCATTAGTGTCAATCAAGTGTAACATAGATGCATGGTGAGTATGCAAGTGGGGCACATGCTTATCATGGCAATCATCAAAATCTCCAAAATTTGAGAAAGCTATGGGGGCCATCTCAATAGAGAACATATGATAATTATTGATATGGGGTGGCCCGATCTTCTCAACAAGCACTTGTCGATGATGATGATAATGGTGGATAGATAACTAGCCTTTAGATATGAACTCTCCCGCTCAAACCCTGATGCCAATGCAACAGCTCTCGAACCCTGTGGGATATTCATAACACCATGCTCTTGTGCACGTAGCCATCGACCACGAACGGTAGTTTGCAATCTACTAATTCCCAATGGAACAACAAATCACACTCAATTGCAGTAGTATAATTCAATCACAGGGTAATTCCAGAGTTCTTTGAAATAAACAACTCCAAAATAGTTTAAACATGGTCTAAACCCTAACTATGGGGTGTCCCAGGGCTTATAAGGGTGGCTGGGGCGGCCAGAAATCGAAACTAAACGCATACGACTCCAACTGATACAAACCGACTCGGACCAGATTTCGGTCGGCGGGCGGACACTCCGGTCGTTATCGGCCAGACAGTCCGGTCAGGCCAGACAGTCCGGGTGGAGTGTGCCGGACAGTCTAGTCTGGCCAGAAACTTCAGAGTTTCCGGGTGGTGTCCGGGTAGTGTCTGATGTGGAACACAGAATGTCCGCACCAGTTCGTCTCTCGAGCAGGCCGGACAATCCGGGTGGACACGGCCGGATACTCCGGTCGTGGCAGATCTTTTTGCCTCCATCTTGATGATCTTCTCTTGCGCCTTCCTCCCGCTCCTCCCTCGCGCATCCTTGGGCGATCATCATGCTGGGCCTCTCTTGTAGCCCTTCTCCTCCTCGCGCCATGCTTGTTTATCCAATGAACTTGGTCATACATAAATGCATAGACTTAGGCAGTATAAAGTTCTCATCAATTAAAGTACTAGATTCGCTTAGGAGTGAATTCACATGTTGTTCAAGTAGCTTATCACGAGCTCTTGTAATGGGTCCAATTCCAATCTCATTAAACTGATCCTTCTTTGCAATAGTTGGATCATCTTCAGTAGTCATTGGGATAGGTGTAATTGTAGGGATGTCCTCATCAATTATTGTTGCAAGCAAAACAAGTGAAAGAGCAATTGTTCATATTATTGCAAGAAAATGGGAGAAATTGTAAAACATTCATGACAAAGCATGGTCCGAGGGATATCATTTTTATCATCATTGCAAGCAAAGCATTGGAAAGAGCAATTGTTCAACAAAATGCAAGCAATGATATCATCAATGTATCGTTTAGAGCATGGCATGTCTATGGCAACATCATCACAATCAAATAGTTTCACATGCTCAACATTATGCAAAGGCAAAGTATCACATGGAAATATCAATGAAGCATATGTGATATCAAAAACAACATCCATAGCATGCCAATCATCACAAGTCATCATGTCCACTAGTGGGATCATGGCATCATAAACACCCTTATTTTTACCTTGTTCATACCTCTTAGATGAAGTGGGTGTTGTGGTAGTATTGGCCTCCATGTGTGCGACTTCTTCATCATCTATGGGGATGACATCATCTTCATCCACCATGTACATCATCTCGATAGGAGGCATCATCACCTCCACGCTTGGCGCTTCTTGATCCATGGAACCTAGCACATCATGAGGAAACACACTAGAGGTAGAGGGTAAGTCGTTAGAAATCAAAGTGGTCTCACATGACCTATCAACTACCACTCTCAACTCACACGGTGTATCACTCATGCCCTCTAAGTGGAAGCACTCAATCTCACGTATGGTGGAGTCACTCATCTCACTCTTGTTTTCACTCAAGTGGGCTAAGTGGATATCATACTCACATGGGATTGGTACCACATCATCACTCAAGCATTTAGGGATAGGCTCGGTGTGCTCAACTCCATGCGCCTCCTTTGGTGAAGGGGAAATCCCATGCTCACCGTTCTCGACCTTGTCGCCGTCTTGTACTTTGGGTGCCATTATGGTGGTGGCACTCATATAGGAAGTATTGGTCCTTGACGCCATCTCCGCCATTGCATCCAATTGTTGGCAAAGCAACTTGTTTTCTTCTATATCTTGGGTGGTCATATTTCTTGGAGTAGAGGTCCATCTCTTGCTTGAATGACATTCTTGGAGTGCTTGGAGAAGAAGTTGCATTGAAGCTCTTGTAGTTGGATGCTTCATCTTGAACTTGACGTTTTGGTGTTGAAGCTTGATGGCGTGGAATAAGGCTTGATCTTGGTGCCATTTTGGTGGTTGCACTAGTAGTTGAAGTTGCCTTATGGTGATGGTGTTGATGGAGTCATTGGTGTGCCTTGTAGAAGGTTTATGTTGGTGAAGCACTCGGTCATCCACATGACGCTCGCGATGATGGTCATTTTCCTTGGCACTCTTCGTGTGATGGTGGTGCCTTATTGAGCTTGGTTGATGCGGTGACCCAGCATACCACTACATGATGTAGTACACTATAGTCGTTGACATAACACCAATGAAACACCGTTCACTAGTATTACATCCCTCGGAGTGGTACAACAGAAACACAGCAGATCCAAGACATGACTATAGATTACAACACGACTCTTTACAAAAGATCTAGAGAACACTCTAGGTTAAAGAGAGAGAAAAAACTTCTTACAAAGAAGAACCAGAAATAATAACTCAGAAATATCTAGTAACTAAGACTAGAATCTAAACTATTTGGCTTACCATTGCTGCTATTGCAAAGCTCTACAGAAATAGGTTTTATGGCTAGAGAATCTACTTCTATCTAAATCGACACTTTATCTTCACTTCAGCTGATGTATATGTTGACTTCATTGACTTGATTGAAGAACTTGAGTTGTCAATGATGGTTTCTTGAGCAGAAATTGATGTTGACATCATCTTTAATGGCTTAGAACCTAGCAAGGGTTAAGAAGGTACGGTTGAGTACGAGCGTACTCAGCAAGTTCACTAAAAAGGAGTGTATGATGCACTATCTCTACAGCCACAGACCATAGGTCGTAGGCAATGCAGGTTTTCGTAAACATTTCTTCAAAGGTTGCTTTTATTCTGAAAACTATGTCTGATAGCCTTCCTAGGTTGACCAGAACTTCATGGAGTTCCTTTCCTGCCGCGTCCGTAGCTCCTGCCGCGTCCGTAGAGAGTAACAAGTCACAATTCTTACATTCTGCAGAGGTGCGTCACTTTTCCCACAAGAGATCATAAGCTTTGTTGCACAACCGGGAGTATGTCCCCATTCAAACTTCCTTGGTTTGAGGCCTAACTTAAGATCCAAGCCAATCGCTGCCCTCTCTGTGACCCCATATGTCTACACGATCCTCCGGGGCTGACTACACCTCCTTTAAGCCTCCAACTAGGGAAATCTATAACCATGGTGAGTTCCCGAAGAATCTATGAGATGGTGATGCCCCTGGAGGTTCGGCTATACCTCCGGCAGCCACTCATAAATAATCTAGACACCAAAATCGTGGGGCCTAAGGGTTCCCACCCATATGTTGGATCCACACCGGGAATCCCAACGTCATGATAAGGTCATCTTGCCTCCATATGAAAGGAAGAAGATACAACTGACTTCTCTGTCCCATTCCAAATCTCATGGTTGACGCGTAATATACAGCGCTAGAATCACTGGCGACATTGGTTGCTAAGTCCTAGATATTATGTTCCTTTACCACTAGAGCTGTATCAGTAGATTATTACCATCTGATAAATAATCCATAACCATATTATTACAAAAATAGTGTTTTCTAACCTTTTGAAATGTAGGTGATGACACAGTTGAGTTACAAGCATAGAAAATAATCAAAGGACATGAGCAAGTTTTGAACTTGCCTTTTGTGATTGCAAGATTATGCACTCACGATCTTCAAGACAATAGAAGATCCAAATTCTATAAATAGCATCATTGGTCCGGTAAGGACTAAGGTTTAAAGAAGCAAGATGCAACTATGCATAAGTAATGTAATGCAATTTGAGAAACGTGAATCCCCAGAATAGTCGTATCTGATCTAGGGTTTGGAGTTTGTGATGAGTTCTTAGGAATGTGTTGCACTTTTATCTCAGTTTCACGCGTGTGCTTCTTATTAAGGCTTGTGAGAGTGTGTGTGAAACAATAAGTAAATACAACAAGTAATATGCAATATTAAAACACTCAAATGGGTATGGTATCTAAAATATTTCTCAAACAAGATTCAGAATCAATTAGAGCTTTTATAGAAGTGTTCAAGGATTACTTTTCACGTTTCTTAAAAGAACAACTTTTGAGGAAAATATTACTTTACAAAGTAAAAAGTATTTAAACTTAAGGCTAACACTTTAAGGTTTTCTTATTAGCTAAGATTATTATAAAGGAAGACATTACTACGTTAAACAATCATAGTATAAGTGGATGCATTTACCTTTCTAGCATATAAATCAATGGTTATACTTAATAAGTAAATAATAGCTATTACTTCAATTACTTTGAAACTTGGTTTGAATCTTCTAGTGGTTTTCTCAAACTAGGGAAAGAATTAGTAAATAAGAGTTTGGTGATTTTATAATTGGTAAAATCTTTTTAGGAAAGCTAAAATACCTTAATTTGAGATTATAGTTTTAGTAGTTACATTTTAAAATGGTTTGACCTATTTTAACTTCACTTAAGCATTAATTGACTTATTATTACATCTACGGACTTTAAAAAAATAATACTAAAGACAATAGTAAAGGTTTATATATTTTTAATGAATTAAATAAAAGAAAAAAGGTTTAAATAAGATTTATTAGAACTTTACCTTTTATTTTACTTCAAAAGTATGATTTGATATTTTTAGTGTGTAGATTTCATTTTTGTGATCATTTTGGTATATTATAAGTATTTTTGTGAATTTTAAATAATAAGATATGATTTTTATAAGTTTATTCACTTTATAAATACTAAAAAATAAATAAATATTAGTTAAAGGATACAAAAATAATTGAAACAAGTTTATAAATGTAGATTTTGTTTTTTATAAGAATTTTGGTATATTATTTATTTTTTTCTTATTTACCAATATTAAAATATTAATTTTCAAAGTATTATTACTTATAAAATCTTTATTAAATAATAATTATTTAAATAGTTAACACAATAATATTTGATAATAAGTTTATAATATAGATTTTATTTTTCTAAGCATTTTGATATATTATATACATTTTTCTGAATTATAAAACAAAAGATATTTAATTTTTAAGATTTAACTATTTTCCTAAATTCCTAAAATGTATTTATATATATAAACCTATATTGTTTTATCTATCACACCGGGTCCTATTCTACCCAGGATCACAGACATGTGGGGCCTAGACCACGTTGGCTGACACGTGAGCAACGACCAGGTCAAACTGCGCTGAGGTAGCAGGGATGACGTCCGCATGACGTCGTGGTGACGTCAGCGACGGCCTCCACCACTAGATCAAGGTCACCAACGGCGATCCTAACTACCCTGGCTCGCGAGAGGGGTTGTGTTGGATGCGGACATGCATGCTAAGCATAATAGTGGCGGCGACACCCCTTTTTGGTCACCGGAGGATGGTGTACGATGGCGGACAGCGGTGGTGCATGGCGGTCTGCGGCACGACGGTGATGCAAAACGAAAGAGGATTCGAGGGGGGTACTAGAAGACTCAGTGACTCACCAGGAATGCGGTGGTGCGGTCGATGAAGTGAATGGTGACCGGAATCGACAGGAAACTCCGGTGAATGGCGGCGTTAGTGAGGTATCGATTGAGCCATTTGGGAGCTCTCCGGCTTCTGTGGCCTGGCTTAGAAGAACGAGGACTTCAAGGCGAATTCAATAGTGTGCTCAGAACTCCAAGGAAAGCTCAGGAACAGCGGCGACTCGGAGCTCCGGCGAGGTAGGGTTTCGACAGATAAGGAAATCAGAGAGAGGAAGTAAGCGAGCGAGGGGAAATGAGTTTGAGGATGGCCTGGAGCGTCTCTGTGGCGATCTTATCCCTCTCCCAGGCATCGGTGGTGAGTATCACAGCGCAGAGCTGACATCGACGGCGGCATCAGGCGGCGGCAAGTTCTCCAGCGAGCTGCTTGTGACGTTGCGAGGTATACGACAACGCATTCTTTGCAGGAAAACCCCCTGGCCAAATCTTCATCTCAACCCACGGTCCTTCTATGGTCCCACCAGTCAGTCAGAGAGAGGGAGGCTAAATGGGCTAGTTCTAGGCTGCGGTGGAGCAAGCGGGAGATAACTGCTGCTACTCGCGAGCGTCGAATAGACACGCGGAGAATTGGGCCACGGGCCAGGAACTTCTGTTCTAGTCGTTTCCCCTTTTTTTCTTTATATTCTGCCTTCTTTTCTATTTACAATTTCTTTTCCACTTTTATTTCTACAAGGTTTAAACATTTGAAATTCTGGTAGAATACTCAAAATAGTGTAAAGATTCACTATAACCAATTCCCATGTATTATTTTGTTGTATCAAAAGAAAATACAACTAGATGAGAGGTTCTTTTATTAAGTAAATAAATATAACTTAGGGTTTTAGGGTTTACTTCCTATAAGAAAATCTTATAGAAATGATTTATATTACCACTAAAATAATGTATTAGTAGTGGTTCAAGAGGCTAATGATTTATGATGGTGAGTGATAGTCATGAAATATATATATATTTAACCTCTTTTAATAACCACATTAGATATTGGTTTAAATCCTGGTTTTATAATATGGTGATTTGAATTCCATGGTTCTTCCTATTTGGTAATTTCACCAAATCCAATTCTACTTTATTTGTAGTGTTCAGAATTACCACAGAACAATCTTGGTTAAGTCATCATGAATCAATATTAATAATTGGTAGAGAAATACTAAGGTTTTATTCAAATATAGGTACATAGGTTTTGAGAGGATTTAATAACACATATTCAATTATAGATAGGGACAAGGATCAAGGTTTAGGATACTACTTCTAAATCCATGAGTGGTTTAATATCTCCACATAGAGTGAGATATTGGAACTACTTATTAATGTGATCATGATAATTCTATCACTCTAGGTTCCTATTAGAGGTTAAGACAATCAATTGGACAAGGCTTCTCAAACACTCACTTGGTTCTCTAATTACCTCTTGGAAGCTTTAGTTGTCCAAGAGGTATTGTTCAACAGTTACCTAGGAATAGGAAATGGTTTCACTATCCATTTGATTCTAGGGTCTTGAATAATACAGTAGAGATGGTTCTTGTCATGGCTTGATATATTCTTGGTTAAGGCTTCTAAAGAATCCTTACCTTAATACCTCACCAAGGTTATCTTTACATAAGGAATTCCTTTCCTAAATATACTCTATAAATCTCTCTTATCTTATTCACAAAGATCACATCTTCCTGAAGAAGACAATGATCTGACTCCACCATATCCATCATCATATGATGACATGGTCATGCCACTTCAACATTACACCATTCTTACTTCTAGCATATAACTCTTCTTAGTTAACTACCATTGATACACCTATCAATGTAGCTACTACTAACTCTATCTATTAACTTCCTTAAACTCATCTTGTAACCATATCCAAGGCTTACAAGATTACAATCCTCACTGTAGATAACAAGGTATATCAATCTTCTAGAATAAGTATGGTACTACTCACCACAATACAAGTTTGTTCATGTATTAGCTTGATTAAACTACTACACTTCCAACTACTCCATTTATTCATGTTATATACTTCATCCTACTCTAGCTTGACTTCTAATGATCAAGCTATATGATTCAGCTTACTAGGACTTGCCTAACTTGGTATATTCATAACTCTTCTTCAACACCTAATCATCTATTCTCAAGTGACTTGAGAATAATGACCACCATCATTGGATCAAACTAAGCTTAGGCTTCTAATTGTTTGATCAAGATCTATACTCAACTAAGTAGTAAACTTGTATTAGTCTCTCTATAGACTTATCTTGTTAAGCAAGCTTACTCTAAATCTATATCCACTTGTCCTAACAAGATTGTTATCTAATGTACTAATACTACTAGCTTTCTCATAGTTCCTCAATTACTAGCTCAACCCTTGAGTTTAGGTACTGCTTCTAGTTAACTCATGAGTGAGTTAACTCCTCCAACATCAAATGGTTTGATCTCCACTAAGGATCACATTCCATTGATGATGGTACACTCAACCATATCTAGTTCTTCCTTCAGATTAATTTACTTAAGGTATTTGAAAGGTCAACACAATAGGTCCAAGGCTATGAGTCAATAAGTTCTAGGTCAAGAATTGATCACTCAATATTGATGATCAATTGATACTAGGTCTTGGTTAAATAGGATTGTCATCTATTAATATCATATTAAGAGTATATGCTGGATGGTCTTGGCTTGACTTTCCTTTCTACTCTATTTGTAATAAGAGTAAATGTTTAAGAACTACCATGATACCCATGGTAGGAATAACTATAGCAAACAAGTGTATCAAGATTTAGTTATAGAGTTTCTTTTACTTAAGTTATATACTTAACTTGGTATACAAAGTTTATGGTAGGTAATATCTTAATATCATCTTTAGAATATTAAGTATTCATCGTTGAGTTGTTGTATGGAATACCATATAATGATCTCTAGGAGATCTAGTACTCCTTGTTAAGTAGTGTGTTATGACTTAGTTTTATTACATTTGATCTACCCTTAGATCAAATTATATTACCCAAAGATAAGGTTTTAGCAAAGGTCATATTGAAACTTATCGTAGTCAGCTTGATGATCTACTTCAGTTCCACCAAGTTAAGAGAAGCTTCAATCACTTTGACAAGTTTTTATTAAAAAGCACGAAAATTATCTAGATTTTCTATGCATGAATGCAATGCACACACCTGTGTTCAGCTTATTTCTAAGCTCTAATGCTGGGGTGTTACAGTTGAGCGTTATGGATGGTGCTCAACATGTATTCTCTGCCTTCATGGATAAGATGCCTTGGGCGACGTCTTGTATCATCTTGATGTTGGTGATGGTCATGAGAGGATGTATGTAGATGAAGATTCTTTCTTCGTGGTGCCTCTTTTGGAAGATGATGTTTGGCGCCACTTTTCTTGGAGTAGGTGGCACTTGATGCCTTGGAGGTAGATGCGCTTGACGCCTTGGAGATGGTGGTGCTTGGTGCCTTGGAGATGATGGCGCTTGACGACTTGGACATGATGGCGCTCGTCACCTTGGAGATGGTGGCACATGACACCATGTAGGTGGTGGAGCTTGACGCCTTGGAGGTGGATCATTGAAGTAGGTGGTGCCCTTTGGTGTGGAACGCTTGGCCTTGAAGGTCATGGTTTCTTGATGATGCGCCTCCTCTTGCTTGGCATAGTAGCCCTCCATCTCCAAGCGGTGGAGGTATTCTTCATGGCTCATGGAAGATCCCTCGAAGTTGGTGAAGTTTTCCATGTCCTCCATGCTTGATGAGGCATCGTCATTGTAGCACTCGAAGTCAGCCATGCTTGGGGAGTCGTTGTTGATGTAGTACTCCATATCACCCAAGCATGTGGATCCATTCTCGGTGTAGTGCTCCATGTGCTCCATGCATGAGGAGCTATTGTCGATGTAGAGCTCAAAGTCTTCCATGCTTGAGGAGCCATAGTTGATGACGTGATCCATGTCTTCCATGCATGAGGAGCCATTGTCTATGTAGAGCTCCATGTCTTCCATGCATGTGGAGTCATCGTAGGTGTAGTTCTCTAGGTCCTCAAAGCATGCGGAGCCATTATTAGTGTAGTGCTCCATCATGTCCTTTATACTTGTGAGGAGTCGTAGTCATGGTGGCTCATCATGGAAGCTTCATAGATATCATCCTCGGTTCCGGAGTCCCTAGACATGATTTACAAGACCAAGTGGTGTATATGGAAGTGGTAGGGGGTTAGGGATGCAACGTCAAACCTTACTTTACCTTGGAAGATAGTATCGTGCAAGTGTCCACACTTGAGAGCAATCAAAACCAAGTAAAGTGAAGTTCACGCAAAACACCAAAACCAACTAACCACTAAAACACACACACAAAGCTTATGGTGGATAGATATGGAATGTGGCATGTCCAATAACAATCCGAAATCAAGATGTTGTAATGGAAATAAAAGAACCACGATGATCACAAAGCAAAACAAGTTAATCCACAAGATAAGAATTATGTATAAGGAAACACACACGATGGGATAAATGGGACTTATGCGATGGAGAAAGTGAGCTAAGAACCAAATGATTACCTAGTGAAGACTATAAGCTCGTGTCGCACAAGTGCAAGGAGAAACGCTAGTTCGATTGCAATAAAATTGGTGGGCTACAAGAGATGCACAATAAGTACCACCTATTTGATGTTCATCGAGATTGCGCTTCCTTTTCTATGCGGCACTTGTTTCTTTCTTTCTTTTTCTTTTTCTTTTTCTTTTTATTTTTCTTTTTCACTTGCCTCTTCCTTGTGCCAACAACTATACAAGATAACTATATGAGATAGCGCGCTCACAACTTTTGCTCGGAATTCTATAAGGTATCAAATTTGCATAGCCCAAGCAATCATAAGAGAAACTAGTCTTAAAGGTGTTTTTTGGTTGTAAAGATAGTGTAGCTCGCAAAAGAAAGCAAGTGGGGAGAAGTCGCGGAATGTTTATACCTTTCATCGCCGTTCTTTAGCCTTTATTGTTGGATTCCACCTTGCTCACGGAATTTTGATGGATTAGATAGCATGAACAACTTGGATGATGATGTAGAGATCTTTGACCTCTTCTAAACTAGCTAAAGAACACCAAAATCTGAGTTTGGATGCAAAAGTTATGCTCAAAAAGGTGAGAAAGCTGAAATCTAGGAATCTGCCGATTATGTCTATACCGGGCAGTAGTACCGGGTTTCTGAGCGTGTCGTGGTATTGCCGACGAGTACGCCTTGGAGGGGTCCTCACAATGCATGTTTAGAGACGTGGGGTAAGGCGGAGAGTTGGCGGGTACGAGGTAACACAACTTACCCAGGTTCAAGTCCTACAACGGTGGCGGAACTCTACTCCTGCTATAAATCACTATAATGGCAATACGCCGAGTTACAGAGATAGGTTCGATGTGCCAGGTGTTGCACGTTGTACGTAGCAATCTAAGAGGTTGTGCCCTAAAGGCTCCCATAGGTCCAGCTTATAAAGGCACCAGAACCTAGGGTTTACAGGGAAGGTCCTTACCGGATAAGGTAAAGAGTCCTACACTAATACGAACTAGTCTTCCGTGTCTTGCACTCCAAGGCTCCGAGTATGTCAGTGACTCTTGCGTAGCCTTCCTTTATTCGGCATGGACCTCCCTTCTAGATCCATCTAACTAGGCCACCCATCAGGCCATAGGCCTTGCTACCCACTATGGGCCACCCGGGTTAGCCGGATTGGTGACATGCTAAGAGGATACCCATTAAGCATATCCCCAACAGTAGCCCCCAGAGGACTTTGAAATCTTGCGCCGTCTTACCCACTGATCTTTGAATATCTCATCTAAGTGATGCCGGCAATTCGTCAAGAAATATCTCAATGGTCTCCCAAAGAACCCTGCAATCCTCTCCGGCTTCGCAATGTAGTCGGAGATTCCTTGAGTCTTTGTTTCCAGAGCCGGACATTCTCCGCCTCTGATGGAATCTTCGGATGTGACACTTCACTACAACCGTCAGGAGGATGACGTAGGGTACAACCTACGCTACCTCGAAACTCACAGAAAATAGAGAATTAATCATCAGCTATTTTCACGCGCGTGAAATCTGAAATGGTGAAGCGGCAAAAATGAAGGACATGGCGAAATTACTGTGCATGTTTGCTTCCACGTCGGTAAGGCTCCATCCATTAGATCCCTTAACACGGATCTTGACACGGGGTCTATATATTTTCACCGCGGTCAGTTTATTTTCTTTTTACCTGCATTCTCTTCCTCGTCTTCGTCTTCCTACAGCCGCACGTCCGTTCGAGCTCCTCTTCGAAAACCCTAGCTAGAGCCCTCTTCTCCTCCTCCTACTCCCGCATAGCAATGGCCTCCAGTAGCTCCATTCCTTCGACGGTGGTGACCCCCGAGACTATTTTAGAGCTATCCCAGGGAGTAACTATCCCGCCGGAGGGGGTGGTTGTCCCTGTCATCACCATGGTGGAAACCACCTGTGACGACCAAGAACGAGCGGCGCCAGAAGCTGATGAAGAAGACAATGACTCCCACAAGGGGGGTGTGGAGGGGCTCTGAGGAACTGGTCACCGAGGGGTATCTCCCCGTGACCAAGGAGATGGTCTGGCGGGTGGCGCCAACCGGCAAGGTGGTTCCTTCTCCCCAAGCCAGAGAGAAGGTGTACCTCAAGGCCCGGGCGGTACGACATGTAAGCCTGCCATTCTTCGACTTCTTTTTGGACATTCTCCGGCACTTCTGGGTACTGCCCCACAATCTTTCTCCTAACATCACCTTAGTCCTTAGCAACTTTGTTGCTCGGTGCGAAGGATTCCTAGGCATCAAACCTAGGTTAGATATGTTTGTGTACTTTTTTACCATCAACAGAGAGTCCATAGAGTCCAAGGATGAATTGCGGATTTGTGGAACCATTAGCTTCAAGATCCGGCCTAGCCGACGCTTCCTCGACATCGTAGAGCATGTGTCATGCAAGAACTGGCAGTGCACGTACTTCTACAGCCCAGATATTCCTCTGTCTGACCTCCTTGAGACTTATCCCGACTTTGTCGATGGAGCTGCTGCCGAGGTACCCACATGGCGGACCCCAGCCTCCCTTCCCTCCGACGACAAGGCCAACCACGCTGTTAGGCGGATAGAATGGCTCGTATACAAAGGTCTGACGGGCTTGGATCTGGCCATGTGCTGGTTTATTAGGCAGATCCAGCCTCTGCAGCATCACGCCGAGTTGATGTGCAAGTACACCCAAGACAGGAGGAATCCCATGCGAATTTCGCGGGATAACTTCTCCATTGACTCCATCAAACTCTGGCTTAAGGACATCGTCAAGGTGAAAGATAGGAAGCACGGCTTCAAGATCACCTATGACATGTTCGATTGCAACACATGCCCAGAGGTAGACTTTGTTTCCTTTGTTGCTTGTTATATACACTAAGGTTTTTCCAACTTAAAGTTGTCAGTCTAACACTCCTCTGTGTCCCAGCTGGCGACCTTGGCAGTGGATCAGATGGCCACCCAGGTCTATGGTCCCAAGCCGAAGGATATCCAAGTGGTGTCAAACGATGATGCCCCCAAGGATCAGCCAGCTTCGGCAGCGCGAAAGTGGAAGAGCTCCACCTCTAATGCTGCTGCTGAGGCCAAGAAGAAGAAGATATCGGAGAGTGTAGTCTCCAAACAATCCACCTCCACCTTAGAGGCGGAGAAGAAGAAGAAATCCACTGGCATTCCCCTCACCAAGGCTCCTGCCATGGAGTAAGTTTTTCATTCTCCGACTTGTACTTTTTATCTCATACCTTTTTTCAACTCTTGTACTTATAGTTCGTACGTTTCAGGAGGAAAGCCGGTGTTAGTTTGAAGCGATCCTCCAGAGATGCTGGAGGGTCAAAAAATATTCATGACATGCTGACTAGAGATGTGGCTACCAAGCCCTCTCCTGCTACTTCTCCCCCTACTCTTGCCGCCAAGCCTTCTGCTGGCCGCGCTGGGCCTTCATCCCCCGTCATCCCTGAGATCTCTACCATGGAGACAGATGTCAATCCAATCCTTGATATCTCAGGCTCTGTCGAGGCAGACATTGCTCCGAGCGGCCAAGCAACGCAGGAAAGCACTTCCTCCAAAGTGGTTGAAGCTCCGTCTAAGGATGCCACTGAGAAAGGGAAGCAGGTGGTGGAAGAGGCGGAGGAGGAAGTAATGATTATGGCGGGAGCCTCTGAGCCATCAACTATTTTGAAGACGCTACCGGCGGCTAGGGCATCATCCATGCCTCCTGCTTCAACATCTCCTTTGGCTGAAACTCCTCTGACATTGTGCCTAGATGACCTCATTACGCAGGAAGATGTCGTGTATAACAATGTCGGCATCTGCCATACCGCATATGCCAATCTGGCCAACAATCTCAAGCTTATTGCCATTGCAAGTCTTTTGAACTTCACTTCGTTTATTTTGCATAGTATATCCCTCTGTAGCCCCGAGCTGTTAGGCGGATAAACAAAAGTTATTAGCCTGAGTGCTCCAAAGAACTTTAAGAGTAGAACTTGATAGTGTAGCCCCCGAGCGTCTAGGTGGAAACTTACAAGAATTCCGGCTAGATGCTCTATGAGTAGCATACTTGTTGATTAAAAACTTGTGTTGTAGCCCCCGAGTGTGTAGTAGAAACTATATAGTTCTGACTATATGCTCTAGAGAAACTAAGCATGCTTGTTTGTTTGTAGAATGAGAATAGACGGAGGATCACGGCCAATGAGAGGTTTGCTGCTTTGCGGAAGGAGTTGGATCTTAAACAGGGTAAAACAACCTTCCTGAAGCAACAGATCAAAAATAGCCAGAGTCTGTTTCTTGTAACAGCTCCTTGCTTTTCCTCATGGATTTATTTCTGCCGTCTTCCCATAGTACTTTCTGATTTCCTTCTTACAGAAGCCATTGCCAAGGCCAAGAGCATCATCGAGCAATCCAAGCATATCTAGAAGCTCGATGATGAGAACAAAATTTTGAAGAAGGACCTGGCCGATGACATCAAGGGCCATGAGGCGGCGATGAAGGTGCTACAAGAATCTGCAGACGCCGAGATGTAACGCCTGAAGGACGAAATTGCACAACTCAAGGAGTAGAACCAAGCTGCCAAAGAGCAAAATGCGAGGAACCTTGATGTGTACAAGACAATCTAGAAGGAGTTGGATGTCTTGGCGGAGACATGCAAGCAAGCGGAGACGAGCATCTTCGGTAACCTTTCTCCGTCTTGGTCATTTCTGTACTTTGGATAATCGTTTTAATTTGTTTGTACTCATGGTCCTTCTATCTTTTGCAAACCATAGCTCCCATTGTCTTGGCCAACTTGGGTGAAGGTGCTCCAAATCCCAAGGAACGCATGTTCTTGCCGGCAACTTCGTCAGCACCGCCATTGCCTAGGCCAAGGAGATATGCCAACCCTAGGGATTAACATCAAGGCGGCAGACTCAGCAGCCAAGTATGCGGAAATCCTGCGTCGAGCCCCCGAGAAGGTCAAGGACTGGAAGGCCTCCTGTGATATGGGGTGGCCCGATCTTCTCAGCAAGCACTTGTTGATGATGATGGTTGATGATAGATAACTAGCATGTAGCTATGAACTCTCCTGATCGAACCCTGATGCCAATGCAACAACTCCTGAACCCTGTAGGATATTCACAACACAACGCTCTTGTGCACGTAGCCGTCGACCACGAATGGTAGTTTGCAATCTACTAATTCCCTGTGGAACAACAGATCACACTCAATTGCAGTTGGTAAAATCAATCACAAGTAATTCCATAGGTTCTATGAAAGAAACAACTCCAAAATATTTTAACATGGTCTAACCCCTAACTAGGGGTCGTCCCAGGGCTTATAAGGGTGGCTGGGGCGGCCAGAAACCAAAACTAAATGCAAATGACTCAAACTGGTACAAACCGACTCGGGCCAGATTCGGTCGGCGGGCAGACACTCCGGTCGATATTGGTCGGACAGTCCGGTCAGGCCGAACACTCCGGGTGGAGTGTGCCGGACAGTCTGGTCCGGCCGTAAACTTTAGAGTTTCCGGGTGGTGTCCGACACGTAGAATGTCCGCACAGTGCTTCATTCATCCTTGGCCAGTCGGTCTGAGTGGACTCGGCCAAACACTGCGGTCGTGGCAGATCCTTTTGCCTTCGTCTTGATGATCTTTTCTTGCGCCTTCCTCCCGCTCCTCCCTCACACATCCTTGGGCAATCATCATGCTGGGCTCCTCTTGTAGCCCTTCTCCTCCTCACGCCATGCTTGTTTCTCCAACGAACCAAATCATACATAAATGCATAGACTTAGGCAGTATAAAGTTCTCATAAATTAAAGTACCAGATTCGTTTAGGAGCAAATTCACCTATTGTTCAAGTAGCTTAGCACGAGCTCTTGTAATGGGTCCAATTCTAATCTCATTGGACTGATCCTTCCTTGCAATAGCTGGAGCATCTTCAGTAGGTGTAATTGTAGGGATGTCCTCATCATCTCCCCCCCCCCTTCAAAAGGCGTCGACCTCGACACTCCAAGGTATTCTCCATCATATGGTTGTGGCTTCAATTTTGACTTTCGAAGTTGTGGGAACCTATCCTTGTGTAGATGCACCCATACCATGTCGCCAGGCTTGAACAAAACTTCCTTCCTTGCTTGATTCCTTGCAGCAACAATGTTCTTGCCTTTCTTCTCAATAGCCTCTCGAGTCTTCTCATGAATCTTCTTCACATATTCAGCACGTTTTGATGCCTCCGTATCAACTCTCTCATGTAATGGCAAAGGCAACAAATCAAGTGGTGTCAATGGCTTGAAGCCATACACCACCTCAAAAGGACAAAGCTAAGTAGTTGAATGCACAGCCCTGTTGTATGCAAACTCAACATGTGGCAAACACTCTTCCCACTCCCGCAGATTCTTTTTAATCATAGTCCTCAACAACTGTGACAATGTTCGATTCACCACCTCTGTTTGACCATCAGTTTGGGGATGACATGTTGTACAGAATAGTAGCTTCATTCCCAGCTTCCCCCATAAGGTCTTCCAAAAGTAGCTCATGGACTTCACATCACGGTCAGAAACAATCGTCTTAGGTACTCCATGTAATCTCACGATGTCCCTGAAAAACAGGTTAGCAACATGCGACATAAATCGCTTTTTGTGGCAGGCAATAAAATGAGCCATCTTAGAGAACCTATCCACTACCACAAATATAGAATCATGACCTCTCTGTGTTTTAGGTAGACCTAGCACAAAATCCATACTAATGTCTTCCCATGGTGTAGTAGGTGCCAAGAGAGGTGTATACAAACCATGAGGCTGAAGCTTGGATTTCGACTTGTGGCATATAATACAACGGCTCACAAATCTGTGGACATCACGCCTCATCTTGGGCCAATAAAAATGATTAGCGAGCATGAGCAATGTCTTCTCACACCCAAAGTGACCCATCAAACCACCAGCATGTGATTCCTGCACTAAGAACAAACGCAACGATGATTCTAGAATGCATAGTTTATTAGCTCTAAACAAATATACATCATGTATATTATACTTATCCCATGCGTTTTTAAGAGCACACAAACGATATGGTTCAGCAAAATCATGGTAAGTTGCATAAAGTGCATAAATACTCTCTAATCTAGGAATTTTAACATCAAGATTGGTTAATAGCATGTTCTTCCTAGACAAAGCATCGGCAACTACATTCTCTTTTCCCTTCTTATACTTAATGATGTACGGAAAAGATTCAATAAACTCAACCCATTTAGCTAATCTTCTATGCAAGTTTGATTGAGCTTTCAAATACTTCAATGCTACATGATCAGAATGTATGATAAATTCTTTTGGCCACAAATAATGTTGCCAAACTTCAACTACTCTAACAAGTGCATACAATTCTTTATCATAAATAGGATAGTTCAATCTATCACCAATAAGTTTCTCAGAAAAATATGCTATAGGGCGACCCTCTTGCATCAAAACGCCACCAATGCGTATACCACTAGCATCACATTCAACTTCAAATTGCTTCGAAAAATCAAGTAACGCAAGTAATGGTGCAGAAGTAAGCAAACATTTCAATGTATCAAAAGCAATATCTTGGGCCACGCTCCACACAAATGGCACACCTTTCTTAGTCAAATCATTCAATGGTGCAGCAATAGTGCTAAAATCCTTCACAAAGAGCCTATAGAAACCAGCTAATCCATGGAAACTATGCACTTGACTAACATTCATGGGAATAGGACAATTCTAAATTGACTCAAATTTAGATTTATCTACCTCTACCCCATGCTTAGATACAACAAATCACAGAAATATGACCTTATCTTTTGCAAATGTGCACTTCTCAAGATTAGCATACAATTTATTATCACGCAACACTTGCAAAACTTGTCAGATATGATTACAATGTTCAGTTTCGTTGTGGCTATAGATAAGTATATTATCAAAATAAACAACCACAAAATGACCAATAAATTCTCTCAAAACATGATTCATCAATCTGATGAAAGTACTAGGTGCATTAGTAAGACCAAACGGCATAACTAACCACTCATACAAACCAATTTTTTTTTTGAAAGCAGTTTTCCATTCACCCCTTCTTTCATCCTAATTTGATGATAACCGCTATGCAAATAAATTTTAGAGAACATAGCAGCACCACTCAATTCATCTAGCATATCCTCTAAGTGTGGAATAGGATGACGATTTCGAATAGTGATGTTATTAATAGCTCTACAATCTATGCACATGCGCCATGTACCATCTTTCTTAGGCACTAAAATAACAGGAACAACACAAGGGCTTAGAGAAACACGAATGTACCCTTTATCCAGCAACGCCTGTACTTGTTTCTGTATCTCCTTTGTTTCTTCGGGGTTGGTCCTGTAGGGTGCACGGTTTGGTAATGTGGCACCGGGAATCAAGTCAATTTGATGCTCAATGCCACGCAATGGAGGCAATCCTGCAGGTACATCTTCTGGAAACACATCGCCAAAATCCTGCAAAACAGTAGATACACCAAGAGAAATAGGGGTCATGTTGTTAGAAACCAATACCTCACCCTTATACATGATCACAAGTGGCATGGCTGTAGGATCCCCATGAAACTTTCTCATATCTTCCTTGGTGGCTAATATCACTAGACCATGCACTCTCTAAATTTTCGTTATATCACTCTTTTTAGGCTCTATTACATCATGTATAGCTGCAACACTCTCTCGCCTATCTATAGATGGTTCCTTCAAGTTCACTTCTATCTTCTGACGAGACTCATTCACAATCTGCTATGGTGTCATTGGTTGCAAATTAATCTTCTTTCCCTTGAAGTCCAAGTGATATGTATTGGCACGGCCATTGTGGTGCACATGGTGATCATAAATCCAAGGCCGACCCAATAAGAGATGGCAAACAATCATAGGAACCACATCAAAGTCAATAGAATCCTTGTATGGTCCTATTTCAAAATTCACACATACCATATGGTTTGCCTTCATCTCACCATTGTCACTCAACCATTGTATGTAGTAGGGCTTGGGATGAGGTAAATAAGTCAAATTCAGCTTGGCACATAACTCCTTACTTGCAAGATTTCTGTAGCTACCTCCATCAATGATTACCTTGCAATCTTTGTTAGGGCCAACGAGTGCTTTGGTTTGGAACAAGTTGCAGCACTGAGAGTCAATAATAGGCTGCACACTAAGTGTACGTGGAGAGACAACTATAGTAGGCGCATGCTTAGGGAAGTCATCCATACCGTCCTCGCTATCATATCCATCATCGCCATGAGTATCAACATCATCTCCACTCTCATACTCTCCTTGTTCATTGGCAAACATCACCTTGCAGTTGGGACAATCTCTCTTGTAGTGTCCTCGACCTCCACAAGTATGGCACTCCACATCGCGCGTATGCGTGGTTGACATATTGGAACTCCGAGCTAGCAGCAGGAGAAGCGGGCTTCCTAGCATTGGAACCATAAGAAGACGTGGGAGCAAGCTTGGTCGATGGTGAAGGGTGGCTAGCAGCCGCTGCAGGTGGCGCCATAGGTGGTGGCGGTGTAGATCTCACCGCAAAACGACTGGTAGACGAAAACCTCGCATGTGACTTAGCCTCTTCAGCCATTGTGATTCGGCCTCTCTAGCATGGTGCAATAGCTCATTCATAGTCTCATACTTGTGATGACGAACAATGCTCTTGATTGGTAACTTCAAATTGTTGAGGAATCATTGCATGGTCATCTCATGGGATTCACGAATTCTAGCATCTCCATCTCCATGTAGTACTCATCAACTGACATGGTTCCTTGCCTCAATTGTGTCACCTTATCTAATGGGTTTAGCTTCAATCCATTTTGTGAACTTATCCACTGCTACTATCAAGTGTGTAAATCCACAGGGTGCTATCTGCAACAGTCCCACCATGTCTAGCCCCCAGACTACAAACGGCCAAGTTATTCGTATTGTTTGCAATTCTTTAGCTGGAACACTTGGTTGTCTTGCATAGAACTGACACCCAAGGCATGTTTGTACCAACTTGTCGGCGTCCGCCTTGGCAGTTAACTAGTAGAATCCTTGTCGGAAGGCCTTAGCCACCAATGATCAGGGAGCAGCGTGATGCCTGCATTCTCCGAGATGTATTTCTCTAAGGATTTCAATATCTTGCTGCTGGGAGACGCATCTAAGGAAAACTCCTGCGTTACTTCTTTTGTATAGCTGGCCATCAATGATGACGTAGCCCTTTGCTCTGCGTACTATTTGCCAGCTTTTGACTTCGTCGACGGGCAAAGTTCTGTCTTGTAGATAGTCCATGAACGGTTCCGTCCAATCCGGAGAGGTCACTATTACTGTATTAATGAATGAATCCACTCTATCCGGGTTGCCGAGGTCCGCTCCCTTCACGGATGGGGTCCATAAATGCTCCAGGAAAATGCCTGGCAGAATTGGTCGACAAGCTGATCCAAGCTTTGACAGCAGATCCGCCACCTCATTCTCCTCCCTTTTGACATACTTGAGTCTGTAGCCATCGAAGCACTTGGCTATTTCGTCTACTTCCTCTTGATATGCCGCCATCATAGGGTTCCGCGTGTTCCAGGTGCTAGCTACTTGTTGGGCAACCAAGTCAGAATCGCCAAAGCAAACTATCCTTGGCTACTCGAAGTCCGTGAATGAGGGCATCATACTCCGCCATGTTGTTGGTAGTATTGAAGTGAATCTGCAGGACGTATTGCAACTTTTCTCCTGTTGGTGATTGCAATAATACACCAGCCCTTGAGCCGTTGAGTAGCTTTGAACCGTCAAAGTGCATGACCCAATATTCTGGCTCTGGCACAGGAGTGTCTTCTGGCAGTTCTGTCAACTCTACGATAAAATCCGCCAATGCTTGTGATTTGATAGTGTCGCGTCTCTTGTAGGTGATTTTAAAAGTGGCAAGTTCAATGCCCCACTTTGCCACTGTCCCTGTAGTGTCAATGTTGTTGATGATGTTGGACAGTGGAGCTTTGCTTACCACTGTGATAGGGTGCTCCTGGAAATAATGCCTTAGCTTACACGAAGCAAGGAAAACTCCATAAGCTATCTTTTGGTAGTGTGGGTAACGTTGTTTGGATTCCGTCAAGACCTTGCTTACATGGTAAATGGGTCGCTGAACTCCGTATTCGTGTGTTGGTTCTTTGTGCTCCACCATGATGACGATGCTGATTACTCGGTTGGTTGCCGCCATGTAAACTAACATAGGCTCCCTTGACACCGGTGCTGCAAGTATTGGTGGGGAGGAGAGTATTCTCTGCAACTCCTTAAGTGTTGCGTCAGCCTCGTTTGTCCATGTGAATTTTTCCACCTTCTTGAGCAACTTGTAGAGCGGCATAGCCTTCTCACCAAGTCGGTTAATGAACCGGCTTACTGCTACTACGTAGCCCGTGAGCCTTTGTATGTCCTTCAGTCATGTCGGACGTTTGATGTCGAGGATGGCCTTGATTTTCCCCGGGTTCACCTCGATTCCGTGATGCGAAACAATGAAACCCAACAGTTTGTTGGAAGGTACCCCGAAGACACACTTCTTGGGGTTCAGCATCATGTTGTATTTCCAGAGATTGTCAAAGGTTTCCTGCAAGTCAGCGATAAGATCATTCGATTTCTTTGACATTACTGTGATGTCATCCACGTAAGCATGTACGTTGCGACCTATTTGGTCGTCCATGCAACGTTGCATTGTCCGCTGGTACATGGCACCAGCATTTTTCAACCCAAAGGGCATCGTGATGTAGCAATACGTGTCGTAGGGTGTGGTGAACAAAGTGGCCAGTTGGTCTGACTTTCGCATCCATATTTGGTGGTAACCTGAGTAAGCATCGAGAAAACACACTAGTTCCAAGCCAGCCGTGGAGTCAATGACTTGGTCAATGCGTGGCAAAGAAAACGGATCCTTCAGACACACTTAGTTCAAACCGGTGTAATCAACGCACATTCTTAATTCATTGGTTCCCTTTTTGGGGACAAGTACAGGATTTGCCACCCATCGGGTGTGAATAACTTCTCGGATAAAGCTTAAGTAACCTAGCAATTTATTTGCCTATAGCCCTTTGTCTTTCATCACCAAAGTGTCATAGAGGTTGCTTCACCGGTTTGGCATTGGGATCAATATTCAAGCTGTGCTTGGCAAGTTCCCTAGGTACACCTTTCATGTCGGCAGGTTGCCAGGCGAAGATGTCCCTATTCTCATGGAGGAACTTAACAAGCGTGCTTTCCTATTTGGGATCCAGGTCCTTGCCAATGGCGGTGGTCTTGGAGGAATCGCCTTCAACAAGCTCCACCTGCTTGGTCTTGATGGCGGCCTTGAATGCGGGTTCGGCAGTAGTGATCTGCTTCTTTGAAGCCGGCATCTCCGAGGCGTTGACCTGGTTCTATACTCCTTGAACTCCTCACCATAGAGAACTGCTTCAGTGAAGGCGGTCTCACTGAGCTCGCACTCCCGTGCCTTGGTGAAGCATCCATCAACGGTGATGATGTCGTTTGGTCCGGGAATCTTGAGCTTGTTGTAGACAAAGCATGGCCTTGCGAGGAAGGAGTGGAAGATGTCACGTCCAAAGATGATGTGGTACACGCTCTTGAAAGGCACCACTTCAAAGGTCATGCGTTCTTGGCGGTAGTTGTTAACATCGCCAAAAGCGACCGGAAGGGTGATGCAGCCCATGGAATTTGCTTGTCGGCCGGGGACAACCCCATGGAACACGGTGTTGCTCTTCCTTTGTTGGGTCTCCGTCAAGTTCATCTTGTGCAGTGTATCTAGGTACATGATGTTGATGTTGCTTCCACTGTCCACGAGGCACTTGGTGAACTTTGTGCCATCAATCAAAGGGTTGATAACCATGGCATACTGGTTCTCTATTGGGATCAGGTCTGGGTGATCCTTCCTATCCCAAGTAATTGGAATTTCTGACCACCTGACGTACTCGGGGACCGGAGGGAGGGTAGCCATTAGTATCCTCAGAGAGGTTTTCTGGACCTGGACGATGGGAGTGCCAAGAAAGGTATGATAACATGGAGCCCTTTTTTGAAAGGATTTTTCCCTTTACCCTCTCCCTTATCGGAAGATTTGGGTTCCACGTCTTTCTCCATATCACTTGACTCATTGGACTCTTCCTCCTTCTTCTTCCCTTTGCACTTTTCGCGGGACTGTTCTTCCGACTTTGCTTGTAGCCAGACTCAGGGTCTTCCTTGAAGTCGTTGACAAATTTGCATTGGCGGTTGGTGTGGGTGGCTTTGCCGTTTGCGTCTAGGTGGACGAAACACGGCATATCACGGTACTCTTTGTACATTTGGGGAACACGGGGCGCTGAGGGTGTAGGATCACTCCTCAGCTGGCCACTGCTAGCCCCCCGACCACGCCCACGCTGTCCACCTCCGTCTCTGCCAGTGAACGTGGAAGCGACCATGTTGACTTCTTGCTTTTCTTCAGGTGGATTTTTCTGCTTGTTATTGTTGTTCTTCCTGGCTTGGGTAGGTATTGCTATTGCCGGCAACGATCAGCGCGCGTCATCGTCAGCAGCGGCAAACTCGCTAGCCATGGCGATCATTGCATTGAGGTTGAGCTCATTGTTGTCTTGCTTGCGCTTCAACGTATGTCGGAGCAAAGTTCCCTTTTCTAGATCGTCGATGAAGGCGGCCATAGCGGTTTTTTCATGCACCCCTGCGCATGAATTTTTCATATCTAGCCAGTTTAGTAAGTAATCCATGGATCAAAACCTACCAAAATGCACTCAAATCACAGATCGATCCAAAACATGAATTGGGGATATTTTTGGTGGAAATTTTCGAATTTATGGGGAAAAGACCAAATCAATGAGGAATCTGTGGCAAACAAAAGCTATTGATACCATATGATATGGGGTAACCCCGTGGGTGGCCCGATCTTCACGGATCTCGTGGTCAAATCGATGGAAAAGCGAGGGGAAAGGGAGAAGGTAGCAGAAGTGGACGCACACCTCACGAAGAACACGATGAACACACGCAAAACTCACATGATATAAGGGAGATTGCTCCCGTCGGTGGCCACCGGTCCGATAGAATCCTCGCAAGGAAAGATCGGTCAACGTGCTCCCTTGATCCCACACCGAGAGGGAAGAACACCTTGGAGAGGGTCTTGACGTCTTAGCAAAGGGACACCGATGCCAAGGCCTTGTACAACGAGGGAGGCGCGATGCAAACTCTAACAAGGTGGTGACGATAGTCGATCCACTTTGGTGGAAGGGGATGAGGCAAAACTTGTCGTGGTGGTGTCACGGCAGATGCCATGGATAGGCTAAAGGTGGGGACTAAATGCACTAGGGGAATCCAGGGAGGGATAGTGTGGTGATTCCACACAGATAAGCTTTGTATTTGATTCACTTCCACAGATTACAAGTGCTCCTTGAGCTGTATTGGGGAGAGGAGGAAGAAGAAGTCTCTTACTCTCACCACTCGCTAGCTCTCAGTCACTTGCTAGTAGAACATAACCTCTAAGGACTAACCTTGTCAAACTCAACCCAATAGAGACCAACCCTTTCTATAGAGGCCCTAGCCCTCCTTATATAGGGGTGGCTAGGTCTCCAATTAGGGCATACGTGGAGGCATATTCCAGGGAATATGCCTCCTCCCAAAATAGTAAGCCGACCGGGTTGCTTTTCCCCCGCATCATCCATGCAGAGGCTACGTGAGCCTCTGCGGCGCCCGCGTCAGCCGACATTGGCATCGTCACCTTTGTCGGCCACGCCTCGGTGGTCCTTCCTCTTCGCTCATGCTCTGTGTACAGGGTCACCTTTGACCAGCGAGATACCTTCCTTCTCCTACAAGCTTGATATGACCCGGATCGTACATAGTTGATCCGGCCACACCTGTTCCTGCATATGAGTTAGATTCATCTGTCCGACTTACGGCTTAAGTCGGTTGAGACCCAGTTAGGTGGACATCCCCTGGTCCGGGTTACACCATGATTTGGCCTGCCTTGAGGTGACTTGGCCAGCATTCGCTTTGACCTTGCCGTACCTCGGCTAACTCGGCATTTATACCCCGGCGTGACCCTACCCGGGGGTATCCCCCCAACATTAGTCCCCGAAGCTGGTGCGGTCTTAGCTGCCTTGGCCGCTAAGGCCACAGCAGGTTCAATTTCACTGAGCTTTGAGTTCCTTTTCTGAGTTACCTCCTTATCTCGGATTCCATGGGTTTACTTTCCCTTGGCACATTCCAAGTTTTCACTTGCTGGCCGGGTTACCACATTCTCATCCGGGTCGTTCTTACTTCTCTTGTACGCTTCCTCACATGGAGGCTAATCATTAGTTCGCCTAATTTTAAGGGCCAGCAATAGTAACCGCCGCAGTTATTGTCAGGAGTTACTATGCAAACGTTACGTCACACCTGCTTCCTTGTTAACTGTATCACTGCGTCACGTCATGGGATCCCCTACGCCCTGTGGTCCTTCGTGTGGCTCATCGTTGATTGGTCAATCCGGGTTATACACGGCCACACGATGTGGCCCGCCCGCGAAATGCAATCCCACTACCCCTTACGGGAGTGGTTAAATAGGGGAGGGGCGCGCCCCTTGGGTCATACGCCTCTGCTGCGCTGCCTCCACGCCGCAGCGTCACGCCGCCTTCAGCATCTCTTCCGCCACGCGGCTGTCGATCTAAGGCCCGCCACCCACCACCGCTAGCGCCAGTGAGGGCAGTGACCTCGAGATGACAGAAGAAGAGCTCACCGTCGCCGACCAGGAGATGGAAGAAGACACAGCGACCGCCGATTGCGGCACGTGGGCTGGATCTTGGGTCTGCCAGGACGACCTGGATTGGCTCTATCGCACCAGGCACATCCCGGAGGGCGTCACTGCATGCCTTGCTTCCGCCGAGCTTACCCCCTCACCCAATCCGGGTGAGTATGTGGTGTTCCTTTCTCATTTCCAATACGGATTTGGTCTCCCAGTCAGTGACTTTTTCCACGACTGGCTAAACACATACGAGCTCCAGCTGCACCATCTTCTGGCTAATGCCATCACTTCTCTCTCCGCCTTTGCCTCCACCATCGAGGGTTACGCCGGACTATGGCCCACGAAGGAGCTCTGGATCCGGTTCTTTGGCCTCCGCCGGAACGTGATTCCGAACATCCAGCTTGACCCGGAGGACAAGCAGCTCACGCAATTCTGTGCTGCGTCAATTTCTCCTTGGAGGTTGTCCGTCTTCCCCCGAGTCACTGGGCTAGACTCTTGCAAGGGATGGGCCCGGACTTTCTTCTATGTCCGGAACAAGACTACTGAGGATCTGATCCGGCTACACCCTTCCGCTCCGGGTCCTCCCAATCCGGAACTGTGGGACGTTATCCCCAAGAAGCCCACAGTCTTAGCGAACCAAGTTAACAAGAGGTTCAAGGAGCTAAAGGACCTCGTATTGCACAACGAGGACGTCATGATCACATTTGTCCGTAACCGGATCTCCCCCCTTCAGAAACACTCACATAAAGTCTGTCACATGAGTTGGGGCCACGACCCCAACCGGACCTCGTCTTTCGAGTTGAGCAACACAGAGATCTACCGCCGGGTTAAGGCCCTCTTCACCACCCACAAGGACTTATCCTCTAAGTGGACGTGGGGAATTGAACACTATTGCTGAGATAGGCTTCCTCCCGTGGTAAGCTTTGTGCCACAAACTTTCTCCAAATTAAATCATATGTTGGTCGCTGTTGTATATTTAACCCTGTTGTCTTTTCTTTCCCTTAGCAATTCCTTCAGCAAACTATCGAGGATGGCATCGAGCCCTCCCTCAAATGGGCGCCTGACCGGGATACCTCTGATGAGGAGGAACCGGATCAGGAGATGTTCCTTCCAATGGCCGACGCGACCAAGCGACCCACCGGTAAACTCTCTTCCATTAGAGATTGGCCCGACGATGAAGATGACTCGGATGTTGATGTGATGGAAGCATTTGACGCTGTCCCCCTTTCTTATGCTTTTCCGGCATTAGCTAACCCCGGTGGGTAGATACATGAGGACCCTCCCCTTGCCATGGGGGATCCTGTTTCGGTTGCGCCGAAAAAGAAAAGGGGAGCCGCATCAACTTCTTCCTCCGGACCTTCTCAGCCAGCCAAAAGGCGAAAGAAGTCCGGGGACAAAACTGCCACCAAGCCTGCAACCAAGGCCCCAGCACGAAGGGCTCAGAAGCCCAAGGAGCCCCTGACCTCGGATGAGTAAGCCTCTTTTCCCTTTGCCATTTACTTGTTCTTCTATTGTTATAGTTTCTCATCCGACACTATTTGATTCGGCAGGGCCGCGGTAGAGGTCCCACAGAGTGGATCCGGCATTGCCTCCCCGCTCCGACACAGCCCTTCTCCCCCTTGTGGCGATGATTCATGCCCGCTGAGCCCAATCCCGGAGGGTTCAGCGGCTGCTCCGGGTTCCAGCCCACCTCGTCAAGAGGAGGGCAACCCTAGAGCGGGGGAGACTGGCTCTGCCGAGGCAGCGGCCACCACTACTTCGTCTCCGCCGCAACCAGCTACCACCGAGGTTACCTCAGCACCTCCATCGAAGAAGAAACCAGCACCAGCACCAGCACCAACTCAAGCACCAGTAGCAAAAGCAACAGCAGCAGCACCAAGCCCCTCCGCCTCGTCCGAGTCCTCCCAGTCTCGGCGAGAAAGCACCAAGGCAGCTCCCAAGGGTAAATCTGCTGCAACAACTTCCACTTCTCAGCAGCAACCTAAGGGCAAGAAGGCCCCTGACGCCACCAGGGCAATGTCCATCGAGGCTGGACAACGCACACTCGCATCCATGCTTTCGAAGAAAACTCCACCATCGAAGGACGCCCCTGCTGAGCCAGCTGACGCGCAACTCGTTTTGCACACCAGCCCTGCTCTTGCCCAGGTTGAGAGCAGGGAAGCACATGCCAAGGGCCTAGTGGTGCCCCATATACTCAGCGGCGAACGATACCCTCCGACCTTGATCGAGTTCGTGAAAAACTGGACCAAGGCGGAGTTCGTCCACAACGACGATCTCCCGGAGAAGTTCGGTCCCGCCGAATTTGCTGCTCAAATGAACACAGGCACTAAGGCAATTAACCTTGCGGGTCGGATGATGGAGGTACGTTACTTAACCTTTTCCTTAGCATGTTGTAGATATTAGTGATATAACCATTAGTCCCCGAGCCTCCGGGGGGGTAACTTGTTACTCGGCCGGATGCTCCTTAGAGAACTAATGTAGCTCCTTGATAACTTTGAATATGCACACACCTAGAGCCGGGTTAAGTTCCACTTGGCCCGGATCTTGTACACTTCGAATATGCACACACCTAGAGCCGGGTTAAGTTCCACTTGGCCCGGATCTTGTACACTTCGAATATGCACACACTAGAGCCGGGTTAAGTTCCACTTGGCCCGGATCTTGTACACTTCGAATATGCACATACCTAGAGCCGGGTTAAGTTCCACTTGGCCCGGATTTTGTACACTTCGAATATGCACACACCTAGAGCCGGGTTAAGTTCCACTTGGCCCGGATCTTGTACACTTCGAATATGCACACACCTAGAGCCAGGTTAAGTTCCACTTGGCCCGGATCTTGTACACTTCGAATATGCACACACCTAGAGTCGGGTTAAGTTCCACTTGGCCCGGATTTTGTACACTTCGAATATGCACACACCTAGAGCCGGTTTAAGTTCCACTTGGCCCGGATTTTGTACACTTCGAATATGCACACACCTAGAGCCGGGTTAAGTTCCACTTGGCCTGGATCTTGTACACTTCGAATATGCACACACTTAGAGCCAGGTTAAGTTCCACTTGGCCTGGATTTTGTACACTTCGAATATGCACACACCTAGAGCCGGGTTAAGTTCCACTTGGCCCGGATTTTGTACACTTCGAACATGCACAAGGCTAAGCTATCATTTTGCACTCTTTTCAGGTGACCACCAACCGTCGGAGCGCCGAATTTCAGCATCTCCTGGACACTCATAAGATGCTGCGTGCAAAACATAATACACTTCTTGCTGAATACGATAAAAGGGGTAAGCTTGCTCCCTTGGCATGTTTCCATTTTTCTTCATCCTTTTCCACCGAACTAATCCATCATTCGGATTTCGTAGCTGAGGTGGAAGCTGAGAACATTATCATGAGGAAAAACCTGGACCAGATCAAGGGTAAGTCGTTTTGGCTCAACTTTGCTATGTTCTCTATCTCCTTTTCTCCTTGGCTCGGCAAACATTCATACCTCGGCTTTGCTGGGTCAACAAACTATTTCAGCATCTCTTGAAGATAGTGTGCCCGTGCCTGATATGATGCTGCATTTTCTCGAACAAGCGAAAGATCAGTCGAGCTCAAAAGAAAGATGATGAGCTTGCTCTCCTCCGAGCCAAAGATGATGAAATTGCCAAGCTCAAAGCAGATATGAAAAAGCTGAAAGCACAGCATCAAACCGAACTTCAAAAGGCTGGCCAGGACTTTACTGAAGAGCACGAGTGCCTCAACCTCCAGATCGCCAAGGATCAAGAACTGCTTAAGGAGGCCGACTCTAAACTTGAGTTGGCGAACGCGGAGCTTGTTCAACTCCGGGAGAGGCGTGAAAAGTGCACCAAGGAGCTAACCCGGATCCACAGCCATATTGCTGGTAAGCTCTTTTCCTTCAACAGACACTGACCTTTCTGGGTTTGCTCCATTTACTTACTCCACCTGTCTTATTTTTTCAGGCAAATTCCCAGAGAGCGAGGTCGTCGCATCCAAAGTTGTTGCCAAGTTCCACCAGAAGAGGGGTACCCCAATCGTCCCTAGCGCTGGAGAAATTCCATATGACCTGGAGGACTTGCTGGTCAGCTTGTCCTCTCGTGTCCAACTTGTGAGGAACTATGGCAAGGATGTCTTAGACGTAGTAATTCGGATCTTCAAGGCCTTTTGGCCTGAGGAAGAAACTCCGGAGAGTATGCCTGTTCTTTTTGCCAGGCTTATGGAATGCGAGACTCAGCTCGATCTCTGGAGAGAATATGCTGGGCGCGCCAGAGCTGAGATCGTTCTCCACTACGTGCTTACGTGGTATGAGAAGATTGACATCAATCTGCTTGCGCGCATGCGCACTGGATCAAAGTGGTCTACTGACCCGGATTGGGTAGCTCGGCGCAAGGCTTGCGCTCACAGCTTCATCCAATACGCCCCATTCATCAATGGAACGAGGGACCGAGATTCCTGGATGCCGCCGATGACAGAAATGTTGAAAACGTTGAAGATGGCTCGGATGAGGACGAAGAGGACGATGCCTCGGACATCGAAGACAGCGAAGATGACGCCGAACTTCCTCCTCCTGCTGCTCCTTGAGTGAAAAAACTTTAAAGTTTATCAGATCCCCGGTATGCCGGGTGGAATTGTATCCAGTACACAAGTGATATTTTGCTACTAAGTTTTTATGCCGGATTAACTTGAGCATAGTCCCCGAGTTTCATTTTCATGTTCATCCAATCTTTTGGCTCGGCTCGTGTCTACCTTGATTCGGTTTTATGACTTACGAGTCCGAGCTTCAAAAATTGTCTTAACAATACTTGGAAACTTTAGGCTTAGCTCAAAATAATTCAGCATAATAATTCAAAAGTAAACACAATGTTAGTCCGAAAAACAAACGTCGGCTCGATTAAGTTCCTTTCCTTAGTCGTTTTTCATGTGCTACGCAATTCCAAACTTGTTCTCTTGCTTGCCATGAAGCAAATTCTTGTTGGACAGCAGCAAGTCGAAGAGTTGGGTTCTTGGTGCTCACACATTACTAATCCGGCCTAAGTAGAACAACTTATTCCAGCCGACGTATAAACAATAAATACAGAAGACAATAATCATTATTAAGGCAGTCCCCGAGTTACTGCTCGAGGTGCCAACATTCCATTGATAAGCTCATTGCCGGCATACATACGGACATATGAGAGACTCGGATACATACACTTCTCTGCTAAGTGTAGAAAGGACGAAGTAGAGCTACATTTCATGGACGCTTAGAATCCTCACCGGACCTGTCTGCCTTGTTCTTTTCCTATGGTTTTGCATCGATAAGATAGTAAGAATCATTGTGCAATGCTTTGCTCACAATGAATGGCCCTTCCCATGGGGGGATAACTTATGCATGCCAGCAGTATGTTGTACCAACCGGAGTACCAGATCACCTTCCCGGAGGACTCGGGGGTTTACTTTCCGGCTATGATAGCGTAAGAGATTTTGCTGATATATGGCGGATCTGGACAATGCCAATTCTCTCGCTTCTTCCAGCATATCAACATCATTTTGCCGGGCTTCTTGCACTTCGGCTTCTGTGTATTGGGTGACCCTAGGCAAGTCATGCTCTATGTCGGCTAGTAATATAGCTTCTGCCCCATATACCAGAAAAAATGGCGTATAGCCTGTTGATCGATTCGGAGTTGTTCTTAAACTCCACAATACCGCTGGTAGTTCTTCTATCCAGCACCCCACTGATCTTTGCAGCGGCTCAATGAGCCGAGGTTTTATCCCGGATAATACTAATCCGTTGGATCTCTCCACTTGTCCGTTCGATGGGGAGTGGGCTACCGAGGCAACATCCATCCGGATCTTCTTATCTCGGCAGAATCGCGCAAATGCTCCTTTAGCAAAATTTGTGCCATTATCAGTTATGATACTGTGAGGATAACCGTATCTCAAGTTGATGTCTTTGAGAAATGTCACGGCCGTAGCTCCATCACATTTTCTTATTGGCTTTACTTCAATCCACTTTGTAAACTTATCCACCATGACCAAAATGTGAGTCATGTTTCCCCTTGCTGGTTTGAACAGGCCAACCATGTCCAAACACCATACGGCAAATGGCCAAGTGATTGGTATGGTCTTGAGTTCCGACATTGGCATATGTGTCTTGGTAGCGTACCTCTGACAACCATTGCATTTTCTTACCAAATCTTCTGCTTGTTCTAAGGCACTTGGCCAGTAGAATCCATGCCGGAAAGCTTTTGCTACCAAGGCTCTAGACGAGGCATGATGCCCACATTCCTCTTGATGTATATCTCGGAGGATGTCAAGCCCTTCTTCCGGGTCAACGCATCGCTGGAGGACATTGGTCACACTCCTTTTGTATAGCTCGGAATTGATGATTGTGTATGCCTTTGATCTCCTCTGAGTTTGCCTGGATAGCACCTCCTCAGTGGGTAAAGTTCCATCTTTCAGGAATTGAAATATAGGTAGTGCCCAAGCTGGTACATCTCGCACTAGGAACACATCCTCATCAATTTCCATCTGATCCACCAGCATAACTTCAACCGGATCACGCTGAGCAGTCCCCGGGTCCTGCGAGGCAGTCCCCGGGTTTCGCGCACCACCTCCCATGTCAATGTCCATGGGCACAGCTCCGGACTCCGGATCCTCCGGGACGTAAATTGAGTCGGTTTTTGGGGACGGTCTGATAGATGGTTTTCTGAGGTATTCTAATGCTACACCCGGTGGAATTGCTTGTCAGGTTGATCTGAGCTTCGACAATATGTTGGCAGCCTCATTTTCCACCCGGGGTACATGGCGAAATTCGCATCCCTCAAAATAACCAGATATCTTCTGCACATGGAATCTGTATAGTGCCATGTTTGGATCAAGAGCATCCCACAGCCCCGACACTTGCTGAACTACCAAATCCGAGTCGCCAAAGCATTGGATCCGACGTATCCCAATTTCTTTTGCCACTTTGAGCCCATGCACAAGTGCTTCATATTCAGCGACATTGTTTGATGCTACGAAATGGATCTGTAGCACATACTTCAGCTGATCATTCTTTGGCGAGGTAAGCACAACTCCGGCGCCTAACCCGGTTTTCGTTTTTGACCCGTCAAAGTGCATTCTCTAGTAGTTCGGATCTCGTAGCGGTGGTTCATATTGCACCTCGGCCCAGTCCACAAAAAAGTCGGCCACAGCCTGAGACTTGATTGCTTCTCTTCTGTCATATTGTGGCGCATAAGGAGCTAGCTCAATTGCCCATTTCGCAATCCTGCCACTTGCATCCTTGTTACTCATTATCTCGGAAATTGGGGATTCACATATTACTTTGATGGGGCGCTCCTCAAAATAATGTTTTAGCTTCTTTGCCGACATATACACTCCATACGTCACTTTCTGATAGTGCGGATAATTTTGCTTTGAGGCTGATAATACCTTGCTCAGATAATACACTGGCCTTTGCACTGACTTACCCTCTTCGTCGCGCTCTACCACAATTACTGCACTTACAACTCGGTTGGTTGCGGCTATATAGAGCAACATGGGATCCTTTGATAGTGGAGAGGCTAACACTAGTGCAGTGGCTAACATTTTCTTTAATTGGATAAAGGCTTCATTGGCCTGTGGCGTCCAAATGAACTTGTCCGACTTTTTCATGAGTTGATAGAGAGGCAATGCCTTTTCTCCCAACTGACATATAAACCGACTTAACGATGCCAGGCAGCCAGTGAACTTCTGGACATCGTTAAGGCACTTCGGCAGTTACATTCGCTCTATGGCCCGGATCTTAGTTGGATTGACTTCGATACCTCGGCTGGAGACAAGGAATCCGAGTAATTTTCCAGCCGGGACACCGAAGGTACATTTTTCCGGGTTAAGCTTCATCCGGAACCTTCTTAGGTTCGCGAATGTCTGCCTGATATCGTCAAGGAGCGTTTTGCTTTCCTTGGTCTTGATAACCACATCATCCACATACACCTGTACATTTTGACCAATTTGGTCATGCAAACATTTCTGCATACATCTTTGGTATGTTGCCCCTGCATTACGTAAACCAAATGGCATGGTGCGATAGCAATAAGCCCCATACGGGGTGATAAATGTAGTTTTTATTTGATCATCCGGATTCAGGGGTATCTGGTGGAAACCAGAATATGCATCAATGAATAACAACAGTTCACACCCAGCAGTTGAATCTATGACCTGATATATCCTTGGCAGTGGAAATGGATCTTATGGACACGCCTTATTCAGGTTCGTGTAATCGATACACATACGCCAAACCAGTGCCACATTCAGATCATCCTTATTCTTCTCCACCAGCACCGAATTAGATAGCCAATCTGGGTAAAGAACTTCCATGATAAATCCTGCTGCTAGTAACCGAACTATCTCATCTCCGATGACTTTTCTCCTATCCTCGGCGAAGCGGTGGAGAGGTTGCTTCACCGGCCTTGCTCTGGGTCTCACGTTCAAAGAGTGCTCGGCCAACTCCCTCGGAACACCTTGCAAGTCATGTCTGGACCAAGCAAAAATATCCCGATTCTCACGGAGGAAGTTGACGAGCTCGCTTTCCTATTTATCATTTAACCCGGCACCAATTGTTACGGTGCGCTCTAGGAACATATCATCAATAGGCACTTTCTTGGTATCCTTTGTGGCTTGGAACGAAACACTACCATGCGGATTACTCAACGTCGGCATATATTGCTGCGCGGACTGATCCAATGCTGCCACCTCCTGTATCTTTCTTTTCTCTTGTGCAATCACGAGTGACTCGGCTAGGTTAGACCCGGCTGATGCACACTCAATGGAACGTCTGAAATCTCCAGCTATGGTAATTACCCCATTTGGCCCAGGCAACTTCATCTTCAGATAACTGATGTGACAACTTGCCATGAACTTGTTCAGTGCTGGTCTTCCGAGTAACGCGTGATACGCACTTTCTAAGTTCACAACTTCAAACTCCAAATTCTCAGTTTGGTAGTTATCTCTCGTGCTGAACAATACGTCAAACCGGACCTTGCCTATGGGCTCACAAGAAATGCCTGGCATAATGCCATGGAAAGTTGTCCTTGTAGCTTGGAGCATGTTCTCCGAGATACCCAACTTGCGCATTGTATCCGCATACATGATGTTAATGCTACTGCCATTGTCAATCAGTACCTTGGAGAACCTCACATTGATGTTAGGACCAATGAATGTCAGGTCCAGCACTAGCGCATATGAACCAGGACTCGGCATAAGCTTGGGATGATCTTTGATGCTCCAGGTAATTTCCTGGTCCGACCAAGGCATATACCTCGTCACTGGTGGCATTACCGCATTCACCTCCATGTGCTGGTGCTGCAAACTCTTTCTATCTATTTCCTCAGTGGTAAACACACAGTAACTCTGATGATGCTCTCTGTACTCATTCCTCCCCTCATTTCCGGGGTACCTCTGATCCGGCTGATGTTGGTCTTCCACTTGATGCACTGCATCCCTTCTCTCATGGTTATCATACCTCGGCAGAGGGGAAGGCAACATTAGCTGTTGCGTGTTTGCTCCGGAGAGCAATTGCTGCCGGGGTAACTCCTGCCGAGGTTGATCGTTCTGAGGTGCCTGAGCATTCCCCGAACCACCTTGTTCTATTTTACGCATCCACTCACATTGCCTTGTTGTATGACCCGCTGGGTTACTCGGATTTGGCGTGTGAAATTTACACGGATGATCCAACATTGACTCATAAGTATACCTCGGATGGTCCTTCTTTTCTTGCCACTATTTATTTTGCTCTGGCGTCCAAGTTTTCTTGCCATCATTTCTCGGCGTCCATTGTTGGCCTCCAGTTTTCTGACGTTGATTTCCCCCTGCTCTGGGCTGATCTTGATTCACAGAAGCAACTTGTTGCGAATTGTACCGGTAATCCGGTCTGTCATCTCTTCATTTACCCCGGTAGTTATTCCTCCGGGATGACCCGGCTCCATCTCTCTGGTAGCACTCCTCATTTGACTCGTTTGACACAAGCCTAGGTTGAGTCGGATCACCCAAAGCATACGAATCAGCAATCCGGATTGTCTCTGCCAACGTAGTTGGCATATCTCTTTGCCACAACTTGTTTGCATATCTGCATCCTTGCGCAAACCATTCTATGGCCTGTGACTCTATCACAACCCCACACGAGTTTCTCACGGTACACCATCGGGTTAAAAACTCCCGGTTCGTCTTGTTCGGTCTCTGCTTACACATAGCTAGGGTATGTGGCCTATTTGGCCTCTGATATGTACTTGAGAAATTGCTGATAAACATTTCCTCAAAATCGATCCAGCAGTTAATACTTCCGGGTGGCAAATTGTTTAGCCATACCCTTGCTGGCCCCTCCAACATCTGGGGTACTTATCTCACAGCCCATCTCAAGTTGCCTATAGCAATTTTCACAGCTGTAGCATAGTTTATCAACCAATCTTCCGGCTTTGTACTGCCGTCATACGTCTTTATGCCTCTAGGTAACTGGAAGTTAGGTACCAGAGGGTCCTTCATGATCCGGGGCCCAAAACACGTAGGACCCGGGGGACCTTGACATTCAATCTGTTCCGACCTATACAGCCGATCCAGTTTTAATCTGGCATCATCAGGCATCAAATCCCTAATTCCCAATCTTGACCCTATGACATGATAGTCCGGCCTTGGGTATCCTGCGTTCACAATTTCCGAATCTCCATCGTTATACTGGTCTTGCTCTCGTGGAGCACCTCTCTGTTGCATACCTCGGCCGGTACTTTGCTCTTGCCTTGGTATATTCCGCTGCTGCGGTTGTCCTACTCCTGCCGAGTTTCGCTATCCGGCATTGCCATTTACAGCATTTCCTTGACCGGCATTGCCTTGGTCACGGTTACCTCGGCCAGCTTCACCTCAGCTCACACTTTGTCGATCGTCATTTCTCTATACTTATTTTCCTTTCCCTTCCCTTGTCGGGTCATACGGGACGATCTGTTTGTTCCTCCTGGCCGAGGTTACTACCTCTTCTCTCCTAGGTCCACCATGAGGAGACGATGCAGCTCCGGCGGATTTCTCTGGGTTACCCACCGCCGAATGAACGATCTTGGAGGCCCCAGCTCTCTCCGGGTTAGCCCTGAGCAATTCCTCATTTTGCCTGTTCGCGATCCGAACCAACTCATTGACCCTATCTTGCTGTCTCTGACGGGCTTCACCCGTTAGACCCTCTAACTCGGACGCAGCTACATCCGCTGCTCTGAGGTTTTTTGCCGGGTACTATACTTCGGCAGCCCCACGGACAAACAGTTTTCTGACTCCTCAATCCTAGTATCGCCCTCTTTGTTCATTTCACTCATGAGATTTCTCCCCTTCACTTTTACAGCATCTACTTTATTTGCCTTTGCATACTCACGCAGTGTCATGTTCAACGACTGCTGAGTCGCGGCTGTCTTTTTTGCACCCTCTAGAATTTTTTGCCTAGTTTCCTCTAGCTCGGCCTGTGCCTGAGCCGGATCTACCACTGCTGCTACAGGGTTTGCCAAGCTATCCGTCGCTTCCGGCAGCACATTTTCTAGCCTCTCTAGTGGAGGACCTCTACCTTTCCTCGGTGCCTTAGGCGTTACCTCCGGATCTGGTGTCGGATCTTTGCTTCCGCCAGCGCCAGGCGCAGTCATCATCACCTCAGCACGGTCCGGGGCGCGAGTGATACGCGCCCCGTGAACCACGCTAAGGGGTGGCTCGCCTGCCTCAACAACGTGCCGCGGATGAACGCATGACACATCGACAGCAATGTAGACCTTGTGCGCGCCGAGCTTGACGAAGAGGCCGTTGCACGGAAGTGGACGCTTGCCGAAGCAGCCAGCGTTGTCGCTGACAAAGTCCAGCGCTCCAAAGCGCTGAACGAGCCCGGATACGATGCGTTCGCCGGTGCCGATGAGGTTTCCGTCCGGATCTTGACCCCTGCTAGCACCGCTAGCCCCACGGTGGGCGCCAACTGTCGTGGTGGTGTCACGGCAGATGCCATGGATAGGCTAAAGGTGGGGACTAAATGCACTAGGGGAATCCAGGGAGGGATAGTGTGGTGATTCCACACAGAGAAGCTTTGTATTTGATTAACTTCCACATATTACAAGTGCGCCTTGAGCTGTATTGGGGAGAGGAGGAAGAAGAAGTCTCTTACTCTCACCACTCGCTAGCTCTCAGTCACTTGCTAGTAGAACATAACCTCTAAGGACTAACCTTGTCAAACTCAACCCAATAGAGACCAACCCTTTCTACAGAGGCCCTAGCCCTCCTTATATAGGGGTGGCTAGGTCTCCAATTAGGGCATACGTGGAGGCATATTCCAGGGAATATGCCTCCTCCCAAAATAGTAAGCCAACCGGGTCGCTTTCCCCCGCGTCATCCATGCAGAGGCTACGTGAGCCTCTGCGGCGCCCGCGTCAGCCGACATTGGCATCGTCACCTTTGTCGGCCATGCCTCGGTGGTCCTGCCTCTGTCCGCTTCGCTCATGCTCTACGTACAGGGGTCACCTTTGACCAGCGAGATACCTTCCTTCTCCTACAAGCTTTATATGACCCGGATCGTACATAGTTGATCCGGCCACACCTGTTCCTGCATATGAGTTAGATTCATATGTCTGACTTACGGCTTAAGTCGGTTAAGACCCAGTTAGGTGGACATCCCCTGGTCCGGGTTACCCCGTGATTCGGCCTGCCTTGAGGTGACTCGGCCAGCATTCACGTTGACCTTGTCGTACCTCGGCTAACTCGGCATTTATACCCTGGCGTGACCCTACCCGGGGGTATCCCCCCAACAAAACTAGAGATTCCACAAAGGGGGTTGTCTTTAGTTTATCATCTATGCCTAAGGGATACATGAGGGGGTGGGGGATCTATTTATAGGCCAGCCACAAGTTCAGGGGTATTTTGGGTATAAAACTAGGGTTTGGTGAAGAATAGAGGGGTACATGGGACAAGGGCTCGGATGTTGGTTCGCTGGCCCATCACTTAGGCCGAATAGTCCGGGTCGGGTGGACCGTACAGTCCGGAGTGGTCGAACACTCTGGTTAGTGTTCGGGTAGAGTCCGATGTGGCCTACTGACTGTCCGTGCCAGGATGGAGCCGAGGCCGGCCGGACACTCCGACGTGGTCTGGGCCGGACACTCCGGTTGCGCTAGACATTCCTGCTGGTATCATGCGGACTCTCCGGGGTGATGACGGCGGAGACTCCGGTTCTAGAGCTGGCTGCTCCTGGACGTCTTCTCTTCCAAGCCTTCGTCTTGTCGGGCTTGGTGCTTCGGGCTTCCTCACTTGCCTCCTTACTCATTGGTATGAACCTATCATGAATATGGGATGGAGTATGAAGTAGTATACCATTCAAAAGGGTAGGAAGTGGGCTTGCATAGAGGAACGGATTCACCTTTGGAGTCCATGACGACTTGGCATTGTAGATGTAGTAGCGTCCTTAGGACGGGCTACATTAGGCCCGACTCCCCCTGGTCCCCAAACAGGAGAATATCATTTTGCGGCCCGAAAGTTGGGTCGCCCAGGCAACGTGGTACCCAAGTTGATTTTTATCATAGCGATTCGAAAAGTTGGGGCGCCAATTGATGAGAAGGGTCTTTCGAGTGAATGATGGACAAACCCAATATTTTCAAATCACACCCGTTAAGTCAGGATATTCCGTTACACTAGTTCCTGTTGTGCCCCTCCTTCGCTAGTCACTCTTCTTAGCCACCCTGCACGTGTCGTAGGGGAAAATCCATTACTGTACTTTCCTAACTCTCGACACTGAATCTTGCTGCTGCGGCGGCGGCAGTCCCTTTTCTTCCCTTCCTCGACCCTAAATCTGCCGGCAGCGGAGTACCTTTTTTCTCCCTCCCTCGAGACTGAATCCGTCGGCGGCGGCCCAGCATGTCTTTCAAGGCGAAGGTTGTAGCTACGTCACCGACTGATTCGGGTCCGTTGGGGCCCAAGTCTGGGGCTCAACGCGTCGCAGCGGCGAGGTCTTCAGCCCCGGTTAGCGAGGAGGCCAGCAAGGATTCTGCTCCCAAGGTACCTACGAGCAGCGGGTTGAAGAGAAAAGCAAGGCTGGCGGCGGATTGTTTGGCTCCGGTGGGCGGATGCAGCACCTAGATCTCGAAGAAAAAAACCCGGGAGAAGAGCGAGAGGTGAATTTTTCTTATCTATGCCTTATCTTGCAAGTAGATTAGTTATGGCATAATAGAATCGAATGAACTGAAATGTTCCCCCTTTTTTATCAAATTAGGCACAACTTTGATACAAGGGACCTATATGAGTTCACAGTTCATGTTCAGCAGTACACTGCAAAACTTGATTTTGATTGCGAGAGGGTTGTGTTCGGGCAAGATGTGCATCTGCTTGTGAATTGCAAAGAGGTTGGTGTCTGTTTCACAGCTAGTAGATATGCTGGCCGCTAGAATTCCCTAGGGTTCTAGACAGAGGACAAAATTGGTGTGGCGCAACATGAATGATACCTATCAGCAAATTGAGCACTCCTATGAGCTTCAGATGGTTTGGGAGTGTTGTGCAGCTGATCGTAAGGTGAAAGTTGAAGCGATAATTGATGATATTTATGTATATGCTGGAGATCTTGCTGCCAGAGCTTCTGCTCCTAGAGAATATGGACCAATAGATGCTGATCTAGATAAGTTCAGTATACGCATAGAGGTGGATTCATACATGGCAAAACTTGATGAGGGAGTTAATAAGCCAGTTTCATCATGTACTGTGGAGATCACTGTCGATTCCAAAAACATAACTCTTGATGAAATGAGAGAGATGATCGGTAAGGAAATAATTATTGGCCCTAAGCAGATGGTAAAAATCCGGTGGTGGCATCATAAGAAGCAGCAATTCATAGATGTTTTGGATACTGAAGATCTTATGCAGATTATGCGACGAAAGAAGTGAACCAGGAAGGTGTTCTTCCTTGGTACCATTTCTAATGTTGTTGAACAGGTTATAGTGGATGTAGATGCCCATGTAGTGGCTGAACAGAATGAGGTGGTCGACGTTGATGAGAGATGCTACCCTAGGCTTGTCATATGGACCGCGGGGTTCCCCTTCCTGTATTTGTAATATTGACTGTTGTTGCATTTAGAGCGTGTTTCTATGATTATGTTTGTTGAGAGATTGTGATATAATGTTGTGCAAGCTGTTGAGATTTTCGGACATGTCACTCACTGAAACCATCGTTGTTGTAATAAGACATAAGTACATTGTAGTTGACATGATTATGTTTCTTAAGGTGACGTACCGTACTTGTTTCTGTTATTATGTTTGTTGGGACATTGTAATGTAATGTTTTGTGAAACCATGACTGGACTAGTGATGCATAAATACATTGTAGTTGACATGATTATGTTTCTTGAGATGATGTACTATACTTGTTTCTGTTATTTTGTTTGTTGAGAGACTGTAATGTAATGTTTTGCGAAACCATGACATGACAAGTGATGTGTAAGTACCTTGTAGTCGACATGATTTTGTTTCTTGAGTTGATGTAATATACTTGTTTCTATGATTACGTTTGTTGAGAGATTGTAATGTGATGTTTTGTGAAACCATGTTGTGATTATGTTTGTTGAGAGATTGTAATGTAATGTTTTGTGAAACCATGACTGAAGAAGTGATGCATAAGTACCTTGTAGTTGACATGATTTTGTTTCTTTAGATGAAATTGGGATGGAGGGAGTGCAGGTTTAATATTTGAAATGAGAATGTGTGAAGAGAATCCATATCAGGCAGGAGACAGTAATCCAGGGAAAGGGCATGGTATCCATTAAACTATTGTAACATGCCAATTTAGTCATTGTTGCAGCAGTAGAAGGGCTTTCTCTCTCTCTCTCTCTCTCTCTCTCTCTCTCTCTCTCTCTCTCTCTCGCCGACGCCGACGCCGTCGTTCGCCATGTTGTCCTTGAACGGCGAGGATGACCAGTCGAGCAGCGACAGCCTTCTCTCCGACATAGAGTATTCCTTCCACGATGTGAGTTCCTCTGTTTTCTCGGGCTAGGGTTAGGCAATGGTAAATCCCTCGATCTGAGCTCCATATGTGCATGCAATCGTGTTCGATTTCAGCTTTGTGTTTACCTATAGGTACCACGGACGATATACGACTCCGAATGGGAGGGCCTAGATCTTGATGGAGAAGTGCCATGTGACCATGGGCTAAAATTGAGGAGATATGTTGCATTCGAAGGCAGTAACACTGGGAGAAGGTTTTTGGGTTGTACAAATCAGGTTTGTTTACATTATGTGCAACTATGACATGAAGTAAAATGTATCATGCATGTTCATAACACTATAGTGTGTGTGTTTTTAGGTTGGCCCGGTGTGTAAAGCAGTAGAATGGGTGGATCTTGGGTGGCCAGATGCACTTAAGAAATGTTTGGCACAGTTATGGGAGATGTATGAGTTGGAAAGGTCGGGGAGATTTACTGATGTAAGTGATGCAGCTTAAAAAATTTACAAGCTGTCGATACGAAATAAGGAGCTGGAATAAGAAATCGATAATTTGCAGTCAGAGCTAACTGACGGAATCGATGGGAGCTTGGTTGTTGGAACTACAAAGAAGCTTCAGGATAGTCACAGGTTACTGATTCATAATGCCGAAAAGGAGAGGGATCAGCTCAGGGAAGACAAGAAGAAGCTAGAGTACTGCATTGCGGATCTGTTGAAGGAATTGAAGAAGGCGCGCGAGGGTGAATAAGGACAGACTATAGAGGATAAAGGAAATTCGAGATGAATAATTTATGTTGTGCCAATGCCTGAAACTAGTTAATTGTAAGACTTGCAGTTGCGCTTTCCGAACTACGCCAAACTCAATCCTCGAGCAAACTAATTTCAGACGAACACACATATCATGCATAGAGTTAAGTTCACGCTTACAAAAACCACTTCAGAGGATAAACCAGGCAGTTCAGTACTAAATAGACATATGTTATGTTCAAGCGAGCCTGGCCCGGAGCTGCCTGTTTTCCTCCCTAAGATTGGCCAGCTCCTTCAGTACTATGTCGTGCTTCAGCTGTAGGTTCCAGCGCTCCGTCACAGATTGGAGAATTTTGTCCGTAGCCATACGATGTTCCTTCAAGATCCCTTTCATGATCTCCATATGCTTCCTAGCCGAGGCACGACCTTCACTATGTAGCTTCGCCCAACCGGTGTTTAACTCCTTCAGTTTCTGGCACTTGTCAGAAAGGACCGCGAGTTCAGCACGCAGTTGGTCAAAGGCCAGTTTCTGGGAATTCTGCTTCTCCCTTTGGATTGCTATCTTGTCATTTAGCCAGGTCGCCAGGTCCTGGTCGATCTTTCTCCTCTTTCCCTGCAACAAAAATACATAGTATGGTTTGTTCAGTTCACCAGGACAAGCTGGTTAATTTCCATAATTAACTGAATCGACTAGTGGCACTGTCATAATTTCAAGGAAGAAGCAATCTAGGACTAATCAACATTTTATGAATCGACTAGTGGCACTGTCATAATTTCAATTTCAAAGAAAAATAAGATTTATCTGCAGTTTAGTGTGCTATGGGTTTTTCCCAATATCACCAAATAGTAGTGGGAGAGTGGCAAACTCATAATGCAGAAACCCATGTCCAGATACATAATGGAAAGAGAACATGGTGTCCATTCATGAACATGAACACCAACACATGTCCAGATAGATAAGGAGTTGCCCTAGGATTCTTATTGCACTCAATAATGGGAAGCAGACATGGGCATTGCTCCCTGAACCCTAAACATTACAAAAGGAGTGGAGGACGAACTGATATTCGTGTCCCCGCTAACAGGAATCAGACTTGGGCATTGATCCGATACCTCTCCAGACATGCCCTTAGCTCCTCATTCTCTTTCCGAACACCCTCGAGTACGGTGATCCCTCTGCTCATGTCCGCCTTCATCTCCTTGACTGCATCCAGGCAACGGTTCCTGTCATGGTAGGATCGGATGGTAGCCTTGGTGTCCTCGACGCGTCCTCTGAGTGCCTTGCTGACTTCGTTCTGCAGGAGAATGCACCTTTCCACGAGATTCTTCTTATCCTCCGTGAGCTCGTTGATTATCTTGATGGCCTGTTCTTGCTTGTTCAAGTTACGGTCGAGCACTTTCTGCAGCCTAACAACGTCACGTGCAAAATCTAGCGAGATCTCCTTCTGCACAGATAATTGCTTGCGCAGGCTCTCATTAGCTTGGGTGAGGGAGCGTGCAAGCTCATGTTGGTTGGCAATCTTGGAACTGATCGCTACCACCTTGTCACGGTACTCGGCCTTCGATCGCTGCATCGTTCATGTTAATTGAAATAGGAATTCTACAATTACACTCCAGGTCCCAGGTGAATACTAATACAGATCAAAAAAATCCCCGTTGAATCTATTGGCCGCAGTGTTAAAAAATGGACCTAGAGATCTATTCATGACCATGATAAACTAATCCTAATAACAAAAAATCCATAGTGAATCTATGAACAGCGGTATTAAGGAAAGACCAAGAGATCTAGTCATATTCATGAAAACTAATACAACTCGCAAAAGAAGAAGAAAAACCAATGCGGCGTGGACAGGATCTAAGAAATCCACATCACAACTCGGAGAAATAACAGCATGGAGATTTGCTACCTCGCTGAGACATGGAACGGGGCCGAACGGGTCCTACAACGCCTCCGTCGTGGTGGATTCGGGCTCCATGGCCGGCCTGTAATACGTAGAAGAGGAAGATCCAGAAGAAGAAGAAAAACAAGAAGAAGTTGATTAAGATCATGATGGAGAGGGAGATGGAGAAGAAGTAGAACAAAAAGACCATGCCGAGAGGAGCCCTCGCCTACTAGAACATTTGGCGCCATTGTCGGGGGAGATTGCGCCTCAATGAGAGGGTGGGCTTGAGCGGCTGGTAGAGCAAGAAGTGCCTCGCGGCGATTTATCTCCCTTTTCTCCGCGAGGATCATCGACCGGCCTCTCCCCCTCCTCAGTGGAGCCATGGCTTGCAGGGTGAGTGTGGCGGCAGCAGGAGGAAGGAGATAGTGATTAGTGTGGGAGAAGAGTCAAAGAGTACAGGCCGTGGTCCAGTAGTACTAGTACTATTATACAAGACCACCGTGTACGGTCTACCTTCTCAAAGAAGCCAGGGAGGCAGGGGTAGGGAATCGCTGGGACTTGACTTTATTGCGATGGACACTTCAATGGTCTTTGGCGCCACCCAAAATCTAGTATATAATAAGGGGAGTGCGAGCCGGGTGGTCTTCACGGGAATCAACGTGCACATCCCGCGTGCGTGTGTCATGTGTTGATGTGGCAATGACGCGCGTAACTATTGCACGATCACGTCGGCACGTCGAACTCCGTCGAACTCCATGTGACAGGCACTCACGGGACATTTATGAGTCTAGAATACGTTGTGCCACTTTTGTTGTGATCAAATTATGTTCAGTACACGAGATATTACTTCTTTTTTTTGATAATCGACAAATGCATGCATGGACACGATGCACGAAACCGCTGCTTGTCCTTGATCAGATCGGCACCCCACTCTATGTACCCGCCATCGACCATTCGGAGCAACTACCTCGAGCACGATGCCCCCTCGTCGTGGCAATGGCAGGTCCAAGCCATCCACTAACCGTCTTGCGTCCCCGGCTCTTCGCTGCATCGTTCGCGCTCGCGAGTCGCCTGTTGAGGCAGCACGTCGTGTCCGACCGTGCCAGGATCCATCGACATCAGCACTCGAGGACACCGCGACGTCAAACCTCGTACCGGTCATGCAGGAGGAGCATGGGGTACCTGCAGCGTCGGACGGGGGCGTGTGTTGCACCAGCGAGTATGGACAAGAAGAGGAACGAGAAGAAGACCATGAAGAAGAGAGGAGATAGCTATTTGGACGAGTCCGACTCGGCCAACGAGGAGGCGTTCATTGATCAATTGGAGGCAGAAGCGGAGGAGAGTGACATGGACCCATGGGACTACGAAGAGATTGAGGAGGAGGACTCCGACGAGGAGATAGTGTGCTTATTCGAGGAAGGGGGCGGTGTCGAGTCGTCAGAGGAGGACACCGACGGCGGAGATGGAAGGGACCATGGTGTTGACGAAGACGAGGACGAACCGGAAGACGAAGACGATGGCTTCTTCGAAATATGATCATTTATTTTATTTATTTTAGTTAGATAGATGATTTTTACTTGTTTACGGAGGTAAAGTATCGGTGGCACGGATAGAGAGGTGGCACGGATTGACCATGCATAAAAAAAGTGGAGAAGGGAGGGGTTATCCTGCCTGTTGGATCACATAGGATCAACGGTTGGTGGAGACGATTCGCGTGACATCTGTGTCAGCCAATCAGGGCATAGCACCCAGAGTGAGCACATGTTTGGGATCTCCACACGTTTGGGATTTTGTCATATTTGTGACCGAGAGAGAGGGAAAATCTCTTTTCACAATCCGCCTATGGATCCACCAGTGTCATTAAAATGTGTGTTCTCTTCAGAGACCACACATGGATCCACCAGTGTCATTGCATGTGTGTTCTTGTTACTAACAACAACTGGAGTCATTGCATGTGTGTTCTTTTCACATACCACATATGGATCCACCAGTGTCATTGCATGTGTGATCTTTTCACAATCCACCTATGTATCCACCAGTGTCATTGCATGTGTGTTATTTTTACTAACAACAACTAGAGTCATTGCATGTGTGTTCTTTTCACATACCACATATGGATCCACCAGTGTCATTGCATGTGTGTTCTTTTTACTAACAACACCTGGAGTCATTACATGTGTGTTCTTTTCACATACCACATATGGATCCACCAGTCTCATTGCATGTGTGCTCTTTTCACAATCCACCTATGGATCCACCAGTGTCATTTCATGTGTGTTCTTTTCACATACCACATATGGATCCACTAGTGTCATTGAAATGTGTGTTCTCTTCAGAGACCACACATGGATCCACCAGTGTCATTGCATGTGTGTTCTATTTACTAACAACAACCAGAGTCATTGCATGTGTATTCTTTTCACATACCACATATGGATCCATCAGTGTCATTTCATGTGTGTTCTTTTTACTAACAACAACTGGAGTCATTTCATGTGTGTTCTTTTCACATACCACATATGGATCCACCAGTGTCATTGAAATGTGTGTTCTCTTCAGAGACCACACATGGATCCACCAGTGTCATTGCATGTGTGTTCTTTTTACTAATAACAACTAGAGTCATTGAAATGTGCGTTCTTTTCACATACCACATATGGATCCACCAGTGTCATTGCATGTGTGTTCTTTTCACAATCCACCTATGGATCCACCAATGTCATTGGATGTGTGCTCTTTTTACTAACAACAACCAGAGTCATTGCATGTGTGTTCTCTTCAGAGACCACACATGGATCCACCAGTGTCATTGAATTTGTGTTCTTTTTACTAGCAACAACTAGAGTCATTGAAATGTGTGTTCTCTTCACAGACCACACATGGATCCACCAGTGTCATTGCATGTGTGTTATTTTTACTAACAACAACCAGAGTCATTGCATGTGTGTTATTTTCACATACCACATATGGATACACTAGTGTCATTGCATGTGTGTTCTTTTTACTAACAACAACTGGAGTTAGTTCATGTTTGTTCTTTTCACATACCACATATGGATCCACCAGTGTCATTGAAATGTGTGTTCTCTTTAGAGACCACACATAGATCCACCAGTGTCATTGCATGGGTGTTCTTTTTACTAACAACAACCAGAGTCATTGCATGTGTGTTCTTTTCACAATCCACCTATGGATCCACCAGTGTCATTTCATGTGTGTTCTTTTCACATACCACATATGGATCCACTAGTGTCAGTGAAATGTGTGTTCTCTTCAAAGACCACACATGGATCCACCAGTGTCATTGCATGTGTGTTCTTTTTACTAACAACAACTAGAGTTTTATCTATAATTTTTGATGTTCCATGCTTAGTGTTATCTACTTTCTTGTGTTTTGTCCACACTTTGGAGTACTTTTCATATGATTTCTTGGACTAACCTATTAACAAGAGCCACGGTGCCAGCTGCCTGTTTTTTGCTGTTTTTGGTTCCAAGAAAGTCAAAAAATGAATATTCTCGGAATTGGACGGGACAAAAGCCAAAGTCGACATTTTACCGGAAGGCATCTAGAGCCAGAGTACGAGACGGAGAGGAGCCAGGGGCCACCACACCACCTGGCCGCGCGGGCCAGTCCTGGCCATGCTAGGGGGTGGTCTGGCCAGCCTAGGCACCCCCTCGGCCTCTCCTTCCGCCTATATATTGCCCTTGATACCAAAACCCTAAGTACCCGATCAAAAATCCACGAAAGAGTCTGTAGCCGCCGTCATCTTCATCCCTAGATCGGGAGGGATCTGAAGCTCTTCCCGGCACCCTGCCAGAGAGGGGAATTCACCCTGGAGGCCTTCTTCATCATCATGCAAGCCACCGGTGTGATGCGTGAGTAGTTCATCTCTAGACTACGGGTCCATCTAGTAGCTAGATGGCTGGTTCTCCTCCTTTGTGCTTTCATGTTTAGATCTTGTGAGCTCTGTTAATGATCAAGATCATCTATTTGTAATTCTTCATGTTGTGTTTGCGGGGATCCGATGGATATTGAGATGCTATTTCTGATTGATTATTGATTCTATCATGTCTTTGTTATTTGTGATCTTGCATGCTTTCTGTTGTTAGTATCTATCTTGGCCAACTAGATGCTAGCAACTTCAAGAGTTAGTATTTATGCTCGATAGTAGGTTCATGCCTCTGGTAATCTGGATAAGTGACAGAAATCTCTAAGGTACTAGATGTGTTGTTGCTACTAGGTAGAAAACAACAATCCTTTGTTCATAGAAAAATCGTATTGTTTACTTTACACGCAATTCGTAAAGCAATAATTTGTTGCTTGCAACTTAATACTGGAGGGGGGTCAGATGATAACCTGAAGGTGGATTATTAGTCATAGATACAGTTGGATGATGGTCTATGTATAATGTTGTAATGCCCAATCAAGTCTCAAAGGATTCAAGATGATTAGTATATGCTTGTATGCTTTCTCAATGTTTGTCAATTGCCCCGCTGTAATTTGTTCACCCAGCATGTTATCTATCTTAAGGAGAGCCACCTCTAGTGAACTATGGACCCCGGTCCTTTCTTTTACATTCAATCTACAAATTGTTTGTTGCTTTGTGTTTACTTTCTGCAAACTATTACTTCCTTCCATTCGATACGTTTAATCCTTTGTTTTCAGCAAAACCGGTGAGATTGATAACCTCATCGCAAGTTGGGGATAGAGTTCTGTGGTTGTGTTATGCAGGTCTCCACGTTGCTACTAGCATCGGTAGTGCGCCCTGCCAAGGCTCAGCTAGCAACACCTTTGGGGTGTTTCCTTACTCCTACTGGTTCGATAACCTTGGTTTCATAACTGAGGGAAACATACTTCTGTGCTCATCATACCTTCGTCTTGGGGTTCCCCAACGAGCTCATCAATCACGAGCCATCAAAGTATTTTTCTGGCGCTGTTGCCGGGGAGTCAAGGACATCTTCACAAGGGGAGTCCCTCATAACCAATCTCTTTACTTTGTTATTTTTATTTTGCTTAGTTTACTTTTGCTTTGTTTGCTTGTTTCTTTATCAAAAACACACACAAAATTAGTTTTACAAGTTTGCTTTCTTTATTTAAAAACACAAAAAAAAATAAGTCTCCTTTAGTTGTTGCCTCTTCCTTAGCTCACCATGTTGATCCCTAAATTCACCCTAAAAGACCTTTCAATAGGTAGTGGCTCCATAATTGGAAAAGATAATATTGAAGAATTCTTTAATCATGTTAGCAAACATGAGGATACTGAGGATAGATCCCTTGCAGAACTTGATCCGAACTATGAGATTGCTGCAGCTTCTTTAGTTCACATGTTGGAAGCTAGGTTTGTTAACCTCAACCCCTTAATGCATGTAATGTTTCTTAAACTTAAAAAAATTGAGGATCCTGAAAAGAGGGATTTTATTCTAGAAATGTTGCTTAAGGAATTCTATGATGTTGCCAAGGAAGCTAGAAATGTATTTGAACGTTTCAATATGCTAGGCTCATGTGTACATGTTATTGGTACACGAGAAAATATGAACAAAACTGAACCTAACGGGGAGGAAACTAAGATACCAATACCCTTTAAACTGGTAGCAATACATGAAGCCATAGAAAAGAATCTTGATTGGATTGTTCCTGAAAACCCTTTTGATGAAAATAGTGAACCTAAGAGCATTGAAAGAGGATCCTATAGAACTTATTTGAATGATATACCTTGCCTTATTGAAGATATTACTGGTATTAATCTTAATGCTTCTTCATTTGAGAACACTTGATTCTTTTTCTTGCTTCTTATGCCTAACTTAAAGGCGTTAAAGGAAAGTACTTATTGGGAGATAACCCAAAAGTTTTAGATGAGTCTTCAAAGTTATTATCTCAGTAATAACCACTCCTTATACTTTTTATTTGCTTTTTGTGCCAAGAGTAACCTCTAATGAGAGAGAAGTAATGATTGGGAAAGTTGCTTTCCCGAAACAGATTTTTGTGCTTCACCATAAAAATTCGTGTAAAATCTATGAACGTCCTTTTGAGGCGTGAATTTTTTTGCTTCTGCCCCAGGTTGTTATCTAACTTTCATTAGTTTAACACGTTTTGATTTGAGCAATAGAAGGTCTTTGAAAAAAATCGTCTTTACCTGCTGGTCTGTTTTGACGGATTTCTGCCATTTTCTGCATTTGCTTCTTGTTGGTTCCTTTTTGAGTTATTTTGGGGCATTGAGCTTTTTGAGGGAAGTGCTACAGTGGCTTGTGTTCTAATGGAAGTTTATTGGTGTTAGAACTGAACCTAAAGACTTATTATCTTGAGTGCACTAATGTTGCTAATAAAGATTGTGTGAAGTTTTGTATGAAGGAAAAATTTCAGGTATATGGAAGGAATGAGTAATGAGATGAAGGATGGACTAAAGCTCAAGCTTGGGGATGCCATGCGTGTCACCCCAAGAAATTTCCAAGAAGTAAAAGCGTCAAAGCTTGGGGATGCCCAAGGCATCCCCTTCTTCAACAATAAAAATTCCAGGTTTCTTCCAAACGCTTCATTTTTATTGTTTCATGCACAGTTGTGTTATTCTTGGAGCGTCTTCTTTTTCGTTTTCGTTTTGGTTTTTAGTTTGCTTTGTTTTCTTAGTTTTCTGAATAAATTGGTTGGACCCCCTCTTTCATACATTGGTTTTCAAATAGTTTGGTTTGGTTTGGTTTGGAAAAGAGTAGGAAAGCTCATGCTTAAGTGGTAAAGAGAGCTTGTTTTTGACTATGGCCTATGCTTTGTCATGCCATGCTTGATGTTGTTTTGGCTTTATGCTTAGTATTCTTTGTTGTAGCATGACTTGTTATAAACAATTGAGATTGCTTAATGTGCCTTGGATGAATCATGCGTTGTTTTAGCATATTAAAGCATAGTATAGTGGTATTCTCCTTTGATGCTTCATTTGGTTTGACTTGGCGCATGCTCACACCATGTTATGAATATCTCAAGTCACCATAGCCTTTATGATCCTTTAGTTTTCAACTTGTAGTATCACTTTATGCTTTGATCAATGATGTTTTGTCGCTCTGCATGATTATGGCCATTATTACTCTCTTAGTTTGTCGCTCCCAGTCTTTTGCTAGCCTCCACAACCAAGTATGAGTTCCACTCATGCATCCAACTCCCTAAACCAAGTTATTCCAAAGAGTCCACCATACCTACCTACTAGCATATGCTATTCCAGGTATATTCATGCTTTTGTTTGACTTCCAAATTAAACTTGTTATGAGAAAACTAGTGATTAAAGCTCCCACGAACTTGATGGCACACTTTACTTTCTGCATTTAATAAACTTGAACCATTGGGTCCTTCTTTGTTGTGTATATGTTTGCGCTTCATAAGTTGAAATTAGCAAAACCATGTATCATGGGTAACGCTTTCAACATTGCACCTGTACTTTGTACCCCGTTGATATCATGTCCTTTTGCTTATGGATCCCGGCGGTGTGAAATAAAAGTGGAACTTGTAAGATCATAGAGTTTGTATGTGTGTTAGAGAAACGCCTAGGCCGCTAGCCTAAGTCATGCCTAATCATGGTGGAAACTTGCAGCATCACCATAATGAGCACTCTATGAAGCATCCTCAATAAAAACATATGCAAATAGCAAATAAAAAGATCGCTGAGATGTTCATTGTCTGCTTGCCTTGTCATTTTGATTATGGGATAGCTCCTGTATCATGTGCAAGGGGTACCCCGTTGGAGGTTCTTTATGATACATATGTACTTACAATGACAAGAGCTTACTTGTGACTAAAGTTGAGTAGCATGAGGTTCGGTCTTCGTAAGTAAGGGGCATGAGATTTTGGTTTATAACTTGTCAAGCATATCCTCTTAGTTGTGTCACTTTAACCTTAATAACCTTCAAGATGCTTATGATAGGGGCAATGAGAGCTGAAAGCTAACAAGTACCATAATTTTTGGAAGCTCTTTATGAGACTTGAATCCCTACTTCCTTCTATGAAGGCTTTTCTTCCACCATTATATTGAGTCTCCACCTTCTATCTTTATGCACCTACTTTGAGAGCATACTGGCCATTCTTAGTTCTATGTGCATTGTCCCAAGACTAGTTGATTGATGCATAACTTGATATTGCTTGTTTTAAACTATTTGTATCTGGTCACTCTTATGAACTTTGAAGGTGTCCTATGCAATTATATTTGCTACTCTATGAGGGACAAGCTTAATACTATTATGCTATGTTTTCTTTATGTGAAACAAACAAACGTCTTGCAAAGCATTGTTATTCATGAATATTTTGTTTGTGCCTTTTCATGTTGCATCATAGTTTCTGTCTTATTGCTAGAACTTTGTCTTTCATGTTATGATTGAAGTACTATGATCCCAGCTTGTCACTTGTATGCTTTCTCGATGTTTGTCAATTGCCCCGCTGTAATTTGTTCACCCAGCATGTTATCTATCTTAAGGAGAGCCACCTCTAGTGAACTATGGACCCCGATCCTTTCTTTTACATTCAATCTACAAAATGTTTACTGCTTTGTGTTTACTTTTTGCAAACTATTACTTCCTTCCATTCGATACATATAATCCTTTGTTTTCGGCAAAACCGGTGAGATTGACAACCTCATCGCAAGTTGGGGACACAGTTTTGTGGTTGTGTTGTGCAGGTCTCCACGTTGCTACTAGCACCAGTAGTGCGCCCTACCTTTGGGGTGTTTCCTTGCTCCTACTGGTTCGATAACCTTGGTTTCATAACTGAGGGAAACATACTTCTGTGCTCATCATACCTTCCTCTTGGGGTTCCCCAACGAGCTCATCAATCACGGGCCATCAAATACACCTATGGATCCACCAATGTCATTGCATGTGTGCTTTTTTACTAACAATAACCAGAGTCATTGTATGTGTGCTCTTTTCACAATCCACCTATGGATCCACCAGTGTCATTGCATGTGTGTTCTTTTTACTAACAACAACCAGAGTCATTGCATGTGTGTTCTTTTCACGTACAACATGTCGATCCCCCAGTGTCATTGCATGTGTGATCTTTTCACAATCCACCTATGAATCCACCAGTGTCATTGCATGTGTGCTTTTTTTACTAACAACAACCAGAGTCATTTCATGTGTGTTCTTTTCACATACCACATATGGATCCACCAGTGTCATTTAAATGTGTGCTCTCTTCAGAGACCACACATGGATCCAACAGTGTTATTGCATGTGTGTTCTTATCACTAACAACAACCAGAGTCATTGCATGTGTGTTCTTTTCACATACCACATATGGATCCACTAGTGTCATTGCATGTGTATTCTTTTCACAATCCACCTATGGATCCACCAGTGTCATTGCATGTGTGTTCTTTTTACTAACAACAACCAGAGTCATTGCATGCGTGTTCTCTTCAGAGACCGCACATAGATCCACCAGTGTCATTGCATGTGTGTTCTTTTTACTAACAATAACCAGAGTCATTGAAATGTGTGTTCTTTTCACATACCACATATGGATCCACCAGTGTCATTGCATGTGTGTTCTTTTCACAATCCACCTATGGATCCACCAGTGTCATTGCATGTGTGCTCTTTTTACTAACAACAACCAGAGTCATTGCATGTGTGTTCTCTTCAGAGACCACACATGGATCCACCAGTGTCATTGCATGTGTGTTCTTTTTACTAACAACAACCAGAGTCATTGAAATGTGTGTTCTCTTTAGAGACCACGCATGGATCCACCAGTGTCATTGCATGTGTGTTCTCTTTAGAGACCACACATGGATCCACCAGTGTCATTGCATGTGTGTTCTTTTTACTAACAATAACTAGAGTCATTGCATGTGTGTTCTTTTCACATACCACATATGGATCCACCAGTGGCATTGCATGTTTGTTCTTTTCACAATACACCTATGGATCCACTAGTGTCGTTGCATGTGTGCTTTTTTACTAACGACAACCAGAGTCATTGTATGTGTGCTCTTTTCACAATCCACCTATGGATCCACTAGTGTCATTGCATGTGTGCTCTTTTTACTAACAACAACCAGAGTCATTGCATGTGTGTTCTCTTTAGAGACCACACATGGATCCACCAGTGTTATTGCATGTGTGTTCTTTTTACTAACAACAACCAGAGTCGTTGAAATGTGTGTTCTTTTCACATACCACATATGGATCCACCAGTGCCATTGCATGTGTGTTCTTTTCATAATCCACCTATGGATCCACAAGTTTCATTGCATGTGTGCTCGATTTACTAACAACAACCAGAGTCATTGCAGGTGTGTTCTCTTCAGAGACCACACATGGATCCACCTGTGTCATTGCATGTGTGTTCATTTTACTAACAACAACCAGAGTCATTGAAATGTGTGTTCTCTTCAGAGACCACACATGCATCCACCAGTGTCATTGCGTGTGTGTTCTTTTTACTAACAACAACTAGAGTCATTGCATGTGTGTTATTTTCACATACGACATATGGATCCACCAGTGTCATTGAAATGTGTGTTCTTTTTACTAACAACAACTTGAGTCATTTCAAGTGTGTTCTTTTCACATACCACATATGGATCCACCAGTGTCATTGCATGTGTGTTCTTTTCACAATCCACCTATGGATCCACCAGTGTCATTGCATGTGTGCTTTTTTACTAACAAGAACCAGAGTCATTGCATGTGTGCTCTTTTCAGAGACCACACATGGATCCACCAGTGTCATTTGTGTTCTTTTTACTAACAATAACCAGTCATTGAAACGTGTGTTCTTTTCACATACCACATATGGATCCACCAGTGTCATTGCATGTGTATTCTTTTCACAATCCACCTATGGATCCACCAGTGTCATTGCATGTGTGCTCTTTTTACTAAGAACAACCAGAGTAATTGCATGTGTGTTCTCTTCAGAGACCACACATGGATCCACTAGTGTCATTGAAATGTGTGTTCTCTTCAGAGACCACACATGGATCCACCAGCATCGCATGTCTATTCTTGTTACAAACAACAACCACAGTCATTGCATGTGTGTTCTTTTCACATACCACATATGGATCCACCAGTGTCATTGCATGTGTGTTCTTTTCACAATCCATCTATGGATCCACCAGTGTCATTGCATGTGTGTTCTTTTTACTAACTACAACTGGAGTCATTTCATGACTATTCTTTTCACATACCACATATGGATCCACCAGTGTCATTGAAATGTGTGTTCTCTTCAGAGACCACACATGGATCCACCAGTGTCATTACATGTTTGTTCTTTTTACTAACAACAACTGGAGTCATTGCTTGTGTGTTCTTTTCACATACCACATATGGATCCACCAGTGTCATTGCATGTGTGTTCTTTTTAGTAACAACAACTAGAGTCATTGCATGTGTGTTCTCTTCAGAGACCACACATGGATCCACCAGTGTCATTAAAATGTGTGTTCTCTTCAAAGACCACACATGGATCCACCAGTGTTATTGCATGTGTGTGCTTGTTACTAAGAACAACCAGAGTCATTGCATGTGTGTTCTTTTCACACACCACATATGGATCCACCAGTGTTATTGGATGTGTGTTCTTTTCACAATCCACCTATGGATCCACCAGTTTTATTGCATGTGTGTTCTTTTTAGTAACAACAACTAGAGTCATTTCATGACTGTTTTTTTCACATACCACATATGGATCCACCAGAGTCATTGAAATGTTTGTTCTCTTCCGAGACCATACATGGATCCACCAGTGTCATTACATGTGTGTTCTTTTTACTAAGAACAACTGCAGTAATTGCATGTGTGTTCTTTTCACATACGACATATGGATCCACCAGTGTCATTGCATGTGTGCTCTTTTCATAATTCACCTATGGATCCACCAATGTCATTGCATGTGTGTTCTTTTTACTAACAACAACCAGAGTCATTGCATGTGTGTTATTTTCACATACCACATATGGATCCACCAGTGTCATTGAAATGTGTGTTCTTTTTACTAACAACAAGTGGAGTCATTTCATGTGTGTTCTTTTCACATACCACATATGGATCCACCAGTGTCATTGATGGATCCACTAGTGTCATTGGATGTGTGTTCTTTTTACTAACAACAACCAGAATCATTGCATGTGTGTTCTTTTCACATACCACATATGGATCCACCAGTGTCATTGCATGTGTGTTCTTTTCACAATCCACCTATGGATCCACCAGTGTCATTGCATGTGTGCTCTTTTTACTAACAACAACCAGAGTCCTTGCATGTGTGTTCTCTTCAGAGACCAGACATAGATCCCCTAGTGTCATTGCATGTGTGTTCTTTTTACTAACAACAACCAGAGTCATTGAAATGTGTGTTCTCTTTAGAGACCACACATGGATCCACCAGCTTCATTGCGTGTGTGTTCTTTTTACTAACAACAACCAGAGTCATTGCATGTGTGTTATTTTCACATACCATATATGGATCCACCAGTGTCATTGAAATGTGTGTTCTTTTTACTAACAACAACTGGAGTCATTTCATGTGTGTTCTTTTCACATACCACATATGGATCCACCTTTGTCATTGCATGTGTGTTCTTTCCACAATCCACCTATGCATCCACCAGTGTCATTGCATGTGTGTTCTTTTTACTAACAACAACCAGAGTCATTGAAATGTGTGTTGTTTTCACATACCACATATGGATCCACCAGTGTCATTGCATGTGTGTTCTTTTCACAATCCACATATGATCCACCAGTGTCATTGCATGTGTGCTCTTTTTACTAACAACAACCAGAGTCATTGCATGTGTGTTCTCTTCAGAGACCACACACGGATCCACCAGTGTCATTGCATGTGTGTTCTTTTTACTAACAAAAACTAGAGTCATTGAAACGTGTTTTCTTTTCACATACCACATACGGATCCGCCAGTGTCATTGAATGTGTGTTCTTTTCACAATCCACCTTTGGATCCACCAGTGTCATTGCATGTGTGCTCTTTTTACTAATAATAACCAGAGTCATTGCATGTGTGTTCTCTTCAGAGACCACACATGGATCCACCAGTGTCATTGCATGTGTGTTCTTTTTACTAACAACCAGAGTCATTGAAATGTGTGTTCTCTTCACAGACCACACATGGATCCACCAGTGTCATTGCATGTGTGTTCTTTTTACTAACAACAACCAGAGTAATTGCATGTGTGTTATTTTCACGTACCACTTATCGATCCACCAGTGTCATTGCATGTGTGTTCTTTTTACTAACAACAACTAGAGTCATTTCATGTGTGTTCTTTTCACATACCACATATCGATCCACCAGTGTCATTGAAATGTGTGTTCTCTTCAGAGACCACACATGGATCCACCAGTGTAATTGCATGTGTGTTCTTTTTACTAACAACAACCAGAGTCATTGCATGCGTGTTCCCTTCAGAGACCGCACATAGATCCACCAGTGTCATTGCATGTGTGTTCTTTTTACTAACAATAACGAGAGTCATTGAAATGTGTGTTCTTTTCACATACCACATATGGATCCACCAGTGTCATTGCATGTGTGTTCTTTTCACAATCCACCTATGGATCCACCAGTGTCATTGCATGTGTGCTCTTTTTTACTAACAACAACCAGAGTCATTCCATGTGTGTTCTTTTTACTAACAACAACCAGAGTCATTGCATGTGTGTTCTCTTCAGAGACCACACATGGATCCACCAATGTCATTGCATGTGTGTTATTTTTACTAACAACAACCATAGTCATTGAAATGTGTGTTCTCTTCAGAGACCACGCATGGATCCACCAGTGTCATTGCATGTGTGTTCTCTTTAGAGACCACACATGGATCCACCAGTGTCATTGCATGTGTGTTCTTTTTACTAACAATAACTAGAGTCATTGCATGTGTGTTCTTTTCACATACCACATATGGATCCACCAGTGTCATTGCATGTTTGTTCTTTTCACAATACACCTATGGATCCACTAGTGTCATTGCATGTGTGCATTTTTACTAACGACAACCAGAGTCATTGTATGTGTGCTCTTTTCACAATCCACCTATGGATCCACTAGTGTCATTGCATGTGTGCTCTTTTTTACTAACAACAACCAGAGTCATTGCATGTGTGTTCTCTTCAGAGACCACACATGGATCCACCAGTGTCATTGCATGTGTGTTCTTTTTTACTAACAACAACCAGAGTCGTTGAAATGTGTGTTCTTTTCACATACCACATATGGATCCACCAGTGCCATAGCATGTGTGTTCTTTTCATAATCCACCTATGGATCCACAAGTTTCATTGCATGTGTGCTCGATTTACTAACAACAACCAGAGTCATTGCAGGTGTGTTCTCTTCAGAGACCACACATGGATCCACCTGTGTCATTGCATGTGTGTTCATTTTACTAACAACAACCAGAGTCATTGAAATGTGTGTTCTCTTCATAGACCACACATGGATCCACCAGTGTCATTGCGTGTGTGTTCTTTTTACTAACAACAACTAGAGTCATTGCATGTGTGTTATTTTCACATACCACATATGGATCCACCAGTGTCATTGAAATGTGTGTTCTTTTTACTAACAACAACTTGAGTCATTTCAAGTGTGTTCTTTTCACATACCACATATGGATCCACCAGTGTCATTGAAATGTGTGTTCTCTTCAGAGACTACACATGGATGCACCAGTGTCATGGCATGTGTGTTCTTTTTACTAACAACAACTAGAGTCATTGCATGTGTGTTCTTTTCACATACCACATATGGATCCACCAGTGTCATTGCATGTGTTTTCTTTTCACAATCCACCTATGGATCCACCAGTGTCATTGCATGTGTGCTTTTTTACTAACAAGAACCAGAGTCATTGCATGTGTGCTCTTTTCAGAGACCACACATGGATCCACCAGTGTCATTTGTGTTCTTTTTACTAACAATAACCAGTCATTGAAACGTGTGTTCTTTTCACATACCACATATGGATCCACCAGTGTCATTGCATGTGTATTCTTTTCACAATCCACCTATGGATCCACCAGTGTCATTGCATGTGTGCTCTTTTTACTAAGAACAACCAGAGTCATTGCATGTGTGTTCTCTTCAGAGACCACACATGGATCCACTAGTGTCATTGAAATGTGTGTTCTCTTCAGAGACCACACATGGATCCACCAGTGTTACTGCATGTCTATTCTTGTTACAAACAACAACCACAGTCATTGCATGTGTGTTCTTTTCACATACCACATATGGATCCACCAGTGTCATTGCATGTGTGTTCTTTTCACAATCCATCTATGGATCCACCAGTGTCATTGCATGTGTCTTCTTTTTACTAACAACAACTGGAGTCATTTCATGACTATTTTTTTCACATACCACATATGGATCCACCAGTGTCATTGAAATGTGTGTTCTCTTCAGAGACCACGCATGGATCCACCAGTGTCATTACATGTTTGTTCCTTTAACTAACAACAACTAGAGTCATTGCATGTGTGTTCTTTTCACATACCACATATGGATCCACCAGTGTCATTGCATGTGTGTTCTTTTTAGTAACAACAACTAGAGTCATTGCATGTGTGTTCTCTTCAGAGACCACACATGGATCCACCAGTGTCATTAAAATGTGTGTTCTCTTCAAAGACCACACATGGATCCACCAGTGTTATTGCATGTGTGTTCTTGTTACTAAGAACAACCAGAGTCATTGTATGTGTGTTCTTTTCACACACCACATATGGATCCACCAGAGTCATTGCATGTCTGTTCTTTTCACAATCAACCTATGGATCCACCAGTTTTATTGCATGTGTGTTCTTTTTACTAACAACAACTAGAGTCATTTCATGACTGTTTTTTCACATACCACATATGGATCCACCAGAGTCATTGAAATGTTTGTTCTCTTCCGAGACCATACATGGATCCACCAGTGTCATTAAATTTGTGTTCTTTTTACTAACAACAACCAGAGTCATTGCATGTGTGTTATTTTCACATACCACATATGGATCCACCAGTGTCATTGAAATGTGTGTTCTTTTTTCTAACAACAAGTGGAGTCATTTCATGTGTGTTCTTTTCACATACCACATATGGATCCACCAGTGTCATTGAAATGTGTGTTCTCTTTAGAGACCACACATGGATCCACTAGTGTCATTGGATGTGTGTTCTTTTTTCTAACAACAACCAGAATCATTGCATGTGTGTTCTTTTCACATACCACATATGGATCCACCAGTGTCATTGCATGTGTGTTCTTTTCACAATCCACCTATGGATCCACCAGTGTCATTGCATGTGTGCTCTTTTTACTAACAACAACCAGAGTCATTGCATGTGTGTTCTCTTCAGAGACCACACATAGATCCCCTAGTGTCATTGCATGTGTGTTCTTTTTACTAACAACAACCAGAGTCATTGAAATATGTGTTCTCTTCAGAGACCACACATGGATCCACCAGTTTCATTGCGTGTGTGTTCTTTTTACTAACAACAACCAGAGTCATTGCATGTGTGTTATTTTCACATACCACATATGGATCCACCAGTGTCATTGAAATGTGTGTTCTTTTTACTAACAACAACTGGAGTCATTTCATGTGTGTTCTTTTCACATACCACATATGGATCCACCTGTGTCATTACATGTGTGTTCTTTCCACAATCCACCTATGCATCCACCAGTGTCATTGCATGTGTGTTCTTTTTACTAACAACAACCAGAGTCATTGAAATGTGTGTTGTTTTCACATACCACATATGGATCCACCAGTGTCATTGCATGTGTGTTCTTTTCACAATCCACCTATGATCCACCAGTGTCATTGCATGTGTGCTCTTTTTACTAACAACAACCAGAGTCATTGCATGTGTGTTCTCTTCAGAGACCACACACGGATCCACCAGTGTCATTGCATGTGTGTTCTTTTTACTAACAACAACCAGAGTCATTGCATGCGTGTTCTCTTCAGAGACCGCACATAGATCCACCAGTGTCATTGCATGTGTGTTCTTTTTACTAACAATAACCAGAGTCATTGAAATGTGTGTTCTTTTCACATACCACATATGGATCCACCAGTGTCATTGCATGTGTGTTCTTTTCACAATCCACCTATGGATCCACCAGTGTCATTGCATGTGTGCTCTTTTTACTAACAACAACCAGATTCATTGCATGTGTGTTCTCTTCAGAGACCACACATGGATCCACCAGTGTCATTGCATGTGTGTTCTTTTTACTAACAACAAGCAGAGTCATTGAAATGTGTGTTCTCTTCAGAGACCACATATGGATCCACCAGTGTCATTGCATGTGTGTTCTCTTTAGAGACCACACATGGATCCACCAGTGTCATTGCATGTGTGTTCTTTTTACCAGCAATAACTAGAGTAATTGCATGTGTGTTCTTTTCACATACCACATATGGATCCACCAGTGTCATTGCATGTTTGTTCTTTTCACAATACACCTATGGATCCACTAGTGTCATTGCATGTGTGCTTTTTTACTAACGACAACCAGAGTCATTGTATGTGTGCTCTTTTCACAATCCACCTATGGATCCACTAGTGTCATTGCATGTGTGCTCTTTTTACTAACAACAACCAGAGTCATTGCATGTGTGTTCTCTTCAGAGACCACACATGGATCCACCAGTGTCATTGCATGTGTGTTCTTTTTACTAACAACAACCAGAGTCGTTGAAATGTGTGTTCTTTTCACATACCACATATGGATCCACCAGTGCCATTGCATGTGTGTTCTTTTCATAATCCACCTATGGATCCACAAGTTTCATTGCATGTGAGCTCGATTTACTAACAACAACCAGAGTCATTGCAGGTGTGTTCTCTTCAGAGACCACACATGGATCCACCTGTGTCATTGCATGTGTGTTCATTTTACTAACAACAACCAGAGTCATTGAAATGTGTGTTCTCTTCATAGACCACACATGGATCCACCAGTGTCATTGCATGTGTGTTCTTTTTACTAACAACAACCAGAGTAATTGCATGTGTGTTCTCTTCAGAGACCACACATGGATCCACCAGTGTCATTGCATGTGTGTTCTTTTTACTAACAACCAGAGTCATTGAAATGTGTGTTCTCTTCAGAGAACACACATGGATCCACCAGTGTCATTGCATGTGTGTTCTTTTTACTAACAACAACCACAGTAAATGCATGTGTGTTATTTTCACATACCACTTATCGATCCACCAGTGTCATTGCATGTGTTTTCTTTTTACTAACAACAACTAGAGTCATTTCATGTGTGTTCTTTTCACATACCACATATGGATCTACCAGTGTCATTGAAATGTGTGTTCTCTTCAGAGACCACACATGGATCCACCAGTGTCATTGCATGTGTGTTCTTGTTACTAACAACACCCAGAGTCATTGCATATGTGTTCTTTTCACATACCACATATGGATCCACCAGTGTCATTACATGTGTGTTCTTTTCACAATCCACCTATGGATCCACTAGTGTCATTGCATGTGTGTTCTTTTTCCTAACAACAACCAGAGTCATTGCATGTGTGCTCTTTTCACAATACACCTATGGATCCACCAAAGGTCATTGCATGTGTGTTCTTTTTACTAACAACAACCAGAGTAATTGCATGTGTGTTCTCTTCAGAGACCACACATGGATCCACCAGTGTCATTGCATGTGTGTTCTTTTTACTAACAACCAGAGTCATTGAAATGTGTGTTCTCTTCAGAGACCACACATGGATCCACCAGTGTCATTGCATGTGTGTTCTTTTTACTAACAACAACCAGAGTCATTGCATGCGTGTTCTCTTTAGAGACCGCACATAGATCCACCAGTGTCATTGCATGTGTGTTCTTTTTACTAACAATAACCAGAGTCATTGAAATGTGTGTTCTTTTCACATACCACATATGGATCCACCAGTGTCATTGCATGTGTGTTCTTTTCACAATCCAGCTATGGATCCACCAGTGTCATTGCATGTGTGCTCTTTTTACTAACAACAACCAGAGTCATTGCATGTGTGTTCTCTTCAGAGACCACACATGGATCCACCAGTGTCATTGCATGTGTGTTCTTTTTACTAACAACAACCAGAGTCATTGAAATGTGTGTTCTCTTCAGAGACCACGCATGGATCCACCAGTGTCATTGCATGTGTGTTCTCTTTAGAGACCACACATGGATCCACCAGTGTCATTGCATGTGTGTTCTTTTTACTAACAATAACTAGAGTCATGGCATGTGTGTTCTTTTCACATACCACATATGGATCCACCAGTGTCATTGCATGTTTTTTTCTTTTCACAATACACCTATGGATCCACTAGTGTCATTGCATGTGTGCTTTTTTTACTAACGACGACCAGAGTCATTGTACGTGTGCTCTTTTCACAATCCACCTATGGATCCACTAGTGTCATTGCATGTGTGCTCTTTTTACTAACAACAACCAGAGTCATTGCATGTGTGTTCTCTTCAGAGACCACACATGGATCCACCAGTGTCATTGCATGTGTGTTCTTTTTACTAACAACAACCAGAGTCGTTGAAATGTGTGTTCTTTTCACATACCACATATGGATCCACCAGTGCCATTGCATGTGTGTTCTTTTCATAATCCACCTATGGATCCACAAGTTTCATTGCATGTGTGCTCGATTTACTAACAACAACCAGAGTCATTGCAGGTGTGTTCTCTTCAGAGACCACACATGGATCCACCTGTGTCATTGCATGTGTGTTCATTTTACTAACAACAACCAGAGTAATTGCATGTGTGTTCTCTTCAGAGACCACACATAGATCCACCAGTGTAATTGCATGTGTGTTCTTTTTACTAACAACCAGAGTCATTGAAATGTGTGTTCTCTTCAGAGACCACACATGGATCCACCAATGTCATTGCATGTGTGTTCTTTTTACTAACAACAACCAGAGTAATTGCATGTGTGTTATTTTCACATACCACTTATCGATCCACCAGTGTCATTGCATGTGTTTTCTTTTTACTAACAACAACTAGAGTCATTTCATGTGTGTTCTTTTCACATACCACATATGGATCCACCAGTGTCATTGAAATGTGTGTTCTCTTCAGAGACCACACATGGATCCACCAGTGTCATTGCATGTGTGTTCATTTCACTAACAACAACCAGAGTCATTGCATATGTGTTCTTTTCAGAGACCACACATGGATCCACCAGTGTCATTACATGTGTGTTCTTTTCACAATCCACCTATGGATCCACCAGTGTCATTGCATGTGTGTTCTTTTTACTAACAACAACCAGAGTCATTGCATGTGTGTTCTTTTCACATACCACATATGGATCCACCAGTGTCATTGCATGTGTGTTATTTTCACAATCCACCTATGGATCCACCAGTGTCATTGCATGTGTGCTTTTTTTACTAACAACAACGAGAGTCATTTCATGTGTGTTCTTTTCACATACCACATATGGATCCACAAGTGTCATTGAAATGTGTGTTCTCTTCAGAGACCACACATGGATCCACCAGTGTTATTGCATGTATGTTCTTGTTACTAACAACAACCAGAGTCATTGCATGTGTGTTCTTTTCACATACCACATATGGATCCACCAGTGTCATTGCATGTGTGTTCTTTTCACAATCCACCTATGGATCCACCAGTGTCATTACATGTGTGTTCTTTTTACTAACAACAACTGGAGTCATTTCATGACTGTTCTTTTCACATACCACATATGGATCCACCAATGTCATTGAAATGTGTGTTCTCTTTAGAGACCACACATGGATCCACCAGTGTTATTGAATGTGTGTTCTTGTCACTAACAACAACCAGAATCATTGCATTTGTGTTCTTTTCACATACCACATATGGATCCACAAGTGTCATTGCATGTGTGTTTTTTTCACAATCCACCTATGGATCCACCAGTGTCATTGGATGTGTGTTCTTTTTACTAACAACAACCAGAATCATTGCATGTGTGTTCTTTTCACATACCACATATAGATCCACCGGTGTCATTGCATGTGTGTTCTTTTTACTAACAACAACCAAAGTCATTGAAATGTGTGTTCTTTTCACATACCACATGTGGATCCACCAGTGTCATTGCATGTGTGTTCTTTTCACAATCCACCTATGGATCCACCAGTGTCATTGGATGTGTGTTCTTTTTACTAACAACAACCAGAATCATTGCATGTGTGTTCTTTTCACATACCACATATAGATCGACCGGTGTCATTGCATGTGTGTTCTTTTTACTAACAACAACCAAAGTCATTGAAATGTGTGTTCTTTCCACAATCCACCTATGCATCCACCAGTGTCATTGCATGTGTGTTCTTTTTACTAACAACAGCCAGAGTCATTGAAATGTGTGTTGTTTTCACATACCACATATGGATCCACCAGTGTCATTGCATGTGTGTTCTTTTCACAATCCACCTATGCATCCACCAGTGTCATTGCATGTGTGCTCTTTTTACTAACAACAACCAGAGTCATTGCATGTGTGTTCTCTTCAGACACCACACACGGATCCACCAGTGTCATTGCATGTGTGTTCTTTTTACTAACCAAAAACTAGAGTCATTGAAACGTGTTTTCTTTTCACATACCACATACGGATCCACCATTGTCATTGAATGTGTCTTCTTTTCACAATCCACCTATGGATCCACCAGTGCCATAGCATGTGTGCTCTTTTTACTAATAATAACCAGAGTCATTGCATGTGTGTTCTCTTCAGAGACCACACATGGATCCACCAGTGTCATTGCATGTGTGTTCTTTTTACTAACAACCAGAGTCATTGAAATGTGTGTTCTCTTCAGAGACCACACATGGATCCACCAGTGTCATTGCATGTGTGTTCTTTTTACTAACAACAACCAGAGTAATTGCATGTGTGTTATTTTCACGTACCACTTATCGATCCACCAGTGTCATTGCATGTGTGTTCTTTTTACTAACAACAACTAGAGTCATTTCATGTGTGTTCTTTTCACATACCACATATCGATCCACCAGTGTCATTGAAATGTGTGTTCTCTTCAGAGACCACAGATGGATCCACCAGTGTCATTGCATGTGTGTTCTTGTTACTAACAACAACCAGAGTCATTGCATATGTGTTCTTTTCACATACCACATATGGATCCACCAGTGTCATTACATGTGTGTTCTTTTCACAATCCACCTATGGATCCACTAGTGTCATTGCATGTGTGTTCTTTTTCCTAACAACAACCAGAGTCATTGCATGTGTGCTCTTTTCACAATCCACCTATGGATCCACCAGTGTCATTGCATGTGTGTTCTTTTTACTAACAACAACCAGAGTCATTGCATGTGTGTTATTTTCACATACCACATATGGATCCACCAGTGTCATTGAAATGTGTGTTCTTTTTACTAACAACAAGTGGAGTCATTTCACGTGTGTTCTTTTCACATACCACATATGGATCCACCAGTGTCATTGAAATGTGTGTTCTCTTTAGAGACCACACATGGATCCACTGGTATCATTTGATGTGTGTTCTTTTCACTAACAACAACCAGAATCATTGCATGTGTGTTCTTTTCACATACCACATATAGATCCACCAATGTCATTGCATGTGTTTTCTTTTCACAATCCACCTATGGATCCACCAGTGTCATTGCATGTGTGCCCTTTTTACTAACAACAACCAGAGTCATTACATGTGTGTTCTCTTCAGAGACCACACATAGATCCCCTAGTGTCATTGCATGTGTGTTCTTTTTACTAACAACAACCAGAGTCATTGAAATGTGTGTTCTCTTCAGAGACCACACATGGATCCACCAGTTTCATTGCGTGTGTGTTCTTTTTACTAACAACAACCAGAGTCATTGCATGTGTGTTATTTTCACATACCACATATGGATCCACCAGTGTCATTGAAATGTGTGTTCTTTTTACTAACAACAACTGGAGTCATTTCATGTGTGTTCTTTTCACATACCACATATGGATCCACCTTTGTCATTGCATGTGTGTTCTTTCCACAATCCACCTATGCATCCACCAGTGTCATTGCATGTGTGTTCTTTTTACTAACAACAACCAGAGTCATTGAAATGTGTTTTGTTTTCACATACCACATATGGATCCACCAGTGTCATTGCATGTGTGTTGTTTTCACAATCCACCTATGGATCCACCAGAGTCATTGCATGTGTGTTCGCTTCAGAGACCACACGCGGATCCACCAGTGTCATTGCATGTGTGTTCTTTTTCCTAACAAAAACTAGAGTCATTGAAACATGTTTTCTTTTCACATACCACATACGGATCCACCAGTGTCATTGAATGTGTGTTCTTTTCACAATCCACCTATGGATCCACCAGTGTCATTGCATGTGTGCTCTTTTTACTAACAATAACCACAGTCATTGCATGTGTGTTCTCTTCAGAGACCACACATGGATCCACCAGTGTTATTGCATGTGTGTTCTTTTTACTAACAACCAGAGTCATTGAAATGTGTGTTCTCTTCAGAGACCACACATGGATCCACCAGTGTCATTGCATGTGTGTTCTTTTTACTAACAACAACCAGAGTAATTGCATCTGTGTTATTTTCACATACCACTTATCGATCCACCAGTGTCATTGCATGTGTTTTCTTTTTACTAACAACAACTAGAGTCATTTCATGTGTGTTCTTTTCACATACCACATATGGATCCACCAGTGTCATTGAAATGTGTGTTCTCTTCAGAGACCACACATGGATCCACCAGTGTCATTGCATGTGTGTTCTTGTTACTAACAACAACCAGAGTCATTGCATATGTGTTCTTTTCACATACCACATATGGATCCACCAGTGTCATTACATGTGTGTTCTTTTCACAATCCACCTATGGATCCACTAGTGTCATTGCATGTGTGTTCTTTTTCCTAACAACAACCAGAGTCATTGCATGTGTGCTCTTTTCACAATCCACCTATGGATCCACCAGTGTCATTGCATGTGTGTTCTTTTTACTAACAACAACCAGAGTCATTGCATGTGTGTTCTTTTCACATACCACATATGGATCCACCAGTGTCATTGCATGTGTGTTATTTTCACAATCCACCTATGGATCCACCAGTGTCATTGCATGTGTGCTTTTTTTACTAACAACAACGAGAGTCATTTCATGTGTGTTCTTTTCACATACCACACATGGATCCACCAGTGTTATTGCATGTATGTTCTTGCTACTAACAACAACCAGAGTCATTGCATGTGTGTTCTTTTCACATACCACATATGGATCCACCAGTGTCATTGCATGTGTGTTCTTTTCACAATCCACCTATGGATCCACCAGTGTCATTGCATGTGTGTTCTTTTTACTAACAACAACTCGAGTCATTTCATGACTGTTCTTTTCACATACCACATATGGATCCACCAGTGTCATTGAAATGTGTGTTCTCTTTAGAGACCACACATGGATCCACCAGTGTTATTGAATGTGTGTTCTTGTCACTAACAACAACCAGAGTCATTGCATTTATGTTCTTTTCACATACCACATATGGATCCACAAGTGTCATTGCATGTATGTTCTTTTCACAATCCACCTATGGATCCACCAGTGTCATTGGATGTGTGTTCTTTTTACTAACAACAACCAGAATCATTGCATGTGTGTTCTTTTCACATACCACATATAGATCCACCGGTGTCATTGCATGTGTGTACTTTTTACTAACAACAACCAAAGTCATTAAAATGTGTGTTCTTTTCACATACCACATGTGGATCCACCAGTGTCATTGCATGTGTGTTCTTTTCACAATCCACCTATGGATCCACCAGTGTCATTGCATGTGTGCTCTTTTTACTAACAACAACCAGAGTCATTGCATGTGTGTTCTCTTCAGAGACCACACATAGATCCCCTAGTGTCATTGCATGTGTGTTCTTTTTACTGACAACAACCAGAGTCATTGAAATGTGTGTTCTCTTCAGAGACCACACATGGATCCACCAGTTTCATTGCGTGTGTGTTCTTTTTACTAACAACAACCAGAGTCATTGCATGTGTGTTATTTTCACATACCACATATGGATCCACCAGTGTCATTGAAATGTGTGTTCTTTTTACTAACGACAAATGGAGTCATTTCATGTGTGTTCTTTTCACATACCACATATGGATCCACCTGTGTCATTGCATGTGTGTTCTTTCCACAATCCACCTATGCATCCACCAGTGTCATTGCATGTGTGTTCTTTTTACTAACAACAACCAGAGTCATTGAAATGTGTGTTGTTTTCACATACCACATATGGATCCACTAGTGTCATTGCATATGTGTTCTTTTCACAATCCACCTATGGATCCACCAGTGTCATTGCATGTGTGCTCTTTTTACTAACAACAACCAGAGTCATTCCATGTGTGTTCTCTTCAGAGACCACATATGGATCCACCATTGTCATTGCATGTGTGTTCTTTTTACTAACAACAACTAGAGTCATTGAAACGTGTTTTCTTTTCACATACCACATACGGATCCACCAGTGTCATTGAATGTGTGTTCTTTTTACAATCCACCTATGGATCCACCAGTGTCATTGCATGTGTGCTCTTTTTACTAATAATAACCAGAGTCACTGCATGTGTGTTCTCTTCAGAGACCACACATGGATCCACCAGTGTCATTGCATGTGTGTTCTTTTTACTAACAACCAGAGTCATTGAAATGTGTGTTCTCTTCAGAGACCACACATGGATCCACCAGTGTCATTGCATGTGTGTTCTTTTTACTAACAACAACCAGAGTAATTGCATGTGTGTTATTTTCACATACCACTTATCGATCCACCAGTGTCATTGCATGTGTTCTCTTTTTACTAACAACAACTAGAGTCATTTCATGTGTGTTCTTTTCACATACCACATATGGATCCACCAGTGTCATTGAAATGTGTGTTCTCTTCAGAGACCACACATGGATCCACCGGTGTCATTGCATGTGTGTTCTTGTTAGTAACAACAACTAGAGTCATTTCATATGTGTTCTTTTCACATACCACATATGGATCCACCAGTGCCATTACATGTGTGTTCTTTTCATAATCCACCTACGGATCCACTAGTGTCATTGCATGTGTGTTCTTTTTCCTAACAACAACCAGAGTCATTGCATGTGTGCTCTTTTCACAATCCACCTATGGATCCACCAGTGTCATTGCATGTGTGTTCTTTTTACTAACAACAACCAGAGTCAATGCATGTGTGTTCTTTTCACATACCATATATGGATCCACCAGTGTCACTGCATGTGTGTTATTTTCACAATCCACCTATGGATCCACCAGTGTCATTGCATGTGTGCTTTTTTTACTAACAACAACGAGAGTCATTTCATGTGTGTTCTTTTCACATACCACATATGGATCCACCAGTGTCATTGAAATGTGTGTTCTCTTCAGAGACCACACATGGATCCACCAGTGTTATTGCATGTATGTTCTTATTACTAAGAACAATCAGAGTCATTGCATGTGTGTCCTTTTCACATACCACATATGGATCCACCAGTGTCATTGCATGTGTGTTCTTTTCACAATCCACCTATGGATCCACCAGTGTCATTGCATGTGTGTTCTTTTTACTAACAACAACTGGAGTCATTTCATGGCTGTTCTTTTCACATACCACATAAGGATCCACCAGTGTCATTGAAATGTGTGTTCTCTTTAGAGATCACACATGGATCCACCAGTGTTATTGAATGTGTGTTCTTGTCACTAACAACAACCAGAGTCATTGCATTTGTGTTCTTTTCACATACCACATATGGATCCACAAGTGTCATTGCATGTGTGTTCTTTTCAAAATCCACCTATGGATCCACCAGTGTCATTGCATGTGTACTCTTTTTACTAACAACAACCAGAGTCATTGCATGTGTGTTCTCTTCAGAGACCACACATGCATCCACCAGTGTCATTGCATGTGTGTTATTTTTATTAACAACAACCAGAGTTGTTGAAATGTGTGTTCTTTTCACATACCACATATGGATCCACCAGTGTCATTGCATGTGTGTTCTTTTCACAATCCACCTATGGAGCCACCAGTGTCATTGCATGTGTGCTCTTTTTACTAACAACAACCAGAGTCATTGCATGTGTGCTCTTTTTACTAACAACAACCAGAGTCATTGCATGTGTGTTCTCTTCAGAGACCACACATGGCTCCACCAGTGTCATTGCATGTGTGTTCTTTTTACTAAAAACAACCAGAGTCGTTGAAATGTGTGTTCTCTTCAGAGACCACACATGGATCCACCAGTGTCATTGCGTGTGTGATCTTTTTATTAACAACAACCAGAGTCATTGCATGTGTGTTATTTTCACATACCACATATGGATCCACCAGTGTCATTGAAATGTGTGTTCTTTTTACTAACAACAAGTAAAGTCATTTCATGTGTGTTCTTTTCACATACCACATATGGATCCACCAATGTCATTGAAATGTGTGTTCTCTTAAGAGACCACACATGGATCCACTAGTGTCATTGCATGTGTGTTCTTTTTACTAACAACAACCAGAATCATTGCATGTGTGTTCTTTTCACATACCACATATGGATCCACCTATGTCATTGCATGTGTGTTCTTTTTACTAACAACAACCAGAGTCATTGAAATGTGTGTTCTTTTCACATACCACATATGGATCCACCAGTGTCATTGCATGTGTGTTCTTTTCACAATCCACCTATGGATCCACCAGTGTCATTGCATGTGTGTTCTTTTTACTAACAACAACCAGAGTCATTGAAATGTGTGTTCTTTTCACATACCACATATGGATCCACCAGTGTCATTGAAATGTGTGTTCTTTTTACTAACTACAACTGGAGTCATTTCATGTGTGTTCTTTTCACATACCACATATGGATCCACCAGTGTCATTGAAATGTGTGTTCTCTTTAGAGACAACACATGGATCCACTTGTGTCATTGGATGTGTGTTCTTTTTACTAACAACAACCAGAATCATTGCATGTGTGTTCTTTTCACATACCACATATGGATCTACCAGTGTCATTACATGTGTGTTTGTTTTACTAACAACAACCAGAGTCATTGAAATGTTGTTCTTTTCACATACCACATATGGATCCACCAGTGTCATTGCATGTGTGTTCTTTTCACAATCCACCTATGGATCCACCAGTGTCATTGCATGTGTGTTCTTTTTACTAACAACAACCAGAGTCATTGAAATGTGTGTTCTTTTCACATACCACATATGGATCCACTAGTGTCATTGTATGTGTGTTCTTTTCACAATCCGCCTATGGATCCACCAGTGTCATTGCATGTGTGCTCTTTTTACTAACAACAACTAGAGTCATTGCATGTGTGTTCTCTTCAGAGACCACGCATGGAACCACCAGTGTCATTGCATGTGTGTTCTTTTTACTAACAACAACTAGAGTCATTGAAACGTGTGTTCTTTTCATACCACATATGGATCCACCATTGTCATTGCATGTGTGTTCTTTTCACAATCCACCTATGGATCCACCAGTGTCATTGCATCTGTGCTCTTTTTACTAACAACAACCAGAGTCATTGCATCTGTGTTATTTTCACATACCACATATGGATCCACCAGTGTCATTGCATGTGTGTTCTTTTCACAATCCACCTATGGATCCACCAGTGTCATTGCATGTGTGTTCTTTTTACTAACAACAACCAGAGTCATTGCATGTGTGCTCTTTTCACAATCCACCTTTGGATCCACCAGTGTCATTGCATTTGTGTTCTTTTTACTAACAACAACCAGAGTCATTGCATGTGTGTTCTTTTCACATACCACATATGGCTCCACCACTGTCATTACATGTGTGTTCTTTTCACACTCCACCTATGGATCCACCAGTGTTATTGCATGTGTGCTTTTTTTATTAACAACAACCAGAGTCATTTCATGTGTGTTCTTTTCACATACCACATATGGATCCACATGTGTCATTGCATGTGTGTTCTTTTTACTAACAACAACTGGAGTCATTTCATGTGTGTTCTTTTCACATACCACATATGGATCCACCGGTGTCATTGAAATGTGTGTTCTCTTCAGAGACCACAGATGGATCCACCATTGTCAATGCATGTGTGTTCTTGTTACTAAAAACAACCAGAGTCATTGCATGTGTGTTCTTTTCACATACCACATATGGATCCACCAGTGTCATTGCATGTGTGTTCTTTTCACATTCCACATATGGATCCACCAGTGTCATTGCATGTGTGTTCTTTTCACAATCCACCTATGGATCCACCAGTGTCATTGCATGTGTGTTCTTTTTACTAACTACAACCAGAGTCATTGCATGTGAGTTCTCTTCAGAGACCACACATAGATCCACTAGTGTCATTGCATGTGTGTTCTTTTTACTAACAACCAGAGTCATTGAAATGTGTGTTCTCTTCAGAGATCACACATGGATCCACCAGTGTCATTTCATGTGTGTTCTTTTTACTAACAACAACCAGAGTCATTGCATGTGTGTTATTTTCACATACCACTTATGGATCCACCAGTGTCATTGCATGTGTGTTCTTTTTACTAATAACAACTAGAGTCATTTCATGTGTGTTCTTTTCACATACCACATATGGATCCACCAGTGTCATTGAAATGTGTGTTCTCTTCATAGAGCACACATGGATCCACCAGTGTCATTGCATGTGTGTTCTTGTTACTAACAACCAGAGTCATTGCATGTGTGTTATTTTCACATACCACATATGGATTCACTAGTGTCATTGCATGTGTGTTCTTTTTACTAACAACAACCAGAGTCATTGCATGTGTGCTCATTTCACAATCCATCTTTGGATCCACCAGTGTCATTGCATGTGTGTTCTTTTTACTAACAACAACCAGAGTCATTGCATGTGTGTTCTTTTCACATACCACATATGGATCCACCAGTGTCATTACATGTGTGTTCTTTTCACACTCCACCTATGGATCCACCAGTGTTATTGCATGTGTGTTTTTTTACTAACAACAACCAGAGTCATTTCATGTGTGTTGTTTTCACATACCACATATGGATCCACTAGTGTCATTGCATGTGTGTTCTTTTCACAATCCACCTATGGATCCACCAGTGTCATTGCATGTGTGCTCTTTTTACTAACAACAACCAGAGTCATTGCATGTGTGTTCTCTTCAGAGACCACATATGGATCCACCATTGTCATTGCATGTGTGTTCTTTTTACTAACAACAACTAGAGTCATTGAAACGTGTTTTCTTTTCACATACCACATACGGATCCACCAGTGTCATTGAATGTGTGTTCTTTTTACAATCCACCTATGGATCCACCAGTGTCATTGCATGTGTGCTCTTTTTACTAATAATAACCAGAGTCATTGCATGTGTGTTCTCTTCAGAGACCACACATGGATCCACCAGTGTCATTGCATGTGTGTTCTTTTTACTAACAACCAGAGTCATTGAAATGTGTGTTCTCTTCAGAGACCACACATGGATCCACCAGTGTCATTGCATGTGTGTTCTTTTTACTAACAACAACCAGAGTAATTGCATGTGTGTTATTTTCACATACCACTTATCGATCCACCAGTGTCATTGCATGTGTTCTCTTTTTACTAACAACAACTAGAGTCATTTCATGTGTGTTCTTTTCACATACCACATATGGATCCACCAGTGTCATTGAAATGTGTGTTCTCTTCAGAGACCACACATGGATCCACCGGTGTCATTGCATGTGTGTTCTTGTTAGTAACAACAACTAGAGTCATTTCATATGTGTTCTTTTCACATACCACATATGGATCCACCAGTGCCATTACATGTGTGTTCTTTTCATAATCCACCTATGGATCCACTAGTGTCATTGCATGTGTGTTCTTTTTCCTAACAACAACCAGAGTCATTGCATGTGTGCTCTTTTCACAATCCACCTATGGATCCACCAGTGTCATTGCATGTGTGTTCTTTTTACTAACAACAACCAGAGTCAATGCATGTGTGTTCTTTTCACATACCATATATGGATCCACCAGTGTCACTGCATGTGTGTTATTTTCACAATCCACCTATGGATCCACCAGTGTCATTGCATGTGTGCTTTTTTTACTTACAACAACGAGAGTCATTTCATGTGTGTTCTTTTCACATACCACATATGGATCCACCAGTGTCATTGAAATGTGTGTTCTCTTCAGAGACCACACATGGATCCACCAGTGTTATTGCATGTATGTTCTTATTACTAAGAACAATCAGAGTCATTGCATGTGTGTCCTTTTCACATACCACATATGGATCCACCAGTGTCATTGCATGTGTGTTCTTTTCACAATCCACCTATGGATCCACCAGTGTCATTGAATGTTCTTTTTACTAACAACAACTGGAGTCATTTCATGGCTGTTCTTTTCACATACCACATAAGGATCCACCAGTGTCATTGAAATGTGTGTTCTCTTTAGAGATCACACATGGATCCACCAGTGTTATTGAATGTGTGTTCTTGTCACTAACAACAACCAGAGTCATTGCATTTGTGTTCTTTTCACATACCACATATGGATCCACAAGTGTCATTGCATGTGTGTTCTTTTCAAAATCCACCTATGGATCCACCAGTGTCATTGCATGTGTACTCTTTTTACTAACAACAACCAGAGTCATTGCATGTGTGTTCTCTTCAGAGACCACACATGCATCCACCAGTGTCATTGCATGTGTGTTATTTTTATTAACAACAACCAGAGTTGTTGAAATGTGTGTTCTTTTCACATACCACATATGGATCCACCAGTGTCATTGCATGTGTGTTCTTTTCACAATCCACCTATGGAGCCACCAGTGTCATTGCATGTGTGCTCTTTTTACTAACAACAACCAGAGTCATTGCATGTGTGCTCTTTTTACTAACAACAACCAGAGTCATTGCATGTGTGTTCTCTTCAGAGACCACACATGGCTCCACCAGTGTCATTGCATGTGTGTTCTTTTTACTAACAACCAGAGTCATTGAAATGTGTGTTCTCTTCAGAGACCACACATGGATCCACCAGTGTCATTGCATGTGTGTTCTTTTTACTAACAACAACCAGAGTAATTGCATGTGTGTTATTTTCACATACCACTTATCGATCCACCAGTGTCATTGCATGTGTTCTCTTTTTACTAACAACAACTAGAGTCATTTCATGTGTGTTCTTTTCACATACCACATATGGATCCACCAGTGTCATTGAAATGTGTGTTCTCTTCAGAGACCACACATGGATCCACCGGTGTCATTGCATGTGTGTTCTTGTTAGTAACAACAACTAGAGTCATTTCATATGTGTTCTTTTCACATACCACATATGGATCCACCAGTGCCATTACATGTGTGTTCTTTTCATAATCCACCTATGGATCCACTAGTGTCATTGCATGTGTGTTCTTTTTCCTAACAACAACCAGAGTCATTGCATGTGTGCTCTTTTCACAATCCACCTATGGATCCACCAGTGTCATTGCATGTGTGTTCTTTTTACTAACAACAACCAGAGTCAATGCATGTGTGTTCTTTTCACATACCATATATGGATCCACCAGTGTCACTGCATGTGTGTTATTTTCACAATCCACCTATGGATCCACCAGTGTCATTGCATGTGTGCTTTTTTTACTTACAACAACGAGTCATTTCATGTGTGTTCTTTTCACATACCACATATGGATCCACAGTGTCATTGAAATGTGTGTTATCTTCAGAGACCACTCATGGATCCACCAGTGTTATTGCATGTATGTTCTTATTACTAAGAACAATCAGAGTCATTGCATGTGTCCTTTTCACATACCACATATGGATCCACAGTGTCATTGCATGTGTGTTCCTTTCACAATCCACCTATGGATCCACCAGTGTCATTGCATATGGGTTCTTTTACTAACAACAACTGAGTCATTTCATGGTGTTCTTTTCACATACCACATAAGGATCCACCAGTGTCATTGAAATGTGTGTTCTCTTTAGAGATCACATGGATCCTGATGTTATTGAATGTGTGTTCTTGTCACTAACAACAACCAGAGTCATTGCATTTGTGTTCTTTTCACATACCACATATGGATCCACAAGTGTCATTGCATGTGTGTTCTTTTCAAAATCCACCTATGGATCCACCAGTGTCATTGCATGTGTACTCTTTTTACTAACAACAACCAGAGTCATTGCATGTGTGTTCTCTTCAGAGACCACACATGCATCCACCAGTGTCATTGCATGTGTGTTATTTTTATTAACAACAACCAGAGTTGTTGAAATGTGTGTTCTTTTCACATACCACATATGGATCCACCAGTGTCATTGCATGTGTGTTCTTTTCACAATCCACCTATGGAGCCACCAGTGTCATTGCATGTGTGCTCTTTTTACTAACAACAACCAGAGTCATTGCATGTGTGCTCTTTTTACTAACAACAACCAGAGTCATTGCATGTGTGTTCTCTTCAGAGACCACACATGGCTCCACCAGTGTCATTGCATGTGTGTTCTTTTTACTAAAAACAACCAGAGTCGTTGAAATGTGTGTTCTCTTCAGAGACCACACATGGATCCACCAGTGTCATTGCGTGTGTGATCTTTTTATTAACAACAACCAGAGTCATTGCATGTGTGTTCTTTTCACATACCACATATGGCTCCACCACTGTCATTACATGTGTGTTCTTTTCACACTCCACCTATGGATCCACCAAGTTATTGCATGTGTGATATTTTTATTAACAACAACCAGAGTCATTTCATGTGTGTTCTTTTCACATACCACATATGGATCCACATGTGTCATTGCATGTGTGTTCTTTTTACTAACAACAACTGGAGTCATTTCATGTGTGTTCTTTTCACATACCACATATGGATCCACCGGTGTCATTGAAATGTGTGTTCTCTTCAGAGACCACAGATGGATCCACCATTGTCAATGCATGTGTGTTCTTGTTACTAAAAACAACCAGAGTCATTGCATGTGTGTTCTTTTCACATACCACATATGGATCCACCAGTGTCATTGCATGTGTGTTCTTTTCACATACCACATATGGATCCACCAGTGTCATTGCATGTGTGGTCAATTCACAATCAAACTATGGATCAACCAGTGTCATTGCATGTGTGTTCTTTTTACTAACTACAACCAGAGTCATTGCATGTGTGTTCTCTTCAGAGACCACACATGGATCCACTAGTGTCATTGCATGTGTGTTCTTTTTACTAACAACAACCAGAGTCATTGATATGTGTGTTCTCTTTAGAGATTACACATGGATCCACCAGTGTCAATGCATGTGTGTTCTCTTTACTAAAAACAACCAGAGTCATTGCATGTGTGTTATTTTCACATACCACTTATGGATCCACCAGTGTCATTGCATGTGTGTTCTTTTTACTAATAACAACTAGAGTCATTTCATGTGTGTTCTTTTCACATACCACATATGGATCCACCAGTGTCATTGAAATGTGTGTTCTCTTCATAGAGCACACATGGATCCACCAGTGTCATTGCATGTGTGTTCTTGTTACTAACAACCAGAGTCATTGCATGTGTGTTATTTTCACATACCACATATGGATTCACTAGTGTCATTGCATGTGTGTTCTTTTTACTAACAACAACCAGAGTCATTGCATGTGTGCTCATTTCACAATCCATCTTTGGATCCACCAGTGTCATTGCATGTGTGTTCTTTTTACTAACAACAACCAGAGTCATTGCATGTGTGTTCTTTTCACATACCACATATGGATCCACCAGTGTCATTACATGTGTGTTCTTTTCACACTCCACCTATGGATCCACCAGTGTTATTGCATGTGTGTTTTTTTACTAACAACAACCAGAGTCATTTCATGTGTGTTGTTTTCACATACCACATATGGATCCACTAGTGTCATTGCATGTGTGTTCTTTTCACAATCCACCTATGGATCCACCAGTGTCATTGCATGTGTGCTCTTTTTACTAACAACAACCAGAGTCATTGCATGTGTGTTCTCTTCAGAGACCACATATGGATCCACCATTGTCATTGCATGTGTGTTCTTTTTACTAACAACAACTAGAGTCATTGAAACGTGTTTTCTTTTCACATACCACATACGGATCCACCAGTGTCATTGAATGTGTGTTCTTTTTACAATCCACCTATGGATCCACCAGTGTCATTGCATGTGTGCTCTTTTTACTAATAATAACCAGAGTCACTGCATGTGTGTTCTCTTCAGAGACCACACATGGATCCACCAGTGTCATTGCATGTGTGTTCTTTTTACTAACAACCAGAGTCATTGAAATGTGTGTTCTCTTCAGAGACCACACATGGATCCACCAGTGTCATTGCATGTGTGTTCTTTTTACTAACAACAACCAGAGTAATTGCATGTGTGTTATTTTCACATACCACTTATCGATCCACCAGTGTCATTGCATGTGTTCTCTTTTTACTAACAACAACTAGAGTCATTTCATGTGTGTTCTTTTCACATACCACATATGGATCCACCAGTGTCATTGAAATGTGTGTTCTCTTCAGAGACCACACATGGATCCACCGGTGTCATTGCATGTGTGTTCTTGTTAGTAACAACAACTAGAGTCATTTCATATGTGTTCTTTTCACATACCACATATGGATCCACCAGTGCCATTACATGTGTGTTCTTTTCATAATCCACCTATGGATCCACTAGTGTCATTGCATGTGTGTTCTTTTTCCTAACAACAACCAGAGTCATTGCATGTGTGCTCTTTTCACAATCCACCTATGGATCCACCAGTGTCATTGCATGTGTGTTCTTTTTACTAACAACAACCAGAGTCAATGCATGTGTGTTCTTTTCACATACCATATATGGATCCACCAGTGTCACTGCATGTGTGTTATTTTCACAATCCACCTATGGATCCACCAGTGTCATTGCATGTGTGCTTTTTTTACTTACAACAACGAGAGTCATTTCATGTGTGTTCTTTTCACATACCACATATGGATCCACAGTGTCATTGAAATGTGTGTTCTCTTGAGACCACACATGGATCCAAAGATGTTATTGCATGTATGTTCTTATTACTAAGAACAATCAGAGTCATTGCATGTGTGTCCTTTTCACATACCACATATGGATCCACCAGTGTCATTGCATGTGTGTTCTTTTCACAATCCACCTATGGATCCACCAGTGTCATTGCATGTGTGTTCTTTTTACTAACAACAACTGGAGTCATTTCATGGCTGTTCTTTTCACATACCACATAAGGATCCACAGTGTCATTGAAATGTGTGTTCTTTAGAGATCACACATGGATCCACAGTGTTATTGAATGTGTGTTCTTGTCACTAACAACAACCGAGTCATTGCATTTGTGTTCTTTTCACATACCACATATGGATCCACAAGTGTCATTGCATGTGTGTTCTTTTCAAAATCCACATATGGATCCACCAGTGTCATTGCATGTTTACTCTTTTTACTAACAACAACCAGAGTCATTGCATGTGTGTTCTCTTCAGAGACCACACATGCATCCACCAAATGTCATTGCATGTGTGTTATTTTTATTAACAACAACCAGAGTTGTTGAAATGTGTGTTCTTTTCACATACCACATATGGATCCACCAGTGTCATTGCATGTGTGTTCTTTTCACAATCCACCTATGGAGCCACCAATGTCATTGAATGTGTGCTCTTTTACTAACAACAACCAGTCATTGCATGTGTGCTCTTTTACTAACAACAACCAGTCATTGCATGTGTGTTCTCTTCAGAGACCACACATGGCTCCATGTGTCATTGCATGTGTGTTCTTTTTACTAAAAACAACCAGAGTCGTTGAAATGTGTGTTCTCTTCAGAGACCACACATGGATCCACCAGTGTCATTGCGTGTGTGATCTTTTTATTAACAACAACCAGAGTCATTGCATGTGTGTTATTTTCACATACCACATATGGATCCACCAGTGTCATTGAAATGTGTGTTCTTTTTACTAACAACAAGTAAAGTCATTTCATGTGTGTTCTTTTCACATACCACATATGGATCCACCAGTGTCATTGAAATGTGTGTTCTCTTCAGAGACCACACATGGATCCACTAGTGTCATTGCATGTGTGTTCTTTTTACTATCAACAACCGGAATCATTGCATGTGTGTTCTTTTCACATACCACATATGGATCCACCTATGGCATTGCATGTGTGTTCTTTTTACTAACAACAACCAGAGTCATTGAAATGTGTGTTCTTTTCACATACCACATATGGATCCACCAGTGTCATTGCATGTGTGTTCTTTTCACAATCCACCTATGGATCCACCAGTGTCATTGCATGTGTGTTCTTTTTACTAACAACAACCAGAGTCATTGAAATGTGTGTTCTTTTCACATACCACATATGGATCCACCAGTGTCATTGAAATGTGTGTTCTTTTTACTAACTACAACTGGAGTCATTTCATGTGTGTTCTTTTCACATACCACATATGGATCCACCAGTGTCATTGAAATGTGTGTTCTCTTTAGAGACAACACATGGATCCACTTGTGTCATTGGATGTGTGTTCTTTTTACTAACAACAACCAGAATCATTGCATGTGTGTTCTTTTCACATACCACATATGGATCTACCAGTGTCATTACATGTGTGTTTGTTTTACTAACAACAACCAGAGTCATTGAAATGTTGTTCTTTTCACATACCACATATGGATCCACCAGTGTCATTGCATGTGTGTTCTTTTCACAATCCACCTATGGATCCACCAGTGTCATTGCATGTGTGTTCTTTTTACTAACAACAACCAGAGTCATTGAAATGTGTGTTCTTTTCACATACCACATATGGATCCACTAGTGTCATTGTATGTGTGTTCTTTTCACAATCCGCCTATGGATCCACCAGTGTCATTGCATGTGTGCTCTTTTTACTAACAACAACTAGAGTCATTGCATGTGTGTTCTCTTCAGAGACCACACATGGAACCACCAGTGTCATTGCATGTGTGTTCTTTTTACTAACAACAACTAGAGTCATTGAAACGTGTGTTCTTTTCATACCACATATGGATCCACCAGTGTCATTGCATGTGTGTTCTTTTCACAATCCACCTATGGATCCACCAGTGTCATTGCATCTGTGCTCTTTTTACTAACAACAACCAGAGTCATTGCATCTGTGTTATTTTCACATACCACATATGGATCCACCAGTGTCATTGCATGTGTGTTCTTTTCACAATCCACCTATGGATCCACCAGTGTCATTGCATGTGTGTTCTTTTTACTAACAACAACCAGAGTCATTGCATGTGTGCTCTTTTCACAATCCACCTTTGGATCCACCAGTGTCATTGCATGTGTGTTCTTTTTACTAACAACAACCAGAGTCATTGCATGTGTGTTCTTTTCACATACCACATATGGCTCCACCACTGTCATTACATGTGTGTTCTTTTCACACTCCACCTATGGATCCACCAGTGTTATTGCATGTGTGCTTTTTTTATTAACAACAACCAGAGTCATTTCATGTGTGTTCTTTTCACATACCACATATGGATCCACATGTGTCATTGCATGTGTGTTCTTTTTACTAACAACAACTGGAGTCATTTCATGTGTGTTCTTTTCACATACCACATATGGATCCACCGGTGTCATTGAAATGTGTGTTCTCTTCAGAGACCACAGATGGATCCACCATTGTCAATGCATGTGTGTTCTTGTTACTAAAAACAACCAGAGTCATTGCATGTGTGTTCTTTTCACATACCACATATGGATCCACCAGTGTCATTGCATGTGTGTTCTTTTCACATACCACATATGGATCCACCAGTGTCATTGCATGTGTGTTCTTTTCACAATCCACCTATGGATCCACCAGTGTCATTGCATGTGTGTTCTTTTTACTAACTACAACCAGAGTCATTGCATGTGAGTTCTCTTCAGAGACCACATAGATCCACTAGTGTCATTGCATGTGTGTTCTTTTACTAACAACAGAGTCATTGAAATGTGTGTTCTCTTGAGATCACACATGGATCCTGATGTCATTTCATGTGTGTTCTTTTACTAACAACAACCGAGTCATTGCATGTGTGTTATTTTCACATACCACTTATGGATCCACCAGTGTCATTGCATGTGTGTTCTTTTTACTAATAACAACTAGAGTCATTTCATGTGTGTTCTTTTCACATACCACATATGGATCCACCAGTGTCATTGAATTGGGTTTAGTGTGTAGATCGCACACATGGATCCACCAGTGTCATTGCATGTGTGTTCTTGTTACTAACAACCAGAGTCATTGCATGTGTGTTATTTTCACATACCACATATGGATTCACTAGTGTCATTGCATGTGTGTTCTTTTTACTAACAACAACCAGAGTCATTGCATGTGTGCTCATTTCACAATCCATCTTTGGATCCACCAGTGTCATTGCATGTGTGTTCTTTTTACTAACAACAACCAGAGTCATTGCATGTGTGTTCTTTTCACATACCACATATGGATCCACCAGTGTCATTACATGTGTGTTCTTTTCACACTCCACCTATGGATCCACCAGTGTTATTGCATGTGTGTTTTTTTACTAACAACAACCAGAGTCATTTCATGTGTGTTGTTTTCACATACCACATATGGATCCACCAGTATCATTGCATATGTGTTCTTTTTACTAACAACAACTGGAGTCATTTCATGTGTGTTCTTTTCACATACCACATATGGATCCACCGGTGTCATTGAAATGTGTGTTCTCTTCAGAGACCACAGATGGATCCACCATTGTCATTGCATGTGTGTTCTTGTTACTAACAACAAGCAGAGTCATTGCATGTGTGTTCTTTTCACATACCACATATGGATCCACCAGTGTTATTGCATGTGTGTTCTTTTCACAATCCACCTATGGATCCACCAGTGTCATTGCATGTGTGTTCTTTTTACTAACAACAACCAGAGTCATTGAAATGTGTGTTCTTTTCACATACCACATATGGATCCACCAGTGTCATTGCATGTGTGTTCTTTTCACAATCCACCTATGGATCCACCAGTGTCATTGCATGTGTGCTCTTTTTCCTAACAACAACCAGAGTCATTGCATGTGTGTTCTCTTCAGAGCCACACATGGATCCACCAATGTCATTGCATGTGTGTTCATTTTACTAACAACAACTAGAGTCATTGAAACGTGTGTTATTTTCATACCACATATGGATCCACCAGTGTCATTGCATGTGTGTTCTTTTCACAATCCACCTATGGATCCACCAGTGTCATTGCATGTGTGCTCTTTTTACTAACAACAACCAGAGTCATTGCATGTGTGTTCTCTTCAGAGACCACACATGGATCCACCAGTGTCATTGCATGTGTGTTCTTTTTACTAACAATAACAAGAGTCATTGCATGTGTGCTCTTTTCAAAGACCACACATGGATCCACCAGTGTCATTGCATGTGTGTTCTTTTTACTAACAACAACCACAGTCATTGAAACGTGTGTTCTTTTCACATACCACATATGGATCCACCAGTGTCGTTGCATGTGTGTTCTTTTCACAATCCACCTATGGATCCACCAGTGTCATTGCATGTGTGCTCTTTTTACTAACAGAAACCAGAGTCATTGCATGTGTGTTCTCTTTAGAGACCACACATGGATCCACCAGTGTCATTGCATGTGTGTTCTTTTTACTAACAACAACAATAGTCATTGAAATGTGTATTCTCTTCAGAGACCACACATGGATCCACCAGTGTCATTGCATGTGTGTTCTTTTTACTAACAACAACCAGAGTCATTGCATGTGTGTTATTTTCACATACCACATATGGATCCACCAGTGTCATTGAATTGTGTGTTCTTTTTACTAACAACAACTGGAGTCATTTCATGTGTGTTCTTTTCACATACCACATATGGATCCACCAGTGTCATTGCATGTGTGTTCTTTTTACTAACAACAACTGGAGTCATTTCATGTGTGTTCTTTTCACATACCACATATGGATCCACCGGTGTCATTGAAATGTGTTCTCTTCAGAGACCACAGATGAATCCACCATTGTCATTGCATGTGTGTTCTTGTTACTAACAACAACCAGAGTCATTGCATGTGTGTTCTTTTTATTAACAACAACCAGAGTTGTTGAAATGTGTGTTGTTTTCACATACCACATATGGATCCACCAGTGTCATTGCATGTGTGTTCTTTTCACAATCCACCTATGGAGCCACCAGTGTCATTGCATGTGTGCTCTTTTTACTAACAACAACCAGAGTCATTGCATGTGTGCTCTTTTTACTAACAACAACCAGAGTCATTGCATGTGTGTTCTCTTTAGAGACCACACATGGCTCCACCAGTGTCATTGCATGTGTGTTCTTTTTACTAAAAACAACCAGAGTCGTTGAAATGTGTGTTCTCTTCAGAGACCACACATGGATCCTGAGTGTCATTCATTGCGTGTGTGATCTTTTTATTAACAACAACCAGAGTCATTGCATGTGTGTTATTTTCACATACCACATATGGATCCACCAGTGTCATTGCAATGTGTGTTCTTTTTACTAACAACAAGTGGAGTCATTTCATGTGTGTTCTTTTCACATACCACATATGAATCCACCAATGTCATTGAAATGTGTGTTCTCTTCAGAGACCACACATGGATCCACTAGTGTCATTGCATGTGTGTTCTTTTTACTAACAACAACCAGAATCATTGCATGTGTGTTCTTTTCACATACCACATATGGATCCACCTATGTCATTGCATGTGTGTTCTTTTTACTAACAACAACCAGAGTCATTGAAATGTGTGTTCTTTTCACATACCACATATGGATCCACCAGTGTCATTGCATGTGTGTTCTTTTTCACAATCCACCTATGGATCCACCAGTGTCATTGCATGTGTGTTCTTTTTACTAACAACAACCAGAGTCATTGAAATGTGTGTTCTTTTCACATACCACATATGGATCCACCAGTGTCATTGAAATGTGTGTTCTTTTTACTAACTACAACTGGAGTCATTTCATGTGTGTTCTTTTCACATACCACATATGGATCCACCAGTGTCATTGAAATGTGTGTTCTCTTTAGAGACAACACATGGATCCACTTGTGTCATTGGATGTGTGTTCTTTTTACTAACAACAACCAGAATCATTGCATGTGTGTTCTTTTCACATACCACATATGGATCTACCAGTGTCATTGCATGTGTGTTTGTTTTACTAACAACAACCAGAGTCATTGAAATGTTGTTCTTTTCACATACCACATATGGATCCACCAGTGTCATTGCATGTGTGTTCTTTTCACAATCCACCTATGGATCCACCAGTGTCATTGCATGTGTGTTCTTTTTACTAACAACAACCAGAGTCATTGAAATGTGTGTTCTTTTCACATACCACATATGGATCCACTAGTGTCATTGTATGTGTGTTCTTTTCACAATCCACCTATGGATCCACCAGTGTCATTGCATGTGTGCTCTTTTTACTAACAACAACTAGAGTCATTGCATGTGTGTTCTCTTCAGAGACCACACATGGAACCACCAGTGTCATTGCATGTGTGTTCTTTTTACTAAGAACAACTAGAGTCATTGAAACGTGTGTTCTTTTCATACCACATATGGATCCACCATTGTCATTGCATGTGTGTTCTTTTCACAATCCACCTATGGATCCACCAGTGTCATTGCATCTGTGCTCTTTTTACTAACAACAACCAGAGTCATTGCATCTGTGTTATTTTCACATACCACATATGGATCCACCAGTGTCATTGCATGTGTGTTCTTTTCACAATCCACCTATGGATCCACCAGTGTCATTGCATGTATGTTCTTTTTACTAACAACAACCAGAGTCATTGCATGTGTGCTCTTTTCACAATCCACCTTTGGATCCACCAGTGTCATTGCATGTGTGTTCTTTTTACTAACAACAACCAGAGTCATTGCATGTGTGTTCTTTTCACATACCACATATGGCTCCACCACTGTCATTACATGTGTGTTCTTTTCACACTCCACCTATGGATCCACCAGTGTTATTGCATGTGTGCTTTTTTTATTAACAACAACCAGAGTCATTTCATGTGTGTTCTTTTCACATACCACATATGGATCCACATGTGTCATTGCATGTGTGTTCTTTTTACTAACAACAACTGGAGTCATTTCATGTGTGTTCTTTTCACATACCACATATGGATCCACCAGTGTCATTGAAATGTGTGTTCTCTTCAGAGACCACAGATGGATCCACCATTGTCAATGCATGTGTGTTCTTGTTACTAACAACAACCAGAGTCATTGCATGTGTGTTCTTTTCACATACCACATATGGATCCACCAGTGTCATTGCATGTGTGTTCTTTTCACAATCCACCTATGGATCCACCAGTGTCATTGCATGTGTGTTCTTTTTGCTAACAACAACCAGAGTCATTGAAATGTGTGTTCTTTTCACATACCACATATGGATCCACCAGTGTCATTGCATGTGTGTTCTTTTCACAATCCACCTATGGATCCACCAGTGTCATTGCATGTGTGTTCTTTTTACTAACTACAACCAGAGTCATTGCATGTGAGTTCTCTTCAGAGACCACACATAGATCCACTAGTGTCATTGCATGTGTGTTCTTTTTACTAACAACCAGAGTCATTGAAATGTGTGTTCTCTTCAGAGATCACACATGGATCCACCAGTGTCATTTCATGTGTGTTCTTTTTACTAACAACAACCAGAGTCATTGCATGTGTGTTATTTTCACATACCACTTATGGATCCACCAGTGTCATTGCATGTGTGTTCTTTTTACTAATAACAACTAGAGTCATTTCATGTGTGTTCTTTTCACATACCACATATGGATCCACCAGTGTCATTGAAATGTGTGTTCTCTTCAGAGAGCACACATGGATCCACCAGTGTCATTGCATGTGTGTTCTTGTTACTAACAACCAGAGTCATTGCATGTGTGTTATTTTCACATACCACATATGGATTCACTAGTGTCATTGCATGTGTGTTCTTTTTACTAACAACCAGAGTCATTGCATGTGTGCTCATTTCACAATCCATCTTTGGATCCACCAGTGTCATTGCATGTGTGTTCTTTTTACTAACAACAACCAGAGTCATTGCATGTGTGTTCTTTTCACATACCACATATGGATCCACCAGTGTCATTACATGTGTGTTCTTTTCACACTCCACCTATGGATCCACCAGTGTTATTGCATGTGTGCTTTTTTACTAACAACAACCAGAGTCATTTCATGTGTGTTGTTTTCACATACCACATATGGATCCACCAGTATCATTGCATATGTGTTCTTTTTACTAACAACAACTGAAGTCATTTCATGTGTGTTCTTTTCACATACCACATATGGATCCACCGGTGTCATTGAAATGTGTGTTCTCTTCAGAGACCACAGATGGATCCACCATTGTCATTGCATGTGTGTTCTTGTTACTAACAACAAGCAGAGTCATTGCATGTGTGTTCTTTTCACATACCACATATGGATCCACCAGTGTTATTGCATGTGTGTTCTTTTCACAATCCACCTATGGATCCACCAGTGTCATTGCATGTGTGTTCTTTTTACTAACAACAACCAGTGTCATTGAAATGTGTGTTCTTTTCACATACCACATATGGATCCACCAGTGTCATTGCATGTGTGTTCTTTTCACAATCCACCTATGGATCCACCAGTGTCATTGCATGTGTGCTTTTTTTACTAACAACAACCAGAGTCATTGCATGTGTGTTCTCTTCAGAGACCACACATGGATCCACCAGTGTCATTGCATGTGTGTTCTTTTTACTAATAACAACTAGAGTCATTGAAACGTGTGTTATTTTCATACCACATATGGATCCACCAGTGTCATTGCATGTGTGTTCTTTTCACAATCCACCTATGGATCCACCAGTGTCATTGCATGTGTGCTCTTTTTACTAACAACAACCAGAGTCATTGCATGTGTGTTCTCTTCAGAGACCACACATGGATCCACCAATGTCATTGCATGTGTGTTCATTTTACTAACAACAACTAGAGTCATTGAAACGTGTTTTCTTTTCACATACCACATACGGATCCACCAGTGTCATTGAATGTGTGTTCTTTTCACAATCCACCTATGGATCCACCAGTGTCATTGCATGTGTGATCTTTTTACTAATAATAACCAGAGTCATTGCATGTGTGTTCTCTTCAGAGACCACACATGGATCCACCAGTGTCATTGCATGTGTGTTCTTTTTACTAACAATAACAAGAGTCATTGCATGTGTGCTCTTTTCAAAGACCACACATGGATCCACCAGTGTCATTGCATGTGTGTTCTTTTTACTAACAACAACCAGAGTCATTGAAATGTGTGTTCTTTTCACATACCACATATGGATCCACCAGTGTCGTTGCATGTGTGTTCTTTTCACAATCCACCTATGGATCCACCAGTGTCATTGCATGTGTGCTCTTTTTACTAACAGAAACCAGAGTCATTGCATGTGTGTTCTCTTTAGAGACCACACATGGATCCACCAGTGTCATTGCATGTGTGTTCTTTTTACTAACAACAACAAGAGTCATTGAAATGTGTATTCTCTTCAGAGACCACACATGGATCCACCAGTGTCATTGCATGTGTGTTCTTTTTACTAACAACAACCAGAGTCATTGCATGTGTGTTATTTTCACATACCACATATGGATCCACCAGTGTCATTGAAATGTGTGTTCTTTTTACTAACAACAACTGGAGTCATTTCATGTGTGTTCTTTTCACATACCACATATGGATCCACCAGTGTCATTGAAATGTGTGTTCTCTTCAGAGACAACACATGGATCCACTTGTGTCATTGCATGTGTGTTCTTTTTACTAACAACAACCAGAATCGTTGCATGTGTGTTCTTTTCACATACCACATATGGATCTACCAGTGTCATTGCATGTGTGTTCGTTTTACTAACAACAACCAGAGTCATTGAAATGTGTGTTCTTTTCACATACCACATATGGATCCACCAGTGTCATTGCATGTGTGTTCTTTTCACAATCCACCTATGGATCCACCAGTGTCATTGCATGTGTGTTCTTTTTACTAACAACAACCAGAGTCATTGAAATGTGTGTTATTTTCACATACCACATATGGATCCACTAGTGTCATTGTATGTGTGTTCTTTTCATACCACATATGGATCCACCAGTGTCATTGCATGTGTGCTCTTTTTACTAACAACAACCAGAGTCATTGCATATGTGTTCTCTCCAGAGACCACACATGGATCCACTAGTGTCATTGCATGTGTGTTCTTTTTACTAACAACAACCAGAGTCATTGAAATGTGTGTTCTCTTCAGAGATCACACATGGATCCACCAGTGTCATTGCATGTGTGTTCTTTTTACTAAAAACAACCAGAGTCATTGCATGTGTGTTATTTTCACATACCACTTATGCATCCACCAGTGTCATTGCATGTGTGTTCTTTTTACTAACAACAACTAGAGTCATTTCATGTGTGTTCTTTCACATACCACATATGGATCCACCAGTGTCATTGAAATGTGTGTTCTATTCAGAGACCACACATGGATCCACCAGTGTCATTGCATGTGTGTTCTTTTTACTAACAACCAGAGTCATTGCATGTGTGTTATTTTCACACACCACATATGGATCCACCAGTGTCATTGCATGTGTGTTCTTTTCACAATCCACCTATGGATCCACCAGTGTCATTGCACGTGTGTTCTTTTTACTAACAACAACCAGAGTCATTGCATGTGTGCTCTTTTCACAATCCACCTTTGGATCCACCAGTGTCATTGCATGTGTGTTCTTTTTACTAACAACAACCAGAGTCATTGCATGTGTGTTCTTTTCACATACCACATATGGATCCACCAGTGTCATTACATGTGTGTTCTTTTCACACTCCACCTATGGATCCACCAGTGTTATTGCATGTGTGCTTTTTTACTAACAACAACCAGAGTCATTTCATGTGTGTTCTTTTCACATACCACATATGGATCCACCAGTGTCATTGCATGTGTGTTCTTTTTACTAACAACAACTGGAGTCATTTCATGTGTGTTCTTTTCACATACCACATATGGATCCACCGGTGTCATTGAAATGTGTTCTCTTCAGAGACCACAGATGAATCCACCATTGTCATTGCATGTGTGTTCTTGTTACTAACAACAAGAGTCATTGCATGTGTGTTCTTTTCACATACCACATATGGATCCACTAGTGTCATTGCATGTGTGTTCTTTTCACAATCCACCTATGGATACACCAGTGTCATTGCATGTGTGTTCTTTTTACTAACAACAACCAGAGTCATTGAAATGTGTGTTCTTTTCACATACCACATATGGAACCACCAGTGTCATTACATGTGTGTTCTTTTCACACTCCACCTATGGATCCACCAGTGTTATTGCATGTGTGCTTTTTTTACTAACAACAACCAGAGTCATTTCATGTGTGTTCTTTTCACATACCACATATGGATCCACCAGTGTCGTTGCATGTGTGTTCTTTTTACTAACAACAACTGGAGTCATTTCATGTGTGTTCTTTTCACATACCACATATGGATCCACCAGTGTCATTGAAATGTGTGTTCTCTTCAAACACCACAGATGGATCCACCATTGTCATTGCATGTGTGTTCTTGTTACTAACAACAACCAGAGTCATTGCATGTGTGTTCTTTTCACATACCACATATGGATCCACCAGTGTCATTGCATGTGTGTTCTTTTCACAATCCACCTATGGATCCACCAGTGTCATTGCATGTGTGTTCTTTTTACTAACAACAACCAGAGTCATTGAAATGTGTGTTCTTTTCACATACCACATATGGATCCACCAGTGTCACTGCATGTGTGTTCTTTTCACAATCCACCTATGGATCCACCAGTGTTATTGCATGTGTGTTCTTTTTACTAACAACAACCAGAGTCATTGCATGTGAGTTCTCTTCAGAGACCACACATAGATCCACTAATGTCATTGCATGTGTGTTCTTTTTACTAACAACCAGAGTCATTGAAATGTGTGTTCTCTTCAGAGATCACACATGGATCCACCAGTGTCATTGCATGTGTGTTCTTTTTACTAACAACAACCATAGTCATTGCATGTGTGTTATTTTCACATACCACATATGGATTCACCAGTGTCATTGCATGTGTGTTCTTTTTACTAACAACAACTAGATCCATTGCATGTGTGCTCTTTTCACAATCCACCTTTGGATCCACCAGTTTCATTGCCTGTGTGTTATTTTTACTAACAACAACCAGAGTAATTGCATGTGTGTTCTTTTCACATACCACATATGGATCCACCAGTGTCATTACATGTGTGTTCTTTTCACACTCCACCTATGGATCCACCAGTGTTATTGCATGTGTGCTTTTTTTACTAACAACAACCAGAGTCATTTCATGTGTGTTCTTTTCACATACCTCATATGGATCCACCAGTGTCATTGAAATGTGTGTTCTCTTCAGAGACCACAGATGGATCCACCATTGTCATTACATGTGTGTTCTTGTTACAAACAACAACCAGAGTCATTGCATGTGTGTTCTTTTCACATACCACATATGGATCCACCAGTGTCATTGCATTTGTGTTCTTTTCACAATCCACCTATGGATCCACCAGTGTCATTGCATGTGTGTTCTTTTTTTACTAACAACAACCAGAGTCATTGAAATGTGTGTTCTTGTCACATACCACATATGGATCCACCAGTGTCATTGCATGTGAGTTCTTTTCACAATCCACCTATGGATCCACTAGTGTCATTGCATTTGTGTTCTTTTTACTAACAACAACCAGAGTCATTGCATGTGAGTTCTCTTCAGAGACCACAAATAGATCCACTAGTGTCATTGCATGTGTGTTCTTTTTACTAACAACCAGAGTCATTGAAATGTGTGTTCTCTTTAGAGATCACACATGGATCCACCAGTGTCATTGCATGTGTGTTCTTTTTACTAACAACAACCAGAGTCATTGCATGTGTGTTATTTTCACATACCACTTATGGCTCCACCAGTGTCATTGCATGTGTGTTCTTTTTACTAACAACAACTAGAGTCATTTCATGTGTGTTCTTTTCACATACCACATATGGATCCACCAGTGTCATTGAAATGTGTGTTCTCTTCAGAGACCACACATGGATCCACCGGTGTCATTGCATGTGTGTTCTTGTTACTAATAACAACTAGAGTCATTGCATAGGTGTTCTTTTCATATACCACATATGGATCCACCAGTGTCATTACATGTGTGTTCTTTTCACAATCCACCTATGGATCCACTAGTGTCATTGCATGTGTGTTCTTTTTCCTAACAACAATCAGAGTCATTGCATGTGTGCTCTTTTCACAATCCACCTAAGGTTCCACCAGTGTCATTGCATGTGTGTTCTTTTTACTAACAACAACCAGAGTCAATGCATGTGTGTTCTTTTCACATACCACATATGGATCCACCAGTGTCATTGCATGTGTGCTTTTTTTACTAACAACAACGAGAGTCATTTCATGTGTGTTCTTTTCACATACCACATATGGATCCACCAGTGTCATTGAAATGTGTGTTCTCTTCAGAGACCACACATGGATCCACCAGTGTTATTGCATGTATGTTCTTATTACTAACAACAACCAGAGTCATTGCATGTGTGTTCTTTTCACATACCACATATGGATCCACCAGTGTCATTGCATGTGTGTTCTTTTCACAATCCACCTATGGATCCACCAGTGTCATTGCATGTGTGTTCTTTTTACTAACAACAACCAGAGTCATTGCATGTGTGTTCTTTCCACATACCACATATGGATCCACCAGTATCATTGCATGTGTGTTCTTTTCACAATCCACCTATGGATCCACCAGTGTCATTGCATGTGTACTCTTTTTACTAACAACAACCAGAGTCATTGCATGTGTGTTCTCTTCAGAGACCACACATGCATCCACCAGTGTCATTGCATGTGTGTTATTTTTATTAACAACAACCAGAGTCTTTGAAATGTGTGTTCTTTTCACATACCACATATGGATCCACCAGTGTCATTGCATGTGTGTTCTTTTCACAATCCACCTATGGATCCACCAGTGTCATTGCATGTGTGCTCTTTTTTATTAACAACAACCAGAGCCATTGCATGTGTGTTCTCTTCAGAGACCACACATGGCTCCACCAGTGTCATTAGATGTGTGTTCTTTTTACTAAAAACAACCAGAGTCGTTGAAATGTGTGTTCTCTTTAGAGACCACACATGCATCCACCAGTGTCATTGCATGTGTGTTCTTTTTACTAACAACAACCAGAGTCATTGAAATGTGTTTTGTTTTCACATACCACATATGGATCCACCAGTGTCATTGCATGTGTGTTGTTTTCACAATCCACCTATGGATCCACCAGTGTCATTGCATGTGTGCTATTTTTACTAACAACAACCAGAGTCATTGCATGTGTGTTCGCTTCAGAGACCACACACGGATCCACCAGTGTTATTGCATGTGTGTGCTTGTTACTAAGAACAACCAGAGTCATTGCATGTGTGCTCTTTTCACAATCCACCTATGGATCCACCAGTGTCATTGCATGTGTGTTCTTTTTACTAACAACAACCAGAGTCATTGCATGTGTGTTATTTTCACATACCACATATGGATCCACCAGTGTCAATGAAATGTGTGTTCTTTTTACTAACAACAAGTGGAGTCATTTCACGTGTGTTCTTTTCACATACCACATATGGATCCACTAGTGTCCTTGAAATGTGTGTTCTCTTTAGAGACCACACATGGATCCACTAGTGTCATTGGATGTGTGTTCTTTTCACTAACAACAACCAGAATCATTGCATGTGTGTTCTTTTCACATACCACATATGGATCCACCAGTGTCATTGCATGTGTGTTCTTTTCACAATCCACCTATGGATCCACCAGTGTCATTGCATGTGTGCTCTTTTTACTAACAACAACCAGAGTCATTGCATGTGTGTTCTCTTCAGAGACCACACATAGATCCCCTAGTGTCATTGCATGTGTGTTCTTTTTACTAACAACAACTGGAGTCATTTCATGACTGTTCTTTTCACATACCACATATGGATCCACCAGTGTCATTGAAATGTGTGTTCTCTTTAGAGACCACACATGGATCCACCAGTGTTATTGAATGTGTGTTCTTGTCACTAACAACAACCAGAGTCATTGCATTTGTGTTCTTTTCACATACCACATATGGATCCACAAGTGTCATTGCATGTGTGTTCTTTTCACAATCCACCTATGGATCCACCAGTGTCATTGGATGTGTGTTCTTTTTACTAACAACAACCAGAATCATTGCATGTGTGTTCTTTTCACATACCACATATAGATCCACCGGTGTCATTGCATGTGTGTTCTTTTTACTAACAACAACCAAAGTCATTGAAATGTGTGTTCTTTTCACATACCACATGTGGATCCACCAGTGTCATTGCATGTGTGTTCTTTTCACAATCCACCTATGGATCCACCAGTGTCATTGCATGTGTGCTCTTTTTACTAACAACAACCAGAGTCATTGCATGTGTGTTCTCTTCAGAGACCACACATAGATCCCCTAGTGTCATTGCATGTGTGTTGTTTTTACTGACAACAACCAGAGTCATTGAAATGTGTGTTCTCTTCAGAGACCACACATGGATCCACCAGTTTTGTTGCGTGTGTGTTCTTTTTACTAACAACAACCAGAGTCATTGCATGTGTGTTATTTTCACATACCACATATGGATCCACCAGTGTCATTGAATTGTGTGTTCTTTTTACTAACAACAACTAGAGTCATTTCATGTGTGTTCTTTTCACATACCACATATGGATCCACCTGTGTCATTGCATGTGTGTTCTTTCCACAATCCACCTATGCATCCACCAGTGTCATTGCATGTGTGTTCTTTTTACTAACAACAACCAGAGTCATTGAAATGTGCGTTGTTTTCACATACCACATATGGATCCACTAGTGTCATTGCATGTGTGTTCTTTTCACAATCCACCTATGGATCCACCAGTGTCATTGCATGTGCGCTCTTTTTACTAACAACAACCAGAGTCATTGCATGTGTGTTCTCTTCAGAGACCACATATGGATCCACCAATGTCATTGCATTTGTGTTCTTTTTACTAACAACAACTAGAGTCATTGAAACGTGTTTTCTTTTCACATACCACATACGGATCCACCAGTGTCATTGAATGTGTGTGCTTTTTACAATCCACCTATGGATCCACCAGTTTCATTGCATGTGTGCTCTTTTTACTAATAATAACCAGAGTCACTGCATGTGTGTTCTCTTCAGAGACCACACATGGATCCACCAGTGTCATTGCATGTGTGTTCTTTTTACTAACAACCAGAGTCATTGAAATGTGTGTTCTCTTCAGAGACCACACATGGATCCACCAATGTCATTGCATGTGTGTTCTTTTTACTAACAACAACCAGAGTAATTGCATGTGTGTTATTTTCACATACCACTTATCGATCCACCAGTGTCATTGCATGTGTTCTCTTTTTACTAACAACAACTAGAGTCATTTCATGTGTGTTCTTTTCACATACCACATATGGATCCACCAGTGTCATTGAAATGTGTGTTCTCTTCAGAGACCACACATGGATCCACCGGTGTCATTGCATGTGTGTTCTTGTTAGTAACAACAACCAGAGTCATTGCATATGTGTTCTTTTCACATTCCACATATGGATCCACCAGTGTCATTACATGTGTGTTCTTTTCACAATCCACCTATGGATCCACTAGTGTCATTGCATGTGTGTTCTTTTTCCTAACAACAACCAGAGTCATTGCATGTGTGCTCTTTTCACAATCCACCTATGGATCCACCAGTGTCATTGCATGTGTGTTCTTTTTACTAACAACAACCAGAGTCAATGCATGTGTGTTCTTTTCACATACCATATATGGATCCACCAGTGTCATTGCATGTGTGTTATTTTCACAATCCACCTATGGATCCACCAGTGTCATTGCATGTGTGCTTTTTTTACTAATAACAACGAGAGTCATTTCAAGTGTGTTCTTTTCACATACCACATATGGATCCACCAGTGTCATTGAAATGTGTGTTCTCTTCAGAGACCACACATGGATCCACCAGTGTTATTGCATGTATGTTCTTATTACTAAGAACAACCAGAGTCATTGCATGTGTGTCCTTTTCACATACCACATATGGATCCACCAGTGTCATTGCATGTGTGTTCATTTCACAATCCACCTATGGATCCACCTGTGTCATTGCATGTGTGTTCTTTTTAGTAACAACAACTGGAGTCATTTCATGGCTATTCTTTTCACATACCACATAAGGATCCACCAGTGTCATTGAAATGTGTGTTCTCTTTAGAGATCACACATGGATCCACCAGTGTTATTGAATGTGTGTTCTTGTCACTAACAACAACCAGAGTCATTGCATTTGTGTTCTGTTCACATACCACATATGGATCCACAAGTGTCATTGCATGTGTGTTCTTTTCACAATCCACCTATGGATCCACCAGTGTCATTGCATGTGTGTTCTTTTTACTAACATTAACCAGAGTCATTGCATGTGTGTTCTTTTCACATACCACATATGGATCCACCAGTATCATTGCATGTGTGTTCTTTTCACAATCCACCTATGGATCCACCAGTGTCATTGCATGTGTACTCTTTTTACTAACAACAACCAGAGTCATTGCATGTGTGTTCTCTTCAGAGACCACACATGCATCCACCAGTGTCATTGCATGTGTGTTATTTTTATTAACAACAACCAGAGTCTTTGAAATGTGTGTTCTTTTCACATACCACATATGGATCCACCAGTGTCATTGCATGTGTGTTCTTTTCACAATCCACCTATGGATCCACCAGTGTCATTGCATGTGTGCTCTTTTTACTAACAACAACCAGAGTCATTGCATGTGTGTTCTCTTTAGAGACCACACATGGCTCCACCAGTGTCATTACATGTGTGTTCTTTTTACTAAAAACAACCAGAGTCGTTGAAATGTGTGTTCTCTTCAGAGACCACACATGGATCCACCAGTGTCATTGCGTGTGTGATCTTTTTACTAACAACAACCAGAGTCATTGCATGTGTGTTATTTTCACATACCACATATGGATCCACCAGTGTCATTGAAATGTGTGTTCTTTTTACTAACAACAACTGGAGTCATTTCATGTGTGTTCTTTTCACATACCACATATGGATCCACTAGTGTCATTGAAATGTGTGTTCTCTTCATAGACCACACATGGATCCACCAGTGTCATTGCATGTGTGTTCTTTTTACTAACAACAACTAGAGTCATTGCATGTGTGTTATTTTCACATACCACATATGGATCCACCAGTGTCATTGCATGTGTGTTGTTTTCACAATCCACCTATGGATCCACCAGTGTCATTGCATGTGTGCTTTTTTACTAACAATAACTAGAGTCATTGCATGCGTGCTCTTTTCAGAGACCACAAACGGATCCACCAGTGTCATTGCATGTGTGTTCTTTTTACTAACAACAACCAGAGTCATTGAAACGTGTGTTCTCTTCAGAGACCACACATTAATCCACCAGTGTCATTGCATGTGTGTTCATTTTACTAACAACAACTAGAGTCATTGCATGTGTGTTATTTTCACATACCACATATGGATCCACCAGTGTCATTGAAATGTGTGTTCTTTTTACTAATAACAAGTGGAGTCATTTTATGTGTGTTCTTTTCACATACCACATATGGATCCACCAGTGTCGTTGAAATGTGTGTTCTCTTCAGAGACCACACATGGATCCACTAGTGTCATTACATGTGTATTCTTTTTACTAACAACAACCAGAATCATTGCATGTGTGTTCTTTTCACATACCACATATGGATCCACCTGTGTCATTGCATGTGTGTTCTTTTTACTAACAACAACCAGAGTCATTGAAATGTGTGTTCTTTTCACATACCACATATGGATCCACCAGTGTCATTGCATGTGTGTTCTTTTCACAATCCACCTATGGATCCACCAGTGTCATTGCATGTGTGTTCTTTTTACTAACAACAACCAGAGTCATTGAAATTAGTGTTCTTTTCACATACCACATATGGATCCACCAGTGTCATTGCATGTGTGTTCTTTTTACTAACTACAACTGGAGTCATTTCATGTGTGTTCTTTTCACATACCACATATGGATCCACCACTGTCATTGAAATGTGTGTTCTCTTCAGAGACAACACATGGATCCACTTGTGTCATTGGATGTGTGTTCTTTTTACTAACAACAACCAGAATCATTGCATGTGTGTTATTTTCACATACCACATAAGGATCCACCAGTGTCATTGAAATGTGTGTTCTCTTTAGAGATCACACATGGATCCACCAGTGTTATTGAATGTGTGTTCTTGTCACTAACAACAACCAGAGTCATTGCATTTGTGTTCTGTTCACATACCACATATGGATCCACAAGTGTCATTGCATGTGTGTTCTTTTCACAATCCACCTATGGATCCACCAGTGTCATTGCATGTGTGTTCTTTTTACTAACATTAACCAGAGTCATTGCATGTGTGTTCTTTTCACATACCACATATGGATCCACCAGTATCATTGCATGTGTGTTCTTTTCACAATCCACCTATGGATCCACCAGTGTCATTGCATGTGTACTCTTTTTACTAACAACAACCAGAGTCATTGCATGTGTGTTCTCTTCAGAGACCACACATGCATCCACCAGTGTCATTGCATGTGTGTTATTTTTATTAACAACAACCAGAGTCGTTGAAATGTGTGTTCTTTTCACATACCACATATGGATCCACCAGTGTCATTGCATGTGTGTTCTTTTCACAATCCACCTATGGAGCCACCAGTGTCATTGCATGTGTGCTATTTTTACTAACAACAACCAGAGTCATTGCATGTGTGTTCTCTTCAGAGACCACACATGGCTCCACCAGTGTCATTGCATGTGTGTTCTTTTTACTAAAAACAACCAGAGTCGTTGAAATGTGTGTTCTCTTTAGAGACCACACATGGATCCACCAGTGTCATTGCGTGTGTGTTCTTTTTACTAACAACAACCAGAGTCATTGCATGTGTGTTATTTTCACATACCACATATGGATCCACCAGTGTCATTGAAATGTGTGTTCTTTTTACTAACAACAACTAGAGTCATTTCATGTGTGTTCTTTTCACATACCACATATGGATCAACTAGTGTCATTGAAATGTGCGTTCTCTTCATAGACCACACATGGATCCACCAGTGTCATTGCATGTGTGTTCTTTTTACTAACAACAACTAGAGTCATTGCATGTGTGTTCTTTTCACATACCACATATGGATCCACCAGTGTCATTGCATGTGTGTTGTTTTCACAATCCACCTATGGATCCACCAGTGTCATTGCATGTGTGCTTTTTTACTAACAATAACCAGAGTCATTGGATGCGTGCTCTTTTCAGAGACCACACATGGATCCACCAGTGTCATTGCATGTGTGTTCTTTTTACTAACAACAACCAGAGTCATTGAAATGTGTGTTCTCTTCAGAGACCACACATTAATCCACCAGTGTCATTGCATGTGTGTTCTTTTTATTAACAACAACCAGAGTCATTGCATGTATGTTATTTTCACATACCACATATGGATCCACCAGTGTCATTGAAATGTGTGTTCTTTTTACTAACAACAAGTGGAGTCATTTCATGTGTGTTCTTTTCACATACCACATATGGATCCACCAGTGTCATTGAAATGTGTGTTCTCTTCAGAGACCACACATGGATCCACTAGTGTCATTGCATGTGTGTTCTTTTTACTAACAACAACCAAAATCATTGCATGTGTGTTCTTTTCACATACCACATATGGATCCACCTATGTCATTGCATGTGTGTTCTTTTTACTAACAACAACCAGAGTCATTGAAATGTGTGTTCTTTTCACATACCACATATGGATCCACCAGTGTCATTGCATGTGTGTTCTTTTCACAATCCACCTATGGATCCACCAGTGTCATTGCATGTGTGTTCTTTTTACTAACAACAACCAGAGTCATTGAAATGTGTGTTCTTTTCACATACCACATATGGATCCACCAGTGTCATTGAAATGTGTGTTCTTTTTACTAACTACAACTGGAGTCATTTCATGTGTGTTCTTTTCACATACCACATATGGATCCACCACTGTCATTGAAATGTGTGTTCTCTTCAGAGACAACACATGGATCCACTTGTGTCATTGGATGTGTGTTCTTTTTACTAACAACAACCAGAATCATTGCATGTGTGTTATTTTCACATACCACATATGGATCTACCAGTGTCATTGCATGTGTGTTTGTTTTACTAACAACAACCAGCGTCATTGAAATGTGTGTTCTTTTCACATACCACATATGGATCCACCAGTGTCATTGCATGTGTGTTCTTTTCACAATCCACCTATGGATCCACCAGTGTCATTACATGTGTGTTCTTTTTACTAACAACAACCAGAGTCATTGAAATGTGTGTTCTTTTCACATACCACATATGGATCCACTAGTGTCATTGTATGTGTGTTCTTTTCACAATCCACCTATGGATCCACCAGTGTCATTGCATGTGTGCTCTTTTTACTAACAACAACTAGAGTCATTGCATGTGTGTTCTCTTCAGAGACCACACATGGAACCACCAATGTCATTGCATGTGTGTTCTTTTTACTAACAACAACTAGAGTCATTGAAACGTGTGTTCTTTTCATACCACATATGGATCCACCAGTGTCATTGCATGTGTGTTCTTTTCACAATCCACCTATGGATCCACCAGTGTCATTGCATCTGTGCTCTTTTTACTAACAACAACCAGAGTCATTGCATCTGTGTTATTTTCACATACCACATATGGATCCACCAGTGTCATTGCATGTGTGTTCTTTTCACAATCCACCTATGGATCCACCAGTGTCATTGCATGTGTGTTCTTTTTACTAACAACAACCAGAGTCATTCCATGTGTGCTCTTTTCACAATCCACCTTTGGATCCACCAGTGTCATTGCATGTGTGTTCTTTTTACTAACAACAACCAGAGTCATTGCATGTGTGTTCTTTTCACATACCACATATGGATCCACCAGTGTCATTACATGTGTGTTCTTTTCACACTCCACCTATGGATCCACCAGTGTTATTGCATGAGTGCTTTTTTTACTAACAACAACCAGAGTCATTTCATGTGTGTTCTTTTCACATACCACATATGGATCCACCTGTGTCATTGCATGTGTGTTCTTTTTACTAACAACAACTGGAGTCATTTCATGTGTGTTCTTTTCACATACCACATATGGATCCACCGGTGTCATTGAAATGTGTGTTCTCTTCAGAGACCACAGATGGATCCACCATTGTCATTGCATGTGTGTTCTTGTTACTAACAACAACCAGAGTCATTGCATGTGTGTTCTTTTCACATACCACATCTAGATCCACCAGTGTCATTGCATGTGTGTTCTTTTCACAATCCACCTATGGATCCACCAGTGTCATTGCATGTGTGTTCTTTTTACTAACAACAACCAGAGTCATTGAAATGTGTGTTCTTTTCACATACCACATATGGATCCACTAGTGTCATTGTATGTGTGTTCTTTTCACAATCCACCTATGGATCCACCAGTGTCATTGCATGTGTGCTCTTTTTACTAACAACAACTAGAGTCATTGCATGTGTGTTCTCTTTAGAGACCACACATGGAACCACCAGTGTCATTGCATGTGTGTTCTTTTTACTAACAACAACTAGAGTCATTGAAACGTGTGTTCTTTTCATACCACATATGGATCCACCAGTGTCATTGCATGTGTGTTCTTTTCACAATCCACCTATGGATCCACCAGTGTCATTGCATCTGTGCTCTTTTTACTAACAACAACCAGAGTCATTGCATCTGTGTTATTTTCACATACCACATATGGATCCACCAGTGTCATTGCATGTGTGTTCTTTTCACAATCCACCTATGGATCCACCAGTGTCATTGCATGTGTGTTCTTTTTACTAACAACAACCAGAGTCATTGCATGTGTGCTCTTTTCACAATCCACCTTTGGATCCACCAGTGTCATTGCATGTGTGTTCTTTTTACTAACAACAACCAGAGTCATTGCATGTGTGTTCTTTACACATACCACATATGGATCCACCAGTGTCATTACATGTGTGTTCTTTTCACACTCCACCTATGGATCCACCAGTGTTATTGCATGTGTGATTTTTTTACTAACAACAACAAGAGTCATTTCATGTGTGTTCTTTTCACATACCACATATGGATCCACCTGTGTCATTGCATGTGTGTTCTTTTTACTAACAACAACTGGAGTCATTTCATGTGTGTTCTTTTCACATACCACATATGTATCCACCATTGTCATTGCATGTGTGTTCTTGTTACTAACAACAACCAGAGTCATTGTATGTGTGTTCTTTTCACATACCACATATGGATCCACCAGTGTCATTGCATGTGTGTTCTTTTCACAATCCACCTATGGATCCACCAGTGTCATTGCATGTGTGTTCTTTTTACTAACAACAACCAGAGTCATTGAAATGTGTGTTCTTTTCACATACCACATATGGATCCACCAGTGTCATTGCATGTGTGTTCTTTTCACAATCCACCTATGGATCCACCAGTGTCATTGCATGTCTGTTCTTTTTACTAACTACAACTAGAGTCATTGCATGTGATTTCTCTTCAGAGACCACACATAGATCCACTAGTGTCATTGCATGTGTGTTCTTTTTACTAACAACCAGAGTCATTGAAATGTGTGTTCTCTTCAGAGATCATACATGGATTCACCAGTGTCATTGCATGTGTGTTCTTTTTACTAACAACAACCAGAGTCATTGCATGTGTTTTATTTTCACATACCACTTATGGATCCACCAGTGTCATTGCATGTGTGTTCTTTTTACTAATAACAACTAGAGTCCTTTCATGTGTGTTCTTTTCACATACCACATATGGATCCACCAGTGTCATTGAAACGTGTGTTCTCTTCAGAGAGCACACATGGATCCACCAGTGTCATTGCATGTGTGTTCTTGTTACTAACAACCAGAGTCATTGCATGTGTGTTATTTTCACATACCACATATGGATTCATCAGTGTCATTGCATGTGTGTTCTTTTTACTAACAACAACCAGAGTCATTGCATGTGTGCTCATTTCACAATCCATCTTTGGATCCACCAGTGCCATTGCATGTGTGTTCTTTTTACTAACAACAACCAGAGTCATTGCATGTGTGTTCTTTTCACATACCACATATGGATCCACCAGTGTCATTACATGTGTGTTCTTTTCACACTCCACCTATGGCTCCACCAGTGTTATTGCATGTGTGCTTTTTTACTAACAACAACCAGAGTCATTTCATGTGTGTTCTTTTCACATACCACATACGGATCCACCAGTATCATTGCATGTGTGTTCTTTTTACTAACAACAACTGGAGTCATTTCATGTGTGTTCTTTTCACATACCACATATGGATCGACCGGTGTCATTGAAATGTGTGTTCTCTTCAGAGACCACAGATGGATCCACCATTGTCATTGCATGTGTGTTCTTGTTACTAACAACAACCAGAGTCATTGCATGTGTGTTCTTTTCACATACCACATATGGATCCACCAGTGTTATTGCATGTGTGTTCTTTTCACAATCCACCTATGGATCCACCAGTGTCATTGCATGTGTGTTCTTTTTACTAACAACAACCAGAGTCATTGAAATGTGTGTTCTTTTCACATACCACATATGGATCCACCAGTGTCATTGCATGTGTGTTCTTTTCACAATCCACCTATGGATCCACCAGTGTCATTGCATGTGTGCTCTTTTTACTAACAACAACCAGAGTCATTGCATGTGTGTTCTCTTCAGAGACCACACATGGATCCACCAATGTCATTGCATGTGTGTTCATTTTACTAACAACAACTAGAGTCATTGAAACGTGTTTTCTTTTCACATACCACATACGGATCCACCAGTGTCATTGAATGTGTGTTCTTTTCACAATCCACCTATGGATCCACCAGTGTCATTGCATGGGTGCTCTTTTTAATAATAATAACCAGAGTCATTGCATGTGTGTTCTCTTCAGAGACCACACATGGATCCACCAGTGTCATTGGATGTGTGTTCTTTTTACTAACAATAACAAGAGTCATTGCATGTGTGCTCTTTTCAAAGACCACACATGGAGCCACCAGTGTCATTGCATGTGTGTTCTTTTTACTAACAACAACCAGAGTCATTGAAACGTGTGTTCTTTTCACATACCACATATGGATCCACCAGTGTCGTTGCATGTGTTTTCTTTTCACAATCCACCTATGGTTCCACCAGTGTCATTGCATGTGTCTCTTTTTACTAACAACAACCAGAGTCATTGCATGTGTGTTCTCTTTAGAGACCACACATGGATCCACCAGTGTCATTGCATGTGTGTTCTTTTTACTAACAACAACAAGAGTCATTGAAATGTGTATTCTCTTCAGAGACCACACATGGATCCACGAGTGTCATTGCATGTGTGTTCTTTTTACTAACAACAACCAGGGTCATTGCATGTGTGTTATTTTCACATACCACATATGGATTCACCAGTGTCATTGAAATGTGTGTTCTTTTTACTAACTACAACTGGAGTCATTTCATGTGTGTTCTTTTCACATACCACATATGGATCCACCAGTGTCATTGAAATGTGTGTTCTCTTCAGAGACAACACATGGATCCACTTGTGTCATTGCATGTGTGTTCTTTTTACTAACAACAACCAGAATCATTGCATGTGTGTTCTTTTCACATACCACATATGGATCTACCAGTGTCATTGCATGTGTGCTCTTTTCGCAATCCACCTTTGGATCCACCAGTGTCATTGCATGTGTGTTCTTTTCACAATCCACCTATGGATCCACCAGTGTCATTGCATGTGTGTTATTTTTACTAACAACAACCAGAGTCATTGAAATGTGTGTTCTTTTCACATACCACATATGGATCCACTAGTGTCATTGTATGTGTGTTCTTTTCACAATCCACCTATGGATCCACCAGTGTCATTGCATGTGTGCTCTTTTTACTAACAACAACTAGAGTCATTGCATGTGTTGTCTCTTCAGAGACCACACATGGAACCACTAGTGTCATTGCATGTGTGTTCTTTTTACTAACAACAACTAGAGTCATTGAAACGTGTGTTCTTTTCATACCACATATGGATCCACCAGTGTCATTGCATGTGTGCTCTTTTTACTAACAACAACCAGAGTCATTGCATGTGTGTTCTCTTCAGAGACCACACATGGATCCACTAGTGTCATTGCATGTGTGTTCTTTTTACTAACAACAACCAGAGTCATTGAAATGTGTGTTCTCTTCAGAGATCACACATGGATCCACCAGTGTCATTGCATGTGTGTTCTTTTTACTAAAAACAACTAGAGTCATTGCATGTGTGTTATTTTCACATACCATTTATGCATCCACCAGTGTCATTGCATGTGTGTTCTTTTTACTAACAACAACTAGAGTCATTTCATGTGTGTTCTTTCACATACCACATATGGATCCACCAGTGTCATTGAAATGTGTGTTCTATTCAGAGACCACACATGGATGCACCAGTGTCATTGCATGTGTGTTCATTTTACTAACAACCAGAGTCATTGCATGTGTGTTATTTTCACATACCACATATGGATCCACCAGTGTCATTGCATGTGTGTTCTTTTCACAATACACCTATGGATCCACCAGTGTCATTGCATGTGTGTTCTTTTTACTAACAACAACCAGAGTCATTGCACGTGTGCTCTTTTCACAATCCACCTTTGGATCCACCAGTGTCATTGCATGTGTGTTCTTTTTACTAACAACAACCAGAGTCATTGCATGTGTGTTCTTTTCACATACCACATATGGATCCACCAGTGTCATTACATGTGTGTTCTTTTCACACTCCACCTATGGATCCACCAGTGTTATTGCATGTGTGCTTTTTTTACTAACAACAACCAGAGTTATTTCATGTGTGTTCTTTTCACATACCACATATGGATCCACCAGTGTCATTGCATGTGTGTTCTTTTTACTAACAACAACTGGAGTCATTTCATGTGTGTTCTTTTCACATACCACATATGGATCCACCGGTGTCATTGAAATGTGTTCTCTTCAGAGACCACAGATGGATCCACCATTGTCATTGCATGTGTGTTCTTGTTACTAACAACAACCAGAGTCATTGCATGTGTGTTCTTTTCACATACCACATATGGATCCACCAGTGTCATTGCATGTGTGTTCTTGTCCCACTCAACCTATGGATCCACCAGTGTCATTGCATGTGTGTTCTTTTACTAACAACAACCAGAGTCATTGAAATGTGTTCTTTTCACATACCACATATGGATCCACAGTGTCATTACATGTGTGTTCTTTTCACACTCCACCTATGGATCCACAGTGTTATTGCATGTGTGCTTTTTTACTAACAACAACGAGTCATTTCATGTGTGTTCTTTTCACATACCACATATGGATCCACAGTGTCATTGCATGTCTGTTCTTTTTACTAACAACAACTGAGTCATTTGATGTGTCTTCTTTTCACACACAACATATGGATCCACCGGTGTCATTGAAATGTGTGTTCTCTTCAAAGACCACAGATGGATCCACCATTGTCATTGCATGTGTGTTCTTGTTACTAACAACAACCAGAGTCATTGCATGTGTGTTCTTTTTACATACCACATATGGATCCACCAGTGTCATTGCATGTGTGTTCTTTTTACAATCCACCTATGGATCCACCAGTGTCATTGCATGTGTGTTCTTTTTACTAACAACAACCAGAGTCATTGAAATGTGTGTTCTTTTCACATACCACATATGGATCCACTAGTGTCATTGTATGTGTGTTCTTTTCACAATCCACCTATGGATCCACCAGTGTCATTGCATTTGTTCTCTTTTACTAACAACAACTAGAGTCATTGCATGTGTTCTCTTCAGAGACCACACATGGAACCACCAGTGTCATTGCATGTGTGTTATTTTTACTAACAACAACTGGAGTCATTGAAACGTGTGTTCTTTTCATACCACATATGGATCCACCAGTGTCATTGCATGTGTGCTCTTTTTACTAACAACAACCAGAGTCATTGCATGTGTGTTCTCTTTAGAGACCACACATGGATCCACTAGTGTCATTGCATGTGTGTTCTTTTTACTAACAACAACCAGAGTCATTGAAATGTGTGTTCTCTTCAGAGATCACACATGGATCCTGATGTCATTGCATGTGTGTTCTTTTTACTAAAAACAACCAGAGTCATTTCATGTGTGTTATTTTCACATACCACTTATGCATCCACCAGTGTCATTGCATGTGTGTTCTTTTTACTAACAACAACTAGAGTCATTTCATGTGTGTTCTTTCATATACCACATATGGATCCACCAGTGTCATTGAAATGTGTGTTCTATTCAGAGACCACACATGGATCCACTAGTGTCATTACATGTGTGTTCTTTTTACTAACAACCAGAGTCATTGCATGTGTGTTATTTTCACATACCACATATGGATCCACCAGTGTCATTGCATGTGTGTTCTTTTCACAATCCACCTATGGATCCACCAGTGCATTGCATGTGTGTTCTTTTTACTAACAACAACCAGAGTCATTGCATGTGTGCTGTTTTCACAATCCACCTTTGGATCCACCAGTGTCATTGCATGTGTGTTCTTTTTACTAACAACAACCAGAGTCATTGCATGTGTGTTCTTTTCACATACCACATATGGATCCACCAGTGTTATTACATGTGTGTTCTTTTCACACTCCACCTATGGATCCACCAGTGTTATTGCATGTGTGCTTTTTTTACTAACAACAACCAGAGTCATTTCATGTGTGTTCTTTTCACATACCACATATGGATCCACCAGTCTCATTTCATGTGTGTTCTCTTTACTAACAACAACTGGAGTCATTTCATGTGTGTTCTTTTCACATACCACATATGGATCCACCGGTGTCATTGAAATGTGTGTTCTCTTCAGAGACCACATATGGATCCACCATTGTCATTGCATGTGTGTTCTTGTTACTAACAACAACCAGAGTCATTGCATGTGTGTTCCTTTCACATACCACATATGGATCCACCAGTGTCATTGCATGTGTGTTCTTTTCACAATCCACCTATGGATCCACAGTGTCATTGCATGTGTGGTCTTTTTACTAACAAACACCAGAGTCATTGAAATGTGTGTTCTTTTCACATACCACATATGGATCCACCAGTGTCATTACATGTGTGTTCTTTTCACACTCCACCTATGGATCCACCAGTGTTACTGCATGTGTGCTTTTTTACTAACAACAACCAGAGTCATTGCATGTGAGTTCTCTTCAGAGACCACACATAGATCCACTAATGTCATTGCATGTGTGTTCTTTTTACTAACAACCAGAGTCATTGAAATGTGTGTTCTCTTCAGAGATCACACATGGATCCACCAGTGTCATTGCATGTGTGTTCTTTTTACTAACAACAACCAGAGTCATTGAAATGTGTGTTCTTTTCACATACCACATATGGATCCACCAGTGTCATTGCATGTGTGTTCTTTTCACAATCCACCTATGGATCCACCAGTGTCATTGCATGTGTGTTCTTTTCACAATCCACCTATGGATCCACCAGTGTCATTGCATGTGTGTTCTTTTTACTAACAACAACCAGAGTCATTGAAATGTGTGTTCTTTTCACATACCACATATGGATCCACCAGTGTCATTACATGTGTGTTCTTTTCACACTCCACCTATGGATCCACCAGTGTTATTGCATGTGTGCTTTTTTTACTAACAACAACCAGAGTCATTTCATGTGTGTTCTTTTCACATACCACATATGGATCCACCAGTGTCATTGCATGTCTGTTCTTTTTACTAACAACAACTGGAGTCATTTCATGTGTGTTCTTTTCACATACCACATATGGATCCACCGGTGTCATTGAAATGTGTGTTCTCTTCAAAGACCACAGATGGATCCACCATTGTCATTGCATGTGTGTTCTTGTTACTAACAACAACCAGAGTCATTGCATGTGTGTTCTTTTTACATACCACATATGGATCCACCAGTGTCATTGCATGTGTGTTCTTTTTACAATCCACCTATGGATCCACCAGTGTCATTGCATGTGTGTTCTTTTTACTAACAACAACCAGAGTCATTGAAATGTGTGTTCTTTTCACATACCACATATGGATCCACTAGTGTCATTGTATGTGTGTTCTTTTCACAATCCACCTATGGATCCACCAGTGTCATTGCATGTGTTCTCTTTTTACTAACAACAACTAGAGTCATTGCATGTGTGTTCTCTTCAGAGACCACACATGGAACCACCAGTGTCATTGCATGTGTGTTATTTTTACTAACAACAACTGGAGTCATTGAAACGTGTGTTCTTTTCATACCACATATGGATCCACCAGTGTCATTGCATGTGTGCTCTTTTTACTAACAACAACCAGAGTCATTGCATGTGTGTTCTCTTTAGAGACCACACATGGATCCACTAGTGTCATTGCATGTGTGTTCTTTTTACTAACAACAACCAGAGTCATTGAAATGTGTGTTCTCTTCAGAGATCACACATGGATCCACCAGTGTCATTGCATGTGTGTTCTTTTTACTAAAAACAACCAGAGTCATTTCATGTGTGTTATTTTCACATACCACTTATGCATCCACCAGTGTCATTGCATGTGTGTTCTTTTTACTAACAACAACTAGAGTCATTTCATGTGTGTTCTTTCATATACCACATATGGATCCACCAGTGTCATTGAAATGTGTGTTCTATTCAGAGACCACACATGGATCCACTAGTGTCATTACATGTGTGTTCTTTTTACTAACAACCAGAGTCATTGCATGTGTGTTATTTTCACATACCACATATGGATCCACCAGTGTCATTGCATGTGTGTTCTTTTCACAATCCACCTATGGATCCACCAGTGCATTGCATGTGTGTTCTTTTTACTAACAACAACCAGAGTCATTGCATGTGTGCTGTTTTCACAATCCACCTTTGGATCCACCAGTGTCATTGCATGTGTGTTCTTTTTACTAACAACAACCAGAGTCATTGCATGTGTGTTCTTTTCACATACCACATATGGATCCACCAGTGTTATTACATGTGTGTTCTTTTCACACTCCACCTATGGATCCACCAGTGTTATTGCATGTGTGCTTTTTTTACTAACAACAACCAGAGTCATTTCATGTGTGTTCTTTTCACATACCACATATGGATCCACCAGTCTCATTTCATGTGTGTTCTCTTTACTAACAACAACTGGAGTCATTTCATGTGTGTTCTTTTCACATACCACATATGGATCCACCGGTGTCATTGAAATGTGTGTTCTCTTCAGAGACCACATATGGATCCACCATTGTCATTGCATGTGTGTTCTTGTTACTAACAACAACCAGAGTCATTGCATGTGTGTTCCTTTCACATACCACATATGGATCCACCAGTGTCATTGCATGTGTGTTCTTTTCACAATCCACCTATGGATCCACCAGTGTCATTGCATGTGTGTTCTTTTTACTAACAAAAACCAGAGTCATTGAAATGTGTGTTCTTTTCACATACCACATATGGATCCACCAGTGTCATTACATGTGTGTTCTTTTCACACTCCACCTATGGATCCACCAGTGTTACTGCATGTGTGCTTTTTTACTAACAACAACCAGAGTCATTGCATGTGAGTTCTCTTCAGAGACCACACATAGATCCACTAATGTCATTGCATGTGTGTTCTTTTTACTAACAACCAGAGTCATTGAAATGTGTGTTCTCTTCAGAGATCACACATGGATCCACCAGTGTCATTGCATGTGTGTTCTTTTTACTAACAACAACCAGAGTCATTGAAATGTGTGTTCTTTTCACATACCACATATGGATCCACCAGTGTCATTGCATGTGTGTTCTTTTCACAATCCACCTATGGATCCACCAGTGTCATTGCATGTGTGTTCTTTTCACAATCCACCTATGGATCCACCAGTGTCATTGCATGTGTGTTCTTTTTACTAAAAACAACGAGAGTCATTGCATGTGAGTTCTCTTCAGAGACCACACATAGATCCACTAATGTCATTGCATGTGTGTTCTTTTTACTAACAACCAGAGTCATTGAAATGTGTGTTCTCTTTAGAGATCACACATGGATCCACCAGTGTCATTGCATGTGTGTTCTTTTTACTAACAACAACCAGAGTCATTGCATGTGTGTTATTTTCACATACCACTTATGGATCCACCAGTGTCATTGCATGTGTGTTCTTGTTACTAACAACCAGAGTCATTGCATGTGTGTTCTTTTCACATACCACATATGGATCCACCAGTGTCATTGAATTGTGTGTTCTCTTAAGAGCACACATGGATCCTGATGTCATTGCATGTGTGTTCTTGTGACTAACAACCAGAGTCTTTGCATGTGTGTTATTTTCACATACCACATATGCATTCACCAGTGTCATTGCATGTGTGTTCTTTTTACTAACAACAACCAGAGCCATTGCATGTGTGCTCTTTTCACAATCCACCTTTGGATCCACCAGTGTCATTGCCTGTGTGTTCTTTTTACTAACAACAACCACAGTCATTGCATGTGTGTTCTTTTCACATACCACATATGGATCCAGTGTCATTACATGTGTGTTCTTTTCACACTCCACCTATGGATCCACCAGTGTTATTGCATGTGTGCTTTTTTTACTAACAACAACCAGAGTCATTTCATGTGTGTTCTTTTCACATACCACATATGGATCCACCAGTGTCATTGAAATGTGTGTTCTCTTCAGAGACCACAGATGGATCCACCATTGTCATTGCATGTGTGTTCTTATTACTAACAACAACCAGAGTCATTGCATGTGTGTTCTTTTCACATACCACATATGGATCCACCAGTGTCATTGCATGTGTGTTCTTTTCACAATCCACCTATGGATCCACCAGTGTCATTGCATGTGTGTTCTTTTTACTAACAACAAACAGAGTCATTGAAATGTGTGTTCTTTTCACATACCACATATGGATCCACTAGTGTCATTGTATGTGTGTTATTTTCACAATCCACCTATGGATCCACCAGTGTCATTGCATGTGTGCTCTTTTTACTAACAACAACTAGAGTCATTGCATGTGTGTTCTCTTCAGAGACCACACATGGAACCACCAGTGTCATTGCATGTGTGTTCTTTTTACTAACAACAACTAGAGTCATTGAAACGTGTGTTCTTTTCATACCACATATGGATCCACCAGTGTCATTGCATGTGTGCTCTTTTAACTAACAACAACCAGAGTCATTGCATGTGTGTTCTCTTTAGAGACCACACATGGATCCACTAGTGTCATTGCATGTGTGTTCTTTTTACTAACAACAACCAGAGTCATTGAAATGTGTGTTCTCTTCAGAGATCACACATGGATCCACCAGTGTCATTGCATGTGTGTTCTTTTTACTAAAAACAACCAGAGTCATTGCATGTGTGTTATTTTCACATACCACTTATGCATCCACCAGTGTCATTGCATGTGTGTTCTTTTTACTAACAACAACTAGAGTCATTTCATGTGTGTTCTTTCACATACCACATATGGATCCACCAGTGTCATTGAAATGTGTGTTCTATTCAGAGACCACACATGGATCCACCAGTGTCATTACATGTGTGTTCTTTTTACTAACAACCAGAGTCATTGCATGTGTGTTATTTTCACATACCACATATGGATCCACCAGTGTCATTGCATGTGTGTTCTTTTCACAATCCACCTATGGATCCACCAGTGTCATTGCATGTGTGTTCTTTTTACTAACAACAACCAGAGTCATTGCATGTGTGCTGTTTTCACAATCCACCTTTGGATCCACCAGTGTCATTGCATGTGTGTTCTTTTTACTAACAACAACCAGAGTCATTGCATGTGTGTTCTTTTCACATACCACATATGGATCCACCAGTGTTATTACATGTGTGTTCTTTTCACACTCCACCTATGGATCCACCAGTGTTATTGCATGTGTGCTTTTTTTACTAACAACAACCAGAGTCATTTCATGTGTGTTCTTTTCACATACCACATATGGATCCACCAGTGTCATTGCATGTGTGTTCTTTTTACTAACAACAACTGGAGTCATTTCATGTGTGTTCTTTTCACATACCACATATGGATCCACCGGTGTCATTGAAATGTGTGTTCTCTTCAGAGACCACAGATGGATCCACCATTGTCATTGCATGTGTGTTCTTGTTACTAACAACAACCAGAGTCATTGCATGTGTGTTCTTTTCACATACCACATATGGATCCACCAGTGTCATTGCATGTGTGTTCTTTTCACAATCCACCTAGGGATCCACCAGTGTCATTGCATGTGTGTTCTTTTTACTAACAACAACCAGAGTCATTGAAATGTGTGTTCTTTTCACATACCACATATGGATCCACCAGTGTCATTACATGTGTGTTCTTTTCACACTCCACCTATGGATCCACCAGTGTTACTGCATGTGTGCTTTTTTACTAACAACAACCAGAGTCATTGCATGTGAGTTCTCTTCAGAGACCACACATAGATCCACTCATGTCATTGCATGTGTGTTCTTTTTACTAACAACCAGAGTCATTGAAATGTGTGTTCTCTTCAGAGATCACACATGGATCCACCAGTGTCATTGCATGTGTGTTCTTTTTACTAACAACAACCAGAGTCATTGAAATGTGTGTTCTTTTCACATACCACATATGGATCCACCAGTGTCATTGCATGTGTGTTCTTTTCACAATCCACCTATGGATCCACCAGTGTCATTGCATGTGTGTTCTTTTCACAATCCACCTATGGATCCACCAGTGTCATTGCATGTGTGTTCTTTTTACTAAAAACAACGAGAGTCATTGCATGTGAGTTCTCTTCAGAGACCACACATAGATCCACTAATGTCATTGCATGTGTGTTCTTTTTACTAACAACCAGAGTCATTGAAATGTGTGTTCTCTTCAGAGATCACACATGGATCCACCAGTGTCATTGCATGTGTGTTCTTTTTACTAACAACAACCAGAGTCATTGCATGTGTGTTATTTTCACATACCACTTATGGATCCACCAGTGTCATTGCATGTTTGTTCTTTTTACTAACAACAACTAGAGTCATTTCATGTGTGTTCTTTTCACATACCACATATGGATCCACCAGTGTCATTGAAATGTGTGTTCTCTTAAGAGAGCACACATGGATCCACCAGTGTCATTGCATGTGTGTTCTTGTGACTAACAACCAGAGTCATTGCATGTGTGTTATTTTCACATACCACATATGCATTCACCAGTGTCATTGCATGTGTGTTCTTTTTACTAACAACAACCAGAGCCATTGCATGTGTGCTCTTTTCACAATCCACCTTTGGATCCACCAGTGTCATTGCCTGTGTGTTCTTTTTACTAACAACAACCACAGTCATTGCATGTGTGTTCTTTTCACATACCACATATGGATCCACCAGTGTCATTACATGTGTGTTCTTTTCACACTCCACCTATGGATCCACCAGTGTTATTGCATGTGTGCTTTTTTTACTAACAACAACCAGAGTCATTTCATGTGTGTTCTTTTCACATACCACATATGGATCCACCAGTGTCATTGAAATGTGTGTTCTCTTCAGAGACCACAGATGGATCCACCATTGTCATTGCATGTGTGTTCTTATTACTAACAACAACCAGAGTCATTGCATGTGTGTTCTTTTCACATACCACATATGGATCCACCAGTGTCATTGCATGTGTGTTCTTTTCACAATCCACCTATGGATCCACCAGTGTCATTGCATGTGTGTTCTTTTTTTACTAACAACAACCAGAGTTATTGAAATGTGTGTTCTTGTCACATACCACATATGGATCCACCAGTGTCATTGCATGTGAGTTCTTTTCACAATCCACCTATGGATCCACCAGTGTCATTGCATGTGTGTTCTTTTTACTAACAACAACCAGAGTCATTGCATGTGAGTTCTCTTCAGAGACCACACATAGATCCACTAGTGTCATTGCATGTGTGTTCTTTTTACTAACAACCAGAGTCATTGAAATGTGTGTTCTCTTTAGAGATCACACATGGATCCACCAGTGTCATTGCATGTGTGTTCTTTTTACTAACAACAACCAGAGTCATTGCATGTGTGTTATTTTCACATACCACTTATGGATCCACCAGTGTCATTGCATGTGTGTTCTTTTTACTAACAACAACTAGAGTCATTTCATGTGTGTTCTTTTCACATACCACATATGGATCCACCAGTGTCATTGAAATGTGTGTTCTCTTCAGAGAGCACACATGGATCCACCAGTGTCATTGCATGTGTGTTCTTGTTACTAACAACCAGAGTCATTGCATGTGTGTTATTTTCACATACCACATATGGATTCACCAGTGTCATTGCATGTGTGTTCTTTTTACTAACAACAACCAGATTCATTGCATGTGTGCTCTTTTCGCAATCCACCTTTGGATCCACCAGTGTCATTGCATGTGTGTTCTTTTTACTAACAACAACTAGAGTCATTGCATGTGTGTTCTTTTCACATACCGCATATGGATCCACCAGTGTCATTACATGTGTGTTCTTTTCACACTCCACCTATGGATCCACCAGTTCTATTGCATGTGTGCTTTTTTTACTAACAACAACCAGAGTCATTTCATGTGTGTTCTTTTCACATACCACATATGGATCCACCAGTGTCATTGCATGTGTGTTCTTTTTACTAACAACAACTGGAGTCATTTCATGTTTGTTCTTTTCACATACCACATATGGATCCACCAGTGTCATTGAAATGTGTGTTCTCTTCAGAGACCACAGATGGATCCACCATTGTCATTGCATGTGTGTTCTTGTTACTAACAACAACCAGAGTCATTGCATGTGTGTTCTTTTCACATACCACATATGGATCCACCAGTGTCATTGCATGTGTGTTCTTTTCACAATCCACCTATGAATCCACCAGTGTCATTGCATGTGTGTTCTTTTTACTAACAATAACCAGAGTCATTGAAATGTGTGTTCTTTTCACATACCACATATGGATCCACCAGTGTCATTGCATGTGTGTTCTTTTCACAATCCACCTATGGATCCACCAGTGTCATTGCATGTGTGCTTTTTTTACTAACAACAACCAGATTCATTACATATGTGTTCTCTTGAGAGACCACACATGGATCCACCAGTGTCATTGCATGTGTGTTCTTTTTACTAATAACAACTAGAGTCATTGAAATGTGTGTTATTTTCATACCACATATGGATCCACCAGTGTCATTGCATGTGTGTTCTTTTCACAATCCACCTATGGATCCACCAGTGTCATTGCATGTGTCTCTTTTTACTAACAACAACCGGAGTCATTGCATGTGTGTTCTCTTCAGAGACCACACATGGATCCACCAATGTCATTGCATGTGTGTTCTTTTTACTAACAACAACTAGAGTCATTGAAACGTGTTTTCTGTTTACATACCACATACGGATCCACCAGTGTCATTGAATGTGTGTTCTTTTCACAATCCACCTATGGATCCACCAGTGTCATTGCATGTGTGATATTTTTACTAATAATAACCAGAGTCATTGCATGTGTGTTCTCTTTAGAGACCACACATGGATCTACCAATGTCATTGCATGTGTGTCCTTTTTACTAACAACCAGAGTCATTGAAATGTGTGTTCTCTTCAGACACCACACATGGATCCACCAGTGTCATTGCATGTGTGTTCTTTTTACTAACAACAACCAGAGTAATTGCATGTGTGTTATTTTCACATACCACTTATCGATCCACCAGTGTCATTGCATGTGTTCTCTTTTTACTAACAACAACTAGAGTCATTTCATTTGTGTTCTTTTCACATACCACATATGGATCCACCAGTGTCATTGAAATGTGTGTTCTCTTCAGAGACCACACATGGATCCACTGGTGTCATTGCATGTGTGTTCTTGTTACTAATAACAACCATAGTCATTGCATATGTGTTCTTTTCACATACCACATATGGATCCAACAGTGTCATTACATGTGTGTTCTTTTCACAATCCACCTATGGATCCACTAGTGTCATTGCATGTGTGTTCTTTTTCCTAACAACAATCAGAGTCATTGCATGTGTGCTCTTTTCACACTCCACCTATGGATCCACCAGTGTCATTGCATGTGTGTTCTTTTTACTAACAACAACCAGAGTCAATGCATGTGTGTTCTTTTCACATACCACATATGGATCCACCAGTGTCATTGCATGTGTGCTTTTTTTACTAACAACAACGAGAGTCATTTCATGTGTGTTCTTTTCACATACCACATATGGATCCACCAGTGTCATTGAAATGTGTGTTCTCTTCAGAGACCACACATGGATCCACTAGTGTTATTGCATGTATGTTCTTATTACTAACAACAACCAGAGTCATTGCATGTGTGTTCTTTTCACATACCACATATGGATCCACCAGTGTCATTGCATGTGTGTTCCTTTCGCAATCCACCTATGGATCCACCAGTGTCATTGCATGTGTGTTCTTTTTACTAACAACAACTAGAGTCATTGCATGTTTGTTCTCTTCAGAGACCACATATGGATCCACCAGTATCATTGCATGTGTGTTCTTTTCACAATCCACCTATGGATCCACCAGTGTCATTGCATGTGTACTCTTTTTACTAACAACAACCAGAGTCATTGCATGTGTGTTCTCTTCAGAGACCACATGCATCCTGATGTCATTGCATGTGTGTTATTTTTATTAACAACAACCAGAGTCTTTGAAATGTGTGTTCTTTTCACATACCACATATGGATCCACTAGTGTCATTGCATGTGTGTTCTTTTCACAATCCACCTATGGATCCACCAGTGTCATTGCATGTGTGCTCTTTTTACTAACAACAACCACAGTAATTGCATGTGTGTTCTCTTCAAAGACCACACATGGCTCCACCAGTGTCATTACATGTGTGTTCTTTTTACTAAAAACAACCAGAGTCGTTGAAATGTGTGTTCTCTTTAGAGACCACACATGGATCCACCAGTGTCATTGCGTGTGTGTTCTTTTTACTAACAACAACCAGAGTCATTGCATGTGTGTTATTTTCACATACCACATATGGATCCACCAGTGTCATTGAAATGTGTGTTCTTTTTACTAACAACAACTGGAGTCATTTCATGTGTGTTCTTTTCACATACCACATATGGATCCACTAGTGTCATTGAAATGTGTGTTCTCTTCATAGACCACACATGGATCCACCAGTGTCATTGCATGTGTGTTCTTTTTACTAACAACAACTAGAGTCATTGCATGTGTGTTCTTTTCACATACCACATATGGATCCACCTATGTCATTGCATGTGTGTTCTTTTTACTAACAAAAATCAGAGTCATTGAAATGTGTGTTCTTTTCACATACCACATATGGATCCACCAGTGTCATTGCATGTGTGTTCTTTTCACAATCCACCTATGGATCCATCAGTGTCATTGCATGTGTGTTCTTTTTACTAACAACAACCAGAGTCATTGAAATGTGTGTTCTTTTCACATACCACATATGGATCCACCAGTGTCATTGAAATGTGTGTTCTTTTTACTAACTACAACTGGAGTCATTTCATGTGTGTTCTTTTCACATACCACATATGGATCCACCACTGTCATTGAAATGTGTGTTCTCTTCAGAGACAACACATCGATCCACTTGTGTCATTGGATGTGTGTTCTTTTTACTAACAACAACCAGAATCATTGCATGTGTGTTCTTTTCACATACCACATATGGATCTACCAGTGTCATTGCATGTGTGTTTGTTTTACTAACAACAACCAGAGTCATTGAAATGTGTGTTCTTTTCACATACCACATATGGATCCACCAGTGTCATTGCATGTGTGTTCTTTTCACAATCCACCTATGGATCCACTAGTGTCATTGCATGTGTGTTCTTTTTACTAACAACAACCAGAGTCATTGAAATGTGTGTTCTTTTCACATACCACATATGGATCCACTAGTGTCATTGTATGTGTGTTCTTTTCACAATCCACCTATGGATCCACCAGTGTCATTGCATGTGTGCTCTTTTTACTAACAACAACTAGAGTCATTGCATGAGTGTTCTCTTTAGAGACCACACATGGAACCACCAGTGTTATTGCATGTGTGTTCTTTTTACTAACAACAACTAGAGTCATTGAAACGTGTGTTCTTTTCATACCACATATGGATCCACCAGTGTCATTGCATGTGTGTTCTTTTCACAATCCACCTATGGATCCACCAGTGTCATTGCATCTGTGCTCTTTTTACTAACAACAACCAGAGTCATTGCATCTGTGTTATTTTCACATACCACATATGGATCCACCTGTGTCATTGCATGTGTGTTCTTTTTACTAACAACAACTGGAGTCATTTCATGTGTGTTCTTTTCACATACCACATATGGATCCACCGGTGTCATTGAAATGTGTGTTCTCTTCAGAGACCACAGATGGATCCACCATTGTCATTGCATGTGTGTTCTTGTGACTAACAACAACCAGAGTCATTGCATGTGTGTTCTTTTCAAATACCACATATGGATCCACGAGTGTCATTGCATGTGTGTTCTTTTCACAATCCACCTATGGATCCACTAGTGTCATTGCATGTGTGTTCTTTTTACTAACAACAACCAGAGTCATTGAAATGTGTGTTCTTTTCACATACCACATATGGATCCACCAGTGTCATTGCATGTGTGTTCTTTTCACAATCCACCTATGGATCCACCAGTGTCATTGCATGTGTGTTCTTTTTACTAACTACAACCAGAGTCATTGCATGTGAGTTCTCTTCTGAGACCACACATAGATCCACTAGTGTCATTGCATGTGTGTTCTTTTTACTAACAACCAGAGTCATTGAAATGTGTGTTCTCTTCAGAGATCACACATGGATCCACCAGTGTCATTGCATGTGTGTTCTTTTTACTAACAACAACCAGAGTCATTGCATGTGTGTTATTTTCACATACCACTTATGGATCCACCAGTGTCATTGCATGTGTGTTCTTTTTACTAATAACAACTAGAGTCATTTCATGTGTGTTCTTTTCACATACCACATATGGATCCACCAGTGTCATTGAAACGTGTGTTCTCTTCAGAGAGCACACATGGATCCACCAGTGTCATTGCATGTGTGTTCTTGTTACTAACAACCAGAGTCATTGCATGTGTGTTATTTTCACATACCACATATGGATTCACCAGTGTCATTGCATGTGTGTTCTTTTTACTAACAACAACCAGAGTCATTGCATGTGTGCTCATTTCACAATCCATCTTTGGATCCACCAGTGTCATTGCATGTGTGTTCTTTTTACTAACAACAACTAGAGTCATTGCATGTGTGTTCTTTTTACATACCACATATGGATCCACCAGTGTCATTACATGTGTGTTCTTTTTACTAATAACAACTAGAGTAATTTCATGTGTGTTATTTTCACATACCACATATGGATCCACCAGTGTCATTGAAACGTGTGTTCTCTTCAGAGAGCACACATGGATCCACCAGTGTCATTGCATGTGTGTTCTTGTTACTAACAACCAGAGTCATTGCATGTGTGTTATTTTCACATACCATATATGGATTCATCAGTGTCATTGCATGTGTGTTCTTTTTACTAACAACAACCAGAGTCATTGCATGTGTGCTCATTTCACAATCCATCTTTGGATCCACCAGTGGCATTGCATGTGTGTTCTTTTTACTAACAACAACCAGAGTCATTGCATGTGTGTTCTTTTAACATACCACATATGGATCCACCAGTGTCATTACATGTGTGTTCTTTTCACACTCCACCTATGGATCCACCAGTGTTATTGCATGTGTGCTTTTTTTACTAACAACAACCAGAGTCATTTCATGTGTGTTCTTTTCACATACCACATATGGATCCACCAGTATCATTGCATGTGTGTTCTTTTTACTAACAACAACTGGAGTCATTTCATGTGTGTTCTTTTCACATACCACATATGGATCCACCGGTGTCATTGAAATGTGTGTTCTCTTCAGAGACCACAGATGGATCCACTATTGTCATTGCATGTGTGTTCTTGTTACTAACAACAACCAGAGTCATTGCATGTGTGTTCTTTTCACATACCACATATGGATCCACCAGTGTTATTGCATGTGTGTTCTTTTCACAATCCACCTATGGATCCACCAGTGTCATTGCATGTGTGTTCTTTTTACTAACAATAACCAGAGTCATTGAAATGTGTGTTCTTTTCACATACCACATATGGATCCACCAGTGTCATTGCATGTGTGTTCTTTTCACAATCCACCTATGGATCCACCAGTGTCATTGCATGTGTGTTCTTTTTACTGACAACAACCAGAGTCATTGCATGTGTGTTCTTTTTACTAACAACCAGTGTCATTGCATGTGTGTTCTTTTCGCAATCCACCTATGGATCCACAAGTGTCATTGCATGTGTGTTCTTTTTACTAACAACAACCAGAGTCATTGCATGTGTGTTCTTTTCACATACCACATATGGATCCACCAGTGTCATTGCATGTGTGTTCTTGTCACATACCACCTATGGATCCACCAGTGTCATTGCATGTGTGCTTTTTTTCTAACAACAACTAGAGTCATTTCATGTGTGTTCTTTTCACATACCACATATGGATCCACTAGTGTCATTGAAATGTGTGTTCTCTTCAGAGACCACAGATGGATCCACCATTGTCATTGCATGTGTGTTCTTATTACTAACAACAACCAGAGTCATTGCATGTGTGTTCTTTTCACATACCACATATGGATCCACCAGTGTCATTGCATGTGTGTTCTTTTCACAATGCACCTATGGATCCACCAAAGTGTCATTGCATGTGTGTTCTTTTTACTAACAACAACAGTCATTGAAATGTGTGTTCTTTTCACATACCACATATGGATCCAGTGTCATTCCATGTGTTCTTTTCACAATACACCTATGGATCCACCAGTGTCATTGCATGTGTGTTCTTTTTACTAACAACAACCAGAGTCATTGCATGTGTGTTCTCTTCAGACCACACATGGATCCACTAGTGTCATTGCATGTGTGTTCTTTTTACTAACAACAAGAGTCATTGAAATGTGTGTTCTTTTCAGATCACACATGGATCCCTGTGTCATTGCATGTGTTCTTTTTACTAACAACCAGAGTCATTTCATGTGTGTTCTTTTCACATACCACTTATGGATCCACAGTGTCATTGCATGTGTGTTCTTTTTAATAACAATCACTAGAGTCATTTGATGTTTGTTCTTTTCACATACCACATATGGATCCACGCGTGTCATTGAAGTGTGTGTTCTCTTCAAAGTACACACATGGATCCACCATTGTCATTGCATGTGTGTTCTTGTTACTAACAACAACGAGTCATTGCATGTGTGTTATTTTCACATACCACATATGGATTCACCAGTGTCATTGCATGTGTTCTTTTTACTAACAACAAGTCATTGCATGTGTGCTCTTTTACAATCCACCTATGGATCCACAAGTGTCATTGCATGTGTGTTATTTTACTAACAACAACCAGAGTCATTGAAATGTGTGTTCTTTTCACATACCACATATGGATCCACCAGTGTGATTGCATGTGTGTTCTTTTCACAATCCACCTATGGATCCACTAGTGTCATTTCATGTGTGCTTTTTTACTAACAACAACTAGAGTCATTGCATGTGTGTTCTTTTCACATACCACATATGGATCCACCAGTGTCATTGCATGTGTGTTCTTTTTACTAACAACAACCAGAGCCATTGAAATGTGTGTTCTTTTCACATACCACATACGGATCCACAGTGTCATTGCATGTGTGTTCTTTCACAATCCACCTATGGATCCACCAGTGTCATTGCATGTGTGCTCTTGTTACTAACAACAACCAGTCATAGCATGTGTGTTCTTTACAGAGAAAACAGATGGATCCACCAGTGTCATTGCATGTGTTCTTTTCACAATCCACCTATGAATCCACAGTGTCATTGTATGTGTGTTCTTTTTACTAACAACAACCAGAGTCATTGAAATGTGTGTTCTTCTCACATACCACATATGGATCCACCAGTGTCATTGCATGTGTGCTCTTTTCACAATCCAGCTATGGATCCACCAGTGTCATTGCATGTCTGCTCTTTTTACTAACAACAACCAGAGTCATTCCATGTGTGTTCTCTTTAGAGAAGAGAACACACATGGATCCACCAGTGTCATTGCATGTGTGTTCTTTTTACTAACAACAACTAGAGTCATTGAAACGTGTGTTCTTTTCACATACCACATATGGATCCACCAGTGTCATTGCATGTGTGTTCTTTTCACAATCCACCAATGGATCCACCAGTGTCATTGCATGTGTGCTCTTTTTACTAACAACTAGAGTCATTGCATGTGTGTTTTCTTGAGACCACACATAGATCCCCTAGTGTCATTGCATGTGTGTTCTTTTTACTAACAACAACGAGTCATTGAAATGTGTGTTCTCTTGAGACCACACATGGATCCTGATGTCATTGCATGTGTGTTCTTTTTACTAACAACAACCAGAGGCATTGCATGTGTGTTATTTTCACATACCACATATGGATCCACCAGTGTCATTCCATGTGTATTCTTTTTACTAACAACAACTAGAGTCATTTCATGTGTGTTCTTTTCACATACCACATATGGATCCACCAGTGTCATTGAAATATGTGTTCTCTTCAGAGACCACATGGATCCACCTGATGTCATTGCATGTGTGTTCTTGTTACTAACAACAACCAGAGTCATTGCATGTGTGTTCTTTTCACATACCACATATGGATCCACCAGTGTCATTGCATATGTGTTATTTTCACAATCCACCTATGGATCCACTAGTGTCATTGCATGTGTGTTCTTTTTACTAACAACAACTAGAGTCATTGCATGTGTGCTCTTTTAACAATCCACCTATGGATCCACCAGTGTCATTGCATGTGTTTTCTTTTTACTAACAACAATAAGAGTCATTGCATGTATGTTCTTTTCACATACCACATATGGATCCACAAGTGTCATTGCATGTGTGTTCTTTTCACAATCCACCTATGGATCCACCAGTGTTATTGCATGTGTGATAACTTTTCCCTCCTATACTCTGAGTTCACTTATCGATAAGACCCTAATTAATTGCATAACTTCAATTTTTTTTTTTAAGGCTTAGATCGAAATAGTTATAACATACTCCATTAAGCCATACCATAAACAACACTTGTTTACTACAACGTAGCGCTACGTGAAGATAACAACAACTAGAGTCATTTCATGTGTGTTCTTTTCACATACCACATATGGATCCACCAAGTGTCATTGAAATGTGTGTTCTCTTGAGACCACACATGGATCCACCAAGATGTTATTGCATGTGTGTTCTTGTTACTAACAACAACCAGTCATTGCATGTGTGTTATTTTCACATACCACATATGGATCCACCAGTGTCATTGCATGTGTGTTCTTTCACAATCCACCTATGGATCCACCAGTGTCATTGCATGTGTGTTCTTTTTACTAACAACAACCGAGTCATTGCATGTGTGTTCTTTCACATACCACATATGGATCCACCAGTGTCATTGCATGTGTGTTCTTTTCACAATCCACCTATGGATCCACGGTGTCATTGCATGTGTGTTCTTTTACTAACAACAACGAGTCATTGCATGTGTGTTCTCTTCAGAGACCACACATGGATCCTGATGTCATTGCATGTGTGTTCTTTTTACTAACAACAACTAGAGTCATTGAAATGTGTGTTCTTTTCACATACCACATATGGATCCACCAAGTGTCATTGGATGTGTGTTCTTTTCACAATCCACCTATGGATCCACCAGTGTCATTGCATGTGTGTTCTTTTTACTAACAACAACCAGTCATTGCATGTGTGTTCTTTCACAGACCACACATGGATCCACCAGATGTCATTAGATGTGTGTTCTTTTACTAAAACAACCAGTGTCATTGAAATGTGTGTTCTCTTTAGAGACCACACTTGGATCCCCCAGTGTCAGTGCTTGTGTGTTCCTTTTACTCACAACATTTGAGTCATTGCATGTGTGTTATTTTCAGAGACCACATATGGATCCACCAGTGTCATTGCATGTGTGTTCTTTTTACTAACAACAACTTGAGTCATTTCATGTGTGTTCTTTTCACATACCACATATGGATCCACTAGTGTCATTGAAATGTGTGTTCTTTTCACAATCCACCTAAGGATCCACCAGTGTCATTACATGTGTGCTCTTTTACTAACAACCAGAGTCATTGCATGTGTTGTTTTCACATACCACATATGGATCCACCTATGTCATTGCATGTGTGCTCTTTTTACTAACAACAACTGAGTCATTAAAATGTGTGTTCTTTTCACAGACCACATGGATCCACCAGTGTCATTGCATGTGTGTTCTTTTTACTATCCACCTATGGATCCACCAGAGTCATTGCATGTGTGTTATTTTTATTAACAACATATGGATATCCAGAGTCATTGAAATGTGTGTTCTTTTACTAACAATAACTGAGTCATTTCATGTGTGTTGTTTTCACATACCACATATGGATCCACCAGTGTCATTGAAATGTGTGTTCTTTTGAGACCACACATGGATCCACTGTGTCATTGCATGTGTGTTCTTTTACTAACAACAACCAGAGTCATTGCATGTGTGTTCTTTTCACATACCACATATGGATCCACAGTGTCATTGCATGTGTGTTCTTTTACTAACCCATGGAACCACTAGTGTCATTGCATGTGTTCTTTTTACATACCACAACAACCAGTGTCATTGCATGTGTTATCTTTTCACAATCCACACATGGATCCACCTATGTCATTGCATGTGTGTTCTTTTTACTAACAACAACCAGAGTCATTGAAACGTGTGTTCTTTTCACATACCACATATGGATCCACCAGTGTCATTGCATGTGTGTTCTTTTCACAATCCACCTATGGATCCACCAGTGTCATTGCATGTGTGCTCTTTTTACTAACAACAACCAGAGTCATTGCATGTGTGTTCTCTTCAGAGACCACACATGGATCCACCAGTGTCATTGCATGTGTGTTCTTTTTAGTAACAACAACCAGAGTCATTGAAATTTGTGTTCTCTTTAGAGACCACACATGGATCCACCAGTGTCATTGCATGTGTGTTCTTTTTACTAACAACAACCAAAGTCATTGCATGTGTGTTATTTTCACATACCACATATGGATCCACCAGTGTCATTGCATGTGTGTTCTTTTTACTAACAACAACTGGAGTCATGTCATGTGTGTTCTTTTCACATACCATATATGGATCCACCGGTGTCATTGAAATGTATGTTCTCTTCAGAGACCACAGATGGGTCCACCATTGTCATTGCATGTGTGTTCTTGTTACTAACAACAACCAAAGTTATTGCATGTGTGTTCTTTTCACATACCACATATGGATCCACCAGTGTCATTGCATGTGTGTTCTTTTCACAATCCACCTATGGATCCACCAGTGTCATTGCATGTGTGTTCTTTTTACTAACAACAATTAGAGTCATTTCATGACAATTCTTTTCACATACCACATATGGATCCACCAGTGTCATTGAAATGTGTGTTCTTCTCATTAACCACAGCTAGAGTCATTGGATGTGTGTTCTCTTCAAAGACCACATATTTATCCACCAATGTCATTGAAATGTGTATTATTTTCAACTACAGTCGTTGGCCACAAACAATCGGGACGCAGAGCTAACCAGCAACCGCTCTAGGCTTCTAGAAGACCCGATCCCCGATTGTTTGGCGCCGTTGGATCGAGGGCGTGGACGATAGTGATGTCCTTCGCGAGGGCGATCCGCGAGAAGTCTGTCCTGCGAATTGATTGGCAGTGGCAACAACGTTGGGCCTACGTCCTTGCTCTTATCCCCTTAACCTCCGGGCCGAAGATCAGATCGTGTTCCTTCATCTCCATGGAGAGGGAGAGGCCCAAACTCAGCTTGCACGAGGCTCAGATGTTTGCCCACTACGATATACTCGCGCCGCCGTTCGCGAGGCTTCCAGCCGGCTTCGAGCTCAGCTACGCCGGGGTTCCTGTCGAGCCACTCTTGCGCGACAACGCGTTGGCGAGGCAGATCAAGGAGCGCCGCCGCTAGCTGTCGGAGTGGAAGAGGGCAATGGCACGGTACTTGCGCACGAGCGCGTACTGGTGAAAGCTCTTCAAGAAGGAGCGGGCTGCGTTGATTGAGCTGTGCGAAACCCACCGGCGGGAGATCCACCCGGATCTGCACAACCGAAGCGGCGGCACAGGCGGGGGCTGGGGTAAGACCTCCACCATTATCGATGGAACACGCCATGAAGAATCCATGAGGAGGAGGAATGCTGCCGGGAACATCGACATCGATTCCGACGCAGAGGAGGCTAGCAGCGAAGCGGACAACGTCGTCAATGATGGAGACTTCGGGAGCGTCATAGTCGATTAGGGCCACTGATACATTGCAAATGTATCTATAAATTTTGATGTTCCATGCTTGGTTTTATCTACTTTCTTGTGTTTTGTCCACACTTTGGAGTAATTTTCATATGATTTCTTGGACTAACCTATTAACAAGAGCCATAGTGCCCGGTACTGCTTTTCGCTATTTTTGGTTCCAGAAAGTCTGAAAATGAATATTCTCAATTGGACGGGACAAAAGCCAAAATCCTATTTCACCGAAGACTCCGGGCGAATATGAGACGGAGTGGAGCTGGGGCCCAGCCACACCACCTGGCCGTGCAGGCTGGGCCTGGCCACGCCAGGGGGTGGTCTGGCCGCCCTAGACACCCCCTCGGTCTCCCTCTTCGCCTATAAGATGCCTTTTGACCTAAAAACTCAGGGGGGGTCGACGTTTTTCCAGAAGGAGTTCCACTCCGCCGCCACCACCAGATTCCATGAAACAGCACCAGAAACTCCATTCTTGCACCCTGCCGGGACGGGGAATTGGAGGAGATCATCGCCATCATCATCACCATCGCTTCTCCATCGACCATCCATGTTTCCCCCATCTATGAGTGAGTAATCCCCCGCTATAGGCTATGGGGATGGTAGGGATTGGATGAGATCGTTCATGTAATGGCATCAGATTGTTTAGGCATGGTGCCTAATATCTTCTATTAGTGCTTTATCACTTTGTTGCGACTTGTTATGCTTAATGCTTGTCACTAGGGACCAAGTGCCATGATTTCAGATCTTAACATGTTATTGATTCATTATGATAGTATTGTTTATGGTCTTACCTGCAAGTTGTATACACACGTTGTTGTCCGGAACCAATGGCCCCGAATTGACAGAAATCGGGATAACCGGAGGGAATGGCTTTGATGTGAGGATCACATGTGTTCACGGAGTGTTAATGCTTTGCTTTGGTGCTCTATTAAAAGGAGCACCTTAATTGCCAGTAGTTCCCTTCAGGACCCGCTATAAACGGGCTGGCAGGACAAAAGATGTTGTGCAAGTTCTCATTGCGAGCACGTATGACTATACATGGGACACATGCCTAGGATTATCTAGTACTTGGATGCTTTATCTTATTTATCTGCAATTTCCCTATGTTCTAATTGCTATGTGAATTGTCTTGTCCATGTAACGCCCGTCCATCCATCCCTATGCCTACCGCACTCGAATCCTACTATTTACTGCTATTGTTACTACTGTCTTTACTTTACTATTGTTGTTACTTTACTATTGCTACTACAAAACTGTTGCTACTGATAAACTACTATGAGCAAGATTGTTTTCAGGTGCAGCTGAATTGACAACTCAGTTGTTAAGGCTTATAAATATTCTTTGGCTCCCCTTGTGTCGAATCAATGAATTGGGTTTCACTTCCCTCGAAAATACTGCGATCATCCTATACTTGTGGGTCATCAAGACTATTTTCTAGCGCCGTTGCCGGGGAGCATAGCTTTATTTATCAAGTCCACTTGGAATCACTATTGTTCAAGCTTAGTTTATTTCTGCCTTGTTTGCTTGTTTCTTTATCAAAAATACAAAAAAAAATAGTTCCTACTCTAGTTGTTATTTTCGTTGGTCTGTTATTGTCTTGCTTTATCATGCTTTCTATCAATGGTTGTTTTCTTTGAAACTGAATCTTATTGGCAAGGTGGGTTCACGGAAGATCAAAAATATTATTATAAAGAACACTGCTTGTCACAAAAAGGGAAACACTTATGGGAACAAATTGATAAATTGTATACCATTGCTAGAAACGTGTGCTCTACTTATAATATTACTTATTGCTTTGATAAATCTTGTTGCTATAAGAGGTATAAATACCTCCCTTTTCAATGTGAGTATAATTATAATGTTACCATCTCTTCTTATGTGAAAGGAAATTATGACTTTTATGATGTGGAGCAAATTGAAGAATTTATTGCTTGGAAGGGTGCATTTGAACTTGCTAGTTTGCTTGAAATTATTGATGATTCACCTTATAAATATGAGGTTTATGATATACTTAAATTTTGCTTTGATAATTACAAGGAATAAAATGGCTATATTCTTGAATGTATTAATAGATGCTTTCCACAAATGGAAGAGACTAATGCCTTGCAGGATCTTACGGAAGAAGAAATTGATGAACCTGAGAGCTCACTAGATGAAAAAGAGGAGGAGAGTGATGAACAAAAGGAGGAAGAATGGATTAGCTACCCATGTCTACCTTCTAATGAGAGTAACTCTTTGTCCCTTACATTATTTGATTGTCCCCCACACTTACCAAAGAAGGATGAATGTTATGCTCATGTTATCTGTGATAATTCTTTATTTGTTCCTAACTTCGAGATGCATGGTACTAAAGAGTTTTGCTTAGAAATTGTTTATGATAAAGCTCTAGACGATGGTCCTATATTGAATGATCAGTCATCGTGTTACAGAATTGTTAAAAGTGGGTTTGAAGGTTTTAATCCCACTATTTTTGAGCTTGATAAAATTATGTTTTTGTAGAACATGAAAAGCATGCTTTATGTGATAGTTATATTATTGAGTTTATTCATGAGGCTACTGAAAATTATTATGAGAGAGGAAAATATGGTTGTGGAAGTTTTCATGGTATTGAAACACCTCCCTATGTGTTGAAAGTTTTGAAGTTACTCTTGTTTTATCTTTCTATGCCTGTCACTTTGTTCTTTGCAAATTTATTTGCATACAAGATTCCTATGCATAGGAAGTGGGTTAGACTTAAATGTGTTTTGAATTTGCTTCTTGATGCTCTCTTTTACTTCAATTCATATTTCTTATGTGAGCATCCTCTCAAACTATCAGCCTAACTTAAAGGTGTTAAAGAAAAGTACTTATTGGGAGATAACCCAAAAGTTTTAGATGAGTCTTGGAAGTTATTACTTCAGTAATAACCGCTCCTTATCCTTTTTATTTGATTTTTGTGCTAAGAGTAACCTCTAATGAGAGAGAAGTAATGGTTGGGAAAGTTGTTGTCCCGAAACAGATTTATGTGCTTCACCGTAAAAATTCGTGTAAAATCTCTGTACGTCCTTTTGAGGCATGAATTTTTGTGCTTCTGCCCCAGGTTGTTATCTAACTTTTGTTAGTTCAACACTTTTCGATTTGAGCAACATAAGGTCTTCGAAACAATTCGTCTTTACCTGCTTGTCTGTTTTGACAGATTTCTGTCATTATTTGTGTAACTACCTCGGTGAATTACGCTCCTAGTTACAAGCCTGGATGAGCGGAAATGGTTAAAATAGTACGGTGGGGCCCAAATGCCACTCACAGGTAGACCTTGCGGCCGTCCTAACCATTTCCAAACATCGGGACAAGAGCAGGCGTAATCGGCGAAGGATCAACTACATACACAAATGAGTATGTATGCAAGCCACCATACAGTCCTCGAGCCATTCCATCTAAAAGAAATAGAAATATTACAGCATACATCAGATCCAAATTTCCTAGATAGATATAATAGTTTAGGATATCTCCTCATACATCAAACATCGAGTATCGGTGAGCGGAAAACAAGATCCGATCGGATAAGAAGCAAATCGGCATAAGATGCCCCATAAATAAACACATCCGCCCACAGATCTCATGGATCCCGTTCGGAATCTCTACACCGAATGATCGTTGCTCACATCGTCTGTCTCCTCCAACCGGTAACCATCTTGCGAGCTTACATTCATCTGAATCAAACAATTTATCGTGGTGAGACCCTAGGGTACTCGGCAAGTCTTTATGCCTCTAACGGGACACGACAGGGGTGACGCCATTGCAGCAAAAGATAATCCTAGCAATTCTATAGATACTCGCTAACCATCCGCCTAACCATAGATAGAGCGGATGTCGTGAATTAATAACAACAGTTATATGATAATATCCACAGATCCATGCTCCTCCTCGCTACCAACGAGGAAAGCGGAACAACCCCCATCCATTGGCGGTTTTATTATCCATTCCATGAGTGTTGCACTATTTACTAGCGGTACTTAGTCAAATTAAAAGCGGTACTTTAGTTATACTTGTCTATGATCGGAAACTGTGCTCCAAGTCGTCCCGAACGCGGACACGGCTTTCGAAAGTTTTACCTGCGAGGTGCACAAATAGCAACACACTCGATCAACCTCGGAAAAACCAAATCAAAACCCAACTAGGCGATCCACGACAAAGCGATCACAGATTCAGAAATATTTGAGGCCACCCCATTAAGCTACCATAGCGAAGTTAGCCGACTCGAGACGGATTCAAGGTTTGCGTCGATGGTCAGTAACGACCGGAACCGAAAGTGTGGTGGGCTTGTCGATACCGCGAAAACACTCTGCTTCCCTAAACAGTACAGGTGCATCCTCGCATAATCTTAAATAAAGCAGTAAAGCATGGCATAAGTACAGAATAGTAATAAAGCCCCAAACTACTTTGTGGCCCCAAGAATTAAGAATGAATCAAGCTCTGGCTCAGGGGGGTTCATAAGCCTCCCGGATGTGGATAGCGCGAATATTCAAGGAACAGGAATCAAGTACTCGGGGTCCTACGGGACACAGGTGAGCATGAAAAACCAAATAGCAGATATTGCTCACCGGTGCGACTTTCATTAGTTATCCCATTACTACTCAGGTTAAGTTGTTTAGGTACCTCGTTATCCATCAGACACTCACATACCCTACACATGCTGTTCTACGACTCGCATGGCTCAAACAACTCCTGTAGTAATGGCTCATGGGAGAGAGGGACAAGCTTCGGAGGGGTTTAAAAGTAAAGGCTATGCAATACTTGGGATTCAGTTTAATGCAAACGCGACTCAATGATGCAAGAATAAGATAGAGGCAATAGGTACTGTATGTATGCAAGCATGTGGTAGTGCTTTCCTGGCAGCTCAGTTGAAGCGAGAGAAGGATTTGGATAGTGCTCCTGGGTTTCTTGATATATCCCCTGCTCAGCGTCTATTCGAAGAAGAACCAAACAAACAAGGGCCAACATAAATAAAGTGCACAAGTATATGAATTAAATGCGACAAGCAAACAATCATGCCATGATGAATGATGCACAATTTGCATGGCAATAAAGTAGCATGGCATGGGTGAGGTGTGGAATACAAGAAATAAGCATTTTATTGAGTTTTAATCATATTTTATACTAAATTAAGTTGCTGTATGCTTTATGTTTATATGATGCATGCTGCAATTCAGAACATGGAATGCATAAACAGAAAGGTCTCGTCGAGCTAATCATTTTAGACATATCATTTGTCAAATTCGGAGTTATAAAACAAAAGTTATTAATTAATTAAGGCAAAAGGGCATTTTATTGTAATTTTAATCAACTTGAACTCTTAAGTGTTCAAAATATATTTTGAAGGGCATATTTGAATTTCTCACATTTTCTGATCTCAAAACATATATTACATGTTTAATTTGGAGTTATATTTTAAAAGTTATTTGAAAACAGATTTGAAATTTGGATTTAAATGAAATTTGAAAAGATTTAAATTAAAACAGATATAAACAAAAACTTTTTGTACTCAGGCAGATCCAGTCCCAGCCGCTGACGGGTGGGCCAGGCTTGGCCCAGGACACCATGCGCCTGAAAAAGCTTTTCTCACCATGAGCTAGTCTAGCGTCTGCGAATAACGAGATGGGGCCAGCCACAGGGTCCACGTGGCGGTTTGGCAGGCTGAGGCCACCTGCGAGCCAGGGACCGCGGGTTGTGATTCCTAGACTTGCGGTACCTTTTTGCAAAGCTGCCACCGAGACCGACAGGTGGGGTCCTAAAGGATTGCGGGTTGAGGAAAACAAAACGAAAGGGTGTTTCTGAGAAAAAGACACGGCTACTGTTTTTCTTCTACCGCGTCTCTGACGAAACTGTCGGTGACAGAGCGCACGACAGGGTGGGGATCGAACTCGCGACCGATCTCTCACGTGCAGGCGACAGCGACCAACGCGGCTCAGAGAGGTTGCTGGTAGGAGAGGGTCGCGCGGCTAGATACGCTTCTGCGACGCCACGACGAGAAGAACCGAACACGACGCCGGCGAACCGAGGGTGTTCGACGGAGTGACCGGTGCGATCAGAGGGTATGAGCGAGGGAGGGGATGTCACGGAGGCTCAGCAGCTCACCGGGAGGTTGTTGGTGCGGTTGGATCGGGCAGAGGAGATAGCGATCAGCGACGTAGCAGGCGTCGGGCGGAGCTAGGGTTTCGTCAGAGCGGCGTCGGGCCTGGTGGCTCTGGTCCTCCTCCTCCTCGGCCCGTCTGCAGGACGATGAAGGGAGGTTCTCGGTCTTCCTCGACACCCAGAGCACCTCGCCACCGGCTGCAAGCGGGGATCGGTGGCGGCACGGTTTTGCAGCGATGGGGGCGAATGGAGGCTGTGGAGAAGAGGGGGAAGAGGAGGCCGGCTTGGGCGGATCTGGAGAGGCCAGAGGAGGCGTGTGGGAGGAGGGAAAGGTTAGGGGGAGAGGGAAGGATGCCGCAGGGTAGACGGTGGAAAAGGTGGCTCGTCCACCTTTTCTCCTCCTCCTTCACGTGCTCGGGTAGGACTCGGTGGGGCTGGTCCAGGCAGGCGGAGGTAGGGATGGCCGAGGCTCGGGTGGGCCGAGCTGCAAAGAAAGAAGGAGAGATAGAGGGGGGCCTCGGGTTGGAGCTAGGATAGAGGAATGGGGTGGCTCGGGTTAGGGCTTGGTCTTAGGTTAGGGAGGGTAGGTAGCTGGGTGTGGCCAGGAGAGAGGATGGCAGTGGGTCCAGCATGGGAGGCTCGGCATAGGTGAAGAGGAGAGGGTGAGGTGGTTTAGGGTTTAGCTTAGGTGTAAGCTGGTGGTAGAGGTGTAGGTGATTAGGGTAGGATCTTAGATAGAGGATTTGGAGAGAGGGGGTTTAGATGAGGGTGAGAGGAGGTAGGGTGGTGATAGAGGATTGGGTGATGTGTTTTATTTTGGCAAGCTCAAGCAAGAACAAAACTAGATCAAACAAGAGCTAGACCAAATAGAGGAAGAGATAAAAGGTGGTGATGGGGTTTAAGCAAGATCAAATAAGACCAAGCCAAAAGGAGGAAGAGAGAGATGAGAGATGATCCACTCAAGATTCAAATAAAAACCCAAAAGACTAGAATGTGGTGGTACTTGCATGGGCCATGCATAAATAGTAAATGCCCCCTCTAGTAGTGAAAACCACTAGATTATCTTATGGCATTTGTATAAGCAAGCTTCCCAAATTGGAATAAGGCCCAACAAAAGAAAAGAGAGCTTGTTTACCACATGGATTAAATAAAAGATCATGCATGAATATAAGGTGGCCAAGCTTGTGTGTATGTGCCACTAGCCAACATGAACCACAATGGTATTCCTACATGAGCTTATATTCATATTTAACCCATATGAAAACTTGACAAGGGTTCCACTCACATAGCATGCAAAGGTGGCCATGTGGCTCTCATATACCAATAATGTGAAAACAACATGGTGCATATATGGGAGCATGTGGAATTGTAAGTGGAGCCATCCCAACCCACATGAGCTAGAGGTAAACCCAAATAAATGTAAAGCTCACATGTAGGGGAATGGTGGAATTATAAGGTGGTGATAGAGAAAGGTGATGGAGTTGAATAAAAGATATGCCCCCAACTCAACTTGGGCATTAAACAATATATCAATAACCAAATACAATATCAAGAGGCAAATACAATTTACAATGCGTATGAGAGAAGATCCAAAACAAAAAGGGTATTATATGATGCTCAAATGCAAGGTGGCATGATGACATGAGCATGATATAATTATGATGCAACAATTATATATAGGAAGTAGCCATTAAATTACTAGACCAAGTAGCATTACAATTGTTAGACAATTGGGATGCTACAACTCTCCCCCACTAAACAGGAATCTCGCCCCGAGATTCTAGGAAGAAGAAGAAGACACAAAGAGGGTAGGATACCTGGCACGGAGCTCATCTTCATGTTCCCAAGTGGCTTCATCAACAGAATGGTGCGACCACTGCACCTTGCAGAACTTGATGGACTTGTTGCGAGTCCTTCTTTCTGCGATCTCAAGGATTTTTGTGGGGTGTTCTTGATAAGACAGGTCTTCTTGGAGATTGATAAGCTCATGATCCACGGTCCTGCCGGGATCCTTGAAGCACTTCTTGAGTTGAGAGATGTGGAAAACATCATGGACCTTGAGTTTTTCCGGGAGCTCAAGAGCATAAGCAACTTCTCCTCTTCTTCCACAAATTTTGAATGGACCGATGTATCTAGGAGCCAGCTTTCCTTTGATACCAAAGAGGTGCGTGCCTCTCATGGGAGTGACACGAAGGTAAACGAGATCACCAGGGACATACTCCATGTCCGTATGCTTTCTGTCATAATTGCTCTTCTGGCGACTTTGAGCAATCTTCAGATTTTCAAGGATGATATGAACTTTCTCCTCCGCTTGAGTTACAATGTCAGGGCCAAACAATATTCTTTCTCCTGCACCCGACCAACCAATCGGAGTTCTGCATTTGCGACCATAGAGAGCCTCAAATGGTGCCATCTTTAGACTTTTCTGGAAGCTATTGTTGTAAGAGAATTCAGCATAAGGAAGACATTCTTCCCACTTCATGCCAAAGGAGATGGCCTTAAACCTGCATATCTTCCGAATCGATTGATCCTTTCAACTTGTCCTTGCGGTGAGGGTGGTAAGCTGTCTTTGAAGTTCAATTTTGTTCCCAAAGCATTTTGGAAACTTTCCCGAACTTGGAAGTGAAGATGCTTCCACGGTCTGAACTGATCTCGAGGAACCCCATACGAGAGACAATTTTGTTGATATAGAGCTCAATACCGAATTGCGAAATTGTTTCCTTGTGGGGAAGAAGTGAGCCACTTTAGAAAGCTGTCAATGACAACAAAGATTGCATTGTTGCCCTTCTGCGACCTTGGAAAGCCAGTGAAGTCCATCTATACTTTCTCCCATTTCCATTCGGGGTTTCAATGGTGTAGAAGGCGGAAGGTTTCGATGGACAGCTTTAATCTCTGGCGGACATCACACTCCGAGACATACTTGGCACAATATCGTTTCAATCCGGCCACCAATATTGTGTTTTCAAGTCCATGTACATCTTTGTCTTTGCCGGGGTGGATAGAAAGAACAGAATCATGTGCCTCCTTGAGAACTTGCTCTCTCAAACCGGGTAGTTGAACAAACATCCGGTGTTCAAAGAAAAGCGTGCCTTGATCATCGACATGGAAGGACTCATACTTGAAGCTGGATGTTGGAGATGATCTTTTTGGTGTCTGGATCACCAAGCTGCAAGGCGAACCTTTTCTTCTAAGAGAGGGTTGCGGAAGGTTCGTAAGATACCCTTGTTCCACAATTTCAAGGTTGGTGGCGAATTCCTCGCACAAGAGAGGCATTGTTCTTCCATCATGAGGTTGTTGACATAATCTTTGGTGAGAGCATCGGCCATGACATTAGCTTTGCGGAGTGTAGTTGATGGTCGATCGAAGTCATTGATTGCTTCAATCCATCTCCTCGGCGAAGGTTGAGATCAGGCTGAGTGAAGATATACTTCAAACTCTTGTGATCGGAAAAGATTTCTAGCGGTTGCCCAAGTAATGCCTCCATACTTTCAAAGCAAAGACAAGCTATGCGAGCTCGAGGTCATGTGTAGGATAGTTGATCTCATGCGTCTTCAACTGTTGAGAGGCATAAGCAACAACTTGTTTTTCTTGCATAAGGACCGCACCCAATCCTTGCAAAGGCGTCCAGAATATCTGGAGCTTGGATGTATCCGGAGGAACCAAGACGGTGTGGAAGTGAGCTTCTCTTTGAGTGTCTCAAAGCTTGATTGACATGCGAGTCAAAGGTATTTCTTGCCTTTCTTGAGGAGATCGGTAAGAGGCTTCGCTATCTTGAAAAGTTCGAGCAAGCGGCGACAATAACTAGCCAAACCAAGGAAACTCCGGACTTCTTTGACATTAACGGAGGAAGCCATTCAACAATTGTCTTTACAGTTTCGGGTTGACCGCAATGCCCTTGGCAGAGATAGCGTGACCAAGATAGGTTACTTGAGGCAGCCAAAACTCACACTTGGAGAACTTTGCATACAAGCGGTTCTCGTGAAGCTTGTTTAGGACACACCGAAGGTGTCCTTCATGTTCTTCCTTTGACTTAGAATAGACTAGGATGTCATCCGGTAGACCTACGAACTTATCAAGATACTCCATGAAAACCGAGTTCATAAGCCTCGAGAAGGTGGCGGGTGCATTGGTGAGACCGAAAGACATGACCGTGTACTCATACAGGCCATAGCGGGTGGTGAACGCTGTTTTAGGAACATCTTCCTTGCGAATCTTGATTTGGTGATAACCACTTCTTAAGTCAAGCTTAGAGAATACCACAGCTCCAGCTAGCTGATCGAAGAGATCATTAATCCACGGAAGGGATATTTATTCTTGATGGTTTTAGCATTGAGAGCCCGATAGTCAACACAAAGTCTATCGATCTGGTCTCGCTTCTTCACAAAGAGGGTTGGGCTACCCCAAGAAGAGGTCTTGTGTTGAATGAAGCCCAACTTCTCTTGTTCATCAAGTGACGTTTGAGTTCGGTCAACTCAGCGGACCCATTTTATAAGGCGCTTGGAGATAGGAGCCGTTCAGGTTCAAGCTCAATTACAAACTCAACCTCACGATCCGGAGGCATACAGCAACTCTTCAGAAAGACATCCGGGAACTCCACGGACCAGGAACGCCTGAATAGCTTCCATAGCATCATCATTGAGCCGCCAAAGAAAAGCTGGATAGCCGAGTCGACTTGGAGAATAGACTATATGGCCTTCAGAATCTTCAGGAGAAACCGGCGTTCAGCACAATCAATCACTGCATTTGCTATCAACCAATCCATGCCCAAGATGACATCAATGTCGAGTTGCCCGAGAACAATTAAGGACGCGAGAACGAAGAACCACCAATCTCAATTTGATTGCCATGGCTGATTTTAGAAGCTGCCATCTTTGCTCGGGAGAAAGGACCATTAACCGCTTAAGGAGAGGATCCAACGCTAACTCATTCTCATGTGCAAACTTGTGAGAAACAAAAGAATGCGAGGCACGAATCAAACAAAACTTCGTGCGAGGGGACTGAGTTAACGGAAGCATACCCATCACAACTCCAGTGCATGCTCAGCTTGGCGGCGTTGACCACAGTTAGCACGAGCAGCGATGAACCGGGCTTGGTGTTGATGTTGAGAGCCGAGGTGGTGGTGCACGAACCATAGGAGAGCTTGCGCAGATCTTGGAGGTGGTGGAGGAAGAGCTTTGTTTTCATCGGACAGTTCCAGATTGGTGCCAGTGTTTCCACAAGTGTAACAAGCACCAGGTGGGCGTGGAACAACGTAGCTGGGGACTCCGAGCGCTCGGTAGTGGTGGTTGTAGCCCACAGGAGCAGCGGTGAGGAAGTTTGGTGGCCTTGCAGCGTAGCTTGAAGGTCTTGGTGGAGCCGGGGCGGCGGTGGGGTGTTAGGAGCCCGGACACGGCGCTTAGAAGGAGTTGACATAGTGAAGAGCTTGCTGCATCAGCGGTTGTGTTTCTTTGACTCCTCAAACACTTGCCGACTTGCTTCTTCTGCAGAGGTATGCTGAAGTTCGGAAAAGATGCGGCCTTGCATGTGATTGCATATTTGATCGATGCATTGAGCCCTTGTCTGAACCTCTTTTGCTTCTTCTTGTCATCAGAGATCTCATCGCCACCATAACGAGAAAGGTTCATGAAGTTTCTGATGTAGGTATTAACATTGTCATTGCCCTGCTTGAGGTTGAGAAACACTTCCTTCATCCTCTCCATGACAATTTCTGACAGATATTGCTCTTTGAAAGCTCAGTGAACTGTCCCCAAGTAGGCTGAAAACCAGGCGGTTGCCTTAAGGTAATTCTCCCACCGAGCTGCATCTCCCTTGAAGGTGAGTGGAACATTTACCCATTCTTGCTCGGGAACATCAGCGTCACGATAACCTTGACATCTCACGCAACCAATCATCAGCATCAAGTGGTTGATCGAAACATCAAATTGGCGTGGGTTGAACTTGAAGCTTTGATGTCTCCTCGCTTGGGAGGTGGAGGTAGCGGAACAAACTCATTCCTCGACACTTTCTTCAAAAGCGCTGCTGGTTACCTTGCATTGCTGCCAAGGCATTGGCGATGCTTGACAACGCTGCCCCAGTTCAGGTTGTATGTCCTCCTCGAAGCGTGGTGGTGCCATCCTGTGATTGATATAAACACAAGTCAAGACTATGATGGAGAATAATAATAATCCAAAATAGTACCAAGATGGAATTAATCAAGATTAAAGGATACAATTTACTAAGATGATATTAAAATATCAACAAAGTTCAAAGCACCTAGAAGATATTAAGCATATCGCACATTGAAAAGGAGTGTGGTACATGAATATATCAAAGAAAATTTTTCCGCAAATTTCGCATTAAAATACGAATAGATCATAAAATCACTTAACGAATCAAGATTAGTGACTCTACCAATTCAATATACAAGAGCGAATGATAAAAGTAGTGGTATGGTCGCGACTCCATCCCGCACTCAAATCATTACTCCGCACATGAATAAGTAAAACACATATCCCAACACCTTCTTTCAAGATAACCTAAAGATTAGTAACTACGGAAACGAACACCCCAACAAGATAACGTCGGGTAACAAAGAGTAAGACAGATCGCGGCGGTATACAACGAATTAGATAGATCGCAATCGGTTTGCAAAAGCCTGTCGGTATGGAATGTACCAACAGATGATAACCAAAGGCAGATTGTGATAACAAGTTGGATGCAACAGATAGACAAGGAATTACACACACACACACACACACAAAACCTATGGTACTACGGAAACCCAGAGCACGTGAATCCTAGTTTGAATTTTGAGAAGAGGATTGAAAACGTACACTTCCTTACCAGAAAAAGGGTGGGTGGGTGGGTAAGAAGAAAAGTGGAAGCAGTCCTACTATCACGTTTTGTTTTTCCCTAGTATACATAGCTACCAAAAATATTTGCTAGGGACAACGACCATTTGGCTGAGACCACGAAGGCGGGATGGCTCGATACCAATTGTAACTACCTCGGTGAATTACGCTCCTAGTTACAAGCCTGGATGAGCGGAAATGGTTAAAATAATGCAGTGGGGCCCAAATGCCACTCACAGGTGAACCTTGCGGCCGTCCTAACCATTTCCAAACATCGGGACAAGAAGCAAGCGGCGTAATCGGCGAAGGATCAACTACATACACAAATGAGTATGTATGCAAGCCACCATACAACAGTCCTCAGAGCCATTCCATCTAAAAGAAATAGAAATATTGCAACGCCATACGGCAAGATCCAAATTTCCTAGATAGATATAATAGTTTAGGATATCTCCTCATACATCAAACATCAGTATCAGTGAGCGGAAAACAAGATCCGAGTACGGATAAGAAGCAAATCGGCATAAGATGCCCCATAAATAAACACATCCATACAGATCTCGCGGATCCCGTTCGGAATCTCTACACTGAATGATCGTTGCTCACATCGTCTCCTCCTCCAAGTAACCATCTTGCGAGCTTACTGTTCATCTGAATCAAACAATTTATCGTGTGAGACCCTAGAATTTTCGGCAAGTCTTTATGCCTCTAACGGGACACGACACAGGGTGACGCCATTGCAGAAAAGATAATCCCTAGCAATTCTATAGATACTCTAACCATCCGCCTAACCATAGATGAGCGGATGTCCGTGAATTAATAACAACAATTATAACAGTAATATCCATAGATCCATCCTCCTCGCTACCAACGAGGAAGCGGACGAACAACCCCATCCGTTGGCGTTTTATTATCCATTCCATGAGTGTTGCACTATTTACTAGCCGTACTTAGTCAAATTAAAAGCGGTACTTTAGTTATACTTGTCTATGATCGAGAAACTATGCTCCAAGTCGTCCATAACGCGGACACGGCTTTCGAAAGTTTTACCTGCAGGGTGCACAAATAACAACACACACGATCAACCTCGGAAAAACCAAATCAAAACCCAACGAGGCGATCCACGATAAAGCGATCACGAGATTCAGAAATATTTGAGGCCACCCCATTAAGCTACCCGCGAAGTTAGCCGACTCGAGACGGACTCAAGGTTTGCGTCGATGGTTGTAAACGACGAACCCAAAAGTGTGGTGGTCTTGTCGATACCGCGAAAACACTCACTTCCTACGCTTCTAAGCGAGTGCATCCTCGCACAATCTTAAATAAAGCAGTAAAGCATGGCATAAGTACAGAATAGTAATAAAGCCCCAAACTACTTTGTGGCCCCAAGAATTAAGAATGAATCAAGCTCTAGCTCAGGGGGGTTCATAAGCCTCCCGGATGTGGATAACGCGAATATTCAAGGAACAGGAATCAAGTACTCGGGGTCCTACGGGACACAAGTGTGCATGAAAAACCAAATAGCAGATATTGTTCACCGGTGCCACTTTCATTAGTTATCCCATTACTACTCAGGTTAAGTTGTTTAGGTACCTCGTTATCCATCAGACACTCACATACCCTACACATGCTGTTCTACGACTCGCATGGCTCAAACAACTCCTGTAGTAATGGCTCATGGGAGAGAGGGACAAGCTTCAGAGGGGTTTAAAAGTAAAGGCTATGCAATACTTGGGATTCAGTTTAATGCAAACGCGACTCAATGATGCAAGAATAAGATAGAGGCAATAGGTACTGTATGTATTCAAGCATGTGGTAGTGCTTGCACAGCTCGATTGAAGCGAGAGAAGGATCTGATAGTGCTCACAGGTTTCTTGATATATCCCCTTTCGTGTCTATTCGAAGAAGAACCAAACAAACAAGGGCCAACATAAATAAAGTGCACAAGCATATGAATTAAATGCGACAAGCAAACAATCATGCCATGATGAATGATGCACAATTTGCATGGCAATAAAGTAGCATGGCATGGGTGAGGTGTGGAATACAAGAAATAAGCATTTTATTGAGTTTTAATCATATTTTATACTCAATTAAGTTGCTGTATGCTTTATGTTTATATGATGCATGCTGCAATTCAGAACATGGAATGCATAAACAGAAAGGTCTCGTCGATCTAATCATTTTAGACATATCATTTGTCAAATTCGGAGTTATAAAACAAAAGTTATTAATTAATTAAGGCAAAAGGGCATTTTATTGTAATTTTAATCAACTTGAACTCTTAAGTGTTCAAAATATATTTTGAAGGGCATATTTGAATTTCTCACATTTTCTGATCTCAAAACATATATTACATGTTTAATTTGGAGTTATATTTTAAAAGTTATTTGAAAACAGATTTGAAATTTGGATTTAAATGAAATTTGAAAAGATTTAAATTAAAACAGATATAAACAGAAACTTTTTGTACTCAGGCAGATCCAGTCCCAGCCCGACGGTGGGCCAGCTCTTGATGGGACAACGTCGCCTGAAAAGCTTTTCTCACATAAGCTAGTCTAGCGTCTGCGAATGACAGATGGGGCCAGCGGCCACGGGGGTCCACGTGACAGTGGCTGGGCGAGCTGAGGCCACGCGGCAGAGCCAGGGACCGCGGGTTGTGATTCCCAGACTTGCGGTACCTTTTTGCAAAGCTGCCACCGAGACCGACAGGTGGGGTCCTAAAGGATTGCGGGTTGAGGAAAACAAAACGAAAGGGTGTTTCTGAGAAAAGACCACTCTTTGTTTTCTTCTACCGCGTCTCTGACGAAACTGTCGGCGACAGAGCGCACGACGGGGTGGGGATCGAACTCGCGATCGATCTCTCACGTGCAGGCGACAGCGACCAACGCGGCTCGGAGAGGTTGCTGGTAGGAGGGTCGCGCGGCTAGATACGCTTCTGCGGCCACGACGAGAAGAACCGAACGGCGGCGCACCGAGGGCGTTCGACGGAGTGACCGGTGCGATCAGAGGGTATGAGCGAGGGAGGGGATGTCACGGAGGCTCAGCAGCACACCGGGAGGTTGTTGGTGCGGTTGGATCGGGCAGAGGAGATAGCGATCAGCGACGTAGCAGGCGTCGGGCGGAGCTAGGGTTTCGTCAGAGCGGCGTCGGGCCTGGTGGCTCTGGTCCTCCTCCTCCTTGCGTCGTCTGGAGACGATGCAGGAGGTTCCTCGGTCTTCCTCGACACCTGCACCTCGCCACGGCTGGCGGGGATCGGTGGCGATCGCCGGTTTTGCCGGCGATGGGGCGAATGGGCGGTGGAGAAGAGGGGAAGAGGAGGCCCTTGGCGGATCTGGAGAGGCCGGAGGCGTGTGGGAGGAGAGGGAAAGGTTAGGGAGGGAAGGATGCCGGGTGAGCGGTGGAAAGGTGGCTCGGCCACCTTTTCTCCTCCTCCTTCACGTGCTCAGGTAGGACTCGGTGGGGCTGGTCCAGGCAGGCAGGGCGGTGGGATGGCCGGCCAGGCTCGGGTGGAGCTGCGGCGAGAAGAAGAGATAGAGGGGGGGCCTCGGGTTGGAGCTAGGATAGAGGAATGGGGTGGCTCGGGTTAGGGCTTGGTCTTAGGTTAGGGAGGGTAGGTAGCTAGGGTGTGGCCAGGAGAGAGGATGGCCAGTGGGTCCAGCATGGGAGGCTCGGCATAGGTGAAGAGGAGAGGGTGAGGTGGTTTAGGGTTTAGCTTAGGTGTAAGATGGTGGTAGAGGTGTAGGTGATTAGGGTAGGATCTTAGATAGAGTATTTGGAGAGGGGTTTAGATGAGGGTGAGAGGAGGTAGGTGGTGATAGAGGATTGGGTGATGTGTTTTCTTTGGCAAGCTCAAGCAAGAACAAAACTAGATCAAACAAGAGCTAGACCAAAGAGAGGAAGAGATAAAAGGTGGTGATGGGGTTTAAGCAAGATCAAATAAGACCAAGCCAAAAGGAGGAAGAGAGAGATGAGAGATGATCCACTCAAGATTCAAATAAAACCCAAAAGACTAGAATGTGGTGGTACTTGCATGGGCCATGCATAAATAGTAAATGCCCTCTAGTAGTGAAAACCACTAGATTATCTTATGGCATTTGTATAAGCAAGCTTCCCAAATTGGAATAAGGCCCAACAAAAGAAAAGAGAGCTTGTTTACCACATGGATTAAATAAAAGATCATGCATGAATATAAGGTGGCCAAGCTTGTGTGTATGTGCCACTAGCCAACATGAACCACAATGGTATTCCTACATGAGCTTATATTCATATTTAACCCATATGAAAACTTGACAAGGGTTCCACTCACATAGCATGCAAAGGTGGCCATGTGGCTCTCATATACCAATAATGTGAAAACAACATGGTGCATATATGGGAGCATGTGGAATTGTAAGTGGAGCCATCCCAACCCACATGAGCTAGAGGTAAACCCAAATAAATGTAAAGCTCACATGTAGGGGAATGGTGGAATTATAAGGTGGTGACAGAGAAAGGTGATGGAGTTGAATAAAAGATATGCCCCCAACTCAACTTGGGCATTAAACAATATATCAATAACCAAATACAATATCAAGAGGCAAATACAATTTACAATGCGTATGAGAGAAGATCCAAAACAAAAAGGGTTTTATATGATGCTCAAATGCAAGGTGGCATGATGACATGAGCATGATATAATTATGATGCAACAATTATATATAGGAAGTAGCCATTAAATTACTAGACCAAGTAGCATTACAATTGTTAGACAATTGGGATGCTACAATTTGCATTTGCTTCTTGTTGGTTCCTTTTTGAGTTCTTTTGGGGAATTGAGCTTTTTGAGGGAAGTGCTACAGTAGCTTGTGTTTAATTGGAAGTTTTATTGGTGTTGTAACTGAACCTAAAGACTTATTATCTTGAGTGCACTAATGTTGCTAATAAAGATTGTGTGAAGTTTTGTATGAAGGAAAAATTCCAGGTGTATGGAAGGAATGAGTAATGAGATGAAGGATGGAATAAAGATCAAGCTTGGGGATGTCACGCTTGTCACCCCAAGAAATATCCAAAAAGTACAAGCGTCAAAGCTTGGGTATGCCCAAGGCATCCCCCCTCTTCATCAATAAAAATCCCATGTTTCTTCCAAACGCTTCATTTTTATTGTTTCATGCAAAGTTGTGTTGTTCTTGGAGCGTCTTATTTTTCGTTTTTGTTTTGGTTTTTCGTTTGCTTTGTTTTCTTAGTTTGCTGAATAAATTGGTTGGACCCCCTCTTTCATACATTGGTTTTCAAATAGTTTGGTTTGGATTGGAAAAGAGTAGGAAAGTTCATGCTTAAGTGGTAAAGAGAGCTTGTTTTTGACTGTGGCCTATGCTTTATCATGCCATGCTTGATATTGTTTTGGCTTTATGCTTAGTATTCTTGTTGTAGCATGACTTGTTATAAACAATTGAGATTGCTTAATGTGCCTTGGATGAATCATGCGTTGTTTTAGCATATTAAAGCATAGTATTGTGCTATTCTCCTTTGATGCTTTATTTGGGTTGACTTGGCGCATGCTCACACCATGTTATGACTATCCCAAGTCATCTAAGCCTTTATGATCCTTTAGTTTTCAACTTGTAGTATCACTTTATGCTTTGATCAATGATGTTTTGTCGCTCTGCATGATTATGGCCATTATTGCTCTCCTAGTTTGTCGCTCCCAGTCTTTTGCTAGCCTCCACAACCAAGTATGAGTTCCACTCATGCATCCAACTCCCTAAACCAAGTTTTTCCAAAGAGTCCACCATACCTACCTACTAGCATATGCTATTCCAAGTATATTCATGTTTTTGTTTACCTTCCAAATTAAACTTGTTATGAGAAAACTAGTGATTAAAGCTCTCACGAACTTGATGGCACACTTTACTTTTTTGCATTTAATAAATTTGAACCATTGGGTCCTTCTTTGTTGTGTATATGCTTGCGCTTTATAAGTTTAAATTAGCAGAACCATGTATCATGGGTAACTCTATCAACATTGCACTTGTACTTTTTACCCCATTGATATCATGTTCTTTTGCTTATGGATCCTGGCGGTGTGAAATAAAAGTGGAACTTGTAAGATCATCGAGTTTGTATGTGTGTTAGATAAACGCCTGGGCCGCTAGCCTAAGCCATGCCTAATCATGGTGGAAACTTGCAGCATCACCATAATGAGCACTCTATGAAGCATCCTCAATAAAAACCTATGCAAATAGCAAATAAAACGATCGCTGAGATGCTCATTGTCTGCTTGCTTTGTCATTTTGATTATGGGATAGCTCCTGTATCATGTGCAAGGGGTACCCCGTTGGCGGTTCTTTATGAGACATATGTACTTACAATGACAAGAGCTTACTCGTGACTAAAGTTGAGTAGCATGAGGTTCGGTCTTCGTAAGTAAGGGGCATGAGATTTCAGTTTATAACTTGTCAAGCATATCCTCTTAGTTGTGTCACTTTAACCTTAATCACTTAAAGATGCTTATGATAGGGGCAATGAGAGCTGAAAGCTATTAAGTACCATAATTTTTGGAAGCTCTTTATGAGACTTGAAGCCCTACTTCCTTCTATGAAGAGCCTTTCTTCCACTATATATATATATATATTGAGTCTCCACCTTCTACCTTTATGAACTTACTTTGAGAACATAGTGGCCATTCTTAGTTCTATGTGCATTGTTCCAAGACTTGTTGATTGATGCATACCTTGATATTGCTTGTTTTAAACTATTTGTATCTAGTCACACTTATGAACTTTGAAGGTGTCCTATGCATTTATATTTGCTACTCTATGAGGGACAAGCTGAATACTACTATGCTATGTTTTCTTTATGTGAAACAAACAAACGTCTTGTAAAGCATTGTTATTCATGAATCTTTTGTTTGTGCATTTTCATGTTGAAACATAGTTGCTTTGTCTTATTGTTAGAACTTTATCTTTCATCTTATGTTGAAGTACTATGATCCCAGCTATGAATGTTTTACAAATAGTTTGATCAAGTTTATGATGGTGCATGTCACCTCAAAAATTATTCTTTCTTTTTATCACTTACCTACTCGAGGACGAGCAGTAGTTAAGCTTGGGGATGTTGATACATTGCAAATGTATCTATAATTTTTGATGTTCCATGCTTGGTTTTATCTACTTTCTTGTGTTTTGTCCACACTTTGGAGTACTTTTCATATGATTTCTTGGACTAACCTATTAACAAGAGCCACAGTGCCAGCTGCCTGTTTTCTGCTGTTTTTGGTTCCAGGAAAGTCAGAAAATGAATATTCTCGGAATTGGACGGGACAAAAGCCAAAAATCCTATTTCACCAGAAGACTCCCGAAGCCAGAATATGAGGCGGAGTGGGGTTGGGGCCCAGCCACACCACATGGCCATGCGGGCTAGGCCTGGCCGCGCCAGGGGGTGGTCTGGCCGCCCTAGACACCCCCTCGGTCTCCCTCTTCACCTATAAGATGCCTTCTGACCTAAAAACTCAGGGGGGTCGACGTTTTTCCAGAAGGAGTTCCGCTCTGCCGCCACCACCAGATTCCACGAAACAGCACCAGAAACCCTGTTCTGGCACCCTACCGGGATGGGGAATTGGAGGAGATCATCGGCATCATCATCACCATCGCTTCTCCATCGACCATCCATGTTTCCCCCATCTATGAGTGAGTAATCCCCCGCTGTAGGCTATGGGGATGGTAGGGATTGGATGAGATCGTTCATGTAATGGCATCAGATTGTTAGGGCATGGTGCCTAATATCTTCTATTAGTGCTTTATGACTTTGTTGCGACTTGTTATGCTTAATGCTTGTCACTAGGGCCCGAGTGCCATGATTTCAGATCTTAACATGTTATTGATTCATTATGATAGTATTGTTTATGGTCTTACCTGCAAGTTGTATACACACGTTGTTCTCCGGAACCAATGGCCCCAGTGTAAATCGGGATAACCGGAGGGAATGGCTTTGATGTGAGGATCACATGTGTTCACGGAGTGTTAATGCTTTGCTCCGGTGCTCTATTAAAAGGAGCACCTTAATTGCCAGTAGTTCCCTTTAGGCCCCGCTGTAAACGGGCTAGCAGGACAAAAGATGTTGTGCAAGTTCTCATTGCGAGCACATATCACTATACATGGGACACATGCCTAGGATTATCTAGTACTTGGATGCTTTATCTTATTTATCTGCAATTTCCCTATGTTCTGATTGCTATGTGAATTGTCTTGTCCATGCAACGCCTGTCCATCCATCCCTATGCCTACCGCACTCGAATCCCACTTCTTGCTATTATTACTCGCCTTTACTTTATTATTGTTACTTTACTATTGCTACTACAAAACTGTTACTCTTGATAAACCTGTGAGCTAGATTGTTTCAGTGTGACTGAATTGACAACTCAGTTGTTAAGGCTTATAAATATTCTTTGGCTCTCCTTGTGTCGAATCAATAAATTGGGTTTCACTTCCCTCGAAAATACTGCGATACACCCCCTATACTTGTGGTTCATCAGCCACTTAAGCATAAATTAAATCTATGTACGGTATCTTAATGCGCTCTTTGGATCTGGGTCACTTGAGTCATGGTCGATTATCGTCATAATCTATATATGTTGGACATGTTTTAGTTGTCTTTGTCTTTGAAACTAGTCGATCAAAACTCGTCCGATCCTGAAAATAAAGTCCGCGCGTTCCTGGCATATCTAATGGGACAATACGCTGACTCTGCTCCTAACACTTGATGACACAGCCATAATTTGGAGTGCGCCAGAGGAGAAGGGATCGAGCGTGTTGTAATAGTGTACTACTTCTGTCCAGATATAACTGACTTAGTTTTTTTAGATATTTAATAAATGTGTCTATACCCAAAACATGTCTAGATACATGTTTTAGGTTTCTCTGTCTTTCAAACTAATCAAAAGTCATCAAATTCTGAACAAACAAAGTCATTGCGTTCACACCTGATAGGATAATATGCTGACTCTGCTACTTGATGGCACAACCATTATTCTGGAGTGCACCAGAGGAGATGGAAATGCAAGGGAGATGGGAACTAGTAGCCGCGTCCAAACGCAGGTAAAAAATTAATGTAATAATATTTAAAAAATTGTAATCTGGTCCACATGACCCCATCACAGACACGTTGCATGTGCCAGATATAAATAAAGACGACACGGCTAGTTTAGTTTCAATGATATAATTCAACATACGACGTTACTATGTCCGCATCTTTCTGCTCCTCTTATTAGTCTGCTAGCCCACGCTGCATTAAGCATCAGTTGATGAGGATAAAAAATAATAAAATGGCAAATAAAACAATTTTTAAGCTTACCTTTCATCCGGAGAATCGTACAAAGATGAAACTGGCAGGGATTTATTATTTCTCCTGCAGTTAGCCGAAAGATCCTCAAGAACATCCTCAATCACCCCTGCAACTTCTTCATATTCTAATACACCTCCATTATTTGCCATTTCCTCCCTGTTCCGCTTACCCTTTTGTTTCTTTTCACACCCTTTTCTCGCCGGCACCTCCACTTCTTCATAAATTGGCTTCTTACGTACGTTTTCCTCCGAGTGCTCATCACCGTCTTCGCGCTGCTCTTCCACCAGTTCTGGCTGAGAAGCCTCATTTTCTGCCACCGGGGTGTGAACAGGGACAATATCATGTGTAACTGGGTTTTTGCACAACCTCTTGATATGGCCGAATCCGCCACAACGTATGCATTTCCTTTTTCTAGCTCCTAGCCTTGAACCTTTATCGGTGGAGGCTTCGATCCTTAGCTTTCTAGGCCTCCCAGGTGGCCTCCTAAGAACTGGTGATTGAAGTTTGAACCCTGGATCGACAATCTCCCAATCATTTTCATCGGCCATAGGTGGTATGTTTTCTGCATAAGTTGCAGCAAACTTGTCCACGGAGAAATAGTTGTCGACATAGTTCTCTATTTCAGCTCTGTTACCTCTAAGCTTTAAGATGAAGTAAATTGCATGGTGACATGGCAGACCAGTAATCTGCCACTACCTGCATGAACAAGTCTTGTTTCCAATGTCTACAGTGTACCTCCGTTCACTTCCATGCTTGTATTCTGCATAAACCTCAGCCAATGTTCTGGAACTTCTGACCATCCTCATCTTTATCGTTGCCCTGGTTCTTGCATTCAGTAACATAACCACCTTTGGAACTATTTTATGGCCTAAAAAAATTCTTGCACAAATTCTTTGCCTTAAATCTATCTTCAACATTATGCACTGTCTTATTGCATCCAACAAAATAACAATTCAAGTGTCTTCATGCCTGAAATCTTATCATTGAAACTCTCTGCCAAATTATTGCAAACAAAATTCACCTTGCTTAACTCACCAACTTGCTTCTGGCCCATAGCTTGGTGTGATGTTCTTCATGGTATTTTTTCACCTTTGGCACTACATACATGTTCTGCAAGTAAGTAGCATGCGTGCTTGGGGTGTATGTGTATGCTGATCGCCACAAGTCCTCTTCAAAGGTCTTTCCTTTGAACTTCTTCGTGAAGTTAGTAGCGAGGTGCCGCATGCATTCCCTATGCTCAACCCCAGGAAACATAGCATCAACAACATTCTCAAGACCCTCGCATTCACCGGTGTGTATCACCAAGCCTTCAGGGTGACCAATTACTTCCCGTAGTCTCTGCATGAACCATGTCCAGCTTTCATTTGATTCACCCTCAAGAACAGCATAAGCTACGGATAGAAGCCAACTATGCGCGTCCAAAGCACAAGCAGAAGCAACATGTCCCTTGAACTTCCCTGTTAAAGAAGTTGCGCCTATTGCCAAGTATGGCCTACAGCCGTCTAGGAACCCCTTCCAGCATGCCTTCAAAGTGCACAAAACATCTCTGAAGCATATCTTATCCGCACGCTTATACGACCCCTCGAGACCTTTTCTCTCCCTTTCACAACCTCGTAATCAATGTCAACAACACTACCAGGTGATGTTTTCTCTACCTGAGCTTTGAAACTATACAACATATGAAAACTGTCATTCCACTTGCCTTGAATGAAGTCTAGAGCCATCTCCTTCCTATCAAAGACTCTGTGGTAAGGAATCAGAACGTTAAACTTTTCGCTAATCTTTGCTTTGAGTTCAGCAGGTCCAATGTTATGATCCTGCCTCACCCGATCAAAATCTGATGCAGAATCCACTTGGTAGTCACCCGTGTAATTTTACCACTTAAAGAAGTATTAGGGCAGTTGTGTTTATTCGTGTTTACTTTGATCTGCATTCGATAAGAATCCAAATAATTCAGAGCTAGTTATCAGCAGAATAAATATGAGAAAGACTGAAACTAAATGTAGCTATTGCAACCTAAAATGGGTGTCTACCCCACATTGGAGATGCATGTAATCTCCATTTACACACATTACTTTCCCTACAGTGCATCCTAAATCTCTTTGGGTCACTCTTTTCAATGATAAATTTGAACCCAACTCTGATTGCATAGGTTGCAACTGCATATCTGCAGTCCTCCACATTATCAAAGATAGTCCCCTCATCAATTGTAGGATTGTCCCTGTCAAAGTGTATCACTGGCCTGTCCACGTCTTCGTCGTTGTATCTACATCCCATTTCCACATCTTCACATTCCTCTTCCTCATTAGTCCCATAGTTAGGCTCAAAGTTCGAATCAACCAAATATTGCCTACTCTCCATCCTATCAGGGTCAGCAGCCACGTCTGGATATGCTTTCTCATCATCATCCGCATCGCCACACATTTTAGTGCCTTCATGATCACTTGACAAAGCATCATGCTCAAGGACAAGCTATACAGACGTCCTGCGGTTACCAACACATATCCTTGCCATCACCACAGGACTAGAAACGCTAATTGGGGTATGCATAAAAGGAATCACAGTTCTTACCCTTCAATGTGGATGCACGACACCTTCTCCGGGCTCCATACCTCCAAAGCTCTGCACCCCGCTTCCTCTCCCCCTGTTTCGTTGTCCTCTGTGCTTTCCAGACTTGAAGGAGATTCCGTGCTCTCCAGCCGCGTAGGACCCATATCCGTGCTCTCAAGCCTCACAGGATCCATCTCCGAGCGGGATCCGAATCACCAGCATCGTTGGGCCCCTAACCCAATGGCCGACTCTCCGTTTTCGTTTCCAAACGCGTCTAGGAAGTGGGCAGCGGCAAGGAGACAGGGCAGGGAGGGGAGGGGAGGGGATGGCAGGTAGGGGAGGGCGGGAGGACGACGGCCCAAGGGGACGACAAGAGCGGTGCACGACTGAGCGGAGTGGTGGCAGCAGGAGCAGAGGAGCGGAGCGGAGCGGAGCGGAGATGGTTGCGACAAAGCATGGAAAATTGCACAATAATGTGTTGGTGGGCGGCACCAGCCCTCGAACCTGGGACGCGCGCCGTCGAAGATGGAGGAGGCGGGCCCGCCAGTCAAAAAACATGCCACCTGTCAGCGCACTATGCACGGTAGCACTTCACGGAATTTTTTAGCAGGTCCCACATGTCAGTCTGTTTGATCAAAACTTGCATGCAGTGCATGGCTGGTTCACGCGCTAGTTCCCAAAAAAAGCCCGCTGATCCAAACTTGAAGTGGCAGTTCTGCTTCTTCTCCCCCGTCTCCTTGTCTCCTCGTAGTGGCAGTTCCGCTTCATCTCCCTCGTCTGTTATCCTCTTCTTCTCCTCGTAGTGGTAATTCTTCTTTCTTCCTCGATCAAAACATTCCCGCACGTAAGCCATGGCCAGTAGCCGGATGAAGAGGAATTGGTCCGATCTCCCAGCTGACCCACTTCGCAAGATCGCCGACTACTTGCTGGAGAAAGAGGAGTATGTCGACACCTATGCTGCTTGTCGGGAAGTCTGCACCGATTGGCGCCGCACTTTAAAGGTGCCCGAATTCCATCTCAACAACTGGATCATGATAGATCACACACTTCCAGACGTTGGTAACTTCACCTTCCTCAACCTCGCCACTGGTCGTTGCTTCACGAAAAATCTAATGGACGTCCATCGCAGGTTCACATTCACATCCGATATTTATTGGTATTTTCCATTGTAAACATCTTAGTGCTAACTGATGCCCTCTTCTTCCAAAAGATTCTACTTCGTCGGTGTTTCTCGTGGCGTCATCGTGCTTGCTCAAAGGGTGGAGCCATACCAGATTTGCTTCTAAACCCAATCACTCATAAGTCTAGCACTGAGTTTCAAGCACACATACCATCTGATCTTCTGCAATCTATCGCCGTGATGAAGTCCCCGACGATGGTGTTTGTTTGCACTGATTATCCAGATCATATTGCATGGGCCGATGAGAGCATCCCAACAGGGCAAATCAATGAATCATTTGGAGAAGGATTGTATTCGCCACCTCCTGCTATGCTTCTGGGCTGCATCACGGCATTCCGAGGGGAAGTATATGCATTACTTGAGAATGGAGACATCTTGTCGACCAACATCAAGTTAGAGCAGCGCGCGAGCACTGTCACGATGGCCAAAATAATTTCGGCCCCAATCTTTGAACAGGTACGCGAAATTTACAAATTTTACCTTGTGGAGTCAGATGGTGATTTGCTTCTTGTGTTGAACAGGGATTTCGCCAAAGGGCAACCGGTGTTGTACTGGGTGGACACGGAGAACCGCTCTCTCGAAGCCGTGGTGACATTGGAAGTCGTGCCCTCTTTGTTGATTACAATCGGTCTATATCCATTGACACCAGGTTACACCCCACAGTCAAACCCGGTTGCATATACTATAGGAATTATATCAGACTGTACGATCATGAGGTTCAAGCCTGGGAAGAGGAACCAATAATGACGTATGGCTTAAGTTTGGAACATACACCGATGCCTTACCCTCTGGACGAGATACTGACAGCACATTGCAGACGGAGAGAGTTCTCTGAATATGTGTTACAGCACGTGGGAGCCACCGACGACGAAATATATAGGGGAGAATGAATCCTATATTCATCCTAGGTTATTTGCTAGCATTTTCAGGTCTATTTTTCGAAGTAGAAATTTGTACTGTATTTATATTATTTTGATCAGCAGTATGCGTATTACCTTTTCAGACAAAATTGTAATGTACTTAATTTTAGTACTTTCAGAATTCAAAGTATTTATTTTTAGTAGCTTTTTTCAGAATTCTCTGTGTTTGACATGGGCATCAGCTTAGCGCCGTAATTCAGGTTCCACATGGAAAATTGCACAATAATGTGTTGGTGGGTGGCACCAGCCCTCGAACCTGGGATGCACGCTGTCGAAGGTGGAGGGGGAGGGCCCGCCAGTCAGAAAATATGCCACGTCGGCATCCCCTGTTTCTGATGCCTTTTAAAAAAAGAAAACACGCCACGTCGTTATCCCTTATTTCTGATGGTGTTGCTACAATCGACGGTACATGGTGGCATATAAATAATATCATATAAACATAAGGGCACAGTCGTTAACATTTCTAAAATGAAACCCGGTCCTGTCTCCTACCTGTCCTGGTACATTGCCCGATGAGGTGGATAGCCACGACCGATCTTTTTAATACGTTCGCACTCTTATGCTGAGAAGGGAAATAAAGATTGAGCTGTTAATGCAACAAGTGTCGAACTATTACCCTCTAAGGAAATGGGAAATGGTTATTTTCACGCGTGCCCGTAGTCCAAACCTACTGTCAGTCTTTCACTCCCCTTCTCCGACTAACCACAGTTTACCTTGCGCAGCTCCTCCACGCTGCACCAACTAGGGTAACATGGCCCCGCCTAAGCAGCAACCGCCGAAACTAGGGTATTTAGCCCCTCTAAGGCAGGCCATGAAGCTCTACTTCAAGGCTGGTCTCCCATTGCCCTGCCAGGCGGATGATTTCCCCGAATGTGCCGAATTGGCCACGACGGCGACTGCGGTGTCATCGGCGCCAGATGCGGCAAGCAGGGCCAAGAGAGCGATGTGAAGAAATCGCGCGGCGGCATTACAACATGCTCTAGACAGTGGGAACAAGGTACGTATCAAATCGTTCACGAGAGCATGCCGCCGAGGGTACACACCCTCGAACATGACAGTGCTAAGGTCTAGGAACTCTCGCATCCATGCTTCGGCGCGGACTACCTTACCTCAGTGGGAGAGGCTGGGAGCATGCCATCTACGGCAAAGACACTCCATCCTACGCACCGTCGGAGGCCGTACCGTGGCGGTGACCAAGCGTCTACACTCAGCATGCTGGATTGTTCGACAGCCGGAGCTGGTGATGGGCATCAGCTCAGCCCCGGAATTCAGGTTCGAGTTCACACGGACCTACGATCCCGAGAAGGAGATGCCGAATTTCAGTTTCGAAGAAATCGTTGCGGCGGCGCGGATGGTCCAATTGAACCGGGACTGGCGCACACAAATCCCTCGTGCATGAACGATGCAGGTTTCTTGTAGTTTGGCAGGAAGGCAATAGATCAGTTTGGGTTAAATGATCAAAAAACTTATGTCCTCTCAAGGAAATTAGCCAGCCAACTTTTCTGGTGGAGATCTGTAGTTTCTTCAGTGTAGAATAGTTAAGTTCAGACTGAAGAATGGCTTTTGTAGATGAAATGTTGACGAATTGTTCTATAAACCAGTAGGAAGTTTAGCCCACTTTTGTGCAGGTATAAGACCCTTTTGTATAGAAGTACTACTGTTGTAAGCAAATTCTATCAAGTATCTATTTCCTTCAATTACTAGTCGCGGTTCAATCCAGTTAACTGACATCTTTTTATCCCAGACTACAGATTTTGCTTCTGCTGTCTGTGCTGTAAACCATTTTTCCTTTGTCTTGTGTTGCCTGCAAAATGGTCATGCAGTTCAACGTGTTACAAATGTAGCTACCTTGTACTTGAAGAGGGAATGGACTATATTTTCCCAGCATCCACAGAATTGACATTGCTCATTGCCAGACCACCCTCTTTTCATGAGGATGTCCTTTGTTATTCATAGAAATTATAAAGCACGGTGTTCAACTACATCGATTCAAACTATTACACACACACACTACATCAAATTTATTACCCACAGATACTACATCGATTCAAACTATTACACACACATACTACTTCAAACTATTACACACACGTACTACATCGATTCAAACTATTACACATTTTTAGTCGATGCTAACTTCCTGCTACGCTCTCCATACTACAAATTCATTAGCCACACATACCACGACAATTCACTAGAGCTCTGTCTTCACTCGAGGGAAATCAGAACCACCAGCTCGTCCAAGCCCGGTTCCCCCACCGAAACTGTGTGCACCGTCGCGAAATGGTGGTGGTCCTGTACCATCGATCCTTTCGGGCCAACACTGTAGGCGACGAGGATGCTTTCTGGCAGCCTCTTCGGGGCCCTGAATGCCATGTACCGATTCCAGAACCTCCTCCAGGTGGATGATGACCGGGTGCTTCCAGCAAAGCTATTGCCCTGTCCTGCTTGGAATCTGCACCTCGTACATCTTAGGAACAGCGTCAGGATCTTTCAGCCACGCCTTTACCTCGATGACCCATATGTCGCTCGGTGGCACGATTTCCACCAGCTCGCCGCCAAGGCTACTGACGACCTGCTTGAGGGCCTCCGGCTCCCAAGCATTGTGGCATCCCGCAAAACCACTACTAGAAAATCGCGTTGTTTTTGTGCATTGCATCATCATAACCTCATGCTCATGTCATCATGCCACGTTGCATTCGAGCATCGTCATCATCTTGCATTTGCTTGCATAAAAATTATTTTCGGAAAACCTATTTTTGTTTTCTAAACGCCCCGTCTTTGTTCAAACGCAAACCCGGGTCTCCGGATTAATTTGTTTTGTCGGCCAACGGTTTGCAAAGCCCTGTTTTAAACAAATAAAATATTTAATTATTTTAGTGGGGCGTAAACCGGCCGATCCGACCCGATCGGCCACCCCGAATAAACGGTCCACCTAAATCTACCCCCACCCAATTCTAGTCTACCCACCTATCCCAGCTCGCCACCTCACCCCTGGACCCAATCCCCACCCACCTTGCCACCTCACCAATCCACCCACAGCAAACCACCTCCTGCCCTTGGGTCCCACCCCACACCCCTGGACTGCCTCTCTCCCTTCCTCACCCACACACAGCCACCTACCCCCTCTCCCTCCCTCACCCCACCCTGGCCCCACCTCTCACACACCCAAGCCACACACCCGCCTGGGCCCCACGACCCCACCTGCAGGACCCTCTCTCTCTCTCTCTCCCTCGGCCCGCGTCCCCAACCTCCCTCCTCTCCTCTCCTCTGCCCCTCGCCCCCCCATGGCCTCGCCTCCCGTGGCCCTTTGCCTTCCTTCTCCCTTGCGCCCGCGCCCTCCTCTCCCACTCGCTGCACCTCCCTCTCTCTCTCCCAGCGCCGCCCTTCGCCCCGCCACTTTCCCGCCTCTCCTCCCCGCTCATTGCCGCTCATTGGCTCCCGCCGCCGCCAGCCCCAGTCTCCTCCACGCAGCGTCCTCCCGTCTCCCTCCCTCGCCAAGCTCCTCGGCCCGGCCCACTGTCGTCCTCCGCCCCGCCTCCTACCTCTGGCCGCGCCCACGCTCAGCCGCCTCCGTCGTCGTCCCTCCTCAGGCCAAGCTGCTGGCGTCCTAGAAGTTCCGGCCCACCTTGCCGCGTCGAGCACGTCAAGTCCCCACAATCGTCGTCGTAACTGCGTCCTGCGTGTCCTCAACCGCGCCAAGGCCGCCTCGCCGAGATCCTCCTCGCGCCCTGCCGTCCTCCGGCGGAAGGATGACCTTGAACATGTGTTGGTGAGACCGGCCCTAGAGAACACGAAGCCGAACCGCAGCCCTCGGAACGCCATGATCTGCTACGCGGACGAGATGGCCGAGGCCCGAAACCGAAGACCACCTCCTCAGGACGCAAAGCTCACCGAGACCCCCGTACCCGGAGATACAAGGCAGGCCCTATAACAAGTGCCTCGAAGCCCCGTCGCCGGATCCGATGATCGACCCCGAGGATTTCCGGCACTACAAGATCTCCCTCACGGAACCCGAATATCTTCTAAGGGGAAACATCAAGTAGTCCACCGACACCCGACCCCGAACCCGAGTTCTTCGACGCGACGACAAGATCTCCTACATGGGAGCCCGGAGAACCCGTACCCGAAGGCCGCGGATGCGACAAGATCATCTCTCGGACGCCAAGGTCGGCCACCCGGAACGCCAAGTACTCCCTCGAGGACGCCGAGTACTTCACCCCGGACACCGAGACCCTGGACGACAAGTTCTCCTTCCCGGAAGCATTGACGCTCGTGCGACAAGATCCACTACCCCGATCCGAAGACCCTAAATCCCGGAGTCCGAGAACGATCCCGTTGAACCCTGAGCCCCTGTCGACCCCGAACCCCGGAACCAAGACCGTCGAACCCAGATGTGTGACCCCTTTTCCGAGCCCCTATTTTATAAATTGCCAACTATATAACTGTTGCATTTAATTAATCATGCTTGCATATTCATGTGGTTTGGGGGCCTTAGGCCGATTCACCTAAATTAAATATGGAGTCTATATGCGGGATATCTTTGTCTTATTCCGGACTTCATTTAAATTGGCATAGCGAACCGAAGCCATGTTTGGTCTTGCTAATCCAACATTTAATTTGCGGGGTATCTAAACAACATGAACCATCCAATAAACTGTCGGGACCCCGGTTCCGCTTAATATGGCCTAATTGCATCGCATCTTTGCCATGTCATACATCATACATGCATCATGCCCGATTTTCTACCGTAGTATTAAATAGTGCATCCGGTGTTTGTGCTAGTGTTTTGCTTCTTCACGGACTAGGCCGATGAGTTGATGCGAGTGTCGACCCGATCTTCGGATGAACCTTCGGCAATGTTTTCAGGCGAGCATCTCCCCCTTTCTACCTATCTTACTTTTATAGTATTTATTCCCTCCTGTTGATCTATTGCTATCCGTGTTGCGATGCTCTAGTTTCTGTATCCGTGATATCCCTTGCAGCCTTATATTGCCTTGGACACATCCTATTGTTTGGTAGATAGCTGGACTTGCGCGTCATAGTCGCTTGCTCTGTTGCTGTTGCGTGTCGTCAAGTACCACAGTTGTTGGAGTAATTGCCGCATGCTTAAGGTTGGAGATGATCATGGCTTTCATTATCGTTTATTTCAATTACTGTTTAATAACTAAAATTGAAGTAGGTAATGCAGAGGCACCGGTGGGTGATAGACAATATTTGGTTTCCGACCGCTCACTGGTGTCCCGTAGGACCCCGAGTTCTTGACACTTGTTCCGAGATCGAGCGCGCTAACCACAGGTGGGGAGATATGGGCCCCCCATTGATTAGTACCTGATTTCAAAGTATTGTACCGGGGGCCACAAACTAGTTCGAGGTTTTATTTACGATCCTGTACTTATGCCATGCTTTACTGCTTTATTTAAATTGTGCGATGGATAGCACACTGTACTGTTTAGGATCGGGACATGTTTTCGCGGTGTCGACAAGCCCAGTCTTGGGTTCCCAGTCGTTCACAGCCGTCTACCCAAACCCTAAGTCCGTCTCGGAGACCGGCCGACTTTGTTGCGGGTTCGACTTAGTGGGGTGGCCCCCATGTACTTGCTTTGGATCTGGAAACGTCATGACTTAGGCCCCGCCGACATACCGATGGGTGTATGTTAACTGATCTGGCAAAAAGGGTCGAAGTGCTTGTGGATACTTTGGTGCACCCTGCGGTTAAATCTTTTCAAAAGCCGTGTCATGGTTATGGGCGACTTGGAGCACAGTTCTCGATCATAGACAACTATAACTAAAGTTTCTTTGTTATAAATTGACTTGTATCCGATGTGACTAGTAATCAGCTCAACTACAACGGAATGGCTAAATAAAAGTACCAACAAGCTGCTGGGTTTTGGGATATCTCACGCTAATTGTATCTGACTAGTAAGTGTTGCAACTACAACGGAATGGATAATTAAAACGTCTCACTGCTTACTTTATCAGGACGATCATCTACACCTGTCTAGTAATTGCTGCAACAATAACTGAATAAATAAAATTGCCAACTGTGTGAGTTCCTCGGTTGACTTCCTCGTTTGGTCTCGAGGGGGAATACCAGGATGGGATTGTTTGGTGTTAGTACCAGGTTGGTTCCGAATAGGTCTTTCTTTCCCCTCTCTGATAGCCGCTAGCTGTATCGAGTCTCTATAGGTTGTTTAGTGCATGCTTTCTGCCGCTTGATCCACCATACCTATGTAGGCGAGGACCGAATTCTAGCCTCGCGTGTCTTGGCCTCGATCTTGACGCTCCTCTTTTCCTTTGCCCTTTGCGGCACCCCTTTTGTTTAAGCAGGTTTTTGAGATCGACGTCGTTAGCAGGGTTACCCTTCCGGCTTGGCCTGGGCAGGGTTATGGACGCCATTGGTTATTCTTCAGGGCTCTTAGCTCAATTTGCATCTTGTCCGTAGTCGGACGCTCTATCGTTTTCAAGGTGATTGGATCTTTGTCCTGTAAATCTGTATTCTTGACTCTGTGAGTCGTTGTTGTATATATATCTGTTCTGTGGGTCCCATCGAGGACTGTTGTGTAATGTTATTACTTCGTTTTCCACCCGCACGAAAGTGCCTGGTGGGCACCTTTGAATCGCTTCTATGCGGGTTTGGCGGGATTCGCTAAAACTTGCATAGGGCCGATTCTGAGGGTGTTACAGAGTGGTATCAGAGATCAGCAGTTGCGATACCCCACATGTCCAGCCTGTAGGATAACCTAGCTAACGGCCGAAGTAGGGTGTCAAAACTATTTTTGAAAAATCGGTTGGATAGTTCTGATTAGGTCTAATTTTACTCCTTACCCCTCTGCTGCTCTCCTCTCACCTCTGCGTGTTTTGAATCCGCTCTCTTCTCTCTCTTCGAGTCCAGGATTTCTCGTGGTTGGGTTCCATCGTACCTTCAGGGTTTCGCTTCCTCCTTTGGTAACGGTGTTGCTACATCTGGTCTTCCTGCTATCCGAGGAACCCTTTGTCTAGTGGACTTCTCTTTGTTCCTTCTCGTGCCTTCCGGTGTTTTCCGACGCGACGACATCATCTACTCCAGATCCGATGCAGAGTCTGCATCACTCCTTTGTTTCTGAACCTCGTTTGTCGAGATCTTCAGTCTGAATTCCGAGAGTTGGTTGCATGATCCGCCTATTCGTGTGCAGAGTAATGGTTTGGGTGCGCGATGGACTGATCACCATCCGACTACTCTTATCATTCGCTCTTGTACATCGAATCAGTGGATCCAGCAATTTTACTCCGTCCACGGAAGCTAGAGGTGGCTTTATTTGTTGATACCTCTGCCTTCGATCTTTTGTTCCCGGAGTGTTCTCTCGACGATCACGGACAACGACCTCTTGTTAGTGGTGTCGCGAGGACCTACACGATGCGAGAAGATTCGGATCGCCGCCCTTCTTCCCGGTACCATAAGGCGGATCTCGAGGGCGAGATCCATTGTTAGTGGTGTCGAATTGTGGCATCCCGCAAAACCACTACTAGAAAATCGCGTTGTTTTTGTGCATTGCATCATCATAACCTCATGCTCATGTCATCATGCCACGTTGCATTCGAGCATCGTCATCATCTTGCATTTGCTTGCATAAAAATTATTTTCGGAAAACCTATTTTTGTTTTCTAAACGCCCCGTCTTTGTTCAAACGCAAACCCGGGTCTCCGGATTAATTTGTTTTGTCGGCCAACGGTTTGCAAAGCCCTGTTTTAAACAAATAAAATATTTAATTATTTTAGTGGGGGCAGCCAAACCGGGCCGATCCGACCCAGTCGGCCACCCCCAGAATAAAACGGTCCACCTAAATCTACCCCCACCCAATTCTAGTCTACCCACCTATCCCAGCCACCTCACCCTGGACCCAATCCCCACCCACCTTGCCACCTCACCAATCCACCCACAGCAAACCACCTCCTGCCCTGCTGGTCCCGAACCCACCCCACCCTGGACCAGCCCCCTCTCTCCTTCCTCACCCACACACAGGCCACCTACCCCCTCCCTCTCCCTCACCGACCGCCTGGCCCCACCCCTTTCCAGCCCCACCTCTCACCCACCCAAGCCACACACCCGCCCAGGGCCCCACGCCCACCCTGGGACCCTCTCTCTCTCTCTCTCCTCAGCGTCCCCAACCTCCCTCCTCTCCTCTCCTCTCCTCGCCCCACCACCGGCCTCGCCTCCCCTTGTGCCTCCTTCCTTCCCTCCCTTGGCCTCCTCCCTAAGCTCCCGCGCCTCGCTCGCACCTCCCTCTCCCAGCCGCGCCACTTCGCCTCGACCCCCTGCTTCACCTCTCCTCCCTCCCCCGCTCATTGCTGCCCACGCTCCGGCTCCCGCAGCCTTGCCAGTCTCCTCCCAGGCCGTCCTCCCGTCTCCCCTCCCTCGCCGAGCTCCTCGTGGCCCCCCACCGTCCTCTGCCCTCCGGCGGAAGGATGACCTTGAACATGTGTTGGTGAGACCGGCCCTAGAGAACACGGCGAACCGCAGCCCTCGGACGCCATGATCTGCTACGCGACGAGATGGCCGAGGCAAACCGAGACCACCTCCTCGGGGCGCCAAAGCTCACGAGACCCCGTGCAGGAGATACAAGGCAGACCCTATAACAAGTGCCTCGAAGCCCCGTCGCCGCATCCGATGATCGACCCCGAGGATTTCCGGCACTACAAGATCTCCCTCACGGAACCCGAATATCTTCTAAGGGGAAACATCAAGTAGTCCACCGACACCCGACCCCGAACCCGAGTTCTTCGACGCGACGACAAGATCTCCTACATGGGAGCCCGGAGAACCCGTACCCGAAGGCCGCGGATGCGACAAGATCATCTCTCGGACGCCAAGGTCGGCCACCCGGAACGCCAAGTACTCCCTCGAGGACGCCGAGTACTTCACCCCGGACACCGAGACCCTGGATGACAAGTTCTCCTTCCCGGAAGCATTGACGCTCGTGCGACAAGATCCACTACCCTGATCCGAAGACCCTAAATCCCGGAGTCCGAGAACGATCCCGTTGAACCCTGAGCCCCTGTCGACCACGAACCCCGGAACCAAGACCGTCGAACCCAGATGTGTGACCCCTTTTCCGAGCCCCTATTTTATAAATTGCCAACTATATAACTATTGCATTTAATTAATCATGCTTGCATATTCATGTGGTTTGGGGGCCTTAGGCCGATTCACCTAAATTAAATATGGAGTCTATATGCGGGATATCTTTGTCTTATTCCGGACTTCATTTAAATTGGCATAGCGAACCGAAGCCATGTTTGGTCTTGCTAATCCAACATTTAATTTGCGGGGTATCTAAACAACATGAACCATCCAATAAACTGTCGGGACCCCGGTTCCGCTTAATATGGCCTAATTGCATCGCATCTTTGCCATGTCATACATCATACATGCATCATGCCCGATTTTCTACCGTAGTATTAAATAGTGCATCCGGTGTTTGTGCTAGTGTTTTGCTTCTTCACGGACTAGGCCGATGAGTTGATGCGAGTGTCGACCCGATCTTGGATGAACCTTGACAATGTTTTCAGCGAGCATCTCCCCCTTTCTACCTATCTTACTTTTATAGTATTTATTCCCTCCTGTTGATCTATTGCTATCCGTGTTGCGATGCTCTAGTTTCCGTATCCGTGATATCCCTTGCAGCCTTATATTGCCTTGAACACATCCTATTACCTGTTGTTTGGTAGATAGCTGGACTTGCGCGTCATAGTCGCTTGCTCTGTTGCTGTTGCGTGTCGTCAAGTACCACAGTTGTTGGAGTAATTGCCGCATGCTTAAGGTTGGAGATGATCATGGCTTTCATTATCGTTTATTTCAATTACTGTTTAATAACTAAAATTGAAGTAGGTAATGCAGAGGCACCGGTGGGTGATAGACAATATTTGGTTTCCGATCAGCTCCGGTGTCCCGTGGGACCCGAGTTCTTGACACCTGTTAGAGATCGAGCGCTAACCACGGTGGGGAGATATGGGCCCCATTGATTAGTACCTGATTTCAAAGTATTGTCCGGGGCCACAAACTAGTTCGAGGTTTTATTTACGATCCTGTACTTATGCCATGCTTTACTGCTTTATTTAAATTGTGCGATGGATAGCACACTATACTGTTTAGGATCGGGACACGTTTTCGCGGTGTCGACAAGCCCAATTTTGGGTTCCCTGTCGTTCACAGCCGTCTACCCAAACCCTAAGTCCGTCTCGGAGACCGGTCGACTTCGTTGCGGGTTCGACTTAGTGGGGTGGCCCCCATGTACTTGCTTTGGATCTGGAAACGTCATGACTTAGGCCCCGCCGACATACCGATGGGTGTATGTTAACTGATCTGGCAAAAAGGGTCGAAGTGCTTGTGGATACTTTTGTTCAGCCCTGCATGGTTAATTCTTTTCGTAATGCCGTGTCCGCGGTTATGGACGACTTGGAGCACAGTTCTCGATCATAGACAACTATAACTAAAGTTTACTGTTATAAATTGACTTGTATCCGATGTGACTAGTAATCAGCTCAACTACAACGGAATGGCTAAATAAAAGTACCAACAACTGCTGGGTTTTGGGATATCTCACGCTAATTGTATCTGACTAGTAAGTGTTGCAACTACAACGGAATGGATAATTAAAACGGCTCACTGCTTACTTTATCAGGACGATCATCTACACCTGTCTAGTAATTGCTGCAACAATAACTGAATAAATAAAATTGCCAACTGTGTGAGTTCCTCGGTTGACTTCCTCGTTTGGTCTCGAGGGGGAATACCAGGATGGGATTGTTTGGTGTTAGTACCAGGTTGGTTCCGAATAGGTCTTTCTTTCCCCTCTCTGATAGCCGCTAGCTGTATCGAGTCTCTATAGGTTGTTTAGTGCATGCTACGCCGCTTCATCCACCATACCTATGTAGGCGAGGACCGCCAATTCTAGCCTCGTGTCTTGGCCTCGATCTTGACCTCCTCTTTTCCTTTGCCCTTTGCCGCACCCTTTTGTTTAGCAGGTTTTTGAGATCGGCGTCGTTAGCGGGGTTACCCTTCCGGCTTGGCTCAAGCAGGGTTATGGACGCCATTGGTTATTCTTCAGGGCTCTTAGCTCAATTTGCATCTTGTCCGTAGTCGGACGCTCTATCGTTTTCAAGGTGATTGGATCTTTGTCCTGTAAATCTGTATTCTTGACTCCGTGAGTCGCTGTTGTATATATATCTGTTCTGTGGGTCCCATCGAGGACTGTTGTGTAATTTTATTACTTCGTTTTCCACCCGCACGAAAGTGCCTGGTGGGCACCTTTGAATCGCTTCTATGCGGGTTTGGCGGGATTCGCTAAAACTTGCATAGGGCCGATTCTGAGGGTGTTACAAGCATCCAATGGGAGGCCGTCAAAGCCGAGTTTGGAGAAGAAACGAAGCTGCCCCAAGCGATCGTCCCACCCACAGGCACGATGCCAACGCATGAAGCTCATTTTCTCCCTACAGCATTCGAAAGAACGGGAAGAATGCAGAACGCGCTCGGTGTCTGAGCTGTGCTCGAACCGGACGAAAAAATCAAATGGCGGCGCTCATACCTCAATGTTGACCTCATTTCGTCTGATCCCAAAACGAGACCTAAAAGCCGACAGCAACTCTGCCAGCGACATGGCGGGATGGACGCCGAGCACGGTGGCCATGAGAGCGTGGTCGTCGAACTGCCGTGCCAGGGCTACCATGCCTGGGGTGCATGGCAGCACGCAACTTCCCGAGGCCGGTCGCCGGCCTAGATCGCCCGACGGGACGCGCTCCGCCATGCGAGAAGGACTAGCCAGAGGCGGGATATTAGTCCGGGGACGCGAAGCTCCGATACAGCGGATGATGCAACGTCGGCTGTGATCTTCGATTAGAGGCGTGGGAGGTTGACCGGACATGGCGGGGACGCAAATTAGAGCAAGTGCGAGCTCCGATCTGAGACGAGCAGCGAGAGCTGAGCAAATGTTATGGGGAGGGGAGCAGGGGAGAAGACCAGAGCAAAGCAAAGAAATAAATCTGGTCCACTCGAGGATCTGGTCCACGCAGGGGTAAGCTAGTCCACGACCGCAAAAGATAATGGGGAATACTGACATGGCGGGCCAAGAAGAGTTGACCTAATGCGGTATTTGAGTTCAACCGTTTTTTGTCTGGTTCAAACGACCGTTTGGCCGTTAGATTTGTATTCACCCCCATTTGTCCCTTCTGGACAATTGGCGATTCTACTATGGCCCCTCTGCGCGATTGATGACAACTCGGGTACCGCGGTGCGCTCACCCACCAAGTTTGGTACCGCAAATGAACATTCCCTCTCAACAGGCCTCGGGAGGATCAGGGCGCGCTCGGGGGCATGTCTGTAATCCTGCCAAAATATGGAAGAAGAAGACAAGAGCCTATAGGAAAGACGGGGTCCGGACGGGTCGCCTCGTATAGAAAGGCCGGACCGTCCACCGTCTGGTGTAAAGACGCCGAGGACATCAGCGGGGCTAGGGCAGCTGCCCCTTACCACTTTGGTGCTAAGGGGACAAGGGCGGCGGCGTGGAGCGAAGGACGGTGCCAAAAAGACCGGCTTTATGAAGGAGTAGCAGACGACCAAGGCAAGGGGTACCGAGTCCACCAAAAATAGTCCTATAGACCGGATCCTTAGGGGAAAAGTTCAAACTAAACCTTGAAGTGGTAGCTAAAAGCTAAATCAAACCCTGAATTCTTAATCCCTAAAAGGTAAAAGTTCAAACTAAACCTTGAAGTGGTAGCCAAAAGCTAAATCAAACCCTGAATTCTTAACCCCTGAAATCGGCACACTAAAATCTCGATTACCGGTCTATTTTAGACCCTGAACCTGTTTCGCATATTAGAAAGGAAAAAGTTCAAAACAAACCTCAAACTGGTAGGCAAAAGCTAAATCGAACCCTGAATCCTCAATCCCTAAAATTGGCACACTAAACTCCTCAATCCCGGTCTATTTTAAACCCTAGACCTGTTTGGGACACCAGGAAAGTAATGATCCCAGCCAGGATAGCTTTCTAGTATCATTGACAATACGAGCCTACCTGTCGTATCCATGTTCATCCCCTATCTCTCAAAAATTCCCCAATCTCCCCTCTCAGTTAGTAATAGAAGAAGCGACTGTCTCAACCTGATGTAAATTTGATACATTAGAACAGAAATTGATGGATTGGATTAGTGTTTACTTGTGTATGTAGGGAAAAAATGGAGCCATCAATATACATATCGATGCGATGTAAAAATATCGCCTCACACGGTTACAGCCACGAATTTTGTCTCCAACGACCAGGCACGGGGACTTGGCGACCACCATGCCTGTTGCTTCTTAGAGGCGACTCAGGCGAGACACATTAAGGGGCAGGACCAAGCGGAGATCCTTCTCACAACAGCAGCAGCGCGACCTGACATGGCACAGTAAACCAAGGAGATGGAGGCGTTGTTTTGTACAGAGAAGAGGATAGCGAGAACTGACGCGTATGGACGGCCGAGAGAGGCGGTTAGCCGCCATAGCGGGGTTGTGGATCCTTAGCTAGGCTTGTATCATTTTCGATGCATATTTTTCTCGAGCTCACGAATAGTTGGTTCTTATCGTATAGTGCTACTGTGTGAGATCCAGGCACATGGCTTAATAGGATTGATAGGATACCCATATCAACAAGTTGCAACTTCTTTTTCGGAAGCTCATTCGAAAAGAACTTTAAGGTTAAGCGTGCTTAGCCTAAAGAAATTCTAGGATAGGTCACCGACCGGGAAGTGGGTACCGGGTGCGCACGAATGAGGACAAAATGTGTAGAAAAGACTAGTGTTGGTCTGTGGGGCCAGTCTAGATATCCTATTAAGCTGCCACGAGTGACACCCCCGGGGCCCAGTGGACGGGGTGTTACAAGTGGTATCAGAGCCGATCCTCGCGGTTAAACGAGAGTGTGCGGGTCAATGGCAGGACATGTGGAGCATGGCGCGTGTGGCCTGGAGTGGACACGACATGGCACATGTACCGGCACTGGACGCACAGACGTGTGCCAAGAGGGGATGTTCCTGGCCTGTGCTTGATCGATGAGGACATCGATCTTCTAAGGGCAGGTGTATATGAGATCTATGCACATGGCTTAATAGGATTGATAGGATACCTATATCAATAAGTTGCAACTTCTTTTTCAGAAGCTCATTCGAAAAGAACTCTAAAATTAAGCGTGCTTGGCATAAAACAATTCTAGGATGGGTGACCAACCGGGAAGTGGGTACCGGGTGCGCATGAGTGAGGATAAAATGCGTAGAAAAGACTAGTGTTGGTCTGTGAGGCCAGTCTAGATATCCTATTAAACTGTCAGGAGTGACACCCTTCGGCCCAGTGGACGGGATGTTACATGCTGCTTGATGTCAGCATGGAGGCGGTGCTGCCATACGAAGGCCTCGATGAGAGTAGATGGAAGATGAATATGACAGTGGGTCTAGTTTAATATTTAGTTTGGATTTTTTATTTCTAATATGCGAAACAGGTTCAGGGGCTAAAATAGATAGGGAATCCGGATTTCAGTGTGCCGATTTCAGGGAGGAAAAAGTCCAAAACAAAACTCAAACTGGTAGGCAAAAGCTAAATCGAACCCCGAATCCTCAATCCCTGAAATTGGCATACTGAACTCCTCAATCCCTGTCTATTTTAAACCTTAGACCTGTTTGGGACACCGAGAAAGTAATGATCCTAGCCGGGATAGCTTTCTAGTCTCATTGATAATGCGGGTCTACTTGTCATATCCATCTTCCTCCCTTATCTCTCAAAAATTCTCCAATCTTCCCTCTCAGTTAGTAATAGAAGCGATTGTCTTAACCTGTTATAAATCTGATACATTAAAATTGAAATTGATGGATTGAATTGGTGTTTATGTGTGTATGCAGGGAAAAAATGAAGCCATCAAGATACATATCGATGCGATGTAAAAATCTCGCCTCACACGCTCACACCTACGAATTTGGTCTCCAACGACCAGGGACGGGGACTTGGCGGCCACCATGCCTGTTGCTTCTTAGAGGCGACTCATGCCAGGCACATTCATGGACGGGACCAAGCAGAGATCCTACTCACGACAGCGGCGACGCGACCTGACGTGGCGCAGTAAACCAAGGAGATGGAGACATTGTTCTGTATAAAGAAGAGGGCGGCGAGAACTAACGTGTATGGACGACCGAGAGAGGTGGTTAGCCACCGTAGCAGGGCTACGGATCCTTAGCCAGGCTTGTATCATTTTCAATGCAGATTTTTCTTGAGCCCACCAACGGTTGGTTCTTGTCGTACAGTGCTGCTGCTTGGTGTCAGCACTGGAGGCGACGCTGTCGTGCAAAGGCCTCAATGAGAGTAGGTGGAAGATGAATAGGGAAAAGTTCAAACTAAACCTTGAAGTGGTAGACAAAAGCTAAATCAAACCCTGAATTCTTAATCCCTAAAATCGGCACACTAAAATCCTAATTCCCGATCTATTTTAGACGCTGAACTTGTTTCGCATATTAGAAATAAAAAATCCAAAATAAATATTTTTTCCTCTGACCAACAAAGTAGACCCACGGTGATATTCATCTTCCACCTACCCTCATCGAGGCCTTCGCACGGCAGCGTTGCCTCTGTGCTAACACCAGCGCCGTCTCCGTGCTGACACCAAACAGCAACACCGTAGGACAAGAACCAACCGTTGGTGAGCTCGAGAAAAATTTGCATCGAAAATGATACAAGCCTTGCTAAGGATCCGCAGCCCCGCTACAGTGGCTAACCGCCTCTCCTGGCCATCCATACGTGTCAGTTCTCGCCGTCCTCTTCTTTGTACAGAACAACACCTCCATCTCCTTGGTTTACTGCGTCAAGTAAGGTCGCGGGGCCGCGGTCGTGAGAAGGATCTCCGCTTGGTCCTGCCCTTGAATGTGCCTCGCCTGAGTCGCCTCTAAGAAGCAACAGACATGGTGGTCGCCAAGTCCTCGTCCCTGGTCGGTGGAGACAAAATTCGTGGGTGTGACCATGTGAGGCGAGAGTTTTACATTGCATCGATCTGTATCTTGATGGCTCCATTTCCCTTGCATACACATACATGCATAAACATACATACGCAAACACCAATCCAATCCATCAATTTCAGTTCTAATGTATCAAATTTATAACATGTTGAGACAATCGCTTTTATTACTAACCGAGAAGAGAGATTGTGGGCTTCTATTACTAACTGAGAAGAGAGATTGTGGATTTTTTGAGAGATAGGAGAGGAAGATGGATACGATAGGTAGGCCCGTATTGTCAATGAGACTAGAAAGCTATCCCGACTGGGATCGTTACTTTCCCAGTGTCCCAAACAGGTCTAGGATTTAAAATAGTCCGGGATTTAGGAGTTCAGTGTGCCAATTTAATAGATTGAGGATTTGGGATTCGATTTAGCTTTTGCTTACTAGTTTGGGGTTTGTTTTGAAATTTTTCCTTCTATATGCAAGGAAAGGAAAATTAGACAATAAACCGGATCAGTTGCAATAAATATTTCGTTTATGTGTTTTGTGCAATTTGACACCGAAGCCTTGGTGTTATAGTAAAGATTTTCTCACCCTGATCAGGCACCGACCGGTGGGCTCTACCCGGCTTGTCATCCCCATTCCACCGTGTCACGCCCGCGTGGACCGCATCCCTTACCTTAAGTTCCGTCCAGTGTCAGGGCTCCCCTCACATTGGAGCCACCGACACTGCTGCCTGCGCCGCCGCGCACCGTGCACCCGCCCATGGAGATGGCCGCCGCCCTCGTCTCCCCCGCTCCCCGCACCGTCGAGGACATCTTCAAGGACTTCTCCAACCGCCGCAACGCACTCGTTCGCGCCCTCACCGTCGGTAAGCGACACCGGCGCCGCCTCCCTCTCACTCTCTCTTGCTTCTCTCGTGTATTAGATCTAACGAGGCGGCACCTCAACCCGCGCGTTTTCGTGGCTCCTGCAGATGTGGACGAGTTCTTCGGGTACTGCGACCCAGGTAAAATCGGATCGGATCTGAGGGGTTCGATTTTGATGGGTTCTTCTCGTTCTCGTTTGATTTGATTGGGTTTCTGGGCTTGTCCGCAGAGAAGGAGAATTTATGCCTGTACGGATACTCCAATGGGAGCTGGGAGGTCGCGCTGCCAGCGGAGGAGGTGCCGCCGGAGATGCCGGAGCCGGCGCTAGGGATCAATTTCGCCAGGGACGGGATGCACCGCCGCGACTGGCTATCGCTTGTGGCCGTCCACTCCGACTCGTGGCTGCTCTCCGTTGCCTTCTTCTTTGGCGCGCGCCTCAATGCCAACGAGAGGTACGGTCCTGGACCCATCAGATCGGGAGTAAGCCTCTGCTCACTCTACTGTGAAGCCTTAGCTCAATGTCCGTTGGTATTGCTATCGCTGTTCCAAAGATAACCTCCAAGAGGGAGAGAAAAGAATTCTCATGCGTACTGTTGATCTGGATGCATGTGTGTGTGATTGTGCCCTTGCACATGTTTCTTATGCCTTATTCCTTCTGTTTCCCCTTTTTTTGTTTTTTCTTTGTGCTGTGGATGGGGCCTGTTTTGCGCTGTGTATGCATGCTTTATTCTTCGTCTTCGTGTGTTTCTTTGTTTCTCCAGTTTTTCCTGATGACTAAAATGGAATGAAACTTAGAGCATCTGCAGCAGGCGCGCGAAATCGCTTGCGCGGTAAAAAACCCGCCGATGTAGCGCGCCAAATTTCCCGCGCGCTGCTCCAGCGGGCGTTCCCGCCTAAATCCCGCGCGCGGGAAATATTTTTGTGCGCGCTGGCCTCCGCGCCATCCCGCGCACCAAGTCTACCGCGCCGCTTACAGCGTGCGTTATAAAGCGTGGCGCACGCACAGCCCAACCACCTGAATAGTCACTCCCCTTTCCCCTTTCGCTTCGCCACGCGCCGCCACTCCGCCCCTGCTCCTCTGTCGCTTCACCATGTCCCCGTGCAGACGTTCGTCCTCCGACTACTGCGGCATGCGCGCATGTCCGAACGGAATGCTCTGCGCTGAGATCCAGAGCGGCGAGGAGCGCATTGGTCTCGGGCGCACGAGGCGGCGTGCGTACGACACGGTGGCCTGGCGCATCCGCCGCTTGCGCCGGCAGATGAACTTCAGCGATGTGTGGACGCGCGCGCAAGCCGAGGACCTCGCGCCGCCGTCATGCCTCGTGACGGCGGAGGAGCGACAACGCCGGCGCGCCCTAGAGCAGCGCGTGTTGATCGCTGAGCACGACGAGGCGGGCCGCCTAGAATGGGCGTGCCGCTTCTCGGAGGACGTGGCCTACGAGGTCGCGTTCTATTCCGAGATGGAGGAAGAGGAAGCGAGGAAGAAGGCGGACCGAGAGGCAAGGAGGGTGAAGAAGGCGGCCAAGAAGACGGCCAAGGCGGAGGAGAAGGCGAAGCGAAGGCGGAGACTGCGTGCAGTGCCGGTCCGTCGACCATCGTCGTCGATGACTACTTGTTCTCGTCGACTCCGGTGTCGGACACCACTGTGGGCTCCTCCGAAGTCGACTGGTCCGACTAGTGGTTTCGCGCTATGTAATATAAAGTTGTTTTAATCCATTTTCTAGATCTTTGTTTGTGCAAAAGTCTGTTTGTGGTGCTGTAGTTTAGCGCGCCTGCAAAAGGGCTATTTCACGCTGCATTTTGGCGCTGAACTTTACAGCTTCTGTCGGAGCTCTCGCCGGCGCCGCGCGCTGCATCGCGTTAGCGCGCGCTGCAAAGCGTTTTTACAGCGCCAAAATATGGAGTGCCTGCTGGAGATGAGATGTTCTTACGTCTTTTGGCATTGTGGATTTTATTGTTTTGACAATTATATATCAGAAATTGTGGCCAAAGGTAGACACGCTACCTGCCACACTCGGGCTTCCTTTCTTGCGATAAACGGCGATGCCACTATTATCTGTCATCAGTTTTGAGTACCTTACAGTTTGGATGTGTGTAACATTCCTAAGTTTGCACGCTGTTTGCTTTTCAGCAGTTTTGATGCTTCATGTGGAAGTTGGCAGTGAAGGTGTCTGAAATTCGAGACACGGTGATCTGTCACAAATGCAAAGTAGAAACCTTTTGTTTTCCAGATATTCATCCATCGCTCTAACTTAAATTTCAACTGTTGTTAATATGGAGGGCTTCAGTGGTACATCCAACTTAAAGTAGAAACCTTTTGTCTGCCATGTTTTGTCTGTTTTCCTTTTTAATAAAAATAATTGTGTTTGGGTTATTTTCATATCATTAACGCTGTGTTTGGATGTACTGAATTGGGGGTTGGAATTGAATTGACTGGGAATTCCAAATCCAAGATGGAAAGGAAATGGTTCCAATTTGAATTCTTTTGTTTGGATGTACTTAGCATTAGCTGTTGGAATCAGAGGGTGGTGTCCAATTCCAATTTCTGTTTGGATGTACAAACTGTCGAATTGGATGTTTTGTTGAGTTTAGACAATATAAATTTGTGTACATGTATGGAAAATAGTTGTGTGCATATTAGCTTGTTCATATTTTTTTCACAGATAACTATTGGATGTATAAACCATTGAATATAAAAGTATCTTTGTTTACCTTGGAATTTTCATTTATTAAGTTACCTTTTATTTGGCTAAATGCAGTGATCGAAACTGTAATCTCCAGTTTCACAAAAAAAAGGATAATTGATCTATTAAAAACTCGATAACAAAAACGCGTGGCCTAGGATTGATGCTGAGAAGAGGGGCGGAGGATAACAAAAACTTGATAACAAAAAAGTCCATGGCGTCCTTCACTTGAGACAGTTCCGGAGCCTTCCCTCCTTGCACCAGCCAGAACTCATCAGTCGCCAATACCTGTGTATTTACACCAAATATGCAGAAGCTAGGTTATAAATTACATATCAGTTGGCTTGCAGCTCCATGAACTCTGATAGCTAATATGCAGGAAAACAGGATGACCAGAACCTCTGTTCACTATATCTATCGTCAGCTCACCATACACTCAGACCAAGAAAGCACTAATGTTGAGAAAGTAACTGGAAATTCATCATGCTTATTCCTATTAAATAACATACTACGACCATTTAGCCATTCCAAAGCAATTGTGAATCAAAGTGCAGCGAACTGTCTTAACAACTGTGCAAATTACAGAGACAGTGACACTGAACTTTGATTTCCTAAGCATAGATATTAGGCAGGGGGGCGGTTGATCATATTAGAAACACATCAGGTAGAGTAGACACTATACCTTCAGTTGGACTAAATCGAACTCAAATATCCAGGGAATCTGCAGATCAAATAGGTCCAAATGTGAGGCAACTGAAATTTTATACGTACATCTGCAATAATAACCAGAATTTAGTGGAAGGATTAGGACATGGGGGAAGCTGGCCTGGGAGGGCCAGAGAGATGCCACCGTCTCCCTCCCACAGCTTCTGCTTCTGCCGTTCCCAGTTAGGGAGAGGGGGCCAGAGAGGGCGGGCGCGGGAGAGAGGGGCCAGTGCGGGAGTTGCCTAAGCAGAGGAGGGCGGTGGGGGAGAGGCTCGCCGGAGGTACCTGCAGCCGCCGCGTGAGGGTTCCTGCTTCCGTCGCGTGAGTCCTGTCGCGAGAGAGAAGTAACTCGACCCAGTCGATTCCATGGAGGGTCGGGCCTCCATATTCGCTCGCGTGGGAAGCAGGCGCCCGCGGGGCACCTTGGAATTGGCTCCGGATTCCGGTTTACAATTCACACGCAGCCAAATGGTAGAATTCGGTCCTCAATTCTTGAATTTGGGAGGCCCAATTCAGTGCATCCAAACACAACATAAATGAATTCTTACATTGCCTATGTGCTAATACTTCATGAATAACCTTGTTTGATATACTTTGTGTTTAAATAAAGGCCACGCCATATGTGGAGAACTTTGAGTCTTATCTGATTGAAAGTCACTGACCCATCATTGTTTTTGTTTTTGCGAATGTGAAGTTTCATTCCATGGTTTACGAAAAGTTTGTTTGGAAGCTTTAACCACATCCTTTCCTTGCAATCAGTGATCTGCTCTCTTGTTTGTCAGGAAGCGATTATTCAGCATGATCAACGACCAACAAACTGTGCTTGAATCACTATCTGAACGTAAGCACGGAAGGGATAATAAATCTGGTGTTGAGAATAGTGGCAAATCCAGACACTCAGCGAAGGTTCCATTTCAATGTTTCTATTAAGTTTTCCTATGTCAGAACATCATTACCTATAGTTGTTTTCCTCGAGCTTCCACAGACTGAAATCTAACTTTGTTATGCAGCGAGCAAATAATGATGTGGAAACAAAGAACTCGAGGCCAGCTGTTGTTGATGATGCCTACGAGGACGACGATGAACACAGTGAGACACTATGTGGAACCTGCGGGGGTCGCTACAACGCAAGCGAGTTCTGGATTGGGTGTGATATTTGTGAGCGGTGGTTCCATGGCAAGTGCGTGAGGATAACTCCTGCGAAAGCGGAGCACATAAAGCACTACAAGTGCCCTGACTGCAGCTCGAAGAAAGGCAGGCAATAATAAAACCGTGGAGCTGCTGCCTCCCTGTTGCTGACTCAGCTGATCAATGAAACAATACTGTTCTTCTCTAGCCCAGGTTTGCAGCAGATGTGAATTGATCAATCGGTATTGCGCACTGCTGTGCTAGATGTTGAAAGGAAATACATGATAGTTGGTTTTATAAACTGGGCAATGTTGTTGTTCCTTGAGATATCGATGCTGTTCATTGTAGCCTTAATTTTAGAAGAAATTTGTTCGTTCCATCTTGTTTGGTATCAGTTCTTTGTTGCCTTTTTTTGGGAACACCTAGGTCTCGGGCGAGAGGATTGGATTCTAGGGTAGAGGGCAGAGATGCTCTAGCCAAAATGGCTCGGAACAACTGTTTGGTTACGTTCAGGACCAAGCAATATTCCTAGACTCTGTATAGGAAAACTGATTGTAATCCTGATGTTTGATTAATACAAATTTCATTCGCAAAAATAATAATATCAGTAGCCTTGCGTCGGCGGCTGATCGACCAAGCGCTGCCTTTTTCTTTGCTTTGTTTCGGTGGTGCATTTTTCTTCTTCCTTTCAATTTTTGTAGGCTGAAATTTCTCTTCTTGTCTTGTTCCTGGACTCTCAACTTGGTAAGCTTAGGCTTCTGACCATACAAAGGCCAACAAACTAGTAATACCGCACGAAGACGATGATAAGCAACAGATCAATGTGTTTTCTTGCAAAAACGGGTGAGGTCAATGCGAAAACAAAACAAAAGAGAGAAATTGTGTATAGACTGACAGTTTTTACATTGAGCCGTTATCAGTTGTATACCGTCTAAGTTAAATGACTCAATTTTGTGCAGATACGCACAATATTTTCTGTTCTGAATTAGGGCGTGTTCGGACATCCTCCGGCTTCCTGGAACTCCAGCTTCCAGCGACCACTCCGGCGTCTCGACTGGAGCTGAGAAGGTTTTTGGCTGGGCTGGAAACCCGTTTTCATGGGCCTCTCTGCTTTTGGACCTGTTCGGACATGGTGTAATTGAGCCCACGAGATGTAACTCACCCATTTTCCTTTATTTTTTCCGTGGCCATCTTCCCCAAATCCCAGGCCCCCGTCGGGATGGTGAGTAGGTCGGACTGATCGATTGATTTTCTGTGAGAGGGGAAATTGGAAACGAAGGGAGGGGCCGGGAGGAGGGAGGAGGGAGGAGGGAGAGAGAGCACTAGGAAGACTTGCTGCACCTACGTCTCGGCTGGGCTACTGCTTGTTGGTCGACAACATGATGGTGCTGGAGATGGCCGGAGCTTCTGGAGGACGGCGGGGACAGAGGAGGTCAGGGTTCGGGCAACCACAGGAGGGATGGCTTCGTCTGGAGCATAGCCACGAGGCCGCGTCTGGAGTAGAGGATGCTAGCGGCGGCTAGAGCACGGGATACTGGCGTCGGCCTGGTCGGGAAGGAGATGCGTGAGCCGGGGTCGGGGTGACTGCGGGAAGGAGAGCTTGGGTAGGATGCCGGAGTAGAGGAGGTGAGCGGCATCGAGGTGAGAGGTCTCGGTGGTCGGCCGGAAGAGAGGAACGAAGCTTCGGCATGGCAGCGTGGAAGCAATGGCGTCTGCGGTTATGTGCCTACAGGTTGACCAACTGGATCGGGACAGAGAAGAGAACGACTCGAAGAGTTTTTCCCTCGGCGGTGGCATACTCTTGTAATTTTGCGCTGCTCCGTGCTTTGCTGATGCACAGAACTAGAGAACTGTTGCTCCGAGTTTTACACAGCAAATCGGGCCAGCTTCTTGGATTTGACTCCGTGGAGTTAGGGTGTTCGGCACTGCTCCGTGCTAGATTTTCGTGAAGCTGGAAGCCAGAGGAATTCCGCACACGCCCTTAAGTGACTCAACTTATCTAGATACACATGACAATTAAATTATTTAATTTGGAACGGAGAGAGTATTTTTGTAAGTTGTATGTCATGTGCAACTGAGCTCAGTTGCACACCGGCCACCACTAGAGCAACTCTAACAGATTCTATAAAAATAAATATACGGGATGCTGAAAAACACGTTTGCAGTTTCGCACGGTCTCGCGCCAAACAGATACCGTAAATGGGAACCACAAACAGCGCGAGCCCGCTAGCCCGGTACCTTAAATTGACCAATTCTCAGCAATTTCAACATCGATAGATAGTATGAAGACAAATTGATCAGTTTAAACATCACATTGTTCCAATTAACGCGATCCAAACATATGGGAAATTCTTCATCGCATCGAGTGATCCAAAAAGCTGCACCGTCACCGCATCAAACCGAGCTTACCGAGGGAGATCAAGTAAGACCATCGCCATCGAAGGCACCACGACCACTCAGGGAAGACTCACCACTAGCTGGAGCACCACCACTGCATAGAAGAGATTGCTTCCTTCTCTCCAAAATCTCCATTCTTGCTAGCTTCCTCTATTCCAATTGGTGTAAATCCATTTTGGTTGGATCCATCATCATGGTCTTGTTTTTCTCGGCCATGAGGTCCTTCATTGCCTTCATCTCCTCTAGTTTGACTATCCTCTCCTCAAAGTCCCGGAGTACATGCCACCTAGCCCTCTTTTATTCGAGCTTCTTCTCGGTCATGGACATATTTGCTTTCATGTTCTCCCTTATCAAGATCTCCTTTGATTTCACCATGTCATCAATCTTGGTACATAATCTTGCATCATCTGCCCTCCTCTTCTCATGGTACCTGGACATCTTCCGGCCGTTGGGCTTGCCCTTCTTCCTCCCTCCTCCCTTGTCACTTCCATCATCGTCCATTTGAGTGAAAGCTCCTTTCTTTGTGGGGCGGGGGGGGGGGTGCTTATTGATCCCTAAGTCTCCATTTGTTGATATGCTTTAGAATTGCATAGCAATGGTGAAGAATGAAGCTCTTTTTCTAGGAACCAGCCATGTCCCTGTAACTTTCTTGAGCAATGCCATCCTACAAACAACACGAAGGCCCATTTTGTTGAGCAATGCTAATAAACTACAAACTAAGACATACACAAATGGAGGAAGAAATGTACACAAGGCACTCACATATTCATCAATAGAAACTCCATTAGGAGGTGCATTCCTCACTTGTTCCAAGCATGCGCTCCAACGACTACAAGTAGCTTTGATCACATCCCAACGACCTTGCAGTGACCTTGTCATGCGTGTGGATTGTTGGGTTGTCAAAATGGCGAGGAAGTGGCAAAACTTTTCCCCAATTAGTTGCCAATATGTTTTGCCGGTTTGATCATTCCCCGTCACCGCGTCAGGTGACACCAAGTCCCATGCCCTACACAATGTGATGTCTCTGGCGTCAATGTAGTTTAAAGCTCTTATAGGTTGGTGTTGGGTAGGCTGCGAGCCATCCGTGATCTCCTCTCCCTCTTCTTCGTCTTCCTCTTCCTAACCCTCCGGGTCCTCTCCATTTTCGTCGCCATCAATATGCGAGTTATCAGTATCATACTCGTAACCATCTACTGGGGCGATGTCAATGTCCACTGCGTTCGAATTCATAATCTCGACATACGAAACATGAACTTCATGCAATCAACACTACAAGTATGAACAACGCACCAGCAACCATAAATCTCCACAATTCACCGAGTAGGAAATGGGGAAATTCATACATAGCCATGACGGATGGGGCAGGGCGGGACTTGCGGGCCCTGGCGGTTGTCACCTTCTTGCGATCGGCAGGACATGGTGCAATCAGAGGCAGCGGCGCGGTCGCCGATGTGTCACCATGACCGACGCGATCGTTGGATCCCATGCGATTCTGCTTCTGCCCGACCGCGGTTGGCTTCGGCCATGAACCCGTGACCGCGCGAGTTATCGTGGCTGCAGCCGAAGCTGGGTGAGGTAGGGAAGCGGAGGCAGACTTAGTCCCCGACTTCTTCATTGCTAAGGTAGCGAGGGGGCAGGTCGTTTGGGACTCCCCCACCTACACATCCACTAGCGGGTGCTCTGCGGAGTCCATGGTAGCGCTAGGACACTACGGCGGCTCAGGGGAAATGGTGGAGCGAGTAGATTGGTGGTGGCGGCGGTGCAGATGGAAGAAGGTGGGAGCTGAAATGTCCGTCACGCACAACAATCCAATGAAATACGGGTAGGGCTCAGTTCGCTAGCAAAAACTGTGGAAGTACCGCTCCGCGGAGGAAATCTACCGGGCACCACAATTTTTTGTATGGTTTCTCCAAAAGTACGGTGTCTGCTCGGGCCGGTTTTCATTCAGGGAACCCTAAAAAATAGTTATTTTATGGTTTCTGCGTTTTTTACGGGTTCTCTTAGAGTTGCTCTTTTTCTCTTGTTGCACCCACAAGTAAACATTAGTGTTTTTGCATACTAAATAAAACCTAACTTCAGATGCACATGTCCAAATTAAAAACTATCAATTGCCACCCATACGCATTTGGAGAATTTCAATTTCAATTCATGTGTAACTAGGAAAATCTTAGTAGCAAACTATGTGTGATTGGATTTTTGTATTTGCAGCCCATATGCAACAAGAAAAAATCAGTTGTAACTCACACGCAACTGGATAAATCTTTGTTGCAAGCCATGTGCAACTAGGAAACCATTTCGCAAAAAAGTAAACATAACAAGTTGCAAATAATGTGTAACAAACAAAAATCTCAGTTGTAGCTCATGTATAGCTAGAAAAATCATAGTTGCAACCCATACGCAACTTGAGAAAATCTTAGTTGCAACTCATACACAATTGGAAAAACTCAATTGCAATGCAATTGAAGAAATCTTAGCTACAAACCATGCGCAACTAGGAAACCTAAGTTGCAAGCCATGTGCAACTAGGAAAATGTCAGTTGCAACTCAATAATGGTGGTAAAAAATATGCTAATGAACCCTAAAAAGCATTGGTGCGAAGCCCATTTTATGGAAAAGCCAAAAAATGACCGTTGGGGGCAAAACTAGGCCTACGGTCGATCCCACGGTCAGACCGACCGCTCCGGTTGAATGGGACATGAACCGAAGCCCCACAAAATGATCTGCTGAAATTTCAACTAGTAAGGGTTAGTCCCTCGGTTGATAGACCCTAGAACCGGCAGAAAACTACCCTTATAAAAATGTGAATCTTTCCTCGAGACTCCAACATTAACGAATTTGGTTTTTTTGAAAATCTAAGAACAAGCTCTATATAATGAAGACCATAAAACCCAAGAAATATCAAGAGATAAAATACCAAGAATGGAGAAGTGTGAAACCTCCCAAAACATACAACCGATGAGATCTCCAAACTTGAAAGCGCATTATAATATGCATACGAATTTCGTTTTCGATGAACTTGGACTTGTTGAAAAGCTAGAAACAAGCTCAAGAACCTCAGACATAGAAACACCAAGAAGCAATCAAATAGGGAGATATGTAACATCCCACATTTTGTAGCTCTAGTTATGTGTCCGAAGTGCAAAATTTGAGGGGGACAAAAACTTTTTCTTACTATTTGGTGAAATGGTTTTGTTGAGGGCTAACCTCGTGGGTGGCCCGATCTTCATGGATCTCGTGGTTAAATCGATAGGAAAGCAAGGGAAAATGGGAAAGGTAGCGGAAGCGGACGCACACCTCACGAAGAACACGATGAGCACACATAAAAATCACACGATACAAGGCCGATTGCTCCCGTCGGTGGCCACCGGTCCGATAGAATCCTTGCAAAGAAAGATCAGTAAACATTCTCCCTCGATCCCAAGCGGAGAGGGAAGAACACCTTGGAGAGGGTCTTGACAACTACGCTCACTCACTCGCAAACGTAGGCCTTATACAATGAGGGAGGCGCGATGCAAACTCCAACAAGGTGTTGACGATAGTTGGTCCCCTTGGGTAAGGGGATGAGGCAAAACTAGAGATTCCACAAAGGGGGTTGTATTTAGTCTATCATCTATGCCTAAGGGGTACAATGAGGGGTGGGGCCACTATATATAGGCTAGCCACTAGAATAGGGGTAGTTTAGGCATAAAACTAGGGTTTTAGGGTGGAATAGAGGGGTACATGGGCCAAAGGACCAAAAGTCCTTAACATTCCTGTCATCATGGAAACCAGAGACTCCGGTGTCATGGGCCAAGGACTCCAGTCTTGGCGCAAATCTCTAGTGTGGCCTCCGGAGTGGTGTACTGAGTGATCCTGGCAGTGGTACAGAGACTGGTCCGGAGTTTGGCCAGAGACTCCGATGTTGGAGGCCAGAGACTCTAGTCTTCAGGCCGGAGACTCCGGTGTTTCAGCTGCTTCTTCTTCCATCTTCTCTTCCAAGCCTCTATCTTGTCGGGCTTGGTGCTCCGGTCTTCCTCCCTTGCCTCCGTACTTGTCGGTGTGATCCTATCATGATAATGGGACGGAGTATGAAGTAGTATACCATTCAATAGGGTAGTAAGTGGGATCACATATAGGAACATATTCACCTTTGGAGTCCATGACAACTTGTCATAAGTTGGAGACTTAGATGTGGTAATGACTGTAGGCCAGGCTACATCGGCTCCCCTTCAAAAAATGTCGTCCTCGACTCTTCATGCTCATCACTAAGAAGAGGATGTCAAGAGACCTTCTTAATCCTAGGGTTCACCATATAGTCGTCTTCGGGAAGATTAAATTGACAACACTTCAATGTTCCTTCACTTTCCATGAAGCCTACAAAGCTCACAACAAAAGCAAAGCAACACTCAAAGAGTAGACAATTCATTAAGATTATAGCATGAGTCCTCAAGTAGAAGGAAGTCACCTTATTGATATGGGGTGGACCGATCTTCTCAGCAAACACTTGTCAACGATGATGGTGCGTGATACATAACTAGCGTGTAGCTATGATCTCTCCCGCTCGAACTCTGATGCCAATGCAATAGCTCTCGAACCCTGTGGGATATTCACAACACCACACTCTTGCACATGTAGCTGTCGACCACGAACAGTAGTTTGCAATCTACTAATTCCCAATGGAACAATAGATCACACTCAAATGTAGTTGGTAAAATTGATCACAAGTAATTCCAGAGGTTCTATGAAAGAAACAACTCCAAAATATTTTAACGTGGTCTCAACCTAAGGGAAGTGGCGCCCCATCTATTTAAGAGGTTTGGGGGCGGCGGCCTAAGCTTGGAACCGACTTGGTCCCACCTAACTAGGATATAAACCGACCCAAAGTGGGTTCGGCCTATGGTTCTGCCGTGGCAGAATTTGAGCCCTTTTCTCTGCCACGACATCCTGCCGTGGCAGAGAAAAACTTTGTTTTTGTGCCTTGGCAGGAAAATGCGTAGTTTCTCTACCGTGGCAGAGATCCTGCCATGTGTTGATCTTCTTCTTGGTAGCTCCTTGCGCTTGCTCCCTCTCCTCCCTCGCGCATTCTTCATTGATCAACACGCCATGCTCCATATGCTTCAGCTCCTCGCTCCGTGCTACGCCTTCTTCTCCCATGTACCTGATCATACAATAGCACAAAGACTTAGGCAATATAAAGTTCTTATAAATGAAAGCATCATGGTCAACTAGGAATGAATTCACCTGATAGTCATTATTGATTTGACCCAATATTTCCTTCCAGTTCAAGCAGTCAGAATCATCATAATCCCTGTATATACCCTCATCATCCTCCATTTCTTCATGAAAAGCCGTCCACGACTTTGGGTAAGCTGAAAGTGGAAGAAAAAAAAATAACAACGTGTATGCAAAGTATATGTATATATAACATTTTGTATTATTGTTGTTCACATGAAAAGTATGTCTAGTATACATCAAGCAACTTAAATTGCAGGTATAAGTGAAGTACAAAGAATCATGATCATGGTGAAAAACAACTAAATAGATAGTCTTGTTCTTCAATATTAAATTCAGTTTTCTCAAAGAAGATCTATGATCAAATTTGTGCACAAGATCAAACCAATTCAATATGTGTGAAAATCAAATTGATTCATGCCATGCTTCAACTGCGGTACTCTGATTATTATGAACATGATCATGTTGTCCAGTATGTAAGATGCAACTCAATTTGCAAATATCGAGGAAGTCCAAAGTAGTAACGTAACTAGACAAAGACTTTTGGGACAAACACAATGAATATGAAAACTTGGGTTCTATTCTAGCAAGATTAGAACAATCCAACATAGGTAAAATTACTTGTGTTGGTTGCAATATATCAACTAGACCAGAATGTATTTCCATAATATCTCGAACATGAACTATTGTCCCATAGCAAATTTTTTGTGACACATTGCATATATGGCTGAAAACAACTTGTTTCAGTTCAGCGATTCTATCACAAGTAATGCATATGTGATCCACAAGAAAATTTTCATCCATGCTATATTCGCCAATTAGATTGAAAGTGAAACAAGGAGAATATGTGCTAGAATTTAGGCATGAAATTTCAGAAATCTTATCCATAGAACAACTCATACTCATAGGTTCATTTAGCATGATGGAATACACAATATCAGCAGGTGGTATTCGAGCAAGTATTTCTTTATGTGTAATCAGTACCACATGATCAAAATTTGAATTTGGTAAACTATCACATGGTGCTGAAACATTAGTGCAAGGAAAATCACAAGGAGCCAGCAACAAAGGAATAGACTCACAATATGTTGCATATGTTGGCTGTATCTCCAAATCAGTATCGATGTCATCAACAATATCCTCAGTTGTAGTAGGTACTAGAACATCCTCCACAAGTGACATGCACAGTTGATACATTGCAAATGTATCTATAATTTTTGATGTTCCATGCTTGGTTTTATCCACTTTCTTGTGTTTTGTCCACACTTTGGAGTACTTTTCATATGATTTCTTGGACTAACCTATTAACAAGAGCCATAGTGCCAGCTGCCTGTTTTCTGCTATTTTTGGTTCCAGGAAAGTCAGAAAATGAATATTCTCAGAATTGGACGGGACAAAAGCCAAAGTGCCTATTTTTCCGGAAGTCATTAGATGCCAGAGTACGAGACGGAGAGGGGCCAGGGGGCCACCACACCACCTGGCCGCACGACCCAGCCTGGCCCGCACCAGGGGGTGGTGTGTCCGCCTCTGGCACCCCCTCGGCCTCCCCTTCCGCCTATAAGATGCCCTCGGGACGAAAACCCTAAGTACCCGATCAAAAATCCACGAAAGAGTCTGTAGCCGCTGTCATCTCCATCCCTAGACCGGGAGGGATCTGAAGCTCTTCCGGCACCTGCTGCGGAGAGAATTCACCACAGGCCTTCTTCATCACCATGCAAGCCTCCGGTGTGATGCGTGAGTAGTTCATCCTTGGAATACGGATCCATGTAGTAGCTAGATGGCCGATTCTCCTCCTTTGTGCTTTCATGTCTAGATCTTGTGAGCTCCGTTCATGATCAAGATCATCTATTTGTAATTCTGCATGTTGTGTTTGCGGGGATCCGGTGGATATTGAGATGCTATTTCAGATTGATTATTTATTCTATCATGTATTTGTTATTTGTGATCTTGCATGCTTTCCGTTGTTAGTAGCTATCTTGGCCAAGTAGATGCTAGCAACTCCAAGAGTTAGTATTTATGCTCGATAGTGGGTTCATGCCTCTGGTAATCTGGGGAAGTGACAGATATCTCTAAGGTACTAGATGTGCTGTTGCTACTAGGGAGAAAACAACAATCCTTTGTTCATAGAACAATCGTATTGTTTACTTTACACGCAATTCGTAAAGCTATAATCTGTTGCTTGCAACTTAATGCTAGAGGGGGTTCGGATGATAACCTGAAGGTGGATTATTAGTCATAGATGCAGTTGGATGGCGGTCTATGTATAATGTTGTAATGCCCAATCAAGTTCCAAAGAAGTCAAGATGATTAGTATATGCATGTATTGCTTTCTCGGTGTTTGTCAACTGCCCCGCTGTAATTTGTTCACCCAGCATGTTATCTATCTTAAGTTGAGCCACCTCTAGTGAACTATGGATCCCGGTCCTTGTCTTTTACATTCAATCTACAATCTTTTACCACTTTATGTTTACTTTCTACAAACTTTTACTTCTTTCCATTCGATACATTTAATCCTTTGTTTTCCACAAAACACGGTGAGATTGACAACCTCATCGCAAGTTGGGGACAAAGTTCTGTGGTTGTGTTGTGCAGGTCTCCACGTTGCTACTAGCACCGAGTGCGCCTACCAAAGCTCAGCTAGTAACACCTTTGGGGTGTTTCCTTGCTCCTACTGGTTCGATTAAACCTTGGTTTCATACTGAGGGAAACTTGCTGCTGTGCTCATCATACCTTCCTCTTGGGGTTCCCAACGAGATCTACATCAACACTGCACCAGCACTTTTCTGGCGCCATACACAGAGCCATCAAGTATTTTTCTGGCGCCGTTGCCGAGGAGTCAAGGACATCTTCACAAGGGGAGTCCGTCATAACCAATCTCTCTACTTTGTTATTTTTGTTTTGCTTAGTTTCTTTTTGCTTTGTTTGCTTGTTTCTTTATCAAAAACACAAAAAAATTAGTTTTACAAGTTTGCTTTCTTATTTGAAAACACAAAAAAATGACTACTCTTGAAAACACTAAGTTGTGTGACTTCACTAGCACCAACAACAATGATTTTATGAGCACACCTATTGCTCCACCTATGCCTGAAGATACTTTCTTTGAGATAAAACCTGCTTTACTCAATCTTGTTATGAGAGAACAATTTTCTGGTATTGGTAATGAAGATGCTGCTTCCCATCTAGATAACTTTGTTGAACTTTGTGAGATGCAAAAGCATAGGGATGTAGATGGTGATATTATTAAACTGACATTGTTTCCTTTCTCTTTGAGAGGAAAAGCTAAAGAATGGTTGAATTCCTTAACTAGGAATAGTATTGATTCTTGGACTAAACGCAAAGATGCTTTTTTTGGAAAATACTATCCTCCTGCTAAGATTATATCCATGAGAAGTGAAATAATGAAGTTTAAACAACTTGATAATGAGCATGTTGCTCAAGCTTGGGAAAGAATGAAATCTTTGGTAAAGAATTGTCCCACTCATGGACTGGCTGCGTGGATGATCATCCAAACTTTTTATGCAGGATTGAACTATTCTTCAAGGAACCTATTGGATTCTGCTGCTGGAGGTACCTTTATGACCATCTCTTTGGGTGCTGCAACAAAACTTCTGGACAATATGATGGTTAATTATTCTGAATGGCATACTGAGAGAGCTCCACAAGGTAGGAAGGTAAATTCTGTTGAGGAAACCTCCTCCTTGAGTGATAAGATTGATATTATTATGTCTATGCTTGTTAATGGGAAAGCCCATATTGATCCAAATAATGTTCCTTTGGCTTCTTTGGTTGCTCAAGAAGAGCAAGTTGATGTGAACTTCATAAGAAATAACAACTTTGGCAATAATGCTTATAGGAGTAATTTTGGTAACAACAATTATAAGCCATATCCTCCCAACAATGGTAATGCTTACGGAAATTCCTACAACAATAATAGGAGTGCACCCTCTGAACTTGAAGTTATGCTTAAAGACTTTATTATTAAGCAAACTGCTTTCAATAAAACTATTGAGGAAAAACTCTCTAATGCTGAAAGAAATATAACATCTTTGGCTGAAGCTCAATCTTCTTTGAATAAAATCTCTGCTAAACCTGAAACTAATGATAATCCCTTTGCAGCTACTAATTTCATACAAGTAAGAATTGATGAAAATGTTAGACTATTAGCTGAATTACATGCTATGTGGGAAAGAGAAGATGAAATTGCTAGAAACATTAGTGTTTCTACTATCACCACCACTAGTGTTGAGGCTAGTAATAGTTCTACTACTTTAGATGATAAGTTTGATTTTGATCTTGTTGGTTGCAACATCTCTGAAGTTATTAAGTTCCTACAAAAGCTTGCTAAAAGTCCTAATACTAGTGCTATGAACATGGCCTTTACAAAACACATTACTGATGCTCTCATAAAGATTAAAGAAGAAAATATGAAACATAAAGCTTCTATTCCTATAAAACAAGAAGATGGTTGGGAACCCATCATTAATATGAAAGTGAATGACTTTGATTTCAAAGCTTTATGTGATCTTGATAGTAGTGTTTCTATTATGCCTAGAAGGATTTATGATATGCTTGATTTGCCTCCTCTTGAAGATTGTTATTTGAATGTCCCACTTGATGATAATGCTAAAAAGAAACTCATGGGGAGTCTTAATGATGTTCTTATTATGGTTAATAATGCCTATGTCCCTGTTGATTTCTATGTTTTGGATATTGAATACAATGCTTCTTGTCCTATTACTTTGGGAAGACCTTTTCTTATAACTGTTGGTGCCATCATTGATATGAAAGAAGGCAGCATTAAATATCAACTCCCACTCAAGAAAGGTATAGAACACTTCCCTAAGAAGAGAAGATTTCTTTTGCTTCTCCTATGAAAACAAAATTTTGTCTTAATGCTTCTTCATTTGAGAACACTTGATTCTTTCTTGCTTCTTATGCCTAACTTAAAGGCGTTAAAGAAAAGTACTTATTGGGAGATAACCCAAAAGTTTTAGATGAGTCTTGGAAGTTATTACTTCTGTAATAACCGCTCCTTATCCTTTTTATTTGCTTTTTGTGCCAAGAGTAACCTCTAATGAGAGAGAAGTAATGATTGGGAAAGTTGCTGTCCCGAAACAGATTTCTGTGCTTCACCGTAAAAATTCGTGTAAAATATCTGAACGTCTTTTTGAGGCGTGAATTTTTGTGCTTATGCCACAGGTTGTTATCTAACTTTTGTTAGTTCAACACTTTTTTATTTGAGCAACAGAAGATCTTCGAAAAAATTCGTCTTTACCTGCTGGTCTGTTTTGATAGATTTCGGCCATTTTCTGTATTTGCTTCTTGTTGGTTCCTTTTTGAGTTCTTTTGGGGAATTGAGCTTTTTGAGGGAAGTACTACAGTATCTAGTGTTCTAATGGAAGTTTATTTGGTGTTATAACTGAACCTTAAGACTTATTTATCTTGAGTGCACTAATGTTGCTAATAAAAATTGTGTGAAGTTTTGTATGAAGGAAAATTTTCAGGTGTATGGAAGGAATGAGTAATGAGATGAAGGATGGACTAAAGCTCAAGCTTGGGGATTCCACGCGTGTCACCCCAAGAAATATCCAAGAAGTACAAGCTTCAAATCTTGGGGATGCCCAAGGCATCCCCCTCTTCATCAATAAAAATCTCAGGTTTCTTCCAAACGCTTCATTTTTATTGTTTCATGCACAGTTGTGTTGTTCTTGGAGCGTGTTCTTTTTCGTTTTCTTTTTGGTTTTTCACTTTCTTTGGTTTGCTTAGTTTTCTGAATAAATTGGTTGGCCCCCCTCTTTCATACATTGGTTTGCAAATAGTTTGGTTTGGTTTGGAAAAGAGTAGGAAAGTTCATGCTTATGTGGTAAAAAGAGCTTGTTTTTGACTGTGGCCTATGCTTTGTCATGCCATGCTTGATATTGTTTTGGCTTTATGCTTAGTATTCTTTGCTGTAGCATGACTTGTTATAAACAATTGAGATTGCTTAATATGCCTTGGATGAATCATGCGTTGTTTTAGCATATTAAGGCATAGTATAGTGGTATTCTCCTTTGATGCTTTAATTGGGTTGACTTGACGCATGCTCACACCATGTTATGACTATCTCAAGTCACTATAGCCTTTATGATCCTTTAGTTTTCAACTTGTAGTATCACTTTATGCTTTGATCAATGATGTTTTGTCGCTCTGCATGATTATGGCCATTATTGCTCTCTTAGTTTGTCGCTCCCAGTCTTTTGCTAGCCTCCACAACAAAGTATGAGTTCCACTCATGCATCCAACTCCCTAAACCAAGTTATTCCAAAGAGTCCACCATACCTACCTACTAGATTATGCTATTCCAAGTATATTCATGCATTTGTTTACCTTCCAAATTAAACTTGTTATGAGAAAACTAGTGATTAAAGCTCTCACGAACTTGAACCATTGTGTCGTCTATGTTGTATATGCTTGCACTTATTTGCTGGGAATTAGCAGAACCATGCTGTCATGGGGAACGCTTTGAACATTGCACTTGGTACTTGTACCTAGTTGATATCATGCTCTTTTGTATATGGATGTCGTCGGTGTGAAATGAAAGGGGACCTTGTAAGTCCATGGAGTTATGTATATGTGTTAGAGAAACACACAGGCTGGTCTAATCCATGCTGACATGGTGGAAACCTGCAGCGTAACCATAATGAGCTGTCTATGAAGCATTCTTCTTATAAAAAAGAGTCCTATATTGAAAAAAAAGAGATATTATGTAAAGAGGAAAGAGAGAAAAAAACACCATATTCCCATGGTAACTAAGAAGATTGCTGAGATGCTCGTTGTCTGCTTGCCTTCTCATTTTGATATGGGGATTCTTCCGTATCATCGGGCAAGGGGCACCCCGTTGGCGGTTCTCTATGATACACATGTAGTTACGATGACAAGAGCTTACCGGTGACTAAACTTGAGTATCATGAGGAGCGACCCTCGTATACAAGGGACATGAGATTTCTAACTTATACTTCGTCAAGCATGTACACCATAGTTTTTTCACTTTAACCTTAATCACTTCAAGATGCTTATGATAGGGGCAATGAGAGCTGAAAGCTATAAGTATCATAATTTTTAGAAGCTCTTTATGAGACTTGAATCCCTACTTCCTTTTATAAAAAGGCCTTTCTTCCACCATTATATTGAGTCTCCACCTTCTACCTTTATGCAGCTACTTTGAGAGCATAGTGGCCATTCTTAGTTCTATGTGCATTGTCCCAAGACTAGTTGATTGATGCATAACTTGATATTGCTTGTTTTAAACTTTTGTATCTAGTAACTCTTTTAAACTTTGAAGGTGTCCTATGCATTTATATTTGCTACTCTATTTGAGGGACAAGCTGAATGCTATTATGCTATGTTTTCTTTATGTGAAACAAAAAAACGTCTTGCAAGGCATTATTATTCATGAATCTTTTGTTTGTGCCTTTTTATGTTGCATTATAGTTTCTTTGTCTTATTGCTAGAACTTTGTCTTTCATGATTATGATTGAAGTACTATGATCCCAGCTTTGAATGTTTTACAAATACTTTGATCAAGTCTTTGATGGTGCATGTCACCTCAAAAATTATTCTTTCTTTTTATCACTTACCTACTCGAGGACGAGCAGGAGTTAAGCTTGGGGATGTTGATACATTGCAAATGTATCTATAATTTTTGATGTTCCATGCTTGGTTTTATACACTTTCTTGTGTTTTTTCCACACTTTGGAGTACTTTTCATATGATTTCTTGGACTAACCTATTAACAAGAGCCACAGTGCCAGCTGCCTGTTTTCTGCTGTTTTTGGTTCCAGGAAAGTCAGAAAATGAATATTCTCGGAATTGGACGGGACAAAAGCCAAAGTGCCTATTTTTCCGGAAGTCATCAGATGCAGTGCGAGGCGGAGAGGGGCTGAGGGGCCACCACCTGGCCGCGTGGCCTAGCCTGGCCCGCGCCAAGGGGTGGTGTGGCCGCCTCCGGCACCCCCTCGGCCTCCCCTTCCGCCTATAAGATGCCCTCGGGACGAAAACCCTAAGTACCCAATCAAAAATCCACGAAAGAGTCTGTAGCCGTCGTCATGTTTAGATCTTGTGAGCTCTGTTCATGATCAAGATCATCTATTTGTAATTCTGCATGTTGTGTTTGCGGGAATTCGATGGATATTGAGATGCTATTTCAGATTGATTATTGATTCTATCATGTCTTTGTTATTTGTGATCTTGCATGCTTTCTGTTGTTAGTAGCTATCTTGGCCAAGTAGATGCTAGCAACTCCAAGTGTTAGTATTTATGCTCGATAATGGGTTCATGCCTCCGTAATGCAGGGAAGTGAGAAATCTCTAAGGTACTAGATGTCTTTGTTGCTACTAGGAGAAAACAACAATCCTTTGTTCATAGAACAATCGTATTTACTTTACACATAATTTGTAAAGCAATAATCTGTTGCTTGCAACTTAATCTTGGAGGGGTTCGGATGATAACCTGAAGGTGGATTATTAGTCATAGATGCAGTTGGATGGCGGTCTATGTATAATGTTGTAATGCCCAATCAAGTTCCAAAGGAGTCAAGATGATTAGTATATGCATGTATTGCTTTCTCGGTGTTTATCAATTGCCCCGCTGTAATTTGTTCACCTAGCATGTTACCTATCTTAAGGAGAGCCACCTCTAGTGAACTATAGATCCCGGTCCTTGTCTTTTACATTCAATCTACAATCTTTTACCACTTTGTGTTTACTTTCTACAAACTTTTACTTCTTTCCATTCGATACGTTTAATCCTTTGTTTTCCGCAAAACACGGTGAGATTGACAACGTCATCGCAAGTTGGGAACAAAGTTCTGTGGTTGTGTTGTGCAGGTCTCCACGTTGCTACTAGCACCGGTAGTGCGCCCTGCCAAAGCTCAGCTAGTAACACCTTTGAGGTGTTTCCTTGCTCCTACTGGTTCGATTAAACCTTGGTTTCATACTGAGGGAAACTTGTTGCTATGCTCATCATACCTTCCTCCTGGGGTTCCCAACGAGCTCTACATCAACACCGCACCAGCACTTTTCTGGCGCCATACACAGAGCCATCAATAGTCCAGTGATACAGGTTGTAAAATAGACGGCTCCCTTTCTTCAAAAGCAACCTGGATATCACAAGAAACAACACTAGGAGTAGAGATGATTACATTAGTAGAAACCTCATTTGTCTCATCAACTCTCACTCTCGGTTCTTATACGACAGGATCAACGTGTGTTTTAATGTTGGTGGTTACAAGTGCACATAGGTTTTGACGCCTAATCTCCTAAAATTGCTTAATACGTGTACGTGATAACCAAGTGTGCTGATCATTCCAAACGATCAAAGGATCAGAACACTCACTACCAAACACAACCTAAAATTGATTAGACCACTTTGTTCCCAACATGATATGATAGGAGTTAAACTCTCTAGGAACAACAAAATAAGAAAATGTCCTGCTAGGGCCATAAATGGTGAGTGGAACAAATGCGATATGATTAACTAGTAGTGCATGACCAAAAGTTGCTAACATAAATGGTTTTTCTAATGCACTTGTATACAATTGTAGCTTTTCAACAACCTCAACACTAACCAAATTTATGGAAGAACAAGTATCAATGGTAGTAGCAGCTTGTCTACCACTATTTTCTGTGATGAAGTGGAACAAACCCGAATTAGGTACCATTTTTGACTCCTCTTCCCAAAATGTGTTGCTGCAATAGGATTGTAATGGAAAGGAATAATCATCTGCATCCTTTTTCTGCATCATAACACTACTAGAAGACATGATTAGTACGTTAGTGCACAAAACAAAATCTTGTGGTGGAGCTCTCACAACTCACTCAAAACTGACAAGAAAGAAGATCTTACCATTCCAAAGTGAATAGTAATTCTTACAATCCGAATCAACAACTTATGCACAGATGTGATGAAGTGAATATCAAGGGTATAGAGAACGATCACAAGGCACACATGTTATTTATGGTGGAGCTGTAGGTATGGTATCTTATCTACACCGCAAACAAGTCCTAGTGCTAATCGTACAATAACCCAACAAACACACACGTGGAGATAAACGTGGCAATGCAACTATGAAGGGTGTTGCACTATGCTGGAAAGACACTAGCAAAGCTCAAAGTAAAACAGGCACAAGATTGCCCAGTCTACCAGTGCACAAAGATATCACTAGGCCTCTTGCTCAATTCTCCTTTTTTCTTTTTTTCTTTGTATAGCTTCTTTCTCTTTTTTGCTTTTTCTTTTGCTATATTCTTTTTCTTTTTTTTGATATCACACACGACCAAAGTACAAAGCACATCACCAAAACCCTACGAGCAGCCTGTAAGAGCGGAAACTAGTCTCAATGGGAAAGTTCCTACCCTTATGAAATAGAATGGCTGTAGCTAAAGTTTGGAAAATTGCAAAATTTCACAATTTTTTTATATGGCTGCCATGGCAGAAAAACGGGGCAAATCTGTGCCATGGCAGAGAATCTGTACCTCGCGGCAGAACGTGTGCTGCGGCAGAAAAACGATAGGAAATCGTGCCGTGGCAGGAAATCGGATCCGTGGCAGACACGGACTCGCGGCAGAAAAAAGGGCGGTTTCTCTACCGCGGCAGAGTCGGCAGAATTTTTTTTAGTTCCGACTCGGCCAAGTAGTAAACAACCAGGACTCTTTGCTTGGTTCGGATCTGACTTGATGGTGGCGTAAACAATTGATGGGGAACTCGACTAGAACAACTAGAAAGCAAAAAGAAATCTACGAAGAACAGATCTAGATCTAGACTAAAAGAGGAACACGACCAGCAACTATTACTCGAATACGATGTAATCTAGGCTATGTCAACTCTTTTTGTGGGGCTTTTTCTGTATAGGACGAAAAACATGAACTAATATATGGATGGATTGTGGATGCTCACCGAGTAAACGAGGAAATCTGATACCAAGATGATATGGGGTGGCCTGATCTTCTCAGTAAGCACTTATCGATGATGATGGTGGATGATAGATAACTAGCGTGTAGCTATGATCTCTCCCGCTCAAACCCTGATGCCAATGCAATAGCTCTCGAACCCCGTGGGATATTCACAACACCACGCTCTTGCGCACGTAGCCATCAACCACGAATGGTAGTTTGCAATCTACTAATTCCTAGTGGAACAACATATCACACTCAACTGTAGTTGGTAAAATCAATCACAAGTAATTCCAGAGGTTCTATGAAAGAAACAACTCCAAAATATTTTAACGTGGTCTCAACCTAAGGGAAGTGGCGTCCCATCTATTTAAGTGGTTTGGGGGGCGGCGGCCTAAGCTTGGAACCGACTTGGTCCCACCTAACTAGGATAAAAACCGACCCAAAGTGGGTTTGGCTTATGGTTCTGTCATGGCAGAGTTTGGGCCCTTTTCTATGCTGCGGCAGCCTACCATGGCAGAGAAAGACTCTGTTTTTGTGCCGTGGCAGGAAAATACGCAGTTTCTCTGCCGTGGCAGAGATCCTGCCATGTGTTGATCTTATTCTTGGTAGCTCCTTGCGCTTCCTCCGTCTCCTCCCTCGCACATTCTTCATTGATCAACACGCCATGCTCCATATGCTTCAGCTCCTCGCTCCGTGCTACACCTTCTTCTCCCATGTACCTGATCATACAATAGCACAAAGACTTAGGCAATATAAAGTTCTTATAAATGAAAGCATCATGGTTAACTAGGAATGAATTCACCTGATAGTCATTATTGATTTGACTCAATATTTCCTTCCAGTTCAAGCAGTCAGAATCATCATAATCCCTGTATATATCCTCATCATTTATGGTGTAGATATAGCTTGTTGAAGGGCAGCCATAGGTAACTCTCTACGGTTTGTCTTGTCAACTTATGGTCCATGGAGGTTGACGCGTAAGAATTTGCACCTTCACACAACAAAGACCAAGCAAAATATTTTTGTGTGTGATAGAGGAGCATGTCATTTTTGGCACGACCTTCTTGTTCAAAACACTATTAGCACAACTCAAGTATAGCAAACGGGATGGATATGCAAGGTCAAAATGCATGGGAATCGTTTGAGCATCATCCAAATGTGGAAACTCAAAAACTCCATAAAATATCTTAGTGTGGCACTCAAAGAAATTTACTAAAATAGTGAGCAACATATTTGATGCAAGAATAGGAGAATTCGGCAAAAACACATGAGGAAGGACATGCAAAACAATATCATTATGATTGCAAACCAACCATTGGAAAGAGAAATTGTTCGACATGTTGGATGTCACACACAAATCATCAAAAGCGATGATCATGGGCATATGAGTATCACAAGAGAAAGCAAAAGCAACGTGTTTGCAAAAAACCAAATGAAAGAGTAAGTGGTCCTTATGTTTGTTGCAACAACTATACGAGGTACTTGGAAGCTCTCGTGACAATACATGCTCAAAATGGCCTTATGGTTGCACACAAAACATCGAAGAGAGAAATTGTTCAACATTTTTGTTGCAACACACAAAGCATCAATATCCAATAGCAAAGAAACATGATTGTCACAAGGTGGAAGAATACCATCAACATGCTTGCAATCAAACCATAGGAAAAAGCAATTTGTCAACATGAAAGATGCAAAGAATGCAAAAGGAATCAGAGCTGGGATCGATCTTGAACTCACTTGGGGGATGCTCTCTAGAGCTATTTTTGTCAACTCGTGCTCAACCAAGGTTGACATGATCGTGCGGGTACCTACACACATCAAACACAAAAGGAAGAACGTGTGTGCTTGGTAGAGAAACACATCATCCATCATGACGTATCTCTTCTTGTGCATATCACCATTAATGTCAATCAAGTATGAAGTAGATGCATAGTGAGTATTCTAGTGGGGAGCATGTTTATCATGGAAATCATAAAAAATTCCAAAATTTGAGAAGGCTATGGGGAGCATCTCAATAGAAACCATATGTGAATTATTGTTGCAAGCAAAACAAGTGAAAGAGAAATTATTCAACTTATTGCTAGCAACGGGAAAAATTGTAAAACAACCATGACAAAGTATTATACAAGGGGTATCATTTTTAATATCATTGCAAGCATAACATTAGAAAGAGCAATTGTTCAACAAAGTACAAGCAATGATATCATCAACGTAACGTTTAGAGCATATCATGTCTATGGCAATATCATGACAATAAAAGGATTCCACATGGTCATCATGATGCATAGCAAAATCGACACATGGGAATAAGAGTGGAACATATGTGATGTCACAAGAATCATCCATAGCATGCAAATCATCAGAAATAATCATGTCCACTAGTAGGATCATGGCATCATCAACACCCTTATTTTTACCTTGTTCATACCTCTCATATGAAGTGGGTGTTATGGTAGAATTGGCCTCCATGTGGGCTACTTCTTCATCCAATATGGGGATGGTGTCATCTTCATCCACCATGTACATCTTCTCGGTTGGAGGCATCATATTCTCCAAGCGTGACGCTTCTTGATCCATGGAACCTAGCACATCATGAGAAAACACACTAGATGTAGAGGGTAAGTTGTTAGAAATCAAAGTGGTCTCACATGACCTATCAACTACCACTCTCAACTCACTCGGTGTATCACTCATGCCCTCCAAATGGAAGTGCTCAATCTAACGTATGGTGGAGTCACTCATCTGAGTCTTGTTCTCACTCAAGTGGGCTAAGTGGCTCTCATACTCACATGGAATTTGTACCACATCATCACTCAAGAATATAGGGATAGGCCCGATGCTCTGAACTCCATGCGCCTCCTTTGGTGAAGGGAAAATCCCATGCTCACCATTCTATACCTTGTCGCCATCTTGTACTTTAGGTGCCATTGTGGTGGTGGCACTCATATAGTAAGTATTGGTCCTTGACGCCATCTTCGCCATTGTATCCAATTGTTGGCAAAGCAACTTGTTTTCTTCTATCTCTTGGGGGGTCATATTTTTGATGGCCTCGTCCAACTTAGTGAAGTAGAGTTCCATCTCTTGGTTGAATGCCATTCTTGGAGTGCTTGGATAATAAGTTGCATTGAAGCTCTTGTAGGTGGATGCTTCATCTTGAACTTGAAGTTTTGGCATTGAAGCTTGATGGCGTGGAAGAAGGCTTGGTCTTGGTGCTATTTTGGTGGTGGCACTAGTAGTTGAAAGAGTCTTATGATGATGGTGTTGATGGGGGTCATTGGCGTGCCTTGCCGAAGGTTTATGTTGGTGAAGCACTTGGTCATCCACATGACGCTCGCGACGATGATCCTTGTCCTTCGCACTCTTCTCGTGATGGTGGTGCCTTCTTGAGCTTGATTGAGCATTATGGATGGTGCTCAACATGTATTCTTCGCCTTCATGCTGAAGATGCCTTGAACAATGTCTTGTATCCTCTTGATGTTGGTGATGATCATGAGAGGATATATGTCGATGAAGATTCTTTTTCCGTGGAGCATATTTTGGGAGATGATGTTGGGGCTCCACTAATGAGGATATATTATATGAATATGATGATTCTAGATGTCTCAGCTAGAAGGAAATATTAAGCCTACAAGGTGAATTTGTTTCTAGTTGGACATTGTATTTTGGTTTATAAGAACTTTATACTACTCCCTCCGACCCATATTAGTTGACTTGGATTTTTCTAGATTCGGATGTATCTAGCACTAAAACATGTCTAGATACATCCGAATCTAGACAAATTCGAGTCAACTAATATGGGTCGGAGGGAGTAACTAAATCATAGTGTTATTGTTTGAATAGATTAAATATCCAACATACCAGCGCCAGTAGGAGGAGAGGGAGGAAGTCGACCGAGAGATGGAAGGTGACCAAGAAGGAAGGTTCAGTTCGGACAGACAGAAGCTCTAAAATTGAAACAGACGTGGTTTCCACATACCAACTCCGAATTAAGCAAATAAGTACTTGTTGGAAAGATAATTCTGCTTCCCGAGAAGATAATTCTAGCAAGGATTAGCCGGAGAGTTCTCAGAATCATACAAGTGATGACCCACAAGTATAGGGGGTGTATCGCAGTATTTTCGAGGGAAGTGAAACCCAATTTATTGGTTCGACACAAGGGGAGCCAAAGAATATTTATAAGCCTTAACAACTGAGTTGTCAATTCAGCTGCACCTGGAAACAATCTTGCTCACAGTAGTTTATCAGTAACAACATTTTTGTAGTAGGAATAGCAAAGTAATAGCAGTAGTAAAAGTAAATACGGTAGTAACAATTGCAGTAAACAGTAGGATTGGAGCGCGATAGGCATAGGGATGGATGGACGGGCGTTACATGGACAAGACAATTCACATGGCAATCAGAACATAGGGCAATTGCAGATAAATAAGATAAAGCATCCAAGTACTAGATAATCCTAGGCATGTGTTCCATATATAGTCATACGTGCTCGCAATGATAACTTGCACAACATCTTTTGTCCTGCCAACCCGTTTGCAGCGGGGCCTCAAGGGAACTACTGGCAATTAAGGTGCTCCTTTTAATAGAGCACCAGAGCAAAGCATTAACACTCTGTGAACACATGTGATCCTCACATCAAAGCCATTCCCTCCGGTTATGCCGATTTCTGTCACTTCGGGGCCATTGGTTCCGGACAATAATGTGTGTATACAACTTGCAAGTAAGACCATAAACAATACTATCATAATGAATCAATAACATGTTCAGATCTGAAATCATGGCACTCGGGCCCTAGTGACAAGCATTAAGCATAACAAGTCGCAACAAAGTCAAAAAGCACTAATAGTAGATATACTAGGCACCAAGCCCTAACAATCTGATGCCATTACATGAACGATCTCATCCAATCCCTACCATCCCCATAGCCTACAGCGGGGGATTACTCACTCATGGATGGGGGAAACATGGATGGTCGATGGAGAAGCGATGGTGATGATGATGGCGATGATCTCCTCCAATTCCCCTTCCCGACAGGGTGCCAGGACGAAGTTTCTGGTTCCGAATCGTGGAATCTGGTGGTGGCGGCGGAGCGGAACTCTTTCTAGAAAAACATCGAACCCCTTGAGTTTTTAGGTCAGAAGGCATCTTATAGGCGAAGAGGGGGACCGAGGGTGTGCAGGCGGCTGACCACCCCTGGCGCGCCAGCCCAGCACGCCCAGTGGTGTGGCTGGGCCCCAGCCCCACTCCGTCTCATATTCTGGCTCTGGGAGTCTTCTGGTGAAATAGGATTTTTGGCATATTTTCCAGGATTTTCCTGATAGTTGACTTTCTGCACAAAAACTAGACACCAAGGCAATTCTGCTGAAAACAGCGTCAGTCCGTGTTAGTTGCATCCAATTCACACAAGTTTAGAGGAAAAACAATAGCAAAAGTGTTCGGGAAAGTAGATACGTTTTGGACGTATCAACTCCCCCAAGCTTAGCTTATTGCTTGTCCTCAAGCAATTCAGTTGAAAACTGAGTGCGATAAAAGAAACTTTCACGAACACATTTGCTTCATATGATGTATATATTCTCAGCATGTGATCAACTACTTAGACAATTCATAGTAAGAAGTATGCAACTAAGTTTACTTAATAGGCATTGCAAGCTATAAAGAGATTCCAACCCAAAAATAATAAGTAGCATGAAACATAAACATGAGCAACATTATAATGCTCATAACAAGGTATGATAGAGTGGTATCTAGCTTGCCTTTTTATTGTGAATGCCAAGGCACCTCTAAAGTTTAGGTGAAGACTAGAAGTAAAGATATCAAAGATACAAGCATCAAAGTCATAACACAAATAATCAAGTTTTGAGACAAGCACATTACACTAAGAATGACAACTATGCTCTCAAGAAGGTGCTCATAGAATATGTGGAGACTCAACAAGGAAATGAAAAGGTTTTGAATAGTTTGAAAGGCTTCCAAATGCTGAAAGTATGGTACTCATTAGCTTTAAGCTCTCATGCTGAAACATGAGTAAAACATACTCAGTGCAAGTGAAGGCTAGCAATAGTAAGGGAGCGACAAACGAGAGAGCAATAGCTATCATAATCATGCTTGCAACAAAACAGGACTAATCATGGCATGAAAGTGATTCAAGACCCTCAAGGCAAAATAATTCATCGAGGATTAACTAATTATTTCAGTCATATGTTTGCATGAGCATGTGCCAAGTCAATTCAAATGAAACATTCAGAGGAGGATACCACGGTGTCATACCAAGTTATGAATAGAGTAATTCAAGCAAACATTCATATGACATGCTACAAACTATTAGCAAGCTGGAACTAATCATATGAAAGCAAGAACTACTAAGCATCCATAAATAACATACACCCTACATGAACAGGCTAAGCATGCCCACAATGACGAGTATATGTACAAAAATGAAAACAAACAGAGTTCGTTACCAGCCTCTTACCACACCTCAAGTTGTCATTAATCCTCATTATTGCCCTTCACTTGTGTGGCTTGAATAATAATAATATGAAACCAAATTCCACTGAGAACTGCTGAATCCTACAACAAACTCACAAAACCAAAGAAGAACAACAGATAATTTTGGTGTTTTCGATTTTTAAAACAAGAACCAAAGAGGAAGAACAAGCAAAGCAAAAAGGAAAAAGCAAACTAAGGCAAAAAGAAGAAGCAAACAAAGAGAAACAATAGAAATATTTTTGGTCTTTTTGTGTTTTAGAAAGCAAAAGCAAAGAAAGAACGAAAACTAAAAAGAGAACGAAACATGAATATACAAAGTACCGATGAAACATGATAAGGAGATGAGTGTGGTGTCGGTGTACCTCCCCCCAAGCTTAGGCTTTTGGCCTAAGTGGGTATCAATCCCAGGCTGGCCAAGATGGAGCGCCTCCGTAGTACGGTGAGGAGGTACCCTCGTCCTGGTGCGAGCTCGAGGACGCCCCACCGTAATGCATAGAGTAATCGTAGGAGGGCACATCCTCCTGATGCTGCCTATGCAAACCTAGCAAGCGGAGCTGCTCGTCCACCTCCTCCTTGGAGCGCGACCACGTCCTCTTGTGAACACTAAACAAAGTAGATTGCGGCAAAGGGATCTCCCTCTCATCCCCGTCAGTAAACAACATCCTATATACTAAACTGTCCAAATCAGAATCATGAGTGACAAAGTGATGTGTTTTCATAGCAGCAAGGTCAAGCCTTTGTGGTGCTAGTATAGTATCATTGGGATCCATAGAAAGCTCTAATGCATTGACCATACGTGAAGCGATGATGCTCCCATAGATAGGCCCCTAGCAACTAGGCGACGAGCAATAAGCGAGCCAAGGTTGTACCGAGTATCATTGTTAAGCGTAGCAGCAAGGAAGGCTAAATGATAGTTGGAGATATTACTCGTATTCTCCCTACCAAGAACGCTAGTAGCAAGATAATATGCAAAGTATCTAAGAGTAGGGTGTTGGATGTTTCTTATCTTTCCATGCTGAGCTACGCGATCATCATCATTGGTCACCCCTCGGTAGAGCTCCAACAAATCAGCGGGTCGCCCTTGAATCTTCTTCATGGTCCCTGTCATGCTTACACCTACAATACTGCAAAATCTTTCCAATGGCATGGTAAAGGGCAGATTATAAATTCTGAAAGAGATAGTTGACTGATAGGGCGTGTTAGTAAACACGAAGCTCTCAACAAAAGTCTTGGTGGGCATAGTGTATTGTTCACTCTCATCTTGGATGTATGAGGTCAAACCAACCCTCTGAATTAGTAGCAAGAAATCATCAAGAATCCCTACAACTTGCAAGAAAGTAAAACAAGGAAAAGTAGATGGGTGAGCATCCCCATCATCTCCTTCATTACCAATACGAGGTGCAATGAGATCTTTGTTGTATGATGGCCTAAACTGAGAGGCTGATCTTGAGGGCCTTGACCTCCTAGGTGCATCCCTCTCAAATATTTCTCCAAAGGTATGGTTGTTCATGTTTGATATTCTGAAATTTAAACATCTATTAAACAAGTGATTGCAAAGTGAATATAATGAAAGGCACTACTCATAGGGACTTGTAAGAGGCCTAAACATGCATCAAAACTATAACTCTAAGCATCAAACAAGCTTACAAGGTCTCATAACCTGTCACCTACAGCAGCAAAATACTCAAGATATAAACCACTAAACACAAATCTACTTGGACAGGCGGAGGATTCACATACTGGAGAACAAATGCTCCAAATTTCAGCAGGAAAGATGGGCTGAGCAAGGAGATCGAAAAATCGAGGGAAAGCATAGCAAGAATGCAATTTCGAGCAATGAACTGGTGTTTGCTCGGAGAGAGAAGAAAATGGCAAGTGAGAGAGTGAGTGGAGGGCCAAGGGTGGCCTACACCATAGGCAGGCGTGCCCCAGGGCTGGCTGCGCCACTAGGTGGTGTGCCTGCCTTGTGGGTCCCCTGGTACCTTCCAGGCACTCATCTGCCCCCTTTTTCACGTAAAAATTTAATATGAATTTTCTGGAATTTTTCGAGGCACTTTATTTTTGGGCAATTTTCAGGCATAGATGAATGATTTTCTGACAGAAAAAGGTTTTTGGAATGATGCAATGACAAAACAAGGCTAGAACTACAGAAGTTCTAAGACACTCTAACATGCAAGCAAGTAATAACAGAAAAGAAAACTAAACGAAAGCAAAAACTAAATGGATAGAACAGAAGTAAACAGAGATAATCATGGTGAAAACATTGTTTTGTTCAATGAAATCCTTTTGTTAGTAAGGTTGATCAGGTCTTGTTACCGAAACAATTTTATATGAAACAAACCTAATGATTATGTTACCTCAACTTTGATAGCAATGGTCCCAATCATAATAGTTTCAAAATTTTCTCTTGGTATGGGACAATATATCTCTCCAACTTGAATGCCCTCAACATGTTCAATTGAATTCAAACCATAAGTTCTATCAATCTTCTTGGGGAAATAGATAGTATGTTCCTTGTCATTAACATTGAAAGTCACCTTTCCTTGATTACAATTAATAACAACTCCTGCAGTATTAAGAAAAGGTCTCCCAAGAATAATAGACATATTATCATCTTCAGGCATTTCAAGCACAACAAAATCAGTTAATATCAAGCAATTATGAGCAACTTGAACAAGTACATCCTCACATATACCAACAGGAATAGTGGTAGATTTATCAGCCATTTGCAAAGATATATCAGTTGGTATTAGTTTTTCCAGTTGAAGTCTCTTATAGAGAGAGAAAGGCATGACACTAACTCCTGCTCCCAAATCACACAAAGCAGTTCTAACATAACTATTCTTAATAGAGCAAGGAATAGTTGGAATCCTTGGGTCTCCAAGTTTCTTTGGAACCTTACCATTAAAGGAATAATTAGCAAGCAAAGTAGAAATTTCTTCATTAGGGGTCTTCTTTTTATTCGAGACAATATCCTTCATGTACTTTGAGTAAGGAGGCAATTTAATAGCATCAGTCAAAGGAATTTGCAAGAATAAAGGTTTCATCCACTCACAAAACTTATTATAGTGTTCATCTTCTTTTGACTTGTGTTTCTTATTAGGGAAAGGCATAGGTTTTTGGACCCAAGGCTCTCTTTCACTACCATGTTTCTTAGCGATAAAATCTTCTTTAGTGTATTTAGTATTCTTAGTGTGCTTTTCAGGTTCTTCTTCAACTTTTTCTTTATCAGGAACATCATTTTCTTCATTACCACTTTCAATTTCAGCATCAGAGATAGATATACTATTAGGATCTTTAGCAGGTTCAGAGGGTTCTACAATAGTTTTATGTTTCTTTTTTCTTTTCTTACGAGTAGTACCACTATTTTCAGCTTGTTGAGAATCCTGCTCAATTCTTTTGGGATGCCCATCAGGATATAGAGGATCCTGGGTAGCAGCACCACTTCTAGTTCTAATTTCATAAGCTTGTTTTTCTTTAGCAGCATTAACTAGCAAGTCTTTTTGCACTTTAATATTTGATCTATTTGAGTTTGAACCATTTGAAAATGTTTAACAAGCATTTTAACATCATCATAGGTTCTTTCCACAATATCCTTCAACTCAACAATAGCTCTAGAGTTTTCCATTAGATGATTTTGCACCCTTTTATTAAAATTATCTTGCTTAACAATAAAAATATCGAATTCTTATAAGCATTGATCAGGAGGTTTAGAGTAAGGGATATCACCTTCATCAAAGTGTTGGAGAGAGTGTACCTCAATAGTGGATGAATGGGGAATTGGCTTACATAATTCTTCTATATTAGGTAAATGCTTGACATCTGCAGATTTAAGTCCCTTCTCCTTAAGACATTTCTTAGCTTCCTTCATCACTTCATCTTTCAATTCAATAACTCCCCGCTTCTTAGATGATGGTATAGGCACCGGTATAGCTGGTTCAGGTATAATTGTTTCGGGTATAGCTGGTTCAGGAGGAGTCCAATCTTCATAGTTCTTTCTTATTTTAGCCATTAATTCCTCAGCTTCCTTGGGAGTCCTATTCCTAAAAACACAATCAGCACAACTATCTAGGTATGTCCTAGATTCTTTAGTTAGTCCATTATAAAATATATCAAGAAGCTCATTCTTAGGTAATGGACTTCCAGCCTGTGCATGAATCAAAGCACAAAACCTTGCCCATGATTCATGCAATATCTCTTTTTCTCCCTATTTAAAATCAAAAAGTCCTGCAAAATAGCATGTCTAGCACTAGGAGGAAAATATTTCTGCAGGAAGGTACTAATCAAGCAATCAGGGCTATCAATAGATCCAGGAGGTAAATTACTAAACCAAGTTTTAGCTTCCCCTTTTAGTGAAAAGGGGAAAATCTTAGCAAGAAAGTAAGTACGCATCTTAATATCATCAAAAAACAAGCCACTCATGGTAGAAAGCTCAGTCATATGTGCTACCGCGCTTTCATTCTTAGTCCCACAAAAAGGTTCTTTCTCAACAATAGTTATGTAAGATAGATCAAGAGAGAAATCATAATCTTTATCTTTAATGTTTATGGGAGATGCAACAAACTTAGCAATAGGAGACAATTTGGGTCTAATAGTACACCTCTCAAGGAGACTCTTAGCAGCGCTCCTATCATGGGTGTTTAACATTCTTTAATAAATTCATCGGTCATCTCAACATAACCGTCTTCAATATCATAACTCTCACTAGACTCAGGTGAACTAACATGTGTAGTAGTGTCTTCATTAGGAGTTTCAGTATTTCCAGCTATAGTTCTAGCAATCGTAGCATCTAGGAAAGGACCTAATGAACCACTCTTATCAAGCACAGTAGAAGTAGCATCATAATTATCAAAAGTTTCAGATTCAGAAGTAGTAGCAGTGTGTGTAGCATGTGTGTGTGGTGGTGTAACGAGCTTACTCATAACAGATGGTGAATCAAGAGTAACAGAGGTGTTCAGAACCGTACCTCTTCTTGTCGTGGATGGTAAAATACGAAACTTGCATCACGATACTTACCCATGATGTATGGAAGGCAGCGAACAATAATGAATCCAAGTGAACTTGATAAATAAAGCTATGTTCCCCGGCAACGGCGCCAGAAAATAGTCTTGATGACCCACAAGTATAGGGGGTGTATCACAGTATTTTCGACAGAAGTGAAACCCAATTTATTGATTCGACACAAGGGGAGCCAAAGAATATTTATAAGCCTTACCAACTGAGTTGTAAATTCAGCTGCACCTGGAAACAATGTTGCTCACATCAGTTTATCAGTAGCAACAGTTTTGTAGTAGGAATAGCAAAGTAATAGCAGTAGTAAAAGTAAAGACAGTAGTAACAATTGCAGTAAACAATAGGATTGGAGCACGGTAGGCATAGGGATGGATGAACGGGCATTGCATGGACAAGACAATTCACATGGCAATCAGAACATAGGGCAATTGCAGATAAATAAGATAAAGCATCCAAGTACTAGATAATCCAAGCACTATCATAATGAATCAATAACATGTTCAGATTTGAAATCATGGCACTCGGGCCCTAGTGACAAGCATTAAGCATAACAAGTCGCAACAAAGTCAAAAAGCACTAATAGTAGATACTAGGCACCAATCCCTAACAATCTGATGCCATTACATGAACGATCTCATCCAATCCCTACCATCCCCATAGCCTACAGCGGGGGATTACTCACTCATGGATGAGGGAAACATGGATGGTCGATGGAGAAGCGATGGTGATGATGATGGCGATGATCTCCTCCAATTCCCCGTTCCGGCAGGGTGCCAGAACGGAGTTTCCGGTTCTGAATCGTGGAATCTGGTGGTTGCGGCGGAGCGGAACTCTTTCTGAAAAACATTGAACCCCCTTGAGTTTTTAGGTCAGAAGACATCTTATAGGCGAAGAGGCGAGGGGTGCAGGCGGCGAGCACCCTGGCGGCTAGGCCCAGCCCGCGCGGCCAGGTGGTGTGGCTGGGCCCCAGCTCCACTCCGTCTCGTATTCTGGCTCTGGGAGTCTTCTGGTGAAATAGGATTTTTGGCATATTTTCTGGGATTTTTCCTAATAGTTGATTTTCTGCACAAAAACTAGACACCAAGGCAATTCTGCTAAAAACAGCATCAGTCCATGTTAGTTGCATCCAATTCACACAAGTTTAGATGAAAAACAATAGCAAAAGTGTTCGGGAAAGTAGATACGTTTTGGACGTATCAACAAGTTATCTTCATCATATACATCGCCATCTACCCAGCTCACTGAGAAGATCGGGCCACCCTATTGGAGATGGTGATGTAGATGATGAAGATAACTTGTATGAATCAGTCGTAAGCCAGAGCCAATAATAAAGTGGTTATTATTATATCTTTATGTTTATGATAAATGTTTACATCCCATGCTATATGTCAACACCCGGATTTTTAATCCCATATGCCTTTTATGTCATTGATCGCAATCCCAGGATTACCATTTTTGCGAGACATAACAGATTGGATACCACAGTACATCATCCATTACAAACCATACATAAGGTCTTACACAAATAAGGATCTCATGATCCAGTCTTAATACAACAAGCAACGGAAATAAAAGATAAGCATAGCGGTGGGGTCCATCTTTAGGGGCACAGGCAATGCTGATGAAGGCAGATAGTCCTAGTTATCATAGTTGTCCTGCTGGCCATCATCTTGGTAGTCTCCTTCATAGTCTGGCCATGAGAATAGCCAGGGACAAAAGCCATGAGTACTCTTTAAGTACTCGCAAACTACCACTAACAAGTAGTATAATTCTAATGTAAAGTACTAACTCTAAGTTTAACTATAAGGTTAAGTTTGAAACCTAAGGTGAGTTCAGAAGCCAAGAAAGTTAAAATAAAGTTCTAGAATCACTTAAGTTGGGAAGCTAGTGTCATAAACACAACCCTGTTGTGGTCAAGTCAAGATTCATCATTCCTTTCATAAGTTATTTTGAAAACATCTGACAACGAAACAGTATGGCCATTCCAACTATCCATAACCACGGATGTGGCTATTCGAATAGTTTGACACTCTGCAGAGGTGGTACACTTTCACCACAAGATTCGATACATCTGTCAGGGATAACCCTGAATCATCATACTTAGTATGCAGAGAATCAAACATAACCTTTCCTTTACACACCCTAATATAAGCACCTCTCCTATGAGCATGGCCTCCCAACCATGACCATCTGTCATCTTGGGCACTACATAGGTGGACAACATTGAGAGGTAGCCTCAGCTCAAACCTCTCTCCAGGAGAACTAATACTAATGCATATAAACTTCCAGCTAAGCCTTACCCAATTCAGGTATTGTGGTTGTACGGTAAATTTGGAATGGTATCGCATCCGAATCCAACCATCAGTTTTTATAAAAGGGCTAAGGCTCATGCCTCAACATTTTCATCATCATAAACCATTTTTGTTTCTCAACACATGTCAAAACATTTCAATAGAATGACTCATCATTCCAAGGTTTTCATAATTCATTTTCACCAAGTGTTCCCATCTAAGTGACTCAAGTTTTTATCTACTCTAAACTACTAAGTTAAGTGTGTTCACTAAGGTGGAAAGATGGGATCAATCTCATGCCATAGCATGAAATCTAAAGTTATATAAATAGGTCAAGTTTTATACTCTTTATGCTACCTTCAAAAACAAGTAAGGGACTTTGGTAAAGTAAAGGAAATAAGGCTTGGAAAGTAATACTTGGGGTAAGTAATAGTCAAAGTGGTATGACCAAAGCATGCCTAAAGCATCTTTGCTTAATCATCTAGCTTAATTCTAGCTTGCTAAGCATTATACTTGCAAGTGTTATCTTGCATTGTTAATGATGGCTTGCCTTGGTTGGTGCAGTGGTTGAAGTTTTCTTCCTCCTCTTGATAGAACTCCTCCTCCTCCTCGAAAGCTTGGTCGGTACTATCATCTATAAATACATACGGAGTACATAATCACCCAACAATACTTAACTAGTCTAATTAGCACTCTAAGGCACACATTTGATGATCTATTATCATCACAAACATCACAAGTTTTATTAACTAGCTTCCTTCTTTTTATTTAAGAAAAGTAATTTCTACTCATTGAAAAATAACTAAGATTTAATATTCACCACTTAAAATATGGGATCATGTGGATACATGTCATCACCACATATTCTAACATGTGGGAATGTGATTTAAGGGTTGGATCACATTTACTTAGGTTTAAGTTTATTATTTAATGATTTAAAGTGACTAGAAATGCCTATATAGCATTATTTTGGTACTAGTCCAAAGTCACTGCATGTAAACCCTAATATTATTACATATTCAGATAGGTATTGTTAAATGCGATTTTTGAGAGTTGTAATCAACTCAAAAGCTATCATGGTTGATTTTATAAAAATGTTTGAATGTGCAAAAGCTTCTATCTTGTTATTTTTACTAGGCGATATCTCTAACTCTAAATGAATTAAATCCAACGGCCTTGGATAGATCTTTCTAGTAGCTTGCTAACAAAATTGGAATCACTCCATTTGGATTTGTAGATCTCTCTGAATTGATTTTCAAACTAAGGGACAAAACTAGCTTCAAACTAAAATAGAAAAATCCTAATTTGAATTAAATGGGTCGCGCGGAAAAGCTAACGGGCCGGCCCAGTGACACTCCATGGCTGGGCACAATAACCAGTGGGGTCCACCGGTCAGCGGGCGATGTGGGCCGTTAGATTAGAACTAGGATCAACGGCTAGGGCTCGTCGTCGACGACGGATAGGTCGCCGGCGAGGACAAACCCTAGTGGCTCGGTGGGGGTGCTCAGGGGGCGTACCAGGGCTCCAGTGACGACGATGATGGGGGCAAACGAACTGGTGGACGACGGTGAGCTTAGGGGTGGTCGAGGTAGCTCCAGGGGTGGTCGCAATCAGCGGGGCCCTTCTCCTCTAGAGGCGGCCAACTCCGGTGGAATTCCGGCGACTACGAGGTCGAGCGGCTCCGGGGAGAAGTGGGGACTGATCAGTGGCGAGAGGGGAGGTGAGTGGTGTGCAGAATGAGACTGGGGGTGGCCTCCTTTTATAGGCTCGACGACGGGACAGCACGACGGACGTGGCGGCTATGGCTAAACAGCGCGGCGATCGATGCGCGGTTTCCTGGTGGTGCTCCAGGGCTTAAATGTGGGCTTAGGGGCGGTGGCATTTGGTCGATCGGTGCTCACGCTCTGAGCGGCAGAGGCGGCGGTCTTCACGGCGTGCGGTGGTTGTGGTGCAAATGGCAGCGAACGGGCATGTCTGGGGGGTTCCCTGGGTCGTGGTGGGGCGGTGAGTGCGGGTTGCGGTCGAGGGGCGGCGTGTGCACGCGTGTCGGGCGCGACGCTCTGGCGCGTGCTCGGCATGACGCAGGCACTCTGGGCGCGGCATGCTGCGGGTGGTCCATGGCTCGGCTGTGCTCGGGGAGGGGACAGAGGGTGGCGGTGCAGTCTGGGCTAGCTCATAGACATGGCGAGAGAGAGGGGCGATCTGCTACGGCGATGGCAAGTTAGGCCGGCGACATGGTGATCAGGGTGGCGTGGCATTGCTGCTAGGGGTAGGTGATGGGGTGTTTATGGCCTGGTTGGATCAAGTGGAGACAGAGGGAGTGGTTTGAGGTCAATTGGGGGCAAAACCCTGTAGAAAACAGTAAGCTAAATACTAGGTGTAATCTCTGCCTGCCAAGTGTTTGTGAAAATGGCCGCAAGAAATTTACTTTTGAATTTTGAAAAGATTTTTGGTGGGTGTGTTAGTAATAAGCTTGAGACTCTGTGGTTGCTTGGGTTTTGAAAATGAAGCTCATTTGAGTAGTTTTTGAATAACTGGGATCTTCCCATATGAACTAGATTCAATTTTCAAATTCCATTTAAAAATAGTGTTTGAAAGTTTTTGGCAGATCACAAAGTGGGCCTTGGTACAAAATTATGTGTACTAGCAAGGGGTGCAAAGATCCACATTTGTCTCTTTTAAGAAATGAGTCCTAGGAATAGCCAAAGTAGGCATGTTGATTAAAATGGCACAAATGACCATTTCATTCTTTTATTCATTTTGATTTGTTTTTCTTTGGGATTTGTTTGGGAATGATCTAGATGATGTTTATTTCACCTAAGAATCATTTTACAAGAAATGGATCACTTAATCATGGAAATTCAAAACAACTCCTATTTAAATGCACACTTATGAATGCTTTAATAATTTTAATTGGAAAAGTTTTTGTTAACCCTAATTTTGATGATTTGGATCTTAATAACCTTGGATTGAAGTTTTGGGATGTTACAAACCTCCCCCCCTTAAACAAAATCTCGTCCCGAGATTTACAAAGAAAACTAGGAACTAAAGAGATATGGGAACTCTGTCCTAATGTAATCTTCTCGCTCCCAAGTGGCTTCCTCTTCGGTATGGTTGCTCCATTGAATCTTGAGAAACTTGATACTCCTGGTCCTGGTGGTTATGTAAGCTTCCTCCAAGATACGGATGGGCACTTCACGATATGTCAGGTCATTGTTGATCTCCGCAGCTCTGTGATCGATGTTCTTGAATACTTCAGTCTTCTCTGGCACTTCCAGGAATTTGCGAAGTAACAAGATATGGAACACATTATGGATGGCTGACATCTCTTCAGGTAGTTCCAGTTGATACGATACTTATCCTCGACGGTTCAGAATCTTGAAGGGCCCGATATATCTGCGGGCTAACTTTCCTTTCAGACTAAAGCGTTGGGTTCCTTTTAATGGCGAAACCTTGAGATATACAAAATCTCTGACATTGAAATTCAGGTCTCTCCTTCTCTTGTCAACATAACTCTTTTGTCTGGATTGGGCGGTCTTGAGGTTCTCACGGACTTTGTGAACTTTCTCTTCTTCTTCTCGGAGAATGTCGGGTCCAAAGATCTGGCTCTCTCCTACTTGCGACCAATTCAAAGGGGTACGCCACTTTCTTCCGTATAGGAATTCAAATGGTGCCATCTGCAAACTAGCTTGATAACTGTTGTTATATGAGAATTCTGTGAAAGGCAGGTAGTCTTCCCATTTTGATCCGTACTCTAACACACAAGCTCTTAACATATCTTCTAGGATCTGGTTGACTCTCTCAGCCTGTCCATCCGTTTGCGGGTGATAAGCGGTGCTGAAATTCAACCTGGTGCCTAATCCTTCCTAGACTTTCTGCCAAAACCTCGAGGTAAACTGGGTTCCTTGGTCTGATACTATGGTCTTGGGGGTTCCATGCAGACTAACAATCCTAGCAATATACAGTTTTGCTAGCTTCGCACTCTGGTAGGTAGTCTTGACAGGTATGAAGTGATCTACCTTGGACAGTCTATCAACTATGACCCATATTGAGTCATTTCCCCTACTGGAAGTAGGCAAACCGGTGATAAAGTCCATTCCAACGGAATCCCATTTCCATTCCGGAATCTACAATGGTTGCAATAGTCCTGCGGGTCTCTGATGCTCTGCTTTGACTCTTTGACAGATGTCACATTTGGTGATGTAGCTTTCGATTTCTCTCTTCATCTTGTGCCACCAAAATTGCTCTTTCAGGTCTTGATACATCTTCGTTCCTCCGGGGTGGGTAGAATATAGAGTATCATGAGCTTCCTTCATGATAACTTGCTTCAGCTCTGAATCTGCTGGCACACAAATACGACCTTTGTACCACAACACTCCTTCTTCGTCTTCAGTGAATCCAGGTACCTTCCCTGTACCAATACGATGTTTGATTCCGTCGATACTTTCATTTCCCTTCTGGGCTTCCTTGATTTGGCTGATTAAAGTGGGTTGAAGTTCAATGCTAGCTAAGAATCCTTTTCTAACTAGCTCAGTCCTAAACTTCTCCAACTCCTCATACAAACTTGGTTGCTTCTCCTTGATCATGGTGTTTAGCCTGCAAGGCAATCTGCTAAGAGCATCCGCTACCACATTGGCTTTGCCGGGGTGATAGTGAATGTCAAGGTCATAATCTTTGATTAACTCTATCCATCTCCGTTGCCTCATATTCATCTCCTTCTGAGTGAAAATATACTTCAAGCTTTTGTGATCTGAATAAATCTCACAGCGATTACCCATCAGATAATGACGCCATGTCTTCAATACCAAAACTACGGCTGCTAATTCAAGATCATGGGTCGGATAGTTCTGCTCATGCTACTTCAGTTGTCGAGACAGCTACGCGATGACTTTTTCTTCTTGCATCAACACACATCCGAGACCAATCTTGGATGCATCACAATACACATTAGACGACTTCTTGATGTCTGGCATGATCAATATTGGGGCTGATATCAATCTCTTCTTCAGCTCCTAGAAACTGGCTTCACATTTGTCAGTCCATTCAAACTTCTTGTCCTTCTTCAACAATTGTGTCATGGGTCTAGCGATGCTTGAAAATCCTTCGACAAACTTGCGGTAGTATCCCACTAATCCGAGGAATGCACGGATTTGGGTTTGAGTGGTTGGGGCTTCCCATGCTTCGACATCTCTGATCTTGGCAGGATCAACAGAAACTCCTCTGACACACACAATATGTCCTAGGAATCCTACTTCTTTCAGCAAAAATTCACACTTACTGAACTTGGCATACAACCGATGCTCTCTCAGGGTTTCTAGGATGGTTCTTAGGTGCTGCTCATGCTCTTCTTCTAACTTGGAGTAGATAAGGATATCGTCGATAAACACAACTACAAACTTATCTAGGAAATTCATAAAGATCTTATTCATGAGATTCATGAAATAAGCAGGGGCATTGGTTAATCCAAAAGACATAACCCTATACTCGTATAAACCATAGCGAGTAGTAAAGGCGGTCTTTGGAATATCCATTGCATGAATCTTAAGTTGGTGATAACCAGTCCTAAGATCAATCTTTGAGAATACCTGGGCTCCAGTCAACTGATCAAATAGATCCTCTATCTTTGGCAAGGGGTACTTATTCTTGATGGTGACGTCATTTAGCTTTCTGTAATCTGTGCACATACGGTTGCCTCCATCTTTCTTATCGACGAATAACACTGGTGATCTCCATGGCGATGCACTTGGTTGAATCAAGCCTGTTGCTAACATGGCATCCAACTGCTTCTTCAGTTCCACTAACTCTGAGGGGTTCATGCTATAGGGTCTCTGGGCTACGGGTCCAGTTCTAGGGATTAGTTCGATAGTGAACTTAATATCCCTATCCGGGGGCATACTTGGCAATTCATCTGGGAATACGTCGGGGTATTCTAAGACTACTCTTATTTGGTCTATGGTGGGTAGGGCTAGACTCTTGTTGCACTTCAATTGACGAGGTAAGGTTTCAGATATATGCTCTATTGTTACTCCAGAGCTACTGGTCATGGTGATGGCTTTCTTAGCACAGTCTATCATTCCTTTATTCCTTGACATCCAGTCCACACCTAGTACTACTTCCAATCCTTTGGTTCCAAGTACTATAAGGTTGGCATAAAAATCTATCCCATGTATCCTGATAGGTACAACTTTGCAAAATTTTCTAGCTTTTGTAGTTGATCCGGGGATTTGAACTATCATGACATGCTTCAGGTTGGTTGGGTGAATCTTACTAGTGCATGCAAATTCTTCGGTGACAAATGAATGCGATGCTCCCGAATCAAACAATACTCTTGCTAAAACTGAGTTGACAGAAAACATACCCAGCACTACATCTGGTGCTTCTTGGGCTTCTTCGGTGTTCATGTGGAAGATACGACCATTGCGGTTGTGAGGGTTCCCTGGGGCAAATCTTCTCCCTGGTTGAACACGACACTGCTGTTGAGCTGGGGCATTCACATTGGCAGTGGCGGCAGTCTTCTTGGGACACTCATTGGAATAGTGATCCTTCACTCCACACTCGAAACAAGTGATCTGGGACTTGCCTTTTGCTGTGACAGGCACAACATTGCTGTCAGTTCTGGGTGCAGTGTTGTTGTTGTTGTTCTTAGGAGGGGCACGGTTGAAATTGTTAGTGTTGCTGGAGTTGTGATTGTTTCCTCCGGACTTCACATTGCCTCCGCTACGGTTGGGGTAGCTTGGGCGAGACATTGGGGGTCAATTGTTCCTTGGTACATATCCTGGTGAGGGGTTGAGACGGTACTTCTGGTGACTGTTGGGTCCAGATTGCTGCATCATACGACGTTTGCGGTTGTCGTTTGCCTGATTAATCTTCCCTTCCATCTGAATGGCAGAGTCGACTAGCTCTTCGAGATCTTCGAAGCGGATGTTGACGAGGACAGTCTGCATCTCATCATGTAGTCCGTTCAAGAATCTCTATTTCTTCTTGACCTCTGTGTTGATTTCATCAGGGGCGTATCTTGCAAGTGACAGGAATCTGTCACGGTATTCCACCACAGTCATTCTGCCTTGCTTCAAGTCATGAAACTCATCTCTTAGTCTGGTGACTAGACCTTGCGGCACGTGGGTGCGGCTGAACTTGAGTTTGAAGGCTTCACATGTCATCACTTGACCATGGTTCATGTTACGGCTACTAGTCCACCAAGCTCTTGCATCTCCCGCCAGATAGTGGGTGGCGAAGAGAACTTTCTCGTTGTCATCAACTCCTGCTCCTTCTAAGTTGTTTTCCATTGTCTGTAACCAGTCATCGACATCTTGTGGGTTTTTAGCTTGGTTAAATATTGGGGGATTGGTATTCTGAAAGTTTTTGAGTTTGGATCCATGGTGATCCTGGTTTCCATGGTTCTGGTTGTTGAGAGCCATTTGGGCGATCTGTTGCAGTGTTGCTAGATTAGCTTGGCACTCTTCCCTGCTTGCTTCTCGGTCTGTGATGAGATTCTGCAAGATCTGCAGCATTGGGTCTTGCGACGAGCTGCTCCCTCCTTGGTTTCCACGAGTCATCTGAAGATTGAGGTAGATAAAGGGGTAAGAGGGAAAGTTCTAAGGTTCATGGTTTTGATTTCAAGCTAAAACTTTGAGTTTGACTCAGGTTTTGCAACTAACTTCATTTCATTCATGCAAACAAGCACACGATACAAACACACACCACAATAACAAAGGAAAACAGATAGTTTGAAGAACCATTCTGCAAGCTACGATACAGTGGGACCGATACATCTCATGCTACGACAGTGCTCTAGTGCATATACTCATCGTCGATGAAGTCGGAGTCCTCATCGTCAGTTTAGAAGTCCATAGCATCCTCCTCCAGAAAGTCATCACCATTGCTAAGGTAAGAATCCATGTCTCCCTGGATGTCTTCACCCTCCTCTTCTTCCTCCTTTGCTGCAAGCTGAGCTTCTTGCTCCTTGACGGTCTTCTCGAGGTCGGCCACCTTCTTTCAAAGACAGGCGATGGTGCGATCCTTCTTCTCGCGCTAGAGGCAAAGAGACTGACGATCCTTGACAAGCAGTGAGAAAGTCTGGGCCTTCTGGGCGGCAATGGCACGGTTGTGGTTGGCAAACTCTCTAGCATTGTCCAATTCCTTCTAGCGATTGTACAATAGGAAGTCAAGGTTCTCCACTTGACGCTTCAGCTCCGGGTGACTTGGCATCTCCATCGGCATCCCCATGAAGTCACGTCTTGCATAGTGAGCAAAACGGGTTCCCTGGAGTTGGTTGACACTGAGGGAACATAGACGTGCGAGATCTTCATGCATTGCCCTGGCTAATCCATCTAGCCGGTTGTTCTCTCTCACGGAGAACTGGATTCTCCCGGATGTTGGTGCTTCAATGCTTCCTCTAAGATCAGCGATGACTAGCCATTGTAAATCTCCTCCTAGGGGTCCTGGAAGTTGAGCTCCAAGAAACTCCGGATGTGGGCGTCCTAGTAACTCCGATAGTGAATCCAGATCCCTCTCGAAGATCAGCTGACCTCCGTTTCCCAACTGGTAGAACTTGCTGAACTGAGTCTCCATCGACAAGAATTAAGGACGAGGAAGTTAGTGAAGTGATCAAGTGTGTCAAATTTTAAGTAGTAATGTAAGAATTTTGAGGAACATGAATATTTGAGAAAGAATGAATTCCCAAGGATAAGAGAGGAAATAGTTTTTTGTAAATACTCACTTTGGTTTTGAAACTAAGTTTTTGTTTGGACGTCCATTCTAACTAGGGTCTCCTATGGTCAGGATGGCTCTGATACCAACTTGTCGACACCCGGATTTTTAATCCGAGATGCCTATTATGTCATTCATCGCAATCCAGGATTATCATTTTTGCGAGACATAACCGATTGGATATCACAGTACATCATCCATTACAAACCATACATAAGGTCTTACACAAATAAGGATCTCATGATCCGGTCTTAATACAACAAGTAGCAGAAATAAAAGATAAGCGTAGCGGTGGGGTCCATCTTTAGGGGCACAGGCAATGCTGACGAAGGCAGATAGTCCTAGTTAACATAGCCGTCCTACTGGCCATCATCTTGGTAGTCTCCTTCATAGTCTAGCCATGAGAATAGCCAGGGACAAAAGCCATGAGTACTCTTTAAGTACTCGCAAACTACCACTAACAAGTATTATAATTCTAATGTAAAGTACTAACTCTAAGTTTAACTATAAGTTTAGTTTGAAAACTAAGCTGAGTTCAGAAGCAAAGAAAGTTAGAATAAAGTTCTAGAATCACTTAAGTTGGGAAGCTAGTGTCATAAACACAACCCTGTTGTGGTCAAGTCAAGATTCATCATTCCTTTCATAAGTTATTTTGAAAACATCTGACAACGAAACAATATGGCCATTCCAACTATCCATAACCGCGGACGCGGCTATTCGAATAGTTTGACACTCTAGAGGTGGTACACTTTCACCACAAGATTCGATACATCTGTCAGGGATAACCCTGAATCATCATACTTAGTATGCAGATAATCAAACATAACCTTTCCTTTACACACCCTAGTATAAGCACCTCTCTTATGAGCATGGCCTCCCAACCATGACCATCAATCATCTTGGCCGGATTCGAAACAAAGACCTCACAGAGGGAGGGGAAAAGCGATAATTCTTTTTGGCAGCTATTCATGTCAAAATTCAGCAGTAAAGAATAATGTAGAAAAATTATCAACATATTCGAAGTTCATATTCAGGAGCATTTGACCAATTCAGCAGCATTTCAAAAGTGACCAATTCAGCAATACAGACAATGAAATACAATAGCAGTACATACAGAACCAGTTCTTGTTTCAGCTCTAAAAACCTTGTCGCGCAATTAGTTTGTCCTTTTCACCAAACACACTCGGCCATTGGATTAAGCAAAATTGACGATCGAGTTTGATTTGAGTACCTTCTTCTCACATCAATGCCTATGTGACCCCCGTATGCAATCCAAAATGCCCAAGTCTCATCTAGATTGTGACAAGGCCATGTTCCAAAAGAAAAGCAAGAATATCTACTGCCCTTGATTTAAACAAGTACTAGTACACCAGTATATCCACAAAATGCTTTAGTAATAGCAACGACAGAACATTTGAGAGATTCAGTAGCTTTCCTGCTTGAAATTCAATAGCAGTACAGAGATAATAAGTTCTTGTTCCATCTCAAAAAACCTTGGTGCATGATCTGTTTTCCGTGTTCTCCAAACATGCTCGATCATTGGAACAAGCAAAACTGACAATCAAGTCTGCTTCTGTGTAAATACCACCTCATTTCGTCAAAGCTTGTGTCACCCCAAATGCCCAAGACTCATCTAGATAATTGTGACAATACTAGGTTTGAAAAGAAAAGCAAGATAATCTGCTACACTTGATCTAAACCAGTAACAATACATCACTATTAGTTCAACAAAATACTTCTGTAATAGCAACGATAGAATAAAGGCAAAGCAAGACCCTCTCCTTCCTTTGACCTAAACAAGTACTACTAGTATATAGTACAAAATACTCCGAAGTACAAGAACTAGTACTATACTAGTACTACTATGCACCCAAAATCCACCCTCCAACACATAGAGAGTGATGCATATTGAGTAATGCAGGCCCTGGGTAATATGAGATGGTTCATGGAACAACAAAAAGGAATGCCTTTTCCTCAGGATGCTGCCCGACACCGCCTAGCTACCAGGCGTGGAAGAACTGCAGATTGCACCGGTCCAAAACCCCAACTCTACTGTCGAGTAATAGGTAGTGATCAGCACATTGTACAAGGGCGACGAGCACGCGTCCGGTTCACATTCAGTAGCACATGACATATTCAACAGCAATTTAAAGTGTCCGATTCAACGGTGGTAGAAAATGACCAAAAGAATTGACAAGTTCAGCAATGCCGACATTGAAATTCAATGGATGTACAACAATGCGGCAAAGCCAAGTTTCAAAAGGAAAGCGTGACCATGCATTTTCTCCACTCGATCTGAATAATTCCTAGTACATAGGTATTACTACAAAATAGATTAGTAGTAGCTAAAATCCATACAAAATACTTAGTAGAAGTGTAGAACTACAAGCTTACACTAAGCTAGGAACCACTACATGTCCCATCATACGTACTCAAAGAAACGAGAATACTTCAGCGTGTCAAAGTGCTGGCCGGGTTGCACCCTTGATTTCCTTCCCGGGACGCATCTCTCGTTTCATTGTCGCCTATCAGCCTTTAGGTCAGCAACATACATGTAAAATTCATACGACAAACAAGGAAATTCGAGATCCTTAATTTTAGCAATTCCAATTACGAAGGGAATCTTCCACCAACATAAACTAGCTAATTAGTACAACATTACACACACTCATAGTAGGATTAAGATGTGATATCTCACCGGTGAATCTTGTCCGATGACAGGTTCAGTAGTATGCCAGTAAAGCCGCGGCTTGGACAGAAAAGACGTGAGCACTTCCTGCGTAGCGTTGGCCGGTGATGGCCTAATCATTGTCTCGGATGACCTCATCACTGCAACCTGATTGAAACTAGCGAACAAGAACAACGACCAAAACCTCACCTCGTACCGCGGCAATTCGCACACCGCCGACCTGATCGGCCTGACGGATAGGAGCAAGTCTGTGGTATGCCCGTCAATTTGGGCGACGATCATCTTGCCCTCCTTCCCGATGTCAATGACCTCAGGTCTGAGCGAGCCTAGTGCACAAACCAGCACAGACGGCTCCCATCTTTGGGGCTGTATCTGGGCACTGTTATCGAGTGGGCAGATATGAGGTGATTGATGAACACTTTCTTAACGCCAGTGAACTCGCATCCTGGATCCATGCAGACACACCGGCGGTAGTTGCACACGATCTTGTGGTCGTAGACGTCCTTGTAGGAGACCAAAGTCCAACAGATGTCGTTGCGGCATCTACTACCTTTTCCGCCAGCGACTTGGCGGTACAGCTCCTTGGAGCATGCAGCCAGCCAGACTATGCTGGTAGTGTCCATACGCTTAGCTATTTCATTGAGATGTTGTCACCGACCTTCGTCCAGACGTTGTTCAGCCGGTTGTGCCTCGAACCCACAGCCATCACGTCCGGATGTATTGGGGGCAAGGATGGATCTATGTATGACTGTTGGGCTTATTTGGAGGAGAGGGGTGGTGGCCTGGAAGGATCGATGCTGCAGGTGATATGGCGAGAAAATAGTGTGAAGTGCGCGCTCGAGAAGATCCAAATGTAGCCTCTCGGAGTTGGGAATGGTTCTTTGAAGGAGGGGTTTATGCCGTGCTCCTTCGGCTGTCTTCCGCCGGGCGTACTGCATTGAGCATGCAGACTAGAGTTATGGAGTAGGGAGTACTATAGGTACTCTAAACTGGCACGCTACCATGGAGTGTTTTCTCATCACCTCTAAGTTATTAGAACTGAGAGATGATTTACTTACTGCTTCCTTTTTTATACTACTCCCTCCAGTTCGTATTCTAATGGCCTCAACTTTGTGTAGATTCACATCAGTTAGACAGAGTTGTTGTAAGTTGAGTCACTTACGTTTTTTGGTACTTCATAGTATGTACCAAAATACCAAGATACTGAACCTCATATGAACTTTCTAGAAAGGTACCCCTTTGCAAAGATTGGTAAGCCTGCTAAAATTTCTGAAACTTCTAGAAAGGAAAGAACCCACAGCCTAAATTGCATCATGCTTGGTGAAATAATGACAAGTTCCCAGTTCATATTCAGCAGCATTTCAAAGTGACTGATTCACCAATACAGACTCTAAAATTCAATAGCAGGACGGCAAGAATCAATTCTTGTTTCAGCACTAAAAACCTTGGTTCGGGATCAGTCGCTTTCCTCCGAACACACTCGATCATTAGAGCAAGCAAAAATGACCATCAAGCCTACTTTTCTGTGCACACCTTCTACTCACATCAATGACCATGTGACCCACATATGCAAACCAAAATGCCCCAAGCCTCATCTAGATTGTGACAAGGCCATGTTTCAAAAGAATAGTAAGACCATCTACTGCCCTTGATCTAAAAAAGTACCAGTACGTCAGTATTAGTTCTACAAAATACTTTAGTACTGTAATAAAAATGACAGAACATTTGATAGATTCACTACCATTTGAAAGATTCAGCAGCACTGAATAAAGTAGAAAAATATCAATAGATTCCAAATACATAATTAGCGGCACTTGACAGATTCAACAACTTTTCAAAGTGACCGATTTAGCAGTACAGATAATGACCAAAAGAATTGACAGATTTAACAATGCAGACACTAAAATTCAATAGATGTTGCAAGACCATAAATCAAAAGGATAGAGAGAACATATTCTGGCTGTAAGATCTCACCATAATAAGGTAAGATCCCTGTGATTGTAGTGCTAGTCCCTGGATCGAAAGTGCTAGCACCCACAGTTTAAGATGAAGTACACAGAAACAAAGGTCATTATTACATCGCATATCCAGGAATATAATGGTTCTTACAACTCAGTTAGCCCAAGGCTAAGGCACTTAAAGTTTACATTACATAGCATAATAATAATAGAGTCTTTAGTCTTCATGTGCCACAGGCAAGCATGTCGAGTGTAGATCCGCAACCCTACTCATCATCAAATTATCCTGCAACATAATAAGTTACAGCCACAAGGGTCAATACATTTGGAATTATATTGGCAAGTGATACCATAGATACTTAGTATAATCCAACAACTACATGAATATATGGTTAAGTGGGGTTTATGGCTGGCTTTGCTAAAATGAGTTTAACTTATAGTTTTTGAAGAAGTTTTTCATTCCAGCTATAAGGTACCAATGATAGACATCACTGAACCTCTACCTATGTTCACCCACAAGTTTTAACTTAGAGAAATTTGGATGAGGAGATTATTGAACTGCTTCACTGTCTTGAGGCTCAGGAATGTCCATAACCGGGGACACGACTATGTACTTAGTTTTACCCTCTCGAGAGGTGGTGCACTTTCCCCACAAGACTCGACATGCATCGAGACGAGACTTTTTAGAAGCAATCCCTCAGACCACCACGGACGCGTTCCATCCTATCATCACTACCACCCTATGTCCGTCTGGCTGAGTTCTCGCAACTTAGTCGGTCAAGGCAGAGCCCATATGCCATGTGGCTGCACTGGAAGCTTCACGACATGAACATCTCCAATCTCTTTGTTCCTAGGTGGCCATCCACAAGTGTGATACACCAGCTGACCATAGACATGGCCCCTGAGTAACCACTCAACATAATCCAAGCAAGCCCATTCCACCCAGGTGTTTCATTAACATTAGTTGTTTTCTTAGTTAAACAAAATAATATCTTTCCATGCTATCTCATGTGTATATTCCACCCACGAATTCTAATAGCATAGCTAAGCATTCTAGCATACAAACTCTTTATCTAGGGAATACTACCAAGATATACACTATAGGGTAGCATATCATAGTATGGTAACATATGAATAATTCTATCATGCTAGGATCTACCAAAATATCACTAGTGCAATAGTGAAAATAATAGGACATGAGATGAAATATCACTTGCCTTGGTAGCTAGGGGAATAGGTACAATCCTCACATCTACAAACTTCACAATCCACGCAATCTACACAAGATTAATACAACAATAACAATTCAATCAATAAAACATTACAAAAACATGAATGCATGCAAAATGCAATGATATGATCATAATTCTATAATTTACAGAGTCTACAGTACAGAGGATAGAATACCTCATCTAAATGCATAAGAAATACCCAAAAATAATTTATAGAACAATTTTTATGAGCAAAATACTCCTAAAAATGTTCTGCCTATAATTCCAAGTTTACTGAGGCAAAAGTGTGAAACAAGGCCTCCATAATAAAGGTCTTATTTTTCTGAATCCATAGACACAAAATTTGTATTTTTATGATTTGTGGATCAAAAGTTATTGAATTTCTAAGTTTAATACTAAATCTTTCTATTTTCTAATTAAACAGAAATAGTCTGGCGACGTGGCGCTATCCTATTGGCTGGTACCGGTTCGGTCGGATCGACCGCTGTGGGCCATCAGATCTTAAGTAACTACGGATGGATCTGATTAGCCCGTACCCTTTCGTTTAGTGATCTAATCCTAGCCGCAGATACAAGATCTAATGGTCCTTAGCGACTTGGCCGGAAATGGGCGGCGCCGACCAACTGCGAGCGGCGGCAGAGCATCGGCCGATGAGGTTCTGGCGATTCTACGAGGGCTGGGAGACCGTGGACACGTACCAGAGGTTGAGGAGGTCATGGCGATCTTGATGGAGGTCACGGTGGAGGGTGGGGTGCTCGGGCTTGGCCTGGATCCCTCGCCGGAGTTGCGCAGACGGCAGAGTTCACGGCTCGGTGTCGGAGACCGTGACCTGGGGCTCGAACCAACCAGCAAAGAGGTCAGCGAGGTGCGCAAGTGTCTTCACGACCTAGTAAAGACCAAAAGGGGGTGGCGGGAACCCTACCTTTACCGGAGAAGGCGACTGACGTGGCGGCAGAGGGAGTTCGCCGGACTTGGTCCGTGTCGTCGACCTGGAGCAAGAGGAGGCACGCGGCTGGGTTAGTAGGCGCCAAGATATGGCAAACCATACAGGATAGAGAGGAGGGCGCCGTGCGGCCTGGATTCACCGAAATCATCGCCGGAGTCTGTCGGACAGCGGCGGTTCGAGCTCGGAATTTGGGGAGCCTAGGGGCTCTCCGGGGTGATGTCTGTGGGGAAAATGATGAGGAGGGAGAGGGGGTTTAGTAGGGGTAATCGCCGGGGCAATTAATCGTGAGAAACTGCCGGAATCGAATCGATTCGAAACGGCCGAAGGGGAGAGGTCCATCATCGGCAGTGAAGACAACGAGGTGACGTGGGCGTGGGGTCGACCTGTCAGCGGGAGGGGTAGAAATGAGGGGGGTGAGAAAAGACAGAGAAGGGGAGAGGGAGTCCGGGTGGGCTGCTGGGCCGGATTGGGCCAAAAGGCCAGAAGCTGTCTGCTGCTCTCTTTTTTTTTCTCCCTTATTCTTTTTCTTTTTCTATTTCTTTTCTCCACAACTTTGGATTTAAGGATTCAAATTGATTCAAATCAATTTGTGAACATTTGTAAAAACTCAAATTAGGTTTTTTAGGGTATTATGAAACATATTTATCTTCTATTTTAATCCAAAGTATTTACTTTGGATTTAATAGGTAATATAGCATTTTCTTTGATTCTATTTTCAAAAATTCATATCTTTTTGTTCATGGCTCAAAATTGCACCAAATTTTTGGAGGACATTCTAAATGCAATGCAATTACATGCTATGATGATATGAGTGCAATGATGATGATTTTATATGAAATTTTGGGATGTTACAAATCTAACCCCCTTAAGATGAATCTCGCCCCCGAGATTCGGGTTGGCTAGCAATAGGTGAGGTGATCTCTCAAGTTCATCCTCTCGCTCCCATGTTGCTTCTGATTCAGTGTGATGGTTCCACTGCACTTTGCAGAACCTGATGGTCTTGGTACGGGTAATTCTTTCTGCGGTCTCTAGAATCTTAATAGGTTTCTCTTCATAAGCGAGATCATTATCTAGCTGAACTTCCTCCAATGGTATAGTGCCTTTCAACGAAGTTTCTTCCATCTCTGGGTGACACTTTTTCAGCTGACTAACATGGAATACGTTATGAATCACGACAAAGATTCTGGTAATTCTATCTCATATGCCACTTCTCCTTTGCGACTCAAAATCTTGAAAGGTCCTACATAGCGTGGTGCTAGTTTTCCTTGGATTCCAAATCTCTTTACACCACGAAGTGGTGATACCCTGAGGTAAGCTCTATCACCAACCTCATAGGTAACCTCTCTACGTTTTGGATCAGCATAGCTCTTCTGCCGAGATTGAGCTACCTTTAGCCTATCTCTCACCATCTTGACTTTCTCTTCAGCCTCTTTGATTAGGTCTGGCCCGAACAAATTTCTTTCCCCTACTCCATTCCATAGTAATGGTGTAGTACACTTCCTTCCGTAAAGAAATTCAAATGGATCCATTTCTATGCTTGATTGATAGCTGTTATTGTAAGAAAACTCTGCGTACGGTAGACTTTCATCCCAACTGGATCCATAATCTAACGCAAATGCTCTTAGCATATCCTCTAATATTTGATTGGTCGTTTACATGCATCCATCAGTTTGTGGATGAAATGCAGTGCTGAACTCCAGTCGAGTTCCCAATGACTCGTGAAGTTGTCGCCAAAAATGCGAAGTAAACTGAGTTCCTCTGTTGAACACGATACGTTTAGGTACCCCATGCAAACATACAATTCTATTCATGTAAATCTTGGCTAGTTTGGCACTTGTATAAGTGGTCTTCACTGGTATGAAATGGGCCACTTTTGTCAAGCGGTCAACGATAACCCATATGGAATCGTATCCAGATTTAGTCCTGGGTAGTCCGGTGATAAAATCCATACCAATTTTATCCCATTTCCAATCAGGTATTGGCAGTGGGTGTAATAATCCTGCCGGTTTCTGATGTTCTGCCTTTACACGACTGCACACGTCGCACAAGGCAATGTGCTCTGCTATGTCCTTCTTTAAATTATTCCACCAAAACCTCTCCTTAACATCCATATACATCTTGGTATTGCCAGGATGAATTGAATACAGTGAGTTGTGCGCCTCTTGTAAGATCAACTTCTTAAGTTCAAGATCCTGCGAAACACGAATCGTTTTCGTACCATAAGATTCCTTGATCATCCACATGGAATCCTTTCGCCTTGCCTTCACTAACTTTACTTTTGATTTCTTCTATTTCTTTGTCCAACTTTTGGGCTTCTTGAATTTTGTCCATTAGTGTGGGTTGCACTTCCAAGGATGCAAGGTACCCTTCAGGCACAATTTCAAGTCTCAGCTCTCTAAATTGGGCACATAAGTCCTTCGGCAATTCTCCTTTATTGAGGCCATTTACATGAGCCTTGCGGCTTAATGCATCGGCTACGACGTTTGCCTTTCCAGGGTGGTATTGCAAACTTAAGTCATAGTCCTTGATAAGTTCTAGCCATCTTCTTTGCCTCATGTTGAGCTCTTTCTGTGTAAAAATATATTTCAAACTCTTGTGATCAGTGAACATCTCACAACGTTTTCCCATAAGATAATGCCTCCATGTTTTTAGTGCATGCACAACTGATGCCAACTCTAGATCATGAGTAGGGTAGTTCACTTCATGATTTTTGAGTTGTCTTGATGCATAAGCCACCACTCTACCTTCCTGCATCAATACACCTCCTAATCCTTGGTGAGATGCATCACAGTATACTTGAAAGTCTTTCTCAATATCTGGCAAACATAACACTGGGGCTGACACTAGCCTCTTTTTCAATTCCTGAAAGCTGTTTTCGCAAGCTTCTGTCCAATTAAACTTATTCTCCTTCTTCAGCAGATTAGTCATGGGCTTTGCAATCTAAGAGAAATTTTCAATGAACCTCCGATAGTACCCTGCTAGGCCAAGGAAGCTACGGATTTCTTTAACTGATTTAGGAGGTTCCCACTCATCACAATGCCACTTTTGCTGGATCCACAGCTATACCATTACCAGATACTATGTGTCCAAGAAATCCCACTTCATTCAGCCAGAATTCACATTTGTTGAACTTGGCATAAAGTTTATGTTCTCTAAGTTTCTCTAGAATCAGGCGTAGATGTTCTTCATGTTCTTTGCTGCTTTTGGAATATACCAATATATCATCAATGAATACCACTATGAACTTGTCAAGGAATTCCATGAATACCTTATTCATCATGTTCATGAAGTAGGCTGGTGCATTAGTCAATCCGAATGGCATCACTGTATATTCATACAACCCATATCTAGTGGTGAATGCGTCTTGGGTATGTCATGTTCTCGATCTTTAGTTGAAGTATCCGATCAAGATCAATTTTTGAGAAAACACATGCTCCCTCTAGCTGATCGAAGAGATCATTTATTCTAGGCAGGGGATATTTGTTCTTTATGGTCACTTCATTGAGTGAACGATAATCTATGCATAGCCTTTGACTCCGGTCCTTCTTCTCAACAAACAAGACTGGTGCTCCCCAAGACGACGAGCTTGGTTGAATAAATCCCTTTTTCAACTGTTCTCCCAGCTGTTTCTTGAGTTCTTTTAACTCGTCCACCGACATTTTATAAGGTCTCTTTGCTATAGGTCCCGTTCTGGTAGTAGGTCTATCAGAAACTCCACGTCCCTATCTGGTGGCATGCCAGGTAATTCCTCGGGGAACACATCTAGATATTCCCTCACTATTGGCACATTATCTAGGCTAACCCCCTTAAGAGAATTAACCTTGCTCCCCTTGGGTTCAAAGTTAGACTTGAACCTGATCCTTTTCTTTTCTGGGGTAGTAAGCATAACAGTTCACTTGGCAAAATCAATCACCCCTTCATAGCGGGTCAACCAGTCCATCCCTAATATAACATCTAATCCTTGGGACTCTAGGATTATTAAACTAATCGGGAACTTGTGTTTTCCAATTTCTAGGGTGATATGTCGGCACCCTGAATTTACTATCATTTCTCCACCCGGAGAACTTACCTTCATAGGACATCCAATAGTCTCAGTGGAGAGTTCATTTTTGATTACAAATGCTCTTGAAATGAATGAATGTGATGCGCCAGTATCGAAAAGGATAAGTGCAGGAAAGGAATTAATCATGAACTTACCGATCACAGCATCAGATCCTTCTTGGATTTCCTCCACATTAATGTGATTCACATGGCCCTTTTGGAATGGATTTGGCTTAGCCCCATCAGTCTTCTTTTCTAGGCATTCATTGGCATAATGTCCTGTCTTTTTACACTTGAAACATTCCACCTGACTGATGTCTTTCTTCGCTGGCTGACTGTGACGGTTCTGACCATTTTGGTTCCCATGGCCATGATTATTGTGATTGTTCCTGAATCCACTTTTGTTATGTCCATGATGATTGTTTCCATCATGGTGGTTGTTGTTGTTACGATGGTTATTATGATTCCCATTCTTGTGGAATCCTGAGCTTCCACTTCCTTCACCATGAGGGCGCTTGTGAGGAGATCCTGATCCAAACTTATCGAAATGGTGTTTCCTGTTTCTACCCTCCACTAGCTTCATCTTGTTTTCCAGGATGGTAGCTTTATCACATAAAGATTGATAAGTTGGAACATATGCAACAGATAGTTGCATAGAAATTTCATCATTCAGCCCATCTAGGAACTTCTCCTTCCTCTTCGCATCAGTGTCAACATCATCAGGTGCATAACGTGACAAATTATTGAACTCCTCGATGTATTCAGAAATACTGCGGTGGCGTTGCTTGAGGTTATGAAACTCCTTTTTCTTCAATCCCATTATTCCAGCAGAGATGTTAGTGGTGCGAAACCCATCTTCAAACATTGCCCAAGTCACTTCCTCAATAGGGTGGGTAATTTGAAAATTATCCCACCAAGCAGCCGCATGACCTTCCAACAAGTGTGTTGCAAACCTGACCTTTTCTGCATCCGTGCATCCAACCGTGACTAGGTCCTTATTCACAGAGCGTAACCAATCATTTGCTACCATGGGGTCAGAGGTACCTGAGAACTTGGCAGGTCTCAGCCTTAGAAATCTGGTCAGCATATCCAAAGGTGGTGGATTGTTCTGGTTATTGTTATTATTGTTGTTCTGGTTCCGGTTCGCCATAAATTGAGTCATCATTTGCATCAATTGGGTCTGTGCAGCCACCATCTGCTGCATTCCATTGTCATTGTCATTGTTATCCTCGTTGTTGCGTCGGGGAGGCATCTGTGGGTTTAGTAAGGGTAAGTAATGATAGATAACCCAAATAAAACAACAATTCAGACAAACAAGCACATGCAAGTTCCAACATCACAACAATAGAGTGCAAGATAACATACTAGCATAGTCACCCATAAGTCGGTATGACCTATGCACTCAATAATAATAGAACGATAGGTAGATGGAACAGTATCACTACTCCTCCATGTCAACTTCCTCCTCCACTAGAGCAAGTCCTGCTGATGCGAATCCTGCCTTGTATTCCTCCAAGATGGTAGTCAGAGCATCGATCTTCGTCTGTAACTCTCTCTTCTATGTGCGTAGCCTCTCTATCACCCCGTGATCCGCTTCCAGCTCAATGTTCTCCAGCTCTAACTCGGTCTCAAAGTCTCTAATCTTCTTGTTCTTCTCCTGAACTCTCTTCTCTTGGTTCTTGAATTTCTTATCTTGGTCTTCAAAGTTCTTCTCCATTTCCTTGATTCGATTTTCCTGTTCCTGGAAGGCCTTGTCCTTCTCCTTGAGTTGGACTCGTAGTTCATCATTGCTAAGCATCACGTTAGTCCTATCAGTATCAAGGTGTCTAATAAGGCTCTCTAAGTCTTGGAGGTAGTGACGCACGGGCTTGATAGACTCCTTAGTGGCCTTGTCCAACACAATAGGCTCTCCATCCTCGTCGCGCCTCCCAAAGAAGTGGAAGTAGTGGCTCTTGATCTCAGAAGAATGACGTCCACATAGGCGTCCCAACAGCTCCTGCATAGCGACATCGAGGCCCCTCTCCATGTCATCATGGAGAACCTTGAAGGTAATCTCCCTAGTTTGGGGCTCTGTCTCACGTCCTGGCTAGGTAACTCTGAATCCCCATAAGTCCTTCCTCTGAAACTTCCTCAGCTGAAGTCCCTGAATAGTGGGGATCGGAAGAGCGAGCACTTGGACTAGCTCCAAGATACGAGTCCCAAAGCGAGTCCCCTTGAAATCCTCGGTCGTCCTGTAGACAAAATTCGGCATCTATTGCATAGTATGGAGAAAATTAGTAACACAATGGAGAAAGAAAATACAAGTCACAAAATAAAAGAGAATTCAACCAACAAAACATTCCAAGTAGTAATACATTAATTCAACTCAAGCATTCAAGGTTCCAGACATAACTTTATTTTTGCCATACCACATAGGTTGGTATGGTCGAGATATTAACGTGATAAAATGCCAAGGGTGGTGGTCCAACTAATATCTCACTCCTTCTTAACCAAGGTGGCAATCTGGGCATCCTTGGCAGAAATCTGCTTGTCTTGGTCACATAGCTCCAAAGCTAGGCCTATGATATCCTTACTTAGGCGTTTCACAGTGGCCTTTGAGTCTTGGACAAGACGCTTCTCCTCCTCGAGATCCTCCTGAGTATTGAGCATTCTATACTTGAGTCTCTCCCCAAGTTCCTCAATAGCCTTCCATGCAGCATTCCTTGCAGAGTCAAAGAATGACAGGTGCATTTCAGAGTTGGTGAACATGCAGAATCCCGTACTCTTGGGATCGTCTTCCTTGTTCTTGTACAAATGGAGTTGCACCCACCAATACTCTTGTCCTTCATCTATCACAGGAAATCCCTTGTACACGGCTTCACCATTCATCCCCAAGCCGAGCATGAGGTTCTTGAGCACATTAGGAAATTCCGTCTCACACTCCAGGGTCATAGTCATCAGTGGTCCCTTCTTGACAGATTCATTGATGGTGGACATCTACAAAAATAGATGAGAAGGATGATTAGGGAAAGCTTTACGAGATGAAAAGACAAGTGTAAAGTTGAAATATAGAGTTGTTTTTCCTAAGGGTTTTCCTTAGTCTAATCCATTCTAGGGTCACGAACCTACAGGCAACCCAATGCTCTGATACCATCTGTAAGATCTCACCATAATAAGGTAAGATCCCTATGATTGCAGTGCTAGTCCCTGGATCGAAAGTGCTAGCACCCACAGTTTAAGATGAAGTACACAGAAACAAAGGTCATTATTACATCGCATATCCAGGAATATAATGGTTCTTACAACTCACTTAGCCCAAGGCTAAGGCACTTAAAGTTCACATTACATAGCATAATAATAATAGAGTCTTTAGTCTTCATGTGCCACAGGCAAGCATGTCGAGTGTAGATCCGCAACCCTACTCATCATCAGAGTATCCTGCAACAGAATAAGTTACAGCCACAAGGGTCAATACATTTGGAATTGTATTGGCAAGTGATACCATAGATACTTAGTATAATCCAACAACTACATGAATATATGGTTAAGTGGGGTTTATGGCTGGCTTTGCTAAAATTAGTTTAACTTATAGTTTTTGAAGAAGTTTTTCATTCCAGCTATAAGGTACCAATGATAGACATCGAACCTCTACCCATGTTCACCCACAAGTTTTAACTTAGAGAAATTTGGATGAGGAGATTATTGAACTGCTTCACGCCTTGAGGCTCAGGAATGTCCATAACCGGGGACACGGCTAAGTACTTAGTTTTACCCTCTCGAGAGGTGGTGCACTTTCCCCACAAGACTCGACATGCATCGAGACGAGACTTTTCAGAAGCAATCCCTCAGACCACCACGGACGCGTTCCATCCTATCATCACTACCACCCTCTGTCCGTCTGGCTGAGTTCTCGCAACTTAGTCGGTCAAGGCAGAGCCCATATGCCATGTGGCTACACTGGAAGCTTCGCGACAAGAACGTCTCCAATCTCTTTGTTCCTGGGTGGCCATCCACAAGTGTGATACACCAGCTGACCATAGACATGGCCCCTGAGTAACCACTCAACATAATCCAAGCAAGCCCATTCCACCCAGGTGTTTCATTAACATTAGTTGTTTTCTTAGTTAAACAAAATAATATCTTTCCATGCTATCTTATGTGTATATTCCACCCACGAATTCTAATAGCATAGCTAAGCATTCTAGCATACAAAGTCTTTATCTAGGGAATACTACCAAGATATACACTATAGGGTAGCATAGCATAGTATGGTAACATATGAATAATTCTATCATGCTAGGATCTACCAAAATATCACTAGTGCAATAGTGAAAATAATAGGACATGAGATGAAATATTACTTGCCTTGGTAGCTAGGGGAATAGGTACAATCCTCACAGCAACAAACTTCACAATCCACACAATCTACACAAGATTAATACAACAATAACAATTCAATCAATAAAACATTACAAAAACATGAATGCATGCAAAATGTAATGATATGATCATAATTCTATAATTTACAGAGTCTACAGTACAGAGGATATAATACCTCATCTAAATGCATAAGAAATACCCAAAAATAATTTATAGAACAAATTTTATGAGCAAAATACTCCTAAAAGGGTTCTGCCTATAATTCCAAGTTTACTGAGGCAAAAGTGTGAAACAAGGCCTCCATAATAAAGGTCTTATTTTACTGAATCCATAGACACCAAATTTGTATTTTTATGATTTGTGGATCAAAAGTTATTGAATTTCTAAGTTTAATACTAAATCTGTCTATTTTCTAATTAAATGTAAATAGTCCATGACGTGGCGCTATCCTATTGGCTGGTACCGGTTGGTCGGATCGACCGCGGGCCAACAGATCTTAAGTAACTTGACGGATCTGATTAGCCCGCATCTTTCGCTTAGTGATCTAAACCTAGCCGCATAAACAAGATCTAATGCTCCTAATCGACTTGGCCGAATGGTGGCCGACCAACTCTGCCGGGCGGCGAGCCGATGAGGTTCTGGCGATTCTACGAGGGCTGGGAGACCGTGGACACGTACCAGAGGTTGAGGAGGTCATGGCAATCTCGATGGAGGTCACGGTGGAGGGTGGGGTGCTCGGGCTGGGCCTGGATCCCTCGCCGGAGTTGCGCAGACGGCGGAGTTCACAGCTCAGTGTCGGAGACCGTGACCTGGGGCTCGAACCAACCGGCAAAGAGGTCAGCGAGGTGTGCAAGTGTCTGCACGACCTAGTAAAGACCAAAAGGGGGTGGCGGGAACCCTACCTTTACCAGAGAAGGCGACTGACGGTGGCGGCAGAGGGAGTTCGCCGGACTTGGTCCGTGTCATCGACCTGGAGCAAGAGGAGGCACGCGGCTGGGTTAGTAGGTGCGCCAGGATACGGCAAACCATACAGGACAGAGAGGAGGGCGCCGGGCAGCCTGGATTCACCGGAATCATCGCCGGAGTCCGTCGGACAGCGGCGGTTCAAGCTCGGAATTTGGGGAGCCTAGGGGCTCTCCGGGGTGATGTCTGTGGGGAAAATGATGAGGAGGGAGAGGGGGTTTAGTAGGGGTAATCGCCGGGGCAATTAATCGCGAGAAACTGCCGGAATCAAATCGATTCGAAACGGCCGAAGGGGAGAGGTCCATCATCGGCAGTGAAGGCGACAAGGTGACGTGGGCGTGGGGTTGACCTGTCAGCGGGAGGGGTAGAAATGAGGGGGGTGAGAAAAGACAGAGAAGGGGAGAGGGAGTCCGGGTGGGCTGCTGGGCCGGATTGGGCCAAAAGGCCAGAAGCTGTCTGCTGCTCTTTTTTTTTTCTCCCTTATTCTTTTTCTTTTTCTATTTCTGTTTTCTCCACAACTTTGGATTTAAGGATTCAAATTGATTCAAATCAATTTGTGAACATTTGTAAAAACTCAAATTAGGTTTTTTAGGGTATTATGAAACATATTTATCTTCTATTTTAATCCAAAGTATTTACTTTGGATTTAATAGGTAATATAGCATTTTCTTTGATTCTATTTTCAAAAATTCATATATTTTGTTCATGGCTCAAAATTGCACCAAATTTTTGGAGGACATTCTAAATGCAATGCAATTACATGCTATGATGATATGAGTGCAATGATGATGATTTTAGATGAAATTTTGGGATGTTACACTGGCCATGTTCCAAAACAAGAGCAAGACCATCTACTGGTCTTGATCTAAACAAGTACCAATACATCACTATTAGTTCTAAAAAATACTTTAGTAATAGCAACAACAGAACATTTGACAGATTCACTACCATTTGAAAGATTCAGCAACACTGAATAAAATAGAAAAATATCAATAGATTCCAAATACATAATCAACGACACTTGACAGATTCAACAACTTTTCAAAGTGACCGATCTAGCAGTACAGATAATGACCAAAAGAATTGACAGATTTAACAATGCAGACACTAAAATTCAATAGATGTAGCAAGGCCATAATTCAAAAGGACAGAGAGAACATATTCTAGCCATGTTCCAAAATAAGAGCAAGACCATCTACTGGTCGTGATCTAAACAAGTACCAATACATCACTATTAGTTCTAAAAAATACTTTAGTAATAGCAACAATAGAACATTTGATAGTTTCACTCGCATTTGAAAGATTCAACAGTACTAAATAAGACAGAAAAATATCAACAGATTCCTAGTTCATAATAAGCGGCACTTGATAGATTTAGCACCATTTCAAAGTGACCGATTTAGCAGTATAGATAATTACCAAAGGAATTGATAGATCCAACAATGCAGACATTGAAATTCGATAGATGTAGCAAGGCCATGATTCAAAAGGAAAGAGAGACCATATTCTGCACTAGATCTGTCGGTCTGAACAAGTACCAGTACATAGGTATTACTCCTACTAAAAATAGATTAGCAGTAGCAGAACTCCATACAAAATACTCAGAACTACCTTAAGCTAGGAACCACATGTCCTGAAATGATAAGAAAATCCTGTCGAGGAGTACATGTGTTCAAGTTAGGATCATCACAAGAAGATAAAGATGTGTTAATCGCTAAGAATCTTGTCGATATGAAGCTTGTATTCCACGGTCAACTCCGATGGTCGATTCCAATGATGAGCGACCAGATTAGACAGACAAACCGACAAAGAGCAAGTGGCTTTAGAATTCGCATAGAACACCTTCTCACACAAGCTATTTGGATGTGCAGAGCTCAACTTCACCATGAACTGTGGCGACAAGCGCGCTGCCGGCCTGACGCACATGACGGATATCAAGATGGCATCGTCCCGCCCATCAAATAGCACGTAGAACACTATGTCATTGTACCCGGTTAGCCCGATATCTACATTTTGCGAGCCCAGTGCCAGTACCGGCTTAGAGATGTACCTGCCTTTCCTACCATAGTGTAAAATGCACAACCTCATGGCATGGGCTTCTCTGAGGTGGGAGTGTAGCACAAACGAAATTGCGTCAAAATCATAGCCAGGCACCACGCAGTTCCATGGGACTGCATCATCGAGCATTGAACATGAAGAGATATTTGGCTAGATAGCCCATACCAATTGGGTCTATCACCAACATAAAGTAATTAATTAGTACGACATTACATATATTCATATTATGATCATCACAAGAATATTTATATGTGTTAACTCACTCTTGGTTGATATTCTTGTAATCCAGGGGGAATTCTGACAACATCTTGAGAAGCTCGCAGGTAACGCCGCGGTTTCGACAGGTACGACATGAGCCCTTTCAACGCGACTTTAGCCAATGAAGGCATGCTCGTATGCTCAAATGTCGCTGCCATTTCGACTGAATGGAGCTTATTCCATGACGGCAACGACCATAACATCACCTTGTACCGCGGAGATTCGCACGCCGCTGACTGACGTACCTGACAGATAGGAAGATATCCGTGGTGTACCCTCCAATTAGGGCAGAAAACTCCGTGCCCTCTTTCCCGATGCCGATGATCTCTGGTGTGGGCACCAGGTCAGTCAGGTACCAGTGCTTGTTGGAGTAGGTGTAACTACCTCGGTGAATTACGCTCCTAGTTACAAGCCTGGATGAGCGGAAATGGTTAAAATAGTACGGTGGTGCCCAAATGCCACTCACAGGTAGACCTTTCGGCCGTCCTAACCATTTCCGAACATCGGGACAAGAACGGGCGGCGTAATCGGCAGGCGAAGGGATCAACTACATACACAAATGAGTATGTATGCAAGCCACCATACAATGGTTCTCAGAGTCATTCCATCTAAAAGAAAGGAAATATTGCAACGCCATACGGCAAGATCCAAATATCCTAGATAGATATAATAGTTTAGGATATCTCCTCATACATCAAACATCGTAGTATCAAAGTGAAGGGAAAACAAGATCCGAGTACGGATAAGAAGCAAATCGGCATAAGATGCCCCATAAATAAACACATCCCGCCTACAGATCTCACGGATCCTGCTCCCGGAATCTCTACACCGAATGATCGTTGCCCACATCGTCTCCTCCACCCAAAGATCCATCTTATGTAGCTTACCTGTTCATTTGAATCAAACAATTTATCGTGTGAGACCCTAGGGGTACTCAACAAGTCTTTATGCCTCTAAAGGGGACACAACCTGGGGTGACGCAATTGTAGCAGAAAATAAACCCTAACAATTCTATAGATACTCGCTAACCATCCGCCTAACCAGAGATGGACGGATGTCCGTGAATTAACAACAACAGTTATAACAGTAATATTAACAGATCAATCCTCCTCCTCGCTTACCGACGAGGAAGCGACTAACAACCCCATCCGCTGGCAGTTTTATTATCCATTCCATGAGTGTTGCACTATTTACTAGTCGTGTACTTAGTCAAATTAAAGCGGTACTTTAGTTATACTTGTCTATGATCGAGAAACTGTGCTCCAAGTCGTCCATAACGCTGACACGGCTTTCAGAAAGTTTTACCGCAGGGTGCACAAATAGCAACACACACTCGATCAACCTCGAAAAACCAAATCAAAACCCAACGAGGCAACAACAAAGCGATCACAGATTCAGAAATATTTCAGGGGCCACCCCATTAAGCTACCCAAGAACGGTTGGCCGGCCACGAGACGGACTCAAGGTTTGTGGGGACGGTCAGAACGACTAGGAACCCGAAGTGTGACTGGCTTGTCGACACAGCGAAACGTGTCACGCCCTAACAAGACAAAAGACTCGCACAATTTAAATAAAGCAAGAAAGCATGGCATAAGTACAAGATAGTAAATAAAACCTCAAACTAGTTTGTGGCCCCAAGAAATAAGAATGAATCAAGCTCGCCTGGGGGGGTTCATAAGCCTCCCGGATGTGGATAGCGCGAATATTCAAGGAACAGGAATCAAGTACTCGGGGTCCTACGGGACACAAGTGAGCCTGAAAGACCAAATAGCGAATATGGCTCACCGGTGCCACTTTCATTAGTTATACCATTACTACTCAGGTTAAGTTGTTTAGGTACCTCATTATCCATCAGACACTCACATACCCTACACATGTTGTTCTACGACTCGCATGGCTCAAACAACTCCTGTAGTAATGGCTCATGGGATGGAGGAACAAGCTTCGGTGGGGTTTAAAAGTAAAGGCTATGCAATACTTGGGATTCAGATTAATGCAATCGCGACTCAATGATGCAAGAAATAAGATAGAGGCAATAGGTACTATATGTATGCAAGCATGTGGTAGTGCTTGCCTGGTAGCTCAGTTGAAGCGAGAGAAGGATCTGGGTAGTGCTCCTGGGTTTCTTGATATATCCCCCGCCAAATACCTATTCAAGAAGAACCAAACAAACAAGGGCCAACATAAATAAAGTGCACAAGCATATGAATAAAATGCGACAAGCAAACAATCATGCCATGATGAATGATGCACAATTTGCATGGCAATAAAGTAGCATGGCATGGGTGAGGTGTGGAATACAATAATAAAGCATTTTATTGAGTTTTGACCACATTTTAACCTCATATTAGTTGCTGTACACATTATATTTATATGATGCATGCTGCAAAACAGATAATGGAATGCATGAATAGAAAGGCCTCGTCGAGCTAATCATTTTAGACATATCATTTGTTAAATTTGGACTTATAAAACAAAAGTTATTAATTTATTAAGGAAAAAGGGCATTTTATTGTAATTTAAATCAACTTGAAATTTTAAGTGTCTAAAATATATTTTTAATGGCATATTTGAATTCCTCACATTTTTCTGATTTGAAAACATATATTATATGTATTATTTGGACTTATATTTTAAAAGTTATTTGAAACCAGAATTAAATTTGAGTTTTGAATTAATTTGAAAAAGTTTGAGTTAAAACCGAAATACAGAAAATACTTTTCTTACTCAGGCAGATACAGACCCAGACGCTGACGGGTGGGGCTCACTGCTGACTAGGACAAACCGCGCACAGAAATGTTTTTCTCACCGCGAGCTAAACTAGCCTCAGAGAATGACAAAGGGCCGACGGCCATTGACTGCATGGCGCGCGCCAATGACGCGACACGGGGCATCCGTGGGAGTGCGGTTAAGGGCATAACTTCTGGGCGCGGCAAAACGATCGAGAGGTGACGGTGGGCAAGGCTGGTCCACGGTTGCCGAAAAAGATACAGGGGCTATTCGCAAAACGAAGGCCGCAGACCGTGGATCTTCCTTCGATCTCGACGATCGACGGTGCTCGTGGCGCGGGCGCGGCGCGGCGGATTCGATCCGGGACTCGCATGCGCTACGAGGCGGCAGCCACTGCGGTGGCGGGGGGGTTGGTGCTAGGAAACTGCTGCGTGGCTAGATGAGGTCCCGCGACGCGATGAGCGAAGCAGACGACGCGCCGCCGGCATTACGAGGGTGCTCGACGGAACGTCACGCGGCGTGACACGACGACGATGGCGAGGGTGTCTAGGAGGTGGGTCAGCTCACCGCGAGTTGGTCGGTGTGGTTGGATCTGCTCGAGGCGCAGGTGATCGGCGACGACGCAGACGGACCGGAGGCTAGGGTTTGGCGTCGGTGGTCTTCGGCTCCAGCCCTTCTCCTCCTCGACGGCGGGTACAGGGTGAAGCAGAGTAGCATCCTCGATCTCCCGGGCCGCTCCACGGATGCTCTGCACGACGGGTTCGACGGAAAGTGGAGGAGGCCGACGGTGGCCGGCGAGAGAGGGTGGCCGGTGGTGGAGTAGATGGAGAGGAAGGGGCAGTCTGGGGTAGATCTGGGAGAGGCAGAGGAGAGCTGGGAGATGGTGGTAGATAGCAGGGAGGGAGAGGGAGGTGCCGAGCGGGAGTGGACGGTGGAAAAGGTGGCTCGGCCACCTTTTCTCCTCCTCCTTCACGTGCTCTGGTGGGGCACGCAGGTTCTACTGGTGCAGGAGGGACCAGCAGAAGGAGAGAGGCCAGGCTCGGGTGGGGCCGAGCTTCAGCGAGAGAGCAGGGAGAGATAGAGGGGAAGCCTTTGGAGCTAGGTTAGAGGAAAAAGGGTGGCTCGGGTTAGGGCTTTAGGGTTAGGACAGGCTTCGGCCTGGGGTCAGGTAGCTAGGTGGGGTAGCCTTGGCATGAGAGAGGAGAGAGACCGAGAGGGAGGGCATGAGGGTAGAAGGGGTTAGCTAGGGAGGCATCGGATTAGGGTTTTAGAGATAGGGGGGTATGGGTTTAGATTAGGTATAGATTAGGAGAGAGGTTTAGAGAGAGAGGAAAGATGTGGTGTGGTAATCCTTTGACAAGATCAAGCATGATCAAAACAAGCTTAATCAAGATATAGTCAAAAGAGAGAAAAGAAGAAAAGGTGGTGAGGTATAGAGAGAGAGGTTAGGTTGGAGAAAGAATAAGGGAGAGGGGTATAGAGATATGGGGATGATCCACCAAGATTCAAATAAAACTCAAAAGAGAAAGAAAGGTGATGCTTTGCATGGCCCATGCATAATATTAATGCTAGGTTTCATCTTGTGAAAACAACATAAATAGCCATAGCATTTATACATATGCATTCCAAAAATATGGAATAAGCCAAACTAGAAGAAGTGGAAGGATGCCCCATGTGGAGTAGTTGGAGATGCCCATATTTGAATAAAATGGAACATGCTAGTGTGTATGTGCCACTAGATGCTTAATAGTCCCAAAAATATCCCAACATGAGCATAATTCCATAATAATCCATATGGAAGCTAGGAAAAAGGGTTCCACTCACAAGGCATGCAAAGGTGGCCATGTGGCTCTCATTTATCACTAATGTGAAAACAACATGATGCTAAGATGAGAGCATGTGGAAAAAGAATTGGATCCATCCCAACCCATATGAGCTAGAGGTAAAACCCAAAAGAAAAACAATTGCAAGCTCATGGATAATGGAATGGTGGAAAGATGGGGTGATGACAAGAAAGGTGGTGGAGTTAAATAAAAGATATGCCCCCAACTCAACTTGGGCATTTAAACAATATATCAACAACCAAATACAATAACAAGAGGCAAATACAATTAATAATGCATATGAGATAAGAACCAAATGGAAAAGGGTTTTATATGATGCTCAAATGCAAGGTGGCATGATGACATGAGCATGATATATTTATGATGCAACAATTATATATTTGAAGTAGCCATTATATTACTAAACCAAGTAGCATTACAATTGTTAGACAATTGGGATGCTACAACTCTCCCCCACTAAACAGGAATCTCGCCCCGAGATTCTAGGAAGAAGAAGAAGACACAAAGAGGGTAGGATACTTGGCACGGAGCTCATCTTCACTTTCCCAAGTGGCTTCATCAACGAAATGGTGCGACCACTGCACCTTGCAGAATTTGATGGACTTGTTGCGAGTCCTTCTTTCTGCGACTTCAAGGATTTTAGTGGGGTGTTCTTGATAAGACAGGTCTTCTTGGAGATTGATAAGCTCATGGTCCACGGTCCTGCCGGGATCCTTGAAGCACTTCTTGAGCTGAGAGATGTGGAAAACATCATGGACCTTGAGTTTTTCCGGGAGCTCAAGAGCATAAGCAACTTCTCCTCTTCTTCCACGAATTTTGAAAGGACCGATGTATCTAGGAGCCAGCTTTCCTTTGATACCAAAGCGGTGCGTGCCTCTCATGGAGTGACACAAGGTAAACGAGATCACCAGGACATACTCCATGTCCGTGTGCTTCGTCATAATTGCTCTTTCCGCGACTTTGAGCAATCCTCGATTTTCAAGAATGATGTGCACTTTCTCCTCCGCTTGAGTCACAATGTCAGGCCAAACAATATTCTTTCTCCGCACCAACCAACCAATCGAGTTCTCGTGATTTGCGCCATAGAGAGCCTCAAATGGTGCCATCTTTAGACTTTTCTCGAAGCTGTTGTTGTAAGAGAATTCAGCATAAGGAAGACATTCTTCCCACTTCATGCCAAAGAGGTGACGCAAGCACGAAGCATATCCTCCGTAATCTGATTGATCCTTTCAACTTGTCCTTGCGATCGAGGGTGGTAAGTGTGCTGAAGTTCAATTTTGTTCCCAAAGCATTTTGGAAACTTTCCTAGAACTTGGAAGTGAAGATGCTTCCACGGTCGAACTGATCTCAAGCGAACCCCATACAGAGAGACAATTGCTGATATAGAGCTCACCAACTGAATTGCGTAAATGGTTTCCTGACGGGAAGAAGTGAGCCACTTTAGAAAGCCTGTCAATGACAACAAAGATTGCATTGTTGCCCTTCTGCGACCTTTTGGAAAACCAGTTATGAAGTCCATCTCCACTTTTTCCCATTTCCATTCCGGGGTTTCAATGGCTGTAGAAGACCGGAAGGTTTCGATGGACAGCTTTCACTGCGGGCGTACATCACACTCGAGACATACTTGGCACAATATCTTTTCAAGCCCGCCACCAATATTGTGTTTTCAAGTCCATGTACATCTTTGTGCTGCCAGGTGGATAGAAAGAATGTAATCATGCGCCTCCTTGAGAACTTGCTCTCTCAAACCCGGTAGTTCGAACAAACATCCGTGTTCAAAGAAAAGCGTGCCTTGGTCATCGACGTGGAAGGACTCATACTGAAGCTGGATGTTGAGATGACCTTTCTTGTACGGATCACCAAGCTGAAAGGAGCGAACCTTTTCTTCCAAGAGAGGAGTTGCTAGAAGGTTCAAGATACCCTTGTTCCACAATTTCAAGGTTGAGTGACCAATCCCTCGCACAAGAGAGGTTGTTGTTCTTCCATCATGAGGTTGTTGACATAAGCTTTCGGCTGAGAGCATCGGCCATGCCATTAGCTAAGCCCGGAGTGTAGATGATGGTCAAATCAAAATCAAAGAGGGCTTCAATCCATCTCCTCTGTCGAAGGTTGAGATCAGGCTGAGTGAAGATATACTTCAAACTCTTGTGATCAGAAAAGATTTCACAACGGTTGCCAAGCAAGTAGTGCCTCCATACCTTCAAAGCAAAGACAATCATGTAGCTCGAGGTCATGTGTAGGATAGTTGATCTCATGCGTCTTCAACTGCCTAGAGGCATAAGCAACAACTTGTTTTTCTTGCATAAGGACCGCACCCAATCCTTGCAAAGAGGCGTCACGAATATCCGGAAGGGCTTGGATGTATCCGGAGGAACCAAGATCGGTGGAAGTGAGCTTCTTTGAGTGTCTCAAAGCTTGCTTGACATGCAGGAGTCCAAAGGTATTTCTTGCCTTTCTTGAGGAGATCGGTAAGAGGCTTCGCTATCTTCGAAAAGTTCTGAACGAAGCGACGGCAATAACTAGCCAAACCAAGGAAACTCCGCACTTCTTTGACATTGACAGGAGGAAGCCATTCAACAATTGCCTTTACAGCTCGGTTGACCGCAATGCCCTTGGCAGATGACGTGACCAAGATAGGTTACTTGAGGCAGCCAAAACTCACACTTGGAGAACTTTGCATACAAGCGGTTCTCACGAAGCTTGTTTAGGACACACCGAAGGTGTTCTTCATGCTCTTCTTGTGACTTAGAATAGACTAGGATGTCATCCAGATAGACCACAACGAACTTATCAAGATACTCCATGAAAACCGAGTTCATGAGCCTCGAGAAGGTGGCAGGTGCGTTGGTGAGACCGAAAGACATGACCGTGTACTCATACAGGCCATAGCGGGTGGTGAATGCTGTCTTAGGAACATCTTCCTTGCGAATCTTGATTTGGTGATAACCACTTCTCAAGTCGAGCTTAGAGAATACCACAGCCCATAGCTGATCAAGAGATCATTAATCCGCAGAAGGGGATATTTATTCTTGATGGTTTTAGCATTGAGAGCCCGATAGTCAACACAAAGTCTATCAGTCTTGTCTCGCTTCTTCACAAAGATTGTTGGGCTACCCCAAGAAGAAGTACTATGCTGAATGAAACCCAACTTCTCTTGTTCATCAAGCTATCGTTTGAGTTCAGCCAACTCAGTAGGACCCATTTTATAAGGCCGCTTGGAGATAGAAGCGGTACCAGGTTCAAGCTCAATTACAAACTCAACCTCACGATCCGGAGGCATACCTGGCAACTCTTCAGGAAAGACATCTGGGAACTCACAGACCACCGGAACACTCTGAATAGCTTCCATAGCATCATCATTCAGAGCCGCCAAAGAGAAAAGCTGGATAGCAGGAGTCAGACTTGGAGAATAGACTATATGGCCTTCAGGAATCTTCAGAGAAACCGAGCGTTCAGCACAATCAATCACAGCTGCATTTGCTGTCAACCAATCCATGCCCAAGATGACATCAATGTCAGAGTTGCCCAGAAAGATTAGGGACGCCGAGAATGAAGAGCCACCAATCTCAATTTGATTGCCATGGCTGATATGAGCAGCCCTCATGTTTGAACCAGGAGATTGTACCACCATTTATGTGATAAAGGAACCTTATCCAGATCATGCTCTTACGCAAACTTATGCGAAACAAAAGAATGCGAAGCACCAGAATCAAACAAAACTCGCAGGTGGATCGAGTTAACGGAAGCATACCCATCACAACCAGTGCATGCTCAGCTTGAGCGGCGTTGACACGCTTGGCACGAGCAATGTGAGACCCGGCTTGGTGTTGATGTTGAGAGCCCGAGGTGGTGGTGCACGAACCATAGGAGAGCTTGCCGCAGATCTTGGAGGTGGTGGAGGAAGAGCTTTGTTTTCATCTGCAGCCCAGTGTTGATGCCTAGTGTTTCCACAAGTGTAACAAGCACTGTGTGGACGTGGAGCAACGTAGCTGGGGACTCCGCCAGCGCCTGTGGTAGTGGTGGTTGTAGCCCCGGGAGCAGCAAAGGAGGAAGTTTGGTGGCCTTGCCGCAGTAGCTTGAAGGTCTTGGTGGAGCCGAGCGACAGTGGGGTGTTAGGAACCCGCATACGACGCTTAGAAGGAGTTGACATAGCTGAAGAGCTTGCTGCATCACGTTGTGTTTCTTTGACTCCTCAAACACTTGCCTACTTGCTTCTTCCCGCAGAGTATGCTGAAGTTCCGTAAAAGACGCCGGCCTTGCATGTGTGATTGCATATTTAATCGATGCATTGAGCCCTTGCCGAACCTCTTTTGCTTCTTCTTGTCATCGAGATCTCATCGCCACCATAACGAGAAAGTTTCATGAAGTTTCGATGTAGGTATTGACATTATCATTGCCCCGCTTGAGGTTGAGAAACACTTCCTTCATCCTCTCCATGACAATTTCTCGATGACATCGCTTCTTTGAAAGCTCCAGTGAACTGTCCCCAAGTAGGCTGAAAACCAGTGCAGTTTGCCTTCAGGTAATTCTCCCACCAGAGAGCCGCATCTCCCTTCAGAAGGTGAGTTGCACACTTTGCCCATTCTTGGTCAGGAACATCAGCAGTTGCCAGTAACCTTGACATCTCACGCAACCAATCATCAGCATCAAGTGGTTGATCAGAAACATCAAACTGGCGTGGGTTGAACTTCAGGAAGCTTTTGATGTCTCCTCGCTTGGGAGGTGGAGGTAGCGGAACAAACTCATTCCTCCTGACACTTTCTTCAAAACGCTGCTGGTTCTGCTGCATTGCTGCCAAGGCATTGGCGATGCTTGACAACGCTGCCCCCAGTTCAGGTTGTATGTCCTCCTCAGAACGGCGTGGTGGTGCCATCCTGTGGTTGATATAAAACACAAGTTAGTACTATGATGGAGAATAATAATAATCCAAAATAGTACCAAAATGGAATTAACCAAGATTAAAGGATACAATTTACTAAGATGATATTAAAATATCAACAAAGTTCAAAGCACCTAGAAGATATTAAGCATATCGCACACGACTGAAAAGGAGTGTGGTACACAGATATATCAAAGAAAAATTTTCCGCAAATTTCGGCATTAAAATACCAATAGATGCGCAAAATCACTTAACGAATCAAGATTAATGACTCTACCAATTCAATATACAAGAGCGAATGATAAGAGTAGTGGTATGGTCGCGACTCCATCCCGCACTCAAATCATTACTCCGCACATGAATAAGTAGAACACCTATCCCAACATCTTCTTCTCACGATGAACCTAAAGATTAGTAACTACGGAAAGGAACCCCCAAACAAGATGACGTCGGATAACAAAGAGTAAGACAGATCGCGTCGGTATACAACGAATCAGATAGATCGCGTCGGTTTGCAAAAGCCTGTCGGTATGGAATGTACCAACAGTTGATAACCAAAAGGCCGATAAAGATAACAACTTGGATGCAACAGATAGACAAAGAATTACACACACACACACACACAACCTATGGTACTACGGAAACCCAGAACACGTGAATCCTAGTTTGAATTTTAAGAAGAGGATTGAAAACTTTACACTTCCTTACTAGAAAAAGGGTGGGTGGGTGGGTAAGAAGAAAAGTGGAAGCATTCCTACACTCGCGTTTTGTTTTTCCCTAGTATACATAGCTACCAAAATATTTGCTAGACTGACAACGACCATTTGGCTGAGACCCTGAAGGGCGGGATGGCTCTGATACCAATTGTAACTACCTCGGTGAATTACGCTCCTAGTTACAAGCCTGGATGAGCGGAAATGGTTAAAATAGTACGGTGGGGCCCAAATGCCACTCACAGGTAGACCTTTCGGCCGTCCTAACCATTTCCGAACATCGGGACAAGAACGGGCGGCGTAATCGGCAGGCGAAGGGATCAACTACATACACAAATGAGTATGTATGCAAGCCACCATACAATGGTTCTCAGAGTCATTCCATCTAAAAGAAAGGAAATATTGCAACGCCATACGGCAAGATCCAAATATCCTAGATAGATATAATAGTTTAGGATATCTCCTCATACATCAAACATCGAGTATCAAAGGAAGGGGAAAACAAGATCCAGTACGGATAAGAAGCAAATCGCATAAGATGCCCCATAAATAAACACATCCCGCCACAGATTTCACGGATCCTCGCTCCGAATCTCTACACAATGATCGCTGCCCACATCGTCCGCCTCCTCCGCCCAAAGATCCATCTTATGAAGCTTACTTGTTCATCCGAATCAAACAATTTATCGTGAGACCCTAGGGTACTCAAGAAGTCTTTATGCCTCTAAAGGGACACAACCTGGGTGACGAATTGCAGCAGAAAATAAACCCTAACAATTCTATAGATACTGCTAACCATCCGCCTAACCAGAGATGGACGGATGTCCGTGAATTAATAACAACAGCTTATAACAGAATATTAATGATCCATCCTCCTCCTCGCCATCGACGAGTAAGCGGACGAACAACCCCCATCCGCTGGCAGTTTTATTATCCATTCCATGAGTGTTGCACTATTTACTAGTCGTACTTAGTCAAATTAAAGGTACTTTAGTTATACTTGTCTATGATCGAGAAACTGCTCCAAGTCGTCCATAACCGCGGACACGGCTTTCAGAAAGTTTTACCGCAGGGTGCACAAATAGCAACACACTCGATCAACCTCGAAAACCAAATCAAAACCCAACGAGGCAACCACGACAAAGCGATCACAGGATTCGAAATATTTCAGGGGCCACCCCATTAAGCTACCCGCAACGGTTTGGCCACGAGACGGACTCAAGGTTTGTGGGGACGGTCAGAACGATCGGGAACCCTGAAAGTGTGACTGGCTTGTCGACAAATAAAAACGTGTCACCCTAAACAACAGCAAAGACTCGCACAATTTAAATAAAGCAGTAAAGCATGGCATAAGTACATGATAGTAAATAAAACCTCAAACTAGTTTGTGGCCCCAAGAAATAAGAATGAATCAAGCTCTAGCTCAGGGGGGTTCATAAGCCTCCCGGATGTGGATAGCGCGAATATTCAAGGAACAGGAATCAAGTACTGGGTCCCACGGACACAAGTGAGCCTGAAAGACCAAATAGCGAATATGGCTCACCGTGCCACTTTCATTAGTTATCCCATTACTACTCAAAGTTAAGTTGTTTAGGTACCTCATTATCCATCGACACTCACATACCCTACACATGTTGTTCTACACTGCATGGCTCAAACAACTCCTGTAGTAATGGCTCATGGGATGGAGGAACAAGCTTCGGTGGGGTTTAAAAGTAAAGGCTATGCAATACTTGGGATTCAGATTAATGCAATCGCGACTCAATGATGCAAGAAATAAGATAGAGGCAATAGGTACTATATGTATGCAAGCATGTGGTAGTGCTTGCCTGGCAGCTCAGTTGAAGCGAGAGAAGTATCTGGGTAGTGCTCCTGGGTTTCTTGATATATCCCCTGCTCAGCGTCTATTCGAAGAAGAACCAAACAAACAAGGGCCAACATAAACAAAGTGCACAAGCATATGAATAAAATGCGACAAGCAAACAATCATGCCATGATGAATGATGCACAATTTGCATGGCAATAAAGTAGCATGGCATGGGTGAGGTGTGGAATACAATAATAAAGCATTTTATTGAGTTTTGACCACATTTTAACCTCATATTAGTTGCTGTACACATTATATTTATATGATGCATGCTGCAAAACAGATAATGGAATGCATGAACAGAAAGGCCTCGTCGAGCTAATCATTTTAGACATATCATTTGTTAAATTTGGACTTATAAAACAAAAGTTATTAATTTATTAAGGAAAAACGGCATTTTAATGTAATTTAAATCAACTTGAAATTTTAAGTGTCCAAAATATATTTTTAATGGCATATTTGAATTCCTCACATTTTTCTGATTTGAAAACATATATTATATGTATTATTTGGACTTATATTTTAAAAGTTATTTGAAACCAGAATTAAATTTGAGTTTTGAATTAATTTGAAAAAGTTTGAGTTAAAACCGAAATACAGAAAATACTTTTCTTACTCAGCAGACATGCACCTGCACGTGGGGCTCATCACGATCGGGACAAACCGCAAACATGAAATGTTTTTCTCACCGAGCTAAACTAGCCTCGAGAGAATGACAAAGGGCCACGGCCACGCTGACCCACATGCGGGCGCCGCCAGCGGACGCGACACGTGGGGCATCCGTGGGAGTGCGGGTTAAGGGCATAACTCTGCGGGGGCGTTTTTGCAAAACGATCAGAGAGGCTGACGGTGGGGCAGGCTGGTCCGCGGGTTAAGCCGAAAAAGATACAGGGGGCTATCTGCAAAACGAGCGCGCGACACTGTGGATCTTCCTCTGATCTCTGACGATCGATCGGTGCTCGACAGGGCGCGGGGCGCGGCGTGCGGGATTCGATCCGGGGACCTGGCATGCGCGCGCGGAGGCGGCAGCCACTGCGGTGGCGGGGGGGTTGGTGCTAGGAAACTGCTGCGTGGCTAGATGAGGTCCCGCGACGCGATGAGCGAGCAGACGCACGCGCTCGCCGGTGCACAGAGGGTGCTCGACGGAACGTACGTCGCGGCCAGGACACGACGACGATGGCGAGGGTGTCTAGGAGGTGGGTCAGCTCACCGCGAGTTGGTCGGTGTGGTTGGATCTGCTCGAGGCGCAGGTGATCGGCGACGACGCAGACGGACCGGAGGCTAGGGTTTGGCGTCGGTGGTCTGCTCAGCCCTTCTCCTCCCTCCTCGACGGTGGAGTACAGGTGAAGCGAGTAGCGTCCTCGATCTCCCCGCCCACGGACGCTCTGCACGACGGGTTCGACGGAAAGTGGAGGAGGCCGACGGTGGCCGGCGAGAGAGGGTGGCCGGTGGTGGAGTAGACGGAGAGGAAGGGGCGGTCTGGGGTAGATCTGGGAGAGGCAGAGGAGAGCTGGGAGATGGTGGTCGATAGCAGGGAGGGAGGTGCCGAGCGGGAGTGGACGGTGGAAAAGGTGGCTCGGCCACCTTTTCTCCTCCTCCTTCACGTGCTCGGGTGGGGCACGACAGGTTCGGCTGGGTCTGCAGGAGGGACCAGGCAGGGAGGAGAGAGGCCAGGCTCGGGTGGGGCCGAGCTGCAGCGAGAGAGAAGGGAGAGATAGAGGGGGAAGCTCGGGTTGGAGCTAGGTTAGAGGAAAAAGGGTGGCTCGGGTTAGGGCTTTAGGGTTAGGGCAGGCTTCGGCCTGGGGTCAGGTAGCTAGGTGGGGTAGCCTTGGCATGAGAGAGGAGAGAGACCGAGAGGGAGGGCATGAGGGTAGAAGGGGTTAGCTAGGGAGGCATCGGATTAGGGTTTTAGAGATAGGGGGTATGGGTTTAGATTAGGTATAGATTAGGAGAGAGGTTTAGAGAGAGAGGAAAGATGTGGTGTGGTAATCCTTTGACAAGATCAAGCATGATCAAAACAAGCTCAATCAAGATATAGTCAAAAGAGAGAAAAGAAGAAAAGGTGGTGAGGTATAGAGAGAGAGGTTAGGTTGGAGAAAGAATAAGGGAGAGGGGTATAGAGATATGGGGATGATCCACTCAAGATTCAAATAAAAACTCAAAAGAGAAAGAAAGGTGATGCTTTGCATGGCCCATGCATAATATTAATGCTAGGTTTCATCTTGTGAAAACAACATAAATAGCCATAGCATTTATACATATGCATTCCAAAAATATGGAATAAGCCAAACTAGAAGAAGTGGAAGGATGCCCCATGTGGAGTAGTTGGAGATGCCCATATTTGAATAAAATGGAACATGCTAGTGTGTATGTGCCACTAGATGCTTAATAGTCCCAAAAATATCCCAACATGAGCATAATTCCATAATAATCCATATGGAAGCTAGGAAAAAGGGTTCCACTCACAAGGCATGCAAAGGTGGCCATGTGGCTCTCATTTATCACTAATGTGAAAACAACATGATGCAAAGATGAGAGCATGTGGAAAAAGAATTGGATCCATCCCAACCCATATGAGCTAGAGGTAAAACCCAAAAGAAAAACAATTGCAAGCTCATGGATAATGGAATGGTGGAAAGATGGGGTGATGACAAGAAAGGTGGTGGAGTTAAATAAAATATATGCCCCCAACTCAACTTGGGCATTTAAACAATATATCAACAACCAAATACAATAACAAGAGGCAAATACAATTAATAATGCATATGAGATAAGAACCAAATGGAAAAGGGTTTTATATGATGCTCAAATGCAAGGTGGCATGATGACATGAGCATGATATATTTATGATGCAACAATTATATATTTGAAGTAGCCATTATATTACTAAACCAAGTAGCATTACAATTGTTAGACAATTGGGATGCTACAGTAGGTCACTTCGGGCAAATAGTACATCCTGTGGGCAAGTTTCAAGTGGTCAAAGAACTCGTGCACAGTCAATTGCCGGGTGACGAACTCGCATCCTCGCTCCATGCAGGCTGCACACGGGGTGTCGCAGCACTAGACCTTGTGCTCGTAGACGTCATTGTAGGAGACCAATGAGCAACATCGGTCGTTGGGGCACCTACTACCTTTTCCGCTGGCGACCTGGCGGTATAGCTCCTTGGAGCATGAGGCCAGCCTAACGGTGCAGATAGTGTCCAGACACATAGTGATTTCGTTGAAGACATCATCGCTGACCTTGCTCCAGCCGCGGGTTGCACCTCGAATCCGCCATCCCGTCAGGACGGATTGGGGGCGAGCATGGATATATGTAGAGTTGTTGGTGGTTTTTGGAGGAGAGGGATGGTGGCCTGGAGGGAGTGATGCAGCGTGCAAGATAGGGAGTAAAATGTGTGAAGCGCGTGTCAGAGATACGGCCAGGCGACATCGGCGAGTAGGGATAAACTAAAAGGAGATGGGGAAGATGGGATGGCTCTTTGAAAGAGGTTTTTTCTTTTCTTCTGCTGTAAGAAGCGGCTGCATCGAGGACGCCGGCTAGCGTGAATGCGTGTAATGCGCCCATATGCAATAAATTAATCATGTCATTTCCTAGCACAGTACATTCTCGGCATGTCAGCCGACTACTATTTATAGCTTCTATTTTCATACTAGTATTAGGGCATCACCTATTTATGTGGTAGAATTTGTCTATAAGCTGGGAAGTTTTAAGAAAAAGCTTTTCGATAGTTTTCTATGAACTAAATTCCTACTTAGCTTAAAAAGTTTTTTGGAAAATGTTAAGAGCAATCTATCTATCTATCGTGCTTCCTTGTAGTTAAAATTTCACACGTTCAGTGGGAGTACGGTTTACATCGAAGACCTCAAAAAAGATAAAATTACATAGAGGTCCATAAACTTAGAACAAAGGGCCCTAAATTTAAGAAAGGAAAAGCACTCGGGTCCTTCTCGAGCGAAAAACTGAGCCATACCCTTCATACTACTGTACTTGCTTTACACAAACACACAAAACGCTCCTCACACTTTCGAACTAGCGTGCTAGGGGTGTGCTTGGTGCTTCCTCTTTGCAGGGTGTGAAATGGAACGACAATGCAGGTCAACGCACGTGGGCAGTGCCACGTTGTAGACGAGGGAGAGATCAGCGGGCCAGGGTGTGTGTGGATGGTGATGAGGCAGGGAAGGAGAGAGAATACACAATTTGTTTTGCGTGCATATAGATAGTAAAGGTCCCGAAATTTTGACAAGAGGTTCAACTTCTTGCTAAGATTCTACATCTTGACAACTTAATGAAATTAGGTCAAACTTGATATAGAAGTAAGTGTGATAGATAGCTCTTGGATTAATTGTATTTTCAAAGGTAGATGGGTGCATCTTCTTTTAGTAAACAGTGTTGTCGGTGTGAGTTTCCAACTATCAGGAAAGAACATTCTCAATTTTCCCATGTTTTGTGAATTTTAAAACTTCCTAGCTAACTCTGCCGACTTGAATGAGACTCTATTCCAATTTATCAAAATTAGGTCAAATTTGAACTACTAGTAAATTGTAGATTGCTTTGGAAGTTTTATGAGAAAGCTTTTCGGTGGTTTTTGATTTACTAAATTCCTGGTTAGAGCTTCAAAATTTTGTTGGGACATTTTAAGAGAAATCTACCTATCATGCTTACTAGTAGTTAAAATTTGACATGGACGGTGGGAGAAAGTACAATTTGCATCGAAGACCTAAAAAAAATTACATAGAGGTCCATAAATTTAGCATAAAGGGCCCTAAAGTTAAGCAAGGAAAAGCAGTCCGGTCCTTCTCGAGAGAGCAACTTAGCCATATACCCTTCGTACTAGTGTACTTGCTTCACACACACACACACAAAATGCTCCTCGCACTTTCGAACGAGCGTGCTGGTGTGTGCTTGGTGCTTAGTCTTTGCAGGGTGTGAAATGGAACAACAAGGCAACTCGATGCACGTGGGCAGCACCATGTTATGGACGAAGGAGAGGTCAGTCAGTCGGTGTGTGTGTGGATGGTGATGATGCCATGTGAAGGAGAGAGAAAACACACCTTGTTTTGCATGCATATATATAGTAATGGTCCTGAAATTTTGACAAGAGGTTCAACTTCTTGATAAGACTCTACATATTAACAACTTAATGAAATTAGGTCAAACTTTAGCTACAAGTAAGCGCGATAGATAGCTCTTGGAATAATTGTCTTTTCGAAGGTAGATGGGTGCATCTTCTTTTAGTAAACGATGTCGTCGGTGTGAGTTTCCAACTACTAGGAAAGAACATTCTTGATTTTCCCATGTTTTGTGAATTTTAAAACTTCCTAGCTAACTCTGCCGACTTGAATGAAACTATGTGCCAATTTATTGCAATTAGGTCAAATTTGAACTATAAGTAAATTGAGGTTGCTTTGGAAGTTTTATGAAAAAGCTTTTCGGTGGTTTTCGATGTACTAAATTCCTGGTTAGCTTCAAAAGTTTTTTGGAAAATTTTAAGAGGAAACTATCTATCATGCTTACTTTTAGTTAAAATTTGACACGATCGCTGGGAGTACGGTTTAGATCGAAGACCTCAAAAAGAGAAAATTACATGTAGAGGTCCATAAATTTAGCACAAAGGGCCCTAAAGCTAAGCAAGGAAAACTAGGTGGGTCCTTCTCGAGCGAGAAACTGAGCCATACCTTTCGTACTACTATACTCGCTTCACACAAAAAACGCTCCTCACACTTTCGAACCTACGTGATGGGGGTGTGCTTGGTGCTTCCTCTTCGTAGGGTGTGAAATGGAATGACAAGGTAGGTCGACGCACGTGGGCAGTGCCACATTATGGACGAGGGAGAGATTAGCCGTCCGGGGTGTGCGTGCATGGTGATGAGGTAGTGAAGGAGAGAGAAAACATAATTTGTTTTGCGTGCATCTATATAGTAAAGGTCTTGAAATTTTTACAACACGTTCAACTTCTTGCTAAGAAATATCATCTTGACAACTTAACGAAATTAGGTCAAACTTGAGCTATAAGTTAGCATGATAGATTTCTCTTGGATTAATTGTTTTTTTGAAGGTAGATGGGTGCATCTTCTTTTAGTAAACGATGCCGTCGGTGTGAGTTTGCCAACTTTCAGGAAAGAACATTCTAGATATTCCCATGTTTTGCAAATTTTAAAACTTCCAAGCCAACTCTGCTAACTTCAATAAGACTCTGTGCCAATTTATCAAAATTAGGTCAAATTTGAGCTACAAGTAAATTGTAGGATGCTTTGGAAGTTTACGAAAAAGCTTTTCGGTGGTTTTCGATGTACTAAATTCTTGGTTATAACTTCAAAAGTTTTTTCGAAAATTTAAGAGGAATCTATCTATCGCACTTACTAGTAGTTAAATACATCGAAGACCTCAAAAATAGAAAATTACATAGAGGTCCATAAGTGTAGCACAAAGGGCCCTAACGTTAAGCAAGGAAAAGCAATCGGGTCCTTCTCGAGCGAGCAACTGAGCCATACCCTTCGTACTACTGTACTTGCTTCACACAAAAAACGCTCCTCACACTTTCGAACTAGCGTGCTGGGGGTGTGCTTGGTGCTTCCTCTTCGTAGGGTGTGAAATGGAATGACAAGGCAAGTCGATGCACGTGTGGGCAGCGCCACGTTATGGACGAGGGAGAGATCAGTCGGCCTGGGTGTGCGTGGATGGTGATGAGGCAGTGAAGGATAGAGAAAACATACTTTGTTTTGCATGCATAAATACATTAAAGGTCCTGAAATTTTGACAACATGGTCCACTTCTTGCTTAAAATATGCATCTTGACAACTTAACAAAATTAGTTCAAACTTGAGCAAAAGTTAGCGTGATAGATTGCTCTTGGATTAATTATCTTTTCGAAAGGTAGATGGGTGCATCTTATTTTAGTAAACGATGCCGTCGATGTGAGTTTCCAACTATCAGGAATGAACATTCTTGATTTTCCCATTTTTTGTGAATTTTAAAATTTCCTAGCTAACTCTTCCGACTTGAATGAGACTTTGTGCCAATTTGAACTACAAGTAAATTGTAGGTTGGTTTGGAAGTTTTACAAAAAAGCTTTTCGGTGGTTTTTGATGTACTGAATTCCTGGTTAGCTTGAAAAGTTTTTTGGAATTTTTTAAGTGGAATTTATCTATCGCGCTTACTTGTAGTTAAAATTTGACACGGTTGGTGGGAGTGAGTACGGTTTACATCGATGAACTCAAAAAGTACGAAGGGCCTGGGTGTGGTTGGTGCTTCCTATTTGCAGGGTGTAAAATGGAACGACAAGGCAGGTCGACGGATGCGCCACGTTGTGGATGAGGGAGACATCAGCCGGCCGGGGTGTGCGTGGATGGTGATGAGGAAGTGAAGGAGAGAGAAAACATAATTTGTTTTGTGTGCATGTATATAGTAAGGTCCTAAAATATGGACAACACGTTCAACTTCTTGCTAATAATCTAGATCTTGACAACCTAACGAAATGAGGTCAAACTTGAGCTACAAGTTAGCGTGATAGATTGCTCTTGGGTTAATTGTCTTTTTAAAAGTAGATGGGTGCATCTTTTCAAAGGTGACGGTGGCGGTGGTGTAGAGCGGTGGCCGAGCGCTGTGACAGCGGTCGGTGATGGAGAGGAGGATGGCGACAGGTAAATCGTAGGTTTCTATGAAAGTTTTACGAAAAATCTTTTGGTGGTACCCATCGGGGGTCAATTAGGAGTATATCGGAAACCACCGAGAGTTTGGACAACAGGTTTAACTTCTTGCTAAGATTTTGCATCTTGACAATTTAACGAAATTTGGTCAAACCTGAGCTACACAAGTAAGAGAACAAGAGGGAGGCATCACGAGACTTTCAAAAAAAAAGAGGCAACGTGAGAGCAGCGCAGAAGAGGACTTGAAGGCGGTGAGATGTCAGAGCAAAGCTGAGATGGGATACTGACAGGAGGTACATGGTACACTCCACTAGTAGTAAATGTATGGACCTACTACTAGTATATGCATGCAAAACAAGTTGCGTTTTCTCTCTCCTTCACTGCCTCTCACTAGCCATCCTCCATTGACTTCTTCTCTGCAACCGCGGGTGCACAGTCTGACTTGACTCTTCCTCGTCCACAACAGGTCCAACTTCTTGCTAAGATTTTGTATCTTGACAGTTTAATGAAATTAGGTTAAACTTGAGCTATAAGTAAGCATGATAGATTACTCTTGAATTAAATGCCATTTCAGAGCTAGATGAGTGCATCTCTTCTTGTAAAGAAGTGTCGTCGGTGTGAGTGTCCAACTACCAGGAAAGAACTTCTAAAGCTGAGTGCATCTCTTCTCAGCAAGCACTTGTCGATGATGATGGTGGATGATTGATAACTAGCCTGTAGCTATGAACTCTCCCGCTCGAACCTTGATGCCAATGCAATAGCTCTCGAACCCTGTAGGATATTCACAACACCACGCTCTTGCGCATGTAGCCGTCGACCATGAACGGTAGTTTGCAATCTACTAATTCCCAATGGAACAACATATTACACTCAATTGCAGTAGATAATTCGATCACAGGTAATTCTAGAGGTTCTTTGAAAGAAACAACTCCAAAATAATTTTAACATGGTCTAACCCTAAAAACCATGAATTACATGCCTATTTAAAGGCTGCTGGATGTCCAACATAGATTTGGGGTCAAAGCTAAACATATCTCTAACTTTCCTAACTTAAAAGGATTCTATTTGTAAACTGGCAAAAAACGTCTGTCGACTTGTTTGGTTGCCGTGCACATCTCGTAACGAACCGGTAGATATGCGAGTACCCTTTGGAAAGATCTCGGAGTTATGTTTCCAACAAGTACTTATTTGCTTAATTCGGAGTTGGTATGTGGAAACAACGTCCGTTTAAATTTCTGAGCTTCTGCCTGTCCGAACTGAACCTTCCTTCTTGGTCGCCTTCCATCTCTCGGTCGCCTTCCTCCCTCTCCTCCCGCTGGTGCTGGTCCGATAGATATTAAATCTATTCAAACAATAACACCATGATTTAGGTAGTATAAAGTTCTTATAAACCAAAGTATCATGTCCAACTAGAAACGAATTCACCTTATGATATTTTTCAACAATGCTTAATATTTCCTTCCAGCTGCAACAACTAGAATCATCATATTCATAGAATATATCCTCATCAGCCTCACAAAAAAGATTTGGCATAGCCTAGATTACATTGTTTTCAAGTTTTAGTTGCTGATCGTCTCTCTCATAGATCCGATCTATAAAAATCCGTAGGAGTCTAGTTTCATTTTTGTTGAGTAGATCTAGTTGTTTATACGTGTTCCCCATCAATTGTTTCCGCTGCCACAAGCTAGATCCGATCCTAGCATAGAGTCCTGGTTGTGTACCACTTGGCCGAGTCGGAGTATAAAAAAAATCGGCCTCCGACTCTGCCGTGGCACAGAAACAATTTGTTTCTCTGCCGCGAGTCCGTGTCTGCCACAGATCAGTTTCCTACCGCGGCATGTTTTCCACGCGTTTTTCTACCGTGAGCCAGCTTCTGCCGCTAGTGTTCTGCCGCAACACGTTTTCTGTCCATTTCTCTGCCACGATACGGATTGTTTGCCACAACACAATTTTGACATGTTTTCTGCCACAACACAAATATAATAATTGTGATATTTTGCAATTTCCAAATCTTAGCTGATATGGGGTGGCCCGATCTTCTCAGCAAGCACTTGTCGATGATGATAATGGTGGATAGATAAATAGCCTGTACCTATGAACTCTCCCACTCGAACCCTGATGCCAATGCAACAGCTCTCGAACCCTGTGGGATATTCACAACACCACGCTCTTGCGCACGTAGACGTCGATCACGAACGGTATTTTGCAATCTACTAATTCCCAATGGAACAATTGATCACACTCAATTGTAGTAGTATAATTCAATCACAGGGTAATTCTAGAGGTTCTTTGAAAGAAACAACTCCAAAATAGTTTAAACGTGGTCTCTACTCTAACTATGGGTCGTCCTAGGGCTTATAAGGGCGGCTGGGGCGGCCATAAACTGAAACTAAACGCATACGACTCAAACTGATACAAACCGACTTGGACCAGATTCGGTCGGCGTGCGGACATTCCGGTGCAATCGGGTCGGATAGTCCGGTCCGACCGGACACTCCAGGTGGAGTGTGATAGACAGTCCGGTCTTGCCAGAAACTTCAAAGTTTCCGGGTGGTGTATGGGCAGTGTCCGATGTGGTGTACTGATTGTCCATGCCAATGTCCGTGCCAATGCTTCTTTCGGGCAGGACGGACAGTCCGGGTGGACTCGGCCAGACACTCCGGTCGATGCGGTACTTTTGGCCTCCATCTTGATGATATTCTCTTGCGCCTTCCTCCCGCTCTTCCCTCGCGCATCCTTGGGCGATCATCATGCTGGACTTCTCTTGTAGCCATTCTCCTCCTCGCTCTATGTTTGAATCTCCAACAAACCTGATCATACATAAATGCATAGACTTAGGCAGTATAAAGTTCTCATCAATTAAAGTACCAGATTCGTTTAGGAGTGAATTCACCTGTTGTTCAAGTAGCTTAGCACGAGCTCTTGTAATAGGTCCAATTCTAATCTCATTGGACTGATCCTATCTTGCAACAGTTGGAGCATCTTCAGTAATCATTGGGGTAGGTGTAATTGTAGGGATGTTCTCATCACTCCCCCTTCAAAAGGAGTCGACCTCAATGCTCCAAGGTCTTCTCCATCATATGGTGATAAATCAGCAACGTTGAAGCTATTGCTAACTCCACCAAACTCCTCAATAGGTATATCAATCAAGTAGGCATTATCATTAATCTTGGCTAACACCTTGTAAGGACCAGCATCACATGGCTTCAATTTTGACTTTCGAAGTAGTGGGAACCTATCCTTGCCTAGATGCACCCATACCATGTCACCAGGCTTGAACAACAATTCCTTCCTTGCTTGATTCCTTGTAGTAGCAATGTTCTTGCCTTTCTTCTCAATAGCCTCTCGAGTCTTCTCATGAATCTTCTTCACATATTCAGTATGTTTGGATGCCTCCATATCAACTCTCTCATGCAATGGCAAAGGCAACAAATCAAGTGGCGTCAATGGCTTGAAGCCATACACCACCTCAAAAGGACAAAGCTGAGTATTTGAATGCACAACCCCGTTGTATGCAAACTCAACATGTGGCAAACACTCTTCCCACTCCCAAAGATTCTTCTTTATCATAGTCCTTAGCAATTGTGATAATGTTCTATTCACCACCTCCATTTGACCATCTGTTTGGGGATGACATGTAGTACTGAATAGCAACTTCGTTCCCAGCTTCCCCCATAAGGTCTTCCAAAAGTAGCTCATGAACTTCACATCACGGTCAGAAACAATCGTCTTGGGTACTCCATGTAATCTCACGATATCCCTGAAAAATAGGTTAGCAACATGCAACGCATCGTCGCTTTTGTGGCTGGCAATAAAATGAGCCATCTTAAAGGACCTATCCACTACCACAAATATAGAATCGTCGCTTTTGTGGCAGGCAATAAAATGAGCCATCTTAAAGGACATATCCACTACCACGCAACGTTTTAGGTAGACCTAGCACAAAATCCATACTAATGTCTTCCCATGGTGTAGTAGGTGCAGAGAGAGGTGTATACAAACCATGAGGCTGCAGCTTGGATTTCGACTTGTGGCATGTAATACAACGGCTCACAAATCTGTAGACAACACGCCTCATCTTGGGCCAATAAAAGTGATCAGCGAGCCTAAGCAATGTCTTGTCACGCCCAAAGTGATCCATCAGACCACCAGCATGTGATTCATGCACTAAGAACAAGTGCCACGACGATTTTGGAATACATAGTTTGTTAGCTCTAAACAAATATCCATCATGTATATGATACTTATCCCATGCGTTTTGAAGAGCACACAAACGACATGGTTCAGCAAAATCATGGTCAGTTGCATAAAGTGCACAAATACTTTCTAATCTAGGAATTTTAACATCAAGATTGGTTAATAGCATGTTCTTCCTAGACAAAGCATCAACAACTACATTCTCCTTTCCCTTCTTATACTTAATGATGTAAGGAAAAGATTCAATAAACTCAACCCATTTAGCTAATCTTCTATGCAAGTTTGATTGAGCTTTCAAATACTTCAATACTTCATGATCAGAATGTATGATAAATTCTTTTGGGTACAAATAATGTTGCCAAACTTCAAGAACTCTAACAAGTGCATACAATTCTTTATCGTAAATAGGATAGTTCAGTCTAGCACCAGTAAGTTTCTCAGAAAAATATGCTATAGGGTGACCCTCTTGCATCAAAACGCCACCAATACCTATACCACTAGTATCACACTCAACTTCAAATTGTTTCAAAAAATCAGGTAATGCAAGTAATGGTGCAGAAGTAAGCAAACATTTCAATGTATCAAATGCAATATCTTGGGCTACGCCCCACACAAATGGCACATCTTTCTTAGTCAAATCATTCAACGGTGCAACAATAGTGCTAAAATCCTTCACAAAGCGCCTATAGAAACCAGCTAGGCCATGGAAACTACGCACTTGACTCACATTCATGGGAATAGGCCAATTCTGAATTGATTCAATTTTAGATTGATCTACCTCTACCCCATTATTAGAGACAACAAATCCCAGAAATATGACCTTATCTTTTGCAAATATGCACTTCTCAAGATTAGCATAGAGTTTATTATCATGCAACACTTGCAAAACTTGTCATAGGTGCATTAGATAAGTATATCATCAAAATAAACAACCACAAAACGACCAATATATTCTCTCAAAACATGATTCATTAATCTCATGAATGTACTAGGTGCATTAGTAAGACCAAACGGCATAACTAACCACTCATACAAACCAAAATTTCTTTGAAAGCAGTTTTCCATTCATCCCCTTCTTTCATCCTAATTTGATGATAACCACTACACAAATCAATCATAGAGAAAATAGCAGCACCACTCAATTCATCTAGCATATCTTCTAAGCGTGAAATAGGATGACGATATCGAATAGTGATGTTATTAATATCTCTACAATCTACGCACATGCGTAACCTCAAGGATGGGGAGGAATGCATTCCACACGCTGAGTTTGCCTACAACTGTGCCAAGCACTCAACAACCAAGATGAGCCCCTTCATGATCGTCTATGTTTTCGAGCCCCTCACCGTGCTCGACATCCTACCACTACCTCTCCATGAGCGCACCAACATGGACGTTGAGAAGCGTGCCCAAGCTATGAAGAAGCTTCACGAAGAAACAAGAGCTACTATTGAACAAAAAGTCCTTCACCAAGCTTCAAGGTTAAACAAGGAGAAGCGAGACTTGATCTTCGAAGAAGATGATCTTGTGTGGATACACCTAAGCAAAGACCGCTTCCCCAAGGAACACGACTCCAAGCTTAAGCCAAGAGGAGATGGTCCCTTCAAGGTCCTCAAGAGAATCAACAACACCGCTACATCATCGACATACCGACCTCCAAGTACCTTGCAAGCAATACATTCAACGTCAAGGATCTCTCACCCTACCATGGAGATGTTCAAGATGATATGAAGAGTCGAGGACAACTCTTTCCCAAGGGAGGGAGCTGATGCAGCCCGTCCTACGGATGCTCCTACATCTACACCACCAAGTCCCCCAAGTGGACCAATGACTCGTGCCCGAGCACAGCTCCTTCAAGCTAAGGTGAATTCGCTCCTCTCATCATGTGACTTTGACATACACTTGGATGGCTTGCTACTTCATGCCACTACTCTGTGCATTATCAGGTACAAAGCCCCGCCACGTCGACCCGCGAGCCCGAAGTTGCACCTGTCCTAAAGCTGCCAGAGCCGAAGGGTCCTCTCGAGTCCAGCCAGAATGTCCGGTGCAACCGGAGTGTCCGGCTCGATCCCGTCGGAGTGTATGGCCTACCCCAGCCCCGTCCAGGTGCGGACAGTGTATGTTGAGGGCAAACCTCTAGGGTGGACCAATCTTTCACGAATCCCTTTCAAATCGAGGATGGAGTGCGGGTGAAGGAGGGGCAGATGAACACGATGAACTCACTCACGAAGAACACGATGAACACACTCACACAAAACCACGATACATTCCAATATCTCATGCCAGCAGTGACTGGTCCGGCGCAATCCCTATGATCGGCGTCGGGCGGAGGACTCTCTCTCAAACTGGCACAACGAGTAGGGAGACTCGGTGAGGTCTTGACGTCTAGGCGAAGGGACTCTGATGCCTAGGCCTTGTACAACACGGAGGCACGATGCAAACTCCAACGAGGTTTGTGATATTTGGTGCTCCTTTGTCAAAGGAGCATGAGGCAAGAACTAGATAGATCCACAAGGGGTTTCCACTAATTCCAAATATCATGCCTAGGGTTTACAATAGAGGTGGGGACTATATATAGGCCAGCCACTAGTTCAAGGGTAGTTTAGGCAATAAAAGGTAAAGTCTGGACGAATTAAATGGTAGATGGGCCAAAGGCCCAAAAGGCTTTTCGCATGCCTGATCCACTTACATCGGAGACTCCGGGGTCAGAGGGACGGAGACTTCGGGGGTCCAGAGACTCTAGGGTGGAGTGCAGACTCCAGGGTGGACTCTGGGATGGCATATAGAGAGTTTGCTCCAGGGGTCCGGAGTCAAGGCCGGAGTCCTTAGGCAGAGACTCCAGGGTAGATGGGCCGAAGACTCTGGGGTGCGCGGGGACTCCAGTGTTGACGACGGTCTCCGGTGAAGACTCCACAGGGCCATACAGAGGGTTCCTTGCGGGGGTCCAAAGACTGGTCCGAAGTCCAGTCCGGAGACTCTAGGCTTGGTGGCCGGAGACTCCGGGATTCTAGGTCGGAGACTCCGGGGCTTCAGCTCCAGTAGCTTTTTCTTCATATCCTGCTCCTTGTACTTCATCCGTGGAGGCTTCATAGCTGATAATGCACAGCGTAGTGGCATGAAGTAGCAAACCATCCAAGGATGTATCAAAGTCACACGAGGAGAGGAGCGAGTTAACCTTAGCTTGTAGTAGTTTAACTCGGGCTCGAGTCATTGGTGCACTTGGGTTACTTGGTGGTGTAGATGTAGGAGCATCTGTAGGACGGGCTGCATCAGCTCCCCCCCTTGGGAAAGAGTCATCCTCGACTCTTCATGGTTATCATCTTGAACATCTCCATGGTAGGGTGAAAGGTCCTTGACATTGAATGTATTGCTTGCAAGGTACTTGGATGTCAGAATATCGATGATGTAGGCATTGTTGTTGATTCTCTTTAGGACCTTGAAGGGACCATCTCCTCGAGGCTTGAGCTTGGAGTCACGTTCTTTGGGGAAGCGGTCCTTGCTTAGGTGTATCCACACGAGGTCACCTTCTTCAAATATCATCTCCTTCTTATCCTTGTTTAACCTTGAAGCTTGGAGAAGGACTTGTTGCTCGATTGTAGCTCTTGTTTCCTCGTGAAGCTTCTTCATAGCTTGTGCGCGCTTGTCGATGTCCATGTTGGTGCGCTCATGAAGAGGTAGCGGTAGGATGTCGAGCGCCGCGAGGGGCTCAAAACCATAGACAATCATGAAGGGGCTCATCTTGGTTGTTGAGTGCTTGGCACAGTTGTAGGCGAACTCGGCATGGGGAATGCATTCCTGCCAATCCTTGAGGTTTTTCTTGATCAACACACGAAGAAGGGTCCCGAGGCTTCGGTTGACAACTTCGGTTTGGCCATCGGTTTGAGGATGTGATGCGGATGAAAAGAGGAGCTTGATGCCGAGCTTGGCCATGAGTGTCTTCCATAAGTAGCTCATTGATGACTCACAAGTATAGGGGGTGTATCACAGTATTTTCGACAAGTAAGAGCGTCGAACCCAACGAGGAGCAGAAGGTGCTGGCTAGTGGTATGGATTAGGAATTCTCTGCAAATACTTAGCAAACGGATTTTTAGGAGTTTTCGATAAAGCAAGTAAACAAAGTACGAGTAAATAAAAGATAGTAAGAATGAATGCAGCAAGTGGCCCAATCCTTTATGCAGCAAAGGACAAGCCGGTTGTATTTCTATAGATGACCAAACGTTCTCGAGGACACATGGGAAGACTGTCAAGTGCTTTTGCTTCGTATAGTCGATTAATCTTCTTTAGCTTGCTAAGTGTTGTGTGGGTGAACCTGTGCTAATGTACCGTCCCATCCAAGACTTAATACATACTTGTGATTAAACCCCCTTGCAAACATCCGTAAGTACAAGAAAGTAATTAAGGTAAAACCTAACCACAACTTTAAACTCTAAGACCCTTACGTCCCTTGTGCAATGGTTTCCTAACGGGGGTTCAGGTTTCTGTCACTCCGGCAACCCCTACCATTAGTAGCCAAATACACAATGCATTCCCCTAGGCCCATATAGGTGAAGTGTCATGTAGTCGATGTTCACATGACACCACTAGAAGAAGTACACCACAACTTAAATAACAATCTATTGAATCTTTCTCAACGCAACTCCACTACTAACAACAAGACTTCTCCCATGTCCTCAAGAACAAAACGAACTACTCACAAGACATCATATGGATCATGATCAGAGATGGAATAATGATGTATAACAATCTGAACATAAACAATAATTCAATGGTTCACTCAATAGCATCAACTAGAAAGAGTAATCAATACCGGGAAAGTTTCCCCTATGAACTATGCAAGATTTAACGCAATTGTTACAGCAATATGGAGATGGTGATGAGGGTGCTGATGGTGATGATGGTGGTGATGATGATGATGATCCCGATGAAGTCCAGCTTGATGGTGGTGTTGATGGCGACGATCTCCCCTCTCCGGGAAGAAATTCCCCCGGCAGAAATCTATCTGCCGGAGAGATCTTTCTCTCTCGGTGTTTTCCGCCCCACAGAGGCGGCGGAATCTTTCTGTGGCCACCCCCCGAGTCTTAGGGTTTTGGAAGGAAGATATACGCCAGAGGGGATAGGCTAGAGTGGGCCAGGGCAGCCACACCACTCCCTGGCGCGGCCTAGGCCTGCCCGCGCCATGGGGTGGTGCGGGCCCCCTGTGGCCCACCTCCACTCAATCTTCTGGCATCTTGAGTCTTCTGGAAAAATAGAATTTTCTGTATATTTTCCCGGATTTTCTGATCTTCACGAATTTTGCCTCCAAACAGCACCTTTTCCATCAGAATCTTGACTACAGCGGTCCATGCTCCAAAAGTCATCAACCATGCAAAACAGATGAAATAACATAAGTATCACCTCTCAATACGAAATATATCAATGAATAATAGTGAATTAAGACATAGAATAGTGATGCAAAATGGATGTATCAACTCCCCCCAAGCTTAGACTTCGCTTGTCCCCAAGCGAAACTGAGCTCAATAAACATGACCTCAAGTTTATGGAGTGAAGAGTCGATAAAAGAATACGGACAAGAAGCATCACATTCATCTAATACATAGGTCATAATAGAAAACAGCTCACTTTTATATAACTCAACTTTCAATGAGTAAAGGAAACACAATAAAGATACATAAAGTAAATCATCATTGGTAATGGCTAACTTAGCTCTTGGTCGAAGAATAGTTGATAATTTGCTGGAGTTCACAAATAGCTGGTTTTCAAAGAAAGCTTTCAAAGTAGTAAACTTCAAGATAAGAGCAATGTGCAAAACAAGGAACATAAGAAACATGAATGCATAAATCATCATATGAATGAATGAAACACATCAACTAAAAATACTTGCTGAGATAGAAGGGAATAGGTTTACTGACTCAACTACAAAGTAAAAGAAAAGGCCCTTCAAAGAGGGAAGCAGGGATTACAAGTCTCATAAAGAGCTCCCAAAAATTATGATACTTACTAGCTTTCATCTCTCATTCCCCTATCATAGGCATCTTTAGGTGATTAAGGTTAAAGTGACACAACCAAGAGGATATGCTTGACAAGTTATAAGTTGAAATCTCATGCCCCTTACTTACGAGTACCGATCCTCATGCTACTCAACTTCAGTCACGAGCAAGCTCTTTTCATTGTAAATACATGCGTATCATTGAGAACCGCCAACGGGGTACCCCTTGCACATGACACAGGAGCTATCCCATAATCAAAATGATAAGGCAAGCAGACAGTGAGCATCTCAGTGATCTTTTTATTTGCTATTTGAATAGGTTTTTATTGAGGATGCTTCATAGAATGCTCACTATAGTTATGCTGCAAGTTTCCACCATGATTAGGCATGGCTTAGGCTAGCGTCCTAGGCGTTTCTCTAACACACATATAAACTCCATGATCTTACAAGTTCCACTTTTATTTCACACCGCCGGGATCCATAAGAAAAAGAACATGATATCAACTAGGTACAAGTCCCAATGAAGTGTTGAAAGCGGTCCCCATGATATATGGTTCGGCTAACTTCAACTCATAAAGCGCAAGCATATACGCAACAAAGAAGGACCCAATGGTTCAAGTTTATTAAATACAAGAAAATAAGGTGTGCCATCAAGTTCATGAGAGCTTTAATCACTAATTTCCACATAACAAGTTTAATTTGGGAGGTAGACAAAACAAGAATTTACTTGGAATAGCAATAATGCTACTAGGTAGGTATGGTGGACACATATGGCAAAGGTTTTGGTTTAAAGGAGGTGGATGCACGAGAAGAATACCCTCTCAGTACATGTTTTTGGCTAGCAAGGCTGGGTAGCAAGTACAAGAGTTGAAGGAAACAAACAAACATACAGATGATAAAAACAAACATGTAATCTTCCTTGGAAGCACAAAAGATCTTAACTAGAGAATACTAGACTTATGAGCAAATCAAGAAAGAAAGAAGATGAAATTAGTTTTCTCTCGAGTACTTCTATCTTTTTCTTTTCAACTCTCAATAAGGGGTGATGCTACTGACCGAGCCAGGTTTGCCAAAACCAACTAAATTAACTCAATGATCCCAAAGTGCTACCAATACTAACAACAAGATCAATCATATAACCACGAATTGAAAACTAATATAAGCTATGCAAAAGAGTGAATGATAGAACTTCTCATTAATATTCCATAATGGCAACTCACACCAAGGTATACAAATCTAACGAGAGAGGGGACACTTCCATAATGCAAACCATACTACATAATAACTCCTCTATTCATGATATGACTCTACTAATAAAGTAAAAAGATAGAAGATAGTGATATGATACCGCGGCACTCCCCCAAGCTTGGAACAAACCAAGGGGATGCCAAACCTAATGACGAATTACTCCTTAGGTGGTGGTGGTATCTTCTCATCTTCGTCCGTCTTCCAGGGTAAAGGCTTCCCGTCAATAAAGGACATTGTGGTTTCCAACATCCTGAAACTTGCAGCAGCACTTATGCGTTTAAATCTAGCCTCATACTCACAATTTTGATTTTGTACGTCATAGAACTGTGCTTGCAGTTTGTTGGTTGTTTGGCGGAGTGAGAAGATTTCATCCTTGAGTTCAGAAGTCTCCTTTTGGTGCTCGGCGATGAGTTCGGAACAAATCTTGTGGATGATGTCCACTTCGTGCTCCGCCATCTTCCTGTACCTAAAGACTTCTTGCTCCAATGCTTCCATCCTGTCCTCCAGATTTCCTTCACCTTTAGGGCCTTGAACCTCCTTAATCCGGACCTCCCCACCTTGAGCAACAACTCCTTGGGATGAATCTTCAATTCTCTCATGTATGGGTTGATGATATCTTCTAAAGGATCTCCCTTGGATGTTCCAGAGGAAGACATTGTGGCTCCAAATCTGAGATTACACCTGGCAGAAACAGATCAACAAAAACACAACGAAAACACGATATACGAACCTCGGAAAATCCGGGGGGTTATATATTACGAAGTTTCATAACAAAAGGAAGGTACTGGGAGAAAACGGGTCGGAGACGGAGTCCTAGGTGGCCTCACCACCTGGTGGCGCGGCCAGGGGTGGGCCCGCGCCATGGGGTGGTGTGGGCCACCCCGGCTCCGGTTCCATCCCTTTTTCGCTTCGTAGCTATAGTTGGATTGTATTTTCGCGGAACTTTTCTTACCAGAACTTGTTACCTAATTGGAAACGGACTCTGCAGGTCTCTGAATTTGGTCCTCAATGAATTTCTCTGGAGTTATAACTTGAAAGGCATCAACATCCTCATTGTAAGAATCTCCAGCAATATAGTGTTTGAGTTGCTGTCCATTTACTACTTGGGTAGTATTATCTTTTAGAGAAGAAATTTTTATTGCTCCTGAACGGTATACTTCTTCAATGATGAAAGGTCCTTCCCATTTTGATAGTAGCTTTCCTTCAAAAAATCTGAGACGAGACCTATACAATAGAACTTTCTCACCAACATGAAATTCTCTCTTAAGTATTTTCTTGTCATGCCATCTTTTAACTTTTTCTTTAAAGAGCCTAGCATTCTCATAGGCTTCACTCCTCCATTCATCTAAAGAGCTTAAGTTAAAAAGTCTTTTCTCACCAGCTAGCTTACAATCTCTATTTAGTTCTTTCACTGCCCAGTAAGCTTTGTGTTCTAATTCTAAGGGTAAGTGGCAAGCTTTCCCATAAACCATTTTATAAGGATACATTCCCATGGGATTCTTATAAGCAGTTCTATAAGCCCATAAAGCATCATTCAACAGTCTTTTGCAAGATATATTTAATTTCTCTATTTGATAACTCTATTTGTTCGCTAGTTTGGGGGTGATAAGCTGAAGCAATTCTATGATTAACATCATACTTAGCGAGGGTCTTCCTAAAACCGCCATGAATGAAATGAGAACCCCCATCAGTCATGAGATACCTAGGCACTCCAAACCTAGGAAAGATGACATCCTTAAGCATTTTTAGAGAGGTTTCCTCGTCAGCACTTTTCGTAGGAATGGCTTCTACCCACTTAGTAACATAATCAACGACAACAAGAATATGAGTGTAACCCTTCGAAGGAGGGAAAGGACCCATAAAGTTGAATCCCCAACAATCAAAAGGTTCAATAACTAGAGAGTAATTCATGGGCATTTCATTGCGTCTAGAAATATTACCAACACGTTGACATTCATCACAAGATAAAACAAATTTTCTTGCATCTTTAAAAAGGGTAGGCCAGTAGAAACCTGATTGTAGTACCTTTTGTGCAGTTCTATCTCCTGCATGATGTCCTCCATAGGCGCTCCCGTGACATTTATGCAATATCTCTTTTTGTTCATACTCTGGAACACATCTTCGCATAATAACATCAACCCCTTCTTTGTATAAGTGTGGGTCATCCCAAAAATAATGCCTCAAATCATAAAAGAACTTTCTTCTTTGCTGAGCTGTAAAAGTTGGAGGCAAATACTTGGAGACGATAGAGTTAGCATAATCAGCATACCAAGGGCTTCCTCGCGAGTTCACCCCTACTGCGGCTAATTGCTCATTTGGAAAACTATCATTAACAGGCATAGGATCAAAAGAGATGTTTTCCAAGCGAGATAAATTATCAGCTACAGGATTTTCAGCACCCTTTCTATCTACTATATGCAGATCAAACTCTTGTAAAAGCAGTACCCATCTAATAAGCCTAGGCTTAGCGTCCTTCTTTGTCATAAGATATTTAATAGCAGCATGATCCGTATGAATAGTTACTTTTGAGTCCACAATATAGGGCCTAAACTTATCACAAGCAAAAACAACAGCTAGAAATTCCTTTTCAATAGTAGCATAGTTCTTTTGAGCAGCGTCTAAAGTCTTACTAGCATAGTGGATAACGTTTAGCTTTTTATCAATACGTTGCCCAAGGACAGCACCTACAGCAAAACTAGCATCACACATTATTTCAAAGGGTAAACTCCAATCAGGTGGTTGAACAATAGGAGCTGTAGTTAAAGCCTTCTTAAGAGTTTCAAAAGCTTCCTTACAGTCATCATCAAAAACGAAAGGTACATCTTTTTGAAGAAGATTAGTAAGGGGTTTTGATATCCTAGAAAAGTCTTTAATAAACCTTCTATAGAAACCAGCATGACCAAGGATACTACGAATACCTTTGATGTCTCTTGGGCATGGCATCTTCTCAATTGCCTCAACCTTAGCTCTATCAACTTCTATACCTCTTTCAGAGACTTTATGCCCAAGAACAATCCCTTCGTTAACCATGAAGTGGCATTTCTCCCAATTAAGAACAAGATTAGTTTCTTCACATCTCTGCAAAACTTTATCAAGGTTGTGCAGACAATTATCAAAAGAAGTTCCGTAGACAGAAAAGTCATCCATGAACACTTCTACAATTTCCTCACAAAAGCCATGAAAGATAGCAGACATACACCTTTGGAAGGTAGCAGGAGCATTACATAAACCAAAAGGCATACGTCTATAAGCGTAAGTTCCATAAGGGCAAGTAAAAGTAATTTTTTCTTGATCTTGTTGTTTAACAGCAATTTGAGAGAAACCTGAATAACCATCAAGAAAACAAAAATGGGTCTTTTTAGACAATCTTTCCAACATTTGATCAATAAAAGGAAGCGGGTAGTGGTCTTTCTTAGTGACTTTATTGACTTTCCTAAAATCGATGCACATCCTATAGCCTACTACTATTCTTTGAGGAATAAGCTCATCGTTATCATTAGGGACAACGGTAATACCTCCCTTTTTAGGAACACAATGAACAGGACTAACCCATTCACTATCAGCAATAGGGTAAATAATACCAGCATCAAGGAGTTTCAATACCTCATTCCTTACCACATCCTTCATCTTAGGATTTAAACGTCGTTGGTGCTCCACTACTGGCTCCGCATCTAGTTCTATGTTGATAGAATGCTGACATATAGTAGGTGAAATCCCTTTCAAATCATCCAGAGTATAGCCCATAGCTCCTCGGTGTTTCTTCAAAACTTCCAATAATCTTTCTTCTTCCTCCCCTAAAAGTTTAGCGCTAATAATAACAGGATATATCTTTTTATCATTAATAAAAGCATATTTAAGATCATCAGGGAGAGGTTTTAGATCGAATACCGGGTCCTTTTTGGGTGGCAAAGTGGTACCCAAGTCTTCTACAGGCAAGTCATGTTTAAGCAACCTGGGTTGACGACAGAGGATCTCGTCAATCTCATTCCTTTCATCCATGAAGATCTCACTTTCGTGTCTTCCATAAATTGCTGCAAAGCATTGTTAGGAGCAAGAGAGATAGAAGCAAGTTGTTCAACTCTAAAATCCTCATTATGGGTTTCCTCTTCACAAGGTTCTTTAGTAAATTTCAAAAAATTAAACTCATAAGATTCCCCATCAAACTTAGTCAAGATTTTCTCCCTCTTGCAATCAATAATAGCTCCACAAGTACTCAAGAAAGGTCTACCAAAAATGATAGGATAAGTTTTACTAGCAGCTGAACCAAGTACTAGAAAATCAGCAGGATACTTGATCTTACCACAAAGGACTTCCACGTCTCGCACAATACCAATTGGAGAGATGGTCTCTCTATTAGCAAGGTGAATAACCACATCAATCTCCTCCAACTCGCAAGGACTGATTTCATGCATAATTTCTCTGTAAAGTTCATAAGGAATAACACTAGAACTTGCACCAATATCACATAAACCATAATAGCAATAATCACCTATCCTAACAGAAAGCACAGGAACACTAGCCTTTTTAGACCTATTGGGATGTGAAACAATATTAGAAACATCCTCACAAAAGACTATGTGCCCATCTTCTACACTTTTAGTGACAAGGTCTTTCATAATTGCTACCACAGGTTCAATGTTTATTTGTTCATCAGGTTTTACAGTTCTCTTTCCACTTTTAGTGATTACATTAGTTATCATAGGATGATCCTTTACCTTATCTGGGAAGGAATTCTTCTCGATGTAAGGTTCAAGTAGGATATGATCAATAATGCAACACTCAGTGCTCCCAATAGGAACATGGTCAACAATATCTTTATAAGGCACATGGTACTTATTCCATCCCTTTTTTGGAATTTCAATATAAGAAGCAAAAGCTCTAAAGCAATTCGTAATAACTTGCAAATCAAGACCATAAGCATTACTAATATTTTGAAAGTCATCAGTTCCCATAAAAGATTCAATGCATTCATAATCATGATTTATACTTGACTTTCTACCTTTGTCGTTCTCCCAAGCTTCAGCATTGTATTGAATACGATCTAGAAGGTCCCATTTAACTTCTTCTTCCATACGAGTGAATGATCCAGCACAAGAAGCGTCCAATAAATCCTTATCATGTAGAGGGAGCCTTGCATAAACGTTGTTGATAATAATATTGTTGGGGAGCTCATGAATGGTACATTTGAGCATTAGTAACATCAATCTCCCCCAAGCTTGAGCTGTACTCTCTCCATCAAGAGGCCAAAAGTTGTATATTTGATTCCGATCTTTATGAATCTCACTAGGAGGATAAAACTTTGAATAAAAGAGAGGCACTATTTCCTCCCATTCCAGAGCTTGACCATTCTTCAACAGCTTATACCAGTCCTCAGCTCTTCCTTTTAGTGATAATGAGAATAACTTCTTCTTAACTTGATCTGTAGTAATACCTGCACACTTGAACAACCCGCATAATTCGTGTATAAAGAGCAAATGATCACCGGGATGGACAGTTCCATCCCCAATATAGTAGTTATCCATAACACGATCAATAATTCTTGTAGGTATTTTGAAAACATCTTTCTCAGCAGGTGGTGGCTTATCTACTACCTTAGCAGTGGTAGTAGCATTACCAAATAAGAAACTCAGCGAATTATCCATAACGAAAATAAAGCAACTAGCAGAAGTAAACAATACTCAAGAGAAGTTTTTTACCAGTTCCACTCTCCAATAACGCTTCACTCCCGACAACGGCGCTAAAATAGTCTTGATGACCCACAAGTATAGGGGTGTATCGCAGATTTTCGATAAGTAAGAGTGTCGAACCCAACGAGGAGTCTTTGGCTAGTGGTATGGATCAGGAATTCTCTGCAAATACTTAGCAAATGGATTTTTAGGGGTTTTCGATAAAGCAAGTAAACAAAGTACGAGTAAATAAAAGACAGTAAGAATGAATGCAGCAAGTGGACCAATCCTTTATGCAGCAAAGGACAAGGCGGTTGTATTTCTATAGATGACCAAACGTTCTCGAGGACACATGGGAAGACTGTCAATTGCTTTCGCTTCGTATAGTCGATTAATCTTCTTTAGCTTGCTAAGTGTTGTGTGGGTGAACCTGTGCTAATGTACCATCCCATCCAAGACTTAATACATACTTGTGATTAAACCCCTTGCAAACATCCATAAGTACAAGAAAGTAATTAAGGTAAAACCTAACCACAACTTTAAACTCTAAGACCCTTACGTCCCTTGTGCAATGGTTTCCTAACAGGGGTTCAGGTTTCTATCACTCCGGCAACCCCTACCATTAGTAGCCAAATACACAATGCATTCCCCTAGGCCCATATAGGTGAAGTGTCATGTAGTCGACGTTCACATGACACCACTAGAAGAAGTACACCACAACTTAAATAACAATCTATTGAATCTTTCTCAACGCAACTCCACTACTAACAACAAGACTTCTCCCATGTCCTCAAGAACAAAACGAACTACTCACAAGACATCATATGGATCATGATCAGAGATGGAATAATGATGTATAAAAATGTGAACATAAACAATAATTCAATGGTTCACTCAATAGCATCAACTACAAAGAGTAATCAACACCAGGAAAGTTTCCCCTATGAACTATGCAAGATTCAATGCAATTGTTATAGCAATATGGAGATGGTGATGAGGGTGCTGATGGTGATGATGGTGGTGATGATGATGATGATCCCGATGAAGTCCAGCTTGATGGTGGTGTTGATGGACGATCTCCCTCTCCGGAAGGAATTCCCGCAGAAATTTGTCCGCCGGAGAGATCTTTCTCTCGGTGTTTTCCGCCTGAGAGGCAGCGGAATCTTTCTATGGTCACCCCGAGTCTTAGGGTTTGGGAGGAAGATATACGGAGAGGTGGAGTGGGCAGGCGGCCACACCACTGGCGCGCCTAGGCTCGCCACGCCATGGGGTGGTGTGGGCCTCTGGCCCACCTCCACTCCATCTTCTGGCATCTTGAGTCTTCTGGAAAAATAGAATTTTCTGTATATTTTCCCGGATTTTCTGATCTTCACGAATTTTGCCTCCAAACAACACCTTTTCCATCAGAATCCTGACTGCAGCGGTCCATGCTCCAAAAGTCATCAACCATGCAAAAACAGATGAAATAACATAAGTATCACCTCTCAATACGAAATATATCAATGAATAATAGTGAATTAAGACATAGAATAGTGATGCAAAATGGACGTATCACTCATGAATTTGACATCACGGTCAGAGACGATTGTTGTTGGCACACCGTGAATACGGACTATTTCCCTGAAAAACAAATTTGCAACATGTGAAGCATCGGCAGTCTTATGGCACGAAATGAAATGTGCCGTTTTTGAAAAGCGATCCACAATGACAAATATAGAATCATGACCATGCTTAGAACTAGGAAATCCTAACACAAAATCCATACTAATGTCAGACCAAGGTGGATAAGGAATAGGCAATGGCATGTAAAGACCATAAGGGCTAGCTTGCGACTTAGCTTGAACACATGGCGTGCATCGATGAACGTAGCGTTCCACATCACGCTTCATCTTGGGACAATAGTAATGTCTTGTCACGACCAAAATTACCCATGAGGCCTCCACCATGAGATTCTTGGAGAAGCAAAAGTTGGAGAGACGACTTCGAAATGCAAAGTTTGTTTTGTTTAAATAGAAAGACCTTATGCAAATAGAAATCATCAACTCCTTTATCAATGGAGCACTTTGCGTAAATTGGACCAAAGAATGGGTCGGAAGAATACAAAGTTTTGATTTCATCAAGGCCCAACACGTTGATTTCCAGTCGAGTAATAAGGTTTGTGTGCTTGCGAGACAAAGCATCTGCAACTACATTATCTTTCCCCTTCTTATACTTGACAATGTAAGGAAAAGACTCCATAAACTCGACCCACTTAGCGTGTCGCTTACTCAAGTTGGCTTGCCCTTTGAGATATTTCAACGACTCATGGTCGGAATGTCTGATAAATTCTTTAGGCCATAGGTAGTGTTTCCAAACTTGAAGAACACGAACTAAGGAAAAAAGCTCTTTTTTCATAAATCGGATAATTAAGGCGAGCACCATCAAGTTTCTCGCTATGGTAGGCTATAGGACGTCTGTTTTGCATAAGGACTCCTCCAATTCCAATACCACTAGCATCACACTCTATCTCAAAAGTTTTAGTGAAATCCGGTAAAGCAAGGAGAGGTGCTTCGGTGAGCCTCTTTTTAAGTTCATCAAAAGATTTTTGTTGAGCTTTACCCCACATGAAGGTGACATTCTTGTTAGTCAATTCATTGAGAGGGAAAGTGATATGGGGTGGCCCGATCTTCTCAACAAGAACTTGTCAATGATGATAATGGTGGATAGATAAATAGCCTGCAACCATGAACTCTCCCGCTCGAATTCTGATGCCAATGCAACAGCTCTCGAACCCAGTGGGATATTCACAACACCACGCTCTTGCGCACGCAGCCGTCGACCACGAACGGTAGTTTGCAATCCACTAATTCCCAATGGAACAACAAATCACACTCAATTGCAGTAGTATAATTCAATCACAGGGTAATTCCAGAGGTTCTTTGAAAGAAACAACTCCCAAATAGATTAAACATGTTCTAAACCATAACTAGGGGTCGTCCCAGGGCTTATAAGGGCGGCTAGGGCGGCCAGAAAACGAAACTAAACGCAAACAACTCAAACTGATACAAGCTGACTCGGACCAGATTCGGTCGGCGGCCGGACACTCAGGTGGAAATGGGCCGGACAATCCGGTTAGGCCGGACACTCCGGGTGGAGTGCGCCAGACAGTTCAGTCTCGCCGGAAACTTTGAAGTTTCCGGGCGGTGTCCGGGTAGTGTCCGAACTAGGGAACTTATTGTCTGTGCAAAATCTTCTCTCGGGCAGGCCGGACAGTCCGGGTGGACTCGACTGGACACTCTTATTCGTGCAGAGATTTTGGCCTCTGTCTTGATGATCTTCTGTTGCACCTTCCTCCCACTCCTCCCTCGCACATCCTTGGGTGATCATCATGCTAGGCTCCTCTTGTAGCCCTTCTCCTCCTCGCGCCATGCTTGTTTCTCCAATGAACCTGATCATACATAAATGCATAGACTTAGGCAGTATAAAGTTCTCATCAATTAAAGTACCAGATTCGTTTAGGAGCAAATTCACCTGTTGTTGAAGTAGCTTAGCACGGGCTCTTGTAATGGGTCCAATTCTAATCTCATTGGAGTGATCCTTCCTTGCAAAAGTTGGAGCATCTTCAGTAAGTGTAATTGTAGGGATGTCCTCATCATCTCACCCCCTTCAAAAGGCGTCAAACTCGACACTCCAAGGTCTTCTCCATCATATGGTGATAAATCCGCAATGTTGAAGATGTTGCTAACTCCACCAAACTCCTCAATAGGTATATCAATCTAGTAGGCATTATCATTAATCTTGGCCAACACCTTGTAAGGACCATCACCACGTGGCTTCAATTTTGACTTCCGAAGATGTGGGAAACTATCCTTGCGTAGATGCACCCATACCATGTCACCAGGCTTGAACAAAACTTCCTTCCTTGCTTGATTCCATGCAGCAACAATGTCTTGTCTTTCTTCTCAATAGCCTCTCGAGTCTTCTCATGAATCTTCTTCACGTATTCAGCATGCTTTGATGCCTCCATATCAACTCTCTCATGAAATGGCAGAGGCAACAAATCAAGTGGCGTCAATGGCTTGAAGCCATACACCACCTCAAAAGGACAAAGCTGAGTAGTTGAATGCACAACCCTGTTGTATGCAAACTCAACATGTGGCAAACACTCTTCCCACTCCCGTAGATTCTTTTTAATCATAGTCCTCAGCAGCTGTGACAATGTTCGATGCATCACTCTATTTGACCATCAGTTTGGGGATGACATGTAGTACTGAATAGTAGCTTCGTTCCCAGCTTCCTCCATAAGGTCTTCCAAAATACTGAATAGTAGCTTTGGTCCCAGCTTCCTCCATAAGGTCTTCCAAAAGTAGCTCATGAACTTCACATCATGGTTAGAAACAATCGTCTTAGGTACACCATGTAATCTCACGATGCCCCTGAAAAATAGGTTAGAAACATGCGATGCATCGTTGCTTTTGTGGCAGGCAATAAAATGAGCCATCTTAGAGAACCTATCCACTACCACAAATATATAATCATGACCACTCTGTGTTTTAGGTAGACCTAGCACAAAATCCATACTAATGCCTTCCCATGGTGTAGTAGGTACATAGAGAGGTGTATACAAACAATGAGGCTGCAGCTTGGATTTATACTTGTGGCACGTAATACAACGGCTCACAAATCTGTAGACATCACGCCTCATCTTGGGCCAATAAAAATGATCAGCGAGCATGAGCAATGTCTTCTCATGCCCAAAGTGACCCATCAAACCACCAGCATGTGATTCCTGCACTAAGAACAAACGCAACGATGATTCTGGAATGCATAATTTGTTAGCTCTAAACAAATATCCATCATGTATATGATACTTATCCCATGCGTTTTTAAGAGCACACAAACGATATGGTTCAGGAAAATCATGGTCAGTTGCATAAAGTGCACAAATACTCTCTAATCCAGGAATTTTAACATCAAGATTGGTTAATAGCATGTTCTTCCTAGACAAAGCATCAACAACTACATTCTCTTTTCCCTTCTTATACTTAATGATGTATGGAAAAGATTCAATAAACTCAACCCATTTAGCTAATCTTCTATGCAAGTTTGATTGAGCTTTCAGATACTTCAATGCTTCATGATCAGAATGTATGATAAATTCTTTTGGCCACAAATAATGTTGCCAAACTTCAAGTACTCTAACACCAGTAAGTTTCTCAGAAAAATATGCTACAAGGCGACCCTCTTGCATCAAAATTCCACTAATACATATACCACTAGTATCACATTCAACTTCAAATTGCTTCGAAAAATCAGGTAATGCAAGTAATGGCGCAGAAGTAAGCAAACGTTTTAATGTATAAAATGCAATATCTTGGGCTGTGTCCCACACAAATGGCACACCTTTCTTAGTCAAATCATTCAATGGTGCAGCAATAGTGCTAAAATCCTTCACAAAGTGCCTATAGAAACTAGCTAATCCATGGAAACTACGCACTTGACTAACATCCATGGGAATAGGCAAATTCTAAATTGATTCTATTTTAGATTGATCTACCTCTTCCCCATGCTTAGATACAACAAATCCCAGAAATATGACCTTATCTTTTGCAAATGTGCACTTCTCAAGATTAGCATACAATTTATTATCACGCAACACTTGCAAAACTTTTCGGATATGATTACAATGTCTAGTTTCATTGTGGCTATAGATAAGTATATCATCAAAATAAAGAACCACAAAATGACCAATAAATTCTCTCAAAACATGATACATCAATCTCATGAAAGTACTAGGTGCATTAGTAAGACCAAATGGAATATCTAACCACTCATACAAACCAAATTTTGTTTTCAAAGCAGTTTTCCATTCATCCCTTTCTTTCATCCTAATTTGTTGATAACCACTACGCAAATCAATCTTAGAGAAAATAGCAGCACCACTCAATCCATCTAACATATCCTCTAAGCATGGAATAGGATGACGATATCGAAAAGTGATGTTATTAATAGCTCTACAATCTACACACATGCGCCATGTACCATATTACTTAGGCACTAAAATAACAGGAACAACACAAGGGCTAAGAGAAACACGAATGTACCCTTTATCCAGCAACGCATGTACTTGTTTCTATACCTCCTTCGTTTCTTCGGGGTTGGTCATGTAGGTTGCACGATTTGGTAACGTTGCGCCAGGGATCAAGTCGATTTGATGCTTAATGCCACGCAATGGAGGCAATCCTACTGGGTCATCTTATGGAAACACATTGCCAAAATCCTGCAAAACAGTAGATACACCAAGAGAAATAGGGGTCATGTCGTTAGAAACCAACACCTCGCCCTTATACATGAGCACAAGTGGCATGGTCGTAGGATCCTCACGACACTCTCTGATATCTTCCTTGGTGGATAATATCACTAGACCAGGCACTCTCTCACTTTTCGTTATATCACTCTATTTGGGCTCTATTACATCATGTACAGCTGCAACACTCTCTCGCCGATTTATAGATGCTTCCTTCAAGTTAACTTCTATCTTCTGACGAGACTCATTCACAATTTGTTGTGGTGTCATTGGTTGCAAATTAATCTTCCTGCCCTTGAACTCCAAGTGATATGTATTGGCACGGCCATTGTGTTGCACATGGCGATCATAAAGCCAAGCCCAACCCAATAAGAGATGGCAAACAGTCATAGGAACCACATCAAAGTCAATAGAATCCTTGTATGGTCCTATTCAAAATTCACACGTACCATATGGTTTACCTTCATCTCACCATTATCACTCAACAATTGTATGTAGTAGGGCTTGGGACGAGGTAAATAAGTCAAATTCAGCTTGGCACATAACTCCTTGCTTGCAAGATTTCTGCAGCTACCTCCATCAATGATTACCTTGCAAGCTTTGTTAGGGCCAACGAGTGCTTTTGTTTGGAACAAGTTGGAGCGCTGAGAGTCAACAATAGGCTGCACACTAAGGGTACATGGAGAGACCACTATCATAGGAGCATGCTCAGGGAAGGCATCCATATCGTCCTCGCTGTCATATCCATCATCGCCATGAGTATCAACATCATCTTCACTCTCATACTCTCCTTGTTCATTGACAAACATCACCTTGCGGTTGGGACAATCTCTCTTGTAGTGTCCTCGACCTCCACAAGTATGGCACTCCACATCACGCGTATGCGTGGTTGACTTATTGGAAACCGAGCTAGCAGCAGGAGCAGCGGGCTTCCTTGCATTGGAACCATAAGAAGACATTGGAGCAGGCTTGGCCGATGGTGAAGGGTGATAGCAACCACTGCAGGTGGCACCATAGGTGGTGGTGGTGTAGATCTCGCCGCAAAATGACTGGTAGACGGAAACCTTGCACGTGACTTAGCCTCTTCAGCCAACTATGATTCGGCCTCTCTAGCATGGTGCAATAGCTCATTCATAGTCTCATACTTGCGATGAGGAACAATGCTCTTTATTGGTAACTTCAAATTGTTGAGGAATCGCTGCATGGTCATCTCAAGGGATTCACAAACTCTAGCACGCTGCATAAGTATCTCCATCTCCATGTAGTACTCATCAACTGACATGGTTCCTTGCTTCAATTGTGTCAACTTATCAAAAACTGATCGCAAGTAGTTGGTGGGTACAAAACGAGCCTTCATAATGCTCTTCATCTCGTGCCAATCAATCACAGGAAGTTGATTGTCGTCCCTTCGATTCTGCATAAGAGCATCCAACCAGCGCAAAGCATATCCATCAAATTCTGACGCTACAAGCTTGATCTTCTTGTCTTCTGGATAGTCAAACAATCGCCAGGTTTCTCAATCTTCAACTCCCACGTGAGGTAATCTTCAGAATCAATTGAGCCATCAAACTTGGGAATTGAGAATTTTGGCTTGCCCAAACCATCATCAGTAGCTTGGTTCTGAACACGTTGAGCACGCCCAATAGGAGCAAACCCGTGGCCATACGTAGGTGCAGCAACAGGCGCATGTGCAGGGGGATTGGCACGTCCCCTGCCAAAATGTGGGGCAGCATCAACCGCACTACCCTCATCATAGTCATCAAAAGCATCATCATGTGGGTGTTCCTGCCGTTGCTGTATTGCTAATGTCAAGTCCTCAATGGAACGCTGCAAAGTTGCAACATTGACATTGATTACTGTCACTTGTGTTTGAATAGTAGTGACTGCGCCAAGATTCTAATCCAATGTAATTTGCACGTCCTGGATATTCATGTCAATGGCATCTGTCATGTGAGTAAACACACATGTCAAGTGGGATTTCAAAGCCTCATATTCGCGCCAATTAACAAGTTCCTCATCCTTCTTTTTCTGCAACACAATATCATCATCACAAGAAGACATGATTAGTAGGTTAGTGCAAAAATCAAAATCTGTTTGGTGGAAACTCTCACAACTCACTCACAACCGATAAGAAAGGAGCTCTTACCGTTCCAAAGTGAATAGAGATGCTTTGCCAAAATGAAATCTAATACTGATGCACTGATGCGATGAAGTGAATATCGAGGGTATAGAGAACGATCACAGGGCACATAGGTTATTTAAGGTAGAGCTGTAGGTATGGTATCCTAACTACACCGCAAACAAGTCCTAGTGCTGATCATATAAAAACCCAAGAAATACACACTGTGGAGATAAACGTGGCAAAGCAACTTATGAAAAGGAATATTGCAATGCACAAGAGAGACGCTAGTAAAAGCCCAAAGTAAACAGGCACAAGATTGCTCAATCTACAAGTGCTATAATCCACTAGGCCTCCAATAATGCACACTTTGGTATCTCGTTTTGTCACGCTTGTATCTCTTTTCTCTCTCTTTTTTATACTGATTCTCTTTTCTTTCCTCTACTTTTTTTTGATTTTTCAACTATAGGGACTCAATGCAAACGAGTACGGCAACTTATAACAGAACTTGGCTGGATAGTCCGGTTGATATGCGCTGGAAACTCTGGTGTTGCTGGACAGTCTGGTGTGTGTCGTCTGGATAGTCCGGTGTTTGCCTGTCGAAAATTTCTACACTTTGAAAACCTAATGAGCAGCCTGTTGGAGCAAAGAAATTAGTCTCGTGGGTACGTTCCTAGGCACGGATGCTGTAGATAAGCTATGTCTATGGTATGCAAACAAAGGTACGCTATGTGGACTTGGACAAACGATGAAAACTTGCAGAAAACGGTGATGGTGGACACGGTGGAAAACAAGATCAAAACCTAAACCTAGACAAAAAACGAAAACTAGACTCCTACGAGGAAAACCTGCAGATCGGATCTACGAGAAGATACAATCAGCAACTAAAACTCGAAAACGATGCAATCTAGTCTATGGCAACTCTTTTTGTAAGGCTTTTTCTGTATAGGACGAAACACACGAACAAATATATGGATGGATTTGTGGATGCTCACCGAGTAAACGAGGAAATCTGGTACCAAGATGATATGGGGTAGCCCGATCTTCTCAACAAGCACTTGTCGATGATGATAATGTTGGATAGATAAATAGCCTGTAGCTATGAACTCTCCCACTCAAACCCTGATGCCAATGCAACAACTCTCAAACCCTGTGGGATATTCACAACATCACACTCTTGCACACGCAGCCATCGACCATGAACGGTAGTTTGCAATCCACTAATTCCCAATGGAACAACAGATCACACTCAATTGTAGTAGTATAATTTGATCACAGGGTAATTCTAGAGGTTCTTTGAAAGAAACAACTCCAAAATAGTTTAAACGTGGTCTAAACCCTAACTAGGGGTCATCCCAGGGCTTATACGGGCGGCTGGGGTGGCCAGAAACCGAAACTAAACGCAAACGACTCAAACTAATAGAAGCCGACTCGGACCAGATTCGGTCTGCGGCCGGACACTCCCGTGGAAATGGGCCAGAAAGTTCGGTCAGACCGGTCACTCTGGCTGGAGTGCGCCGGATAGTCCGGTCTGCCAGAAACTTTGAAGTTCCTGGGTGGTATCCGGGTAGTGTTCGAACTGGGGTACTGATTGTCCGCGCCAAATCATCTCCCGGGCAGGCCAAACAGTCTGGCTGGCCTCGGCTGGACACTTCCATCGGTGCAGAGCTTTTGGCCTCCGTCTTGATGATCTTCTCTTGCGCCTTCCTCCCGCTCCTCCCTCGCGCATCCTTGGGCGATCATCATGCTGGGCTCCTCTTGTAGCCCTTCTCCTCCTCGCGCCATGCTTATTTCTCCAACGAACCTGATCATACATAAATGCATAGACTTAGGCAGTATAAAGTTCTCATCAATTAAAGTACCATATTCGTTTAGGAGAAAATTCACCTGTTGTTCAAGTATCTTAGCACGAGCTCTTGTAATGGGTCTAATTCTAATCTCATTGGACTAATCCTTCCTTGCAACAGTTGGAGCATCTTTAGTAGGTGTAATTGTAGGGATGGCCTCATCATCAAGAAATGGTGGAAAAGTCTTTCACAAAACAACGATAGAAACCGGCCAACCCATGAAAACTTCGGAGTTCACTCACATTTGTTGGGATGGGCCAATCTTGTATGTCCTTTTCCTTGGAAACATCAACTTCAATACCCTTCGAAGAAACGACAAATCCAAGAAATATCAACTTGCCTTTAGCAAAAGTTGACTTAGGAAGATTAGCATATAGCTTTTCATGTTGAAGGATTTGCAAAAGTTCCTTGACATGCGTAATATGGTCCTCAAGCGACTTGCTATAAACAAGTATATCATCGAAATAGACAACGACACTCTTGACGATGTGAGAACGCAAAATATGATTCATAAGGTGCATGAAGGTGGATGGGGCATTAGATAGAACAAAGGGCATAACCAACCATTCATAGAGACCAAGTTTGGTCTTGAAGGCGGTTTTCCACAAATCACCTTCCACCATGCGTATTTGATGGTAGCCACTACGAAGGTCAATTTTCGAGAAAACCGTGGCTCCACACAACTCGTCAAGCATGTCATCAAGACGTGGTATAGGATGTCGATAATGCACGATAATATCATTGATTGGACGGCAGTCCATGCATAACCGTAACGTATCATCCGATTTTGGGACAAGAATCACGGGTACCGCACTTGGACTAGTGCTAACTTGGATCAAACCTTTCGAGATGAGTTGGTTGATTTGACGTTCGACATGCTTCATCTCCTCCGGGTTCGTGCGGTAGGTGGCACGGTTTGGAAGTGGTGTGCCAGGGATGAGATCAATGTGATGCTCAATTCCGTGAAGAGGAGGTAGTCCATGTGGGAGCTCTTCGGGATATACATCCTTGAATTCCTTCAAAACAAACATCAAAGATGGAGAAACATTGGTTAAGTCATTAGTTTCTTGTGCTAGTCCCTTGCAAATGAGGACATAGTGCAAAATGGATGGGTTGTTCCGCACATCTCTCATCTCACGTTAGTTTTTTCACTCGAGTTTGGCTTGTGGATCTCACTCACTATGAGGTGGTTCTCTCGCTCGCCGCTCTTCTCACAAGGAGGTGTTGTGCTTTGCACCCTCACTAAAGCCTTTGCATTGTCCGCAATTATTTGGCTAGGAGTCATCGGTTGCAAAGTTTTGCTCTCTTCTTCCTGACTTAAGAAAATTAGCTTTATGCAAATAAACCTCAAGCCTTTTCAGCCTTATGCATGTAGAAATAGTCAAGTCTTTTCCTTCATGGTGTAATTTTCCAGTACATTCAAAGTATTACCCAACTCGTTTGGCTGCACGTTTCATGTGCAGAATTTGGAGATCGTTGAAAGGTGCACTAGGATCGCGGGTCTTCACTCAACCTGCATGTGGCATTGATGGGACTCCAAGTTTTATTATTTCACTTCTATTGTAATAATGTAAACTCTGGATTATTCGATTCATGTAATAAAAGACTTGTGTTTTACATGATATTTCATCGACTGTGACTACTATAATGATCCAGGGACTAGCATGTTAATCACAGGGACTTTGGATCTTTAATGATCTGAGGTCACAATAGATGGTATTAGAGCACAAGTTGACTGTAGATCGTGATCCTAGCATTGGAAAAACCTTAGTATTAGTTTTTTCTAAGTTATTTCACAAAATCTCATACTTCTCATCATCTATCTTTGGATTTTTAAAATTGTTAAGTCTTTTCTTTCCAACATTAGAGTTGACCGTTATGCACTTTATGTTGCGGGGCAAACTCGGGGATGGCCCGATCTTTCACGAATCCCTTCAAATCGAGGCGGAGTGAGTGTGGGGATGAGGGAGAGAGAGCGAAAACGTGAACTCACGCACGAAGAACGCGGTGAACTCACACACGAAGACACGATACAAGCCAATTGCTCACTCTGGTGGCTACCGGTCGGGCACAATCCCTAGGACCGACATCGGGCGGGGGACTCTCTCTTGAACCGGCACGACGAGAACTGAGGTTCGGTGAGATCTTGACGTCTAGGCAAAGGGACTCCGATGCCTAGGCCTTGTACAACACGGAGGCATGATGCAAACTCCAACGAGGTTTGTGATATTTGGTGCTCCTCTATCAAAGGAGCATGAGGCAAGAACTAGATAGATCCACACGGGGTTTCCACTAATTCCAAATATCAAGCCTAGGGTTTACAATAGAGGTGGGGGACTATATAGGCCAGCCACAAGTTCAGGGGTAATTTAGGCATTAAAGTAGAGTTCTGGGCGAAGTAGAGGGGTACATGGGCCATAGGGCCCAACCATGGCTCGTAGGCCCATCTTCAGGCGGACAGTCCGGCTCGAGTGGACCAGATAGTCCGGTGTGGCCGGACACTCCGAGTAATGTCCAGGTAGAGTCTGATGTAGCATACTGATTGTCCGCACCAGGATAGGGCTAGGGTAGGCCGGACACTCCGGCGGGATCGGGTCGGACAATCCGGCTGCACCGGACATTCCGGCTTGACTCGAGCGGACTCTCCGACTCTAGCAGCTTTAGGACAGGTGCAGGTTGCGGTCTCGTGGGTCGACTCGGCGGGGTTTCATACCTGATAATGCACAAAGTAGTGGGATGAAGTAGCAAGCCATCCAAGTGTTTGTCAAAGTCACATGATGAGAGGAGTGAATTCACCTTAGCTTGAAGGATCTTGGCTCGGGCACGGGTCATTGGTCCACTTGGGGACTTGGTGGTGTAGCTGTAGGATTGTCCGTAGGACAGGTTACATCAGCTCCCCCCTTGGAAAAGAGTCGTCCTCGACTCTTCATGGTTGTCATCTTGAACATCTCCATGGTAGGGTGAGAGATCCTTTATGTTGAATGTATTGCTTGCAAGGTACTTGGATGTCGGTATGTCGATGATGTAGGCGTTGTTGTTGATTCTCTTGATGACTTTGAAGGGACCATCTCCTCTTGGCTTAAGCTTGGAATCGCGTTCCTTGGGGAAGCGGTCTTTGCTTAGGTGTTTCCACACAAGATCACCTTCTTCAAATATCAATTCTCGCTTGTCCTTGTTTCACTTTGAAGCTTGGCTAAGGACTTGTTGTTCAATAGTAGCTCTTGTTTCTTCGTGAAGCTTCTTCATAGCTTGGGCGCGCTTCTCAACGTCCATGTTGGTGCGCTCATGGAGAGGTAGTGGTAGGATGTCGAGCGCGGCGAGGGGCTCGAAATCATAGACGATCATGAATGGGCTCATCTTGGTTGTTGAGTGCTTGGCACGGTTGTAGGTGAATTCAGCATGCGGAATGCGTTCCTCCCAATCCTTGAGGTTTTTCTTGATCAACACACGAAGGAGAGTCCCAAGGCTTCGATTGACAACTTCGGTTTGGCCATCGGTTTGAGGATGCGATGCGGATGAGAAGTTAAGCTTGATGCCAAGCTTGGCCATGAGGGTCTTCCATAAGTAACTCATGAATTTGACGTCGCGGTCGGAGACGATTTTTCTTGGCACACCATGAAGACGGACGATTTCCCTGAAAAACAAATTTGCAACATGCGAAGCGTCATCAGTCTTATGGCACGGTATGAAGTGTGCCATTTTGGACAAACGATCCATGACAACAAGTATAGAATCATGACCATGCTTAGATCTAGGCAATCCTAACACAAAATCCACGATAATGTCGGACCAAGGTGTATGAGGAATAGGCAATGGCTTATAAAGACCATATGGATTAGCTTGCGACTTAGCTTGAACACTGGCCGTGCATCGTTGAACGTAGCGCTCCATGTCGCGCTTCATCTTAGTCCAAAAGTAGTGAGTGGAGAGCATGTCCAATGTCTTGTCACGGCCAAAGTGACCCATAAGGCCTCCACCATGAGATTCTTGGAGAAGCAAAAGTTGGAGAGAGGACTTCGGAATGCAAAGCTTATTTTGTTTAAATACAAAGCCCTTATGCAAATAGAAATCATCCACTCCTTTATCAATGGAGCACTTTGCGAAAATTGGTTCAAAAAACAGGTCGGAAGCATACAAAGTTTTTATTTCCTCAAGACCCAACATGTTGAATTCAAGTCTCGTAAGAAGGCTTGTGTGCTTGCGAGACAAAGCGCCTACGACTACATTATCTTTTCCCTTCTTATACTTGACAATGTACGGAAAAAACTCCATAAACTCAACCCACTTAGCGTGTCTATTACTCAAGTTGGCTTGGCCTTTGAGATATTTCAACGACTCATGGTCGGAATGTATGATAATTTCTTTAGGCCATAGGTTGTTGATACGTCATAAACGTATCTATAATTTTTGATGTTCCATGCTTGTTTAGTATCTACTTTCTTGTGTTTTGTTCATACTTTGGGGTATTTTTATACATTTTCTGGAACTAACCTATTAACAAGATGCCACAATGCTAGTTGCCTGTTTTCTGCTGTTTCTAGTTTCAGAAAAGCTAGTAAGGAAATATTCTCGGAATTGGAAAGAACAAAAGCCCAAGTCAATACTTCCTCGAAGCAAGATGGAGCCCGAAGGGGAGACGAAGAGGGGCACCAGGGCGGCCACACCCTATGGTGGCGCGGCCAGCCGTAGGCGCTCCGCCACCTGGTGTGGGCCCCCTGGTACTCCACCGACCTTGCCCTTCCGCCTATAAAAGCCTCTCGGGATGAAAACCCTAAGTACCCAATAAAAGACCCGATAAAATTCCACAAAAGAGTATGTAGCCGCTATCATCTCAATCCCTAGATCGGGGGGATCTGAAGCTCTTCCCGGCACCCTGTCGGAGGGGAGAGATCATCCTAGAGGCCTTCTTCATCACCATGACTGCCTCCGGTGTGATGTGTGAGTAGTTCATCCTTGGACTACGGGTCCATGTAGTATCTAGATGGTTGGTTCTCCTCCTTTGTGCTATCATGTTTAGATCTTGTGAGCTATGTTCATGATCAAGATCATCTATTTGTAATCTTACATGTTGTATTTGCGGGGATCCGATGTATATTGAGATGCTATTTCAGATTGATTATTGATTCTATCATGTCTATGTTATTTGTGATCATGCATGCTTTCCGTTGTTAGTAGCTATCTTGGCCAAGTAGATTCTAGCAACTCCGAGAGGGAGTATTTATGCTTGATAGTGGGTTCATGCCTCTAGTAATCTGGGGAAGTGACAGGAATCTTTAAGTTACTAGATGTGCTATTGCTAATAGGGAGAAAACAACAATCCTTTGTCCATGGGACAATCGTATTGTTTACCTTACACACTTTGCTTAATGCAATTATCTGTTGCTCGCAACTTAATACTAGAGGGGGTTCAGATGATAACCTGAAGGTGGATTATTAGATAGATGCAGTTGGATTACGGTCTATGTATAATCTTGTAATGCCCAATCAAATCTCATAGGAGTCAAGATGATTAGTATATGCATGGTATGCTTTCTCGAGTCTGTCAATTGCCCCGATATAATTTGTTCACCCAACATGTTATCTATCTTAAGGAGAATCACCTCTAGTGAACTATGGACCCCGGTCCATTCTTTTACCATCAATCTACCATCTACTATTTACTGGTTTACTGTTTACTTTCTGTAAGCAATTACTATCTACCACACAATACGTTTAATCCTTTATTTTTAGCAAAACCGATGAGATTGACAACCTCACTATAAGTTGGGGCAAAGTTCTATGGTTTTGTTGTGCAGGATTCCAAGTTGGAAACAACACCTTGTAGTTTTTTCCTTGATCCTACTGGTTCGATAACCTTGGTGTCATAACTGAGGGAAAACTTGCTGATGTGCTCATCATACCTTCCTCTTGGGGTTCCCAATGAGCTCGATATATTTTGAGCCATCAAGACTTTTTTCTAGCGCCGTTGCCGAGGAGTCAAGGACAACTTCACAAGGGGAGTCCCTCATAACCAATCTCTTTACTTTGTTTTTGGTTTTGCTTAAGTTTATTTCTGCTTTGTTTGCTTGTTTCTTTTTTATCAAAAATACAAAAAAATTAGTTCCTACTATAGTTGTTATTTTCGTTGGTCTGTTATTGTCTTGCTTTATCATGCTTTGTATCAATGGTTGGTTTCTTTGAAACTAGATCTTATTGGCAAGGTGGGTTCATGGAAGAACAAAAATATTATTATAAGGAACATCGCTTGTCACAAAAAGGGAAACACTTATGGGAACAAATTGATAAATTGTATACCATTGCTAGAAACGTGTGCTCTACTTATAATGTTACTTATTGCTTTGATAAATCTTGTTGCTGTAGGAGGTATAAACACCTCCCTTTTCAATGTGAGTATAATGATGATGTTACCATATCTTCTTATGTTAAGGGAAATTATGACTTTTATGATGTGGAACAAATTGAAGAATTTATTGCTTGGAAGGGTGCATTCGAACTTGCTTATTTGCTTAAAAATAATGATGATTGATACATTGCTAACGTATCTATAATTTTTGATGTTCCATGCTTGTTTAGTATCTACATTCTTATGTTTTGTTCACACTTTGGAGTATTTTTATACACTTTCTTGGACTAACCTATTAACAAGATGCCACAGTTAGGGGTGCATGCGGGGCGGGCCAGTGGGCAGTGATTTAGCTTAGCTCACCTAAATGTAGTGCAATTTGTAGAAAAGTTATAATCACTGCATGTCGTACAAATTGCATTGACCATCCTGTTTTGCGGGTCTACACGGGACCCGCACCTGCAACCCTAGCCACAGTGCCAGTTGCCTGTTTTCTGCTGTTTTTGTTCCAGGAAAGTCAGAAAATGAATATTCTCGGAATTGGACGGGACAAAAGCCAAAGTTAATACTTTACCAGGAGACACATGGAGTCTGAAGGAGAGACGAAGGGGGACCATAGGGAAGCCACACCCCCCTTGGAACGGGCAGCCCTAGGCCGCGTCAAGGCATGGTGTGGGCCCCTTGGCTAGCCACCGACCTTGCCCCTTCGCCTATAAGAAGCCCCTAGGATGAAAACCCTAAATTGGACAGCCTCCAGCCACGAGAAGTTCCACAGCGCCACTGCTACCGAAGGGGAGATTCGGGGGATAGAAAGTCTCTGTTCTGGCATCCTGCCGGGATTGGTAAGTGCCCCCGGAGCCATCTTCATCGATCTCCACCACCATCTCCATGGTCATTGTTGATTCCCATGATGATGAGCGAGTAGTTATTCCTCGAGGCTAAGGGTTCTACCGGTAGCTATGTGTTCATCTCTCTCTCTCTATGCGTGATATTATTGAGATCATGAGATTTGTAATCAAGTAGATCTACCCTGCTACTCAAGTGCTTTAATAGATCTCTGCTCTCCCCATGTGTGTGAAAGTGACAGCGTGCACACCATGGTGGCACTTAGGCTAGAGATTACAATTACTTGTTATGAGTTATATTTGGACTTGGATGTTTCTATGAAATTGTGGTGTTTGTTGGAACCATCTAGTGCTCAAGGTGACAGTGTGGGGTTATCTAGATGGGGAAAGCGGACTTTGAGGTGTGTTGTTATAGCCCTACCATGGATTAGAGTGTCCAACCGGAGAGTAGTTCAGAGTAGTATCATGAAGAGAAGATATTTATATGAGAGTGTTCACTAGCGAAAGTATGATACCTAGGCCTTGTTTCTAAGCTTTGAAACACCATTTGCAACTAGATCTGTTACATGTTTGCTTGCTGCCATCTTTATTTCAGTTTGCCTTTAGTCTTTTACATGCCATCAAAGCTATTTTCTAGCACTGTTACCACTTATAATTATCCATACCACTTGTATCTCACTATCTCTTCGCCGAACTAGTGCACCTATACACCTGACAAGTGTATTGGGGACACAAGAGACTTCTTGTATCTTGATTGCAGGGTTGCTTGAGAGGGATACCTTTGACCACTTCCTCCCTGAGTTCGATAAACCTTGGGTGATCCACTTAAGGGAAAACTTGCTGCTGTTCTACAAACCTCTGCACTTGGAGGCCCAACAACTGTCTACAAGAATAGAAGTGCGTAGACATCAATGATGCACCTTATAAATATGAGGTTTATGATATACTTAAATTTTTCTCTGATAATTACAAGGAAGAAAATGGCTATATTCTTGAATATCTTAATAGATGCTCTCCACCAACGGAAGAGACTAATGCCTTGCAGAAGCCTATGGAATAAGAAATTGTTGAAACTGAAAGCTCATTGGATGAAAAAGAGGAGGGGAGTGATGATCAAGAGGAGGAAGAATGGATCTACCCATGCCTACCTTCTAATAAGAGTAACTCTTTACCCCTTAGATTACTTGATTGTCCCCCATGCTTACCAAAGGTGGATGAATGTTATGTTCTTGTGGATTATTTTGAAATATCTACTATGGTTAAAACTTGTGATAGTAATTATGCTCATGTTATCTATGATAATCCATGCTATTTTGATAAATCTTATGATAATCATTTATTTGTGCCTAACTTTGAAATGCATGGTACTAAAGAGTTTTGCTTAGAAAATGTTTATAATAAAGCTCTAGATGATGGTCCTATGTTGGTTGATAATATTAATTGTACTACTATTGAAAATGAGATTGATCAATCATCTTGTTATAAAATTGTTAAAAGTGGGTTTGGAGGTTTTAATCCCACTATTTTTGAGCTTGATAAAAATTATGTGTTTGTAGATCATGAAAAGCATGCTTTATGTGATAGTTATATTGTTGAGTTTATTCATGAGGCTACTGAAAATTATTATGAGAGAGGCAAATATGGTTGTAAAAGTTTTCATGGTACTGAAACACCTCTCTATGTGCTCAAAGTTCCAAAGTTCCTCTTGTTTTATCTACCCATTCTTGTTACTATGTGCTTCTTTCATTTATTTTCTTACAAGGTTCCTATGCATAGGAAGTGGGTTAGAATTAAATGCGTATCATATTTGCTCCTTGATGCTCTCTTTTTCTTCAATTCATATTTCTTATATGAGCATCTTCTCAAATTACTGAGCCTATCTTAACGGCTATAAAGAAAGAGCTTTTTGGGAGACAACCCATTATATATATTTTTTGCTTTAAGTTTATTTTTGTTTATTTGAGTCTTGGAAGTTATTTCCTCAGTAATAACCTCTCCTTATCATTTTTGTGTGGTTTTTGTGCCAAGAATAACCTCTAATTAGAGAGAAGTAATGCTTGGGAAAGTTGTTGTCCCGAAACAGATTTTTGTGCTTTACTGAAAAAATTCGTGAAAAATTCTGTACGTCGGATTGAGCTGTAATGTTTTGTGCTTCTGCCCCAGGTTGTTTTCTAACTTTCATTAGTTTATCACTTTTCGATTTGAGCAACATAAGGTCTTCGAAAAAATTGGTTTTTACCTGCTGGTTTGTTTTCATAGATTTCTGCCATTATTTGCATTTGCCTCTTAATCTCTTTCTCTTTGAGTTCTCTTTGATCACTTGAACTTTTAAAAGGAATTTCTACAGTAGCTTGTGTTTTAATGGAAGTTTTATTTGTGTTGAAATTGAACCTAAAGACTTATTATCTTAAGTACAATAATGTTGCTAATGAAGATTGTGTGAAGTTTTGTATGAAGGAAATTTTAAAGTATAGGGAAGAATAATGTGATAAGATGAAGTATGGACAAAATATCAAGCTTGGGGATTCCACCCGTGTCACCCCAAGAAATATTCAAGAAGTACAAGCATCAAAGCTTGGGGATGCCCAAGGCATCCCCTTCTTCATCAATAAAAATCTCAGGTTTTCTTTCAAACACTTCATTTTTATTGTTTCATGCATAATTGTGTTGTTCTTGGAGCGTCTTTGTTTTAGTTTTTAGTTTTTGTTTGCTTAGTTTGCTTAAATAAATTTGTTGGACCCCCGCATTCACTCATTAGTTTTCAAATAAGTTGATTTGGATTGGAAAAGAGTAGGCAAGTTCATGCTTATAAGTGGTATAAAAGGAGTCTTGTTTTGACTATGGCCTAGACTTTATCATGACATGTTTGATATTTGTTTGACTTTATGCTTAGTGATTATTGCTGTAGCATGACTTGTTACAAACAATTGAGACAGGTTAATGTGCCTTGAAAGAATCATGTGTTGTTTTAGCATATAAAAGCATAATATTGTGGTATTCTCCTTTGATGATTTATTTGGGTTAACTTGGCAAATGCTCACACCATGTTAAGACTATACCAAGTCACCATAGCCTCTATGATCATTTAGTTTTCGACTTGTAATATCACTTTATGCTTTAATTAATAATGTTTTGTCGCTTTGCATGATTATGGCCATTATTTCTCTCTTAGTTGGTCGCTCCCAGTCTTTTGCTAGCCTCCACATGTACCAAGTATGAGTTCCACTCATGCATCCAACTCCAAATAAAATCAAGTTATTCCAAAGAGTCCACAATACCTACCTAGTAGCATTATTGCTATTCCAAGTATATTCATGTTTTTATCTACCTTCCGAATTAAACTTGTTATGTGAAAATTAGTGATTAAAGCTCTCACGAACTTGATGGCACACTTTACTTTCTTGCACTTAATAAACTTGAACCATTCTGCCCATCTATGTTGCGTATATGCTTGCATTTTGTAAGTTGTGAATTAGCAGAACCATGATACCATGGGGAACACTTTCAACATTGCACTTTATTTAGTTGATATCATGTTCTTTTGCTTATGGATCCCGACGGTGTGAAATGAAAGGGGAGCTTGTAAGGCTCATGGAGTTCGTATATGTGTTAGAGAAACGCCTAGGTGGCTTGTCTAATCCATGCCTAATCATGGTGGAAACGTGCAGCATAACCATAGTGAGCAATCTGTGAAGCATCCTAAAAAAATAAAAAAAAGGGAAAAACCCTATGCAAATAGCAAATAAAAGGATCGCTAAGATGCTCATTGTCTGATTGCCTTGTCATTTTGATATGGGGAAGCTTCTATATAATCGGGCAAGGGGTACCGCGTTGGCGGTTCTCTATGATACACATGTACTTACAATGACAAGAACTTACTTGTGACTAAAGGTGAGTAGCATGAGATTCGGTACTCGTAAGCAAGGGGCATGAGGTTTTTAGCTTATAACTTGTCAAGCATATCCTCATATTTGTTCACTTTAACCTTAATCACTTAAAGATGCTTATGATAGGGACAATGAGAGTTGAAACCTAATAAGTACCATAATTTTTGGAAGCTCCTTATGAGACTTGAATCCATGCTTCCTTCTATGAAGGGCATTTATTTTACCTTTTATGTTGAGTCTCCATCTTCTATCTTTATGCATCTATTGAGATAACATAGTGGTCATTCTTAGTTTAATGTGCATTGTCCCAAAACTTGTTGATTGATTCATAACTTTTATATTACTTGTTCTTAAACTATTTGTATCTAGTCACCCTTATGAGCTTTGAAGGTGTCCTATGCATTTATGTTTTGCTACACTATGAGGGACAAGATGAATACCATTCTCATTATGTTTTCTATATGTGAAACAAATAAACATCTTTCAAAGCATTATTATTCATGAAACTTTTGTTTGTACCTTTTCATGTTACAACATAGCTGCTATGTCTTATTGTTAGAACTATATCTTTCATGTGTATGCTAGAGTACTATGATCCCAGCTATCAATGTTTTACAAATACCTTGATCAAGATTGTGATGGTGCATGTCACCTAAAAAATTATTCTTTTTTATCAATTACCTACTCGAGGATGAGCAAGAGTTATGCTTGGGGATGTTGATACGTTATAAACGTATCTATAATTTTTGATGTTCCATGCTTGTTTAGTATCTACTTTCTTATGTTTTGTTCATACTTTGGGGTATTTTTATACATTTTCTAGAACTAACCTATTAACAAGATGCCACAATGCTAGTTGCCTGTTTTCTGCTGTTTCTAGTTTCAGAAAAGCTAGTAAGGAAATATTCTCGGAATTGGACAGAACAAAAGCCCAAGTCAATACTTTACCTAAAGCAAGATGGAGTCCGGAGGGGAGACGAAGAGGGGCACCAGGGCGGCCACACCCTATGGTGGCGCGGCCAGCCGTAGGCGCTCCGCCACCTGGTGTGGGCCCCTGGTACTCCACCGACCTTGCCCTTCCGCCTATAAAAGCCTCCCGGGACGAAAACCCTAAGTACCCAATAAAAGACCCGATCAAATTCCACAAAAGAGTCTGTAGCCGCTATCATCTCAATCCCTAGATCGGGGGGATCTGAAGCTCTTCCCGGCACCCTGTCGGAGGGGAGAGATCATCCTAGAGGCCTTCTTCATCACCATGACTGCCTCCGGTGTGATGTGTGAGTAGTCATCCTTGGACTACGGGTCCATGTAGTAGCTAGATGGTTGGTTCTCCTCCTTTGTGCTATCATGTTTAGATCTTGTGAGCTCTGTTCATGATCAAGATCATCTATTTGTAATCTTACATGTTCTGTTTGCGGGGATCCGATGGATATTGAGATGCTATTTCAGATTGATTATTGATTCTATCATGTCTATGTTATTTGTGATCATGCATGCTTTCTGTTGTTAGTAGCTATCTTGGTCAGGTAGATGCTAGCAACTCCAAGAGGGAGTATTTATGCTCGATAGTGGGTTCATGCCTCTAGTAATCCGGGGAAGTGACATGAATCTCTAAGGTACTAGATGTATTGTTGCTACTAGGGAGAAAACAACAATACTTTGTCCATGGGACAATCGTATTGTTTACTTTACACACTTTGCTTAATGCAATTATCTGTTGCTTGCAACTTAATACTAGAGGGGGTTCGGATGATAACCTGAAGGTGGATTATTAGTCATAGATGCAGGTGGATTACGATCTATTTATAATATTGTAATTCCCAATCAAATCTCATAGGAGTCAAGATGATTAGTATATGCATGGTATGCTTTCTCGAGTCTGTCAATTGCCCCGCTGTAATTTGTTCACCCAACATGTTATCTATCTTAAGGAGAATCCCCTCTAGTGAACTATGGACCCCGGTCCATTCTTTTACCACCAATCTACCATCTACTATTTACTATTTTACTTTTTAGTTTCTGCAAGCAATTACTATCTTCCACACAATATGTTTAATCCTTTGTTTTCAGCAAAACCGGGGAAATTGACAACCTCACTGTAAGTTGGGGCAAAGTTCTGTGGTTGTGTTGTGTAGGATTCCAAGTTGGAAACAACGTCTTGCAGTTGTTTCCTTGCTCTTACTGGTTCGATAACCTTGGTTTCATAACTGAGGGAAAACTTGTTGTTGTGCTCATCATACCTTCCTCTTTGGCTTCCCAACGATCTCGATATATTTTGAGCCATCAGTAGTGTTGCCAAACTTGAAGGACACGAACTAGGGCAAAAAGCTCTTTGTCATAAATCGGATAATTAAGGCGAGCACCATCAAGTTTCTTGCTATGGTAGGCAATAAGGACTCCTCCAATGCCAATACCACTAGCATCACACTCAATCTCAAAAGTTTTAGTGAAAATCCGGTAACGCAAGGAGAGGTGCTTCGGTGAGCCTCTTTTTAAGTTCATCAAAAGCTTTTTGTTGTGCCTTGTCCCACACGAAGGTGACATTCTTTTTTATCAATTTGTTTAGAGGACAAGCAATGTTTGAAAAGTCTTTCACAAAGCGACGATAGAAATTTGCCAACCCATGAAAACTTCGGAGTTCACTCACATTTGTTAGGATGGGCCAATCTCGTATGTCCTTTACCTTGGAAACATCAACTTCAATTCCATTTGAAGAAACGACAAATCCAAGAAAAATCAACTTGTCTTTAGCAAACATGCACTTGGGAAGATTAGCATATAGCTTTTAATGTCGAAGGATTTGCAAAACTTCCTTGACATGTTTAATATGGTCCTCAAGTGACTTGCTATAAACAAGTATATCATCGAAATAGACAACAACACTCTTGCCAATGAGAGAATGCAAAATATGATTCATGAGGCGCATGAAGGTGGAAGGGGCATTAGACAAGCCAAAGGGCATAACCAACCATTCATAGAGACCAAGTTTGGTCTTGAATGCAGTTTTCCACTCATCACCTTCAGCCATGCGTATTTGATGGTAACCACTACGAAGATCAATTTTCGAGAAAATAGTGGCTCCACACAACTCATCAAGCATGTCATCAAGACGCGGTATATGATGTCAATAACGCACGGTAATAGCATTGATTGGATGGCAGTCCATGCATAACCATAACGTGTCATCCGATTTTGGAACAAGAATCACGGGTACCGCACTTGGACTAGTGCTAACTTGGATCAAACCTTTGGAGACGAGTTGGTTGATTTGACGTTCGATCTCCTTCGTCTCCTCCGGGTTCGTGCGGTAAGCAGGGCGGTTTGCAAGAGGTGTGCCAAGAATGAGATCAATGCGATGTTTGATGCCGCGAAGAGGAGGTAGTCCATGTGGGAGATCTTCGGGGAACACCTCTTTTAATTCCTGCAAAACAATCATCAAAGATGGAGGAACATTGGTTAATTCATTAGTTCCTTGTGCTAGTCCCTTGCAAATAAGGACATAGTGCAAGATGGATGGGTTGTTCCGCACATCTCTCATATCACTTTTGGTGGCAAGGAGAACACTCTTAGTTTTTTCACTCAAGTTTGGCTTGTGGCTCTCACTCACTATGATGTGGTTCTCTCACTCACTGCTCTTCTCATAAAGATGTGTTTGTTTTGCGCCCTTGCTAAAGCCTTTGCATTGTCCGCAATTATTTGGCTAGGAGTCATCAGTTGCAAAACACATGTTTTGTTAAAGGTGTACACATTGGTGCAACCATCATGTAGAGCAGCCTTATCAAATTTCCATGGTCGACCAAGCAACATGTGGCAAACCTTCATTGGACTACATCACACTCGGCCATGTGTTTGTAAGGACCAATGGAGAAGGTGACCGAAACGGTATGCTTGATCTTCACGAACACTTGGTCACTTAGCCAGTGCACGTGGTAGGGGTGCTTGTGCGAATGGAGAGTGAGGTTGAGCTTCTCACACAACTCGGTGCTAGCAAGGTTGTGGCAACTCCCTCCATTGATGATAACTTTGATTGATTTTCCATTGATGCCACCTCGTGTTTGGAACATATTTGAGCGTTGGTCTTCATGCTCTTGTGCTTGAGTGGTCAAGATCCTTGTGACAACAAGCGATGGACTTGCTTCATGTTCACACATGAGGAGTTCTTAGTCATCTTCCACTCGTTGCCTTGCCATTGCTTCCTTGACTCGGGCATCAAATTCATCTTCACACAAGTACTCTTCGTCGCCATTGTCATGGATGAACAGAACTTTCTAGTTTCCACACTCCGCCAACTTGTGTCCTTTGCCTCCACACTTGTAGCATTCACCGTTGAAAGGTGTAACATCCCAAAACTTCAATCCAAGATTATCAAGATCAAATCATCCAAAAATGGGGTTAACAAAAACTTTTCCAAATTTAACATGAAAGCATTCATATATGTGTGCATTTAAAATAGGAGTTGTTTTGAATTACCATGATTGTGTGATCCTTTGCTTCTAAAATGTTTCTTAGGTGATTTAAACATCATCTACATCATTCCCAAACTTTTCCTAAAAGAAATCAAATCAAAAAGAATTAAAATGAAGGAATGGTCATTTGGACAAATTTAACTCTCATGCCTACTTTGGCTATTCCTAGTACTCAAATCTTAACAGAAACAATTCTTGATCTTTGCACCCCTTGCTAGTACACATAATGAGGTACCAAGGCCCACCTTTTGATCTACTAAAGACCTTCTGTAAACTATTTTAAATGATAGTTTAAAATTGAATCTAATGCATATGCATAGATCACCCCTATTTCAAAAACCATCTAATTGAGCACCATTTTCAAAACCCTTGCAACCAGAGACTACCTATCACTAGTGGAGATCACCCAAAAATTTAGAACTCCAAATTCAAAACTTTTTCTCTTGCGGCCATTTCATCAAACACTTGGCAGGCAGAATCACACCTCTAATCCTAGCTCACTGTTTTGAACAGAGTTTTGCCCCCAATTGATCTCCATTTAATCTCTATGTCCCCCTCTGATCAAACCATGCCATTTGCAACCCATCCCCTAAACCCTAGTAGCAATGCCATGTCGAGCACCACCCTGGCCGGCCAAACTTGCCCCGCTGCAGCAGACCACCTCCTCGTTCCTCTCCATGTCTAGGAGGTAGCCAGCACCGCATCGCCCATCTCTGTCCCTTGCCCGAGCCAAGAGCCGCCGTGGACCACAGAGGAGAACCCACGCCCAGTGCCACCGAACCATGCCGACGCCGCCCGCAGAGCGCGCACTGTCCCCGCTTGCACCGACCGCCCCTTGGCACCAGCCCGCGCCCACCGCTCCGCCTCGACCTGGAGAACACCCTAGACACCTCCGTTCGCCGCCCAAAGCCCCACAGCCACCGCTCGCCGTGGACACATTGAAGCGCTAGAGCACCGCCAGGGAACCGCCCACTGATCGCAATCCCCAGCCATGCCGCTAGCTCGCCGTAGCCATGTCGCCACCGTCGACCGCCCATCCCGCTCGGTCTCAACGTCGAGCCTATAAAAGGAGCCCTCCCCAGCACAAAAGACTCACACCATTCCACTCCCCTCACCTCTCTGAACCTCACCCACCTCTCGCCGGAGCAAGTGGAGCAGCAGTTCGCCGGAATTGGAGCCGGAGCCGCCGCCTCTAGAGAAGAAGGGTGTCATTTATTCCGGCCACCCCAAGCTCCGCCGCGACCACGCCTCGCCTCGTCGTCGTCTTCCACTTCGTTCGCCCACATCTCCGACCCTGCTGGAGCCCTGGTATGCCCCCGGTAGACCCCCACCGAGCCGCTAGGGTTCGAGCTCGCCGGCGACTCGTCCGTCGTCGACGACGACCCTCAGTCGTAGATCTAGCCTCTAATCGCACGGCCCACAGCGCGTGTACTGTTTCGCATTTTAAGTTCCGCTGACAAGTGGAGCCCCCTGTCAGCTGAGCCCCGTGCTGCGTAGCGCCACTGGGCCAGCCCATTTCCTTTCCCGCGCAAGCCCGTAGATTCAAATCTAGGTTTTTCTTTTTAGTTAGAATATAGTTTCTGTCCAGTGTTTCAAAATTCAGTTCTGTGAGTTTGACAAATCCAAATTACATGAAACTAATTTGGTCTGAAAGGTATTGAAATGCTCTATCCAAGCCCGTTGGATTTAATTCATTTAGAGTTATAGATTTCTCCTAATAAAAATAAGAAGACAGAAGCTTTTGCAACTTGAAACATTTTTATAAAATCAACCAAGTTAGCTCTTGAGTTGATTCCAACTCTCAAAAATCACATCTCATCATATCTATCCAAATATGTAATAATATTAAGGTTTACAGGCAGTGACTTTGGACTAGTACCAAAATAAGGCTATATAGGCATTTCTAGTCACTTTAAATCATTAAATAATGAACTTAAACCAAAGTAATATTGATCCAACCTTTCAATCTCATTCCCACATGTTAGAATATGTGGTGAGGACATGTGTCCACATGATCCCATGTTTTAGTGGTGAATATTAAATTGTAGTTAATTTTTCAATGAGTAGAAATTACTTTTCCAAAATAAAAAGGTTGAAACTATTGAATTAAACTTGTGATGCTTGTGATGATAATAGATCATAAATTGTGTGGTTTAGAATAATACTTAGCCTAGTTAAGGATTGTTTGGTGATTGTGCACTCCCTATGTATTTCTAGACGATAGTACCGACCAAGCCTTCGAGGAGGAGGAGTTCTACCAAGAAGAAGAAGAAGAAGAAGAAAACTTCAACCACTGCACCAACCAAGGCAAGCTATTAGTGGCAAGCTAACCCTTGCAAACATGCTTTAGTAAGCTATTGTAGCAAGCTAGAATAAAACTAGATGGTTTAGTAAAGATGCCTTAAGCCTACTTTGTTCACACCCCTTTAACTATTAGTACCCCAAGTCTTATTGACAAAGTTTACCTCCCTTAGCTTACACAAAGTTCTTTAATTAATTTGGAAGGTAGCATAAAGAGTATAAAACTTGACCTACTTAGAAACCTTTAGATGTCATTCTAGGGCATGAGATTGACCCCATCTTTCCACATTAGTGAACACTCTTAACTTAGTACTTTAGAATAGCTCAAAAACTTGAGTCACTTTAGATGGGAACACTTGGTGAAAATGAGTTATGAAAACCTTGGAATGATGAGTCATTCTATTGAGATGTTTTGACATGTGTTGAGAAACACAATGGGTTTATGATGATGAAAAAGATAAGGCATGAGCCTTAACCCTTTTATAAAACTGATGGTTGGATTCGATGCGATACCATTCCAAATTTACTGCATAAACCACATTACCTGAATTGGGTAAGGCTTAGCTGGAAATTTATATGCATTAGTATTAGTTCCCTCACGTGAGAGGTTTGAGCTGAGGCAACCTCTCAATGATGTCCACCAATGAAGTGCCCAAGATGACTGATTGTCATGGTTGGAGGCAATGCTCATAGGAGAGGTGCTTGTACTAGGGTGTGTAAAGGAAGGTTATGTTTGATTATCTGCATACTAAGTATGATGATTCAGGTTATCCCATATGTATCGAATCTTGTGGTGAAAGTGTACCACCTCTGCAGAGTGTCAAACTATTCGAATAGCCGGGTCCGCGGTTATGGACAGTTGGAATGGCCATACTGTTTCATTGTCAGATGTTTTCTAAATAACTTGAAAAGAATGATGAACTTTGACTTGACCACAACAGGGTTGTGTAGATGATAATAGTTTCCCAACTTAAGTGATTCTAGAACTTTAATTTATCTTTTCTTGCTTCAGAACTCAGCTTAGGTTTCAAACTTAACTTGATAGTTATTCTTTCAATTCAGCACTTTAACTTAGAAATATAACCCTTGTTAGTAGTAGTTTGCGAGTACTTAAAGAGTACTCATTGCTTTTGTCCCTGGCTATTATCATGGCCAGACTATGAAGGAGATTACCAAGATGATGGTCAGCAGGACGGCTATGATAACTAGGACTATCTGCCTTCGTCAGCATTGCATGTGCCCCTGAAGATGGACCCCACCGCTACGCTATCATTTATTTCCGCTGCTTGTTGTATTAAAGACTAGATCATGAGATCCGTATTTGTGTAAAACCTTATGTATGGTTTGTAATGGATGATGTACTGTGATATCCAATCCGTTATGTCTCGCAAAAATGGTAATCCTGGGATTGCGAGGTATGGCATAACGGGCATCTGGGATTAAAAATCCGGGTGTTGACAAGTTGGTATCAGAGCCATCCTGACCATAGGAGACCCTAGTTAGAATGGACGTCCAAACCAAAGTGAGTATTTATGAAAAACTATTTCCCCTCTTTCCCTTGTGAACTCATTCTTTCTCAAAAATACATGTTCCTCAAAATTCATACATTACTACTTAAAATTTGACACACTTGATCACTTCACTAATTTCCTCATCCTAAATTCTTGTAGATGGAGACTCAGTTCAGCAAGTTTTACCAGTTGGGAAACAGAGGTCAGCTGATCTTTGAGAGGGATCTGGATTCACTGTTAGAGTTACTGGGATGCCCACATCCGGAGTTTCTTGGAGCTCAACTTCCAGGACCCCCAGGAGGAGACCTACAATGGCTAGTCACCGCAGATCTTCGAGGAAGCATTGAAGCACCAACTTCTGGAAGAATTCAGTTCTCCGTGAGGGAGAACAACTGGCTAGATGGATTAGCCAGGGCAATGCATGAAGCTCTCGCACGTCTATGTGCCCTCAGCGTCAACAAGATTCAAGGAACCCGTTTTGCCCACTATACAAGACGTGACTTCATGGGAATGCCGATGGAGATGCCAAGTCACCTAGAGTTGAGGCGTCAAGTGGAGAACCTTGACTTATTGCTTCATGACCGACAGCAGGAACTGGACAATGCCAGAGTTAGCCAACCGTAACTGCGCAATTGCCGACCGTAAGGCCTGCATTTCGTGACCGCCGTCCAAGATCGCCAGCCTCTTTGTCGCCAAGGCAAAGAAGGATCGCACCATCGCCTGTCTTCGCAAGAAGGTGGCCGACCTCGAGAAGACCGTCAAGGAGCAGGAAGCTCAGCTTGCCGCCAAAGAAGAAGATGATGAGGGTGAAGACATCCAGGGAGATATGGATTCTTACCTCAGCAACGATGACGATTTTCTGGCAGAGGATGCTGTGGACTTCTACACTGATGATGAAGACTCCGACTTCATTGACGATGAGTAGATGCACTAGAGCACTGTCATAGCATGAGATGTATCATCTCATTGTATCAGAAGTTTGCGTAATGGTTCTTCAAACCATCTGCTTTTCCCTTTGATTGTTGTGGTGTTGTATCATGTGCTTGCTTGCATGAATGAGAATGAAGTTGGTTGAAAAACCTGAGTCTAACTCAAAGTTGTAGCTTTGAAAACCCAAAACCATGAACCTTAGAATTTCCCTCTTACCCCTATATCTATCTCAATCTTCAGATGACTCGTGAAAACCAAGGAGGGAGCAACTCATCGCTGGACCCAATGCTGCAGATCTTGCAGAATCTCATCGCGGACCGTGAAGCAAGCAGTACGAAAGGCCAAGCCAACTTAGCGACATTGCAGTAGATCGCCCAAATGGCTCTCAACAACCAAGGACATGGAAATCAGGATCACCATGGATCTAAACTCAAAAACTTTCAGAACACCAATCCCCCAATCTTCAACCAATCTGAAAACCCATTAGATGTCAATGATCGGTTACGCATCATGGAAAAGAACCTCGAAGTTGCAGGAGTTGAGGAGAATGAGAAAGTTCTCTTCGCCACCCACTATCTGGCGGGAGATGCAAGAGCTTGGTGGAATAGCATCCGCAACATGAACCATGGCCAGGTGATGACCTAGGAAGCATTCAAGGTCAAGTTCAGCCGCACCCACGTGCCGCAAGGTCTTGTCAACATTATGAGAGATGAATTCCGTGAACTGAAGCAAGGAAGATTGACGGTAGTAGAGTACCATGACAAATTCTTGTCACTTTCCAGATATGCACCGGATGAGATCAACACGGAGGCCAAGAAGAAAGAGAGATTCTTAAACGGACTGCATGATGAGATGCAGACTGTCCTCGTCAACATACATTTCCAGGATCTCGAAGAGCTAGTCGACTCTCCCATTCAGATGGAAGGGAAGATTAACCAGGCAAACAACAACCGCAAGCGTCATATGATGCAACAGTCTGGATCCAGTAGTCACCAGAAGTACCGTCCCAACCCCTCACTAGGATATGCACCAAGGAACAACCGAACCCCACCTTCTCGCCCAAGCTACCCCAACCGTAGCGGAGGAAATGTGAAGCCCGGAGGAAACAATCACAACTCCGGCAACGCCAACAACTTCAACCGTGTTCTCCCAAAGTTAACAACAACATCGCTTCCAATCGGGCAGCAATGCTGTACTATGCGATCAAGGACAAGTCCCAGATCACTTGTTTCGAGTGGAGTGAAGGGTCACTACTCCAATGAGTGTCCCAAGAAGACCGCCGCCAATGCCCCTGTGAATGCCCCACCAGCAGAGCGTCGTGTTCAACCAGGCAGGAGATTTGCCCTGTGGAACCCAAGACAACCAAGAACGGTCGCCTTCTACATGAACGCGTAAGAAGCCCGTGAAGCACCGTATGTAGTGTTGGGTATGTTTTCTGTCAACTCAGTTTTAGCAAGAGTATTGTTTGATTCTGGAGCATCGCATTCATTTGTCACTGAAGAATTTGTATGCACTAGTAAGATTCACCCAACCAACCTGAAGCATGTCATGATAGTTCAAATCCCCGGTTCAATCACAAAAGCTAGAAAAATTTGCAAAGTTGTACCTATCAGAATACATGGGATAGATTTTTATGCCAACCTAATTATACTTGGAACCAAAGGATTGGAAGTAGTACTAGGTATGGACTAGATGTCAAGGCATAAAGGACTGATAGACTGTGCTAAGAAAGCCATCACCATGACCAGTAGTTCTGGAGTAACAGTAGAACATATCTCTGAAACCTTACCCCGTCAATTCAAATGCAACAAAAGTGTAGCCCTGCCTACCATTGACCAAGTCAGAGTAGTCTGTGAATACCCCGACGTATTCCCAGATGAATTGCCAGGTATGCCCCCGGATAGGGATATAGAGTTCATTATCGAACTAATCCCCGGAACCGGACCTATAGCCCAGAGACCCTATAACATGAACCCCTCAGAGTTAGTAGAACTGAAGAAGCAGTTGGATGCCATGTTAGCAACAGGCTTGATTCAGCCAAGCGGATCGCCATGGAGATCACCAGTGCTATTAGTCAACAAGAAGGATGGAGGCAACCGTCTGTGTACAGACTACAGAAAGTTGAATGATGTCACCATCAAGAACAAGTACCCCTTGCCAAAGATAGAGGATCTATTTGATCACTGATCGAGCTCGTATTCTCAAAGATTGATCTTAGGACTGGTTATCACCAACTTAAGATTCATGCAATGATATTCAAGACCGCCTTTACTACTCGCTATGGTCTATACGAGTATACGGTTATGTCTTTTGGATTAACCAATGCCCCTGCTTATTTCATGAATCTCATGAATAAGATCTTTATGAATTTCTTAGATAAGTTTGTAGTTGTGTTTATCAATGACATCCTTATCTACTCCAAGACAGAAGAAGAGCATGAGCAACATCTGAGAATCATCCTAGAAACCCTGAGAGAACATCAGTTATATGCCAAGTTCAGCAAATGTGAGTTTTGGCTGAAAGAAGTAGGATTCCTAGGACATATTGTGTCTGCCGGAGGAGTCTCTGTTGATCCCAGCAAGATCAAAGATGTCGAAGAATGGGAAGCCCCAACCAATCAAACCCAAGTTTGTTCATTTCTCGGATTAGCGGGATATTACCGCAAATTTGTAGAAAGATTCTCGAGCATAGCCCGACCAATGACCCAATTGTTGAAGAAGGACAAGAAGTTTGAATGGATGCATAAGTGTGAAGCCGCCTGTGAGTCAAGAAGAGATTAATATCAGCCCCAATTTTGATCATGCCCGACATCAAGAAGCCGTTTGATGTGTATTGTGATGCATCAAAGATTGGTCTAGGATGTGTATGGATGCAAGAAGGCAAAGTCATCGCGTATCTGTCTCGACAACTGAAGCAGCATGAGCAGAACTACCGGACCCACGATCTTGAGCTAGCAGCGGTGGTTCTAGCGTTGAAGACATGGCGTCATTATTTGATGGGTAATCGCTGTGAGATTTACTCAGATCATAAGAGCTTGAAGTATATCTTCACCTAGAAGGAGCTGAATATGAGGCAAAGAAGATGGATAGAGTTAATCAAGGATTATGACCTTGACATTCACTATCACCCCGGCAAAGCCAATGTGGTAGCGGATTCTCTTAGCAGATTGCCGTGTAGGCTAAACACCATGATCAAAGAGAAGCAACCAAGTTTGTATGAGGAGTTGGAGCAGTTCAGGACTGAGTTAGTTAGCAAAGGATTCCTAGCTAGCATTGAACTTCAACCCACTTTGATTAGCCAAATCAAGGAAGCCCAGAAGGGGAATGAAAGTATCGATGGAATCAAACATCGTATTGGTACAGGCAAAGTACCTGGATTCACCGAAGACGAAGAAGGTGTACTGTGGTACAAGGGACGATTCGTGTGCCGAGATTCGAGCTGAAGGAAATTATCATGAAGGAAGCTCATGATACTCTTTATTCTATCCACCCCGGAGGAACAAAGATGTATCAGGATTTGAAAGAGCAATTTTGGTGGCACAAGATGAAGAGAGATCGGAAGCTACATCGCCAAATGTGACATCTGTCAAAGAGTCAAAGCAGAGCATCAGAGACCTGCAGGATTGTTGCAACCATTGCAGATTCCGGAATGGAAATGGGATTCCGTCGGAATGGATTTTATCACCGGTTTACCTACTTCTAGTAGGGGAAATGACTCAATCTGGGTCATAGTTGATAGACTATCCAAGGTAGCACACTTCATACCGATCATGACAACCTACGAGTGCAAAACTAGCGTAGCTGTACATTGCTAGGATTGTTAGTCCGCATGGAACCCCAAGACCATCGTGACGATCGAGGAACTCAGTTTACTTCAAGATTTTGGCAGAAAGTTCAGAAGGATTAGGAACCAAGTTGAACTTCAGTACGCGTATCACAAAAGCAGATGGATGACTGAGAGAGTCAACCAGATCTTGGAGGATATGCTTAGAGCTTGTGTGTTGGAATATGGATCAAAATGGGAAGACTGCCTGCCCTTCGCAGAATTCTCATATACCAACAGTTATCAAGCTAGTTTGTAGATGGCGCCATTTGAATTCCTATACGGAAGAAAGTGTCGTACCCCTTTGAATTGGTCGCAAGTAGGAGAGAGTCAGATCTTTGGACCCGACATTCTCCGAGAAGCAGAAGAGAAAGTTCACAAAGTTTGTGAGCACCTCAAGACCGCCCAATCCAGACAGAAAAGCTATGCTGACAAGAGAAGGAGAGACCTGACTTTCAATGTCGGAGATTTCGTATATCTGAAAGTTTCACCATTGAAGGGAACCCAACGCTTTAATCTGAAGGTAAAGTTAGCTCCCAGATATATCGGACCTTTCAAGATTCTGAACCGCCGAGGAGAAGTATCGTATCAGCTGGAATTGCCTAAAGAGATGTCAGCCATCGGGAAGTGCCTGAGAAGTGCCTGAGAAGACTGAAGTTTTCAAGAATATCGATCACAGAGTAGTGGAAATCAACAATGACCTGACCTATCGGGAAGTGCCCATTCGTATCTTAGAAGAAGCCTACAGAACCACCAGGACCAAGAGTATCAAGTTTCTCAAGATTCAGTGGAGCAACCATACTGAGGAGGAAGCCACTTGGGAGCGCGAGGATTACATTAGGACAGAGTTCCCAGATCTCTTTAGTTCCTAGTTTTCTTGTAAATCTCGGGACAAGATTTTATTTAAGGGGGGAAGGTTTGTAACATCCCAAAACTTCAATCCAAGCTTATCAAGATCAAATCATCCAAAAATGGGGTTAACAAAAACTTTTCCAAATTTAACATGAAAGCATTCATATATGTGTGCATTTAAAATAGGAGTTGTTTTGAATTACCATGATTGTGTGATCCTTTGCTTCTAAAATGTTTCTTAGGTGATTTAAACATCATCTACATCATTCCCAAACTTTTCCTAAAAGAAATCAAATCAAAAAGAATTAAAATGAAGGAATGGTCATTTGGACAAATTTAACTCTCATGCCTACTTTGGCTATTCCTAGTACTCAAATCTTAACAGAAACAATTCTTGATCTTTGCACCCCTTGCTAGTACACATAATGAGGTACCAAGGCCCACCTTTTGATCTACTAAAAACCTTCTGTAAACTATTTTAAATGACAGTTTAAAATTGAATCTAATGCATATGCATAGATCACCCCTATTTCAAAAACCATCTAATTGAGCACCATTTTCAAAACCCTTGCAACCAGAGACTACCTATCACTAGTGGAGATCACCCAAAAATTTTGAACTCCAAATTCAAAACTTTTTCTCTTGCGGCCATTTCATCAAACACTTGGCAGGCAGAATCACACCTCTAATCCTAGCTCACTGTTTTGAACAAAGTTTTGCCCCCAATTGATCTCCATTTAATCAAACCATGCCATTTGCAACCCATCCCCTACACCCTAGTAGCAATGCCATGTCGAGCACCACCCTGGCCGGCCAAACTTGCCCCGCTGCAGCAGACCACCTCCTCGTTCCTCTCCATGTCTAGGAGGTAGCCAGCACCGCACCGCCCCTCTCTGTCCCTTGCCCGACCCAAGAGCCGCCGTGGACCATAGAGGAGAACCCGCGCCCAGTGCCACCGAACCATGCCGACGCCGCCCGCAGAGCGCGCACTGTCCCCGCTCGCACCGACCGCCCCTTGGCACCAGCCCGCGCCCACCGCTCCGCCTCGACCTGGAGAACACCCCAGACACCTCCGTTCGCCGCCCAAAGCCCCACAGCCACCGCTCGCCATGGACACAGCCGCTTCGGCCGCGTAGAGCGCCACGTCGCCCTGACCGCATGCCACCGCCCCTACGGACGCATTGAAGCGCTAGAGCACCGGCAGGGAACCGCCCACCGATCGCAATCCCCAGCCATGCCGCTAGCTCGCCGTAGCCATGTCGCCATCGTCGACCGCCCATCTCGCTCGGTCTCAATGTCGAGCCTATAAAAGGAACCCTCCCCAGCACAAAAGACTCACACCATTCCACTCCCCTCACCTCTATGAACCTCACCCACCTCTCGCCGGAGCAAGTGGAGAAGTTCACGGAATTGAGTCGAGCCGCCTCTGGAGAAGAAGGGTGTTGTTGATTCTGCCACCCCAAGCTCCCGCCACCATGCCTCGCCTCGCTGCCTTCCACTTCATTCGCTCAAGATCGCCGACCCTGCTGGAGCCCCTGTACGCCCCAGAGAACCCCCACCGAGCCGCTAGGGTTCGAGGCTGGTGACCGTCTGTCGACGACGCACCCTCGTGAAGTTCTAGCCTCTAATCGCACGGCCCACAGCGCGCGTACCGTTTCGCGTTTTAAGTGCCGCTGACAAGTGGACCCCCCTATCAGCTGAGCCCCGTGCTGCATAGCGCCACTGGGCCGGCCCATTTCCTTTCCCGTGTAAGCCCGTAGATTCAAATCTAGGTTTTTCTTTTTAGTTAGAATATAGTTTCTGTCCAGTGTTTCAAAATTCAATTCTGTGAGTTTGACAAATCCAAATTACATGAAACTAATTTGGTCTGAAAGGTATTGAAATGCTCTATCCAAGCCCGTTGGATTTAATTCATTTAGAGTTATAGATTTCTCCTAATAAAAATAAGAAGACAGAAGCTTTTGCAACTTGAAACATTTTTATAAAATCAACCAAGTTAGATATTGAGTTGATTCCAACTCTCAAAAATCACATCTCATCATACCTATCCAAATATGTAATAATATTAAGGTTTACAGGCAGTGACTTTGGACTAGTACCAAAATAAGGCTATATAGGCATTTCTAGTCACTTTAAATCATTAAATAATGAACTTAAACAAAAGTAATATTGATCCAACCTTTAAATCTCATTCCCACATGTTAGAATATGTGGTGAGGACATGTGTCCACATGATCCCATGTTTTAGTGGTGAATATTAAATTGTAGTTAATTTTTCAATGAGTAGAAATTACTTTTCCAAAATAAAAAGGTTGAAACTATTGAATTAAACTTGTGATGCTTGTGATGATAATAGATCATCAATTGTGTGGTTTAGAATAATACTTAGCCTAGTTAAGGATTGTTTGGTGATTGTGCACTCCCTATGTATTTCTAGACGATAGTACCGACCAAGCCTTCGAGGAGGAGGAGTTCTACCAAGAAGAAGAAGAAGAAGAAAACTTCAACCACTGCACCAACCAAGGCAAGCTATTAGTGGCAAGATAACCCTTGCAAACATGCTTTAGTAAGCTATTGTAGCAAGCTAGAATAAAACTAGATGGTTTAGTAAAGATGCCTTAAGCCTACTTTGATCACACCCCTTTAACTATTAGTACCCCAAGTCTTATTGACAAATTTTACCTCCCTTAGCTTACACAAAGTTCTTTAATTAATTTGGAAGGTAGCATAAAGAGTATAAAACTTGACCTACTTAGAAACCTTTAGATGTCATTCTAGGGCATGAGATTGACCCCATCTTTCCACATTAGTGAACACTCTTAACTTAGTACTTTAGAATAGCTCAAAAACTTGAGTCACTTTAGATGGGAACACTTGGTGAAAATGAGTTATGAAAACCTTGGAATGATGAGTCATTCTATTGAGATGTTTTGACATGTGTTGAGAAACACAATGGGTTTATGATGATGAAAAAGATAAGGCATGAGCCTTAACCCTTTTATAAAACTGATGGTTGGATTCGGATGCGATACCATTCCAAATTTACCGTACAACCACATTACCTGAATTGGGTAAGGCTTAGCTGGAAATTTATATGCATTAGTATTAGTTCCCTCACAGGAGAGGTTTGAGCTGAGGCTACCTCTCAATGATGTCCACCTATGCAGTGCCCAAGATGACTGATGGTCATGGTTGGGAGGCCATGCTCATAGGAGAGGTGCTTGTACTAGGGTGTGTAAAGGGAAGGTTATGTTTGATTATCTCATATTAAGTATGATGATTCAGGTTATCCCCTTGGATGTATCGAATCTTGTGGTGAAAGTGTACCACCTCTGCAGAGTGTCAAACTATTCGAATAGCCGCGTCCACGGTTATGGACAGTTGGAATGGCCATACTGTTTCGTTGTCAGATGTTTTCTAAATAACTTGAAAAGAATGATGAACTTTGACTTGACCACAACAGGGTTGTGTAGATGATAATAGTTTCCCAACTTAAGTGATTCTAGAACTTTAATTTATCTTTTCTTGCTTCAGAACTTAGCTTAGGTTTCAAACTTAACTTGATAGTTATTGTTTCAATTCAGCACTTTAATTTAGAAATATAACCCTTGTTAGTAGTAGTTTGCGAGTACTTAAAGAGTACTCATGGCTTTTGTCCCTGGCTATTATCATGGCCAGACTATGAAGAAGATTACCAAGATGATGGTCAGCAGGACGGCTATGATAACTAGGACTATCTGCCTTCGTCAGCATTGCTGTGCTCAAGATGGACCCCACCGCTACGCTATCGTTTATTTCCGCTGCTTGTTGTATTAAAGACTGGATCATGAGATCCGTATTTGTGTAAAACCTTATGTATGGTTTGTAATGGATGATGTACTGTGATATCCAATCTGTTATGTCTCGCAAAAATGGTAATCCTGGGATTGCGAGGTATGGCATAACGGGCATCTGAGATTAAAAATCCGGGGTGTTGACAAAAGGTGTATCACTCTTTGCTTGTTTGCCACCTGGGGCAGTTTTCCTTGGGGAAGTGTGGGCTTGAAGGAAGGCTTGAAGGTACTTGAGGAGCTTCCATTGAAGGTTGTTGGCATAGCGGTTGAAGCTTTCTTGTAGGTGAAATACGTCTTGGGATTGTTGTACTGGATGTCCTCTTACACTTGACGTTCGGCCTTTGTTGCGATGTGTACAAGCTCAACCATGTTGTTGTGTGTTTGGAACTTGAAGATGCGCTTGATTAGGTGATTCAAGCTAATAAGGAAACATGCCATAGTTTGCTCTACGCTCTCTTCAATGTTTGCACGGATCAAGTTGAGTTATATTTCCTTGTAGTACTCTTCCACGGTCTTTGTCCCTTGGTGTAGCGATTGAAGGTTGTTGAAGAGGTCACGCGTGTAGTGCGCGGGAACAAAACGGGATCTCATGTGAGCCTTCATGTCATGCCAAGTTGTGATTGGCGGCTCTTGTCTTGCATCACGAGCAACTTGAACTTGTTCCCACCAAAGGTTGGCATACTCATCAAACTCAAGCGAAGCCATGGCGACCATCTTCTCGTTGCTATAATTGTGCATACAGAAGATCTTGTCGACTTTGAGTGCCCATGAGAGATACTCTTCAGGGTCATTTGATCCGGTGAACTTAGGCATCGTGAACTTGAGCTTGCCAACGGTTTCTTCCTCATTCCGATCATGGTATCGATGGTTGCCATGTCGATGATGGTCTTCATCTTCCATGCGATCATTGCGACGAGCTTGTTGAGCTTGTTGATGATCTTGTGGTTGAGGAGCTAGAACTTGGTTCTCGTGACCTTGTTGCGGAGCTTGCTCTTGATGTTGTTGTTGTGGATCTTGCTCTTGCTCTTGGCGCGGTTGTTGATGATGTTGAGGCACTTGGGACCCATGAGGTTGTTGAGTATGTGGAGCCTCAGGACGCGGTTGATGACGAAGAGGAGGCTCATTCCTCGGTTGGTGATGATAATTAGGCACATGGGCCTCACGGCAAATATCATTGTCTTGAGCCTCATGACGTGGTGGGCATTGCTCAACTTGTACCACTTGACGCTCCATGTTTTGATGTTGTGGAGGAGGCACCTCGTAATGACCATGGTGTCGGTGTGGATGTTCATGACGTCGATGACAAGGAGGAGGATCTTGGAGAGCTTCACGTCGATGACGAGCTTGGTTCTCTAGGTTGGAGTCATCACTTGTTGTGTCAAGTATGTGACGCGAGCGATGGTGGTAGAGTTGCGGTTCCCCTCGCAGTTCTTCTTGTGGTTGCTCTTGTTGGATCACTAATGCCCCTGCGTGATGATGGTGTGCTTCTTGCCTTGCTTGGGGCCTTGAAGAGAAATCACCATCATAGCTTGACGTTGTGGCGTGCTGTGGGGAAGGTACATAGTTCGAAGAACTTCCATCTTCAACCTCGAGGGCATCATTGTGTCTTGGCGCACTTGGAAGAAGATCTTGTTGAAGAGGAGCGCGATGACGCGAAGATCTTGACGAGCTTGATGCACGTGAATGTGGTATTGCCATTCCGTCGATGAGGCAGCGAAGATTGTCATTTGTTTCGGCGACGAAGCGTTGGAGCGCACCATTTTGATGGCCAAAGTTGTGATGCATTGTGTGCATTTGTATTTCTAGGCCATCAAAATGGCTGTCGATGTTCTTGAACTCGGCTTGCGTATCGCCAAATTGTTCATCTTGTCGCGTCTCAAGGGCTTCGCAACAATCACGGAACTCTTGTCGGACGATGAAGTGACTTGTGCGCGTCATGTATGTTCCATGTTCTTCTTCTTGGGGAGGTGGTTGGCTCGACTCACCGTGCCTATCCATCATGCAAAACACAAAGGGTTGTATATGGAGAGCAATATGTGATGGGGGAACCTTCAACCTCACCTTTGGGATTGCACCAAACTAGAAACCACAAGTGAGAGCTATTAGCTTGCAAAGTTATAACACAAAGAAAACTCACACTAAATAAAGAACTAACTCTCAAAAGCTTATTGGTGGTAGGTTAAGATTGTGGAATGCCAAAGAACCAACCAAAAGAAAAGGGTAGTCAAAAGTGGGTAAAATCCAAACAAAACTCAAGTCAAAGGCAAAAGGTCAATAACTCAAAAGGGTGACGGGAACCTACGACTATATACACACACGTGGAGATTGTTGGGATTGACACAACTATGAAAATGAGCAAACAAAATGTCCTAACGAAGACTACGCTTGGTGTCGTGCCAATACAAGGAGAGACCATGGCTCATTTGGAAAGAGGAAAAAATGAGCAACGGATTTGTGCACTTGCCTTGGGAGCTCTTTATTTTCTCTACAAGCTTTGAGACTCTCTTTTGCTATGGGAGAGAATTTTTATTTTTCTTTGTATTTCTTTTTTTGCTCTCCCTTGATGCTACCTAGTCACACTTGCTATTGCTCTTACACTCTCACTAACTAAGGACAAATGCACAATGCTCAAGCAAACACAAGATGATCCACTCTCGTGGGATAGGTACACACAAAGGAAAATAGGGGGTTAACAAGGTGACGCAAGTATACCTTCGTTGGTGATGATGAAGTTGACGTCGGTGGTGTGGGATGATGTTCGGTGCCGTGGTGTCAACGAGTGCGAAGGTGTCGATGCAGAAGCTTGATGTTAGTTGCGGACACGCACACGAGACATGAGCAAATAAAGGAAATTAGCCAATGCGAAAAATGAGGCAAAACTATCAAAACTGGCGTTCTGGCCAGATATTCCGGTTTTGTCGGGCCGGATACTCCGGTCTGGCCGGACACTCTGGTCTGGTCGGGCTAGACACTCCGGTGCGGGTTTCCTGCTTGTGTTCTTGAGCGGAAATCCTCACCTTATGGTCTCAAATCCGCGAAAAACTGGCCAAATTAGGCTGGGAAAACATAGGAGAAAGCTGGACCAACGGCTAAGACAAGGTTTGGTCGAATCAAAACCACCAATAGCACTCCAAATCAAGAGATCGATCCAAAGGCAAATTTGGGGCTCTTTTTTGGGGATTTTTGAATTTTTGGTGGATAGAAGACAAAATTTGTGGGGAAATTCGTGAGCAAACAAGCTCTTGATACCATATGTTGCGGGGCAACCTCGAGGATGGCCCGATCTTTCACGAATCCCTTCAAATCGAGGCGGTGTGAGTGTGGGGATGAGGGAGAGAGAGCAAAAACATGAACTCACGCACAAAGAACACGATGAACGCACACACGAAGACACGATACAAGCCAATTGCTCACTCTGGCAGCTACCGGTCCGGTGTAATCCCTAGGATCGGCGTCGGGCAGGGGACTCTCTCTCGAACCGGCACGGCGAGAAGTGAGACTCGGTGAGATCTTGACGTCTAGGCAAAGGGACTCCGATGCCTAGGCCTTGTACAATGCGGAGGCACGATGCAAACTCCAACAAGGTTTGTGATATTTGGTGCTCCTCTATCAAAGGAGCATGAGGCAAGAACTAGATAGATCCATAAGGGGTTTCCACTAATTCAAAATATCAAGCCTAGGGTTTACAATAGAGGTGGGGGACTATATATAGGCCAGCCACAAGTTCAGGGGTAATTTAGGCATTAAAGTAGAGTTTTGGGCAAAGTAGAGGGGTACATGGGCCATAGGGCCCAGCCATGGCTCACAGGCCCATCTTCAGGCCGGACAGTCCGGGTCGAGTGGACCGGACATTTCGGTGTGGTCGGACACTTCGGGTAGTGTCCGGGTAGAGTCCGATGTAGCATACTGATGTCTGCGCTAGGACGGGGCTAGGGTAGGCCGGACACTCCGGCGGGATCGGGCCGGACACTCCGGCCGCACCGGACATTTCAGCTTGACTCGGGCGGACTCTCCAGCTCTGGCAACTTTACGACAGGTGCAGCTTCCGGTCTCATGGGTTGATGCAACGAGGTTTCGTACCTGATAATGCACAGAGTAGTGGCATGAAGTAGCAAGCCATCCAAGTGTATGTCAAAGTCATATGATGAGAGGAGCTAATTCACCTTAGCTTGAAGGAGCTTGGCTCGGGCACGGGTCATTGGTCCACTTGGGGGACTTGGTGGTGTAGATGTAGGAGCGTCCGTAGGACGGCTAGATCACTTTAAGAAGAAACTTCTCTCACGATTACATTTCAAAAGAAGATCATCTTAATGTTTCGCTGAAGTCAAGACTTGAAGACATCCACAAAAGATGTTCCAAGACTGAAGCTACAAGAATTGAAGCCCTCAAAGCTACAAGTACCGAAGACTTCTAAGACCTTAAGTCGAGGTTATTAACTAAAGACCTTGAAAGATTGAAGAACATGAGGACTATCAAGATCACGAAGACATTGAAGACTTGAAGCCTCGAAGATTCCAAGTGACCTATTAGGAACCAAATTCGGATAGATTTTGCTACGATATAGATGCGATGAATTGTTTGCTGTCTTTTTATGGTTTTAATACCTTATCAAATAAAAACCTATTTTTCCAAAACTAAAGTTGCTTGTATGGGTTATTCTTCTTCTTCCTCTTCTATAATCCACTCGTTCCTACTCTAAACCTTTGTCAACTCGACATATGGGCCGTACCATTAAGGAAGACAAGGAACTCAACTTCTCCAAGTGTATGCGCCACGCCGATGCAAAGCAATGGATGCACAAGGTTGAAGAAAGAATGAAGGATGCCAACATTGAAGCCAATAAAATGGTTCATTATGCCACCCAATTCCTAAAGGAGGAAGCTGCAACTTGGTGGGAGATGCAAAACACCATTGATGATCATCAAGGGATGATATCTTGGGAAGAATTTAAAGTGGTTCTACTAAAATCTCGTATCGTCACTCAGAAATCAAAACCCCAAGGAGTTGAAGTCCCAAAGCATTTAGCTTATAGAATCTATGGGGAAATAGGACACACCTCTAAGAAGCATCATGACCAATGCCCCTACTATGAAGCAAGTCACCCTTCACAAGAATGCCCCAACTCTCAGGTTAGATGCTTCTTGTGTGAAGGAACCAACCAACAATCCCTCCTAATGTCACCTTTACCCGATGGTACAACAAATGAATCCGCAAGTTAGAGACGGAATGCGCTAAGGCCTCATGAAGCTCTTAGAGGGCACAAGGTCTAGAGATGGAGTCAAGACTCTAAAACACCACGCCCAAAGTCACCACTTCATGATACTCAAAATATGAAAGGAATGGCCATCTTCCCCAAACTAGCTCAAGGAAACGCCATGGTAATGGAGGCAGCAGTGGTCCTAGCCAGGTGACATGCTACAAGTGTGGCAAAACAGGGCATTACGCGTCAGATTGTCATGAGAAAAGGAAGAATGACGGTGGCAATGGAAAGAAGTCTAATCCGTCCATCAAACTACGGTGAATTATGTTAGTGTGGATAAAGCTTATAAACCAATAACCTAAAGTGGACCTACACGGAAAACCCAACAAATATAATCTTTTAAGGGTGGTAGGACCCTAGTGTAATCTGAACCTATTTCTTTCTAGTCTTCTCGAATCTCGAGGACGATATTCCTTTTAAGGGTGGTAGTCTATAACATCCTAAAATTTTCGTAAATTTTGTAATGTTAAAATAAATTAAATAAGTTGATTGAGTTATGCGATCTTGTTGAAATTTGATTAAAAAGAAACTTTTGAGGACTTGTTTAAAATTTCCCCAAGCCGCAATAAAAAGAATGAATTAACATGACTATCCAATTGGCCGGGAAAATCTTAAAAAAATCAAAGAAACTATTGTCTTGCATTTTGTTCGTGTTTATTCTGTTTTTTTGGGATACTTGAATATTTGCCAAATACTTGTTTCATTTTGAAAAGAGAGGAAATAATATGACATTTTCAAATATAAGAAACATGTCGGAAAATACTGTGCAATATTAATTGGATTCTTGTCGCATTCTGGACTAACATGAATATTAAAAATAAAACCAATTGGAGGAAAATCAACCGAGGGGAGATAAAATGACATATTCATAATATCGGATTAGAAATTTTCTATATAATATTTTTCCGTAATTGGAGTTCTAAAATAATTTGGCTGTATTAGGATCCTAAATTTATTTTTGGGCGGTCAAAATATAACGACAATAGTTTGTAGAATCATAATAGCTTTTCAAAGTTAAATTCAGCCTGGAGACTTAGTTTTCGTAGGACCGTGGAAATAATCTGATATTGTGTTTCTTTTCTTTTTACTAGAAAATATCTGGACACATTTTGAGCCTTTTTCTATATAATAAAAAAACAATTGAGTCAGACTTAGGTGAGCCCAAACCTTGTCACCTGTGCCTATTGTCGTGCACGCACGTTGCTAGGCAACTGCTCGGCTTGGCCAGTTCACCTGATCCACCTCTCTGCCCCTTTTTTATCCTTTTGCTTTTTTTCCTCCGCACTAGCATGGGACCCACCTACGGGGCCCGGCAGTTCGTCTTCCTCGTCTCGACATACTCCCGAACCAACACGAGCCTTCGGTACCGAACCAAAATCCCGAGAAATCCTACCAAATTCGTTCGATCTTTTGCCCCCTCAACCACGCAAAATACCCCATAAACACCCCTCCTCCTGCCCTCCGCGAATCGCTCAACTTCCGAAGCCCTACGCCGCGAACAGATCTCGCCGGAGTTCTTTCATGCTGGAGCTTCGAGGACGACGTTCTCACCTGCAGTAGCGCCCAGACCTCTAATCCTCTCATCTTTTTACCTTTTCTCTGCTGCCTGTTTGACCTCTTTCTCGCTTCCACGGGAACCTAGGATGAGATATCCGATCTCGCGGAGGAGTTCTGAACCAAAGCCCCAGGTCGATATTTCTGTCTTACGGCAGCAACGAACTCCCATATCGCCTGTACCAAGTTGTAACGCATCTCCTTACCTGTTTTCCCCATTGCACGGTACCAGGAGCGAACACCGGACGACGTCGGAGCATCACCGGAGCCGCAGAACAAGTTGTCACCTGGAGCCTTGAAGATCACCAACGCCAACGATGGACGTAGCCTAGTTCACCATCAACCGCCGTACGTCGTCGAGCAAGTTTCCAAGACGGTGCACTCCAGGGAGAACACCGTGTCCATGCCCATCCGGCCGTCCCTGATGCCTTGTAGGAGCTGGTATGGTATGTCACGTTGGCATTAGATTTTTTTATTTCAGATTAGCTCATTTTTAGGGGGACTTCTTTTCGGCTTCTAGGAGGTCTTCTTCCAAAAGCTACCCTATCTCAGCTTCTTCCAGAAGCTGGTCTCCCAATTTTTTTAAAGCTTCTTAATTACTATTCCCAATGTTAATTTAGAAGTTTAAGCAAATTTAGGATATGGACTTCTAGGAGAAGCTGAGAGAGGGTAGCTTCTGGGAGAAGCCATCTTAGAAGCCGAAAAGAAGTCTCCTTTAAACTAGTAACTGGCCGACCCATGTTTTGTTTTTCCACATGCGTGTCCTAAACCTATAACGATCAAATCAGATCAGATGCATTAATTTTTTTTCGAAATTCCACTAATCTATTAATAATCATCAACATCGGTACAAAGAGTCCTAAAAATAATAAAAATTACAAATAGGTCATTGGACCACCTAACGACGATTACAAACACTAGCACGAGCCGAAGGCGCGTCACCGTCCTCGCCCCTCCATCACCAGAGCCAGGCAAAGCTTGTCGTAGTAGAGTTTGTTGTAGTAGACAAACGGGAAGTCATCATGCTAAGGTCCCAAAGGACCAACGCTACAGAGTAGCAACCATCGCCGAAGATGACAAACGTAGATCAGAAGAGACTGACCTCGAACCACACCAACAAATATGAAAAACGATCGAATCCCAAGAGATTCGCCGGACACACGACTCCACACGTCCTCCGCCGATGCTAGATGCACCAACAGAGCGAGGATAGGGCGGGAAGGCCCTTATTCTGACGTCAGGACGTAGCCGCCGCCTCAACACCCTGAAAAGACACCGAAAACAGTCTAGACGAAACACTGAAACCTCCCGCCGGCGAGAGGCCGTGGTCTGCCACGACTCTAAGACCCTAAGGCCACCGCAGACGAGACGAGCCGGTGGCGGCGCCGGCGGAGAAAAGAAACCCTAGATGGGTTGTAGCCGCCGCCTCTCTCTCCTTTGTACCCGTACACGGTATTCTTTTAGCCCTGGTGTTGTTTGTGTGTGCTTCCTTAGATCAGATGCATTAGACTAAGTACGCAACTTTAAAAATTCCATAACTTTAAATTTCACAATCCCGAATATATTGATTCCTTTTGCTTCTATCCTTTTGCTTTTAATTCATAATTAAATTTACCATCTGATGGGTACCAGTTTCTCCAATTATTAAATATTCGAATTTTCATGTTTAAATTTTAATTTCAAATCTTGTTTGGCCATATCTCTAGATCGATAAGTATGTATGAATTTATTATTTGTACTTTGTGCTCATAATTTATTGTTCCTTCTAGTAGCAAAGCAATTTCCAACTTTCAGATATTTCAAATTTATTTTAAATTCAAATTTGAGTTTGAACCTTCTTTAGGACGTATCATTATACCTACAAATCTATACTAAGTCAAGTGTTCATATATATATATATAATATACAAAATATAAATTTTATATGTGAGAAGATAAAAATATGTGGGGTGCAAAATAACTATTCTGCACCCTGGGTGCTGAATAGGATTTGGCGCTATTTGACACCCTGGATGTAGAATAGTTATTCTTCACACATCCTCTATCTTTTAAACCGTACATGATTTTATGTCACGTAAATTTTTTTTATCTCAGAAGTCAAGAAGAATATAAGAAAATTTAGACATGTCGTAAAAAAATTGTTTACATACCGTATAAAAATACGATATAAAATGCATATTTTCTATGTATTTTACACTATAATGATTAAAAAATTGTATTTTTATGTCGAATTTTTTACGTTTCTTATGAACATAAATATAATTATTAGTATACAAAACATAAATTTTATATGTGAGAAGATAAAAATATGTGGGGTGCAAAATAACTATTCTGCACCCTGGGTGCTGAATAGGATTTCTATATATATATATATATATATATATATATATATATATATATATATAACCTGATATTATTTCATACCTTGCCGTATTTTCATGTGTTTTATTGGCTCTTTATTGCAATGGTTGTTTATCTGTGCTATTTTACTCTACACGTTAGATCTGTTCGCAGTGCGAGAGCGAGTTTCATGAAGAACTAATCATCATCAATGTTACTAAGGCAAGTTACACCTCTTGTTCATATACTGTCCCAATTTTGAATACTATATATGTTTTGCTCTTCAAAATAGTAGTATACATGTGTAGGATTGTTTTGGTAGATCTACTTTGATATGGGGTGACCCGATCTTCTCAGCAAGCACTTGTCGGTGATGATGGTGGATGATATATAACTAGCGTATAGCTATGATCTCTCCCGCTCGAACCCTGATGCCAATGCAACAGCTCTCGACCCTGTGGGATATTCACAACACCACGCTCTTGCGCACGCAGCCATCGACCACGAACGGTAGTTTGCAATCTACTAATTCCCAGTGGAACAACAGACAACACTCATTTGTAGTTGGTAAAATCGATCACAAATAATTTAAGAGGTTCTATAAAAGAAACAACTCCAAAATATTTTAACGTGGTCTAAACCTAAGGGAAGTGACACCCCATCTATTTAAGAGGTTTGGGGGGTGGCGGTCTAAGCTTGGAACCGACTTGGTCCCACCTAACTAGGATACAAACCGACCCAAAGTGGGTTCGGCCTATGGTTTTGGTGCGGCAGAGTTTGGGCCCTTTTCTGTGCCGCGGAAGCCTGCCGTGGCAGAGAAAGACTTTGTTTCTGTGTCGTGGCAGGAAAATGCACAGTTTCTCTGCCGTGGCAGAGATCCTGCCATGTGTTGATCTTCTTCTTGGTAGCTCTTTGCGCTTCCTCCCTCTCCTCCCTCGCGCATTCTTCATTGATCAAGACGCCATACTCCATATGCTTCAACTCCTCGCTCGGTGCTACACGTTCTTCTCCCATGTACCTGATCATACAATAGCACAAAGACTTAGGCCGTATAAAATTCTTATAAATGAAAGCATCATGTTCAACTAGGAATGAATTCACCTGATAGTCATCATTTATTTGACTCAATATTTCCTTCCAGTTCAAGGAGTCAGAATCATCATAATCCCTGTATATATCCTCATCATCCTCCCTTTCTTCATGAAAAGCCATCCACGACTTTGGGTAAGATGAAAGTGGAAAAAAAAAGAACAATGTGTACGCAAAGTATATGTATATATAACATGTTGTCTTATTGTTGTTCACATGAAAAGTATGTCTAGTATACATTAAGCAACTTAAATTATAGGTATAAGTGAAGTACAAAGAATCATGATCATGGTGAAAACAACTAAATAGATAGTCTTGTTCTTCAATATTAAATTCAGTTTTCTCAAAGAAGATCTATGATCAAATTTGTGAACAAGATCAAACCAATTCAATATGTGTGAAAACCAAATTGATTCATGCCATGCTTCAACTGCACTACTCTGATTATTATGAACATGATCATGTTGTCTAGTATGTATGATGCAACTCAATTTCAAATACCAGTGAAGTTTAAAGTAGTAACATAACTAGACAAAGATTTTTGGGACAAACACAATGAATATGAAAACTTGGGTTCTATTCTAGCAAGATTAGAACAATCCAACATAGGTAAAATTACTTGTGTTGGTTCCAATATATTAACTAGACCATAATGTATTTCCATAATATCTTGAACATGAACTATTGTCCCATAGCAAAAAATTTGTGACACATTGCATATATGGCTGAAAACAGCTTGTTTCAGTTCAGCGATTCTATCACAAGTAATGCATATGTGATCCACAAGAAAATTTTCATTCATTCTATATTCACCAATTAGATTTAAAGTGAAACAAGGAGAATATGTGCTAGAATTTAGACATGAGATTTCAGAAATCTTGTCCATAGCACAACTCATACTCATAGGTTCATTTAGCATGATGGAATATACATTATCAGTAGGTGGTATTCGAGCAAGTATTTCTTTATGTGTAATCAGTACCACATGATCAAAATTTTAATTTGGTAAACTATCACATGGTGCTGAAATAGTAGTGTAAGGCAAGTAACAAGAAGGCTTAAGTAAAGGAATAGACTCACAATATGTCACACATGTTGGCTGAAGCTCCAAATCAGTACCAAGTCATCTACAATCTCCTTAGTTGTAGTATGTACTAGAACATCCTCCACAAGTGATAATGCACAGTCCAGTGATATAGGTTGTAAAATAGATGGCTCCCTTTCTTCAAAAGCAACCTGGATATCACAAGAAACAACACTAGGAGTAGAGATGATTACATTAGTAGAAACCTCATTTGTTGCATCAACTCTCACTCTCGGTTCTTCTACGACAGGATCAATGTGTGGTTTAATGTTGGTGGTTACAGGTGCACATAGGTTTTGACGGCTAATCTCCTGAAATTGCTTAATACGTGTACGTGATAACCAAGTGTGCATATCATTCCAAACGATCGAAGGATCAAAACACTCACTACCAAACAGAACCTAAAATTGATTACACCACTTTGTTCCCAACATGATATGACATGAGTTAAACGCTCTAGGAACGACAAAACAAGAAACCATCCTGCTAGGGCTATAAATGGTGAGTGGAACAGATGCGATCTGAGTAACTGGTAGTGCATGACCAAAAGTTGCTAACATAAATGTGTTTTTAATGCACTTGTATATAATTGTAGCTTTTCAACAACCTCGACACTAACCAAATTTATGAAAGAACAAGTATCAATGGTAGTAGCAGCTTGTCTGTTATGGGGTAACCCCGTGGGTGACCCGATCTTCACGGATCTCATGGTCAAATCGATGAGAAAGCGAGGGGAAAGGGAGAAGGTAGCGGAAGCGGACGCACACCTTGCGAAGAACACGATGAACATACGAAAAACTCACACGATACAAGGCTGATTGCTCTCGCCGATGGCCACTGGTCCAATAGAATCCTCGCAAGGAAAGATCGGTCAACGTGCTCCCTCGATCCCACGCGGAGAGGGAAGAACACCTTGGAGAGGATCTTGACGTCTTGGTAAAGGGACACTGATGCCAAGGCCTTGTACAACGAGGGAGGCATGACGCAAACTCTAACGAGGTGGTGACGATAGTCGATCCCCTTTGGTAGAAGGGGATGAGGCAAAACTAGAGATTCCACAAAGGGGGTTATCTTTAGTTTATTATCTATGCCTAGGGTTACATGAGGGGATGGGGGCACTATATATAGGCCAGCCACTAGTTCAAGGGTACTTTAGGAATAAAAGGGGAAGTCTGGGCGGACTAAGGGGTACATGGGCCAAAGGCCTAGCTAGCGGCGTGCAGGCGCCTAGGCCGGAGACTCCGGTGTGGTGGTCTGGAGACTCCGGCGTGCACTAGAGATTCCGGTCGGTGTCCGGTCCATCTCTAGAGTGGCCTTCTGTCTGTCCTTGAGCTCGATCTGGGGGTCGATTCGGAGATGGGCCGGAGACTCCCGGGTATGCAGGCCAGAGACTCCGGTGTGGCCGGAGACTCTAGTGTGCGCAGGCCGGAGACTCCGGTGCTCTAGCTGATGCTTCTTCCGTCTTCTCTTCCAAGCCTCTGCCTTGTTGGGCTTGGTGCTCCAGGCTTCCTCCCATACCTCCATACATGTTGGTGTGAACCTATCATGGATATGGGATGGAGTATGAAGTAGTATACCATTCCATGGGGTAGGAAGTGGGCTCTCATAGAGGAACGGATTCACCTTTGGGGTCCATGATGACTTGGCATAAGTTGGCGACCATGATGTGGTAACGATCGAAGGTCGGACTACATCATCTCCCCTCCCTTCAAAAAGATTCGTCCTCGACTCTACACGCTCATTACAAAGTAGAAGATGTCGATATACCTTCTTGATCCTGGGGTTCACCATATAGTCGTCCTCGGGAAGGTTGAATTGACAACACCTCAATGTTCCTTCACACAACAAAGACCAAGCAAAATATGTTTGTGCGTGATAGAGGAGCATGTCATTTGTGGCATGTCCATTCTTGTTCACAACACTATTAGCACAACTCAAGTATAGCAAACGAAATGCATATGCAAGGTCAAAGTGCATGGAAATCGTTTGAATATCATCAAAATGTGGAAACTCAAAAACTCCATATAGCGTCTTAGTGTGGCACTCAAAGCAATGGACTAAAATATTGATCAACATCTTTGATGCAAGTATAGGAGAATTTGGCAAAAACATATGAGGAGGAATATCTAAAAAAACATCATTATATGGGCCAACCAATCATTGGAAAGAGAAATTGTTCGACGTGTTGGATGTCACACACAAATCATCAAAAACCAAATTCATGTTCATAGGAGTATCGCAAGCGGAAGCAAAACAACATGTTTGCAAAGAAACCATATGAAAGAGCAAGTGGTCCTTATGTTTGTTGCAACAACAATACGAGAGACTTGGAAGCTCTCGTGACAATACATGCTCATAATGGCATTATGGTTGCACACAAAATATCGTAAAGATAAGTTGTTCAACATTTTTGTTGTAACACACAAAGCATCAATATCTAATAGCAACGAAACATGATTATCACAAGGTGAAAGAATACCATTAACATGCTTGCAAGCTTACCATAGGAAAGAGCAATTTGCCAACATGAAAGATGCAAAGCATGCAAAAGGTATCAGAGCTGGGTTCGATCTTGAACTCACTTGGGGGATGCTCTCTAGAGCTCTTTTTGTCAACTCGTGCTCAACTGAGGCTGACATCATCGTGCGGGTACCTACACAAATCAAACACAAAAGGAAGAACGTGTGTGTATGGTAGAGAAACACACCATCCATCATTACGTATCTCTTCTTGTGCACATCACCATTAATGTCAATCAACTATGAAATAGATGCATGGTGAGTGCAAGTGGGGAACATGCTTATCATGGCATTTACCAAAATCTCCAAAATTTAAGAAAGCTATGGGGGCCATCTCAATATAAAATATATGATAATTATTGTTGCAAGCAAAACAAGTGAAAGAGAAATTATTCAACTTATTGCAAGCAACGGGAGAGATTGTAAAACATCTATGACAAAGCATGGTCCGAGAGGTGCCGTTTTTAACATCATTGCAAGCAAAACATTATAAAGAGCAATTGTTCAACAAAGTTGTAGCACCCCGGTAAAACCACTACTAGAAAATCGCGTGTTGTTTTTTATTTTGCGCATCATCATGACCACATGCTCATGTCATCATGCCACATTGCATTTGAGCATCGTCATGTTATCATGCATCTGTTTGCCTAAAACTATTTTCCAAAAGCCTATTTTTGTTTTCTGAATATCCCCGTCTTTATTTCAAACCAAAACTCCGGTCTCTTTCGGATATTTTATCTTTCCAAAAACAGATCACGAAAGCCTTTTAAATAAATAAATAAAATTTATATTATTTTTGGGAGGCAGCCAGCCAGGCCCAAAAGCCCAGCCGGTCACCCCCAACACAACCCTAGCTACCCTAACCCTAAAGCCCTACCTAACCCCAACCCACCGCTGCCGCTGGACGCAGCCAGCACACACATGCGCGTGCAGCTGCTCGACACGGCCACGTCAGCCACCTACCACACGCCCGCGCGAGCTAGTCCAACCCCGCACGCCTCACTCACCCTGGCCCCACCACCTCGACACGCTCGCTCGCCTGCCTCGAACCCAACCCCGCGCCACACGTCGCCGCCCCTGGACCCCGATCCCAACGCGCGCCTCGCTCTCCTTGTCCGTTCCTCACGACTGGCCCCACCCACGCTCGTCACGCGTCGCCCGCACGACATCCCCTCCCCATCCCCGAGTCCCTCGCCTCCTTCGAACCCACCAACCGCCGCCGCCAACCACCTTACCTGCCTCCTTCCTCTGCACCAGTGCTGCCGCCCTCTCCTCTCCGTTCGCCGACCGCCTCAACCTTGCCTCTGGTCACCACCCCGTCTACCTCCTCTCCTCGCTACGGACCCGAGCCCCGCGGCCGTTCCTCCCTGCCGCCTCTTGGATCCCCGCCACAGTCGAGCGCGCCTCGCCCGAGCTCGCCGGCCATAGAAGCGACCTTCCTCCCCCTCCTCGTTGCCCTCGCCTCGACCGCCCTCCGTCCGTCCGCGTCTCCCTTGCCTCGAGCACCGGCCACCCTCTGCATGTGATGTGCCCGTCTGCGCGCCCTCGATCGCCTCCCTGCAGCACCCTGGTCGTGCTCCTCCTCGTCTCCAGGTCGTCGTGAGCCCCTCGTTGGCCGTCCTCGTCGAGCCCCTGCGACCTTTGTCACCCACGCGCTTACCCTGTGCTGCACCTCGCCATGCCGCTGCCAGAGCCTCATGCCCGCTCTGGCCTTCCTCTGCTAGCTACCGCAGATGCTCCTGCACCTAGTAGTCTCGCCCAAAAATCCAGTGAATGTGTGCCTCCTATACACTCGTACACATGTTTGTTTGCGTGGTTTTGGCTATGTCACTGTTTCCTTGTTTGTGAGCTTGCTCCTGGCAGGTACCTAGTGTTGCTGCTAAATCCTTTCGTTGCAAGTGTGCGCTTGTGGTTTCTCAAGCTGAGGCCAAGTTCGACTATACTGACCTCCCTAGAGATGTGCACACCTTTGCCAAGTTCCACCTCACCGATGAGTGGTTACCGACAATCGAAGCCGAGAATCCAAGTTCTCGTCGTGGACGGCGTGATCCCCGACATGGAACCGAAGACCGTACTGAACCCGAGGTTCTCGACAAGCAATCCTTCATGGATCCGATGGCCGAGACCCTGAAGACCCTGTTCCCAGATCCGAACCCCGAAGACCGATCCCGGAGTTCGAAGACCGATCCCGCCAAGACCGAACCCCATCGGCCCCAAGATCTTCGACCCTAGATGTGTGACCCCTACCTATCCCTATTTTATAAATGCTATATATAATTGTTGCATATTGAATTGTTCATGCTTGCATACATCTCATCATGTGGGTTTGGGGGCATTATGCTGAGTCATCTAATAATTAAATATGAAGACTATATGGGAGCTTTTCTAGTCTTATATTGACTCCATTTAAATTTGTGTAGACAACTGATGCCATGTTTTGCGTTGTTAAGCCAACATTTAAAATGCTGGGTATCTAAATAACTTGAACCTTCTAATTAATTGTCGGGACCCCGGTTCCTCTTAATAATGCCTAATTGCATCGCATCTTTGCCATGTCGTGCATCATACATGCATCATGCCCGATCTTCTGCCGTAGTATTAAATAGTGCATCCGGTGTTTCTTTTAGTGCTTTGGTTCTTCACGGATTAGGCCATTGAGTGGATGCGAGTATCGACAAGTTCTTCGGATAATGAACCTTTGGCAATGTTTTTCAGGCAAGCATTCTCCCCCTTTCTACCTATTTTGTGTTTATAGTCTTTACTTCCTCCTGTTGATCTATTGCTATCCTTGTTGCGATGCTTTAGTTTCTGTGCATCATTTATATTCCTTGCAGCCTCTATATTGCCTTGGACACATCCTATTGCCTGTTGATTGATAGACAGTCGGCCTTGCGAGTCGTCGTTGCTTGCTCAGGTGCTGCTTCGCGTCGTTGTCGTTCCATCGTTGATAAAAGGTTGACACATGCTTAATGATAGAGATGCTTAATGGTGGAGATGATCATGGCTTTAATTACAACTTGATATTAAATTGCTAGATATAAATAATGCAGAGGCATCGGTAGGCAATAGCTGTTATTTGGTTCTTCCACGCTCACTTGTGTCCCGTAGGACCTCGAGTACTTGATACCTGTTCCTTGACTATCGCACTATCCGCATGTGGGACCATGAATCCCCTTAGCCAGAACTTGATTCGTTTCTTATTTCTTGGGAACACAAACTAGTTTGGGGCTTTATTACTATCCTGTACTTATGCCATGCTTTACTGCTTTATTTACGATTGTGCATGGAGCACCTGTACTGTTTTGGATCGTGACACGTTTTCGCTGTATCGACAAGCCCAGTCACACTTTCGGGTTCCCAGCCGTTTACCGCCGTCTACACAAACCCTGGGTCTGTCTCGGAGCTGGCCAACTTTGTTGCGGGTAGCTTAGTGGGGTGGCCCCTGAAATATTTTATGAATCCTGTGATTGCTTTGTCGTGAAAGCCTCGTTGGGTTTTGATTTGGTTATTCCGAGGTTGATCGTGTATGTGTTGCTATTTGTGCACCCCCTGTAGGGTAAATCTTCTCAAAGCCGTGTCCATGTTATGGACGACTTGGAGCACAGTATCTCGATCATAGACAAGCATAACTAAAGTAGTGTTATAAATTTGACTTAATATGTGACTAGTAATTAGCTTCACTACAATGGAAGGGATAATAAAAGTGCCAACCACTGGTGGAATTGGGGTGTATCGTGTCATGTTATACCTGCCTAGTAAGTATCACAACTCCAATGGAATGAAATAAAAGTGCCAACAATTGCTGGGTTTGGGATGTCACATGCTAATTGTATCTGACTAGTAAATACTGCAACTACAATTGAATGGTTAACCAAAACTGCCCACTACTTATGCTATCAGGATGACTCATGCTATCTATATCTGACTAGTAAGTGCTACAACTATAATAGAATGAATAAAGCTGCCAACTGTGTGAGTCCCTCGGTTTGACTTCCTCGTTTGGTCTCGAGGCGGAATACCATGATGGGTATGATTGGTGTTAGTATCAGGTTGGTCCCGAATAGGTCTTTCTTATCCCTCTCTAATAGCCGACAGTTTATCGAGTCTCTATAGGTTGTTTAGTGCATGCTGCGCTGCCGCTTCAGTCCTCCATACCTATGTAGGCGAGAGCCGCCGAATTCTAGCCTCGCTGCAATCGGCCTCGATCGACGCTCCTCTTTTTCCTTCGCCCTTTGTCGGCACCCCTTTTGTTTTAGCAGGTTTGAGATCGATGTCGTTAGCAGGGTTACCGTTCTGGCTTGGCCTGGGCAGAATTATGGACGCCATTGGTTATTCTTCAGGGCTCTTAGCCTCATTTGCATCTTATCCGTACTCGGATGTTGTATCGTTTTCAAGGTGATTTGGATCTTTGTACGGTATATCTGTATTCTTGACTCATGGAGTCGTGGTTGTATATAAATGTTCTGTGGGTTCCATCGTGGACTAATGTGTAACGGTAATACTTTGTTTTCCACCCGCATGCAAGTGCCTGGTGGGCGTCCTTGAATCGTTTCTATGCGAGTTTGGCGGGAAGCGCTAAAATCTGCATAGGCCTGATTCGAGGGTGTTACAAAAGTGCAAGCAATGATATCATCAACGTAACGTTTAGAGCATATCATGTCTATGGCAATATCATGACAATAAAAGGATTCCACATGGTCATCATGATGCATAGCAAGATCAACACATGGGAATAAGAGTGGAACATATGTCATGTCACAAGTATCATCCATAGCATGCAAGTCATCACAAATCATCATGTCCACTAGTGGAATCATGGCATCATCAACACCCATATTGTTACCTTGTTCATACCTCCATAGTATTGACTTCCATGTGGGCGACTTCTTCATCCAATATGGGGATGGTGTCAACTTCATCCACCATGTTCATCTTCTCGGTCAGAGGCATTATCATCTCCAAGCTTGTCGTTTCTTGATCCATGGAACCTAGCACAACATGAGAAAACATATTAGAGGTAGAGGGTAAGTCGTTAGAAATCAAAGTGGTCTCACATGACCTATCAACTAGCACTCTCAACTCACTTGGTGTATCACTCATGCCCTCCAAATGGAAGCACTCAATCTCACATAAGGTGGAGTCACTCATCTCACTCTTATTCTCACTCAAGTGGGCTAAGTGGCTCTCATACTCACATGAGATTGGTACCACATCATCACTCAAGCATATAGGGGTAGGATCGGTTCTCTCAACTCCATGCACCTCCTTTGGTGAAGGGAAAGTCCCATGCTCACCAATATTGACCTTGTTGATGTAGCCCGACCTTCGGTCGTTACCACATCATGGTCTCCAACCTATGCCAAGTCATCATCGACTCCAATGGTGAACCTGTTCCTCTATGTGATTCCACTTCCTACCCTCTTGAATGGTATACTACTTCATACTCCGTCCCATATCCATGATAGGTTCACATCAACAAGTACGGAGGCATGGGAGGAAGCCCGGAGCACCAAGCCCGACAAGAGAGAGGCTTGGAAGAGAAGAGGGAAGAAGCAGCAGCTAGAGCACTAGAGTCTCTGGCCTGCGTACACCGGAGTCTCCATCCACACCGGAGTCTCCGACCTGCATACCCCGGAGTCTCTAGCCCATCTCCGGACCGACCCCCAGATCGAGCTTGAGGATAGACAGAAGGCCCCTCCAGAGACGGACTGGAGACCGACCGGAACCTCCGGTCCACACCGGAGTCTCCGGACCCCCACACTGGAGTCTCTGACCTGAGCGTATGAGCCTGCGCACCGCCAGCTGGGCCTTTGGCCCATGTACCCCTTAGTCTGCCTGGACTTCCCCTTTTATTCCTAAAGTGCCCTTGAACTAGTGGCTGGCCTATATATAGTGCCCCCACCCCCTCATGTAACCCTAGGCATAGATGATAGACTAAAGACAAACCCCTTTGTGGAATCTCTAGTTTTGCCTCATCCCCTTCTACCAAAGGGGATCGACCATCGTCACCACCTTGTTGGAGTTTGCATCGCGCCTCCCTCGTTGTACAAGGCCTTGGCATCGGTGTCCCTTTGCCAAGACATCAAGACCCTCCCCAAGGTGTTCTTCCCTCTCCGCGTGGGATCAAGGGAGTACGTTGACTGATCTTTCCTTGCGAGGATTCTATCAGACCGGTGGCCGCCGGCAGGAGTAATTGGCCGTGTATCGTGTGAGTTTTGCGTGTGTTCATCGTGTTCTTCATGAGGTGTACGTCCGCTTCTGCTACCTTCTCCCTTTCCCCTCGCTTTCCCATCGATTTTACTACAAGATCCGTGAAGATCGGGCACCCACGGGTTACTCCATAACATCTGGTATCAGTAGATTTTGGTTGCCACGGATTTCTCATCGATTTGGTCTTTTCCCCCATAAATTCAAAAATCCCCAAAAAATAGCCCAATTTCGTGTTTTGGATCGATCTGTTATTTGAGTGCATTTTTGTAGGTTTTGATCCGTGGATTACTTGCTAAACTTGTTGATCTACCTTCCACTGCGTCCCCATGGCCTAATTCCTTGTTTTCCCCCCACCAATTTGGTGTTTTGGTTCAAGTTTTTCCGCCAAAATCGCGTCTCGGTCGAGTTCTACACGTCTTGGAACCTCCGGACCGGAGATTTGGTCCCCAGACCGGAGATTCCGGCCCCAAGACTAGAGTTTCCGGCCCCCAGACCGGAGTTTTCGCCCCCTGCTGACAGAAAAAAATCTGCTTCACGGTTTTGAGCATAACTTTCACATACGAACTCGGATTTTGGTGTTCTTTAGGTCGTTTTGAAGAGGAGAAGGAGATCTTCATCATCATATCCGTGGTTCATGCTATCTACTCCATACAAATTCCTTGAGAAAGGCGGAATCCACCAATAAAGGGTGAAGATCGGCAAGGAAAGTTATACACATCCCGTGACTTCTCCCCACTTGCATCCCTTTGTGAGCCACACTATCTTTGCGAACAACAAACACCTATTTAGACTAGTTCCTCCTATGATTTCTTGGGCTATGCACATTTGATACTTGTAGAATACCAAGCAAAAGTTGTGAGCGCGTTATCTCATATAGTTATCTTTTATAGTTGTTGGCACAAGAGGCAAGTGAAAAAGAAAAAAAATAGAAAAATAAAAAGAGAAAGAACGAAACAAGTGCCTCATAGAATAGGAAGCGCAAGCTCGATGAACATCAAATAGGTGGTACTTATTGTGCATATCTTGTATCCCACCAATTTAATTGCAATCAAACTAGCGTCTCTCCTTGCACTTGTGCAACATGAGCTTATAGTCTTCACTAGGTAATCATTTGATTCTTAGCTCACTTTCTCCGTCGCACAAGTCCCATTTATCCCACCGTGTGTGTTTCCTTGTACATAATTCCTTTCTTGTGGATTGACTTGTTTTTCTTTGTGATCATCATGGTTCTTTACTTGCCGTTGCAACATCTTGAGTTCGGATTGTTCTTGGACACGCCACCTTCCGTACCTATCCACCATAAGCTTTGTGTGTGTGTTTTTTAGTGGTTAGTTGGTTTTGGTGTTCCACGTGAATTTCACTTTGCTTGGTTTTGATTGCTCTCAAGTGTTGCCACTTGCATGATACTATCTTCCAAGGTAAAGTAAGGTTTGACTTTGCATCCCTAACCCCTCTACCACTTCCATATACACCACTTGGTCTTGTGAATCATGTCTAGGGACTCCGGAACCGAGGATGATATCTATGAAGAATCCATGATGAGCCACCATGACTACGACTCCACAAGTATAGAGGACATGATGGAGCACTACACCGACAATGGCTCCACATGCTTTGAAGACCCGGAGCACTACACCTACGTCGACTCCACATGCATGGAAGACATGGAGCACGTCATCAACTATGGCTCCTCAAGCATGGAGGACTTAGAGCTCTACATCGACAATGGCTCCTCATGCATTTAGTACATGGAGCACTACATCGACAATGGCTCTACATGCTTGGTTGATATGGAGTACTACATCAACAATGCCTTCCCAAGCATGGACGACTTCGAGTGCTTCAACAACGACGCCTCACCAAGCATGGAGGACATGGCGAGCTTCACCCACTTCAAGGGCTCTTCCAAGAGCCACGAAGAATACCTCCACCGCTTGGAGATGGAGGACTTATACGCCAAGCTAGCGGAGGCGCATCATCAAGAAAACATGACCTTCAAGGCCAAGTGTGCCACACCAAAGGTCACCACCTACTTCGATGATCCACCTCCAAGGCGTCAAGCGTGGACACCTACATGGTGTCATGCGCCACCATCTCCAAGGCGATGAGCGCCATCGCCTCCAAGTTGTAAAGCACCACCATCTCCAAGGCGCCAAGCACCACAACCTCAAAGGCGTCAAGTTCAACAACCTTCAAGGCAACAAGTGCCACCGCCTACAAGAAGAGTGGCGCCCCAACATCATCTTCCAAAAGAGGCGCCACGAAGCAAGAATCTTCATCGACATACATCCTCTAGAGATCATCGCCAACATCAAGAGGATATAAGACGCGTTCAAGGCATCTTTGCCATGAAGATGGAGAATACATGTTGAGCACCATCCATAATGCTCAACCAAGCTCAAGAAGGCACCACCATCAAAAGAAGAGTGCCAAGGACAAGGATCATCATCGTAAGCATCATGTGGCTGACCAAGTGCACCATCTACATCAACCTTTGGCAAGGCACGCCAATGACCTCCGTCGACACCATCAAATGGCACCTTCCACTACTCGTGCCACCACCAAAATGGCACTAAGAGCAAGCTCTCCTCCACGCCATCAAGCTTCAACGCCCAAACTTGACGTCCTAGATGACGCATGCAACTTCATGGATGAGGAAGATGAAGACCTCTACTTCGCCAAGTTGGACGAGTATGTCAAGAGGACTACACATGCCAAGGTGCAAGATGGCAACAACAAGGTCAAGAATGGTGCGCATGGGATTTTCCCTTCGCCAAAGGAGGCGCAAGGAATTGAGCACACCGAGCCTATCCCCATATGCTTGAGTGATGATGTGGTACCAATCCGATATGAGTATGAGAGCCACTTAGCCCACTTGAGTAAAAACAAGAGTGAGATGAGCGACTCCACCATATGTGAGATTGAGTGCTTCCACTTGGAGGGCTTGAGTGATACACCTAGTGAGTTGAGAGTGGTAGTTGATAGGTCATGTGAGACCACTTTGATTTCTAATGAATTACCCTCTACCTCTAGTGTGTTTTCTCTTGATGTGATAGGTTCCATGGATCAAGAAGCGCCAAGAATGGATATGATGATGCCTCTGACCGAGAAGATGTGCATGGTGGATGAAGATGATGCCATCCCCATACATGATGAAGAAGTCGCCCACATGGAGGCCAATGCTACCACAACACCTACTTCATATGAGAGGTATGAACAAGGTAAAAATAAGGGTGTTGATGATACCATGATCCCACTAGTGGACATGATGACTTGTGATGATTGGCATGCTATGGATGATGTTTGTGATATCACATATGCTTCATTGATATTTCCATGTGATACTTTGCCTTCGCATAATGTTGAGCATGTGAAATCATTTGATTGTGATGATGTTTCCATAGATATGCCATGCTCTAAATGTTATGTTGATGATATCATTGCTTGCACTTTGTTGAAGAATTGCTCTAATGTTTTGCTTGCAATGATGTTACCAATGGTACCCCTCGGATAATGCTTTGTCATGAGTGTTTTACTATTTCCCTCGTTGCTTGCAATAATATGGATGATTGCTTTTTCACTTGTTTTGCTTGCAACAATAATAATCATATATTTTCTATTGAGATGCCCCCATAGCTTTCTCGAATTTTGGAGATTTTAGTAAATGCCATGATAAGCATGTTCCCCACTTGCATACTCACCATGCATCTATTTTACACTTGATTGACACTCGTGGTGATGTGCATAAAAAGAGATACGTCACGAGGGATTATGTGTTTCTCTACCATGCACACACGTTCTTCCTTTTATCTATGATGTGTGTAGGTACCCGCACAAGAATGTCAACCTCGGTTGAGCACGAGTTGACAAAAAGAGCTCTAGAGAGCATCCCCCAAGTGAGTTCAAGATCGAACCAAGCTTTGATACCTTTTGCATGTTTTGCACCTTTCATGTTGACAAATTGCTCTTTACTATAGTTTGCTTACAAGCATGTTGATGGTATTATTCCACCTTGTGAGAATCTTGTTTTGTTGCTAATGGATATTGATGCTTTGTGTGTTGCAACAAAAATGTTGAACAATTTCTCTTTTCGATGTTTTATGTGTAACCATAATGCCATTTTGAGCCTGTATTGTCACGACAACTTCCAAGTACCTCGTATAATTGTTGCAACAAAAAGGACCACTTGCTCTTTCATATGGTTTGTTTGCAAACTTGTTGCTTTTGTTTCCGCTTGTGATACTCCAATGCCCATGATCTTTGCTTTTGATGATTTGTGTGTGGCATCCAACTTATTGAACAATTTCTCTTTCCAATGGTTGGTTTGCACACATAATGATGTTGTTTTGGATATTCTTCCGCATGTGTTTTTGCTGAATTCTCCTACTCTTGCATCAAAGATGTTGATCTATATTTTAGTCAACTGCTTTGAGTGCCACACTAAGACGTTATATGGAGTTTTTGAGTTCCCAAATTTGGATGATGTTCAAACGATTTCCATGCACTTTGAGCTTGCATAGGCAGTCCGTTTGCTATACTTGAGTTGTGCTAATAGTGTTGTGAACAAGAATGGACATGCCACAAATGACATGATCCTCTATCACACACAAACATATTTTGCTTGGTCTTTGTTGTGTGAAGGAACATTGAGGTGTTGTCAATTCAACCTTCCCGAAGACGACTATATGGTGAACCCCAGGATCAAGAAGGTCTCTCGACATCTTCTACTTTGTGATGAGCGTGTAGAGTCAAGGACGACTCTTTTTGAAGGGAGGGGAGATGATGTAGCCCGACTTTCGGTCGTTACCAGATCATGGTCTCCAACCTATGCCAAGTCGTCATGGACTCCAAAGGTGAATCTGTTACTCTATGCGATTCCACTTCCTACCCTCTTGAATGGTATATGATACGTTGCTAACGTATCCATAATTTTTGATGTTCCATGCTTGGTTTTATCTACTTTCTTATGTTTTGTCCACACTTTGGGGTACTTTTCATATGATTTCTTGGACTAACCTATTGACAAGAGCCACAGTGCCAGCTGCCTGTTTGCTGCTGTTTTTCGTTCCGTGAAAGTCAGAAAATGAATATTCTCGGAATTGGATGGGACAAAAGCCAAAGTCAGTTTTTCACTTAGGGACACCAGGAGCCAAAATAAGAGATGGAGAGGGGCTGGGCCCGGCCACACCACCTTGCCATGCGGCCAGGTCTGGCTCGCACCAGGGGGTGGTCTGGCCACACCAGGCACCCCCTCGGCCTCTCCTTTCGCCTATATAATGCCTCCGATATAGAAACCCTAAGTACCCGATCAAAATTCCACGAAAGAGTCTGTAGCCACTGTCATCTCCATCCCTAGATCGGGAGGGATTTGAAGCTCTTCCCGGCACCCTGCTGGAGAGGGGAATTCACCCTGGAGGCCTTCTTCATCATCATGCAAGCCTCCGGTGTGATGCGTGAGTAGTTCATCTCTGGACTACGGGTCCATGTAGTAGCTAGATGGCTGGTTCTTCTCCTTTGTGCTATCATGTTTAGATCTTGTGAGCTCCGTTCATGATCAAGATCATCTATTTGTAATTCCTACATGTTGTGTTTGCGGGGATCCGATGGATATTGAGATGTTATTTCAGATTGATTATTGATTCTATCATGTCTTTGTTATTTGTGACTTGCATGCTTTCCGTTGTTAGTAGCTATCTTGGCCAAGTAGATGCTAGCAACTCCAAGAGTTAGTATTTATGCTCGATAGTGGGTTCATGCCTCTAGTAATCTGGGGAAGTGATAGAAATATCTAAGGTACTAGATGTGCCGTTGCTATTAGGGAGAAAACAACAATCTTTTGTTCATAGAACAATCATAATGTTTACTTTACACGCATTGTGTAATGCAATTATCCGTTGCTTGCAACTTAATACTGGAGGGGATTCGGATGATAACCTGAAGGTGGATTATTAGTCATAGATGTAGTTGGATTACGGTCTATGTATAATGTTGTAATGTCCAATCAAGTCTCAAAGGAGTCAAGATGAGTAGTATATGCTTGTATGCTTTCTTGATGTTTGTCAATTGCCTCGCTGTAATTTGTTCACCCAACATGTCATCTATCTTAAGGAGAGCCACCACTAGTGAACTATGGACCCCCGTCCTTTCTTTTACCATCAATCTACAATCAACTGTTTACTGCTTTGTGTTTACTTTTTGCAAACTATTACTTTCTTCCACTTGATATGTTTAATCCTTTGTTTTCAGCAAAACCGGTGAGATTGACAACCTCATCGTAAGTTGGGGACATAGTTCTGTGGTTGTGTTGTACAGGTCTCCACGCTGTCACGACACCGTAAAGGCGCTCGCCAAAGTCCAGCTAGCAACACCTTTGAGGTGTTTCCTTGCTCCGACTGGATTGATAACCTTAGTTTCATAACTGAGAAAAACTTACTGTTGTGCTCATCATACCTTCCTCTTGGGGTTCCCCAACGAGCTCGTTAATACACGGGTCAGCAAGTGATTTTTACAGGCCTCAAGCGCTGTTGTCAGGAGTCAAGGACATCTTCACAAGGGGAGTCCCTCATAACCAATCTCTTTACTTTGTTATTTTTGTTTTGCTTAGTTTACTTTTTGCTTTGTTTGCTTGTTTCTTTATCAAAAATAAAAAAAATTAGTTTTACTAGTTTGTTTTCTTTATTAAAAACACAAAAAATGACTACTCTTGAAAACACTAAGTTGTGTGACTTCACTAGCACCAACAACAATGATTTTATGAGCACACCCATTGCTCCACTTGTTCCTGAAGCTACTTTCTTTGAGATAAAACCTGCTTTACTTAATCTTGTTATGAGAGAACAATTTTCTAGTATTGGTAATAAAGATGTTGCAGCCCATTTAAATAACTTTGTTGAACTTTGTGAGATGCAAAAGCATAGGGATATAGATGGAGATATTATTAAGATTAAATTGCTTCCTTTCTCTTTGAGAGGAAAAGCCAAAGAATGGTTGAATTCCTTGACTAGGAATAGTATTGATTCTTGGACTAAATGCAAATATGCTTTCATTGGAAAATACTAGCCTCCTGCTAAGATTATATCTATGAGAAGTGAAATAATGAAGTTTAAACAATCTGATAATGAACATGTTGCTCAAGCTTGGGAAAGAATGAAATCTTTGGTAAAGAATTGCCCCACTCATGGACTGACTGCTTGGATGATTATCCAAACCTTTTATGCAGGATTGAACCATTCTTCAGAAATCTATTGGATTCTGCTGCTGGTGGTACCTTTATGACCATTACTTTGGGTGCTGCAACAAAGCTTCTGGATAATATGATGGTTAACTATTTTGAATGGCATACTGAGAGAGTTCCACAAGGTAAGAAGGTAAATTCTGTTGAAGAAACCTCCTCCTTGAGTGATAAAATTGATGTTATTATGTCTATGCTTGTTAATGAGAAAGCCCATATTGATCCAAATAATGTTCCTTTAGCCTCTTTGGTTGCTCAATAAGAGCAAGTTAATGGGAACATTATAAGAAATAATAATTTTGGCAATAACGCTTATGGTAATAACAATTATAGTACCTACCCTCCTAATAATACTTATGATTATAATGGTAAACCTGGATTACCTAGTGAAGGAAGAATTTTAGAAGTTTAAAGAGCCACTAAGAACTTCATGCAAATGCAATATGAGCAAAATAAATTATTTACTAAAACTATGGAGGAACAATCTACCATTTTTAAGAATATTAGCCATCAACTCGAGAGTTTGAATAGGGAAATTCCTAGTTTGCAATTGAAACTTTCTAATGCTGAAAGAAATATATCATTTTGTCTGAAGCACAGTCCTCTTTGATTAATATATTGGTTGCTAAACCTGAAACTAATGATAATCCCTTTGCTACCACTAATGCCATACAAGTTAGAATTGATGAAAATGTTAGACTATTAGCTGAATTGCATGCTAAGTGGGAAAGAGAAGATGAAATTGCTAGAAACATTAGTGTTTCTACTATCACTACCACTAGTGTTGATGCTAGTAATAACTCTACTACCTTAGATGATAATTATGATTTTGATCTTGATGGTTGCAATATTTCTGAAGTTACTAAGTTCCTACAAAAGCTTGATAAAAGTCCTAATGCTAGTGTTATGAATATGGCCTTTACAAAACACATTACTGATGCTCTCATAAAGATTAAAGAAGAAATGATGAAACATAAAGCTTCTATTCCTATAAAACAAGAAGATGGTTGGGAACCCATCATCAATATGAAAGTGAATGATTTTTATTTTAAAGCTTTATGTGATCTTGATATTAGTGTTTCCATTATGCCTAGAAAGATTTATGATATGCTTGATTTGCCACCACTTGAAGATTGTTATTTGAATGTCCCACTTGATGATAATGCTAAAAAGAAACTCATGGAAAGTATTAATGATGTTCTTCCCGTTGATTTCTATGTTTTCGATGTTGAATGCAATGCTTCTTGTCCTATTACTTTGGGAAGACATTTTCTTAGAACTGTTGGTGCCATTATTGATATGAAAGAAGGCACCATTAAATATCAACTCCCACTCAAGAAAGGTATAGAACACTTACCTAAGAAGAGAGAGAAGATTTCTTTTGCCTCTCCTATGAAAACAAAATTTGCTCTTAATGCTTCTTCATTTGAGAACACTTGATTCTTTTTCTTGCTTCTTATGCCTAACTTAAAGGCGTTAAAGAAAAGTACTTATTGGGAGATAACCCAAAAGTTTTAGATGAGTCTTGGAAGTTATTACTTCAGTAATAACTGCTCCTTATCCTTTTTATTTTCTTTTTGTGCCAAGAGTAACCTCTAATGAGAAAGAAGTAATGATTGGGAAAGTTGCTGTCCCGAAACAGATTTCTGTGCTTCACCGTAAACATTCGTGTAAAATCTCTACGTCCTTTTGATGCGTGAATTTTTATGCTGATGCCCTAGGTTGTTATCTAACTTTCGTTAGTTCAACACTTTTTGATTTGAGCAATAGAAGGTCTTTGAAAAAATTCGTCTGTACCTGCTGGTCTGTTTTGACAAATTTCTGCCTTTATTTGCATTTGCTTCTTGTTGGTTCCTTTTTGAGTTCTTTTGGGGAATTGAGCTTTTTGAGGGAAGTGCTACTGTAGCTTGTGTTTTAATGGAAGTTTTATTGGTGTTGGAACTGAACCTAAAGACCTATTATCTTGAGTGCACTAATGTTGCTAATAAAGATTGTGTGAAGTTTTGTATGAAGAAAAACTTTCAGGTGTATGGAAGGAATGAGTAATGAGATGAAGGATGGACTAAAGCTCAAGCTTGGGGATGCCACACGTGTCACCCCAAGAAATATCCAAGAAGTACTAGCATCAAAGCTTGGGGATGCCCAAGGCATCCCCTTCTTCATCAATAAAAATTCCAGGTTCCTTCCAAACACTTCATTTTTATTGTTTCATGCATAGTTGTGTTGTTCTTGGAGCGTCTCCTTTTTCGTTTTTTGTTTTGGTTTTCATTTGCTTGGTTTGCTTAGTTTGCTGAATAAATTGGTTGGACCCCCTCTTTCATGCATTGGTTTTCAAATAGTTTGGTTTGGATTGGAAACGAGTAGGAAAGTTCACGCTTAAGTGGTAAAGAGAGCTTGTTTTTGACTGTGGCCTATGCTTTGTCATGCCATGCTCGATATTGTTTTGGCTTTATGCTTAGTATTCTTTGCTGTAGCATGACTTGTTATAAACAATTGAGATTGCTTAATGTGCCTTGGATGAATCATGCGTTGTTTTAGCATATTAAAGCATAGTATAGTGGTATTCTCCTTTGATGCTTTATTTGGGTTGACTTGGCGCATGCTCACACCATGTTATGACTATCTCAAGTCACCATAAGACTTTATGATCCTTTAGTTTTCAACTTTTAGTATCACTTTATGCTTTGATCAATGATGTTTTGTCGCTCTGCATGATTATGGCCATTATTGCTCTCTTAGTTGGTCGCTCCCAGTCTTTTGCTAGCCTCTGCAACCAAGTATGAGTTCCACTCATGTATCCAACTCCTAAAACCAAGTTATTCCAAAGAGTCCACCATATCTACCTATTAGCATATGCTATTCCAAGTATATTAATGTTTTGTCTACCTTCCGAATTAAACTTGTTATGAGAAAACTAGTGATTAAAGCTCTCACGAACTTGATGGCACACTTTACTTTCTTGCACTTAATAAACTTGAACCATTGCGTCCATCTTTTTGCGTATATGCTTGTGCTTTATAAGTTTAAGTTAGCAGAACCATGTATGATGGGGAACGCTTTCAACATTGCACCTGTACTTTGTACCCCGTTGATATCATGTTCTTTTGCTTATGGATCCCGGCGGTGTGAAATAAAAGGGGAACTTGTAAGATCATGGGGTTTGTATTTGTGTTAGAGAAATGCCTAGGCTGCTAGCCTAAGCCATGCCTAATCACGGTGGAAACTTGCAGCATAACCATAATGAGCACTCTATGAAGCATCCTCAATAAAAACCTATGAAAATAGCAAATAAAAAGATCACTGCGATGCTCATTGTCTGCTTGCCTTGTCATTCTAATTATGGGATAGCTCCTGTATCATGTGCAAGGGGTACCCCGTTGGCGGTTCTCTATGATACATATGTACTTACAATGACAAGAGCTTACTTGTGACTAAACTTGAGTAGCATGAGGTTCGGTCTTCATAAGTAAGGGTCATGAGATTTCAGCTTATAACTTGTCAAGCATATCCACTTAGTTGTGTCACTTTAACCTTAATCACCTTCAAGATGCTTATGATAGGGGCAATGAGAGCTGAAAGCTAATAAGTACCATAATTTTTGGAAGCTCTTTATGAGACTTGAATCCCTACTTCCTTCTATGAAGGCCCTTTCTTTTACTTTTATGTTGAGTCTCCACCTTCTATCTTTATGCACCAACTTTGAGAGCTTAGTGGCCATTCTTAGTTCTATTTGCATTGTCCCAAGACTTGTTGATTGATCCATAGCTTTGATATTGCTTGTTTTAAACTATTTGTATCTAGTCACTCTTATGAACTTTGAAGGTGTCCTATGCATTTATGTTTGCTACTCTATGAGGGACAAGCTGAATGCATCTACGCTATGTTTTCTTTGTGTGAAACAAACAAACATCTTGCAAAGCATTGTTATTCATGAATCTTTTCTTTATGCCTTTTCATGTTGCAACATAGTTGCTTTGCCTTATTGTTAGAACTTTGTTTTTCATGTTATGATTGAAGTACTATGGTCCCAGCTATCAATGTTTTTAAAATACTTTGATCAAGTTTATGATGGTGCATGTCACCTCAAAAATTATTCTTTCTTTTTATCACTTACCTACTCGAGGACGAGCATGAGTTTAGCTTGGGGATGTTGATACGTTGCTAACGTATCCATAATTTTTGATGTTCCATGCTTGGTTTTATCTACTTTCTTATGTTTTGTCCATACTTTGGAGTACTTTTCATATGATTTCTTAGACTAACCTATTAACAAGAGCCACAATGCCAGCTGCCTGTTTTCTGTTGTTTTTGGTTCCAGGAAAGTCAGAAAATGAATATTCTCGGAATTGGACGGGACAAAAGCCAAAGTCAGTTTTTCACCGAGGGACACCAGGAGCTAGAATATGAGATGGAGAGGGGCTGGGGCCCGGCCACACCACCTGGCCGTGCGGCCAGGCCTGGCCCGTGCCAGGGGGTGGTCTGGCCGCCCTAGGCACCCCCTCGGCCTCTCCTTTCGCCTATATAATGCCTCCAATATAGAAACCCTAAGTACCCGATCAAAATTCCATGAAAGAGTCTGTAGCCACCGTCATCTCCATCCCTAGATCGGGAGGGATCTGAAGCTCTTCCCGGCACCCAGCCGGAGAGGGGAATTCACCCTGGAGGCCTTCTTCATCATCATGCAACCCGCCGGTGTGATGCGTGAGTAGTTCATCTCTGGACTATGGGTCCATGTAGTAGCAAGATGGCTAGTTCTTCTCCTTTGTGCTATCATGTTTAGATCTTGTGAGCTCCGTTCATGATCAAGATCATCTATTTGTAATTCCTACATGTTGTGATATTGAGATGCTATTTCAGATTGATTATTGATTCTATCATGTCTTTGTTATTTGTGATCTTGCATGCTTTCCGTTGTTAGTAGCTATCTTGGCCAAGTAGATTCTAGCAACTCCAAGAGTTAGTATTTATGCTTGATAGTGGGTTCATGCCTCTAGTAATCTTGGGAAGTGACAGAAATCTCTAAGGTACTAGATGTGCTGTTGCTACTAGGGAGAAAACAACAATCTTTTGTTCATAGAACAATCGTATTGTTTACTTTACACGCATTGCGTAATGCAATTATCCGTTGCTTGCAACTTAATACTGGAGGGGGTTCGAATGATAACCTAAAGGTGGATTATTAGTCATAGATGCAGTTGGATTACGGTCTATGCATAATGTTGTAATGCGCAATCAAGTCTCAAAGGAGTCAAGATGAGTAGTATATGCTTGTATGCTTTCTCGATGTTTGTCAATTGCCCCGCTATAATTCGTTTACCCAACATGTCATCTATCTTAAGGATAGCCACCACTAGTGAACTATGGACCCCAGTCCTTTCTTTTACCATCAATCTACAATCAACTGTTTACTGCTTTGTGTTTACTTTCTACAAACTATTACTTTCTTCCACTCGATACGTTTAATCATTTGTTTTCAGCAAAACCGGTGAGATTGACAACCTCATCATAAGTTGGGGACAGAGTTCTGTGGTTGTGTTGTGCAGGTCTCCACGTTGCTGCTTACACCGGTAGTGCCGCCTGCCAAAGTCTAGCTAGCAACACCTTTGAGGTGTTTCCTTGCTCCTACTGGATTGATAACCTTGGTTTCATAACTGAGGGAAACTTACTACTGTGCTCATCATACCTTCCTCTTGGGGTTCCCCAACGAGCTCGGTAATACACGAGTCAGCAGTATACTACTTCATACTCCATCCCATATCCATGATAGGTTCACATCAACAAGTACATAGGCATGTGAGGAAGCCTCGAGCACCAAGCCTGACAAGACGGGGGCTTGGAAGAGAAGACGGAAGAAGCAGCAGCTGGAGCACCAGAGTCTCCGGCCTGCGCACATCGAAGTCTCCGGCCCATCTCCGAACCGATCCCCAGATCGAGCTCGAGGACAGACAGAAGGCCCCTTTGGAGACGAACCGGAGACCGACTGGAACCTCCGGTCCACACCGGAGTCTCCGGACCCCCACACTAGAGTCTCTGGCCTGAGCGTATGGGCCTGCGCGTCACTAGTTGGGCCTTTGGCCCATGTACCCCTTAGTCCGCCTAGACTTCCCCTTTTATTCCTAAAGTACCCTTGAACTAGTGGCTAGCCTATATATAGTGCCCCCACTCCCTCATGTAACCGTAGGCATAGATGATAGACTAAAGACAAACACCTTTGTGGAATCTCTAGTTTTGCCTCATCCCCTTCTACCAAAGGGGATCGACTATCGTCACCACCTCGTTGGAGTTTGCATCGCGCCTCCCTCATTGTACAAGTCCTTGGCATCGGTGTCCCTTTGCCAAGACATCAAGACCCTCCCCAAGGTGTTCTTCCCTCTCCGCGTGGGATTGAGGGAGCACATTGACCGATCTTTCCTTGCGAGGATTCCATCGGACCGGTGGCCACCGGCGGGAGCAATCGGCCGTGTATCGTGTGAGTATTTCGTGTGTTCATCGTGTTTTTCGCAAGGTGTGCGTCCATGATACATTGCAAATGTATCTATAATTTTTGATGTTCCATGCTTGGTTTTATCCACTTTCTTGTGTTTTGTTCCAACTTTGGAGTACTTTTCATATGATTTCTTGGACTAACCTATTAACAAGATCCACAGTGCCAGCTGCCTGTTTTCTGCTGTTTTTGGTTCCAGGAAAGTCAGAAAATGAATATTCTCGGAATTGGATGGGACAAAACCCAAAGTGCCTATTTTTCCAGAAGTCATCAGATGCCAGAATACGAGACGGAGAGGGGCCAGAGGCCGGCCACACCACCTGGCCACGTGGCCAGGCTTGGCCCGTGCCAGGGGGTGGTGTGCTGGCCCCTTGCACCCCCTCGGCCTTCCCTTCCGCCTATAAGATGCCCTCGGGATGAAAACCCTAAGTGCTCGATCAAAAATCCACGAAAGAGTCTGTATCCGCCGTCATCTCCATCCCTAGATCGGGAGGGATCTGAAGCTCTTCCCGGCACCCTGCCAGAGAGGGGAATTCACCCTAGAGGCCTTCTTCATCACCATGCAAGCTTCCGGTGTGATGCGTGAGTAGTTCATCCTCGGATTATGGATCCATGTAGTAGCTAGATGGCCGGTTCTCCTCCTTTGTGCTTTCATGTCTAGATCTTATGAGCTCTGTTCATGATCAAGATCATCTATTTATAATTCTGCATGTTGTGTTTGCGGGGATCCGATGGATATTGAGATGCTATTTCAGATTGATTATTGATTCTATCATGTCTTTGTTATTTGTGATCTTGCATGCTTTCCATTGTTAGTAGCTATCTTGGCCAAGTAGATGCTAGCAACTCCAAGAGTTAGTATTTATGCTCGATAGTGGGTTCATGCCTCCGTAACTGGGAAGTGACAGAAATCTCTAAGGTACTAGATGTGATGTTGCTACTAGGGAGAAAACAACAATCCTTTGTTCATAGAACAATCGTATTGTTTACTTTACACGCAATTCGTAAAGCAATAATATGTTGCTTGCAACTTAATACTGGAGGGGGTTCGGATGATAACCCGAAGGTGGATTATTAGTCATAGATGCAGTTGGATGGCGGTCTATATATAATGTTGTAATGCCCAATCAAGTTCCAAAGGAGTCAAGATGATTAGTATATGCATGTATTGCTTTCTCGATGTTCGTCAATTGCCCCGCTGTAATTTGTTCACCCAGCATGTTATCTCTCTTAAGGAGGGCCACCTCTAGTGAACTATGGATCCCGGTCCTTGTCTTTTACATTCAATCTATAAAATTTTACTACTTTGTGTTTACTTTTTGCAAACTATTACTTCTTTCCATTCGATACGTTTAATCCTTTGTTTTCAGAAAAACATGGTGAGATTGACAACCTCATCGCAAGTTGGGGACAAAGTTTTGTGGTTCTGTTGTGCAGGTATCCACGTTGCTACTAGCACCGGTAGTGCACCCTGCCAAGGCTCAGCTAGCAACACCTTTGGGGTGTTTCCTTGCTCCTACTGGTTCGATTAAACCTTGGTTTCATAACTGAGCTTGCTCCTGTGCTCATCATACCTTCCTCTTAGGGTTCCCAACGAACTCTACATCAACACCGCACCGACACTTTTCTGGTGCCATACACTGAGCCATCAAGCATTTTTCTGGCACCATTGCCGGGGATTCAAGGACATCTTCACAAGGGGAGTCCCTCATAACCAATCTCTTTACTTTTTATATTTTTGTTTTGCTTAGTTTCTTTTTGCTTTGTTTGCTTGTTTCTTTATCAAAAACACAAAAAAATTAGTCTTACAAGTTTGCTTTATTATTTGAAAACACAAAAAATGACTACTCTTGAAAACACTAAGTTGTGTGACTTCACTAGCACCAACAACAATGATTTTATGAGCACACCTATTGCTCCACCTGTGCCTGAAGATACTTTCTTTGAGATAAAACCTGCTTTACTCAATCTTGTTATGAGAGAACAATTTTCTAGTATTGGTAATGAAGATGCTGCTTCCCATCTAAATAACTTTGTTGAACTTTGTGAGATGCAAAAGCATAGGGATGTAGATGGTGATATTATTAAACTGAAATTGTTTCCTTTCTCTTTGAGAGGAAAAGCTAAAGAATAGTTGAATTCCTTAACTACGAATAGTATTGATTCTTGGACTAAATGCAAAGATGCTTTTATTGTAAAATACTATCCTCCTGCTAAGATTATATCCATGAGAAGTGAAATAATGAAGTTTAAACAACTTGATAATGAGCATGTTGCTCAAGCTTGGGAAAGAATGAAATCTTTGGTAAGGAATTGTCCCACTCATGGACTGACTGCTTGGATGATCATCCAAACTTTTTATGCAGGATTGAACTATTCTTCAAGGAACCTATTGGATTCTGCTGCTGGAGGTACCTTTATGACCATCACTTTGGGTGCTGCAACAAAACTTCTAGACAATATGATGGTTAATTATTCTGAATGGCATACTAAGAGAGCTCCACAAGGTAGGAAGGTAAATTCTGTTGAGGAAACCTCCTCCTTGAGTGATAAGATTGATATTATTATGTCTATGCTTGTTAATGGGAAAGCCCATATTGATCCAAATAATGTTCCTTTGGCTTCTTTGGTTGCTCAAGAAGAGCAAGTTGATGTGAACTTCATAAGAAATAACAACTTTGGCAATAATGCTTATAGGAGTAATTTTGGTAACAACAATTATAAGCCATATCCTCCCAACAATGGTAATGCTTATGGAAATTCCTACAACAATAATAGGAGTGCACCCTCTGAACTTGAAGTTATGCTTAAAGACTTTATTAGTAAGCAAACTGCTTTCAATAAAACTATTGAGGAAAAACTCTCTAATGCTGAAAGAAATATAGCATCTTTAGCCGAAGCTCAATCTTCTTTGAATAAAATGGCTGCTAAACCTAAAACTAATGATAATCCCTTTGCATCCACTAATGCCATACAAGTAAGAATTGATGAAAATGTTAGACTATTAGCTGAATTACATGCTAGGTGGGAAAGAGAAGATGAAATTGCTAGAAACATTAGTGTTTCTACTATTACCACCACTAGTGTTGAGGCTAGCAACAGTTCTACTACTTTAGATGATAAGTTTGATTTTGATCTTGATGGTTGCAACATCTCTGAAGTTATTAAGTTCCTACAAAAGCTTGCTAAAAGTCCTAATGCTAGTGCTATGAACATGGCCTTTACAAAACACATTACTGATGCTCTCATAAAGATTAAAGAAGAAAATATGAAACATAAAGCTTCTATTCCTATAAAACAAGAATATGGTTGGGAACCCATAATTAATATGAATGTGAATGACTTTGATTTCAAAGCTTTATGTGATCTTGATAGTAGTGTTTCTATTATGCCTAGAAGGATTTATGATATGCTTGATTTGCCTCCTCTTGAAGATTGTTATTTGAATGTCCCACTTGATGATAATGCTAAAAAGAAACTCATGGGGAGTCTTAATGATGTTCTTATTATGGTTAATAATGCCTATGTCCCCGTTGATTTCTATGTTTTGGATGTTGAATACAATGCTTCTTGTCCTATTACTTTGGGAAGACCTTTTCTTATAACTGTTGGTGCCATCATTGATATGAAAGAAGGCACCATTAAATATCAACTCCCACTCAAGAAAGGTATAGAACACTTCCCTAAGAAGAGAGAGAAGATTTCTTTTGCCTCTCCTATGAAAACAAAATTTGGTCTTAATGCTTCTTCATTTGAGAACACTTGATTCTTTCTTTGCTTCTTATGCCTAACTTAAAGGCGTTACAGAAAAGTACTTATTGGGAGATAACCCAAAAGTTTTAGATAAGTCTTGGAAGTTATTACTTCAATAATAACCGCTCCTTATCCTTTTTATTTGCTTTTTGTGCCAAGAGTAACCTCTAATGAGAGAGAAGTAATGATTGGGAAAGTTGCTGTCCCGAAACAGATTTCTGTGCTTCACCGTGAACATTCGTGTAAAATCTCTGAACGTCTTTTTGAGGCATGAATTTTTGTGCTTCTACCCCAGGTTGTTATCTAACTTCCGCTAGTTCAACACCTTTTGATTTGAGCAATAGAAGGTCTTCTAAAAAATTTGTCTTTACCTGCTGGTCTGTTTTGATAGATTTCTGCCATTTTCTGCATTTGCTTCTTGTTGGTTCCTTTTTGAGTTCTTTTGGGGAATTGAGATTTTTGAGGGAAGTACTATAGTAGCTAGTGTTCTAATGGAAGTTTATTTGGTGTTAGAACTGAACCTTAAGACTTATTTATCTTGAGTGCACTAATGTTGCTAATAAAGATTGTGTGAAGTTTTGTATGAAGGAAAAATTTCAGGTGTATGGAAGGAATGAGTAATGAGATGAAGGATGGACTAAAGCTCAAGCTTGGGTATGCCACGCGTATCACCCTAAGAAATATCCAAGAAGTACAAGCGTCAAAGCTTGGGGATGCCGAAGGCATCCCCCTCTTCATCAATAAAAATCCCAGGTTTCTTCCAAACTCTTCATTTTTATTGTTTCATGCACAATTGTGTTGTTCTTGGAGCGTCTTCTTTTTCGTTTTCGTTTTGGTTTTTCGTTTGCTTTGGTTTGCTTAGTTTGCTGAATAAATTGGTTGGACCCCCTCTTTGATACATTGGTTTGGTTTGGAAAAGAGTAGGAAAGTTCATGCTTATGTGGTAAAAAGAGCTCGTTTTTGACTGTGGCCTATGCTTTTTCATGCCATGCTTGATATTGTTTTGGCTTTATGCTTAGTATTCTTTGCTGTAGCATGACTTGTTATAATCAATTGAGATTGCTTACTGTGCCTTGGATGAATCATGCGTTGTTTTACCATATTAAGGCATAGTATAGTGGTATTCTCCTTTGATGCTTTATTTGGGTTGACTTGGCGTATGCTCACACCATGTTATGACTATCTCAAGTCACCATAGCCTTTATGATCCTTTAGTTTTCAACTTGTAGTATCACTTTATGCTTTGATCAATGATGTTTTGTCGCTCTGCATGATTATGGCCATTATTGCTCTCTTAGTTTGTTGCTCCTAGTCTTTTGCTAGCCTCCACAACAAAGTATGAGTTCCACTCATTCATCCAACTCCCTAAACCAAGTTATTCCAAAGAGTCCACCATACCTACCTACTAGCTTATGCTATTCCAAGTATATTCATGCTTTTGTTTACCTTTCGAATTAAACTTGTTATGAGAAAACTAGTGATTAAAGCTCTCACGAACTTGATGGCACACTTTACTTTTCTTGCCCTTAATAAACTTGAACCATTGTGTCGTCTATGTTGTATATGCTTGCACTTATTTGTTGGGAATTAGCAGAACCATGCTTTCATGGGGAACGCTTTCAACATTGCACTTGGTACTTGTACCTAGTTGATATCATGCTCTTTTGTATATGGATGTCATCGGTGTGAAACGAAAGGGGAGCTTGTAAGTCCATGGAGTTATGTATATGTGTTAGAGAAACGCCTGGGCCGCTGGTCTAATCCATGCTGACATGGTGGAAACCAGTAGCGTAACCATAATGAGCTGTCTATGAAGCATTCTTCTTATAAAAAAGAGTCCTATATTGAAAAAAAGAGAAAAAGAAAAAAAGAGATATTATGAAAAGAGGAAAGAGAGAAAAAAAGCACCATATTCCCGTGGAAAATAAGAAGATTGCTGAGATGCTCGTTGTTTGCTTGCCTTGTCATTTTGATATGGGGATTCTTCCGTATCATCAGGCAAGGGGTACCCCGTTGGCGGTTCTCTATGATACACATGTACTTACGATGACAAGAACTTACCGGCGACTAAACTTGAGTAGCATGAGGAGCGGCCCTCGTATACAAGGGACATGAGATTTCTAACTTATACTTCGTCAAGCATGTACACCATAGTTTGTTCACTTTAACCTTAATCACTTCAAGATGCTTATGATAGGGGTAATGAGAGCTGAAAGCTATAAGTACCATAATTTTTGGAAGCTCTTTATGAGACTTGAATCCCTACTTCCTTTTATAAAAAGGACTTTCTTCCACCATTATATTGAGTCTCCACCTTCTACCTTTATGCACCTACTTTGAGAGCATAGTGGCCATTCTTAGTTCTATGTGCATTGTCCCAAGACTAGTTGATTGATGCATAACTTGATATTGCTTGTTTTAAACTTTTGTATCTAGTCACTCTTATGAACTTTGAAGGTGTCCTATGCATTTATATTTGCTACTCTATTTGAGGGACAAGCTGAATGCTATTATGCTATGTTTTCTTTATGTGAAACAAACAAACAAACGTCTTGCAAGAAATTGTTATTCATGAATCTTTTGTTTGTGCCTTTTCATGTTGTATCATAGTTTCTTTGCTTATTGCTAGAACCTTGTCTTTCATGTTATGATTGAAGTACTATGATCCCAGCTTTGAATGTTCTACAAATACTTTGATCAAGTCATTGATGGTGCATGCCACCTCAAAAATTATTCTTTCTTTTTATCACTTACCTACTCGAGGACGAGCAAGAGTTAAGCTTGGGGATGTTGATATATTGCAAATATATCTATAATTTTTGATGTTGCATGCTTGGTTTTATCCACTTTCTTGTGTTTTCTTCCAACTTTGGAGTACTTTTCATATGATTTCTTGGACTAACCTATTAACAAGAGACACAGTGCCAACTGCCTGGTTTCTGCTGTTTTTGGTTCCAGGAAAGTCAGAAAATGAATATTCTCGGAATTGTACGGGACAAAAGCCAAAGTGCCTATTTTTTCGGAAGTCATCAGATGCCAGAATACAAGACGGAGAGGGGCTAGAGGGCGGCCAGGCCTGGCCCGCGCCAGGGGCTGGTGTGGTGGCCCTAGCCACCCACTCAGCCTCCCCTTCTGCCTATAAGATGCCCACGGGACGAAAACCCTAAGTGCCTGATCAAAAATTCACGAAAGAGTCTGTAGCCGCCGTCATCTCCATACCTAGATCGGGAGGGATCTGAAGCTCTTCCCGGCACCCTGCCGGAGAGGGGAATTCACCCTGGAGGCCTTCTTCATCACCATGCAAGCTTCCAGCAGGATGCGTGAGTAGTTCATCCTTGGACTACGGATCCATGTAGTAGCTAGATGGCTGGTTCTCCTCCTTTGTGCTTTCATGTCTAGATCTTGTGAGTCTGCTCATGATCAAGATCATCTATTTGTAATTCTGCATGTTGTGTTTATGGGATCCGATGGATATTGAGATGCTATTTCAGATTGATTATTGATTCTATCATGTCTTTGTTATTTGTGATCTTGCATGCTTTCCGTTGTTAGTAGCTATCTTGGCCAAGTAGATGCTAGCAACTCCAAGAGTTAGTATTTATGCTCGATAGTGGGTTCATGCCTCCGTAATCGGGAAGTGATGAAATCTCTAAGGTACTAGATGTGATGTTGCTACTAGGGAGAAAACAACAATCCTTTGTTCATAGAACAATCGTATTGTTTACTTTACACACAATTCGTAAAGCAATAATTTGTTGCTTGCAACTTAATACTGGAGGGGGTTCGGATGATAACCTGAAGGTGGATTATTAGTCATAGATGCAGTTGGATGGCGGTCTATGTATAATGTTGTAATGCCCAATCAAGTTCCAAAGGAGTCAAGATGATTAGTATATGCATGTATTTCTTTCTCGGTGTTTGTCAATTGCCCCGCTATAATTTGTTCACCCATCATGTTATCTATCTTAAGGAGAGCCACCTCTAGTGAACTATGGATCCCGGTCCTTGTCTTTTACATTCAATCTATAAACTTTTACTGCTTTGTGTTTACTTTTCACAAACTATTACTTCTTTCCATTCGATACGTTTAATCCTTTGTTTTCAGCAAAACACGGTGAGATTGACAACCTCATCGCAAGTTGGGTTCAAAGTTTTGTGGTTGTGTTGCGCAGGTCTCCACGTTACTACTAGCACCGGTAGTGCGCCCTGCCAAGGCTTAGTTAGCAACACCTTTGGGGTGTTTCCTTGCTCCTACTGGTTCGATTAAACCTTGGTTTCATAACTGAGGGAAACTTGCTGCTGTGCTCATCATACCTTCCTCTTGGGATTCCCAACGAGCTCTACATCAACACTGCACTAGCACTTTTCTGGCGCCATACACTGAGCCATCAGTCCGCTTCTGCTACCTTCTCCCTTGCCCCTCGCTTTCCCATGGATTTGACCATGAGATCCGTGAAGATCGGGCCACCCACGGGTTACCCCATAACACTTGTCATCACCATCTTGTGGGGTAGGCCCTTGTCTTAGATCTTGCTTATCCTTTGGCATGGCCTCCTTGGCTTGTGTAGACATCCTCTTGACGTACTCGTCCAACTTGGCGAAGTAGAGGTCTTCATCTTCCTCCTCCATGAAGTTGCATGCGTCATCTAGGACATCAAGTCTTGGCATTGAAGCTTGATGGTGTGGAGGGGAGCTTGCTCTTGGTGCCATTTTGTAGGTGGCACGAGTAGTTGAAGGTTCCTTATGATGGTGTCGACGGAGGTCATTGGCGTGCCTTTCCAAAGGTTGATGTAGATGGCACACTTGGTCATCCACATGATGCTCGCGACGATGCTTCTTGTCCTTGGCACTCTTCTTTTGACGGTGGTGCCTTCTTGAGCTTGGTTGAGCATTATGGATGGTGCTCAACATGTATTCTTAGGGACTTCATGGCGTAGATGCCTTGTACGGTCCCTGGCACTCTTCTTTTGACGGTGGTGCCATCTTCATGGCGTAGATGCCTTGTACGGTGTCTTGTATCCTCTTGATGTTGGCAATGATCTCTAGAGGATGTATGTTGATGAAGATTCTTGCTTCGTGGCGCCTTGTGTGGAAGATGATGTTTGGGAGACACTCTTCTTAGAGTAGATGGCACTTGATGCCTTGGAGTTAGATGCACTTGACGCCTTGGAGATGGTCATGCTTGGTGCCTTGGAGATGGTGGCGCTTGATGGTTTGGAGGTGATGGCGCTCGTCACCTTGGAGATGGTGGTGCATGACGCCATGTAGGTGGTGGCGCTTGACGCCTTGGAGGTGGATCATCAAAGTAGGTGGTGCCCTTTGGTGTGGCATGCTTGGCCTTGAAGGTCATGGTTTCTTGATGATGTGTCTCCGCTAGCTTGGCGTAGTAGTCCTCCATCTCCAAGCGGTGGAGGTATTCTTCAGGGCTCGCGGAAGAGCCCTCGAAGTGGGTGAAGTTCGCCATATCCTCCATGCTTGGTGAGGCGCCGTCGTTGTAACACTCAAAGTCGTCCATGCTTGGGGAGTCGTTGTTGATGTAGTACTCCATATCACCCAAGCATGTGGATCCATTGTCGGTGTAGTGCTCCATGCATGAGGAGCCATTGTCGATGTAGAGCTCCAATTCCTCCATGCTTGAGGAGCCATAGTTGATGACATGCTCCATGTCTTCTATGCATGTGGAGCCGTCATAGGTGCAATGCTCCGGGTCCTCAAAACATGCAGAGCCATTGTCGGTGTAGTGCTCCATCATGTCCTCTATACTTGTGGAGTCATAGTCATGGTGTCTCATCATGGATTCTTCATAGATATCATCCTCGGTTCCGGAGTCCCTAGACATGATTCACAAGACCAAGTGGTGTATATTGAAGTGGTAGGGGTTAGGGATGCAACGTCAAACCTTACTTCACCTTAGAAGATAGTATCGTGCAAGTGCTAACACTTGAGAGCAATCAAAACCAAGAAAAGTGAAGTTCACGCGGAACACCAAAACCAACTAACCACTAAAAAACACACAAACACAAAGCTTATGGTGGATAGGTATGGAAGGTGGCATGTCAAGAACCAATCCGAAATCAAGATGTTGTAATGGCAAGTAAAGAACCACGATGATCACAAAGCAAAACAAGTCAATCCACAAGAGGAAATTATGTATAAGGAAACACCCACAGTGGGATAAATGGGACTTGTGCGATGGAGATAGTGAGCTAAGAACCAAATGATTACCTAGAAAAGATTATAAGCTTGTGTCGCACAAGTTCAAGGAGAGACGCTAGTTCGATTGCAAATAATTTGGTGGGCTACAAGATATGCACAATAAGTACCACCTATTTGATGTTCATCGAGCTTGCGCTTCCTATTCTATGAGGCACTTGTTTCTTTCTTTCTTTTTCTTTTTCTTTTTCTAAATTTTTATCTTTTTTTTCACTTGCCTCTTAACATGTACCAACAGCTATACAAGATAACTATATGAGATAGCACGCTCACAACTTTTTCTAGGAATTCTACTAGATATCAAATGTGCATAGCCCAAGCAATCATAGGAGTAACTAGTCTCAATAGGTGTTTTTTGAACACAAAGATAGTGTAGCTCACAAAGGAAAGTAAGTGGAGAGAAGTGGCGGAATGTTTATACCTTTCATCGCCAATCTTCACCCTTTACTGGTGGATTCCACCTTGCTCACGGAATTTGGATGGAGTAGATAGCATGTACCACGGAGATGATGATGTAGAGCTCTTTCTCCTCTTCGAAACAAGCTAAAGAATACCAAAATCTGAGTTTGTATGCAAAAGTTATGCTCAAAATCATGAAGCAGATTTTTTCTGTCAGCAGGGGGTGGAAACTCCAGTCTGGAGGTCCGGAAACTCTGGGCTGGGGCCGGAAACTCTGGTCTGGGGACCAAATCTCCGGTCCATAGGTTCTAGGACACGAACAGGACGAGTTTTGGGCGGAAAAACTTGAACCAAAACCTCAAATTGGTGAGGGAAATCAAGGAATTAGGCCATGCGAATGCAGGGGAAGGTAGATCAACAAGTTTAGCAAGTAATCCACGGATCAAAACCTACCAAAGCACACTCAAATCACAGATCGATCCAAATCACGAAATTGGGGCTATTTTGGTGGAATTTTCGAATTTATGGGGAAAAGACCAAATCAATGAGAAATCCGTGGCAACCAAAAGCTGCTGATACCAGATGTTATGGGGTAACCCCATGGGTGGCCCGATCTTCACGGATCTCATGGTCAAATCAATGGGAAAGCGAGGGGAAAGGGAGAAGGTAGCACAAGCGGACGCATACCTCGCGAAGAACACGATGAACACACGCAAAACTCACACGATACAAGGCCGATTGCTCTCGCCGGTGGCCACTGGTCCGATAGAATCCTTGCAAGCAATGATCGGTCAATGTGCTCCCTTGATCCAACGCAGAGAGGGAAGAACACCTTGGAGAGGGTCTTGACGTCTTGGCAAAGGGACACCGATGCCAAGGCCTTGTACAATGAGGGAGGCGCGATGAAAACTCCAACGAGGTGGTGACGATAGTCGATCCCCTTTGGTAAAAGGGGATGATGTAAAACTAGAGATTCCACAAAGGGGGTTGTCTTTAGTCTATCATCTATGCCTAGGGTTACATGAGGGGGTGGTGGCAATATATATAGGCTAGCCACTAGTTCAAGGGTACTTTAGGAATAAAAGGGGAAAGTCTGGGTGGACTAAGGGGTACATGGGCCAAAGGCCCAGCTGGCGGCGCGCAGGCCCATATGCTCAGGTCGGAGACTCCGGTGTGGTGGTCCGGAGACTCTGGCGTGCACCAGAGATTCTGGTCGGTCTCCGGTCCGTCTCCGGAGTGGCCTCCTGTCTGTCCTCGAGCTCGATCTAGGGTTTGGTCCGGAGATGGGCCGGAGACTCCAGGGTATGCAGGCCGGAGACTCCGGTGCTCAAGCTGCTGCTTCTTCCGTCTTCTCTTCCAAGCCTCCATCTTGTCGGGCTTGGTGCTCCAGGCTTCCTCCCATGCCTCCATACTTGTTTGTGCGAACCTATCATGGATATGGGACGGAGTATGAAATATTATACCATTCCATGGGGTAGGAAGTGGGCTCTCATAGAGGAACGGATTCACCTTTGGAGTCCGTGACGACTTGGCATAAGTTGGAGACCATGATGTGGTAACGACAGAAGGTTGGGCTACATCATTGTCTACCACTAATTTCTATGATGAAGTGGAATAACCCGAATTAGGTACCACTCCTGACTCCTCTTCCCAAAAAGTCTTGTTGCAATAGGATTGTAATGGAAAGGGATAATCATCTACATCCTTTTTCTACATCACATCAACACTACTAGAAGACATGATTAGTACATTAGTGCATAAAATAAAATCTGGTGGTGGAGCTCTCACAACTCACTCAAAACTGACAAGAAAGCAGATCTTACCGTTCCAAAGTGAATAGTAATGCTTACCAATTCGAATCAACGACTTATGCACAAATGTGATGAAGTGATATCAAGGGTATAGTTAACGATCATAGGGCACACAGGTTATTTATGGTGGAGCTGTAGGTATGATATCCTATCTACAGCGCAAACAAGTCCTAGTGTTGATTGTACAAAACCCAAGAAACACATACATGGAGATAAACGGGGCAATGCAACTATGAAGGGTGTTGCACTATGCTGGAGAGACACTAGCAAAGCTCAAAGTAAAACAGGCACAAGATTGCTCAATCTACCGGTGCACAAAGATATCACTAGGCCTCTTGCTCAATTCTCCTTTTTTATTATTTTGTATAACTTCTTTCTCTTTTTTGCTTTTTCTTTTGCTATATTCTCTTTCTCTTTTTTTAATATCACACATGGCCAAAGTACAAAGGACAACACGAAAACCCTACGAGCAGCCTATAAGAGCGGAAACTAGTCTCAATGGGAAAGTTCGTACACTTATGAAATAGAATGGATGTAGCTAAGGTTTGGAAAATTGCAAAATTTCACAAACTTTTTATATGGCTGCTGTGGCAGAAAAATGGGGCAAAACTGTGTCGTGGCAGAGAATCTGTTCCTCGCGACAGAATGCGTGCTGCGGCAGAAAAACAACATGAAATCGTGCCGCGGCAAGAAACGGATCGGTGGCAGACACGGACCCGCGACAGAAAAATGGGTGTTTTCTGTGCCGCGGCAGAGTCAGCATGATTTTTTTTTCAATTCCGACTTGCCAAGTAGTAAACAACCATGACTCTTTGCTTGGATCGGATCTGACTTGATGGTGGCGGAAACAATTGATGGGAAACTCGACTAGAACAACTAGAAAGCAAAAACCAATCTACGAAGAACATATCTAGATCTAAACTAAAAGAGGAACACGACCAACAACTATTACTCGAACACGATGTAATCTAGGCTATGCCAACTCTTTTTGTGGGCCTTTTTCTGTATAGGATGAAACAAATACTAATCTGTGGATGGATTTGTGGATGCTCACCGAGTAAACGAGGAAATCTAATACCAAGATGATATGGGGTGGCCCGATCTTCTCAGCAAGCACTTGTCGATGATGAGGTGGATGATAGATAACTAGCGTGTAGCTATGATCTCTCCCGCTCGAACCCTGATGCCAATGCAACAGCTCTCGAACCCTGTGGGATATTCACAACACCACGCTCTTGCGCACGCAGCCGTCGACCACGAACGGTAGTTTGCAATCTACTAATTCCCAGTGTAACAACATATCACACTCATTTGTAGTTGGTAAAATCAATCTCTAGTAATTCCAGAGGTTCTATGAAAGAGACAACTCCAAAATATTTTACATGGTCTAAATCTAAGGGAAGTGGCGCCCCATCTATTTAATCGGTTTGGGGGCGGCGGCCTAAGCTTGGAACCGACTTGGTCCCACCTAACTAGGATACAAACCGACCCAAAGTGGGTTCGGCCTATGGTTCTGTCGTGGCAGAGTTTGGGCCCTTTTCTGTGCTGCGACAGCCTGCCGTGGCAGAGAAAGACTCTATTTTTGTGTCGCGGTAGCCTGCCATGGCAGGAAAATGCGCAGTTTCTCTGCCGCGGCAGAGATCCTGCCATGTGTTGATCTTCTTCTTGGTATCTTCTTGCGCTTCCTCCCTCTCCTCCCTCGTACATTCTTTATTGATCAACACGCCATGCTCCATATGCTTCAACTCCTTGCTCTGTGCTACACCTTCTTCTCCCATGTACCTGATCATACAATAGCACAAAGACCTAGGCAGTATAAAGTTCTTATAAATGAAAACATCATGTTCAACTAGGAATGAATTCACCTGCTAGTCATCTTTAATTTGACTCTTTATTTCCTTCCAGTTCAAGCAGGCAGAATCATCATAATCCCTGTATATATCCTCATCATACTTGGAAGTATTTTGCAAGTGCGATGAATTTGTAGTATGCCATGATAGTTCTATACTTAGGATTTTCCTTCCTAGTAGGTTATCCCTGTTTTTGCTAAGTACTGCGTGCTATGCTATACATAAAGTACCTTTGGAGGGCTCGAAAGACTAAAAAATTTCTAAGTATAAAAGCTCTCTCGAGCGAACCTTTTCCTCTCAAACCCCCCTTCAAAATAAAACTAAGTTTTCTTCTGGACGGAATGGTTGTCGGGTTAACAAGTGGAATTTGGTGGAGGATGGCCGCCCAGGAATCAAAGAAGTCTGCCATGTTTCAGAATTCAGAAGCTTCCAGTGCAACCACAATACATATGGGCTCTGTCTTGGCCTAGTACTTAGTAGGAAACCTCACCGGGGTACCAAAATTTGGAGGTTCTTGGCACGGTTGGATCCAGCTGGTATAGGGGCTACTAAATGAAAGCCTCACCATGGTCTTGTTTGTAAAAGTACTTGATCGTGGATTGTGGGTAAAGTGCACAAACTCTCGAGTGTATTGTAATCTGATCGATCAGCCGAGTTCATGGAAAAGAACACTTTGAGCGTCTGAAGGATGGAGCCTCTGAAGGATCTTCCTCTCTCTTTTAAAAGTTTTTCTAAAACCCCATGGCGTGCGTAATATCGCCAATGGGTGGGTTTTTGGGGACTTGGTGTGTCATATCCAAGTAACTTGGTGCGTAATATCCAAGTGCCACCTAGTGTGTAAAATCCAAGTGTTAGGTTTATTGGACACTTGGTGCGTAATATCCCTGTGTTCCACTCAACCATATATTACTTATCAAATGTTTACAAAGTAGGATAAAAGTTTTTCTCTCTGCTTCTTGACTTAAGAAAATTGGCTTTATGCAAATAAACCTCAATCCTTGTCAGCCTTATGCATGTAGAAATAGTCAAGTCTTTTCCTTCATGGTGTAATTTTCCAGTACATTCAAAGTATTGACCAACTCGTTTGGCTGCACTTTTCATGTGCAGAATTTGGAGATCGTTGAAAGGTGCGCTAGGATCACAGGTCTTCACTCAACCTGCCTATGGCATTGATGGGACTCCAAGTTGTATTATTTTGCTTCTATTGTAATAATGTAAACTCTAGATTATTCGATTCCTGTAATAAAAGACTTGTGTTTTACATGATATTTCATCGACTATGAGTGCTAGCTAATGATCCAGGGACTAGCATGTTAATCACAGGGACTTTGGATCTTTAATGATCCGAGGTCACTATAGTCATTGCATGTGTTCTTTTCCAAATCACCTTGATCCACATGACCACATACACTCTAGTGGATTTTGTGATTCAACTTCTGTTACACTAGTGCAACATTCCATGTGGAAGTTGATTTCCTTGGTGTTTTTGATCTTTGTGACCTTGGTTTGATACATGGAGTCCCTAGAGTCATTGCATGTGTTTTTCCAAAACCACATAGATCCAAAACCACATTGATCCCGTGGTCTCATTACATGTGTTCTTTTCCAAACCACCTTGATCCACATGACCACACACACTCATGTGGATTCTGTGATGCAAATTCTGTCACACTAGTGCACCATTCCATGTGGAAGTTGCTTTCCTATATGTTTTTGGCCTTTATGACCATGGTTTGATACATGGAGTCCCTAAAGTCAATGCATGTGATCTTTTCCAAAACCACTTTGATCCACATGATCCACACACACTTATGTGGATTCTGTAATGCAACTTCTTTCACAGAAGTGCACATATTCCATGTGGAAGTTGCTTTCCTATATATTTTTGGTCTCTCTGACCATGGTTTGACACAAGGTGTCCCTATAGTCATTTGATGTGTTATTTTCTAAAACAACCTTGATCCAAAACATATTGATCCCCTAGAGTCATTGCATGTGTTCTTTTCCAAAATCACCTTGATCCCCTAGTGTCATTGCATGTGTTCTTTTCCAATCCACCTTGATATACATGACCACAGACACTCCATTGGATTCTGTGATGCAACTACTGTCACACTAGTGCAACATTCCATGTGGAACTTGCTTTCCTATGTGATTTTGGTCTCTGTGATCATGGTTTGACACATGGAGTCCCTAGAGTCATTGCATGTGTTATTTTATAAAACAACCTTGATGCTAAACCACATTGATCCCCTAGTGTCATTGCGTGTGTTCTTTTCCAAACGACTTTGATCCACATGACCACATGCACTCATGTGGATTCTGGGATGCAACTTTTGTCACACTAGTACAAATATTTGATGTGGATATTGCTTTCCTATGTGTTTTTTGTCTCTGTGACCATGGTTGGACACATGGTGTCCCCTTAGTCATTTCATGTGATCTTTTTTGGAACCATCTTGATGCCCTAGTGTCATTGCATGTGTTCTTTTCCAAACCACATTGTTCCACATGAGCACACACACTCATGTGGATTTCTGTGATGGCACTTTTGTCACACAGGTCCACCATGCCATGTGGAAGCTTCTTTCCTATGGGTTTTTGGTCTTTGTGACGATGGTTTACACATGGAGTCCATTGAGTAATTGCATGTGTTGTTTTCCAAAACTACATTTATCCAAAACCACATTGATCCCTAGTGTCATTGCATGTGTTCTTATCCAAACCACCTTCATCCACATGACCATACACACTCTAGTGGATTCTCTGATGCAACTTCTAACACACTGTTGCAACATTCCATGTGGAAGTTGCTTTCCTATGTGTTTTCTGTCTCTATGTCCATGGTTTGACACATGAACTTCCTAGAGTCATTGCATGTATTCTTTTCCAAAATCACCTTGATCCAAAATCACATTGATCCCCTAATGTCATTGCATGTTTTCTTTTCCAACCCACCTTGATCCACACACACTCCAGTGAAATCCGTGAGGCAACTTTTGTCACATTGGTGCACCATTCCATGTGGAAATTGCTTTCCTATGTGTTTTAGGTGTCCATGACCATTGTTTGACACATGGAGTCCCTAGAATCATTGCATATGTTCATTTCCAAAACCACCTTCATCCCCTAGTTTCATTGCATGTGTTATTTTTGAAACCACCTTGATCCACATGACCACATACACTCTAGTAGATTCCGTGATGCAACTTCTGTCACACTAGTGCAACATTCCATGTCGAAGTTGCTTTCCTATGTATTGTTGGTATCTTTGACCATGGTTTGACACATGGAGTACCTAAAGTCATTTCATGTGTTCTTTTCATGAACCACATTGATCCCCTAGTGTCATTGCATGTGTTCTTTTCCAAACCACCTTGATCCACATGACCACATACACTCTAGTGGATTTTTTGATTCAACTTCTGTTACACTGTTGCAACATTCCATGTGGAAGTTGATTTCCAATGTGTTTTTGGTCTCTGTGACCTTGGTTTGATACATGGAGTCCCTAGAGTCATTGCATGTGTTTTTCCAAAGCCCCCTTGATCCAAAACCACATTGATCCCGTGGTGTCATTACATGTGTTCTTTTCCAAACCACCTTGATCCACATGAACACACACACTCCTATGGATTCTGTGATGCAACTTCTGGCACACTACTGCACCATTCCATGTGGAAGTTGCTTTCCTATGTGTTTTTGGTCTCTATGACCATGGTTTGACACATCGAGTCCCTAGAGTCATTGCATGTGTTCTTTTCCAAAACCACCTTGACCCCCTAGTGTCATTGCATGTGTTATTTTCCAAACCACCTTGTTCCACATGGCCACATACACCATAGTGGATTCTGTGATGCAACTTCTGCCACACTGGTGCAACATTCCTTGTAGAAGTTGCTTTCCTATGTGTTTTTTGTCTCTATGACCATGGTTTGACAAATGTAGTCCTTAGAGTCATTGCATGTGTTCTTTTCCAAAACCACCTTGACCCCCTAGTGTCATTGCATGTGTTCTTTTCCAAACCACCTTGACATACATGACCACATACACTCCATTGGATTTTGTGATGCAACTTCTGTCACACTGGTGCAACATTCCATGTGGAAGTTGCTTTCCTATGTGTTTTTGGTCTCTTTGACCATGGTTTGACACATGGAGTCCCTAGAGTCATTGCATGTGTTATTTTCTAAAACAACCTTGATCCAAGACCACATTGATCCCCTAGTGTCATTGCATGTGTTCTTTTCCAAACAACTTTGATCCACATGACCACACACTCATGTGGATTCTGGGATGTACCTTCTGTCACACTAGTTCACATATTTCATTTGGATATTGCTTTCTTATGTGTTTTTGGTCTCTGTGACCATGGTTTCACACATGGTGTCCCTGTAGTCATTTCATGTGTTCTTTTTTGAAGCCATCTTGATCCCCTAGTGTCATTGCATGTGTTCTTTCCCAAACCACCTTCATCCACATGATCACACACACTCCTGTGGATTCTGTGATGTAACTTCTGTCACACTGGTGCACCATTCCATGTGGAAGTTTCTTTCCTATTTGTTTTTGGTCTTTGTGACCATGGTTTATACATGGATTCCCTAGAGTCATTGCATGTGTTGTTTTCCAAAACTAAATTGGTCCAAAACCACATTGATCCCCTTGTGTCATTGCTTGTGTTCTTATTCAAACCACCTTGATCCACATGACCATACACACTCTAGTGGATTCTGTGATGCAACTTCTGTCACACTGTTGCAACATTCCATGTGCAAGTTGCTTTCCTATGTGTTTTTGGTCTCTATGACCATGGTTTGACACATGGAGTTCCTAGAGTCATTGCATGTATTCTTTTCCAAGACCACCTTGATCCAAAACCACATTGATCCCCTAGTGTCATTGCATGTTTTCTTTTCCAACCCACCTTGATCCATATAACCACACACACTCCAGTCAAATGCATGATGCAACTTTTGTCACACTGGTTCAACTTTCCATGTGGAATTTGCTTTCCTATGTGCTTTTGGTCTCTATGACCATGGTTTGACACATGGAGTCCCTAGAGTCATTGCATGTGTTCTTTTCCAAACCCACCTTGATCACCTAGTTTCGTTCCATGCGTTATTTTCCAAACCACCTTGATCCACATGACTACACACACTCCTATGGACTCTGTGATGCAACTTCTGTCACACTAGTACACCATTCCATGTGGAAATTGCTTTCCTATGTGTTTTTGGTGTCTATGACCATTGTTTGACAAATGGAGTCCCTATAGTCATTGAATGTGTTCATTTCCAAAACCACTTTGACCCCCTAGTGTCATTGCATGTGTTCTTTTTCAAACTACCTTTATCCACATGACCACACACACTAGTAGATTCCTTGATGCAACTTCTATCACACTAGTGTTCCATGTCGAAGTTGCTTTCCTATGTATTTTTTGGTATCTCTGACCATGGTTTGACACATGGAGTACCTACAGTCATTTCATGTGTTCTTTTCTAAAGCCACATTGATCCCCTAGTGTCATTGCATGTGTTCTTTTGCAAACCACCTTGATCCACATGAGCACATACACTCCAGTGGATTTTGTGATTCATCTTCTGTCACACTAGTGCAACATTCCATGTGGAAGTTGATTTCCTATCTGTTTTTGGTCTCTATGACCTTGGTTTGATACATGGAGTCCCTAGAGTCATTGCATGTGTTCTTCCAAAGCCCCTTGATTCAAACCACTTTGGTCCCTGGTGTCATTACATGTGTTATTTTCCAAACCACCTTGATCCACATGACCACACACTCTTGTGGATTCTGTGATGCAACTTCTGTCACACTAGTGCCCCATTCCATGTGCAAGTTGCTTTCCTATGTGGTTTTGGTCTCTATGACCATGGTTTGACACATCGAGTCCCTAGAGTCGTTTCATGTGCTCTTTTCCAAAACTACATTGATCCAAATCCACATTGATCGCCTAGTGTCATTGCATGTGTTCTTATCCAAACCACCTTGATCCACATGACCATACACTCTCTAGTGGATTTTGTGATTAAACTTTTGTCACACTATTGTAACATCCCATGTGGAAGTTGCTTTCCTATGTGTTTTTGGTCTCTATGACCATGGTTTGATACATGGAGTCCCTAGAGTCATTGCACGTGTTCTTTTCCAAAACCACATTGATTCACTAGTGTAATTGCATGTGTTCTTTTCCAAACCAATTGATCCACATCACCACACACACTCCAGTGGATTCAATGATACAACTTCTGTCACACTGATGCAACATTCCATTTGGAAGTTCTTTTCCCATGGTTTTTTGGTCTATGTGACCTTGGTTTGACACATGGATTCCCTAGAGTCATTGCATATGTTCTTTTCCAAAACCACCTTGATCCAAAACCACATTGATCCCCTAGTGTCATTGCATGTGTTCATTTCCAAACCACCTTGATCCACATGACCACACACACTCCTGTGGATTCTGTGATGTAACTGCTGTCACACTGGTGCACCATTCTATGTGGAAGTTGCTTTCCTATGTGCTTTTGGTCTCCGTGACCATGATTTGAAACATGGAGTCCCTATGTTTTTGCATGTGCTCTTTTCCAAAACCACATTAATCCCCTAGTGTCATTACATGTGTTATTTTCCAAACCACCTTGATCAAATGACCAAACACACTCTAGTGGATTCTGTGATGCAACTTCTGTCACACTGGTGCAACATTCCACGTGGAAGTTTCTTTCCTATGTGTTTTTGGTGTCTATGACCATGGTTTGACACATGGAGTTCCTAGAGTCATTGCATGTATTCTTTTCCAAGACCAGCTTGATCCAAAACCACATTGATCACCTAGTGTCATTGCTTGTTTTCTTTTCCAACCCACCTTGATCCACATGACCACACACACTCCAAAAAAATCCGTGATGCTACTTTTGTCACACTAGTTCAACATTCCATGTGGAAGTTGCTTTCCTATGTGCTTTTGGTCTCTGTGACCATGGTTTGACACATGGAGTCCCTAGAGTCATTGCATGTGTTCTTTTCCAAACCCACGTTGATCACCTAGTTTCGTTCCATGCGTTATTTTCCAAACCACCTTGATCCACATGACTACACACACTCCTATGGACTTTGTGATGCAACTTCTGTCACACTAGTACACCATTCCATGTGGAAAATGCTTTCCTATGTCTTTTTCTTGTCTATGACCATTGTTTGACACATGGAGTCCCTAGAGTCATTGCATGTGTTCATTTCCAAAACCACCTTGACCCCCTAGTGTCATTGCATGTGTTATTTTTCAAACCACCTTGATCCACATGACCACACACACTCTAGTAGATTCCTTGATGCAACTTCTGTCACACTAGTGCAACATTCCATGTCGAAGTTGCCTTGCTATGTATTTTTTGGTATCTCTGACCATGGTTTGACACATGGAGTACCTACAGTCATTCCATGTGTTGTTTTCTAAAGCCACATTGATCCCCTAGTGTCATTGCATGTGTTCTTTTCCAAATCACCTTGATCCGCATGACCACATACACTCCAGTGGATTTTGTGATTCATCTTCTGTCACACTGATGCAACATTCCATGTGGAAGTTGATTTCCTATATTTTTTTGGTCTCTATGACCTTGGTTTGATACATGGAGTCCCTAGAGTCATTGCATGTGTTTTTCCAAAGCCCCCTTGATCCAAAACCACATTGATCCCGTGGTGTCATTACATGTGTTCTTTTCCAAACCACCTTGATCCACATGACCACACACACTCCTGTGGATTCTGTGATGCAACTTCTGTCACACTAGTGCACCATTCCATGTGGAAGTTCCTTTCCTTTGGTGTTTTTGGTCTCTATGAAATTGGTTTGACACATAAAGTCCCTAGAGTCATTTCATTTGTTCTTTTCCAAAACCACCTTGATCCCCGAGTGTCATTGCATGTGTTATTTTCCAAACCACCTTGTTCCACATAACCACACACACTCTAGTGGATTCTGTCATGCAAGTTCTGCCACAGTGGTGCAACATTCCTTGTGGAAGTTTCTTTCCTATGTGTTTTTGTCTCTATGACCATGGTTTGACACATGTAGTCCCTAGAGTCATTACATGTCTTATTTTTTAGAACCACCTTGATCCCCTATGCATGTGTTCTTTTCCAAACCATCTTGATATACATGACCACACACACTGCATTGGATTCTGTGATGCAACTTCTATCACACTAGTGCAACATTCCATGTGGAAGTTGCTTTCCTATGTGTTTTTGGTCTCCGTGACCATGGTTTGACACATGGAGTCCCTAGAGTCATTGCATGTGTTATTTTCTAAAACAGCCTTGATCCAAAACCACGATGATCCCCTAGTGTCATTCCATGTGTTCTTTTCCAAACCACTTTGATCCACATGACCACACACACTTATGTGGATTCTGGGATGCAACTTTTATCACACTACTACAAATATTTCATGTGCATATTGCTTTCCTATGTGTTTTTGCCTTTAGTCATTTCATGTGTTCTTTTCGGAAACCATTTTGATCCCCTAGTGTCATTGCATGTGTTCTTTTCCAAACCATCTTGATCCACATGAGCACACACACTGCTGTGGATTTTGTGATGACACTTCTATCACACAATTGCACCATGCCATGTGGAAGTTGTTTTCTAATGTGTTTTTGGTGTTTGTGACCATACTTTACACATGGAGTCCCTAGAGTCATTACATGTTTTGTTTTCCAAAACTACATTGATCCAAATCCACATTGATCCCCTAGTGTCATTCCATGTGTTCTTATCCAAACCACCTTGATCCACATGACCATACACACTCTAGTGGATTTTGTGATTAAATTCTGTCACACTATTGCAACATTCCATGTGTAAGTTGCTTTCCTATGTGTTTTTGGTCTCTATGACCATGGTTTGATACATGGAGTCCCTAGAGTCATTGCATGTGTTCTTTTCAAAAAACACATTGATTCCCCATTATAATTGCATGTGTTCTTTTCCACACCAATTGATCCACAGGACCACACACACTCCAATGGATTCTATGATACAACTTCTGTCACACTAGTGCAACATTCCATTTGGAAGTTCCTTTCCCATGTTTTTTTGGGTCTCTATGACCTTGGTTTGACACATGGAGTCCATAGAGTCATTGCATATGTTATTTTCCAAAACCACCTTGATCCAAAACCACATTGATCCCCTAGTGTCATTGCATGTGTTCATGACGACACACACAACTGTGGATTCTGTGATGTAGCTTCTGTCACACTGGTGCACCATTCCATGTGGAAGTTGCTTTCCTATGTCCTTTTGGTCTCCGTGACCATGATTTAACACATGGAGTCCCTAAGTTTTTGCATGTGCTCTTTTCCAAAACCACATTAATCCCCTAGTGTCATTGCATGTGTTATTTTCCAAACCACCTTGATCAAATGATCAAACACACTCTAGTGGATTCTGTGATGCAACTTCTGTTACACTGGTGCAACATTCCATGTGGAAGTTTCTTTCCTATGTGTTTTTGGTCTCCATGACCATGGTTGACACATGGAGTCCCTAGAGTCATTGCGTGTGTTCTTTTCCAAAACCACATTGATCCAAAACCAGATTGATCCCCTAGTGTCATTGCATGTTTTCTTTTCCAACCCACCTTGATCCACATGACCACACACACTCTAGTGAAATCCGTGATGCAACTTTTGTCACACTGGTGCAACATTCCATGTGGAAGTTGCTTTCCTATGTGCTTTTGGTCTCTATGACCATGGTTTGACACATAGTCCCTAGAGTCATTGCATGTGTTCTTTTCCAAAACCCACCTTGATCCCCTAGTTTCATTCAATGCATTATTTTCCAAACCACCTTGATCCATATGACCGCACACACTCCAGTGGATTCTGTGACGCAACTTCTGTCACACTAGTGCAACATTCCATGTGGAAGTTGCTTTCCGATGTGTTTTTGGTCTCTATGACCATGGTTTGATACAAGGAGTCCCTAGAGTCATTGCATGTGTTCTTTTCCAAAACCACATTGATCCCCTAGTGTCATTGCATGTGTTCTTTTACAAACCAATTGATCTACATGACCACACACACTCTGGTGGATTCTATGATACAACTTCTGTCACGCTGGTGCAACATTCCATTTGGAAGTTCCTTTCCTATGGTTTTTGGTCTATGTGACATTGGTTTGACACATGGAGTCCCCAGAGTCATTGCATGTGTTCTTTTCGAAAACCCACCTTGATCCCCTAGTTTCATTCAATGCGTTCTTTTCCAAACCACCTTGATCCACATGACCACACACACTCTAGTGGATTCTGTGACGCAACTTCTGTCACACTAGTGCAACATTCCACGTGGAAGTTGCTTTCCTATGTATTTTTGCTCTCTATGACCATGGTTTGATACATGGAGTCCCTAGTGTCATTGGATGTGTTCTTTTCCAAAACCACATTGATCCCCTAGTGTCATTGCATGTGTTCTTTTCCAAACCAATTGATACACATGACCACACACACTCCAATTGATTCTATGATTCAACTTATGACACACTAGTGCAACATTCCATTTGGAAGTTCTTTTCCTATGTTTTTTTGGTCTCTATGACCTTGGTTTGACACATGGAGTCCCTAGAGTCATTTCATGTGTTATTTTCCAAAACCACCTTGATCCAAAACCATATTGATCCCCTAGTTTCATTGCATGTGTTCATTTCCAAACCACCTTGATCCACATGACCTGACACACTCCGGTGGATTCTATGATGTAACTTCTGTCACACTGGTGCACCCTTCCATGTGGAAGTTGCTTTCCTATGTGCTTTTGGTCTCCATAACCATGGTTTAACACATGGAGTCCCGAAATTTCTTGCATGTGATCTTTTCCAAACCACATTAATCCCCTAGTGTCATTGCATGTGTTATTTTCCAAACCACCTTGATCCATATGACCAATCCTAATCTAGTGGATTCTGTGATGCAACTTCTGTCACACTGGTGCAACATTCCACGTGGATGTTTTTTCCTATGTGTTTTTGGTCTCTGTGACCATGGTTGACACATGGAGTCCCTAGAGTCATAGCGTGTGTTATTTTTCAAAACCACATTGATCCCCTAGTGTCATTGCATGTTTTCTTTTCCAACCCACCTTGATCCACATGACCACAGACACTCTAGTGAAATCCGTGATGCAAGTTTTGTCACACTGGTGCAACATTCCATGTGGAAGTTGGTTTCCTATGTGATTTTGGTCTCTGTGACCATGCTTTGACACATGGAGTCCCTAGAGTTATTGCAAGTGTTCTTTTCCAAACCCACCTTGATCCCCTAGTTCCATGCCATGCGTTCTTTTCAAAAACACCTTGATCCACATGACCACACACACTCAAGTGGATTTTGTGACGCAACTTCTGTCACACTAGTGTAAAATTCCATGTGGAAGTTGCTTTCCTATGTATTTTTGCTATCTTTGACCATGGTTTGACACTTGGAGTACCTAGATCATTGCATGTGTTCTTTTCAAAAACCACATTGATCCCCAGTGTTATTGCATGTGTTCTTTTCCAAACCACCTTGATCCGCATGACCACATACACTCCTGTGGGATTTGTGATTTAACTTCTATCACACTGGTGCAACATTCCATGTGGAAGTTCCTTTCCTATGTGTTTTTGACCTTTGTTTGATACATGGAGTCCCTATTGTCATTGCATGTGCTTTTCCAAACCCACCTGGATCCCAAACCACATTGATCCCGTGGTGTCATTACACGTGTTCTTTTCAAAACAACCTTGATCCACATGACCACATACACTCCTGTGGATTCTGTGATGCTACTTCTGTCACACTAGTGCACCATTCCATGTGGAAGTTGCTTTCCTTTGGTTTTTTTTGGTCTCTATGACCATGGTTTGACACATCGAGTCCCTAGAGTCATTGCATGTATTCTTTTCCAAAACCACCTTGATCCCCTAGTGTCATTGCATGTGTTGTTTTTCGAACCACCTTGATCCACATGACCACACACACTCCAGTGGATTCTGTGATGCAACTTCTGTCTCGCTCGTGCCACATTCATTGTGGAAGTTGCTTTCCGATGTGTTTTTGGTCTCTGTTGCCATGGTTTGACACATGGAGTCCCTAGAGTCATTGCATGTGTTGTTTTCCAAAACCACCTTGATCCCCTAGTGTCATTGCATGTGTTCTTTTTGCAAACTACCTTGATATACATGACCACACACACTCCATTGGATTCTGTGATGGAAATTCACTCACACTAGTGCAACATTCCATGTGGAAGTTGCTTTCCTATGTGTTCTTGGTCTCTGTGACGATGGTTTGACACAAGGAGTCCCTAGAGTCACTGCTTGTGTTATTTTCTAAAACAATCTTGATCCAAAACCACATTGATCCGCTAGTGTCATTGCATGTGTTATTTTCCAAACCGACTTGGTCCACATGACTACACACTCATCAGGATTATATGATGCAACTTCTATCACACTAGTGCACCATTCCATGTGGAAATTTCTTTCCTATGTGTTTTTGGTATATGTGACCATTGTTTGACACATGGAGTCCCTAGATTCATTGCATGTGTTCTTTTCCAAAACAAAATTGACCCCCTAGTGTCATTGCATGTGTTCTTTTCCAAACCACCTTAATACACATGACCACACACACTCCAGCAAATTATGTGATGCAACTTCTGTCACACTGGTACAACATTCCATGTGGAAGTTGCTTTCCTATGTGTTTTTGGTATCTCTGACCATGGTCTGACACATGGAGTACCTAGAGTCATTGCAAGTCTTCTTTCCAAAACCACATTGATCCGCTAGTTTCATTGCATGTGTTATTTTCTGAACCACCTCGATCCACATGACCAAACACAATCTATTGGATTCTGTGATGCAACTTCTGTCACACTGGTGCAACATTCCACGTGGAAGTTCTTTCCTATGTGTTTTTTGTCTCTGTGACCATGGTTGACACATGGAGTCCCTAGAGTCATTGCGTGTGTTCTTTTCCAAAACCACATTGATCCCCTAGTGTCATTGCATGTTTTCTTTTCCAACCCACCTTGATCCACATGACCGCACACACTCCAGTGAAATCCGTGATGCAAATTTTGTCACACTGGTAGAACATTCCATGTGGAAGTTGCTTTCCTATGTGATTTTGGTCTCTATGACCATGGTTTGACGCATGGAGTCCCTAGAGTCATTGCATGTGTTCTTTTCCAAACCCACCTTGATCCCCTAGTTTCATTCCATGCGTTCTTTTCAAACCGACCTCGATCCACATGACCACACACACTCAAGTGGATTCTGTCATGCAACTTCTATCACAGTAGTGCAACATTCCATGTGGAAGTTGCTTTCCTATGTATTTTTGGTATCTCTGACCATGGTTTGACACTTGGATTACCTAGAGTCATTTCCTGTGTTCTTTTCCTAAACCACATTGATCCCCTAGTGTCATTTCATGTGTTCTTTTCCAAACCACCTTGATCCGCATTACCACATACACTCCTGTGGATTTTGTGATTCAACTTCTACCACACTGGTGCAACATTCCATGTGGAAGTTCCTTTCCTGTGTGTTTTTGACCTTATTTTGATACATGGAGTCCCTAGTGCCATTGCATGTTCTTTTCCAAACCCACCTTGATCCAAAACCACAATGATCCCGTGGTGTCATGACATGTGTTCTTTTCGAAACAACCTTGATCCACATGACCACACACACTCCTGTGGATTCTGTGATGCAACTTCTGCCACACTAGTGCACCATTCCATGTGAAGTTGCTTTCCTTTGTGTTTTTGGTCTCTATGACCATGGTTTTACACATGGAATCCCTAAAGTCATTACATGTGTTCTTTTCCAAAACCACCTCGATCCCCTAGTGTCATTGCATGTGTTCTTTTCCAAACCACCTTGATTCACATGACCACACACACTCTAGTGGATTCTGTGATGCAACTTCTTTCTCGCTGGTGCAATATTCCTTGTGGAAGTTTCTTTCCGATCTGTTTTTGGTATCTATGGCCATGGTTTGACAAAATGGAGTCCCTAGAGTCATTGCATGTGTTCTTTTCCAAAACCACCTTGATCCCCTAGTGTCATTGCATGTGTTCTTTTACAAACCAATTGATCTACATGACCACACACACTCTGGTGGATTCTATGATACAACTTCTGTCACGCTGGTGCAACATTCCATTTGGAAGTTCCTTTCCTATGGTTTTTGGTCTATGTGACATTGGTTTGACACATGGAGTCCCCAGAGTCATTCCTTGTGTTATTTTCTAAAACAATCTTGATCCAAAACCACATTGATCCCCTAGTGTCATTGCATGTGTTCTTTTCCATACCACCTTGATCCACATGACCACACACTCATGAGGATTCTGTGATGCAACTTCTATCACAGTAGTGCACCATTCCATGTGGACATTGATTTCCTATGTGTTTTTGGTATCTATGACCATTGTTTGACGCATGGAGTCCCTAGAGTCATTGCATGTGTTCTTTTCCAAAACCACGTTGATCCCCTAGTGTCATTGCATGTGTTCTTTTCCAAACCACCTTGATCCACATGACCACACACACTCCATTGAATACCGTGATGCAACTTATGTCACACTTGTGCAACATTCCATGTGGAAGTTGCTTTCCTATGTATTTTTGGTATCTCTGACCATGGTTTGACACATGGAGTACCTAGAGTCATTGCATGTGTTCTTTTCCAAAACCACATTGATCCTCTAGTGTCATTGCATTTGTTATTTTCCAAACCACATTGATCCACATGACCAAACACAATCTAGTGGATTCTGTGATGCAACTTCTGTCACACTGGTGCAACATTCCATGTGCAAGTTTTTTCCTATGTGTTGTTTGTCTCTGTGACCATGGTTGATACATGGAGTCCCTAGAGTCATCGCGTGTGTTCTTTTCCAAAACCACATTGATCCCCTAGTGTCATTGCATGTTTTCTTTTCCAACCCACCTTGATCCACATGACCGCACACACTCCAGTGAAATCCGTGATGCAACTTTTGTCACACTGGTGGATCATTCCATGTGGAAGTTGCTTTCCTATGTGATTTTGGTCTCTGTGACCATGGTTTGACACATGGAGTACCTAGAGTCACTGCATGTGTTATTTTCCAAACCCACCTTGATACCCTAGTTTCATTCCATGCGTTCTTTTCAAAAGCACCTTCTGTGATGCAACTTCTGTCACACTAGTGCAACATTCCATGTGGAAGTTGCTTTCCTATGTGTTTTTTGGTATCTCTGACCATGGTTTCACACTTCGAGTACCTAGAGTCATTGCATGTGTTCTTTTCCTAAACCACATTGATCCCCTAGTGTCATTGCACGTGTTATTTTTCCAAACATCCTTGATCCGCAGGACCACACACACTCCTGTGAATTCTGTGATGCAACTTCTGTCACACTAGTGCACCATTCCATGTGGAAGTTGCTTTCCTATATGTTTTTAGTCTCTATGACCATGGTTTGACAAATGGAATCCCTAAAGTCATTACATGTGTTCTTTTCCAAAACCATCTTGATCCCCTAGTGTCATTGCATGTGTTGTTTTCCAAACCACCTTGATCCACATGACCACACACACTCCAGTGGATTCTGTGACGCAACTTCTGTCTGACTGGTGCAACATTCCTTGTGAAAGTTGTTTTCCGATGTGTTTTTGGTCTTTGTGGCCATGGTTTGACACATGGACTCCCTAGAGTCATTTCATGTGTTCTATTATAAAATCACCTTGACCCCCTAGTGTCATTGCATGTGTTCTTTTTGCAAACCACCTTGATATACATGACCACACACACTCCATTGGATTCTGTACTGCAACTTCTCTCACACTAGTATAACATTCCATGTGGAAGTTGCTTTCCTATGTGTTTTTGGTCTAAGTGACCACGGTTTGACACATGGAGTCCCTAGAGTGATTGCATGTGTTATTTTCCAAAACAACCTTGATCCAAAACCACATTGATCCCCTAGTGTCATTGCATGTGTTCTTTTACAAACCACCTTGATCCACATGCCAACACACACTCATGTGGATTCTTTGATGCAAGTTCTATCACACTAGTGCACCATTCCATGTGGAAATTGCTTTCCTATGTGTTTTTGGTATCTGTGACCATTGTTTGACACATGGAGTCCCTAGGGGCATTGCATGTGTTCTTTTCCAAAACCACCTTGATCCCCTAGTGTCATTGGTTGTGTTCTTTCCAAACCACCTTGATCCACATGACCACACTCACTCCAGCGGATTCCGTGATGCAACTTTTGTCACATTGGTGCAAGATTCTGTGTGGAAGTTGCTTTCCTATGTATTTTTGGTATCTCTAACCATGGTTTGACACATGGAGTACCTAGAGTCATTGCATGTGTTCTTTTCCAAAACTACATTGATCCCCTAGTGTCATTGCATGTGTTCTTTTCCAAACTACCTTGATCCGCATGACCACATACACTTCAGTGGATTTTGTGATTCAACTTCTGTCACACTGCTGCAACATTCCATGTGGAAGTTCCTTTCCTATGCGTTTTTGGTCTATGTGACCTTGGTTTTATACATGGAGTCCCTAGTGTCATTGCATGTGTTTTTCGAAAACCACCTTGATCCAAAACCACATTGATCCGGTGGTGTCATTTCATGTGTTGATAAGGGGTGGCCCGATCTTCTCAGTGAACTGGGGTAGATGGCAATATAGATGATGAAGATAACTTGTATAAATCTGAGAACTCTCCGGCTAATCCCTGCTGCCAGATGCAACAGCTCTCAACCCTTCGGATATTCGCAACTCCACACACTTGCGCACGTAGCCACTGACCACGAAGTGGTATTGCAATCTACTAATTCCCAATGAAACAATAGATCACACTCAAACTTGCAATTGGCTATTTCCCAATAGAATAACTAATCACACTCAGATTATAGTAGCAACACACCAGATCGATATGAATTGGTGTGGGAAAATTCAGAGGTTCGCTTGTGGCAAAACAATCCGGATCTAGAGTTTATTTTAACGTGGTATAACCTAATTGTGACGACTGTTGGAGTATATATGAGCTGATGCAGCCCGTCCAGCGGACACTACTACATCTACAACTCCAAGTCCCAAAGCTCGTCCCCAAGTCACCCAAGAAGATGAAAGGAAGCAGCAGCTGAAGCCCCAGAGTCTCTGACCCTCAAGCCCGGAGTCTCCGACCTCCAACCCCGGAGTCTCTGGCCCAGACTCCGGCCAAGACTCCGGACTCGCCCCAGGAGCGTTTAGTACACCCCTCCGGAGACAAGCCCGGAGAGACATTCACCGTGCAGTCTCTAGCCACACCGGAGTCTCCGGCCCTTCGACACCGGAGTCTTTGGCCCTTCGCACCGCAGTCTCCGGCCCAGGACTCCGGCCCAGTCTCCAGTCCCCCGCCTAGAAGTCCCTGCATGCCACCCCGGAGTCTACCCTAGGGAGCGCCATTGACCCCGAAGTCTCCGGCCACCCCCGGAGTCTCCGACCCCTATACCCCGGAGTCTCCAGCCTAAGTGGAAGGGGGCCTACGCGCCTTGAGCTGGGCCGAATCCTTAGAAACCCTAGTTTTATGCCTAAACTTCCCCTTGTTATGTGGCAGGCCTATATATAGTGCCCCCACCCCCTCATGTAACTCTAGGCATAGATGATAGACTAAAGACAACCCCTTTTGTGGAATCTCTAGTTTTGCCTCATCCCCTTCTACCAAAGGGGATCGACTATCGTCACCACCTCGTTGGAGTTTGCAGCCTCCCTCGTTGTACAAGGCCTTGGCATCGTTGTCCCTTTGCCAAGACGCCAAGTCCCTCGCCAAGGTGTTCTTCCCTCTCCGCATGGGATCTAGGGAGCATGTTGACCAATCTTTCCTTGCGAGGATTCTATCGGGTCGGTAGCCACCGGCGAGAGCAATCGTCCTTGTATCGTGTGAGTTTTGCGTGTATTCATCATGTTCTTCGCAAGGTGTGCATCCGCTTAAGCTACCTTCTCCCTTTCCCCCCACTTTCCCATCGATTTGACCACGAGATTCGTGAAGATCGGGCCACCCACTGGGTTACCCCTTAACATCTGGTATCAGCAGCTTTTGGTTGCCACAAATTTCTCATTGATTTGGTCTTTTCCCCATAAATTCAAAAATTCCACCAAAAATAGGCCCAATTCGTGTTTTGGATCGATCTGTGATTTGAGTGCGTTTTGGTAGGTTTTGATCCGTGGATTACTTGCTAAACTTGTTGATCTACATTCCCCTGCGTTTCCATAGCCTAATTCCTTGATTCCCCCACCAATTTGAGATTTTGGTTCCTGTTTTCCGCCCAAAATCACGCCACGGATGAGTTCTGGACATTCTGGAAGTCCCAGACTAGAGTCTCCGGGGTTAGTGAGCTCAGACCGGAGTCTCCACCCCCTATAGACAGAAAAACCGTTTCACCATTTTGGGCATAACTTTTGCATTCGAACTCGTATTTTGGTGTTATTTAGCTGTTTTTGAAGAGGGTAAGGAGATCTACATGATCATATCCGTGGTTCATGCTATATACTCCATCCAAATTCCATGAGCAAGGCAGAATCCACCAGTAAAGGGTGAAGATCGGCGAAGAAAGGTATAAAAATTCCGAGACTTCTCCCCACTTGCCTTCCTTTGTGAGCTACACTATCTTTGCGATCAACAAACACCTATTGAGATTAGTTCCTCCTATGATTGCTTGGGCTATGAGCATTTGATGCTTGTAGAATTCCGAGCAAAAGTTGTGAGCGCGCTATCTCATATAGTTATCTTGTATAGTTGTGGGCACAAGAAAGAGGCAAGTGAAAAATAAGAGAAAAAGAAAAAAATAGAAAAAGAAAAGAACAAAAAAGGAAGAAAGAAAAAAACAAGTTCCTCATAGAATAGGAAGCGCAAGCTCGATGACCATCATATAGTTGGTACTTATTGTGCATATCTTGTAGCCCACCAATTTTATTGCAATCAGACTAGCGTCTCTCCTTGCACTTGTGCGACGTGAGCTTATAGTCTTTGCTAGGTAATAATTTGGTTCTTAGCTCACTTTCTCCGCCGCACAAGTCCCATTGATCCCACCGTGTGTGTTTTCTTGTACATTATTCCTTCTTGTGGATTGACTTATTTTTCTTTATGATCATCTTGGTTCTTTACTTGCCATTACAACATCTTGAGTTCGGATTGGTCTTGGACATGCCACATTCCATACCTATCCACCATAAGCTTTGTGTGTGTGTGTGTTTTTAGTGGTTAGTTGGTTTTGGTGTTCCGTGTGAACTTCACTTTGCTTAGTTTATTGTTCTCAAGTGTGGCCACTTGCATGATACTATCTTCCAAGGTAAAGTAAGGTTTGACGTTGCATCCCTAACCCCCTACCACTTCCATACACACCACTTGGTCTTGTGAATCATGTCTAGGGACTCCGGAACCGAGGATGATATCTATGAAGAATCCACGATGAGCCACCATGCCTATGACTCCACAAGCATGGATGACATGATGGAGCACTACACTGACAATAGCTCCACATGTTTGGGTGATATGGAGTTCTATAACAACAATTACTCCCCAAGCATGGAAGACTTCAAGAACGACAATGACAAGATCCTCAAGTCGCATCGACCAAGACGGAGCCTCCACCTTGAGAGCACCAAGGTCCACCATCAAATGGACAACTTCAAGTGCGACATGGACAACGACTTTGCCAAAACCATGAGCATGATGGCCAAGACTAATGATGCTTTGCGCTCATTACAACGCCTCACCAAGAAGAGTGCTAAGGACAAGGAGCTTCGTCGCAAGCGTCATGTGGATGTCCAAGTGCGCCATCTACATCAACCTTTGGCAAGGCACGCCAATGACCTCCGTCAACACCATCATAAAGCACCTTCAACTACTCATGCCACCACCAAAATGGCACCAAGAGCAAGCTCTCCTCCACGCCATCAAGCTTCAACGCCCAAACTTGACGTCCTAGATGACGCATGAAACTTCATGGATGAGGAAGACGGAGACCTCTACTTCGCCAAGTTGGACGAGTACGTTAAGAGGATTTCTACACAAGCCAAGGAGGCCATGGCAAAGGATGAGCAATCTCCAAGACAAGGGCCTACCCCACAAGATGACGACGACAAGGTCGAGAATGGTGAGCATGGGAGTTTCCCTTCACCAAAGGAGGCGCATGGAGTTGAGAGAACCGATCCTATCCCTACATGCTTGAGTGATGATGTGGTACCAATCCCATGTGGGTATCAGAGACACTTAGCCCACTTGAGTGAAAGCAAGAGTGAGATGAGCGACTCCACCATACGTGAGATTGCGTGCTTCAACTTGGAGGGCATGAGTGATACACCGAGTGAGTTGAGAGGGGTAGTTGATAGGTCATGTGAGACCACTTTGACTTCAAACAACTTACCCTCTACCACTAGTGTGTTTCCTCATGATGTGCTAGGTTACATGGATCAAGAAGCGCCAAGCTTGGAGATGATTATGCCTCCAACCAAGAAGATGTACATGGTGGATGAATATGATGCCACCCACATAGATGATGAAGAAGTCGCCCACATGGAGGCCAATTCTACCACAAAACTTATGTCTACGCACTTCTATTCTTGTAGACAGTTGTTGGGCCTCCAAGTGCAGAGGTTTGTAGAACAACAACAAGTTTCTCTTAAGTGGATTACCCAAGGTTTATCGAACTCAGGGAGGAAGTGGTCAAAGGTATCCCCTCTCAAGCAACCCTGCAATCAAGATACAAGAAGTCTCTTGTGTCCCCAACACACCCAATACACTTGTCAGGTGTATAGGTGCACTAGTTCGGCGAAGAGATAGTGAAATACAAGTGGTATGGATATTTATAAGTGGTAACGGTGCCAGAAAATACTTTGATGGTGTGGAAGAGACTAAAGGTAAACTGAAATAAAGATGGAAGCAAGCAAACATGTAACAGATCTAGTTGCAAATGGTGTTTCAATTCTTAGAAACAAGGCCTAGGGATCCTACTTTCACTAGTGAACACTCTCATATAAATATCTTCTCTTTATGATATTACTCTGAACTACTCTCTGGCTGGACACTCTAATCCATGGTAGGGCTATAACAACACACCTCAAAGTTCGATTTCCCCATCTAGATAACCCCACACTATCATCTTCAGCTCTAGATGGTTCCAACAAACACCACAATTTCATAGAAACATCCAACACCAAATATAACTCATAACAAGTATTTGTAATCTCTAGCCTAAGTGCCACCATGGTGTGCACGCTGTCACTTTCACACACATGGGGAGAGCAGAGATCTATTAAAGCACTTGAGTAGTAAGGTAGATCTACTTGATTACAAAGCTCATGATCACAATATGATCATGCATAGAGAGAGAGATGAACACATAGCTACCGAAAGAACCCTTAGTCTCAAGGAAGAACTACTCCCTCATCATCATGGGAATTGGCAACAGCGATGGAGATGGTGGTGGAGATCGATGGAGCTGGCTCCGGGGGCACTTCCCCGTCCTGGCAGGGTGCCGGAACACAGACTTTCTGTACCACGAATCTCCCCTTCGGTGGCGGCGGCGCTGTGGAACTTTTCGAGGCTGGAGGCTGGTCGATTTAGGGTTTTTATCCCAAGGGCTTCTTATAGGCGAAGGGGAAAGGTCGGTGGCCGGCCAGGCCCACCATGCCTAAGCGCTGCCTAGGGGCTCCAGCCAAGGGGTGGTGTGGCCGCCCTGTGGCCCCCCCTTCGTCTCTCCTTTGGACTCCATGTGTCTTCCGGTAAAATATCAACTTTGGCTGTTGTCCCGTCCAATTCCAAGAATATTCATTTTCTGACTTTTTTGGAACCAAAAACAAAAGAAAACACGCAACTGGCACTGTGGCATCTTGTTAATAGGTTAGTCCAAGAAAGTGTATAAAAAATACTCCAAAGTGTGGACAAAACATAAGAAAATAGATATAAAACAAGCATGGAACATCAAAAATTATAGATACGTTAGCAACATATCAACATCCCCAAGCTTAACTCCTACTCGTCCCCGAGTAGGTAAGTAATAAAAAGAAAGAATAATTTTTGAGGTGACATGCACCACCATAAACTTGATCAAAGTATTTGTAAAACATTGATAGCTGGGATCATAGTACTTCAACATAGCATGAAAGATAAAGTTCTTACAATAACACATAGCAACTATGTTGTAACATGAAAAGGCACAAACAAAAGATTCATGAATAACAATACTTTGCAAGACGTTTGTTTTTTTACATAAAGAAAACATAGCATAGTGGCATTCAGCTTGTCCCTCATAGAGTAGCAAATCATAATTGCATAGGAAACCTTCAAAGTTTATAAGGGTGACTAGATACAAATAGTTTAAGAACAAGAAATATCAAAGTTATGCATCAATCAACAAGTCTTGGGACAATGCACATTAAACTAAGAATGGCCACTATGCTCTCTTAATAGGTGCATAAAGATAGAAGATGGAGACTCCACATTAAAGTAAAAGAAAGGCCTTCATAGAAGGAAGCAGGGATTCAAGTCTCATAAAGAGCTTCCAAAAATTATGGTACTTATTAGCTTTCAGCTCTCATTGCCCCTATCATAAGCATCTTGAAGTGATTAAGGTTAAAGTGAACAAACTATGGAGTATATGCTTGACAAAGTATAAGTTGGAAATCTCATGTCCCTTGAATACGAGGGCCGCTCCTCATGCTACTCAAGTTTAGTTACCGGTAAGTTCTTTTCATAGTAATTACATGTGTATCATAGAGAACTGCCAACGGGGTACCCCTTGCCCGATGATACGGAAGAATCCCCATATCAAAATGACAAGGCAAGCAGACAACGAGCATCTCAGCAATCTTCTTATTTACCATGGGATAATGGTGCTTTTTTCTCTCTTTCCTCTTTTCATAAAACTCTTTTTTTTCTTTTTCTCTTTTTCTCAATCTCTATCTCCTTTTTTATAAGAAGAATGCTTCATAGACAGCTCATTATGGTTACGCTGCAGGTTTCCACCATAATTAGGCATGGATTAGACCGGCGGCCCAGGCGTTTCTCTAACACACATACAAAACTCCATGGATTTACAATCTCCCCTTTCATTTCACACTTACGACATCCATAGACAAAAGAGCATGATATCAACTAGGTACAAAGTACAAGTGCAATGTTGAAAGCGTTCCCCATGACAGTATGGTTCTGCTAATCCCCAACATATAAGTGCAAGCATATACAGAATAGACGACACAATGGTTCAAGTTTATTAAGGGCAAGAAAAGTAAAGTGTGCCATTAAGTTTGTGAGAGCTTTAATCACTAGTTTTCTCATAACAAGTTTAATTCGGAACGTAGATAAAAACATGAATATACTTGGAATAGCAAATGCTAATAGGTAGGTATGGTGGACTCTTTGGAATAACTTGGTTTTATTTGGAGTTGGATGCATGAGTGGAACAAATACTTGGTATGGAGGCGAGCAAAAGACTGGGAGCGACCAACTAAGAGAGCAATAATGGCCATAATCATGCAAAGCGACAAAACATCATTAATTAAAGCATAAAGTGATATTACAAGTCAAAAACTAAAGGATCATAAAGGCTATGGTGACTTGGGATAGTCATAACATGGAGTGAGCATGTGCCAAGTCAACCCAAATAAAGCATCAAAGGAGAATACCGCAATAATATGCTTTAATATGCTAAAACAACGCATGATTCTTCAAAGGCACATTAAGCAATCTCAATTGTTTATAACATGTCATGCTACAACAATGATCACTAAGCATAAATCCAAAACAATATCAAGCATGGCATGACAAAGCATAGGCCACAGTCAAAAACAAGCTCTTTTTTACCACTTAAGCATGAACTTTTCCTACTCTTTTCCAATCCAAACCAATCTTATTTGAAAACTAAGGTATGAATGAGGGGGTCCAACCAATTTATTCAAGCAAACTAAGAAAAATAAAACTAAAAATAAAAACAAAGACGCTCCAAGAACAACACAATTGTGCATGAAACAATAAAAATGAAGTGTCTAGAAAGACCTAAGATTTTTATTGATGAAGAAGGGGATGCCTTGGGCATCCCCAAGATTTGACGCTTGTACTTCTTGAATATTTCTTGGGGTGACACGGGGTGGCATCCCAAAGCTTGATCTTTAGTCCATTCTTCATCTCATTACATTGTTCTCTCCATACACCTGAAATTTTTCCTTCATACAAAACTTCACACAATCTTTATTAACAACATTAGTGCACTCAAGATAATAAGTATTTGGGTTCAGTTTCAACACCAATAAAACTTCAATTAAAACACAAGATACTGTATAACTTCCTTTAAAAAGTTCAAGTGATCAAAGAGAACTCAAAGAGAAAGTGATTAAGAGGCAAATGCAAATAATGGCAGAAATCTGTCAAAACAGACCAGCAGGTAAAAACCAATTTTTTCGAAGACCTTCTGTTGCTCAAATCGAAAAGTGTTGAGCTAATGAAAGTTGGATAACAACCTGGGGAACAAGCACAAAAAATTACAGCTCAAAATGACGTAGATTTTTCATGAAGTTTTACAGCGAAGCACAAAAATCTGTTTCGGGACAGCAACTTTCCCAAGCATTACTTCTCTCTCATTAGAGGTTACGCTTGGCACAAAAAGCAAATAAAAAGGATAAGGAGCGGTTATTACAGAGGTAATAACTTCCAAGACTCATCTAAAACTTTTAGGTTATCTCCCAATAAGTACTTTTCTTTAATGCCTTTAAGTTAGGCATGATAGTTTGAGAAGATGCTCACATAAGAAATATGAATTGAAGTAAAAGAGAGAATCAAGAAGCAAATTCAAAGCACATTTAAGTCTAACCCACTTCCTATGCATAGGAATCTTGTAAAGAAACAAGTCATGAAAGCACAAAGCAACAAGCATAGTAAAGCAAAACAAGTGCAACTTCAAGACTTTCAACATAAAGAGGGGAAACTTAATATTATTGAGATGCATAAAACCATGTTTCCTTCTCTCATAATAACTTTCAGTAGCATCATGAATAAAATTAACAATATAACTATCGCATCAAACATTCTTATCATGAGCCACATGAATAAAATGATTATTACTCTCCACATAAGCATAGTCATTCTTATTAATTGTGGTGGAAGCAAATTCAACAAAATAGCTATCATTATTATTCTCATCACCATAATCATCAAATATAGGAGGCATATTGTAATCATTAATTTTCTCCTCAATAGTACATGGACTGAAAATATCATATTCATCATTGTAATCATCATATATTGGAGGTTTGGTATCATCATAAGCAATAGAATAGCTATCTTCCAAAGCTGGGGAACTAAAAAGATCATTTTCATAAAACTAGCTTCCCCAAGCCTAGACTTTTCCATAGCATTAGCAATAATGGTGTTCAAAGAATTCATACTAATAACATTGCTATTAGCATGCAAATAAAGTTCCATAGGTTTTTTAATTTTCTCTTCAAACACTTCATGTCCTTACTCAAGATAAATGCTATAAAGCTCTCTAATTTTGTTGTTGTTTTCCATTAAGCCTAACTAGTGAAAATAAAAACAAGAAACAAAAAGATATAATTGCAGAATCTAAAAGAAATAACTTCGAGCACTCACACACCAGCAACCGCACTAGAAGATAGCTTAGTAGCCAGAGGATGTGAGTACGTTTTACCTTACCTCCCCGGCAACGGCGCCATAAAATAGCTTTATGTCCACGCACTTCTATTCTTGTAGATAGTTGTTGGGCCTCCAAGTGCAGAGGTTTGTAGAACAACAGCAAGTTTCCATTAAGTGGATTACCCAAGGTTTATCGAACTCAGGGAGGAAGTGGTCAAAGGTATCCCCTCTCAAGCAACCCTGCAATCAAGATACAAGAAGTCTCTTGTGTCCCCAACACACCCAATACACATGTCAGGTGTATAGGTGCACTAGTTCGGCGAAGATATAGTGAAATACAAGTGGTATGGAAATTTTTAAGTGGTAAAGGTGCTAGAAAATACTTTGATGGCGTGGAAGAGACTGAAGGTAAACTGAAATAAAGATGGAAGCAAGCAAACATGTAACATATCTAGTTGCAAACGGTGTTTCAATGCTTAGAAACAAGGCCTAGGGATCATGCTTTCACTAGTGAACACTCTCATATAAATATCTTCTCTTGATGATACTACTCTGAACTACTCTCCGATTGGACACTCTAATCCATGGTAGGGATATAACAGGACACCTCAAAGTTCGTTTTCCCCATCTAGATAACCCCACACTATCACCTTCAGCTCTAGATGGTTCCAACAAACACCAGAATTTCATAGAAACATCTAACTCCAAATATAACTCATAACAAGTATTTGTAATCTCTAGCCTAAGTGCCACCATGGTGTGCATGCTGTCACTTTCACACACATGGGGAGAGCAGAGATCTATTAAAGCACTTGAGTAGCAAGGTAGATCTACTTGATTACAAAGCTCATTATCATAATATGATCATGCATAGAGAGAGAGAGATGAACACATAGCTATCGATAGAACCCTTAGCCTCAAGGAAGAACTACTCCCTCATCATCATGGGAATCAGCAATGGCGATGGAGATGGTGGTGGAGATCGATGGAGTTGGCTCCAGGGGCACTTCCCCATCCTGGCAGGGTACCGGAACAGAGACTTTCTGTCCCCCGAATCTCCCCTTCGATGGCGGCGGTGCTGCGGAACTTTTCGTGGATGGAGGCTGGTCGATTTAGGGTTGTCATCCCAGGGGCTTCTTATAAGCGAAGGGCAAGGTCGGTGACTGGCCAGGAGGACCACAACATGCCCTGGCGCGACCTAGGGCTGCCCGCACCAAGGGGTGGTGTGGCTACCCTGTGGCCCCCCTTCGTCTCTCCTTCGGACTCCATGTGTCTTCCGGTAAAATATCAACTTTGGCTTTTGTCCCTTCCAATTCTGAGAATATTCATTTTCTGACTTTTCTGGAACCAAAAACAGAAGAAACGGGCAACTGGCACTGTGGCATCTTGTTAATAGGTTAGTCCAAGAAAGTGTATAAAAAATACTCCAGAGTGTGGACAAAACATAAGAAAGTATATATAAAACAAGCATGGAACATCAAAAATTGTAGATACGTTAGCAACGTATCAAACACCCACTTCATATGAGAGGTATGGTCAAGGTAAGAATAAGGGTGTTGATGATGCGATGTTCCCACTAGTGGACATGATGACTTTTGATGACTTGCATGCTATGGATGATGTTTGTGATATCACATATGCTTCATTGATTCTTCCATGTGATACTTTGACTTTGCATAATGTTGAGCATGTGAAATTATTTGATTGTGATAATGTTGCCATAGACATGCCATGCGCTAAACGTTATGTTGATGATATCATTGCTTGCACTTTGTTGAACAATTGCTCATTCCAATGTTTTTCTTGCAATGATGTTACCAATGGTACCCCTTGGATAACGCTTTGTCATGAGTGTTTTACTATTTCCCTCGTTGCTTGAAATAATATGGATGATTGCTCTTTCACTTGTTTTTCTTGCAACAATAATAATCATATGTTTTCTCAAATTTTGGAGATTTTAGTAAATGCCATGATAAGCATGTTCCCCACTTGCATACTCACCATGCATCTATTTTACACTTGATTGACACTGATGGTGATGTGCACAAGAAGAGATATGTCATGATGGATGATGTATTTCTCTACCATGCACACACGTTCTTCCTTTTATCCATGATGTGTGTAGGTACCCGCACAAGAGTGTCAACCTCGGTTGAGCACGAATTGATAAAAAGAGATCTAGAGAGAATCCTCCAAGTGAGTTCAAGATTGAACCCAGCTCTGATACCTTTTGCATGCTTTGCATCTTTCATGTTAGCAAATTGCTCTTTCCTATGGTTAGCTTGCAAGCATGTTAATGGTATTCTTTCACCTCGTGACAATTATGTTTCGTTGCTATTGGATATTGATGCTTTGTGTGTTGCAAGAAAAATGTTGAATAATTTCTCTTTCCGATGTTTTTGTGCAACCATAATGCCATTTTGAGCATGTATTGTCACGAGAGCTTCCAAGTACCTCGTATAATTGTTGCAACAAACATAAGGACCACTTGCTCTTTCATATGGTTTGTTTGCAAACTTGTTGCTTTTGTTTCTGCTTGTGATACTCCAATGCCCATGATCTTTGCTTTTGATGATTTGTGTGTGGAATCCAACATATTGAACAATTTCTCTTTCCAATGGTTGGTTTGCACACAAAATGATGTTGTTTTGGATATTCTTCCGCATGTGTTTTTGCCGAATTCTCCTACTCTTGCATCAAAGATGTTGATCAATATTGTAGTCAATTGCTTTGAGTGCTACACTAAGATGTTTTATGGAGTTTTTGAGTTCCCACATTTGGATGATGTTCAAACAATTTCCATGCACTTTGATCTTTCATATGCATTCCATTTGCTATACTTGAGTTGTGCTAATAGTGTTGTGAACAAAAATGGACATGCCACAAATGACATGCTCCTCTATTAGACACAAACATATTTTGCTTGGTCATTGTTGTGTGAAGGTACAATTGCTTCCGCGTCAACCTCTATGGAAAAATAGTTGAGAAGACGAACCGAAGAGAGTTACCTATGGCATCCCTCCAATGAGCCATCTCTACATCCTAAGGTGAATTCCTTCTACTTGAGGACTCATGTTGTAATCTTCATGAATTGGCTACTCTTTGATTGTTGCTTCGCTTTTGTTGTGAGCTTTGTAGGCTTCATGGAAGGTGAAGGAACATTGAAGAGTTGCCACACTAAGCTTCTCAAGGACGACTATATGGTGAACCCTAGGATCAAGAAGGTCTCTCGACATCCTATTCTTAGTGATGAGCATGAAGTGTCGAGGACGACTCTTTTTTAAGGGGGGGAGCTGATGCAGCCCGTTCTGCGGACGCTACTACATCTATAACACAAAGTCCCAAAGCTCGTCCCCAAGTCACCCAAGAATACGGAAGGAAGCAACAACTGAAGCCCCAGAGTCTCCGGCCCTCAAGCCCGGAGTCTCCGCCTCCAACCCCGGAGGTTCCGGCCCAGACTCCGGCCAAGAATCCGGACTCGCCCTAGGAGTGTTCAGTACACCCCTTCGAAGACAAGCCCGGAGAGCGACATCCACCACGGAGTCTCTGGCCACACCAGAGTCTCCGGCCCTTTGACACCAGAGTCTCCGGCCCTTCGCACCGGAGTCTCCACCCCAGGACTCTGGCCCAGTCTCCGGACCCCCACCTAGAAGTCTCTGCATGCCACCCCGGAGTTTACCCCGAAGAGCGCCGTTGACCCTGGAGTCATCAGCCACCCCTGGAGTCTCTGGCCCCTATACCCCGGAGTCTCTGGCCTAAGTGGAACAGCCCTGCACGCCACGAGCTGGGCCTTCGGCCAATGTACCCCTCTTATCCTTATAAATCCTAGTTTTATGCCTAAACTGCCCCTTGTTATGTGGCTGGCCTATATATAGTGCCCCCACCCTCTCATGTAACTCCAGGCCTAGATGATAGACTAGAGACATCCCCCTTTGTGGAATCTCTAGTTTTGCCTCATCCCCTTCTACCAAATGGGATCGACTATGGTCACCACCTCGTTGGAGTTTGCATCGCGCCTCCCTCGTCGTACAAGGCCTTGGCATCGGTGTCCCTTTGCCAGGACATCAAGACCCTCTCCAAGGTGTTGTTCCCTCTCCGTGTGGGATTGATGGAGCATGTTTACCGATCTTTCCTTGCGAGGATTCTATCGGACCGGTGGCCACCGGCGGGATCAATCGGCCTTGTATCGTGTGAGTTTTGCGTTTGTTTATCATGTTCTTCGTGAGGTGTGCGTCCGCTTCCGCTACCTTCTCCCTTTCCCCTTGCTTTCCCATTGATTTGACCACAAGATTTGAGAAGATCAGGCCACCCACGGGGTTACCCCTTAACATGAGGGCTGGGGCATCCTCCCCTCTAAACATGCCTAAAAAAGAGCCATAAATTGGCCTAATCTGACCCGGTTCGACTCAAACTGATACATACCGACCCATATATGGGTCCGGCCTAATTGGCACGCAGGACAAACATCATGGAACACCCCAAACGTGTAATTCTTGGTGCGCCATATCTCTATCTTGCTCATACATGATTTCCTCATTGCCTCCTATTGCGCCTGCCTCCCGCTCCTCCCTCGCGCGCTTGTTGATATGGGAAATCAGTGCTTGTGCTTCTTGCTGCAACTCTTCTCCTCCTCGTGCAACGCTTGTGTTATTAATAAAGCTAATCATACAAAGATGCATAGACTTAGGTAGTATAAAGTTCTCATTAAGTAAACATCAGGTTCTATCAAGAGTGAATTCACCTGTTGCTCAAGTAGCTTTGCACGAGCTCTTGTAATGGGTCCAATCCTGATTTCATTGGACATGTTCTTTGTAGCAACAACTTCATTGTCAATAGGAGAGATAGTGGAGTAGTATGGATGTCCTCATCATCCCCCCCCCTTCAAAAGGCATCAACCTCGATGCTCCAAGGTCATCTCCATCATATGGTGTCAAATCAGCAACATTGAAACTATTAGTGACACCAAACTCATATGTAGGAAGATCTATCTTGTACGCATTATCATTTATCTTGGCAAGCACTTTGTAAGGACCAACACCAAGTGAAAGTAACTTGGATCTATTCCCCTCTATCTCAGCAAGCATTTTGAGTTGTTGTGTTTCATTCATCCATATGATGATTTATTCAATCATGTTTCTTATGTTCCTTGTTTTTGCACATTGCTCTTATCTTAGAGTTTATTACTTTGAAAGCTATCATTGAAAACCCTTTATGTGTGAACTCCTGCAAATTGTCAACTATTCTTTGACCAAGAGATAAGTTTGCCATTACCAATTGTTATTTACGTTATGTATCTTTATGGTGTTTCCTTTACTTATTGCAAGGTAAGTTATATAATAGTGAGTTGTCTTCTATTATGATTTATGTATTGATGAATGTGATGCTTCTTGTCTGTATTATTTTATCGACTCTTCACTCCATAAACCTGAGGTCATGTTTATTGAGCTCAGTTTTTGCTTGGGGACAAGCGAAGTCTAAGCTTGGGGGGAGTTGATATGTCCATTTTGCATCACTATTCTATATCTTAATTTACTGTTATTCATTGATATATTTCATATCAAGAGATGATACTTATCTTATTTCGTCTGTTTTTGCATGGTTGATGACTTTTGAAGCATGGACCGCTGCAGTCAGGATTCTGATGGAAAAGGGGCTGTTTGGAGGCAAAATTCGCGAAGATCAGAAAATCCGGGAAAATACATGGAAAATTCTATTTTTCCAGAAGACGAAGATTGCCAGAAGGGGAGAGTGGAGATGGGCCACAGGGGGCCCACACCACCCCCTGGCGCGGGTAGCCCTAGGCCACGGCAGCAGGAGGTGTGTCCACCCTATCCCACTCCAGGCTCTCCCCTCGGGCGTATATTATCCCCACGGAACCCTAATACCTTGGTAGCGACCACAGAAAGATTCCGCCGGCTCTGCGGGGCGAAAAACTATAAAGAGAGAAAGATCTCCAGCAGACAGAATTCTGCCGGGGGAATTCCTTCCCGGAGAGGGGATCTCGTCGCCATCAACACCACCATCAAGCTGGACTTCATCGGGATCATCATCACCACCATCATCTCCACCAACACCATCATCACCACTTCATACCTCTATAACAATTGGGTTGAATCTTGCATAGATCTTAGGGGAAACTTTCCCGGTGTTGATTACTCCTTGTAGTTGATGCTATTGAGTGAACCATTGAATTATCATTTATGTTCAGATTGTTACATATCATTATTTCATCTCTGATCTTGATCCATATGATTTCTTGTGAGTAGTTCATTTAGTTCTTGAGGTCATGAGAGGAGTCATGTTGTTAGTAGTGGAATTGTGTTGAGAAAGATTCGATAGTTTGATATTTAAGTTGTGGTGTATTTCTTCTAGTGGTGTCATGTGAAGGTCGACTACATGACACTTCACCTATATGGGCCTAGGGGAATGTATTGTGTATTTGGCTACTAATTGTAGGGGTTGCCGGAGTGATATAAATCTGAACCTCCGTTAGGAAACCTTTGCACAAGGGACGTCAGGGTCTTAGAGTTTAAAGCTGTGGTTAGGTTTCTACCTTAATTACTGTCTTGTACTTGCGGATGCTTGCAAGGGGTATAATCACAAGTATGTATTAGTCCTAGGAAGGTCGGTACATTAGCACAGGTTCACCCACACAACACTTGTCAAACTAAAGAAGATTAATCAACTATATGAAGCGAAAGCACTTGACGTTATTCCCATGTGTCCTCGAGAACGTTTGGTCATCTTAAGTAATACAACCGGCTTGTCCTTTGCTAAAGAAAGGATTGGGTTACTTGCGGCATTCATTATTATTGTCTTTTATTTACTCGTACTTTATTTATCTACATTATCAAAAAACCCTAAAAATCTGTTTGCTAAGTATTTACATAGAATTCCTGCTCCAAGCCACTTGTCAACACCTTTTGTTCCTCATTGGGTTCGACGCTCTTACTTATCGAAAATACTACGATACACCCCTTATACTTGTGGGTTATCAGATGCATGTGGTTTAGGAAAGGAAGACACATGCAATGACTTTGGTGGTGGTTTAGGAAAAGAACACACATGTAATGACTCTAGTGGATCCATGTGGTTTATGAAAGGAACACGCATGCAATGACTCTGGTGGATCCATGTGGTTTAGGAAAGGAACACATATGCAATGACTCTGGTGGATCCATGTGGTTTAGGAAAGTAACACACATTCAATGACTTTGGTGGATCCATGTGGTTTATGAAAGTAACACACATGCAATGATTCTAGTGGTGGTTTAGGAAAAGAACACACATGCAATGACTCTGGTGGATCCAAGTGGTTTAGGAAAGGAACACACATGGAATAACTATAATGATGGTTTATGCAAGGAATACACATGCAATGACTCTGGTGGATCCATCTGGTTTAGGAAAGGAACACACATGCAATGACTCTGGTGGATCCATGTGGTTTAGGAAAGGAACACACATGCAATGACTCTGGTGGTGGTTTAAGAAAAGAACATACATGCAATGACTCTGGTGGATCCATGTGGTTAAGGAAAGGAACACACACGCAATGACTCTGGTGGTGGTTTAGGAAAATAACACACATGCAATGACTTCGGTAGATCAATGTGGTTGAGGAAAGGATCACAGATGCAATCACTCTGGTGGATCCATGTGGTTTAGGAAAGGAACACACGTTCAATGGCTATGAGGGATCCATGTGGTTTAGGAAAATAACACACATGAAATGACTCTGGTGGATCCATGTGGTTTAGGAAAGGAACACACATGCAATACTCTGGTGGATCCATGTGGTTTAAGAAAGGAACACACATGCAATGGCTTTGGTGGTGGTTTAGAAAAAGAACACACATGCAATGACTCTAGTGGATCCATGTGGTTTATGAAAGGAACACACATGCAATGCTGGTGGATCCATGTGGTTTAGGAAAGGAACACACATGCAATGACTCTGGTGGATCCATGTGGTTTAGGAAAGGAACACACATTCAATGACTCTGGTGGATCCATGTGGTTTATGAAAGTAACACACATGCAATGACTCTGGTGGTGGTTTAGAAAAACAACACACATGCAATGACTCTAGTGGATCCATGTGGTTTAGGAAAGGAACACACATGCAATGACTCTAGTGGATCCATGTGGTTTAGGAAAAGAACACACATGCAATGACTCTGGTGCATCCATGTGGTTTAGGAAAGGAATACACATGCAATGACTCTAAGGTATCCATGTGGTTTAGGAAAGGAACACACATGCAATGACTCAGGTGGATCCATGTGGTTTATGAAAGGAACACGCATGCAATGACTCTAGTGGTGGTTTTAGGAAAGGAACACACATGCAATGACTCTATGGATCCATGTGGTTTATGAAAGGGTCACACATGATATGACTCTGGTGGTGGTTTAGTAAAAGAACACACATGCAATGAGTCTGGTGGATCCATGTGGTTTAGGAAAGGAACACACATGCAATAACTCTAATGGTGGTTTATGCAAGGAATACACATGCAATGACTCCGGTGGATCCATGTGGTTTAGGAAAGGAACACACATGCAATGACTCTGGTGGATCCATGTGGTTTAGGAAAGGAACACACATGAAATGACTCTGGTGGATCCATGTAGTTTAGGAAAGGAACACACATGAATGACTCTCGAGGATCCATGTTGTTTAGGAAAGAAACACACATGCAATGACTCTAGTGGTTGATACGTTGCTAACGATTCCATAATTTTTGATGTTATATGCTTGGTTTTATCTACTTTTGTTATGTTTTGTCCACACTTTGGAGTAATTTTCATATGATTTCTTGGACTAACCTAATAACAAGAGCCACAGTGCCAGCTGTCTGTTTTCTGCTGTTTTTGGTTCCAGGAAAGTCAGAAAATGAATATTCTCGGAATTGGACTGGACAAAAGCCAAAGTCAATTTTTCACCGAGGGACACCAGGATCCACAATACGAGACGGAGAGGGGCTGGGGCCCGGACACACTACATGGCCACGCGACAAGGTCTGACCCGCGCCAGGGGGTGGTCTGGCCACCCCAGGCACCCCCTCGGCCTCTCCTTTCGCCTATATAATGCCTCTGATACAAAAACCCTAAGGACCCGATAAAAATTCCATGAAAGAGTCTGTAGCCACCGTCATCTCCATCCCAAGATCGGGAGGGATCTGAAGCTCTTCCCGGCACCCTGCTAGAGAGGGGAATTCACCCTGGTGGCCTTCTTCATCATCATGCAAGCCTACGGTGTGATGCGTGAGTAGTTCATCTCTGGACTACGGGTCCATGTAGTAGCTAGATGGATGGTTCTTCTCCTTTGTGCTATCATGTTTAGATCTTGTGAGCTCTGTTCATGATCAAGATCATCTATTTGTAATTCCTACATGTTGTGTTGCGGGGATCCGATGGATATTGAGATGCTATTTCAGATTGATTATTGATTCTATCATGTCTTTGTTATTTGTGATCTTGCATGCTTTCCGTTGTTAGTAGCTATCTTGGCCAAGTAGATTCTAGCAACTCCAAGAGTTAGTATTTATGCTCGATAGTGGGTTCATGCCTCTAGTAATCTGGGGAAGTGACCGAAATCTCTAAGGTACTAGATGTGCTATTGCTACTAGGGAGAAAACAACAATCTTTTGTTCATAGAACAATCGTATTTTTTACTTTACACGCAATGTGTAATGCAATTATCCGTTGCTTGCAACTTAATACTAGAGGGGGTTCGGATGATAACCTGAAGGTGGATTATTAGTCATAGATGCAGTTGGATTACGGTCTATGTATAATGTTGTAATGCCCAATCAAGTCTCAAAGGAGTCAAGATGAGTAGTATATGCTTGTATGCTTTCTCGATGTTTGTTCATTACCCCGTTGTAATTTGTTCACCCAACATGTCATCTATCTTAAGGAGAGCCACCACTAGTGAACTATGGACCCCGGTCCTTTCTTTTACCATCAATCTACAATCAACTATTTACTGCTTTGTGTTTACTTTCTACAAACTATTACTTTCTTCCACTCGATACGTTTAATCCTTTGTTTTCAGCAAAACCTGTGAGATTGAAAACCTCATCGTAAGTTGGCGACAAAGTTCTGTTGTTGTGTTGTGAAGGTCTCCATGTTGCTGCTGACACCGGTAATGCGCCCTGCCAAAGTCCAACTAGCAACACATTTGAGGTGTTTCCTTGCTCCTACTAGATTGATAACCTTGGTTTCATAACTGAGGGAAACTGACTGCTGTGCTCATCATACCTTCCTCTTGGGGTTCCCCAACGAGCTCATTAATACACGACTTAGCAAGTGATTTTGTTGCGCTATTGCCGGGGAGCCAAGGACATCTTGATGACCCACAAGTATAGGGGGTGTATCGCAGTATTTTCGATAAGTAAGAGTGTCGAACCCAACGAGGACAGAAGGTGCTGGCTAGTGGTATGGATCAGGAATTCTCTGCAAATACTTAGCAAACTAGGGTTTTTTGATAAAGCAAGTAAACAAAGTACGAGTAAATGAAAGACAGTAAGAATGAATGCAGCAAGTGGCCCAATCCTTTGTGCAGCAAAGGACAAGCCGGTTGTATTTCTATAGATGACCAAACGTTCTCGAGGACACATGGGAAGACTGTCAAGTGCTTTCGCTTCATATAGTCGATTAATCTTCGTTAGCTTGCTAAGTGTTGTGTGGGTGAACCTGTGCTAATGTACCGCCCCATCCAAGACTAATACATACTTGTGATTATACCCCTTGTAAACATCCATAAGTACAAGAAAGTAATTAAGGTAGAAACCTAACCACAACTTTAAACTCTAAGACCCTTACATCCCTTGTGCAATGGTTTCCTAACGGGGGTTCAGGTTTCTATCACTCCGGCAACCCCTACGATTAGTAGCCAAATACACAATGCATTCCCCTAGGCCCATATAGGTGAAGTGTCATGTCGTCGACGTTCACATGACACCACTAGAAGAAGTACACCACAACTTAAATAACAATCTATTGAATCTTTCTCAACGCAACTCCACTACTAACAACAAGACTTCTCCCATGTCCTCAAGAACAAAACGAACTACACACAAGACATCATATGGATCATGATCAGAGATGAAATAATGATGTATAACAACCTGAACATAAACAATAATTCAACGGTTCACTCAATAGCATCAACTACAAAGAGTAATCAACACCGGGAAAGTTTCCCCTATGAACTATGCAAGATTCAACACAATTGTTACAGCAATATGGAGATGGTGATGAGGGTGCTGATGGTGATGATGGTGGTGATGATGATGATGATCCCGATGAAGTCCAGCTTGATGGTGGTGTTGATAGTGACGATCTCCCCTCTCCGGGAAGGAATTCCCCCAGCAGAAATCTGTCTTGTAGAGAGATATTTCTCTCTCGGTGTTTTGCGCCCCGCAGAGGCGGCGGAATCTTTCTGGGGTCGCTCCCCCAGTCTTAGGGTTTCGTGGGGATGATATACGCCAGAGGAGAGAGGCTGGAGTGGGCCAGGGCGGCCACACCACTCCCAGTACAGGCCTAGGCCTACCCCCGCCATGGGATGGTGTCTGCCCCCTGTGGCCCACCTCCACTCCATCTTCTGGCATCCTGAGTCTTCTGGAAAAATAGGATTTTCCGTATATTTTCCCGGATTTTCTGATCTTCGCGAATTTTGCCTCCAAACAACACCTTTTCCAATCAGAATCCTGACTGCAGCGGTCCATGCTCGAAAAGTCATTAACCATGCAAAAAATAGATGAAATAACATAAGTATCACCTCTCAATATGAAATATATCAATGAATAATAGTGAATTAAGACATAGAATAGTGATCCAAAATGGACGTATCAACTCCCCCCAAGCTTAGACTTCGCTTGTCCCCAAGCAAAACTGAGCTCAATAAACATGACCTCATGTTTATGAAGTGAAGAGTCAACAAAAGAATACGAACAAGAAGCATCACATTCATCAAAAGAATAGATCATAATAGAAGACAACTCACTATTATATAACTAAACTTGCAATGAGTAAAGGAAACACAATAAAGATACATAGAGTAAATCATAATTGGTAATGGCAAACTTAGCTCTTGGTCGAAGAATAGTTGATAATTTGCTGGAGTTCACAAATAGCTGGTTTTCAAAGAAAGCTTTCAAAGTAGTAAACATCAAGATAAGAGCAATGTGCAAAACAAGGAACATAAGAAACATGAATGCATAAATCATCATATGAATGAATGAAACACATCAACTCAAAATACTTGCTGAGATAGAAGGGAATAGGTTTACTGACTCAACTACGAAGTAAAAGAAAGGGCCCTTCAAAGAGGGAAGCAGGGATTGCAAGTCTCATAAAGAGCTCCCAAAAATTATGATACTTACTAGCTTTCAGCTCTCATTGCCCCTATCATAGGCATCTTTAGGTGATTAAGGTTAAAGTGAGGTCCAATCTGAGTTATATGCTTGACAAACTATAAACTGAAAATCTCATGTCCCTTGAGTACGAGGGCCGCTCCTCATGCTACTCAACTTTAGTTACCGGTAAGTTCTTGTCATCGTAAGCATGTGCGTATCATTGAGAACCGCAAACGGGGTACCCCTTGCCCGATGATACGGAAGAATCCCCATATCAAAATGACAAGGCAAGCAGACAATGAGTATCTCAGCAATCTTCTTATTTACCATGGGAAAATGGTACTTTTTTCTCTCTTTCCTCTTTTCATAGTATCTCTTTTTTTTCTTTTCTTTTTCTCAATAGCTATCTCTCTCTTTTTTTATAAGAAGAATGCTTCATAGATATCATTATGGTTACGCTGCAGGTTTCCACCATGTCAGCATGGATTAGACCAAATGACCTAGGCGCTTTCTCTAACACACATACATAACTCGATGGACTTACAAGCTCCCTTTTATTTCACAATCGACATCCGCAAACAAAAGAGAAAGGTATCAACTGGGTATATATTTACAAGTGTTGAAAGCGTTCCCCGTGACAGCACGGTTCTGCTAATCCCCAGCCTATAATTTGCAAGCATATAACTTTCATGCAGAGTTCACAATGGTTCAGGTTTATTAAGTGCAAGAAAGTAAAGTGTGCCATCAAGTTCGTGAGAGCTTTAATCACTAATTTTCACATAACAAGTTTAATTTGGGAGGTAGACAAAACAGGAATTTACTTGGAATAGCAATAATGCTACTAGGTAGGTATGGTGGACACAAATGGCAAAGGTTTTGGTTTAAAGGAGGTGGATGCACGAGAAGAATTCCTCTCAAGACAGTTTTTGGCTAGCAAGGCTGGGTAGCAAGTACAAGAGTTGAAGGAAACAAACAAACATACAAATCATAAAGACAAACATGCAATCTTCCTTGGAAGCACAAAAGATCTTAACTAGAGAATACTAAACTTATGAGCAAATCAAGAAAGAAAGATGATGACATTATTTTTTCTCTCGAGTACTTCTATCTTTTTCTTTTCAACTCTCAAAAAGGTGTTGCTACTGACCGAGCCAGGTTTGCCAAAACCAACTAACTTAACTCAATGATCCCAAAGTGATACCAATACTAACAACAAGATCAATCATATAACCACGAATTGAAAACTAATATAAGCTATGCAAAAGAGTGAATGACAGAACTTCTCATTAATATTCCATAACGGAGACTCACACCAAGGGATACAAATCTAACGAGAGAGGGGACACTTCCATAATGCAAACCATACTACAAAATAACTCCTCTATTCATGATATGACTCTACTAATAAAGTAAAAAGATAGAAGATAGTGATATGATACCACGGCACTCCCCCAAGCTTGGAACAAACCAAGGGGATGCCAAACCTGATGACAAATTACTCCTTTGGTGGTGGTGGTATCCTCTCGATGAGCTCTCTGGTCAGTTTCCCTAAGTCCTCAATCTCGAAGGTGAGCTTACGAATAAGCTGCGAGTTTTTCTCAATGCGGCTCATGATCATGTCGGGTTGAGAATTCCAGCTCTTGCTATTCTTTCCCCACTCTTCCTCCTTGAAGTCTTCTTTTCCTGCATGGCTAGAACGAGGAAAATCCCAATTGGAGGGTAATTTCTCCTAGGGCATATTCTGGTATTGATGCTCATGGATAAGGGTATGGAAAGGATTCCTGGTGCGTGGAGGAAGTGACCGTGGAGCCAAACTATGACGAGGAGCTTTCCCCCAGTCTGCATCCGTGCAGTCCTTCTAATCTTGGCAGGATTCACCACTCCAATGCTTGCAATGGTGGTGTCGGTATGCGGATTGTAACATCCCAAAACTTTAATCCAAGCTTATCAAGATCAAATCATCCAAAAATAGGGTTAACAAGAACTTTTCCAAATTTAAAATGAAAGCATTCATATGTGTGTGCATTTAAAATAGGAGTTGTTTGAATTGCCATGATTGAATGATCCAATGCTTGTAAAATGTTTCTTAGGTGATTTAAACATCATCTACATCGTTCCCAAACTTTTCCTAAAGAAAATCAAATCAAAAAGAATTAAAAAGGAGGAATGGTCATTTTGGCAAATTTAACTCTCATGCCTACTTTGGCTATTCCTAGTACTCAAAACTTAACAGAAATAATTCTTGATCTTTGCACCCCTTGCTAGTACACATAATGAGGTACCAAGGCCCACCTTTGGATCTACTAAAAACATTCTGTTAACTATTTTAAATGACAATTTAAAATTGAATCAAATGCATATGCATAGATCACCCCTATTTCAAAAACCATCTATTTGAGCTCCATTTTCAAAACCCTTGCAACCAGAGACTACCTATCACTAGTGGAGATCACTCAAAAATTTTGAACCCAAAATTCAAAATTTTCTTTCATGCGGCCATTTCATCAAACACTTGGCATGCATAATCTCTACTCTAATCCTAGCTCACTTTTTACTATAGGGTTTTGCCCCCAATTGATCCCCATTTAATCCCCTTGTACCCTCTTGATCTAACCAGAGCCTAACCAGCATCTTCCCTACCCCTAGTCAGACCGCCCTGCCATGCCGAAAGCACCAACTCACGGCCGACAAAGGCACTCGCAGCAGCAGCCCTCTCCAGCCCCTCTCCTCACGTCTAGCAACTTGCATGTGGTCCACCTCCACCGCCCAACCAGCCCCAGGCCAGAGACAGAGAGCAGAGCAGCCAGGAACCACCGCGCCGGAAGACGGTCGAGCATGCCGACGCCGCCCCCAGAGCACGCCCTGTCCCCGCTCGCACTGACCACCCCTTGGCACCAGCCCGTGCCCGCCGCTCCACCTCGACCTGGAGAACACCCCAGACATCCCCGTTTGCCGCCCAAATCCTCACAGCCACCGCTCGCCGTGGACACCGCCGCCTCGGCAGCGCAGAGTGCCACCTCACCCAGATCGCGTGCCACCGCCCCTACGGCCGCATTCAATTCCTAGAGCACCGCCAGGGAACCACACATCGATCGCCACCCCCAGCCATGCCTCTACCCCGTCGTAGCCATGTCGCCACCGTCGACTGCCCATCCCGCTCGGTCTCACCGTCGGGCCTATAAAAGGAGCCCTCCCCAGCCTCTTCTCTCTGCACCATTCCACTCCCCTCACCTCTCTGAACCTCACCCACATCTAGCCGGAGCAAGTGGAGCAGTAGCTTGCCGGAATTGGAGCCGGAGCATCCGCGGCAGGAGGAGAAAGGCGCCGTTGATTGCGATCACCCCAAGCTCCGCCGCAACCGCGCCTCGCCTCGCTGTCGTCTTCCACGTCGTTTTCCCGCCTCGCCGACCCCGCTGAAGCCCTGGTACGCCCCCAGTAGACCCCCACCGAGCCGGCGACCTGTTCGTCGTCGACGACGACCCTCAGCCGTTGATCTCGCTTCTAATCCTACGGCCCACACAGCGTCTGGTTTCGTTTTAAGTGCCCGACACGGGACTCCCTGCCAGCCGAGCCATGGCAGCGCCACTGGGCCGACCCATTCCTTTTCCCGCGCTGGCCCATAGATTCAAATCTAGATTTTTCTTTTTAGTTAAATCTAGTTTTTGTCCATTAGTTTAAAAATCAATTCAGAGAGTTTTAGAAATCCAAATTGTATGAAACCAATTTTGTCTGAAACGCATTAAAATGATCTATCCATGCCCATTGTATTTAATTCAATTAGAGTTATAGATCTCTCCTAATAAAAATGAGAAGACAAAAGCTTTTGCAACTTGCAACATTTTTATAAAATCAACCAAGTTAGCTTTTGAGTTGATTCCAACTCTCAAAAATCACATTTCATCATATCTATCTAAATATGTAATAATATGAAAGTTTACATGCAGTGACTTTGGATTAGTACCAAAATAATGCTATATAGGCATTTCTAGTCACTTTAAATCATTTAAATAATGAACTTAAACCAAAGTAATATTGATCCAACCCTTAAATCTCATTCCCACATGTTAGAATATGTGGTGATGATAGGTGTCAACATGATCCCATGTTTTAAGTGGTGAATATTAAATGTTAGTTAATTTTTCAACGAGTAGAAATTACTTTTCTAAAATAAAAAGAAGGAAACTATTGAATTAAACTTGTGATGTTTGTGATGATAATAGATCATCAAATGTGTGTTTTAGAATGCTACTTAGCCTAGTTATGTATAGTTTGGTGATTGTGCACTCCCTATGTATTTATAGACGCTAGTACCGACCAAGCTTACAAGGAGGAGGAGTGCTACCAAGAAGAAGAAGAAGAAAACTTCAACCACTGCACCAACCAAGGCAAGCTATTATTGGCAAGCTAACCCTTGCAAAACATACCTTAGCAAGCCACCATTAACAGTGCAAGCTATTGTTAGCAAGCTAGAATTAAGCTAGATAAATGAGCAAGGATGCTTTAGGCATGCTTTGATCACACCCTTTTAACTATTAGTACCCCAAGTCTTACCTGCAAGTTTTACTCCCCTTAGTATCCAAAGTTCCTTACTTATTTTGAAGGTAGCATAAAAAGTATAAAACTTGACCTACTTAGAAACCTTTAGATGTCATTCTATGGCATGAGATTGATCCCATCCTTCCCCTTTAGTGAACACTCTTAACTTAGTATTTTAGAGTAGATCAAAAACTTGAGTCACTTTAGATGGGAACACTTGGTGAAAATGAATTATGAAAACCTTGGAATGATGAGTCATTCTATTGAGATGTTTTGACATGTGTTGAGAAACACAAATGATTGAGGATGATGAAAATATTGAGGCATGAGCCTTAACCCTTTTTATAAAACTGAAGGTTGGATTTGGATGCGATACCATTCCAAATTTACCGTACAACCACACTACCTGAATTGGGTAAGGCTTAGCTAGAAATTTATATGCATTAGTCTTAGTTCCCTCACGGGAGAGGTTTGAGCTGAGGCTACCTCTCAATGTTGTCCACCTATGCAGTGCCCAAGATGACTGATGGTCATGGTTAGGAGGCCATGCTCATAGGAGAGGTGCTTATACTAGGGTGTGTAAAGGGAAGGTTATGTTTGATTATCTGCATACTAAGTATGATGATTCAGGGTTATCCCTGGCAGATGTATCGAATCTTGTGGTGAAAGTGTACCACCTCTGTAGAGTGTCAAACTATTCAATAACCCGTCTCATGATTATGGACAGTTGGAATGGCCATACTGTTTCGTTGTCAGATGTTTTCTAAATACTTTGAAGTAATGATAAATCTTTGACTTGACCACAATAGGGTTGTGTTGATGATAATAGCTTCCCAACTTAAGTGATTCTAGAACTTTACTTTATCTTTCTTTGCTTCTGAACTCAGCTTAGGTTTCAAACTTAACTTGTTAGTTAACTTAGATTCAGCACTTTAACTTAGAATTATACTCCTTGTTAGTAGTAGTTTGCGAGTACTTAAAGAGTACTCATGGCTTTTGTCCCTGGCTATTCTCATGGCCAGACTATGAAGGAGATTATCAAGATGATGGTCAGCAGGACGGCTATGATAACTAGGACTATCTGCCTTCGTCAGCATTGCCTGTGCCCCTGAAGATGGACCCCACTGCTACGCTTATCTTTTATTTCCGCTGTTTGTTGTAGTAAAGACTGGATCATGATATCCTTATTTGTGTAAAACCTTATGTATGGTTTGTAATGGATGATGTACTGTGATATCCAATCCGTTATGTCTCGCAAAAATGGCAATCCAAGGATTGCGAGGTATGGCATAACGGGCATCTGGGATTAAAAATCCGGGTGTTGACAAGTTGGTATCAGAGCCATCCTGACCATAGGAGACCCTAGTTAGAATGGACGTCCAAACCAAAAACTTAGCTTCAAAACCAAAGTGAGTATTTATGAAAAACTATTTACTCTCTTACCCGTGTGAACTCATTCTTTCTCAAAAATTCACGTTCCTCAAAATTCTTACATTACTACTTAAAATTTGACACACTTGATCACTTCACTAACTTCCTTATCCTTAATCCTTGTAGATGGAGACTCAGTTCAGCAAGTTTTACCAGTTGGGAAACGGAGGTCAGCTGATCTTCGAGAGGGATCTGGATTTGCTGTCAGAGTTACTGGGATGCCCACATCCGGAGTTTCTTGGAGCTCAACTTCCAGGACCCCCAGGAGGAGACCTACAGTGGCTAGTCACCGCGGATCTTCGGGGAAGCATCGAAGCACCAACTTCCGGGAGAATTCAGTTCTCCATGAGAGAGAACAATTGGCTAGATGGATTAGCCAGGGCAATGCATGAAGCTCTCGCACGCCTATGTGCCCTCAGCGTCAACAAGATCCAAGGAACCCGTTTTGCCCACTATGCAAGACGTGACTTCATGGGAATGCCGATGGAGATGCCAAGTCACCCAGAGTTGAGGCGTCAAGTGGAGAACCTTAACTTCTTGCTTCATGACAGACATCAGGAACTGGACAATGCCAGGGAGTTAGCCAACCGTAACTGCGCATCACCGACTGAAGGCCTGACTTTCGCACAGCTCGTCCAAGATCGCCAGTCTCTTTGTCGCCAGCGTGCAAAGAAGGATCGCACCATCGCCCGTCTTCGCAAGAAGGTGGCCGACCTCGAGAAGACAGTCAAGGAGCAGGAAGCTTAGCTTGCCCCCAAGGAAGAAGAAGATGAGGGTGAAGACATCTAGGGAGATATGGATTCTTACCTCAGCAACGATGATGAATTTCTGGAGGAGGATGCTGTGGACTTCTACACTGATGATGAAGAATCCAACTTCATCGATGATGAGTAGATGTACTAGAGCACTGCCGTAGCATGAGATGTATCATCTCATTGTATCATAGCTTGCAGAATGGTTCTTCAAACCATTTGTTTTACCCTTTGATTGTTGTGGTGTGTGTTGTATGGTGTGCTTGCTTGCATGAATGAAAATGAAGTTAGTTGCAAAACCTGAGTTTAACTCAAAGTTTTAGATTTGAAAAACCCAAAACCATGAACCTTAGACTTTCCCTCTTACCCCTATATCTATCTCAATCTTTAGATGACTCGTGAGAACCAAGGAGGGAGCATCTCGTCGCAAGACCCAATGCTGCAGTTCTTGCAGAATCTCATCACGGACCGTGAAGCAAGCAGGGCCGAGCGTCAAGCCAACTTAGCAACATTGCAGCAGATCGCCCAAATGGCTCTCAACAACCAAGGACATGGAAATCAGGATCACCAAGGATCCAAACTCAAAACTTTCGTAACACCAATCCCCAATCTTTAACCAATCTAAAAACCCATTAGATGTCAATGGATCGTTACAGACCATGGAAAACAACTTAGAGGTTGCCAGAGTTGATGAGAATGAGAAAGTTCTCTTTGCCACCCACTATCTGGCAAGAGATGCAAGAGCTTGGTGGAATAGCATCCGCAATATGAACCATGGCCATGTGATGACCTGGGAAGCATTCAAGGTCAAGTTCAGCCGCACCCACGTGCCGCAAGGTCTTGTCAACAAGATGAGAGATGACTTCCGCGAATTGAAGCAAGGAAGAATGACTGTGGTGGAGTACCATGACAGATTCTTGTCACTTGCCAGATATGCACCGGATGAGATCAACACGGAGGCTAAGAAGAAGGAGAGATTCTTAAACGGACTGCATGATGAGATGCAGACTGTCCTCGTCAACATCCGTTTCGATGATCTCGAAGAGCTAGTCAACTCTGCCATTCAGATGGAAGGGAAGATTAACCAGGCAAACGACAACCGCAAACATCGTATGATGCAGCAGTCTGGATCTAGTAGTCACCAGAAGTACCATCCCAACCCCTAACCAGGATATGCACCAAGGAACAACCGATCCCCAAATTCTCGCCCAAGCTACCCCAACCGTAGCGGAGGTAATGTGAAGTCCGGAGGAAACAATCACAACTCCGGCAATACCAACAATTTCAACCGTGCCCCTCCCAAGAGCAACAACAACAACAACACTGCACCCAGAACTGGCAGCAATGATGTGCCTGTCGCAGTCAAGGACAAGTCCCAGATCACTTGTTTCGAGTGTGGAGTAAAGGGTCACTACTCCAATGAGTGTCCCAAGAAGACTGCCGCCAATGCCCCTGTGAATGCCCCAGCTCAGCAGCAGTGCGTGTTCAACCAGGAAGGAGATTTGCCCCAGGGAACCCGCACAACCGCAACGGTCGTCTCTTCCACTTGAACGCAGAAGAAACCCAGGAAGCGCCAGATGTAGTGCTGGGTATGTTTTCTGTCAACTCAGTTTTAGCAAGAGTATTGTTTGATTCTGGAGCATCGCATTCATTTGTCACCGAAGAATTTGTATGCACTTGTAATATTCACCCAACCAACCTGAAGCATGTCATGATAATTCAAATCCCCGGTTCAACAACAAAAGCTAGAAAAATTTGCAAAGTTGTACCTATCAGAATAGACGGGATAGATTTTTATGCCAACCTAATTGTACTTGGAACCAAAGGATTGGAAGTAGTACTAGGTATGGACTGGATGTCAAGGCATAAAGGACTGATAGACTGTGCTAAGAAAGCCATCACCATGACCAGTAGTTCTGGAGTAATAGTAGAGCATATCTCTAAAACCTTACCCCGTCAATTCAAGTGCAACAAGAGTGTAGCCATGCCCACCATTGACCAAGTCAGAGTAGTCTGTGAATACCCCGACGTATTCCTAGATGAATTGCTAGGTATGCCCCCGGATAGGGATATTGAGTTCATTATTGAACTAATCCCCAGAACCGGACCTATAGCCCAGAGACCCTATACCATGAACCCCTCAGAGTTAGTGGAACTAAAGAAGCAGTTGGATACCATGTTAGCAACAGGCTTGATTCAGCCAAGCGCATCACCATGGAGATCACCAGTGTTATTCGTCAACAAGAAAGATGGAGGCAATCGTCTGTGTACAGATTACAGAAAGTTGAATGATGTCACCATCAAGAACAAGTACCCCTTACCAAATATAGAGGATCTATTTGATCAATTGACTGGAGCCCAGGTATTCTCAAAGATTGATCTTAGGACTGGTTATCACCAACTTAAGATTCGTGCAACGGATATTCCGAAGACCGCCTTTACTACTCGCTATGGTTTATACGAGTATACGGTTATGTCTTTTGGATTAACCAATGCCCCTGCTTATTTCATGAATCTCATGAATAAGATCTTTATGAAATTCCTAGATAAGTTTGTAGTTGTGTTTAGCGACGACATCCTTATCTACTCCAAGTCAAAAGAAGAGCATGAGAAACATCTGAGAATCATCCTAGAAACCCTGAGAGAGCATCAGTTATATGCCAAGTTCAGCAAGTGTGAGTTTTGGCTGAAAGAAGTAGGATTCCTAGGACATATTGTTTCTGCCGGAGGAGTCTCTGTTGATCCCACCAAGATCAAAGATGTCGAGGAATGGGAAGCCCCAACCAATCAAACCCAAGTTCGTTCATTTCTTGGATTAGCGGGATATTACCACAAGTTTGTAGAAGGATTCTCGAGCATAGCCCGACCAATGACCCAATTGTTGAAGAAGGACAAGAAGTTTGAATGGACAAACAAATGTGAAGCCAGTTTCCAGGAGCTGAAGAAGAGATTGATATCAGCCCCAATTTTGATCATGCCAGATATCAAGAAGCCGTTTGATGTGTATTGTGATGCATCCAAGATTGGCCTAGGATGTGTATTGATGCAAGAAGGCAAAGTCATCGCATATCTGTCTCAACAATTGAAGCAACATGAGCAGAACTATCCGACCCATGATCTTGAGCTAGCAGCCGTGGTTCTAGCATTGAAGACATGGCGTCATTATTTGATGGGTAATCGCTGTGAGATTTACTCAGATCATAAGAGCTTGAAGTATATCTTCACTCAGAAGGAGCTGAATATGAGGCAAAGAAGATGGATAGAGTTAATCAAGGATTATGACCTTGACATTCACTATCACCCCGGCAAAGCCAATGTGGTAGCGGATGCTCTTAGCAGATTGCCGTGTAGGCTTAACACCATGATCAAAGAGAAGCAACCATGTTTGTATGAGGAGTTGGAGCGGTTCAGGACTGAGTTAGTTAGCAAAGGATTCCTAGCTAGCATTGAACTTCAACCCACTTTGATTAGAGAAATCAAGGAAGCCCAGAAGGGAAATGAAAGTATCGACGGAATCAAACGTCGTATTGGTACAGGAAAGGTACCTGGATTCACCGAAGACGAAGAAGGTGTATTGTGGTACAAAGGATGTATCTGTGTGCCAGCAGATTTGGAGCTGAAGGAAATTATCATGAAGGAAGCTCATGATACTCTTTATTCTATCCACCCCGGAGGAACGAAGATGTATTAGGATTGAATGAGCAATTTTGGTGGCACAAGATGAAGAGAGAGATCGGAAGCTACATCGCCAAATGTGACATATGTCAAAGAGTCAAAGCAGAGCATCAGAGACCTGCAGGACTATTGCAACCATTGCAGATTCTGGAATGGAAATGGGATTCTGTTGGAATGGACTTTATCACTGGTTTACCTACTTCTAGTAGGGGAAATGACTCAATCTGGGTCATCGTTGATAGACTGTCCAAGGTAGCCCATTTTATACCTGTCAAGACTAGCTACGAGAGTGCAAAACTAGCAGAGCTGTATATTGCTAGGATTGTTAGTCTGCATGGAACCCCCAAGACCATCGTCTCAGATCGAGGAACCCAGTTTACTTCAAGATTTTGGCAGAAAGTTTAGGAAGGTTTAGGAACCAAGTTGAACTTCAGCACCACTTATCACCCGCAAACAGATGGACAAACTGAGAGTCAACCAGATCTTAGAGGATATGCTTAGAGCTTGTGTGTTGGAATACGGATCAAAATGGGAAGACTACCTGCCTTTCACAGAATTCTCATATAACAACAGTTATCAGGCTAGTTTGCAGATGGCACCATTTGAATTCCTATACGGAAGAAAGTGTCGTACCCCTTTGAATTGGTCGCAAGTAGGAGAGAGTCAGATCTTTGGACCCGACATTCTCCGAGAAGCAGAAGAGAAAGTTCACAAAGTCCTTGAGCTCCTCAAGACCGCCCAATCCGCATGTAAGAGTTATGCTGACAAGAGAAGGAGAGACCTGACTTTCAATGTCGGAGATTTCGTATATCTCAAGGTTTCACCATTGAAGGGAACTCAACACTTTAGTATGAAGGGAAAGTTAGCTCCCAGATATATCAGACCTTTCAAGATTTTGAACCGCCGAGGAGAAGTATCATACCAACTGGAACTGCCTGAAGAGATGTCAGCCATCCACAATGTGTTCCATATCTCGTTACTTCGCAAATGCTTGGAAGTGCCTAAGAAGACTGAAGTTTTCAAGAATATCGATCACAGAGCTGTGGAAATCAACAATGACCTGACATATCGGGAAGTACCCATCCGTATCTTAGAAGAAGCCTACAGAACCACCAGGACCAGGAGTATCAAGTTTCTCAAGATTCAGTGGAGCAACCATACCGAGGAGGAAGCTACTTGGGAGAACGAAGATTACATTAGAACAAAGTTTCCAGATCTCTTTAGTTCCTAGTTTTCTTTGTAAATCTCGGGACGAGATTTTTTTTAAGGGGGGAAGGTTTGTAACATCCCAAAACTTTAATCCAAGCTTATCAAGATCAAATCATCCAAAAATAGGATTAACAAAAACTTTTCCAAATTTAAAATGAAATCATTCATATGTGTGTGCATTTAAAATAGGAGTTGTTTGAATTGCCATGATTAAATGATCCAATGCTTGTAAAATGTTTCTTAGGTGATTTAAACATCATCTACATCATTTCCAAACTTTTCCTAAAGAAAATAAAATCAAAAAGAATTAAAAAGGAGGAATGGTCATTTTGGCAAATTTAACTCTCATGCCTACTTTGGCTATTCCTAGTACTCAAAACTTACCAGAAATAATTCTTGATCTTTGCACCCCTTGCTAGTACACATAATGAGGTACCAAGGCCCATCTTTGGATCTACTAAAAACATTCTGTTAACTATTTTAAATGACAATTTAAAATTGAATCTAATGCATATGCATAGATCACCCTATTTCAAAAACCATCTATTTGAGCTCCATTTTCAAAACCCTTGCAAACAGAGACTACCTATCACTAGTGGAGATCACTCAAAAATTTTGAAACCAAAATTCAAAATTTTCTTTGATGCGGCCATTTCATCAAACACTTGGCATGCTTAATCTCTATTCTAATCCTAGCTCACTGTTTACTATATGGTTTTGCCCCAATTGATCCCCATTTAATCCCCTTGTCCCCTCTTGATCTAACCAGAGCCTAACCAGCATCTTCCCTACCCCCTAGCTGCACTGCCCTGCCATGCCAAGCACCAACTCGCCGGCCGACACTACACTCGCAGCAGCAGCCCTCTCTAGCCCCTCTCCTCATGTCTAGCAACTTGCCTGTGGTCCACCTCCACCGCCCAACCAGCCCCAGGCCAGAGACAGAGAGCAGAGCGGCCAGAAACCGCTGCACCCGGAGCCGGCCGAGCATGCCGATGCCACCCCCAGAGCACACCCTGTCCCCGCTTGCACAGACCACCCCTTGGCACCAGCCCGCGCCCGCCGCTCCACCTCGACCTGGAGAACACCCCAGACATTCCCGTTCGCCGCCCAAAGCCTCACAGCCACTGCTCGCCATGGACACCGCTGCCTCGGCCGCGTAGAGCGCCACCTCGCCCAGACCGCGTGCCACCGCCCCTACAACCGCATTCAATTCCTAGAGCACCGCCAGGGAACCACACATTGATTGCCACCCCAGCCATGCCTCTACCCCGCCCTAGCCATGTCGCCACCGTCGACTGCCCATCCTGCTCGGTCTCACTGTTGGGCCTATAAAAGGAGCCCTCCCCAGCCTCTTCTCTCCATACCATTCCACTCCCCTCACCTCTTTGAACCTCACCCACCTCTAGCCGGAGCAAGTGGAGCAGCAGCTTGAGTGGGCTGGAGCAGCCGCGGCAGGAGGAGAAGGGCGCCGTTGATTGCGACCACCCCAAGCTCCGCCGCAACCACGCCTCGCTTCGCCGTCGTCTTCCACGTTGTTTGCCCGCCTTGCCGACCCCACTGGAGCCCTGGTACGCCCCCGGTAGACCCCCACCGAGCCACTAGGGTTCGAGCTCGCCGGCGACTTGTTCGTCATCGACGACGACCCTCAGCCGTTGATCTCGCTTCTAATCATATGGCCCACAACATGCGTACCGTTTCGCGTTTTAAGTGCCGCTGGCACGCGGGACCCCCTGTCAGCTGAGCCCCGCGCCACGGAGCGCCACTGGGCCGGCCCATTCCTTTTGCCGCGCTAGCCCATAGATTCAAATCTGGATTTTTCTTTTTAGTTAAATCTAGTTTCTGTCCACTAGTTTAAAAATCAATTCAAAGAGTTTTAGAAATCCAAATTGTATGAAACCAATTTTGACTGAAAGGTATTAAAATGATCTATCCAAGCTCGTTGGATTTAATTCAATTAGAGTTATAGATCTCTCCTAATAAAAATGAGACGATCGAAGCTTTTGCAACTTGCAACATTTTTATAAAATCAACCAAGTTAGCTTTTGAGTTGATTCCAACTCTTAAAAATCACATTTCATCATATCTATCTAAATATGTAATAATATTAAAGTTTACATGCAGTGACTTTGGACTAGTACCAAAATAATGCTATATAGGCATTTGTAGTCACTTTAAATCATTTAAATAATGAACTTAAACCAAAGTAATATTGATCCAACCCTTAAATCTCATTACTACATGTTAAAATATGTGGTGATGACATGTGTCAACATGATCCCATGTTTTAAGTGGTGAATATTAAATGCTAGTTAATTTTTCAGTGAGTAGAAATTACTTTTCTAAAATAAAAAGAAGGAAACTATTGAATTAAACTTGTGATGTTTGTGATGATAATAGATCATCAAATGTGTGTTTTAGAATGCTACTTAGCCTAGTTAAGTATTGTTTGGTGATTGTGCACTCCCTATGTATTTATAGACGCTAGTACCGACCAAGCTTACAAGGAGGAGTGCTACCAAGAAGAAGAAGAAACCTTCAACCACTGCACCAACCAAGGCAAGCTATTATTGGCAAGCTAACCCTTGCAAAACATACCTTAGCAAGCCACCATTAATAGTGCAAGCTATTTTTAGCAAGCTAGAATTAAGCTAGATAAATGAGCAAGGATGCTTTAGGCATGCTTTGATCACACCCTTTTAACTATTAGTACCCCAAGTCTTACCTGCAAGTTTTACTCCCCTTAGTATCCAAAGTTCCTTACTTATTTTGAAGGTAGCATAAAAAGTATAAAACTTGACCTACTTAGAAACCTTTAGATGTCATTCTATGGCATGAGATTGATCCCATCCTTCCCCTTTAGTGAACACTCTTAACTTAGTATTTTAGAGTAGATCAAAAACTTGAGTCACTTTAGATGGGAACACTTGGTGAAAATGAATTATGAAAACCATGGAATGATGAGTCATTCTATTGAGATGTTTTGACATGTGTTGAGAAACACAAATGATTGAGCATGATGAAAATATTGAGGCATGAGCCTTAACCCTTTTTATAAAACTGATGGTTGGATTCGGATGCTATACCATTCCAAATTTATCGTACAACCACACTACCTGAATTGGGTAAGGCTTAGCTGGAAATTTATATGCATTAGTATTAGTTCCCTCGCGGGAGAGGTTTGAGCTGAGGCTACCTCTCAATATTCTCCACCTATGCAGTGCCCAAGATGACCGATGGTCATGGTTAGGAGGCCATGCTCATAGGAGAGGTTCTTATACTAGGGTGTGTAAAGGGAAGGTTATGTTTGATTATCTGCATACTAAGTATGATGATTCAGGGTTATCCCTGGCAGATGTATCGAATCTTGTGGTGAAAGTGTACCACCTCAGCAGAGTGTCAAACTATTCGAATAGCCGCGTACGCGGTTATGGACAGTTGGAATGGCCATACTGTTTCGTTGTCAGATGTTTTCTAAATACTTTGAAGTAATGATATATCTTCGACTTGACCACAATAGGGTTGTGTTGATGATAATAGCTTCCCAACTTAAGTGATTCTAGAACTTTACTTTATCTTTCTTTGCTTCTAAACTCAGCTTAGGTTTCAAACTTAACTTGTTAGTTAACTTAGATTCAGCACTTTAACTTAGAATTATACTCCTTGTTAGTAGTAGTTTGCGAGTACTTAAAGAGTACTCATGGCTTTTGTCCCTGGCTATTCTCATGGCCAGACTATGAAGGAGATTATCAAGATGATGGTCAGCAGGACGGCTATGATAACTAGGACTATCTGCCTTTGTCAGCATTGCATCTGCCCCTGAAGATGGACCCCACTGCTACGCTTATCTTTTATTTCCGCTGCTTGTTGTATTAAAGACTGGATCATGAGATCCTTATTTGTGTAAAACCTTATGTATGGTTTGTAATGGATGATGTACTATGATATCCAATCCGTTATGTCTCGCAAAAAAGGTAATCATGGGATTGCGAATCCAACTTCAACTGAGTCATAAAACCCTTCTCTTCCTTATTACACCATTGTCTCCACTTCCTGGAAATTTCTTTCACACAAAACTTCACATAGTTCTCATTAGCAACATTAGTATAAGTGAAGTGATAAAACCTTTTGAGTCCAACTTCAACTGAAAACCATCAAAACAAAATCTGCTGTAGCAACTCCTTCTGAAAACCCAAAAAGATTCAAAAAGGAAATCGAATAAAGAAGCAGATGCAAGATTGGCTAGATCTGTCAAAACAGACCAGCAGGTAAAGATCAATTTTTTCGAAAATCTTCTGTTGTTCAAATCAAAAAGTGCAAAACTAACGAAAGTCAAATAACAACCTGGGACAGAAGCACAAAAAATTACAGCTCATCCGACAGACAGAGGTCTCTCACGAATTTTTACGGTGAAGCACAAAAATCTGTTTCGGGACAGCAACTTCCCCAAATCTTACTTCTCTCTCATTAGAGGTTGATCTTGACACAAAAACCAAACAAAATGGATAAAGAGCTGTTATTACCGAAGTAATAACTTCCAAGACTCAAAGAAACAAAAAACAAACTCAAAGCAAAAACAAATTGGGTTGTCTCCCATAAAGCTCTTTCTTTATAGCCATTAAGATGGGCATGATAATTTTGAAGAAGCTCTCATAGGGATATGAATTGAGGTGAAAGAGAGCATTAAGAAGCAAAAAACACACACATTTAAGTATAACCCACTTCCTATGCAAGGGGATTTTGTAAACAAACAAGTTGTTGAAACCATAGGAAACTTGCATAAGAAGGCAAAAGAATTGCAGCATAAAAACTTTCAGCATAAAACGGGGAAACTTGATATTATTGAGATACATAATAACACATTTCCCTCTCTCATAGTAGATTTCAATATCATGCATAAACTTAACAATATAGCTATCACAAGGACCATCATAGCAATGATCACTTATTCTAACAGAAAACACGGGAATACTAGCTCTCATAGCACTATTTTGTGAAACAATATTAGAGGTATCCTTACAAAGGATAGGGTGTCCCTCTTTTTTATATTTAGCAACAAAGTCTTCCACATTTGCTACAATAGGTTCGTCAACCATTTGTTTATCAGGTTCAACAGCTTTATTCATACTTTCATCAACCATTTGTTATCAGGTTCAACAGCTTTTCTCAATATAAGGTTTAGGTAAAACATGATTAGCAGTATAAACTTCAGTATTTCTTGAAGGAACACTCTTAGCAATATCTTTTATAAGGTTCATGATACTTATTCCACTTCTTTTTAGGCACTTCAATGTAGGAAGCAAAAGCCTTAAAATAAGAAGCAATAGCTTGAGAGTCTAGACCATAAGAATTTTTAATATTTTGAAAGTCATCAGTTCCCATAAAAGATTCAATGCATTCATAATCATAATTTATACCTGACTTTCTACCTTTGTCATTCTCCCAAGCTTCAGCATTGTCTTGAATATGGTCCAGAAGATCCCATTTAGCTTCTTCTTCCATGCGAGTGAATGATCCAGCACAAGAAGCATCCAATAAATCTTTATCATGTAGAGGGAGCCTTGCATAAAAGTTATTGATAATAATATTGTTGGGGAGCTCATGAATGGGACATTTGAGAATTAGTAACTTCAATCTCCCCCAATCTTGAGCTGTACTCTCTCCATCAAGAGGCTAAAAGCTGTATATTTGATTCCAATCTTTATGAATCTCACTAGGAGGATAAAACTTTGAATAAAAGAGAGGCACTATTTCCTCGCATTCTAGAGCTTGACCATTCTTCAGCAGCTTATACCATTCCTTAGCTCTTCCTTTCAGTGATAATGAGAATAACTTCTTCTTAACTTGATCTGTAGTAATACCTGCACACTTGAGCAACCCGCATAATTCGTGTATAAAGAGTAAATGATCACCGGGATGAACAGTTCCATCCCCAACATAGTGGTTATCCATAACACGATCAATAATTCTTGTAGGTATTTTGAAAACATCTTTCTCAGCAGGTGGTGGCTTATCTACTACCTTAGCAGTGGTAGTAGCATTAACAAATAAGAAACTTAGCGAATTATCCATAACGAAAATAAAGAAACTAGCAGAAGTAAAGAATACTCATAGTAGAAGTTTCCTTTACCAGTTCCACTCTCCAATAGCACTTCACTCCCCGGCAACGGTGCCAGAAAATAGTCTTGATGACCCACAAGTATAGGGGGTGTATCGCAGTATTTTCGATAAGTAAGAGTGTCGAACCCAACGAGGAGCAGAAGGTGCTGGCTAGTGGTATGGATCAGAAATTCTCTGCAAATACTTAGCAAATGGATTTTTAGGGGTTTTCGATAAAGCAAGTAAACAAAGTACGAGTAAATGAAAGACAGTAAGAAAGTGTCCCAACACAACTCCACTACTAACAACAAGATTTCTCCCATGTCCTCAAGAACAAAACGAACTACTCACAAGACATCATATGGATCATGATCAGAGATGAAATAATGATGTAACAATCTGAACATAAACAATAATTCAACGGTTCACTCAATAGCATCAACTACAAAGAGTAATCAACACCGGGAAAGTTTCCCCTATGAACTATGCAAGATTCAACACAATTGTTACAGCAATATGGAGATGGTGATGAGGGTGCTGATGGTGATGATGGTGGTGATGATGATGATGATCCCGATGAAGTCCAGCTTGATGGTGGTGTTGATAGTGACGATCTCCCCTCTCCGGGAAGGAATTCCCCCAGCAGAAATCTGTCTTACAGAGAGATCTTTCTCTCTCGGTGTTTTGCGCCCCGCAGAGGCGGCAGAATCTTTCTGTGGTCGCTCCCCCAGTCTTAGGGTTTCGTGAGGATGATATACGCCAGAGGAGAGAGGCTGGAGTGGGCCAGGGCGGCCACACCACTCCCAGGCGCGGCCTAGGCCTGCCCGCACCATGGGGTGGTGTGGGCCCCCTGTGGCCCACCTCCACAACATCTTCTGGCATCCTGAGTCTTCTGGAAAAATAGGATTTTCCGTATATTTTCCCGGATTTTCTGATCTTCGCGAATTTTGCCTCCAAACAGCACCTTTTCCATCAGAATCCTCACTGCAGCGGTCCATGCTCCAAAAGTCATCAACCATGCAAAAAATAGATGAAATAACATCAGTATCACCTCTCAATACGAAATATATCAAAGAATAATAGTGAATTAAGACATAGAATAGTGATGCAAAATGGACGTATCACATCTTCACAAGGGGAGTCCCTCATAACCAATCTCTTTACTTTGTTATTTTTGTTTTGCTTAGTTTACTTTTTGCTTTGTTTGCTTGTTTCTTTATCAAAAATAAAAAAATAGTTTTACTAGTTTGTTTTCTTTATTAAAAACACAAAAAATGACTACTCTTGAAAATACTAAATTGTGTGACTTCACTAGCACCAACAACAATGATTTTATGAGCAGAGCCATTGCTCCACCTGTTCCTAAAGCTACTTTCTTTGAAATAAAACCTGCTTTACTCAATATTGTTATGAGAGAAAAATTTTCTGGTATTGGTAATGAAGATGTTGCAGCCCATCTAAATAACTTTGTTGAACTTTGTGAGATGCAAAAGCATAAGGATATAGATGGAGATATTATTAAGCTTAAATTGTTTACTTTCTCTTTGAGAGGAAAATCTAAAGAATGGTTGAATTCCTTAACTAGGAATAGTATTGATTCTTGGACTAAATGCAAAGATGCTTTCATTGGAAAATACTATCCTCCTTCTAAGATTATATCTATGAGAAGTGAAATAATGAAGTTTAAACAATCTGATAATGAACATGTTGCTCAAGCTTGGGAAAGAATGAAATCTTTGGTAAAGAATTATCCCACTCATGGATTATCCAAACCTTTTATGCAGGATTGAACTATTCTTCAAGAAATCTATTGGATTCTGCTGTTGGAGGTACCTTTATGACCATTACTTCGGGTGCTGCAACAAAGCTTCTGGATAATTGTGAACACCCGGATTTTTAATCCTAGGTGCCTGTTATGCCATACATTGCAATCCCAGGATTACCATTTTTGCGAGACATAACAGATTGGACATCACAGTACATCATCCATTACAAACCATAATAAGGTCTTACACAAATAAAGGATCTCATGATCCAGTCTTACTACAAACAAGTAGCAAAATAAATAGCGTAGCGGTGGGCTCCATCTTCAGTGTCATAGACAATGCTGACGATGGGAGATGATCCTAGTTGTCGTAGTCGTCCTGCTGTCCTCCTTTAGGGTAGTAATCCTCATAGTCTAACCACGGGAATAGCCAGGGACAAATCCATGAGTACTCTTTAAGTACTCGCAAACTATCACTAACAAGTAAAGTAGTTCTAATAGGAATGCTAAACTATAAGTTTATTTATAAAGTTAAGTTTGAAACCTAAGCTGAGTTCAGAAACAAAAAAAGATAAAATAAAGTTAAAAAACACCTAAGTGGGAACTTAGTTGTCATAGTCACAACTCTGTTGTGGTCAAGTCATGTCATAATTCATTTTGAAAACATTTGACAACGGAACAGTATGGACACTCCAACTATCCATAACCGCGGACATGGCTATTCGAATAGTTTGACACTCTACAGAGGTGGTACACTTTCACCACAAAATTCGATACATCTGTTAGGGATAACCCTGAATCATCATACTTAGTATGCAGATAATCAAACATAACCTTTCCTTTACACACTCTAGTATAAGCACCTCTCCTATGAGCTTGGCCTCCCAGCCATGGCCATCTTCCATCCTGGGCACTGCATAGGTGGACAACATTGAGTGGTAGCCTCAGCTCAGACCTCTCCCGCGAGGGAACTAATACTAATGCATGTAAACTTCTGGCTAAGCCTTACCCAATTCAGGTATTGCGGTTGTACGGTAAAATTGGAATGGTATCGCGTCCGAACCCAACCATCAGTTTTTATAAAAGGGTTAAGGCTCATGCCTCAACATTATCATCATCATCATCATAAATCATTTGTGTTTCTCAACACATGTCAAAACATCTCAATAGAATGACACATCATTCCAAGGTTTTCACAAGTCATTTTCACCAAGTATTCCCATCTAAAGTGATCAAGTTTTTGGTTTAGCTCTAAGATACTAAGTTAAGAGTGTTCACTAAGGTGGGATGCTAATATCAATCTCATGCCATAGAATGATATCTAAGTCTAACTAGATAGGTCAAGTTTTATACTCTTTATGCTATCTATAAACAAGTAAGAAACTTTGGTAAAGTAAAAGAAAGTAAAGCTTGTAAATAAACTTGGAGTAGGTATAAGTCAAAGGGTATAACCAAAGCATGCCTGATGCATCTTGCTTAGGTTATCTTGCTTAATTCTAGCTTGCTAACAATAGCTTGCCTTGGTTGGTGTAGTGGTTGAAATTCTCCTCGTCTTCTTCGGGGTAGAACTCCTCCTCCTCGTAGACTTGGTCGGTACTATCGTCTATAAATACATACGGGATACACAATCACCAAACCATACTTAACTAGTCTATTTAGCACACTAAGGCACACATTTGATGATCTAGTATCATCACAAACATCACAAGATTTAATGAACTAAGTTCATTTATTTTATTTGAGAAAAGTAATTTCCACTCATTGAAATTAACTCAGATTTAATATTCTCCAATTAAAATATGGGATCATCTGGACACATGTCATCACCACATATTATAATGCATGGGAATGTGATTTAAATGTTGGATCACATTTTAATAAGTTTAAGTTTAATATTTAATTATTTAAAGTGACTAGAAATGCCTATATAGCATTATTTTGGTACTAGTCCAAAGACACTGCATGCAAACCTGAATATTATTACATATTCAGATAGGTATATTCAAATGTGATTTTTGAGAGTTGGAATCAACTCAAAAACTATTATGGTTGATTTTAGAAAAATGTTTGAATGTGAAAAAGCTTCTGTCTTGTTATTTTTGCTAGGAGATATCTCTAACTCTAATTGATTTAAATCTAACGGGCTTGCATAGATTTTTTAATTTTCTTTCCAACAAAATTAGAATCATTCATTTTGGATTTGTAAAACTCCCTGAATTGATTTTTGAACTAAGGGACATAATTAAGTTTACTTCTAAAAAGAAAAAGATTTATTTGAATCTGCTGGGTTGCGCGGGAACACTAATGGGCCAGCCCAGTCTCACTCCGCGGCGCTGAGGACAGCTGACATGGGGGTCCTGCCTGTTAGTGGCTCTTTAAACGTGAAGTGGTACGGGGCAACGTGGACCATAGGATTACAACTAAGATCTACGGCTGGGGCTTATCGTCGACGACGGACCAGTCGCCGACGAGGTGGAACCCTAGCGGCTCAGTGGGGGTGCAGTGGGGGCATACCAAGGCTCCAGCGAGTGCGGAGATGGGGGTGATCGAATGAGACAACGACGGCGGACTTAGGCGAGGTCGCGGCAGGTCTAGGGGTGGACGAAATCGACGGGGGCGTCTCCTCCTTTGCTGCGGCTATCTCCGGTGAAATTCTGGTGGCTGGCTACTCGAGCGGCTCTGACGAGAGGTGGGAAAGGACCAGTGGTGAGAGGGGAGCTAGGTGGTGTAAATAAATGAGGCTCCCTTATATAGGATCGACGAGACGGCAGAGAAGCATGGGCGGAACTCGTCGGTGACGACAACACAGGGTGCTATCGGCGTGGGCAAGGTAGGCGGACGGTGGGCAGTTCCCTAGTGGTTAGATAGGGCTTAATGGTGATGCTAGGGGCGGTGGCTAACGGTCAAGAGTGTCTCACGCTCTGAGCGACAGAGGAGGTGCTCAACACGGTCCATGGCGGCTGTGGGTCGCGCGGCGAGGTAAGGGCGTGTCTGGCGGGGTCATGTGGTCAAGGCGCAGTGGCGCGTGCGGGATGTGGTCGAGGGGCGGCTTGTGGAGCTATCTCGGGGACGGTGCTCTGGCATGCGCTACGCATGGAACAGAGGCGGTGGGCACGGGCGAGGTAAGGTGGTCCAGGGGCTTTCTGGGCTTGAAGAGCGAACAGGGGCAATGGTGCTACCACGCCTACCTCCTAGACATGGCGAGAGAGAGAGGGGCGTGCTCCTGTGGCTTGGGCACGGTCGACCGGTGATCATGGCGTTGGGGTGGCGCTGCACTATGGTTAGGGACTAGGGAGTGGGCTGGTTATGGCCTGGTTGGGACTAGGGGAGACAAGGAAGGTTAATGGTGGTTAAATGGCTCGACAAAATTTGATCAAAACAATATTAGTTAGGCAGTTTTGATTCTGCTCACAAGGTGTTCGACACAATGGCCACAAGAATTCAACTTTTGAATTTTGAAGTGAATTTTGGTGGAGTTGTTAGTCACATGCTTAAGTATCTGTGGTTGCTAGGATTTTTCAAGTTGAAGTCATTTGAGTGGTTTTTGAAAAAGTGGGATCTATACATATGAACTAGATTCAATTTTCAATTGTCATTTTAAATTAGGGTTTAAATGTTTTTGCAAGATCAGAAGGTGGGCCCTAGTACATTTTAACTTGTACTAGCAAGTGGTGCAAATATCTACAATTGTTTCTGTTTGAATTTGAGTGCTAGGAACACCCAAAGTGACCTAGTTGATTAAAATGGCCAAAGTGACCATTTCCATTTATTAATTCTATTTGAATTATTTTTCTTTGGATTTGGCTTGGGAATGATCTAGATGATGTGGAATTCATCTTAGAATCATTTTACAACCATTAGAACAAACAATCATGGCAATTCAAATCAATTCCTATTTAATGCAACACACATATGCATGCTTAATTATTTAAATGAGAAAAAGTTTTTGTTAACCCTAAATTGGGTGATTTGGATCTTGATAACTTGGATTAAAGTTTTGGGATGTTACAAACCTTCCCCCCTTGAACAAAATCTCGTCCCAAGATTTAAGAAAGAAAACTAGGAACTAAAGAGATCTGGGAACTCAGTCCTAATGTAATCTTCTTGCTCCCAAGTGGCTTCTTCTTCGGTATGGTTGCTCCATTGGATCTTGAGAAATTTGATACTCAGGTTCCTGATGGTTCTATAACTTCCTCCAAGATACGGATGGGCACTTCACGATACGTCAGATCCTTGTTGATATCAACCGCTCGGTGATCGATGTTCTTGAAAACTTTGGTCTTCTCCGGCACTTCTAGGCATTTGTGAAGTAACGAGATATGGAACACATTGTGGATGGCAGACATCTCCTCTGGCAGTTCCAGTTGATACGATACTTCTCCTCGACGATTCAGAATCTTGAAAGGTCCGATATATCTGGGGGCTAACTTTCCTTTCAGACTAAAACGTTGGGTTCCCTTCAATGGCGAAACCTTGAGATACACAAAATCTTCGACATTGAAAGTCAGGTCTCTCCTTCTCTTTTTAGCATAACTCTTCTATCTGGATTGGGCGGTCTTGAGGTGCTCATGGACTTTGTGAACCTTCTCTTCGGCTTACCGCAGGATGTCAGGTCCGAAAATCTGACTCTCTCTTACTTGCGACCAAATCAAAGGGGTACAACACTTTCTTCCATATAAGAACTCAAATGGGGCCATTTGGAAACTGGCTTGATAACTGTTGTTATATGAGAATTCTATGAAAGGCATACAATTTTCCCATTTTGATCCATACTCTAACACACAAGCTCTCAACATATCTTCTAAGATTTGGTTGACTCTTTCAGTCTGTCCATCGGTTTGCGGGTGATAAGCTGTGCTGAAATTCAATTGGTTCCTAATCCTTCTTGAACTTTCTGCCAAAATCTCGAGGTAAATTGGGGTCCTCGATCCGACACTATGGTCTTGGGGGTTCCATGCAAACTAACAATTCTAGCAATGTACCACTCTGCTAGCTTCAAACTCTGTAGGTTGTCTTGACAGGTATAAAATGAGCTACCTTGGACAGTCTATCAACGATGACCCAGATTGAGTCATTTCCCCTACTAGAAGTAGGCAACCCGGTGATAAAGTCCATTCCGACGGAATCCCATTTCCATTCCAGAATCTACAATGTTTGCAACAGTCCTACGGGCCTTTGATGTTCCGCTTTCACTCTCTGACAGATATCACACTTGGTGATGTAGCTCCCGATTTCTCTCTTCATGTTGTGCCACCAAAATTGCTCCTTCAAATCCTGATACATCTTTGTTCCTCCGGGGTGGATAGAATAAAGAGTATCATGAGCTTCTTGCATGATAACTTGCTTCAGCTCCAAATCTGCTGGCACACAGATACGTCCTTTGTACCACATAACTCCTTCTTCGTCTTCGGTGAATCCAGGTACCTTTCCTGTACTAATACGACGCTTGATTCCGTCGATACTTTCATTTCCCTTATGGGCTTCCTTGATTTGGCTAATCAAAGTGGGTTGAAGTTCAATGCTAGCTAAAAATCCTTTGCTAACTAGCTCAGTTCTAAACTGCTCCAATTCCTCATACAAACTTGGTTGCTTCTCCTTGATCATAGTGTTTAGCCTACACGGCAATCTGCTAAGAGCATCCTCTACCACATTGGCTTCGCCGGGGTGATAGTGAATGTCAAGGTCATAATCCTTGATTAACTCTATCCATCTCCTTTGCCTCATATTCAGCTCCTTCTGATTAAAAATATACTTCAAGATCTTGTGATCTGAATAAATCTCACAGCGATTACCCATAAGATAATGACACCATGTCTTTAAAGCTAATACTACAACTGCTAACTCAAGATCATGGGTAGGAAAGTTCTGTTCATGCTGTTTCAATTGTCGAGACAGATATGCGATGACTTTGCCTTCTTGCATCAATACACATCTGAGACCAATCTTGGATGCATCACAATACACATCGAACGGCTTCTTGATATATGACATGATCAAGATTGGGGCTGAAATCAATCTCTTCTTGATCTCTTGGAAACTTGCTTCACATTTGTCGGTCCAATCGAATTTCTTGTCCTTCTTCAACAATTGGGTCATGGGTCTGGCAATGCTCGAAAATCCTTCTACGAACTTGCTGTAATATCCCGCTAACCCGAGAAATGCACGGACTTGGGTTTGAGTGGTTGGGGCTTCCCATTCTTCGACATCTTTGATCTTGGCAGGATCAACAGCAACTCCTCCGGCAGACAAAATATGTCCTAGGAATCCTACTTCTTTCAGCTAAAACTCACATTTGCTGAACTTGGCATACAACTGGTGCTCTCTAAGGGTTTCAAGAATGATTCTCAGATGTTCCTCATGCTCTTCTTCTGACTTGGAGTAGATAAGGATATCGTCCATAAACACAATGACAAACTTATCCAGAAAATTCATAAAGATCTTATTCATGAGATTCATGAAATAAGAAGGAGCATTGGTTAATCCAAAAGACATGACCGTATACTCGTATAATCCATATCGGGTGGTAAAGGCGGTCTTTGGAATATCCGTTGCGTGAATCTTAAGTTGGTGATAACCAGTCCTAAGATCGATCTTAGAGAACACACTGGCACCAGTCAACTGATCAAATAGATCCTCTATCTTTGGCAATGGGTACTTGTTCTTGATTGTGATGTCATTCAGCTTCTTGTAATATGTGCACAAATAGATGCCTCCATCTTTCTTGTCGACGAACAACACGAGCGATCTCCATGGCGATGCGCTTGGTTGAATCAAGCCGGTTGCCAACATAGCATCCAACTGCTTCTCCAGTTCCACTAACTCTAAGGGGTTCATGCTATAGGGTCTCTGAGCTATGGGTCTGATTCCGGGGATTAGTTCAATAATGAACTCAATATCCCTATCCAGGGGCATACCAGGCAATTTATCTGGGAATACGTCGGGGTAATCATAGACTACTCTGACTTGGTCTATGGTGGGTAGGGAAAGACTCTTGTTGCACTTGAATTGACGGGGCAAGGTTTTAGATATATGCTCTACTGATACTCCAGAGCTACTGGTCATTGTGATGGCTTTCTTGGCATAGTCTATCAATCCTTTATGCTTTGACATCCAATCCATTCCTAGTAGTACTTCCAAACCTTTGGTTCCAAGTACTATTAAATTGGCATAAAAGTCTATCCCATGTATTTTGATAGGTACAACTTTGCAAATTTTTCTAGCTTTTGTAGTTGAACCGGGTATTTGAACTATCATGACATGCTTCAAGTTGGTTGGGTGAATCTTACTAGTGCATGCAAATTCTTCGGTGACAAATGAGTGCGATGCTCCTGAATCAAACAACACTCTTGCTAATACAGAGTTGACAGAAAACATCCCCAGCACTACATATGGCGCTTCTTGGGCTTCTTCGGCGTTCATGTGGAAGAGACTGCCGTTGCGGTTGTGAGGGTTCCCTAGGGAGAATCTTCTTCCGGGTTGAACATGACGCTGTTATTGAGCTGGGGCATTCAGATTGGCAGTGGCGGCAATCTTCTTGGGACACTCATTGGAGTAGTGACCCTTCACTCCACACTCGAAACAAATAATCTGAGACTTTTCTTTTGCTGCCATGGGCACAACATTTCTTCCATTCTCAGTGCAGTGTTGTTGTTGTTGTGCTTGGTTAATCTTCCCTTCCATCTGAATGGCAGAGTCGACTAGTTCTTCGAGATCCTTGAAACGGATTTTGACTAACACCATCTGCATCTCATCATGCAGTTCGTTCAGGAATCTCTCCTTCTTCTTGGCCTCCGTGTTGATCTCATCAGGTGCATACCTACCGAGGGACAAGAATCTGTCACGGTACTCCACTACAATCATTTGGCCTTGCTTTAGCTCTCTGAATTCATCTCTCATTCTGGTGACTAGACCTTGCGGCACGTGGGTGCGGCTGAACTTGACTTTGAAGGCTTCCCATGTCATCACTTGACCATGGTTCATCGTGCGGGTGCTGTTCGACCATGCTCTTGCATCTCCTACCAGATAGTGGGTGGAAAACAGAACTTTCTCATTTGCATCCACTCCAGCGACTTCTAAGTTGTTCTCCATGGTTTGTAACCAATCATCAGCATCCAGTGGGTCTTCAGACTTGCTAAAGATTGGGGATTGGTATTCTGGAAGTTTTTGAGTTTGGATCCATGATGATCCTGATTTCCATGATTCTGATTGTTGTGAGCCATCTGGGCGATCTGCTGCAGAATGGCCAGATTTGCTTGGTGCTTTGTCCTACTAGCTTCACGGTCTATAATGAGCGTGTGCAGAATCTGCAGCATTGGGTCTTGTGATGAGCTGCTCCCTCCTTGGTTTCCACGAGTGATCTGAAGATTGAGATAGATAAAGGGGTAAGAGGGAAAGTTCTAAGGTTCATGGTTTTGGTTTCAAAGCTAAAACTTTGAGTTTGACTTAGGTTTAGCAACTAACTTCTTTTCATTCATTCAAGCAAAGCACACGATACAAACACACACACACCACAACAAAAAGGAAAACAAATGGTTTTAAGAACCATTCTGCAAGCTAAGATAGAATGAGACTGATACTTCTCACTCCTACGATAGTGCTCTAGTGCATCTACTCATCATCGATGAAGTCGGAGTCATCATCGTCAGTGTAGAAGTCCATAGCATCATCCTCCAGATAGTCATCATCATTGCTGAGGTACGAGTGAATATCCCCTTCGATGTCTTCACCTTCCTCCTCTTCTTCTTTTGCTGCAAGCTGAGCTTCCTGCTCCTTGATGGTCTTCTCGAGGTCAGCCACCTTCTTGCAAAGACGGTCGATGGTGTGATCCTTCTTTGCGCGTTGGCGGCAAAAAGACTGACGATCCTTGACGAGCAGTGAGAAAGTCTGGGCCTTCTGGGAGGCAATGGCAAGATTGTGGTTGACGAACTCTCTAGCATTGTCCCATTCCTTGTGTCTGTCGTACATCAGGAAGTCGAGGTTCTCAACTTGACGCTTCAACTCCGGGTGACTTGGCATCTCCAGAGGCATTCCCATAGAATCACGCCTTGCATAGTGAGAAAAGCGGGTTCCTTGGATCATGTTGACATTTTGTGCCCAGAGATGAGCGAGAGCTTCATGCATTGCCCTGGCTAATCCATCTAGCCAGTTGTCCTCTCTTACGGAGAATTGAATCTTCTCAGACATTGGTGCTTCTAACTTGCCTCGAAGATCAGCAACTACTAGCCATTGTAAATCTCCTCCTGGTGGACCATTGAGTTGAGCTCCAAAGAATTCCGGATGTGGGCGCTCCAAGTACTCAGACAGTGCATCTAGATCCCTCTCAAAGATCAGTTGGCCTCCGTTGCCCAACTGGTAAAACTTGCTGTACTGAACTTCCATCTATAAGAATTTATGATGAGAAAGTTAGTGAAGTGATCAAGTGTGTCAAAATTTTATGTAGTAATGTAAGAATTTTTGAGGAACATGTAATTTTTTTGAGAGAAAGAATCCCAAGGGTAAGAGAGGAAATAGATTTTCACAAATACTCACTTTGGTTTTGAAACTAAGTTTTTTGTTCGGACGTCCATTCTAACTAGGGTCTCCTATGGTCAGGATGGCTCTGATACCAACTTGTCAACACCCGGATTTTTAATCCCAGATGCCTATTATGCCATACATCGCGATCCCAGGATTACCATTTTTGCGAGACATAACAGATTGGATATCACAGTACATCATCCATTACAAACCATAATAAGGTCTTGCACAAATAAAGGATCTCATGATCCAGTATTAGTACAAACAAGTAGCGGAATAAATAGCGTAGCGGTGGGCTCCATCTTCAGTGTCACATGCAATGCTAACGATGGGAGATGATCCTAGTTGTCGTAGTCGTCCTGCTGTCCTCCTTCAGGGTAGTCCTCCTCATAGTCTGGCCACGGGAATAACCAGGGACAAAGCCATGAGTACTCTTTAACTACTCGCAAACTATCACTAACAAGTAAAGTAGTTCTAATAGGAGTGCTAACTCTAAGTTTATTTATAAAGTTAAGTTTGAAACCTAAGCTGAGTTCAGAAACAAAGAAAGATAAAATAAAGTTGAAAATCACCTAAGTGGGAACTTAGTTGTCATAGTCACAACTCTGTTGTGGTCAAGTCATGTCACAATTCATTTCATAAGTCATTTTGAAAACATCTGACAACGGAACAGTATGGCCACTCCAACTGTCCATAACCGCGAATGTGGCTATTCGAATAGTTTGATACTCTGCAGAGGTGGTACACATTCACCACAAAATTCGATACATCTGTCAGGGATAACCCTGAATCATCATACTTAGTATGCAGATAATCAAACATAACCTTTCCTTTACACACTCTAGTATAAGCACCTCTCCTATGAGCTTGGCCTCCCAGCCATGGCCATCTTCCATCTTGGGCACTTCATAGGTGGACAACATTGAGAGGTAGCCTCAACTCAGACCTTTCCCGTGAGGGAACTAATACTAATGCATATAAACTTCCGGCTAAGCCTTACCCAATTCAGGTATTGCGGTTGTATGGTAAAATTGGAATGGTATCGCATCCGAACCCAACCATCAGTTTTTATAAAAGGGCTAAGGCTCATGCCTCATTTTCATCATCATCATAAATCATTTGTGTTTCTCGACACATGTCAAAACATCTCAATAGAATGACTCATCATTCCAAGGTTTTCACAAGTCATTTTCACCAAGTATTCCCATCTAAAGTGATCAAGTTTTTGGTTTATCTCTAAGCTACTAAGTTAAGAGTGTTCACTAAGGTGGGATGCTAATATCAATCTCATGCCATAGAATGACATCTAAGTCTAACTAGATAGGTCAAGTTTTATACTCTTTATGCTATCTATAAACAAGTAAGAAACTTTGGTAAAGTAAAAGAAAGTAAAGATTGTAAATAAATTTGGAGTAGGTATAACCAAATCATGCCTAATGCATCTTGCTTAGGTTATCTTGCTTAATTCTAGCTTGCTAACAATAGCTTGCCTTGGTTGTTGCAGTGGTTGAAATTCTCCTCGTCTTCTTCGGGGTAGAACTCCTCCTCCTCGTAGACTTGGTCGGTACTATCGTCTATAAATACATACGGGATACCAAACCATACTTAATGTCACATCCCAAGATTTTCCAAATCTTGTAATGTGAAAAATAAATTAAACAAAATAAGTTTTTGTTGAAAATCAGGGTGAAAAGAAACTTTTGTTTCTAAAAGGAGACTTAAAATCCCATCTTGAACAAAATTTCGGCAGAAGTTTGAATTCAACAAAAATCCAAATCAAGGGAAATGCATTCCTCAATGAATGTATCTGGAAATTTGAACACTTGGAACATAAATCCAAAACCCTAAACCCTAATGGAAGGAAATCATTTTCCAAAGTATCTCCAAAATCTATGGATTTGATTCATACCAAAATTGATCAACAAATAATCACAAAGGATCAAGAAAGACCTTAGAGATTGGTTTCACTTAGTTTGGAACCATAGACAAGATCTTGTGAATATAATAAGGTAAGGAAATTGAATTTCCAAAGCCAATAAAGCCCTTACCAAAAGCCATACCAATTGGTGATCAATAATCCTAAAGGGATTTATAAAGATAAACATTTATCAAAGGAAAATAAATTGTTTTGGAAACACTGTTTTAGATCTTTTAATAAAAGACTTTGGTTTCAAATGAAAAGATAAGCCAAATTAATTTTGGCCAAACTTTTGTAATAAAATATTTTGTTTTGATAAAATGAGTAAAAGTTTATTTAAATAAAATAATAAGGATTTAATTATCCAATTTTATTTAAGTAAAGGCTTTACCATTTAAATGAACACCAAGTATTTTATTACTACTTTGAAATCTTTTATTAAAAGGTTTTGCTTTGATTAAAATGAGTAAAGGATTATTTAAATAAAATAATAAGGATTTAAATATCCAATTTTATTTAAGTAAAGGCTTTCCCATTTTCATTAAAACACCAAAACTTATTTATTTATTTAAATAAGTTTCCAAGTATTCTTTTATTTTTCAAATAAAACCTTCTGGTTTGGTTTTGAAAATAATTGGAATTCAAATGGAAATTTTATTTAAATAAATCAAACACTATTAAATAACTAAAGATCCACTTTATTTAAATAATAAATGGATCCTAAAATGAATAAAAATGTTATTTCATTTTGAGATTTGGAATATGTTGAAAAACAGAACCAAATTCAAGTACAAAGTTGAGTGTTTTGTTTGAATTGTTTGAACCTTGTTTGTTGATTGAAAATTGATTGAAATTCAAAACAGAAAAAGAATTAGAAAAAGGAAAAAGATTTAGACAGAAAAAAATAGTGCAACAGACCCAGCCCACTAGGCCCAACACCAGCCCACCTCTCTCCTCCCTCAGAAAACGATTCACACCCAATAACGAACCCACTCAGTCGATGACAGCTCGGACCCACACCCACTCTCTCTCTTTGTTTGACGGGTCCCACGCCACTGTGCTTCGTCCTCCCCGCGACTCCTTCTCCCCTCACCGCGCGGCCGTTTTCTGCTTTGATTCCGTCGATTAAATTCGCCTTAACGCCGTGTTAATTCCTCGCCGTGACAACGCCCATTTAACCGCCTCCCTCTCCTCTGTCATTTCCCCCAGACCTCACGCCTCGAGAGCCTCCAGGCTGCCCTCAATCGAAGCCGCACCCTCACTGCTCCAACCACCGTCTCCGGCCGATTCCAGCCAGCACACGCTGCCCCTTGACCTCTCGACCACGCACACATACTACACACTCCCTGGCGCTTCTGTCCGTGCCTCCCATTCGCCCGCGGGAGCACCAGAACCCCGACTCCAACAAGCCCCGAGCCAGCGCCGCCGTCTGCTCCAACTGCGGCGACATCTCCCCGGTAAACCTGACCTCCCCTCTCATCCTCGTTGACCCGATGATGATCTACAAGCTCATACGAACCTAACGACACCTTCCGTTTGACCTAGGGCGCCCCCTATCCTCGCCTCCGTCGTCGACAGTGAGCACCGCCGTCTGCTTCCTCTCCGACGAGCCCCACCGGTAAGACCAGACCGCCCCTTCACTCCTCCTTCACGCTCGCATCACCGTTGTACCCTTGCGCGTCTTACAGTGCTTTCTGTTTGTCTTCTCGTGATCCACAGCGACGCCAACGACGACAACCCGAGAGCCCCGCCTTGACAACTCCGGCGAGCAATCAAGCTCACTCCAGTACGCCCCGCGATAGGAAGACACTACCTCAAGCTTCCCCACGATCTTGCGAACTCGGTGAGCATGCCCTCTTTCTCTCTCGCTTCCTGTATCGCCGGCACCGTCATCGACCGACGACTCCGCCGCCGGTAGCCACCGCAGCGCCGCTCGCAAATGGTCGAGCACGCTAGAACCGTAGGATCTAGATCTGACGGTTACGATAGATCACTTAACCGCGAAGAGGTACGAGTCCTGCGCCGCACGATCTCATTTAGATCCAACGGCTACAGAGCGTGATCCGCAGCGAATCGGTACCGACGAATAGAATTATGCCGCGTGTCCCTATTCTGTTTAAAACAGAATTTGAAAACAGAAACTTTTGCCATTTTCAAACCCTTGTATCTTTTGATCCACACGTCCAAATTTTACAAATTTGATGTCGTTGGAATCAGCAAGACAAGCCCTAGCCAACCCTACCCTTAGTTTAGCAAATAGTATTTGTTAGCTTGTTTGATTTTGCAGATTCTTTTGTGTGCTTGCTAACATTAGAAAAATCATTTAAAAATGATTCTTAGGTTAAAACCTTTGCAAATTGGTTTGTTGTGACCTTACTGACCCTAGGAACCAACCCATAGTTTGGAAAATGATTTTGGAAAAGAATAGGATGGATTAATTAGTTTAGTCCATTTCTAGCTAATTAAAAACCATTGTTTTGTTTATGAAAATGCTTTCATAAAGAAAACTTTGAGAAAATGTTTTGGACCAAACCTACTGACCCAAACACCAAGTTTTGCAATAGCAACTCATTTGGTGAACCCTATAGGTTAGTGCCTTAGTAAAAATATTTCTACACCACATAGAATGACACTTTGTTTTGGAAGATGGTTTTATAGTGAAACCTTTTGCAAATGACTTAGCCACTTCACAAAATGACCAATAGGTGTGCCCAAATGTCTATGACCCATTAGGAACCCCTTTTTCAAACAAATCAAAGCTTGGCATGCTTGCATGCATTACTTGAACTTTGCCACTTTGGTAAATGACCAATTTGGATCTTACAAAGTTTAGGAATCTAATAGAGACCCTCTTTGCAAATGACTTTGCCATTTTGGTAAATGACCAATTTGGAACTTACAAAGTTAGAAGCCTAGTGAAGACCATCCTTATAATAGAACCAACCTTTGCATGCTTATGCATGACTTAGATCCCATTACTTTGTGTGAAAAATTGTTTGTTTGACTTTGTTATTTTATGTGTGTAGTTTTGCTTGATTGGTAGATTAAGTTTGTGCCTTGCTTGATTGAATTGTAGTGACTTGAAGAGTGTGAGTGTTGCAAGGACAAGGAGTGAACCTATACCCTCTACCAAAAAGGCAAGTGATATCATCATGAATATTCCATTCCTATATTTTATATATGCATTAGTATTATTTTTCTAAGTATAGGACTTGCATGGTTTTTGCTAAGTACAAGCTTTTCTTGGGAAAACCTATTAGGTGAAACCTTAGTGAAAATTACCTAAGTCAAGATTCCTATTACTATCATGCTTAGCCTAGCTATTAGAAAACAAGGGTGGTTTATATATTCACACTATGGAAAAATATTCTAAGTCTTTGGACTTGTTTTTATTTAACAAAACAACTAAGTTAATGAATCACCTGGGTGGAATGGAAAGAATGGGATATGTTGAGTGGTTACACAAGGCCAGGGGTACTGGTGAACCTTGTGTATCTCACTTGTGGATGGCCACCCAGGAACAAAGAGATTTGAGTTGTCAAATGTTGAGAAGCTTCAAGTGCAACCACTTGGTAATATGGGCTCTGCCATGATCTTAGGATGCTGGAACTTAGTCTCTTGGACAGTGGGTGGTAGATGGGATGATAGGTTGGAGCGCGTCCATTTGACTAAGGAAAGGCTACTGAAGGATCATGTCTTGGGAAACCAAGGCTTGTGGGGAAAGTGCACCACCTCTGCAGAGTGTAAAACCTAAGTACTTAGCCATGTCCCTGGTAAAGGACAATTTGAGCATCAAGACATGGAAACTTCAAGAATCTCATCACTCCAATTTCTAAATAAAACTTGTGGGTGAACAAGGGTTAAAAGGATCTTCAGTCATTGATTGGTAGATGCCCTGAGTGGATCTGGAGTCTTTGATTGATAGATGCCTTGGGAGTTTTGTGCCAAGCAAAAACTTAGTGTTTTTCAAAAGTTAGGGAAAAATCTATTTTGAGCAAAGCAAGCCTAAGCTCCACCAGCCAAATGCATATAGTATTATAGTCCACTTAAAATATACTAAGGTATCACTTGCCAATACAATTCAAATGTATTGACCCTTGTGGCTGTAACTTGTAATGTTGCAGGTTTAATTGATTTTAGTGAAGAATGATTGATTGATTAGGATTACAAAGTCTACCAACATACACTGTGGCACTTTGAAGATGAAGGACCCATGACTATAGTTATTCCGCTGCAATGTAATGTAATAGCCTAATGAGCTATGTATTGATGTAATAAAATTATTTTATTCCTGGTTATAAAGTTGTATATGACCTTTGTTTCTTGATATTACATCTAAACTGTGGATGCTAGCTTTTGATCCAGGGACTAGCATTGTAAACACAGGGGACTCAATCTTATTAAAGGTTGGGGACGCTACACTTAACTAGTCTATTTACCACACTAAGGCACACATTTGATGATCTAGTTCATCAAAAACATCACAAGATTTAATGAACTAAGTTCATTTATTTTATTTGAGAAAAGTAATTTCTACTCATTAAAATTAACTCAGATTTAATATTCTCCAATTAAAATATGGGATCATATGTACACATGTCATCACCACATATTCTAATGCATGGGAATGTGATTTAAATGTTGGATCACATTTTAATAAGTTTAAGTTTAATATTTAATGATTTAAAGTGACTAGAAATGCCTATATAGCATTATTTTGGTACTAGTCCAAAGTCACTACATGCAAACCTAAATATTATTACATATTCAGATAGGTATATTCAAATGTGATTTTTGAGAGTTGGAATCAACTCAAAAACTATTATGGTTGATTTTAGAAAAATGTTTGAATATGAAAAAGCTTTTGTCTTGTTTTTTCTACGAGAGATCTCTAACTCTAATTGATTTAAATCCAACGGGCTTGGATAGAGTTTTTAATTGTCTTTCCAACAAAATTAGAATCATTCAATTTGGATTTGTAAAACTCCATGAATTGATTTTTGAACTAAGGAACAGAATTACGTTTACTTCTAAAAAGAAAAAGATTTATTTGAATCTGCTGGGTTGCGCGGGAACACTAATGGGCCAGCCCAGTCTCACTCCGCGGCGCTGAGGATAGCTGACAGGGGGGTCCCGCCTGTCAGTGGCTCTTTAAAGACGAAGCGGTACGGGGCAACATGGACCATAGGATTAGAACTAAGATCTACGACTGGGGCTTATCATCGACGACGGACCTATCGCCGGCGAGGTGGAACCATATCGGCTCAGTGGGGGTGCAGTGGGGGCATACCAGGGCTCCAGCGGGTGCGGAAATGGGGGAGATCAAACGAGACAACGATGGTGGACTCAGGCGAGGTCGCGGAAGCTCTGGTGGTGGACGAAATCGACAGGGGCGTCTCCTCCTCTGCTGCGGCTATCTCCGGCGAAATTCCGGCGGCTGGCTACTCGAGCGGATCCGGCGAGAGTTGGGGAAGGACCAGTTGTGAGAGGGAAGCTGGGTGGTGTGAAGAATTGGTGCTGGGAAGGCTCCCTCATATAGGCTCGGCGAGGTGGTAGAGAAGCATGGGCGGTGCTCGTCGGTGACGACGGCACAGGGTGCTATCGGCGTGGGCAAGGTAGGCGGACGGTGGGCGGTTCCCTGGTGGTCAGCTAGGGCTTAATGGTGACGCTAGGGGCGGTGGCTAACGGTCGGGAGTGTCTCGCGCTCTGAGCGATAGAGGCGGTGCTCGATGCGGTCCATGGCGGCTGTGGGTCACAGGACGGGGTAAGGGCGTGTCTGGCGGGATCATGTGGTCAAGGCGGAGCGGCACATGCGGGCTATGGTCGAGGGACGGCTTGTGGAGCTCTGTCGGGGACAGCGCTCTGGCATGCGCTGCACATGGCACATAGGTGGTGGGCGCGGGCGAGGTGAGGTGGTCCAGGGGCTTGCTGGGCTTGAAGAGCGGACAGGGGGCGGTGGTGCTACCACGCGTACCTCCTGGACATGGCGAGAGAGAGAGGGGCATGCTCCTGTGGCTTGGGCATGGTCGGCCAGCGATCATGGCGCCGGGGTGGCGCTGCACTTTGGCTAGGGACTAGGGAGTGGGCTAGTTATGGCCTAGTTGGGACTAGGGGAGACAAGGAAGGTTAATGGTGATCAAATGGCTCAACAAAATTTGATCAAAATAGTATTAGTTAGGCAGGTTTGATTATGCTCAAAATGTGTTTGACACAATGGCCGCAAGAATTCATCTTTTGAATTTTGAAGTGAATTTTGGTGGAGTCTTTAGTCACATGCTTAAGTATCTATGGTTGCTAGTATTTGTCAAGTTGAAGTCATTTGAGTGGTTTTTGAAAAAGTTGGATCTAGACATATGAACTAGATTCCATTTTCAATTGTCATTTTAAATTAGGGTTTAAATGTTTTTGCAAGATCACAAGGTGGGCCTTGTTATATCTTAACTTGTACTAGCAAGGGGTGCAAAGATCCACAATTGTTTCTGTTTGAATTTGAGTGCTAGGAACACCCAAAGTGACCTAGTTGATTAAAATGGCCAAAGTGACCATTTCCATTTATTAATTCTATTTGAATTATTTTTCTTTGGATTTGGCTTGGGAATGATGTAGATGATGTGGAATTCATCTTAGAATCATTTTACAACCATTATAACAAACAATCATGGCATTTCAAATAAATTCCTATTTAATTCAACACACATATGCATGCTTAATTATTTAAATGAGAAAAAGTTTTTGTTAACCCTAAATTGGGTGATTTGGATCTTGATAACTTGGATTAAAGTTTTGGGATGTTACAATAATATGATGGTTAACTATTCTGAATGGCATACTGAGAGAGCTCCACAAGGTAAGAAGGTAAATTCTGTTGAAAAAACCTCCTCCTTGAGTGATAAAATTGATGTTATTATGTCTATGCTTGTTAATGGGAAAGCCCATATTGATCCAAATATTTTTCCTTTAGCCTCTTTGGTTGCTCAAGAAGATCAAGTTGATGTGAACTTTATAAGGAATAATAATTTTAGCAATAATGCCTACAGGAATAATGTTGGTAACAGTAATTATAAGCCATATCCTCCCAACAATGGTAATGCTTATGGAAATTCCTACAACAATAATAGGAGTGCTTCCTCTGAACTTGTAGTTATTCTTAAAGACTTTATTAGTAAACAAACCATTTTCAATAAAACTATTGAGGAAAAACTTTCTAATGCTGAAAAAATATAGCATCTTTGGTTGAAGCTCAATCTTCTTTGAATAAAATGGCTGCTAAACCTGAAACTAATGATAATCCTTTGCTGCCACTAATGCCATACAAGTTAGAATTGATGAAAATGTTAGAGTATTAGCTGAATTGCATGCTAAGTGGGAAAGAGAAGATGAAATTGCTAGAAACATTAGTGTTTCTACTATCACTACCACTAGTGTTGAGGCTAGTAATAGCTCTACTACCTTAGATGATAATTATGATTTTGATCTTGATGGTTGCAATATTTCTGAAGTTATTAAGTTCCTACAAAATCTTGCTAAAAGTCCTAATGCTAGTGCTATGAATATGGCCTTTACAAAACACATTACTGATGCTCTCATAAAGATTAAAGAAGAAAAGATGAAACATAAAGCTTCTACTCCTATAAAATAAGAAGATGGTTGGGAACCCATCATCAATATGAAAGTGAATGATTTTTATTTTAAAGCTTTATGTGATCTTCATAGTAGTGTTTCCATTATGCCTAGAAAGATTTATGATATGCTTGATTTTCCACCACTTGAAGATTGTTATTTCAATGTCCCACTTGATGATAATGATAAAAAGAAACTCATGGGGAGTATTAATGATGTTCTTATTATGGTAAACAATGCCTATGTCCCCTTTGATTTCTATGTTTTGGATGTTGAATGCAAAGCTTCTTGTCCTATTACTTTGGGAAGACCTTTTTTTAGAACTGTTGGTGCCATTATTGATATGAAAGAAGGAACCATAAAATATCAACTCCCACTCAAGAAAGGTATAGAACACTTCACTACAAAGAGAGAGAAGATTTCTTTTGCCTCTCCTATGAAAAAAAAATTGCTCTTAATGCTTCTTCATTTGAGAACACTTGATTCTTTTTCTTGCTTCTTATGCCTAACTTAAAGACGTTAAAGAAAAGTACTTATTGGGAGATAACCCAAAAGTTTTAGATGAGTCTTGGAAGTTATTACTTCAGTAATAACCGCTCCTTATCCTTTTTATTTGTTTTTTGTGCCAAAAGTAACCTCTAATGAGAGAGAAGTAATGATTGGGAAAGTTGCTGTCCTGAAACAGATTTCTGTGCTTCACTGTAAAAATTCGTGTAAAATCTCTGTACGTCCTTTTAAGGCATGAATTTTTTTGCTTCTGCCCCAGGTTGCTATCTAACTTTAGTTAGTTCAACACTTTTCTATTTGAGAAACAGAAGGTCTTCGAAAAAATTCGTCTTTACCTGCTGGTCTGTTTTGAAAGATTTTTGCCTTTATTTGCAGTTGGTTCTTGTTGATTCCTTTTTAGTTCTTTTTGGGAATTGAGCTTTTCTAGGGAAGTGCTACAGTAGCTTGTGTTTTAATGGAAGTTTTATTGGTGTTGGAACTGAACCTAAAGACCTATTATCTTGAGTGCACTAATGTTGCTAATAAAGATTGTGTGAAGTTTTGTATGAAGAAAAAATTTCAGGTGTGTGGAAGGAATGACTTTGGAGGATCCATGTGGTTTAGGAAAGGAACACATATGAATGACTTTGGAGGATCCATGTGGTTTAGGAAAGGAACACACACGCAATGACTATAGTGGTGGTTTAAGAAAAATAATACACATGCAATGACTCTGGTGGATCCATGTGGTTTAGGAAAGGAACACACATGCAATGACTCTAGTGGTGGTTTAAGAAAAGAACATACATGCAATGACTCTGGTGGATCCATGTGGTTTAGGAAAGGAACACACATGCAATGACTCTTGTGGTGGTTTAGGAAAATAACACACATGAAATGACTTCGGTGGATCAATGTGGTTTAGGAAAGGAACACACATGCAATCACTCTGGTGGATCCATGTGGTTTAGGAAATGAACACACATGCAATGACTGTGGTGGTGGTTTAGGAAAAGAATACACATGAAATTACTCTGGTGGATCCATGTGGTTTAGGAAAGGAACACACATGCAATGACTCTGGTGGATCCATGTGGTTTAGGAAAGGAACACACATGCAATGACTCTGGTGGTGGTTTAGGAAAATAACACACATGTAATGACTCTGGTGGATCCATGTGGTTTAGGAAAGGAACACACATGCAATGACTCTAATGATGGTTTATGAAAGGAATACACATGCAATGACTCTAGTGGATCCATGTTGTTTTGGGCAAGGAACACACATGCAATGACTCTGGTGGATCCATGTGATTTAGTAAAGGAACACACATGCAATTACTCTGGTGGATCCATGTTGTTTAGGAAAGGAACACACATGTAATGACTCTGGAGGATCCATGTGGTTTAGGAAAGGAACACACATGGAATGACTCTAGTGGTGGTTTAGGAAAAAGAAAACACATGCAATGACTCAGGTGGATCCATGTGGTTTAGGAATGGAACACACATGCAATGACTTCGGTGGATCCATGTGGTTTATGAAAAGAACACACATGGAATGACTCTGGTGGATCCATGTGGTTTAGGAAAGGATCACACATGCACTAACTCTGGTGGATCCATGTGTTTTAGGAAAGGAACACACATTCAATGACTCTGGTGGATCCATGTGGTTTAGGAAAGGAACACACATGCAATGACTCTGGTGGATCCATGTGGTTTAGGAAAGGAACACACATGCAATGACTTTGGTGGTGGTTTTGGAAAAGAACACACATGCAATGACTCTAGTGGATCCATGTGGTTTATGAAAGGAACACACATGCAATCGTGGTGGATCATGTGGTTTAGGAAAGGAACACACATGCAATGACTCTGGTGGATCCATGTGGTTTAGGAAAGGAACACACATGCAATGACTCTGGTGGATCCATGTGGTTTAGGAAAGGAACACACATTCAATGACTCTTGTGGATCCATGTAGTTTATGAAAGTAACACACATGCAATGACTCTTGTGGTGGTTTAGGAAAAGAACACACATGCAATGACTCTAGTGGATTGATGTGGGTTAGGAAAGGAACACGCATGCAATAACTCTAATGATGGTTTATGCAAGGAATACACATGCAATGACTCTGGTGGGTCCATGTGGTTTAGGAAAGGAACACACATGCAATGACTCTGGTGGATCCATGTGGTTTAGGAAAGGAACACACATGCAATGACTCTGGTGGATCCATGCGGTTTAGGAAAGGAGCACACATGAATGACTTTGGAGGATCCATGTTGTTTAGGAAAGGAACACACATGCAATGACTCTAGGGGTGGTTTAGGAAAAATAATACACATGCAATGACTCTGGTGGATCCATGTGGTTTAGGAAAGGAACACACATGCAATGATTCTAGTGGTGGTTTAAGAAAAGAACATACATGCAATGACTTTGGTGGATCCATGTGGTTTAGGAAAGGAATACACATGCAATGACTCTTGTGGTGGTTTAGGAAAATAACACACATGCAATGACTTCGGTGGATCAATGTGGTTTAGGAAAGGAACACAGATGCAATCACTCTGGTGGATCCATGTGGTTTAGGAAATGAACACACATGCAATGACTGTGGTGGTGGTTTAGGAAAAGAACACACATGAAATTACTCTGGTGGATCCATGTGGTTTAGGAAAGGAACACACATGCAATGACTCTGGTGGATCCATGTGGTTTAGGAAAGGAACACACATGCAATGACTCTGGTGGTGATTTAGGAAAATAACACACATGTAATGACTCTGGTGGATCCATGTGGTTTAGGAAAGGAACACACATGCAATGACTCTAATGATGGTTTATGAAAGCAATACACATGCAATGACTCTAGTGGATCCATGTTGTTTTGGGCAAGGAACACACATGCAATGACTCTGATGGATCCAGGTGGTTTAGGAAAGGAACACACATGCAATGACTCTGGTGGATCCATGTGGTTTAGGAAAGGAACACACATTCAATGACTCTTGTGGATCCATGTGGTTTATGAAAGTAACACACATGCAATGACTCTTGTGGTGGTTTAGGAAAAGAACACACATGCAATGACTCTAGTGGATTGATGTGGGTTAGGGAAGGAACACACATGCAATAACTCTAATGATGGTTTATGCAAGGAATACACATGCAATGACTCCGGTGGGTCCATGTGGTTTAGGAAAGGAGCACACATGCAATGACTCTGGTGGATCCATGCGGTTTAGGAAAGGAGCACGCATGAATGACTTTGGAGGATCCATGTTGTTTAGGAAAGCAACACACATGCAATGACTCTAGGGGTGGTTTAGGAAAAATAATACACATGCAATGACTCTGGTGGATCCATGTGGTTTAGGAAAGGAACACACATGCAATGATTCTAGTGGTGGTTTAAGAAAAGAACATACATGCAATGACTCTGGTGGATCCATGTGCTTTAGGAAAGGAACACACATGCAATGACTCTGGTTTTGGTTTAGGAAAATAACACACATGCAATGACTTCGGTGGATCAATTTGGTTTAGGAAAGGAACACACATGCAATCACTCTGGTGGATCCATGTGGTTTAGGAAAGGAACACACATGCAATGACTGTGGTGGTGGTTTAGGAAAAGAACACACATGAAATTACTCTGGTGGATCCATGTGGTTTAGGAAAGGAATACATATGCAATGACTCTAGTGGATGCATGTGGTTTAGGAAAGGAACACACATGCAATGACACTGGTGGTGGTTTAGGAAAAGAACACACATGCAATGACTCTGGTGGATCCATGTGGTTTAGGAAAGGAACACACATGCAATGACTCTAATGATGGTTTATGCAAGGAATACACATGCAATGACTCTAGTGGATCCATGTTGTTTTGGGAAAGCAACACACATGCAATTACTCGGGTGGATCCATGTTTTTTAGGAAAGGAACACACATGTAATGAGTCTGGAGGATCCATGTTGTTTTGGAAAGGAACACACATGGAATGACTCTAGTGGTGGTTTAGGAAAAAAACACACATGCAATGACTCGGGTGGACCCATGTGGTTTAAGAATGGAACACACATGCAATGACTTTGGTGGATCCATGTGGTCTATGAAAATAACACACATGGAATGACTCTGGTGGATCCATGTGGTTGAGGAAAGGAACACACATGCACTAACTCTGGTGGATCCATGTGGTTTAGGAAAGGAACACACATTCAATGACTCTGGTGGATCCATGTGGTTTAGGAAAGGAACACACATGCAATGACTCTGGTGGATCCATGTGGTTTACGAAAGGAACACACATGCAATGACTGTAGTGGTGGTTTAAGAAAAAGAATACACATGCAATGACTCTGGTGGATCCACGTAGTTTAGGAAAGGAACACACATGCAATGAATCTAGTGGTGGTTTAAGAAAAGAACATACATGCAATGACTCTGGTGGATCCATGTGGTTTAGGAAAGGAACACACATGCAATGACTCTTGTGGTGGTTTAGGAAAATAACACACATGCAATGACTTCGGTGGATCAGTGTGGTTTAGGAAAGGAACACACATGCAATCACTCTGGTGGATCCATGTGGTTTAGGAAATGAACACACATGCAATGACTGTGGTGGTGGTTTAGGAAAAGAACACACATGAAATTACTCTGGTGGATCCATGTGGTTTAGGAAAGGAACACACATTCAATGACTCTAGTGGTGGTTTAGGAAAATAACACACATGTAATGACTCTGGTGGATCCATGTGGTTTAGGAATGGAACACACATGCAATTACTCTGGTGGATCCATGTCGTTTAGGAAAGGAACACACATGTAATAACTCTGGAGGATCCATGTGGTTTAGGAAAGGAACACAAATGGAATGACTGTAGTGGTGGTTTAGGAAAAAGAAGACACATGCAATGACTCAGGTGGATCCATGTGGTTTAGGAATGGAACACTCATGCAATGACTTTGGTGGATCCATGTGGTTTATGAAAAGAACAGACATGGAATGACTCTGGTGGATCCATGTGGTTTAGGAAAGGAACACACATGCACTGACTCTGGTGGATCCATGTGTTTTAGGAAAGGAACACACATTCAATGACTCTGGTGGATCCATGTGGTTTAGGAAAGGAACACTCATGCAATGACTCTGGTGGATCCATGTGGTTTAGGAAAGGAACACACATGCAGTGACTTTGGTGGTGGTTTAGGAAAAGAACACACATGTAATGACTCTAGTGGATCCATGTGGTTTATGAAAGGAACACACATGTAATGCTGGTATATCATGTGGTTTAGGAAAGGAACACATAGGCAATGACTCTAGTGGATCCATGTGGTTTAGGAAAGGAACACACATGCAATGACTCTGGTGGATCCATGTGGTTTAGGAAAGGAACACACATTCAATGACTCTGGTGGATCCATGTGGTTTAGGAAAGTAACACACATGCAATGACTCTTGTGGTGGTTTAGGAAAAGAACACACATCCAATGACTCTAGTGGATCGATGTGGGTTAGGAAAGGAACACACATGCAATAACTCTAATGATGGTTTATGCAAGGAATACACATGCAATGACTCCGATGGGTCCATGTGGTTTAGGAAAGGAACACACATGCAATGACTCTGGTGGATCCATGTGGTTTAGGAAAGTAACACACATGCAATGACTCAGGTGGATCCATGCGGTTTAGGAAAGGAGCACTCATGAATGACTTTGGAGGATCCATGTGGTTTAGGAAAAGAACACACATGCAATGACTCTAGGGGTGGTTTAGGAAAAAGAATACACATGCAATGACTCTGGTGGATCCATGTGGTTTAGGAAAGGAACACACATGCAATGATTCTAGTGGTGGTTTAAGAAAATAACATACATGCAATGACTCTGGTGGATCCATGTGGTTTAGGAAAGGAACACACACGCAATGACTCTGGTTGTGGTTTAGGAAAATAACACACATGCAATGACTTCGGTGGATCAATGTGGTTTAGGAAAGGAACACACATGCAATCACTCTGGTGGATCCATGTGGTTTATGAAAGGAACACACATGCAATGACCGTGGTGGTTGTTTAGGAAAAGAACACATATGAAATTACTCTGGTGGATCCATGTGGTTTAGGAAAGTAATACACATGCAATGACTCTAGTGGATCCATGTGGTTTAGGAAAGGAACACACATGCAATGACACTGGTGGTGTTTTAGGAAAAGAACACACATGCAATGACTCTGGTGGATCCATGTGGTTTAGGAAAGTAACACACATGCAATGACTCTAATGATGGTTTATGCAAGGAATACACATGTAATGACTCTGGTGGATCCATCTTTTTTGGGAAAGCAACACACATGCAATTACTCTGGTGGATCCATGTTGTTTAGGAAAGGAACACACATGTAATGAGTCTGGAGGATCCATTTGGTTTTGGAAAGGAACACACATGGAATGACTCTAGTGGTGGTTTAGGAAAAAGAACACACATGCAATGACTCGGGTGGATGCATGTGGTTTAAGAATGGAACACACATGCAATGACTTTGGTGGATCCATGTGGTTTATGAAAAGAACACACATGGAATGACTCTGGTGGATCGATGTGGTTGAGGAAAGGAACACACATGCACTAACTCTGGTGGATCCATGTGGTCTAGGAAAGGAACACACATTCAATGACTCTGGTGGATCCATGTGGTTTAGGAAAGGAACACACATGCAATGACTCTGGTGGATCCATGTGGTTTAGGAAAGGAACAAACATGCAATGACTCTGGTGGTGGTTTAGGAAAGGAACCCACATGCAATCACTCTAGTGGATCCATGTGGTTTAGGAAAGGAACAAACATGCAATGACTTGGGTGTTGGTTTAGAAAAAGAACACATATGAAATTACTCTGGTGGATCCATGTGGTTTAGGAAAGGAACACACATGCAATGACTCTGGTGGATCCATGTGGTTTAGGAAAGGAACACACATGCAATGACTCTGGTGGTGGTATAGGAAAAGAACACACATGCAACGACTCTGGTGGATCCATGTGGTTTATGAAAGGAACACACATGCAATGAATCTGGTGGTGGTTTAAGAAAAGAACACACATGAAATGACTTTGGTGGTGGTTTAGGAAAAGAACACACATGCAATGACTCTAGTGGATCCATGTGGTTTATGAAAGGAACACACATGCAATGCTTCTAGATCGTGTGGTTGAGGAAAGGAACACACATGCAATGACTCTGGTGGATCCATGTGGTTTAGGAAAGGAACAGACATTCAATGACTCTAGTGGATCCATGTGGTTTATGAAAGTAACACACATGCAATGACTTTGGTGGTGGTTTAGGAAAAGAACGCACATGCAATGACTCTAGTGGATCCATGTGGTTTAGGAAAGGAACACACATGCAATAACCCTAATAATAGTTTATGCAAGGAATACACATGCAATGACTCTGGTGGATCCATATGGTTTTGGAAAGGAACACACATGCAATGACTCTGGTGGATCCGTGTGGTTTAGGAAACGAACACACATGCACTGACTCTGGTGGATCCACGTGGTTTAGGAAAGGAACACATATGAATGACTTTGGAGGATCCATGTGGTTTATGAAAGGAACACACAAGCAATGACGGTAGTGGTGGTTTAGGAAAAAGAATACACATGCAATGACTCTGGTGGATCCATGTGGTTTAGGAAAGGAACACACATGCAATGACTCTAGTGGTGGTTTAAGAAAAGAACATACATGCAATGACTCTGGTGGATCCATGTGGTTTAGGAATGGAACACACATGCAATGACTGTGGTGGTGGTTTAGGAAAAGAACACACATGAAATTACTCTGGTGGATCCATGTGGTTTAGGAAAGGAACACACATGCAATGACTCTGGTGGATCCATGTGGTTTAGGAAAGGAACACACATGCAATGACTCTAATGATGGTTTATGCAAGGAATACACATGCAATGACTCTGGTGGATCCATGGTTTTTTGGGCAAGGAACACACATGTGATACGTTGCTAACGTATCTATAATTTTTGATGTTCCATGCTTGGTTTTATCTACTTTCTTATGTTTTATCCACACTTTGGAGTACTTTTCATATGATTTGTTGGACTAACCTATTAACATTGAGCCATAGTGCCAGCTGCCTATTTTCTGCTGTTTTTGGATCCAGGAAGTAAGAAAATCAATATTCTCGGAATTTGACCGAACAAAAGCCAAAGTCGATATTTTACCAGAGAACTCACGGAGCCAAAAGACGAGACGGAGAGGGGCCACAGGGCGGACACACCATGTGGTGGCGCGGGCTAGCCCTGGCCGCGCCACCAGGTGGTGTGGGCCCCCTGGCCGCCCACCGACCTTGCCTCTTCGCCTATAAGATGCATCCCGATGCAAAAACCCAAAATCATCAATGAGAAATCCACAAAAAGTTCCATAGAGCCGCCACCACCGAAGGGGAGATTCGGGGGACAGAAAGTCTCTGTTCCGGCACCGTGCCGGGACAGGGAAGTGCCCCAGGAGCCATCTCCATCGATCTCCACCACCATCTCCATCACCATTGCTGATTCCCATGATGAGGAGGGAGTAGTTCTCTCTCGAGGCTAAGGGTTCTACCGGTAGTTATGTGTTCATCTATCTCTCTATGCATGACCTTATGGAGATCATGAGCTTGTAATCTATAGATCTACCTTGCTACTCAAGTGCTTAATAGATCTCTACTCTCCCCATCTGTGTGAAAGTGACACCATGCACACCATGGTGGCACTTAGGCTAGAGATTACAAATACTTGTTATGAATTATATTTGGAGTTGGATGTCTTTATGAAATTGTGGTGTTTATTGGACTCATCTAGTGCTCAAGGTGACAGTGTGGGGTTTTTTAGATGGGAAAGATGAACTTTGAGGTGTGCTGTTATAGCCCTACCATCGATTAGAGTGTTCAACCAAAGAGTAGTTAAGAGTAGTATCATGAAGAGAAGATATTTATATGAGAGTGTTCACTAGTCAAAGTATGATAGGCCTTGTTTCTAAGCATTGATACACCGTTTGCACTTAGATCTATTACATGTTTGCTTGCTTCCATCTTTATTTTAGTTTGCCTTTAGTCTCTTCCACGCCACCAAGTTATTTTCTATCACCGTTACCGCTTATAATTATCCATACCACTTGTATTTCACTATCTCTTTGCCGAACTAGTGCACCTATACACCTGACAAGTGTATTGGGTGTGTTGGGGACACAAGAGACTTCTTGTATCTTGATTGCAGGATTGCTTGAGAGGGAATACCTTTGACCACTTCCTCCCTGAGTTCGATAAACCTTGGGTGATCCACTTAAGGGAAAACTTGCCGCTGTTCGACAAACCTCTGCACTTGGAGGCCCAACAACTGTCTACAAGAGTAGAAGTGCATAGACATCAAGCTATTTTCCGGCGCCGTTGCCGGGGAGGTAAGGTAAAAGGTATTCACACCGGAGGATTAAAGAAGAAGAACCTCCCACGGCAAACGCCTATTTTCTGGCGCCGTTTCCGGGGAGGTAAGGTAAAAGATACTCACATCCTCCGGTGTGAGTGCTCGAAGTTATTTCCTTTAGATTCTGCAATTTTGTCTTTTTGTTTCTTGTTTTCACTAGTTAGGCTTAATGGAAAACAACAACAAAAATAGAGAGCTTTATAGTATTTATCTTGAGTTAGGACATGAAGTGTTTGAAAAGAAAATTAAAAAACCTATGGAAATTTATTTGCATGCTAATAGCAATGTTATTAGTATGAATTCTTTGGACACCATTATTTCCAATGCTATGGAAAAGTCTAAGCTTGGGGAAGCTAGTTTTATGAAAATGATCTTTTTAGTTCCCCAAGCACGGAGCAGAAAATTTACTTTGATGATACTATGCCTCCAATATATGATGATTACAATGATGAGTATGATATTTTTAGTCCACCTACTATTGAGGAGGAAATTAATTCTGATTACAATATGCCTCCTATATTTGATGATTATGGTGATGAAACTAATAATGATAGCTATTTTGTTGAATTTGCTCCCACTATAATCAATAAGAATGACTATGTTTATGTGGGGAGTATTAATTCTTTTATGCATATGGCTCATGATAAGAATGTTTCTTGTGATAGTTATATTGTTAATTTTATTCATGATGCTACTGAAAGTTATTATGAGAGAGGTAAACATGGTCTTATGTATCTCAATAATATTAAGTTTCCCCTCTTTATGTTGAAAGTCTTGAAGTTGCACTTGTTTTGCTTTACTATGCTTGTTGCTTTGTGCTTTCATGACTTGTTTCTTTACAAGATTCCTATGCATAGGAAGTGGGTTAGACTTAAATGTTCTTTGAATTTGCTTCTTGATGTTCTCTTTTACTTCAATTCATATGTCTTATGTGAGCATCTTCTCAAACTATCATGCCTAACTTAAAGGCATTAAACAAAAGTACTTATTGGGAGATAACCTAAAAGTTTTAGTTGAGTCTTGGAAGTTATTACCTCTATAATAATCTCTCCTTATCATTTTTTTGTGGTTTTTGTGCCAAGAGTAACCTCTAATGAGAGAGAAGTAATGCTTGGGAAAGTTGCTGTCCCGAAACAGATTTTTGTGCTTCACCGTAAAAATTCGTGTAAAATCTGTGAACGTATTTTTGAGGCGTGAATTTTTGTGCTTCTGACCCAGGTTGTTATATAACTTTAGTTAGTTCAACACGTTTTGATTTTAGCAACACAAGGTCTTCGAAAAAATTCGTCTTTACCTACTGGTCTGTTTTGACAGATTTCTGCCATTTTCTGCATTTGCTTTTTGTTGGTTCCTTTTTGAGTTCTTTTGGGGAATTGAGCTTTTTGAGGGAAGTGCTTAAGTATCTAGTGTTCTAATGGAAGTTTATTTGGTGTTAGAACTGAACATGAAGACTTATTTATCTTGAGTGCACTAATGTTGCTAATAAAGATTGTGTGAAGTTCTGTATGAAGGAAAAATTTCAGGTGTATGGAAGGAATGAGTAATGAGATGAAGGATGGACTAAAGCTCAAGCTTGGGGATGCCACGCGTGTCACCCCAAGAAATATACAAGAAGTACAAGTGTAAAAGCTTGGGGATGCCCAAGGCATCCCCCTCTTCATCATAAAAATCCCAGGTTTCTTCCAAACGCTTCATTTTTATTGTTTCATGCACAGTTGTGTTGTTCTTGGAGCGTCTTTTTTTTTGTTTTTGTTTTGGTTTTTTGTTTGCTTTGGTTTTCTTGGTTTTCTGAATAAATTGGTTGGACCCCCTCTTTCATGCATTGGTTTTCAAATAGTTTGGTTTGGTTTGGAAAAGAGTAGGAAAGTTCATGCTTATGTGGTAAAAAGAGCTTGTTTTTGACTGTGGCCTATGCTTTTTCATGCCATGCTTGATATTGTTTTGGCTTTATGCTTAGTATTCTTTGCTGTAGCATGACTTGTTATAAACAATTGAGATTGCTTAATGTGCCTTGGATGAATCATGTGTTGTTTTAGCATATTAAAGCATAGTATTGTGGTATTCTCCTTTGATGCTTTATTTGGGTTGACTTGGCGCATGCTCACACCATGTTATGACTATCCCAAGTCACCATTAGCCTGTATGATCCTTTAGTTTTCAACTTGTAGTATCACTTTATGCTTTGATCAATGATGTTTTGTCGCTCTGCATGATTATGGCCATTATTGCTCTCTTAGTTTGTCGCTCCTAGTCTTTTGCTAGCCTCCCCAACCTAGTATGAGTTCCTCTAATGCATCCAACTCCTAAAACCAAGTTATTCCAAAGAGTACACCATATCTACCTACTAGCATATGCTATTCCAAGTATATTCATGTTTTTGTTTACCTTCCGAATTAAACTTGTTATGAGAAAACTAGTGATTAAAGCTCTCACGAACTTGATGGCACACCTTACTTTTCTTTGCCTTGATAAACTTGTACCATTGTGTCGTCTATATTGTATATGCTTGCACTTATTTTTTGGGGATTAGCAGAACCATGCTATCATGGGGAACGCTTTCAATATTGCACTGGTACTTTGTACCTACTTGATATCATGATCTTTTGTCTATGGATGTCGTTGGTGTGAAATGAAAGGGGAGCTTGTAAGTCCATGGAGTTATTTATATGTGTGAGAGAAACGCCTGGGCCGCTGGTCTAATCCATGCTGACATGGTGGAAACCTGCAGCGTAACCATAATGAGCTGTCTATGAAGCATTCTTCTTATAAAAAAAAGAGTCCTATATTGAGAAAAAAGAGAAAAAGAAGAAAAAAGATATTATGAAAAGAGGAAAGAGAGAAAAAAGCACCATATTCCCATGGTAAATAAGAAGAATGCTGAGATGCTTGTTGTCTGCTTGCCTTGTCATTTTGATATGGGGATTCTTCCGTATCATCAGGCAAGGGGTACCCCGTTGGCGGTTCTCTATGATACACATGTACTTGCGATGAAAAGAACTTATCGGTGACTAAACTTGAGTAGCATGAGGAGCGGCCCTCGTATACAAGGGACATGAGATTTCTGACTTATACTTCGTCAAGCATGTACACCATAGTTTGTTCACTTTAACCTTAATCACTTCAAGATGCTTATGATAGGGGCAATGAGAGCTGAAAGCTATAAGTACCATAATTTTTGGAAGCTCTTTATGAGACTTGAATCCCTGCTTCCTTCTATGAAGGCCTTTCTTCCACCATTATATTGAGTCTCCACCTTCTATCTTTATGCACCTACTTTGAGAGCATAGTGGCCATTCTTAGTTCTAGGTGCATTGTCCTAAGACTAGTTAATTGATGCATAACTTGATATTGCTTGTTTTAAACTATTTGTATCTAGTCACTCTTATGAACTTTGAAGGTGTCCTATGCATTTATATTTGCTACTCTATGAGGGACAAGCTGAATACTATTATGCTATGTTTTCTTCATGTGAAACAAACGAACGTCTTGCAAAGCATTATTATTCATGAATCTTTTGTTTGTGCATTTTCATGTTGCATCATAGTTTCTTTGTCTTATTGCTAGAACTTTGTCTTTCATGTTATGATTGAAGTACTATGATCCCAGCTATCCATGTTTTACAAATACTTTGATCAAGTTTATGACGGTGCATCTCACCTCAAAAATTATTCTTTCTTTTTTTCACTTACCTACTCGAGGACAAGCAGGAGTTAAGCTTGGGGATGTTGATACGTTGCTAACGTATCTATAATTTTTGATGTTCCATGCTTGGTTTTATCTACTTTCTTATGTTTTGTCCACACTTTGGAGTACTTTTCATATGATTTGTTGGACTAACCTATTAACAAAGAGCCATAGTGCAAGCTGCCTGTTTTCTACTGTTTTTGGTTCCAGGAAGTCAGAAAATCAATATTCTCGGAATTTGACCGGACAAAAGCCAAAGTCGATATTTTACCGGAAGACTCACGGAGCCAGAAGACGAGACGGAGAGGGGCCACAGGGCGGCCACACCATGTGGTGGCGCGGGCTAGCCCTGGCCGCGCCACCAGGTGGTGTGGGCCCCCTGGCCGCCCACCGACCTTGCCTCTTCGCCTATAAGATGCATCCCGATGCAAAAACCCAAAATCATCAATCAGAAATCGACAAAAAGTTCCGCAGTGCCGCCCCCACCGAAGGGGAGATTCAGGGGACAGAAAGTCTATGTTCCGGCACCCTGCCGGGATAGGGAAGTGCCCCTGGAGCCATCTCCATCGATCTCCAACACCATCTCCATCACCATTGCTGATTCCCATGATGAGGAGGGAGTAGTTCTCTCTCGAGGCTAAGGGTTCTACCGGTAGCTATGTGTTCATCTCTCTCTCTATGCATGACCTTATTGAGATCATGAGCTTGTAATCTATAGATCTACCTTGCTACTCAAGTGCTTAATAGATCTCTACTCTCCCCATCTGGGTGAAAGTGACACCATGCACACCATGGTGGCACTTAGGCTAGAGATTACAAATACTTGTTATGAGTTATATTTGGAGTTGGATGTCTTTATGAAATTGTGGTGTTTATTGGACTCATCTAGTGCTCAAGGTGACAGTGTGGGGTTTTCTAGATGGGAAAGATGAACTTTGAGGTGTGCTGTTATAGCCCTACCATCGATTAGAGTGTTCAACCGAAGAGTAGTTAAGAGTAGTATCATGAAGAGAAGATATTTATATGAGAGTGTTCACTAGTCAAAGTATGATAGGCCTTGTTTCTAAGCATTGATACACCGTTTGCACTTAGATCTATTACATGTTTGCTTGCTTCCATCTTTATTTCAGTTTGCCTTTAGTCTCTTCCACGCCACCAAGTTATTTTCTATCACCGTTACCACTTATAATTATCCATACCACTTGTATTTCACTATCTCTTCGCCGAACTAGTGCACCTATACACCTGACAAGTGTATTGGGTGTGTTGGGGACACAAGAGACTTCTTGTATCTTGATTGCGGGATTGCTTGAGAGGGAATAACTTTGACCACTTCCTCCCTGAGTTCGATAAACCTTGGGTGATCCACTTAAGGGAAAACTTGTTGTTGTTCTACAAACATCTGCACTTAGAGGCCCAACAACTGTCTACAAGAGTAGAAGTGCGTAGACATCAACATGCAATGACTCTGGTGGATCCATGTGGTTTAGGAAAGGAACACACATGCAATGACTCTGGTGGATCCACGTGGTTTAGGAAAGGAACACACATGTAATGACTCTGGAGGATCCATGTGGTTTAGGAACGGAACACACATGGAATGACTCTAGTGGTGGTTTAGGAAAAAGAACACACATGCAATGACTCAGGTGGATCCATGTGGTTTAGGAATGGAACACACATGCAATGACTTTGGTGGATCCATGTGGTTTATGAAAAGAACACATATGGAATGACTCTGGTGGATCCATGTGGTTTAGGAAAGGAACACACATGCACTGACTTTGGTGGATCCATGTGGCTTAGGAAATGAACACACATTCAATTACTCTGGTGGATCCATGTGGTTTAGGAAAGAACATACATGCAATGCCTCTGGTGGATCCATGTGGTTTAGGAAAGGAACACACATGCAATGACTCTGTTGGTGGTTTAGGAAAAGAACACACATGCAATGACTCTAGTGGATCTATGTGGTTTAGGAAACAACACACATCAAATGACTCTGGTGGATCCATGTGGTTTAGGAAAGGAACACACATGCAATGACTCTGTGGATCCATGTTGTTTATGAGAGGAACACACATGCAATGACTCTTCTGGTTGTTTAGGAAAAGAACACACATGCAATGACTCTGGTGGATCCATGTGGTTTAGGAAAGGAACACACATGCAATGACTCTGGTGCTGGTTTAGGAAAAGAACACCACATGCAATGAATGTCAGGGGGATGACCCCCGGATACACCAACCCGACAAGAACTAAGGCAGACGGCTCGTGTCCGGCTAGCAGATCGTAGCCGGACATGGTCACTTCGTACCGGGAACCAGGAAGGGCAGCAAGATATGAGGCCGGCTACACAGATGTAGCCGGGCGCAATCAAGAGGACAGGGCGACGTGCCGCATAGTGCAGGGTACGCCCTGGTATAGCGACAAGACCTGCAACTATGAAGCAATACCGAAGACTTTGCTGGTGACGCGGGCACAGTTGCTAGATGCTAACGACAGGCTCGCACGACATTCACTGTACCCACAACGACCCACATGACATGTACTTCAACAGGACACACCTTACCGGACACTATAGATGACCAGCCGGCTGGGGCCCACCTGTGGGACCCGCCAGCTGGACTGGCCAGTAAGACCGTTGCCCCTCTTCCTATATAAGGGGGGCAAGGCTCTCGTAGCAAGGGTTGGACTTTGAGTATTTAAGAAAGTAGCTAGATCATACAACTCGAGGAGCGATTGTACCCCGTACTCTACTTATAGTTAGATCGACAGGAGTAGGAGTTTTACCTCACCCCGAGGGCTCTGAACATGGGTACTTCTTGTGTCTCGCTACACTAGCTCGTACCAAATCCTGCCTCTCGACGCCATCGAGAACTTCCTTGCTAGTCCCCACACCTCTATCTAACCTTTTCAGGTACTGCCGTTCGCAATACAACAACAGTTGGCGCCCACCGTGAGTCACGTTCGACACGGGACCCCGCACTTCAACCGGTGAGCTCGTGGCCTCCAGCCTAGTGCTTACGCTCGGAAAGTTTGACTGCGTTATCGACAACGCGTCATGTTTTGCCGGATCCACCTTCCCGGCAAACGGCTCCATCCTACTTTTTGGCGACCTTCCCGTCTACATCGCCATCGTGTCAGAGCGTTTCCCTAGGGAGATCGTCTCCGTCTCGGAGTCGCTGCTCCCCAGCAGCGGCATTTTCGTTGCTCCCAGCCTCGCTGTCCTTAGGAGCAGGGAGGTGACGAGGCTGGAACTTCTTCCCCACCGCAGCCGAAGAACCCGGTGGAGGAGGCCATTGACCGACTCCTTACTCCGGTTAACCTCGGGACAACCCGGAAGAGGCGGAAGCGAACTTCACCATGGAGAGGCAGCTTCACCTGCAGGAGGCCATCGAGCTGGCTGCTACCAAGAAGCAAGTCGACATCACCATGCGCGAGTACGACCGCGCTCATGGCCACACTCCGGCTACCAAAGAGCTGAGCCAGCGCGGACAAGTGCGACACCGGGGCAGCGAGCTAGGCGGAAGGATGGAGAGGGATGGCGAGCCGGATCCACCCTCTCTCCTCGTCTGGCCCACCTACAACACGCCCCTCAAGAACCCGCGCGCGGTGCAAGCCACGGCGGACGAGCTGCCCAACATGGAGGGAGAGGAGCAAGACCGGCAACATAGCCGGGTAAAGGAGCTCCTCCGGTTCAAGGATCAGCAGGCCGATGCCATCCGGCTGATGCACGAGGACCCAATCTGCTCCAGGGGAAGCAAGACACCCGACAATAGCAAGGGCGCACCCCACGAGACCCAGCACTTGTCCTGTCCTCCGGCAAGATCCCGCAGCAGGCGCTGCGACTCGGGCCGCAAGGGCCAGCCGCGTCAGGAGCAGACGGTGAACAATAACCCACCACCTCCCCATCCACTAACCGGAGCGCCACGACCTGCCGATTCCCATCTCTCAGGCCGGGTAGGAGTGCCCAACCCGGACCATTCGGATGCCCGTGACCGCATCGAGCTCCTAGATCAAGCGTGCATCATGGAAGAGAAAGATTCCACCGGGCCTATTTGTTTCGGACCTCGCATCCGGAACGAACTGTTTCCGGATAAGTTTATCCTGCCGCAGGACACTCCCAAGTACGACAGCAGCATGAAGCCAGAGGACTGGCTAACCAACTACGCCATGGCAGTCGGCATCATCCATGGGAACAAGCGCATAGAGGTGCGCTACGTCCCCCTCATGCTAACCGGCTCGGCAAGGACATGGCTAAACAACCTCGCACCCAACAGCATCAACACTTGGCCGGACTTTGAGAGGGTGTTCGTCCGCAACTTCAACGGCACGTACAAGCGTCCGGGTCGCCCTCGTGATCTGGCCCTGTGCATCCAGGGCGACCGCGAGTCGGACCGCGAGTACCTCGCCAGGTGGACCGAGCTGCGCAACACTTGTGAGGGCATCCTAGAGAGTCAGGCGATCGGGTTCTTCGTCGAGGGCTGCCGGGAGGGCACCATGCTTCGCCACCGGCTACTGTGTGACGAGCCGAAAAACATGGCGGAGCTCATGACGGTTGCAGACTAGTACGCCATGGCTAACGCCGTGATGAAGAAGCCCCTCCGGGTGAATGCCGACGGCCGACCGACTCCCACGGAGTGGCTCGTGACCGACCAAGTAACCTGGGAGGAGAAGCCGGATCCTCCAGGCAGCACGTCAATGACAACCGGTTCCATGGGGACCGCCAAGCCGGTCAGCAGAAGCCCCCTACCATCCGAGGCAGGTCAATGCTGTGGAGGGCATGCCCGATGCGCCAACTAGCGACGCAAGAAGACAGAAGCCGCGATTCACCTTCGAACAAATGTTCGATGGCCCGTGCAAGTGGCACAGTGGACCCTTCAAACCGGCTACTCACACCACTCGGAACTACAGCTGGACTCGCCATATGAAAGACCAAGGAGGCCATCCCCGTCTACCACCACCGCCTCTGGGGTGACCACCACCAGCTAGGGGAGTCGGCAAGAACTATAACAGCGGCAACAACAATGGCTACCCTCAGCCTCACGCTTCTAACCACATCTTCGAGACCGAGTCGGACGACAAGCACAACCGCAGGTGGTGTTCCAAGGAAGTCAACACCATCGCCTCCCCCGTTCCCCAGTACCTGAACTGGTCGAAGACCCCCATCACCTGGAGCCAGGAGGATCAGCCGGATCGCCTCCCGAATCCCAGGGGCTACGCCATGGTGCTGGACCCCCTCATCGCCTCCAACGAGCACACCTGCCGCTTCTCGTGACGCTCATCGATGGAGGCAGCAGCCTCAACCTGCTCTACCGGTCCTCCTTGGAGAAGCTTCGGCATCCATGAGCGACCTGCACCACCACTACCATGACATTCCACAGTGTCTCGCCAGGTCGTCTTGCACCGCTAGGTAAAATCCAGTTGGACGTCATCTTCGAATCGAGTACTTCCGGCGTGAGCCGGTATGGTTCAAGGTGGTGAACCTAGCAAGCTCCTACCACGCTCTCCTCGTTCGCCCCGCCCTCGCCAAGTTCATGGCCGTCCCCCACTATGCATACCTCAAGACGAAGATGTCGGGGCCAAACAGCGTGATCACCGTTGCCGGCTGCTTCAGGCAGTCCATGGAGTGAGCGTCAGCCAGATCCAAGCTAGCCGAAGCTCTCATCATAGCCGAGGAGAAGCGTGAGATCGTGTGCATTGTGGCCCTAGCTCAGCAAGAGGTTCCCGGCTAACAGGAAGCCGACTAGTGACGCGGCTTTCTAGCCGGCCAAGGAGATGAAGAAGATCCTGCTCGACCCCATCGACCCAACTAAGTTCGTCACCATCGGTGCCTGCTTGGATAGCTTCCTTTAAGGCGCGCTTGTCGACTTCCTCCGTGAGAATAGGGACATCTTCGCATGGTCACCCAAGGACATGCCGGGTGTTTCGAGGGAGTTCGCCGAGCACTCACTCCATGTGTGGCCGGATGCCAAGCTGGTCAAGCAGCCCATGCGCCGGTTCGCCGAAGAGAAGAGGAAGATCAATGGTGACGAGATCACCCGGCTCCTTGCAGTCGGGTTCATCATGGAAGTGTACCACCCGGACTGGCTGGCCAACCCAGTCTTGGTTTTGAAGAAAAACAAGACCTAGCACATGTGTATCGACTACACCAGTTTGAAAAAGGTGTGCCTGAAAGACCCCTTTGCTTTTCCCCGTATCGATCAGGTTATCGATTCCACGGCCGACTATGACTTGTTGGCCTTCTTGGACTGTTACTCTGGTTACAAACAAATCTGGTTAAACCTGGCTGACTAGATTAAGACGTCATTTATAACCCCGTATGGGGCCTTATGTTATGTAACCATGCCTTTCGGTCTAAAAAATGCAGGTGCTACCTATCAGCTTTGTATGCAGAAATTCTTGCAATCACAGATCAGCCGAAATGTCCATTCTTACGTGGACGACGTTGTCATCAAGACAAAAGAGAAGCACACGCTCTTCGAGGACTTGGGGGAAACGTTTGGCAACCTCCGTCGGTACCAAATGAAGCTGATCGCGAAGAAGTGCGTCTTCGGCGTCCCATCGAGCTAGCTACTCGGTTTTCTCGTTTCGCAATGAGGGATCGAGGCAAACCTGGAGAAGATTGCAGCCATCAAGACGATGCAGCCTCCCAAGAGCTTGCTCAGTGTCCAAAAGTTCACCGGATGCCTTGCCTCCCTTAGCCATTTCGTTAGCCGGCTGGGGGAAAAGGCACTCCCGTAGTACTAGCTGATGAAGAGGACGGACAAGTTCTCCTAGACCTCGCAAGCCGCCGCCGCCTTCCACGACCTCAAGCACATGCTATCCACAGCGCCGCTTCTAGCCATGGTGGCTAGCAAGGAGCCGATGTTGCTCTATATAGAAGCCATCAGCCGGGTCGGCATCGTTGTCCTGGTGGTGGAGCATCCCGAGGAAGGCAAGGCTCAGCCGGTTCAGAGGCCCGTCTACTACCTTAGCAAGGTCCTATCCCTCTCCAAGCAGAACTACACCCACTACCAGAAGATGTGATATGGCGTGTACTGCGGTGACCCAGCATACCACTGCATGATGTAGTACATTGTAGTTGACATGGGTATGCCCAACAGGCACTTGACTACAGCCTACCTGGTGTAGCTTGACTTGAAGGCGACTTTACGACTGCAGTCCATGACGCCCATGACGGTTCGACTGATATGAATCCCATATGGACACGGACTCCCAAATGCACAAGAGAAGGAAACCTCAATACTAGAGTTTCAATACAACTTGTAAACCAACTCAGACAGGTACTAGACCTAGCCTCCCCATATATAAAGGCTAGGAGGGTCCAACGAGAAGGCAATCTTTCAATCGCGACCACAATACAAAATAGATGTAGATGCTGCAATAGACAGTAGACAGATCTACAATCTCCCATACGCCAGATCCAATCTGCGCATACAACACCATCGGCGACATTGTAATCCTTCGGATCATCATCAATCAAGAGCAGACAAGCAGGAGTAGGGTCCTCTACGAGGCCTGAACCTGGGAAAACCTTGCGTCCCTGTGTGCTTGTTTGCTAGTCGATCGAGACTTCCAGTGCACCCCAATTTCTCGAACCTAAGTCCATAAAAATAGGCATTGATGAGTTAAACCCTCGTCAATAGTCGTTAACATAACACCAATGAAACACCGTTCACTAGTATTACATCCCTCAGAGTGGTACAATAGAAACACAGCAGGTCCAAGACATGACTATAGATTACAACTCTACTCTTTACAAAAGATCCAGAGAACACTCTAGGTTAAAGAGAGAGAAAGAAACTTCTTACAAAGAAGAACCAGAAATAATAACTCGGAACTATCTAGCTAATAAGACTAGCATCTAAACTATCTGGCTTGCAATTGCTGCTAGTGCAATGCTCTATGGACATAGGTGTTATGGCTAGAGTATCTACTCCTATCTAATCAAGATCTTCGCCTTTGCTTTGGTTGATGTATATGTTGAATTCATTGACTTTATTGAAGGACTTGAGCTGCCGATGATGGTTTCTTGAGCAAAAATTGACGTTGACGTCGTCTTCAACGGCTTAGAACCTAGCAAGGGTTAAGAAGGTACGGTTAAGTACGAGCGTACTCAGCAAGTTCACTAAAAAGGAGTGTTTGATGCACTATCTCTACAGCCACAGACCATAGGTCGTAGGCAATGAAGGTTTTCGTAAACATTTCTTCAAAGGTTGCTTTTATTCTGAAAACTATTTCTGACAACCTTCACAGGTTGACCAGAACCTTCGTGGGGTTCCTTTCCTGCCGCGTTCGTAGCTCCTTCCCGGAATAGGGAGTAACATGTCACAATTCTTACACTCTGTAGAGGTGCACTACTTTACCCATGAGAGACCTTAGCTTTGTTGCACATCCTAGTTGCAGGCTCGTCCACACTTCCTTGGTATGGGGCCCAGTCTAAGATCCAATCCAATCACTGCCCTTCTCCACGACCCCGCATGAAGACGCGATACCCCAAGAGCTCTAACACGAGTACAGTCCAGGTAGCCTCTCAAAGACTCTGTAAAGCTTTGCTTGGCAGCCACCATCAGCTATGCTGAACCTCCACCAAGACAGCTATGCACATATAATCTAGACACCTAGATCGCGGGGCACTGAGGGGTCCCACCCATGTGCTGGATTCTCTGGATTCTCCACGAGAAATCTAAGCTTCAAGATAAGGTCATCCGTCTATGCGAAAGGAAGAAGATCCAGCTGACTTCTCTGTCCCATTCCAAATATCATGGTTAATGCGTAATATATGGCGCTAGAATCATTTGCAACCTTGGTTGTTAAGTCCTAGATATTGTGTTCCTTTACCACTGGAACTGTATCAGTAGATTATTACCATTTGGTAAATAATCCATAGTCATATTATTATGAAAATAGTGTTTTCTGACCTTTTTGAAATGTAGGTAATGACAACATTTGAGTTACAAGCATTTGATAGAAAATAACCAAAGGACATGAGAAAGTTGTGAACTTGCCTTTTGTGATTGCAAGATTATGCACTCACTGGCTTCAAGATATTAGAAGATCCAAAATCTAGAAATAGCATCATTGGTCCGGTAAGGACGAATGTTTAAAGAAGCAAGATGCAAGTATGCATAAATAATGTAATGCAATTGGATAAACGCGAATCCCCGGGATAATTGTATCAAATCTAGGGTTTGGAAACTAGGAATGGTTTCTTTAGAATGTGTTTCATTTTATATCAGCTTCACGTTCGTGCTTATTATTAAGGCTTGTGAGAGTGTGTGAAACAATTAAGTAAATACAACAAGTAACATTCACTGACACAACATCCAAGATGTTGACAATTGATTCAAAGTTTATTCTATTCAAGCTTTCTATTATAACTTAGAGAGTTAAAGACAAAAGATATAGTTCATTTGCATTTTCTTTAAAAGAATTAATTTTTAGGAAAAGATTACTTTTCAAAATGAATGCATTTCAATCTTTAAGTTATACTTTTAGGATTTCCTATTAACTAAAACTATTTAAGAAGAAAATATTTAGCATCTTTTAATAACTATTGTTCTAGCAAGTGGAGACTTATATATTTTCAAGATGGCATCATATTACAGGTGGTTAACTTCTTAATGATTCCTAAAGGTAGAATACATGTAGCATTACTTTTTATGGAATTGGGGTTTTCTTAAGGTTATACTTCATAAATACAAAATAGGCATTACTTTAATTACTTAAGAACTTTGTTTAAATTTAAGTAGCTTTCCAAACTAGTAGAGGAATCAGTAAATATGAGCTTGCTGATTTCAAAAGTGAATAGAAGCCTTGTGATAAACAATACACTATTTTAGTTGATTTTATAATTGATAAAATCTTTTTAGGAAAATTAAGATACACTTAATTTGAGATGATAGTTTTAGTAAATACATTTTAAAATGATTAGACCTATGTTAACTTCACTCAATCATCAATTGAACTTGTTATTACACCTTTCAACTTTAAACAAATAATGATAAAGGCAATAGTTAAGATTATATATATTTTTAATGAATTAAAATAAAAGCAAAGGGTTTAAATAAGATTTATTAGACCTTTACCTTTTATTTTACTTCAATTATGGAAGAGGATATTTTTAAAGTGTATACTTTATTTTTGTGATCATTTTGGTATATTATAAGTATTTTTATGATTTTTAATTAATAAGATATGATTTTTATGAGTTTTATCACTTTATAAAGACTTAATAAATAATAATATATTATTAAGTGTCACAAAAATATATATAATAAGTTTATAAATATACATTTTGTGTTTCTAAGAATTTTAATATCTTATACTTATTTTTAAGAATTTTTAATATTAGAAAATACCTTTAAAAGATTTATCCTTAATAGGTTATTTACTACTAATAATAATTATCTTATTTAAGTTGGAAAATAAAATATGATAATAGGTTTTGGAGATATAATTTACTTTTCTAGATATTTTGATATATAATATATATTTTTCTGAATGATAAAACAAAAGATATTGATTTAACAAGATTTATTCATTTTCTAGATTTATTAAAAAAAATCTAAATGAATTACTACATCACTACTGACGTCAGCCTTACTTTAAAACTTTTTACACCGCACCCAACCCTAGCCAGAGTCACTGACCTCTAGGTCCAGGTTTAGTCAACTGGCATGTCAACAATTGACGAGGTCAAACGGACCAGTAGGACCAGGGTATGATGTGGCTTGCCAGAATATGACGTCATCATGCCTAAACATGGCGGCGACGCTGATTTCTGGCTCTAGGGGTGGCGAGGAAGGTTGAGTTCGATATGCCCCACTATGGCAAGTTGAACAAGGTAGGAAAATCGACCTATTGGTGACCGAAGTTAGCTCCGGTGAGCCCTACTGCAGCAATGAACTCCGGCCAACGGCAAACTCATGCCACAGTCCATGATAGGATGCAATAGGAAGGTTCAGAGATGCGTGAGATTACCCTGAACTCGATGACGTGGTCAAAGACGACGATTGCTGCCAGAGATGAGTGCAGAATCATGGATTCTGGTTTTCTTGGTTTTCTGAATAAATTGGTTGGACCCCCTCTTTCATGCATTGGTTTTCAAATAGTTTGGTTTGGTTTGGAAAAGAGTAGGAAAGTTCATGCTTATGTGGTAAAAATAGCTTGTTTTTGACTGTGGCCTATGCTTTTTCATGCCATGCTTGATATTGTTTTGGCTTTATGCTTAGTATTCTTTGCTGTAGCATGACTTGTTATAAACAATTGAGATTGCTTAATGTGCCTTGGATGAATCATGTGTTGTTTTAGCATATTAAAGCATAGTATTGTGGTATTCTCCTTTGATGCTTTATTTGGGTTGACTTGGCGCATGCTCACACCATGTTATGACTATCCCAAGTCACCATTAGCCTGTATGATCCTTTAGTTTTCAACTTGTAGTATCACTTTATGCTTTGATCAATGATGTTTTGTCGCTCTGCATGATTATGGCCATTATTGCTCTCTTAGTTTGTCGCTCCTAGTCTTTTGCTAGCCTCCCCAACCTAGTATGAGTTCCTCTAATGCATCCAACTCCTAAAACCAAGTTATTCCAAAGAGTACACCATATCTACCTACTAGCTTATGCATCCAACTCCTAAAACCAAGTATATTCATGTTTTTGTTTACCTTCCGAATTAAACTTGTTATGAGAAAACTAGTGATTAAAGCTCTCACGAACTTGATGGCACACCTTACTTTTCTTTGCCTTGATAAACTTGTACCATTGTGTCGTCTATATTGTATATGCTTGCACTTATTTGTTGGGGATTAGCAGAACCATGCTATCATGGGGAACGCTTTCAATATTGCACTGGTACTTTGTACCTACTTGATATCATGATCTTTTGTCTATGGATGTCGTTGGTGTGAAATGAAAGGGGAGCTTGTAAGTCCATGGAGTTATTTATATGTGTGAGAGAAACGCTGGGCATTGGTCTAATCCATGCTGACATGGTGGAAACCTGCAGCGTAACCATAATGAGCTGTCTATGAAGCATTCTTCTTATAAAAAAAAGAGTCCTATATTGAGAAAAAAGAGAAAAAGAAGAAAAAAGATATTATGAAAAGAGGAAAGAGAGAAAAAAGCACCATATTCCCATGGTAAATAAGAAGAATGCTGAGATGCTTGCTGTCTGCTTGCCTTGTCATTTTGATATGGGGATTCTTCCGTATCATCAGGCAAGGGGTACCCCGTTGGCGGTTCTCTATGATACACATGTACTTGCGATGAAAAGAACTTATCGGTGACTAAACTTGAGTAGCATGAGGAGCGGCCCTCGTATACAAGGGACATGAGATTTCTGACTTATACTTCGTCAAGCATGTACACCATAGTTTGTTCACTTTAACCTTAATCACTTCAAGATGCTTATGATAGGGGCAATGAGAGCTGAAAGCTATAAGTACCATAATTTTTGGAAGCTCTTTATGAGACTTGAATCCCTGCTTCCTTCTATGAAGGCCTTTCTTCCACCATTATATTGAGTCTCCACCTTCTATCTTTATGCACCTACTTTGAGAGCATAGTGGCCATTCTTAGTTCTAGGTGCATTGTCCTAAGACTAGTTGATTGATGCATAACTTGATATTGCTTGTTTTAAACTATTTGTATCTAGTCACTCTTATGAACTTTGAAGGTGTCCTATGCATTTATATTTGCTACTCTATGAGGGACAAGCTGAATACTATTATGCTATGTTTTCTTCATGTGAAACAAACGAACGTCTTGCAAAGCATTATTATTCATGAATCTTTTGTTTGTGCATTTTCATGTTGCATCATAGTTTCTTTGTCTTATTGCTAGAACTTTGTCTTTCATGTTATGATTGAAGTACTATGATCCCAGCTATCCATGTTTTACAAATACTTTGATCAAGTTTATGACGGTGCATCTCACCTCAAAATTATTCTTTCTTTTTTTCACTTACCTACTCGAGGACAAGCAGGAGTTAAGCTTGGGGATGTTGATACGTTGCTAACGTATCTATAATTTTTGATGTTCCATGCTTGGTTTTATCTACTTTCTTATGTTTTGTCCATACTTTGGAGTACTTTTCATATGATTTGTTGGACTAACCTATTAACAAAGAGCCATAGTGCAAGCTGCCTGTTTTCTACAGTTTTTGGTTCCAGGAAGTCAGAAAATCAATATTCTCGGAATTTGACCGGACAAAAAGTTCCGCAGTGCCGCCCCCACCGAAGGGGAGATTCAGGGGACAGAAAGTCTATGTTCCGGCACCCTGCCGGGATAGGGAAGTGCCCCTGGAGCCATCTCCATCGATCTCCAACACCATCTCCATCACGATTGCTGATTCCCATGATGAGGAGGGAGTAGTTCTCTCTCGAGGCTAAGGGTTCTACCGGTAGCTATGTGTTCATCTCTCTCTCTATGCATGACCTTATTGAGATCATGAGCTTGTAATCTATAGATCTACCTTGCTACTCAAGTGCTTAATAGATCTCTACTCTCCCCATCTGTGTGAAAGTGACACCATGCACACCATGGTGGCACTTAGGCTAGAGATTACAAATACTTGTTATGAGTTATATTTGGAGTTGGATGTCTTTATGAAATTGTGGTGTTTATTGGACTCATCTAGTGCTCAAGGTGACAGTGTGGGGTTTTCTAGATGGGAAAGATGAACTTTGAGGTGTGCTGTTATAGCCCTACCATCGATTAGAGTGTTCAACCGAAGAGTAGTTAAGAGTAGTATCATGAAGAGAAGATATTTATATGAGAGTGTTCACTAGTCAAAGTATGATAGGCCATGTTTCTAAGCATTGATACACCGTTTGCACTTAGATCTATTACGTGTTTGCTTGCTTCCATCTTTATTTCAGTTTGCCTTTAGTCTCTTCCACGCCACCAAGTTATTTTCTATCACCGTTACCGCTTATAATTATCCATACCACTTGTATTTCACTATCTCTTCGCCGAACTAGTGCACCTATACACCTGACAAGTGTATTGGGTGTGTTGGGGACACAAGAGACTTCTTGTATCTTGATTGCGGGATTGCTTGAGAGGGAATAACTTTGACCACTTCCTCCCTGAGTTCGATAAACCTTGGGTGATCCACTTAAGGGAAAACTTGTTGTTGTTCTACAAACATCTGCACTTAGAGGCCCAACAACTGTCTACAAGAGTAGAAGTGCGTAGACATCAACATGCAATGACTCTGGTGGATCCATGTGGTTTAGGAAAGGAACACACATGCAATGACTCTGGTGGATCCACGTGGTTCAGGAAAGGAACACACATGTAATGACTCTGGAGGATCCATGTGGTTTAGGAACGGAACACACATGGAATGACTCTAGTGGTGGTTTAGGAAAAAGAACACACATGCAATGACTCAGGTGGATCCATGTGGTTTAGGAATGGAACACACATGCAATGACTTTGGTGGATCCATGTGGTTTATGAAAAGAACACATATGGAATGACTCTGGTGGATCCATGTGGTTTAGGAAAGGAACACACATGCACTGACTTTGGTGGATCCATGTGGCTTAGGAAATGAACACACATTCAATTACTCTGGTGGATCCATGTGGTTTAGGAAAGAACATACATGCAATGCCTCTGGTGGATCCATGTGGTTTAGGAAAGGAACACACATGCAATGACTCTGTTGGTGGTTTAGGAAAAGAACACACATGCAATGACTCTAGTGGGTCAATGTGGTTTAGGAAAATAACACACATGCAATGACTGTAGTAGATCTATGTGGTTTAGGAAACAACACACATCAAATGACTCTGGTGGATCCATGTGGTTTAGGAAAGGAACACACATGCAATGACTCTGTGGATCCATGTTGTTTATGAGAGGAACACACATGCAATGACTCTTCTGGTTGTTTAGGAAAAGAACACACATGTAATGACTCTGGTGGATCCATGTGGTTTAGGAAAGGAACACACATGCAATGACTCTGGTGCTGGTTTAGGAAAAGAACACCACATGCAATGAATGTCAGGGGGATGACCCCCGGATACACCAACCCGACAAGAACTAAGGCAGACGGCTCGTGTCCGGCTAGCAGATCGTAGCCGGACATGGGCACTTCGTACCGGCTACCAGCTGGTAGCCGGAACCAGGAAGGGCAGCAAGATATGAGGCCGGCTACATAGATGTAGCCGGGCGCAATCAAGAGGACAGGGCGACGTGACGCATAGTGCAGGGTACGCCCTGGTATAGCGACAAGACCTGCAACTATGAAGCAATATCGAAGACTTTGCTGGTGACGCGGGCACAGTTGCCGGATGCTAACGACAGGCTCGCACGACATTCACTGTACCCACAACGACCCACATGACATGTACTTCAACAGGACACACCGTACCGGACACTATAGATGACCAGCCGGCTGGGGCCCACCTGCGGGACCCGCCAGCCAGACTGGCCAGTAAGACCGTTGCCCCTCTTCCTATATAAGGGGGGCAAGGCTCTCGTAGCAAGGGTTGGACTTTGAGTATTTAAGAAAGTAGCTAGATCATACAACTAGAGGAGCGATTGTACCCCGTACTCTACTTATAGTTAGATCGACAGGAGTAGGAGTTTTACCTCACCCCGAGGGCTCTGAACATGGGTACTTCTTGTGTCTCGCTACACTAGCTCGTACCAAATCCTGCCTCTGGACGCCATCGAGAACTTCCTTGCTAGTCCCCACACCTCTATCTAACCTTTTCAGGTACTGCCGTTCGCAATACAACAACAGTTGGCGCCCACCGTGGGGCTAGATGGCTTCGACCGGAGTCACGTTCCACACGGGACCCCGCACTTCAACCGGTGAGCGCGTGGCCTCCAGCCTAGTGCTTACGCTCAGAAAGTTTGACAGCGTTATCGACAACGCGTCATGTTTTGCCGGATCCACCTTCCCGGCAAACGGCTCCATCCTACTTTTTGGCGACCTTCCCGTCTACATCGCCATCGTGTCAGAGCGTTTCCCTAGGGAGATCGTCTCCGTCTCGGAGTCGCTGCTCCCCAGCAGCGGCATTTTCGTTGCTCCCAGCCTCGCTGTCCTTAGGAGCAGGGAGGTGACGAGGCTGGAACTTCTTCCCCACCGCAGCCGAAGAACCCGGTGGAGGAGGCCATTGACCGACTCCTTACTCCGGTTAACCTCGGGGACAACCCGGAAGAGGCGGAAGCGAACTTCACCATGGAGAGGCAGCTTCACCTGCAGGAGGCCATCGAGATGGTTGCTACCAAGAAGCAAGTCGACATCACCATGCGCGAGTACGGCCGCGCTCATGGCCACACTCCGGCTACCAAAGAGCTGAGCCAGCGCGGACAAGTGCGACACCGGGGCAGCGAGCTAGGCGGAAGGATGGAGAGGGATGGCGAGCCGGATCCACCCCCTCTCCTCGTCTGGCCCACCTACAGCACGCCCCTCAAGAACCCGCGCGCGGTGCAAGCCACGGCGGACGAGCTGCCCAACATGGAGGGAGAGGAGCAAGACCGGCAACATAGTCGGGTAAAGGAGCTCCTCCGGTTCAAGGATCAGCAGGTCGATGCCATCCGGCTGATGCACGAGGACCCCATCTGCTCCAGGGGAAGCAAGACACCCAACAATAGCAAGGGCGCACCCCACGAGACCCAGCACTTGTCCTGTCCTCCGGCAAGATCCTCAAGAAAGCGCTGCCGCAGGCAAAGGCTGCAGCGTCGAGCCGGACGGTGAACAATAACCCACCACCTCCCCATCCACTAACCGAGCGCCACGACCTGCCGATTCCATCTCTCGTGCCGGGTAGGAGTGCCCAACCCGGACCATTCGGATGCCCGTGACCGCATCGAGCTCCTAGATCAAGCGTGCATCATGGAAGAGAAAGATTCCACCGGGCCTATTTGTTTCGGACCTCGCATCCGGAACGAACTGTTTCCGGATAAGTTTATCCTGCCGCAGGACACTCCCAAGTACGATAGCAGCATGAAGCCAGAGGACTGGCTAACCAACTACGCCATGGCAGTCGGCATCACCCATGGGAACAAGCGCATAGAGGTGCGCTACGTCCCCCTCATGCTAACCGGCTCGGCAAGGACATGGCTAAACAACCTCGCACCCAACAGCATCAACACTTGGCCGGACTTTGAGAGGGTGTTCGTCCGCAACTTCAACGGCACGTACAAGCGTCCGGGTCGCCCTCGTGATCTGGCCCTGTGCATCCAGGGCGACCGCGAGTCGGACCGCGAGTACCTCGCCAGGTGGACCGAGCTGCGCAACACTTGTGAGGGCATCCTAGAGAGTCAGGCGATCGGGTTCTTCGTCGAGGGCTGCCGGGAGGGCACCATGCTTCGCCACCGGCTACTGTGTGACGAGCCGAAAAACATGGCGGAGCTCATGACGGTTGCAGACTAGTACGCCATGGCTAACGCCGTGATGAAGAATCCCCTCCGGGTGAATGCCGACGGCCGACCGACTCCCACGGAGTGGCTTGTGACTGACCAAGTAACCTGGGCGGAGAAGCCGGATCCTCCAGGCAGCACGTCAATGACAACCGGTTCCATGGGGACCGCCAAGCCGGTCAGCAGAAGCCCCCTACCATCCGAGGCAGGTCAATGCTGTGGAGGGCATGCCCGATGCGCCAACTAGCGACGCAAGAAGACAGAAGCCGCGATTCACCTTCGAACAAATGTTCGATGGCCCGTGCAAGTGGCACAGTGGACCCTTCAAACCGGCTACTCACACCACTCGGAACTACAGCTAGACCCGCCATATGAAAGACCAAGGAGGCAATCCCCGTCTACCACCACCGCCTCTGGGGTGACCACCACCAGCTAGGGGAGTCGGCAAGAACTATAACAGCGGCAACAACAACGGCTACCCTCAGCCTCACGCTGCTAACCACATCTTCGAGACCGAGTCGGACGACAAGCACAACCGCAGGTGGTGTTCCAAGGAAGTCAACACCATCGCCTCCCCCGTTCCCCAGTACCTGAACTGGTCGAAGACCCCCATCACCTGGAGCCAGGAGGATCAGCCGGATCGCCTCCCGAATCCCAGGGGCTACGCCATGGTGCTGGACCCCCTCATCGCCTCCAACGAGCACACCTGCCGCTTCTCGCACGTCCTCATCGATGGAGGCAGCAGCCTCAACCTGCTCTACCGGTCCTCCTTGGAGAAGCTCGGCATCCGCGAGTGCGACCTGCACCCGACTACCATGACATTCCACAGTGTACTGCCAGGGTCGTCTTGCACCCCGCTAGGTAAAATCCAGTTGGACGTCATCTTCGGAACTGAGGAGTACTTCCGGCGTGAGCCGGTATGGTTCAAGGTGGTGAACCTAACAAGCTCCTACCACGCTCTCCTCGTTCGCCCCGCCCTCGCCAAGTTCATGGCCGTCCCCCACTATGCATACCTCAAGACGAAGATGTCGGGGCCAAACAGCGTGATCACCGTTGCCGGCTGCTTCAGGCAGTCCATGGAGTGAGCGTCAGCCAGATCCAAGCTAGCCGAAGCTCTCATCATAGCCGAGGAGAAGCGTGAGATCGTGTGCATTGTGGCCCTAGCTCAGCAAGAGGTTCCCGGCTAACAGGAAGCCGACTAGTGACGCGGCTTTCTAGCCGGCCAAGGAGATGAAGAAGATCCTGCTCGACCCCATCGACCCAACTAAGTTCGTCACCATCGGTGCCTGCTTGGATAGCTTCCTTTAAGGCGCGCTTGTCGACTTCCTCCGTGAGAATAGGGACATCTTCGCATGGTCACCCAAGGACATGCCGGGTGTTTCGAGGGAGTTCGCCGAGCACTCACTCCATGTGTGGCCGGATGCCAAGCTGGTCAAGCAGCCCATGCGCCGGTTCGCCGAAGAGAAGAGGAAGATCAATGGTGACGAGATCACCCGGCTCCTTGCAGTCGGGTTCATCATGGAAGTGTACCACCCGGACTGGCTGGCCAACCCAGTCTTGGTTTTGAAGAAAAACAAGACCTAGCACATGTGTATCGACTACACCAGTTTGAAAAAGGTGTGCCTGAAAGACCCCTTTGCTTTTCCCCGTATCGATCAGGTTATCGATTCCACGGCCGACTATGACTTGTTGGCCTTCTTGGACTGTTACTCTGGTGACAAACAAATCTGGTTAAACCTGGCTGACTAGATTAAGACGTCATTTATAACCCCGTATGGGGCCTTATGTTATGTAACCATGCCTTTCGGTCTAAAAAATTCAGGTGCTACCTATCAGCTTTGTATGCAGAAATTCTTGCAATCACAGATCAGCCGAAATGTCCATTCTTACGTGGACGACGTTGTCATCAAGACAAAAGAGAAGCACACGCTCTTCGAGGACTTGGGGGAAACGTTTGGCAACCTCCGTCGGTACCAAATGAAGCTGATCGCGAAGAAGTGCGTCTTCGGCGTCCCATCGAGCTAGCTACTCGGTTTTCTCGTTTCGCAATGAGGGATCGAGGCAAACCTGGAGAAGATTGCAGCCATCAAGACGATGCAGCCTCCCAAGAGCTTGCTCAGTGTCCAAAAGTTCACCGGATGCCTTGCCTCCCTTAGCCATTTCGTTAGCCGGCTGGGGGAAAAGGCACTCCCGTAGTACTAGCTGATGAAGAGGACGGACAAGTTCTCCTAGACCTCGCAAGCCGCCGCCGCCTTCCACGACCTCAAGCACATGCTATCCACAGCGCCGCTTCTAGCCATGGTGGCTAGCAAGGAGCCGATGTTGCTCTATATAGAAGCCATCAGCCGGGTCGGCATCGTTGTCCTGGTGGTGGAGCATCCCGAGGAAGGCAAGGCTCAGCCGGTTCAGAGGCCCGTCTACTACCTTAGCAAGGTCCTATCCCTCTCCAAGCAGAACTACACCCACTACCAGAAGATGTGATATGGCGTGTACTGCGGTGACCCAGCATACCACTGCATGATGTAGTACACTGTAGTTGACATGGGTATGCCCAACAGGCACTTGACTATAGCCTACCTGGTGTAGCTTGACGGAAGGCGCACTCGACGACCTGCACAGGTCCATGACGCCCATGACGGTTCGACTGATATGAATCCCATATGGACACGGACTCCCAAATGCACAAGAGAAGGAAACCTCAATACTAGAGTTTCAATACAACTTGTAAACCAACTCGTATTGGTAACTAAGACCTAGCCTCCCCATATATAAAGGCTAGGAGGGTCCAACGAGAAGGCAATCTTTCAATCGCGACCACAATACAAAATAGATGTAGATGCTGCAATAGACAGTAGACAGATCTACAATCTCCCATACGCCAGATCCAATCTGCGCATACAACACCATCGGCGACATTGTAATCCTTCGGATCATCATCAATCAAGAGCAGACAAGCAGGAGTAGGGTCCTCTACGAGGCCTGAACCTGGGAAAACCTTGCGTCCCTGTGTGCTTGTTTGCTAGTCGATCGAGACTTCCAGTGCACCCCAATTTCTCGAACCTAAGTCCATAAAAATAGGCATTGATGAGTTAAACCCTCGTCAATAGTCGTTAACATAACACCAATGAAACACCGTTCACTAGTATTACATCCCTCAGAGTGGTACAATAGAAACACAGCAGGTCCAAGACATGACTATAGATTACAACTCGACTCTTTACAAAAGATCCAGAGAACACTCTAGGTTAAAGAGAGAGAAAGAAACTTCTTACAAAGAAGAACCAGAAATAATAACTCGGAACTATCTAGCTAATAAGACTAGCATCTAAACTATCTGGCTTGCAATTGCTGCTAGTGCAATGCTCTATGGACATAGGTGTTATGGCTAGAGTATCTACTCCTATCTAATCAAGATCTTTGCCTTTGCTTTGGTTGATGCATATGTTGAATTCATTGACTTTATTGAAGGACTTGAGCTGCCGATGATGGTTTCTTGAGCAAAAATTGACGTTGACGTCGTCTTCAACGGCTTAGAACCTAGCAAGGGTTAAGAAGGTACGGTTAAGTACGAGCGTACTCAGCAAGTTCACTAAAAAGGAGTGTTTGATGCACTATCTCTACAGCCACAGACCATAGGTCGTAGGCAATGAAGGTTTTCGTAAACATTTCTTCAAAGGTTGCTTTTATTCTGAAAACTATTTCTGACAACCTTCACAGGTTGACCAGAACCTTCGTGGGGTTCCTTTCCGCGCGTTCGTAGCTCCTTCCCGGAATAGGGAGTAACATGTCACAATTCTTACACTCTGTAGAGGTGCACTACTTTACCCATGAGAGACCTTAGCTTTGTTGCACATCCTAGTTGCAGGCTCGTCCACACTTCCTTGGTATGGGGCCCAGTCTAAGATCCAATCCAATCACTGCCCTTCTCCACGACCCCGCATGAAGACGCGATACCCCAAGAGCTCTAACACGAGTACAGTCCGGGTAGCCTCTCGAAGACTCTGTAAAGCTTTGCTTGGCAGCCACCATCAGCTATGCTGAACCTCCACCAAGACAGCTATGCACATATAATCTAGACACCTAGATCGCGGGGCACTGAGGGGTCCCACCCATGTGCTGGATTCTCTGGATTCTCCACGAGAAATCTAAGCTTCAAGATAAGGTCATCCGTCTATGCGAAAGGAAGAAGATCCAGCTGACTTCTCCGTCCCATTCCAAATATCATGGTTAACGCGTAATATATGGCGCTAGAATCATTTGCAACCTTGGTTGTTAAGTCCTAGATATTGTGTTCCTTTACCACTGGAACTGTATCAGTAGATTATTACCATTTGGTAAATAATCCATAGTCATATTATTATGAAAATAGTGTTTTCTGACCTTTTTGAAATGCAGGTAATGACAACATTTGAGTTACAAGCATTTGATAGAAAATAACCAAAGGACATGAGAAAGTTGTGAACTTGCCTTTTGTGATTGCAAGATTATGCACTCACTGGCTTCAAGATATTAGAAGATCCAAAATCTAGAAATAGCATCATTGGTCCGGTAAGGACGAATGTTTAAAGAAGCAAGATGCAAGTATGCATAAATAATGTAATGCAATTGGATAAACGCGAATCCCCGGGATAATTGTATCAAATCTAGGGTTTGGAAACTAGGAATGGTTTCTTTAGAATGTGTTTCATTTTATATCAGCTTCACGTTCGTGCTTATTATTAAGTCTTGTGAGAGTGTGTGAAACAATTAAGTAAATACAACAAGTAACATTCACTGACACAACATCCAAGATGTTGACAATTGATTCAAAGTTTATTCTATTCAAGCTTTCTATTATAACTTAGAGAGTTAAAGACAAAAGATATAGTTCATTTGCATTTTCTTTAAAAGAATTAATTTTTAGGAAAAGATTACTTTTCAAAATGAATGCATTTCAATCTTTAAGTTATACTTTTAGGATTTCCTATTAACTAAAACTATTTAAGAAGAAAATATTTAGCATCTTTTAATAACTATTGTTCTAGCAAGTGGAGACTTATATATTTTCAAGATGGCATCATATTACAGGTGGTTGACTTCTTAATGATTCCTAAAGGTAGAATACATGTAGCATTACTTTTTATGGAATTGGGGTTTTCTTAAGGTTATACTTCATAAATACAAAATAGGCATTACTTTAATTACTTAAGAACTTTGTTTAAATTTAAGTAGCTTTCCAAACTAGTAGAGGAATCAGTAAATATGAGCTTGCTGATTTCAAAAGTGAATAGAAGCCTTGTGATAAACAATACACTATTTTAGTTGATTTTATAATTGATAAAATCTTTTTAGGAAAATTAAGATACACTTAATTTGAGATGATAGTTTTAGTAAATACATTTTAAAATGATTAGACCTATGTTAACTTCACTCAATCATCAATTGAACTTGTTATTACACCTTTCAACTTTAAACAAATAATGATAAAGGCAATTGTTAAGATTATATATATTTTTAATGAATTAAAATAAAAGCAAAGGGTTTAAATAAGATTTATTAGACCTTTACCTTTTATTTTACTTCAATTATGGAAGAGGATATTTTTAAAGTGTATACTTTATTTTTGTGATCGTTTTGGTATATTATAAGTATTTTTATGATTTTTAATTAATAAGATATGATTTTTATGAGTTTTATCACTTTATAAAGACTTAATAAATAATAATATTTGATTAAGTGTCACAAAAATATATAAAATAAGTTTATAAATATACATTTTGTGTTTCTAAGAATTTTAATATCTTATACTTATTTTTAAGAATTTTTAATATTAGAAAATACCTTTTAAAAGATTTATCCTTAATAGGTTATTTACTACTAATAATAATTATCTTATTTAAGTTGGAAAATAAAATATGATAATAGATTTTGGAGATATAATTTACTTTTCTAGATATTTTGATATATAATATATATTTTTCTGAATGATAAAACAAAAGATATTGATTTAACAAGATTTATTCATTTTCTAGATTTATTAAAAAAAAATCTAAATGAATTATTACATCACTACTGACGTCAGCCTTACTTTAAAACTTTTTACACCGCACCCAACCCTAGCCAGAGTCACTGACCTCTGGGTCCAGGTTTAGTCAACTGGCATGTCAACAATTGACGAGGTCAAACGGACCAGTAGGACCAGGGTATGATGTGGCTTGCCAGAATATGACGTCATCATGCCTAAACATGGCGGCGACGCTGATTTCTAGCTCTAGGGGTGGCGAGGAAGGTTGAGTTTGATATGCCCCACTATGGCAAGTTGAACAAGGTAGGAAAATCGACCTATTGGTGACCGAAGTTAGCTCCGGTGAGCCCTACTGCAGCAATGAACTCCGGCCAACGGCAAACTCATGCCACAGTCCATGATAGGATGCAATAGGAAGGTTCAGAGATGCGTGAGATTACCCTGAACTCGATGACGTGGTCAAAGACGACGATTGCTGCCAGAGATGAGTGCAGAATCATGGATTCTGGTGAACTCCGATGGAACAAAATCTAGAAATTCTCCTAGCTCCGACCTCCCCTTGAGACCTGCTTGCGCTAGAACGGTCATGGCGATGAGGTGCTCTTCCCAGACCACTCCATGGAACCACAGGTGGCCCCAATAGATGGTTAGAGGAGCTCGCCGGTGATGTCTTCGGTGGATTTGCGGATGATTAAGAGTGACAAAGAGGAATGGAGAGGATGAGGATCAACCAGAAGATCGATGTGGTCCTAGGCGGCTGATTTATAGGGCTCAGCAGGCACGGAAACAATGGCACGGCAGCGAGAACGGTCGAGACGCGGCGGCGGTGCTATGCTCGATTCGGGCACAAATCGTTGTGCAATTCCATCTGGCGGACTCCTAGACTCTAGGTCATGGCAATTCCATCTGACGGTGGCAACGTGGAGCTCGTCGGCACACTGTCGAGCATGCAAAATAAGAAGAAGATGGTCCCTCTCCTCGTGTGGGCCCCGTTCATCAGCGAGAGACAAGGGTCACTACCCGGGCTGCTATTGGGCTTTGGCTGAGTGAGCAGAGAGAAAACGGTGCAGCGCTGAGCAGCGAATAGGGCGATGGAAAATGGGTTGTGGGATGAACTGCTAGCTGATTCTACTCTTTTTCCTTTTTCTGTTTCTAATTTTATGTTTTTACAAAACCATTTCAAATATGCATTTCTTAAGGTTTAAAATACCTATAATATTTGTAATTCCTAAAGAATATTATAAGGATCAATTATAATAAATTTTTTTTCTACAATTCAGATTGTGTTAACAAAATGTGTTATTATATGAAGGGTTCTTTTATTTAGTAAAGTAAATACAAATTAGGGTTTTATGGATTTGTTTCTTATATAAAAATCTTATGAAAATGTTCTTGTTTTCACCATGGTAAGTGTGATGGTTAAGATTTAATATGGTTAATGATATGTATGGAATATATTCATACTTACATCATTTTAACTACCATATTATATGGTGGTTTAAATTCTAAGGTCCACATTTATTCCATGCTCACTTGGAATGATTGGTTAGAACAATGGATTATAGAAATTTTCTTATTAATACGGATAAGGTGTATATCTAAGATTTGTAGCAACTTCCCTAAGTAATAAAAGTGTTTTGGTTGTTATGGAATATTTGTTTAAAGTTTGAAACTATAGGCATTTTCCATGAGCCATATAGGATTCCTTATCCTTTTGCTTATTTGTGAATATTACTAAAGTTTGAGGTTTAAGAACACTTCTTCAAGATTATGGTTATGGTTGACATCTCAACTTGGAGTGAGATGTGTAGATTGCTTTCCTAATGTGATCTTGATGGTTCATGGATCTAGGTTTCTATTAGGATCTAAGATAATAAAATAGACAAGGCTTTCATCCATACACTCTCAACTGGTATTCTACTTATCTCTTAGACATTTCATTTGACTAAGAGATACTATCCATTGGCTGCCTAAAAATAGGAATTGGTTTAACTACTAACTTAATTCTGGGGTTTTGGGCGAAGAGGTAGACATGGTTCTGTCATGGCTTGTTATATTGCTGGTTAAGGTTTCTCAAGCACTCCTACCTTAATACCTCACTAAGTTTATCTTTAGATAAGGAATTCCTTTCCTAAATATAATATATTTAAATCTCTCATCTACTACCTCTGTTCGGGATTATAGGTCCGGGGAGTTTTTTATATTGTTTGAGATTATAAGGGTTATCTCATTTATTAGTCTCTCTCGTCCAAAGCATGTTCTCCTTTTCCTCTCACTTTTCTCATGCATGTAAGACTATTGGTGCATGCATAGATTAATGAGGGAGAATTATGAATTGTCTTGGTATTAGAAATGTGGCCATTAGGACTAATAATCCCAAACAGAGGTTGTACTTCACTAAGATCTCTTCTGCCTAAATCAACTAGTTATCTGGCTCTACCATATCTATCATCATACGATGACATGGTCATTCCACTTCAATAATTCTCATTCTTCATTCTTCTATATATAACTTCCATCTCTAAACTACCTCTCTGATAGATCCACTAAAGTAGTTATTATTAACTTCATTCCATAAACTCCTTCATATTTACCTTGCATGTACTTCTAAGGCTTGCAAGATTACAATTCTCTCTATATCACAAGTGATATCAATCCTCTAAAAGAGATATGGTACTACTCCCATAATACAAGTTTATTCTTGTATTAGCTTGGTTAAACTACTATGCTTCCAACTACTCCATACAACTTATGTGATACACTTCATCATACTCTAGCTTGACTTCTCATGATCAAGCTAGATTAGATAGCTTACTAGGGTTTTGCCATATTTTGTATTCTCACATCACTTCTTCATCATCTAGTCATCTATTGTCAAATGACTTGAGAATTATGACCACCACCTTTTATCATACTAAGCTTAGGCCTCTAATTGACTAATCAAGATCTATTATGACTAAGTAATAGGTTGTTACTAGCCTCCTTACATGCTCATCTTGTTAAGGAAGCTTACTTTAGGTTTATACCTACTTGGATTAACAAGATTATCATTGGATTCTCTACTACTACTAGCTTTATCATAACTTCATGATCACTAGCTTAACTCTTGGGTTTATGTGCTTCTTCTAGTTAACTAATGAGTGAATTACCCCTCCAACATCAGATGGTTTGATCTCCACTAAGGATCACATTCCATTGATGATGGCACACTCTACCATATCTAGTTCCTTCTTCTCATTAATCTACTTAATCTCTTTGGAAGGTTAATATAATAGGTCAAAGCTAAGAGTCAATAAGTGCTAGGTCAAGAGTTAATCACTCAACATTGATGATCAACTTGACACCAGGACTTGGTTAAATAGGAATGTCATCACTTAATATGATATTAAGGGTATGGGCTAGATGGTCTTGACTTGACTTCCAGTTCCAGTCTATTTGTGATAAGAGTTAAAGTTTAAGAACTACCATGATCCCCATGGTAGGAACCACTATGGCAATCAAGTGTATCAAGATTTAGTTATGGGGTTTATTTACTTGGATTTATATACTTAATTGAGTATTCAAGAGTGATTGTAATGAATACCATGATATGATCTCTATAAGATCCCTTTTTAGTGTGTTGTGGGTTTAGCTTGATTCTATTTGATCTACCCATAGATCAAATTATATTACACAAAGATAAGGTTTTAGCCAAGGTCATATTGAAACTTATCGCAGTCAACTTGATGATCTACTTTAGTTCCACCAAGTCAAGAGAAGCTTTAGTCACTTTGACAAGTTTTATTTAAAAGTGCGAAAATTATCCAGATTTTCTATGCATGAATGCAATGCACACACCTGATCTCAGCTTATTTCTAAGCTCTAATGCTGAGCTGTTACATGTACCTAGCATGCAAGAAGCTCAAGCACTACTTCCAGGAGCATCCGATTAAGGTGGCGTGCATTGCACCCCTTTCGGAGATCATCGGCAACAAGGACACCACCGGCCGAGTCGTCAACTGGGCAATCGATCTCGCTGCCTACTCCATCCAGTACGAGCCAAGGCTCACAATCAAGTTCTAGGCCCTGGCCGACTTCCTCGTCGACTGGGCTGAAACCTAGTACCTGCCACCGGTTCCTGACTAGGATCACTGGAGGATGCACTTCGATGGTTCGAAGATGCTCGGGGGCTTGGGAGCCGGCATCGCCCTCACCTCGACTAAGGGAGACCGGCTGGAGTACGTTCTCCAGATCCACTTCAAGGCCTCCAACAACATCGCCGAATACGAGGCATTGGTGCACGGCCTCTAGCTAGCCAAGGAGATTAGCATCAAGCGGCTCCTTTGCTTTGGCTATTCGGATCTGGTGGTGCAGCAAGTGTCCGGTGAATGGGACGCCTGCGACGCGAACATGTCCCTCTACCGATTCCATGTCCAGAAGCTCAGCGCTTGTTTCGACGGATGTGAGTTCCATCACATCCCTCGCATAAACAACGAGGCAGCCGACTCGCTCGCTCGAATCGGATCCACCAAGCAGGCGATCCCGCCAGGGGTCTCCTTGGAGCATGTGCACAAGCCCTCCATCACCCCGTCTCCCGAGTCAGATTCCATTGTCTGGGCCAGAAGCGCGCCGGCTGACGGCTCAGCGGACCCGGAACCCTCAGAACCGGCAAAGAAGAAGGCTTGCACCAACTCTGGCATGTCCGCATCCTCTAGCTCGGAAGACCCGGGGGCTGTCGGCCCATCAAGTTGCTCGGGGGCTGTCGTCTCGGGTACCCCACCCGGATGACCCCCTGACATCCCTCAGCCGGAGCTCAAGAACGTCCTCACCATCAGGGAAATACCATCCTGGGCACAACCCTTCATGAACTACATCGCCAATTGGGAGCTTCCGGATGACGAGGTGGAGGCAGGAAGATCCGGCGACGCGCGCACACATACACCATCATCAACAAAGAGCTGTACAAGTGCAGCGTATCCGACATTTTCCAGCAGTGTATCAACGTAGACATAGGCTACCGGCTACTAAAGGACATCCACCAGGGTGAGTGCGGACACCATGCTTCATCTCGGGCGATAGTCGCCAAGGGGTTTCGCCACGGCTTCTATTGGCCCACCACCCTCGAGGACGCCGAGCAGCTGGTCCGCGCGTGCAACGGATGCCAGCGCTTTATACAGCTGAGGCACATGCCGGCTATAGTACTCAAGACCATAGCGATTACCTGTCCCTTTGCTGTCTGGGGGCTCGACATGGTCGGCCACTTCAAGCGAGCGCACGCGAGCATGACCCATCTGCTAGTGGCGGTGGACCAGTTCACGAAGTGGATAGAGGCCAAACCTATCTGGAAGCTGGACGGAGTGACAGTCGTCACCTTGTTCACTGACATCATCAACCGGTTTGACTACCCCAACAGCATCGTCATGGATAACGGCAGGAACTTTGCCAAGGGGGCTTTCGCCCGGTTCTGCAGCAACAAGGGTATCCGGCTGGACCTGGCATTCGTCGCACACCCACAATCCAATGGGCAAGTCGAAAGGGCAAACGGCCTAGTGCTAGCTGGAATCAAGCCACGCCTCATCGAGCCCTTGGAGCGGCAACCCGGATGCTAGATCGAGGAACTTCTGGCTATGCTATGGAGCCTCTGCACCACACCGAATTGGTCAACGGGCTTCACCATGTTCTTCCTTGTCTATGGCTCGGAAGCCGTCCTCTCCATGGACATCAAGTTTGACTCAACCCGCAAGCTCCTCTACGACGAGCGGGCCAATCAGGAGGCGAGGGAGGACGAAATGGACCTCCTCGAGGAATCCTGCGAGCTAGAACTATCTAGATCGGCGCTGTACTAGCAATGCCTGTGCCACTACCATTCGAGCTAGATCCGACCCGTCGCGTTCCGCGACGGCGACCTGGTTCTTCGGTTGGTGCAGGACACGAAGGGCATGCATAAGCTATCTCCACCTTTGGAGGGCCCCTTCGTCATTAGCCGGGCACTACACAACAATTCCTACTACCTCATCAACGCATAGCAGCCACGCAAGAACAAGATGGACAAGTCAGACGAGGAGATGGAGCGCCCCTGGAACGCGGCCCTACTCCGTCCATTTTATACCTAGTCACCTGGTAGTGTATGTATCTCGCGAACCCTATGAATGAAAAATGCGGAACCCCGAGAGACACTCGGGGGCTCCTTGCTAGAAACTTGCATATGTTCTTTTCTGGTTCAGTTTTTCCGGCTCCGGCAACCCCTACCTAGGGGCTCGCTGGTTGGCTATGCCTGCTAATTCTATAAACCGGCTGAGTAGTGTGCGACGGTGTCAGAGGCCCACTCTTCGTCTCAACTACAGACCGCAACCCAGCTGTCCGGCTAGCAAGAGTAAAAGCCCGAGGCATCCCACATGAAAAATGGCTAAAAGATACGACAAATCGAGCGGTCCGGCCTTGTGCCTAGTTTGAGATTATCCAGCTACCGAGCGTCTAGTACCGTGTGCAATGTATTGTCAGCTCCCTTCGATTCTGGCTACAGAATGCAACCTGGCTGCCCGGCAAGGACGCAGCGTAAATAGCAGAGCGCATAAGAAAACGGGTAAATAACTTGAGAAGCGCAATCTAGTTTTTGAAAAAATCGAAGCTGTTTCTCCTACTAATAAGCACTATGTTAACCGACTAACATATTAACAATGAACCTATATATGTGTTTGTTTTGTACGACTACAACAAGTCGACCATCAAAAGGGGAGAAGATTCGAAGTCCTTGCCTTCATCAAGCACTTCGAATCTCTGGGGCTACACCCACTGGGTGCGCTTGTGCGCCCCTAGTGGAATCATGTAGTTCCGACTGGCTAAAGGCGTTTAGCCGGATATTCGGGCCTAGGTGAGGGCAAGGGAAGGAAAAAGGAGAGAAGATTCGAAGCACTTGGCCTCGCCAACTACTCCGAATCTCGGGGGCTACACCCAGTGGGTGCGCTGGCGTGCCCCCACTGTTGGTTGTGGTTGACCGGTTGTCCCAAGCAAGGTTAGGATAGCCGGCTAGAGGCGTCTAGTCGGAAGAAACTAAGGGGTTGAAGGAAAGAAAGAGAAGATTCGAAGTCCTTGTCTTCGCCAAGAACTCCAAATCTCGGGGGCTACACCCAGTGGGTGCGCTGGCGCTCCCCCACAAGAATTGAAAGTCGCCCGTCCAAAGGAGTTTAGCCGGACAAGGATAGTCGGATGATTGTAACCAGAAAAAGATAAAAACTTCAAAGCACACAAGATCATAAGGAAAAACGGGAGCAAGCAAACAAAATATTAAGTAAAGGGGAGTCGAAGCTCCCATAAGGTCCAACTGACATCGGAAGTAATCGGCTTCAGCAACAAGTTCAGAAGAAAGAAAGTTATTATAAATCCACCCGGCATCTCGAGGATCAAATCTAGATGGCGGGGCCTTTGCCGTGCGGGATAACCTCGCCGGCCGCAGCTCTGGGAGGCCGAAGAGGCGCGCTGGAGGTTCCTGCTCTGACATCTCCACCCGTCGGTTGCAGCACCGGCTCGACCTCCGTCTCTGACATCTCGGCGGAGTCCGAGTCGGTAAGGAGCTCGTCTATGTCGGTGTAGCCAGCGATCTTGATGGTAGAGGCGTGTAGTTCAGGATGAGCTTGGCGGATGGCAGCAAGGTCGGCGCCGGCGCGGAAGCCCCCATCGATCTTCTCGACACGCGCGTCCTTGTACCAGGACAACATCAGCGCCAGGGCCATCTCTGCTCCGGCTTGCGTCGCCAGGTCCCTCAGCCATTCAATGGCATCCGACACCTCGGCAACCTTGGTCGCCAGCTGGGCGATCGTCTCTGACGCGGCTGCATCCGGCCACAAGAAGTCGAATACCGTGTGAGCCGTTTTTCACAGCTCAGCGACATCCTCACCAAGGAGGGCAACCAACTCCGGGAAGGTTGGATGCTCCCCCGGCCAGTTCTTCTGAAGCCGGTTGTAGGCCAGCAGGTCTATGCCCAGATAAAAAGTTGTGAGAAAAGGAAAGTCATGTCCGGCTAGCGGATCCGGACAAGAAAAGCTAGTCAGAAAAGGCACTTACCCTTGGTAGTGTGACTGATCTGCATGAACTCCTGCAGGAGGGTGTTCTCCTGGTCCCCTAGCTGCTTGATCTCCTTCCCCTGATCCTTGCTCTGAGCGTCAAGGAGATTGAAGGCTTGGGCCTGGTTGGCGAGGGAAGAGTTGCGCTCCTTGATGGTGGCCTCTAGTTGATCCATCTTTAAGTGCCACTCCTTGTTCTGCAGCCCAAAGTTGGAGTTGGACTTTGTCAGCTGGTCGTTCTCCTTGGTCAGGCGACCGATCTCCCGCTGGGCGCACACCATGATGGCTACAAGAAACTGGCTATTAGCAAAAAAATAGAAGGATAAGGAAAAACCGAGTAAACTGACTTACTCTGGGAGGTGCCGTTCGCAGTGGCCAACTTCTGCTCTAGCAACCAGTTGCTCCCAGCCGCAGCTTCGAGCAACCGGATCTTCTTCACCACTATCTCCAGGGTGGCGGCCAGATCCGCCAGCGAGGCAGCAGGAGAGGCATCATTGTTGATGGCATTGAGGGTAAGCGACTCCTTCGCCTCGCGGACCGCCACCCGCCATTCCTCACCTAGCTCGCCGTCGGAGTTGTCGTCTGGGACCACCACTAGATCCTTGCCGGCTGCAGCCCTCCTCGACCCCGTGGAGGGGCCACCTCCGTCTAGCGGGCTTGGCACGACGGCGACCGGCTACACCACCATAGCCGGCAGGGCATCCCTGGCCCCGGCTGTCATAGTTGGATCTGCGCGAGGCGATAGCGGCAGCGGAGCCTTGGACATCAGAGTGAGGGTAGCAGTGGTAGCAAGAGGCGGTGCGATAGACGGTGCACGCAGCGGCGAGCCGTCTGGCGCTCGTGTCGGGCTGGCAGCACTGAAGGAGACGAGCGAGCTGAAGGATAAGGCAAAACCAATAATAAAACAAGAAGAAGAAAAACCACGCAAGAAGAAGAGGGGAAAGAAGCGCAAGACAAAATAAGGGCAGGAGAGCCCTTACCCTTGCACCACCGGCGGCGGCGCCTTCTTGCGGCCCAACCGGCTTGGGGGCAGAGCGCTGGTCCGGCTCCACTTCGTGGCCGGCTCCTCCACCGGAGGCCGGTTAGATCTCCTTCCCCCCGTACTGGACCAGCTAGAGTCGCCGCCTGTTGCTCGGTGCCGGGTCGACTCCGATGTCGGGTCGGCCTCCTCCTCCCCGTCAACCTGCGCGTGAGGATCGTGGGCCGGCTCGTCGTTCCAGTTAGGAAAGACGTTGGTGTCACCATCCGATTCCTCGCCGGACCGGCGTGTGTGCGGCTCGGGGAGGTCAGGTGTGAAGACTTGGAGGGGGGTCTTGCCCTCCTCCCGGATGATGTAGGGGAAGTTCTGACAAGAGAAAAGAAGAAAAAAGTTATCCGGATGAAAAAAGAAGACCAAAAGATAGAAAGAACCGGCTGATGAGGAAACTTACCCAGGACACGCGGTTGTTGCGCGTGTACGGGGCCTGCCCGAACTTCTAGCCCTCCAGCAGCTGCTCCTTGGTGATCGTCCTCACCCACTCTTTGAGGTTGTGGAAGCGAGGATCACGGCGAGATAGTCGGGTGGGGTCCAGCCGGCCAGAGTTGTAGCACATCTTGTGGTCGCGCTGCTACAGCGGTATCATCAGCCGGGACATCCAGCTAAGCGTGATGTCCAGGCCAGTTAAGCCGGCAGTGACGAGGGAGCGCATCTGGTGTAGCATCGCATCCGTCTGTGCCTTGTTGCCGTGGATCTTCAAGTCCCAGTGTTGCCTGCTGGACTCCACGTCCTGGAAGGCCGGCAAGTTGATCCGGTCGACATCGGTGACATTGCTGAAATAGAAGTATGGCTACTGCCACAGTTGGACTGTATCCTGAAGTCGGAACTTGGGTAGCCGGTCTAGGAGCGGGAGTAGATGGAGGCACCACCGCAAACCACCAGCGGCTCCTGGGTGAACTGCACCTGCAGCCGGACACGGAAGAGCCGGCAGAAGAGCTCGAGATCCGGCTGGATCCCGAAGTAACACTTGCAGAACGCTGTGAAGTGCGCGAGGGTGCCGATGGCATTGGCACCGAGGTGGTGGAGGCGAAGATCGAAGGAGGCCAGAAACGTGAGGAAGAAGGGGTGGCACGGGCAAGGAGAAGCCGTGCGTGAGGTGGGAGAGGAAGATCACCTGCTCCCCTCCTCCAGGTGCAGCGATTCTGCATCCGGCTGCGCGAGCCGCACCCTCACCTCCATCTCCGGCGGCAAGACCCGGTGGCGCGAGACTTGGTGATGTTGTCCTTCATGATGGAAGACCCGCACCAGGTGCTGCGCTCTGAGGCCATTATGGTTTCGTCTGCCGTGTTGATGGGTCCTAAGTGGCGGTGGCCCGTGCTGCCGGCGATGCTAAGCGGGCGACGCGGCTAAGTCCTATGGTGAGCGCGCAGAGGCAGCAAGGGCGCAAGGGAGAAATGAGGAGGCAGCGAGCGGAAGTGGGGAACGGCTCCCTCAGGCGACCTTTTAAAGACCGAGGAGAGCAACCGTCTATCGTGCCATGTGGTTTCCACCAGACCATGCCACACCCCCACCACCGCTCCTGATCCTCTATGCTAGCACCGAATGAGCAAAAGATACCGGGCCAGAAACCGAAACGGCAGACGGCGGTTCCCGGGGCGACATGCACGACGTGCGACACGACGTTACGCTGCGCGTGGCAGTACAGTGGTGGTGCGTGCATGCATGGCCGGCGTCAGCACTGATGTCACGGGTAGCGCAATTTTCAGGCGCCAACCGGACACAAATTTCAAACGCAGGAGGGAGCACGCACACATTTCACCTAAGGGAGAAATCTCCATGTGCTCGGGGGCTAGTGTCAGGGGGATGACCCCCGGATACCCCAACCAGACAAGAACTAAGGCAGGCGGCTCGTGTCCGGCTAGAAGATCGTAGCCGGACACGGGCACTTCATATCGGCTACCAGCTGGTAGCCGGAACGAAGAAGGGCGGCAAGATATGAGGCCTGCTACACAGACGTAGCCGGGCGTAATCAAGAGGACAGGGCAACGTGCCGCATAGTGCATGGTATGCCCTGGTATAGCGATAAGACCCGCAACTACGAACCCCTACCGAAGACTTTGCTAGTGACGCAGACACATTGGCCGGATGCTGACAATAGGCTCCCAAGGTGTTCACTGTACCCACAACGACCCGCACGACATGTACTTCGACAGGACATACCATACCGGATATTGTAGTTGACCAGCCGGTTGGGGCCTGCCGGCTAGGGCCTGCCTGTGGGACCCACCAGCTGGACTGGCCAGTAAAACCGTTGCCCCTCTGCCTATATAAGGAGGGCAAGGCTGTCGTAGCAAGGGTTGGACTCTGAGCGTTTAAGAAGGTAGCTATATCATACAGCTCGAGGAGCGATTGTACCCCGTACTCTACTCATAGTCAGATCGGTAGGAGTATGAGTTCTACCTCACCACGAGGGCTCCGAACCTGGGTACTTCTTGTGTCTCACTATACTAGCTCGTACCCAATCCCACATGTGGACGCTATCGAGAGCTTCCCTGCTAGCCCCCACACCTCTATCTAACCTTTTTAGGTACTGCCGTTCCCAATACAACGATAATGAATCTGGTAGATCCATGTTGTTTAGCAAAGGAATACACATGCAATGACTCTGGTGAATCCATGTGGTTTAGGAAAGGAACACACATGCAATGACTCTAGTGGATCCATGTGGTTTAATTCCTACACAAATATGAGAGGAAGGGGAGCTGGGAGGAAAGGTGGGAGAGAGGGGACTCATGTAGAAAGGTATTAAAAACACCTACCCTATGTCCTTGGAATCATATCAATAGCTTCTGTAGAATTAATCTAGTGAAAAAGACATAATGACTACAGAACCGAGTTTGGGATTTTCCCAAGGGCATTCTGGTTAATATTTTGAGATGAATCCAACTCTCAAAAATCTTAAACACCAAATTCTACCAAAACTAGTGAGTACAAATTTATTTGAATTCCATATCTTTTCTTGTGATTTATTCACCTAAACTAGAGGTTATTTCACTAGAAAAATCATAACTAAATATAGAAATTTGATAAAATCATGAAACCACTTTTATTGGTCTTTTAATTCCAATACCTACCCGTTGATATCAATTTTATACATTAATATCATACAACACCCAGGCCTTAGTTCAAAACCCCTTCATTAGGTGGTATTTGACAAAATAACTCATAAAGGAAAACCACAAATGCAAGTAAAGTATTTCCAAATGCTATGATCTCAATCCATCAAAACTGCTGAAGTGATTAATGTGTGGTATGTTTGTTTGCTTTTTGGGATTGGTGATTGAATGCCTTGTGTTGATTGTGCCCTTTGTTTGCTTGCATGTGATCCATAACGACGATAGATGCGATTATATCGGAGACCAGAAGAAGATGGTTATTATTATTGGTATTGGTATTCTTGGTTATCTAAAGAATATGTCCAGGGACATATATGCCATATTGCTGATCAAGGCAAGCCACCTTCTTGCTCATAAGCTTTGTCCTACTATTTTACTTAAGCATGTTTTATCTACTATTTATGTAAACTGCATTGTTTTATATTATGAAGATCTATATCGGGTAGTGGCTTGGCTCCTCCAAACCACTACACATGTGTATTGTTAAGTACAACCCCATTGATGACACCTACTTGACCCTAGTATGGTAGATGGTGTATAACCCATACCCCTTTGGAGACCCTGTTTTAGCCGAAGCAAAACTATAGGATGGGAAGACCCCCGAAAAAGTTTTACAAAATGTTTATGGCAAAACCTTGGTGAGGTTTGACCTACGAAGAGAAGTTTGAGAAATAAAAAGGTTTTTCTTTTACAAAATGCTGAAGGAAAGATGGAGGAAAAATGTTTACAAAAACACACCCGGTTCTTTGCAGCTTTAGCTATAACAACTTAACCCGTGCAATCACACTACTCTGGAATGGGACAGGTCTGGACTTGAAGTTTGATACTCCGGTGTGGTAATTCTCGTAACTCCTGTAGGGGGATCATCTCGCTCTAATCCCAGGATTCCTTTACAAAAAGGATCTACTGTTAAACAGTCACCTGGAGGAAGTAGGATCACCCATGCGAGTGACCGGGGGATACTATTGAGCCTCTCATTGAAAGTGCCTACTCTGGAGGAGTCGGAATGCGACCCGGTTGGTCTATGGCCCCGATGTCCCGGTGTTGAGAGGAACAACTCATAGGGTAGGGCTCATACTAGAGTGGCATCCAGAGAGTCTTAATCGGTTACTCGACCCACGATCGGTATGGGTTAGGGCGGGGTACTCAGTTGGTGTGGGTAAAGTGTACAACCTCTGTAGGGTGTAAATCTATGTGAATAGCCATGTCCGTGGTTATGGACGGTTGGACAAACTACTATAGAGCGGTGCTGGTTTTGATTTCAAAAATGACTTCAGAAAAGGAAAGGCTTTGGAAATGATTTGACCATGGGATGGTCAGAAAGGAAGGAAAGGAGTTTGGTCATGAGATGACTGGAAGGAAGAAACAAATGGGTGACCTAGTCCTAGTATTTCCAAAACTTTTCAAAAAGGTTTCCAAACTATTTTACAAAAGTATTCAACAAAGATATGTAGATGTTGTATCTACAAGAGAAACTATTTGAGCAAAGAACCTCTCTTGGAGACCTCCTACTACCATAGCCATATTCCATATCCTCTTGTTGTTATTATGCTCTTAAGGTGATTTGCGACTACATTCAAAGTAATCACTAGCATTGTCCCTGGCTATTAACTTGGTCAGATATCGAGAAGAAGGTGAAGTTCATGACTATGCGAGCTAGGACGCTCTCCCAGTTAGTTGCATGTAGGTTAAGGCATGGCTCAGGCTCTACGCTTCGATAAAGTTTCGCTAATGATGATGCATGTAGCCATAATGGCAACTGAGGTATGACTTGTATCCGCTTAAGTAATGGATGCTTACTTTGATACTTGTCGGTTATGTGTCACGACTAACTAATCATGGGATCGTGGTGTATGCATAATAGGGATTCTCGGAGGACTGACTGTTGGATAACCTTAGTTAGCATAGTTGTTAGATAGGAAAACTATTTTGGGAAACACCGGGTTTCGAAAACTACTTTCTCAACATCTTTTTAAAAAGTTCTACTCCTTATCCTCTTCCCATTTTAAATAATTTAGAAAATGGTTTCTTCTATTCTCTCATCCTAACTTCAAACATACGGATTTCAAAAAAATAGGACCTTGAATTAGGTGAAGACGATGAGAACAAGATAAAGAGAATCAACTACCAGCAAACATAAGGAGACTATAAGATCGCCCTACTAGCGGAATCCTCATAACTAGAAGAAATCAAGTACTACACTGTCGAGAAGCTTCCAAGGACTCGGCGAAGGATTCATATGCCACATAGTGACTCACACCCTAAGAATGATGATGTCTAGGATAACTAGTCCTAAGATATGATTCCCCTATATTGCAAGTAGTTAACTCCTTGGTCCCTAATGTTGATCGTGTTTGCTTACCTAAGTGCATAATGTGTTGCTTGATGTGCATGGTTTGCGAAGGATGTTGTGACCCCCTCGCTCTGTTCATGGTGTGTGTGTTCTGGCCTGTTTTGACCTTAGTCAAATGTGACTCGAGGAGAGATAACCCACCTAGTGACTCAAGAAACACCCTCCTGTTAGCTGTTAGTAACAAGACCCCTACTAAACTCGGGAGTTATGAGAGGCAAAGCATCGCTAGAGCCAGAAGTTTGACATTGTCAAGTAAGAACCACTCGAAAACTCCTCCTCAGCAGGGTGGCCTACTTCATCAAACTCACTCCTCAAGACTCGTCCCCAAAGATGCACGCCCATTCTCATCCGCTAACCTTCGCAAGGATCCCGTTGAAGCTAGAAGTCGACCACCGAAGGATCCTCACTATCTGTTAGAAATCACAAGACTTATTAACTAAGACAAGAATTGAAGACCTAACTACACTAACCTCAGTATATTAGAGCTTCCGATAGCCCCAAAGAGACTAACTATTCTTAGTCGACCCCTCGGCCCAACTAACGGAAAGTCTCTCACCAATAGTCCCAAAATCCCGAATACAAGGATGCCTGAAGACAACGAGTCTACGCTGACATCGTGCAGAAACAACATCAAAAGTTTAAGTGAAGACAACTTATCCAAAGCTGGATGCCCTCTAACTTGACCAAAGACTAGCAAGAAGAGTCGTTAACTGCTAACTTGCCCTAAGCTAACCCTTCAAACCTAGTTAGGAAGCCTCACGCGATAGAACGACACTCGAGGACTCCAACTCAAGACCCCAGAGATATAGCCTTCTTCAGCAACCCGCCAATCGTTCAAGATGGAAGGTCGGCACCCCTCTCGAAGGACCTTAGTGAATCTCTAAGGTGTAAAGACTGCGTCCTTCCCACTCAAATCTCGAAGACTGTCTACCAGAAGGCACATTAGAAAAGATCTCCGAATTCAACGTCTTCTCGCCAATCATCAACTCTCGAGTCATCATATGAAATAATAACTGAAGATTTACGAAGCCCCTCTGCTACTTCAGCTAAAGACCAGCCTAAAGGACCACAGATTCGCTAACCCCGTTATTTCTAACTAGTTTGGATGATCCACTAATTCAACTACTTTGATAGGATAAGTACAAATAAAAGTAGTTTATAAGCCTCATAACACCTAGTTTGTGGACGTCATCGGAAGGTTTCAACTCCGGGCAGAAGATTGCGATATCCACCTAACATCATCCGACGACTCCAAGAAAGAAGGACTGCATTATCCTCGAGTTACCTTAGACTAACCCTAAGGGGGAAAGACTGCATCTTTTGCACCAAATAAACTAACCATATATCAAAAGAAACCTCAGGAGTTAGACCCGAAGTCGTGAACTAGGATACGATAATACCTTAAGAGAAACGTCGTAAATCCTTATAGAAGGAAGATCATCCATCACAACCAGGACTGAAGCCTCCTCAACTCTCCGTGCATCCAAGAAGACTGAAGTTCCCCTCTACTGACACAGTAACCATGTTCAATTACGAAGGCCGTAAGATTGGATGCTTAAGGAACATAACACTAACTCTAACACAAAATCCCCTAACCGAACTCTCCCGAATCTCGGGATGAGATTCTTTTAAGGGAAAGGGTCTGTAACATCCCAATTTCAGCAACTCTGATTAGTTGTCTAGAATGCAAAAATCAGGGGGAACACACATGCAATGACTATGGTGGACCCATGTGGTTTATGAAAGGAACACACATGCAATGACTAGTGGTGGTTTAGGAAAAGAACACACATGCAATGACTCTGCTGGATCCATGTGGTTTAGTAAAGGAACACACATGCAATGATTCTGGTGGTGGTTTAGGAAAATAACACACGTGCAATGAATCTGGTGGATCCATGTGGTTTAGGAAAAGAACACACATGTAATAACTCTGGTGGATCCATGTGGTTTAGGAAAGGAACACACGTGAAATTACTCTAAGGTATCCATGTGGTTTAGGAAAGGAACACACATGCAATGACTCTGGTGGATCCATGTGGTTTACAAAAGGAACACACATGCAATGACTCTGGTGGTGGTTTAAGGAAAGGAACACACATGCAATGACTTTGTGCATCCATGTGGTTTATGAAAGGGACACACATGCAATGACTCTAGTGGTGCTTTAAGAAAAGAACACACATGCAATGACTCTGGTGGATCCATGTGGTTTAGGAAAGGAACACGCATGCAATCACTCTGGTGGATCCATGTGGTTTATTAAAAGAACACACATGCAATGACTCTCGTGGATCCATGTGGTTTAGGAAAGAAACACACATGCACTGACTCTGGTGGATCCATATGGTTTAGGAAAGGAACACACATTCAATGACTCTGGTGGATCCATGTGGTTTAGGAAAGGAACACACATGCAATCACTCTGGTGGATCCATGTTGTTTATGAAAAGAACACGCATGCAATGACTCTGGTGGATCCACGTGGTTTAGGAAAGGAACATAGATGCAATGACTCTGGTGGATCCATGTGGTTTAGGAAAGGAACACACATGCAATGACCCTAGTGGATCCATGTGGTTTATGAAAGGAACATACATGCAATGACTCTAGTGGTGGTTTAGGAAAAGAACGCACATGCAATTACTATGGAGGATTCCATGTGGTTTAGGAAAGGAACACACATGCCATGACTCTAGTGGTAGTTTAGGAACAGAACACACATGCAATGAATCTGGTGGATCCATGTGGTTTAGGAAAGGAACACACATGCAATGACTCTGGTGGATCCATGTGGTTTAGTAAAGGAACACACAAGCAATGACTCTGGTGGATCCATGTGGTTTATCAAAGGAACACACATGCAATGACTCTGGTGGTAGTTTAGGAAAAGAACACACATGCAATGACTCTAGTGGATCAATGTGGTTTAGAAAAGGAACACACATGCAATGACTCTGGTGGTGGTTTAGGAAAATAACACACATGCAAGGACTCTAGTGGACCCACGTGGTTTAGGAAAGGGACACACATGCAATGACTCTGGTGGATCCATCTGGTTTAGGAAAAGAAGACACATGCAATGAATCTGGTGGATCCATGTGGTTTAGAAAAGGAACACACATGCAATGACTATGGTGGACCCATGTGGTTTATGAAAGGAACACACATGCAATGACTAGTGGTGGTTTACGAAAAGAACACACATGCAATGACTCTGGTGGATCCATGTGGTTTAGTAAAGGAACACACATGCAATGATTCTGGTGGTGGTTTAGGAAAATAACACATGTGCAATGACTTTGGTGGATCCATGTGGTTTAGGAAAAGAACACAGATGCAATAACTCTGGTGGATCCATGTGGTTTAGGAAAGGAACACACGTGCAATGACTCTAAGGTATCCATGTGGTTTAGGAAAGGAACACACATGCAATGACTCTGGTGGATCCATGTGGTTTATGAAAGGAACACACATGCAATGACTCTGGTGGTGGTTTAAGGAAAGGAACACACATGCAATGACTTTGTGGATCCATGTCGTTTATGAAAGGGACACACATGCAATCACTCTAGTGGTGTTTTAAGAAAAGAACACACATGCAATGACTCTGGTGGATCCATGTGGTTTAGGAAAGGAACACACATGCAATCACTCTGGTGGATCCACGTGGTTTATTAAAAGAACACACATGCAATGACTCTGGTGGATCCATGTGGTTTAGGAAAGAAACAGACATGCACTGACTCTGGTGGATCCATGTGGTTTAGGAAAGGAACACACATTCAATGACTCGTGGATACATGTGGTTTAGGAAGGAACACACGCAATCACTCACAGGTGGAACCATGTGGTTTATGAAAAGAACACGCATGCAATGACTCTGGTGGATCCACGTGGTTTAGGAAAGGAACACAGATGCAATGACTCTAGTGGATCCATGTGGTTTAGGAAAGGAACACACATGCAATGACTCTAGTGGATCCATGTGGTTTATGAAAGGAACATACATGCAATGACTCTGGTGGTGGTTTAGGAAAAGAACACACATGCAATTACTATGGAGGATCCCATGTGGTTTAGGAAAGGAACACACATGCAATGATTCTGGTGGTGGTTTAGGAAAATAACACATGTGCAATGACTCTGGTGGATCCATGTGGTTTAGGAAAAGAACACACATGCAATAACTCTGGTGGATCCATGTGGTTTAGGAAAGTAACACACGTGAAATGACTCTAAGGTATCCATGTGGTTTAGGAAAGGAACACACATACAATGACTCTGGTGGATCCATGTGGTTTTTGAAAGGAACACACATGCAATGACTCTAGTGGTGGTTTAAGGAAAGGAACACACATGCAATGACTTTGTGGATCCATGTGGTTTATGAAAGGGACACACATGCAATGACTCTAGTGGTGCTTTAAGAAAAGAACACACATGCAATGACTCTGGTGGATCCATGTGGTTTAGGAAAGGAACACATATGCAATCACTCTGGTGGATCCATGTGGTTTATTAAAAGAACACACATGCAATGACTCTGGTGGATCCATGTGGTTTAGGAAAGAAACACACATGCACTGACTCTCGTGGATACATGTGGTTTAGGAAAGGAACACACATTCAATGACTCTGGTGGATACATGTGGTTTAGGAAAGGAACACACATGCAATCACTCTAGTGGATCCATGTGGTTTGTGAAAAGAACACGCATGCATTGACTCTGGTGGATCCACGTGGTTTAGGAAAGGAACACAGATGCAATGACTCTAGTGGATCCATGTGGTTTAGGAAAGGAACACACATGCAATGACTCTAGTGGTGCTTTAAGAAAAGAACACACATGCAATGACTCTGGTGGATCCATGTGGTTTAGGAAAGGAACACGCATGCAATCACTCTGGTGGATCCATGTGGTTTATTAAAAGAACACACATGCAATGACTCTCGTGGATCCATGTGGTTTAGGAAAGAAACACACATGCACTGACTCTGGTGGATCCATATGGTTTAGGAAAGGAACACACATTCAATGACTCTGGTGGATCCATGTGGTTTAGGAAAGGAACACACATGCAATCACTCTGGTGGATCCATGTTGTTTATGAAAAGAACACGCATGCAATGACTCTGGTGGATCCACGTGGTTTAGGAAAGGAACATAGATGCAATGACTCTGGTGGATCCATGTGGTTTAGGAAAGGAACACACATGCAATGACCCTAGTGGATCCATGTGGTTTATGAAAGGAACATTCATGCAATGACTCTGGTGGTGGTTTAGGAAAAGAACGCACATGCAATTACTATGGAGGATTCCATGTGGTTTAGGAAAGGAACACACATGCCATGACTCTAGTGGTAGTTTAGGAACAGAACACACATGCAATGAATCTGGTGGATCCATGTGGTTTAGGAAAGGAACACACATGCAATGACTCTGGTGGATCCATGTGGTTTAGTAAAGGAACACACAAGCAATGACTCTGGTGGATCCATGTGGTTTATCAAAGGAACACACATGCAATGACTCTGGTGGTAGTTTAGGAAAAGAACACACATGCAATGACTCTAGTGGATCAATGTGGTTTAGAAAAGGAACACACATGCAATGACTCTGGTGGTGGTTTAGGAAAATAACACACATGAAAGGACTCTAGTGGACCCACGTGGTTTAGGAAAGGGACACACATGCAATGACTCTGGTGGATCCATCTGGTTTAGGAAAAGAAGACACATGCAATGAATCTGGTGGATCCATGTGGTTTAGAAAAGGAACACACATGCAATGACTATGGTGGACCCATGTGGTTTATGAAAGGAACACACATGCAATGACTAGTGGTGGTTTACGAAAAGAACACACATGCAATGACTCTGGTGGATCCATGTGGTTTAGTAAAGGAACACACATGCAATGATTCTGGTGGTGGTTTAGGAAAATAACACATGTGCAATGACTTTGGTGGATCCATGTGGTTTAGGAAAAAACACAGATGCAATAACTCTGGTGGATCCATGTGGTTTAGGAAAGGAACACACGTGCAATGACTCTAAGGTATCCATGTGGTTTAGGAAAGGAACACACATGCAATGACTCTGGTGGATCCATGTGGTTTATGAAAGGAACACACATGCAATGTCTCTGGTGGTGGTTTAAGGAAAGGAACACACATGCAATGACTTTGTGGATCCATGTCGTTTATGAAAGGGACACACATGCAATCACTCTAGTGGTGTTTTAAGAAAAGAACACACATGCAATGACTCTGGTGGATCCATGTGGTTTAGGAAAGGAACACACATGCAATCACTCTGGTGGATCCACGTGGTTTATTAAAAGAACACACATGCAATGACTCTGGTGGATCCATGTGGTTTAGGAAAGAAACAGACATGCACTGACTCTGGTGGATCCATGTGGTTTAGGAAAGGAACACACATTCAATGACTCTGGTGGATAAATGTGGTTTAGGAAGGGAACACACACGCAATCACTCTGGTGGAACCATGTGGTTTATGAAAAGAACACGCATGCAATGACTCTGGTGGATCCACGTGGTTTAGGAAAGGAACACAGATGCAATGACTCTAGTGGATCCATGTGGTTTAGGAAAGGAACACACATGCAATGACTCTAGTGGATCCATGTGGTTTATGAAAGGAACATACATGCAATGACTCTGGTGGTGGTTTAGGAAAAGAACACACATGCAATTACTATGGAGGATCCCATGTGGTTTAGGAAAGGAACACACATGCAATGATTCTGGTGGTGGTTTAGGAAAATAACACATGTGCAATGACTCTGGTGGATCCATGTGGTTTAGGAAAAGAACACACATGCAATAACTCTGGTGGATCCATGTGGTTTAGGAAAGTAACACACGTGAAATGACTCTAAGGTATCCATGTGGTTTAGGAAAGGAACACACATACAATGACTCTGGTGGATCCATGTGGTTTTTGAAAGGAACACACATGCAATGACTCTAGTGGTGGTTTAAGGAAAGGAACACACATGCAATGACTTTGTGGATCCATGTGGTTTATGAAAGGGACACACATGCAATGACTCTAGTGGTGCTTTAAGAAAAGAACACACATGCAATGACTCTGGTGGATCCATGTGGTTTAGGAAAGGAACACATATGCAATCACTCTGGTGGATCCATGTGGTTTATTAAAAGAACACACATGCAATGACTCTGGTGGATCCATGTGGTTTAGGAAAGAAACACACATGCACTGACTCTCGTGGATCCATGTGGTTTAGGAAAGGAACACACATTCAATGACTCTGGTGGATACATGTGGTTTAGGAAAGGAACACACATGCAATCACTCTAGTGGATCCATGTGGTTTGTGAAAAGAACACGCATGCATTGACTCTGGTGGATCCACGTGGTTTAGGAAAGGAACACAGATGCAATGACTCTAGTGGATCCATGTGGTTTAGGAAAGGAACACACATGCAATGACTCTAGTGGATCCATGTGGTTTATGAAAGGAACATACATGCAATGACTCTGGTGGTGGTTTAGCAAAAGAACACACATGAAATTACTATGGAGGATCCCATGTGGTTTAGGAAAGGAACACACATGCCATGACTCTGGTGGTGGTTTAGGAACAGAACACACATGCAATGAATCTGGTGGACCCATGTGGTTTAGGAAAGGAACACACATGCAATGACTCTGGTGGATCCATGCGGGTTTAGTAAAGGAACACACATGCAATGACTCTGGTGGATCCATGTGGTTTATCGAAGGAACACAAATGCAATGACTCTGGTGGTAGTTTAGGAAAAGAACACACATGCAATGACTCTAGTGGATACATGTGGTTTAGAAAAGGAACACACATGCAATGACTCTGGTGGTGGTTTAGGAAAATAACACACATGCAATGACTCTAGTGGACCCACGTTGTTTAGGAAAGGGACACGCATGGAATGACTCTGGTGGATCCATCTGGTTTAGGAAAAGAAGACACATGCAATGAATATGGTGGATCCATGTGGTTTAGCAAAGGAACACACATGCAATGAATATGGTGGACCCATGTGGTTTATGAAAGGAACACACATGCAATGACTAGTGGTGGTTTAGGAAAAGAACACACATGCAATGACTCTAGTGGATCCATGTGGTTTAGTAAAGGAACACACATGCAATGATTCTGGTGGTGGTTTAGGAAAATAACACATGTGCCATGACTCTGGTGGATCCATGTGGTTTAGGAAAAGAACACACATGCAATAAATCTGGTGGATCCATGTGGTTTAGGAAAGGAACACACGTGCAATTACTCTAAGGTATCCATGTGGTTTAGGAAAGGAACACACAAGCAATGACTCTGGTGGATCCATGTGGTTTATGAAAGGAACACACATGCAATGACTCTAGTGGTGGTTTAAGGAAAGGAACACATATGCAATGACTTTGTGGATCCATGTGGTTTATGAAAGGGACACACATGATATGACTCTGGTGGTGGCTTAGTTAAAGAACACACATGCAATGAGTCTGGTGGATCCATGTGGTTTAGGAAAGGAACACACATGCAATCACTTAGGTGGATCCATGTGGTTTATGAAAAGAACACACATGTAATGACTCTGGTGGATCTATGTGGTTTAGGAAAGGAACACACATGCACTGACTCTGGTGGATCCATGTGGTTTAGGAAAGGAACACACATTCAATGACTCTAGTGGATACATGTGGTTTTGGAAAGGAACACACATGCAATGACTCTGGTGAATCCATGTGGCTTAAGAAAGGAACACACATGCAATGACTCTGGTGGATCCATGTGGTTTAGAAAAGGAACACACATGCAATGACTCTGGTGGTAGTTTAGGAAAAGAACACACATGTAGTGACTCTGGTGGATCCATGTGGTTTATAAAAGAAACGCACATGCAATGACTCTGGTGGTGGTTTAGGAAAATAACACACATGCAATGACTCTAGTGGACCCATGTGGTTTAGGAAAAGAATACACATGCAATGACTCTAGTGGATCCATGTAGTTTATGAAAGGAACACACATGCAATGACTCTAAGGTATTTGAAGAAAAGAACACACATGCAATGACTCTTGTGGATCCATGTGGTTTAGGAAAGGAACAAACATGCAATCACTCTGGTGGATCCATGTGGTTTATGAAAAGAACACACATGCAATGACTCTGGTGGATCCATGTGGTTTAGGAAAGGAAAACACATGCACTAACTCAGGTGCATCCATGTGGTTTAGGAAAGGAACACACATTCAATGACTCTAGTGGATACATGTGATTTAGGTAATAAACACGCATGCAATGACTCTCGTGGATCCATGTGGTTTCTGAAAGGAACACACATGCAATGACTCGAGTGGTGGTTTAAGAAAAGAACACACATGCAGTGACTCTGGTGGATCCATGTGGTTTAGGATAGGAACACACATGCAATCACTCTGGTGGATCCATTTGGTTTATGAAAAGAACACACATGCAATGACTCTGGTGGATCCATGTGGTTTAGGAGAGGAACAGACATGCACTGACTCTGGTGGATCCATGTGGTTTAAGAAAGGAACACACATTCAATGACTCTAATGGATGCATGTGGTTTAGAAAAGGAACACACATGCAATTACTCTGGTGAATCCATGTGGTTTACGAAAGGAACACACATGCAATGACTCTAGTGGTGGTTTAAGAAAAGAACACACATGCAATGACTCTGGTGGATCCATGTGGTTTAAGAAAGGAACACACATGCAATGACTCTGGTGGATCCATGTGGTTTAGGAAAGGAACACACATGCAATGACTCTAAGGTATCCATATGGTTTAAGAAAGGAACACACATGCAATGACTCTGGTGGATCCATGTGGTTTATGAAAGGAACACACATGCAATGCCTCTAGTGGTGGTTTAAGGAAAGGAACACACATGCAATGACTCTGTGGATCCATGTGGTTTATGAAAGGGACACACATGATATGACTCTGGTGGTGGTTTAGGAAAAGAACAGACATGCAATGACTCTGGTGGATCCATGTGGTTTAAGGAAGGAACACACGTGCAATGACTCTAAGGTATCCATATGGTTTAAGAAAGGAACACACATGCAATGACTCTGGTGGATCCATGTGGTTTATGAAAGGAACACACATGCATTGCCTCTAGTGGTGGTTTAAGGAAAGGAACACACATGCAATGACTCTGTGGATCCATGTGGTTTATGAAAGGGACACACATGATATGACTCTGGTGGTGGTTTAGGAAAAGAACACACATGCAATGAGTCTGGTGGATCCATGTGGTTTAGGAAAGGAACACAGATGCAATCACTAGGGTGGATCCATGTGGTTTATGAAAAGAAGACACATGCAATGACTCTGGTGGATCCATGTGGTTTAGGAAAGGAACACACATGCACTAAGTCTGGTGGATCCCTATGGATTAGGAAAGGAATAAACATTCAATGACTCTGGTGGATCCATGTGGCTTAGGAAAGGAGCACACATGCAATGACTCTAGTGGATCCATGTGGTTTATGAAAGGAACACACATGCAATGACTCTGGTGGTAGTTTAGGAAAAGAACACACATATAGTGACTCTGGTGGATCCATGTGGTTTACAAAAGGAACACACATGCAATGACTCTTGTGGTGGTTTAGGAAAATAACACACATGCAATGACTCTAGTGGACCCATGTGGTTTAGGAAAGGAACACACATGCAATGACTCTGGTGGATCCATGTAGTTTATTAAACGAACACACATGCAATGACTCTGGTGGTGGTTTAAGAAAAGAATACACATGCCATGACTCTAGTGGATCCATGTGGTTTAGGAAAGGAACACACATGCAATCACTCTGGTGGATCCATGTGGTTTATGAAAAGAACACACATGCAATGACTTTGGTGGATCCATGTGGTTTAGGAAAGGAACACACATGCACTGACTCTGGTGGATCCATGTGGTTTAGGAAAGAAACACACATTCAATGACTCTGGTGGATACATGTAGTTTTGGTAAGAAACACACATGCAATGACTCTGGTGCATCCATGTGGTTTATGAAAGGAACACACATGTAATGACTCTGGTGGTGGTTTAAGAAAAGAACACACATTCAATGACTCTGGTGGATCCATGTGGTTTAGGATAGGAACACACATGCAATCACTCTGGTGGATCCATGTGGTTTATGAAAAGAACACACATGCAATGACTCTGGTGGATCCATGTGGTTTAGGAAAGGAACACACATGCACTGACTCTGGTGGATCCATGTGGTTTAGTAAACGAACACACATTCAATGACTCTAGTGGATGCATGTGGTTTAGGTAAGAAACACACATGCAATAACTCTGGTGGATCCATGTGGTTTATGAAAGGAATACACATGGAATCACTCTAGTGGTGGTTTAGGAAAAGAACACACATGCAATGACTCTGGTGGATCCATCTGGTTTAGTAAAAGAAGACACATGCAATGAATCTGGTGGATCCATGTGGTTTAGGAAAGGAAGACACATGCAATGACTGGTGGACCCATGTGGTTTATGAAAGGAACAGACATGCAATGACTAGTGGTGGTTTAGGAAAAGAACACACATGCAATGACTCTGGTGGATCCATGTGGTTTAGTAAAGGAACACACATGCAATGATTCTGGTGGTGGTTTAAGAAAATAACACACGTGCAATGACTCTGGTGGATTCATGTGGTTTAGGAAAAGAACACACATGCAATAACTCTGGTGGATCAATGTGGTTTAGGAAAGGAACACACGTGCAATGACTCTAAGGTATCCATGTGGTTTAGGAAAGGAACACACATGCAATGACTCTGGTGGATCCATGTGGTTTATGAAAGGAACACACATGTAATGACTCTGGTGGTGGTTTAAGAAAAGAACACACATTCAATGACTCTGGTGGATCCATGTGGTTTAGCAAAGGAACACACATGCTATCACTCTGGTGGATCCATGTGGTTTATGAAAAGAACACACATGCAATGACTTTGGTGGATCCATGTGGTTTAGAAAAGGAACACACATGCACTGACTCTGGTGGATCCATGTGGTTTAGGATAGGAACACACATTCAATGACTCTGGTGGATACATGTGGTTTTGGTAAGAAACACACATGCAATGACTCTGGTGGATCCATGTGGTTTATGAAAGGAACACACATGTAATGACTCTGGTGGTGGTTTAAGAAAAGAACACACATGCAATGACTCTGGTGGATCCATGTGGTTTAGGAAAGGAACACACATGCACTGACTCTGTTGGATCAATGTGGTTTAGTAAACGAACACACATTCAATGACTGTAGTGGATGCATGTGGTTTAGGTAAGAAACACACATGCAATAACTCTGGTGGATCCATGTGGTTTATGAAAGGAACACACATGGAATCACTCTAGTGGTGGTTTAGGAAAATAACACACATGCAATGACTCTGGTGGATCCATCTGGTTTAGGAAAAGAAGACACATGCAATGAATCTGGTGGATCCATGTGGTTTAGGAAAGGAACACACATGCAATGACTATGGTGGACCCATGTGGTTTATGAAAGGAACAGGCATGCAATGACTAGTGGTGGTTTAGGAAAAGAACACACATGCAATGACTCTGGTGGATCCATGTGGTTTAGTAAAGGAACACACATGCAATGATTCTGGTGGTGGTTTAGGAAAATAACACACGTCCAATGACTCTGGTGGATCCATGTGGTTTAGGAAAAGAACACACATGCAATAACTCTGGTGGATCCATGTGGTTTAGGAAAGGAACACACATCCAATGACTCTAAGGTATCCATGTGGTTTAGGAAAGGAACACACATGCAATGACTCTGGTGGATCCATGTGGTTTATGAAAGGAACACACATGCAATGACTCTAGTGGTGGTTTAAGGAAAGGAACACACATGCAATGACTTTGTGGATCCATGTGGTTTATGAAAGGGACACGCCTGATATGACTCTGGTGGTGCTTTAGGAAAAGAACACACATGCAATGAGTCTGGTGGATCCATGTGGTTTAGGAAAGGAACACACATGCAATCACTGTGCTTGATCCATGTGGTTTATGAAAAGAACACACATGTAATGACTCTGGTGCATCTATGTGGTTTAGGAAAGGAACACACATGCACTGACTCTGGTGGATCCATGTGGTTTAGGAAAGGAACACACATTCAATGACTCTGGTGGATACATGTGGTTTAGGAAAGGAACACAGATGCAATGACTCTGGTGAATCCATGTGGCTTAGGAAAGGAACACACATGCAATGACTCTGGTGGATCCATGTGGTTTATGAAAGGAACACACATGCAATGACTCTGGTGGTAGTCTAGGAAAAGAACACACATGTAGTGACTCTGGTGGATCCATGTGGTTTAGAAAAGGAACACACATGCAATGACTCTGGTGGTTGTTTAGGTAAATAACACACATGCAATGACTCTAGTGGACCCATGTGGTTTAGGAAAGGAACACACATGCAATGACTCCGGTGGATCCATATAGTTTTTGAAAGGAACACACATGCAATGACTCTGGTGGTGGTTTAAGAAAAGAACACACATGCAATGACTCTAGTGGATCCATGTGGTTTAGGAAAGGAACAGACATGCAATCACTCTGGTGGATCGATGTGGTTTAGGAAAGGAACAGACATGCAATCACTCTGGTGGATCCATGTGGTTTATGAAAAGAACACACCTGCAATGACTCTGGTGGATCCATGTGGTTTAGGAAAGGAACACACATGCACTGACTCTGGTGGATCCATGTGGTTTAGGAAAGGAACACACATTCAATGACTCTGGTGGATACATGTGATTTAGGTAAGAAACACACATGCAATGACTCTGGTGGATGCATGTGGTTTATGAAAGGAACACACATGCAATGACTCTAGTGGTAGTTTAAGAAAAGAACATACATGCAGTGACTCTGGTGGATCCATGTGGTTTAGGATAGGAACACGCATGCAATCACTCTGGTGGATCCATGTGGTTTATGAAAAGAACACACATGCAATGACTCTGGTGGATCCATGTGGTTTAGGAAAGGAACACACATGCACTGAGTCTGGTGGATCCATATGGATTAGGAAAGGAATAAACATTCAATGACTCTGGTGGATACATGTGGCTTAGGAAAGGAGCACACATGCAATGACTCTATTGGATCCATGTGGTTTATGAAAGGAACACACATGCAATGTCTCTGGTGGTAGTTTAGGAAAAGAACACACATATAGTGACTCTGGTGGATCGATGTGGTTTAGAAAAGGAACACACATGCAATGACTCTGGTGGTGGTTTAGGAAAATAACACACATGCAATGACTCTAGTGGACCCATGTGGTTTAGGAAAGGAACACACATGCAATCACTCTGGTGGATCCATGTGGTTTATGAAAAGAACACACATGCAATGACTCTGGTGGATCCATGTAGTTTATTAAACGAACACACATGCAATGACTCTGGTGGTGGTTTAAGAAAAGAATACACATGCCATGACTCTAGTGGATCCATGTGGTTTAGGAAAGGAACACACATGCAATCACTCTGGTGGATCCATGTGGTTTATGAAAAGAACACACATGCAATGACTTTGGTGGATCCATGTGGTTTAGGAAAGGAACACACATGCACTGACTCTGGTGGATCCATGTGGTTTAGGAAAGGAACACACATTCAATGACTCTGGTGGATACATGTGGTTTTGGTAAGAAACACACATGCAATGACTCTGGTGCATCCATGTGGTTTATGAAAGGAACACACATGTAATGACTCTGGTGGTGGTTTAAGAAAAGAACACACATTCAATGACTCTGGTGGATCCATGTGGTTTAGGATAGGAACACACATGCAATCACTCTGGTGGATCCATGTGGTTTATGAAAAGAACACACATGCAATGACTCTAGTGGATCCATGTGGTTTAGGAAAGGAACACACATGCACTGACTCTGGTGGATCCATGTGGTTTAGTAAACGAACACACATTCAATGACTCTAGTGGATGCATGTGGTTTAGGTAAGAAACACACATGCAATAACTCTGGTGGATCGATGTGGTTTAGGAAAGGAACACACGTGCAATGACTCTAAGGTATCCATGTGGTTTAGGAAAGGAACACACATGCAATGACACTAGGGGATCCATGTGGTTTATGAAAGAAACACACATGTAATGACTCTGGTGGTGGTTTAAGAAAAGAACACACATTCAATGACTCTGGTGGATCCATGTGGTTTAGGAAAGGAACACACATGCAATCACTCTGGTGGATCCATGTGGTTTATGAAAAGAACACACATGCAATGACTTTGGTGGATCCATGTGGTTTAGGAAAGGAACACACATACACTGACTCTGGTGGATCCATGAGGTTTAGGAAAGGAACACACATTCAATGACTCTGGTGGATACATGCGGTTTTGGTAAGAAACACACATGCAATGACTCTGGTGGATCCATGTGGTTTATGAAAGGAACACACATGTAATGACTCTGGTGGTGGTTTAAGAAAAGAACACACATTCAATGACTCTGGTGGATCCATGTGGTTTAGGATCAGAACACACATGCAATCACTCTGGTGGATCCATGTGGTTTATGAATAGAAAACACATGCAATAAATCTGGTGGATCCATGTGGTTTAGGAAAGGAACACACATGCAATGACTCTAAGGTATCCATGTGGTTTAGGAAAGGAACACACAAGCAATGACTCTGGTGGATCCATGTGGTTTATGAAAGGAACACACATGCAATGACTCTAGTGGTGGTTTAAGGAAAGGAACACATATGCAATGACTTTGTGGATCCATGTGGTTTATGAAAGGGACACTAATGATATGACTCTGGTGGTGGCTTAGTTAAAGAACACACATGCAATGAGTCTGGTGGATCCATGTGGTTTAGGAAAGGAACACACATGCAATCACTTTGGTGGATCCATGTGGTTTATGAAAAGAATCACATGTAATGACTCTGGTGGATCTATGTGGTTTAGGAAAGGAACACACATGAACTGACTCTGGTGGATCCATGTGGTTTAGGAAAGGAACACACATTCAATGACTCTAGTGGATACATGTGGTTTTGGAAAGGAACACACGTGCAATGACTCTAGTGAATCCATGTGTCTTAGGAAAGGAACACACATGCAATGACTCTGGTGGATCCATGTGGTTTAGAAAAGGAACACACATGCAATGACTCTGGTGGTAGTTTAGGAAAAGAACACACATGTAGTGACTCTGGTGGATCCATGTGGTTTAGAAAAGGAACACACATGCAATGACTCTGGTGGTGGTTTAGGAAAATAACACACATGCAATGACTCTAGTGGACTCATGTGGTTTAGGAAAAGAATACACATGCAATGACTCTGGTGGATCCATGTAGTTTATGAAAGGAACACACATGCAATGACTCTAAGGTATTTGAAGAAAAGCACACACATGCAATGACTCTAGTGGATCCATGTGGTTTAGGAAAGGAACAAACATGCAATCACTCTGGTGGATTCATGTGGTTTATGAAAAGAACACACATGCAATGACTCTGGTGGATCCATGTGGTTTAGGAAAGGAACACACATGCACTAACTCAAGTGGATCCATGTGGTTTAGGAAAGGAACACACATTCAATGACTCTGGTGGATACATGTGATTTAGGTAAGAAACACGAATGCAATGACTCTGGTGGATGCATGTGGTTTATGAAAGGAACACACATGCAATGACTCTAGTGGTAGTTTAAGAAAAGAACATACATGCAGTGACTCTGGTGGATCCATGTGGTTTAGGATAGGAACACACATGCAATCACTCTGGTGGATCCATGTGGTTTATGAAAAGAACACACATGCAATGACTCTGGTGGATCCATGTGGTTTAGGAAAGGAACACACATGCACTGAGTCTGGTGGATCCATATGGATTAGGAAAGGAATAAACATTCAATGACTCTGGTGGATACATGTGGCTTAGGAAAGGAGCACACATCCAATGACTCTAGTGGATCCATGTGGTTTATGAAAGGAACACACATGCAATGTCTCTGGTGGTAGTTTAGGAAAAGAACACACATATAGTGACTCTGGTGGATCCATGTGGTTTAGAAAAGGAACACACATGCAATGACTCTGGTGGTGGTTTAGGAAAATAACACACATGCAATGACTCTAGTGGACCCATGTGGTTTAGGAAAGGAACACACATGCAATCACTCTGGTGGATCCATGTGGTTTATGAAAAGAACACACATGCAATGACTCTGGTGGATCCATGTAGTTTATTAAACGAACACACATGCAATGACTCTGGTGGTGGTTTAAGAAAAGAATACACATGCCAGGACTCTAGTGGATCCATGTGGTTTAGGAAAGGAACACACATGCAATCACTCTGGTGGATCCATGTGGTTTATGAAAAGAACACACATGCAATGACTTTGGTGGATCCATGTGGTTTAGGAAAGGAACACACATGCACTGACTCTGGTGGATCCATGTGGTTTAGGAAAGGAACACACATTCAATGACTCTGGTGGATACATGTGGTTTTGGTAAGAAACACACATGCAATGACTCTGGTGCATCCATGTGGTTTATGAAAGGAACACACATGTAATGACTCTGGTGGTGGTTTAAGAAAAGAACACACATTCAATGACTCTGGTGGATCCATGTGGTTTAGGATAGGAACACACATGCAATCACTCTGGTGGATCCATGTGGTTTATGAAAAGAACACACATGCAATGACTCTGGTGGATCCATGTGGTTTAGGAAAGGAACACACATGCACTGACTCTGGTGGATCCATGTGGTTTAGTAAACGAACACACATTCAATGACTCTGGTGGATACATGTGGTTTAGGTAAGAAACACACATGCAATGACTCTGGTGGATCCATGTGGTTTAGGAAAGGAACACACGTGCAATGACTCTAAGGTATCCATGTGGTTTACGAAAGGAACACACATGCAATGACTCTGGTGGATCCATGTGGTTTAGGAAAGGAACACACATGCAATCACTCTGGTGGATCCATGTGGTTTATGAAAAGAACACACATGCAATGACTTTGGTGGATCCATGTGGTTTAGGAAAGGAACACACATACACTGACTCTGGTGGATCCATGTGGTTTAGGAAAGGAACACACATTCAATGACTCTGGTGGATACATGCGGTTTTGGTAAGAAACACACATGAAATGACTCTGGTGGATCCATGTGGTTTATGAAAGGAACACACATGTAATGACTCTGGTGGTGGTTTAAGAAAAGAACACACATTCAATGACTCTGGTGGATCCATGTGGTTTAGGATCAGAACACACATGCAATCACTCTGGTGGATCCATGTGGTTTATGAAAAGAAAACACATGCAATAAATCTGGTGGATCCATGTGGTTTAGGAAAGGAACACACATGCAATGACTCTAAGGTATCCATGTGGTTTAGGAAAGGAACACACAAGCAATGACTCTGGTGGATCCATGTGGTTTATGAAAGGAACACACATGCAATGACTCTAGTGGTGGTTTAAGGAAAGGAACACATATGCAATGACTTTGTGGATCCATGTGGTTTATGAAAGGGACACACATGATATGACTCTGGTGGTGGCTTAGTTAAAGAACACACATGCAATGAGTCTGGTGGATCCATGTGGTTTAGGAAAGGAACACACATGCAATCACTTTGGTGGATCCATGTGGTTTATGAAAAGAATCACATGTAATGACTCTGGTGGATCTATGTGGTTTAGGAAAGGAACACACATGAACTGACTCTGGTGGATCCATGTGGTTTAGGAAAGGAACACACATTCAATGACTCTAGTGGATCCATGTGGTTTTGGAAAGGAACACACGTGCAATGACTCTAGTGAATCCATGTGGCTTAGGAAAGGAACACACATGCAATGACTCTGGTGGATCCATGTGGTTTAGAAAAGGAACACACATGCAATGACTCTGGTGGTAGTTTAGGAAAAGAACACACATGTAGTGACTCTGGTGGATCCATGTGGTTTATAAAAGGAACACACATGCAATGACTCTGGTGGTGGTTTAGGAAAATAACACACATGCAATGACTCTAGTGGACTCATGTGGTTTAGGAAAAGAATACACATGCAATGACTCTGGTGGATCCATGTAGTTTATGAAAGGAACGCACATGCAATGACTCTAAGGTATTTGAAGAAAAGAACACACATGCAATGACTCTAGTGGATCCATGTGGTTTAGGAAAGGAACAAACATGCAATCACTCTGGTGGATCCATGTGGTTTATGAAAAGAACACACATGCAATGACTCTGGTGGATCCATGTTGTTTAGGAAAGGAACACACATGCACTAACTCAGGTGGATCCATGTGGTTTCGGAAAGGAACACACATTCAATGACTCTGGTGGATACATGTGATTTAGGTAAGAAACACGCATGCAATGACTCTCGTGGATCCATGTGGTTTCTGAAAGGAACACACATGCAATGACTCTAGTGGTGGTTTCAGAAGAGAAAACACATGTAGTGACTCTGGTGGATCCATGTGGTTTAGGATAGGAACACACATGCAATCACTCTAGTGGATCCATTTGGTTTATGAAAAGAACACACATGCAATGACTCTGGTGGATCCATGTGGTTTAGGAGAGGAACAGACTTGCACTGACTCTGGTGGATCCATGTGGTTTAGGAAAGGAACACACATTCAATGACTCTAGTGGATGCATGTGGTTTAGAAAAGGAACACACATGCAATGACTCTGGTGAATCCATGTGGTTTATGAAAGGAACACACATGCAATGACTCTAGTGGTGGTTTAGGAAAAGAACACACATGCAATGACTCTGGTGGATCCATGTGGTTTAGGAAAGGAACACACATGCAATGACTCTGGTGGATCCATGTGATTTAGGAAAGGAACACACATGCAATGACTCTAAGGTATCCATATGGTTTAAGAAAGGAACACACATGAAATGACTCTGGTGGATCCATGTGGTTTATGAAAGGAACACACATGCAATGCCTCTAGTGGTGGTTTAAGGAAAGGAACACACATGCAATGAATCTGTGGATCCATGTGGTTTATGAAAGGGACACACATGATATGACTCTGGTGGTGGTTTAGGAAAAGAACAGACATGCAATGATTCTGGTGGATCCATGTGGTTTAGGAAAGGAACACACGTGCAATGACTCTAAGGTATCCATGTGGTTTACGAAAGGAACACACATGCAATGACTCTGGTGGATCCATGTGGTTTATGAAAGGAACACACATGCAATGCCTCTAGTGGTGGTTTAAGGAAAGGAACACACATGCAATGACTCTATGGATCCATGTGGTTTATGAAAGGGACACACATGATATGACTCTGGTGCTGGTTTAGGAAAAGAACACACATGCAATGAGTCTGGTGGATCCATGTGGTTTAGGAAAGGAACACACATGCAATCACTAGGGTGGATCCATGTGGTTTATGAAAAGAACACACATGCAATGACTCTGGTGGATCCATGTGGTTTAGGAAAGGAACACACATGCACTGATTCTGGTGGATCCCTATGGATTAGGAAAGGAATAAACATTCAATGACTCTGGTGTATCCATGTGGCTTAGGAAAGGAGCACACATGCAATGACTCTAGTGGATCCATGTGGTTTATGAAAGGAACACACATGCAATGACTCTGGTGGTAGTTTAGGAAAAGAACACACATATAGTGACTCTAGTGGATCCATGTGGTTTACAAAAGGAACACACATGCAATGACTCTGGTGGTGGTTTAGGAAAATAACACACATGCAATGACTCTAGTGGACCCATGTGGTTTAGGAAAGGAACACACATGCAATGACTCTGGTGGATCCATGTAGTTTATTAAACGAACACACATGCAATGACTCTGGTGGTGGTTTAAGAAAAGAATACACATGCCATGACTCTAGTGGATCCATGTGGTTTAGGAAAGGAACACACATGCAATCACTCTGGTGGATCCATGTGGTTTATGAAAAGAACACACATGCAATGACTTTGGTGGATCCATGTGGTTTAGGAAAGGAACACACATGCACTGACTCTGGTGGATCCATGTGGTTTAGGAAAGGAACACACATTCAATGACTCTGGTGGATACATGTGGTTTTGGTAAGAAACACACATGCAATGACTCTGGTGCATCCATGTGGTTTATGAAAGGAACACACATGTAATGACTCTGGTGGTGGTTTAAGAAAAGAACACACATTCAATGACTCTGGTGGATCCATGTGGTTTAGGATAGGAACACACATGCAATCACTCTGGTGGATCCATGTGGTTTATGAAAAGAGCACACATGCAATGACTCTGGTGGATCCATGTGGTTTAGGAAAGGAACACACATGCACTGACTCTGGTGGATCCATGTGGTTTAGTAAATGAACACACATTCAATGACTCTAGTGGATGCATGTGGTTTAGGTAAGAAACACACATGCAATAACTCTGGTGGATCCATGTGGTTTATGAAAGGAACACACATGGAATCACTCTAGTGGTGGTTTAGGAAAAGAACACACATGCAATGACTCTGGTGGATCCATCTGGTTTAGGAAAAGAAGACACATGCAATGAATCTGGTGGATCCATGTGGTTTAGGAAAGGAACACACATGCAATGACTATGGTGGACCCATGTGGTTTATGAAAGGAACATACATGCAATGACTAGTGGTGGTTTAGGAAAAGAACACACATGCAATGACTCTGGTGGATCCATGTGGTTTAGTAAAGGAACACACATGCAATGATTCTGGTGGTGGTTTAGGAAAATAACACACGTGCAATGACTCTGGTGGATCCATGTGGTTTAGGAAAAGAACACACATGCAATAACTCTGGTGCATCAATGTGGTTTAGGAAAGGAACACACGTGCAATGACTCTAAGGTATCCATGTGGTTTAGGAAAGGAACACACATGCAATGACTCTGGTGGATCCATGTGGTTTATGAAAGGAACACACATGTAATGACTCTGGTGGTGGTTTAAGAAAAGAACACACATTCAATGACTCTGGTGGATCCATGTGGTTTAGGAAAGGAACACACATGCAATCACTCTGGTGGATCCATGTGGTTTATGAAAAGAACACACATGCAATGACTTTGGTGGATCCATGTGGTTTAGGAAAGGAACACACATGCACTGACTCTGGTGGATCCATGTGGTTTAGGAAAGGAACACACATTCAATGACTCTGGTGGATACATGTGGTTTTGGTAAGAAACACACATGCAATGACTCTGGTGCATCCATGTGGTTTAAGAAAAGAACACACATTCAATGACTCTGGTGGATCCATGTGGTTTAGGAAAGGAACACACATGCAATCACTCTGGTGGATCCATGTGGTTTATGAAAAGAACACACATGCAATGACTTTGGTGGATCCATGTGGTTTAGGAAAGGAACACACATGCACTGACTCTGGTGGATCCATGTGGTTTAGGAAAGGAACACACATTCAATGACTCTGGTGGATACATGTGGTTTTGGTAAGAAACACACATGCAATGACTCTAGTGCATCCATGTGGTTTATGAAAGGAACACACATGTAATGACTCTGGTGGTGGTTTAAGAAAAGAACACACATTCAATGACTCTGGTGGATCCATGTGGTTTAGGATAGGAACACACATGCAATCACTCTGGTGGATCCATGTGGTTTATGAAAAGAACACACATGCAATGACTCTGGTGGATCCATGTGGTTTAGGAAAGGAACACACATGCACTGACTCTGGTGGATCCATGTGGTTTAGTAAATGAACACACATTCAATGACTCTAGTGGATGCATGTGGTTTAGGTAAGAAACACACATGCAATAACTCTGGTGGATCCATGTGGTTTATGAAAGGAACACACATGGAATCACTCTAGTGGTGGTTTAGGAAAAGAACACACATGCAATGACTCTGGTGGATCCATCTGGTTTAGGAAAAGAAGACACATGCAATGAATCTGGTGGATCCATGTTGTTTAGGAAAGGAACACACATGCAATGACTATGGTGGACCCATGTGGTTTATGAAAGGAACATACATGCAATGACTAGTGGTGGTTTAGGAAAAGAACACACATGCAATGACTCTGGTGGATCCATGTGGTTTAGTAAAGGAACACACATGCAATGATTCTGGTGGTGGTTTAGGAAAATAACACACGTGCAATGACTCTGGTGGATCCATGTGGTTTAGGAAAAGAACACACATGCAATAACTCTGGTGCATCAATGTGGTTTAGGAAAGGAACACACGTGCAATGACTCTAAGGTATCCATGTGGTTTAGGAAAGTAACACACATGCAATGACTCTGGTGGATCCATGTGGTTTATGAAAGGAACACACATGTAATGACTCTGGTGGTGGTTTAAGAAAAGCACACACATGAATGACTTTGGTGGATACATGTGGTTTAGGTAAGAAACACACATGCAATGACTCTAGTGGATCCATGTGGTTTAGGAAAGGAACACACATGCAATCACTCTAGTGGATCCATGTGGTTTATGAAAAGAACACACATGCAATGACTTTGGTGGATCCATGTGGTTTAGGAAAGGAACACACATGCACTGACTCTGGTGGATCCATGTGGTTTAGGAAAGGAACACACATTCAATGACTCTGGTGGATACATGTGGTTTTGGTAAGAAACACACATGCAATGACTCTGGTGCATCCATGTGGTTTAAGAAAAGAACACACATTCAATGACTCTGGTGGATCCATGTGGTTTAGGAAAGGAACACACATGCAATCACTCTGGTGGATCCATGTGGTTTATGAAAAGAACACACATGCAATGACTTTGGTGGATCCATGTGGTTTAGGAAAGGAACACACATGCACTGACTCTGGTGGATCCATGTGGTTTAGGAAAGGAACACACATTCAATGACTCTGGTGGATACATGTGGTTTTGGTAAGAAACACACATGCAATGACTCTAGTGGATCCATGTGGTTTATGAAAGGAACACACATGTAATGACTCTGGTGGTGGTTTAAGAAAAGAACACACATTCAATGACTCTGGTGGATCCATGTGGTTTAGGATAGGAACACACATGCAATCACTCTGGTGGATCCATGTGGTTTATGAAAAGAACACACATGCAATGACTCTGGTGGATCCATGTGGTTTAGGAAAGGAACACACATGCACTGACTCTGGTGGATCCATGTGATTTAGTAAACGAACACACATTCAATGACTGTAGTGGATGCATGTGGTTTAGGTAAGAAACACACATGCAATAACTCTGGTGGATCCATGTGGTTTATGAAAGGAACACACATGGAATCACTCTAGTGGTGGTTTATGAAAAGAACACACATGCAATGACTCTGGTGGATCCATCTGGTTTAGGAAAAGAAGACACATGCAATGAATCTGGTGGATCCATGTGGTTTAGGAAAGGAACACACATGCAATGACTATGGTGGACCCATGTGGTTTATGAAAGGAACAGACATGCAATGACTAGTGGTGGTTTAGGAAAAGAACACACATGCAATGACTCTGGTGGATCCATGTGGTTTAGTAAAGGAACACACATGCAATAACTCTGGTGGATCCATGTGGTTTAGGAAAGGAACACACGTGCAATGACTCTAAGGTATCCATGTGGTTTAGGAAAGGAACACACATGCAATGACTCTGGTGGATCCTTGTGGTTTATGAAAGGAACACACATGCAATGACTCTAGTGGTTGTTTAAGGAAAGGAACACACAGGCAATGACTTTGTGGATCCATGTGGTTTATGAAAGGGACACGCCTGGTATGACTCTGGTGGTGCTTTAGGAAAAGAACACACATGCAATGAGTCTGGTGGATCCATGTGGTTTAGGAAAGGAACACACATGCAATCACTGTGGTTGATCCATGTGGTTTATGAAAAGAACACACATGTAATGACTCTGGTGCATCTATGTGGTTTAGGAAAGGAACACACATGCACTGACTCTGGTGGATCCATGTGGTTTAGGAAAGGAACACACATTCAATGACTCTGGTGGATACATGTGGTTTAGGAAAGGAACACACATGCAATGACTCTGGTGAATCCATGTGGCTTAGGAAAGGAACACACATGCAATGACTCTGGTGGATCCATGTGGTTTATGAAAGGAACACACATGCAATGACTCTGGTGGTAGTCTAGGAAAAGAACACACATGTAGTGACTCTGGTGGATCCATGTGGTTTAGAAAAGGAACACACATGCAATGACTCTGGTGGTTGTTTAGGAAAATAACACACATGCAATGACTCTAGTGGACCCATGTGGTTTACGAAAGGAACACACATGCAATGACTCCCGTGGATCCATATAGTTTATGAAAGGAACACACATGCAATGACTCTGGTGGTGGTTTAAGAAAAGAACACACATGCAATGACTCTAGTGGATCCATGTGGTTTAGGAAAGGAACAGACATGCAATCACTCTGGTGGATCGATGTGGTTTAGGAAAGGAACAGACATGCAATCACTCTGGTGAATCCGTGTGGTTTATGAAAAGAACACACCTGCAATGACTCTGGTGGATCCATGTGGTTTAGGAAAGAAACACACATGCACTGACTCTGGTGGATCCATGTGGTTTAGGAAAGGAACACACATTCAATGACTCTGGTGGATACATGTGATTTAGGTAAGAAACACACATGCAATGACTCTGGTGGATGCATGTGGTTTATGAAAGGAACACACATGCAATGACTCTAGTGGTAGTTTATGAAAAGAACATACATGTAGTGACTCTGGTGGATCCATGTGGTTTAGGGTAGGAACACGCATGCAATCACTCTGGTGGATCCATGTGGTTTATGAAAAGAACACACATGCAATGACTCTGGTGGATCCATGTGGTTTAGGAAAGGAACACACATGCACTGAGTCTGGTGGATCCCTATGGATTAGGAAAGGAATAAACATTCAATGACTCTGGTGGATACATGTGGCTTAGGAAAGGAGCACACATGCAATGACTCTAGTGGATCCATGTGGTTTATGAAAGGAACACACATGCAATGACTCTAGTGGTAGTTTAGGAAAAGAACACACATATAGTGACTCTGGTGGATCCATGTGGTTTAGAAAAGGAACACACGTGCAATGACTCTGGTGGTGGTTTAGGAAAATAACACACATGCAATGACTCTAGTGGACCCATGTGGTTTAGGAAAGGAACACACATTGAATGACTCTGGTGGATCCATGTAGTTTATTAAACGAACACACATGCAATGACTCTAGTGGTGGTTTAAGAAAAGAATACACATGCCATGACTCTAGTGGATCCATGTGGTTTAGGAAAGGAACACACATGCAATCACTCTGGTGGATCCATGTGGTTTATGAAAAGAACACACATGCAATGACTTTGGTGGATCCATGTGGTTTAGGAAAGGAACACACCTGCACTGACTCTGGTGGATCCATGTGGTTTAGGAAAGGAACACACATTCAATGATTCTGGTGGATACATGTGGTTTTGGTAAGAAACACACATGCAATGACTCTGGTGCATCCATGTGGTTTATGGAAGGAACACACATGTAATGACTCTGGTGGTGGTTTAAGAAAAGAACACACATTCAATGACTCTGGTGGATCCATGTGGTTTAGGATAGGAACACACATGCAATCACTCTGGTGGATCCATGTGGTTTATGAAAAGAACACACATGCAATGACTCTGGTGGATCCATGTGGTTTAATAAAGGAACACACATGCACTGACTCTGGTGGATCCATGTGGTTTAGTAAACGAACACACATTCAATGACTCTAGTGGATGCATGTGGTTTAGGTAAGAAACACACATGCAATAACTCTGGTGGATCGATGTGGTTTATGAAAGGAACACACATGGAATCACTCTAGTGGTGGTTTAGGAAAAGAACACACATGCAATGACTCTGGTGGATCCATCTGGTTTAGGAAAAGAAGACACATGCAATGAATCTAGTGGATCCATGTGGTTTAGGAAAGGAACACACATGCAATGACTATGGTGGACGCATGTGGTTTATGAAAGGAACAGACATGCAATGACTAGTGGTGGTTGAGGAAAAGAACACACATGCAATGACTCTAGTGGATCCATGTGGTTTAGGAAAGGAACAGACATGCAATCACTCTGGTGGATCGATGTGGTTTAGGAAAGGAACAGACATGCAATCACTCTGGTGGATCCGTGTGGTTTATGAAAAGAACACACCTGCAATGACTCTGGTGGATCCATGTGGTTTAGGAAATAAACACACATGCACTGACTCTGGTGGATCCATGTGGTTTAGGAAAGGAACACACATTCAATGACTCTGGTGGATACATGTGATTTAGGTAAGAAACACACATGCAATGACTCTGGTGGATGCATGTGGTTTATGAAAGGAACACACATGCAATGACTCTAGTGGTAGTTTAAGAAAAGAACATACATGCAGTGACTCTGGTGGATCCATGTGGTTTAGGGTAGGAACACGCATGCAATCACTCTGGTGGATCCATGTGGTTTATGAAAAGAACACACATGCAATGACTCTGGTGGATCCATGTGGTTTAGGAAAGGAACACACATGCACTGAGTGTGGTGGATCCCTATGGATTAGGAAAGGAATAAACATTCAATGACTCTGGTGGATACATGTGGCTTAGGAAAGGAGCACACATGCAATGACTCTAGTGGATCCATGTGGTTTATGAAAGGAACACACATGCAATGACTCTGGTGGTAGTTTAGGAAAAGAACACACATATAGTGACTCTGGTGGATCCATGTGGTTTAGAAAAGGAACACACATGCAATGACTCTGGTGGTGGTTTAGGAAAATAACACAGATGCAATGACTCTAGTGGACCCATGTGGTTTAGGAAAGGAACACACATTGAATGACTCTGGTGGATCCATGTAGTTTATTAAACGAACACACATGCAATGACTCTGGTGGTGGTTTAAGAAAAGAATACACATGCCATGACTCTAGTGGATCCATGTGGTTTAGGAAAGGAACACACATGCAATCACTCTGGTGGATCCATGTGGTTTATGAAAAGAACACACATGCAATGACTTTGGTGGATCCATGTGGTTTAGGAAAGGAACACACCTGCACTGACTCTGCTGGATCCATGTGGTTTAGGAAAGGAACACACATTCAATGATTCTGGTGGATACATGTGGTTTTGGTAAGAAACACACATGCAATGACTCTGGTGCATCCATGTGGTTTATGGAAGGAACACACATGTAATGACTCTGGTGGTGGTTTAAGAAAAGAACACACATTCAATGACTCTGGTGGATCCATGTGGTTTAGGATAGGAACACACATGCAATCACTCTGGTGGATCCATGTGGTTTATGAAAAGAACACACATGCAATGACTCTGGTGGATCCATGTGGTTTAATAAAGGAACACACATGCACTGACTCTGGTGGATCCATGTGGTTTAGTAAACGAACACACATTCAATGACTCTAGTGGATGCATGTGGTTTAGGTAAGAAACACACATGCAATAACTCTGGTGGATCGATGTGGTTTATGAAAGGAACACACATGGAATCACTCTAGTGGTGGTTTAGGAAAAGAACACACATGCAATGACTCTGGTGGATCCATCTGGTTTAGGAAAAGAAGACACATGCAATGAATCTAGTGGATCCATGTGGTTTAGGAAAGGAACACACATGCAATGACTATGGTGGACCCATGTGGTTTATGAAAGGAACAGACTTGCAATGACTAGTGGTGGTTGAGGAAAAGAACACACATGCAATGACTCTGGTGGATCCATGTGGTTTAGTAAAGGAACACACATGCAATGATTCTGGTGGTGGTTTAGGAAAATAACACACGTGCAATGACTCTGGTGGATCCATGTGGTTTAGGAAAAGAACACACATGCAATAACTCTGGTGGATCAATGTGGTTTAGGAAAGGAACACACGTGCAATGACTCTAAGGTATCCATGTGGTTTAGGAAAGGAACACACATGCAATGACACTGGTGGATCCATGTGGTTTATGAAAGTGTAACTACCTCGGTGAATTACGCTCCTAGTTACAAGCCTGGATGAGCAGAAATGGTCGAAATAGTACGGTGGGGCCCAAATACCACTCACAGGTAGACCTTCTGGCCGTCCCAACCATTTCCAAACATCAGGACAAGAACAAGCGGCGAATCGGCAAAGGAAGGGATCAACTACATACACAAATGAGTATGTATGCAAGCCACCATACAATAGTACATCAGAGCCATTCCATCTAAAAAGAAAGGAAATATAGCAACGCCATACGGCAAGATCCAAATATCCTAGATAGCTATAATAGTTTAGGATATCTCCTCATACATCAAACATCAGTATCAGTGAAGCGAAGACAAAATCTGAGTGCGGATAAGAAGCAAATCGGCATAAGATGCCCCATAAATAAGCAGATCCCGCCACGATCTCACGGATCCCGTTCGAATCTCTACAATCAATGATCGTTGCCCACATCGTCCGTCTCTTCCACCCAGTATCCATCTTGCGAGTGTACTGCTCATCCGAACCAATAATTTATCGTGTGAGACCCTAGGGTACTCAAGTCTTTATGCCGCTAAAGGGACACAACACAGGGTGACGCATTGCAGCAAAAGATAAACCCTAGCAATTCTATAGATACTCGCTAACCATCCGCCTAACCAGAGATAGACAGATGTCCGTGAATTAATAACAACAGTTATAACAGTTATAACGGTAATCTTAACAGATCCATCCTCCTCCTCGCTTACCGACGAGGAAGCGGACGAACAACCCCCCCATCCGTTGGCAATTTTATTATCCCTTCCTTGAGTATTGCACTATTTACTAGTCAGGTACCTAGTCTAGTCAAATTAAAAGCGGTACTTTAGTTATGCTTGTCTATGATCGAGAAACTGTGCTCCAAGTCGTCCATAACCACGGACACGGCTTTGAGAAGTTTTACCATAGGGGTGCACAAATAGCAACACACACTCGATATGCCTTGGAAAAACCAAATCAAAACCCAACGAGGCAGTCACGACAAAGCAATTATAGGATTCAGAAATATTTCAGGGGCCACCCCATTGAGCTACCCGCAACGAAGTTAGCTGACTCCGAGACGGACTCAAGGTTTGCGTCAATGGCTGTGAACAACTGGGAACCCGAAAATGTGACTGGGCTTGTCGACACCGCGAAAACACTCCGCTTTCCTAACAAGACAAAGCAAAGACCGCACAATTTAAATAAAGCAAAGAAAGCATGGCATAAGTACAGGATGGTAAATAAAACCTCAAACTAGTTTGTGGCCCCAAGAAATAAGAATGAATCAAGCTCTGGCTCAGGGGGGTTCATAAGCCTCCCGGATGTGGATAGCGTGAATATTCAAGGAACAGGAATCAAGTACTCGGGGTCCTACGGGACACAAGTGAGCATAAAAACCAAATAACAGATATTGCTCACCAATGCCACTTTCATTAGTTATCCCATTACTACTCAGATTAAGTTGTATAGGTACCTCGTTATCCCTCAGACACTCACATACCCTACACATGCTGTTCTCACACTGCATGGCTCAAACAACTCCTGTAGTAATGGCTCATGGGATGGAGGAACAAGCTTCTGGGGTTTAAAAGTAAAGGCTATGCAATACTTGGGATTCAGTTTAATGCAATGGCGACTCAATGATGCAAGAATAAGATAGAGGCAATAGGTACTATATGTATGCAAGCATGTGGTAGTGCTTTGCTGGCAGCTCAGTTAGAAGCAAGTGATGGATCTCAGGTAGTGCTCGTTCTCTCGATATATCCCCGTCAGCCTATTCGAAGAAGAACCAAACAAACAAGGGCCAACATAAATAAAGAGCACAAGCATATGAATAAATGCGACAAGCAAATAATCATGCCATGATGGATGATGCACAATTTGCATGGCATTAAGGTGGCATGGCATGGGTGAGGTGTGGAATACAAGAATAAATCATTTTATTGAGTTTTGGATTCATTTTAACCTCATATTAGTTGCTATACACATTATATTTATATGACGCATGCTACAAAACAGACAAAGGATTGCATAAACAGAAAGGTCTCGTCGAGCTAATCATTTTAGACATATCATTTGTTAAATTTGGATTTATAAAACAAAAGTTATTAATTAATTAAGGGAAAAGGGCATTTTAATGTAATTTTAATTAACTTGGAAAATAAAGTGTTCCAAAATATTATTTGAAGGGCATATTTGAATTCCTCACATTTTTCTGATTTCAAAACACATATTATTTGTATTATTTGGATTTGTATTTTAAAAGATATTTAAAAACAGAATTATATTTGAATTTGATTTAATTTGAAAAATATTTGAATTAAAAACAGATCACAGACAAATACTTTTGTTACTCAGGCGGATAATGACCCAGACACTGACGGGTGGGCCTCTCTGCTGACTGGGACTCCACAGCGCGCAGAAACATTTTGCACCGCGGCCTAATCTAGCTCAAGCGATGACAGGTGGGACCACGGCACAAGCGGACCCACGCCAAGTGCGGGGCTCGAGGTTGCCACGCAGCTCGTGGGGACTGCGTTGATGACCAAAGCAAAGGAGCCTTTTGCAAAAACGCCATACGAGGCGACAAGTGGGCCACGAGGAGTGCGGTTGATGCAACAAAAGTGCGGGGTTAAACGTAAAGTGGCGACGCCATCAGACTTCTTCTCTCTCTCTCTCTACTGGAGCGACGCCGGTGCGTGCGTGGCGCAAGGATCGATCTGTGACCTAGGGCTCATGAGGCGGAAACCACCTTTGGGCTTGGTGTCAGGGAGGGTCGGCGTGGCCTAGATAGGGCTTCTGCGATGCGAGAGCGAGCAAACAGCGAACGAGCGGCGGCGAGCGGAGTGCGATCGATGAAAGGGCCGGCGGATCTAGGGATGCATGGCGAAGGGGACCTTGTCAGGGAGGCACAGGGGCTCACCGAGAGGTCTTGGCGTTGGTTGAGCGCCGGGCGATCGTCGTCGAGGTAGCCGGGCGGAGCTAGGGTTCCGGCGAGACGCACGTGCAGTGAGGGTTCTGGGCTGCTCTCCTCTTCAGGCCAGTGTCTGGACGGCCTTCCTCGACAACCACAACAACACGCCTCCCGGAACTGCTTCGCCTGAAGCCGACGGTGGCGTCGGGTAGGGGATGGTAGGGGGGGAGGGAGGAGGGAGGAGATGGGGATCTAGGGAGACAGAGAGGTGGTAGGCGGAGGATAAAGCGAGGGGAGGAGGACGGAGGTGGGGTGAGGCAGATGGGTGGGTAAAGGTGCCTCGGGTGCCACCTTTCCTCCTCCTTGCTCACGTGCTAGGATCGGCAGGCGCATGGGTGGGGGCAGGGGGGTGGTGAGGGGTCTGGTGCTGAGGCTGGGGGCCACCTCGGGGGAGAGAAGAGAGGAGAGAGGGAGAGAGGGTAGGGGAGAGCTAGGTTTGGGTAGATGGGAGGCTGGCTAGGGGGTCTAGGGTTGGAGAGGGTAGGTAGCTGGGTGGGGTTTGATCCTGGTGGGGCCGACTAGATAGAGAGAAGAGAGAGGCGAGAGGGGTGATGGGGTGGTTTAGGGTTTTAGAAGATAGCATACTCAAACTAGATCAAGCAACAACATGTGGAAATAGAGAGAGAGCAAAGATGAGGAAAGAGATGGTATGGTGAAGATGGGGTAGGTGATGGTCTAGGGATTAGAGAGAGAGATAGATGGAGTGGTTTGAAGCTAGGGTTTGCCTTGGACAAGATCAAGCCAAGAACAACCAAGATCAAACAAGAAAAAGAGAGGGATGGAATGCTAGGGTTTAAGCTAGATCAACTTAGATCAAGCCAAAAGAAAAGATAAAGATAGAGAGAGATGATGGTCCACTCAAGATTCAAATAAAAACCAAATACTAGAAAAGGTGGCACTTGCATGGCCCATGCAAAATATTTAATACCATGTTGATTCTTGTGAAAACAATAATATTAAACATGGCATTGTTCATTGCATTTCAAAGGTGGAATAAAGCCAAGCAAAAGAAATGAAAGGAGGCCCCATGTGGAGTAGTTGGAGATGGCCATGTTTGGGTAGAATTGGGACTTGCTAGTGTGTATATACCACTAGATGCTTAATAGTCCCCAAATTATCCCAACATGAGCATAAACCCAAACAACACATATGGGATCTAGAAATAGGGTTCCACCCACAAGGCCTGCAAAGGTGGCCATGTGGCTCTCATATATCAATAATGTGAAAATATAATGATGCCAAGATGAGAGCATGTGGGAAAAGAATTGGATCCATCCCAACCCACATGAGCTAGAAGTAAAACCAATAAATGCCAAGCTCATATTTAGTTGGATGGTGGAATTATAAGGTGGTGAAAGAAAAAGGTGGTGGAGTTAATAAGAGATATGCCCCCCAACTCAACTTGGGCATTGAAACAATATATCAAGAACCAAATACAATATCAAGAGGCAAATACAATTAATAATGCATATGAGATAAGGACCAAATGGAAAAGGGTTTTATATGATGCTCAAATGCAAGGTGGCATGATGACATGAGCATGATATAATTATGATGCAACACTTCTATGTAGGAAGTAGCATTATCTAGACTAGGCTAGTAGCATTGCAATTGTTAGACAATTGGGATGCTACAGAAAGGAACACACATGTAATGACTCTGGTGGTGGTTTAAGAAAAGAACACACATTCAATGACTCTGGTGGATCCATGTGGTTTAGGAAAGGAACACACATGTAATCACTCTGGTGGATCCATGTGGTTTATGAAAAGAACACACATGCAATGACTTTGGTGGATCCATGTGGTTTAGGAAAGGAACACACATGCACTGACTCTGGTGGATCCATGTGGTTTAGGAAAGGAACACACATTCAATGACTCTGGTGGATACATGTGGTTTTGGTAAGAAACACACATGCAATGACTCTGGTGGATCCATGTGGTTTATGAAGGAACACACATGTAATGACTCTGGTGGTGGTTTAAGAAAAGAACACACATTCAATGACTCTGGTGGATCCATGTGGTTTAGGATCAGAACACACATGCAATCACTCTGGTGGATCCATGTGGTTTATGAAAAGAACACACATGCAATGACTCTGGTGGATCCATGTGGTTTAGGAAAGGAACACACATGCACTGACTCTAGTGGATCCATGTGGTTTAGTAAACGAACACACATTCAATGACTGTAGTGGATGCATGTGGTTTAGGTAAGAAACACACATGCAATAACTCTAGTGGATCCATGTGGTTTATGAAAGGAACACACATGGAATCACTCTAGTGGTGGTTTAGGAAAAGAACACACATGCAATGACTCTGGTGGATCCATCTGGTTTAGCAAAAGAAGACACATGCAATGAATCTGGTGGATCCATGTGGTTTAGGAAAGGAACACACATGCAATGACTATGGTGGACCCATGTGGTTTATGAAAGGAACAGACATGCAATGACTAGTGGTGGTTTAGGAAAATAACACACATGCAATGACTCTAGTGGATCCATGTGGTTTAGTAAAGGAACACACATGCAATGATTCTGGTGGTGGTTTAGGAAAATAACACACGTGCAATGACTCTAGTGGATCCATGTGGTTTAGGAAAAGAACACACATGCAATAACTCTGGTGGATCCATGTGGTTTAGGAAAGGAACACACGCGCAATGACTCTAAGGTATCCATGTGGTTTAGGAAAGGAACACACATGCAATGACTCTAGTGGATCCATGTGGTTTATGAAAGGAACACACATGCAATGACTCTAGTGGTGGTTTAAGGAAAGGAACACACATGCAATGACTTTGTGGATCCATGTGGTTTATGAAAGGGACACGCCTGATATGACTCTGGTGGTGGTTTAGGAAAAGAACACACATGCAATGAGTCTGGTGGATCCATGTGGTTTAGGAAAGGAACACACATGCAATCACTGTGGTTGATCCATGTGGTTTATGAAAAGAACACAAATGTAATGACTCTGGTGGATCTATGTGGTTTAGGAAAGGAACACACATGCACTGACTCTGGTGGATCCATGTGGTTTAGGAAAGGAACACACATTCAATGACTCTGGTGGATACATGTGGTTTAGCAAAAAGGAACACACATGCAATGACTCTGGTGAATCCATGTGGCTTAGGAAAGGAACACACATGCAATGACTCTGGTGGATCCATGTGGTTTATGAAAAGAACACACATGCAATGACTCTGGTGGATCCATGTGGTTTAGGAGCGGAACAAACATGCACTGACTCTGGTGGATCCATGTGGTTTAGGAAAGGAACACACATTCAATGACCCTGGTGGATACATGGGGTTTAGGTAAGCAACACGCATGCAATGACTCTGGTGGATCCATGTGGTTTACGAAAGGAACACAAATGCAATGACTCTAGTGGTGATTTAGGAAAAGAACACACAAGCAATGACTCTAGTGGATCCATGTGGTTTAGGAAAGGAACACACATGCAATGACTCTGGTGGATCCATGTGGTTTAGGAAAGGAACACACATGCAATGACTCTAGTGGATCCATGTGGTTTATGAAAGGAACATACATGTAATGACTCTGGTGGTGGTTTAGGAAAAGAACAGACATGCAATGACTCTAAGGTATCCATGTGGTTTAAGAAAGGAACACACATGCAATGACTTTGGTGGATCCATGTGGTTTATGAAAGGAACACACATGCAATGACTCTAGTGGTGGTTTATGGAAAGGAACACACATGCAATGACTATGTGGATCCATGTGATTTATGAAAGGGACACACATGATATGACTCTGGTGGTGGTTTAGGAAAAGAATACACATGCAATGAATCTAGTGGATCCATGTGGTTTAGGAAAGGAACACACATGCAATCACTAGGGTGGATCCATGTGGTTTATGAAAAAAACACATGCAATGACTCTGGTGGATCCATGTGGTTTAGGAAAGGAACACACATACTGACTCTTGGATCCACATGGATTAGGAAAGGAATACACATTCAATGACTCTGGTTGATACATGTGGCTTAGGAAAGGAACACACATGCAATGACTCTAGTGGATCCATGTGGTTTATGAAAGGAACACACATGCAATGACTCTAGTGGTAGTTTAGGAAAAGAACACACATGCAGTGACTCTGGTGGATCCATGTGGTTTAGAAAAGGAACACGCATGCAATGACTATGCTGGTGGTTTAGGAAAATAACACACATGCAATGACTCTAGTGGAACCATGTGGTTTAGGAAAGGAACACACATGCAATGACTCTGGTGGATCCATGTAGTTTATGAAAGGAACACACATGCAATGAATCTGGTGGATCCATGTGGTTTAGGAAAGGAACACATATGCAATGACTATGGTGGACCCATGTGGTTTATGAAAGGAACAGACATGCAATGACTAGTGGTGGTTTAGGAAAAGAACACACATGCAATGACTCTAGTGGATCCATGTGGTTTAGTAAAGGAACACACATGCAATGATTCTGGTGGTGGTTTAGGAAAATAACACACGTGCAATGACTCTAGTGGATCCATGTGGTTTAGGAAAAGAACACACATGCAATAACTCTGGTGGATCCATGTGGTTTAGGAAAGGAACACACGCGCAATGACTCTAAGGTATCCATGTGGTTTAGGAAAGGAACACACATGCAATGACTCTAGTGGATCCATGTGGTTTATGAAAGGAACACACATGCAATGACTCTAGTGGTGGTTTAATGAAAGGAACACATGCAATGACTTTGTGGATCCATGTGGTTTATGAAAGGACACTTTGATATGACTGGTGGTGGTTTAGGAAAAGAACACACATGCAATGAGTCTGGTGGATCCATGTGGTTTAGGAAAGGAACACACATGCAATCACTGTGGTTGGTCCATGTGGTTTATGAAAAGAACACACATGTAATGACTCTGGTGGATCTATGTGGTTTAGGAAAGGAACACACATGCACTGACTCTGGTGGATCCATGTGGTTTACGAAAGGAACACACATTCAATGACTCTGGTGGATACATGTGGTTTAGGAAAGGAACACACATGCAATGACTCTGGTGAATCCATGTGGCTTAGGAAAGGAACACACATGCAATGACTCTGGTGGATCCATGTGGTTTATGAAAAGAACACACATGCAATGACTCTGGTGGATCCATGTGGTTTAGGAGCAGAACAAACATGCACTGACTCTGGTGGATCCATGTGGTTTAGGAAAGGAACACACATTCAATGACCCTGGTGGATACATGGGGTTTAGGTAAGCAACACGCATGCAATGACTCTGGTGGATCCATGTGGTTTACGAAAGGAACACAAATGCAATGACTCTAGTGGTGATTTAGGAAAAGAACACACAAGCAATGACTCTAGTGGATCCATGTGGTTTAGGAAAGGAACACACATGCAATGACTCTGGTGGATCCATGTGGTTTAGGAAAGGAACACACATGCAATGACTCTAGTGGATCCATGTGGTTTATGAAAGGAACATACATGTAATGACTCGGTGGTGGTTTAGGAAAAAACAGACATGCAATGACTCTAAGGTATCCATGTGGTTTAAGAAAGGAACACACATGCAATGACTTTGGTGGATCCATGTGGTTTATGAAAGGAACACACATGCAATGACTCTGGTGGATCCATGTGGTTTAGGAAAGGAACACACATGCAATGACTCTAGTGGATCCATGTGGTTTATGAAAGGAACATACATGTAATGACTCTGGTGGTGGTTTAGGAAAAGAACAAACATGCAATGACTCTAAGGTATCCATGTGGTTTAAGAAAGGAACACACATGCAATGACTTTGGTGGATCCATGTGGTTTATGAAAGGAACACACATGCAATGACTCTAGTGGTGGTTTATGGAAAGGAACACACATGCAATGACTATGTGGATCCATGTGATTTATGAAAGGGACACACATGATATGACTCTGGTGGTGGTTTAGGAAAAGAATACACATGCAATGAATCTAGTGGATCCATGTGGTTTAGGAAAGGAACACACATGCAATCACTAGGGTGGATCCATGTGGTTTATGAAAAAAACACATGCAATGACTCTGGTGGATCCATGTGGTTTAGGAAAGGAACACACATACACTGACTCTGGTGGATCCCTGTGGATTAGGAAAGGAATACACATTCAATGACTCTGGTTGATACATGTGGCTTAGGAAAGGAACACACATGCAATGACTCTAGTGGATCCATGTGGTTTATGAAAGGAACACACATGCAATGACTCTAGTGGTAGTTTAGGAAAAGAACACACATGCAGTGACTCTGGTGGATCCATGTGGTTTATGAAAGGGACACGCCTGATATGACTCTGGTGGTGGTTTAGGAAAAGAACACACATGCAATGAGTCTGGTGGATCCATGTGGTTTAGGAAAGGAACACACATGCAATCACTGTGGTTGGTCCATGTGGTTTATGAAAAGAACACACATGTAATGACTCTGGTGGATCTATGTGGTTTAGGAAAGGAACACACATGCACTGACTCTGGTGGATCCATGTGGTTTCTGAAAGAACACATTCAATGACTCTGGTGGATACATGTGGTTTAGGAAAGGAACACACATGCAATGACTGGTGAATCCATGTGGCTTAGGAAAGGAACACACATGCAATGACTCGTGGATCCATGTGGTTTATGAAAAGAACACACATGCAATGACTCGTGGATCCATGTGGTTTAGGATCAGAACAAACATGCACTGAGTCTGGTGGATCCATGTGGTTTAGGAAAGGAACACACATTCAATGACCCTGGTGGATACATGGGGTTTAGGTAAGCAACACGCATGCAATGACTCTGGTGGATCCATGTGGTTTACGAAAGGAACACAAATGCAATGACTCTAGTGGTGATTTAGGAAAAGAACACACAAGCAATGACTCTAGTGGATCCATGTGGTTTAGGAAAGGAACACACATGCAATGACTCTGGTGGATCCATGTGGTTTAGGAAAGGAACACACATGCAATGACTCTAGTGGATCCATGTGGTTTATGAAAGGAACATACATGTAATGACTCTGGTGGTGGTTTAGGAAAAGAACAGACATGCAATGACTCTAAGGTATCCATGTGGTTTAAGAAAGGAACACACATGCAATGACTTTGGTGGATCCATGTGGTTTATGAAAGGAACACACATGCAATGACTCTGGTGGATCCATGTGGTTTAGGAAAGGAACACACATGCAATGACTCTAGTGGATCCATGTGGTTTATGAAAGGAACATACATGTAATGACTCTGGTGGTGGTTTAGGAAAAGAACAAACATGCAATGACTCTAAGGTATCCATGTGGTTTAAGAAAGGAACACACATGCAATGACTTTGGTGGATCCATGTGGTTTATGAAAGGAACACACATGCAATGACTCTAGTGGTGGTTTATGGAAAGGAACACACATGCAATGACTATGTGGATCCATGTGATTTATGAAAGGGACACACATGATATGACTCTGGTGGTGGTTTAGGAAAAGAATACACATGCAATGAATCTAGTGGATCCATGTGGTTTAGGAAAGGAACACACATGCAATCACTAGGGTGGATCCATGTGGTTTATGAAAAAAACACATGCAATGACTCTGGTGGATCCATGTGGTTTAGGAAAGGAACACACATACACTGACTCTGGTGGATCCCTGTGGATTAGGAAAGGAATACACATTCAATGACTCTGGTTGATACATGTGGCTTAGGAAAGGAACACACATGCAATGACTCTAGTGGATCCATGTGGTTTATGAAAGGAACACACATGCAATGACTCTAGTGGTAGTTTAGGAAAAGAACACACATGCAGTGACTCTGGTGGATCCATGTGGTTTAGAAAAGGAACACGCATGCAATGACTGTGCTGGTGGTTTAGGAAAATAACACACATGCAATGACTCTAGTGGAACCATGTGGTTTAGGAAAGGAACACACATGCAATGACTCTGGTGGATCCATGTAGTTTATGAAAGGAACACACATGCAATGAATCTGGTGGATCCATGTGGTTTAGGAAAGGAACACATATGCAATGACTATGGTGGACCCATGTGGTTTATGAAAGGAACAGACATGCAATGACTAGTGGTGGTTTAGGAAAAGAACACACATGCAATGACTCTAGTGGATCCATGTGGTTTAGTAAAGGAACACACATGCAATGATTCTGGTGGTGGTTTAGGAAAATAACACACGTGCAATGACTCTAGTGGATCCATGTGGTTTAGGAAAAGAACACACATGCAATAACTCTGGTGGATCCATGTGGTTTAGGAAAGGAACACACGCGCAATGACTCTAAGGTATCCATGTGGTTTAGGAAAGGAACACACATGCAATGACTCTAGTGGATCCATGTGGTTTATGAAAGGAACACACATGCAATGACTCTAGTGGTGGTTTAAGGAAAGGAACACACATGCAATGACTTTGTGGATCCATGTGGTTTATGAAAGGGACACGCCTGATATGACTCTGGTGGTGGTTTAGGAAAAGAACACACATGCAATGAGTCTGGTGGATCCATGTGGTTTAGGAAAGGAACACACATGCAATCACTGTGGTTGGTCCATGTGGTTTATGAAAAGAACACACATGTAATGACTCTGGTGGATCTATGTGGTTTAGGAAAGGAACACACATGCACTGACTCTGGTGGATCCATGTGGTTTACGAAAGGAACACACATTCAATGACTCTGGTGGATACATGTGGTTTAGGAAAGGAACACACATGCAATGACTCTGGTGAATCCATGTGGCTTAGGAAAGGAACACACATGCAATGACTCTGGTGGATCCATGTGGTTTATGAAAAGAACACACATGCAATGACTCTGGTGGATCCATGTGGTTTAGGAACGGAACAAACATGCACTCTGTGGATCCATGTGGTTTAGGAAAGGAACACACATTCAATGACCCTGGTGGATACATGGGGTTTAGGTAAGCAACACGCATGCAATGACTCTGGTGGATCCATGTGGTTTACGAAAGGAACACAAATGCAATGACTCTAGTGGTGATTTAGGAAAAGAACACACAAGCAATGACTCTAGTGGATCCATGTGGTTTAGGAAAGGAACACACATGCAATGACTCTGGTGGATCCATGTGGTTTAGGAAAGGAACACACATGCAATGACTCTAGTGGATCCATGTGGTTTATGAAAGGAACATACATGTAATGACTCTGGTGGTGGTTTAGGAAAAGAACAGACATGCAATGACTCTAAGGTATCCATGTGGTTTAAGAAAGGAACACACATGCAATGACTTTGGTGGATCCATGTGGTTTATGAAAGGAACACACATGCAATGACTCTAGTGGTGGTTTATGGAAAGGAACACACATGCAATGACTATGTGGATCCATGTGATTTATGAAAGGGACACACATGATATGGTTCTGGTGGTGGTTTAGGAAAATAATACACATGCAATGAATCTAGTGGATCCATGTGGTTTAGGAAAGGAACACACATGCAATCACTAGGGTGGATCCATGTGGTTTATGAAAAAAACACATGCAATGACTCTGGTGGATCCATGTGGTTTAGGAAAGGAACACACATGCACTGACTCTGGTGGATCCCTGTGGATTAGGAAAGGAATACACATTCAATGTCTCTGGTTGATACATGTGGCTTAGGAAAGGAACACACATGCAATGACTCTAGTGGATCCATGTGGTTTATGAAAGGAACACACATGCAATGACTCTAGTGGTAGTTTAGGAAAAGAACACACATGCAGTGACTCTGGTGGATCCATGTGGTTTAGAAAAGGAACACACATGCAATGACTGTGGTGGTGGTTTAGGAAAATAACACACATGCAATGACTCTAGTGGAACCATGTGGTTTAGGAAAGGAACACACATGCAATGACTCTGGTGGATCCATGTAGTTTATGAAAGGAACACACATGCAATGACTCTGGTGGTGCTTTAAGAAAAGAATACACATGCCATGACTCTAGTGGATCCATGTGGTTTAGGAAAGGAACACACATGCAATCACTCTGGTGGATCCATGTGGTTTATGAAAAGAACACACATGCTATGACTTTGGTGGATCCATGTGGTTTGGGAAAGGAACACACACACACTGACTCTGGTGGATCCATGTGGTTTAGGAAAGGAACACACATTCAATGACTATGGTGGATACATGTGGTTTTGGTAAGAAACACACATGCAATGACTCTGGTGGATCCATGTGGTTTATGAAAGGAACACGCATGTAATGACTATGGTGGTGGTTTAAGAAAAGAACACACATGAAATGACTCTGGTGGACCCATGTGGTTTAGGATAGGAACACGCATGCAATCACTCTATTGGATCCATGTGGTTTATGAAAAAGAACACACATGCAATGACTCTGGTGGATCCATGTGGTTTAGGAAAGGAACACAGATGCACTGACTCTGGTGGATCCATGTGGTTTAGGAAAGGAACACACATTCAATGACTCTAGTGGATACATGTGGTTTAGGTAAGAAACACACATGCAATAACTCTGGTGGATCCATGCGGTTTAGGAAAGGAACACACATGCAATCACTCTAGTGGTGGTTTAGGAAAAGAACACACATGCAATGACTCTGGTGGATCCATGTGGTTTAGGAAAGGAACACACAAGCAATGACTCTAGTGGATCCATGTGGTTTATGAAAGGAACATACATGCAATGACTCTGGTAGTGGTTTAGGAAAAGAACACACATGCAATGACTCTAGTGCATCCATGTGGTTTAGGAAAGGAACACACGTACAATGAATCAGGTGGATCCATGTGGTTTTATGAAAGGAACACACATGCAATGACTCTAGTGGTGATTTAAGGAAAGGAACACACATGCAATGACTCTGTGGATCCATGTGGTTTATGAAAGGAACACACATGATATGACTCTGGTGGTGGTTTAGTAAAAGAACACACATGCAATGAGTCTGGTGGATCCATGTAGTTTAGGAAAGGAAAACACACGCAATCACTAGGGTGGATCCATGTGGTTTATGAAAAGAACACACATGCAATGACTCTGGTGGATCCATGTGGTTTAAGAAAAGAAAACACATGCACTGACTCTGGTGGATCCCTGTGGATTAGGAAAGGAACACACATTCAATGACTCGGGTGGATACATGTGGTTTAGGAAAGGAACACACATGCAATGACTCTAGTGGATCCATGTGGTTTAGGAAAGGAACACGCATGCAATGACTCTGGTGGGTCCATGTGGTTTATGAAAGGAACACACATGCAATGACTCTGGTGGTAGTTTAGTAAAATAACACACATGCAGTGACTCTGGTGGATCCATGTGGTTGAGAAAAGGAACACACATGCAATGACACTGGTGGTGGTTAGGAAAATAACACAGATGCAATGACTCTAGTGGACCCATGTGGTTTAGGAAAGGAACACGCATGCAATGACTCTGGTGGATACATGTGGTTTAGGTAAGAAACACACATGCAATGACTCTAGTGGATCCATTTTTTTTATGAAAGGAACACACATGTAATGACTCTGGTGGTGGTTTAAGAAAAGAACACACATGCAATGACTCTGGTGGATCCATGTGGTTTAGGAAAGGAATACACATGCAATCACTCTGGTGGATCCATGTGGTTTAGGAAAGGAACACAAATGCATTGACTGTGGTGGATCCATGTGGTTTAGGAAAGAAACACACATGCAATGACTCTGGTGCTTTCCATGTGGTTTAGGATAGGAACACACATGCAATCACTCTGGTGGATCCATGTGGTTTATGAAAGGAACACACATGCAATGACTCTCGTGGTAGTTTAGTAAAATAACACACATGCAATGACTCTGGTGGATCCATTTTTTTATGAAAGGAACACACATGCAATGACTCTGGTGGATCCATGTGGTTTAGGAAAGGAACACACATGCAATCACTCTGGTGGATCCATGTGGTTTAGGAAAGGAACACACATGCAATGACTGTTGTGGATCCATGTGGTTTAGGAAAGGAACACACATGCAATGACTCTGGTGCTGGTTTAGGAAAATAACACACATGCAATGAATCTCGTGGATCCATGTGGTTTAGGAAAAGAACACACATGAAATGACTCTTGTGGATCCATGTGGTTTAGGAAAGGAACACATGTGCAATTACTCTAAGGTATCCATGTGGTTTACGAAAGGAACACACATGCAATGAGTCTTGTGGATCCATGTGGTTTATGAAAGGAACACACATGCAATGACTCTGGTAGATCCAGCTTGTTTAGGAAAGGAACACACATGCAATGACTCTGTTGAATCCATGTCGTTTATGAAAGGAACACACATGCAATGACTCTAGTGGTGGTTTAAGGAAAGGAACCCCACATGCAATGACTCTGGTGAATCCATGTAGTTTATGAAAGGAACACACATGCAATGACTCTATTGTGGTTTAGGAAAAGAACACACATGCAATGACTCTGGTGGATCGACGTGGTTTAGGAAAGGGACACACATGCAATGACTCTTGTGGATCCATCTGGATTAGGAAAGGAACACACATGCAATGACTATGGTGGACCCATGTGGTTTATGAAAGGACTACACATGCAATGACTAGTGGTGGTTTAGGAAAAGAAAACACATGCAATGACTCTGGTGGATCCATGTGGTTTAGTAAAGGAACACGCATGCAATAATTCTGGTGGTGGTTTAGGAAAATAACACATGTGCAATGACTCTGGTGGATCCATGTGGTTTAGGAAAAGAACACACATGCAATAACTCTGGTGGATCCATGTGGTTTAGGAAAGGAACACACGTGCAATGACTCTAAGGTATCCATGTGGTTTAAGAAAGGAACACCCATGCAATGCCTCTAGTGGTGGTTTAAGGAAAGGAACACACATGCAATGACTCTGTGGATCCATGTGGTTTATGAAAGGGACACACATGATATGACTCTCGTGGTGGTTTGGGAAAACAACACACATGCAATGAGTCTGGTGGATCCATGTGGTTTAGGAAAGGAACACACATGCAATCACTTTGGTGGATCCATGTGGTTTATGAAAAGAACACACATGCAATGACTCTGGTGGATCCATGTGGTTTAGGAAAGGAACACACATGCACTGACTCTGGTGGATACATTTGGTTTAGGAAAGGAACACTCATTCAATGACTATGGTGGATACATGTGGTTTAGGAAAGGAACACACATGCAATGACTCTAGTGGATCCATGTGGCTTAGAAAAGGAACACACAAGCAATGACTCTGGTGGATCGATGTGGTTTATGAAAGGAACACACATGCAATGACTCTGGTGGTAGTTTAGGAAAAGAACACACATGCAATGACTCTGGTGGATCCATGTGGTTTAGAAAAGGAACACAAATGCAATGTCTCTGGTGGTGGTTTAGGAAAATAACACACATGCAATGACTCTAGTGGACCCATGTGGTTTAGGAAAGGAATACACATGCAATGACTCTGGTGGATCCATGTTGTTTATGAAAGGAACACACATGCAATGACTCTGGTGGTGGTTTTAGAAAATAACATACATGCAATGACTCTAGTGGATCCATGTGGTTTATGAAAGGAACACACATGCAATCACTCTGGTGGATCCATGTGGTTTATGAAAAGAACACACATGCACTGACCCTGGTGGATACATGTGGTTTAGGAAAGGAAAACACATGCAATGACTCTGGTGGATCCATGTGGTTTATGAAAGGAACACACATTCAATGTCTCTGGTGGATACATGTGATTTAGGTAAGAAACACACATGCAATGACTCTGGTGGATCCATGTGGTTTATGAAAGGAACACACATGCAATGACTCTAGTGGTGATTTAAGAAAAGAACACACATGTAGTGACTCTGGTGGATCCATGTGGTTTAGGATAGGAACACACATGCAATCACTCTGGTGGATCCATGTGGTTTCGGAGAGGAACAAACATGCCCTGACTCTGGTGGATCCATGTGGTTTAGGAAAGGAACACACATTCAATGACTCTGGTGATACATGTGGTTTAGGTAAGCAACACACATGCAATGACTCTGGTGGATCCATGTGGTTTACGAAAGGAACACATATGCAATGACTCTAGTGGTGGTTTAGGAAAAGAACACACGTGCAATGACTCTGGTGCATCCATGTGGTTTAGGAAAGGAACACACATGCAATGACTCTGGTGGATCCATGTGGTTTAGGAAAGGAACACACATGCAATGACTCTAGTGGATCCATGTGGTTTATGAAAGGAACATACATGTAATGACTCTAAAGGTGGTTTAGGAAAAGAAGAGACATGCAATGACTCTGGTGGATCCATGTGGTTTAGGAAAGGAACACACGTGCAATGACTCTAAGGTATCCATGTGGTTTAGGAAAGGAACAAACATGCAATGACTCTGGTGGATCCATGTGGTTTATGAAAGGAACACACATGCAATGACTCTAGTGGTGGTTTAAGGAAAGGAACACACATGCAATGACTCTGTGGATCCATGTGGTTTATGAAAGGGACACACATGATATGACTCTCGTGGTGGTTTAAGAAAAGAACACACATGCAATGAGTCTGGTGGATTCATGTGGTTTAGAAAAGGAACACACATGCAATGACTCTGGTGGTGGTTTAGGAAAATAACACACATGCAATGACTCTAGTGGACCCATGTGGTTTAGGAAAGGAACACACATGCAATGACTCTGGTGGATCCATGTAGTTTATGAAAGGAACACACATGCAATGACTCTGGTGGTGGTTTAAGAAAAGGACACACATGAAATGACTCTAGTGGAACCATGTGGTTTAGGAAAGGAACACACATGCAATCACTCTGGTGGATCCATGTGGTTTATGACAAGAACACACATGCAATGACTTTGGTGGGTCCATGTGGTTTAGGAAAGGAAAACACATGCACTGACTCTGGTGGATCCATGTGGTTTAGGAAAGGAACACACATTCAATGACTCTGGTGGATACATGTGGTTTAGGTAAGAAACACACATCCAATGACTCTGGTGGATCCATGTGGTTTATGAAAGGAACACACATGTAATGACTCTGGAGGTGGTTTAAGAAAAGAACACGCATGCAATGACTGTGGTGGATCCATGTGGTTTAGGATAGGAACACACAGGCAATCACTCTGGTGGATCCATGTGGTTTATGAAAAGAACACACATGTAATGACTCTGGTGGATCCATGTGGTTTAGGAAAGGAACACACATGCATTGACTCTAGTGGATCCATGTGGTTTAGGAAAGGAACACACATTCAATGACTAGTGGATACATGTGGTTTAGGTAAGAAACACACATGTAATAACTCTTTTGGATCCATGTGGTTTATGAAAGGAACACACATGCAATCACTCTAGTGGTGGTTTAGGAAAAGAACACACATGCAATGACTCTGGTTGATGCATGTGGTTTAGGAAAGGAACACACATGCAATGACTCTAGTGGATCCATGTGGTTTAGGAAAGGAACACACATGCAATGACTCTAGTGGATCCATGTGGTTTATGAAAGGAACATACATGCAATGACTCTGGTGGTGGTTTAGGAAAAGAACACACATGTAATGACTCTGGTGCATCCATGTGGTTTAGGAAAGGAACACACGTGCAATGACTCTAAGGTATCCACTTGGTTTATGAAAGGAACACACATGCAATCACTCTGTTGGATCCATGTGGTTTATGAAAAGAACACACATGCAATGACTCTGGTGGATCCATGTGGTTTAGGAAAGGAACACACATGCACAGACTCTGGTGGCTCCATGTGGTTTAGTAAAGGAACACACATTCCATGACTCTGGTGGATACATGTGATTTAGCTAAGAAACACACATGCAATGACTCTGGTGGATCCACGTGGTTTATGAAAGGAACACACATGCAATGACTCTAGTGGTGATTTAAAACAAGAACACACATGCAGTGACTCTAGTGGACCCATATGGTTTAGGATAGGAACACACATGTAATCACTCTGGTGGATCCATGTGGTTTACGAAAAGAACACACATGCAATGACTCTAGTGGATCCATGTGGTTTAGGAGAGGAACAAACATGCACTGACTCTGGTGGATCCATGTGGTTTAGGAAAGGAACACACATTCAATGACTCTGGTGGATACATGTGGTTTAGGTAAGCAACACACATGCAATGACTCTGGTGGATCCATGTGGTTTATGAAAGGAACACACATGCAATGACTCTAGTGGTTTAGGAAAAGAACACACATGCAATGACTCTGGTGGATCCATGTGGTTTAGGAAAGGAACACACATGCGATGACTCTAGTGGATCCATGTGGTTTATGAAAGGAACATACATGTAATGACTCTGGTGGTGGTTTAGGAAAAGAACAGACATGCAATGACTCTGGTGGGTCCATGTGGTTTAGGAAAGGAACACACGTGCAAAGACTCTAAGGTATCCATGTGGTTTAGGAAAGGAACACACATGCAATGACTTTGGTGGATCCATGTGGTTTATGAAAGGAACACACATGCAATGACTCTAGTGGTGGTTTAAGGAAAGGAACACACATGCAATGACTCTGTGGATCCATGTGGTTTATGAAAGGGACACACATGATATGACTCTAGTGGTGGTTTAGGAAAAGAACACACATGCAATGAGTATAGTGGATTAATGTGGTTTAGGAAAGGAACACACATGCAATCACTAGGCTGGATCCATGTGGTTTATGAAAAGAACACACATGCAATGACTCTGGTGGATCCATGTGGTTTAGGAAAGGAACACACGTGCACTGACTCTAGTGGATTCCTGTGGATTAGGAAAGGAATACACATTCAATGACTCTAGTGGATACATGTGGCTTAGGAAAGGAACACACATGCAATGACTCTATTGGATCCATGTGGTTTATGAAAGGAACACATGCAATGACTCTAGTGGACCCATGTGGTTTAGGAAAGGAACACACATGCAATGACTCTGGTGGATCCATGTAGTTTATGAAAGGAACACACATGCAATGACTCTGGTGGTGGTTTAGGAAAAGAACACACATGTAATGACTCTGGTGCATCCATGTGGTTTAGGAAAGGAACACACGTGCAATGACTCTAAGGTATCCACTTGGTTTATGAAAGGAACACACATGCAATCACTCTGTTGGATCCATGTGGTTTATGAAAAGAACACACATGCAATGACTCTGGTGGATCCATGTGGTTTAGGAAAGGAACACACATGCACAGACTCTGGTGGCTCCATGTGGTTTAGTAAAGGAACACACATTCCATGACTCTGGTGGATACATGTGATTTAGCTAAGAAACACACATGCAATGACTCTGGTGGATCCACGTGGTTTATGAAAGGAACACACATGCAATGACTCTAGTGGTGATTTAAAACAAGAACACACATGCAGTGACTCTAGTGGACCCATATGGTTTAGGATAGGAACACACATGTAATCACTCTGGTGGATCCATGTGGTTTACGAAAAGAACACACATGCAATGACTCTAGTGGATCCATGTGGTTTAGGAGAGGAACAAACATGCACTGACTCTGGTGGATCCATGTGGTTTAGGAAAGGAACACACATTCAATGACTCTGGTGGATACATGTGGTTTAGGTAAGCAACACACATGCAATGACTCTGGTGGATCCATGTGGTTTATGAAAGGAACACACATGCAATGACTCTAGTGGTGGTTTAGGAAAAGAACACACATGCAATGACTCTGGTGGATCCATGTGGTTTAGGAAAGGAACACACATGCGATGACTCTAGTGGATCCATGTGGTTTATGAAAGGAACATACATGTAATGACTCTGGTGGTGGTTTAGGAAAAGAACAGACATGCAATGACTCTGGTGCGTCCATGTGGTTTAGGAAAGGAACACACGTGCAAAGACTCTAAGGTATCCATGTGGTTTAGGAAAGGAACATACATGCAATGACTTTGGTGGATCCATGTGGTTTATGAAAGGAACACACATGCAATGACTCTAGTGGTGGTTTAAGGAAAGGAACACACATGCAATGACTCTGTGGATCCATGTGGTTTATGAAAGGGACACACATGATATGACTCTGGTGGTGGTTTAGGAAAAGAACACACATGCAATGAGTATAGTGGATTAATGTGGTTTAGGAAAGGAACACACATGCAATCACTAGGCTGGATCCATGTGGTTTATGAAAAGAACACACATGCAATGACTCTGGTGGATCCATGTGGTTTAGGAAAGGAACACACGTGCACTGACTCTAGTGGATTCCTGTGGATTAGGAAAGGAATACACATTCAATGACTCTAGTGGATACATGTGGCTTAGGAAAGGAACACACATGCAATGACTCTATTGGATCCATGTGGTTTATGAAAGGAACACATGCAATGACTCTAGTGGACCCATGTGGTTTAGGAAAGGAACACACATGCAATGACTCTGGTGGATCCATGTAGTTGATGAAAGGAACACACATGCAATGACTCTGGTGGTGGTTTTAGAAAAGAACACACATGCAATGACTCTAGTGGAACCATGTGGTTTAGGAAAGGAACACACATGCAATCACTCTGGTGGATCCATGTGGTTTATGAAAAGAACACACATGCAATGACTTTGGTGGATCCATGTGGTTTAGGAAAGGAACACACATTCAATGACTCTGGTGGATACATGTGGTTTAGGTAAGAAACACACATGCAATGACTCTGGTGTATCCATGTTGTTTATGAAAGGAACACACATGTAATGACTCTGGTGGTGGTTTAAGAAAAGAACACACATGCAATGACTCTGGTGAATCCATGTGGTTTAGGATACTAACACACATGCAATCACTCTGGTGGATCCATGTGGTTTATGAAAAGAACACACATGCAATGACTCTGGTCGATCCATGTGGTTTAGGAAAGGAACACACATGGACTGACTCTGTCGGATCCATGTGGTTTAGGAACGGAACACACATTCAATGACTAGTGGATACATGTGGTTTACGTAAGAAACACACATACAATAACTCTGGTGGATTCATGTGGTTTATGAAAGGAACACACATGCAATCACTCTAGTGGTGGTTTAGGAAAAGAACACACATGCAATGACTCTGGTTGATCCATGTGGTTTAGGAAAGGAACACACATGCAATGACTCTAGTGGATCCATGTGGTTTAGGAAAGGAACACAAATGCAATGACTCTAAGGTATCCACTTGGTTTATGAAAGGAACACACATGCAATCACTCTGGTGGATCCATGTGGTTTATGAAAAGAACACACATGCAATGACTCTGGTGGATCCATGTGGTTTAGGAAAGGAACACACATGCACAGACTCTGGTGGCTCCATGTGGTTTAGTAAAGGAACACACATTCCATGACTCTGGTGGATACATGTGATTTAGCTAAGAAACACACATGCAATGACTCTGGTGGATCCACGTGGTTTATGAAAGGAACACACATGCAATGACTCTAGTGGTGATTTAAAACAAGAACACACATGCAGTGACTCTGGTGGACCCATATGGTTTAGGATAGGAACACACATGTAATCACTCTGGTGGATCCATGTGGTTTACGAAAATAACACACATGCAATAACTCTAGTGGATCCATGTGGTTTAGGAGAGGAACAAACATGCACTGACTCTAGTGGATCCATGTGGTTTAGGAAAGGAACACACATTAAATGACTCTGGTGGATACATGTGGTTTAGGTAAGCAACACACATGCAATGACTCTGGTGGATCCATGTGGTTTATGAAATGAACACACATGCAATGACTCTAGTGGTGGTTTAGGAAATGAACACACATGCAATGACTCTGGTGGATCCATGTGGTTTAGGAAAGGAACACACATGCGATGACTCTAGTGGATCCATGTGGTTTATGAAAGGAACATACATGTAATGACTCTGGTGGTGGTTTAGGAAAAGAACAGACATGCAATGACTCTGGTGGGTCCATGTGGTTTAGGAAAGGAACACACGTGCAATGACTCTAAGGTATCCATGTGGTTTAGGAAAGGAACACACATGCAATGACTTTGGTGGATCCATGTGGTTTATGAAAGGAACACACATGCAATGACTCTAGTGGTGGTTTAAGGAAAGGAACACACATGCAATGACTCTGTGGATCCATGTGGTTTATGAAAGGGACACACATGATATGACTCTGGTGGTGGTTTAGGAAAAGAACACACATGCAATGAGTATGGTGGATTCATGTGGTTTAGGAAAGGAACACACATGCAATCACTAGGCTAGATCCATGTGGTTTATGAAAAGAACACACATGCAATGACTCTGGTGGATCCATGTGGTTTAGGAAAGGAACACACGTGCACTGACTCTAGTGGATTCCTGTGGATTAGGAAAGGAATACACATTCAATGACTCTAGTGGATACATGTGGCTTAGGAAAGGAACACACATGCAATGACTCTATTGGATCCATGTGGTTTATGAAAGGAACACATGCAATGACTCTAGTGGACCCATGTGGTTTAGGAAAGGAACACACATGCAATGACTCTGGTGGATCCATGTAGTTTATGAAAGGAACACACATGCAATGGCTTTGGTGGTGGTTTTAGAAAAGAACACACATGCAATGACTCTAGTGGAACCATGTGGTTTAGGAAAGGAACACACATGCAATCACTCTGGTGGATCCATGTGGTTTATGAAAAGAACACACATGCAATGACTTTGGTGGATCCATGTGGTTTAGGAAAGGAACACACATTCAATGACTCTGGTGGATACATGTGGTTTAGGTAAGAAACACACATGCAATGACTCTGGTGTATCCATGTTGTTTATGAAAGGAACACACATGTAATGACTCTGGTGGATACATGTGGTTTATGAAAAGAACACACATGCAATGACTCTGGTGGATCCATGTGGTTTAGGAAAGGAACACACATGGACTGACTCTGGTGGATCCATGTGGTTTAGGAACGGAACACACATTCAATGACTAGTGGATACATGTGGTTTACGTAAGAAACACACATACAATAACTCTGGTGGATTCATGTGGTTTATGAAAGGAACACACATGCAATCACTCTAGTGGTGGTTTAGGAAAAGAACACACATGCAATGACTCTGGTTGATCCATGTGGTTTAGGAAAGAAACACACATGCAATGACTCTAGTGGATCCATGTGGTTTAGGAAAGGAACACACATGCAATGACTCTAAGGTATCCACTTGGTTTATGAAAGGAACACACATGTAATCACTCTGGTGGATCCATGTGGCTTATGAAAAGAACACACATGCAATGACTCTGGTGGATCCATGTGGTTTAGGAAAGGAACACACATGCACAGACTCTGGTGGCTGCATGTGGTTTAGTAAAGGAACACACATTCCATGACTCTGGTGGATACATGTGATTTAGCTAAGAAACACACATGCAATGACTCTGGTGGATCCACGTGGTTTATGAAAGGAACACACATGCAATGACTCTAGTGGTGATTTAAAACAAGAACACACATGCAGTGACTCTGGTGGACCCATATGGTTTAGGATAGGAACACACATGTAATCACTCTGGTGGATCCATGTGGTTTACGAAAAGAACACACATGCAATGACTCTAGTGGATCCATGTGGTTTAGGAGAGGAACAAACATGCACTGACTCTGGTGGATCCATGTGGTTTAGGAAAGGAACACACATTCAATTACTCTGGTGGATACATGTGGTTTAGGTAAGCAACACATATGCAATGACTCTGGTGGATCCATGTGGTTTATGAAAGGAACACACATGCAATGACTCTAGTGGTGGTTTAGGAAAAGAACACACATGCAATGACTCTGGTGGATCCATGTGGTTTAGGAAAGGAACACACATGCGATGACTCTAGTGGATCCATGTGGTTTATGAAAGGAACATACATGTAATGACTCTGGTGGTGGTTTAGGAAAAGAACAGACATGCAATGACTCTGGTGGGTCCATGTGGTTTAGGAAAGAAACACACGTGCAATGACTCTAAGGTATCCATGTGGTTTAGGAAAGGAACACACATGCAATGACTTTGGTGGATCCATGTGGTTTATGAAAGGAACACACATGCAATGACTCTAGTGGTGGTTTAAGGAAAGGAACACACATGCAATGACTCTGTGGATCCATGTGGTTTATGAAAGGGACACACATGATATGACTCTGGTGGTGGTTTAGGAAAAGAACACACATGCAATGAGTATGGTGGATTCATGTGGTTTAGGAAAGGAACACACATGCAATCACTAGGGTGGATCCATGTGGTTTATGAAAAGAACACACATGCAATGACTCTGGTGGATCCATGTGGTTTAGGAAAGGAACACACGTGCACTGACTCTAGTGGATTCCTGTGGATTAGGAAAGGAATACACATTCAATGACTCTAGTGGATACACGTGGCTTAGGAAAGGAACACACATGCAATGACTCTATTGGATCCATGTGGTTTATGAAAGGAACACATGCAATGACTCTAGTGGACCCATGTAGTTTAGGAAAGGAACACACATGCAATGACTCTGGTGGATCCGTGTAGTTTATGAAAGGAACACACATGCAATGACTCTGGTGGTGGTTTTAGAAAAGAACATACATGCAATGACTCTAGTGGAACCATGTGGTTTAGGAAAGGAACACACATGCAATCACTCTGGTGGATCCATGTGGTTTATGAAAAGAACACACATGCAATGACTTTGGTGGATACATGTGGTTTAGGAAAGGAACACACATTCAATGACTCTGGTGGATACATGTGGTTTAGGTAAGAAACACACATGCAATGACTCTGGTGTATCCATGTTGTTTATGAAAGGAACACACATGTAATGACTCTGGTGGTGGTTTAAGAAAAGAACACACATGCAATGACTCTGGTGAATCCATGTGGTTTAGGATACTAACACACATGCAATCACTCTGGTGGATCCATGTGGTTTATGAAAAGAACACACATGCAATGACTCTGGTGGATCCATGTGGTTTAGGAAAGGAACACACATGGACTGACTCTGGTGGATCCATGTGGTTTAGGAACGGAACACACATTCAATGACTAGTGGATACATGTGGTTTACGTAAGAAACACACATACAATAAGTCTGGTGGATTCATGTGGTTTATGAAAGGAACACAAATGCAATCACTCTAGTGGTGGTTTAGGAAAAGAACACACATGCAATGACTCTGGTTGATCCATGTGGTTTAGGAAAGGAACACACATGCAATGACTCTAGTGGATCCATGTGGTTTAGGAAAGGAACACACATGCAATGACTCTGGTGGACCCATGTGGTTTATGAAAGGAACATACATGCAATGACTCTGGTGGTGGTTTAGGAAAAGAACACACATGTAATGACTCTGGTGCATCCTTGTGGTTTAGGAAAGGAACACACGTGCAATGACTCTAAGGTATCCATTTGGTTTATGAAAGGAACACACATGCAATCACTCTGGTAGATCCATGTGGTTTATGAAAAGAACACACATGCAATGACTCTGGTGGATCCATGTGGTTTAGGAAAGGAACACACATGCACAGACTCTGGTGGATCCATGTGGTTTAGGAAATGAACACACATTAAATGACTATGGTGGATACATGTGATTTAGGTAAGAAACTCACATGCAATGACTCTGGTGGATCCATGTGGTTTATGAAAGGAACACACATACAATGACTCTAGTGGTGATTTAAAAAAAGAACACACATGCACTGACTATGGTGGATCCATGTGGTTTAGGATAGGAACACACATGCAATCACTCTGGTGGATCCATGTGGTTTATGAAAAGAACACACATGCAATGACTCTAGTGGATCCATGTGGTTTAGGAGAGGAACAAACATGCACTGACTCTGGTGGATCCATGTGGTTTAGGAAAGGAACACACATTCAATGACTCTGGTGGATACATGTGGTTTATGAAAGGAACACACATGCAATGACTTTAGTGGTGGTTTAGGAAAAGAACACACATGCAATGTGGATCCATGTGGTTTAGGAAAGGAACACACATGCAATGACTCTGGTGGATCCATGTGGTTTAGGAAAGGAACACACATGCGAAGACTCTAGTGGATCCATGTTGTTTATGAAAGGAACATACATGTAATGACTCTGGTGGTGGTTTAGGAAAAGAACAGACATGCAATGACTCTGGTGGATCCATGTGGTTTAGGAAAGGAACACACGTGCAATGACTCTAAGGTATCCATGTGGTTTAGGAAAGGAACACACATGCAATGACTCTGGTGGATCCATGTGGTTTATGAAAGGAACACACATGCAATGACTCTAGTGGTGGTTTAAGGGAAGGAACACACATGCAATGACTCTATGGATCCATGTGGTTTATGAAAGGGACACACATGATATGACTCTGGTGGTGGTTTAGAAAAAGAACACACATGCAATGAGTCTGGTGGATTCATGTGGTTTAGGAAAGGAACACACATGCAATCACTAGGGTGGATCCATGTGGTTTATGAAAAGAACACACATGCAATGACTCTGGTGGATCCATGTGGTTTAGGAATGCACTGGCTCTAGTGGATCCCTGTGGATTAGGAAAGGAATACACATTCAATGACTCTGGTGGATACATGTGGCTTAGGAAAGGAACACACATGCAATGACTCTAGTGGACCCATGTGGTTTTGGAAAGGAACACACATGCAATGACTCTGGTGGATCCATGTAGTTTATGAAAGGAACACACATGCAATGACTCTGGTGGTGGTTTAAGAAAAGAACACACATGCAATGACTCTGGTAGATCCATGTGTTTTATGAAAAGAACACACATGCAATGACTCTGGTGGATCCATGTGGTTTAGGAAAGGAACACACATGCACAGACTCTGGTGGATCCATGTGATTTAGGAAATGAACACACATTAAATGAGTATGGTGGATACATGTGATTTAGGTAAGAAACTCACATGCAATGACTCTGGTGGATCCATGTGGTTTATGAAAGGAACACACATGCAATGTCTCTAGTGGTGATTTAAAAAAAGAACACACATGCACTGACTATGGTGGATCCATGTGGTTTAGGATAGGAACACACATGCAATCACTCTGGTGGATCCATGTGGTTTATGAAAATAACACACATGCAATGACTCTAGTGGATCCATGTGGTTTAGGAGAGGAACAAACATGCACTGACTCTGGTGGATCCATGTGGTTTAGGAAAGGAACACACATTCAATGACTCTGGTGGATACATGTGGTTTAGTTAAGCAACACACATGCAATGACTCTGGTGGATCCATGTGGTTTATGAAAGGAACACACATGCAATGACTCTAGTGGTGGTTTAGGAAAAGAACACACATGCAATGTGGATCCATGTGGTTTAGGAAAGGAACAGACATGCAATGATTCTGGTGGATCCATGTGGTTTAGGAAAGGATCACACATGCAATGACTCTAGTGGATCCATGTTGTTTATGAAAGGAACATACATGTAATGACTCTGGTGGTGGTTTAGGAAAAGAACAGACATGCAATGACTCTGGTGGATCCATGTGGTTTAGGAAAGGAACACACGTGCAATGACTCTAAGGTATCCATGTGGTTTTGGAAAGTAACACACATGCAATGACTCTGGTGGATCCATGTGGTTTATGAAAGGAACACACATGCAATGACTCTAGTGGTGGTTTAAGGGAAGGAACACACATGCAATGACTCTATGGATCCATGTGGTTTATGAAAGGGACACACATGATATGACTCTGGTGGTGGTTTAGAAAAAGAACACACATGCAATGAGTCTGGTGGATTCATGTGGTTTAGGAAAGGAACACACATGCAATCACTAGGGTGGATCCATGTGGTTTATGAAAAGAACACACATGCAATGACTCTGGTGGATCCATGTGGTTTAGGAATGCACTGACTCTAGTGGATCCCTGTGGATTAGGAAAGGAATACACATTCAATGACTCTGGTGGATACATGTGGCTTAGGAAAGGAACACACATGCAATGACTCTAGTGGACCCATGTGGTTTTGGAAAGGAACACACATGCAATGACTCTGGTGGATCCATGTAGTTTATGAAAGGAACACACATGCAATGACTCTGGTGGTGGTTTAAGAAAAGAACACACATGCAATGACTTTAGTGGAACCATGTGGTTTAGGAAAGGAACACACATGCAATCACTCTGGTGGATCCATGTGGTTTATGAAAAGAACACACATGCAATGACTTTGGTGGATCCATGTGGTTTAGGAAAGGAACACACATGCACTGACTCTGGTGGATCCATGTGGTTTAGGAAAGGAACACACATTCAATGACTCTGGTGGATACATGTGGTTTATGTAAGAAACACACATGCAATGACTCTGGTGGATCCATGTGGTTTATGAAAGGAACACACATGTAATGACTCTGTTGGTGGTTTAAGAAAAGAACACACATGCAATGACTCTGGTGGATCCATGTGGTTTAGGATACGAACACACATGCAATCACTCTGGTGGATCCATGTGGTTTATGAAAAGAACACACATGCAATGACTCTGGTGGGTCCATGTGGTTTAGGAAAGGAACACACATGGACTGACTCTGGTGGATCCATGTGGTTTAGGAACGGAACACACATTCAATGACTAGTGGATACATGTGGTTTACGTAAGAAACACACATACAATAACTCTAGTGGATTCATGTGGTTTATGAAAGGAACACACATGCAATCACTCTAGTGGTGGTTTAGGAAAAGAACACACATTCAATGACTCTGGTTGATCCATGTGGTTTAGGAAAGGAACACACATGCAATGACTCTAGTGGATCCATGTGGTTTAGGAAAGGAACACACATGCAATGACTCTTGTGGATCCATGTGGTTTATGAAAGGAACATACATGCAATGACTCTGGTGGTGGTTTAGGAAAAGAACACACATGTAATGACTCTGGTGCATCCATGTGGTTTAGGAAAGGAACACACGTGCAATGACTCTAAGGTATCCATTTGGTTTATGAAAGGAACACACATGCAATTACTCTGGTAGATCCATGTGGTTTATGAAAAGAACACACATGCAATGACTCTGGTGGATCCATGTGGTTTAGGAAAGGAACACACATGCACAGACTCTGGTGGATCCATGTGGTTTAGGAAATGAACACACATTAAATGACTCTGGTGGATACATGTGATTTAGGTAAGAAACTCACATGCAATGACTCTGGTGGATCCATGTGGTTTATGAAAGGAACACACATGCAATGTCTCTAGTGGTGATTTAAAAAAAGAACACACATGCACTGACTATGGTGGATCCATGTGGTTTAGGATAGGAACACACATGCAATCACTCTGGTGGATCCATGTGGTTTATGAAAAGAACACACATGCAATTACTCTAGTGGATCCATGTGGTTTAGGAGAGGAACAAACATGCACTGACTCTGGTGGATCCATGTGGTTTAGGAAAGGAACACACATTCAATGACTCTGGTGGATACATGTGGTTTAGTTAAGCAACACACATGCAATGACTCTGGTGGATCCATGTGGTTTATGAAAGGAACACACATGCAATGACTCTAGTGGTGGTTTAGGAAAAGAACACACATGCAATGTGGATCCATGTGGTTTAGGAAAGAACAACATATGCAATGACTGGTGGATCCATGTGGTTTAGGAAAGGATCACACATGCAATGACTCTAGTGGATCCATGTTGTTTATGAAAGGAACATACATGTAATGACTCTGGTGGTGGTTTAGGAAAAGAACAGACATGCAATGACTCTGGTGGATCCATGTGGTTTAGGAAAGGAACACACGTGCAATGACTCTAAGGTATCCATGTGGTTTATGAAAGGAACACACATGCAATGACTCTGGTGGATCCATGTGGTTTATGAAAGGAACACACATGCAATGACTCTAGTGGTGGTTTAAGGGAAGGAACACACATGCAATGACTCTATGGATCCATGTGGTTTATGAAAGGGACACACATGATATGACTCTGGTGGTGGTTTAGAAAAAGAACACACATGCAATGAGTCTGGTGGATTCATGTGGTTTAGGAAAGGAACACACATGCAATCACTAGGGTGGATCCATGTGGTTTATGAAAAGAACACACATGCAATGACTCTGGTGGATCCATGTGGTTTAGGAATGCACTGACTCTAGTGGATCCCTGTGGATTAGGAAAGGAATACACATTCAATGACTCTGGTGGATACATGTGGCTTAGGAAAGGAACACACATGCAATGACTCTAGTGGACCCATGTGGTTTTGGAAAGGAACACACATGCAATGACTCTGGTGGATCCATGTAGTTTATGAAAGGAACACACATGCAATGACTCTGGTGGTGGTTTAAGAAAAGAACACACATGCAATGACTCTGGTAGATCCATGTGGTTTATGAAAAGAACACACATGCAATGACTCTGGTGGATCCATGTGGTTTAAGAAAGGAACACACATGCACAGACTCTGGTGGATCCATGTGGTTTAGGAAATGAACACACATTAAATGACTATGGTGGATACATGTGATTTAGGTAAGAAACTCACATACAATGACTCTGGTGTATCCATGTGGTTTATGAAAGGAACACACATGCAATGTCTCTAGTGGTGATTTAAAAAAAGAACACACATGCACTGACTATGGTGGATCCATGTGGTTTAGGATAGGAACACACATGCAATCACTCTGGTGGCTCCATGTGGTTTATGAAAAGAACACACATGCAATGACTCTAGTGGATCCATGTGGTTTAGGAGAGGAACAAACATGCACTAACTCTGGTGGATCCATGTGGTTTAGGAAAGGAACACACATTCAATGACTCTGGTGGATCCATGTGGTTTATGAAAGGAACACACATGCAATGACTCTAGTGGTGGTTTAGGAAAAGAACACACATGCAATGTGGATCCATGTGGTTTAGGAAAGGAACAGACATGCAATGAGTCTGGTGGATCCATGTGGTTTAGGAAAGGATCACACATGCAATGACTCTAGTGGATCCATGTTGTTTATGAAAGGAACATACATGTAATGACTCTGGTGGTGGTTTACGAAAAGAACAAACATGCAATGACTCTGGTGGATCCATGTGGTTTAGGAAAGGAACACACGTGCAATGACTCTAAGGTATCCATGTGGTTTAGGAAAGGAACACACATGCAATGACTCTGGTGGATCCATGTGGTTTATGAAAGGAACAGACATGCAATGACTCTAGTGGTGGTTTAAGGAAAGGAACACACATGCAATGACTCTATGGATCCATGTGGTTTATGAAAGGGACACACATGATATGACTCTGGTGGTGGTTTAGAAAAAGAACACACATGCAATGAGTCTGGTGGATTCATGTGGTTTAGGAAAGGAACACACATGCAATGACTCTGGTGGATCCATGTGGTTTAGGAAAGGATCACACATGCAATGACTCTAGTGGATCCATGTTGTTTATGAAAGGAACATACATGTAATGACTCTGCTGGTGGTTTAGGAAAAGAACAGACATGCAATGACTCTGGTGGATCCATGTGGTTTAGGAAAGGAACACACATGCAATGACTCTAAGGTATCCATGTGGTTTAGGAAAGGAACACACATGCAATGACTCTAGTGGATCCATGTGGTTTATGAAAGGAACACACATGCAATGACTCTAGTGGTGGTTTAAGGAAAGGAACACACATGCAATGACTCTATGGATCCATGTGGTTTATGAAAGGGACACACATGATATGACTCTGGTGGTGGTTTAGAAAAAGAACACACATGCAATGAGTTTGGTGGATTCATGTGGTTTAGAAAAGGAACACACATGCAATCACTAGGGTGGATCCATGTGGTTTATGAAAAGAACACACATGCGATGACTCTGGTGGATCCATGTGGTTTAGGAAAGGAACACACGTGCACTGACTCTAGTGGATCCCTGTGGATTAGGAAAGGAATACACATTCAATGACTCTGGTGGATACATGTGGCTTAGGAAAGGAACACACATGCAATGACTCTAGTGGACCCATGTGCTTTTGGAAAGGAACACACATGCAATGACTCTGGTGGATCCATGTAGTTTATGAAAGGAACACACATGCAATGACTCTGGTGGTGGTTTAAGAAAAGAACACACATGCAATGACTCTAGTGGAACCATGTGGTTTAGGAAAGGAACACACATTCAATCACTCTGTTGGATCCATGTGGTTTATGAAAAGAACACACATGCAATGACTTTGGTGGATCCATGTGGTTTAGGAAAGGAACACACATGCACTGACTCTGGTGGATCCATGTGGTTTAGGAAAGGAACACACATTCAATGACTCTAGTGGATACATGTGGTTTAGGTAAGAAACACACATGCAATGACTCTGGTGGATCCATGTGGTTTATGAAAGGAACACACATGTAATGACTCTGGTGGTGGTTTAAGAAAAGAACACACATGCAATGACTCTGGTGGATCCATGTGGTTTAGGTTACGAACACACATGCAATCACTCTGGTGGATCCATGTGGTTTATGAAAAGAACACACATGCAATCTATCTGGTGGATCCATGTGGTTTAGGAAAGGAACACACATGCACTGACTCTGGTGGATCCATGTGGTTTAGGAACGGAACACACATTCAATGACTAGTGGATACATGTGGTTTAGGTAAGAAACACACATACAATAACTCTGGTGGATTCATGTGGTTTATGAAAGGAACACACATGCAATCACTATAGTGGTGGTTTAGGAAAAGAACACACATGCAATGACTCTAGTTGATCCATGTGGTTTAGGAAAGGAACACACATGCAATGACTCTAGTGGATCCATGTGGTTTAGGAAAGGAACACACATGCAATGACTCTAGTGGATCCATGTGGTTTATGAAAGGAACATACATGCAATGACTCTGGTGGTGGTTTAGGAAAAGAACACACATGTAATGACTCTGGTGCATCCATGTGGTTTAGGAAAGGAACACACGTGCAATGACTCTAAGGTATCCATTTGGTTTATGAAAGGAACACACATGCAATCACTCTGGTAGATCCATGTGGTTGATGAAAAAAAACACATGCAATGACTCTGGTGGATCCATGTGGTTTAGGAAAGGAACACACATGCACATACTCTGGTGGATCCATGTGGTTTAGGAAATGAACACACATTAAATGACTATGGTGGATACATGTGATTTAGGTAAGAAACTCACATGCAATGACTCTGGTGGATCCATGTGGTTTATGAAAGGAACACACATGCAATGACTCTAGTGGTGATTTAAAAAAAGAACACACATGCAGTGACTATGGTGGATCCATGTGGTTTAGGATAGGAACACACATGCAATAACTCTGGTGGATCCATGTGGTTTATGAAAAGAACACACATGCAATGACTCTAGTGGATCCATGTGGTTTAGGAGAGGAACAAACATGCATTGACCCTGGTGGATCCATGTGGTTTAGGAAAGGAACACACATTCAATGACTCTGGTGGATACATGTGGTTTAGTTAAGCAACACACATGCAATGACTCTGGTGGATCTCTGGTTTATGAAAGGAACACACATGCAATGACTCTAGTGGTGGTTTAGGAAAAGAACACACATGCAATGTGGATCCATGTGGTTTCGGAAAGGAACAGACATGCAATGACTCTGGTGGATCCATATGGTTTAGGAAAGGATCACACATGCAATGACTCTAGTGGATCCATGTTGTTTATGAAAGGAACATACATGTAATGACTCTGGTGGTGGTTTAGGAAAAGAACAGACATGCAATGACTCTGGTGGATCCATGTGGTTTAGGAAAGGAACACACGTGCAATGACTCTAAGGTATCCATGTGGTTTAGGAAAGGAACACACATGCAATGACTCTGGTGGATCCATGTGGTTTATGAAAGGAACACACATGCAATGACTCTAGTGGTGGTTTAAGGAAAGGAACACACATGCAATGACTCTATGGATCCATGTGGTTTATGAAAGGGACACACATGATATGACTCTGGTGGTGGTTTAGAAAAAGAACACACATGCAATGAGTCTGGTGGATTCATGTGGTTTAGGAAAGGAACACACATGCAATCACTAGGGTGGATCCATGTGCTTTATGAACAGAACACACATGCAATGACTCTGGTGGATCCATGTGGTTTAGGAAAGGAACACACATGCACTGACTCTGGTGGATCCTTGTGCATTAGGAAAGGAATACACATTCAATGACTCTGGTGGATACATGTGGCTTAGGAAAGGAACACACATGCAATGACTCTAGTGGATCCATGTTGTTTATGAAAGGAACACATGCAATGACTCTAGTGGACCCATGTGGTTTAGGAAAGGAACACACATGCAATGACTCTGGTGGATCCATGTAGTTTATGAAAGGAACACACATGCAATGACTCTGGTGGTGGTTTAAGAAAAGAACATCATGCAATGACTCTAGTGGAACCATGTGGTTTAGGAAAGGAACACACATGCAATCGCTCTGGTGGATCCATGTGGTTTATGAAAAGAACACACATGCAATGACTTTGGTGGATCCATGTGGTTTAGGAAAGGAACACACATGCACTGACTCTGGTGGATCCATGTGGTTTAGGAAAGGAACACACATTCAATGACTCTGGTGGATACATGTGGTTTACGTAAGAAACACACATGCAATGACTATGGTGGATCCGTGTGGTTTATGAAAGGAACACACATGTAATGACTCTGGTGGTGGTTTAAGCAAAGAACACACATGCAATGACTCTGGTGGATCCATGTGGTTTAGGATAGGAACACACATGCAATCACTCTGGTGGATCCATGTGGTTTATGAAAAGAACACACATGCAATGATTCTGGTGGATCCATGTGGTTTAGGAAAGGAACGCACATGCACTGACTCTGGTGGATCCATGTGGTTTAGGAACGGAACACACATTCAATGACTAGTGGATACATGTGGTTTAGGTAAGAAACACACATACAATAACTCTGGTGGATTCATGTGGTTTATGAAAGGAACACACATGCAATCACTCTAGTGGTGGTTTAGGAAAAGAACACACATGCAATGACTCTGGTTGATCCATGTGGTTTAGGAAAGGAACAAACATGCAATGACTCTAGTGGATCCATGTGGTTTAGGAAAGGAACACACATGCAATGACTCTAGTGGATCAATGTGGTTTATGAAAGGAATATAATGCAATGACTCTGGTGGTGGTTTAGGAAAAGAACACACATGTAATGACTCTGGTGCATCCATGTGGTTTAGGAAAGGAACACACATGCAATGACTCTAAGGTATCCATTTGGTTTAGGAAAGGAACACACATGCAATGATTCAGGTGGATCCATGTGGTTTATGAAAGGAACACATATGCAATGACTCTAGTGGTGGTTTAAGGAAAGGAACACACATGCAACGACTCTGTGGATCCATGTGGTTTATGAAAGGGACACACATGATATGACTCTGGTGGTGGTTTAGTAAAAGAATACACATGCAATGAGTCTGGTGGATCCATGCGGGTTAGGAAAGGAACACACATGCAATCACTAGGGTGGATCCATGTGGTTTATGAAAAGAAGACACATGCAATGACTCTGGTGGATCCATGTGGTTTAGGAAAGGAACACACATGCACTGACTCTGGTGGATCCCTGCGGATTAGGGAAGGAATACACATTCAATGACTTTGGTGGATCCATGTGGCTTAGGAAAGGAACACACATGCAATGACTCTAGTGGATCCATGTGGTTTATGAAAGGAACACACATGCAATGACTCTGGTGGTAGTTTAGGAAAAGAACACACATGCAGTGACTCTAGTGGATCCATGTGGTTAGAAAAGGAACACACATGCAATGACTCTTGTAGATCCATGTGGTTTATGAAAAGAACACACATGCAATGACTTTGGTGGATCCATGTGATTTACGAAAGGAACACACATGCACTGACTCTGGTGGATCCATGTGGTTTAGGAAAGGAACACACATTCAATGACTCTGGTGGATCCATTTGGTTTATGAAAGGATAACACATGCAATGACTCTGGTGGTGGTTTAAGAAAAGAACACACATGGAATGACTCTGGTGGATCCATGAGGTTTAGGATAGGAACACACATGCAATCACTCTGGTGGCTCCATGTGGTTTATGAAAAGAACACACATGCAATGACTCTGGTGGATCCATGTGGCTTAGTAAAGTAATATACATGCACTGACACTGGTGGATCCATGTGGTTTAGGAAAGGAACACACATTCAATGACTAGTGGATACATGTGGTTTAGGTAAGAAACACACATGCAATAACTCTGGTGGATCCATGTGGTTTATGAAAGGAACACACATGCAATCACTCTACTGGTGGTTTAGGAAAAGAACACACATGCAATGACTCTGGTTGATCCATGTGGTTTAGGAAAGGAACACACAAGCAATGACTAGTGGATCCATGTGGTTTAGGAAAGGAACACAGATGCAATGACTCTAGTGGATCCATGTTGTTTATGAAAGGAACATACATGCAATGACTCTGGTGGTGGTTTAGGAAAAGAACACACATGCAACGACTCTGGTGCATCCATGTGGTTTAGGAAAGGAACACACATGCAATGACTCTAAGGTATCCATGTGGTTTAGGAAAGGAACACACATGCAATGACTAAGGTGGATCCATGTGGTTTATGAAAGGAACACACATGCAATGACTCTAGTGGTGGTTTAAGGAATGAAACACACATGCAATGACTCTGTGGATCCATGTGGTTTACAAATGGGACACACATGATATGACTCCGGTGGTGGTTTAGTACAAGAACACACATGCAATGAGTCTGGTGGATCCATGTGGTTTAGGAAAGGAACACACATGCAATCACTAGGGTGGACCCATGTGGTTTATGAAAAGGACACACATGCAATGACACTGGTGGATCCATGTGGTTTAGGAAAGGAAAACACATGCACTGACTCTGGTGGATACCTGTGGATTAGGAAAGGAACACACATTCAATGACTCTAGTGGATACATGTGGTTTAGGGAAGGAACACACATGCAATGACTCTAATGGATCCATGTGGTTTAGGAAAGGAACACACATGCAATGACTCTGGTGGATCAATGTGGTTTATCAAAGGAACACACATGCAATGACTCTGGTGGTAGTTTAGTAAAAGAACACACATCTAGTGACTTTGGTGGATCCATGTGGTTTAGAAAAGGAACACACATGCAATGACCCTTGTGGTGGTTAGGAAATAACACTCATGCAATGACTCTAGTGGACCCATGTGGTTTAGGAAAGGAACACACATGCAATGACTCTAGTGGATACATGTGGTTTAGGTAAGAAACACACATGCAATGACTCTGGTGGATCCATGTGGTTTATGAAAAGAACACACATGCAATGACTCTGGTGGTTGTTTAAGAAAAGAACACACATGCAATGACTCTAGTGGATCCATGTGGTTTAGGAAAGGAACACACATGCAATCACTCTGGTGGGTCGATGTGGTTTAGGAAAGGAACACACATGCAATGACTATGGTGGATCCATGTGGTTTAGGAGGAACACACATGCACTGACTCTCGTGCTATTTTAGGAAAATAACACACATGTAATGACTCTTGTGGATACATGTGGTTTAGGAAAAGAACACACATGAAATGACTCTGGTGGATCCATGTGGTCTAGGAAAGGAACACACGTGCAATGACTCTAAGGTATCCATTTGGTTTAGGAAAGGAACACACATGCAATGACTCAGGTGGATCCATGTGATTTATGAAAGGAACACACATGCAATGACTCTAGTGGTGGTTTAAGGAAAGGAACACACATGCAACGACTCTGTGGATCCATGTGGTTTATGAAAGGGACACACATGATATGACTCTGGTGGTGGTTTAGTAAAAGAACACACATGCAATAAGTCTGGTGGATCCATGTGGTTTAGGAAAGGAACATACATGCAATCACTAGGGTGGATCCATGTGGTTTATGAAAAGAACACACATGCAATGACTCTGGTGGATCCATGTGGTTTAGGAAAGGAACACACATGCACAGACTCTGGTGGATCCCTGTGGATTAGGGAAGGAATACACATTCAATGACTCTGGTGTATCCATGTGGCTTAGGAAAGGAACAGACATGCAATGACTCTAGTGGATCCATGTGGTTTATGAAAGGAACACACATGCAATGACTCTGGTGGTAGTTTAGGAAAAGAACACACATGCAGTGACTCTAATGGATCCATGTGGTTTAGAAAAGGAACACACATGCAGTGACTCTGGTCGATCCATGTGGTTTATGAAAAGAACACACATGCAATGACTTTGGTGGATCCATGTGGTTTAGGAAAGGAACACACATCAACAGACTCTGGTGGATCCATGTGGTTTAGGAAAGGAACACACATTCAATGACTCTGGTGGATACATGTGGTTTAGGTAAGAAACACACATGCAATGACTCTGGTGGATCCATTTGGTTTATGAAAGGAACACACATGCAATGACTTTGGTGGTGGTTTAAGAAAAGAACACACATGCAATGACTCTGGTGGATCCATGTGGTTTAGGATAGGAACACACATGCAATCACTCTGGTGGCTCCATGTGGTTTATGAAAAGAACACACATGCAATGACTCTGGTGGATCCATGTGGCTTAGGAAAGTAACACACATGCACTGACACTAGTGGATCCATGTGGTTTAGGAAAGGAACACACATTCAATGACTAGTGGATACATGTGGTTTAGGTAAGAAACACACATACAATAACTCTGGTGGATCCATGTGGTTTATGAAAGGAACACACATGCAATCACTCTAGTGGTGGTTTAGGAAAAGAACACACATGCAATGACTCTGGTTGATCCATGTGGTTTAGGAAAGGAACACACAAGAAATGACTCTAGTGGATCCATGTGGTTTAGGAAAGGAACACTCATGCAATCACTCTAGTGGTGTTTTAGGAAAAGAACACACATGCAATGACTCTGGTTGATCCATGTGGTTTAGGAAAGGAACACACAAGCAATGACTCTAGTGGATCCATGTGGTTTAGGAAAGGAAGACACATGCAATGACTCTAGTGGATCCATGTTGTTTATGAAAGGAACATACATGCAATGACTCTGGTGGTGGTTTAGGAAAAGAACACACATGCAATGACTCTGGTGCATCCATGTGGTTTAGGAAAGGAATACACATGCAATGACTCTAAGGTATCCATGTGGTTCAGGAAAGGAACACACATGCAATGACTAAGGTGGATCCATATGGTTTATGAAATGAACACACATGCAATGACTCTAGTGGTGGTTTAAGGAAAGGAACACACATGCAATGACTCTGTGGATCCATGTGGTTTACAAATGGGACACACATGATATGACTCCGGTGGTGGTTTAGTAAAAGAACACACATGCAATGAGTCTGGTGGATCCATGTGGTTTAGGAAAGGAACACACATGCAATCACTAGGGTGGATCCATGTGGTTTAGGAAAAGGACACACATGCAATGACTCTGGTAGATCCATGTGGTTTAGGAAAGGAACACACATGCAATGACTCTGGTGGATCAATGTGGTTTATGAAAGGAACACACATGCAATGACTCTGGTGGTAGTTTAGTAAAATAACACACATCTAGTGACTCTGGTGGATCCATGTGGTTTAGAAAAGGAACACACATGCAATGACCCTTGTGGTGGTTAGGAAATAACACACATGCAATGACTCTAGTGGAACCATGTGATTTAGGAAAGGAACACACATGCAATGACTCTAGTGGATTCATGTGGTTTAGGTAAGAAACAGACATGCAATGACTCTGGTGGATCCATGTGGTTTATGAAAGGAACACACATGCAATGACTCTGGTGGTTGTTTAAGAAAAGAACACACATTCCATGACTCTAGTGGATCCATGTGGTTTAGGAAAGGAACACACATGCAATCACTCTGGTGGATCCATGTGGTTTAGGAAAGGAACACACATGCAATGACTATGGTGGATCCATGTGGTTTAGGAAAATAACACACATGCAATGACTCTTGTGGATCCATGTTGTTTAGGAAAAGAACACACATGAAATGACTCTGGTGGATCCATGTGGTCTAGGAAAGGAACACACGTGCAATGTCTCTAAGGTATCCATGTGGTTTAGGAAAGGAACACACATGTAATGACTCTGGTGGATCCATGTGTTTTGTGAAAGGAACACCCATGCAATGACTCTAGTGGTGGTTTAAGGAAAGGAACACACATGCAATGACTTTGTGGATCCATGTTGTTTATGAAAGAGACACACATGATATGACTCTGGTGGTGGTTTAGGAAAAGAACACACATGCAATGAGTCTGGTGGATTCATGTGGTTTAGGAAAGTTACACACATGCAATCACTAAGGTGGATCCATGTGGTTTATGAAAAGAACACACATGCACTGACTCTGATGGATCCCTGTGGATTAGGAAAGGAACACACATTCAATGACTCTAGTGGATACATGTCGTTTAGGGAAGGAACACACATGCAATGACTCTAGTGGATCCATGTGGTTTAGGAAAGGACCACACATGCAATGACTCTGGTGAATCCATGTGGTTTATGAAAGGAACACACAGGCAATGACTCTGGTGGTAGTTTAGTAAAATAACACACATGAAGTGACTCTGGTGGATCCATGTGGTTTAGAAAAGGAACACACATGCAATGACTCTGGTGGTTAGGAAATAACACACATGCAATGACTCTAGTGGACCCATGTGGTTTAGGAAAGGAACACACATGCAATGACTCTGGTGGATACATGTGGTTTAGGTAAGAAACACACACGCAATGACTCTGGTGGATCCATGTGGTTTATGAAAGGAACACACATGCAATGACTCTGGTGGTGGTTTAGGAAAAGAACACACATGCAATGAGTCTGGTGGATCCATGTGGTTTAGGAAAGGAACACACATGCAATCACTAGGGTGGATCCATGTGGTTTATGAAAAGAACACACATGCAATGACTCTAGTGGATCCATGTGGTTTAGGAAAGGAAAACACATGCACTGACTCTGGTGGATCCCTATGGATTAGGAAAGGAACACACATTCAATGACTCTAGTGGATACATGTGATTTAGGGAAGGAACACACATGCAATGACTCTAGTGGATCCATGTGGTTTAGGAAAGGAACACACATGCAATGACTCTAGTGGATCCATGTGGTTTAGGAAAGGAACACACATGCTATGACTCTGGTGGATCCATGTGGTTTATGAAAGGAACACACATGCAATGACTCTGTGGATCCATGTGGTTTATGAAAGGGTCACACATGATATGACTCTGGTGGTGGTTTAGGAAAAGAACACACATGCAATGAGTCTGGTGGATCCATGTGGTTTAGGAAAGGAACACACATGCAATCACTAGGGTGGATCCATGTGGTTTATGAAAAGAACACACATGCAATGACTCTGGTGGATCCATGTGGTTTAGGAAAGGAAAACACATGCACTGACTCGGGTGGATCACTGTGGATTAGGAAAGGAACACACATTCAATGACTCTAGTGGATACATGTGGTTTAGGGAAGGAACACACATGCAATGACTCTAGTGGATCCATGTGCTTTAGGAAAGGAACACACATGCAATGACTCTAGTGGATCCATGTGGTTTGGGAAAGGAACACACATGCTATGACTCTGGTGGATCCATGTGGTTTATGAAAGGAACACACATGCAATGACTCTGGTGGATCCATGTGGTTTATGAAAGGAACACACATGTAATGACTCTGGTGGTGGTTTAAGAAAAGAACACACATGCAATGACTTTGGTGGATACATGTGGTTTAGGTAAGAAACACACATGCAATGACTCTGGTGGATCCATGTGGTTTATGAAAGGAACACACATGCAATGACTCTGGTGGTGGTTTAAGAAACGAACACACATGCAATGACTCTGGTGGATCCATGTGGTTTAGCAAAGGAACACACATGCAATCACTCTGGTGGATCCATGTGGTTTAGGAAAGGAACACACATGCAATGACTGTGGTGGATCCATGTGGTTTAGGAAAGGACCACACTTGCAATGACTCTGTTGTTGGTTTAGGAAAATAACACACATGCAATGACTCTCGTGGATCCATGTGGTTCAGGAAAAGAACACACATGAAATGACTCTGGTGGATCCATGTGGTTTAGGAAAGGAACACACATGCAATGACTCTGGTGGATCCATGTGGTTTATGAAAGGAACACACATACAATGCCTCTAGTGGTGGTTTAAGGAAAGGAAGACACATCAAATGACTTTGTGGATCCATGTGGTTTAGGAAAGGAACACACATCCAATCACTCTGGTGGATCCATGTGGTTTATAAAAAACACATGCAATGACTTTGGTGGATCCATGTGGTTTAGGAAAGCAACACACATGCACTGACTCTGGTGGATCCATGTGGTTTAGGAAAGGAACACACATACAATGACTCTGGTGGATCCATGTGGTTTAGAAAAGGAACACACATGCAATGACTCTGGTGGTGGTTTAGGAAAATAACACACATGCAATGACTCTAGTGGACCCATGTGGTTTAGGAAAGGAACACACATGCAATGACTCTGGTGGATCCATGTAGTTTATGAAAGGAACACACATGCAATGACTCTGGTGGTGGTTTAAGAAAAGAACACACATGCAATGACTCTAGTGGATCCATGTGGTTTAGGAAAGGAACACACATGCAATCACTCTGGTGGATCCATGTGGTTTATGAAAAGAACACACATGCAATGACTTTGGTGGATCCATGTGGTTTAGGAAAGGAACACACATGCACTGACTCTGGTGGATCCATGTGGTTTAGGAAAGGAACACACATTCAATGACTCTAGTGGATACATGTGGTTTAGGTAAGAAATACACATGCAATGACTCTGGTGGATCCATGTGGTTTATGAAAGGAACACACATGTAATGACTCTGGTGGTGGTTTAAGAAAAGAACACACATGCAATGACTCTGGTGGATGCATGTGGTTTATGATAGGAACACACATGCAATCACTCTGGTGGATCCATGTGGTTTATGAAAAGAACACACATGCAATGACTCTGGTGGATCCATGTGGTTTAGGAAAGGAACACACATGCACCGACTCTGGTGGATCCATGTGGTTTAGGAAAGGAACACACATTCAATGACTCTAGTAGATACATGTTGTTTAGGTAAGAAACACACATGCAATAACTCTGGTGGATCCATGTGGTTTATGAAAGGAACACACATGCAAACACTCTAGTGGTGGTTTAGGAAAAGAACACACATGCAATGACTCTGGTGGATCCATGTGGTTTAGGAAAGGAACACACATGTAATGACTCTGGTGGTGGTTAGGAAAATAACACACATGCAATGACTCTAGTGGACCCATGTTGTTTAGGAAAGGAACACACATGCAATGACTCTGGAGGATACATCTAGTTTAGGTAAGAAACACACATGCAATGACTCTGGTGGATCCATGTGGTTTATGAAAGGAACACACATGCAATGACTCTGGTGGTGGTTTAAGAAAAGAACACACATGCAATGACTCTGGTGGATCCATGTGGTTTAGGAAAGGAACACACATGCAATCACTCTGGTGGATCCATGTGGTTTAGGAAAGGAACACACATGCAATGACTGTGGTGGATCCATGTGGTTTAGGAAATGAACACACATGCAATGACTCTGGTGCTGGTTTAGGAAAATAAAACACATGCAATAACTCTCGTGGATCCATGTGGTTTAGGAAAAGAACACACATGAAATGATTCTGGTGGATCCATGTGGTTTAGGAAAGGAACACACGTGCAATGACTCTAAGGTATCCATGTGGTTTACGAAAGGAACACACATGCAATGACTCTGGTGGATCCATGTGGTTTATGAAAGGAACACATATGCAATGCCTCTAGTGGTGGTTTAAGGAAAGGAACACACATCAAATGACTCTATGGATCCATGTGGTTTAGGAAAGGAACACACATCCAATCACTCTGGTGGATCCATGTGGTTTATGAAAAAACCACACATGCAATGACTCTGGTGGATCCATGTGGTTTAGGAAAGGAACACACATGCACTAACTCTGGTGGATCCATGTGGTTTAGGAAAGGAACACACGTACAATGACTCTGGTGGATACATGTGGTTTAGGTAAGAAACACACATGCAGTGACTCTGGTGGATCCATGTGGTTTATGAAAGGAACACACATGCAATGACTCTGGTGGTGGTTTAAGAAAAGAACACACATGCAATGACTATGGTGGATCCATGTGGTTTAGGAAAGGAACACACATGCAATAACTCTGGTGGATCCATGTGGTTTATGAAAAGAACACACATGCAATGACTCTGGTGGTCCATGTGGTTTACGAAAGGAACACACATGCACTAACTCTGGTAGATCCATGTGGTTTAGGAAAGGAACACACGTGCAATGACTCTAAGGTATCCATGTGGTTTAGGAAAGGAACACACATGCAAAGACTCCGGTGGATCCATGTGGTTTATGAAAGGAACACACATGCAATCACTCTAGTGGTGGTTTAGGAAAAGAAGACACATGCAATGACTCTGGTGGATCCATGTGGTTTAGGAAAGGAACACACATGCAATGACTCTCGTGGATCCATGTGGTTTAGGAAAGGAAAACACATGCAATGACTCTAGTGGATCCATGTGGTTTATGAAAGGAACATACATGCAATGAGTCTGGTGGATCCGTGTGGTTTAGGAAAGGAACACACATGTAATCTCTGTGGTGGATCCATGTGGTTTATGAAAAGAACACACATGCAATGACTTTGGTGGATCCATGTGGTTTAGGAAAGGAACACATACACTGACTCTGGTGGATCCATGTGGTTTAGGAAAGGAACACATACACTGACTCTGGTGGATCCATGTGGTTTAGGAAAGGAACACACATGCAATGACTCTGGTGGATCCATGTGGTTTAGGAAAGGAACACACATGCAATGACTCTAGTGGATCCATGTGGTTTATGAAAGGAACACACATGCAATGACTCTAGTGGTGGTTTAACACACATGCAATGACTCTGGTGGATCCATGTGGTTTATGAAAGGAACACACATGCAATGACTCTAGTGGTGGTTTAAGGAAAGGAACACACATCCAATGACTCTGTGGATCCATGTGGTTTATGGAAGGGACACACATGATATGACTCTAGTGGTGGTTTAGAAAAATAACAAACATGCAATGAGTCTGGTGCATCCATGTGGTTTAGGAAAGGAACACACATGCAATCACTTTGGTGGATCCATGTGGTTTGTGAAAAGAACACACATGCAATTACTCTGGTGGATCCATGTGGTTTAGGAAAGGAACACACATGCATTGACTATGGTGGATCCATGTGGTTTAGGAAAGGAACGCACATTCAATGACTCTGGTGGATACATGTGGTTTAGGGAAGGAACACACATGCAATGACTCTGGTGGATCCATGGGGTTTATGAAAGGAACACACATGCAATGACTCTGGTGGTAGTTTAGGAAAAGAACACACATGAAGTGACTCTTGTGGATCCATGTGGTTTTGAAAAGGAACACACATGCAATGACTCTAGTGGTCGTTTAGGAAAATAACACACATGCAATGACTCTAGTGTACCCATGTGGTTTATGAAAGGAACACACATGTAATGACTCTGGTTGATCCATGTAGTTTATGAAAGGAACACACATGCAATGACACTGGTGGTGGTTTAAGAAAAGAACACACATGCAATGACTCTGGTGGATCCATGAGGTTTAGGAAAGGAACACACATGCAATCACTCTGGTGGATCCATGTGGTTTATGAAAGGAACACACATGCAATGACTCTAGTGGTGGTTTAAGGAAAGGAACACACATGCAATGACTCTGTGGATCCATGTCTTTTATGAAAGGGACACACATGATATGACTCTGGTGGTGGTTTAGGAAAAGAACAAACATGCAATGAGTCTGGTGGATCCATGTGGTTTAGGAAAGGAACACGCATGCAATCACTTTGGTGGATCCATGTGGTTTATAAAAAGAACACACATGCAATGACTCTGGTGGATCCATGTGGTATAGGAAAGGAACACACATGCACTGACTCTGGTGGATCCATGTGGTTTAGGAAAGGAACACACATTCAATGACTCTGGTGGATACATGTGGTTTAGGAAAGGAACACACATGCAATGACTCTGGTGGATCCATGTGGTTTAGGAAAGGAACACACATGCAATGACACTAGTGGATCCATGTGGTTTATGAAAGGAACACACATGCAATGAATCTTGTGGTAGTTTAGGAAAAGAACACACATGTAGTGACTCTTGTGGATCGATGTGGTTTAGAAAAGGAACACACATGCAATGACTCTGGTGGTGGTTTAGGAAAATAACACACATGCAATGACTCTAGTGTACCCATGTGGTTTAGGAAAGGAACACACATGGAATGACTCTGGTGGATCCATGTAGTTTATGAAAGGAACACACATGCAATGACACTGGTGGTGGTTTAAGAAAAGAACACACATGCAATGACTCTGGTAGATCCATGTGGTTTAGGAAAGGAACACACATGCAATCACTCTAGTGGATTATTGAAGTAAACAACTAGTAACTGGATGATGAACCTCCCCGAGGAATCAATCGACTAATGGGAGGAGCTCAGCTCCCTCTTTATCTCCAACATCAAGGGGACCTACGAGCGTCTACTCACGTACTACGACCTCCATCAAATACATCAGCAGCCTGTCATCGGATTGATGACAAGTATGCTATGAGGGGGTCCTCGAGGCGTGCGGAAGAGAGGGTTGTGAGACGTATGGTGTTCCGGGACGGTGAGCACACAAGTTTACCCAGGTTCGAATCCACCGGATTTGGATGGATCCTACTCCTGCTAGCAATCCAGTAATACGGCAGAGCTAGAATATGGGTTACAAGGGTTTCTCCTGTGCGAGTTGAGTTTGTAGACTATTGTGAGCGTGCCCTAAAGGCTTACCCTAGGACGGCTATATAGATATCCGACCTAGGGTTTATAGGAGATACCTATCCGGCTACGACTAAGAGTCGGTTACAGAGCATCTTGATCTACAAGTAACATAACATGCCTATATCGCTAAGTCTTCCAGGCCTTCCCGTAGCTGGACTAGACTTCGTCTCTTCTCCCTGACTGGGCTGCTGATACATTGCAAATGTATCTATAATTTTTGATGTTCCATGCTTGGTTTTATCCACTTTCTTGTGTTTTGTTCCAACTTTGGAGTACTTTTCATATGATTTCTTGGACTAACCTATTAACAAGAGCCACAGTGCCAGCTGCTTGTTTTCTGCTGTTTTGGTTCCGGAAAGTCGAAAATGAATATTCTCGAATTGGACGGGACAAAAGCCAAAGTGCCTATTTTTCCGAAGGGATCAAGTGCCGAATCTGAGACGGAGAAGGGCGGGCGGCCACACCACAGCCCTGCCAGTCGAGCCTAGCCAGCGCCAGGTGGTGTGGCCAGCCAGGCACCTCGGCCTCCCCTTCCGACTATAAGATGCCCTCGGGACGTAAACCCTAAGTACCCGATCAAAAATCCACGAAAGAGTCTGTAGCCGCCATCATCTCCATCCCTAGATCCGGAGGGATCTGAAGCTCTTCCCGGCACCCTGCCGGAGAGGGGAATTCACCCTCGAGGCCTTCTTCATCACCATGCAAGCCTCCGGTGTGATGCGTGAGTAGTTCATCCTTGGACTACGGATCCATGTAGTAGCTAGATGGCTGGTTTCTCCTGCTTTGTGCTTTCATGTTTAGATCTTGTGAGCTCCGTTCATGATCAAGATCATCTATTTGTAATTCATACATGTTGTGTTTGCGGGGATTCGATGGATATTGAGATGCTATTTCAGATTGATTATTGATTCTATCATGTCTTTGTTATTTGAGATCTTGCATGCTTTCCGTTGTTAGTGGCTATCTTGGCCAGGTAGATGGTAGCAACTCCAAGAGTTAGTATTTATGCTCGATAGTGGGTTCATGCCTCTGGTAATCTAGGGAAGTGACAGAAATCTCTTAGGTACTAGATGTGTTATTGCTACTAGGGAGAAAACAACAATCCTTTGTTCATAGAACAATCGTATTATTTACTTTACACGCAGTTCGTAAAGCAATAATCTGTTGCTTGCAACTTAATACTGGAGGGGGTTCGGATGATAACCTGAAGGTGGATTATTAGTCATAGATGCAGTTGGATGGCGGTCTATGTATTATGTTGTAATGCCCAATCAAGTCTCAAAGGAGTCAAGATGATTAGTATATGCATGTATTGCTTTCTCGGTGTTTGTCAATTGCCCCGCTGTAATTTGTTCACCCAACATGTTATCTATCTAAGGAGAGCCACCTCTAGTGAACTATGGATCCCGGCCCTTGTCTTCTACATACAATCTATAAACTGTTTCTGCTTTGTATTTACTTTCTGCAAACTTTTACTTCTTTCCATTCGATACGTTTAATCCTTTGTTTTCCGCAAAACACGGTGAGATTGACAACATCATCGCAAGTTGGGGACAAAGTTCTGTGGTTGTGTTGTGCAGGTCTCCACGTAGCTACTAGCACTGGTAGTGCGCCCTGCCAAAGCTCAGCTAGCAACACCTTTGGGGTGTTTCCTTGCTCCTACTGGTTCGATTAAAACTTACTGTTGTGCTCATCATACCTTCCTCTTGGGGTTCCCAACAAGCTCTACGTCGAAAGTCAAGCGCATCAAGACATTTTCTGGCGCTGTTGCCGGGGAGTCGAGGACATCTTCACAAGGGGAGTCCCTCATAACCAATCTCTTTACTTTGTTGTTTTTGTTTTGCTTAGTTTTCTTTTTTGCTTAGTTTGCTTGTTTTGTTCTTCAAAAACACAAAAAATTAGTTTTACTAGTTTGCTTTCTTATTCAAAAACACAAAAAAATTAAGTCTCCTTTAGTAGTCACATCTTCCCTAGCTCACCATGTTGATCCCTACAGTCATCCTGAAAGACCTTCCAATTGGTAGTGGTTCTGTTGAGGGCAAACCTCTAGGGTGGCCTGATCTTTCACGATTCCCTTTCAAATCGAGGATGGAGTACGGGGAGAGGAGGGGAGGATGAACACGACAAACACATGCACGAAGAACACGATGAACACACACAAAACCACGATACACACCAATATCTCACGTCGGCGGTGACCGGTCCGACGCAATCCCTAGGATCAGCGTCGGACAGAGGACTCTCTCTTGAACCGGCACGGCGAGATGGGAGACTCGGTGAGATCTTGACGTCTAGGCACAGGGACACCAATGCCTAGGCCTTGTACAACGTGGAGGCACGATGCACACTCCAACGAGGTTTGGGGATATTGGTGCTCCTTAGTCAAGGAGCATGAGGCAAGAATTAGATAGATCCACAAAGGGGTTTCCACTAATTCCAATATCATGCCTAGGGCTTACAATGGAGGTGGGGGTCTATATATAGGCCAGCCACTTAAACAGGGGTACTTTAGGAATAAAAGACAAGTTATGGATGGACTAAGGGGTACATGGGCCGAAGGCCCAAAGGCCTTTTCATGCCTAGCGTCGGTCGGACCGGAGACTCTGGTGTGGTGGACCGGAGACTCCGGTCTAGACCGGAGAATCCGGTGGTCTGCGGACCAGCCTCTGGAGGTGTCGTCAGACTGTCCCAGGGCCTGGTGCAGGGGGTCAGACCAGAGAGAGGGCCGGAGTCTTCGTTGTCTTCAGGCCGGAGACTTTGGCAGGCCGGAGACTTCGGTGTGGGCAGACCAGAGACTCCAGTCTGAGCAGCTCCAGCGGCATTTGCTTCACGTTCTGCTCCTTGCTCTCCATCCCTGGGTGCTTGGTGATGTGTCGAAGCTTCGTACCTGATGACGCATAGGGTAGATGCATGAAGTAGCATACCATCCAAGGAGGTATCAAATTGGCACGAGGAGAGGAGCGAGTTCACCTTAGCTTGTAGGAGTTTGGCTCGGGCATGAGTCATGGGTCCACTTGGGGGACTTGTTGGTGTAGATGTAGGAGCGTCTGTATGACGGGCTGCATCAGCTCCCCCCCTTGGGAAAGAGTCGTCCTCGACCTCTTCATGGTTATCATCTTGAACATCTTCATGGTAGGGTGAAAGGTCCTTGACATTGAATGTATTCCTTGCAAGGTACTTGGAGGTCGGTATGTCGATGATGTAGGCGTTGTTGTTGATTCTTTTGAGGACCTTGAAGGGACCATCTCCTCTTGGCTTGATCTTGGAGTCACGTTCCTTGGGGAAGCGGTCTTTGCTTAGGTGTATCCACACAAGGTCACCTTCTTCAAAGATCATGTCCTTCTTGTCCTTGTTTAACCTTGAATCTTGGCAAAGGACTTGTTGTTCGATATTAGCTCTTGTTTCTTCATGAACTTTCTTCATAGCTTGTGCGCGTTTCTCGACGTCCATGTTCGTGCGCTCATGGAGAGGTAGTGGTAGGATGTCGGGTGCGGTGAGTGGCTCGAAACCATAGACGATCATGAATGGACTCATCTTGGTTGTTGAGTGCTTGGCTCGATTGTAGGCGAACTCGACGTGTGTCCACGCATTCCTCCCAATCCTTCAGGTTTTTCTTGATCAACACACGGAGGAGTGTTCCGAGGCTTCGGTTGACAACTTCGGTTTGGCCATCAATTTGAGGATGCGAGGCGGATGAAAAGAGGAGCTTGACGCCGAGCTTGGCCATGAGTGTCTTCCACAAGTAGCTCATGAATTTGACGTCGCGGTCGGAGACGATTGTCCTTGGCACACCGTGAAGATGGACGATTTCCCTGAAAAACAGATTTGCAACATGTGAAGCATCGTCGGTCTTATGGCACGGTATGAAGTGTGCCATTTTGGAAAAATGATCCACAACAACAAATATAGAATCATGACCATGTTTAGATCTAGGTAATCCTAACACGAAATCCATGCTAATGTCGGACCAAGGTGTATGAGGAATAGGCAATGGCATATAAAAACCATAGGGATTAGCTTGCGACTTAGCTTGAACACATTTCGTGCATCGTTGAACGTAGCACTCCACGTCACGCTTCATCTTGGGCCAAAAGTAGTGATTGGAGAGCATGTCCAATGTCTTGTCACGGCCAAAGTGACCCATGAGGCCTCCACCATGATATTCTTGGAGGAGCAAAAGTTGAAGCGACGACTTCAGAATGCATAGCTTGTTTTGTTTAAATAGAAAACCCTTATGCAAATAGAAATCATCAACTCCTTTGTCATTGGAGCACTTTGCGAAAATTGGTTCAAAGAACGGGTTGGAAGCATAAAAATATTTTATTTCCTCAAGACCCAACACGTTGATTTCAAGTCTCGTAAGAAGGCTTATATGTTTGCGAGACAATGCATCCGCAACTATATTATCCTTGCCCTTCTTATACTTGACAATGTACGGAAAAGACTCCATGAACTCAACCCACTTAGCGTGTCTCTTGCTCAAGTTGGCTTGGCCTTTGAGATATTTCAACGACTCATGGTCGAAATGTATGATAAATTCCTTGGGCCAAAGGTAGTGTTGCCAAACTTGAAGGACACGAACTAAGGCAAAAAGCTCTTTGTCATAAATCGGATAGTTTAGGCGAGCACCATCAAGTTTCTCGCTATGGTAGGCTATAGGACATCCGTTTTGCATAAGGACTCCTCCAATGCCAATACCACTAGCATCACACTCTATCTCAAAAGTTTCTGTGAAATCTGGTAAAGTAAGGAGAGGTGCTTCGGTGAGCCTCTTTTTAAGTTCATCAAAAGCTTTTTGTTGTGCTTTGCCCCACACGAAGGTGACATTCTTTTTGGTCAATTCATTAAGGGGACAAGCAATGGTTGAAAAGTCTTTCACAAAGAGACGATAGAAACCGGCCAACCCATGAAAACTTCGGAGTTCACTCACATTTGTTGGGATGGGCCAATCTCTTATGTCCTTTACCTTGGAAACATCAACTTCAATTCCCTTCGAAGAAACGACAAATCCAAGAAAAATCAACTTGTCTTTAGCAAAAGTGCACTTGGGAAGATTAGCATAAAGCTTTTCATGTCGAAGGATTTGCAAAACTTCCTTGACATGTGTTATCTGGTCCTCAAGTGATTTGCTATAAACAAGAATATCATCGAAATAGACAACAACACTTTTCCCAATGAGAGAACACAAGATGTGATTCATAAGGCGCATGAAGGTGGATGGGGAATTCGATAAACCAAAGGGCATAACCAACCATTCATAGAGACCAAGTTTGGTCTTGAAGGCGGTTTTCCACTCATCACCTTCAGCCATGCGTATTTGATGGTAACCACTACGAAGATCAATTTTCGAAGAAATAGTGGCTCCACACAACTCATCAAGCATGTCATCGAGACGTGGTATGGGATGTCGATAACACACGGTGATAGCATTGATTGGACGGCAGTCCATGCATAACCGTAACGTATCATCCGTCTTTGGAACAAGAATCACGGGTACGGCACTTGGACTAGTGCTAACTTGGATCAAACCTTTGGAGACGAGTTGGTTGATTTGACATTCAATCTCCTTTGTCTCCTTCGGGTTCGTGCGGTAAGCGGCACGGTTGGGAAGTGGTGCACCGGGGATGAGGTTAATGCGATGTTCAATGCCGCGAAGAGGGGGTAGTCCATGTGGAAGCTCTTCGGGGAACACATCCTTGAATTTCTATAAAACACTCATCAAAGATGGAGGAACATTGGTTAATTCGTTAGTTCCTTGCGCTAGTCCCTTGCAAAGGAGGACATAGTGCAAGATGGATGGGTTTTTCCGAACATCTCTCATCTCACTTTTGGTGGCAAGGAGAACACTCTTAGTTTTTCCACTCGAATTTGGCTTGTGGCTCTCACTCACTATGAGGTGGTTCTCTCTCTCACCGCTCTTCTCACAAGTAGGTGTTGTGCTTTACGCCCTCGCTAAAGCCTTTGCATTGTCCGCAATTATTTGGCTAGGAGTCATCGGTTGCAAAACACATGTTTTGTTGAACCATTTGAAGGTGTATATATTGGTGTGACCATCATGTTGAGCAGCCTTGTCAAATTGCCACGGTCGACCAAGAAGCATGTGGCAAACTGTCATAGGAACCACATCACACTCCACCGTATCTTTGTAAGGACCAATGGTGAAGGAGACCGATACGGTATGCTTGATCTTCACGGACCCTTGGTCACTTAGCCATTGCACGTGGTAGGGGTGCTTGTGTGGATGGAGGGTGAGGTTGAGCTTCTCACACATCTCGGTGCTAGCAAGGTTGTGACAACTCCCTCTGTCAATGATCACCTTGATAGATTTGTCAATGATGCCGACTCGTGTTTGGAAGATATTGGAGCGTTGGTCTTCATGCTCTTCTTCTTGAGTGGTCAAGATCCTTGTGACGACAAGCGATGGACTTGCGTCATGTTCACACATGAGGAGTTCTTGATCATCTTCCACTCGTTGCCTTACCATTGCTTCCTTGACACGGGCATCAAACTCATCTTCACTCAAGTACTCTTCATCACCATTGTCATGGATGAACAAGACTTTCTTGTTTCCACATTCGGCCGACTTGTGTCCTTTACCTCCACACTTGTAGCATTCACCGTTGAAAGGTGTATCACTCTTTGCTTGCTTGCCACTTGGGGGCAGTTTTCCATGAGGTAGTGTGGGCTTGAAGGAAGGCTTGGAGGTACTTGATGAGCTTCCATTGAAAGTTGTTGGTGTAGCGGTTGAAGCTTGCTTGTAGGTGAAGTACGTCTTGGGCTTGTTGTACTTGATATCCTCTTGCACTTGATGTTCAGCCTTTGTTGCTATGTGCACAAGCTCAAGCATGGTGTTGTATGTTTGGAACTCGACGATGCGCTTGATTGGGTGGTTCAACCCAATAAGGAAACGTGCCATTGTTTGCTCCATGCGCTCATCAATGTTGGCATGAATCAAGTTGAGTTCCATTTCCTTGAAGTACTCTTCCACGGTCTTTGTCCCTTGACGAAGCGCTTGAAGGTTGTTGAAGAGGTCACGCGTGTAGTGCGCGGGGACGAACCGGGATCTCATGTGAGCCTTCAGGCCATGCCAAGTTGTTATTGGCGGCTCTTGTCTTGCATCACGAGCAACTTGAACTTGTTCCCACCAAAGGTTGGCGTAATCATCAAACTCAAGCGAAGCCATGGCGACCATCTTCTCGTTGCTATAGTTGTGCATGCGGAAGATCTTGTCGACTTTGAGTGCCCACGAGAGGTATTCTTCGGGGTCATTGGATCTGGTGAACTTGGGCATTGTGAACTTGAGCTTGCCAAAAGTTTCTTCATCTCTGCGGTCATTGCGACGAGCTTGGTGACCTTGTTGATGATCTTGTAGTTGGGGAGGTGGAACTTGGTTCTCGCGTCCTTGTTGTGGAGCTTGCTCTTGATATTGTTGTTGAGGAGCTTGCTCTTGCTCTTGGCGCGGTTGTTGACGTGGTTGAGGTGCTTGGGCCTCATGGTGGCGAGGGTGTGGAGCCTCTTGACGTGGTTTATGATGAGGAGGAGGCTCGTTCCTCGGTTGGTGATGTTGGTTAGGCACATGGGCCGCACGGCGAAGAACATGGTCATGAGCCTCTTGACATGGTGGGCGTCGCTCAACTTGTATCACTTGACGCTCCAAGTTTTGTTGATGTGGAGGAGGTGCCTCGTGATGACCATGGTGTCTTTTTTGACGTTCATGAAGGTGATGACGAGGAGGAGGATCTTGGAGAGCTTCACGTCGATGACGAGCTGGATTCTCCAAATTGGAGTCATCACTCGTTGTGTCAAGTATGTGTCGCAGTCGATGGTGGTAGACTTGCGGTTGCACTGGCGGTTGCGCTTGTGGTTCCTCTTGTGGTTGCTCTTGTTGGATCACTAGTGCCCTTGTGTGATGACGGTGTGCTTCTTGCCTTGCTCGTGGCCTTGAAGAGAGGTCACCATCATAGCTTGACGTTGCGGCATGGTGTGGGGAAGGTACATAGTTCGAAGGCGCGAAGGGGGCACCATTGCGTCTTGGAGCACTTGGAGGTACATCTTGTTGGGGAGGTGCATGACGACGCGAAGAACTTGAAGAGCTTGAAGCACGTGAACGTGCTCTTGCCATTCCGTCGATGAGGCGTCAAAGGTTGTCATTTTTTTCGGCAACGGAGCGTTGAAGCGACTCATTTTGGTGGCCGAAGTTGTGATGCATTGCTTGCATTTGCCTTTCGAGGCCGTCGAAGCGGCTGTCGATGTTCTTGAACTCGGCTTGTGTCTCACCAAATTGTTCATCTTGTCGCATCTCAAGGGCTTGGCAACATTCACGGAACTCTTGGCGGACAATGAAGTGACTTGCACGCGTCATGTACGGACCTTGATCTTCTTCTTGGGGAGGTGGTTGGCTCAGCTCACCCTGCCTATCCATCATGCAAAACACACAAGTATTGTATATGGAAGTGGAATATGGTGGTGTTAGCCTTGTACCTCACCTTGGGGATTGCACCAACTAGAAACCACAAGTGATAGCTATCAGCGTGCAAAGTGGAATTGCAAAGAAAGAACTAACTCTCAAAAGCTTGTTGGTAGTAGGTTAGGATTGTGGAAAGCCAAAGAACCAACCAAAAGAAAAGGGATAGTCAAATGTGGGTAAAATCCAACAAAACTCAAGTCAAAGGCGAAGGTCAACAACTGAAAAGGGTGACGGGGACCTACGACTATATACACACACGTGGAGAAAGTTGGGATTGACACGACTATGAAAATGAGCAAAAAAAAAGTCCTAACAAAGACTAAGCTCGTTGTCGTGCCAATGCAAGGAGAGACCATGGCTCGTTTGCAAAGAAGAAACGTGATCAACGGATTTGTGTGCTTGCCTTGGGCGCTCTTCTTTCTCTCTTGCTTACAAGCTTTGAGACTCTCTTTGGCAATGGGAGACTATTTTTCTTTTGCTTTTTCTTTATATCTTTTTCTTTCTTTTTTATCTTTTTTTTTGCTCTCCCTTGATGCTACCTAGTCACACTTGATGTTGCTCTTGCACACTCACTATCCAAGGACAAATGCACAATGCTCAAGTAAACACAAGATGAGCCACTCTCATAGGATAGGTACACACAAAGGAAGATACGGGTTAACAAGGTGACGCAAGTTACACCTTCGTTGGTGATGATGAACTTGGCGTCGGTGGTGCGGGATGATGTTCGTGGGCCGTGGTGTCGATGAGCGCGGGGGTTGTCGATGAGGAAGCTTGTTGTTAGTTAATGACACGCACACGGGCACAAACAAACAAGAAGAAATTAGCCCTTGCAAGATTAGAGGCAAACTCCAAAATCAGGGCCAGTCGGAGACTCCGGTTTCAGGAAACTCCAGTCCGAGACTCCGATTCAGGACGGAGACTCCGGTCTGGAGTCATATCGCGAACTGGTCGTGTTCTTGAGTGGAAATCCACGCCTTGGGTCCTCAAATCCATGAAAAATTGGCCAAATTGGGCTGGGAAAACGCAGGATAAAGCTGTAACAACACCTAAAACAAGGTTTGGTCGGATCAAAACCACAAATAACACTCCAAATCAAGAGATCGATCCAAAGGAAAATATGGGCTGTTTTTTGGGGATTTTCGAATTTTTGGTGGATAGAAGAAAAATTTGTGGGGGAAATCGTGAGCAACGAAGCTCTTGATACCAATATGTTGAGGGAAAACCTCTAGGGTGGCCCGATCTTTCACGATTCCCTTTCAAATCAAGGATGGAGTACGGGGAGAGGAGAGGAGGATGGACACGACGAACGCACGCACGAAGAACGCGACGAACACACACACAAAACCACGATACACACCAATATCTCACGCCGGCGGTGACCGGTTCAGCGCAATCCCTAGGATCGGCGTCGGGTGGAGGACTCGATCTCGAACCGGCACGACGAGATGGGAGACTCGGTGAGATCTTGACGTCTAGGCAAAGGGACACCGATGCCTTGGCCTTGTACAACACGGAGGCACGATGCAAACTCCAACAAGGTTTGGGGATATTGGTGCTCCTTAGTCAAGGAGCATGAGGCAAGAATTAGATAGATCCATAAAGGGGTTTCCACTAATTCCAATATCATGCCTAGGGTTTACAATGGAGGTGGGGGTCTATATATAGGCCAGCCACTTAAACAGGGGTACTTTAGGAATAAAAGACAAGTTCTGGACGGACTAAGGGGTACATGGGCCGAAGGCCCAAAGGCTTTTTCATGCCTGGCATCGGTCGGACCGGAGACTCCGGTCTAGACCGGAGAATCCGGTGTAGTCTCCGGACCAGCCTCCGGAGGGGTCATCAGTATCCTGGGCACAGTGCGGGTCGGACGGAGAGAGGGCCGGAGTCTCCGGTGTCTTCAGGCCAGAGACTTTGGCAGGCCGGAGCCTCCGGTGTGCACAGACCGGAGACTCCGGTCTGAGCAGCTCCAGCGGCGTTTGCTTCATGTTCTGCTCCTTGCTCTCCATACTTGGGTGCTTGGTGATGTGTCGAAGCTTCGTACCTGATGACACATAGGGTAGATGCATGAAGTAGCATACCATCCAAGGAGGTATCAAATTGGCACGAGGAGAGGAGCAGGTTCACCTTAGCTTGTAGGAGTTTGGCTTGGGCACGAGTCATGGGTCCACTTGGGGGACTTGTTGGTGTAGATGTAGGAGCGTCCATATGACGGGCTGCATCAGGTTCTATAATTGGGAAAGGTAACATTGAAGAATTCTTTAATCATGTTAGTAAGCATGAAGATACTGAGGATAGATCCCTTGCAGAACTTGCCCCAAACTATGAGATTGATGCAGATTCTTTAATTCACATGTTAGAATCTAGGTTTGTTAACCTCAACCCCTTAATGCAAGTAATGTTTCTTAAGCTTAAAGAAATTGAGGACCCTGAAAAGAGGGATTTTATTCTAGAAACTTTGTTTAAAGAGTTCTATGATGTTGCCAAGGAAGCTAGAAAAGTTTTTGAACATTTCAATATGCTAGGCTCATGTGTAGATGTTGTTGGTACACGAGAAAAGATGAACAAGACCGAACCTAATGGGGAGGAACCTAAGATACCAATACCCTTTAAACTAGTAGCAATACATGATGCCATAGAAAAGAATCTTGATTGGATTGTTCCTGCAAACCCTTTTGATGAGAGTAGTGAACCTAAGAGCATTGAGAAAGGATCCTCTTGAACTTATTTGAATGATATACCTTGCCTTGTTGAAAATATTTCTGGTATTGATCTTAATGCTTCTTCATTTGAGAACACTTGATTCTTTCTTTGTTTCTTATGCCTAACGTAAAGGCGTTAAAGAAAAGTACTTGTTGGGAGATAACCCAAGAGTTTTAGATGAGTATTGGAAGTTATTACATAAGTAATAACCTCTCCTTATCCTTTTTATTTTCTTTTTGTGCCAAGAGTAACCTCTAATGATAAGTGAAGTAATGATTGGGAAAGTTGCTGTCCCAAAACAGATTTTTGTTCTTCACCGTAAAAATTCCTGAGAGAGCTCTGTATGTCTTATTGAGCTGTAATTTTTTGTTCTTCTGCCCCATGTTGTTATCTAACTTTAGTTAGTTCAACACTGTTTGATTTGAGCAACAGAAGGTCTTCGAAAAAATTCGTCTTTACCTGCTGGCCTGTTTTGACAGATTTCTGCCATTTTCTGCATTTGCTTCTTATGGGTTCCTTCTTGAGTTCTTTTGGGGAATTGAGATTTTTGAGGGAAGTGCTACAGTAGATAGTGTTCTAATGGAAGTTTATTTGGTGTTAGAACTGAACCTTCAGACCATTTATCTTGAGTGCACTAATATTGCTAATGAGATTGTGTGAAGTTTTGTATGAAGGAAAAATTTCAGGTGTATGGAAGGAATGAGTAATAAGATGAAGGATGGACTAAAGCTCAAGCTTGGGGATGCCACGCGTGTCATCCCAAGAAACATCCAATAAGTACAAGCGTCAAAGCTTGGGGATGCCCAAGGCATCCCCTTCTTCATCAATAAAAATTTCAGGTTTCTTCCAAACGCTTCATTTTTATTGTTTCATGCATAGTTGTGTTTTTCTTAGAGCGTCTTCTTTTTCATTTTTGTTTTGGTTTTTCATTTGCTTTGTTTGCTTAGTTTTCTGAATAAATTGGTTGGACCCCCTCTTTCATACATTGGTTTGCAAATAGTTTGGTTTGGTTTGGAAAAGAGTAGGAAAGTTCTTACTTATGTGGTAAAAAGAGCTCGTTCTTGACTGTGGCTATGCTTTGTCATGCCATGCTTGATATTGTTTTGGCTTTATGCTTAGTATTCTTTGTTGTAGCATGACTTGTTATAAACAATTGATTTTTCTTAATGTGCCTTGGATGAATTATGCGTTGTTTTAGCATATTAAAGCATAGTATAGTGGTATTCTCCTTTGATGCTTTATTTGGGTTGACTTGGCACATGCTCACACCATGTTATGACTATCTCAAGTCACCATAGCCTTTATGATCCTTTAGTTTTCAACTTGTAGTATCACTTTATGCTTTGATCAATGATGTTTTGTCGCTCTGCATGATTATGGCCATTATTGCTCTCTTAGTTTGTCGCTCCCAGTCGTTTGCTAGCCTCCACCACCAAGTATGAGTTCTAGTCATGCATCCAACTCCCTAAACCAAGTTATTACAAAGAGTCCACCATACCTACCTACTAGCTTATGCTATTCCAAGTATATTCATGCTTTTGTTTACCTTCCACTTGTTATGAGAAAACTAGTGATTAAAGCTCTCATGAACTTGATGGTACACTTTACTTTACTTGCCCTTAATAAACTTGAACAATTGTGTCTTCTATGTTATATATGCTTGCACTTATTAGTTGGGAATTAGCAGAACCATGCTTTCATGGGGAACACTTTCAACATTACACTTGGTACTTGTACCTAGTTGATATCATGCTCTTTTGTATATGGATGTCGTCGGTGTGAAATGAAAGAGGAGCTTGTAAGTCCATGGAGTTATGTATATGTGTTAGAGAAATGCCTGGGCCGCTGGTCTAATCCATGCTGACATGGTGGAAACCTGCAGCGTAACCATAATGAGCTGTCTATGAAGCATTCTTCTTATAAAAAAAGAGTCCTATATTGAGAAAAAAAGAAAAAAAAGAGATACTATGAAAAGAGGAAAGAGAGAAAAAAGCACCATATTCCCATAAGAAGAATGCTGAGATGCTCGTTGTCTGCTTGCCTTGTCATTTTGATATGGGGATTCTTCCGTATCATCGGGCAAGGGGTACCCCGTTGGCAGTTCTCTATGATACACATGTACTTACGATGACAAGAATTTACCGGTGACTAAACTTGAGTAGCATGAGGAGCGGCCCTCGTATACAAGGGACATGAGATTTCTGACTTATACTTCGTCAAGCATGTACACCATAGTTTGTTAACTTTAACCTTAATCACTTCAAGATGCTTATGATAGGGTCAATGAGACTGAAAGCTATAAGTACCATAATTTTTGGAAGCTCTTTATGAGACTTGAATCCCTACTTCCTTTTGCAAAAGGCCTTTCTTCCACCATTATATTGAGTATCCACCTTCTATCATTATGCACTTACTTTGAGAGCATACTAGCCATTCTTAGTTCTATGTGCATTGTCCTAAGACTAGTTGATTGATGCATACTTTGATATTGCTTGTTTTAAATTATTGTATCTAGTCACTCTTATGAACTTTGAAGGTGTCCTATGCATTTATATTTGCTACTCTATTGAGGGACAAGCTGAATACTATTATGCTATGTTTTCTATATGTGAAACAAACAAACGTCTTGCAAAGCATTGTTATTCATGAATCTTTTGTTTGTGCCTTTCATGTTGCACCATAGTTTCTTTGCTTATTGCTAGAACTTTGTCTTTCATGTTATGATTGAAGTACTATGATCCCAGCTTTGAATGTTTTGCAAATACTTTGATCAAGTCTTTGATGGTGCACGTCACCTCAAAAATTATTCTTTCTTTTTATCACTTACCTACTCGGGGACGAGCAGGAGTTAAGCTTGGGGATGTTGATACATTGCAAATGTATCTATAATTTTTGATGTTCCATGCTTGGTTTTATCCACTTTCTTGTGGTTTGTTCCAACTTTCGAGTACTTTTCATATGATTTCTTGGACTAACCTATTAACAAGAGCCACAGTGCCAGCTGCCTATTTTCTGCTGTTTTTGGTTCCAGGAAAGTCAGAAAATGAATATTCTCGGAATTGGACGGGACAAAAGCCAAAGTGCCTATTTTTCCGAAAGGGATCAAGTGCCAGAATACGAGACGGAGAAGGGCCAGAGGGCGGCCACACCACCTGGCCACGCGGCTAGGCCTGTCCCGCGCCAGGGGGTGGTGTGGCCAGCCCAGGCACCCCCTCGGCCTCCCCTTCCGACTATAAGATGCCCTTGGGACGTAAACCCTAAGTACCCAATCAAAAATCCACGAAAGGGTCTATAGCCGCTGTCATCTCCATCCCTAGATCGGGACGGATCTGAAGCTCTTCCCGGCACCCTGCCGGAGAGGGGAATTCACCCTGGAGGCCTTCTTCATCACCATGCAAGCCTCCGGTGTGATGCGTGAGTAGTTCATCCTTGGACTACGGATCCATGTAGTAGCCAGATGGCTGGTTTCTCCTCCTTTGTGCTTTCATGTTTAGATCTTGTGAGCTCCGTTCATGATCAAGATCATCTATTTGTAATTCATACATGTTGTGTTTGCGGGGATCCGATGGATATTGAGATCTATTTCAGATTGATTATTGATTCTATCATGTATTTGTTATTTGAGATCTTGCATGCTTTCCGTTGTTAGTGGCTATCTTGGCCAAGTAGATGCTAGCAACTCCAAGAGTTAGTATTTATGCTCGATAGTGGGTTCATGCCTCTGGTTGTCTGGAGAAGTGACAGAAATCTCTAAGGTACTAGATGTGCTGTTGCTACTAGGGAGAAAACAACAATCCTTTGTTCATAGAACAATCGTATTGTTTACTTTACACGTAGTTCATAAAGCAATAATCTGTTGCTTGCAACTTAATACTGGAGGGGGTTCGGATGATAACCTGAAGGTGGATTATTAGTCATATATGTAGTTGGATGGCGGTCTATGTATTATGTTCTAATGCCCAATCAAGTCTCAAAGGAGTCAAGATGATTATTATATGCATGTATTGCTTTCTCAGTGTTTGTCAATTGCCCCGCTGTAATTTGTTCACCCAGCATGTTATCTATCTAAGGAGAGCCACCTCTAGTGAACTATGGATCCCGGTCCTTGTCTTTTACATACAATCTATAAACTGTTTCTGCTTTGTGTTTTCTTTCTGCAAACTTTTACTTTTTTCCATTCGATACGTTTAATCCTTTGTTTTCCACAAAACACGGTGAGATTGACAACCTCATCGCAAGTTGGGGACAAAGTTCTATGGTTGTGTTGTGCAGGTCTCCACGTTGCTACTAGCACCGATCGCTACCGCCAAAGCTCAGCTAGCAACACCTTTGGGGTGTTTCCTTGCTCCTACTGGTTCGATTAAACCTTGGTTTCATAACTGAGGGAAAACTTACTGTTGTGTTCATCATACCTTCCTCTTGGGGTTCCCAACGAGCTCTACATCGAAAGTCGAGCGCATCAGCCGCCCATGAAGCAAAGCTCTAACCTGAAGTGGGCCCCCCTCTGTCAGTGAGACACAGTGAGGATACCTGGAAAGTATATCCCCAACAACAGCCCCCGGAAGCCTCCAAGATCCAGAGTCGTATTTCATCATCATCTAGCTTGATCTTCGGCTTGCAGAATCTTGAAGGGTTCCTGAAACTTCAAAAGAAGGGATAGAATCCGGGTCTCAAAACGAGTCGGACCTATGAATACATTATTCGGTTTTCTAGCTTGAAATTCAAACTAAGCTGGAACTTGGTCTCTGATGTAACCTGACACCAGTCATGGTCAAGTCATGTCAGTAATAGACATTCCTGACAGCATGACCGTTGGTGGGTCTGCCCTTTGCGGAACCGAGGCGTCGTTATAATGTGTGCGTGGAGATCGAGGCGGCGTAATCATCACGGGGCCTGTTCGTCTGCGGTACCAAAGTTCGCAGGCCAGCGCGTGGCGGTACCTAAGTTGCCTGAAATTGCCGCGTTTCGAAATGTTGGGCCGCCAACTACTGAGAGGGGCCATTTCGAGGCAAACTCATCTCACCCCTGCCAAATTCAAACATTCTATTAAACTGCCCTATGAAGTAGACGGTCAGGACCCTCATGTCGGTCATCTGTCTGTGATGCGAGTGCCAACACGGCAACCTGTTAGGAAAATCGAGTATCTAAGTGGATTGGATGCGTTGACCAATTTCACAAATCCATTCCCACCTTTCCCCTAGCACCGGTGGCATCGGAATCCACCCTCCAGGTAGGACGATCCCTTAGGACATTTTACTTCCAGCGCCAAGTTGCTGCGCCCAGTTGCTGCGCCCAGTCCCTGATCCCGAGCTCCAATGGTGCATGCTGTAGCCGCCGTTGCGAGGCTCTAGCCCGCCTCCACTGCCGACGAGCCGAGCAGCTCGGAGGATGGCAGATCCTACTACCAAGGAAGAAGAAGTTCTGGCTACAAGCGGGTGAGCTACCCTTCTCTTTTCTATTCACACTAATTATAACTACTAGCTGGCTACTGAACCTCAAGTTGTTAGTTATCCCAATGCTAACAAACATATTTTGTTCATAGTTTTCTGTCAAGTGGGATCTCCGCGGACCCCCTTACCTGGTTACGGTAATCCTCTGCAGGTACGACTCTAAGGGCAAGTGGTGTGGACACCATTTTATCACGATGGAAGAAGCGCCTACGCAGATCTGCACTATATCTAGTATGGTTGCTGCTCTGCGTAATCATGATGAATTATGGCCGAAGCAGACTGCAAAGTTCAGCTTCATGGATGAACATGGCATCATGGTTCCTCTAACGTGTGACAGTCAGCTAATTGGGTTGATGAAAAGGTATGCTTCGGCTACCATGTTTGAGCTGAGTTGTGATGTACTAGATGTGGAAGCTGCTGCAACTGGGAGTCGCCCTTCTATTCTTGGACAGGGTGGTTGCTCGAACCCAATTAGCTCCTGGTAAGGCAAGGTCTCTTGGGGTTCGCATGTTTGTGCTGAATTGTAATTTTTGTTTTATTTACTCTGTAGATATTGGGCAGTTATGCAACAGTCTTGTTTCTTTGATAGGAAGCACCGCAAGGTTAGAAACATGACTGCCGGGTCAGTTATTTTGCTGCCCGAAGAAATTAAAAACGAGTGGAAAGATGTCATTTTGCTGCCCGAAGAAATTAAAAACGAGTGGAAAGATGATGCTGGACACAATTCTAGTGCCCATTGTCCCGGCGATGCAGAGTACGTGAAGCTAAGAAAATTGGCACCAAGGAAGAGGAAGAAGGCAAGAAATGAAGAAGTCAGTGGACGTGAAGGCTTGGCTCCCAGGCTGCGAAAGAAGGCTGCTGGCAATGAGGATGCATAGTAATGTGTTGAACTTGAACCTATATATGTAATTCTGTTAAATTTTGGAGCTCTGTGTGTGGCACGTTGCTAGGCAAAACAATCTACCCACGTTCTCTGAGTAAAATGTACCGCCACTTAGGGTTTTGAAACGCCCGAGTCAGTAGTTGAATCCGAAATTGTGATTGTGCCACTACTATCTGAAAACACGCAGCACCGGTTCCACGATTGCTGAGGGGCAGGAGGTCTCCAAATACGACGGAATGTAAGTGGCACAGAAATAAATTATTTAAGCTGCCGCACTCCACGAAGCAGCAACTTATTTCAGATGCTGCACAATGACGTGGCAACATAAACAACAATGTTCTCACCGATAATGCCCAGATGAGGAGGAAATCGGTACCACTTTCTGGCCTAATCTTGAGCCCGTCTATCTCACCGCCTCTCTGCTCCTGCATCTGGTGAAGCTCCCAGATCTCTAGTAACCGGGTGTACGTGCTTCCACTTTATAAATTGTGGTTGTGCCATTTGCATGCGGCATAATCCACGTAGATTACATTTAAACAAACCACCAATGTCAGAATATGTTGGGGGGATACCCCGGGTAGGGTCCCGCCGGGGTATAGAGGCCGAGTTAGCCGAGGTACGGCAAGGTCAAAGCGAATGTTGGCCGAGTCACCTCAAGGCAGGCCAAATCATGGAGTAACCCAGACCGGAGGATGTCCACCTAACTGAGTCCCGGCCGACGTATGTCGTATGCCGGCAGGTACTTTGTAACTTGTATGTAGGTACCCACGGGGCCGGATTAACCAGCTACGATCCGGGTTATATCAGGCTTGCAAGAGAAGGAAGGTATCTCGCTGGTCAAAAGGTGGTCACTATATGCTAGAGCATGAGTGAAGACTACAGAGAGAAGGACCACCGAGGTGTGGCCGACAAGGGTGACGCGCCCTGTGTCGGATGACGCTGGCGCCACAGAGGCTTACGTAGCCTCTGCATGGCTTGCGATGGCAAAAAGTGATCCGGTCGGTTTGCTATTTTGGGAAGAGGCATATTCCCAGGAATATGCCTCCACGTATGCCCTAATTGGAGACCTAGCCTCCCCTTTATAAGGAGCGCTAGGGCCTCTGTAGAAGGGGGTTGATTTCTGGTAGGTTGGCATTTGAGTAGTTGGTTCCTTGGAGAAAGGTAGTGGTGAGAGTAAGAGAGTTCCTTCTTCCTCCTCTCCCAATACAGCTCAAGGAGCACTTGTAACCTTGGAAACCTAGTGAATACAAAGCATCTGCTGTGGAATCACCACACTATCCCTCCCTGGATTCCTCTAGTGCATATTGGCCCCACCTTTAGCCTATCCATGGCATCTGCCGTGACACCACCATGACAGTTGGCGCCCACCATGGGGCTAGCGGCGCTAGCAGGAGTGAAGATCCAGACGGGAAACCTCATCGGCAGCGGCGAGCGCATCGTCTCTGGGCTCGTTCAGCGCTTTGGAGCGCTGGACTTCGTCAGCGACAACGCTGGTTGCTTTGGCAAATGACCTCTTCCGCGCAACGGCCTCTTCGTCAAGCTTGGTGCTCACAAGATCTATGTCGTTGTCGATGTGTCATGAGTTCACCCGCGGCACGTCGTTGAGGGAGGCGAGCCACCCCTTAGCATGGCTCACGGGGCGCGTATCACTCGCTCCCCTGACCGTGCCGAGGTGATGATGACAGCGCCTGGCACTGGAGAGAGCAAAGATCCGGCACCAGATCCGGAGGTAACACCTAAGGCACCAAGGAAAAGTAGAGGTCCTCAACTAGACAGGCCAGAGAACGTGCTGCAGCAGGCGATAGATAGCCTAGAGAGCCCCATAGCACCTGCAGTATATCCGGCTCAGGCACAGGCCGAGTTAGAGGAAACTAGGCAGAAAATATTAGAAGGTGCAAAAAAGATAGCCGCGGCTCAGCAGTCGTTGAACATGACACTGCGCGAGTACGTGAAGGCGAATAAGGTAGATGCTGTAAAAGTGAAGGGGAGAAACCTCGTCATTGAAATGAACAAAGAGGGTGATACTAGAGTTGAGGAGTCAGAGAACATTTTGTCCGTGGGGCTGCCGAAGTATAGTACCCCAGCAAAGATCCTCAGGGCAGCGAATGCAGCTGCATCTGAGTTAGAGGGTTTGACGGGTGAAGCCCGGCAAAGATAGCAGGAGAGAGTCAATGAGTTAGTTCGGATCGCTAACAGACAAAACGAAGAGGTGCTCAGGGAAAATCCGGCAAGGGTGGGGCTTCCAAAGTCGTTTATTCAGCGGTAGGTAACCCGGAGAAATCTGCTGGAGCTGCATCGTCCTCTCATGGTGGCCCAAGAAGAGAGGAAGTGGTAACCTCGGCGAGGAGAAACAAACAGATAGTCCCCTATGACCCGGCAAGGGCAAGGAAAGGAAAAGCAGTGCAAGGAAATGAGGATCAACGAAGTGTCAGCCGAGGTGAAGATGGCCGAGGTAACCGCGACCAAGGAAATGCCGGTCAGGGAAACACTGTAAACGGCAATGCCGGACACCGCAACTCGGCGGGTGTAGGGCAACCGCAGCAGCGGAATATACCACGGCAAGAGCGAAGTGCCGGCCAAGGTATGCAACAGAGAGGCGCTCCACGAGAGCAAGACAGATACAATGATGGTGATTCGGAAATGGTGAACGCAGGATACCCTAGGCCAGACTATCACTTGATAGGGTCAACGCTGGGAAGCAGGGACTTGATGCCTGACGACGCTAGGTTAAAACTGGATCGGCTTGATAGGTCGGAGCAAATTGAGGGGCAAGTCCTCTGGGTCCGGCGTTCTTTGGGCCCGGATCATGAAAGAGCCTCCAGTACCTAACTTCCAGTTACCTAAAGGCACGAAAACATATGACGGTAGCACCAAGCCGGAGGATTGGTTGATCAACTACGCAATGGCGGTGAAAATTGCTACATGCAACTTGAGATGGGCTGTGAGATATGTACCTTAGATGCTGGAGGGGCCAGCGAGGGTATGGTTAAACAATTTACCGCCCGGAAGTATCAACTGTTGGATTGATTTTGAGGAAATGTTTGTCAGTAACTTCTCGAGCACGTACTAGAGGCCGAATAGGCCATAGACCTTACCAATGTGCAAACAGAGACCAAATGAAACAGACAGGGAGTTCTTGACCTGCTGGTGCACCGTGAGAAACTCGTATGAGGGCGTGATTGAGTCATAGGCAATAGCTTGGTTTGCACAAGGGTGTAGATATGCAAGCATGTTCTGGCAAAGGTACAAAGAGATATGCCAACTACACTGGCAGAGACAATCCGGATTGCTGACTCATATGCCTTGGATGATCAGACTCAACCTAGGCTTATGCCAAACGAGTCAAATGAGGATCACTACCAGCGAGATGGAGCCGGATCATCCCGGCGAAATTATTATCGGGGTAAGAGAAGAGATGATAGACCGGATTACAGGTACAGTTCGCAACAAGTTGCTACTGTAAATCAAGATCAACCCAAAGCAGGGAGTAATTAGCGTCAGAAAACTGGAGGGCAACAATGGACTCCGAGAAATGATGGCAAGAAAACTTGGACGCTAGAGCAGAAGAAACAGTGGCAAGAAAAGAAAGACCGGCCGAGGTATACGTATGAGGCAATGCTGGATCAACCGTGCAAATTTCACACGCCAAATCCGAGTAACCCGACGGTTCACATGACTCGGCAAGGCGAATGGATGAGGAAGATTGAACAAAGTGGTTCGGGGAATGCTCAGGCACCTCGGAATGATCAACCTCGGCAGGAGTTACCCTGGCAGCAATTGCTCTCAGGAGCAAACACGCAACAGTTAATGTTGCCATCACCTCCGCCGAGGTATGAAAATCATGAGAGAAGGGACGCAGTCCATCAAGTGGAAAATCAGCATCAGCCACATCAAAGATACCCCGGAAATGAGGGGAGAAATGAATACAGAGAGCATCACCAGAGTTACCGTGTGTTTACCACGGAGGAAACGGATAGAAAGAGCTTGCAGCGCCGACATATGAAAGTGAATGCGGTTATGCCGACAATGACGAGGTATATTCCTTGGTTGGATCAGGAAATTACCTAGAATATCAAGGATCATCCCAAGCTTATGTCGAGTCCTGGTTCATATGCATAGTGCTGGACCCAACATTCATCGGGCCCAATATCAATGTGAGATTTTCTAAGGTGCTGATTGACAATGGCAGCAACATTAATATCATGTACGTGGATACCATGCACAAGTTGGGTATCTCGGAGAACATGCTCCAGACCACGAGGATAACTTTCTATGGTATTGTGCCAGGCATTTCCTATGAACCCATTGGCAAGGTCCGGGTTGACGTATTATTCGGCACACGAGATAACTGCTGAACTGAGAATTTGGAGTTTGAGGTTGTGAACTTGGAAAGCGCGTATCACACGTTACTCGGTAGGCCAGCCCTAAACAAATTCATGGCAAGTTGTCACATCAGTTATCTGAAGATGAAGTTGCCCGGGCCAAATGGAGTAATTACCATAGCAGGAGATTTCCGATATTCCAGTGAGTGTGCGTCGGCCGGGTCTAACCTAGCCGAGTCACTTGGGATCGCACAAGAAAAGAGAAAGATCCAGGAAGTAGCGGCATTGGCTCAATCCGCACAGCAATATATGCCGGCGCTGAGTAATCCACATGGAAGTATCTCGTTTCAAGCAACAAAGGATACAAAGAAAGTGCTTATTGATGATTTGTTCCCAGAGCTCACCGTAACAATTGGTGCCGGGTTAACTGACAAATAGGAAAGCGAGCTCGTCAACTTCCTCCGTGAGAATCGGGATATCTTTGCTTGGTCCACACAGGACTTGCAAGGTGTTCCGAGGGAGTTGGCCGAGCACTCTTTGAATGTGAGACCTGAAGCAAAGCCGGTGAAGCAACCTCTCCGCCGCTTCGCCGAAGATAGGAGAAAAGTCATTGGGGATGAGATAGCTCGGCTCCTTGCAGCCGGGTTTAGCATGGAAGCGCTTTACCCGGATTGGCTATCTAATCCGGTGCTTGTGGAAAAGAAGAAAGAAGATCCGAATGTAGCAGTGGTTTGGCGTATGTGCATCGATTACACGAACCTGAATAAGGCCTGTCCAAAAGATCCATTCCCACTGCCAATGATTGATCAGGTCATAGATTCTACTACTGGATGTGAATTGTTGTCATTCATAGATGCATATTCTGGTTTCCACCAGATACATTTGAACCTAAGTGATCAAATAAATATTGCGTTTATCACCCCGTATGGTGCTTATTGCTATCGCACCATGCCTTTTGGTTTACGTAATGCAGGGGCAAAGTACCAAAGATGTATGCAAAAATGTTTGCACGATCAAATTGGTAGAAATGTGCAAGTATATGTGGATGATGTGGTTATAAAAACCAAGGAAAGAAAAACCTCCTTGACGATATCAGACAAACATTCGCGAACCTAAGGAGATTCAGGATGAAGCTTAACCCGGAGAAGTGTACCTTTGGTGTCCCGGGTGGAAAATTACTCGGATTTCTTGTCTCCAGCCGAGGTATCGAAGTTAATCCAACGAAAATCCAAGCCATAGAATGAATGGAATTGCCGAAGTGTCTTAACAAGGTCCAGAAGTTCACTGGTTGCCTGGCATCCTTAAGTCGGTTTATATGTCGGTTGGGAGAAAAGGCATTACCTCTCTATCAACTGATGAAAAAGTCAGACAAATTCGTATAGACGCCGCATGCCAATGAAGCCTTTATTCAGCTAAAGAAAATGTTAGCCACTGCACGAGTATTAGCCTCTCCACTATCAAAAGAGCCAATGTTGCTCTACGTAGCCGAAACCAACCGAGTTGTAAGTGCAGTAATAGTGGTAGCGCGCGACGAAGAGGGTAAGTCGGTGCAGAGGCCAGTCTATTACCTGAGCGAGGTATTATCAGCATCAAAGCAGAACTATCCTCACTACCAGAAAATGGCATATGGTGTATATATGGCAGCAAAGAAGCTGAAGCACTATTTTGAAGAACACCCCATTAAAGTGATATGTGAAGACCCCATATCTGAGATAATGAGCAATAAGGATGCAAGCGGCCGAATCGCAAAATGGGCAATTGAACTAGCCCCTTATGCTCCACAATTCGACAGGAGAGATGCGATCAAGTCTCAGGCCGTGGCCGACTTTTTCGTGGATTGGGCTAAGATGCAATATGAGCCACCATTGCCAGATCCAAACTACTGGAGAATGCATTTTGACGGATCAAAAACGAAAACCGGGTTAGGCGCCAGAGTTGTGCTTACCTCGCCCAAGAAGAACCAGCTAAAGTATGTGTTGCAAATCCACTTCGCAACATCAAACAATGTTGCAGAATATGAAGCACTTGTGCATGGGCTCAAAGTGGCAAAAGAAATTGGAATACATCGGATCCAATGCTTTGGCGACTCGGATTTGGTAGTTCAGCAAGTCTCGGGGCTATGCGATGCATTGGATGAAAACATGGCACTGTACGGATTCCATGTGCAGAAAATATCGGGATACTTCGAGGGATGCGAGTTCCATCATGTACCCCGGCTGGAAAATGAGGCTGCCGACGTACTGTCGAAACTCGGATCCACCCGACAAGCGATTCCACCAGGTGTAGCACTGGAGCACCTCAGAAAGCCATCTATCAGGCCACCCCCAGAATCCGAGTCAATCTATATCTCGGAAAATCCGGAGTTGGAAGCTGTGCCCATGAACATTGATGTGGGAAGTGCCTCAGGAGACCCGGGGACTGCTTCGCAGAACTCGAGGACTACGTAGCCTGACCCGGCAGAGGTTATGCCGATAGATCGAATGGAAGTGGATGAGGATGTGTTTCTAGTGCGAGCCATACCAGCTTGTTCATTGCCTATATTCTAGTTCCTAAAGGATGGATCCTTGCCCGATGATGAAGTGCTTTCAAGGCAAGTTCAGAGGCGCGCAAAGGCATACACGATTATCAATGCCGAGTTATACAAGAGGAGCATCACAAATGTCCTGCAGCGGTGTGTTTACCCAGAAGAATGGCTTGGCATCATCCGAGATATACAACAAGGGGAATGTGGGCATCACGCCTCATCCAAAGCATTAGTGGCAAAAGCTTTCCGACATGGGTTCTACTAGCCAAGTGCCGTGGAACAAGCAGAAGATCTGGTGAGAAAATGCAACGGTTGTCAGAGGTATGCTACCAAGACACACATGCCAATGTCGGAGCTCAAGACCATACCAATCACCTGGCCATTTGCCGTATGGTGTTTGGATATGGTTGGCCCGTTTAAACTAGCAAGAGGAAACATGGCCCATATTTTGGTCATGGTTGACAAGTTTACAAAGTGGATTGATTAAAGCCAATAAAAAAGTGTGATGGAGCTATAGCCGTGACATTCCTCAAGGATATCATCTTGAGATATGGCTATCCTCACAGTATCATAACAGATAATGGCACAAATTTTGTTGAAGGAGCATTTGCACGATTCTGCCGAGATAAGAAGATCCGGCTAGATGTTGCCTTGGTAGCCCACCCTGCATCGAATGGAGAAGTGGAAAGATCCAACAGATTAGTATTATCCAGGATAAAACCCCGGCTCATTGAGCCGCTACAAAGATCAGCGGGGTGCTGGATAGAAGAACTACCAGCGATATTATGGAGTTTAAGAACAACTCCGAATCGATCAACAGGCTATACGCCATTCTTTCTGGTATATGGGGCAGAAGCTGTATTACCAGCCGACATAGAGCATGATTCGCCTAGAGTCACCCAATACACAGAAGCCGAAGTGCGAGAAGCCCGGCAAAATGAGGTTGATCTGCTGGAAGAAGCGCGAGAATTGGCATTGTCCAGATCCGCCATATATCAACAAAACCTCCGACGCTATCATAGCCGGAAGGTAAACCCCCGAGTCTTCCGGGAAGGTGTTCTGGTACTCCAGTTGGTACAACGTACTACTGGCATGCATAAGTTATCCCCCCCATGGGAAGGGCCATTCATCGTGAGCAAAGCATTGCACAATGACTCTTATTATCTCATCGATGCGAAACCACAGGAGAAGAACAAGGCGGACAGGTCCGGCAAGGAATCTAAGCGCCCATGGAATGTAGCTCTACTTCGTCCGTTCTACACTTAACAAAGAAGTGTGTCTATCCGAGTTTATCATGCGTCAGTATGTATGCCGACAATGAGTTTATCAATAAAATCTTGGCACCTCAAGCAGTAACTCGGGGACTGCCTAAATAATATTTGTCATCTTCTGTACTTATTATTTATTTTTATGTCTGCTGGCTTAAGTTGCTTCTACCTAAGCCGAATTAGTAGTGTGTGAGCACCAAAAACTCAACTCTTCAATTTGCTGTTGTCCAACAAGATTTGGCTTCATGGCAAGCAAGAGAACAAGTTTGGAATTGCGTAGCACACGAAAGACGACTAAGGGAAAGAACATAATCGATCCGACGTTTGTTATTTGAACTAACTTTGTGTTTACCTTGTGTTTACTACGCTGGATTACTTTGAGCTAAGCCTAAAGTTTCCAAGTATTGTTAAGTCAATTTTTGAAACTCGGACCCGTCAGTCACAAAACCGAATCAAGGTAGACACGAGCTGAGCCAGGAAATTGGAGAAACAAGAAATGAAACTCGGGGACTACGCCCAAGTTAATCCGACACGAGCAACTTAGTAGCAAAATATAATTTGTGTGCTTAATACATCTGCACCCGGTATACCGGGGATCTGATAAATTTCAAAGTGTTTTTGGTGCTCAAGGAGCAGCACGAGGAGGTAACTTGCCACCAGCAGGTGGAACTCCGGCCTCAGCCTCATCATCGTCTTCATTCTCTTCAACATCTGAAGCTTCGTCCTCTTCCTCATCTCCCGAACCATCTTCGACGTATTCATCGTCAATAACGCCAAGGAATCTTGGTCCCTTGTTCCATTGATGGATGGGGGCATACTGCGTGAGGTGATGCGTGTGAGCCTTGCACCAAGCTATCCAATCCGGATCAGTGGACCACCTTGATCCGGTGCGCAAGCACTCGAGAACATCCAGATTTATTTTCTCATACCATGTGAGCACGAAATGGAGAACAGTTTCAGCTCTAGCGCGGACGGCGGATTCTCTCCAGAGGTCAAGCTGGGTCTCGCACTCCATTAACTTGGCAATCATAGCAGTGGTCCCCTCCGAAGTATCTTCACCAGGCCAAAGGGCATTGAAGATCCAGACGGCCGAGTCTAGGATATCCGAACCATAATTTTTTATAATCTCAAGGCGAGAGGATAGGCTGACTAGCAAGTCCTCCATGTCAAAGGGGATGGTTTCAGATCCAGACCGCTGAGTACCCTCCGGCGGAACTTGGCAACGGCAGTAGACGCAATGGCATTACCCTCTGGGAATTTGCCTGATAACAAGACAAGCGAAATGAGTAAAAGAGGTTGACCTAGCGAAATTCATGTCGGCTGAAGGAAAAGAACTTACGAGAGATATGACTGTGGATCCGGATTAGCTCGTTGGTGCAATTAGCATGTCTCTCCCGAAGTTTTTCAAGTTCAGAGTTAGCCGAGCCAAGCTTGACGTCGGCCTCCTTCAGCAGTTTTTGATCCTTTGCAAGTTGGAGGTTGAGGTGTTCTTGCTCCTCAGTGAAATCTTGGCCAGCTTTATCCATCTCAGCCTTATGGAGCACCTTGAGCTTTTTCATCTTGGCCTTGAGCTTGGCAATTTCATCATCTTTGGCTCGGAGTTGGGCGAGCTAATCATCCTTCTTCTTGAGTTCGGCCTGGTGTTGCCCTGCTTGTTCGAGAAAATGCAGCATCATATCAAGCACGGGCACACTATCTTCAAGGGATGCTGAAACAGTTTGTTGACCCGGCAAAGCCGAGGTATGAATATTTGCTGAGCTCAGGAGAAAGGAAAGAGAGCATAGAAATTAAGTAACCGAAGTGACTTACCTTTTATCTTGGCTAAGTTTTTTCTCATGATTTTGTTTTCGGCATCCACTTCGGCTGCACAAATTCGAATGAGAGATTAGTTCGGCGAGAAAAGACTCAAAAAGATAGAAAAAAGTCAAAGTGAAAACTTACCCCTTTTTTCGAACTCAGCGAGAAGTGTAGAATGCTTCGAGCGCAGCGCCTTGTGTGTGTCCAAGAGGCCCAGAAACTCAGCACTCCGGCGATTGGTGGTGACCTAAGAAAAGCAAAGTTGACTTAATCATGTGCATATTCGAAGTGTACAGAATCCGGGCCAAGTGGAACTTAACTCGGCTCTAGGTGTGTGCATATTCAAAGTGTACAGAATCTGGGCCAAGTGGAACTTAACCCGGCTCTAGGTGTGTGCATATTCGAAGTGTACAAGATACGGGCCAAGTGGAACTTAACCCGACTCTAGGTGTGTGCATATTCGAAGTGTACAAAATCCGGGCCAAGTGGAACTTAACCCAGCTCTAGGTGTGTGCATATTCGAAGTGTACAAAATCCGAGCCAAGTGGAACTTAACCCGGCTCTAGGTATGTGCATATTCGAAGTGTACAAGATCTGGGCCAAGTGGAACTTAACCCGGCTCTAGGTGTGTGCATATTCGAAGTGTACAGAATCCGGGCCAAGTGGAACTTAACCCGGCTCTAGGTGTGTGCATATTTGAAGTGTACAAAATCCAGGCCAAGTGGAACTTAACCCGGCTCTAGGTGTGTGCATATTTGAAGTGTACAAGATCCGGGCCAAGTGGAACTTAACCCGGCTCTAGGTGTGTGCATATTCGAAGTGTACAAGATCCGGGCCAAGTGAACTTAACCCGGCTCTAGGTGTGTGCATATTCGAAGTGTAGAAGATCCGGGCCAAGTGGAACTTAACCCGGCTCTAGGTGTGTGCATATTCGAAGTGTACAAAATCCGGGACAAGTGGAACTTAACCCGGCTCTAGGCGTGTGCATATCCGAAGTTACTAGGAATCTACGCTAATTCTCTAAGGAGCATCCGGCCGAGTAACAAGTTACTCCCCCGGAGGCTCGGGGACTAATGGTTATATGACTAAGCACTAGTACATGTTAAAGAAAATACGAAGCAGCGTACCTCCTTCATCCGGCCGGCAAGGTTGATAGCCTTGGCGGCTGTGTTCATTTGTGCGGCAAACTCGGCAGGCCCAAATTTCTCTGGGAGATCGTCGTTATTGATGAACTCCGCCTTGTTCCAGTTATTGACAAACTCAATTATGGCAGGAGGATATCGCTCTCTGCTAAGCATAGGGGCGCAATCAAACCCTTGGCGTGGGCCTCCCTCCTTTCAACTTGGGCAGCAGCAGGGCTGGTTTGCAATGCAAGTTGCATGTCAGCTGACCCGGAGGGCGCATCTTTCTTTGGTGGAGTTTTCTTCGGAAGCATGGACGCGAGCGTGCGCTATCCAGCCTCAATGGATACTGCCCTGGCGGTGTCAAAAAATTTCTTGCCATTAGGCTGCTACTGAGAGGTTGAAGTTTGAGCTGCGGGTTTGCTGTTGGGTGCATCCTTGGTGCTAACTGGGCCTTCTCGCCGAGTCTTGGAAGACTCATACGAGGCGGAGGGAGTTGGTGCTGCTGCTGATACTTGTGCTGCTGATGGTGTTGGCGCTGGTGTTGGTGCTGGTGTTGGTTTTGGCGGGGGTGCTGTGGGTACCTCGGAGGCGGCAGGTTACGGCTGAGCCAAAGAAGAGCCAGGGGCATCTGCTGCCTCGGCAGAGCCACTTCCCCCTGCTCCAAGGTCGCCCTCCTCTGGACGAGGTGGGCTAGAACCCGGAGCAACCACTGAGCCCTCCAGAATAGGGCTCAGCGGGCGTGTATCGTCGCCACGAGGGGGAGATGGGGTATGTCGGAGAGGCGAAGCGATGCTAGATCCTCTCTGGGGAACCTCCACCACAGCCCTGCCGAATCAAGCGACGAATAATAAATTACAACAAAGGAAAAAAATATGAATAGCAAAGCACGAAGCATAAAACTGGATGAAGAAGAAAGTGACTTACTCATCAGAAGTCAAAGGCTCCTTGGGCTTGCGAGCTCTCCGTACTATAGCCTTAGTCGGAGGCTTGGTGGCGGTCTTGTCTGCGGACTTCTTCCTCCTCTTAGTCGTTTTGGCAGGTCTAGAGGAAGCAACAAAAGTTGCAGCCCATTTCTTAGACGCGGCTGGGACCGGCTCACCCGTGGCAAGAGGAGGGTCTTCGTGGATCTGCCCACCTGGGTTAGCTGAAGGCGGAAAGGCGTAAGAAAGGGGTACAACGTCAAATGCTTCCATCACCTCAATGTCAGAATCATCTTCATCGTCAGGCAAATCTCTTAAGGAAGAGAAGTTACCAGTGGGTCGCTTGGTGGCATCAGGGAACGACAGGAACATCTCCTGATCCAACTCCTCCTCATCCGAGACAATTCGATCCTTTGCCCATTTGAGCGAAGGCTCGGTGCCATCTTCGAGAGTTTGCTGAAGAAACATCTAAGAGAGAAATACAAAAGGATCAGATAAACACCATACTCCGACATAGAATATAACTCAGAAATAGATTGGAACACGAGAGTTACCGTAGGAGGAGGCTTGTCCTGGCAGAAATTCTCTATCCCCCACTCCCAATCAGCGGTGAAGTTTTTGTCGGTCGTGAAAAGGGCCTTGACCCGGTGGAATATCTCGGTGTTGTTCAGTTCAAAGGAAGAGGTCCGGTTGGGGTCAAGGCGCCAGCTGATGTGGCAAAGATTGTGTGTGCGTTTCTCGAGAGGGGAGATCCGGATGTGGAGGAAAGTGATCATTGCATCCTCGTTGCATAGGCCCGCATCCTTCAGCTCCTGAAACCATTTGTTGACTTGATTTGCCAAGACAGTGGGCTTCTTGGAAACCCGGTCCAACAAATCCGGATTAGGAGGACCCAGAGCATAGGGGCGCAGCCGGATCAGATCTTCATTCGTGCCATTTCTGACATAGAAGAAAGTTCGGGCCCAGCCCTTGCACGAATCAAGCCCCATAACCCGGGGAAAGACAGATTGCTTCCGGGAAGAAATAGAGGCAGCACCGAACTGAGTCAGATGTTTGTCCTCCGGATCAAGCTGCTTATTCGGAATACGTTCGGGCGTAGTCCAAAAAACCGGATCCAGAGTTCTTTAGTGGGTCATAATCCGACATACCCTTGTATGGTGGAGGCAAATGTAGAGAGGGATGTGATGGCATTCGCCGGGAGATGGTGCGGTTGAAGTTCATAGATATCAAGGAAATCATGGAGGAAGTCACTGACAGGGAGGCAGAAGCCACGCTGGAAATGGGAGAGGAACACTACGAACTCACCCATATTGGGTGAGGGAGCGAGCTCCTCGGCGGCGAGGCGGGAAACCACGCCCTCGGGGATGCGCCAGGTGCGGTAGAGAGAGTCCAGGTCATCCTGGCACACCTAGGAACCGGCCCAGGCACCACGCTCCGCATTCTCCCCCCTCCTCCATCTCTGCTTCAGCAACGGCAAGTTCTTATTCAGCCATGTCCAGATCACTATCCTCACCGGTCCAATCGGAAGTGGGGGGCAGAACTTTGGACCAGCGTGGACCCGTGGAGATGGAGCTGCGCGAGAGCGGCAGCGATGCGGGTGCGAAAAGGCACGGTGCAGCGACAACGCTATTGAGCAGGAGCGGCGGTGGCAGCGCTATCGCTAGGAGGAAGAAGAAGAAGAAGAGGCAGAGGGGCGCGTGAAGGGGAAAAAGACCAAGGGGCGCGCCCCTACCCTATTAAACCATGCCCTAGCAGGGGTAGTGGGATTGTGCGATGCGGCGAGGCCACACGGTGTGGCCGTATATCTGCCGGGTTAGCCAATCAGAGGCAGGCCACAGGAAGGGTCACACGGTGCAGGAGATCCCACGACGCGACGTGGTGATACAGTTAACGAGGAGACAGACACGACGTGACGTGTGCAACAGTAACACCTGACATTAATTGCAGCAGTAACTGGCGCAGGCCCTTAAAATGAGGCAAGATAATGATTACCCTCCACATGGGGAAGCGTACGAGAGAAGGAAGGATAACCCGGATAAGTAAAGGGTGGCCCGGCCAGCGAGTGAAAACTCGGAATGTGCCAAGGGAAAGTTAGCCCATGAAATCCGGACTATGAGGTAACTCGGAAAAAGGAGCAAAAGGCTCGGTAAAATTGAACCTGCCGTGGCCTTAGCGGCTGAAGCTGCTAAGACCGCACCAGCTTCGGGGACTAATGTTGGGGGATACCCCCGGGTAGGGTCACGTCGGGGTATAGAGGCCGAGTTAGCCGAGGTATGGCAAGGTCAAAGCGAATGCTGGCTGAGTCACCTCAAGGCAGGTCGAATCACAGAGTAACCCGGACCGGAGGATGTCCACCTAACTGAGTCCCGGCCAATGTATGTCGTATGCCGGCAGGTACTTTGTAACTTGTATGTAGGTACCCACGGGGCCGGATTAACCACGTACGATCCAGGTTATATCAGGCTTGCAAGAGAAGGAAGGTATCTCGCTGGTCAAAAGGTGGTCACTGTACGCTGGAGCATGAGCGAAGCGGACAGAGAGAAGGACCACCGAGGCATGGCCAACAAGGGTTACACGCCCTGTGTCGGATGACGCTGGCGCCGCAGAGGCTTACATAGCCTCTGCATGGCTTGTGATGGCAAAAAGTGATCCGGTCGGTTTGCTATTTTGGGAAGAGGCATATTCCCAGGAATATGCCTCCACGTATGCCCTAATTGGAGACCTAGCCTCCCCTTTATAAGGAGCGCTAGGGCCTCTGTAGAAGGGGGTTGATTTCTGGTAGGTTGGCATCTGAGTAGTTGGTTCCTTGGAGAAAGGTAGTGGTGAGAGTAAGAGAGTTCCTTCTTCCTCCTCTCCCCAATACAGCTCAAGGAGCACTTGTAACCTTGGAAACCTAGTGAATACAAAGCATCTGTGTGTGGAATCACCACACTATCCCTCCCTGGATTTCTCTAGTGCATATTGGCCCCGCCTTTAGCCTATCCATGGCATCTGCCGTGACACCACCACGATAGAATACACTCGTAGAAAAGGGGTCTTTGGTCCACGGTCACGTTCTCAATCCGGGACAGAGATCTAAATCGAGGCAGAAATTGATCTAAATCACAAATTCTTCCACAAACTAATCGAGACAGAGATCTAAATCGAGGAATTTCATTAATTTAACCACAAATTCTTCTAAACAAAGGTGCGATTTCACATCCTACATTAATTCAACCACTAGTCAACAATTTCACTTCTGCTGCCGCTGTCCTCTGAGCCGCCGGCTTCCTTGTCGTCATCGGACATAACCTCTGAGACGGAGCACCTCTTCATGGCGAGCGGCGGTGATGACGGTGTACTTGGTCCGTCCAGTGATGGACCAGAACCTCTCCCGCCCTTCTCGGTTGTGGAGATCCCGGTGCACCACGCGCCCGTCAATGATGCGGTTGCCAATCTTGGCCTTCCGCTCCTTCTTGAACAGCGCCGGCTAGTACGGGTTGGCCGCCGCTTACCAGGGCAGCGCCCTCTTCCACGCGGGCATCTGGCGGCGGCGCGCCGCGATTTCGCTCTCCATCTCGGCTCAGCTAGGGACGGAGCCACCGGCACCCCCGCATAGCTGATGCGCCATCCGTGGGGCACCGTCGCGGCCGACGGCGCGAGGATTTGGAAGTGCATGAACATCACCGCCTCGTAGAAGTTCAGCGAGGGCATCTCCATGGCGGCATGGTGGAGATTGGAGAGGGAGCGAGGGGATGGACGACGAAGCGATGGCACAGTGGAGATTGGAGAAGACGAGGGGATGGACGACGAAGCGACGCACTGTGGCGCCTCCTATTTGTACACGAGGACAACGAAGCGACGGGCGGAATATCCAAGGGGCATTGGTCAGACAAAAGAAGTAATGCGGGGTTAAGACATATTAACGGGCGACCAATATTTTTCCTGCCAGGACTCCGGGGCCAATAGTTCAGACCGCTAGGTCAACAAGTACAACTATTAAAACTTAAAAAGGCATGGAGCTTAAGCTAAATAGAACTAGTTATCACACATCTCCTTAATCTTCCTAATCTTAGCCCGATGTGCATCTTCCTGCGAGAGCAATGATCGAATCGCCTGCTCCTTCCTTTTAGCATCTTCCTTGAACAGCTTCAATTGTTTCTCCGCATTTTTCCTCATGCACTTGTCAATACTCGTAGTTTTGAACTGCAGGACTTTGGCCTGGAGAAGATCATTCCTTGCTTGAGTCAGTTCTTGCTCTACTTTAGCCTTCAGGGCCAACGCCGTGTCCCTCTCCTTCTCGACTTTTCTAACCTTGTCTTGCACCCACCTGATATCTCTCTTATGCTTGGTCGTGTCAACTGCTTCCCATAGCTTCATCTCAACACTGTCAAGAAGTGAGTTGAATACGGATTCTTTCAACTCAACAGTCATTTCCCATAGTTTGTCCAGCGTTTTCTGCATCGATTTGGGCCACTCTCGATCTACCCATTTGACAACACCGCAACTTCCGCCTTGCATCATTGCACGATGTCCTTGACACCGTAGAAACCCCCTGCCTATGTTTCGTCCTTCGAACGCTACAAATTTAGCGGACACATATCCATGTTTACATAGTAGAGGACTGTCTTCATCCGCTAAACCGTGATAGTCGGAGTCATACATTGTCTGGTTGGCCTAACACATCATACGCGCATGAGTAAACAAATTAGATCTAGCTCAAAAAATAGATAACTGGCCACAGATCATAGAGATAGAGATGAGACGACTCACATCCAATTCACCATCCCTGTCGTCACGACGCGTTTCCTCGCTGTCTCCCCTTGAACCCATGGCGAGAGGGGAGAGGGGTGGCTGCCGGAGAGGGGATTGGGATGGAGGCGTCGTTAGCTTGCGGCTACGGTAGGATGGGAGTGAAGTGGGGAAAGTGTCTTCGACGGGAAGGAAGAGAAGTACGGGGAGGAAGAGAAGTAATGGGGACGTGACACTGGGATATGGCCCACTGAACTCGTGAGTCGTGACACTAGCAACGGGGGAGCGACCGGTGTTGCCAGTTTGTCCAGAGCAAGAGTGGCCAATCATGCCGCAGAACAGCCTACTCGCGGATCGCTCTCACGAAGACCATCCCAATTGTCCAAGCGCCCCGATCGAACGGTATGTAACAATCGTCAAGCAGAACAACTGTGTTAGGGCGTGCCTTCTAGAAGACTCGGTCTAACGGCCACCCATGCAATGACACAGGTGTATCCATGTGTGGTTTGTGAAAATAACAGACATGCAATCACACTAGGTGGATCCATGTGTGGTTCGTTTAGAAGAACACACATGCAATTAATCTAGCTGTGCTTCATAAAAAGAACAGACATGCAATGACACTGGTGGATCCATGGGTGGTTCATGAAAAGAACAGAGATGCAATGACACTGGTGGATCCTTATGTGGTTTGTTTAGAGGAACAAATATGCAATGACACTGGGTGTGGTTCATGAAAAGAACAGACATGCGATGACACTGGTGGATCCATGTGTGATTCATGAGAAGAACACACATCCAATGGCACTGGTTTATCCTTTTGTGGTTCATGAAAAGAACATACCTGCAATGACACTGGTGGATCCTTATGTGGTTTGTGAAAAGAACATACAATTACACTGGTGGATCCATGTGTGGTTCCTAAAAAGAACAGACATGCAATGACACTGGTGGATCCTTAAGTGGTTTGTTTAGAGGAACACACATGCAATGTCACTGGGTGTGGTTTATGAAAAGAACATACATGCAATGACACTAGTGGATCCATGTGTGGTTCATGAGAAGAATAGACATGCAATGACACTGGTGGATCCATGTGTGGTTCATGAAAAGAGCTGACATGCAATGACTCTAGCTGTGGTTCATGAAAAGAACAGACATGCAATGACACTGGTGGATCCATATGTGGTTTCTGGAAGTAACAGACATGCAATGACTCTAGCTGTGATTCATGAAAAGAATAGACATGCAATGACACTGGTGGATCCATGTGTGGTTCATGAGAAGAACACACATCCAATGACACTGGTGGATCCTTATGTGGTTCATGAAAAGAACAGACATGCAATGACACTGGTGGATCCTTATGTGGTTTGTCTAGAAGAACACACATGCGATGACACTGGGTATGGTTCATGAAAAGAACAGACATGCAATGACACTGGTGGATCCTTATGTGGTTTGTTTAGAAGAACACACATCCTATGACACTGGGTGTGGTTCATGAAAAGAACAGACATGCAATGACACTGGTGGATCCTTATGTGGTTTGTTTAGAAGAACACACATGCAATGACACTGGGTGTGGTTCATGAAAAGAACAGACATGCAATGTCACTGGGTGTGGTTCATGAAAAGAACAGACATGCAATGACATTGGTGGATCCTTATGTGGTTTATTCAGAAGAACACACATGCAATGACACTGGTGGATCCTTATGTGGTTTGTGAGAAGAACAAACATGCAATCACACTAGGTGGATCCATGTGTGGTTTGTGGAAGTAACACACATGCAATGACTCCAGCTATGGTTCATGAAAAGAACACATATACAATGACACTGGTGGATCCATGTGTGGTTTGTGAAAAGAATAGACATGCAATAACACTAGGTGGATACATGTGTGGTTTGTTTAGAAGAACACACATGCAATGACTCTAGATGTGGTTCATGAAAAGAACACACATGCAATGACACTAGAGGATCCATGTGTGGTTTGTGAAAAGAACAGACATGTAATCACACTAGGTGGATCCATGCGTGGTTTCTTTAGAAGAACACACATGCAATGACTCTAGCTATGGTTCATGAAAATAAGACACATGCAATGACACTGGTGGATCCATGTGTTGTTCATGAAAAGAACAGACATGCAATGACACTGGTCGCTCCTTATGTGGATTGTTTAGAGTAACATACATGCAATGACACTGGGTGTGGTTCATGAAAAGAACACACATGCAATGACTCTGGTGTATGCATGTGTTGTTCATGAAAATAACAGGCATGCAATCACACTAGGTGGATCCATGTGTGGTTTGTTTAGAAGAACACACATGCAATGACTCTAGGTGTGGTTCATGAAAAGAACACACATGCAATGACACTAGTGGATCCATGTGTGGTTCATGAAAAGAACAGACATGCAATGACACTGGTGGATCCTTATGTGGTTTGTTTAGAGGAACATACATGCAATGACACTGGGTGTGGTTCATGAAAAGAACAGACATGCAATGCCACTGGTGGATCCTTATGTGGTTAATTTAGAAGAACACACATGCAATAACACTGGTGGATACTTTTGTGGTTCATGAAAAGAACACATGCAATGGCACTAGTGGATCCATGTGTGGTTCATGAAAAGAACACACATGCAATGACACTGGTGGATCCTTATGTGGTTTGTTTAGAGGAACGAACGTGCTATGACACTGGGTGTGGTTCATGAAAACAATAGACATGCAATGCCACTGGTGTATCCATGTGTGGTTCTTGAGAAGAACAGACATGCAATGACACTGGTGGATCCATGTGTGGTTCATGAAAAGAACTGACATGCAATGACTCTAGCTGTGGTTCATGAAAAAAACAGACATGCAATGACACTGGTGGATCCATATGTGGTTTGTGGAAGTAACAGACATGCAATGATTCTACGTGTGATTCATGAAAAGAATAGACATGCAATGATACGAGTGGATCCATGTGTGATTCATGAGAAGAACACACATCCAGTAACACTAGTGGATCCTTATGTGGTTCATGAAAAGAACAGACATGCAATGACACTGGTGGATCCTTATGTGGTTTGTTTAGAAGAACACACATGCAATGACACTGGGTGTGGTTCATGAAAATAACAAACATGCAATCACACTAGGTGGATCCATTTGTGGTTTGTTTAGAAGAACACACATGCAATGACTCTAGCCGTGGTTCATGAAAAGAACACATGCAATGACACTGGTGGATCCATGTGTGGTTTGTGAAAAGAACAGACATGCAATGACACTGGTGGATCCTTATGTGGTTTGTTTAGACGAACACACATGCAATGACTCTAGCTGTGGTTCATGCAAAGAACACACATGCAATGACACAGGTGGATCCATGTGTGGTTAATGAAAAGAACAAACATGCAATGACACTGGTGGATCCTTATGTGGTTTGTTTAGAGGAACAAACATGCAATGACACTAGGTGTGGTTCATGAAAAGAACAGACACGCAATGACACCGGTGGATCCATATGTGGTTTGTTTAGAAGAACACACATGCAATGACACTGGGTGTGGTTCATGAAAAGAACAGACATGCAATGACACTGGTGGATCCTTATGTGGTTTGTTTTGAGGAACATACATGCAATGACACTGGTGTGGTTCATGAAAAGAACATACATGCAATGCCACTGGTGGATCCTTATGTGGTTAATTTAGAAGAACACACATGCAATGACACTGGGTGTGGTTCATGAAAAGAACAGACATGCAATCACACTAGGTGGATCCTTATGTGGTTTGTTTAGAAGAACACACATGCAATGACACTTCTGGATCCTTATGTGGTTTGTGAGAAGAACAGACATGCAATGACTCTGGTTGTGGTTCATGAGAAGAATACACATGCAATGACACTGGTGGATCCATGCGTGGTTTGTGAAAAGAACAGACATGCAATCACACTAGCTATGGGTCATGAGAAGAACACACATGCAATGACACTGGTGGATCCCGATGTGGTTTGTTTAGAAGAACACACATGCAATGACTCTAGCTGTGGTTCATGAAAAGAACACACATGCAATGACACTGGTGGATCCATGTGTGGTTTGTGAGAAGAACTAACATGCAATGACACTAGGTGGATCCATGTGTGGTTTGTTTAGAGGAACAGACATGCAATGACACTGGTGGTTCCTTATGTGGTTTGTTTAGAATTGCACACATGCAATGACAGTGGGTGTGGTTCATGAAAAGAACAGACATGCAATCACACTGGTGGATCCTTATGTGGTTTGTTTAGAAGAACACACATGCAATGACACTGGGTGTGGTTCATGAAAAGAATAGACATGCAATGTCACTGGTGGATCCATGTGTGGTTCATCAGAAGAATAGACATGCAATGACACTGGTGGATCCATGTGTGGTTCATGAAAAGAACTGACATGCAATGACTCTAGTTGTGGTTCATGAAAAGAACATACATGCAATGACACTGGTGTATCCATATGTGGTTTATGGAAGTAACAGACATGCAATAACTCTAGCTATGATTCATGAAAAGAACAGACATGCAATGACACTGGTGGATCCATGTGTGGTTCGTGAGAAGAACACACATCCAATGACATTGGTGGATCCTTATGTGGTTCATGAAAAGAATAGACATGCAATGACACTGGTGGATCCTTATGTGGTTTGTTTAGAAGATGTAGCACCCCGGTTAACCACTACTAGAAAATTGCCATGTTTTGCCTTTGTGAAACATCATGACTGCATGCTCATGTCATCATGCCACATTGCATTTAAGCATCATCGTATCATCATACATTAATTGCCTGAAACTATTTCCTAAACGCCTATCTTTGTTTTCTAAATATCCTTCCTCTTTATTTCAATTCAAAACTCCAGGTCCACCTAATTTTTTTTTATTTGTCTAAAAACTAACTACAGTCTTTTCAATAAATAAATAAAACTTATATTATTTTTGAGAGGCAGCCAGTCAGGCCCAAAAGCCCAGCCAACCACCTCCAAACGAAACCCTAACCCACCTAACCCCAGACCCTAACCCTATCTACCTAGCCAGCTGCAGCCGACCGAACCACCCAAGCCCCAAGCGCGCGATGCAGCGACCCTGCCACATCGGACCCGCTGGCACCGACCCAATGCGTACAACGCTCACCCACGCCTGGCCCACTCCCGTGACCTGTTACTCATCAGATCGTCCTCACCAGCCTCGCATAACTCTACATCGCCATCCCCTCCCCTGCTCTTGATCCCCAACCCCCAAAGCCTCTCTGGGTCGTCGCCACTTCCTAGACTCCTCATGAGCGAACCCTCCCCGCCGCCTCGGAGCCCACCGCCGCCGCGACCTAGGCTCTCTCCGCTGAATCCCGGCCCCGTGCACCATCCCTGACCTCCGAACCTCACCGTTGTTCCGTGATTCCGGTCGTGTGACCCGGTGCGTCGCCGCCGCAGGTCCCTATGTCCCCGGCCCTGCAGTGCCTTCCCGCCAGGATCGCCACCGCCCGGTGCTCCCTGCAAGCTCGCACGCCCTGCGGAGCCATGAACCGGCCTCTCTCCTTGTTGGGCCCTTGCTCCACCGGCTCCCTATCGCCTCCTCCCTGGCCGCGAGGCTCGCCCCCATCTGCGACCGTCGGGGTCCTGCTCTTCCTCGTTCGGAGCTTCCTCCTCTGGCCACCTACTCACCCCCGCAGCTGTTCCCGAGCCCCGTCGCCCAAGGTCGGCAGTGGTAGCCACCTCCCTATCTACTCTGCCTCTCGCGTCCTCCTCCTACTGCACCCTGAGCCTTCAATCTCACCGGACCTGTGACCCCCTCGCCGCTCCTCTGCGCCGCCTCAGCGTCCATCTCGCGACGCCGCTGCTATGCTCGTTTTTCTTCAGAGAATAGCCGTGTAGGTGGCCATCTCCTATCGTGTATCTCGCCTTTGGTTCCTGTGTGGATTCCCGTGGTGTAAAATGCTTTGCTGATCCGCATTATTGATGTTTGGTTGTGAGGAGGTGGAGTATAGATGATGCGATGATGGTATGTGGTGGTGTGCTACAGATGATGTGAAGAGGTGTGTGCAAACCCGAAGGCCATGTTGATGTGGTGACGATAAGACAATGAATGTGGAAAGATGGTGTGTGTGCTACTTGGAACCCGATGTTGTCTATTCAAGTTCGCCATCTGATGGACAAGAGCGACATGTGTTGATATGTGAAGCCCTTGATCCCCGATTCCGGACCGCAAGACCCGATTCCGCACCCGAAGACCGATCCCGGCGTTCGAAGACCGATCACCCGAACCCCTCCAAATCCAAGACCTTCGGAACCAAGATGTGTGACCCTCTTTTCCGACCCTATTTTTATAATATGACATATTTAATTGTTGCATATGAATCATTCTTACTCGCATGCATATTGTGGATGTTTGGGGGGCATTATACCGATTCACTTATAATTAAATATGGAGATTATATGCGGGTTATTCCTATCTATTAGCTCCTCCATTTAAATTTGTGTAGCGAACCGATGTCATGTTTTGCCTTGTTAAGATAACATTTAAATTGCGGGATATCTAAATAACTTGAACCTTCTAATTAATTGTCAGGACTCCGGTTCCGCTTAATATTGCCTAATTGCACCGCATCTATGCCATGTCATGCATCATATCATAAACATGTTGATTCTTCTGCCGTAGTATTAAATAGCGCATTCGCTGTTTCTTTTAGTGTTTTGCTTCTTGGCGGATTAGGCCGCTGAGTTGATGCGAGTATGGACAAGTTCTTCGGTGTATCTTTGGCTATTTTTCCCAGGCGAGCAATCTCCCCCTTTCTACCTATTTTGCATTTATAGTCTTTACTTCCTTCCTGTTGATCTACTCTATCCGTGTTGCGATGCTTTAGTGTTCCGTGCCAGATATATTCCGTGCAGCCTTTATATTGCCTTGGACACCTCCTATTACCTGTTGTTTGGTAGTAGATGGTCTTGCGAGACGTAGTCACTTGCTCAGGTGCGATCCCGTGTCGTGAAGTACCACACAGTTGTTGGAATGTTGTCATATGATTTACGGTGGAGAGGATCATGACTTTAAATACAACTATTAAATTGCTGGGATAACTAATGAAAGAGGCACCGGTGGGCAATATATGCTATTTGGTTTTTCATGTCCACTTGTGTCCCGTAGGCCCCGAGTACTTGATACCTGTTCCTTGATTATTCGCACTATCCACATCCGGGAGACCCTATGGATCCCCCTTAGCCGAAGCTTGATTCATTTCTTATTTCTTGGGGCCACAAACTAGTTTGGAGCTTTATTACTATCATGTACTTATGCCATGCTTAACTGCTTTATTTACGATTGTGCGTGGAGCACCTGTACTGTTTAGGAGTTGCGGAGTGTTTTTGCGGTATCGACAAGCCCAGTCACACTTTCGGGTTCCCAGTCGTTTACAGCCATTGGCGCAAACCTTGGGTCCGGCTTGGAGCCGGCCAACTTCGTTGCGGGTAGCTTAATGGGGTGGCACCCTGAAATCTTTTATGAATCCTGTGATTGCTTTGTCGTGAAAGCCTCGTTGGGTTTTGATTTGTTTTTTCTGAGGTTGATCGTGTGTGTGTTGCTATTTGTGCACCCCTGCAGGGTAAATCTTTCTGAAAGCCGTGTCCGCGGTTATGGACGACTTGGAGCACAGTATCTCTATCATAGACAAGCATAACTAAAGTAGTGCTATAAATTTGACTTAATATGTGACTAGTAATCAGCTTCACTACAATGGAATGGATAATAAAAGTGCCAACAACTGGTGGAACTGGGGTGTATTTGTCATGTTATACCTGCCTAGTAAGTATCGCAACTCCAATGGAATGAAATAAAAGTGCCAACAACTGCTAGGTTTGGGATGTCACATGCTAATTGTATCTGACTAGTAAGTATTGCAACTACAACGAATGGTTAACTAAAACTGCCCACTACTAATGCTATGAGGATGACTCATGCTATCTATATCTGACTAGTAAGTGCTTCAACTATAATGGAATGAATAAAACTGCTAACTATGTCAGTTCCTCGGTTTGACTTCCTCGTTTGGTCTCGAGGGGGAAATGCCAGGATGGGTATGATTGGTGTTACTATCAGGTTGGATCCGAATTGGTCTTTCTCATCCCTATCTAATAGCCGACAGTTGAATCAAGTCTCTATAGATTGTTTACTATATGCTGCGCTGCCGCTTTAGTCCACCATACCTATGTAGGCGAGAGCCGCCGAATTCTAGCCTCGCCGTGTACTGGCCTCAGTACTGACCGCTCCCTTTTTCCTTCGCCCTTTGTTGGCACCCCTTTTGTTTAACAGGCATAAGTTCGACGTCGTTAGCAGGGTTACCCTTCTGGCTTGGCCTGGGTAGGGTTATGGACGCCATTGGTTATTCTTTAGGGCTCTTAGCCCCATTTGCATCTTATCCGTATTTGGATGTTGTATCATTTTCAAGGTGATTTGGATCTTTGTACTATATATCTGTATTCTTGACTCATGGAGTCGTTGTTGCATATATATGTTCCATGGGTTCCATCGTGGACTATTGTGTAATGGTATTACTTCGTTTTCCACCCGCACGCAAGTGCCTGGTGGGTATCTTTGAATCGTTTCTATGCGGGTTTGGCGGGAATCGCTGAAACTTGCATAGGGCCGATTCGAGGGTGTTACAGAAGAACACACATGCAACGACACTGGGTGTATTTCATGAAAAGAACAGACATGCAATGACACTGGTGGATCCTTATGTGGTTTGTTTAGAATAACACACATGCAATGACACTGGTGTGGTTCATGAAAAGAATAGACATGCAATGACACTGGTGGATCCTTATGTGGTTTGTTTAGAAGAACACACATGCAATGACACTGGTAGATCCTTATGTGGTTTATGAGAAGAACAGACATGCAATGACTCTAGTTGTGGTTCATGAGAAGAACACACATACAATGACACTGGTGGATCCATATGTGGTTTGTGAAAAGAACAAACATGCAATCACACTAGGTGGATCCATGTGTGGTTTGTGGAAAGAAAAGACATGCAATGTCTCCAGCTGTGGTTCATTAAAAGAACACACACGCAATGACACTGGTGGATCCATGTGTGGTTTGTGAAAAGAACAGACATGCAATCACACTAGGTGGATCCATGTGTAGTTTATTTAGAAGAACACACATGCAATGACTCTAGCTATCATTAATGAAAAGAACACACATGCAATGACACTAGGTGGATCCATGTGTGGTTTGTCTAGAAGAACACACGTGCGATGACACTGGGTGTGGTTCATGAAAAGAACAGACATGCAATGACACTGGTGGATCCTTATGTGGTTTGTTTAGAACAACACACATGCAATAACACTGGGTGTGGTTCATGAAAAGAACTGACATGCAATGACACTGGTGGATCCTTATGTGGGTTGTTTAGAAGAACACACATGCAATGACACTGGGTGTGGTTCATGAAAAAAACAGACATGCAATGACACTGGAGGATCCTTATGTGGTTTGTTTAGAAGAACACAGATGCAATGACACTAGGTGTGGTTCATGAAAAGAACAGACATGCAATGACACTAGTGGATACTTATGTGGTTTGTTTAAAAGAACACACATGCAATGACACTGGTGGATCCTTATGTGGTTTGTTTAGAAGAACACCGATGCAATGACACTGGGTGTGGTTCATGAAAAGAACAGACATGGAATGACACTAGTGGATCCATGTCTGGTTCATCAGAAGAACATACATGCAATGACACTGGTGGATCCATGTGTGGTTCATGAAAAGAACTAACATGCAATGACTCTAGTTGTGGTTCATAAAAAGAACAAATATGCAATGGCACTGGTGGATCCATATGTGGTTTATGGAAGTAACAGACATGCAATGACTCTAGCTGTGATTCATGAAAAGAACAGACATGCAATGACACTAGTGGATCCATGTGTGGTTCATGAGAAGAACACACATCCAATGACACTGGTGGATCCTTATGTGGTGCATGAAAACAACAGACATGCAATGACATTGGTGGATCCTTATGTGGTTTGTTTAGAAGAACACACATGCAATGACACTAGGTGTGGTTCATGAAAAGGACAGACATGCAATGACACTGGTGGATCCTTATGTGATTTGTTTAGAATAACAAACATGCAATGACACTAGATGTGGTCCATGAAAAGAACAGACATGCAATGACACTAGTGGATCCTTATGTGGTTTGTTTAGAAGAACCAACATGCAATGACACTGGTAGATCCTTATGTGGTTTGTGAGAAGAACAAACATGCAATGACTCTAGCTGTGGTTCATGAGAAGAACAAACATACAATGACACTAGTGGATTCATATGTGGTTTGTGAAAAGAACAAACATGCAATCACACTAGGTGGATCCATGTGTGGTTTGGGGAAAGAATACACATGCACTGTCTCCAGCTGTGGTTCATGAAAAGAACACACATGCAATGACACTGGTGGATCCATGTGTGGTTTGTGAAAAAACAAACATGCAATCACACTAGGTGGATTCATGTGTGGTTTGTTTAGAAGAACACACATGCAATGACTCTAGCTGTGGTTAATGAAAAGAACACACATGCAATGACACTAGGTGGATCCATGTGGGGTTTGTGAAAAGAACAGACATGCAATCACACTATGTGGATCCATGTTGGTTTGTATAGAAGAACACACATGCAATGACACTAGGTGTGGTTCATGAAAAGAATAGACATGCAATGACACTAGTTGATCCTTATGTGGTTTGTTTAAAAAACACACATGCAATGACACTGGGTGTGGTTCATGAGAAGAACAGACATGCAATGACACTGGTGGATCCTTATGTGGTTTGTTTAGAAGAACACACATGCAATGACACTGGGTGTGGTTTATGAAAAGAACAGACATGCAATGACACTGGTGGATCCTTATGTGGATTGTTTAGAAGAACACACCTGCAATGACACTAGGTGTGGTTCATGAAAATAACAAACATGCAATGACACTGGTGGATCCTTATGTGGTTTGTTTAGAAGAACACACATGAAATGACTCTAAGTGTAGTTCATGAAAAGAACACACATGCAATGACATTGGTGTATCCATGTGTGGTTTGTGGAAAGAACAGACATGCAATCACACTAGGTGGATCCATGTGTGGTTTGTTTAGAACAACACACATGCAATGACTCTAGGTGTGGTTCATGAAAAGAACAGACATGCAATGATACTGGTGGATCCCTGTGTGGTTCATGAAAAGAACAGACATGCAATGACACTGGTGGATCCTTTTGTGGTTTTTTTAGAGGAACAAACATGCGATGACACTGGGTGTGGTTCATGAAAAGAACAGACATGCAATGACACCGGTGGATCCATGTGTGGTTCATGAGAAGAACAAACATGCAATGACACTGGTGTATCCATGTGTGGTTCATGAAAAGAACTGACATGCAATGACTCTAGCTGTGATTCATGAAAAGAAGAGACATGCAATGACACTGGTGGATCCATATGTGGTTTGTGAAAAGAATAGACATGCAATGACACTGGTGGATTCTTATGTGGTTTGTGAAAAGAACAAACATGCAAAGACACTGGTGGATACTTATGTTGTTCATGAGAAGAACAAACATGCAATGACACTGGTGGATCCTTATGGTGTTTGTTTAGAAGAACACACATGCAATGACACTAGTGGATCCTTATGTGGTTTGTTTAGAAGAACACACATGCAATGACTCGAGCTGTCGTTCATGAAAAGAACACACATGCAATGACACTAGTGTATCCATGTGTGGTTTGTGAAAAGAACAGACATGCAATCACACTACGTGGATCCATGTGTGGTTTGTTTAGAAGAACACACATGCAATGACTCTAGGTATGGTTCATAAAAACAGCATACATGCAATGACACTGGTGGATCCATGTGTGGTTCATGAAAAGAGCAGACATGCAATGACACTGGTGGATCCTTATGTGGTTTGTTTAGAGGAACAAACATGCAATGAAACTGGGTGTGGTTCATGAAAAGAACAGACATGCAATGACACTGGTGGATCCATGTGTGGTTCGGGAGAAGAACAGACATGCAATGACACTAGTGGATCCATGTGTGGTTCATGAAAAGAACTGACATGCAATGACTCTAGCTGTGGTTCATGAAAAGAACAAACATGCAATGACACTGGTGGATCCATATCTGGTTTGTGGAAGTAACAAACCTGCAATGACTCTAGCTGTGATTCATGAAAAGAACAGACATGCGATGACACTGGTGGATCCATGTGTGGTTCATGAGAAGAACACACATCCAATGACACTGTTGGATCCTTCTGTGGTTCATGAAAAGAACAGACATGCAATGAAACTAGTGTATCCTTATGTGGTTTGTTTAGAAGAACACACATGCAATGACACTGGGTGTGGTTCATGAAAATAACAGACATGCAATCACACTAGTTGGATCCATGTGTGGTTTGTTTAGAAGAACACACATGCAATGACTCTAGCTGTGGTTCATGAAAAGAACACACATGCAATGACACTGCTGGATCCATGTGTGGTTCATGAGATGAACACACATCCAATGACACTGGTGGATCCTTATGTGGTTCATGAAAAGAACAAACATGCAATACCACTTGTGGATCCTTATGTGGTTTGTTTAGAAGAACACACATGAAATGACACCGGTAGATCCTTATGTGGTTTATGAGAAGAACAAACATGCAATGACTCTGGTTGTGGTTCATGAGAAGAACACACATACAATGACACTGGTGGATCCATATGTGGTTTGTGAAAAGAACAGGCATGCAATCACACTAGGTGGATCCATGTGTGGTTTGGTGAAAGAATACACATGCACTGTCTCCAGCTGTGGTTCATGAAAAGAACACATGCAATGACACTGGTGGATCCATGTGTGGTTTGTGAAAAAACAAACATGCAATCACACTAGGTGGATTCATGTGTGGTTTGTTTTGAAGAACACACATGCAATGACTCTAGCTGTGGTTAATGAAAAGAACACACATGCAATGACACTAGGTGGATCCATGTGGGGTTTGTGAAAAGAACAGACATGCAATCACACTAGGTGGATCCATGTGTGGTTTGTCTAGAAGAACACACATGCAATGACACTAGGTGTGGTTCATGAAAAGAATAGACATGCAATGACACTAGTTGATCCTTATGTGGTTTGTTTAGAAAAACACACATGCAATGACACTGGGTGTGGTTTATGAAAAGAACAGACATGCAATGACACTGGTGGATCCTTATGTGGATTGTTTAGAAGAACACACCTGCAATGACACTAGGTGTGGTTCATGAAAAGAACAAACATGCAATGACACTGGTGGATCCTTATGTGGTTTGTTTAGAAGAACACACATGCAATGACACTGGTGGATCCTTATGTGGTTTGTTTAGAAGAACACCGATGCAATGACACTGGGTGTGGTTCATGAAAAGAACAGACATGGAATGACACTAGTGGATCCATGTCTGGTTCATCAGAAGAACATGCAATGACTCTAGCTGTGGTTCATGAAAAGAACTCACATGCAATGACACTGGTGGATCCATGTGTGGTTTGTGGAAAGAACTAACATGCAATGACACTAGGAGGATCCATGTGTGGTTTGTTTAGAGGAACAGACATGCAATGACACTGGTGGATCCTTATGTGGTTTGTTTAAAAGAACACACATGCAATGACACTGGGTGTGGTTCATGAAAAGAACAGACATGCAAGGACACTTGTGGATCCTTATGTGGGTTGTTTAGAAGAACACACATGCAATGACACTGGGTGTGGTTCATGAAAAGAACAGACATGCAATGACACTGGAGGATCCTTATGTGGTTTGTTTAGAAGAACACACATGCAATGACACTAGGTGTGGTTCATGAAAAAAACAGACATGCAATGACACTGGTGGGTACTTATGTGGTTTCTTTAAAATAACACACATGCAATTACACTGGTGGATCCTTATGTGGTTTGTTTAGAAGAACACCCATGCAATGACACTGGGTGTGGTTCATGAAAAGAACAAACATGGAATGACACCAGTGGATCCATGTGTGGTTCATCAGAAGAACATACATGCAATGAAACTGGTGGATCCATGTGTGGTTGATGAAAAGAACTAACATGCAATGACTCTAGTTGTGGTTCATGAAAAGAACAAACATGCAATGGCACTGGTGGATCCATATGTGGTTTATGGAAGTAACAGACATGCAATGACTCTAGCTGTGATTCATGAAAAGAACAGACATGCAATGACACTAGTGGATCCATGCATGGATCATGAGAAGAACACACATCCACTGACACTGGTGGATCCTTATGTGGTTCATGAAAAGACCAGACATGCAATGACATTGGTGCATCCTTATGTGGTTTGTTTAGAAGAACACACATGCAATGACACTAGGTGTGGTTCATGAAAAGGACAGACATGCAATGACACTGGTGGCTCCTTATGTGATTTGTTTAGAATAACAAACATGCAATGACACTAGGTGTGGTCCATGAAAAGAACAGACATGCAATGACACTGGTGGATCCTTATGTGGTTTGTTTAGAAGAACACACAGGAAATGACACTAGTAGATCCTTATGTGGTTTGTGAGAAGAACAAACATGCAATGACTCTGGCTGTGGTTCATGAGAAGAACAAACATACAATGACACTGCCGGATCCATATGTGGTTTGTGAAAAGAACAAACATGCAATCACACTAGCTGGATCCATGTGTGGTTTGGGGAAAGAACAGACATGCAATGTCTCCAGATGTGGTTCATGAAAAGAACACACATGCAATGACACTGGTGGATCCATGTGTGGTTTGTGAAAAAACAGACATGCAATCACACTTGGTGGATCCATGTGTGGTTTGTTTGGAAGAACACACATGCAATGACTCTAGCTGTGGTTAATGAAAAGAAAACACATGCAATCACACTAGGTGGATGCATGTGGGTTTGTGAAAAGAACAGACATGCAATCACACTAGGTGGATCCATGGGTGGTTTGTCTAGAAGAACACACATGCAATGAAACTGGTTGTGGTTCATGAAAAGAACAGACATGCAATGACACTAGTGGATCCTTATGTGGTTTGTTTAGAAAAACACACATGCAATGACACTGGTGTGGTTTATGAGAAGAACAGACATACAATGACACTGGTGGATCCTTATGTGGTTTGTTTAGAAGAACACACATGCAATGACAATGGGTGTGGTTTATGAAAAGAATAGACATGCAATGAGACTAGTGGATCCTTATGTGGTTTGTTTAGAAGAACACATGCAATGACACTAGGTGTGGTTCATGAAAAGAACAAACATGCAATGACACTGGTGGATCCTTATGTGGTTTGTTTAGAAGAACACATGTGCAATGACACTAGTGGATCCTTATGTGGTTTGTTTAGAAGAACACACATGCAATGACTAGCTGTAGTTCATGAAAAGAACACACATGCAATGACACTGGTGTATCCATGTGTGGTTTGTGGAAAGAACAGACATGCAATCACACTAGGTGGATCCATGTGTTGTTTGTTTAGAACAACACACATGCAATTACTCTAGGTGTGGTTCATGAAAAGAACACACATGCAATGACACTGGTGGATCCATGTGTGGTACATGAAAAGAACAGACATGCAATGACACTGGTGGATCCTTTTGTGTTTTTTTAGAGGAAAAACATGCAATGACACTGGGTGTGGTTCATGAAAAGAACATACATGCAATGACATCGGTGGATCCATGTGTGGTTCATGAGAAGAACAGACATGCAATGGCACTACTGGATCCATGTGTGGTTCATGAAAAAAACTAACATGCAATGACTCTAGCTGTGATTCATGAAAAGAAGAGACATGCAATGACACTGGTGGATCTATATGTGGTTTGTGGAAGTAACATACATGCAATGAATCTAGCTGTGATTCATGAAAAGAATAGACATGCAATGACACTTCTGGATCCATGTGTGGTTCATGAGAAGAACACACATCCAATGATACTGGTGGATCCTTATGTGGTTCACGAAAAGAACAGACATGCAATGACACTGGTGGATCCTTATGTGGTTTGTTTAGAAGAACACACATGCAATGACACTAGGTGTGGTTCATGAAAAGAACAGACATGGAATCACACTAGTTGGATCCATGTGTGGTTTGTTTAGAAGAACATACATGCAATGACTCTAGTTGTGGTTCATGAAAAGAACACACATGCAATGACACTAGTGGATCCATGTGTGGTTTGTGAAAAGAATAGACATGCAATCACACTTGGTGGATCCATGTGTGGTTTGTTTAGAAGAACACACATGCAATGACTCTAGTTGTGGTTCATGAAAAGAACACACATGCAATGATACTGGTGGATCCATGTGTCGTTCATGAAAAGAATAGACATGCAATGACACTGGTGGATCCTTATGTGGTTTGTTTAGAGTAAAAGACATGCAATGACACTAGGTGTGGTTCATGAAAAGAACAGACATGCAATGACATTGGTGGATCCATGTGTGGTTTATCAAAAGAACACACATGCAATGACACTGGTGGATCCTTATGTGGTTCATGAAAAGAACAGACATGCAATGACACTGGTGGATTCTTATGTGGTTTGTGAAAAGAACAGACATGCAATGACACTGGTGAATCCTTATGTGGTTCATGAGAAGAACAAACATGCAATGACCCTGGTGGATCCTTATGGTGTTTGTTTAGAAGAACACACATGCAATGACACTAGTGGATCCTTATGTGGTTTGTTTAGAAGAACACACATGCAATGACTCGAGCTATCGTTCATGAAAAGAACACACATGCAATGACACTGGTGTATCCATGTGTGGTTTGTGAAAAGAACAGACATGCAATCACACTAGGTGGATCCATGTGTGGTTTGTTTAGAAGAACACACATGCAATGACTCTAGTTATGGTTCATAAAAACAACACATATGCAATGACACTGGTGGATCCATGTGTGGTTCATGAAAAGAGCAAACATGCAATGACACTGGTGGATCCTTATGTGGTTTGTTTAGAGCAACAAACATGCAATGAAACTGGGTGTGGTTCATGAAAAGAACAGACATGCGATGGCACTGGTGGATCCATGTGTGGTTCATGAGAAGAACAGACATGCAATAACACTAGTGGATCCGTGTGTAGTTCATGAAAAGAACTGACATGCAATGACCTTAGTTGTGGTTCATGAAAAGAACAGACATGCAATGACACTAGTGGATCCATATCTGGTTTGTGGAAGTAACAGACATGCAATGACTCTAGCTGTGATTCATGAAAAGAACAGACATGCAATGACAGTGGTGGATCCATGTGTGGTTCATGAGCAGAACACACATCCAATGACACTGGTGGATCATACATGGTTCATGAAAATAACAGACATGCAATGACACTAGTGGATCCTTATGTGGTTTGTTTAGAAGAACAAACATGCAATGACAATGGGTGTGGTTCATGAAAAGAACAGACATGCAATCACACTAGTTGGATCCATGTGTGGTTTGTTTAGAAGAACACACATGCAATGACTCTCGCTGTGGTTCATGAAAAGAACATAGATGCAATGACACTGGTGGATCCATGTGTGGTTGGTAAAAAGAACAGACATGCAATCACACTAGGTGGATCCATGTGTGGTTTGTTTAGAAGAACACACATGCAATGACTCTAGCTATTTTCATGAAAAGAACACACATGCAATGACACTGGTGGATCCATGTGTGGTTCATGAAAAGAACAGACATGCAATGACACTGGTGGATCCTTATGTGGTTTGTTTAGAGGAACAAACAAGCAATGAAACTGGGTGTGGTTCATTTAAAGAACAGACATGCAATGACACTGGTGGATCCATGTGTGGTTCATGAGAAGAACACACATCCAATGACACTGGTGGATCCTTATGTGGTTTGTCTAGAAGAATACACATGCACTAACACTGGGTGTGGTTCATGAAAAGAACAGACATGGAATAACACTGGTGGATCCTTATGTGGTTTGTTTAGAAGAACACACATGCAATGACTCTAGCTGTGGTTCATGAAAAGAACACACATGCAATGACACTGGTGGATCCTTATGTGGTTTGTTTAAAAGAACACACATGCAATGACTCTAGTTGTGGTTCATGAAAAGAACACACATGCAATGACACTGGTGTATCCATGTGTGGTTCATGAGAAGAACACACATGCAATGACACTGGGTGTGGTTCATGAGAAGAACACACATGCAATGACACTGGTGGATCCTTATGTGGTTTGTTTAGAAGAACACACATGCAATGACTCTAGCTGTGGTTCATGAAAAGAAAACACATGCAATGACACTGTTGGATCCATGTGTGGTCTGTGAAAAGAACTGACATGCAATGACACTAGGTGGATCCATGTGTGGTTTGTTTAGAGGAACAGACATGCAATGACACTGGTGGATCCTTATGTGGTTTGTTTAGAAGAACCCACATGCAATGACACTGGGTGTGGTTCATGAAAATAACAGACATGCAATGACACTGGTGGATCCTTATGTGGTTTGTATAGAAGAACGCACATGCAATGACACTGGGTGTGGTTCATGAAAATAACAGACATGCAATGACACTGGTGGATCCTTATGTGGTTTGTTTAGAAGAACACACATGCAATGACACTGGTGGATCCGTATGTCGTTTGTGAGAAGAACAGACATGCAATGACTCTGGCTGTGGTTCATGAAAAGAACAGACATGCAATGACACTGGTGGATCCTTATGTGGTTTGTTTAGAAGAGAACACATGCAATGACACTGGGTGTGGTTCATGAAAAGAACACACATGCAATGACACTGGTGGATCCATGTGTGGTTTGTTAAAAGAACAGACATGCAATCACACTAGGTGGATCCATGTGTGTTTTGTTTAGAAGAACACACATGCAATGACTCTAGCTGTAGTTCATGAAAAGAACAGACATGCAATGACACTAGTGGATCCTTATGTGGTTTGTCTAGAAGAACACACATGCAATGACACTAGGTGTGGTTCATGAGAAGAACAAACATGCAATGACACTGGTGGATCCTTATGTGGTTTGTTTAGAAGAACACATGTGCAATGACACTAGTGGATCCTTATGTGGTTTGTTTAGAAGAACACACATGCAATGACTCTAGCTGTAGTTCATGAAAAGAACACACATGCAATGACACTGGTGTATCCATGTGTGGTTTGTGGAAAGAACAGACATGCAATTACACTAGGTGGATCCATGTGTGGTTTGTTTAGAACAACACACATGCAATGACTCTAGGTGTGGTTCATGAAAAGAACACACATGCAATGACACTGGTGGATCCATGTGTGGTTCATGAAAAGAACAGGCATGCAATGACACTAGTGGATCCTTTTGTGTTTTTTTAGAGGAACAAACATGCAATGACACTGGGTGTGGTTCATGAAAAGAACAGACATGCAATGACATCGGTGGATCCATGTGTGGTTCATGAGAAGAACAGACATGCAATGACACTAGTGGATCCATGTGTGGTTCATGAAAAGAACTGACATGCAATGACTCTAGTTGTGATTCATGAAAAGAAGAGACATGCAATGACACTGGTGGATCCGTATATCGTTTGTGGAAGTAATAGAAATGCAATGACTCTAGCTATGATTCATGAAAAGAACAGACATGCAATGACACTGCTAGATCCATGTGTGGTTCATGAGAAGAACACACATCCAATGACACTGGTGGATCCTTATGTGGTTCATGAAAAGAACAGACATGCAATGACACTGGTGGATCCTTATGTGGTTTGTTTAGAAGAACACACATGCAATGACACTGGGTGTGGTTCCTAAAAAGAACAGACATGCAATGACACTGGTGGATCCTTAAGTGGTTTGTTTAGAGGAACACACATGCAATGTCACTGGGTGTGGTTTATGAAAAGAACATACATGCAATGACACTAGTGGATCCATGTGTGGTTCATGAGAAGAATAGACATGCAATGACACTGGTGGATCCATGTGTGGTTCATGAAAAGAGCTGACATGCAATGACTCTAGCTGTGGTTCATGAAAAGAACAGACATGCAATGACACTGGTGGATCCATATGTGGTTTCTGGAAGTAACAGACATGCAATGACTCTAGCTGTGATTCATGAAAAGAATAGACATGCAATGACACTGGTGGATCCATGTGTGGTTCATGAGAAGAACACACATCCAATGACACTGGTGGATCCTTATGTGGTTCATGAAAAGAACAGACATGCAATGACACTGGTGGATCCTTATGTGGTTTGTTTAGAAGAACACACATGCAATGACACTGGGTGTGGTTCATGAAAAGAACAGACATGCAATCACACTAGTTGGATCCATGTATGGTTTGTTTAGAAGAACATACATGCAATGACTCTAGTTGTGGTTCATGAAAAGAACACACATGCAATGACACTGGTGGATCCATGTGTGGTTTGTGAAAAGAACAGACATGTAATCATACTAGGTGGATCCATGTGTGGTTTGTTTAGAAGAACACACATGCAATGACTGTAGTTGTGCTTCATGAAAAGAACACACATGCAATGATACAGGTGGATCCATGTGTCGTTCATGAAAATAATAGACATGCAATGACACTGGTGGATCCTTATGTGGTTTGTTTAGAGTAACAGACATGCAATGACACTAGGTGTGGTTCATGAAAAGAACAGAGATGCAATGACATTGGTGGATCCATGTGTGGTTCATGAAAAGAACACACATGCAATGACACTTGTGGATCCTTATGTGGTTCATGAAAAGAACAAACATGCAATGACACTGGTGGATTCTTATGTGGTTTGTGAAAAGAGCAGACATGCAATGACACTGGTGGATCCTTATGTGGTTCATGAGAAGAACAAACATGCAATGACACTGGTGGATCCTTATGGTGTTTGATTAGAAGAACACACATGCAATGACACTAGTGGATCCTTATGTGGTTTGTTTAGAAGAACACACATGCAATGACTCGAGCTGTCGTTCATGAAAAGAACACACATGCAATGACACTGGTGGATCCATGTGTGGTTTTTTAAAAGAACAGACATGCAATCACACTAGGTGGATCCATGTGTGGTTTGTTTAGAAGAACACACATGCAATGACTCTAGTTGTAGTTCATAAAAACAACACACATGCAATGACACTGGTGGATCCTTATGTGGTTCATGAAAAGAGCAGACATGCAATGACACTGGTGGATCCTTATGTGGTTTGTTTAGAGGAACAAACATGCAATGAAACTGGGTGTGGTTCATGAAAAGAACAGACATGCAATGACACTGGTGGATCCATGTGTGGTTCATGAGAAGAACAGACATGCAATGACACTAGTGGATCCATGTGTGGTTCATGAAAAGAACTGACATGCAATGACTCTAGCTGTGGTTCATGAAAATAACAGACATGAAATGACACTGGTGGATCCATATCTGGTTTGTAGAAGTAACAGACATGCAATGACTCTAGCTGTGATTCATGAAAAGAACAGACATGCAATGACACTGGTGGATTCATGTGTGGTTCATAAGGAGAACACACATCCAATGACACTGGTGGATCCTTATGAGGTTTGTTTAGAAGAACAAACATGCAATGATAGTGGTGGATCCTTATGTGGTTTGTTTAGAAGAACACACATGGAATGACTCTAGCTGTCGTTCATGAAAAGAACACACATGCAATGACACTGGTGTATCCATGTGTTGTTCCTGAAAAGAACAGACATGCAATCACACTAGGTGGATCCATGTGTGGTTTGTTTAGAAGAACACACATGCAATGACTCTAGGTGTGGTTCATGAAAATAACAGACATGTAATGACACTGGTGGATCATTATGAGGTTTGTTTAGAAGAACACACATGCAATAACACTTGTGGATCCTTATGTGGTTTGTTTAGAGGAACAAACATGCAATGACACTGGGTGTGGTTCATGAAAAGAATAGACATGCAATGACACTGGGTGTGGTTCATGAAAAAAACAGATATGCAATGACACTAGTGGATCCTTATGTGGTTTGTTTAGAAAAACACACATGCAATGACACTAGTGGATCCTTGTGTGGTTCATGAAAAGAACACACATGCAATGACACTGGTGGATCCATGTGTGGTTCACGAAAAGAACAGACATGCAATGACACTGGTGGATACTTATGTGCTTTGTTTAGAGGAACTAACATGCAATGACACTGGGTGTGGTTCATGAAAAGAACAGAGATGCAATAACACTAGTGGATCCATGTTTGGTTCATGAGAAGAATACACATCCAATGACACTGGTGGAACCAAGTGTGGTTCATGAAAAGAACTGACATGCAATGACTCTAGCTGTGGTTCATGAAGAGAACAGACATGCAATGACACTAGTGGATCCATATGTGGTTTGTGGAAGTAACAGACATGCAATGACTCTAGCTGAGATCCATGAAAAGAACAGACATGCAATGACACTGTGGATCCATGTGTGGTTCATGAGAAGAACACACATCCAATGACACTGGTGGATCCTTATGTGGTTCATGAAAAGAACAGACATGCAATGACACTAGTGGATCCTTATGTGATTTGTTTAGAAGAACACACATGCAATGACACTAGGTGTGGTTCATGAAAGGAACAGACATGCAATCACACTAGGTGGATCCATGTGTGGTTTGTTTAGAAGAACACACATGCAATGACTCTAGCTGTGGTTCATGAAAAGAACACACATGCAATGACACTGGTGGATCCATGTGTGGTTTGTGAAAAGAATAGACATGCAATGACACTGGTGGATCCTTATGTGGTTTGTTTAGAAGAACACACATGCAATGCCTCTAGCTGTGGTTCATGAAAAGAACACACATGCAATGACACTGGTTGATCCACATGTGGTTCATGAAAAGAACAGACATGCAATGACACTGGTGGATCCTTATGTGGTTTGTTTAGAGGAACATACATGCAATGACACTAGGTGTGGATTATGAAAAGAACAGACATGCAATGACACTGGTGGATCCTTATGTAGTTTGTTTAGAAGAACACACATACAATGACTCTAGATGTGGTTCATGAAAAGAACTCACATGCAATGACACTGGTGGATCCATGTGTGGTTTGTGGAAAGAACTAACATGCAATGACACTAGGAGGATCCATGTGTGGTTTGTTTAGAGGAACAGACATGCAATGACACTGGTGGATCCTTATGTGGTTTGTTTAAAAGAACACACATGCAATGACACTGGGTGTGGTTCATGAAAAGAACAGACATCCAATGACACTGGTGGATCCTTATGTGGTTTGTTTAGAAGAACGCACATGCAATGACACTGGGTGTGGTTCATGAAAATAACAGACATGCAATGACACTGGTGTATCCATGTGTGGTTCATGAGAAGAACAGACATGCAATGACACTGGTGGATCCATGTGTGGTTCATGAAAAGAACTGACATGCAATGACTCTAGCTGTGGTTCATGAAAAAAACAGACATGCAATGACACTGGTGGATCCATATGTGGTTTGTGGAAGTAACAGACATGCAATGATTCTAGGTGTGATTCATGAAAAGAACAGAAATGCAATGATACGGTTGGATCCATGTGTGATTCATGAGAAGAACACACATCCAGTGACACTAGTGGATCCTTATGTGGTTCATGAAAAGAACAGACATGCAATGACACTAGTGGATCCTTATGTGGTTTGTTTAGAAGAACACACATGCAATGACACTGGGTGTGGTTCATGAAAAGAACAAACGTGCAATCACACTAGGTGGATCCATTTGTTGTTTGTTTAGAAGAACACACATGCAATGACTCTAGCCATGGTTCATGAAAAGAACACATATGCAATGACACTGGTGGATCCATGTGTGGTTTGTGAAAAGAACAGACATGCAATGACACTGGTGGATCCTTATGTGGTTTGTTTAGAAGAACACACATGAATGACTCTAGCTGTGGTTCATGCAAAGAACACACATGCAATGACACAGGTGGATCCATGTGTGGTTAATGAAAAGAACAAACATGCAATGACACTGGTGGATCCTTATGTGGTTTGTTTAGAGGAACAGACATGCAATGACACTGGGTGTGGTTCATGAAAATAACAGACATGCAATGACACCGGTGGATCCATATGTGGTTTGTTTAGAAGAACACACATGCAATGACACTGGGTGTGGTTCATGAAAAGAACAAACATGCAATGACACTGGTGGATCCTTATGTGGTTTGTTTAGAACACACATGCAATGATACTGGGTGTGGTTCATGAAAAGAACATACATGCAATGACACTGGTGGATCCTTATGTGGTTTGTTTAGAAGAACACACATGCAATGACACTGGGTGTGGTTCATGAAAAGAATAGACATGCAATCACACTAGGTGGATCCTTATGTGGTTTGTTTAGAAGAACACACATGCAATGACACTGCTGGATCCTTTTGTGGTTTGTGAGAAGAACAGACATGCAATGACTCTGGTTGTGGTTCATGAGAAGAACACACATGCAATGACACTGGTGGATCCATGTGTGGTTTGTGAAAAGAACAGACATGCAATCACACTAGCTATGGGTCATGAGAAGAACACACATGCAATGACACTGGTGGATCCCGATGTGGTTTGTTTAGAAGAACACACATGCAATGACTCTAGCTGTGGTTCATGAAAAGAACACACATGCAATGACACTGGTGGATCCATGTGTGGTTTGTGAGAAGAACTAACATGCAATGACACTAGGTGGATCCATGTGTGGTTTGTTTAGAGGAACAGACATGCAATGACACTGGTGGTTCCTTATGTGGTTTGTTTAGAATTTCACACATGCAATGACAGTGGGTGTGGTTCATGAAAAGAACAGACATGCAATCACACTGGTGGATCCTTATGTGGTTTGTTTAGAAGAACACACATGCAATGACACTGGGTGTGGTTCATGAAAAGAATAGACATGCAATGTCACTGGTGGATCCATGTGTGGTTCATCAGAAGAATAGACATGCAATGACACTGGTGGATCCATGTGTGGTTCATGAAAAGAACTGACATGCAATGACTCTAGTTGTGGTTCATGAAAAGAACATACATGCAATGACACTGGTGTATCCATATGTGGTTTATGGAAGTAACAGACATGCAATAACTCTAGCTATGATTCATGAAAAGAACAGACATGCAATGACACTGGTGGATCCATGTGTGGTTCATGAGAAGAACACACATCCAATGACATTGGTGGATCCTTATGTGGTTCATGAAAAGAATAGACATGCAATGACACTGGTGGATCCTTATGTGGTTTGTTTAGAAGATGTAGCACCCCGGTTAACCACTACTAGAAAATTGCCATGTTTTGCCTTTGTGAAACATCATGACTGCATGCTCATGTCATCATGCCACATTGCATTTAAGCATCGTCGTATCATCATACATTAATTGCCTGAAACTATTTCCTAAACGCCTATCTTTGTTTTCTAAATATCCTTCCTCTTTATTTCAAATCAAAACTCCAGGTCCACCTAATTTTTTTTTTATTTGTCTAAAAACTAACTACAGTCTTTTCAATAAATAAATAAAACTTATATTATTTTTGAGAGGCAGCCAGTCAGGCCCAAAAGCCCAGCCAACCACCTCCAAACGAAACCCTAACCCACCTAACCCCAGACCCTAACCCTATCTACCTAGCCACCGCGCATTGATCAACCACCCAAGCCTGCTGCGATGCGTGAACTCTGCCACATCGGACCACTGGCACCGACCCAATGCGCATAACGCCACTCCACGCTGGCCCACTCCCCGTGACTGTTACTCATCGATCACCCTCACCAGCCTCTAACTCTACATCGCCATCCCTCCCACCTCTTGATCCCCAACCCCAAAGCCTCTACAGGCCGTCGCCACTTCCCAGCTTCCTTGCGCCTCTGGAGCCATGAACCGGCCTCTCTCCTTGTTGGGCCTTGCTCCACCGGCCCTATCGCCTCCTCCACAGCCAGGCTCGCCCCCATCACGACCGTCGGGGTCCTGCTCTTCCTCGTTCGGAGCTTCCTCCTCTGGCCACCTACTCACCCCCGCAGCTGTTCCCGAGCCCCGTCGCCCAAGGTCGGCAGTGGTAGCCACCTCCCTATCTACTCTGCCTCTCGCGTCCTCCTCCTACTGCACCCTGAGCCTTCAATCTCACCGGACCTGTGACCCCCTCGCCGCTCCTCTGCGCCGCCTCAGCGTCCATCTCGCGACGCCGCTGCTATGCTCGTTTTTCTTCAGAGAATAGCCGTGTAGGTGGCCATCTCCTATCGTGTATCTCGCCTTTGGTTCCTGTGTGGATTCCCGTGGTGTAAAATGCTTTGCTGATCCGCATTATTGATGTTTGGTTGTGAGGAGGTGGAGTATAGATGATGCGATGATGGTATGTGGTGGTGTGCTACAGATGATGTGAAGAGGTGTGTGCAAACCCGAAGGCCATGTTGCTGTGGTGACGATAAGACAATGAATGTGGAAAGATGGTGTGTGTGCTACTTGGAACCCGATGTTGTCTATTCAAGTTCGCCATCTGATGGACAAGAGCGACATGTGTTGATATGTGAAGCCCTTGATCCCCGATTCCGGACCGCAAGACCCGATTCCGCACCCGAAGACCGATCCCGGCGTTCGAAGACCGATCACCCGAACCCCTCCAAATCCAAGACCTTCGGAACCAAGATGTGTGACCCTCTTTTCCGACCCTATTTTTATAATATGACATATTTAATTGTTGCATATGAATCATTCTTACTCGCATGCATATTGTGGATGTTTGGGGGGCATTATACCGATTCACTTATAATTAAATATGGAGATTATATGCGGGTTATTCCTATCTATTAGCTCCTCCATTTAAATTTGTGTAGAGAACCGATGTCATGTTTTGCCTTGTTAAGATAACATTTAAATTGCGGGATATCTAAATAACTTGAACCTTCTAATTAATTGTCAGGACTCCGGTTCCGCTTAATATTGCCTAATTGCACCGCATCTATGCCATGTCATGCATCATATCATAAACATGTTGATTCTTCTGTCGTAGTATTAAATAGCGCATTCGCTGTTTCTTTTAGTGTTTTGCTTCTTGGCGGATTAGGCCGCTGAGTTGATGCGAGTATGGACAAGTTCTTCGGTGTATCTTTGGCTATTTTTCCCAGGCGAGCAATCTCCCCCTTTCTACCTATTTTGCATTTATAGTCTTTACTTCCTTCCTGTTGATCTACTGCTATCCGTGTTGCGATGCTTTAGTGTTCCGTGCCAGATATATTCCGTGCAGCCTTTATATTGCCTACACCTCCTATTACCTGTTGTTTGGTAGTAGATGGTCTTGCGAGACGTAGTCACTTGCTCAGGTGCGATCCCGTGTCGTGAAGTACCACACAGTTGTTGGAATGTTGTCATATGATTTACGGTGGAGAGGATCATGACTTTAAATACAACTATTAAATTGCTGGGATAACTAATGAAAGAGGCACCGGTGGGCAATATATGCTATTTGGTTTTTCATGTCCACTTGTGTCCCGTAGGCCCCGAGTACTTGATACATTCCTTGATTATTCGCACTATCCACATCCGGAGACCCTATGGATCCCCTTAGCCGAGCTTGATTCATTTCTTATTTCTTGGGGCCACAAACTAGTTTGGAGCTTTATTACTATCATGTACTTATGCCATGCTTAATCATGATTATATCATTGTGTGAGCACTTTTTCGTTATAGAAGTTAGAGTGTTTTCTTTGGACGACAAGCCCAGTCACACTTCGGGTTCGATCGTTACAGCCAAGCAACGTCGCTATGGTAGCTTAATGGGGTGGCACCCTAAAATCTTTATGAACTGTGATTGCTTTGTCGTGAAAGCCTCGCTGGGGTTTTGATTTGTTTTTCGAGGTTGATCGTGTGTGTTGCTATTTGTGCACCCCTGCAGGTAAATCTTCTAAAGCCGTGTCCATGTTATGGACGACTTGGAGCACAGTATCTCTATCATAGACAAGCATAACTAAAGTAGTGCTATAAATTTGACTTAATATGTGACTAGTAATCAGCTTCACTACAATGGAATGGATAATAAAAGTGCCAACAACTGGTGGAACTGGGGTGTATTTGTCATGTTATACCTGCCTAGTAAGTATCGCAACTCCAATGGAATGAAATAAAAGTGCCAACAACTGCTAGGTTTGGGATGTCACATGCTAATTGTATCTGACTAGTAAGTATTGCAACTACAACGAATGGTTAACTAAAACTGCCCACTACTAATGCTATGAGGATGACTCATGCTATCTATATCTGACTAGTAAGTGCTTCAACTATAATGGAATGAATAAAACTGCTAACTATGTCAGTTCCTCGGTTTGACTTCCTCGTTTGGTCTCGAGGGGGAAATGCCAGGATGGGTATGATTGGTGTTACTATCAGGTTGGATCCGAATTGGTCTTTCTCATCCCTATCTAATAGCCGACAGTTGAATCAAGTCTCTATAGATTGTTTACTGTATGCTTATGCCGCTTTAGTCCACCATACCTATGTAGGCGAGCCGCCAATTCTAGCCTCGCTGCATCGGGTCTTGATCGATCTCCCTTTTTCCTTCGCCCTTTGTTGGCACCCCTTTTGTTTAACAGGCATAAGTTCGACGTCGTTAGCAGGGTTACCCTTCTGGCTTGGCCTGGGTAGGGTTATGGACGCCATTGGTTATTCTTTAGGGCTCTTAGCCCCATTTGCATCTTATCCGTATTTGGATGTTGTATCATTTTCAAGGTGATTTGGATCTTTGTACTATATATCTGTATTCTTGACTCATGGAGTCGTTGTTGCATATATATGTTCCGTGGGTTCCATCGTGGACTATTGTGTAATGGTATTACTTCGTTTTCCACCCGCACGCAAGTGCCTGGTGGGTATCTTTGAATCGTTTCTATGCGGGTTTGGCGGGAATCGCTGAAACTTGCATAGGGCCGATTCGAGGGTGTTACAGAAGAACACACATGCAATGACACTGGGTGTATTTCATGAAAGGAACAGACATGCAATGACACTGGTGGATCCTTATGTGGTTTGTTTAGAATAACACACATGCAATGACACTGGTGTGGTTCATGAAAAGAATAGACATGCAATGACACTGGTGGATCCTTATGTGGTTTGTTTAGAAGAACACACATGCAATGACACCGGTAGATCCTTATGTGGTTTATGAGAAGAACAAACATGCAATGACTCTGGTTGTGGTTCATGAGAAGAACACACATACAATGACACTGGTGGATCCATATGTGGTTTATGAAAAGAACAGCCATGCAATCAGACTAGGTGGATCCATGTGTGGTTTGGGGAAAGAATACACATGCACTGTCTCCAGCTGTGGTTCATGAAAAGAACACACATGCAATGACACTGGTGGATCCATGTGTGGTTTGTGAAAAAACAAACATGCAATCACACTAGGTGGATTCATGTGTGGTTTGTTTAGAAGAACACACATGCAATGACTCTAGCTGTGGTTAATGAAAAGAACACACATGCAATGACACTAGGTGGATCCATGTGGGGTTTGTGAAAAGAACAGACATGCAATCACACTAGGTGGATCCATGTGTGGTTTGTCTAGAAGAACACACATGCAATGACAATAGGTGTGGTTCATGAAAAGAATAGACATGCAATGACACTAGTTGATCCTTATGTGGTTTGTTTAGAAAAACACACATGCAATGACACTGGGTGTGGTTCATGAAAAGAACAAACATGCAATGACACTGGTGGATCCTTATGTGGTTTGTTTAGAAGAACACACATGCAATGACACTAGGTGTGGTTCATGAAAAGGACAGACATGCAATGACACTGGTGGATCCTTATGTGATTGTTTAGAATAACAAACATGCAATGACACTAGATGTGGTCCATGAAAAGAACAGACATGCAATGACACTAGTGGATCCTTATGTGGTTTGTTTAGAAGAACAAACATGCAATGACACTGGTTGTGGTTCATGAGAAGAACACACATACAATGACACTGGTGGATCCATATGTGGTTTGTGAAAAGAACAGACATGCAATCACACTAGGTGGATCCATGTGTGGTTTGTGGAAAGAAAAGACATGCAATGTCTCCAGCTGTGGTTCATGAAAAGAACACACATGCAATGACACTGGTGGATCCATGTGTGGTTTGTGAAAAGAACAGACATGCAATCACACTAGGTGGATCCATGTGTAGTTTCTTTAGAAGAACACACATGCAATGACTCTACCTATCATTAATGAAAAGAACACACATGCAATGACACTAGGTGGATCCATGTGTGGTTTGTGAAAAGAACAGACATGCAATCACACTAGGTGGATCCATGTGTGGTTTGTCTAGAAGAACACACGTGCGATGACACTGGGTGTGGTTCATGAAAAGAACAGACATGCAATGACACTGGATCCTTATGTGGTTTGTTTAGAACAACACACATGCAATAACACTGGGTGTGGTTCATGAAAAGAACTGACATGCAATGACACTTGTGGATCCTTATGTGGGTTGTTTAGAAGAACACACATGCAATTACACTAGGTGTGGTTCATGAAAAAAACAGACATGCAATGACACTGGAGGATCCTTATGTGGTTTGTTTAGAAGAACACAGATGCAATGACACTAGGTGTGGTTCATGAAAAGAACAGACATGCAATGACACTAGTGGATACTTATGTGGTTTGTTTAATTGAACACACATGCAATGACACTAGTGGATCCTTATGTGGTTTGTTTAGAAGAACACCGATGCAATGACACTGGGTGTGGTTCATGAAAAGAACAGACATGGAATGACACTAGTGGATCCATGTCTGGTTCATCAGAAGAACATACATGCAATGACACTGGTGGATCCATGTGTGGTTCATGAAAAGAACTAACATGCAATGACTCTAGTTGTGGTTCATAAAAAGAACAAACATGCAATGGCACTGGTGGATCCATATGTGGTTTATGGAAGTAACAGACATGCAATGACTCTAGCTGTGATTCATGAAAAGAACAGACATGCAATGACACTAGTGGATCCATGTGTGGTTCATGAGAAGAACACACATCCAATGACACTGGTGGATCCTTATGTGGTGCATGAAAACAACAGACATGCAATGACATTGGTGGATCCTTATGTGGTTTGTTTAGAAGAACACACATGCAATGACACTAGGTGTGGTTCATGAAAAGGACAGACATGCAATGACACTGGTGGATCCTTATGTGGTTTGTTTAGAATAACAAACATGCAATGACACTAGATGTGGTCCATGAAAAGAACAGACATGCAATGACACTAGTGGATCCTTATGTGGTTTGTTTAGAAGAACACACATGCAATGACACTGGTAGATCCTTATGTGGTTTGTGAGAAGAACAAACATGCAATGACTCTAGCTGTGGTTCATGAGAAGAACAAACATACAATGACACTAGTGGATTCATATGTGGTTTGTGAAAAGAACAAACATGCAATCACACTAGGTGGATCCATGTGTGGTTTGGGGAAAGAATACACATGCACTGTCTCCAGCTGTGGTTCATGAAAAGAACACACATGCAATGACACTGGTGGATCCATGTGTGGTTTGTGAAAAAACAAACATGCAATCACACTAGGTGGATTCATGTGTGGTTTGTTTAGAAGAACACACATGCAATGACTCTAGCTGTGGTTAATGAAAAGAACACACATGCAATGACACTAGGTGGATCCATGTGGGGTTTGTGAAAAGAACAGACATGCAATCACACTAGGTGGATCCATGTGTGGTTCGTATAGAAGAACACACATGCAATGACACTAGGTGTGGTTCATGAAAAGAATAGACATGCAATGACACTAGTTGATCCTTATGTGGTTTGTTTAGAAAAACACACATGCAATGACACTGGGTGTGGTTCATGAGAAGAACAGACATGCAATGACACTGGTGGATCCTTATGTGGTTTGTTTAGAAAAACACACATGCAATGACACTGGGTGTGGTTTATGAAAAGAACAGACATGCAATGACACTGGTGGATCCTTATGTGGATTGTTTAGAAGAACACACCTGCAATGACACTAGGTGTGGTTCATGAAAAGAACAAACATGCAATGACACTGGTGGATCCTTATGTGGTTTGTTTAGAAGAACACACATGCAATGACTCTAGCTGTAGTTCATGAAAAGAACACACATGCAATGACATTGGTGTATCCATGTGTGGTTTGTGGAAAGAACAGACATGCAATCACACTAGGTGGATCCATGTGTGGTTTGTTTAGAACAACACACATGCAATGACTCTAGGTGTGGTTCATGAAAAGAACACACATGCAATGATACTGGTGGATCCCTGTGTGGTTCATGAAAAGAACAGACATGCAATGACACTGGTGGATCCTTTTGTGGTTTTTTTAGAGGAACAAACATGCAATGACACTGGGTGTGGTTCATGAAAAGAACAGACATGCAATGACACCGGTGGATCCATGTGTGGTTCATGAGAAGAACAAACATGCAACCTTGACACCGTGTATCCATGTGGTTCATGAAAAGAACTGACATGCAATGACTCTAGCTGTGATTCATGAAAAGAAGAGACATGCAATGACACTGGTGGATCCATATGTGGTTTGTGAAAAGAATAGACATGCAATGACACTGGTGGATTCTTATGTGGTTTGTGAAAAGAACAAACATGCAAAGACACTGGTGGATACTTATGTGGTTCATGAGAAGAACAAACATGCAATGACACTGGTGGATCCTTATGGTGTTTGTTTAGAAGAACACACATGCAATGACACTAGTGGATCCTTATGTGGTTTGTTTAGAAGAACACACATGCAATGACTCGAGCTGTCGTTCATGAAAAGAACACACATGCAATGACACTAGTGTATCCATGTGTGGTTTGTGAAAAGAACAGACATGCAATCACACTACGTGGATCCATGTGTGGTTTGTTTAGAAGAACACACATGCAATGACTCTAAGTATGGTTCATAAAAACAGCATACATGCAATGACACTGGTGGATCCATGTGTGGATCATGAAAAGAGCAGACATGCAATGACACTGGTGGATCCTTATGTGGTTTGTTTAGAGGAACAAACATGCAATGAAACTGGGTGTGGTTCATGAAAAGAACAGACATGCAATGACACGGTGGATCCATGTGTGGTTCGGGAGAAGAACAGACATGCAATGACACTAGTGGATCCATGTGTGGTTCATGAAAAGAACTGACATGCAATGACTCTAGCTGTTGTTCATGAAAAGAACAAACATGCAATGACACTGGTGGATCCATATCTGGTTTGTGGAAGTAACAAACCTGCAATGACTCTAGCTGTGATTCATGAAAAGAACAGACATGCGATGACACTGGTGGATCCATGTGTGGTTCATGAGAAGAACACACATCCAATGACACTGTTGGATCCTTCTGTGGTTCATGAAAAGAACAGACATGCAATGAAACTAGTGTATCCTTATGTGGTTTGTTTAGAAGAACACACATGCAATGACACTGGGTGTGGTTCATGAAAAGAACAGACATGCAATCACACTAGTTGGATCCATGTGTGGTTTGTTTAGAAGAACACACATGCAATGACTCTAGCTGTGGTTCATGAAAAGAACACACATGCAATGACACTGCTGGATCCATGTGTGGTTCATGAGATGAACACACATCCAATGACACTGGTGGATCCTTATGTGGTTCATGAAAAGAACAAACATGCAATACCACTTGTGGATCCTTATGTGGTTTGTTTAGAAGAACACACATGCAATGACACCGGTAGATCCTTATGTGGTTTATGAGAAGAACAAACATGCAATGACTCTGGTTGTGGTTCATGAGAAGAACACACATACAATGACACTGGTGGATCCATATGTGGTTTATGAAAAGAACAGCCATGCAATCAGACTAGGTGGATCCATGTGTGGTTTGGGGAAAGAATACACATGCACTGTCTCCAGCTGTGGTTCATGAAAAGAACACACATGCAATGACACTGGTGGATCCATGTGTGGTTTGTGAAAAAACAAACATGCAATCACACTAGGTGGATTCATGTGTGGTTTGTTTAGAAGAACACACATGCAATGACTCTAGCTGTGGTTAATGAAAAGAACACACATGCAATGACACTAGGTGGATCCATGTGGGGTTTGTGAAAAGAACAGACATGCAATCACACTAGGTGGATCCATGTGTGGTTTGTCTAGAAGAACACACATGCAATGACAATAGGTGTGGTTCATGAAAAGAATAGACATGCAATGACACTAGTTGATCCTTATGTGGTTTGTTTAGAAAAACACACATGCAATGACACTGGGTGTGGTTCATGAAAAGAACAAACATGCAATGACACTGGTGGATCCTTATGTGGTTTGTTTAGAAGAACACACATGCAATGACACTAGGTGTGGTTCATGAAAAGGACAGACATGCAATGACACTGGTGGATCCTTATGTGATTGTTTAGAATAACAAACATGCAATGACACTAGATGTGGTCCATGAAAAGAACAGACATGCAATGACACTAGTGGATCCTTATGTGGTTTGTTTAGAAGAACAAACATGCAATGACACTGGTAGATCCTTATGTGGTTTGTGAGAAGAACAAACATGCAATGACTCTAGCTGTGGTTCATGAGAAGAACAAACATACAATGACACTAGTGGATTCATATGTGGTTTGTGAAAAGAACAAACATGCAATCACACTAGGTGGATCCATGTGTGGTTTGGGGAAAGAATACACATGCACTGTCTCCAGCTGTGGTTCATGAAAAGAACACACATGCAATGACACTGGTGGATCCATGTGTGGTTTGTGAAAAAACAAACATGCAATCACACTAGGTGGATTCATGTGTGGTTTGTTTAGAAGAACACACATGCAATGACTCTAGCTGTGGTTAATGAAAAGAACACACATGCAATGACACTAGGTGGATCCATGTGGGGTTTGTGAAAAGAACAGACATGCAATCACACTAGGTGCATCCATGTGTGGTTTGTATAGAAGAACACACATGCAATGACACTAGGTGTGGTTCATGAAAAGAATAGACATGCAATGACACTAGTTGATCCTTATGTTGTTTGTTTCGAAAAACACACATGCAATGACACTGGGTGTGGTTCATGAGAAGAACAGACATGCAATGACACTGGTGGATCCTTATGTGGTTTGTTTAGAAGAACACACATGCAATGACACTGGGTGTGGTTTATGAAAAGAACAGACATGCAATGACACTGGTGGATCCTTATGTGGATTGTTTAGAAGAACACACCTGCAATGACACTAGGTGTGGTTCATGAAAAGAACAAACATGCAATGACACTAGTGGATCCTTATGTGGTTTGTTTAGAAGAACACACATGCAATGACTCTAGCTGTAGTTCATGAAAAGAACACACATGCAATGACATTGGTGTATCCATGTGTGGTTTGTGGAAAGAACAGACATGCAATCACACTAGGTGGATCCATGTGTGGTTTGTTTAGAACAACACACATGCAATGACTCTAGGTGTGGTTCATGAAAAGAACACACATGCAATGATACTGGTGGATCCCTGTGTGGTTCATGAAAAGAACAGACATGCAATGACACTGGTGGATCCTTTTGTGGTTTTTTTAGAGGAACAAACATGCAATGACACTGGGTGTGGTTCATGAAAAGAACAGACATGCAATGACACCGGTGGATCCATGTGTGGTTCATGAGAAGAACAAACATGCAATGACACTGGTGTATCCATGTGTGGTTCATGAAAAGAACTGACATGCAATGACTCTAGCTGTGATTCATGAAAAGAAGAGACATGCAATGACACTGGTGGATCCATATGTGGTTCATGAAAAGAACATACATGCAATGACACTAGTGGATCCTTATGTGGTTTGTTTAGAAGAACACACATGCAATGACTCGAGCTGTCGTTCATGAAAAGAACACACATGCAATGACACTAGTGTATCCATGTGTGGTTTGTGAAAAGAACAGACATGCAATCACACTACGTGGATCCATGTGTGGTTTGTTTAGAAGAACACACATGCAATGACTCTAGGTATGGTTCATAAAAACAGCATACATGCAATGACACTGGTGGATCCATGTGTGGTTCATGAAAAGAGCAGACATGCAATGACACTGGTGGATCCTTATGTGGTTTGTTTAGAGGAACAAACATGCAATGAAACTGGGTGTGGTTCATGAAAAGAACAGACATGCAATGACACTGGTGGATCCATGTGTGGTTCGGGAGAAGAACAGACATGCAATGACACTAGTGGATCCATGTGTGGTTCATGAAAAGAACTGACATGCAATGACTCTAGCTGTTGTTCATGAAAAGAACAAACATGCTATGACACTGGTGGATCCATATCTGGTTTGTGGAAGTAACAAACCTGCAATGACTCTAGCTGTGATTCATGAAAAGAACAGACATGCGATGACACTGGTGGATCCATGTGGTTCATGAGAAGAACACACATCCAATGACACTGTTGGATCCTTCTGTGGTTCATGAAAAGAACAGACATGCAATGAAACTAGTGTATCCTTATGTGGTTTGTTTAGAAGAACACACATGCAATGACACTGGGTGTGGTTCATGAAAAGAACAGACATGCAATCACACTAGTTGGATCCATGTGTGGTTTGTTTAGAAGAACACACATGCAATGACTCTAGCTGTGGTTCATGAAAAGAACACACTTGCAATGACACTGCTGGATCCATGTGTGGTTCATGAGATGAACACACATCCAATGACACTGGTGGATCCTTATGTGGTTCATGAAAAGAACAAACATGCAATACCACTTGTGGATCCTTATGTGGTTTGTTTAGAAGAACACACATGCAATGACACCGGTAGATCCTTATGTGGTTTATGAGAAGAACAAACATGCAATGACTCTGGTTGTGGTTCATGAGAAGAACACACATACAATGACACTGGTGGATCCATATGTGGTTTGTTAAAAGAACAGGCATGCAATCACACTAGGTGGATCCATGTGTGGTTTGGGGAAAGAATACACATGCACTGTCTCCAGCTGTGGTTCATGAAAAGAACACACATGCAATGACACTGGTGGATCCATGTGTGGTTTGTGAAAAAACAAACATGCAATCACACTAGGTGGATTCATGTGTGGTTTGTTTAGAAGAACACACATGCAATGACTCTAGCTGTGGTTAATGAAAAGAACACACATGCAATGACACTAGGTGGATCCATGTGGGGTTTGTGAAAAGAACATACATGCAATCACACTAGGTGGATCCATGTGTGGTTTGTCTAGAAGAACACACATGCAATGACACTAGGTGTGGTTCATGAAAAGAATAGACATGCAATGACACTAGTTGATCCTTATGTGGTTTGTTTAGAAAAACACACATGCAATGACACTGGGTGTGGTTCATGAGAAGAACAGACATGCAATGACACTGGTGGATCCTTATGTGGTTTGTTTAGAAGAACACACATGCAATGACACTGGGTGTGGTTTATGAAAAGAACAGACATGCAATGACACTGGTGGATCCTTATGTGGATTGTTCAGAAGAACACACCTGCAATGACACTAGGTGTGGTTCATGAAAAGAACAAACATGCAATGACACTGGTGGATCCTTATGTGGTTTGTTTAGAAGAACACACATGCAATGACACTGGTGGATCCTTATGTGGTTTGTTTAGAAGAACACCGATGCAATGACACTGGGTGTGGTTCATGAAAAGAACAGACATGGAATGACACTAGTGGATCCATGTCTGGTTCATCAGAAGAACATGCAATGACACTGGTGGATCCATGTGTGGTTTGTGGAAAGAACTAACATGCAATGACACTAGGAGGATCCATGTGTGGTTTGTTTAGAGGAACAGACATGCAATGACACTGGTGGATCCTTATGTGGTTTGTTTAAAAGAACACACATGCAATGACACTGGGTGTGGTTCATGAAAAGAACAGACATGCAAGGACACTTGTGGATCCTTATGTGGGTTGTTTAGAAGAACACACATGCAATGACACTGGGTGTGGTTCATGAAAAGAACAGACATGCAATGACACTGGAGGATCCTTATGTGGTTTGTTTAGAAGAACACACATGCAATGACACTAGGTGTGGTTCATGAAAAAAACAGACATGCAATGACACTGGTGGGTACTTATGTGGTTTCTTTAAAAGAACACACATGCAATTACACTGGTGGATCCTTATGTGGTTTGTTTAGAAGAACACCCATGCAATGACACTGGGTGTGGTTCATGAAAAGAACAGACATGGAATGACACCAGTGGATCCATGTGTGGTTCATCAGAAGAACATACATGCAATGAAACTGGTGGATCCATGTGTGGTTGATGAAAAGAACTAACATGCAATGACTCTAGTTGTGGTTCATGAAAAGAACAAACATGCAATGGCACTGGTGGATCCATATGTGGTTTATGGAAGTAACAGACATGCAATGACTCTAGCTGTGATTCATGAAAAGAACAGACATGCAATGACACTAGTGGATCCATGCGTGGATCATGAGAAGAACACACATCCACTGACACTGGTGGATCCTTATGTGGTTCATGAAAAGACCAGACATGCAATGACATTGGTGCATCCTTATGTGGTTTGTTTAGAAGAACACACATGCAATGACACTAGGTGTGGTTCATGAAAAGGACAGACATGCAATGACACTGGTGGATCCTTATGTGATTTGTTTAGAATAACAAACATGCAATGACACTAGGTGTGGTCCATGAAAAGAATAGACATGCAATGACACTGGTGGATCCTTATGTGGTTTGTTTAGAAGAACACACAGGAAATGACACTAGTAGATCCTTATGTGGTTTGTGAGAAGAACAAACATGCAATGACTCTGGCTGTGGTTCATGAGAAGAACAAACATACAATGACACTGCCGGATCCATATGTGGTTTGTGAAAAGAACAAACATGCAATCACACTAGGTGGATCCATGTGTGGTTTGGGGAAAGAACAGACATGCAATGTCTCCAGATGTGGTTCATGAAAAGAACACACATGCAATGACACTGGTGGATCCATGTGTGGTTTGTGAAAAAACAGACATGCAATCACACTTGGTGGATCCATGTGTGGTTTGTTTGGAAGAACACACATGCAATGACTCTAGCTGTGGTTAATGAAAAGAAAACACATGCAATCACACTAGGTGGATGCATGTGGGTTTGTGAAAAGAACAGACATGCAATCACACTAGGTGGATCCATGTGTGGTTTGTCTAGAAGAACACACATGCAATGAAACTGGTTGTGGTTCATGAAAAGAACAGACATGCAATGACACTAGTGGATCCTTATGTGGTTTGTTTAGAAAAACACACATGCAATGACACTGGTGTGGTTTATGAGAAGAACAGACATACAATGACACTGGTGGATCCTTATGTGGTTTGTTTAGAAGAACACACATGCAATGACAATGGGTGTGGTTTATGAAAAGAACAGACATGCAATGACACTAGTGGATCCTTATGTGGTTTGTTTAGAAGAACACATGCAATGACACTAGGTGTGTTTCATGAAAAGAACAAACATGCAATGACACTGGTGGATCCTTATGTGGTTTGTTTAGAAGAACACATGTGCAATGACACTAGTGGATCCTTATGTGGTTTGTTTAGAAGAACACACATGCAATGACTAGCTGTAGTTCATGAAAAGAACACACATGCAATGACACTGGTGTATCCATGTGTGGTTTTTGGAAAGAACAGACATGCAATCACACTAGGTGGATCCATGTGTTGTTTGTTTAGAACAACACACATGCAATTACTCTAGGTGTGGTTCATGAAAAGAACACACATGCAATGACACTGGTGGATCCATGTGTGGTTCATGAAAAGAACAGACATGCAATGACACTGGTGGATCCTTTTGTGTTTTTTTAGAGTAAAAACATGCAATGACACTGGGTGTGGTTCATGAAAAGAACATACATGCAATGACATCGGTGGATCCATGTGTGGTTCATGAGAAGAACATACATGCAATGGCACTGGTGGATCCTTATGTGGTTCACGAAAAGAACAGACATGCAATGACACTGGTGGATCCTTATGTGGTTTGTTTAGAAGAACACACATGCAATGACACTAGGTGTGGTTCATGAAAAGAACAGACATGGAATCACACTAGTTGGATCCATGTGTGGTTTGTTTAGAAGAACATACATGCAATGACTCTAGTTGTGGTTCATGAAAAGAACACACATGCAATGACACTAGTGGATCCATGTGTGGTTTGTGAAAAGAATAGACATGCAATCACACTTGGTGGATCCATGTGTGGTTTGTTTAGAAGAACACAAATGCAATGACTCTAGTTGTGGTTCATGAAAAGAACACACATGCAATGATACTGGTGGATCCATGTGTCGTTCATGAAAAGAATAGACATGCAATGACACTGGTGGATCCTTATGTGGTTTGTTTAGAGTAAAAGACATGCAATGACACTAGGTGTGGTTCATGAAAAGAACAGACATGCAATGACATTGGTGGATCCATGTGTGGTTTATCAAAAGAACACACATGCAATGACACTGGTGGATCCTTATGTGGTTCATGAAAAGAACAGACATGCAATGACACTGGTGGATTCTTATGTGGTTTGTGAAAAGAACAGACATGCAATGACACTAGTGAATCCTTATGTGGTTCATGAGAAGAACAAACATGCAATGACCCTGGTGGATCCTTATGGTGTTTGTTTAGAAGAACACACATGCAATGACACTAGTGGATCCTTATGTGGTTCGTTTAGAAGAACACACATGCAATGACTCGAGCTATCGTTCATGAAAAGAACACACATGCAATGACACTGGTGTATCCATGTGTGGTTTGTGAAAAGAACAGACATGCAATAACACTAGGTGGATCCATGTGTGGTTTGTTTAGAAGAACACACATGCAATGACTCTAGTTATGGTTCATAAAAACAACACATATGCAATGACACTGGTGGATCCATGTGTGGTTCATGAAAAGAGCAGACATGCAATGACACTGGTGGATCCTTATGTGGTTTGTTTAGAGCAACAAACATGCAATAAAACTGGGTGTGGTTCATGAAAAGAACAGACATGCAATGGCACTGGTGGATCCATGTGTGGTTCATGAGAAGAACAGACATGCAATAACACTAGTGGATCCGTGTGTAGTTCATGAAAAGAACTGACATGCAATGACCTTAGTTGTGGTTCATGAAAATAACAGACATGCAATGACACTAGTGGATCCATATCTGATTTGTGGAACTAACAGACATGCAATGACTCTAGCTGTGATTCATGAAAAGAACAGACATGCAATGACAGTGGTGGATCCATGTGTGGTTCATGAGCAGAACACACATCCAATGACACTGGTGGATCCTTCTGTGGTTCATGAAAATAACAGACATGCAATGACACTAGTGGATCCTTATGTGGTTTGTTTAGAAGAACAAACATGCAATGACAATGGGTGTGGTTCATGAAAAGAACAGACATGCAATCACACTAGTTGGATCCATGTGTGGTTTGTTTAGAAGAACACACATGCAATGACTCTCGCTGTGGTTCATGAAAAGAACACAGATGCAATGACACTGGTGGATCCATGTGTGGTTGGTAAAAAGAACAGACATGCAATCACACTAGGTGGATCCATGTGTGGTTTGTTTAGAAGAACACACATGCAATGACTCTAGTTATGTTCATGAAAAGAACACACATGCAATGACACTGGTGGAATCATGTGTGGTTCATGAAAAGAACAGACATGCAATGACACTGGTGGATCCTTATGTGGTTTGTTTAGAGGAACAAACAAGCAATGAAACTGGGTGTGGTTCATTTAAAGAACAGACATGCAATGACACTGGTGGATCCATGTGTGGTTCATGAGAAGAACACACATCCAATGACACTGGTGGATCCTTATGTGGTTTGTCTAGAAGAATACACATGCACTAACACTGGGTGTGGTTCATGAAAAGAACAGACATGCAATAACACTGGTGGATCCTTATGTGGTTTGTTTAGAAGAACACACATGCAATGACTCTAGCTGTGGTTCATGAAAAGAACACACATGCAATGACACTGGTGGATCCTTATGTGGTTTGTTTAAAAGAACATACATGCAATGACTCTAGTTGTGGTTCATGAAAAGAACACACATGCAATGACACTGGTGTATCCATGTGTGGTTCATGAGAAGAACACACATGCAATGACACTGGGTGTGGTTCATGAGAAGAACACACATGCAATGACACTGGTGGATCCTTATGTGGTTTGTTTAGAAGAACACACATGCAATGACTCTAGCTGTGGTTCATGAAAAGAAAACACATGCAATGACACTGTTGGATCCATGTGTGGTCTGTGAAAAGAACTGACATGCAATGACACTAGGTGGATCCATGTGTGGTTTGTTTAGAGGAACAGACATGCAATGACACTGGTGGATCCTTATGTGGTTTGTTTAGAAGAACCCACATGCAATGACACTGGGTGTGGTTCATTAAAATAACAGACATGCAATGACACTGGTGGATCCTTATGTGGTTTGTATAGAAGAACGCACATGCAATGACACTGGGTGTGGTTCATGAAAATAACAGACATGCAATGACACTGGTGGATCCTTATGTGGTTTGTTTAGAAGAACACACATGCAATGACACTGGTGGATCCGTATGTCGTTTGTGAGAAGAACAGACATGCAATGACTCTGGCTGTGGTTCATGAAAAGAATAGACATGCAATGACACTGGTGGATCCTTATGTGGTTTGTTTAGAAGAGAACACATGCAATGACACTAGGTGTGGTTCATGAAAAGAACACACATGCAATCACACTGGTGGATCCATGTGTGGTTTGTTAAAAGAACAGACATGCAATCACACTAGGTGGATCCATGTGTGTTTTGTTTAGAAGAACACACATGCAATGACTCTAGCTGTAGTTCATGAAAAGAACAGACATGCAATGACACTGGTGGATCCTTATGTGGTTTGTCTAGAAGAACACACATGCAATGACACTAGGTGTGGTTCATGAAAAGAACAAACATGCAATGACACTGGTGGATCCTTATGTGGTTTGTTTAGAAGAACACATGTGCAATGACACTAGTGGATCCTTATGTGGTTTGTTTAGAAGAACACACATGCAATGACTCTAGCTGTAGTTCATGAAAAGAACACACATGCAATGACACTGGTGTATCCATGTGTGGTTTGTGGAAAGAACAGACATGCAATTACACTAGGTGGATCCATGTGTGGTTTGTTTAGAACAACACACATGCAATGACTCTAGGTGTGGTTCATGAAAAGAACACACATGCAATGACACTGGTGGATCCATGTGTGGTTCATGAAAAGAACAGGCATGCAATGACACTAGTGGATCCTTTTGTGTTTTTTTAGAGGAACAAACATGCAATGACACTGGGTGTGGTTCATGAAAAGAACAGTCATGCAATGACATCGGTGGATCCATGTGTGGTTCATGAGAAGAACAGACATGCAATGACACTAGTGGATCCATGTGTGGTTCATGAAAAGAACTGACATGCAATGACTCTAGTTGTGATTCATGAAAATAAGAGACATGCAATGACACTGGTGGATCCGTATATCGTTTGTGGAAGTAATAGACATGCAATGACTCTAGCTATGATTCATGAAAAGAACAGACATGCAATGACACTGCTAGATCCATGTGTGGTTCGTGAGAAGAACACACATCCAATGACACTGGTGGATCCTTATGTGGTTCATGAAAAGAACAGACATGCAATGACACTGGTGGATCCTTATGTGGTTTGTTTAGAAGAACACACATGCAATGACACTGGGTGTGGTTCATGAAAAGAACAGACATGCAATCACACTAGTTGGATCCATGTATGGTTTGTTTAGAAGAACATACATGCAATGACTCTAGTTGTGGTTCATGAAAAGAATACACATGCAATGACACTGGTGGATCCATGTGTGGTTTGTGAAAAGAACAGACATGTAATCATACTAGGTGGATCCATGTGTGGTTTGTTTAGAAGAACACACATACAATGACTGTAGTTGTGGTTCATGAAAAGAACACACATGCAATGATACAGGTGGATCCATGTGTCGTTCATGAAAAGAATAGACATGCAATGACACTGGTGGATCCTTATGTGGTTTGTTTAGAGTAACATACATGCAATGACACTAGGTGTGGTTCATGAAAAGAACAGAGATGCAATGACATTGGTGGATCCATGTGTGGTTCATGAAAAGAACAAACATGCAATGACACTGGTGGATTCTTATGTGGTTTGTGAAAAGAACAGACATGCAATGACACTGGTGGATCCTTATGTGGTTCATGAGAAGAACAAACATGCAATGACACTGGTGGATCCTTATGGTGTTTGATTAGAAGAACACACATGCAATGACACTAGTGGATCCTTATGTGGTTTGTTTAGAAGAACACACATGCAATGACTCGAGCTGTCGTTCATGAAAAGAACACACATGCAATGACACTGGTGGATCCATGTGTGGTTTTTTAAAAGAACAGACATGCAATCACACTAGGTGGATCCATGTGTGGTTTGTTTAGAAGAACACACATGCAATGACTCTAGCTGTAGTTCATAAAAACAACACACATGCAATGACACTGGTGGATCCTTATGTGGTTCATGAAAAGAGCAGACATGCAATGACACTGGTGGATCCTTATGTGGTTTGTTTAGAGGAACAAACATGCAATGAAACTGGGTGTGGTTCATGAAAAGAACAGACATGCAATGACACTGGTGGATCCATGTGTGGTTCATGAGAAGAACAGACATGCAATGACACTAGTGGATCCATGTGTGGTTCATGAAAAGAACTGACATGCAATGACTCTAGCTGTGGTTCATGAAAAGAACAGACATGAAATGACACTGGTGGATCCATATCTGGTTTGTAGAAGTAACAGACATGCAATGACTCTAGCTGTGATTCATGAAAAGAACAGACATGCAATGACACTGGTGGATCCATGTGTGGTTCATAAGGAGAACACACATCCAATGACACTGGTGGATCCTTATGAGGTTTGTTTAGAAGAACAAACATGCAATGATAGTGGTGGATCCTTATGTGGTTTGTTTAGAAGAACACACATGGAATGACTCTAGCTGTCGTTCATGAAAAGAACACACATGCAATGACACTGGTGTATCCATGTGTTGTTCCAAAAAAGAACAGACATGCAATCACACTAGGTGGATCCATGTGTGGTTTGTTTAGAAGAACACACATGCAATGACTCTAGGTGTGGTTCATGAAAATAACAGACATGTAATGACACTGGTGGATCATTATGAGGTTTGTTTAGAAGAACACACATGCAATAACACTTGTGGATCCTTATGTGGTTTGTTTAGAGGAACAAACATGCAATGACACTGGGTGTGGTTCATGAAAAGAATAGACATGCAATGACACTGGGTGTGGTTCATGAAAAAAACAGATATGCAATGACACTAGTGGATCCTTATGTGGTTTGTTTAGAAAAACACACATGCAATGACACTAGTGGATCCTTGTGTGGTTCATGAAAAGAACACACATGCAATGACACTGGTGGATCCATGTGTGGTTCGAAAAGAACGTACATGCAATGACACTGGTGGATACTTATGTGCTTTGTTTAGAGGAACTAACATGCAATGACACTGGGTGTGGTTCATGAAAAGAACAGACATGCAATAACACTAGTGGATCCATGTTTGGTTCATGAGAAGAATACACATCCAATGACACTGGTGGAACCAAGTGTGGTTCATGAAAAGAACTGACATGCAATGACTCTAGCTGTGGTTCATGAAGAGAACAGACATGCAATGACACTAGTGGATCCATATGTGGTTTGTGGAAGTAACAGACATGCAATGACTCTAGCTGAGATCCATGAAAAGAACAGACATGCAATGACACTGTGGATCCATGTGTGGTTCATGAGAAGAACACACATCCAATGACACTGGTGGATCCTTATGTGGTTCATGAAAAGAACAGACATGCAATGACACTAGTGGATCCTTATGTGATTTGTTTAGAAGAACACACATGCAATGACACTAGGTGTGGTTCATGAAAAGAACAGACATGCAATCACACTAGGTGGATCCATGTGTGGTTTGTTTAGAAGAACACACATGCAATGACTATAGCTATGGTTCATGGAAAGAACACACATGCAATGACACTGGTGGATCCATGTGTGGTATGTGAAAAGAATAGACATGCAATGACACTGGTGGATCCTTATGTGGTTTGTTTAGAAGAACACACATGCAATGCCTCTAGCTGTGGTTCATGAAAAGAACACACATGCAATGACACTGGTTGATCCACATGTGGTTCATGAAAAGAACAGACATGCAATGACACTGGTGGATCCTTATGTGGTTTGTTTAGAGGAACATACATCCAATGACACTAGGTGTGGATTATGAAAAGAACAGACATGCAATGACACTGGTGGATCCTTATGTAGTTTGTTTAGAAGAACACACATGCAATGACTCTAGATGTGGTTCATGAAAAGAACTCACATGCAATGACACTGGTGGATCCATGTGTGGTTTGTGGAAAGAACTAACATGCAATGACACTAGGAGGATCCATGTGTGGTTTGTTTAGAGGAACAGACATGCAATGACACTGGTGGATCCTTATGTGGTTTGTTTAAAAGAACACACATGCAATGACACTGGGTGTGGTTCATGAAAAGAACAGACATCCAATGACACTGGTGGATCCTTATGTGGTTTGTTTAGAAGAACGCACATGCAATGACACTGGGTGTGGTTCATGAAAATAACAGACATGCAATGACACTGGTGGATCCTTATGGGCTTGTTTAGAAGACACATGCAATGACACTAGTGGATCCTTATGTGGTTTGTGAGAAGAACAGACAGGCAATGACTCGGTTTGTGGTTCATGAAAAGAATAGACATGCAATGACACTGGTGGATCCTTATGTGGTTTATTTAGAAGAACACACATGCAATGACACTGGGTGTGGTTCATGAAAAGAGCACACATGCAATGACACTGGTGGATCCATGTGTGGTTTGTGAAAAGAACAGACATGCAATCACACTAGGTGGATCCATGTTGGGTTTGTTTAGAAGAACACACATGCAATGAATCTAGTTGTGGTTCATGAAAAGAACACACATGCAATGACACTGGTGGATCCATGTGTTGTTCATGAAAAGAACATACATGCAATGACACTGGTGGATTCTTATGTGGTTTTTTAGAGTAATAGACATGCAATGACACTCGGTCTAGTTCATGAAAAGAACAGGCATGCAATGACACTGGTGGATCCATGTGTGGTTCATGAAAAGAACATACATGCAATCACACTGGTGGATCCTTATGTGGTTCATGAAAAGAACAAACATGCAATGACACTGGTGGATCCTTATGTGGTTTGTGAAAAGAACAGACATGCAATGACACTGGTGGATCCTAATGTGGTTCATGAGAAGAACAAACATGCAATGAAAGTGGTGGATCCTTATGTGGTTTGTTTAGTAGAACACACATGGAATGACTCTAGCTGTCGTTCATGAAAAGAACACACATGCAATGACACTGGTCTATCCATGTGTTGTTCATGAAAAGAACAGACATGCAATCACACTAGGTGGATCCATGTGTGGTTTGTTTAGAAGAAAACACATGCAATGTATCTAGGTGTGGTTCATGAAAAGAACAGACATGCAATGACACTGGTGGATACTTAGGTGGTTTGTTTAGAGGAACAAACATGCAATGACACTGGGTGTGGTTCATGAAAAGAATAGACATGCAATGAAACTGGTGGATCCTTATGTGGTTTGTTTAGAAGAACACACATGGAATGGAACTGGTGGACCTTGTGTGGTTCATGAAAACAACACACATGCAGTGACACTGGTGGATCCGTGTGTGGTTCATGAAAAGAGCAGACATGCAATGACACTGGTGGATCCTTATGTGGTTTGTTTAGAGGAACAAACATGCAATGAAACTGGGTGTGGTTCATGAAAAGAACATACATCCAATGACACTGGTGGATCCATGTGTGGTTCATGAGAAGAACAGACATGCAATGACACTAGTGGATCCATGTGTGGTTCATGAAAAGAACTGACATGCAATGACTCTAGCTGTGGTTCATGAAAAGAACAGGCATGAAATGACACTGGTGGATCCATATCTGGTTTGTAGAAGTAACAGACATGCAATGACTCTAGCTGTGATTCATGAAAAGAACAGACATGCAATGACACTGGTGGATCCATGTGTGGTTCATAAGGAGAACACACATCCAATGACACTGGTGGATCCTTATGAGGTTTGTTTAGAAGAACAAACATGCAATGATAGTGGTGGATCCTTATGTGGTTTGTTTAGAAGAACACACATGGAATGACTCTAGCTGTCGTTCATGAAAAGAACACACATGCAATGACACTGGTGTATCCATGTGTTGTTCCTGAAAAGAACAGACATGCAATCACACTAGGTGGATCCATGTGTGGTTTGTTTAGAAGAACACACATGCAATGACTCTAGGTGTGGTTCATGAAAATAACAGACATGTAATGACACTGGTGGATCATTATGAGGTTTGTTTAGAAGAACACACATGCAATAACACTTGTGGATCCTTATGTGGTTTGTTTAGAGGAACAAACATGCAATGACACTGGGTGTGGTTCATGAAAAGAATAGACATGCAATGACACTGGGTGTGGTTCATGAGAAGAACAGATATGCAATGACACTAGTGGATCCTTATGTGGTTTGTTTAGAAAAACACACATGCAATGACACTAGTGGATCCTTGTGTGGTTCATGAAAAGAACACACATGCAATGACACTGGTGGATCCATGTGTGGTTCACGAAAAGAACAGACATGCAATGACACTGGTGGATACTTATGTGCTTTGTTTAGAGGAACTAACATGGAATGACACTGGGTGTGGTTCATGAAAAGAAATGTATATGCAATAACACTAGTGGATCCATGTTTGGTTCATGAGAAGAATACACATCCAATGACACTGGTGGAACCAAGTGTGGTTCATGAAAAGAACTGACATGCAATGACTCTAGTTGTGGTTCATGAAGAGAACAGACATGCAATGACACTAGTGGATCCATATGTGGTTTGTGGAAGTAACGGACATGCAATGACTCTAGCTGAGATCCATGAAAAGAACAGACATGCAATGACACTGTGGATCCATGTGTGGTTCATGAGAAGAACACACATCCAATGACATAGGTGGATCCTTATGTGGTTTATGAAAAGAACAGACATGCAATGACACTAGTGGATCCTTATGTGATTTGTTTAGAAGAACACACATGCAATGACACTAGGTGTGGTTCATGAAAAGAACAGACATGCAATCACACTAGGTGGATCCATGTGTGGTTTGTTTAGAAGAACACACATGCAATGACTCTAGCTGTGGTTCATGAAAAGAACACACATGCAATGACACTGGTGGATCCATGTGTGGTTTGTGAAAAGAATAGACATGCAATGACACTGGTGGATCCTTATGTGGTTTGTTTAGAAGAACACACATGCAATGCCTCTAGCTGTGGTTCATGAAAAGAACACACATGCAATGACACTGGTTGATCCACATGTGGTTCATGAAAAGAACAGACATGCAATGACACTGGTGGATCCTTATGTGGTTTGTTTAGAGGAACATACATGCAATGACACTAGGTGTGGATTATGAAAAGAACAGACATGCAATGACACTGGTGGATCCTTATGTAGTTTGTTTAGAAGAACACACATGCAATGACTCTAGCTGTGGTTCATGAAAAGAACTCACATGCAATGACACTGGTGGATCCATGTGTGGTTTGTGGAAAGAACTAACATGCAATGACACTAGGAGGATCCATGTGTGGTTTGTTTAGAGGAACAGACATGCAATGACACTGGTGGATCCTTATGTGGTTTGTTTAAAAGAACACACATGCAATGACACTGGGTGTGGTTCATGAAAAGAACAGACATGCAATGACACTGGTGGATCCTTATGTGGTTTGTTTAGAAGAACGCACATGCAATGACACTGGGTGTGGTTCATGAAAATAACAGACATGCAATGACACTGGTGGATCCTTATGGGCTTGTTTAGAAGACACATGCAATGACACTAGTGGATCCTTATGCGGTTTGTGAGAAGAACAGACAGGCAATGACTCTGTTTGTGGTTCATGAAAAGAATAGACATGCAATGACACTGGTGGATCCTTATGTGGTTTATTTAGAAGAACACACATGCAATGACACCGGTGTGGTTCATGAAAGTACACACATGCAATGACACCGGTGGATCCATGTGGTTTGTGAAAAGAACAGACATGCAATCACACTAGGTGGATCCATGTTGGGTTTGTTTAGAAGAACACACATGCAATGAATCTAGTTGTGGTTCATGAAAAGAACACACATGCAATGACACTGGTGGATCCATGTGTTGTTCATGAAAAGAACATACATGCAATGACACTGGTGGATTCTTATGTGGTTTTTTTAGAGTAATAGACATGCAATGACACTCGGTCTAGTTCATGAAAAGAACAGGCATGCAATGACACTGGTGGATCCATGTGTGGTTCATGAAAAGAACATACATGCAATCACACTGGTGGATCCTTATGTGGTTCATGAAAAGAACAAACATGCAATGACACTGGTGGATCCTTATGTGGTTTGTGAAAAGAACAGACATGCAATGACACTGGTGGATCCTAATGTGGTTCATGAGAAGAACAAACATGCAATGAAAGTGGTGGATCCTTATGTGGTTTGTTTAGTAGAACACACATGGAATGACTCTAGCTGTCGTTCATGAAAAGAACACACATGCAATGACACTGGTCTATCCATGTGTTGTTCATGAAAAGAACAGACATGCAATCACACTAGGTGGATCCATGTGTGGTTTGTTTAGAAGAAAACACATGCAATGAATCTAGGTGTGGTTCATGAAAAGAACAGACATGCAATGACACTGGTGGATCCTTAGGTGGTTTGTTTAGAGGAACAGACATGCAATGACACTGGGTGTGGTTCATGAAAATAATAGACATGCAATGACACTGGTGGATCCTTATGTGGTTTGTTTAGAAGAACACACATGGAATGAAACTGGTGGACCTTGTGTGGTTCATGAAAAGAACACACATGCAGTGACACTGGTGGATCCGTGTGTGGTTCATGAAAAGAACAGACATGCAATGACACAGGTGGATCCTTATGTGCTTTGTTTAGAGGAACAGACATGCAATGACACTGGGTGTGGTTCATGAAAAGAACAGACATGAAATAACACTAGTGGATCCATGTGCGGTTCATGAGAAGAATAAACATGCAATGACACTGGTGGAACCATGTGTGGTTCATGAAAAGAACTGACATGCAATGACTCTAGCTGTGGTTCATGAAAAGAATAGACATGCAATGACACTGGTGGATCCATATGTGATTTGTGGAAGTAACAAACATGCAATGACTCTAGCTGAGATTCATTAAAAGAACAGACATGCAATGACACTGGCGGATCCATGTGTGGTTCATAAGGAGAACACACATCCAATGACACTGGTGGATCCTTATGAGGTTTGTTTAGAAGAACAAACATGCAATGATAGTGGTGGATCCTTATGTGGTTTGTTTAGAAGAACACACATGGAATGACTCTAGCTGTCATTCATGAAAAGAACACACATGCAATGACACTGGTGTATCCATGTGTTGTTCATGAAAAGAACAGACATGCAATCACACTAGGTGGGTCCATGTGTGGTTTGTTTAGAAGAACACACATGCAATGACTCTAGGTGTGGTTCATGAAAATAACAGACATGTAATGACACTAGTGGATCATTATGAGGTTTGTTTAGAAGAACACACATGCAATAACACTTGTGGATCCTTATGTGGTTTGTTTAGAGGAACAAACATGCAATGACACTGGGTGTGGTTCATGAAAAGAATAGACATGCAATGACACTGGGTGTGGTTCATGAAAAGAACAGATATGCAATGACACTGGTGGATCCTTATGTGGTTTGTTTAGAAAAACACACATGCAATGACACTGGTGGATCCTTGTGTGGTTCATGAAAAGAACACACATGCAATGACACTGGTGGATCCATGTGTGGTTCACGAAAAGAACAGACATGCAATGACACTGGTGGATACTTATGTGCTTTGTTTAGAGGAACTAACATGCAATGACACTGGGTGTGGTTCATGAAAAGAACAGACATGCAATAACACTAGTGGATCCATGTTTGGTTCATGAGAAGAATACACATACAATGACACTAGTGGATCCTTATGTGATTTGTTTAGAAGAACACACATGCAATGACACTAGGTGTGGTTCATGAAAAGAACAGACATGCAATCACACTAGGTGGATCCATGTGTGGTTTGTTTAGAAGAACACACATGCAATGACTCTAGCTGTGGTTCATGAAAAGAACACACATGCAATGACACTGGTGGATCCATGTGTGGTTTGTGAAAAGAATAGACATGCAATGACACTGGTGGATCCTTATGTGGTTTGTTTAGAAGAAAACACATGCAATGCCTCTAGCTGTGGTTCATGAAAAGAACACACATGCAATGACACTGGTTGATCCACATGAGGTTCATGAAAAGAACAGACATGCAATGACACTGGTGGATCCTTATGTGGTTTGTTTAGAGGAACATACATGCAATGACACTAGGTGTGGATTATGAAAAGAACAGACATGCAATGACACTGGTGGATCCTTATGTAGTTTGTTTAGAAGAACACACATGCAATGACTCTAGCTGTGGTTCATGAAAAGAACTCACATGCAATGACACTGGTGGATCCATGTGTGGTTTGTGGAAAGAACTAACATGCAATGACACTAGGAGGATCCCTGTGTGGTTTGTTTAGAGGAACAGACATGCAATGACACTGGTGGATCCTTATGTGGTTTGTTTAAAAGAACACACATGCAATGACACTGGGTGTGGTTCATGAAAAGAACAGACATGCAATGACACTGGTGGATCCTTATGTGGTTTGTTTAGAAGAACGCACATGCAATGACACTGGGTGTGGTTCATGAAAATAACAGACATGCAATGACACTGGTGGATCCTTATGTGGTTGTTTAGAAGACACATGCAATGACACTAGTGGATCCTTATGTGGTTTGTGAGAAGAACAGACAGGCAATGAATCTGTTTGTGGTTCATGAAAAGAATAGACATGCAATGACACTGGTGGATCCTTATGTGGTTTATTTAGAAGAACACACATGCAATGACACTGGGTGTGGTTCATGAAAAGAACACACATGCAATGACACTGGTGGATCCATGTGTGGTTTGTGAAAAGAACAGACTTGCAATCACACTAGGTGGATCCATGTGTGGTTTGTTTAGAAGAACACACATGCAATGACTCTACCTGTAGTTCATGAAAAGAACACACATGCAATAACACTGGTGGATCCATGTGTGGTTTGTGAAAAGAACAGACATGCAATCACACTAGGTGGATCCATGTTGGGTTTGTTTAGAAGAACACACATGCAATGAATCTAGTTGTGGTTCATGAAAAGAACACACATGCAATGACACTGGTGGATCCATGTGTTGTTCATGAAAAAGAACATACATGCAATGACACTGGTGGATTCTTATGTGGTTTTTTTAGAGTAATAGACATGCAATGACACTCGTTCTAGTTCATGAAAAGAACAGGCATGCATTGACACTGGTGGATCCATGTGTGGTTCATGAAAAGAACATACATGCAATCACACTGGTGGATCCTTATGTGGTTCATGAAAAGAACAAACATGCAATGACACTGGTGGATCCTTATGTGGTTTGTGAAAAGAACAGACATGCAATGACACAGGTGGATCCTAATGTGGTTCATGAGAAGAACAAACATGCAATGAAAGTGGTGGATCCTTATGTGGTTTGTTTAGGAGAACACACATGGAATGACTCTAGCTGTCGTTCATGAAAAGAACACACATGCAATGACACTGGTCTATCCATGTGTTGTTCATGAAAAGAACAGACATGCAATCACACTAGGTGGATCCATGTGTGGTTTGTTTAGAAGAAAACACATGCAATGAATCTAGGTGTGGTTTATGAAAAGAACAGACATGCAATGACACTGGTGGATCCTTAGGTGGTTTGTTTAGAGGAACAGACATGCAATGACACTGGGTGTGGTTCATGAAAAGAATAGACATGCAATGACACTGGTGGATCCTTATGTGGTTTGTTTAGAAGAACACACATGGAATGAAACTGGTGGACCTTGTGTGGTTCATGAAAAGAACACACATGCAGTGACACTGGTGGATCCGTGTGTGGTTCATGAAAAGAACAGACATGCACTGACACAGGTGGATCCGTATGTGCTTTGTTTAGAGGAACAGACATGCAATGACACTGGGTGTGGTTCATGAAAAGAACAGACATGCAATAACACTAGTGGATCCGCAAAGTGTTCATGAGAAGAATAGACATGCAATGACACTGGTGGAACCATGTGTGGTTCATTAAAAGAACTGACATGCAATGACTCTAGCTGTGGTTCATGAAAAGAATAGACATGCAATGACACTGGTGGATCCATATGTGATTTGTGGAAGTAACAAACATGCAATGACTCTAGCTGAGATTCATTAAAAGAACAGACATGCAATGACACTGGCGGATCCATGTGTGTTTCATGAGAAGAACACACATCCAATAACACTGGTGGATCCTTATGTGGTTCATGAAAAGAACACACATGCAATGACACTAGTGGATCCTTATGTGATTGTTTACAAGAACACACATGCAATGACACTGGGTGTGGTTCATGAGACGAACAAACATGCAATCACACTAGGTGGATCCATGTGTGGTTTGTTTAGAAAAACACACATGCAATGACACTAGTGGATCCTTATGTGGTTTGTTTAGAAAAACACACATGCAATGACACTAGTGGATCCTTGTGTGGTTCATGAAAAGAACACACATGCAATGACACTGGTGGATCCATGTGTGGTTCACGAAAAGAACAGACATGCAATGACACTGGTGGATACTTATGTGCTTTGTTTAGAGGAACTAACATGCAATGACACTGGGTGTGGTTCATGAAAAGAACAGACATGCAATAACACTAGTGGATCCATGTTTGGTTCATGAGAAGAATACACATCCAATGACACTGGTGGAACCAAGTGTGGTTCATGAAAAGAACTGACATGCAATGACTCTAGCTGTGGTTCATGAAGAGAACAGACATGCAATGACACTAGTGGATCCATATGTGGTTTGTGGAAGTAACGGACATGCAATGACTCTAGCTGAGATCCATGAAAAGAACAGACATGCAATGACACTGTGGATCCATGTGTGGTTCATGAGAAGAACACACATCCAATGACACTGGTGGATCCTTATGTGGTTTATGAAAAGAACAGACATGCAATGAGACTAGTGGATCCTTATGTGATTTGTTTAGAAGAACACACATGCAATGACACTAGGTGTGGTTCATGAAAAGAACAGACATGCAATCACACTAGGTGGATCCATGTGTGGTTTGTTTAGAAGAACACACATGCAATGACTCTAGCTGTGGTTCATGAAAAGAACACACATGCAATGACACTGGTGGATCCATGTGTGGTTTGTGAAAAGAATAGACATGCAATGACACTGGTGGATCCTTATGTGGTTTGTTTAGAAGAACACACATGCAATGCCTCTAGCTGTGGTTCATGAAAAGAACACACATGCAATGACACTGGTTGATCCACATGTGGTTCATGAAAAGAACAGACATGCAATGACACTGGTGGATCCTTATGTGGTTTGTTTAGAGGAACATACATGCAATGACACTAGGTGTGGATTATGAAAAGAACAGACATGCAATGACACTGGTGGATCCTTATGTAGTTTGTTTAGAAGAACACACATGCAATGACTCTAGCTGTGGTTCATGAAAAGAACTCACATGCAATATCACTGGTGGATCCATGTGTGGTTTGTGGAAAGAACTAACATGCAATGACACTAGGAGGATCCATGTGTGGTTTGTTTAGAGGAACAGACATGCAATGACACTGGTGGATCCTTATGTGGTTTGTTTAAAAGAACACACATGCAATGACACTGGGTGTGGTTCATGAAAAGAACAGACATGCAATGACACTGGTGGATCCTTATGTGGTTTGTTTAGAAGAACGCACATGCAATGACACTGGTGGATCCTTATGTGGTTTGTTTAGAAGAACACACATGCAATGACACTGGTGGATCCTTATGTGGTTTGTTTAGAAGAACACACATGCAATGACTCTAGCTGTGGTTCATGAAAAGAACAGACATGTAATGACACTAGTGGATCATTATGAGGTTTGTTTAGAAGAACACACATGCAATAACACTTGTGGATCCTTATGTGGTTTGTTTAGAGGAACAAACATGCAATGACACTGGGTGTGGTTCATGAAAAGAATAGACATGCAATGACACTGGGTGTGGTTCATGAAAAGAACAGATATGCAATGACACTGGTGGATCCTTATGTGGTTTGTTTAGAAAAACACACATGCAATGACACTGGTGGATCCTTGTGTGGTTCATGAAAAGAACACACATGCAATGACTCTAGGTGTGGTCCATGTGTGGTTCATGAAAAGAACAGACATGCAATGACACTGGTGGATACTTATGTGCTTTGTTTAGAGGAACTAACATGCAATGACACTGGGTGTGGTTCATGAAAAGAACAGACATGCAATAACACTAGTGGATCCATGTTTGGTTCATGAGAAGAATACACATACAATGACACTAGTGGATCCTTATGTGATTTGTTTAGAAGAACACACATGCAATGACACTAGGTGTGGTTCATGAAAAGAACAGACATGCAATCACACTAGGTGGATCCATGTGTGGTTTGTTTAGAAGAACACACATGCAATGACTCTAGCTGTGGTTCATGAAAAGAACACACATGCAATGACACTGGTGGATCCATGTGTGGTTTGTGAAAAGAATAGACATGCAATGACACTGGTGGATCCTTATGTGGTTTGTTTAGAAGAACACACATGCAATGCCTCTAGCTGTGGTTCATGAAAAGAACACACATGCAATGACACTGGTTGATCCACATGTGGTTCATGAAAAGAACAGACATGCAATGACACTGGTGGATCCTTATGTGGTTTGTTTAGAGGAACATACATGCAATGACACTAGGTGTGGATTATGAAAAGAACAGACATGCAATGACACTAGTGGATCCTTATGTAGTTTGTTTAGAAGAACACACATGCAATGACTCAAGCTGTGGTTCATGAAAAGAACTCACATGCAATGACACTGGTGGATCCATGTGTGGTTTGTGGAAAGAACTAACATGCAATGACACTAGGAGGATCCCTGTGTGGTTTGTTTAGAGGAACAGACATGCAATGACACTGGTGGATCCTTATGTGGTTTGTTTAAAAGAACACACATGCAATGACACTGGGTGTGGTTCATGAAAAGAACAGACATGCAATGACACTGGTGGATCCTTATGTGGTTTGTTTAGAAGAACGCACATGCAATGACACTGGGTGTGGTTCATGAAAATAACAGACATGCAATGACACTGGTGGATCCTTATGTGGTTGTTTAGAAGACACATGCAATGACACTAGTGGACCCTTATGTGGTTTGTGAGAAGAACAGAATGCAATGAATCTTTGTGGTTCATGAAAAGAACAGACATGCAATGACACTGGTGGATCCTTATGTGGTTTATTTAGAAGAACACACATGCAATGACACTGGGTGTGGTTCATGAAAAGAACACACATGCAATGACACTGGTGGATCCATGTGTGGTTTGTGAAAAGAACAGACTTGCAATCACACTAGGTGGATCCATGTGGTTTGTTTAGAAGAACACACATGCAATGACTCTACCAGTTCATGAAAAGAACACACATGCAATAACTGGTGGATCCATGTGTGGTTTGTGAAAAGAACAGACATGCAATCACACTAGGTGGATCCATGTTGGGTTTGTTTAGAAGAACACACATGCAATGAATCTAGTTGTGGTTCATGAAAAGAACACACATGCAATGACACTGGTGGATCCATGTGTTGTTCATGAAAAAGAACATACATGCAATGACACTGGTGGATTCTTATGTGGTTTTTTAGAGTAATAGACATGCAATGACACTCGTTCTAGTTCATGAAAAGAACAGGCATGCATTGACACTGGTGGATCCATGTGTGGTTCATGAAAAGAACATACATGCAATCACACTGGTGGATCCTTATGTGGTTCATGAAAAGAACAAACATGCAATGACACTGGTGGATCCTTATGTGGTTTGTGAAAAGAACAGACATGCAATGACACAGGTGGATCCTAATGTGGTTCATGAGAAGAACAAACATGCAATGAAAGTGGTGGATCCTTATGTGGTTTGTTTAGGAGAACACACATGGAATGACTCTAGCTGTCGTTCATGAAAAGAACACACATGCAATGACACTGGTCTATCCATGTGTTGTTCATGAAAAGAACAGACATGCAATCACACTAGGTGGATCCATGTGTGGTTTGTTTAGAAGAAAACACATGCAATGAATCTAGGTGTGGTTCATGAAAAGAACAGACATGCAATGACACTGGAGGATCCTTAGGTGGTTTGTTTAGAGGAACAGACATGCAATGACACTGGGTGTGGTTCATGAAAAGAATAGACATGCAATGACACTGGTGGATCCTTATGTGGTTTGTTTAGAAGAACACACATGGAATGAAACTGGTGGACCTTGTGTGGTTCATGAAAAGAACACACATGCAGTGACACTGGTGGATCCGTGTGTGGTTCGTGAAAAGAACAGACATGCACTGACACAGGTGGATCCGTATGTGCTTTGTTTAGAGGAACAGACATGCAATGACACTGGGTGTGGTTCATGAAAAGAACAGACATGCAATAACACTAGTGGATCCGTGTGCGGTTCATGAGAAGAATAGACATGCAATGACACTGGTGGAACCATGTGTGGTTCATTAAAAGAATTGACATGCAATGACTCTAGCTGTGGTTCATGAAAAGAATATACATGCAATGACACTGGTGGATCCATATGTGATTTGTGGAAGTAACAAACATGCAATGACTCTAGCTGAGATTCATTAAAAGAACACACATGCAATGACACTGGCGGATCCATGTGTGTTTCATGAGAAGAACACACATCCAATAACACTGGTGGATCCTTATGTGGTTCATGAAAAGAACACACATGCAATGACACTAGTGGATCCTTATGTGATTGTTTACAAGAACACACATGCAATGACACTGGGTGTGGTTCATGAAACGAACAAACATGCAATCACACTAGGTGGATCCATGTGTGGTTTGTTTAGAAGAACACACATGCAATGACTCTAGCTGTGGTTCATGAAAAGAACACACATGCAATGACACTGGTGGATCCATGTGTAGTTTGTGAAAAGAACAGACATGCAATGACACTGGTGGATCCTTATGTGGTTTGTTTAGAAGAACACACATGCAATGACTCTAGATGTGGTTCATGAAAAGAACAGACATGCAATGACACTGGTGGATCCATGTGTGGTTCATGAAAAGAACAGACATGCAATGACACTAGTGGATCCTTATGTGGTTTGTTTAGAGGAACATACATGCAATGACACTAGGTGTGGTTCATTAAAAGAATAGACATGCAATGACACTGGTGGATCCATATGTGCTTTGTTTAGAAGAACACACATGCAATGACACTAGGTGTGGTTCATGAAGAGAACAGACATGCAATGACACTGGTGGATCCTTATATGGTTTGTTTAGAATAACACACATGCAATGACACGAGGTGTGGATCATGAAAAGAATAGACATGCAATGACACTAGTGGATCCTTATGTGGTTTGTTTAGAAGAACACAAATGCAATGACACTAGGTGTGGTTCATGAAAAGAACAGACATGCAATGACACTAGTGGATCCTTATGTGGTTTGTTTAGAAGAACACACATGACATGACACTGGTGGATCCTTATGTGGTTTGTGAGAAGAACAGACATGCAATCACTCTGGTTGTGGTTCATGAGAAGAACACACATCCAATGACTCTAGCTGTGGTTCATGAAAAGAACACACATGCAATGACACTGGTGGATCCATGTGTAGTTTGTGAAAAGAACAGACATGCAATGACACTCGTGGATCCTTATGTGGTTTGTTTAGAAGAACACACATGCAATGACTCTAGATGTGGTTCATGAAAAGAACAGACATGCAACGACACTGGTGGATCCATGTGTGGTTCATGAAAAGAACAGACATGCAATGACACTAGTGGATCCTTATGTGGTTTGTTTAGAGGAACATACATGCAATGACACTAGGTGTGGTTCATTAAAAGAATAGACATGCAATGACACTGGTGGATCCATATGTGCTTTGTTTAGAAGAACACACATGCAATGACACTAGGTGTGGGTCATGAAGATAACAGACATGCAATGACACTGGTGGATCCTTATATGGTTTGTTTAGAATAACACACATGCAATGACACGAGGTGTGGTTCATGAAAAGAATAGACATGCAATGACACTAGTGGATCCTTATGTGGTTTGTTTAGAAGAACACACATGCAATGACACTAGGCGTGGTTCATGAAAAGAATAGACATGCAATGACACTAGTTGATCCTTATGTGGTTTGTTTAGAAGAACACACATGCAATGACACTGGTGGATCCTTATGTGGTTTGTGAGAAGAACAGACATGCAATCACTCTGGTTGTGGTTCATGAGAAGAACACACATCCAATGACACAGGTGGATCCATGTGTCGTTTGTGAAAAGAACAGACATGCAATCACACTGGTTGTGGTTCATGAGAAGAACACACATGCAATGACACTGGTGGATCCTTATGTGGTTTGTTTAGAAGAACACACATGCAATGACTCTAGCTGTGGTTCATGAAAAGAACAGACATGCAATGACACTGGTGGATCCTTAGGTGGTTTGTTTAGAGGAACATACATGCAATGACACTGGGTGTGGTTCATGAAAAGAATAGACATGCAATGACACTGGTCTATCCATGTGTTGTTCATGAAAAGAACAGACATGCAATCACACTAGGTGGATCCATGTGTGGTTTGTTTAGAAGAAAACACATGCAATGAATCTAGGTGTGGTTCATGAAAAGAATAGACATGCAATGACACTGGTGGATCCTTAGGTGGTTTGTTTAGAGGAACAGACATGCAATGACACTGGGTGTGGTTCATGAAAAGAATAGACATGCAATGACACTGGTGGATCCTTATGTGGTTTGTTTAGAAGAACACACATGGAATGAAACTGGTGGACCTTGTGTGGTTCATGAAAAGAACACACATGCAGTGACACTGGTGGATCCGTGTGTGGTTCATGAAAAGAACAGACATGCAATGACACAGGTGGATCCTTATGTTATTTGTTTAGAGGAACATACATGCAATGACACTGGGTGTGGTTCATGAAAAGAACAGACATGCAATAACACTAGTGGATCCATGTGCGGTTCATGAGAAGAATAGACATGCAATGTCACTGGTGGAACCAGGTGTGGTTCATGAAAAGAACTGACATGCAATGACTCTAGCTGTGGTTCATGAAAAGAATAGACATGCAATGACACTGGTGGATCCATATGTGATTTGTGGAAGTAACAAACATGCAATGACTCTAGATGAGATTCATTAAAAGAACAGACATGCAATGACACTGGTGGATCCATGTGTGTTTCATGAGAAGAACACACATCCAATGACACTGGTGGATCCTTATGTGGTTCATGAAAAGAACACACATGCAATGACACTAGTGGATCCTTATGTGATTGTTTAGAAGAACACACATGCAATGACACTGGGTGTGGTTCATGAAACGAACAAACATGCAATCACACTAGGTGGATCCATGTGTGGTTTGTTTCGAAGAACACACATGCAATGACTCTAGCTATGGTTCATGAAAAGAACACACATGCAATGACACTGGTGGATCCATGTGTTGTTTGTAAAAAGAACAGACATGCAGTGACACTGGTGGATCCTTATGTGGTTTTTTTAGAAGAACACACAAGCAATGACTCTAGCTGTGGTTCTTGAAAAGAACAGACATGCAATGACACTGGTGGATCCATGTGTGGTTCACGAAAAGAACAGACATGCAATGACACTGGTGGATACTTATGTGGTTTGTTTAGAGGAACATACATGCAATGACACTAGGTGTGGTTCATTAAAAGAATAGACATGCAATGACACTGGTGGATCCATATGTGGTTTGTTTAGAAGAACACACATGCAATGACACTAGGTGTGGTTCATGAAAAGAACAGACATGCAATGACACTGGTGGATCCTTATATGGTTTGTTTAGAATAACACACATGCAATGACACGAGGTGTGGTTCATGAAAAGAATAGACATGCAATGACACTAGTGGATCCTTATGTGGTTTGTTTAGAAGAACAAACATGCAATGACACTAGGTGTGGTTCATGAAAAGAATAGACATGCAATGACACTAGTTGATCCTTGTGTGGTTTGTTTAGAAGAACACACATGCAATGACACTGTTGGATCCTTATGTGGTTTGTGAGAAGAACAGACATGCAATCACTCTGGTTGTGGTTCATGAGAAGAACACACATCCAATGACACAGGTGGATCCATGTGTCGTTTGTGAAAAGAACAGACATGCAATCACACTGGTTGTGGTTCATGAGAAGAACACACATGCAATGACACTGGTGGATCCTTATGTGGTTTGTTTAGAAGAACACACATGCAATGACTCTAGCTGTGGTTCATGAAAAGAACAGACATGCAATGACACTGGTGGATCCATGTGTGGTTCATGAAAAGAATAGACATGCAATGACACTTGCTGTGGTTCATGAAAAGAGCAGGCATGCAATGACATTGGTGGATCCTTATGTGGTTTGTTTAGAAGAACACACATGCAATGACACTGGTGGATCCATGTGTGGTTCACGAAAAGAACAGACATGCAATGACACTGGTGGATCCTTATGTGGTTTGTTTAGAGGAGCATACATGCAATGACACTAGGTGTGGTTCATTAAAAGAATAGACATGCAATGACACTGGTGGATCCATATGTGGTTTGTTTAGAAGAACACACATGCAATGACACTAGGTGTGGTTCATGAAAAGAACAGACATGCCATGACACTGGTGGATCCTTATATGGTTTGTTTAGAATAACACACATGCAATGACACGAGGTGTGGTTCATGAAAAGAATAGACATGCAATGACACTAGTGGATCCTTATGTGGTTTGTTTAGAAGAACACACATGCAATGACACTGGGTGTGGTTCATGAAAAGAACAGACATGCAATGACACTAGTAGATCCTTATGTGGTTTGTTTAGAAGAACACACAAGCAATGACACTGGTGGATCCTTATGTGGTTTATGAGAAGAACAGACATGCAATCACTCTGGTTGTGGTTCATGAGAAGAACACACATCCAATGACACAGGTGGATCCATGTGTGGTTTGTGAAAAGAACAGACATGCAATCACACTGGTTGTGGTTCATGAGAAGAACACACATGCAATGACACTGGTGGATCCTTATGTGGTTTGTTTATAAGAACACACATGCAATGACTCTAGCTGTGGTTCATGAAAAGAACAGACATGCAATGACACTGGTGGATCCATGTGTGGTTTGTGAAAAGAACTGACATGCAATGACACTAGGTGGATCCATGTGTGGTTTGTTTAGAGGAACAGACATGCAATGACACTAGTGGATCCTTATGTGGTTTGTTTAGAAGAACACACATGCCATGACACTAGGTGTGGTTCATGAAAAGAACATACATGCAATGACACTAGTGGGCCTTATGTGGTTTGTTTAGAAGAACACACATGCAATGACAATGCTTGTGGTTCATGAAATGAACAGACATGCAATGACACTAGTGGATCCATGTGTGGTTTGTGAAAAGAAAAGACATGCAATGACATTGGTTGCTCCTTATTTGGTTCATGAGAAGAACAAACATGCAATGAAAGTGGTGGATCCTTATGTGGTTTGTTTAGAAGAACACACATGGAATGACTCTAGCTGTTGTTCATGAAAAGAACACGCATGCAATGACACTGGTGTATCCATGTGTTGTTCATGAAAAGAACAGACATGCAATCACACTAGGTGGATCCATGTGTGGTTTGTTTAGAAGAACACACACAATGACTCTAGGTGTGGTTCATTAAAAGAACGGACATTCAATGACACTGGTGGATCCCTATGTGGTTTGTTTAGAGGAACAGACATGCAATGACACTTGCTGTGGTTCATGAAAAGAGCAGACATGCAATGACATTGGTGGATCCTTATGTGGTTTGTTTAGAAGAACACACATGGAATGAAACTGGTGGACCTTGTGTGGTTCATGAAAAGAACACACATGCAGTGACACTGGTGGATCCGTGTGTGGTTCATGAAAAGAACAGACATGCAATGACACAGGTGGATCCTTATGTGGTTTGTTTAGAGTAACACACATGCAATGACACTAGGTGTGGTTCATGAAAAGAACAGACATGCAATGACACTGTTGGATCCATGTGTGGTTCATGAAAAGAACACACATGCAATGACACTGGTTGATCCTTATGTGGTTCATGAAAAGAACAGACACGCAATGACACTTGTGGATCCTTATGTGGTTTGTGAAAAGAACAGACATGCAATGACACTAGTGGATCCTTATGTGGTTCATCAGAAGAACAAACATGCAATGATAGTGGTGGATCCTTTTGTGGTTTGTTTAGAAGAGCACACATGGAATGACTCTAGATGTCGTTCATGAAAAGAACACACATGTAATGACAATGGTGTATCCATGTGTTCTTCATGAAAAGAACAGACATGCAATCACACTAGGTGGATCCATGTGTGGTTTGTTTAGAAGAACACACATGCAATGACTCTAGGTGTGGTTCATGAAAATAACAGACATGTAATGACACTGGTGGATCCTTATGAGGTTTGTTTAGAAGAACACACATGCAATGACACTTGTGGATCCTTATGTGGTTTGTTTAGAGGAACAAACATGCAATGACACTGGGTGTGGTTCATGAAAAGAACAGATATGCAATGACACTGGTGGATCCTTATGTGGTTTGTTTAGAAAAACACACATGCAATGACACTGGTGGATCCTTGTGTGGTTCATGAAAAGAACACACATGCAATGACACTGGTGGATCCATGTGTGGTTCACGAAAAGAACAGACATGCAATGACACTGGTGGATCCTTATGTGCTTTGTTTAGAGGAACTGACATGCAATGCCACTGGGTGTAGTTCATGAAAAGAACAGACATGCAATAACACTAGTGGATCCATGTGTGGTTCATGAGAAGAATACACATCCAATGACACTGGTGGAACCAAGTGTGGTTCATGAAAAGAACTGACATGCAATGACTCTAGCTGTGGTTCATGAAGAGAACAGACATGCAATGACACTAGTGGATCCATATGTGGTTTGTGGAAGTAACAGACATGCAATGACTCTAGCTGAGATCCATGAAAAGAACAGACATGCAATGACACTGTGGATCCATGTGTGGTTCATGAGAAGAACACACATCCAATGACACTGGTGGATCCTTATGTGGTCCATGAAAAGAACAGACATGCAATGACACTAGTGGATCCTTATGTGATTTGTTTAGAAGAACACACATGCAATGACACTAGGTGTGGTTCATGAAAAGAACAGACATGCAATCACACTAGGTGGATCCATGTGTGGTTTGTTTAGAAGAACACACATGCAATGACTCTAGCTGTGGTTCATGAAAAGAGCACACATGCAATGACACTGGTGGATCCATGTGTGGTTTGTGAAAAGAATAGACATGCAATGACACTGGTGGATCCTTATGTGGTTTGTTTAGAAGAACACATATGCAATGACTCTAGCTGTGGTTCATGAAAAGAACACACATGCAATGACACTGGTTGATCCATGTGTGGTTCATGAAAAGAACAGACATGCAATGACACTGGTGGATCCTTATGTGGTTTGTTTAGAGGAACATACATGCAATGACACTAGGTGTGGATTATGAAAAGAACAGACATGCGATGACACTGGTGGATCCTTATGTAGTTTGTTTAGAAGAACACACATGCAATGACTCTAGCTGTGGTTCAGGAAAAGAACTCACATGCAATGACACTGGTGGATCCAAGTGTGGTTTGTGGAAAGAACTAACATGCAATGACACTAGGAGGATCCATGTGTGGTTTGTTTAGAGGAACAGACATGCAATGACACTGGTGGATCCTTATGTGGTTTGTTTAAAAGAACACACATGCAATGACACTGGGTGTGGTTCATGAAAAGAACAGACATGCAATGACACTGGTGGATCCTTATGTGGTTTGTTTAGAAGAACGCACATGCAATGACACTGGGTGTGGTTCATGAAAATAACAGACATGCAATGACACTAGTGGATCCTTATGTGGTTGTTTAGAAGACACATGCAATGACACTAGTGGATCCTTATGGGGTTTGTGAGAAGAACAGGCAGGCAATGACTCTGGTTGTGGTTCATGAAAAGAATAGACATGCAATGACACTGGTGGATCCTTAGGTGGTTTATTTAGAAGAACACACATGCAATGACACTGGGTGTGGTTCATGAAAAGAACACACATGCAATGACACTGGTGGATCCATGTGTGGTTTGAGAAAAGAACAGACTTGCAATCACACTAAGTGGATCGATGTGTGGTTTGTTTAGAAGAACACACATGAATGACTTTACCTATAGTTCATGAAAAGAACACACATGCAATGACACTGGTGGATCCATGTGTGGTTTGTGAAAAGAACAGACATGCAATCACACTAGGTGGATCCATGTTGGGTTTGTTTAGAAGAACACACATGCAATGACTCTAGTTGTGGTTCATGAAAAGAACACACATGTAATGACACTGGTGGATCCATGTGTTGTTCATGAAAAGAACATACATGCAATGACACTGGTGGATCCTTATGTGGTTTGTTTAGAGTAATAGACATGCAATGGCACTCGGTCTAGTTCATGAAAAGAACAGGCATGCAATGACACTGGTAGATCCATGTGTGGTTCATGAAAAGAACATACATGCAATCACACTGGTAGATCCTTATGTGGTTCATGAAAAGAACAAATGCAATGACACTGGTGGATCCTTATGTGGTTTGTGAAAAGAACAGACATGCAATGACACTGGTGGATCCTAATGTGGTTCATGAGAAGAACAAACATGCAATGAAAGTGGTGGATCCTTATGTGGTTTGTTTAGTAGAACACACATGGAATGACTCTAGCTGTCGTTCATGAAAAGAACACACATGCAATGACACTGGTCTATCCATGTGTTGTTCATGAAAAGAACAGACATGCAATCACACTAGGTGGATCCATGTGTGGTTTGTTTAGAAGAAAACACATGCAATGAATCTAGGTGTGGTTCATGAAAAGAACAGACATGCAATGACACTGGTGGATCCTTAGGTGGTTTGTTTAGAGGAACAGACATGCAATGACACTGGGTGTGGTTCATGAAAAGAATAGACATGCAATGACACTGGTGGATCCTTATGTGGTTTGTTTAGAAGAACACACATGGAATGAAACTGGTGGACCTTGTGTGGTTCATGAAAAGAACACACATGCAGTGACACTGGTGGATCCGTGTGTGGTTCATGAAAAGAACAGACATGCAATGACACAGGTGGATCCTTATGTGCTTTGTTTAGAGGAACAGACATGCAATGACACTGGGTGTGGTTCATGAAAAGAACAGACATGCAATAACACTAGTGGATCCATGTGCGGTTCATGAGAAGGATAGACATGCAATGACACTGGTGGAACCATGTGTGGTTCATGAAAAGAACTGACATGCAATGACTCTAGCTGTGGTTCATGAAAAGAATAGACATGCAATGACACTGGTGGATCCATATGTGATTTGTGGAAGTAACAAACATGCAATGACTCTAGCTGAGATTCATTAAAAGAACAGACATGCAATGACACTGGCGGATCCATGTGTGTTTCATGAGAAGAACACACATCCAATGACACTGGTGGATCCTTATGTGGTTCATGAAAAGAACACACATGCAATGACACTAGTGGATCCTTATGTGATTGTTTAGAAGAACACACATGCAATGACACTGGGTGTGGTTCATGAAAAGAACAGACATGCAATGACACTAGTGGATCCTTATGTGGTTTGTTTAGAAGAACACACATGCAATGACACTGGTGGATCCTTATGTGGTTTGTGAGAAGAACAGACATGCAATCACTCTGGTTGTGGTTCATGAGAAGAACACACATCCAATGACACAGGTGGATCCATGTGTGGTTTGTGAAAAGAATAGACATGCAATCACACTGGTTGTGGTTCATGAGAAGAACACACATGCAATGACACTGGTGGATCCTTATGTGGTTTGTTTAGAACACACATGCAATGACTCTAGCTGTGGTTCATGAAAAGAACAGACATGCAATGACACTGGTGGATCCTTAGGTGGTTTGTTTAGAGGAACAGACATGCAATGACACTGGGTGTGGTTCATGAAAATAATAGACATGCAATAACACTGGTCTATCCATGTGTTGTTCATGAAAAGAACAGACATGCAATCACACTAGGTGGATCCATGTGTGGTTTGTTTAGAAGAAAACACATGCAATGAATCTAGGTGTGGTTCATGAAAAGAACAGACATGCAATGACACTGGTGGATCCTTAGGTGGTTTGTTTAGAGGAACAGACATGCAATGACAATGGGTGTGGTTCATGAAAAGAATAGACATGCAATGACACTGGTGGATCCTTATGTGGTTCGTTTCGAAGAACACACATGGAATGAAACAGGTGGACCTTGTGTGGTTCATGAAAAGAACACACATGCAGTGAAACTGGTGGATCCGTGTGTGGTTCATGAAAAGAACAGACATGCAATGACACAGTGGATCCTTATGTGCTTTGTTTAGAGGAACAAACATGCAATGACACTGGGTGTGGTTCATGAAAAGAACAGACATGCAATAACACTAGTGGATCCATGTGCGGTTCATGAGAAGAATAGACATGCAATGACACTGGTGGAACCAGGTGTGGTTCATGAAAAGAACTGACATGCAATGACTCTAGCTGTGGTTCATGAAAAGAATAGACATGCAATGACACTGGTGGATCCATATGTGATTTGTGGAAGTAACAAACATGCAATGACTCTAGATGAGATTCATTAAAAGAACAGACATGCAATGACACTGGTGGATCCATGTGTGTTTCATGAGAAGAACACACATCCAATGACACTGGTGGATCCTTATGTGGTTCATGAAAAGAACACACATGCAATGACACTAGTGGATCCTTATGTGATTGTTTAGAAGAACACACATGCAATGACACTGGGTGTGGTTCATGAAACGAACAAACATGCAATCACACTAGGTGGATCCATGTGTGGTTTGTTTAGAAGAACACACATGCAATGACTCTAGCTGTGGTTCATGAAAAGAACACACATGCAATGACACTGGTGGATCCATGTGTGGTTTGTGAAAAGAACAGACATGCAATGACACTGGTGGATCCTTATGTGGTTTGTTTAGAAGAACACACATGCAATGACTCTAGTTATGGTTCATGAAAAGAACAGACATGCAATGACACTGGTGGATCCTTATGTGGTTTGTTTAGAGGAACATACATGCAATGACACTAGGTGTGGTTCATTAAAAGAATAGACATGCAATGACACTGGTGGATCCATATGTGGTTTGTTTAGAAGAACACACATGCAATGACACTAGGTGTGGTTCATGAAAAGAACAGACATGCAATGACACTGGTGGATCCTTATATGGTTTGTTTAGAATAACACACATGCAATGACACGAGGTGTGGTTCATGAAAAGAATAGACATGCAATGACACTAGTGGATCCTTATGTGGTTTGTTTAGAAGAACACACATGCAATGACACTGGGTGTGGTTCATGAAAAGAACAGACATGCAATGACACTAGTTGATCCTTATGTGGTTTGTTTAGAAGAACACACATGCAATGACACTGGTGGATCCTTATGTGGTTTGTTTAGAAGAACACACATGCAATCACTCTGGTTGTGGTTCATGAGAAGAACACACAGCCAATGACACAGGTGGATCCATGTGTGGTTCACGAAAAGAACAGACATGCAATGACACTGGTGGATCCTTATGTGGTTTGTTTAGAGGAACATACATGCAATGACACTAGGTGTGGTTCATTAAAAGAATAGACATGCAATGACACTGGTGGATCCATATGTGGTTTGTTTAGAAGAACACACATGCAATGACACTAGGTGTGGTTCATGAAAAGAATAGACATGCAATGACACTGGTGGATCCTTATATGGTTTGTTTAGAATAACACACATGCAATGACACGAGGTGTGGTTCATGAAAAGAATAGACATGCAATGACACTAGTGGATCCTTATGTGGTTTGTTTAGAAGAACACACATGCAATGACACTGGGTGTGGTTCATGAAAAGAACAGACATGCAATGACACTAGTTGATCCTTATGTGGTTTGTTTAGAAGAACACACATGCAATGACACTAGTGGATCCTTATGTGGTTTGTGAGAAGAACAGACATGCAATCACTCTGGTTGTGGTTCATGAGAAGAACACACATCCAATGACACAGGTGGATCCATGTGTGGTTTGTGAAAAGAACAGACATGCAATCACACTTGTTGTGGTTCATGAGAAGAACACACATGCAATGACACTGGTGGATCCTTATGTGGTTTGTTTAGAAGAACACACATGCAATGACTCTAGCTGTGGTTCATGAAAAGAACAGATATGCATTGACACTGGTGGATCCATGTGTGGTTTGTGAAAAGAACTGACATGCAATGACACTAGGTGGATCCATGTGTGGTTTGTTTAGAGGAACAGACATGCAATGACACTGGTGGATCCTTATGTGGTTTGTTTAGAAGAACACACATGCCATGACACTAGGTGTGGTTCATGAAAAGAACAGACATGTAATGACACTAGTGGGTCCTTATGTGGTTTGTTTAGAAGAACACACATGCAATGATAATGCTTGTGGTTCATGAAATGAACAGACATGCAATGACACTAGTGGATCCATGTGTGGTTTGTGAAAAGAAAAGACATGCAATGACATTGGTTGCTCCTTATTTGGTTCATGAGAAGAACAAACATGCAATGACAGTGGTGGATCCTTATGTGGTTTGTTTAGAAGAACACACATGGAATGACTCTAGCTGTCGTTCATGAAAAGAACACGCATGCAATGACACTGGTGTATCCATGTGTTGTTCATGAAAAGAACAGACATGCAATCACACTAGGTGGATCCATGTGTGGTTTGTTTAGAAGAACACACACAATGACTCTAGGTGTGGTTCATTAAAAGAACAGACATGCAATGACACTGGTGGATCCCTCTGTGGTTTGTTTAGAGGAACAGACATGCAATGACACTTGATGTGGTTCATGAAAAGAGCAGACATGCAATGACATTGGTGGATCCTTATGTGGTTTTTTTAGAAGAACACACATGCAATGACACTAGTGGATCCTTGTGTGGTTTGTGAAAAGAACACACATGCAATGACACTGGCGGGTCCATTTGTGGTTCATGAAAAGGACAGACATGCAATGACACTGGTGGATCCTTATGTGCTTTGTTTAGAGGAACACACATGCAATGACACTGGGTGTGGTTCATGAAAAGAACAGACATGCAATAACACTAGTGGATCCATGTGTGGTTCATGAGAAGAATAGACATGCAATGACACTGGTGGAACCATGTGTGGTTCATGAAAAGAACTGACATGCAATGACTCTAGCTGTGTATCATGAAAAGAACAGACATGCAATGACACTGGTGGATTCGTATGTTTTTTGTGGAAGTAACAGACATGCAATGACTCTAGCTGAGATTCATGAAAAGAACAGACATGCAATGACACTGGTGGATCCTTATGTGTGGTTCATGAGAAGAACACACATCCAATGACACTGGTGGATCCTTATGTGGTTCATGAAAAGAGCAGGCATGCAATGACACTAGTGGATCCTTATGTGATTTTTTTAGAAGAACACACATGCAATGACACTGGGTGTAGTTCATGAAAAGAACAGACATGCAATGACACTGGTGGATCCTTATGTAGTTTTTTTAGAAGAACACACATGCAATGACACTGGGTGTGGTTCATGAAAATAACAGACATGCAATGACACTAGTGGATCCTTTTGTGATTTGTTTAGAAGAACACACATGCAATGACACTAGGTGTGGTTCATGAAAAGAACAGACATGCAATCACACTAGGTGGATCCATGTGTGGTTTGTTTAGAAGAACACACATGCAATGACTCTAGCTGTGGTTCATGAAAAGAACACACATGCAATGACACTGGTAGATCCATGTGTGGTTTGTGAAAATAAAATACATGCAATGACACTGGTGGATCCTTATGTGGTTTGTTGAGAATAACACACATGCAATGACTCTAGTTGTGGTTCATGAAAAGAACAGACATGCAATGACACTGGTGGATCCATGTGTGGTTCATGAAAAGAATAGACATGCAATGACACTGGTGGATCCTTATGTGGTTTGTTTAGAGGAACATACATGCCATGACACTAGGTGTGGTTCATGAAAAGAACAGACATGCAATGACACTGGTGGATCCATATGTGCTTTGTTTAGAAGAACACACATGCAATGACACTAGGTGTGGTTCATGAAAAAACAGATATGCAATGACACTGGTGGAATCTTATGTGGTTTATTTAGAATAACACACATGCAATGACACTAGGTGTTGTTCATGAAAAGAACAGACATGCAATGACACTAGTGGATCCTTATGTGGTTTGTTTAGAAGAACACACATGCAATGACACTGGGTGTGGTTCATGAAAATAACAGATATGCAATGACACTAGTGGATCCTTATGTGGTTTGTTTAGAAGAGCACACATGAAATGACACTGGTGGATCCTTATGTGGTTTGTGAGAAGAACAGACATGCAATGACTCTAGTTGTGGTTCATGAGAAGAACACACATGCAATGACACTGGTGGATCCATGTGTGGTTTGTGAAAAGAATAGACATGCAATCACACTGGCTGTGGTTCATCAGAAGAACACACATGCAATGACACTAGTGGATCCTTATGTGGTTTGTTTAGAAGAACACACATGCAATGACTCTAGCTATGGTTCATGAAAAGAACACACATGCAATGACACTGGTGGATCCATGTGTGGTTTGTGAAAAGAACTGACATGCAATGACACTAGGTGGATCCATGTGTGGTTTGTTTAGAGGAACACACATGCAATGACACTGGGTGTGGTTCATGAAAAGAATAAACATGCAATGACACTGGTGGATCCTTATGTGGTTTGTTTAGAAGAACACACATGCAATGACACTGGGTGTGGTTCATGAAAAGAACAGAAGTGCAATGACACTGGTGGATCCATGTGTGGTTTGTGAAAAGAAAAGACATGCAATGACACTGGTGGATCGTTATGTGGTTCATGAGAAGAACACACATGCAATGGCAGTGGTGGATCCTTATGTGGTTTGTTTAGAAGAACACACATGGAATGACTCTAGCTGCCGTTCACGAAAAGAACACACATGCAATGACACCGGTGTATCCATGTGTTGTTCATGGAAAGAATAGACATGCAATCACACTAGGTGGATCCATGTGTGGTTCGTTTAGAAGAACACACGCGCAATGACTCTAGGTGTGGTTCATGAAAAGAACAGACATGCAATGACACTGGTGGATCCTTATATGGTTTGTTTAGAATAACACACATGCAATGACACGAGGTGTGGTTCATGAAAAGAATAGACATGCAATGACACTAGTGGATCCTTATGTGGTTTGTTTAGAAGAACACACATGCAATGACACTGGGTGTGGTTCATGAAAAGAACAGACAGGCAATGACACTAGTTGATCCTTATGTGGTTTGTTTAGAAGAACACACATGCAATGACACTAGTGGATCCTTATGTGGTTTGTGAGAAGAACAGACATGCAATCACTCTGGTTATGGTTCATGAGAAGAACACACATCCAATGACACAGGTGGATCCATGTGTGGTTTGTGAAAAGAACAGACATGCAATCACACTTGTTGTGGTTCATGAGAAGAACACACATGCAATGACACTGGTGGATCCTTATGTGGTTTGTTTAGAAGAACACACATGCAATGACTCTAGCTGTGGTTTATGAAAAGAACAGATATGCATTGACACTGGTGGATCCATGTGTGGTTTGTGAAAAGAACTGACATGCAATGACACTAGGTGGATCCATGTGTGGTTTGTTTAGAGGAACAGACATGCAATGACACTGGTGGATCCTTATGTGGTTTGTTTAGAAGAACACACATGCCATGACACTAGGTGTGGTTCATGAAAAGAACAGACATGTAATGACACTAGTGGGTCCTTATGTGGTTTGTTTAGAAGAACACACATGCAATGACAATGCTTGTGGTTCATGAAATGAACAGACATGCAATGACACTAGTGGATCCATGTGTGGTTTGTGAAAAGAAAAGACATGCAATGACATTGGTGGATCCTTATTTGGTTCATGAGAAGAACAAACATGCAATGACAGTGGTGGATCCTTATGTGGTTTGTTTAGAAGAACACACATGGAATGACTCTAGCTGTCGTTCATGAAAAGAACACGCATGCAATGACACTGGTGTATCCATGTGTTGTTCATGAAAAGAACAGACATGCAATCACACTAGGTGGATCCATGTGTGGTTTGTTTAGAAGAACACACACAATGACTCTAGGTGTGGTTCATTAAAAGAACAGACATGCAATGACACTGGTGGATCCCTATGTGGTTTGTTTAGAGGAACAGACATGCAATGACACTTGATGTGGTTCATGAAAAGAGCAGACATGCAATGACATTGGTGGATCCTTATGTGGTTTTTTTAGAAGAACACACATGCAATGACACTAGTGGATCCTTGTGTGGTTTGTGAAAAGAACACACATGCAACGACACTGGCGGGTCCATTTGTGGTTCATGAAAAGGACAGACATGCAATGACACTGGTGGATCCTTATGTGCTTTGTTTAGAGGAACACACATGCAATGACACTGGGTGTGGTTCATGAAAAGAACAGACATGCAATAACACTAGTGGATCCATGTGTGGTTCATGAGAAGAATAGACATGCAATGACACTGGTGGAACCATGTGTGGTTCATGAAAAGAACTGACATGCAATGACTCTAGCTGTGTATCATGAAAAGAACAAACATGCAATGACACTGGTGGATTCGTATGTTTTTTGTGGAAGTAACAGACATGCAATGACTCTAGCTGAGATTCATGAAAAGAATAGACATGCAATGACACTGGTGGATCCTTATGTGGTTTGTGAGAAGAACAGACATGCAATCACTCTGGTTATGGTTCATGAGAAGAACACACATCCAATGACACAGGTGGATCCATGTGTGGTTTGTGAAAAGAACAGACATGCAATCACACTTGTTGTGGTTCATGAGAAGAACACACATGCAATGACACTGGTGGATCCTTATGTGGTTTGTTTAGAAGAACACACATGCAATGACTCTAGCTGTGGTTTATGAAAAGAACAGATATGCATTGACACTGGTGGATCCATGTGTGGTTTGTGAAAAGAACTGACATGCAATGACACTAGGTGGATCCATGTGTGGTTTGTTTAGAGGAACAGACATGCAATGACACTGGTGGATCCTTATGTGGTTTGTTTAGAAGAACACACATGCCATGACACTAGGTGTGGTTCATGAAAAGAACAGACATGTAATGACACTAGTGGGTCCTTATGTGGTTTGTTTAGAAGAACACACATGCAATGACAATGCTTGTGGTTCATGAAATGAACAGACATGCAATGACACTAGTGGATCCATGTGTGGTTTGTGAAAAGAAAAGACATGCAATGACATTGGTGGATCCTTATTTGGTTCATGAGAAGAACAAACATGCAATGACAGTGGTGGATCCTTATGTGGTTTGTTTAGAAGAACACACATGGAATGACTCTAGCTGCTCATGAAAAGAACACGCATGCAATGACACTGGTGTATCCATGTGTTGTTCATGAAAAGAACAGACATGCAATCACACTAGGTGGATCCATGTGTGGTTTGTTTAGAAGAACACACACAATGACTCTAGGTGTGGTTCATTAAAAGAATGACATGCAATGACACTGTGGATCCCTATGTGGTTTGTTTAGAGAGGAAATGTACATGCAATGACACTTGATGTGGTTCATGAAAAGAGCAGACATGCAATGACATTGGTGGATCCTTATGTGGTTTTTTTAGAAGAACACACATGCAATGACACTAGTGGATCCTTGTGTGGTTTGTGAAAAGAACACACATGCAACGACATCATGGGTCCATTTGTGGTTCATGAAAAGGATGTACATGCAATGACACTGGTGGATCCTTATGTGCTTTGTTTAGAGGAACACACATGCAATGACACTGGTGTGGTTCATGAAAAGACATGCAATAACACTAGTGGATCCATGTGTGGTTCATGAGAAGAATAGACATGCAATGACACTGGTGGAACCATGTGTGGTTCATGAAAAGAACTGACATGCAATGACTCTAGCTGTGTATCATGAAAAGAACAAACATGCAATGACACCGGTGGATTCAGATGTTTTTGTGGAAGTAATGTACATGCAATGACTCTAGCTGAGATTCATGAAAAGAATAGACATGCAATGACACTGGTGGATCCTTATGTGTGGTTCATGAGAAGAACACACATCCAATGACACTGGTGGATCCTTATGTGGTTCATGAAAAGAGCAGGCATGCAATGACACTAGTGGATCCTTATGTGATTTTTTTAGAAGAACACACATGCAATGACACTGGGTGTAGTTCATGAAAAGAACAGACATGCAATGACACTGGTGGATCCTTATGTGGTTTTTTTAGAAGAACACACATGCAATGACACTGGGTGTGGTTCATGAAAATAATGTACATGCAATGACACTAGTGGATCCTTTTGTGATTTGTTTAGAAGAACACACATGCAATGACACTAGGTGTGGTTCATGAAAAGAATGACATGCAATCACACTAGGTGGATCCATGTGTGGTTTGTTTAGAAGAACACACATGCAATGACTCTAGCTGTGGTTCATGAAAAGAACACACATGCAATGACACTGGTAGATCCATGTGTGGTTTGTGAAAAGAAAATACATGCAATGACACTGGTGGATCCTTATGTGGTTTGTTGAGAATAACACACATGCAATGACTCTAGTTGTGGTTCATGAAAAGAACAGACATGCAATGACACTGGTGGATCCATGTGTGGTTCATGAAAAGAATAGACATGCAATGACACTGGTGGATCCTTATGTGGTTTGTTTAGAGGAACATACATGCCATGACACTAGGTGTGGTTCATGAAAAGAACAGACATGCAATGACACTGGTGGATCCATATGTGCTTTGTTTAGAAGAACACACATGCAATGACACTAGGTGTGGTTCATGAAAAGAACAGACATGCAATGACACTGGTGGAATCTTATGTGGTTTATTTAGAATAACACACATGCAATGACACTAGGTGTTGTTCATGAAAAGAACAGACATGCAATGACACTAGTGGATCCTTATGTGGTTTGTTTAGAAGAACACACATGCAATGACACTGGGTGTGGTTCATGAAAATAACAGATATGCAATGACACTAGTGGATCCTTATGTGGTTTGTTTAGAAGAGCACACATGAAATGACACTGGTGGATCCTTATGTGGTTTGTGAGAAGAACAGACATGCAATGACTCTAGTTGTGGTTCATGAGAAGAACACACATGCAATGACACTGGTGGATCCATGTGTGGTTTGTGAAAAGAATAGACATGCAATCACACTGGCTGTGGTTCATCAGAAGAACACACATGCAATGACACTAGTGGATCCTTATGTGGTTTGTTTAGAAGAACACACATGCAATGACTCTAGCTATGGTTCATGAAAAGAACACACATGCAATGACACTGGTGGATCCATGTGTGGTTTGTGAAAAGAACTGACATGCAATGACACTAGGTGGATCCATGTGTGGTTTGTTTAGAGGAACACACATGCAATGACACTGGGTGTGGTTCATGAAAAGAATAGACATGCAATGACACTGGTGGATCCTTATGTGGTTTGTTTAGAAGAACACACATGCAATGACACTGGGTGTGGTTCATGAAAAGAACAGAAATGCAATGACACTGGTGGATCCATGTGTGGTTTGTGAAAAGAAAAGACATGCAATGACACTGGTGGATCGTTATGTGGTTCATGAGAAGAACACACATGCAATGGCAGTGGTGGATCCTTATGTGGTTTGTTTAGAAGAACACACATGGAATGACTCTTTGCTGCTCACGAAAAGAACACACATGCAATGACACCGGTGTATCCATGTGTTGTTCATGGAAAGAATAGACATGCAATCACACTAGGTGGATCCATGTGTGGTTCGTTTAGAAGAACACACGCGCAATGACTCTAGGTGTGGTTCATGAAAAGAACAGACATGCAATGACACTAGTGGATCCTTATGTGGTTTGTTTAGAAGAACACACATGCAATGACACTGGTGGATCCTTATGTGGTTTGTGAGAAGAACAGACATGCAATCACTCTGGTTGTGGTTCATGAGAAGAACACACATCCAATGACACAGGTGGATCCATGTGTGGTTTGTGAAAAGAACAGACATGCAATCACACTTGTTGTGGTTCATGAGAAGAACACACATGCAATGACACTGGTGGATCCTTATGTGGTTTGTTTAGAAGAACACACATGCAATGACTCTAGCTGTGGTTCATGAAAAGAACAGACATGCAATGACACTGGTGGATCCATGTGTGGTTTGAGAAAAGAACTGACATGCAATGACACTAGGTGGATCCATGTGTGGTTTGTTTAGAGGAACAGACATGCAATGACACTGGTGGATCCTTATGTGCTTTGTTTAGAAGAACACACATGCCATGACACTAGGTGTGGTTCATGAAAAGAACAGACATGCAATGACACTAGTGGGTCCTTATGTGGTTTGTTTAGAAGAACACACATGCAATGACAATGCTTGTGGTTCATGAAATGAACAGACATGCAATGACACTAGTGGATCCATGTGTGGTTTGTGAAAAGAAAAGACATGCAATGACATTGGTGGATCCTTATTTGGTTCATGAGAAGAACAAACATGCAATGACAGTGGTGGATCCTTATGTGGTTTGTTTAGAAGAACACACATGGAATGACTCTAGCTGTCGTTCATGAAAAGAACACGCATGCAATGACACTGGTGTATCCATGTGTTGTTCATGAAAAGAACAGACATGCAATCACAATAGGTGGATCCATGTGTGGTTTCTTTAGAAGAACACACACAATGACTCTAGGTGTGGTTCATTAAAAGAACGGACATGCAATGACACTGGTGGATCCCTATGTGGTTTGTTTAGAGGAACAGACATGCAATGACACTTGCTGTGGTTCATGAAAAGAGCAGACATGCAATGACATTGGTGGATCCTTATGTGGTTTGTTTAGAAGAACACACATGCAATGACACTGGTGGATCATTGTGTGGTTTGTGAAAAGAACACACATGCAATGACACTGGCGGGTCCATTTGTGGTTCATGAAAAGAACAGACATGCAATGACACTGGTGGATCCTTATGTGCTTTGTTTAGAGGAACACACATGCAATGACACTGGGTGTGGTTCATGAAAAGAACAGACATGCAATAACACTAGTGGATCCATGTGTGGTTCATGAGAAGAATAGACATGCAATGACACTGGTGGAACCATGTGTGGTTCAGGAAAAGAACTGACATGCAATGACTCTAGCTGTGTATCATGAAAAGAACAGACATGCAATGACACTGGTGGATTAGTATGTTTTTTGTGGAAGTAACAGACATGCAATGACTCTAGCTGAGATTCATGAAAAGAACAGACATGCAATGACACTGGTGGATCCTTATGTGTGGTTCATGAGAAGAACACACATCCAATGACACTGGTGGATCCTTATGTGGTTCATGAAAAGAACAGGCATGCAATGACACTAGTGGATCCTTGTGTGATTTTTTTAGAAGAACACACATGCAATGACACTGGGTGTGGTTCATGAAAAGAACAGACATGCAATAACACTGGTGGATCCTTATGTGGTTTGTTTAGAAGAACACACATGCAATGACACTGGGTGTGGTTCATGAAAATAACAGACATGCAATGACACTAGTGGATCCTTTTGTGATTTGTTTAGAAGAACACACATGCAATGACACTAGGTGTGGTTCATGAAAAGAACAGACATGCAATCACACTAGGTGGATCCATGTGTGGTTTGTTTAGAAGAACACACATGCAATGACTCTAGCTGTGGTTCATGAAAAGAACACACATGCAATGACACTGGTAGATCCATGTGTGGTTTGTGAAAAGAAAAGACATGCAATGACACTGGTGGATCCTTATGTGGTTTGTTGAGAAGAACACACATGCAATGACTCTAGTTGTGGTTCATGAAAAGAACAGACATGCAATGACACTGGTGGATCCATGTGTGGTTCATGAAAAGAATAGACATGCTATGACACTGGTGGATCCTTATGTGGTTTGTTTAGAGGAACATACATGCCATGACACTAGGTGTGGTTCATGAAAAGAACAGATATGCAATGACACTGGTGGATCCATATGTGCTTTGTTTAGAAGAACACAGATGCAATGACACTAGGTGTGGTTCATGAAAAGAACAGACATGCAATGACACTGGTGGAATCTTATGTGGTTTATTTAGAATAACACACATCCAATGACACTAGGTGTTGTTCATGAAAAGAACAGACATGCAATGACACTAGTGGATCCTTATGTGGTTTGTTTAGAAGAACACACATGCAATGACACTTGGTATGGTTCATGAAAATAACAGATATGCAATGACACTAGTGGATCCTTATGTGGTTTGTTTAGAAGAGCACACATGAAATGACACTGGTGGATCCTTATGTGGTTTGTGAGAAGAACAGACATGCAATGACTCTAGTTGTGGTTCATGAGAAGAACACACATGCAATGACACTAGTGGATCCATGTGTGGTTTGTGAAAAGAATAGACATGCAATCACACTGGCTGTGGTTCATCAGAAGAACACACATGCAATGACACTAGTGGATCCTTATGTGGTTTGTTTAGAAGAACTCACATGCAATGACGCTAGCTATGGTTCATGAAAAGAACACACATGCAATGACACTGGTGGATCCATGTGTGGTTTGTGAAAAGAACTGACATGCAATGACACTAGGTGGATCCATGTGTGGTTTGTTTAGAGGAACACACATGCAATGACACTGGGTGTGGTTCATGAAAAGAATAGACATGCGATGACACTGGTGGATCCTTATGTGGTTTGTTTAGAAGAACACACATGCAATGACACTGGGTGTGGTTCATGAAAAGAACAGACATGCAATGACACTGGTGGATCCATGTGTGGTTTGTGAAAAGAAAAGACATGCAATGACACTGGTGGATCGTTATGTGGTTCATGAGAAGAACACACATGCAATGACAGTGGTGGATCCTTATGTGGTTTGTTTAGAAGAACACACATGGAATGACTCTAGCTGTCGTTCACGAAAAGAACACACATGCAATGACACCCGTGTATCCATGTGTTGTTCATGGAAAGAATAGACATGCAATCACACTAGGTGGATCCATGTGTGGTTCGTTTAGAAGAACACACGTGCAATGACTCTAGGTGTGGTTCATGAAAAGAACAGACATGCAATGACACTGGTGGATCCTTATGTGGTTTGTTTAGAGGTACATACATGCAATGACACTGGTGTTGGGCATATACTTTCTGGGTATCCTCACAGTTCCTCACCGACCAGGGTGGCCCACTTCGGGTTAGAGCTTTGCTTCACGGGCGGCCCAGTCAGGGAGAGAAGATGGAGTCCAATCCGGTTACGGGAGAGAAGACTTACCGACTTAGGCCCATAATGTTACTTGTACTTCAAGATGTACTCTGTAACCGACTCTTAGTCGTAGCCGGATAGATCTCTCTTGTAAACCCTAGGCCGGATATCTATATAAGCCATCCTAGGGAGAGCCTTTAGGGCACCCCCTTAATAGTCTACAATCTCAACTCGCATAGGCGAAACCCTTGTAACCCATATTCCGGCTCTACCGTATTACTGGATTGCTAGCAGGAGTAGGATCCGTCCAAAGCCGGCGGATTCGAACCTGGATTACTTGTGTGCTCACCTTCCCGGAATACCGTACGTCTCACACCCCTCTCTTCCGCACGCCTCGAGGACCCCCTCATGGCGTACTTGTCCTCAATCCGACGATAGTTGGCGCCCACCGTGGGGCAAGTGATCTTCGGATCTGCATTCCGAGCAGAATCTGCAAGAATCGGAATCGGCAAGACTATCGCCGTCGGTCGCATCCTCTACGCCAGCGACGTCCCTCTCATCGTTCTCGACGAGACTTGGATTCCGGATAGGGAGGCTGTGACTGCCTACACAATCATGTCTTTTGGCGAGATTGATGTTTACATCAGTTTCACTGAACCTGCCCCACCCACCCGAGCGGTGATGATAGAGGAAGAAGAATCTTTTGGGTCCCCTTTGTCCGTGGAGGCAGCAGAGTTCCGGATCTCAGAAAACCCTAAACCCACCAAACCCGCACCTGTTGCTGAGATAGTGGAGAAATCCGAGCCTGAAGAAGACCTAGTGGTCCAAGTCAAATCTGGAGTGGATCTCCTTGGAGGAGCCGGATCCTAGATTGACCCACCCGTGGAAGTCGAAATCCAGGAGGAGCATATCAATGACACCGATTCCGGCACTGATGATGCCGGGACAGACAGACCTTTCCTTAGGTACACACTACGACGTATGATAATGCAAGATGCAAGCACAGATGCAATTCTCGAGACCATCAAAAGTTTCGACATGGCTGATCGCGAAAGCCGCAGGTACCTCAGGAAGCACGCGTCGCACTTTGTCGGGTACGTGGGATCCGGATCTGGCTCTGCCGATGCTGGAGAGAACACCGACTCTGTGCTGGAGGCAATCGGAACAAACGCCGACGTACCCGCATCCTCGGATGAATCGATGATGTTAGCAGATTTCCGAAAGTTCTCCGCGGAATATGAAGAGGAGTACAACTCCAAGGCTGCAGCAGAAGGAGAAGCCATGGATGAAGGATCCGGGGAACACTCTCCTAAAGCGCAGGATGACATGGACGTCAGAGATAATCTCGAGGTCCAGATGTCCAAAACTACCGATCTGAGCTTGACTCTGGGAAACGGACCCAAAGCCGTCTTTGCTACCGGCGCTGCCAAGAAGGCAAACAAGAAGAACAAGAAAAACAAGACCCTGGCAAAATACCCTCTGGCAGAGGAGGTGATTGCCGAGGAATGCGAAGAAGACTCGGATGGAGCACTTATCCCAGAAGAGCCGAAAAAAGAAGAATCGGTGGATGGACAAGTGATCACTGAAGGTGCGCGTAAACTCATGGATGCTACATTAACCACACCCATCCCTACAGCTGCAGAACTTACTGCTGAAGAGCTGGACGAAAGGGCCCAAGCCCTAGAAGCGCGTCGTCAACAACTCCTAGATGAAGCCAAAAACATCGAGGAGGAGAAGAAACGCATGGAAACTAAAGATTACATGTCTCGGTTGCATCAGAAGACACGGAAGCGTCACACCAATGATGACCAATTCCCACATATCCATGTCGTCCTTTTCGGAGATGATATGGGCAAGCCACAAAAAGATAGCAAAGGAGATTGGGTATATCCAACCCCGGTACAGAATACCATGGCGGCCCGAGAAATTCTATCGACAAATCCAGGACCAGAGGAGATTGATTTGGGTATCAAACTACTCAACAAGGGACTAGAGCAGCAAAAGGTCGCCCTGTCCGGAAGTCAAAAACTGGTCTCGGATTCCGACCAATGTCGCACAGATCCAGCATGGGCTGACGTAAGACCCCACCGCGTTCCGGAGCAGCATTATCGCCCCGAACGACGGGAGGACAATTATTCGAGAACCGGATCGTCAGGACAGCATCGCAGGACTACGTGTGACTGGGGCAACATCGCACCAGCGGCCGAGAAAGAGGCCATCGCTGCTCTGAATCCGAGGAATCCTCCTCGACGAGAATCTAACGATCGAAGGGGAGAAGATAAAGAGAAATGTCGGGAGGAGGATCGTCAAAAAATGCCACCTCCTAGACATGCAAGCCGTCCGGCTGAGCCCCACCATGGAGGGAACGACGGAAGAAGAAACGACGGAAACCATGCCGGGACAAGCCGACAGGGGGCTCGTCGTAGTCAAGACCCTCCCCGGAATCGGAATAATGACGTTCTGGACGGAGGTCGGTGATCAGCCGGAAACTATCCAGCTGCCCCACCCTCTCCACCACACATTCTTCACAACGGCTCCCAAGGAGGGCAAGGAGGACGACGTGGCGGAGGAGGTGGTGGAAGAAGCCGAAGTCCGGCTCCAAGGCACCGCAGCCACAACCGACATTTGGGACGATCTTTATCCCTGAACGACGCAAGGCACAAGATCAACTCCAACATAGAGGCTCGGCGCTATGAAAACGATGATATCTACGTGGGCCCAAAGTGCTTCGGACCACGCATTAGAGCTATAAAATTCCCGGAAGGATTTGCTATCTCAAGAAATATCCAAGCCTACGATGGCATTGCTAGGCCAGATACCTGGCTACAGGACTTCTTCCAAGCTTGCTGCATTGCTAAAGGCAGAAACAGCCTGGTCGCTACCCGATATCTCCCACTTATGTTGCGGAAGACGACAAGATCATGGCTCAATGAACTTCCGGAGAACACCATCCATAACTGTTATGACATGCAAAGTGCGTTCTTTCGGATTTTCGAAGGCACATATCGGAGGTCCTGTACGGTCGGAGACCTACAGCGTTGCACCCAGAAAGCTGGAGAAACTTGCCGGGACTACCTCGGATGATGGATCGACACCAAGAACTCCTGTGAAGGAGTGAATGATCAAACTGCGATTGAAGCTTTCATTGCAGGTCTCCCAATTGGTCTACGCGCCATCGCTTGAAGTGTGACAAGGTCACTGATTTGGGAGAGATGATAGAAATAGCGAGCAAGTATGCAGATGCTGACGACGATGCAGAGGGATTTCTCAATGCCCTAGCTGTGCCTCAGTTGGCAAAACAACCAAAGCAACAAGCTCAGAAGCACAAAAATACCTCGGAGGAAAAACCCAACACGGAAACGACAGTGGTCACTGCTACTTTCGGGTCTAGAGGGCAAAGAGGACGTGGCGGAGGCCGCGGGCATGGGCGTGGAACTTCAAGAGTCCAGGGTAGAGGAGCAGCAACCAGGCAAAACCTACTCTTGGGCCGACATTGCCAATAACCCATGTGTGCATCACCTAGACGCCAATGGGGGCTCGTCCCACACCAACACCGAATGTCGTTTCAATGATGACATCAAAAGAGATGACACCGCGGGCTACAAAGCTAAGCGGAAGAAGGGAAATAAGAATCCCGAAAAAGAAAAAGAGACCAAGGAAGATTCTGACATGGAGGAAGCTGATGCTTCAAATCCCAAGTCGGAAGGGAAGAAAACTTTTCCCACCAAGAAGGACACTTATGTCACTTTCCTCGGATCTCAACCAGCAAAGGTCAAGAAAGCAGTTCTACACGAGCTCAATGCAACAGTTCCGGCTGTCCCCTAGTATCTGGACTGGTCGGAAGTGGCAATCACATTTGACCGTGATGATCATCCGCCTAAGTTACATAGGTGAGGAAAATACGCTTTAATCGTCAATCCACTGATTGAGGGTTACGGTTTCTCCAAGACCCTCATGGACGGTGGTAGCAGTATCAATATTCTCTATGTCAAAACGCTACGCCGGATGAAGATCTCGGAAACACAGCTGAACCATGGCTCTGTGATCTTTCACGGAGTTGTCCCAAGAAGACAAGCTAATTCCCTGGGAGAGATCACTTTGGATGTTACCTTTGGAACTCCAAAGAACTGTCGGACAGAGGCACTTTCCTTCGAAGTGGTCCCGTTCAAGAGCGCGTACCACGCTATATCCGGACATCCGGCTTACTGGGCTTTTATGGCTCGTCCGTGTTATATTTACAATATGATGAAAATTCCAGGTCCCAACAGCGTGATCACCATCAGGGGAGACCCGAAGAAAGCACGAGAGTGCGAGGATGGAAATGCCGCTTCTTTTGTCAAGCCTTTGTCGCCAGAGTACCAGGAGATCAAGAAGAGCATAGATCCGTCCAAGATGCCCGCAACGAAGAAGGAGGTGACAAAGCCAAATCCGGAGTTCAAGGCATCAGAAGAGACGAAGAAGATGCCGTTGAAGGATGATGACCCCTCCAAGGTGACCCAGATAGGCGTAGGCCTAGGTAGCGCATAGGAAAGCGCGCTTGTCAAGTTCCTCCAAGCAAATCAAGGTATCTTCGCATGGCCGCCATCTGACATGACCGGAGTACCTTGGGAACTTGCCGAGCACTCTCTAAATGTAAACCTGAATGCTAAATCCGTCAAACAGTCCCTACGACGATTTGGCGATGAAAAGCGTAAGGCAATAGCTAAGGAACTAGCACGGCTCGAGTTAGCCGGATTCATAGAAGAGGTCATCCACACTGAGTGGTCAGCCAATCATGTAATGGTCCCTAAAAAGGACACCACTGATTTAAGGATGTGTGTTGATTATACTGCCTTGAACAAGGCTTGTCCAAAAGATCCGTTCACTCTACCTAGAATTGATCAAGTTATCGATTCTACGGCAGGCTCGGAACTCCTCTGTTTTCTCGACGCATATTCGGGTTATCACCAAATCCGGATGAAGGAATCTGACAAAGTCAAAAGTTCATTCATAACCCCCTTCGGAACCTTCTGTTTTGTTACGATGCCCTTTTGGCTAAAGAACGCAGGAGCTACGTACCAGCGCATGATACAACGTTGCCTCCATGACCAACTCAGACGTAATGTACATGCATACGTGGATGATATTACAGTAATGTCCAAAAATAAGGAAATGTTGATTTCCGACTTGGAGGAAACATTTGCCAACCTACGAAAATACAACATCATGCTTAACCCGAAGAAGTGCTTCTTTGGGATACCAACCGGAAAATTGTTAGGTTTCGTCGTGTCTCAGAGAGGCATAGAGGTGAACCGAGACAAATTTAAGACTATACTCAATATTTCTAGGCCAACTCGCTTGATGGACGTACAAAGACTAACTGGCTGCATTGCTGCAGTCAGTCGGTTTGTAAGCCGGCTTGGTGAAAGAGCCGCACCATTATACAAACTCCTGAAAAAGACCAAAGATTTTGTTTGGACTGATGAAGCTGAAGCTGCACTACAACACCTGAAGAAAGTATTCTCATCTGCTCCTATCCTTGCAGCGCCGGAACCTCAAGAACCGATGTTGCTTTATCTTGCTGCGACAAATAACGTTGTTAGTATCGTCATGGTGGTGGAGAGACCGGAGGAAAATCAGGAGCACATGGTGCAGCGTCCGACTTACTTTGTCAGTGAAGTCCTAATAGAGTCAAAACAGCGGTATCCGCATTATCAAAAGTTGGCTTACGGTGTTTTTCTAGCATCTCGTAAGTTGCGACACTACTTTCAGGAGCATCCGATTACCGTGGTGAGCACAGCTCCCATGAGAGATATAATCAACAACAGTGACGCCATAGGACGCGTCGCCAAATTGGGCATAGAGCTTTCAGCTTTTGACATTGAGTATAAACCTCGGACAACAATCAAATCCCAGATCCTTGCTGACTTTGTCGCTGATTGGACAGAGATGAAGGAGAACATGATCCTCCCTAAATCGGAATATTGGACCCTCTTCTTCGATGGGTCTAAGGCTCGCGGGGGCTGGCGTGGTGCTCAAGTCACCCCAAGGAGATAAACTTTTATATGTGTTGTAGATCCACTTCATAGCGAGAAACAATATTGCCGAGTATGAAGCACTGCTGCATGGAATCCGGATTGCTAAGGATATTGGCATCCGATGTTTGATGTGTTACGGAGATTCGGATCTTGTTGCTCAACAAGTGTCGGATATTTGTAATGCAAATAAGCACATGGCAGCATATAAAGCTGTCGTGGATGATCTATCTAAATCGTTCGAAGGATTTGAAGTTCAACATATTCCTCGAGCAGAAAATGAGGAAGCAGACGCACTATCTCGGATAGGTTCTGCACGGAAAGAGGTCCCGGATGGCGCTTTTTTAGAGCACCTTAAAGTTCCCTCAATAAAGGGAGTAGATGAGGAATATCCGACCAAATCCAACTCACCTTTGATAGCGGTTCTGGCTGTGATTCCTAGCTGGACTCAACCCTACCTCGATTATTTGGTAGATGGCAAATTACCCGTAGACGAGGTGCTGAGCCAGCAGATTATCCAACGAGCAAAAGCCTATACTATTGTTAAAGGTGAGCTCTATAAGCGGAGTGTTTCTAGGGTTTTTCAGTGTTGTGTATCTCCAGAAGAAGGAGTGGAAATCGTAAGGGAAATCCACGAAGGCGAGTGTGGTCACCACGCTCCAGCCAAATATTTAGTGGCAAAAGCTTTTAGACACGGATTTTTCTGGCTTACAGCTCAGGCGGATGCCGAACGATTAGTCAAGACGTGCAAAGGCTGCCAAAAGTACGCCAAACAAGCTCGTGTTCCGGCTGATCAGTTGAGAACAATACCTATAACATGGCCCTTTGCGGTCTGGGGGCTTGATATGGTAGGACCTTTTAAACGAGCTCCAAGTGGATTTACTCACCTGTTAGTGATGGTGGATAAATTTACCAAATGGATTGAGGCTAAACCTGTCACTAGTTGTGATGGAGCAACAGCGAAAAGATTTGTCGAGGATGTTATAATCTGGTATGGTTATCCACATAGTTTTATCACGGAGAACGGGAGCAACTTCTCTATGGGAGAATTGGCCAAATTCTGCAACGAGCAAAATATCCGGCTTGACATTGCGTCAGTCGCACATCCACAGGCTAATGGACAAGTCGAAAGAGCAAATGGTTTAATCCTACAAGGCCTAAAACCGAGACTTGAAGCACCACTACGACGTGCTGCAGGGGCTTGGGCACAGGAATTACCCTCTATAATATGGAGTTTACGAACGACTCCAAACAGGTCAACTGGATACACACCTTTCTTCTTGGTCTATGGTGCAGAAGCAGCTCTTCCTAGTGATTTGATTCACACCTCTCCTAGAGTGGCCGCGTATATTGAAGGGGATGCCAAGATTTCTCAACAAAATGATCTCGACTTAGTCGAAGAAGTTCGCGTCGTTGCTGAAATGAGATCTACAACCTATCAGCAGAAGTTACGCAAGTATCATAGCCAGAAAATCAGAAACAGATCCTTCAATAAAGGTGATTTGGTTCTCCGGCTTGTGCAACAAAGAAAGCACAAACTATCCCCAGTATGGGAAGGGCCCTTTTTAGTTAGTCGAGTATTGCACAATGGATCGTACTACTTAACTGACATGAGGCCAGTCAAAGAAAGACCTGCAACTAAGAAGAGAAAGAGAGATGGAGGAAGTACAAATCCGGATGAGTTAGACACACCGTGGAATATTGCTCAGCTACGTCCCTTTTATTCTTAGTTTATCCTTCTTTGTAAACATATATATGTACATGTTCTATGAGAAATAAAAGTTTTGGTTGCCTCAAGTTTTTTCTGAGAAGTTTTTACCATCTTATTTGCGAATGATCATGTCATAGTCGAAAATCCCAGAATGCTTGAAAGTACTTTATGCTCATGCTCGTTCTGGTTTAAATTTCTGATTCTAAAATTGCTACCCTCGGGTATAACTAAAAAATTTTCTAGTCTTTACTTTGGTTATTTGTCTGATCGATGGATGCGGGCATGTTCCGAGTAGTGAATTATTGGTACTGGAAGCCGGCTTTGTTTCCGAGTTTAAACTGGTTTAGCAATTGAGCTTCGTTGATCGGCAAAGTTTCCGGCAGAAGGTTTAGCCAGCTCACGAAAGGGACGAGGCGGAAAGTCAGATAAATGATAAGTATGGGCGAAAAAATACAAATGCTTATGTAAACATTTCAGGCACACAAAAAATTTAAAGCCAAAAAGTGCTGAATAGATCAAAAGCTTAGCACTAGCAAAATCATAGTACTTTACATTTACAGACACATCATGTTTTTCAGGATAATACAAATATTTCTGGCAAATTATGATGTAGGAGGAGATGAAGGAGCTGCCGGCTCGCTGGATACGCCACCTTGATATCGTTCCGAGATGTCCGCATCCGAGGTGGTGCGTTCGTCGTTGGAAACTTCTGCTGATTCTCCTGGAGGAGGAGGCGGAGTATCCACGCGGGTGAAGAAGGGGATCTCGTAGCTGGTCAGGTCAGCCACGTGACACCCATATCCGGCACAGGAGTGCATGATGGCTTGAAGGTCCTGCTCCTGTCCGTCTTCATCTACTTTGCAGTACCCTCTAGTCACTTGCCATATTTCCATGTTTCCATGGTGCCTCATGACCATGGTGAGAGCGTTCTGCGCAGCAGTCCGCGCGTAGGACATGTTCCAATCCTGAACAAGTTGTGGCATCTCCTTTGCCTTGTCCTGCACCTGAAAATCCGACATGCTAGGCATGTCCGGAATCTTGAGAGCTTCGCCGATGTCCTCAAGGGATTGGCAGAAGTCATGAAGCAGGTCACCGACTTGGGTAAGCCGGTGGGTACGGGGCTCGATGGAGGAAGAGTCCGTCAAGTTCAGAGGACCTATACACAAAACATGTCGAGAAAAGTCTGACATTGATAGAAGTCGACGAAAGTGGAAAAGTCAGACAGATGGAAAGTACCGAAAATGACGTCGTCGATATTGGTCTTCTCTTCTCGAACACTCTAGAGTTCAGCTCGGAGCGCATCGGAAAGATCCTTCTCTCTTCTAAGCTCATTTTTGAGGTCCGAGATTGTTTTATCTTGAGCAGCGATCACGCTCTTCAGTAGCCATGGAGGAGGACTCAAGGACTTGAGCAATGCTCTTTTCATGATTTGCCTTGAGATGGTCTAGCTCTTGGCGAAGCTCCTTGTTCTCCACCACCAAGGTCTTGAGGTTCTCGGCCTCTTCAATCATGGCGCAGGATTGTTTCACCAGCGCTGTAAGTCAAAAAGAACAAGAGTTCAGAACAAATTCGACATTGAAAATACAATGACAAGGTTTGAGTCTCGGAATGTTTACCTTCGGCCTCATCCTTGGCAACTTTAAGTTCAGCATTTTTAAGTCAGAGAGCCTTGATCTCTCTCCGCTTATCGCAGACATTCTTCAATAAATCCTGATTAAAGGAACATACTTTCTGTAAGTCAGAATACCCAAAGTCAGAAAGCTACTTAAGACTCGGGCTAATATTTTTGCTAAATATCAGCATGAGCCTTGGGGGCTACACTAGTTCATTCTTTGGCATCCTAATGAAGCATAAACCCGGTTTGTTTATCGTACTTCATGCTTGGGGGCTAGAGGATATGATTTAAAATACAATAAAGGAAAAACAGGAGTTGGAATTCTGACTTACATATTGTTCGCGAGTGAGTTTATCCAAACTCGCGTTCACTTCAACGGCAACCTTCTCGGCGAGAGTCAGAGGAATCACTGGGGCTGTTGGAAGATCACCAGTCCTAATCCTCTCGTCACGAAGGCACACCTAGGCAAGAAGGTCGGAGAACTTGACGTCCTCTACTTCTTGCGCTTCTTCTTCGGCAGATAAGTTTCTTTTCTCCAGGCATTGCCTGGTGAGCCGCTGGATTTCTTCAGCAGATTTCCGGGACAGGCCAAACTTGGCAAGTCCCAGATTGCTGATAAGGTTTTCGGCGAAGGTTTCTGCCGAGGGATCATTACCCAAAGAGGGTTCACCCTTATCTAAATCTGACTCACCCATGGTGACGTCAGTTTGCGACTCAAGGTTCGCAGGCTCCATTGAAGGAGCCAGATCTTTTGCGGCATCCGGGGAGATCACCGGCGTTGCGGAAGGTTGAGGGGAAGGAGTCAAAGGAGCCACGACAGGAGAAGCAATGGTAAGCTTCATTTGTCGCAGGGGCTTCGAAGAAGTTCACTTCCCCTTGCCCTTGATGAGCGGTTTTGCTCTGAGAATGTAGTATGGTCGGAAACATTACATCTCGGAAAGAAATTCGAGTAAAGTACAAAGGTGGAAGTTGTGATTGAAAGTTACCTCTTCACGACAGGCACCTCCTTTGTGCCAACAGCCACTGTCGGAGCTTTGTGCTTCTTGAGCGCAAGGTCCGGCAATGGGACCACCTCTATCTCCTGAGAAAACTCAGGAGGATATCCTTCGAGCGGAGCAAGTTCCGACTCGGGGAGGTCAGCAAGCTAAAAAATGAGAAAACATATCAGCATTGCAGTGTAGCTCAAAGATTGAAACACATAAAAAGGTGTAATGATGGAAGCTTACCAGCACTACGGGGTTTTCCGCCGTATGCATATCCAGAGAAACCTCCGTGATTCTCCTCTTGATTCGCTCCCTAATCAGCCACTTGACCTGGCTTATGTAGCCCAGTGTGGTGTAGGCATTAGGGCTGATGCGGAGGGAGTCTTTCTTCCGTGGTACTGAAGGGGCTGGATCCGACGTGAAACCCAGCACTGGACCAAGTCAGATCCCTTCAGACCCTTGTGTTTGATCAAGTATTCGATCCGCCTCTTAGCGAGGATCAGATCGTCGGTGAGAGCCGGAGCAGCCTCATCCCAGGATGGTTGGGCCGTGGCAGCTCTGTCGATGAAAGCCGGCAAAGCAGTGGCTTTGCCGGGAGCCGGAATATCCCTATGATAGAAAAACATGGCTGGCCATTGTTTTACCGAGTCACTAGCTAAAATTTTTGGATACGCGCACTCGTGTCTAAGAGAAAAACAAATAGTACCGGTGATATAAGGAACATCGGCGGTAATGGAGTTTCTCTGTACATGAAAATAGTACCGGAATAGAGTCAGACTCGGCCTAATGCCGAGAAAGCCCTCACACAACGAAGCATACGCGCTCATCTCTAAGAGAGAGTTGGGAGGAAGATGATGGAGTTGAACTCCGTAATGATCAATCACCTCGGAGAAGAACTCCGAGGCAGGAAACGACAAACCTCTGTCGAGGTGGGTGCCGAAGTGGACCCGCTCGCCGTCGCACGGGTTGGGGACGGTTTCCCCAAAGCCGCTCCGCCAGTCGTCGGCGCGGAGGAGCCCTTCTTTCTCCATGTTCTTGAGACCCTCGTCGTTGAGCGCTCAGGGAATCCAGAGCCTGCGAAAGCTCTCTTTCTCCACCACCACTTCCGTCGCCGCTGCCGCCAAGCCGGAAGAGGAAGATGAGGCCATTTCTCCTGCGAGCAGTTGACCTAGAATGGGCGGTGCTGGGAGTTCTTTGGGGAGGAATGGGGGAGCTCTATGCGCGCAGAGAGATTGGAAGGAGAGGAAAAGGCAAAGGACAGGTGAAAGGAGAAGGAGAAAATCCTAACCCCTTATATCCACCTAAGCGCCAAGATTCGTGCAAAAGCTACAGTGTAACCGCCACACATCGTGGAAGGAACTGGGAAGGACCCCACGCGATGATTACGTCGCCTCGATCTCCGTAGACGCATTGAAACGGCGCCTCAGTTCCGCGAACCGCGGACCCACCAACGGTCGTACTGACGGAATGCCTATTAGATGACGTGACTTGACCATGACTTGTGTCAGGTGGCGTTAGAGACCAAGTTCCGGCTTAGTTTGAAATCAAGCTGGAAAATCCAAGTAACCTGTTGATAGGTCCGACTTATTTTTAAGACCCGGATCGTATTTTTTGTTGTGAAGTTTCAGGAACCCTTCAAGATTCTGCAAGCCGAAGATCAAGCTAGATGATGATAAATCCGACTTTAGATCTTGGAGGCCTCCGGGGGATGCTGTTGGGGATATACTTTCCGGGTATCCTCACAGTTCCTCACTGACCAGGGTGGCCCACTTTGGGTCAGAGCTTTGCTTCACGGGCGGCCCAGTCAGGGAGAGAAGACGGAGTCCAATCCAGCTACGAGAAGGCCTAGAAGACTTACCGACTTAGGCCCATAATGTTACTTGTAGTTCAAGATGTACTCTGTAACCGACTCTTAGTCGTAGCCGGATAGATCTGTCTTGTAAACCCTAGGCCGGATATCTATATAAGCTGTCCTAGGGAGAGCCTTTAGGGAACCCCCTTAATAGACTACAATCTCAACTCGCACAGGTGAAACCCTTGTAACCCATATTCTGGCTCTGCCGTATTACTGGATTGCTAGCAGGAGTAGGATCCGTCCAAAGCCGGCGGATTCGAACCTGGATAAACTTGTGTGCTCACCGTCCCGGAATACCATACGTCTCACACCCCTCTCTTCCACACGCCTCGAGGCCCCCCTCATGGCGTACTTGTCCTCAATTCGATGACAACTGGGTGTGGTTCATGAAAAGAATAGACATGCAATGACACTAGTGGATCCTTATGTGGTTTGTTTAGAAGAACACACATGCAATGACACTGGTGGATCCTTGTGTGGTTCATGAAAAGAACACACATGCAATGACACTGGTGGATCCATGTGTGGTTCATGAAAAGAACAGACATGCAATAACACTGGTGGATCCTTATGTGCTTTGTTTAGAGGAACAAACATGCAATCACACTGGGTGTGGTTCATGAAAAGAACAGACATGCAATAACACTAGTGGATCCATGTGTGGTTCATGAGAAGAATAGAGATGCAATGACACTGGTGGAACCATGTGTGGTTCATGAAAAGAACTGACATGCAATGACTCTAGCTGTGGTTCATGAAAAGAACAGACATGCAATGACACTGGTGGATGCATATGTGGTTTTTGGAAGTAACAGACATGCAATGACTCTATCTGAGATTCATGAAAAGAACAGACATGCAATGACACTAGTGGATCCATGTGTGGTTCATGATAAGAACACACATCCAATGACACTGGTGGATCCTTATGTGGTTCATGACAAGAACAGACATGCAATGACACTAGTGGATCCTTATGTGATTTGTTTAGAAGAACACACATGCAATGACACTATCTGTGGTTCATGAAAAGAACACACATGCAATGACACTAGTGGATCCATGTGTGGTTTATGAAAAGAACAGACATGCCATGACACTGGTGGATCCATAAGTGGTTTGTTTAGAGGAACATACATGCAATGACACTAGGTGTGGTTCAGGACAAGAACAGACATGCAATGACACTGGTGGATCCATATGTGGTTTGTTTAGAAGAACACACATGCAATGACACTGGGTGTGGTTCATGAAAAGAAAAGACATGCAATGACACTGGTGGATCTTTATGTGGTTTGTTTAGAATAACACACATGCAATGACACTAGGTGTGGTTCATGAAAATAACAGACATGCAATGACACTAGTGGATCCTTATGTGGTTTGTTTAGAAGAACACACATGCAATGACACTGGGTGTGTTTCATGAAAAGAACATACATGCAATGACACTAGTGGATCCTTATGTGGTTTGTTTAGAAGAACACACATGAAATGACACTGGTGGATCCTTATGTGGTTTGTGAGAAGAACAGACATGCAATGACTCTGTTTGTGGTTCATGAGAAGAACACACATGCAATGACACTGGTGGATCCATGTGTGGTTTGTGAAAAGAACTGACATGCAATGACACTAGGTGGATCCATGTGTGGTTTGCTTAGAGGAACAGACATGCAATGACACTAGTGGATCCCTATGTGGTTTGTTTAGAAGAACACACATGCAATGGCACTGGGTGTGGTTCATGAAAAGAACAGACATGCAATGACACTGGTGGATCATTATGTGGTTTGTTTAGAAGAACACATATGCAATGACACTGGGTGTGGTTCATGAAAAGAACAGACATGCAATGAGACTGGTGGATCAATGTGTGGTTCATGAGAAGAACAGACATGCAATGACACTGGTGGATCCATGTGTGGTTCATGAAAAGAACTGACATGCAATGAATCTAGCTATGGTTCATGAAAAGAACAGACATGCAATGACACTGGTGGATCCATATGTGGTTTATGGAAGTAACAGACATGCAATGACTCTAGCTGTGATTCATGAAAAGAATGACATGCAATGACACTGTGGATCCATGTGTGGTTCATGAGAAGAACACACATCCAATGACACTGGTGGATCCTTATGTGGTTCATGAAAAGAACAGACATGCAATGACACTGGTGGATCCTTATGTGGTTTGTTTAGAAGAACACACATGCAATGACACTGTGTGGTTCATGAAAAGAATAAAAATGCAATGACACTGGTGGATCCTTATGTGGTTTGTTTAGAAGAACACACATGCAATGACACTAGGTGTGGTTCATGAAAAGAACATACATGCAATGACACTAGTGGATACTTATGTGGTTTGATTAGAAGAAAACACATGCAATGACACTGGTGGATCCTTATGTGGTTTGTGAGAAGAACAGACATGCAATGATTCTGGGTGTGGTTCATCACAAGAACACACCTGTAATGACACTGGTGGATCCATGTGTGGTTTGTGAAAAGAACAGACATGCAATCACACTAGGTGGATCCATGTATGGTTTGTGGAAAGAACAGACATGTAATGACTCCAGCTGTTGTTCATGAAAAGAACACACATGCAATGACTCTAGCTGTGGTTCATGAAAAGAACAGACATGCAATGACACTGGTGGATCCATATGTGGTTTGTGGAAGTAACAGACATGCCATGACTCTAGCTCAGATTCATGAAAAGAACAGACATGCAATGACACTGGTGGATCCATGTGTGGTTCATGAAAAGGACTGACATGCAATGACTCTAGCTATGGTTCATGAAAAGAACAGACATGCAATGACACTGGTGGATCCATATGTGGTTTATGGAAGTAACATACATGCAATGACTCTAGCTGTGATTCATGAAAAGAACAGACATGCAATGACACTGGTGGATCCATGTGTGGTTCATGAGAAGAACACACATCCAATGACACTGGTGGATCCTTATATGGTTCATGAAAATAACAGACATGCAATGACACTGGTGGATCCTTATGTGGTTTGTTTAGAAGAACACACATGGTTCATGAAAAGAACATACATTCAATGACACTGGTGGATACTTATGTGGTTTGATTAGAAGAAAACAAATGCAATGACACTAGTGGATCCTTATGTGGTTTGTGAGAAGAACAGACATGCAATGACTCTGGGTGTGGTTCATCAGAAGAACACACATGCAATGACACTGGTGGATCCATGTGTGGTTTGTGAAAAGAATGACATGCAATCACACTAGGTGGATCCATGTATGGTTTGTGGAAAGAAGACATGCAATGACTCTAGCTGTTGTTCATGAAAAGAACACACATGCAATGACACTGGTGGATCCATGTGTGGTTTGTGAAAAGAACAGACATGCAATCACACTAGGTGGATCCATGTGTGGTTTGTTTAGAAGAAAACACATGCAATGACTCTAGCTGTGGTTCATGAAAAGAACACACATGCAATGACACTAGGTGGATCCATGTGTGGTTTGTGAAAAGAACAGACATGGAATCACACTAGGTGGATCCATGTGTGGTTTGTTTAGAAGAAAACACATGCAATGACTCTAGCTGTGGTTCATGAAAAGAACACACATGCAATGACACTAGGTGGATCCATGTGTGGTTTGTGAAAAGAACAGACATGCATTCACACTAGGTGGATCCATGTGTCGTTTGTTTAGAACAACACACATGGAATGACTCTAGTTGTGGTTCATGAAAAGAACACACATGCAATGACACTGGTGGATCCTTATGTGGTTTGTTTAGAAGAACACACATGCAATGACACTGGTGGATGCTTATGTAGATTGTTTAGAAGAACACACATGCAATGACACTTGGTGTGGTTCATGAAAAGAACAGGCATGCAATGACACTGGTGGATCCTTATGTGGTTTGTTTAGAAGAACACACATGCAATGACACTGGGTGTGGTTCATGAAAAGAACAAACATGCAATGACACTGGTGGATCCTTATGTGGTTTGTTTAGCAGAACACACATGCAATGACACTGGTGGATCCTTGTGTGGTTCATGAAGATAACACACATGCAATGACACTGGTGGATCCATGTGTGGTTCATGAAAAGAACAGACATGCAATGACACTGGTGGATCCTTGTGTGCTTTGTTTAGAGGAACGAACATGCAATGACACTAGGTGTGATTCATGAAAAGAAAAGACATGCAATAACACTAGTGGATCCATGTGTGGCTCATGAGAAGAATAGACATGCAATGACACTGGTGGAACCATATGTGGTTCACGAAAAGAACTCACATGCAATGACTCTAGCTGTGGTTCATGAAAAGAACAGACATGCAATGACACTGGTGGATCCATATGTGGTTTGTGGAAGTATCAGACATGCCATGACTCTAGCTGAGATTCATGAAAAGAACAGACATGCAATGACACTGGTGGATCCATATGTGGTTTGTTTAGAAGAACACACATGCAATGACACTGGGTGTGGTTCATGAAAAGAAAAGACATGCAATGACACTGGTGGATCTTTATGTGGTTTGTTTAGAATAACACACATGCAATGACACTAGGTGTGGTTCATGAAAATAACAGACATGCAATGACACTAGTGGATCCTTATGTGGTTTGTTTAGAAGAACACACATGCAATGACACTGGGTGTGTTTCATGAAAAGAACATACATGCAATGACACTAGTGGATCCTTATGTGGTTTGTTTAGAAGAACACACATGAAATGACACTGGTGGATCCTTATGTGGTTTGTGAGAAGAACAGACATGCAATGACTCTGTTTGTGGTTCATGAGAAGAACACACATGCAATGACACTGGTGGATCCATGTGTGGTTTGTGAAAAGAACTGACATGCAATGACACTAGGTGGATCCATGTGTGGTTTGCTTAGAGGAACAGACATGCAATGACACTAGTGGATCCCTATGTGGTTTGTTTAGAAGAACACACATGCAATGGCACTGGGTGTGGTTCATGAAAAGAACAGACATGCAATGACACTGGTGGATCATTATGTGGTTTGTTTAGAAGAACACATATGCAATGACACTGGGTGTGGTTCATGAAAAGAACAGACATGCAATGAGACTGGTGGATCAATGTGTGGTTCATGAGAAGAACAGACATGCAATGACACTGGTGGATCCATGTGTGGTTCATGAAAAGAACTGACATGCAATGAATCTAGCTATGGTTCATGAAAAGAACAGACATGCAATGACACTGGTGGATCCATATGTGGTTTATGGAAGTAACAGACATGCAATGACTCTAGCTGTGATTCATGAAAAGAACAGACATGCAATGACACTGGTGGATCCATGTGTGGTTCATGAGAAGAACACACATCCAATGACACTGGTGGATCCTTATGTGGTTCATGAAAAGAACAGACATGCAATGACACTGGTGGATCCTTATGTGGTTTGTTTTGAAGAACACACATGCAATGACACTGTGTGTGGTTCATGAAAAGAATAAAAATGCAATGACACTGGTGGATCCTTATGTGGTTTGTTTAGAAGAACACACATGCAATGACACTAGGTGTGGTTCATGAAAAGAACATACATGCAATGACACTAGTGGATACTTATGTGGTTTGATTAGAAGAAAACACATGCAATGACACTGGTGGATCCTTATGTGGTTTGTGAGAAGAACAGACATGCAATGATTCTGGGTGTGGTTCATCACAAGAACACACCTGTAATGACACTGGTGGATCCATGTGTGGTTTGTGAAAAGAACAGACATGCAATCACACTAGGTGGATCCATGTATGGTTTGTGGAAAGAACAGACATGTAATGACTCCAGCTGTTGTTCATGAAAAGAACACACATGCAATGACTCTAGCTGTGGTTCATGAAAAGAACAGACATGCAATGACACTGGTGGATCCATATGTGGTTTGTGGAAGTAACAGACATGCCATGACTCTAGCTCAGATTCATGAAAAGAACAGACATGCAATGACACTGGTGGATCCATGTGTGGTTCATGAAAAGGACTGACATGCAATGACTCTAGCTATGGTTCATGAAAAGAACAGACATGCAATGACACTGGTGGATCCATATGTGGTTTATGGAAGTAACATACATGCAATGACTCTAGTTGTGATTCATGAAAAGAACAGACATGCAATGACACTGGTGGATCCATGTGTGGTTCATGAGAAGAACACACATCCAATGACACTGGTGGATCCTTATATGGTTCATGAAAATAACAGACATGCAATGACACTGGTGGATCCTTATGTGGTTTGTTTAGAAGAACACACATGGTTCATGAAAAGAACATACATTCAATGACACTGGTGGATACTTATGTGGTTTGATTAGAAGAAAACAAATGCAATGACACTAGTGGATCCTTATGTGGTTTGTGAGAAGAACAGACATGCAATGACTCTGGGTGTGGTTCATCAGAAGAACACACATGCAATGACACTGGTGGATCCATGTGTGGTTTGTGAAAAGAACAGACATGCAATCACACTAGGTGGATCCATGTATGGTTTGTGGAAAGAACAGACATGCAATGACTCTAGCTGTTGTTCATGAAAAGAACACACATGCAATGACACTGGTGGATCCATGTGTGGTTTGTGAAAAGAACAGACATGCAATCACACTAGGTGGATCCATGTGTGGTTTGTTTAGAAGAAAACACATGCAATGACTCTAGCTGTGGTTCATGAAAAGAACACACATGCAATGACACTAGGTGGATCCATGTGTGGTTTGTGAAAAGAACAGACATGGAATCACACTAGGTGGATCCATGTGTGGTTTGTTTAGAAGAAAACACATGCAATGACTCTAGCTGTGGTTCATGAAAAGAACACACATGCAATGACACTAGGTGGATCCATGTGTGGTTTGTGAAAAGAACAGACATGCATTCACACTAGGTGGATCCATGTGTCGTTTGTTTAGAACAACACACATGGAATGACTCTAGTTGTGGTTCATGAAAAGAACACACATGCAATGACACTGGTGGATCCTTATGTGGTTTGTTTAGAAGAACACACATGCAATGACACTGGTGGATGCTTATGTAGATTGTTTAGAAGAACACACATGCAATGACACTTGGTGTGGTTCATGAAAAGAACAGGCATGCAATGACACTGGTGGATCCTTATGTGGTTTGTTTAGAAGAACACACATGCAATGACACTGGGTGTGGTTCATGAAAAGAACAAACATGCAATGACACTGGTGGATCCTTATGTGGTTTGTTTAGCAGAACACACATGCAATGACACTGGTGGATCCTTGTGTGGTTCATGAAGAGAACACACATGCAATGACACTGGTGGATCCATGTGTGGTTCATGAAAAGAACAGACATGCAATGACACTGGTGGATCCTTGTGTGCTTTGTTTAGAGGAACGAACATGCAATGACACTAGGTGTGATTCATGAAAAGAAAAGACATGCAATAACACTAGTGGATCCATGTGTGGCTCATGAGAAGAATAGACATGCAATGACACTGGTGGAACCATATGTGGTTCACGAAAAGAACTCACATGCAATGACTCTAGCTGTGGTTCATGAAAAGAACAGACATGCAATGACACTGGTGGATCCATATGTGGTTTGTGGAAGTATCAGACATGCCATGACTCTAGCTGAGATTCATGAAAAGAACAGACATGCAATGACACTGGTGGATCCATGTGTGGCTCATGAGAAGAACACACATCCAATGACACTAGTGGATCCTTATGTGGTTCATGAAAAGAACAGACATGCAATGACACTAGTGGATCCTTATGTGATTTGTTTAGAAGAACACACATGCAATGACACTGGGTGTGGTTCATGAAAAGAACAGACATGCAATCACACTAGGTGGATCCATGTGTGGTTTGTTTAGAAGAACACACATGCAATGACTCTAGCTGTGGTTCATGAAAAAAACACACATGCAATGACACTGGTGGATCCATATGTGGTTTGTTTAGAGGAACATACATTTAATGACACTAGGTGTGGTTCATGAAAAGAACAAACATGCAATGACACTGGTGGATCCATATGTGGTTTGTTTAGAAGAACACACATGCAATGACACTGGGTGTGGTTCATGAAAAGAAAAGACATGCAATGACACTGGTGGATCCTTATGTGGTTTGTTTAGAATAACACACATGCAATGACACTAGGTGTGGTTCATGAAAAGAACAGACATGCAATGACACTAGTGGATCCTTATGTGGTTTGTTTAGAAGAACACACATGTAGTGACACTAGGTGTGGTTCATGAAAAGAACAGACATGCAATGACACTAGTGGATCCTTATGTGGTTTGTTTAGAAGAACACACATGAAATGACACTGGTGGATCCTTATGTGGTTTGTGAGAAGAACAGACATGCAATGACTCTGTTTGTGGTTCATGAGAAGAACACACATGCAATGACACTAGTGGATCCATGTGTGGTTTGTGAAAAGAACAGACATGCAATCAAAGTGACTGTGGTTCATGAGAATAACACACATGCAATGACACTGGTGGATCCTTATGTGGTTTGTTTGGAAGAACACACATGCAATGACTCTAGCTATGGTTCATGAAAAGAACACACATGCAATGACACTGGTGGATCCATGTGTGGTTTGTGAAAAGAACTGACATGCAATGACACTAGGTGGATCCATGTGTGGTATGTTTAGAGGAACAGAGATGCAATGACACTAGTGGATCCTTATGTGGTTTGTTTAGAAGAACACACATGCAATGACACTAGGTGTGGTTCATGAAAAGAATAGACATGCAATGACACTGGTGGATCCATATGTGGTTTGTTTAGAACAACACACATGCAATGACACTAGGTGTGGTTCATGAAAAGAACAGACATGCAATGACACTAGTGGATCCTTATGTGGTTTGTTTAGAAGAACACACATGAAATGACACTGGTGGATCCTTATGTGGTTTGTGAGAAGAACAGACATGCAATGACTCTGTTTGTGGTTCATGAGAAGAACACACATGCAATGACACTAGTGGATCCATGTGTGGTTTGTGAAAAGAACATACATGCAATCACAATGGCTGTGGTTCATGAGAATAACACACATGCAATGACACTGGTGGATCCTTATGTGGTTTGTTTGGAAGAACACACATGCAATGACTCTAGCTATGGTTCAAGAAAAGAACACACATGCAATGACACTGGTGGATCCATGTGTGGTTTGTGAAAAGAACTGACATGCAATGACACTAGGTGGATCCATGTGTGGTTTGTTTAGAGGAACAGACATGCAATGACACTAGTGGATCCTTATGTGGTTTGTTTAGAAGAACACACATGCAATGACACTGGGTGTGGTTCGTGAAAAGAACAGACATGCAATGACAATGGTGGATCCTTATGTGGTTTGTTTATAAGAACACATATGCAATGACAATGGTGGATCCTTATGTGGTTTGTTTATAAGAACACATATGCAATGACACTGGGTGTGGTTCATGAAAAGAACAGACATGCAATGACACTGGTGGATCCATGTGTGGTTCATGAGAAGAACAGACATGCAATGACACTGGTGGATCCATGTGTGGTTCATAAAAAGAACTAACATGCAATGACTCTAGCTATGGTTCATGAAAAGAACAGACATGCAATGACACTGCTGGATCCATATGTGGTTTATGGAAGTAACAGACATGCAATGACTCTAGCTGTGATTCATGAAAAGAACAGACATGCAATGACACTGGTGGATCCATGTGTGGTTCATGAGAAGAACACAATCCAATGACACTGGTGGATCCTTATGCGGTTCATGGAAAGAATAGACATGCAATGACACTGGTGGATCCTTATGTGTTTTTTTTAGAAGAACACACATGCAATGACACTTGGTGTGGTTCATGAAAAGAATAATAATGCAATGACACTGGTGGATCCTTATGTGGTTTGTTTAGAAGAACACACATGCAATGACACTAGGTGAGGTTCATGAAAAGAACATACATGCAATGACACTAGTGGATACTTATGTGGTTTGATTAGAAGAAAACACATGCAATGACACTGGTGGATCCTTATGTGGTTTGTGAGAAGAACAAACATGCAATGACTCTGGGTGTGGTTCATGAGAAGAACACACATGCAATGACACTGGTGGATCCATGTGTGGTTTGTGGCAAGTACAGACATGCAATCACACTAGGTGGATGCATGTGTGGTTTGTGGAAAGAACAGACATGCAATGACTCCAGCTGTTGTTCATGAAAAGAACACACATGCAATGACACTGGTGGATCCATGTGTGGTTTATGAAAAGAACAGACATGCAATCACACTAGGTGGATCCATGTGTGGTTTGTTTAGGAGAACACACATGCAATGACTCTAGCTGTGGTTCATGAAAAGAACACACATGCAATGACACTAGGTGGATCCATGTGTCGTTTGTTTAGAAGAACACACATGCAATGACTCTAGCTGTGGTTCATGAAAAGAACACACATGCAATGACACTGTGGATCCTTATGTTGTTTGTTTAGAAGAACACACATGCAATGACACTAGGTGTGGTTCATGAAAAGAACAGACATGTAATGACACTGGTGGATCCTTATGCGGTTTGTTTAGAAGAACACACATGCAATGACACTGGGTGTGGTTCATGAAAAGAACAGACATGCAATGACACTGGTGGATCCTTATGTGGTTTGTTTAGGAGAACACACATGCAATGACACTGGTGGATCCTTATGTGGTTTGTGAGAAGAACAGACATGCAATGACTCTGGTTGTGGTTCATGAGAAGAACACACATGCAATGACACTGGTGGATCCATGTGTGGTTTGTGAAAATAACAGACATGCAATCACACTGGCTGTGGTTCATGAGAAGAACACACATGCAATGACACTGGTGGATCCTTATGTGGTTTGTTTAGAGGAACATACATGCAATGACACTGGGTGTGGTTCATGAAAAGAACAGACATGCAATAACACTGTTGGATCCATATGTGGTTTGTGAAAAGAACAGACATGCAATCACACTGGGTGGATCCATGTGTGGTTCATGAGAAGAACACACATGCAATGACACTGGTGATATGTGGTTTGTGAAAAGAATAGACATGCAATGACTCTAATTATGGTTAATGAAAAGAGCAGACATGGAATCACATAGGTGGATCCATGTGTGGTTTCTGAGAAGAACACACATCCAATAAACTCTAGTGGGTCTATCTTGGCATAATTTGATGTATTCCATTATGTATTTCCATTTTATACTACTCAGTTTTGCCCTTGGTTTTATGTGGTACTACTTAGTTTTGCCCCCCTCTCTCTATCTTTCGTAGAAGCCCAAACCTGTGATCACCCTGTCTGCTACTCCCTGATTGGTTGTCATAGTTGTCACGCGGATCGTGTGCACCAACCATTGATTCTGTGCGATCCAACGATGATCGTTGCACACATCGTGCCCTTCACAGTACAACATGAGACATCATAGACGTCTCCCTCAGCGAGACTTCTAAAGAAAGGAACATGATGCCGTCCAAGGAAAAAGTCGCCGAGCGGTCATGTTAAGTTTAATCAAGTCTGAAAAGCCTACTACTGCTACTACAACACATGCACAGGGCAACGGGGTCATCGAGTGCACGGTTGTCGACGGGACGCTGCAATTTATTACCACTTGATTTTAATAAGACATATCCCATTTTTACGCAGCGCTCTCAATCTCAGTTCCAACTGGGCCCTACCACTAGTAACTTCCATGAGTCAAGGGCCCCCCTCGACTAGATCTAACGTTGCTAGAAATTGGTTCCTCGCCACTTGCATGTAGTGGAATCGAGGTCTGCCATGAGCGTGTTTTCAATGCAGCTCTAAAGTGGAGATCGTGGCTGTTTCAAAAGAAAGGGAACCCAAAAAAAGGGTGGAGACCGTGGTAGCCCCCCGACCCCTGCCCACCACACGTGTCCACTCGAGGACTATGAACGGTCCGGTGTTTATAACCCCCCTCTACCTTCTTCTTCCATGAGCTCGTGTCATCTTCCCCTAGTCTGTCTACTCCCAAGACCCCAATCTACACCTACCGCGTGCGCCGAAGCTCCCTCACTTGCACTACCTCCTTCCCTTGGTGTGCCATGAAGCGTACCCGTGGAGACGAGCTGGAGGTGAAGCCAGTTGAAGGCACAACAGCAGATGGCTCAGTCGTCGCCAAGCAAGCGGAGGCGTCTTCTGCGGGCACGAACGCCGCTCGTCGCTGCTCCATCGAGGGTGCGAGCTCATCTGTCCAGCCAGTAGCCGTCGCCGCTGAGAAGCAGGTGGTAGCCATCGCTACCGAGCAGCAGGTAGTAGCCATCGCTGCCGAGCAGCAGGTGGCCGACAACGTCATGGTGCCAGCGGCAGATCTGGATGGGGGGCAGGCGGCAGTCGGAGGCAATCCGGTGGTATACATCAAGGACCCCATCACCGTACAAGAAATCTTAGATGCGATCACGGAGAATGACGAGTTCAAGGAGGAGGTCCCTGATGAGGAGTCCGAGGTACTACATTGCTAGCTTCTCTAGTCGCAGCCATAGTTTTCACTGTTCATACATAGGATTTGCTCAATCGTGTATAGATTCTTTTGCCTTGAAGTAGGGCAGTATATATATGGTTCGATCGGTCGATTGATGCATCTGCCATCTAGTCACAAAACACCAATCTACTCAACTGCCATCTAGTTGAGTTTGCTAGTTGAGTGTTGATTTCGATACACAGTAGGCCTATAACATTACATTTCTATTCCTTACTGAGCCCAATGATTCAATTTTGCCCCAAAATAGTGCAAGGGCATCTGATGGTGTCGTTTTCTTAGGGATGGTTAGTGAACCTCAGGCAGCAATGCCATAAACAATATAGGTTGTGTTGTTGGTATTTTGGTTCTCCGACTCCATCGCTGGAAAAAATGAGGCCCTAATTTTTTTCTCATATGGAACCTATATATATAATCTTTGTATTTTTTCTGCTCAATGAATGCATTGTATGATGCATATGTATATCCCTGAATATTGTTTTGTACGATTACATTTCAATTTTTTATTGTGGCCAATGATTCAAATTTCCCCAGAGAGAGGCAGACACATTGGTGTCAGATTTTTTCAGGGATGAGTGAGCGAACCTGGGACCATGTACAAGATCAATATAAGTTGTGCAATTGTTACTTGGTTCGCATACGCCATCTCTGTAGAAACTTATGAGGCCACAATCTTTATTCTACATTCATAGAACTATGATATTTAAATTATCTATTCCATGCATTCATAGTGTATGAGAATTACATTTTAGTTTGTCACCGAGGCTGATGATTGAAATTTTCCCCAAAAGAGTTCAAGGGGAGACACGTATGATGGTGTCGTGTTTTAGGGATGTGTTGGTGAACCTGAGGCAGCAATGCACACAAACAATATAGGTTGTGCTGTTGGTACTCTGATTCTCCAACTCCATCTCTGAAACAAATTATGAGGCCCTTGATTTATTCTCATATGGAACTATATGATCCTTGAATTGTTTCTGATCTTTTAATGATTGGTATGATGCATATGTATATGAATGGTTTTGATCATAAGTATTTTTAACATGTACCTGAAGATTAATTATTTGGTTTTTTATTTATAACTAGGAAACATGCCCATGCGTAGCAATGGGTAGAGAAAAATAAATCAAATTTCGAATAGAACGATGACCCAAATTTGCTCCAAAGTCAGTCAACCCACACAATCCTAGACAAAGTTTTCTCCGTAGTTACACATGACTCCACAATAAATGCAAGATAGTTGAGATCTTCCTCATCTCCACTTTAATAACCAGCAATGCAACTATTGTCACTATGTACTATTCTTGCATCTACAATGCAGATTCTCTATGCATGACACTTTACCCTTAAACACATGCATGTACTCCCTCCGTTTGGAAATATAAGACGTTTTAGTTTTGTAAATCAAATGTATCTAGACATCTTTTAGTGTATAGGTACATTTAATTTACAAAGTTAAAACGTCTTATATTTCCGAACAGAGGGAGTATAACCAAATTATGCAATCATGCATAGTTTGGCTGGTAGTTCTTGAAATCTCTAAGCGTCACAACGTAGAGGGCTCAAGAATACTATGCTTCTGTTCTATACTCGAGAGGAGCAGCGATTCCGTGGCGTGAGCAAACAAGCTCACCATCTCCATAAATAGCGCCAACATTCTGAACCTAAATAATGGACAGGGCCGCAAGAAAGCGCCAGCACACAAGAACGCAGTGCCGATTGACTTTGTGCTTGCAAACCATCCCCTCTACTCAAATTATGCTAGTTAACTAAAGATTTATCTTCAAAACCAAAATAGTCTGAAGAACAGTAGACCACAAAATTAATATCTAATAACTTGTGAAACTGACGACATACTGCCACACTTTCCCGTAGCCAAGTTAAGCTAAAAGCAGTCAAACCCAAGATTGGAACTGAAAAATATAGGGGGCATTCACATTAGCGGCAGTGCAATCAAGCCGAGCAATTCACAGCAGTTCAGCCAAGCAGACCAGCAATGCAGGTTTTCCAAGACTCCATTAGCGTGTGTGCATGAGTTCACATCTGCGCTTGGAGGTAGAACAAGGTGTTGCAGACCTAGAACTCTAGGGCGGAGTCCCTTGGTGAGAGGAAGGCCCAGTAGGGAGGGCACCGCGCTGGCTCGTGAGGTAGAGAAGGGTATGGGCGCCGCTGGCCCTGCTGGGGACGGGAAGTGGTAGGGCTTACGCCGTACAGAGGAAGCGCCATGAGCAGCGGCGACCCTCGAGAGCGCTGTTGCGGCTTACTCGGGCAGCGCTGCTGAGGCGGGCGAGATCCAGGCTGAGGGATTTTTTCTATCGTTGTAGGTTTTTTTGTTTGTCACCGCTAGCGCCTCCTACCACGACCGGCTCCGGCTGCAATCAATTCGTCCCCGTCGCCCCTCGTATGGCTCCAAACTTGCGAGCTCTGCCGCCTCCTCCCCGTCCTCGACCCGATCTGGAATCGCGCGTGCTCGACCTGGAGCGGTCGCCGTCCCTGCCTCTACTCTCGACGCCCGTTAGACGAAACCAACTGAACCGTTTATTTGACTTACCTGTGGTAGTGGTGGGTAATAATACCAAACTTATAGGGGCAAAATAGTCCAGAAAAAAGGTTGGTTGACAGAAGCGTTCCGTACTTTATTATTAGGTATATATTACAATATTTAGGCTTGTTTTTGTACTTGACTATGTATATCCCTGAATATTGTTTTGTACGATTACATTGCAATTTCTTATTATGGCCAATGATTCAAATTTGCCCCAAAGAGAGGCAGACACATTGGTGTCAGATTTTTTCAAAGATGAGTTAGCGAACCTGGGGCCATGTACAAGATCAATATAAGCTGTGCAAGTGTTACTTGGTTCGCCATCGCCCATCAGAGAAACTTATAAGGTCGCAATCTTTATTCTACATTCATAGAACTATGATATTCAAATTATCTATTCCATGCATTCATAGTGTATAAGAATTACATTTTAGTTTGTCACTGAGGCCGATGATTAAAATTTGACCCAAAAGAGTTCAAGGGGAGACACGTATGATGGTGTCGTGTTTTAGGGATGGGTTGGTGAACCTGAGGCAGCAATGCACACAAACAATATAAGTTGTGTTGTTGGTACCTTGGTTCGCCAACTCCATCTCTGAAACAAATTATGAGACCCTAGATTTATTCTCATATGGAACTACATATATGATCCTTGAATTGTTTGTGATCTTTTAATGATTGGTATGATGTATATGTATATGAATGGTTTTGATCATAAGTATTTTTAACATGTACCTGAAGATTAATTGTTTGGTTTTTTATTTATAATTACAATATTTAAGCTTGTTTTTGTACCTAACTATGTATATCCCTAAATAATGTTTTGTATGATTACATTTCAATTTCTTATTGTGGCCAATGATTCAAATTTTTCCCAAAAGAGAGGCAGACATATTGGTGTCAGATTTTTTCAGGGATGATTTAGTGAACCTGGGGCGATGTACAACAACATTACAGGTTGTGCAATTGTTACTTGGTTCACTGACTCAATCCCTGAAGAAACTTATCAGGCCCCTAGATTTATCCTACATTCACTCTCATGCAATTATTTGTCATTGTGTTGAGATGAAATGATATATGAACCGATCAAAGTATTGCTGAGATGCTTTATCTTTGATATCCACAGATATATTGTCTTACATATACATATTGTCAATTTTTGAGTTGTAATACAATTCAATCATATGTATGAGTTCTAAGTTATGTTCTTAAAAATCAACAGGAGGAGGATGATGAAGTGGACGATAGCAAGGTATCCAGGGACAACAAGAGCCCCTACATGCTGAGGCGGTTACGGTGTGGGTTAATCCGTATCCACTGTAGGGGGACTATTTTGCCCATTCTGTGGTAAAGCAAACAACGTGGACCTCAACAGCATGATCCAGCACGCGGACGGCGTTGGCAGAGGCGGAGGCAAAAGCCATAGGCCGATTACCTTGGTGCGGCACGCAGCCTACGGCAAATTCCTCCGGGAGTATGTCAGGACTGCCTATATCCTATCGACTAGGCTGTCGCTGCCTCCTGCTGATAAACCCCTGCCTTGCTAGGCGTCTCCGTGTCCCGGCCTCCTGCTGCCGCCCCGACTTTTTATTTTGTTTTAGTTAATTATTACCTGTGTGTGGCATGTAAGACAATATATCTGTGGTGTCTCTGGTGAACCTTCTATATTAATCTACTCCTTTATATGGACTGCCTTAGAATTTCTAGTGTTCAATTATATTACTGATCATGCTCATGCATACTACAAAATATTTCTAGTGCTCGATTATATTATAATTGTCAAGTAATACATCAACAAGTTAGATTGGTCGAAATTTAGTATTGAAGTAACTAAATGATATCACATCGACGGTGGACGTTGGCAGAAGCCGAAGGCATCAGCCGAAGTCCTTGGAGTGACACGCAGTCTTCAGCAAATTCCTTGCAGGTTCAATAATGAGTTGCCGCTGCCCAGCTCCGAATTCGCTTACAGGTCCAACATGACAGAACTTGAGCTACCAGAGAGACCTCGGTAGAGGTGGCAGAATTGCTGCGGGTGCAACCACGGTGACGGCGAGCTCGGATTCTAGAGGAGGAAAACAGAACCGAGCATGGTCGACACGGTGACAGATCTCACCGGGAACCAATTCTCTTCCCTACACCGTGCCATGGGTGCGTCTATGGTGAGGGCGAGCTCCGACTCGGGATGGGGAGGAGAGTGGGGCCGAGCAGGTTCGTCACGTCCTAGCTCTGCGCCATGGCCGCGACCACAGGTTGCCGCTCCAGGGAAGAAGAAGACGCGTAATGGATGCAGGCGCCAACGCTACAAGACTACAGGGAGGCGAGCTGGGCCAAGCAGGTTCGTCCATGTCCCAGCTCCGCGCAATGGCTGCGACGCCCCACAGATTGCCGCTCCAGGGAAGAAGAAGACGCGTAATGGATGCAGGCGCCAACGCTGCAAGCCTAATTGACACCTCAGCGACGGGAGCGACATAACAGCGAGAACTGACAGGGGGGCCAACTTGATGGCCGTTAGCCTGGTTTTTTGTATTGAAACGTAAAGTTGAATTCATGCTAAAAAAGACCCTCTGAGTATTTCGCACACCAACCGTAGTCATCCCGGCTGATTTCAGGGAACTTGGGTACCGCGTTGCCTGGGCGACCCAACTTTTGGGCCGCAAAATGATATTCCCATCATCGCGGGGAAGTTACCCAGCTCCTTCCACGAGGCGTGGCATGTTTTTACTGTTGCATTTACATGAATCTTGGCACAATTGGAGGATATAAGTGGTTACGATTTATTTCCTTCTTCTTCACCAGCATTTGTTCCCCTTCCTTCCTCTCAACGCCTCCCACGCATAGAGCTCCTCTACCTCCCCAAAATCCTACAGGGCCGCCCATCCTAGGTCACCGGCACACCGAAAAATGGCTGAGGCTTCATCCTTCGGCATGGTGATGATAGCAGCGATGGTGTCGGCAACGGAGAAGGAGAGCTTCCAGGAGGTTTGGATCCCCTGTGTCCTGGACGATGCCAAGGTCCGCATCATTGAGAACGAAGGACTCCTCCGTGCCGGCGACTGGCGGAGCGGCTACGGCCAAACCGTCCCTACTCCTTGCATCGACGAGCAGGTGCATTTTGGCACCCACCTCGACAGAGGTTTGAGCTTCGCACGCTCCGATTTCTTTTATGAGGTGATAGATCATTACCCACGATCTCCCCCCGAACTCTCTCTTAGAGATGAGTGCTTACGCTTATTTGTGCGAGGGGTATCTCGGCATTACGCCGAGTCTCATTCTCTTCCAGTTTTATTTCCATCCCCATAGAAACTCTATCACTGCCGGTAATCCATACATTACCGGGACTCTTAGGTTTTCTGTTAGGAGAGAACGCGTCTATCCCTGGATTAAGGCTAGCGAGTCGGTAAAACCGTGGCCATCCACCTTTTTCTATCACAAGGATATTCTTGCTCCCGGCAAAGCTACTGCTTTGCCGGCTTTTGTCGATGGTGGCGCCACGCCCCAAGAATCCTGGGACGCAGATCCACTGACTCTCAGTGATGATCTGCTTCTCGCCAAAAGGCGAATTTAATATCGGATGAAGCATAAGGGCCTCAAGGGGTCCGACTTGATTCACTGCTGGATGGCATGCCGGATCTAGCCTCTCCAACACCATGGAGTCCGAATTATGCACTCCATCACGACGTCCAAGAAGGACACCCTCCAGATCTACTCCCGTCCTTACTCGAAAAAGGAATATGAGTCCCAAATCATATGGTTGATAAGGGAGTATGTCGAGAGGAAGATCCCGGAGCTGTCTTTGGACATGCATACGGTGGATAATCCCGTAGTTCCAGTAATCTTCCAACAATAACTCGAATTGTGTGTTCACCGTTACATTATTGTCTCTTTTCGCAATACTGAGATATTTCTCCTTTTCAGCTTCCTGACCTCCCTGAGTTGGAGCTTGCTCCTCTCGATGGATATCCTCCTGAGATCTCTCTGGATGATGGAGAACTGGTTCCACAGCCGGAGGCCTTTACTTGAAAGCATAAGGCTCCGACTCTGGCTATTGGCACCAAGGAAGTGCCCATTGTGAAGAGGTAACTTTCATCACAAGGTTTCTGTATTTAGTTTCTTAATTTTTTCTGAGGTGTAACGTGCTTTGTTCTATTACCTCCTTAGAGCTAAATAGCTCACCAAGGGCAAGGGGAAAGGAGGCTCGTCAAAGTCTCTGCACCAGTCAAAGCTGAATTTGACTTCTCTTGCCACAACACCTCCGACTCCTGCCCCTCAGCCTCTTGCAGCGCCGGAGATTACTCCATCTCCGACCGTCACAGAAGATCCGGCTCAACAAGCAGATCCATCAATCCTCGGCTCGCAAACTGATGTCACCATGGGTTACTCAGGTTTTGATAATGGTGAACCCTCTTCGGGTAATGATCCCTCAGCAAAGGTCTTTGCTAAAAACCTCCTCAACAATCTGGGTCTTGCCAAACTTGGCATTACTCAGAAGTCTATGGAGGATATCCAACGGCTAGCCCAGCAATGCTTGGAAAGCCGGAACATTACTGCCGAGGAGGAGGCACAAGAAGCGGAGGATGTCAAGTACTTTGAAATCCTTGAGCAGATCCGTCTTCGTGACGAGGGGCTGACAACTGGTGTGCTTACGCCACCACCAGTAATCCCGCTGACCCTCCCCGAGAAGGTTGGCACCGAGGTGTCTATGATCTTAAGAAAGCTCACTCATGAACATCATGTAAGTCAAATTCCAACTCACCATTTTTACTTTATTTCATACCATATCCCCTAGCCCCCAAGCATGAAGTTGGATAGACAATCTGGATTTATGCTTCCCTAGGATGCCAAAGAATGAACTAGTGTAGGCCCCAAGTCTCATGCTGATATTAGTAAAAATATTAGCCCGAGTCTTTAGTAGACTTCTGACTCTAGGTATTCTGATTTACAGAAAGTTAATTCGTATAACCAGGAATTGTTGAAGAATATCTGCAACAAGTGGAGAGATATCAGAGCTCATTGGCGTGAAAATGCTCAGTTAAAAGTGTCAAGGGATGAGGCTGAAGGTAAACATTTCAATCCTTTAACCTTGCTCTTTCTTTCATTGTCGAATTATTTGTTCAACAGTTGTTCGTTTTGCTTACAACACTAGTCAAACAATCATGTGCTATGATTGAAGAAGCCGAGAATCTGAAGACCCTGGAGGTGGAGAACACCGACTTACGTCGGGAGCTGGACAAGTTGAAGGCGGACCATGAACGGAGCATTGCGCAAGTTCTTGAATCCTCTTCTATGGCCACCGAAGAACGTGATCAAAGGATAACAGCCTAGGATCAAAGGATCTCGGATATCAATGATGCATTGTTCAGAGAGAAGGATATCACCGAGGCACTCCGGGCTGAACTCTAGAGCCTTAGGGAAGAGAAGACCAAAGTTGACGATGTCATCTTCGGTATGTTTCCTTCTTTCCGATTTTCCGCTTCTCCGACTCATGGAGTTCGGATATATTTATTAACCTTTTGCATTACAGGCACAGGTCCTCTGAACTTACTACATTCTGCCTCCACCGAGTCTCGCACCAACTGGCTTACTCAAGTCAGTGATTTGCTTCACGAGTTCCACCAATCTTTGGAGGATATTGGCGAAGTACTCAAGGTTGTAGACATTCATAGAATGTCCAGCTTTGAAGTGCAGGACAAGGCCAAGGAGATGCCCCAACTCATCCAGGACTGGAACATGTCCTATTCGTGAACCGCAACACAGAACACTCTCACCATGGTTATGAGCCACCATGAAAGCATGGAAATCTAGCAAGTAACCAGAGGGTATTCGATTATGGATGAAGACGGATAGGAGCAGGACATCAAGGACATCAAGGCCATCATGGACTCCTGTGCCGGATATGGGTGTCATGTAGCTGACTTAACCAGCTAAGACACTCCTTTCTTCACTCGCGTAGAGACACCTCCATCCACGGAAGTAACAGTTGAAGTCTCTGATGATGAACATACTGTTTCGGATTTGAACGTCTCGGAGAGATATCAAGGCAAGGTCAATGTCTCCAGTGAGCCGGTAGCTCCTACCTCTCCTCCTGCATCGTAGATCATCAGGAAAAACTTTGTGTTATTCTGAAAACAATTCGGGTTGTAAATAAGTAGTTAAATACTTTTATTGGTGCTAAGATTTTCTACTTATATTTAGCACTTTTTGGCTTTATACTTATCGTACCTGAAATTTTGACATAAGCACTTTTTGTTTTGCCTATACTTATCATTTATCTGGCTTTCCGCCTCGTCCCTTTCGTGAGCCGGCCAACCTTCAACACGGAAACTTTTTCGAGCAACGGAGCTCAATTGCTAAACCAGTTTAAACTCGGAAACAAAGCCGGCTTCTAGTACCAACAATTCACTACTCGGAAAATGCCCGCATCCTGCAATCAGATAAATAACCAAAGTACCAACTTAGAAAATAGATTCATACCCGAAGGTAGCATTTTTTAGAATCAGAAATCTTAACCTAAACAACCATGAGCATAAAGTACTTTCAAGTATTCTAGGATTTTAGATTGTGACATGATCATTCGGAAACAAGATGGTAATATAAAACTTCTCAGAAAAAATGAGGCAACCCATACTTTATTTCTCATTGAACATGTACATATATATGATTAAAAAGAAAGATAAATTAAGAATAGAAGGGACATAGCTGACCAATATTCCACGGCCTGTCTAATTCTTTCGGGTATGTACTGCCTCTAGGTCTCTTTATTTTTTTAGTAGCAGGTCTTTCTTTGACTGGCCGCATATTAGTTAGATAGTAAGAACCATTGTGCAATACTCGACTAACTAAAAAGGGCCCTTCCCATACTGGGGAAAGTTTGTGCTTTCTTTTCTACACAATCCGGAGAACCAAACCGCCCTTATTGAAAGACCGGTTTCTGACTCTCTGGCTATGATACTTGCGTAACTTCTGCTGATAGGATGTTGATCTCATCTCAGCAACAACGCGAACTTCTTCGATTAAATCGAGATCATTTTGTCGAGAAATTTCGGCATCCTCTTCAATATACGCACCAACTCGGCAAGAAGTATGAATCAAATCACTAGAAAGAACTGCTTCTGCACCATAGACCAAGAAGAACAGTGTGTATCTAGTTGACCTGTTCAGAGTTGTTTGTAAACTCCATATCACAGAAGGTAATTCCTCTGCCCAAGCCCCCGCAACACATCGTAGTGGTGCTTCGAGTCCTGGTTTTAGGCCTTGTATGATTAAACCATTTGCTCTTTCGACATGTCCATTAGCCTATGGATGTGCGACTGACGCAATGTCAAGCCGAATATTTTGTTCGTTACAGGATTCAGCAAGCTCTCCCATGGAAAAGTTACCCCCGTTGTCCGTGATAATGCTATGTGGATAACCGTATCGGATTATGACATCCTCAGCAAATCTTATGGATATTGCTCCATCACAACTGGTGACGGGTTTAGCCTCAATCCATTTTTTGAATTTATCCACCATCACTAAGAGATGAGTATATCCACTTGGAGCCCGTTTAAACGGTCCTACCATATCAAGCCCGCAGACCACAAAAGGCCATGTTATAGGTATTGTTCGCAGCTAATCAGCTGGAACATGAGCTTGTTTGGCGTACTTTTGGCAGCCTTTCCACGTCTTGACCAGTCATTCGACATCTACCTTGGCTGTAAGCTAGAAAAACCATGTCGAAAAGCTTTTGCCACTAAAGATTTGGCTGGAACATGGTGACCGCATTCGCCTTCATGGATTTCTCGTAAGATTTTCACTCCTTCTTCCGAAGATACACACCGCTGAAAGACCCCAGATACACTCCGCTTGTAGAGCTCACCACTTACTATAGTATAGGTTTTTGCTCGTTAGACGATCTGCCAGCTCAGAACCTCGACTTTGGGTAATTTACCATCTACCAAGTAATCAAGGTAGGGTTGAGTCCAGCTAGAAATTACAGCTAGAACTTTTACTAAAGGTGAGTTGGATTTGGTTAGATATTCCTCGTCTACTCCTTTTATAGAGGGAACTTCGAGGTGCTCTAAGAAAGCACCATCCGGGACCTTTTTCTGCACAGAGCCTATTCAAGATAATGCATCTGCTTCCTCATTTTCTGTTCGAGGGATGTGTTGAACAGCAAACCCTTCGAACAATTTAGATAGTTCATCCACGACAGCTCTATACGCTGCCATGTGCTTATTTGAATTATAGATATCCGACACTTGTTGAGCAACAAGATCCGAATCTCCATAACACATTAATCGTCGGATGCCAATGTCCTTAGTGATCCGGATTCCATGCATCAGTGCATCATATTCTGCAATGTTATTTGTTGTCGTGAAGTGAATCTGCAACACGTAGAAAAGTTTATCACCTTGGGGTGATTTGAGCCCCCGAGCGCCTTAGACCCGTCAAAGTGTAAGGTCTAGTATTCCGACTCTGGGAGGGTCATATTCTCCGTTATCTCTGTCCAATCAGCGATAAAGTCAGCGAGGATTTGGGATTTGATTGCTGTACGAGGCTTGTACTCAATGTCAAAAGCTGAAAGCTCTATTCCCCTTTTTGCGATGCGTCCTATAGGATCACTCGTATTGATTATATCTCTCATGGGAGCTTTGCTCATCATAGTAATTTGATGCTCCTGAAATAATGCCGTAACTTACGGGATGCAAAAAACACACCATAAGCCAGATTTTGATATGGCGGATACCGCTGCTTTGATTCAGTTAGGACCTCACTGAGATAGTAAGTCAGACGCTTCACAAGGTGTTCTTGATTTTACTCTGGTCTCTCCACCACCATGACGACACTAACGACTCTGTCTGTCGTAGCAAGATAGAGCAACATCGGTTCCCATGGCTCCGGTGCTACAAGGATAGGAGCAGATGAGAGTACTACTTTTAGGTCTTGTAGTGCACCTTCAGCTTCATCAGTCCAAACGAACTTTTTCGTATTTTTCAAGAGCTTGTAGAGTGGTGCAACTCTTTCACCGAGCCGGCTTACAAAACGACTAACTGCAGCAATGCAACCATTTATTCTTTGAACGTCCTTCAGGCGAGTCTGCTTGGAAATATTGATTATAGCCTTTATCTTTTCTCGGTTCACCTCAATGCCTCTTTGAGACACAATGAAGCCTAACAATTTTCCGGCTTGTATTCCAAAGAAACACTTCTTCGGGTTAAGCATTATGTTGTATTTTCGTAAGTTGGCGAATGTTTCCTCCAAGTCGGAAATTAAGATTTCCTTCTTTTTGGACACCACCACAATGTCGTCCCCATATGCATGTACATTGCGTCTGATTTGGTTATGGAGGCAACACTGCATAGTGCGCTGGTACGTAGTTCCTGCGTTTTTGAGCCCAAAGGGCATCGTAATGAAACATAAGGTTCTGAGGGGGGTTATGAATGAAGTTTTGACTTTGTCTGATATCTTCATCCAGATTTGGTGATAACCGGAATATGCGTCAACAAAACATAGGAGTTCCGAGCCTGCCATAGAATCGATAACTTGATCAATTCTAGGCAGAGCGAACGGATCTTTGGGACAAGCCTTGTTCAAGGCAGTATAATCAACGCACATCCTTAAATCAGTGGTGTCCTTTTTAGGGACCATTACAGGATTGGCTGACCACTCAGTGTGGATGACATCTTCTATGAATCCGGCTAACTCGAGTCGGGTTAGTTCCTTAGCTATTTCCTTATGCTTTTCATCGCCGAAATGTTGTAGGGACTGTTTGACAGGTTTAGCGTTCGGGTGTACATTTAGAGAGTGCTCGGCAAGTTCCCTAGGTACTCCAGTCATGTCAGATGGCGGCCATGCGAAGATATCTTGATTTGCTTGGAGGAAATTGATGAGTGCTCTTTCCTATGCGCTATCTAGGCGTACACCTATCTGGGTCACCTTGGAGGGGTCATCATCCTTCAACGACGTCTTCTTCGTCTCTTCTGATGCCTTGAACTCCGGAGTCGGCTTTGTCACCTTCTTCTTCCTCGTGGGCATCTCGGACAGATAAATGGTCTTCTTGATCTCCTGGTACTCCTGGGCATGCAACACGGCTTCAAAAAAGGCAGCATTTCCGTCCTCGGACTCTCGCGCCTTCTTCGGGTCTCCCCTGATGGTGATCACGCCTTTGGGACCTAGAATTTTCATCATATTGTAAATGTAACACGGACGAGCCATAAAAGCGCAGTAAGTTGAACGTCCGAATATAGTGTGGTACGCGCTCTTGAACGGGACCACTTCGAAGGAAAGTGCCTCTGTCCAATAGTTCTTTGGAGTTCCAAAGGTAACATCCAAAGTGATCTGTCCCAGGGAATTTTCTTACCTTCCCGGGACAACTCCGTGAAAGATCACAGAGCTATGATTCAGCTGCGTCTCCGAGATCCACATCCGGCGTAGCGTTTCAACATACAGAATATTGATGCTGCCGCCGTCCATGAGAGACTTGGAGAAACCATAGCCGTCAATAAGTATATAGATGACAAAGGCGTATTTTCCTTACATGTGCAACTTAGGCAGATGATCAACACGGTCAAAGGTGATTACTACTTCCGACCAATCCAAAAATTGTGGACAGCCAGAACAGTTGCATTGACCTCATGCAGAACTTCTTTCTTGGCCTTAGCTGGTTGAGATCCAAGGAAGGTGACGTAAGTGTCTTTGTTTGTTGGGAAGTTCTTCTTTCCATCCGGCTTGGGACTTGAAGGGCCAGCTTCCTCCATGTCGGAATCTTCCTTGGTCTCTTTCTTGTTTTTGGGATTCTTCTTTCCCTTCTTCCGCTTAGCCCTATAGCTAGCGGTATCATCTTTCTTGATGTCGTCATTGAAACGACACTCGGAGTTTGTGTGAGATGAGCCCCCACTGGCATCTAAGTGAGGCACACATGGGTTATTGGCAATGTCGGCCCAGGAATAGGTTTTGCCAAGTTGTAGGTCTCCTCTACCCTGGACTCTTGATGTCCCATGACCGCGTCCGCGGCTACCGCCGGGCCCTCCTCGTCCTCCAGACCCGAAGGTAGAAGTGACCACTACCATTTCTGTGTTGGGCTTTTCTTCCGAGGTGTTCTTGCACTTTTGAGCTTGTTGCTTTGGTTGTTTTGCCGACTTTGGCACAGCTAGGGCATTCAGTAATCCCTCTGCATCATCGTCAGCATCTGCATACTTTCTCGTTGTTTCTATCATCTCTCCCAGATCAGTGACCTTATCGCACTTTAAGCGGTGACATAGTAAACCAATTGGGAGTCCTGCAATGAAAGCTTCAATCGCAGTTTGGTCATTTACTCCTTCACAGGAGTTCTTGGTGTCGATCCATCGTCCGAGGTAATGTCAGCAAGTTTCTCTGTCTTTGTGGGTGCAATGCTATAGGTCTCCTACTGTACAGGGCCGCCGATATGTTCCTTCGAAATTCCAAAAGAACGCGCTTTGCATGTCATACCAGTTGTGGATGCTATTCTCTGGAAGTTCATTGAGCCATGATCATGCCGTATTCCGCAACATAAGTGGGAGATATCGGGTTGCATCCAAGGTATTTCCGCCTTTGGCGATGTAGAAAGCCTAGAAAAAATCCTAGAGCCAAGTATCTGGCCGGGCCACACTGTCGTAGGCATGGATGTGTCTTGGGCCAAAGCATTTTGGACCCATTTATATATCATCATTCTCATAGTGCCGCACCTCTATGTAACAATTGATCCGGTGTCTCGCATCACTTGGTGATAGGAAATTGCTGTCACTGGTCAGCAGGCGGGCCAGGCCCCGAGAGGGGGCGTGGTTGGTGCGTGCCCACTGTTCGGCTTAGTAAAGGAAGATCCGGTCCGCTTGCCCTTTCTTATAGCAAAAGGACCGATGACCTCAGCGTGGCAGGCGTGCCAGCTTGCCGGTTTGTCGCAAGAGAGATAGCAGGCAGCACCGACGAGGACAAAGGTGGAAAAGGAGGGCCAGTTTACCAGCGCATGGAGAAGCGCCCAACTCCCAAGACCTAGTCCACCAAATGTAGACCTATAGACCAGGACCTTAGGGAACATCACTATGGTGACCCTTCCCACCCATAGAGCGGGGGAAGAGGCTCGACACCGCCCTATATAAGGGGCCATTCTCCTACCTTGGAAGAGATCGATCCTTGAGATCAGAAACCCTAGACTTTCATCCTCCATTCTACCCTTGAGAGGCACATGAGCAATACAACAAAGAAGGAGTAGGGACTTTACCTCCTCAAGAGGGTCCACAAGCTGGGTAAAAAAACCCGATGTCACCTCTCTTTTGTGAGATTTGCTCCGTCGGCGAGTTCCTTCATAACCGTGGGTTCATCCCCCTCACGACCAAGGGATCGTTGGACCCTAGTTCCTTGGCGAGACAAAACTCCGACAACACATACACTAGCAAAAGACCCATGGCCCCAGGGGCGAGGCGGCGGACGCGGTGCGGACCTGGTCTTGTATCCTCATGGGAGGTACGCCGGGTAGGCCACCCGACACAGAGGGTGTCGAACAATGAAACGTAGAAGTCACTCCCGCCTACATAGAAGAACCGCAACACAGAACCGCACTGGATGTGGTGAGCGACGAGGAACTGATTCCAACCGTCACAGATGTACATCTTGTCAGGTAGAAGGGTCTCCATGCTCCCCGCCACCTCTGGTGCCTACCGGAGTGCCGCAGCTCCACCTCCTCCAGAAGATCCGCCATAACACCAAGGGTGAAGCAAGAAGGGCGCCTCACCTTGACGAACTAGTCGGAGTTCCCGAGAATAACGACGAAGTCGATCACCCGAGTAGGCTCGGGGTCGTCCTCTATCTTGATCACCATAGGAGGGGTTGCATGGCGACCTCTAAGGGAGGCTCAGGCTTGGTGCCGGACCTTCCACCGTGCCCCCACGGCGGCCAGGGTCGCTCCCGTAGGGATGCCCGCGCTCGCATGTCACCGCAGCTTCACCGGTCGATGCCTCCACAACTGATGGTGAGGAGACCCCCGAGCCAGCACCACGACCCCCGCGCCGCCTTCTACCTCTCCCGTGTGGGTGGCCGCTTCATAGGGAGAGCCACCTCCTCAACTTAACAAACAATGGCTAGGGGGCCCTCACCCTGGACCATGGTGGCCTCGTGTGTCACAATGATGGGGAGAGAGGGGGACACCATCCGGTAGAATGTGGTTTTCACACGAACGCGTGATGGAATAGAGGGGGGGACAAAGGTGAAGAGTGAGAACTCACGCGTTCGTGCCTCAGTATAAATGGAGCCATCTAAAAAGACGTATCGCTGCCCCAGGCATGGGGTATAACTGCAAGGGTCCCACGCGTCGTCGCATCGTGGGAGCGACACCCGGGGCAGGAGTGTAACATCCCAAAACTTTAATCCAAGGTTATTAAGATCCAAATCATCAAAATTTGGGTTAACAAAAACTTATTCAATTAAAATTATTAAAACACTCTTACGTGTGTGCATTTAAATAGGAGTTGTTTTGAATTGCCATGATTAAGTGATCCATTGCTTGTAAAATGATTCTTAGGTGAAATAAACATCATCTAGATCATTCCCAAACAAATCCCAAAGAAAAACAAATCAAAATGAATAAAAGAAAAGAATGGTCATTTGTGCCATTTTAATCAACATGCCTACTTGGGCTATTCCTAGGACTCAATTCTTAACAGAAATAAAAGTGGATGTTTGCACCGCTTGCTCGTACATGTAATGATGTACCAAGGCCCACTTTGTGATCTGCCAAAAACTTTCAAACACTAATTTTAAATGGCATTTGAAAATTGAATCTAGTTCATATGGGAAGATCCCACTTATTCAAAAACCACTCAAATGAGCTTTATTTTCAAAACCCAAGCAACCACAGATGATCAAGCTGATGACTAACACACCCACTAAAAATCTTTTCAAAATTCAAAACTAAATTTCTTTCAGCCATTTTCATGAACACTTGGTAGGCAGGAATCAAACTCTAATCCTAGCTCACTGTTTTCTACAGGGTTTTGCCACCTATTTGTCCTCAAATCACTCCCTCTGTCTCCAATTGATCAAACCAAGCAATAAGCACCCCATCCCCTATCCCCTAGCAGAAGTGCCATGCCACCCGAGGACATGCTCGCTGGCCTAACTTGCCAACGCCGCAGCAGACCGCCCCTCTCTCTCGCCATGTCTATGAGCTAGCCCATACCGCACCGCCATCCTCTGTCCCCTCCCTGAGCAGAGCCAAGCCGTGGACCACTCGCCCAGCACCACGCCTAGAGTATTTGTGCCATGCCGAGCACATGCCAGAGCGCCGCGCCCAACAAGCATGCACATGCCGCCCCTCGACTGCAGCCCGTGCTCACCGCATCGCCACGACCCAAGGAACCCCCCAGAGCGGCCCGTTCACCGCCATTTGCACCACAGCCACCGCACGCCGTGAAGACCGCCACCTCGGCCGCTCAGAATGTGAGCACCACCCGCCGTTTGCCAACGCCCCTAGTCCCACATTTAAGCCATAGAGCACCGCCAGGAGGCAGGCCACCGTCCCCTACCTCGAGTCACGCTGCTAACACGCTGTGCAGCCCTCGCCGGAGCCGCCCGCCCATCACTCTTGGTCGCCTCGTCGAGCTATAAATAGAGGCCACCCTAGCACAAACCACTCACACCATTCCACTCCCCTCTCCTCACTGGTCCTTCCCTACCTCTAGCCGGAGCAGCGCGAGCACTTGTTTGCCGGAATTTGGCCGGAGGAGCCTGCTGCAGAGGAGGAGAAGGCGACATCGATTTCGTCCACCCTCGGAGCTGCCTCGACCACCACTGAGCTTGCTGTCGTCCACCAGTTCGTTTGCCCCCATCGTCGTCGTCGCTGGAGCCCTCGTACGCCCCCTGAGCACCCCCATCGTGCCGCTAGGGTTAGACTTCGCCGACGACCTGTCCGTCGTCAACGACGAGCCCCAGCCGTCGATACTAGTTCTAATCTAACGACCCACATCGCCCCGCACCGCTTCGCGTGTTAAGAGCCGCTGACCGGTGGACCCCCTGTCATCTGTGCCCCGCGCCACGGAGTGCCACTGGGCCGGCCCATTAGCTTTCCCGCGCGACCCATTTAATTCAAATTAGGATTTTTCTATTTAGTTTGAACCTAGTTTTGTCCTTTAGTTTGAAAATTAGTTCAGAGAGATCTACAAATCAAAATGGAGTGATTCCAATTTTGTTAGAAAGCTACTGAAAAGATCTACCCAAGCCCATTGGATTTAATTCAATTAGAGTTAGAGATCTCTCCTAGTAAAAATAACAAGACAAAAGCTTTTGCACATTCAAACATTTTTATAAAATCAACCATGATAGCTTTTGAGTTGATTCCAACTCTCAAAAATCACATTTCACCATACCTATCTGAATATGTAATAATATTAGGGTTTACATGCAGTGACTTTGGACTAGTACCAAAATAATGCTATATAGGCATTTCTAGTCACTTTAAATCATTAAATAATGAACATAAACCAAAGTAATTATGAACCAACCCTTAAATCACATTACCACATGTTAGAATATGTGGTGAGGACATGTGTCCACATGATCCCATATTTTAAGTGGTGAATATTAAATATTAGTTATTTTTCAATGAGTAGAAATTACTTTTCTTAGATAAAAAGAATGAAACTAGTTAATAAAACTTGTGATGCTTGTGATGATAATAGATCATCAAATGTGTGCCTTAGAGTGCTAATTAGACTAGTTAAGTATTGTTTGGTGATTGTGGACTCCATATGTATTTATAGACTATAGTACCGACCAAGCTTTCGAGGAGGAGGAGTTCTACCAAGAGGAGGAAGAAGAAAACTTCAACCACTTCACCAACCAAGGAAAGGTATTGGTAGCAAGCTAGAATTAAGCTAGAGAAAATAAGCAAGATGCATTAGGCATGCTTTAGTTATACCACTTTAACTATTACTTACCCCAAGTATTATTTTGCAAGCTTTACTTCCTTTACTTTACCAAAGTCCCTTACTTGTTTTGAAGGTAGCATAAAGAGTATAAAACTTAGTGTCATTCTATGGCATAAAGAGTATATAACTTTAGATGTCATTCTATGGCATGAGATTGATCCCATCTTTCCACCTTAGTGAACAGTCTTAACCTAGTAGTTTAGAGTTATATAAAAACTTGAGTCACTTTAGATGGGAACACTTGGTGAAAATGAATTGAGAAAACCTTGGAATGATGAGTCATTCTATTGAGATGTTTTAACATGTGTTGAGAAACACAAATGGTTTATGATGGTGAAAATGTTGAGGCATGAGCTTTAGCCCTTTTATAAAATCTGACGGTTGGATTCAGATGCGATACCATTCCAAATTTACCGTACAACCACAATACCTGAATTGGGTAAGGCTTAGCCGGAAGTTTATATGCATTAGTATTAGTTCCCTTGCGGGAGAGGTTTGAGCTGAGGCTACCTCTCAATGTTGTCCACCTATGCAGTGCCCAAGATGACAGATGGTCATGGTTGGGAGGCCATGCTCATAGGAGAGGTGCTTATACTAGGGTGTGCAAAGGAAAGGTTATGTTTGATTATCTGCATACTAAGTATGATGATTCAGGGTTATCCCTGACAGATGTATCGAATCTTGTGGTGAAAGTGTACCACCTCTACAGAGTGTCAAACTATTCAAATAGCCGTGTCCACGATTATGGACAGTTGGAATGGCCATACTGTTTCGTTGTCAGATGTTTTCAAAATAACTTATGAAATGAATGATGAATCTTGACTTGACCACAACAGGGTTGTGTTTATGACACTAGCTTCCCAACTTAAGTGATTCTAGAACTTTATTTTATCTTTCTTTGCTTCTGAACTCACCTTAGGTTTCAAACTTAACTTTATAGCTAAACTTAGAGTGAGTACTTTACATTAGGACTTTACTACTTGTTAGTGGTAGTTTGCGAGTACTTAAAGAGTACTCATGGCATTTGTCCCTGTCTATTCTCATGGCCAGACTATGAAGGAGACTACCAAGATGATGTCCAGCAGGACGGCTATGATAACTAGGACTATCTGCCTTCGTCAGTATTGCATGCGCCCCTGAAGATGGACCCCACCGCTACGCTTATCTTTTATTCCGCTGCTTGTTGTATTAAGACTGGATCATGAGATCCTTATTTGTGTAAGACCTTATGTATGGTTTGTAACGGATGATGTACTGTGATATCCAATCTGTTATGTCTCGCAAAAATGGTAATCCTAGGATTGCGATGAATGACATAACGGGCATCTAGGATTAAAAATCCGGGTGTTGACAAGTTGGTATCAGAGCCATCCTGACCAGAGGAGACCCTAGTTAGAATGGACGTCCGAACAAAAACTTAGTTTCAAAACCAAAGTGAGTATTTATGAAAAACTATTTCCTCTCTTATCCTTGGGAATTCATTCTTTCTCAAAAATTCATGTCCTCAAATTCTTACATTACTACTTAAAAATTGACACACTTGATCACTTCACTAATTTCCTCATCCTTAATTCTTGTAGATGAAGACTCAGTTCAGGAAGTTCTACCAGTTGGGAAACGGAGGTCAGCTGATCTTCGAGAGGGATCTGGATTCACTGTCGGAGTTATTGGGACGCCCGAATCCAGAGTTTCTTGGAGCTCAACTTCTCGGACCCCCAGGAGGAGATTTGTAGTGGCTAGTCACTGCTGATCTTAGAGGAAGCATCAAAGCACCAACGTCTGGGAGAATCCAGTTCTCCGTGAGAGAGAACAACTGGCTAGATGGACTAGCCAGGGCAATGCATGAAGCTCTCGCACGTCTATGTGCCCTCAGTGTCAACCAACTCCAGGGAACCCGTTTTGCTCACTATGCAAGACGTGACTTCGTGGGGATGCCAATGAATATGCCCAGTCACCCAGAGCTGAAGCGTCAAGTGGAGAACCTTGACTTCCTATTGTACGATCGCTAGAAGGAATTGGACAATGCTAGGGAGTTCGCCAACCACAACCGTGCCATTGCCGCCCAGAAGGCCCAGACTTTCTCACTGCTTGTTAAGGACCGTCAGTCTCTTCGCCTCCAGCATGAAAAGAAGGATCGCACCATCGCCCGTCTTCGCAAGAAGGTGGGCGACCTCGAGAAGACCGTCAATGAGCAAGAAGCTCAGCTTGCAGCAAAGGAAGAAGAAGAGGAGGGTGAAGACATCTAGGGAGACATGGATTCTTACCTCAGCAATGATGATGACTTTCTAGAGGGGGATGCTGTGGACTTCTACACTGAAGATGAGGACTCCGACTTCATCGACAATGAGTAGTAGCACTAGAGCACTATCGTAGCATGAGATGTATCGGTCCCAATATATCGTAGCTTGTAGAATGGTTCTTCAAACCATCTGTTTTCCTTTGTTGTTGTGGTGTGTGTTTGTATCATGTGCTTGTTTGCATGAATGAAATGAAGTTAGTTGCAAAACCTGAGTCAAACTCAAAGTTTTAGTCTTGAAACCAAAACCATGAACCTTAGAACTTTCCCTCTTACCCCTTTATCTAACTCAATCTTCAGATGACTCCTGGAAACCAAGGATGGAGTAGCTCGTCGCAAGACCCAATGCTGCAGATCTTGCAGAATCTCATCGCAGATAGAGAAGCAAGCAGGGCAGAACGCCAAGCTAATCTAGCAACACTAAGACAGATCGCCCAGATGGCTCTCAACAACCAAGGGCATGGAAATCAGGATCACCATGGGTCCAAACTCAAAAACTTCTAGAATACTAATCCTCCAATCTTCAACCTAGATGAAAACCCACTAGATGCTGATGAATGGTTATAGACAATGGAAAACAACTTAGAAGTTGTTGGAGTTGATGACAACGAGAAAGTTCTCTTTGCCACCCACTATCTGGCGGGAGATGCAAGAGCTTGGTGGACTAGTATCCGTAACATGAACCATGGTCAAGTGATGACATGGGAAGCCTTCAAAACCAAGTTCAGTCGCACCCACGTGTCGCAAGGTCTAGTCACCAGACTAAGGGATGAGTTTCGCGACTTGAAGCAAAGCAGAATGACTATGGTAGAATACCGTGACATATTCCTATCGCTTGCAAGATATGCCCCTGATGAGATCAACACAGAGGTCAAGAAGAAGGAGAGATTCCTGAACGGACTACATGATGAGATGCAGACTGTCCTCATCAACATCCGCTTCGAGGATCTCGAAGAGCTAGTCGACTCTGCCATTCAGATGGAAGGGGAGATTAATCAGGCAAACAACAGCCACAAACATCATATGATGTAGAAATCTGGATCCAATATTCACCAGACATACTGTCCCAACCCCTCACCAGGATATGCACCAAGGAACAATCGACCCCCAATGTCTCGCCCAAGCTACCCCAACCGTAGCGGAGGCAATGTAAAGTCTAGAGGAAACAATCACAACTCCGGCAACACCAACAATTTCAACCCTGCCCCTCCCAAGAGCAACAACAACAACACTGCACCCAGAACTGGCAGTAATGTTGTGCCCGTCGTAGCAAAAGACAAGTCCCAGATCACCTGTTTCGAGTGTGGAGTGAAGGGTCACTATTCCAATGAGTGTCCCAAGAAGACTGCCGCCACTACCAATGTGAATTCCCTAGCTCACCAGGGAGAAGATTTGCCCCAGGGAACCCTCACAACCGCAATGGTCCTCTCTTCCACATGAACGCCGAAGAAGCCCAAGAAGCGCCAGATGTAGTGCTGGGTATGTTTTCTGTCAACTCAGTTTTAGCAAGAGTATTGTTTGATTCGGGAGCATCGCATTCATTTGTCACTGAAGAATTTGCATGCACTAGTAAGATCCACCCAACCAACCTGAAGCATGTCATGATAGTTCAAATCCCCGGATCAACTACAAAAGCTAGAAAAATTTGCAAAGTCTTACCTATCAGGATACATGGGATAGATTTTTATGCCAACCTAATTGTACTTGGAACAAAAGGATTGGAAGTAGTACAAGGTATGGACTGGATGTCAAGGCATAAAGGAATGATAGACTGTGCTAAGAAAGCCATCACTATGACTAGTAGCTCTGAAGTAATAGTAGAGCATATATCTGAAACCTTACCTCGTCAATTCAAGTGCAACAAGAGTCTAGCCCTACCCACCATAGACCAAGTAAGAGTAGTCTGTGAATATCCCGACGTACTCCCAGATGAATTGCTAGGTATGCCCCCGGATAGGGATATTGAGTTCATTATCAAACTAATCCCTGGAACCGGACCCATGGCCCAGAGACCCTATAGCATGAACCCCTTAGAGTTAGTAGAGTTGAAGAAGCAGTTGGATGCTATGTTAGCAACAGGCTTGATTCAACCAAGCGCCTCACCATGGAGATGACCAGTGTTATTCGTCGACAAGAAAGATGGAGGCAACCATTTGTACACCGATTACAGGAAACTGAATGACGTCACCATCAAGAACAAGTACTCCTTGCCCAAGATAGAGGATCTATTTGATCAGTTGACTAGAGCCCAGGTATTCTCAAAGATTGATCTTAGGACTGGTTATCACCAACTTAAGATTCGTGAAATGGATATTCCGAAGACCGCCTTTACTACTCACTATGGTTTATATGAGTATACGGTTATGTATTTTGGATTAACCAATGCCCCTGCTTATTTCATGAATCTCATGAATAAGATCTTTATGAATTTCCTAGATAAGTTTGTAGTTGTGTTCATCGACGACATCCTTATGTACTCCAAGTTAGAAGAAGAGCATGAGCAGCATCTGAGAATCATCCTAGAAACCCTGAGAGAGCACCGGTTGTATGCCAATTTCAGCAAGTGTGAGTTTTGGCTGAAAGAAGTAGGATTCCTAAGACATATTGTGTCCCTGGAGGAGTCTATGTTGATCCCGCCACGATCAGAGATGTCAAAGCATGGGAAGCCCCAACCACTCAAACCCAAGTCCGTGCATTCCTCAGATTAGCGGGATACTACCGCAAGTTCGTCGAAGGATTCTCGAGCATCGCCAGACCCATGACCCAATTGTTGAAGAAAGACAAGAAGTTTGTATGGACCGACAAGTGTGAAGGCAGTTTTCAAGAGCTGAAGAAGAGATTGATATCAGCCCCAATATTGATCATGCCAGATATCAAGAAGCCGTTTGATGTATATTGTGATGCATCCAAGATTTGTCTCGGATGTGTATTGATGCAAGAAGGCAAAGTAATCGCGTATCTGTCTCGACAACTGAAGCAGCATGAGCAGAACTATCCGACCCATGATCTAGAATTAGCAGCCGTAGTTTTGGCATTGAAGACATGGCGTCATTATCTGATGGGTAATCGCTGTGAGATTTACTCAGACCACAAAAGCTTGATGTATATTTTCACTCAGAAGGAGCTGAATATGAGGCAAAGGAGATGGATAGAGTTAATCAAGGATTATGACCTTGACATTCACTATCACCCCGGCAAAGCCAATGTGGTAGCGGATGCCCTTAGCAGATTGCGATGTAGGCTAAACACTATGATCAAGGAGAAGCAGCCTAGTTTGTATGAGGAGTTGGAGTAGTTTAGGACTGAGCTAGTTAGCAAAGGATTCTTAGCTAGCATTGAACTTCAACCCACTTTGATTAGCCAAATCAAGGAAGCCCAGAAGGGAAATGAAAGTATCGATGGAATCAAACATCGTATTGGTACAGGAAAGGTACTTGGATTCACTGAAGACGAAGAAGGAGTTTTGTGGTACAAAGGACGTATCGGTGTGCCAGCAGATTTAGAGCTAAAGCAAGTTATTGATGTCTACGCACTTCTATTCTTGTAGACAGTTGTTGGGCCTCCAAGTGTAGAGGTTTGTAGAACAACAGCAAGTTTTCCCTTAAGTGGATCACCCAAGGTTTATCGAACTCAGGGAGGAAATGGTCAAAGGTATCCCTCTCAACCAACCCTGCAATCAATATACAAGAAGTCTCTTGTGTCCCCAACACACCCAATACACTTGTCAGCTGTATAGGTGCACTAGTTCGGTAAAGAGATAGTAAAATACAAGTGGTATGGATAATTATAAGTGGTAATGATGCTAGAAAATAACTTGATGGCATGGAAGAGACTAAAGGCAAACTGAATAAAGATGGCAGCAAGCAAACATGTAACAAATCTAGTTGCAAACGGTGTTTCAATGCTTAGAAACAAGGCCTAGGGATCATACTTTCACTAGTGAACACTCTCATATAAATATCTTCTCTTTATGACACTACTCTGAACTACTCTCCGGTTGGACACTCTAATCCATGGCAGGGCTATAACAACACTCCTCAAAGTTCGCTTTCCCATCTAGATAACCCCACACAGTCACCTTGAGATCTAGATGGTTCCAACAAACACCACAATTTAATAGAAACATCCAACTCCAAATATAACTCATAACAAGTATTTGTAATCTCTAGCCTAAGTGCCACCATGGTGTGCACGCTGCCACTTTCACACACATGGGGAGAGAAGAGATCTAATAAAGCACTTGAGTAGCAAAGTAGATCTACTTGATTACAAAGCTCATGATCACAATATGATCATGCATAGAGAGAGATGAACACATAGCTACCGATAGAAACCTTAGCCTCGACGAAGAACTACTCCCTCATCATCATGGGAATCAGCAACAACAATGGAGATGGCGGTGGAGTCGATGGAGATGGCGGTGAAGATAGTGAATAGGTGGCGGCGGCGTGGAGGACTCCTTCCCCGCCGCCGGTATCACAGGGGAGCACCGCCCCTTAGCCCCCTTCCTTCATGGCTTATTGGGATCCCTCTCCCATGGAGATGGGATCTATGGGGAGGCAAAAATGTTGCTTTGGTGGCTGCAAATTCGTGGGTGAAGGTCTCTCTCACGAATTAGGTTTCCTCCCTTTATATATCTTCTCGGATTCCCGTCACCCCATCTTGGGCTGCCGTAAATCGGGTCTATTGGGCCCGTCCGTACTCGGAATCGGCTAAATTTTATGTCTAGAACGTTTTTCGCGAAATGTCCAACAACTTTGTAGTTGAAGTGTTTTCCGTTTGACGCTGTCTTCGACCCGAAACGTGACAATCTTTAAAAAGAGTTCTGAGACAGATTTCTGTAAAATCCCAATTTGACTCCAACAAGGTTTCCACTTGTATTCTTGGTAATTCCTACACATCAAAGCGTAAAACAAGAATATTGTGCACTTTTGCAACTATTAGTAGGTTAGTCCAAATAAATCATAAACTTTATATAAAAAGGAGTATCAAAAGCATATTATTAGCATAAAACCATCAAAAATCATAGATACGTTATGGACGTATCAACATCCCCAAGCTTAGTTCCTACTCGTCCTCGGGTAGGTAAACAATGAAAACAATATAATTTTTGAGGTGACACGCAGCCAACACAATCTTGATCAAAGTATTTGTAAAACATTGATAGCTGGGATCATAGTACTTCAACATAGCATTAAAGATAAAGTTCTAACAATAAGACATAGCAACTATGTTGTAACATGAAAGGCACAAACAAAAGATTAATGAATAACAATGCTTTGCAAGACATTTGTTTGTTTCACATAAACAAAACATAGCATAGTGGCATTCAGCTTGTCCCTCATAGAGTAGCAAATATAAATGCATAGAACACCTTCAAAGTTCATAAGAGCGACTAGATACAAATAGTTTAAAACAAGCAATATCAAAGTTATGCATCAATCAACAAGTCTTGGGACAATGCACATAGAACTATGAATGGCCACTATGCTCTCAAAATAGGTGCATAAGGGTAGAAGGTGGAGACTCAACATAAAAGTAAAAGAAAGGGCCTTCGTAGAAGGAAGTAGGGATTCAAGTCTCATAAAGAGCTTCCAAAAATTATGGTACTTAATAGCTTTCAGCTCTCATTGCCCCTATCATAAGTATCTTGAAGTGATTAAGGTTAAAGTGAACAAACTATGGAGTATATGCTTGACAAAGTATAAGTTGGAAATCTCATGTCCCTTGAATACGAGGGCCTCTCCTCATGCTACTCAAGTTTAGTCAACTGTAAGTTCTTGTCATCGTAAGTACATGTGTATCATAGAGAACTGCCAACGGGGTACCCCTTGCCCGATGATACGGAAGAATCCCCATATCAAAATAACAAGGCAAGCAGACAACGAGCATCTAAGCAATCTTCTTATTTACCATGGGAATATGGTACTTTTTTCTCTCTTTCCTCTTTTCTCATATCTCTTTTTTTGTTTTCTTTTTCTCTTTTTTCTCAATATCTGACTCTTTTTTTATAAGAAGAATGCTTCATAGATAGCTCATTATGTTACGCTGCAGGTTTTCACCATGTCAGCATGGATTAGACCAGCGGCCCAGGTGCTTCTCTAACACATATACATAACTTCATGGACTTACAAGCTCCCCTTTCATTTCACACCGACGACATCCATAGACAAAAGAGCATGATATCAATTAGGTACAAAGTACAAGTGCAATGTTGAAAGAGTTCCCCATGACAACATGGTTCTGCTAATCCCCAACATATAAGTGCAAGCATACACAACATATATGACACAATGGTTCAAGTTTATTAAAGGCAAGAAAAGTAAAGTGTGCCATCAAGTTCGTGAGAGCTTTAATCACTAGTTTTCTCATAACAAGTTTAATTCGGAAGGTAGATAAAAACATGAATATACTTAGAATAGCATATGATAATAGGTAGGTATGGTGGACTCTTTGGAATAACTTGGTTTTAGGAGTTGGATGCATGAGTGGAACTCATACTTGGTTACGGAGGCTAGCAAAAGACTAGGAGCGACAAACTAAGAGAGCAATAATGGCCATAATCATGCAAAGCGACAAAACATTATTGATCAAAGCATAAAGTGATACTACAAGTTGAAAACTAAAGGATCATAAAGGCTATGGTGACTTGAGATAGTCATAACATGGTGTGAGCATGCGCCAAGTCAACCCAAATAAAGCATCAAAGGAGAATACACTATACTATGCTAAAACAACGCATGATTCATCCAAGGCACATTAAGCAATCTCAATTGTTTATAACAAGTCATGCTACAACAAAGAATACTAAGCATAAAGCCAAAACAATATCAAGCATGGTATGACAAAGCATAGGCCCCAGTCAAAAACAAGCTCTCTTTACCACTTAAGCATGAACTTTTCCTACTCTTTTCCAATCCAAACGAAACTATTTGAAAACCAATGTATGAAAGAGGGGGTCCAACCAATTTATTCAGCAAACTAAGTAAACAAAGCAAACGAAAAACGAAAACGAAAACGAAAAATAAGACGCTCCAAGAACAACACAACTGTGTATGAAACAATAAAAATGAAGCATTTGGAAGAAACATGGGATTTTTATTGATGAAGAAGGGGATGCCTTGGGCATCCCCAAGCTTTGATGCTTGTACTTCTTGGATATTTCTTGGGGTGACACGCGTGGCATCCCCAAGCTGGAACTTTAGTCCATCCTTCATATCCTTACTCATTCCTTCCATACACCTGAAATTTTTCCTTCACACAATCTTTATTATCAACATTAGTGGACTCAAGATAATAGGTCTTAAGGTTCAGTTATAACACCAATAAACTTCCATTAAAACACTAGCTATTGTAGCACTTCCCTCAAAAAGCTCAATTCCCCAAAAGAACTCAAAAAGGAACCAACAGGAAGCAAATGCAGAAAATGGCAGAAATCTGTCAAAATAGACCAGCAGGTAAAGACGAATTTTTTCGAAGACCTTCTGTTGCTCAAATAAAAAAGTTTTGAACTAACAAAAGTTAGATAACAACCTGGGGCAGAAGCACAAAAATTCACGCCTCAAAAAGACGTTCAGAGATTTTACACGAAGTTTTACGGTGAAGCACAAAAATCTGTTTCGGGACAGCAACTTTCCCAATCATTACTTCTCTCTCATTAGAGGTTACTCTTGGCACAAAAAGCAAATAAAAAGGATAAGGAGCGGTTATTACTGAAGTAATAACTTTGAAGACTCATCTAAAACTTTTGGGTTATTTCCCAATAAGTACTTTTCTTTAATGCCTTTAAGTTAGGCTTGATAGTTTGAGAAGATGCTCACATAAGAAATATGAATTGAAGTAAAAGAGAGCATCAAGAAGCAAATTCAAAACACATTTAAGTCTAACCCACTTCCTATGGATAGGAATTTTGTAAAGAAACAAGTCATGAAAGCACAAAGCAACAAGCATAGTAAAGCAAAACAAGTACAACTTCAAGACTTTCAACATAAAGAGGGGAAAATTAATATTGTTGAGATACATAAAACCATGTTTACCTCTCTCATAATAACTTTTAGTTGCATCATGAATAAAATTAACAACGTAACTATCACATAAAACATTCATAAAAGATATAATAGTCTCCACATGAACATAGTCATTCTTATTAATTATAGTGGGAGCAAATTCAACAAAATAGCTATCATTATTATTCTCATCACCATAATCATCAAATATAGGAGGCATATTGTAATCATAATTAATTTTCTCCTCAATAGTAGGTGGACTGAAAATATCATATTCATCATTGTAGTCATCATATATTGGAGGTTTTGTATCATCATAAGCAATAGAATAGCTATCTTCCAAAGCTGGGGAACTAAAATATCATTTTCATAAAAACTAGCTTCCCCAAGCTTAGACTTTTGTATAGCATTAGAAATAATGGTGTTCAAAGAATTCATACTAATAACACTGCTATTAGCATGCAAGTAAAGTTCCATAGGTTTTTTAATTTTCTCTTCAAACACTTCATGTCCTAACTCAAGATAAATACTATAAAGCTCTCTAATTTTGTTGTTGTTTTCCATTAAGCCTAACTAGTGAAAACAAGAAACAAAAAGACAAAATTGTAGAATCTAAAGGAAATAACTTCGACCACCCACACCGGAGGATGTGAATACCTTTTACCTTACCTCCCCGGCAATGGCGCCAGAAAATAGGCGTTTGCCGTGGGAGGTTCTTCTTCTTTAATCCTCCAGTGTGAATATCTTTTACCTTACCTCCCCGGCAACGGCGCTAGAAAATAGCTTGATGTCTACGCACTTCTATTCTTGTATACAGTTGTTGGGCCTCCAAGTGCAGAGGTTTGTAGAACAACAACAAGTTTTCCCTTAAGTGGATCACCCAAGGTTTATCGAACTCAGGGAGGAAGTGGTCAAAGGTATCCCTCTCAAGCAACCCTGCAATCAATATACAAGAAGTATCTTGTGTCCCCAACACACCCAATACACTTGTTAGGTGTATAGGTGCACTAGTTCGGCGAAGAGATAGTAAAATACAAGTGGTATGGATAATTGTAAGTGGTAACGATGCCAGAAAATAACTTGATGGCATGGAAGGGACTAAAGGCAAACTGAAATAAAGATGGCAGCAAGCAAACATGTAACAAATATAGTTGCAAATGGTGTTTCAATGATTAGAAACAAGGCCTAGGGATCATACTTTCACTAGTGAACACTCTCATATAAATATCTTCTCTTTATGATACTACTCTGAACTAATCTCCAGTTGGACACTCTAATCCATGGTAGGGCTATAACAGCACTCCTCAAAGTTCGCTTTCCCATCTAGATAACCCCACACTGTCACCTTGAGCTCTAGATGGTTCCAACAAATAGCACGATTTCATACAAACATCCAACTCCAAATATAACTCATAACAAGTATTTGTAATCTCTAGCCTAAGTGCCACTATGGTGTGCACGCTGTCACTTTCACACACTTGGGTAGAGAAGAGATCTATTAAAGCACTTGAGTAGCTAAGTAGATCTACTTGATTACATAGCTCATGATCACAATATGATCATGCATAGAGAGAGAGATGAACACATAGCTACCGGTAGAACCCTTAGCTTAGAGGAAGAACTACTCCCTCATCATCATGGGAATCAGCAACAGTGATGGAGATTGCGATGGAGTCGATGGAGATGGCGGTGAAGATAGTGAACAGGCAGCGGCGGCACGGAGGACTCCTTCCCCGCTGCCGTTATCACAGGGGAGCACCGCCCCTTAGCCCCATAAACCAAATATGGATCAACCAATGGCATTGCATGTGTGTTCTTTTCATAAATCACATATGGATCCACCAGTGTTCACTGCATGTGTGTTCTTTCCACAAACCACTTGTGGATCCACCAGTGTTCATTGCATGTGTGTTCTTTCCACAAACCACACATGGATCCCCTCGAGGCATTGCATGTGTGTTCTTTTCACAAACCACATATGGACCCACTTGAGTCATTGCATGTGTGTTCTTTCCACAAACCACATATGGATCCACTAGAGTCATTGCATGTATGTTCTTTTCACAAACCACATATTGACCCACTAGAGTCATTGCATGTATATTCTTTTCACAAACCACACATGGATCAACCAATGTCATTGCATGTGTGTTCTTTCCGCAAACCACACATGGATCAACCAATGGCATTGCATGTGTGTTCTTTCAACAAACCACACATGGATCCATTAGAGTCATTGCATGTGTGTTCTTTCCACAAACCACACATGGATCAACCAATGTCATTGCATGTGTGTTCTTTCCACAAACCACATATGGATCAACCAGTGTCCATGCATGTGTGTTCTTTCCACAAACCACATATGGATCCACTAGAGTCATTGCATGTGTGTTCTTTTCACAAACCACATATGGACCCACTAGATCCATTGCATGTGTGTTCCTGTCAAGAACCACATATGGATCCACCAGTGTTCATTGCATGTGTGTTCCTGTCATGAACCACACATGGATCAGCTAGTGGTTATTGCATGTGTTTTCTTTTCCATAAACCACTTATGGATCCACTAGAGTCATTGCATGTGTGTTCTTTCCACAAACCACATATGGATCCACTAGAGTCATTGAATGTGTGTTCTTTCCACAAACCACACATGGATTAACCAATGGCATTGGATGTGTGTTATTGTCACAAACCACATATGGATCAACCAATGTCATTACATGTGTGTTCCTGACATGAACCACATATGGACCCACTAGAGTCACTGCATGTGTGTTCTTTCCACAAACCACATATGGATCCACTAGAGTCATTGCATGTGTGTTATTTTCAAAAACCACATATGGACCCACTAGAGTAATTGCATGTGTGTTTTATACTAAAACCAGCAGTAGAATATTTTCATGTGTGTTCTTTCCACAAACCACACATGGATCAACCAGTGTCATTGCATGTGTGTTTTTCCACAAACCACATATGGATACACCAGTGGTCATTGCATGTGTGTTCTTTCCACAAACCATATATGGATCAACCATTGGTCATTGCATGTGTGTTCTTATACTAAAACCAGCACAAGTGTCATTGCATGTGTGTTCTTTTCCACAAACCACGTATGGATCCACCAGTGTCATTGCATGAGTGTTCTTTCCACAAACCACTTATGGATCCACCAGTGTTCATTGCATGTGTGTTCTTTTCACAAACCACATATGGACCCACTTGAGTCATTGCATGTGTGTTATTTTCACAAGCCACATATGGACCCACTTGAGTCATTGCATGTGTGTTCTTTCCACAAACCACACATGGATTAACCAATGGCATTGCATGTGTGTTCTTTTCACAAACCACATATGGATCAACCAATGGCATTGCATGTGTGTTCTTTTCACAAATCACATATGGATCCACCAGTGTTCACTACATGTGTGTTCTTTCCACAAACCACGTATGGATCCACCAGTGTCATTGCATGAGTGTTCTTTCCACAAACCACTTATGGATCCACCAGTGTTCATTGCATGTGTGTTATTTCCACAAACCACATATGGACCCACTTATGTCATTGCATGTGTGTTCTTTTCACAAACCACATATGGATCAACCAATGGCATTGCATGTGTGTTCTTTTCATAAATCACATATGGATCCACCAGTGTTCACTGCATGTGTGTTCTTTCCACAAACCACTTATGGATCCACCAGTGATCATTGCATGTGTGTTATTTTCCACAAACCACATCTGGATCCACTAAAGTCATTGCATGTGTGTTCTTTTCACAAACCACATATGGACCCACTAGAGTCATTGCATGTGTGTTCTTATACTAAAACCAGCACTAGAGTCATTGCATGTGTGTTCATTTCACAAAGCACATATGGATCCACCAGTGTCATTGCATGTGTGTTCTTTCCACAAACAACATATCGATCAACCAGTTGTCATTGCATGTGTGTTCTTTCCACAAACCACATATGGATCCACTAGAGTCATTGCATGTGTGTTCTTTCCAAACTCCACACATGGATCAACCAGTGTCATTGCATGTGTGTTCTTTCCACAAACCACATATGGATCAACCAGTGGTCATTGCATGTGTGTTCTTTTCCACAAACCACATATGGATCCACTGGAGTCATTGCATGTGTGTTCTTTCCACAAACCACACATGGATTAACATTTGACATGGCATGTGTGTTCTTTCCACAAACCACACATGGATCAACCAATGGCATTGCATGTGTATTCTTTTCACAAACCAGACATGGATCAACCAGTGGTCATTGCATGTGTGTTCTTTTCCACAAGCCACATATGGATCCACTAGAGTCATTGCATGTGTGTTCTTTCCACAAACCACACGTGGATTAACCAATGGAATTGCATGTGTGTTATTTTTTACAAACCACATATGGATCAACCAATGGAATTGCATGTGTGTTCTTTTCACAAATCACATATGGATCCACCAGTGTTCACTGCATGTGTGTTCTTTGCACAAACCACTTATGGATCCACAAGTGTTCATTGCATGTGTGTTCTTTTCCACAAACCACGTATGGATCCACTAGAGTCATTGCATGTGTGTTTTTTCACAAACCACATATGGACCCACTAGGGTCATTGCATGTGTGTTCTTGTACTAAAACCAGCACTAGAGTCATTGTGATGCAGCCCGTCATACGGACTACACCTACACCAACAAGTCCCCCAAGTGGACCCATGACTCGTGCCCGAGCCAAACTCCTAGAAGCTAAGGTGAACTCGCTCCTCTCCTTGTGCCAATTTGATACCTCCTTGGATGGTATGCTACTTCATGCATCTACCCTATGCGTCATCAGGTACGAAGCTTCGACACATCACCAAGCACCCAAGGATGGAGAGCAAGGAGCAGAACGTGAAGCAAACGCCGTTGGAGCTGCTCAGACCAGAGTCTCTGGTCTGCGCACACCGGAGTCTGCGGCCTGCCAAAGTGTCAACTCTGAAGACACCGGAGACTCCGGCCTCCTCCCGACCCCACCACGGGCCACAGGGACGGTCAGCGACCTCCGGAGGCTTGTCCGGAGACTACACCGGATTCTCCGGTCTAGACCGGAGTCTCCGGTCCACCACACCGGAGTCTCCGGTCCGACCGACACCAGGCATGAAAAGGCTTTTGGGTGGCCTAAAACTTGTCTTTTATTCCTAAAGTACCCCTGTTTAAGTGGCTGGCCTATATATAGACCCCCACCTCCATTGTAAACCCTAGGCATGATATTGGAATTAGTGGAAACCCCTTTGTGGATTTATCTAATTCTTGCCTCATGCTCCTTGACTGAGGAGCACCAATATCCCCAAACCTCGTTGGAGTTTGCATCGTGCCTCCGTGTTGTACAAGGCCTAGGCATCGGTGTCCCTTTGCCTAGACGTCAAGATCTCACCGAGTCTTCCATCTCGTCGTGCCGGTTCGAGAGAGAGTCCTCCGCCCGACGCCGATCCTAGGGATTGCACCAGACCGGTCACCGCCGGCGTGAGCTATTGGTGTGTATCATGGTTTTGTGTGTGTGTTCATCATGTTCTTCGTGCGTGCGTTCGTCGTGTTCATCCTCCCCTCCTCTCCCGGTACTCCATCCTTGATTTGAAAGGGAATCGTGAAATATTGGGCCACCCTAGAGGTTTTCCCTCAACATATTGGTATCAAGAGCTTCGTTGCTCACGATTTCCCCCACAAAATTTTCTTCTATCCACCAAAAATTCGAAAATCCCCAAAAAACAGCCCATATTTGCCTTTGGATCGATCTCTTGATTTGGAGTGTTATTTGTGGTTTTGATCCAACCAAACCTTGTTTTAGGTGTTGGTCCAGCTTTATCCTGCGTTTTCCCAGCCCAATTTGGCCAATTTTTCGCGGATTTGAGGACCCAAGGCGTGGATTTCCGCTCAAGAACACGAACAGTTCGCGATCTGACTCCAGACCGGAGTCTTCGGCCTGCACACTGGAGTCTCTGGCCTACCCACACCGGAGTCTCCGGCCTACCCACACCGGAGTCTCCGGCCTAGACCGGAGTTTCCGGCCTAAAACCCCGGAGTCTCTGGCCTGACGCCTTATTTTGACAGTTTTGCCTCTAATCTTGCATTGGCTAATTTCTTCTTATTTGTTTGTGCCTGTGTGTGTGTTGTTAACTAACAACAAGCTTCCGCATCGACAACCCCCGCGCTCATCGACACCACGGCCCACGAACATCATCCCGCACTACCGATGCCAAGTTCATCATCACCAACGAAGGTATAACTTGTGTCACATTGTTAACCCCTATCTTCCTTTGTGTGTACCTATCCTATGAGAGTGGCTCATCTTGTGTTTTCTTGAGCATTGTGCATTTGTCCTTGGATAGTGAGTGTGCAAGAGCAACATCAAGTGTGACTAGGTAGCATCAAGGGAGAGCAAAAAAAAGATACAAAAGAAAGAAAAAGCAAAAGAAAAATAGTCTCCCATTGCCAAAGAGAGTCTCAGAGCTTGTAAGCAAGAGAGAAAGAAGAGCGCCCAAGGCAAGTGCACAAATCCGTTGCTCACGTTTCTTTTATACAAACGAGCCACGGTCTCTCCTTGCATTGGCACGACAACAAGCTTAGTCTTCGTTAGGACATTTTTTTTGCTCATTTTCATAGTCGTGTCAACCCCAACTTTCTCCACGTGTGTGTATATAGTCATAGGTCCCCGTCACCCTTTTGAGTTGTTGACCTTCGCCTTTGACTTGAGTTTTGTTGGATTTTACCCACATTTGACTATCCCTTTTCTTTTGGTTGGTTCTTTGGCTTTCCACAATCCTAACCTACTACCAACAAGATTTTGAGAGTTAGTTCTTTCTTTAGTGTGAGTTTTATTTGCAATTCCACTTTGCACGCTTATAGCTATCACTTGTGGTTTCTAGTTTGGTGCAATCCCCAAGGTGAGGTACAAGTCTAACACCACCATATTCCACTTCCATATAGAATACTTGTGTGTTTTGCATGATGGATAGGCACGGTGAGCCGAGCCAACCACCTCCCCAAGAAGAAGATCAAGGTCCGTACATGACGCGCGCATGTCACTTCATTGTTCGCCAAGAGTTCCGTGAACGTTGCCAAGCCCTTGAGACACGACAAGATGAACAATTTGGTGAGACACAAGCCAAGTTCAAGAACATCGACAACCGCTTCGATAGCCTCGAAAGGCAAATGCAAGCAATGCATCACAACTTCGGCCACCAAAATGAGTCGCTTCAATGCTCCGTCGCCAAAACAAATGACAACCTTTGACGCCTCATCGATAGAATGGCATGACCATGTTCACGTGCTTCAAGCTCTTCAAGTTCTTCGCCTCGTCATGCACGTCCGCAATAAGATCTACCTCCAAGTGCTCCAAGACGCAATGGTGCCCCCGTGGTTGAAGATGGAACCTCTTTGAACTATGTACCTTCCCCACGCCACGCCGCAACACCAAGCTATGATGGTGACCTCTCTTCAAGGCCATGAGCAAGGCAAGAAGCACACCGACATCACGCAAGGGCACTAGTGATCCAACAAGAGCAACCACAAGAGGAACCGCAAGTGCAACCGCAAGTCTACCACCATCGACCGCGACACATACTTGACACAACGAGTGATGACTCCAATTTGGAGAATCCAGCTCGTCATCAACGTGAAGCTCTCCAAGATCGTCCTCCTCGTCATCACCGTCATGAACGTCAACAACGACACCATGGTCATCACGAGGCGCCTCCTCCACATCAACAAAACTTGGAGCGTCAAGTGATACAAGTTGAGCGACACCCACCACGTCAAGAGGCTCATGACCATGTTCTTTGCCGTGCGGCCCATGTGCCTAACCAACATCACCAACCGAGGAACGAGCCTCCTCTTCGTCATCAACCACATCAAGAGGCTCCACACCCTCGTCAACAACCGCGCCAAGAGCAAGAGTAAGCTCCTCAACAACAATATCAAGAGCAAGCTCCGCAACAAGGACGCGAGAACCAAGTTCCACCTCCCCAACTACAAGATCATCAACAAGGTCACCAAGCTCGTCACAATGACCGCAACGATGAAGAAACTTTTGGCAAGCTCAAGTTCATAATGCCCAAGTTCACCGGATCCAATGACCCCGAAGAATACCTCTCGTGGGCACTCAAAGTCGACAAGATCTTCCGCATGCACAACTATAGAAACAAGAAGATGGTCGCCATGGCTTCGCTTGAGTTTGATGATTATGCCAACCTTTGGTGGGAAAAAGTTCAAGTTGCTCGTGATGCAAGACAAGAGCCGTCAATCACAACTTGGCATGACATGAAGGCTCACATGAGATCCTGGTTCGTCCCCGCGCACTACACGCGTGACCTCTTCAACAACTTCAAGCACTTCGTCAAGGGACAAAGACCGTGGAAGAGTACTTCAAGGAAATGGAACTCAACTTTATTCGTGCCAACATTGATGAGCGCATGGAGCAAACAATGGCACGTTTCCTTATTGGGTTGAACCACCCAATCAAGCGCATCGTCGAGTTCCAAACATACAACACCATGGTTGAGCTTGTGCACATAGAAACAAAGGCTGAATGTCAAGTGCAAAAGGATATCAAGTACAACAAGCCCAAGACGTACTTCACCTACAAGCAAGCTTCAATGGCTACACCAACAACTTTCAATGGAAGCTCATCAAGTACCTCCAAGACTTCCTTCAAGCCCACACTTCCTCAAGGAAAACTGCCCCCAAGTGGCAAGCAAGCAAAGAGTGATACACCTTTCAACGGCGAATGCTACAAGTGTGGAGGTAAAGGACACAAGTCAGTCGAATGTGGAAACAAGAAAGTCTTGTTCATCCATGACAATGGTGATGAAGATTACTTGAGTGAAGATGAGTTTGATGCCCGTGTCAAGGAAGCAATGGCAAGGCAACAAGTGGAAGATGATCAAGAACTCCTCATGTGTGAACATGACGCAAGTCCATCGCTTGTCGTCACAAGGATCTTGACCACTCAAGCACAAGAGCATGAAGACCAACGCTCCAATATCTTCCAAACACGAGACGACATCAATGGCAAATCTATCAAGGTGATCATTGACGGAGGGAGTTGTCACAACCTTGCTAGCACCGAGTTGTGTGAGAAGCTCAACTCACCCTCCATCCACACAAGCACCCCTACCAAGTGCAATGGCTAAGTGACCAAGGTTCCGTGAAGATCAAGCATACCTTATCGGTCTCCTTTGCCATTGGTCCTTACAAAGATACGGTGGAGTGTGATGTGGTTCCTATGACAGTTTGGCACATGCTTCTTGGTCGACCGTGGCAATTTGACAAGGCTGCTCAACATGATGGTCGCACCAATATATACACCTTCAAATGGCTCAACAAAACATGTGTTTTGCAGCCGATGACTCCTAGTCAAATAATTGCGGACAATGCAAAGGCTTTAGCGAGGGCGCAAAGCACAACACCTACTTGTGAGAGAGAGAACCACCTCATAGTGAGTGCGAGCCACAAGCCAAATTCGAGTGGAAAAACTAAGAGTGTTCTCCTTGCCACCAAAAGTGAGATGAGAGATGTTCGGAACAACCCATCCATCTTGCACTATGTCCTCCTTTGCAAGGGACTAGCGCAAGGAACTAACAAATTAACCAATGTTCCTCCATCTTTGATGAGTGTTTTGCAGGAATTCAAGGATGTGTTCCCCAAAGAGCTTCCACATGGACTACCCCCTCTTCGCGGCATTGAACATCGCATTGACCTCATCCCCGGTGCACCACTTCCCAACCGTGCCGCTTATCGCACGAACCCGGAGGAGACAAAGGAGATTGACCGTCAAATCAACCAACTCGTCTCCAAAGGTTTGATCCAAGTTAGCACTAGTCCAAGTGCTGTACCCATGATTCTTGTTCCAAAGACGGATGATACGTTACGGTTATGCATGGACTGCCGTCCAATCAATACTATCACCGTGCGTTATCGACAGCCCATACCACATCTCGATGACATGCTTGATGAGTTGTGTGGAGCCACTATTTTTTTGAAAATTGATCTTCGTAGTGGTTACCATCAAATACGCATGGCTGAAGGTGATGAGTGGAAAACCGCCTTCAATACCGAACTTGGTCTCTATGAATGGTTGGTTATGCCCTTTGGTTTATCGAATGCCCCATCCACCTTCATGCGCCTTATGAATCGCATCTTACGTTCTCTCATTGGGAAAAGTTTTGTTGTCTATTTCGATGATATTCTTGTTTATAGCAAATCACCTGAGGACCATATAACACATGTCAAGGAAGTTTTGCAAATCCTACGACATGAAAAGCTTTATGCTAATCTTCCCAAGTGCACTTTTGCTAAAGAAAAGTTGATTTTTCTTGGATTTGTCATTTGTTCGAAAGGGAATTGAAGTTGATGTTTCCAAGGTAAAGGACATACGAGATTGGCCCATCCCAACAAATGTGAGTGAACTCCAAAGTTTTCATGGGTTGGCTGGTTTCTATCGTCGCTTTGTGAAAGACTTTTCAACCATTTCTTGTCCCCTTAATGAATTGACCAAAAAGAATGTCACCTTTGTGTGGGGCAAAGCACAACAAAAAGCTTTTGATGAACTTAAAAAGAGGCTCACCGAAGCACCTCTCCTTGATTTACCGGATTTCACAAAAACTTTTGAGATAGAGTGTGATGCTAGTGGTATTGGCATTGGAGGAGTCCTTATGCAAAACGGATGTCCTATAGCCTACCATAGCGAGAAATTTGATGGTGCTCGCCTAAACTATCTGATTTATGACAAACAGCTTTTTTCCTTAGTTCGTGTCCTTCAAGTTTGGCAACACTACCTTTGGCCCAAGGAATTTATCATACATTCCGACCACGAGTCGTTGAAATATCTCAAAGGCCAAGCCAACTTGAGCAAGAGACACACTAAGTGGGTTGAGTTCATGGAGTCTTTTCCATACATTGTCAGGTATAAGAAGGGCAAGGATAATGTAGTTGCGGAGGCATTGTCTCGCAAAAATACAAGCCTTCTTACGAGACTTGAAATCAACGTGTTGGGTCTTGAGGAAATAAAATCTTTGTATGCTTCCGACCCATTCTTTGAACCAATTTTCGCAAAGTGCTCCAATGACAAAGGAGTTGATGATTTCTATTTGCATAAGGGTTTTCTATTTAAACAAAACAAGCTATGCATTTTGAAGTCGTCGCTTCAACTTTTGCTCCTCCAAGAATCTCATGGTGGAGGCCTCATGAGTCACTTTGGCCGCGACAAGACATTGGACATGCTCTCCAATCACTACTTTTGGCCCAAGATGAAGCGTGACGTTGCGCGCTACGTTCAACGATGCACGACATGTGTTCAAGCTAAGTCACAAGCTAATCACTATGGTCTTTATATGCCATTGCTTATTCCTCATACACCTTGGTCCGACATTAGCATGGATTTCGTGTTAGGATTGCCTAGATCTAAACATGGTCATGATTCTATATTTGTTGTTGTGGATCATTTTTCCAAAATGGCACACTTCATACCGTGCCATAAGACCGACGATGCTTCACATGTTGCAAATCTATTTTTCAGGGAAATCATCTGTCTTCACGGTGTGCCAAGGAAAATCGTCTCCGACCACGACGTCGAATTCATGAGCTACTTGTGGAAGACCCTCATGGCCAAGCTCGGCATCAAGATCCTCTTTTCATCCGCCTCGCATGCTCAAACTGATGGCCAAACCGAAGTTGTCAACCGAAGCCTCGGAACACTCCTCTATGTGTTGATCAAGAAAAACCTGAAGGATTGGGAGGAATGCATTCCACATGCCGAGTTCGCCTACAATCGAGCCAAGCACTCAACAACCAAGATGAGTCCATTCATGATCGTCTATGGTTTCGAGCCACTCACCGCACTCGACATCCTACCACTACCTCTCCATGAGCGCACGAACATGGACGTCGAGAAACGCGCACAAGCTATGAAGAAACTTCATGAAGACACAAGAACTACTATCGAACAACAAGTCCTTCGCCAAGCTTCAAGGTTAAACAAGGACAAGAAGGAGATGATCTTTGAAGAAGGTGACCTTGTGTGGATGCACCTAAGCAAAGACCGCTTCCCCAAGGAACGTGATTCCAAGCTCAAGCCAAGAGGATATGGTCCCTTCAAGGTCCTCAAAAGAATCAACAACAACGCCTACATCATCGACATACCGACCTCCAAGTACCTTGCAAGCAATACATTCAATGTCAAGAACCTTTCACCCTACCATGGAGATGTTCAAGATGATAACCATGAAGAGTCAAGGACGACTCTTTCCCAAGGGGGGAAGCTGTTGCAGCCCGTCATACGGATGCTCCTACATCTACACCAACAAGTACCCCAAGTGGACCCATGACTCGTGCCCGAGCCAAACTCCTACAAGCTAAGGTGAACTCACTCCTCTCCTCGTGCCAATTTGATACCTCCTTGGATGGTATGCTACTTCATGCATCTACCCTATGCGTCATCAGGTACGAAGCTTCGACACATCAACAAGCACCCAAGGATGGAGAGCAAGGAGCAGAACGTGAAGCAAACGCCGCTGGAGCTGCGCACACCGGAGTCTCCGGCCTGCCAAAGTCTCCGGCCTGAAGACACCGGATACTCCGGCCCTCTCTCCGGTCTGACCCCCTGCACCTGGCCCTGGGACAGTCTGACAACCCCTCCGGAGGCTGGTTCGGAGACTACACCAGATTCTCCTGTCTAGATTGGAGTCTCTGGTCCACCACACCGGAGTCTCCAGTCTGACCAACGCCAGGGATGAAAAGGCCTTTGGGCCTTGGGCCCATGTACCCCTTAGTCCGTCAAGAACTGGTCTTTTATTCCTAAAGTACCCTTGTTTAAGGGGCTGGCCTATATATAGACCCCCACCTCCATTGTAAACCCTAGGCACGATATTGGAATTAGTGGAAACCCCTTTGTGGATCTATCTAATTCTTGCCTCATGCTCCTTGACTAAGGAGCACCAATATCCCCAAACCTCGTTGGAGTATGCATCGTGCCTCCGCGTTGTACAAGGCCTAGGCATCGGTGTCCCTTTGCCTAGACGTCAAGATCTCACCGAGTCTCCCATCTCGTCGTGCCGGTTCGAGAGAGAGTCCTCCGCCCGACGCCGATCCTAGGGATTGCGCTGGACCGGTCACCGCCGGCGTGAGCTATTGGTGTGTATCGTGGTTTTGTGTGTGTGTTCATCGCTTTTTTCATGCGCGCGTTCATTGTGTTCATCCTCCCCTCCTATCCCCGTACTCCATCCTTGATTTGAAAGGGAACCGTGAAAGATCAGGCCACCCTAGAGGTTTGCCCTCAACACATTGTATGTTTGTTCTTTTCACAAATCACATATGGATCCACCAATGTCATTGCATGTGTGTTCTTTCCACAAACCACATATGGATCCACCAGTGTTCTTTCCACAAACCATATATGGATCAACAATTGGTCATTGCATGTGTGTTCTTATACTAAAACCATCACAAGTGTCATTGCATGTGTGTTCTTTTCCACAAACCACGTATGGATCCACCAGTGTCATTGCATGAGTGTTCTTTCCACAAACCACTTATGGCTCCACCAGTGTTCATTGCATGTGTGTTCTTTCCACAAACCACATATGGACCCACTTGAGTCATGGCATGTGTGTTCTTTTCACAAACCACATATGGACCCACTTGAGTCATTGCATGTGTGTTCTTTCCACCAACCACATATGGACCCACTAGAGTCATTGCATGTCTGTTCTTTTCACAAACCACATATGGATCAACCAATGGCATTGAATGTGTGTTCTTTTCACAAATCACATATGGATCCACCAGTGTTCACTTCATGTGTGTTCTTTCCACAAACCACGTATGGATCCACCAGTGATCATTGCATGTGTGTTCTTTTCCGGAAACCACATCTGGATCCACTAGAGTCATTGCATGTGTGTTCTTTTCACAAACCACATATGGACCCACTAGAGTCATTGCATGTGTGTTCTTATACTAAAACCAGCACTAGAGTCATTGCATGTGTGTTCATTTCACAAACCACATATGGATCCACCAGTGTCATTGCATGTGTGTTCTTTCCACAAACAACATATCGATCAACTAGTGGTCATTGCATGTGTGTTCTTTCCACAAACCACATATGGATCCACTAGAGTCATTGCATGTGTGTTCTTTCCAAAAACCACACATGGATCAACCAGTGTCATTGCATGTGTGTTCTTTCCACAAACCACATATGGATCAACCAGTGGTCACTGCATGTGTGTTCTTTTCCACAAACCACATATGGATCCACTAGAGTCATTGCATGTGTGTTCTTTCCACAAACCACACATGGATTAACATTTGACATTGCAAGTGTGTTCTTTCGAGAAACCACACATGGATCAACCAATGGCATTGCATGTGTATTCTTTTCACAAACTAGACATGGATCAACCAGTGGTCATTGCATGTGTGTTCTTTTCCACAAGCCACATATGGATCCACTAGAGTCATTGCACGTGTGTTCTTTCCACAAACCACACATGGATTAACCAATGGAATTGCATGTGTGTTATTTTCACAAACCACATATGGATCAACCAATGGCATTGCATGTGTGTTCTTTTCATAAATCACATATGGATCCACCAGTGTTCACTGCATGTGTGTTCTTTGCACAAACCACTTATGGATCCACCAGTGTTCATTGCATGTGTGTTCTTTTCCACAAACCACGTATGGATCCGCTAGAGTCATTGCATGTGTGTTCTTTTCACAAACCACATATGGACCCACTAGAGTCATTGCATGTGTGTTCTTATACTAAAACCAGCACTAGAGTCATTGTATGTCTGTTCTTTTCACAAACCACATATGGATCCACCAGTGTCATTGCATGTGTGTTCTTTCACAAACCACACATGGATCCACCAGTGTTCATTTCATGTGTGTTCTTTCCACAAACCACACATGTATCCCCTAGAGTCATTGCATGGGTGTTCTTTTCACAAACCCCATATGGACCCACTAGAGTCATTGCATGTATATGGCTTTCACAAACCACACATGGATCAACCAATGGCATTGCATGTGTGTTCTTTCCACAAACCACACATGGATCCACTAGATTCATTGCATGTGTGTTCTTTCCACAAACCACATATGGATCAACTAGTGTCATTGCATGTGTGTTCTTTCCACAAAACACATATGGATCAACCAGTGTCATTGCATGCGTGTTCTTTCCACAATACACATATGGATCCACTAGAGTCATTGCATGTGTGTTCTTTTCACAAACCACATATGGATCCACCAGTGTTCATTGCATGTGTGTTCCTGTCATGAACCACACATGGATCAGCTAGTGCTTATTGCATGTGTGTTCTTTTCCACAAACCACTTATGGATCCACTAGAGTCATTGCATGTGTGTTCTTTTCAGAAACCACATATGGACCCACTAGAGTCATTGCTTGTGTGTTCTTTCCACACACCACACATGGATTAACCAATGGCATTGCATGTGTGTTATTCTCACAAACCACATATGGATCAACCAATGTCATTGCATGTGTGTTCCTGACATGAACCCCATATGGACCCACTAGAGTCATTGCATATGTGTTCTTTCCACAAACCACATATGGATCCACTAGAGTCATTGCATGTTTGTTCTTTTCACAAACCATATTTGTACCCACTAGAGTCATTGCATGTGTGTTCTTATACTAAAACCAACACTAGAGTCATTGCATGTGTGTTCTTTCCACAAACCAAACATGGATCAACCAGTGTCATTGCATGTGTGTTCTTTCCACAAACCACATATGGATACACCAGTGGTCATTACATGAGTGTTCTCTCCACAAACCACATATGGATCAACCAGTGGTCATTGCATGTGTGTTCTTACACTAAAACCAGCACTAGAGTCATTGTATGTGTGTTCTTTTCACAAACCACATATGGATCCACCAGTGTCATTGCATGCGTGTTCTTTCCACAAACCACTTATGGATCCACTAGTTTTCATTGCATGTGTGTTCTTTCCAGAAACCACACATGGATCCCCCTGAGTCATTGCATGTGTGTTTTTTCCACAAACCACATATGGACCCACTAGAGTCATTGCATGTGTGTTCTTTTCACAAATCACATATGGATCAACCAATGGTCACTGCATGTGTGTTCTTTTCAAAAATCACATATGGATCCACCAGTGTCATTGCATGCGTGTTCTTTCCACAAACCACTTATGGATCCACTAGTGTTCATTGCATGTGTGTTCTTTCCAGAAACCACACATGGATCCCCCTGAGTCATTGCATGTGTGTTTTTTCCACAAACCACATATGGACCCACTAGATTCATTGCATGTGTGTTCTTTTCACAAATCACATATGGATCAACCAATGGCATTGCATGTGTGTTCTTTTCAAAAATCACATATGGATCCACCAGTGTTCACTGCATGTGTGTTCTTTCCACAAACCACTTATGGATCCACCAGTGTTCATTGCATGTGTGTTCTTTCCACAAACCACACATGGATCCCCCCGAGTCATTGCATGTGTGTTCTTTTCGCAAACCACATTTGGTCCCACTTGAGTCATTGCATGTGAGTTCATTCCACAAACCACATATGGATCCACTAGAGTCATTGCATGTGTGTTCTTTTCACAACCCACATATGGACCCACTAGAGTCATTGCATGTATATTCTTTTCACAAACCACACATGGATCAACGAATGGCATTGCATGTGTGTTCTTTCTGCAAACCACACATGGATCAACCAATGGCATTGCATGTTTGTTCTTTCCACAAACCACACATGGATCCACTAGACTCATTGCATGTGTGTTATTTCCACTAACCACATATGGATCAACTAGTGTCATTGCATGTGTGTTCTTTCCACAAACCACATATGGATTAACCAGTGTCATTGCATGTGTGTTCTTTCTAGAAACCACATATGGATCCACTAGAGTCATTGCATGTGTGTTATTTTCACAAACCACATATGGACCCACTAGAGCCATTGCATGTGTGTTCCGGTAAAGAACCACATATGGATCCACCAGTGTTCATTGCATGTGTGTTCCTGTCATGAACCACACATGGATCAGCCAGTGGTTATTGCATGTGTGTTCTTTTCACAAACCACATATGGATCCACTAGAGTCATTACATGTGTGTTATTTTCACAAACCACACATGGATGAACCAATGGCATTGCATGTGTGTTATTGTCACAAACCACATATGGATCAACCAATGTCATTGCATGTGTGTTCCTGAGATCAACCACATATGGACCCACTAGAGTCATTGCATGTGTGTTCTTTCCACAAACCACATATGGATCAACTAATGGCATTGCATGTGTGTTCTCTTCAGAAATCACATATGGATCCACCAGTGTTCACTGGATGTGTGTTCTTTCCACAAACCACTTATGGATCCACCAGTGTTCATTGCATGTGTGTTCTTTCCACAAACCACATATGGATCTCACCGAGTCATTGCATGTGTGTTCTTTTCACAAACCACATATGGATCCACCAATGTTCATTGCATGTGTGTTCCTGTCATGAACCACACATGGATTAACCAGTGGTTATTGCATGTGTGTTCTTTCCGCAGACCACATATGGATCCACTAGAGTCATTGCACGTGTGTTATTTTCACAAACCACACATGGATCCACCAGTGTCATTGCATGTGTGTTCTTTCCACAAACCACTTATGCATCCACCAATGTTCATTGCATGTGTGTTCTTTTACACAAACCACATATGGATCCACTAGAGTCATTGGATGTGTGTTCCTGACATGAACCACATATGGACCCACTAGAGTCATTGCATGTGTGTTCTTTCCACAAACCACTTATGGATCCACCCAGTGTGATTGCATGAGTGTTCTTCTCACAAACCACATAAGGATCCACCAGTGTCATTGGATGTGTGTTCTTTCCACAAATCACACATGGATCCCCCTGAGTCATTGCATGCGTGTTCTTTTCACAAACCACTATGGACCCACTTGAGTCATTGCATGTGAGTTCATTCCACAAACCACATATGGATCCACTAGTGTCATTGCATGTGTGTTCTTTTCACAACCCACATATGGACCCACTAGAGTCATTGCATGTATATTCTTTTCACAAACCACACATGGATCAACCAATGGCATTGCATGTGTGTTCTTTCCGCAAACCACACATGGACCAACCAATGGCATTGCATGTGTGTTATTTCCACAAACCACACATGGATCCACTAGACTCATTGCATGTGTGTTCTTTCCACTAACCACATATGGATCAACTAGTGTCATTGCATGTGTGTTCTTTCCACAAACCACATATGTATCAAACAATGTCATTGCATGTGTGTTCTTTCCACAAACCACATATGGATCCACTAGAGGCATTGCATGTGTGTTCTTTTCACAAACCACATATGGAACCAATAGAGCCATTGCATGTGTGTTCCGGTAAAGATACACATATGGATCCACCAGTGTTCATTGCATGTGTGTTCCTGTCATGAACCACACATGGATAAGCCAGTGGTTATTGCATGTGTGTTATTTTCACAAACCACTTATGGGTCCACTAGAGTCATTGCATGTGTGTTATTTTCACAAACCACACATGGATGAACAAATGGCATTGCATGTATGTTATTGTCACAAACCACATATGGATCAACCAATGTCATTGCATGTGTGTTCCTGAGATGAACCAGATATGGACCCACTAGAGTCATTGCATGTGTGTTCTTTCCACAAACCACATATGGATCAACCAATGGCATTGCATGTGTGTTCTTTTCAGAAATCACATATGGATCCACCAGTGTTCACTGGATGTGTGTTCTTTCCACAAACCACTTATGGATCCACCAGTGTTCATTGCATGTGTGTTCTTTCCACAAACCACATATGGATCCCACCGAGTCATTGCATGTGTGTTCTTTTCACAAACCACATATGGATCCACCAATGTTCATTGCATGTGTGTTCCTGTCATGAACCACACATCGATCAACCAGTGGTCATTGCATGTGTGTTCTTTCTGCAGACCAAATATGGATCCACTAGAGTCATTGCATGTGTGTTATTTTCTCAAACCACACATGGATCCACTAGTGTCATTGCATGTGTGTTCTTTCCACAAACCACTTATCGATCCACCAGTGTTCATTGCATGTGTGTTTTTTTCCACAAACCAGATATGGATCCACGAGAGTCATTGCATGTGTGTTCCTGACATGAACTACATATGGACCCACTAGAGTCATTGCATGTGTGTTCTTTCCACAAACCACTTATGGATCCACCCAGTGTGATTGCATGTGTGTTCTTCTCACAAACCACATAAGGATCCACCAGTGTCATTGGATGTGTGTTCTTTTCATAAACCACATATGGATCCTAACCTTAGGAGAACCCTAACCTTATCCCCCCAAATGATCCACCGTTAGACCGAGTCTTCTAGAAGGCATGCCATAACACAGTTATTCTGCTTGACGATTGTTACATACCGTTCGATCGGGGTGCTTGGATGATTGGGATGGTCTTCGTGAGAGCGATCCTCGAGTAGGCTGTTCTGCGGCATGATTGGCCACGCTTGCTCTGGACAAACTGGCATGTTGTGAGTGTCACGACTCACGAGTTTAGTGGGCCATATCCTAGTGTCACGTCCCCATTACTTCCCTTCCTTCCCCTCGAAGCCACTTTCCCCACTTCACTCCCATCCTACCGTAGCCGCAAGCCGACGACATCCGCCAATTATTGGGTCACTACCTTCATGCTAAGAAATCATTTTACAAGCTTTTGAACTTATCCTACATATTCTTGTTATTCGCCAATCTAATTGTTGATCTTTTTCTGATTTCTCGACGAACTTCAGATGTGGCAGATGCTGTAGTCCAAGAATCTGGAGATCCTCGCGCGCAACTTCGCAACGACGTTCCTGCTCGTGTGCTTACACCCAGGATGCTTTCTCCGTTACTCCTACCACGAGCTCCCGCTCCACGAGCTCGCGTGCCCGCACGGCGCGTGCTCCTGCATGGAGCCGGGCTGCAACTACACCGGCCTGCCGGCAGAGCTTGTCGTCCACCTTGCAAAGGAGCACTTGATCGAAGTGATTAGGATCTCATACGGGCAAGCCCAACTTCTCCAAGAGCAGGTGCGGTTCACTGACTCGGCACACCGCCGGCTAATTTTCTAGGGGGACGACTCTGTTTTCGTCCTGACCATCACTGCCGCTGTTCCGGGAACCACAGCCGGGCCCACCGTTGTGTGTGTCATATGCGTCAGGTCGGTCTCATGCGTTTGGCCCGTATACACGATGCACATGTGGGTGAACGCCCAGCCGCCGTCGTCCGATAGCATTCTTGTGCTAGCCGAGGCGCCGAGCTGCCCGACGCCGCGGTAGGTGGAGTATGCGGACCTAAGGTTGATCCTATGTGTGCCATCTCAGTACCTTGTCGGTGCTAGACCGAACATGCAGATGCATTTCTACATTTGTATCGAGAAGACCGACAAGAAATGTAGTACTTGTGATGTCGTTGCTGTTAGACTTAAGCGATGCTTCTCAAGTGCGTAGAGCATACGTGTTGTGCGAATGTACCCCCAGTTGTAGTTTTTAGTACTCCTTAATAATTCAACAAGTTATTATATTGGTCCAATCAGCTTGTTGTTGTCACGTTGCAAAGTCCGCTTGCTCTGGACAAACTGGCAATACCGTGTGCTCCCGCACCCGCATGTCAGTGTCACGTGTTCCGAGGGCCCACCTGTCAGTGTCATGCCCCCCTTCTCTTCCTTCCCCTTGAAGCCACTGTCCCAACTTCTCTTCCATCCTGCCACTCCCGTCTGATGGTTGTAATCTGATTTTCGCTGGATTGTTTACATGTAATCTACGTTGATAATGCAACATGCAAATGGCACAGACACAATTTCTAAAGTGGAAGCACTCACACGCTGCTATTGCACATATTTCTCAATATAGCTCGACAAACCCATTACAATAATTGTACTCGCACTAAACACAACCGAAATTGCAACCATCCTAAACAACATCTAAACCCACATCACACCGCTGTCGTCGGAGTCCACCTCAATTGGTGACACCGCCGTGCCCTTCCCAGCAACATCCACTCCCACTCGTGGCTTGCCCTTCGCCAAGGAGGCAACAATGGCGTTATGCACAGCTTCATCCCTGTCATCCTCCACATCGGAATCGACAATGATGAAGGGGACGGGGTTGGCATGGACCGAGCGCCCTCGCACCTGGCGTCTCCTTCTTGAGCCCGACGCCGCATCAGTCCTTCTACATGTAGGAGGGGCCGAGCTCGGATACGTAGCGTCGTCGCTCCTCTCAAAAAACCATGGCCATTTGATACTGCGACGGTAGGATCTTGGGGTGGATCCACCGTGGTGAGCCCTACCGCTAACATCCATCGATTTTGGAGACCCCTTAACCGCTCAGCTATCGCAATTTTCAGATATTAGTGGCACAATCACAATTTTGGAATCAACTATTGGCCTCGGCCGTATCCAATCCTAAAGTCACGATACATTTTACTCCGAGTACGGGAGGCAGATTGTTTTGCACGATAAGTTCCACACACACAACTCCAGAGTTTAACCAAACTACATATATAGGTTCAAGTTCAATACATCATTAGGCTTCTACACTGCTAGCCTTCTTTATCTCCTTGGGTGCCAACTTTCTTCCTCTTGCCTTCACGTCCACTGGCTTCATCATCTCCTACCTTCTTCCTCTTCCTGGGTGCCAATTTTCTTAGCTTCACGTACCCTGCATCTCCGGGTCAAGGGAAGTCAGGCCAATCAGCACCAGAATCTTGTCCGGCATCATCACTCCACTCATTTTGGTTTTCTTCCCGCAGCAAAATCACTGAGTCAGCTATCTTGTTTCTTACCTTGCGCTTCCTGTAAAAAAACAGTACATGGATTACTACCTTATATCTATGGCCTATAAGATGGCATGTCTTATATCTGTTTTTGCACCACAATGGAGCATTAAGGGGACATCCTGCTGCTCTATGGCCTATAAGATGGCAGGTCTTGCACCTGTTTTTGCCCTTCTTTGTAGCACAGAAAGCCGAACCCTTCTTCTCGAGAAAATTCTTAAACAACCTGAGGTCTTCCTCTGCCCCTTTTTGTAACTGGCTGGCAAAGCTCGAAAGACAGTTGGACTTGAGGCCACTGAGATGGGTCTGTACATGGCTCGACAAATCCAGCGTACGCAGCTCTGAACTTTTCCATAGAGTAGTAGTCTGACAAATACTGATCCAAATGTGGTAGAGTTGTTTTCTTCACCAAGAAGGCCAAGGCGTGGTTGCAAGATTTCCCGGTATGCTGCCACTCTAAGCAGGTGCATTCCCGCAGCTGGATGTTCACAACATCCCTTTTGCCACTCTTGGACATATCGACCACCTCACAACTTCTGCCGGTTGACGGGAGAACCTTAAGATGAGCAAGTCCTCGGCTTCTCATGTGAAGTTGCTATACAACTGGCGGTAGCATATGTCCTCTAAGTCTCCTACCGATCTCTCTCCTTATATTTAACAGCTTCATGATCATATCACATATGTTGTCCATCAAGATATGAACACGATGCACTTTTATGTCCTTCACCCAGTTATTCAGGCATTCTGCAAGGTTGTTGTTTATGTAATCAACTTTGATGTCAGGGTTGAATTGACTCCTCTTCTATAGCTGCGAATGATGGATGGCTAAGTACTCTAGAAGTTCAGGGGCTTGTGCAAAAATCTTGCTCATGAAATATTCGCTGCTACTAGGTTTATAAACTCTAGCAGCAGGAAACATGTAACGAAATACGCTGTCTGCGTAGTGTGAGTACAAGTTGAGCATCATATGGGCATGGCATTCTCTACCTTCAGCTCACGGGAACACCTCCTTCACTGCATTCGTCAGCCCTTTGCATGCATCCCTGGATATAGCCAATGGATCCATGTGGCCTATTGATCTCCTGAGCTGCCTCGTAAACCAGACCCAGTTTTCCTCTGTTTCTGTTTCAAACAGCCCGAATGTCACTGGGAACATCCAGTTGTGACCATCAATTGCTGTGACAGATGGCAGGCAGACTTTCCATTTGCCAGTTAGGACAGTGTTGTCTACACTCAGATACGGCCTACAGTCGTCCTTGAATCCCTGGATGCAAGGTTTAAGCGCCATGAAAAATCTTTTGAAATATATTGTACCAGCTTCTGATTCGGTGTCAATCTCCACAACACTCCCCGGACACCTAGCTTGTACCGCCGCCTTGAAGTTGTACAGCATCCTGAAGCTATTGGTCCAATCCCCGTGCAAGACCCCCAGAGCTTTCTCTTTACCTTTCCAAACCGTGTAATACGGAACGACAATGTTGTATTTAGAACCGGGGCTAGTCTGAATATTCTTCGCGGTCTCCTTAGGGTTATCCTTTAGTATGGACATAGATTGCATAGCCACCCACTCCGTATCAGCCATTGAGGATTTCAGTTTGCTGCCTGTCGGACACATGTGTGGAGTGCCCATTTTGTTCACCTGCAACACAGATTCATTTAAAAGATAAGCGGAGTCGACTAGTTTCCAGAAAGATATCGCACATCAATTGTAGTTATAGAGTGAAAAGATAGAGTTCTAATGGTTTGCTGCATTCATTGCCCAGTACCCTAATTGCATTCGACGCAGGTAAGGCTCTTGCTATGATCCTCCATGGACAATGTACCTCGGTCCGTCCATTCATCCATGTTAACTTGCAAACGGCCTCATACCTCTGGGCAGTGTTCTTCAGTCGATAAACGTCAAACTCCCCCTTGATACAAAAATGCCGGAACGACATCCTAAACTCATGCATGCTCCTGAACTTGGTGTTGACTGAAATTATGGGATACTCGTGGTCATGTTTCATTTCTTCTACTTCAACACCCAAATCATCGACTGGAATACCAGCCTCATCGTTAAGTTCCTCGTCTATTTCATCATCACCAGATTCTTGATCCTCTATAGTGCCTTCTTCTTCATTTGATTCAGAATCCTCGCCATCGTCTCTAATGCCTAGTACTGCACACATCATATTGACTCCCATGGGTGGGGCTGCACTATCGTCTCCACCCGGATGGACCGGAACATTGCCCCAATCCACCTCACCGGCAACTCTGTTTTCTCCAAGACACTCGGTTGGTTCTACTGCAACCACATGGGGTGGTCTTGTGTTTGCACGCGTCCCAGGTACTTCAGTGGACAAACAACAGTTAGAATCAATTTCATCTTGACTGTACAAACCCTCTTGCTCTTCCTGTGTATATCCTCCTTCCTGATGTAATCTTTCCTGATAGTATCAGTAGGGCTTGACATGTGCGTTCCATTACCCATTGAACTAGGCTTTTTGCTGCCGCTCTTGGGTGTGATCTCCTTACTACCTCCCCTTACGGGTGTTGGCTCTAGGGTGCTGGCATTATTGCCTGACCTCTGCGGCATGTTCTTCTTCGAATTAGCCCTTTTGCTACTACTATTGGGCATGTTCTCCTTCGTGCTGGCCTTATTGCCTGACCTCAGCGGCGTGTTCCGCTCCAAATTAGCCCTTTTGCTGCTACTATTGGGCGTGTTCTCCTTCGTGCTAGCATTATTCCCTGACAGCGGCGTGTTCCGCTCCAAATTAGTATTTTTTCTACTCCCACTGGGTGTGGTAGACTCCGTGCTGGCCATCTTTGCCTCTTTCCTACCACTCCTGGGAGTGTTCACCACCGTGCTAGCCCTCTTAGCATTTTTGCTGCTACCGTTCGGTGTGGCATTTTGACTGGATCTCAGGGGTGTACTCTATGGCGTGGTGCCTTTTTTCGTGCGACTCTTGGGCGTCCTCTTCTCTGGCGTTGTCTCCTTGGTGACGTTCTTCTTCAGGGTGCCCTTTCTGGGGATGCTCTTCCTTCTCTTCTTTATGATGTTCCTCTCTAAGACTCTCCTCTGTTCGAAGCTACCCTCAGTCGCACCATCCCTAGTGATGCCATGGATTAGGTCACGCATGCCTTCTAAAAATTCCATCATCTCTATTGTCGAGTTCCAATTCCTCTCCAACCATTTGCACTATCAAGTGGAAGTACACTTCACCTCTATAATGTTTCGTTGTAAACGGTACGACTAAATCCCTGGTATCTTTCACTTCGATAGCCTTTTTGCTCCTGTAACCAAAATATAACAAACGTGCTTCCTAGGAGGACCCCCACAGCACCTTCACACGTAATGATGCCATCAATTCAGATAACTCTACCACTTCAGGATCGTATCTGCCAAGGATTACATCAAACTCGTCATAGAATTTTTCCGTGCCATCATCTAATTTTGCAGTATAATCCGTGACACTGATACGAACGATTACTTTGCCATCATCAGGTTCTTCAGGATAGAAACCTCCAAGAGGTTCGAGAGGTGGAGCGACACCATCAGACCCAGCCCCAATGCCACCACCGCCATCACCAGCGTCATCGTTAGTTGGATCAACCTCGATGGAAGTACCAGGACCAGGAGCAAGGCGAGGGCCCTTAGCAGCGGGAGCTACATTACATGGTGGACAGGCATGGCCCCTTCTAACGACAGCCACAATAGGATCAGCTGCTGCCATGCCACATCGATGATCAGGAGCAGTTGCCACAACAACAGTGTTTCGAGTGCTAGCAGAGTCCAGACCATGAGCTGGCTCCAGTCCAGCAGCTCGCTGAACCTGAGCACAGATTTGAGGAGGACAAAAGGAATCAGTCTTTGCAACAACAGTGGGGCAGCCTCCGGAAGCCTTAGTTTTCTCAACAGCGGCAGGGACTGGGTCAGCAGCGGCCAGATCAACCACAACACGAGGACGACCAGTACCAGCAGATTCCAGAGAACGGGTTTGCAAAACTTGAGGATGGTTTCGAGGAGGAGTAGCACACAGGGCGGTGGTCCTGCCAACAACAGCGGGGCAGCCTACGGAAGCCCTAGTTTGCTCAATAGTGGCATGGATTGGGTGAGCAGCAGCCGTAGCAACACGGGCACGTGGACGGGGACGACCAGTACCAGCAGATTCCAGAGCAGAGTTTTCCACAACGGCAAGACGGTGACTCCTACGAGGAGGTTGCTTGACATAAGCATGTCGCGGACGAGGAACCACATTTTTCTCAACAACAGCAGGGGTTCGAGTTAGACCTCCCCGTCCAATAATAGCTGGGCGACTCCTAGTAGCAGGAGCTTCCTCATCCAGTATGTTACACATCAGCATAACCACGTGAAGCCCAACATGTTGTTTCATCAACTGACTGTCACACGCTATAGGAACCTTGAAGCCTCGTTCATCAATGATGCTGAACCATTCAGTCTGCTCCGGCCTAATTTCAGCAAGTTCACGCACAGCAGCAACCAATCTAGGGATAGTGCATAACTGCACAGGAGTGATGGCTCTGTGTATGGCGCCAGAAAAAAGCTAGAGCGGTGTTGATGTAGAGCTTGTTGGGAACCCCAAGAGGAAGGTATGATGAGCACAGCAGCAAGTTTCCCTCAGTATGAAACCAAGGTTTAATCGAACCAGTAGGAGCAAGGAAACACCCCCAAGGTGTACTAGCTGAGCCTTGGCAAGCCGCACTACCGGTGCTAGTAGCAACGTGGAGACCTGCACAACACAACCACAGAACTTTGTCCCCAACTTGCGATGAGGTTGTTAATCTCACCGTGTTTTGCGGAAAACAAAGGATTAAATGTATAGAATGGAAGGAAGTAATAGTTTGTAGAGAGTAAACACAAAGTAGTAAACCGTTTAGAGATTGAATGTAAAAGACAAGGACCGGGATCCATAGTTCACTAGAGGTGGCTCTCCTTAGATAGATAACATGCTGGGTGAACAAATTACAACGGGGCAATTGACAAACACCGAGAAAGCAATACATGCATATACTAATCTTGTTGACTCCTTTGGATTTTGATTGGGAATTACAACATTATACATAGACCGCCATCCAACTTCATCTATGACTAATAATCCACCCTCAGGTTATCATCCGAACCCCCTCCAGTATTAAGTTGCAAGCAACAGATTATTGCTTTACGAATTGCGTGTAAAGTAAACAATACGATTGTTCTATGAACAAAGGATTGTTGTTTTCTCCCTAGTAGCAACAACACATCTAGTACCTTAGAGATTTCTGTCACTTCCCCAGATTACTAGAGGCATGGACCCACTATCGGGCATAAATACTAACTCTTGGAGTTGCTAGCATCTACTTGGCCAAGATAGCTACTAACAACGGAAAGCATGCAAGATCACAAATAACAAAGACATCATAGAATCAATAATCAATCTGAAATAGAATCTCAATATACATCGGATCCCCGCAAACACAACATGCAGAATTACAAATAGATGATCTTGATCATGAACGGAGCTCACAAGATCTAAACATGAAAGCACAAAGGAGGAGAACCAGCCATCTAGCTACTACATGGATCCGTAGTCCAAGGATGAACTACTCACGCATCACACCGGAGGCTTGCATGATGATGAAGAGGGCCTCCATGGTGAATTCCCCTCTCCGGCAGGGTGCCGGGAAGAGCTTCAGATCCCTCCCGATCTAGGGATGGAGATGATGGCGGCTACAGACTCTTTCGTGGATTTTTGATCGGGTACTTAGGGCTTTCGTCCTGAGGGCAATATATAGGCGGAAGGGGAGGCCGAGGGGGTGCCAGGGGCCACCACACCACCCCCTGGCGCGGGCCCAGCCTGGCCACGCGGCCAGGTGGTGTGGCCGGCCTCTAGCCCCTCTCCGTCTCGTATTCTGGCATCTGATGACTTCCGAAAAAATAGGCACTTTGGCTTTTGTCCCGTCCAATTCCGAGAATATTCATTTTCTGACTTTCCTGGAACCAAAAACAACAGAAAACAGTAACGCACTGTGGCTCTTGTTAATAGGTTAGTCCAAAAAATCATATGAAAAGTACTCCAAAGTTGGAACAAAACACAAGAAAGTGGATAAAACCAAGCATGGAACATCAAAAATTATAGATACATTTGCAATGTATCAACATCCCCAAGCTTAACTCCTTCTCGTCCTCGAGTAGGTAAGTGATAAAAAGAAAGAATAATTTTTGAGGTGACATGCACCATCAAAGACTTGATCAAAGTATTTGTAAAACATTAAAAGCTTGGATCATAGTACTTCAATCATAACATGAAAGACAAGGTTCTAGCAATAAGACAAAGAAACTATGATGCAACATGAAAAGGCACAAACAAAAGATTCATGAATAACAATGCTTTGCAAGACGTTTGTTTGTTTCACATAAAGAAAACATAGTATAATAGTATTCAGCTTGTCCCTCAATAGAGTTGCAAATATAAATGCATAGGACACCTTCAAAGTTCATAAGAGTGACTAGATACAAAAGTTAAAAACAAGCAATATCAAGTTATGCATCAATCAACTAGTCTTGGGACAATGCACATAGAACTAAGAATGGCCACTTTGCTCTCAAAGTAGGTGCATAAAGATAGAAGGTGGAGACTCGATATAATGGTGGAAGAAAGGCCTTTTATAAAAGGAAGTAGGGATTCAAGTCTCATAAAGAGCTTCCAAAAATTATGGTACTTATAGCTTTCAGCTCTCATTGCCCCTACCATAAGCATCTTGAAGTGGTTAAGGTTAAAGTGAACAAACTATGGTGTACATGCTTGACGAAGTATAAGTTAGAAATCTCATGTCCCTTGTATACGAGGGCCGCTCCTCATGCTACTCAAGTTTAGTCACCGGTAAGTTCTTGTCATTGTAAGTACATGTGTATCATAGAGAACCGCCAACGGGGTACCCCTTGCCCGATGATATGGAAGAATCCCCGTATCAAAATGACAAGGCAAGCAGACAACGAGCATCTCAGCAATCTTCTTATTTACCATGGTAATATGGTGCTTTTTTCTCTCTTTCCTCTTTTCATAATCTCTTTTTTCTCAATATAGGACTCTTTTTTTTATAAGAAGAATGCTTCATAGACAGCTCATTATGGTTACGCTGCAGGTTTCCACCATGTCAGCATGGATTAGACCAATGCCCAGTGCTTTCTGTAACACATATACATAACTCCATGGACTTACAAGCTCCCCTTTCATTTCACACCGACGACATCCCTATACAAAAGAGCATGATATCAACTAGGTATAAGTACCAAGTGCAATGTTGAAAGCGTTCCCCATGAAAGCATGGTTCTGCTAATTCCCAACAAATAAGTGCAAGCATATACAACATAGACGACACAATGGTTCAAGTTTATTAAGGGCAAGAAAAGTAAAGTGTGCCATCAAGTTCGTGAGAGCTTTAATCACTAGTTTTCTCATAACAAGTTTAATTTGGAAGGTAAACTAAAGCATGAATATACTTGGAATAGCATAAGCTAGTAGGTAGGTATGGTGGACTCTTTGGAATAACTTGCTTTAGGGAGTTGGATGCATGAGTGGAACTCATACTTGGTTGTGGAGGCTAGCAAAAGACTGGGAGCGACAAACTAAGAGAGCAATAATGGCCATAATCATGCAGAGCGACAAAACATCATTGATCAAAGCATAAAGTGATACTACAAGTTGAAAACTAAAGGATAATTAAGGCTTATGGTGACTTGGCATAGTCATAACATGGTGTGAGCATGCGCCAAGTCAACCCAAATAAAGCATCAAAGGAGAATACCACTATACTATGCTTTAATATGCTAAAACAACGCATGATTCATCCAAGGCACATTTAGCAATATCAATTGTTTATAACAAGTCATGATACAACAAAGAATACTAAGCATAAAGCCAAGACAATATCAAGCATGGCATGACAAAGCATAGGCCATGGTCAAAAACGATCTCTTTTTACCACATAAGCATGAACTTTCCTACTCTTTTCCAAACCAAACCAAACTATTTGCAAACCAATGTATGAAAAAGGGGGTCCAACCAATTTATTCAGAAAACTAAGCAAACAAAACAAACGAAAAACCAAAACAAAAACGAAAAAGAAGACGCTCCAAGAACAACACAACTGTGCATGAAACAATAACAATGAAGCGTTTGGAAGAAACCTGGGATTTTTATTGATAAAGTGGGAATGCCTTGGGCATCCCCAAGCTTTGACGCTTGTACTTCTGGGATAATTCTTGGGGTGACACGCGTGGCATCCCCAAGCTTGAGCTTTAGTCCATCTTTCATCTCATTACTCATTCCTTCCATACACCTGAAAATTTTCTTCATACAGAACTTCACACAATCTTTTTTAGCAACATTAGTGCACTCAAGATAAAAGTTCTTAAGGTTCAGTTCTAACACCAACTAAACTTCCATTAGAACACTGGCTACTATATCACTTCCCTCAAAAAGCTCAATTCCCCAAAAGAACTCAAAAAGGAACCAACAAGAAGCAAATGCAGAAAATGGCAGAAATCTGTCAAAACAGATCAGCAGGTAAAGACGAATTTTTTCGAAGACCTTCTGTTGCTCAAATCAAAAAGTGTTGAACTAACGAAAGTTAGATAACAACCTGGGGCAGAAGAACAAACATTCACACCTCAAAAAGACGTTCAAAGATTTTACACGAATTTTTACGGTGAAGCACAGAAATCTGTTTCGGGACAGCAACTTTTCCAATCATTACTTCTCTCTCATTAGAGGTTACTCTTGGCACAAAAAAGCAAATAAAAAGGATAAGGAGCGGTTATTACTGAAGTAATAACTTCCAAGACTCATCTAAAACTTTTGGTTTATCTCCCAATAAGTACTTTTCTTTAACGCCTTTAAGTTAGGCATAAGAAGTAAGAAAGAATCAAGTGTTCTCAAATGAAGAAGCATTAAAACCAAATTTCTTGCCCTTACCTCTCTTACTTTTATTCTTAACCTTGGGGAAAATATTATTGTTTGGTGGATAAGAAAGGTGCATGGTCCCCTTCCCCACATCTATTATTGCTCCAAGGAGTTCTAATAGGGACCTTCCAAGTGTAATTTGTCCTTTTCCTGCACATTGAATAACAAGATAATCAGTAGAAATCATTTTCCCAACAATCTTTGTAAACACTCCTTCAACTATTCCAAGAGGTAATATGGTAGTGTTATTAGCAAGAGGTATTTCTTTTCCTCCTTCAGTAAGCCCCCAAGTATTCAAAGATTCATAAATATCTTTGGGCATAAGACAAAATTCAGACATGATATCACAGCGATCTTGAAAAGTTTCAGTGTTTATCTCAATATTTACTGTAGGGAGCCAGTTTGATGGTTCAGAATTTATTGGGACATAATTGTGATGCTCCCTAAGCGTATTATAGCAATCTTTTAAGCTAGAAGTGCTAGTCTCAAGAATGTTCAATCTAGCAAATATTCTTGCGAAAGAAATATAAGTTTGGCTAGGCAAGTTGTAAGTGAGGATCAATTTCTTTATAGCATTAATAGCATCATCCTCATTACATTGGAGGAAATCTCCTCCCACAACAGCATCTAAAGCATATCTATAGCAAAGAGCAATCCCAAGGTAAAAACTGCTAAGGAACAAGCTTTGAGTCATTTTAGGCTCAGTTTTTTCATGTAGATCAGAGATTCCAGACCAAGCTTCCTTAAAACTTTCCTCAATTCCTTGTTTAAAAGTGAAAATCATTTCCTCGGGTGACATAGTGATTGGAGCAAGGCTAGACATAAAGGCAACTTAAGATAGGAACTAATTTATTTGTGTTTTTGGATAAAGAAAGCAAACTTGTAAAACTAAATTTTTTGTGTTTTTGATAACAAAACAAGCAAACAAAGCAAAAAGAAACTAAGCAAAACAAAAATAACAAAGTAAAGAGATTGGTTATGAGTGACTCCCCTTGTGAAGATGTCCCTGACTCCCCGGCAACGGCGCCAGAAAAATGCTTGATGGCTCTGTGTATGGCGCCAGAAAAATGCTGGAGCGGTGTTGATGTAGAGATCGTTGGGAACCCCAAGAGGAAGCTATGATGAGCACAACAGCAAGTTTTCCTCAGTATGAAACCAGGGTTTAATCGAACCAGTAGGAGTAAGGAAACACCCCAAAGGTGTTACTAGGTGAGCCTTGGCAGGGCGCAATACCGGTGCTAGTAGCAACGTGGACACCTGCACAACACAACCACATAACTTTGTCCCCAACTTGCGATGAGGTTGTCAATCTCACCGTGTTTTGTGGAAAACAATGGATTAAACATATCGAATGGAAGGAAGTAATAGTCTGCAAAAAGTAAACACAAAGTAGTAAACAGTTTATAGATTGAATGTAAAAGACAAGGACCGGGATCCGTAGTTCACTAGAGGTCGCTCTCCTTAGATAGATAACATGCTGGGTGAACAAAATATAGCGGGGCAATTGACAAACACCGAGAAAGCAATACATGCATATACTAATCATCTTGACTCCTTTGGAACTTGATTGGGCATTACAACATTATACATAGACCGCCATCCAACTACATCTATGACTAATAATCCACCTTGAGGTTATCATCCGAACCCCCTCCAGTATTAAGTTGCAAGCAACAGATTATTGCTTTACAAACTGCGTGTAAAGTAAACAATACGATTGTTCTATGAACAAACGATTGTTGTTTTCTACCTAGTAGCAACAGCACATCTAGTACCTTAGAGATTTATGTCACTTCCCCAGATTACCAGAGGCATGAACCCACTATCGAGCATAAATACTAACTCTTGGAGTTTTTTAGCATCTACTTGGCCAAGATAGATACTAACAATGGAAAGCATGCAAGATCACAAATAACAAAGACATGATAGAATCAATAATAAATCTAAAATAGCATCTCAATATCCATCGGATCCTCGCAAACACAACATGTAGAATTACAAATAGATGATCTTGATCATGAACGGAGCTCACAAGATCTAAACATGAAGGCAAAAAGGAGGAGAACCAGCCATCTAGCTACTACATGGATCCGTAGTCCAAGTATGAACTACTCATGCATCACACCGGAGGCTTGCATGACGATGAAGAAGGCCTCCAGGGTGAATTCCCCTCTCCGGCAGGGTGTCAGGAAGAGCTTCAGATCCCTCCCGATCTAGGGATGGAGATGACGGCGGATATAGACTCTTTCGTGGAATTTTGATTGGGTACTTAGGGTTTTCATCCCGAGGGCAATATATAGGAGGAAGGGGAGGCCGAGGGGGTGCCAGGGGCCACCACACCACCCCTTGGCGTGGGCCTAGCCTGGTCACACGGCCAGGTGGTGTGGCCGGCCTCTGGCCCCTCTCCGTCTCGTATTCTGGCATCTGATGACTTCCGGAAAAATAGGCACTTTGGCTTTTGTCCCGTCCAATTCCGAGAATATTCATTTTCTGAGTTTCCTGGGACCAAAAATAGCAGAAAACAGGCAGGTGGCACTGTGGCTCTTGTTAATAGGTTAGTCCAAGAAATCATATGAAAATTACTCCAAAGTTGAAACAAAACACAAGAAAGTGGATAAAACCAAGCATGGAACATCAAAAATTATAGATACATTTGCAATGTATCAAGGAGCTACTTCCATCTTCAGATTCTGAGCTTGTTTCCACGTGCTCTTCCCATCTGCTAATTTAATGAGGTAGCCGCAGATGGTGAACAGAACCGTGTATTTGGGTTCAGCGGAGATCCTACTTGATAGAAAATTGGAGACAAAAGATAAGAATTGTTTGTCAGCATCATGCTAGCAAACAATTCTATGTTCGATATATCTCTGTAATGCCAATAGCCAGCTAGAAGTTATAGGTAGTGCGAATAGCAAAGAGAAGAGTAGCTCACCTGCAATTAGCCAGAAGTACTTCTTCCTCGGCAAGTGGATCTGCTATCCTTCGCGCTGCTCAGCTCGTCGGCGGTAGATGCGGGCTAGATCGTCACAACGGCTGGCACGACATTCGGCATTAGAGCTCGGTAGTAGCGAGTAGGCGCAGCAACTTGGCGGTGGAAGTCAAATGCCCTAAGAGATCATTCTGGTTGGAGAGGGGATTTCAACGCCACCGGTGCTAGGGTTCATGCGAAAGGAGGGAGGGAGTGGATTTGTGAATTTGGTCAACGCACCATGCTCCTTTAGTCTCTCGTTCCGCCTACGTGGTTGCCGTGTTGGCGCTCGCGTCATGAAAATATTACTGACATGAGGGTCCCGACCGTCTACTTCACGGGGCAGTTTCACGGAATGTTTGCCTTTGGTAGGGGTGAGATGAGTTTGCATCGAAATGGCCCCTCTCGGTAGTTGGTGGCCCAACATTTCGAAACGCGGGAATTTCAGGCAACTTAGGTACCACGGTGCACTCACCCGCGAACTTTGGTACCACAGGGTGGCAATCCTATCATCAAGGGGGGTGTACTTAGTAGTACCATTGTGTAATGGTTTGGAGGAGCCAAGCCACTACAAGAGATAACTCATCATATAATAAAACAATGTAGTTTCATAAATAGTAGATAAAACATGCATAAGTAAAACAGTAGGACAAGGCTCATGAGAAAGAAGGTGGCTTGCCTAAGATCAGCAAACTGGCAATATATGTCCCTAGACTTCTTCTTTAGATAACCAAGAATACCAATACAAATAATAATAATAAGATCTCTTCTTCTCGGAGTCAATACAAGCGCAACTATCGCCGTCATATAGCACACATGCAAACAAGCAATACAACAGTCAATACAGAGCATACAAGCAGCAGTACAGAATAGCAAACATACATATAAAACATTACACACTTCAGTAGGTTGTGATATATTGAGTTCATAGCAGTTGGAATTACTTTATTTGCATTTGTGGAGCTTTATTTATAATTTATGTGGCATATAACACTTAAGTAGGGAGTTTAATTCCAAGGCTTGGTTCTATATGATATAATTATTTAAATATGATACCATCATATAGGTATTGATAAAATGAAACCAACAAAAGTGGTTTCACTATTTTATCAAAATCCATTGATTTACTATGCATTTCCTAGTGAATAAAACTCTAGTTTTAGGGAATAACTCACTAGAAATGTTCTGTACATACAAAAATCATTTCCTTGGATGGTTGTGTAAGGTTCGATGTACTGATTCACTGAGACTTGGAATCGTGTCAAAAATATTTACCAGAGTGCCCTCAGGAAATTCCCAAAGGAAGTTCTGGAGGGTTTTTGTCTTTTTCACCATATTTATACTACAGCAGATTTTCATATGGGACTAATGTCATATGGTGGGTATTTCAATTACCTTTCATTAGAAATTTGAGTTACTATTTTTAGGTATACAAAAATACTAGAGTGATTTATTTAGTGAAATAGCCATACACAGTATAGTTTTATTCATTATAAATTAACTAGAGGTCATAAAATTTGAGCTACTAGGGTTTGGTAAATATGAGGGTTGGTGAGATCTCACGGTTCTAATTTGGTTGAAATCACATTTGGTTTGGCCTGAAGAAATTCTCAAATTCATATAATGGTTGTTATTGTTAATTTTACTAGGGTCAAAATAGGAAGCCATTTTAGATGGGGCCAGGGGTATATGAAAGGTATCCAGGATACCCTTCATTACAAAATGGTTTTACATCATTTGGATTTGTAAAACTCATAGCAAGAATTTATTAGTGACAACAGATACTTCTTTGCATTTGTTTTACTAGAAAACAATGAATATTATTTTGAGCAGTGGGTTTGCTCTGCATGTTGCACAAAACCCTAAGGTACTTGTTAAAAATTAGATCTGGGCAATACAACTTGTTTTCCATTTTCATTTTGGATTAAACTAGCTTGCCAATTAAACAAATGTGGATTTTTAAATTAAAAAGGGAAAGGGGCCAGAGCTAGCTGGGCCTGATCTAGACGAACTGGGCTGCATAGTGCTAGATCGACCCACCCAGGCGAGGCAGTGAACATGAGGATGGTTTGAATCCCGCTGGGAGAGGCCCAGCGATCAGCGGGGCGGCGAGCCAAAGGGGTATGGGGGCATCATGGCCACCCATTCTAAGGGGATCCGACGGTCGACGTTCGTCGTTTCCAGAGGACAGAGGGTCCGGTGGCGGGAACCCTAGGGATGAGCTGGGCGGTGGTGCGAGCTTACCAGAGGGATCACCGGCAACAGTGGGGTGGTGGAGATGAAGAGGCATGGCACGACGACTTCGGGGATAGGTGGCAACTGCTGGTTCCGAGATGGATGCCGGGGCGAGCTCGTCGAACCTCTCCGGTGAGGCACAGAGAGGTGGTCCTAGGACAGAAGAAGTGCAGTATCAGATAGAGTAGGATGAGGGGGTCACGATACGGTGACATGCAGAGAGAGGGGAGCAAGGGAGAGGGGGTCTTGCTCATCACTTTTGACAATGGTCGAGAGGCCACTCTTCTCCTCCTGCGAGCAGGGCAGAGAAGGGAACAGGCTGTGGCATTCTAGGGAAGTAAGTGGAGTGTAAGGAAGCAAATAAGGGCAAAGGAAGGCGTTGGGGTGGCCTGGGGGTATTTAACCCAAGGGAATGAGATTCATGGTGGACCAAGACCATGGAGGGCTTGGGGGAGGATGCTGGCAGGGGATTGGCCACTGGGGCGGTGGTAGGGAGGTTAGTGGCGTACGGGGTCGAGCAGTGAGTGGTGGAAGAGAGGGTGGCTGCTACTGTACTAATTTAATTACAAGATTTTAAATAAGTGACTTATCTCTCTTTTTCCAAGGGACATGAGACAGAGGAAAAAAGGGGGCTGCTATAGTACCATTTCGACCAGGTCATGGGAGGGTGATGGGCTGAGTGATGGTGATGAGGGGTGAGGGTTTCCTTTCGTTTTTGGTTCAAGTTTTATTAAGTACCCCATTTTGCCAAAAATGATATACCATGAATAAGTTCTCAAACGTTGATCTTGGAGAGATGGGATAATGATGCTGGTAGTTAGGTGAGGTCAGGATACACCTCTAGAAATTTATTGAGATTTTTCATATGATATTTGGTGCACTTTTGATCAATTATTCAAAAAGTGCAGAAGTGGTTTATAGAAGCTCATTTGATATTTTATATGGAACAAGGTTGGTTTTTGATGTGAGATGGTTCCAGATACCATATCACACATTGGGGAATTTTCCTGGAATTTATGGAGGAAGAAAATTATTTTTAAGCGATTATTTCTTGTTTCTGCCATTTAAGAAAATGGGAAAAAAGAATTATTGAAACTATTCAAACATATTTATTTTTGGAGTGGAAGGGTAGGGTATGATATATAGGCCTCAAATGTGCTTCAAGTTGGGGAAGTACTTTGGCAAAAACCAAACTTTCCTTAATGGAAGGAGTTTTGGAGGTTTTGCCCCTTAAATGAATTAAATGGTTTTGGTCCATATTAATTACGGATAATAGTTGATAAATCTTTATAATCAACGTATATGATGTACACAAGGTTTATATAGCATTTGCAACCTTGGGTGTTGAGAATCCAAATTGATTTTGGTGAGGAACAAGAATTAAAGGATCTAGGGCAATGTTATTTTCATACCATCAAAACATGGTTGTATCTTGGAGCTCGAGGCTCCCCTTGGTTCAAGGGATATATGCATAGATAGACCAAGTTATGTAGATAACCATGGTATAGAAGTTTGGGCTTGATCATGCTTGAGCTCTCCAAGGATTGATTCCGAACTTTGAATAAAATAAGACTGCCAAAGCAGATTACCAAATAGCCTTCAAAACCTTGTGGGTTTCTAAAGCACAAGGATCCATTTGGAACAAATGAAGTAGTTATTGATGGAACTTTATGAGTAGAGCACAATAATGCAAAGATTTGGTCCAAATAAGGTAGAATGAAGGTGTGAGCTTCTGACTAAGTAGGCTAGTTGATAAGGTTGGCAGAAAAAGTTATTTTCTTGCCTGCAAAACCATCAAGAGCAAGCGGGTTATAAGGTGATCTATCCAAGGGAAATAGTGGGCCTTGGTAGTCCTTACGATGTTTTATAATATGGTTCAAGGTCATTTCCAAAAATTCACAAGGTTTGAGAAAGGGAGGCATTCAAAGAAGTGATGTTGAAACAGTTTCTAGACTTGGTCAAATTTGGCAACTTTAGGGTTTTTGGCTAGAATATCAGAGGGGAAGTTTTTGATTGGTTACAAGGTACCAAAGCATCATCAAGTGGATGATGATGAAGTGTAGATTGAGTAGAATATACCCATGTTTGATATTGGTCTTCATTGACTTGGAAACTTCTAGAATGGATCACTTCAAAATTGATCTGGTTAAGGGTTTTAGATGATCACCTAGTGGCTAGAGATCAGATCCATCTTGTATTCTTGCTTAGGGTTTGGTGATCTTAAAGTATGTTGATCCTAGAGAATTATCTCCTAGAGTAGCTCACTTTAGTTCCTAACAAACTAGTTAGACTGCAGATCAAGGCAATTCATCTTCCAAACAAATCAACTACTACTAGGGTTACCATCAAGCTTATCTTGAGGTAAGGATGGGTAGGTCGAAAGGTTGGATTTTGAATAGGATGAGAGTTCTTGGTATCTCTACCAAGAGTGGAGTTCAAAAGCTTTATGAAAAGGTTTTGGAAAACCTAGAGGTAAGAGTAGTTGAGGTTCTGTCTTGAAAACATAAGAAGATTATATTATTTAGATCTCCATAAATTTGTCAATAGAAGATACTAAAATAGTTTTGGTTACATAAGCATCTTGGCTCATGTTTTGAAATGCCAGAACATTTGAGAATAGGTAAAGTCGGCTAGGATAGTTTTCTTAAATAGCTTTTGACAATTGATGTTGAGGTAAGGAGTATATCATAAGTTGTACGATCAGAAGAATAAGCATAGACAACAACAAGCAAGCACTTCACAATTAAATAAGAAATTTTTTTTGTTCCCCCTGATATTTGCATTTTGGACAACTAATCAGGGTTGCTGAAATTGGGATGTTACAGACCTTGCCCCCTTAAAAGAATCTCGTCCCGAGATTCAGGAGAGTAAAGGTAGGGGGATTTGTGTTGGAGTTTGTGCCATGTGTTTCTCGCGTACTAACTTGTTGGCTTTGTCTTTGAACAGGGTCCCTGCGACAGTGAAGTTGAACTTCAATCGTCTTGGAGGCATGAGTGTTGAGAGGGCTTCAATCGGGATTGGGAGGAGTGGTCTTACTTCTGAAAGGATTTACGATGTCTCTCTGAAGGTATTATTGTATCCTAGTTTACGTCCTTGGGTCTAACTACTGAGATTGCTTCTGGCAGAGGGTTATTCTATTTTGTGGGAAAGACGTAGTCTTTCCCCCTTAGGGTTAAACTAGGGTGGCTCGGAGGTAACACAGTCCTTCCTTCTTGGAGTCGTTAGATGATGTTAGGTGGATATCACAATCTTCTGCCTAGAGTTAAAACCTTCCGATGACATCCACAAACTAGGTGTTATGAGGCTTATATACTACTTTTATTCGAACTTAGCCTATCGGAGTAGTTGAATTAGTGGATCGTCCAAACTGTTTGGAACTAATGGGGTTAGCGAATCTGCGGTCCCTTATGATGGTCTTCAGCTGAAGTAGCCAAGGGCTTCATAGAATCTTTAGTTAGTTTCTCTTCTAATGACTCGTGAGTTGCTGTTTGGTGAAAAGTCGTCGGATATGGAGATCTTTTCCGGTAGACAATCGTTGGGATTTGGGTAGGAAAGACGCAGCCTTTCCACCTTAGAGATTTACTGAGGTCTTTTGAGAATGGTGTAGATCTTCCATCTTGAAGTGCTGGCGTGATGGTAAAGATGGTTGTATTCCTGTGGGTCTTGAGTTGAGGTCTTTGAGTGACGTCCTAATGCTCAAACCTGGTCGGGGCGGTTCCCTAACGAAGCTTAATGGAGTTAGCTCTAGGAAGGTTAGCAGTTAATGATGTTTCTTGCTAGTCTTCAGTCAAAGTAGAGACATCCAACTTCGGGGGAGTTGTCTTCACGCATCCGGGTCTTTAGGATTTAGAGGTATACTAGCTTTTAGGGAGGAACTTCCCGTTGATTTGGGTGGGGTCGACTAAAATAGTTAGTCTCTTGAGGTGATCGGAACCTCTAATATACTGAAGGTCAGTAGAGTCAGGTCTCCACTTCTTGTCTTTGTTATCCCATCATGTGGCTTCTGGTTGATGATGTGGATCCTTCGGTGGTATACTTCTAGATTCGACTAGGTTCTTGTTATAGCTGGCAGATGAGTACTGGAGGGTTGTGTTGTCGACAAGTCTTGAGAGTTGAGTGTGATGAAGTAGGCCATCCTGTTGAGGAGGAATCTTCGAGTTGTTCTAACTTGACGATGTCAAACTCAGGTTTCTGGTGATGCTTTTCCTCTGATATCTCTCGAGGTTAGTACGGGTTCTAGTTATTGACGACTAACCTAGGGGTTTTTCCTATGTTACTAGGTGGGTTATCGATCCTCGAGTCACATTTTACTAAGGTCAAAACAAGCCAGAACACACATACACAGTGAATAGAGTGAGGGGGGTCGCAATGCCCTTCGCAAACAACACACATCAAGCAACATGTTAAGCACTTAGGCAAGCAAACATGGCCTACTATGGGGGCCAAGGAGTTAAATACTAACGATGTAGAGGAATCCTATCTTAGGACTATTAATCCTAGATATCATCACTCTTAGGGTATAAGTCACTATCTTGCGTATGAAGCCTTCACCGGGTCATTGGATGCTTCTCGATAGTGTAATATTTGATTTCTTCTGATTAGGAGGATTCCACGGGTAGAGCGATCTTGTAGTCTCCTTGTGTTTGCTGGTAGTTGCTTCTCTTCACCTCATCCTCAACATCTTCACCTGGTTCTAGGGCCTAGTTATTTGAAATCCGTAGGTTTGAAATTTGCACGAGGGATGGAGGAAACCATGTTTCGAAATCCTTCAAACTAGAATGATATAGGAAGTAGAATCTTTCGAAATGTTTTGAGGAACTAGTTTTCGAAAGTCGGTGTTTCCAAAATAGTTTTCCTGTCTAACGACCATGCTAACTAAGGTTCTCTTATAGTCAGGATGGCTCTGATATCAAGTCTGTGGGATCCCCGGATTAATCCTCCGAGAATCCCTGTTATGCATACACCACGATCCCATGATCAGTTAGTTGTGGCACATAACCGACAAGTATCAAAGTAAACATCCATTACTTAAGCGGATACATGTCATACCTTACATGCCATTATGGCTACATCAATAAACATCAGCGGAACTTCATCAAGTGTAGAGCCCGAGCCATGCCTTAACCTACAGGCAACTGACTGGGAGAACGTCCTAACTCGCATAGTCGTCAACTCCACCATCATCTGGATATCTGACCAAGTTAATAGCCAGGGACAATGCTAGTGAGTACTTTGAATGTACTCGCAAACCACCTTAAGATAATAACAATAAGAGGATATGCAATATAGCTGTGGTAGTAGGAGGGCTGCATGAGAGGTTCTTTTCTAAAATGGTTTCTCTTGTAGATATAGCAACTCCATATCTTTGTTGAAAACTTTTGTAAATATTTTGAAAACATTTATAAAGTTTTTGGAAACCACTAGGATTGGGGCACCCATTTGTTCCATCCTTCTGGTCATCCCATGACCAAACCTTCTCCTTACTTTCCGACCATCCTATAGTCAAAACATTTATCGTTTCCGACGATCCCATGGTCAAAACATTTCCAAAGCCAGTGCTTTTTCCGAAATCCTTTTTGAAAACAAAACCAGCACCACTCTACAGCAACCCTCCCAACCGTCCATGACCGCCGACACGGCTATTCAAATAGATTTACACTATTCAGAGGTTGTACACTTTACCCACACCATCCGGGTACCCTGCCCTGATCTACACCGATCGTGGGTAGAGTAACCGGTCAAGACCTTCGGAATGCCCACTCTATTATAAGCGCCTACCCTATGAGTGTTGTTCCCCTCAAACCCGGGATGCCCTATATAGTCCCCAAGCCAACCAGAGCGCTTTTTACACTGCACAAAGTGTGCGCTTTCAATGAGGGGCTCATAGTAACGCCTGGCTACCCGCGGACAGTTCGTTCCTTCTCAAGGTTGATGTCTCACATGGACCTTTACAGGAGAAGACCCAGCCTCCAAAGATTTGACATACCCTGTAGTAGCTGCGAGGCAACTCATACCAGACTAAACAAACTTCGAGCCCAGCCCCTTCCCATATAGGAGTAATGTGGTTGCACGAGTTAATTGTTCTAGCAATCCTGCAAAGAACCGGGTGCGTTTTTGCAAACCTTTTTCCTCCAACTTTCATTTAGCACTTTTGTAAAACAAAAACCTTTATCTTTCTCAAACTTATCTTGGTAGGTCATACCTCACCAAGGTTTTATCATAACACATTTTGTAAACTTTTTCGGGGTCTTCCCATCCTATAGCTTTTGCTTCGGCTAAATCAGGGTCTCCAAAGGGGTTCGGTGTATTGCACCATCTACCATACTAGGGTCAAGTAGGTATCATCGAGGGGGGAGGGGGTTGTACTCAGTAGTACCATTATGTAATGGTTCGGAGGATCCAAGGCACTACCAGAGATAACTCATCATATAATAAAACAATACAGTTTCATAAACAGTAGATAAAACATGCATAAGTAAAACAGTAGGACAAGGCTCATGAGAAAGAAGGTGGCTTGCCTGAGATTAGCAAATTGGCAGTATATGTCCTCGGACTTCTTCTTTAGATAACCAAGAATACCAATACCAATAATAATAAGATCTCTTCTTCTCGGCCTCAATACAAGCGCAACTATTGCCGTCATAGAGTACACATGCAAACAAGCAATACAACTATCAATACAGAGCATACAAGCTCCCATACAAAATAGCAAACATACATATAAAACATTGCACACTTCAGTAGGTTGTGATATATTGAGTTCATAGCATTTGGAATTACTTTATTTGCATTTGTGGAGCTTTATTTATAATTTATGTGGCATATAACACTTAAGTAGGGAGTTTAAGTCCAAGGCTTGGTTCTGTATGATATAATTATTTAAATATCATACCATCAGATCTGTATTGATAAAATGAAACCAACCAAAGTGGTTTACTATTTTATCAAAATCCATTGATTTACTATGCATTTCCTAGTGTATAAAACTCTAGTTTTAGGGAATAATTCACTAGAAATGTTCTGTAGGTCCAAAAATCATTTCCTTGGATGGTTTTGTATGGTTTGATGTACTGATTCACTGAGAGTTGGAATCGTGTCAAAAATATTTACCAGAGTGCCCTTAGGAAATTTCCAAAGGAAGTTCTGGAGGGTTTTTGTCTTTTTCACCATATTTATTCTACATCAGATTTTCATATGGGACCAATGTCATATGGTGTCAATTACCTTTCATTAGAAAATTGAATTACTATTTTTAGGTATACAAAACTACTGGAGTGATTTATATAGTGAAATAGCCATACACAGTATAGTTTTGTTCATTATAAATTAACTAGAGCTCAATAAAATTTGAGCTACTAGGGTTTGATAAATATGAGGGTTGGTGAGATCTCAGAGTGGGAATTTGGTTGAAATCACTTTTGGTTTGGCCTAAAGAAATTCTCAAATTCATATAATGGTTATTTTTGTTAATTTTACCATGGTAAAAATAGGAAGCCATTTTAGATGGGGTCAGGGGGATATGCAAGGTATCTAGGATACACTTCATTACAAAAAGGTTTTACATCATTTGGATTTGTAAACCTCACAAAAAGAATTTATTAGTGAAAACAGATAGTTCTTTGCATTTGTTTTACCATAAAATGATGAATATTATTTTGAGCAGTGGGTTTGCTCTGCATGTTGCACAAAATTAGATCTAGGCAATACAACTTGTTTTCCATTTTCATTTTGTATTAAACTAGCTAGCCAATTAAAAAGATCTAGATTTTTAAATGAAAAAGGGAAAGGGGCCGGATCTAGACGAACTAGGCTCCAGAACACTAGATCGGCCCACCCAGGCGAGGCAGAGAGCAGGAGGCGTGTTTGAATCCCGCTGGGAGCGGCCCAACGGTCAGCGGGGCAGCGAGGGAAAGGGGTATGGGTGCATTATGGCCACCCATTCTAAGGGGATCCGACGGTCGGTAGTCATCGTTTCCAAAGGACAGAGGGTCCGGCGGCCGGAACCCTAGGGCTGAGCTGGGCGGTGGAGGGGGCTTACCAGAGGGCTCGCCGGTGACCATGGGGTGACGGAGATGAAGCGGCATGGCACGACGACTACGGGGATGGGCGGAAACTGTTGGTTCCACGATGGAGTGAGGCTCCCGCGATGGAGGCCGAGGAGAGCTCGTCGGACCTCGCCGGTGAGGTTCAGAGAGGTGGTCCTAGGACAAAAGAAGAGCGGTATCAGATAGAGTAGGAAGAGGGGTCATGATACGGTGACATGCAGAGAGAGGGGAGCGAGGGAGATGGGGTCTTGCTCATCTCTTTTGACAATGGCCGAGAGGCCACTCTTCTCCTCATATGAGCAGGGCAGAGCAGGGAAGAGGCTGTGGTGTTCTGGGAGGTAAGTGGAGTGTAAGGAAGCAAATGAGGGCAAATCGAGGCGCTAGGGTGGCCTGGGGTTATTTAATCCGAAGGAGTGACATTCATGTGGACCAAGACCTTGGAGGGCTTGGGGGAGGATCCTGGAACAGGATTGGCCACTGGGTGGTGGTGGGGAGGTTAGTGGGGTACGGGGTCAAGCAGTGAGTGGTGGATGAGAGGGTGGCTGTTGCTGTACTAATTTAATTACAAGATTTGAAATAAGTGACTTATCTCTCTTTTTCCAAGGGACATAGGGTAGGGGAAAAAAGGGAATGCTACAGTACCATTTCGACCAGGTCATGGGAGGGTGATGGGCTGAGTGATGGTGATGAGGGGTGAGGGTTTCCTTTGGTTTTTGGTTCAAGTTTTATCAAGTACCCCATTTTTCCAAAATGATATACCATGAATAAGTTCTCAAAAGTTGATCTTGGAGAGATGGGATAATGATGCTGGTAGTTAGGTGAGGTCAGGATACACCTCTAGAAATTTATTGAGATTTTTCATATGATATTTGGTGCACTTTTGATCAATTATTCAAAAAGTGCAGAAGTGGTTTATAGAAGCTCATTTGATATTTTTTATATGGAACAAGGTTGGTTTTTGATGTGATATGGTTCCAGATACCATATCACACATTGGGGAATTTTCCTGGAATTTATGGAGGAAGAAACGTATTTTAAGCGATTATTACTTCTTTTCTGCCATATAAGAAAATGGGCAAAAAGAATTATTGAAACTCTTCAAACATATTTATTTTTGGAGTGGAAGGTAGGGTATGATATATAGGCCTCAAATGTGTTTAAAGTTGGAGGAAGTGCTTTGGAAAAAACCAAACTTTCCTTTATGGAAGGAGTTTTGTTCCATATTAATTATGGATAATAGTTGATAAATCTTTATAATCAAGTATATGATGTACACAAGGTTTATATAGCATTTGCAACCTTGGGTGTTGAGAATCCAAATTGATTTTGGTGAGGAACAAGAATTAATGGATCTAGGGAAATGTTATTTTCATACCATCAAAAAATGGTTCTGTCTTTGAGCTCAAGGCTCCCCTTGGTTCAAGGGATATATGCATAGATAGACCAAGTTATGTAGATCACCATGGTACAGAAGTTTGGGCTTGATCATGCTTGAGTTCTCTGATACATTGCAAATGTATCTATAATTTGTGATGTTCCATGCTTGGTTTTATCCACTTTCTTGTGTTTTGTTCCAACTTTGGAGTACTTTTCATATGATTTCTTGGACTAACCTATTAACAAGAACCACAGTGCCAGCTGCCTGTTTTCTGCTGTTTTTTGTTCTAGGAAAGTCAGAAAATGAATATTCTCGGAATTGGACGGGACAAAAGCCAAAGTGCCTATTTTTCGGAAGTCATCACATGCCAGAGTACGAGACGGAGAGGGGCCAGGGGGACACCACAACACCTGGCCGTGTGGCCCAGCCTGGCCCGCGCCAGGGGGTGGTGAGGCCAGCCCTGGCACCCCCTTGGCCTCCCCTTCCGACTATAAGATGCCCTCGGGACGTAAACCCTAAGTACCCGATCAAAAATCCACGAAAGAGTCTGTAGCCGCCGTCATCTCCATCCCTAGATCGGGAGGGATCTGAAGCTCTTCCCGGCACCCCGCCGGAGAGGGGAATTGTAGCATCCCAATTGTCTAACAATTGCAATGCTACTAGCCTAGTCTATATAGATGCTACTTCCTACATATAATTGTTGCATCATAAACATATCATGCTCATGTCATCATGCCACCTTGCATTTGAGCATCATATAAAACCCTTTTTCCATTTGGTTCTTATCACATCTGCATTATTAATTGTATTTGCCTCTTGATATTGTATTTGGTTGTTGATATATTGTTAAATGCCCAAGTTGAGTTGGGGGCATATCTTTTATTCCACTCCACCACCTTTCTTTCACCACCTTATAATTCCACCATCCAACTAAATATGACCTTTGCACTTTATTTGGGTTTTACCTCTAGCTCATGTGGGTTGGGATGGATCCAATTCTATTGTCCACATGCTCTCATCTTAGCATCATGTTGTTTTCACATTATTGGTTTATGAGAGCCACATGGCCACCTTTGCATGCCTTGTGAGTGGAACCCTTTTCCTAGCTTCCATATGGATTATTATGGATTTATGCTCATGTGGGGATATCTTTGGGACTAGCAAGCATCTAGTGGTATACACACACTAGCAAGTCCCAATTATAATCAAATGTGATCATCTCCATCTACTCCACTTGGAACTTTCTTTTAAATCCTTTTGCTTGGCTTTATTCCACTTTTGGAAATGCAAAGGAACAATGCCATGTTTAATATTATTGTTTTCACAAGAATAACATGGCATTAACTTAGTTTGCATGGGCCATGCAAGTACCACCACAATTAGGTCTTTTGGTTTTTATTTGAATCCTTGGGTGGTTCATCTCTCATCTATCTCTCCCTCCTTTTGGCTTGATCTTAATTTGATCTTGCTTAAACCCTAACCTCATCATCCCTCTCTTTTCTTGTCTTGATCTTGTTGGAGCTTGGCATGTGCTAGGCTTGATCTTGACAAAAGCAAACCCTAGCTACCATACCACTCCTCTCTCTTCATCCCCTCTCTAAACCACACCCTAATCATCTAACCCACTTCCACCATCCACCATACCCCCTCTCTCCTAAACCCTAAACCATGACCTACCCTAGCTAACCACCTACCCTCTCTCGGCCTCTCTCCTCTCTCTACCCAACCCTAGTACCAACCTAGCCCGAGCCTCCCCTCTCCTCTTTTCTCCTCTCTCCCTGTCCTGCATGCCCCACACCGAACCAACCGAGCCTGGCCTGCCCTGCCCCACCTGGAAGCCCCTGCCCGCGCCTGCCCTTGCCTCCCAGCTCGAGCACGTGAATGAGGGAGAAAAAGGTGGCCGAGCCACCTTTAACCTACCCACTCCCCCACGGCACCCCTCTCCTCTCCCGTCCCTATCTACTCCCTCTCGGCTCTCCTCTGGCCTCCCCAGATCTGGCCGAGGCGCCCTGGCCTTCCTCCCTCCCTCTCCACCGACCCCAGCTCCCTCTCGCCGGCCACCGTCTGCTCCACTCGCTGCTTGATCCAGACGGCGACAAAGCGTGGAGGTGATCGAGGAGGACGAGGAGGCCCTGCATCCGCTCCAGTGCCTGGCCGAGGAGGAGAAGAAGGGCCGGTCAAGAACATCGCGACGCCGACCCTAAAACCCTAACCTCGCCGTCCGTCTGCGTCATCGCCGATCCCCTGCGTCCCGACCCGATCCGACCGCACCAACACCCTCCCGGTGAGCTCCTTCTTCCCGCTGACACCTCCGTCCTCGCCGTAGCTCTCTGTTCTCGCCGGACCAAACGTCGAGCGCTCTCGGTGCGTCGCGTGCGCGTGCGTCCTCTGCGTCGCGGAGAGCCTCATCTAGCCGCCCTTTTCCCTCCTAGCAACCTCCCGAGCAGCCAGCCGCTGGTTCGCACCCAAGGCGCCAGACGTCCTCGTTCGATCCCGCCGCGTCGGACCGACCGTCTGCAAGACGCGGAGAAGAGGAACAGTGCATCGCGATGTCGTTTTGCATTAAACCCCCATAGATTTTTATTCCTAAACCCGTGGTACAACCGGGCCCACCGTCAGCCTCTCTGCTCGTTTTGCAGAAACACCCCTCAGCTCTCCAACCCTCAACCCGCACTCCCTGGATCTACCACGTGTCGCGTCCCCGCTGGCGCGCCCGCGTGTGGCCCTGGAGATGCCGTGGCCCCACCTGTCGGCCTCTAGGTCTAGCCCAGCCGCGGTGAGAAAAGTTTCTCCGCGCGCTGTGCTGCTGAGTCAGCCAGTGACCCCACCTGTTATTGTGCGTATGCAGATTCACAGGTAACAAAAGTATTTTCTGTAATCTGTTTTAATTCAAACTTTTTCAAAATTAATTCAAGTTCAAATTTTAATTCTGTTTTGAAATAACTTTTAAAATACAAATCCAAATAATACAAATAATATATGTTTTGAGATTCGAAAAATGTGAGGAATTCAAATATGCCCTTCAAAATATATTTTGAACATTTAAAATTTCCAGTTGATTAAAATTACAATAAAATGCCCTTTTCTTAATTATTCAATAACTTTTGTTTTATAACTCCAAATTTGACAAATAATATGTCTAAAATGATTAGCTCGACGAGACCTTTCTGTTTATGCATTCCATGTTTTGTTTTGCAGCATGCATCATATAAATATAAAGTATACAGCAACTAATATGAGGATAAAATGGGGCCAAAACTCAATAAAATGATTTATTCTTGTATTCCACACCTCACCCATGCCATGCTACTTTATTGCCATGAAAATTGTGTATCATTCATCATGGCATGATTGTTTGCTTGTCGCATTTAATTCATATGCTTGCGCACTTTATTTATGTTGGCCCTTGTTTGTTTGGTTCTTCTTCGAATAGAGCCTTTGGGGGGATATATCAAGAGAACCAGGAGCACTACCCAGATCCTTCTCTCGCTTCAACTGAGCTGCCAGGCAAGCACTACCACATGCTTGCATACATATAGTACCTATTGCCTCTTTCTTATTCTTGCATCATTGAGTCGCGATTGCATTAAATTGAATCCCAAGTATTGCATAGCCTTTACTTTTAAACCCCACCGAAGCTTGTTCCTCCATCCCTTGAGCCATTACTACAAGAGTTGTTTGAGCCATGCGAGTCGTAGAACAGCATGTGTAGGGTATGTGAGTGTCTGATGGATAACGAGGTACCTAAACAACTTAACCTGAGTAGTAATGGGATAACTAATGAAAGTGGCATCGGTGAGCCATATTTGCTATTTAGTTTTTCAGGATCACTTGTGTCCCGTAGGACCCCGAGTACTTGATTCCTGTTCCTTGAATATTTGTGCTATCCACATCCGGGAGGCTTATGAACCCCCCTGAGCTAGAGCTTGATTCATTCTTATTTCTTGGGGCCACAAACTAGTTTGTGGTTTTATTTACTATCCTGTACTTGTGCCATGCTTTACTGCTTTATTTAAATTGTGGTAGTCTTTGCACTGTTTAGGAAAGCGGAGTGTTTTTGATGTCGACAAGCCCAGTCACATTTTCGGGTTCCCAATCGTTTACAGCCATTGGCGCAAACCTTGAGTCCGTCTCGGAGTCGGCCAACTTCGTCGCGGGTAGCTTAATGGGGTGGCCCCCTGAAATATTTCTGAATCCTATGATCGCTTTGTCGTGACTGCCTCGTTGGGTTTTGATTTGGTTTTTCCGAGGTTGATCGAGTGTGTGTTGCTATTTGTGCACCCCTACAGGGTAAAACTTTCTGAAAGCCGTGTCCGCGGTTATGGACGACTTGGAGCACAGTTTCTCGATCATAGACAAGCATAACTAAAGTACCGCTTTTAATTTGACTAAGTACCTGACTAGTAAACAGTGCAACACTCATGGAATGGATAATAAAACTGCCAACGGATGGGGGATGTTAAATACGCTTCCTCGTCGATGGCGAGGAGGAGGATGGATCTGTTAATATTACCGTTATAACTGTTGTTATTAATTCACGGACATCCGTCTATCATTGGTTAGGCGGATGGTTAGCGAGTATCTATAGAATTGTTAGGGTTTATCTTTTGCTGCAATTGCGTCACCCCAGGTTGTGTCCCCTTTAGAGGCATAAAGACTTGCTGAGTACCCCTAGGGTCTCACGATAATTGTTTGATTCAGATGAGCAGTAAACCCTCAAGATGGATCTTGGGTGGAGGAGACGGACGATGTGGGAAGCGAGCATTGATTGTAGAGATTCCGGAGCGGGATCCGTGAGATCTGTAGGCGGGATGTGTTTATTTATGGGGCATCTTATTCGATTTGCTTCTTATCCGTACTCGGATTTTGTCTTCGCTTCCTTTGATACTCTGATGTTTGATGTATGAGGAGATATCCTAAACTATTATATCTATCTAGGATATTTGGATCTTGCCGTATGGCGTTGCAATATTTCCTTTCTTTTTAGATGGAATGACTCTGAGAACCATTGTATGGTGGCTTGCATACATACTCATTTGTGTATGTAGTTGATCCCTTCGCCGATTCGCCGTTCTTGTCCGATGTTTGGAAATGGTTGGGATGGCGAAAGGTCTACTGTGAGTGGCATTTGGGCCCCACCGTACTATTTCAACCATTTCTGCTCATCGGCTTGTAACTAGGGCGTAGTTCACCGAGGTAGTTACAATTGGTATCGAGCCATCCGCCCTTGAGGTCTCGACCAAATGGTCGTTGTCATCTAGCAAATATTTTTGGTAGTTATGTATACTAGGGAAAAACAAAACGCGAGAGTAGGACTGCTTCCACTTTTCTTCTTACCCACCCACCACCCTTTTCTGGTAAGGAAGTGTAACGTTTTCAATCCTCTTCTTAAAATTCAAACTAGGATTCACGTGTTCTGACTTTCCGTAGTACCATAGAAAGTATGTGTGTGTGTGTAATTCCTTGTCTATCTGTTATATCCAATTTGTTATCTCTATCTGCCTTTTGGTTATCAACTGTTGGTACATTCCATACCCACAGGCTTTTGAAAACCGGCGCGATCTATCTGACTCCTTGTTAACCGGTGCCATCTTCTTAAGGGTGTCCTTCCTTCGAGCAACTCTACATTCTGTGTAAGCATCAGTTGCTAATCTCTTCCTGATAAGTGATTTTCCGCATCTATTGGTATTTTAATGCCGAAAAATGCGGAAAATTTTTCTTTGATACATCTGTGTTTCCACACTCCTTTCCATTCGTGTGTGAAACATTATCTATCTTCCTTTTATCAGCATGTCCGTGCTAACTCATTCCTTTTGTCACCGGCGCTTAATCCTAGAGTTTCTTTTCATCTCCAATTCTCTTGGGCTAATTACATGACATGTGTCGATCCGATGCTGGTGGTTGTAATTTGGTTCTCGGCATAGCTATATGACACTTATCATGAGTGGAATATGGAAAATGCTATCAACCCTATCCCCCAAATGGTGACGGTTATCTCCTGTGATTTTGAGTACACCGTGATCATATCTATGCATGTTCAAGAATCTTTGGCAATTCGGAGTTTCTCAAAGCACTACGGCGACCTATCATCTGTCCATCATGCTGCACATCTTTTTCAACTCCATATCTGCAAAATTCTCTTTGATACGAGGGAATTGCATCTTTTCGTCTCTGATAGTTTTGCTTAAGGTATGAGCTATCATCGGTTCTTATCCAAGATCTTCTTATCTTTGTAACCGGTGATCCGATCGACAATGTGAACCAGGTGACATCTCTTTTTCTTCCGACGGACCAGATAATCTATTATTCCAGTGCATCTTCTTCAACACGAACCCATGCTCTTAATATTGATCTTTCTAAGAGCGATGAGCTCAGGAAGTGTTCGAGCATTTGTTCGTTTCTCTCGCCTTTTGAACTTGGTATTCTGGAAATATCTTGTTAATCCATGGTGATATATGTTGATAATATGCTTGCCTATTCGATATCAATGGAAGAACATGGAAGATCATCTATGTCTCTTTCTCTCAAGCTTCGAGAACACTACCTGTGTCCAAAGTTCTCAAAGCGCGAATTCTGACTTTTTGAAGTCACCTATCTCGGCCACGTCCTTCTGCTAAATACATTACTTCAACTCTGGAATTTAATTCCATCCTCCATCTTCAATCAAACCCGGAGTTTTTCCTTGTTGGCAAGTTATCATCGTCGTTTCGCTAAAGATTTTCCTCAAGACCGCTAAACCTATCTCAATCATTTCAAGAAGAACACGGAGTTCTTTTCACCTCTACCTCGTTAAGTAATCTCTTGAAACCCTCTCGTTTTATCGTCTATGCTCAATCCACCGGAGGCCATGAAGACCTTCTAGATCTTGTAATCCTTATGTTCAAGTGGTGCTATCTTTTTCTTTATCTATGGAATCTTGCAGTTGTTCCCCGTAATCTTCCTTCATATCTTTCCGGTGGCTGGTTACTTAGGATATGATGACAACATCATCACCCTTATCTATCTTGGATCCGGTGAATCGTTTGCATCTATCCTGTTTTCTAACGGAGTTCCATGAGCTCTTCTTGTCAATACCTTCAATCTGTTTCGGTAGTTGGGTTGCATGGTTTTCTTATTCATGTGCGGAGTAATGCTTTGAGTGCGGGATGGAGTAGCTACCATACCACTACTCTTATCATTCGCTCTTGTACATTGAATTGGTGAATTAATGTGATTTCACTCATTCCACGGAAGTTAGAAGTGGCCTCTATCCCTTGATACTTTTACTTCCGTCCTTGTTTTTCCAGAGTGCTCTCTCGAAGAAAATAATCAATAATCTCTTGTTGGTGATCTCACCCTTTCTACACGGAGCAAAATCCTCAATTATCTGGTGGAAATAAGCATAAACTCTTTTACATCCTCGTCTTTCTACCGATGCTCGACATCCCCAAACAAGATGAAAGGAAACTATCTCTCTCTTTGTTTCATCAATTCTTTTTCTGTGGTAAAGCCAATTATGGTTGATGCCATCACCCGTAAATCTATTGCGTTAGCCTCAAGGCTAAAGAAAGCAATAAGTATCTCTACAATAAACTCCAGATCCTCCATATCCTTTGCTTCTCGGGTTTCCACCATGATCTAGCTTCACATCCGTCTCTTGAAGTTATATCCGCGCACCTCAATTGCGTGATCCTGTGGTTCTTACCGGCGCAAGAAGAATCTAATCCGACGATGTCTAACTAAATCTTTCTGTGGATATCAAGGGACTCTATTGTTTGAAGGCAATATTGTTTCCGTACCTCATTTCTCAAATCTAAGGGAAGGTACGATGCTATTGTCATAGTGGTTCAAACCTCTCCAATCTAGCTCTTTCCTTCCGGCGAGACAAAAATTTCATCATCTCTAGTATCGGTAAATCTTTAATCTTAACAGTGAGTCTTTCTTTATCCATGATGCATCATCTTGTCCTTTCTTTCACAAGTGGTTCTTTGTCTCTTATCATGTTTCTTGAGAAAAACCGGAGCTATGTCCATCCTATCCTTCTTGTCTCACGACAATCCTTCAATTCTTCTAACCCGTTGTTTCTCAAGCAAAACGCAAGACTACTTAACAAGTCTAGCAAGTTTTGCAAGGTGTAGTGGTCGCACCATTCCATTCTTCATCATCTTGGGAGCATAAGGATCACCTTTGTTCGAACACCGCTCTTCTTGTGTTGTTCTCTTTTTCCTAGGAATCTCGGAGCGAGATTCTTGTTTAGTGGGGGAGAGTTGTAGCATCCCAATTGTCTAACAATTGCAATGCTACTAGCCTAGTATATATAGATGCTACTTCCTACATATAATTGTTGCATCATAAACATATCATGCTCATGTCATCATGCCACCTTGCATTTGAGCATCATATAAAACCCTTTTTCCATTTGGTTCTTATCACATCTGCATTATTAATTGTATTTGCCTCTTGATATTGTATTTGGTTGTTGATATATTGTTAAATGCCCAAGTTGAGTTGGGGGCATATCTTTTATTCCACTCCACCACCTTTCTTTCACCACCTTATAATTCCACCATCCAACTAAATATGAGCTTTGCACTTTATTTGGGTTTTACCTCTAGCTCATGTGGGTTGGGATGGATCCAATTCTATTGTCCACATGCTCTCATCTTAGCATCATGTTGTTTTCACATTATTGGTTTATGAGAGCCACATGGCCACCTTTGCATGCCTTGTGAGTGGAACCCTTTTCCTAGCTTCCATATGGATTATTATGGATTTATGCTCATGTGGGGATATCTTTGGGACTAGCAAGCATCTAGTGGTATACACACACTAGCAAGTCCCAATTATAATCAAATGTGATCATCTCCATCTACTCCACTTGGAACTTTCTTTTAAATCCTTTTGCTTGGCTTTATTCCACTTTTGGAAATGCAAAGGAACAATGCCATGTTTAATATTATTGTTTTCACAAGAATAACATGGCATTAACTTAGTTTGCATGGGCCATGCAAGTACCACCACAATTAGGTCTTTTGGTTTTTATTTGAATCCTTGGGTGGTTCATCTCTCATCTATCTCTCCCTCCTTTTGGCTTGATCTTAATTTGATCTTGCTTAAACCCTAACCTCATCATCCCTCTCTTTTCTTGTCTTGATCTTGTTGGAGCTTGGCATGTGCTAGGCTTGATCTTGACAAAAGCAAACCCTAGCTACCATACCACTCCTCTCTCTTCATCCCCTCTCTAAACCACACCCTAATCATCTAACCCACTTCCACCATCCACCATACCCCCTCTCTCCTAAACCCTAAACCATGACCTACCCTAGCTAACCACCTACCCTCTCTCGGCCTCTCTCCTCTCTCTACCCAACCCTAGTACCAACCTAGCCCGAGCCTCCCCTCTCCTCTTTTCTCCTCTCTCCCTGCCCTGCATGCCCCACGCCGAACCAACCGAGCCTGGCCTGCCCTGCCCCACCTGGAAGCCCCTGCCCGCGCCTGCCCTTGCCTCCCAGCTCGAGCACGTGAAGGAGGGAGAAAAAGGTGGCCGAGCCACCTTTAACCTACCCACTCCCCCACGGCACCCCTCTCCTCTCCCGTCCCTATCTACTCCCTCTCGGCTCTCCTCTGGCCTCCCCAGATCTGGCCGAGGCGCCCTGGCCTTCCTCCCTCCCTCTCCACCGACCCCAGCTCCCTCTCGCCGGCCACCGTCTGCTCCACCGGCGCTGCTTCGATCCAGACGACAAGCGCGACGTGGAGGTGATCGAGGAGGACGAGGAGGCCCTCTGCATCCGCTCCGTACACGCCGTCGAGGAGGAGAAGGGCCGGAGCCGAAGAACATCGCGACGCCGACCCCGAAACCCTAACCTCGCCGTCCGTCTGCGTCGTCGCCGATCCCCTGCGTCCCGAGCCGATCCGACCGCACCAACACCCTCCCGGTGAGCTCCTTCTTCCCGCTGACACCTCCGTCCTCGCCGTAGCTCTCTGTTCTCGCCGGACCAAACGTCGAGCGCTCTCGGTGCGTCGCGTGCGCGTGCGTCCTCTGCGTCGCCGCGTCGCGGAGAGCCTCATCTAGCCGCCCTTTTCCCTCCTAGCAACCTCCCCGAGCCAGCCGCACTGGTTCGCACCCCAGCGCGCGCCCGCACGTCCCTGGTTCGATCCCCGCCCCGCGTCGGACACCGATCTGTCCGCAAGACGCGGAGAAGAGGAACAGTGCATCGCGATGTCGTTTTGCGTTAAACCCCCCATAGCTTTTTATTCCTAAACCCGCGGTACAGCCGGGCCCACCGTCAGCCTCTCTGCTCGTTTTGCAGAAACACCCCTCAGCTCTCCAACCCTCAACCCGCACTCCCTGGATCTACCACGTGTCGCGTCCCCGCTGGCGCGCCCGCGTGTGGCCCTGGAGATGCCGTGGCCCCACCTGTCGGCCTCTAGGTCTAGCCCAGCCGCGGTGAGAAAAGTTTCTCCATGTGTATGCTGAGTCAGATGACCCCACCCTGTCATTATGCATGTCTGTATACAGACTGGGTAACAAAAGTATTTTCTATGTCTGTTTTAATTCAAACTTTTTCAAAATTAATTCAAGTTCAAATTTTAATTCTGTTTTGAAATAACTTTTAAAATACAAATCCAAATAATACAAATAATATATGTTTTGAGATCATAAAAATGTGAGGAATTCAAATATGCACTTCAAAATATATTTTGAACATTTAAAATTTCGAGTTGATTAAAATTACAATGAAATGCCCTTTTTCTTAATTATCCAATAACTTTTGTTTTATAACTCCAAATTTGACAAATAATATGTCTAAAATGATTAGCTCGACGAGACCTTTCTGTTTATGCATTCCATGTTTTGTTTTGCAGCATGCATCATATAAATATAAATTATACAGCAACTAATATGAGGATAAAATGGGGCCAAAACTCAATAAAATGATTTATTCTTGTATTCCACACCTCACCCATGCCATGCTACTTTATTGCCATGCAAATTGTGTATCATTCATCATGGCATGATTGTTTGCTTGTCGCATTTAATTCATATGCTTGCGCACTTTATTTATGTTGGCCCTTGTTTGTTTGGTTCTTCTTCGAATAGGCGGCGGGATATATCAAGAGAACCAGGAGCACTACCAGATCCTTCTCTCGCTTCAATGAGCTGCCAGCAAGCACTACCACATGCTTGCATAAATATAGTACCTATTTCCTATTTCTTATTCTTGCATCATTGAGTCGGGATTGCATTTAATTGTTTCACAATTATTGCTTAGCCTTTACTTTTAAACCCCACGAAGCTTGTTCCTCCATCCCTTGAGCCATTACTACGAGTTGTTTGAGCCATCCGAGTCGTAGAACAGCATGTGTAGGGTATGTGAGTGTCTGATGGATAACGAGGTACCTAAACAACTTAACCTGAGTAGTAATGGGATAACTAATGAAAGTGGCATCGGTGAGCCATATTTGCTATTTGGTTTTTCAGGCTCACTTGTGTCCGTGGGACCCAGTACTTGATTCTGTTCCTTGAATATTCGCTATCCACATCCGGAGGCTTATGAACCCCCGAGCTAGAGCTTGATTCATTCTTATTTCTTAGGGCCACAAACTAGTTTGAGGTTTTATTTACTATCTGTACTTGTGCCATGCTTTCTTGCTTTATTTAAATTGTGCGAGGTCTTTGCATGTCTTTGTTTAGGAAAGCGGAGTGTTTTCGCAGTGTCGACAAGCCTAGTCACATTTTCGGTTCCCATCGTTTCTGACCATTGGCGCAAACCTTGAGTCCATCTCGAGTCGCCAACTTCGTCGCGGGTAGCTTAATGGGGTGGCCCCTGAAATATTTCTGAATCCTGTGATCGCTTTGTCGGACGCCTCGTTGGGTTTTGATTTGGTTTTCAAGGTTGATCAGTGTGTGTTGCTATTTGTGCACCCTAGGTAAAACTTTCAAAGCCGTGTCATGGTTATGGATGACTTGGAGCAGTTTCTCGATCATAGACAAGCATAACTAAAGTACCGCTTTTAATTTGACTAAGTACTTGACTAGTAAAGTGCAACACTCATGGAATGGATAATAAAACTGCCAGCGGATGGGGATGTTCGTGCTTCCTCGTCGATGGCGAGGAGGAGGATGGATCTGTTAATATTACCGTTATAATTGTTGTTATTAATTCACGGACATCTGTCTATCATTGGTTAGGCGGATGGTTAGCGAGTATCTATAGAATTGTTAGGGTTTATCTTTTGCTGCAATTGTGTCACCCCAGGTTGTGTCCCCTTTAGAGGCATAAAGACTTGCTGAGTACCCCTAGGGTCTCACACGATAATTGTTTGATTCAGATGAACAGGTAAACCCTCAAGATGGATACTGGGTGGAGGAGACGGACGATGTGGGCAGCGAGCATTCGTGTAGAGATTCCGGGAACGGGGATCCGTGAGATCTGTGGGCGGGATGTGTTTATTTATGGGGCATCTTATGCCGATTTGCTTCTTATCCGTACTCGGATTTTGTCTTCGCTTCACCGATACTCGATGTTTGATGTATGAGGAGATATCCTAAACTATTATATCTATCTAGGATATTTGGATCTTGCCGTATGGCGTTGCAATATTTCCTTTCTTTTTAGATGGAATGACTCTGAGAACCATTGTATGGTGGCTTGCATACATACTCATTTGTGTATGTAGTTGATCCCTTTGCCTGCCGATTACGCCGCCCGTTCTTGTCTTGATGTTTGGAAATGGTTGGGACGGCCGAAAGGTCTACCTGTGAGTGGCATTTGGGCCCCACCGTACTATTTCAACCATTTCTGCTCATCCAGGCTTGTAACTAGGAGCGTAATTCACCGAGGTAGTTACAGGAATTCACCCTGGAGGCCTTCTTCATCACCATGCAAGCCTCCGGTGTGATGCGTGAGTAGTTCATCCTTGGACTATGGATCCATGTAGTAGCTAGATGGCTGGTTCTCCTCCTTTGTGCTTTCATGTTTAGATCTTGGGAGCTCCGTTCATGATCAAGATCATCTATTTGTAATTTTGCATGTTGTGTTTGCGGGGATCCGATGGATATTGAGATGCTATTTCAGATTGATTATTGATTCTATCATGTCTTTGTTATTTGTGATCTTGCATGCTTTATGTTGTTAGTAGCTATCTTGGCCAACTAGATGCTAGCAACTCCAAGAGTTAGTATTTATGCTCGATAGTGGGTTCATGCCTCTGGTAATCTGGGGAAGTGACAGAAATCTCTAAGGTACTAGATGTGCTGTTGCTACTAGGGAGAAAACAACAATCCTTTGCTCATAGAACAATCGTATTTTTTTACTTTACACACAGTTCGTAAAGCAATAATCTGTTGCTTGCAACTTAATACTGGAGGGGGTTCGGATGATAACCTGAAGGTGGATTATTAGTCATAGATGCAGTTGGATGGCGGTCTATGTATAATGTTGTAATGCCCAATAAAGTTCCAAAGGAGTCAAGATGATTAGTATATGCATGTATTGCTTTCTCGATGTTTGTCAATTGCCCCGCTATAATTTATTCACCCAACATGTTATCTATCTTAAGGAGAGCCACCTCTAGTGAACTATGGATCCCGGTTCTTGTCTTTTACATTCAATCTACAAATTGTTTACTTCTTTGTGTTTACTTTCTACAAACTATTACTTCTTTCCATTCGATATGTTTAATCCTTTGTTTTCTGCAAAACACGGTGAGATTGACAACCTCATCGCAAGTTGGGGACAAAGTTCTGTGGTTGTGTTGTGCAGGTCTCTACGTTGCTACTAGCACCGGTAGTGCGCCCTGCCAAAGCTCAGCCAGTAACTCCTCTGGGGTGTTTCCTTGCTCCTACTGGTTCGATTAAACCTTGGTTTCATAACTGAGGGAAACTTGCTGCTGTGCTCATCATACCTTCCTCTTGGGGTTCCCAACGATCTCTACATCAACCACGCACCAGCACTTTTCTGGGTGCCATACATAGAGCCATCAAGCATTTTTCTGGCACCGTTGCCGGTGAACGAAGAAGTAGAAGCTCCCATGTCAACTACACGCCATCAAAGATTTTTCTGGCGCCGTTGCCGGGGGGTCAAGGACATCTTCACAAGGGGAGTCCCTCATAACCAATCTCTTTACTTTGTTATTTTTTGTTTTTCTTAGTTTCTTTTTGCTTTGTTTGCTTGTTTTGTTATTCAAAAACACACAAAAAATTAGATTTACTAGTTTGCTTTCTTATTTGAAAACCCAAAAAAATGACTACTCTTGAAAACACTAAGTTGTGTGACTTCACTAGCACCAACAACAATGATTTTATGAGCACACCTATTGCCCCACCTGTGCCTAAAGATACTTTCTTTGAGGTAAAACCTGGTTTGCTCAATCTTGTTATGAGAGAACAATTTTCTAGTATTGGTAATGAAGATGATGCTTCCCATCTAAATAACTTTGTTTAGCTTTGTGAGATGCAAAAGCATAGGGATGTAGATGGTGATATTATTAATCTGAAATTGTTTCCTTTCTCTTTGAGAGGAAAAGCTAAAGAATGGTCGAATTCCTTAACTAGGAATAGTATTGATTCTTGGACTAAGTGCAAAGATGCTTTCATTAGAAAGTACTATCCTCCTGCTAAGATTATATCTATGAGAAGTGAAATAATGAAGTTTAAACAACTTGATAATGAGCATGTTTCTCAAGCTTGGGAAAGAATGAAATCTTTGGTAAAGAATTGTCCCACTCATGGACTGACTGCTTGGATGATCATCCAAACTTTTTATGCAGGATTGAACTATTCTTCAAGGAACCTATTGGATTCTGCTGCTGGAGGTACCTTTATGACCATCACTTTGGGTGCTGCAACAAAACTTCTGGACAATATGATGGTTAATTATTCTGAATGGTATACTAAGAGAGCTCCACAAGGTAAGAAGGTAAATTATGTTGAGGAAACCTCCTCCTTGAGTGATAAGATTGATATTATTATGTCTATGCTTGTTAATGGGAAAGCCCATATTGATCCAAATAATGTTCCTTTGGCTTCTTTAGTTGCTCAAGAAGAGCAAGTTGATGTGAACTTCATAAGAAATAACAACTTTGGCAATAATGCTTATAGGAGTAATTTTGGTAACAACAATTATAAACCATATCCTCCCAACAATGGTAATGCTTATGGAAATTCTTACAACAATAATGGAGTGCACCCTCTGAACTTGAAATTATGCTTAAAGAGTTTATTAGTAAACAAACTGCTTTCAATAAAACTATTGAGGAAAAACTCTCTAATGCTGAAAGAAATATAGAATTTTTGGCTGAAGCTCAATCTTCTTTGAATAAAATAGCTGCTAAACCTGAAACTAATGATAATCCCTTTGCAACTACTAATGCTATACAAGTAAGAATTGATGAAAATGTTAGACTATTATCTGAATTACATGCTAAGTGGGAAAGAGAAGATGAAATTGCTAGAAACATTAGTGTTTCTACTATCACCACCACTAGTGTTGAGGCTAGTAATAGTTCTACTACTCTAGGTGATAAGTATGGTTTTGATCTTGATGGTTGCAACATCTCTGAAGTTATTAAGTTCCTACAAAAGCTTGCTAAAAGTCCTAATGCTAGTGCTATGAACATGGCCTTTACAAAACACATTACTGATTCTCTCATAAAGATTAAAGAAGAAAAGATGAAACATAAAGCTTCTATTCCTATGAAACAAGAAGATGGTTGGGAACCCATCATTAATATGAAAGTGAATGACTTTGATTTCAAAGCTTTATGTGATCTTGATAGTAGTGTTTCTATGTGCCTAGAAGGATTTATGATATGCTTGATTTGCCTCCACCTGAAGATTCTTATTTGAATGTCCCACTTGATGATAATGCTAAAAAGAAACTCATGGGGAGTCTTAATGATGTTCTTATTATGGTTAACAATGCCTATGTCCCTGTTGATTTCTATGTTTTGGATGTTGAATACAATGCTTCTTGTCCTATTACTTTGGGAAGACCTTTTCTTATAACTGTTGGTGCCATCATTGATATGAAACAAGGCACCATTAAATACCAACTCCCACTCAAGAAAGGTATAGAACACTTCCCTATCTTTTGCTTCTCCTATGAAAACAAAATTTGGTTTTAATGCTTCTTCATTTGAGAACACTTGATTCTTTCTTGCTTCTTATGCCTAACTTAAAGGCGTTAAAGAAAAGTACTTATTGGGAGATAAACCAAATGTTTTAGATGAGTCTTGGAAGTTATTACTTCAGTAATAAACTCTCCTTATCCTTTTTATTTGCTTTTTGTGCCAAGAGTAACCTCTAATGAGAGAGAAGTAATGATTGTGAAAGTTGCTGTCCCGAAACAGATTTCTGTGCTTCACCATAAATATTCGTGTAAAATCTCTGAATGTCTTTTTGAGGGGTGAAATTTTGTGTTTCTGCCCCAGGTTGTTATGTAAGTTTTGTTAGTTCAACACGTTTTTATTTGAGCAACAGAAGGTCTTCAAAAAAATTCGTCTTTATCTGCTGGTCTATTTTGACAGATTTCTGCCATTTTCTGCATTTGCTTCTTGTTGGTTCCTTCTTGAGTTCGTTTGGGGAATTGAGCTTTTTGAGGGAAGTGCTACAGTAGCTAGTGTTCTAATGGAAGTTTATTTGGTGTTAGAATTGAACCTTAAGACTTATTTATCCTCAGTGCACTAATGTTGCTAATAAAGATTGTGTGAAGTTTTGTATGAAGGAAAAATTTCAGGTGTATGGAAGGAATGAGTAATGAGATGAAGGATGGACTAAAGCTCAAGCTTGGGGATGCCACACGTGTCACCCCAAGAAATATCCAAGAAGTACAAGAGTCAAAGCTTGGGGATTCCCAAGGCATCCCCTTCTTCATCAATAAAAATCCCAGGTTTCTTCCAAACGCTTCATTTTTATTGTTTCATGCACAGTTGTGTTTTTCTTGGAGCGTCTTCTTTTTCGTTTTCATTTTGGTTTTTCGTTTGCTTTTGTTTGCTTAGTTTTCTGAATAAATTGGGTGGACCCCCTCTTTCATACATTGGTTTGCAAATAGTTTGGTTTGGTTTGTAAAAGAGTAGGAAAGTACATGCTTATGTGGTAAAAAGAGCTTGTTTTTGACTGTGGCCTATGCTTTGTCATGCCATGCTTGATATTGTTTTGGCTTTATTCTTAGTATTCTTTGCTGTAGCATGACTTGTTATAAACAATTGAGATTGCTTAATGTGCCTTGGATGAATCATGCGTTGTTTTACCATATTAAAGCATAGTATAGTGGTATTCTCCTTTGATGCTTTATTTTAGTTGACTTGGCGCATGCTCACACCATGTTATGACTATCTCAAGTCACCATAGCCTTTATGATCCTTTAGTTTTCAACTTGTAGTATCACTTTATGCTTTGATCAATGATGTTTTGTCGCTCAGCATGATTATGGCCATTATTGCTCTCATAGTTTGTCGCTCCCAGTCTTTTGCTAGCCTCCACAACCAAGTATGAGTTGCACTCATGCATCCAAATCCCTAAACCAAGTTATTCCAAAGAGTCTACCATACCTACCTATTAGCTTATGCTATTCCAAGTATATTCATGCTTTTGTTTACCTTCCAAATTAAACTTGTTATGAGAAAACTAATGATTAAAGCTCTCACGAACTTGATGGCACACTTTACTTTACTTGCCCTTAATAAACTTGAACCATTGTGTCTTCTATGTTATATATGCTTGCGCTTATTTGTTGGGAATTAGCAGAACCATGCTTTCATGGGGAACGCTTTCAACATTGCACTTGGTACTTGTACCTAGTTGATATCATGCTCTTTTGTATATGGATTTCGTCGGTGTGAAATGAAAGGGGAGCTTGTAAGTCCATGGAGTTATGTACATGTGTTAGAGAAACGCCTGGGCCGCTGGTCTAATCCATGCTGACATGGTGGAAACCTGCAGCGTAACCATATTGAGTTGTCTATGAACCATTCTTCTTATAAAAAAAGAGTCCTATATTGATAAAAAATAGAAAAGAGAAAAAAAGAGATACTATGAAAAGAGGAAAGAGAGAAAAAAGCACCATATTCCCATGGTAAATAAGAAGAATGCTGAGATGCTTGTTGTCTGCTTGCCTTGTCATTTTGATATGGGGATTCTTCCGTATCATCGGGCAAGGGGTACCCCGTTGGCGGTTCTCTATGATACACATATACTTACAATGACAAGAACTTACCGGTGACTAAACTTGAGTAGCATGAGGAGCGACTCTCGTATACAAGGGACATGAGATTTCTGACTTATACTTCGTCAAGCATGTACACCATAGTTTGTTCACTTTAACCTTAATCACTTCAAGATGCTTATGATAGGGGTAATGAGAGATGAAAGCTATAAGTACCATAATTTTTGGAAGCTCTTTATGAGACTTGAATCCCTACTTCCTTTTATGAAGGCCTTTCTTCCACCATTATATTGAGTCTCCACCTTCTATCTTTATGCACCTACTTTGAGAGCATAGTGGCCATTCTTAGTTCTATGTGTATTGTCCCAAGACTAGTTGATTGATGCATAACTTGATATTTCTTGTTTTAAACTATTGTATCTAGTCACTCTTATGAACTTTGAAGGTGTCATATGCATTTATATTTGCTACTCTATGAGGGACAAGCTGAATACTTTTATCCTAAATCTTTTGTTTGTGCCTTTTCATGTTGCATCATAGTTTATTTGTCTTATTGCTAGAACTTTGTCTTTCATGCTATGATTGAAATACTATGATCCCTGCTTTGAATGTTTTACAAATACTTTGATCAAGTCTTTGATGGTGCATGTCACCCCAAAAATTATTCTTTCTTTTTATCACTTACCTACTCGAGGACGAGCAGGGTTAAGCTTGGGGATGTTGATACATTGCAAATGTATCTATAATTTTTGATGTTCCATGCTTGGTTTTATCCACTTTCTTGTGTTTTGTTCCAACTTTCGGGTACTTTTCATATGATTTCTTGGACTAACCTATTAACAAGAGCCACGATTGCGGTACTGTTTTTGGTTCCAGGAAAGTCAGAAAATGAATATTCTCGGAATTGGACGGGACAAAAGCCAAAGTGCCTATTTTTCCGAAAGTCATCACATCACAGAGTACGAGACGGAGAGGGGCCAGGGGGCCACCACACCACCTGGCCGTGTGGCCCAGCATGGCCCACGCCAGGGGGTGGTGAGGCCAGCCCTGGCACCCCCTCGGCCTCCCCTTCCGACTATAAGATGCCCTCGGGACGTAAACCCTAAGTACCCGATAAAAAATCCACGAAAGAGTCTGTAGCCGCCGTCATCTCCATCCCTAGATCGGGAGGGATCTGAAGCTCTTCCCGACACCCTGCCAGAGAGGGGAATTCACCCTGGACGCCTTCTTCATCACCATGCAAGCCTTTGGTGTGATGCGTGAGTAGTTCATCCTTGGACTACGGATCCATGTAGTAGCTAGATGGCTGGTTCTCCTCCTTTGTGCTTTCATGTTTAGATCTTGTGAGCTCCGTTCATGATCAAGATCATCTATTTGTAATTCTGCATGTTGTGTTTGCAGGGATCCTATGGATATTGAGATGCTATTTCAGATTGATTATTGATTCTATCATGTCTTTGTTATTTGTGATCTTGCATGCTTTCCGTTGTTAGTAGCTATCTTGGCCAAGTAGATTCTAGCAACTCCAAGAGTTAGTATTTATGCTCGATAGTGGGTTCATGCCTCTGGTAATCTGGGGAAGTGACAGAAATCTCTAAGGTACTAGATGTGTTGTTGCTACTAGGGAGAAAACAACAATCCTTTGTTCATAGAACAATCATATTGTTTACTTTACACACTGTTCGTAAAGCAATAATCTGTTGCTTGCAACTTAATACTGGAGGGGTTTCGGATGATAACCTGAAGGTGGATTATTAGTCATAGATGTAGTTGGATGGCGGTCTATGTATAATGTTGTAATGCCCAATCAAGTTTCAAAGGAGTCAAGATGATTAGTATATGCATGTATTGCTTTCTCGATGTTTGTCAATTGCCCCACTATAAATTGTTCACCCAGCATGTTATCTATCTCAAGGAGATCCACCTCTAGTAAACTATGGATGCCGGTCCTTGTCTTTTACATTCAATCTACAAACTGTTTACTTCTTTGTGTTTACTTTCTGCAAACTATTACTTCTTTCCATTCGATACGTTTAATCCTTTGTTTTCCGCAAAACACGGTGAGATTGACAACCTCATCGCAAGTTGGGGACAAAGTTTTGTGGTTGTGTTGTGCAGGTCTCCACGTTGCTACTAGCACCGGTAGTGCGCCCTGCCAAAGCTCAGCTAGTAACACCTTTGGGGTGTTTCCTTGCTCCTACTGGTTCGATTAAACCTTGGTTTCATAACTGAGGGAAACTTGCTGCTGTGCTCATCATACCTTCCTCTTGGGGTTCCCAACGAGCTCTACATCAACCACGCACCAGCACTTTTCTGGGCGCCATACACAGAGCCATCACTCTCCAAGGATTGATTCCTATCTTTGAATAAAATAAGACTGCCAAAGCAGATTACCAAATAGCCTTCAAAACCTTGTGGGTTTCTGAAGCACAAGGATCCATTTGGAACAAGTGAAGTAGGTATTGATGGAACTTTATGAGTAGAACACAATAATGCAAAGAGTTGGTCCAAAGAAGGTAGGATGAGGGTGTGAGCTTCTGACCAAGTAGCCTAGTTGATAAGGTTGGCAGAAAAAGTTATTTTCTTGCCTGCAAAACCATCAATAACAAGTGGGTTAGAAGGTGATCTATCCAAGGGAAATAGTGAGCCTTGGTAGTCCTTAGGATGTTTTATATGGTTCAAGTGCATTTCCAAAAATGCACAAGGTTTGAGAGAGGGAGGCATTCAAAGAAGTGATGTTGAAACAGTTTCCAAACTTGGTCAAATTTGGTAAGTTTAGGGTTTTTGACTAGAATATCAGAGGGTAAGTTTCTGATTGGTTACAAGGTACCAAAGAATCATCAAGTGGATGATGATGAAGTGTAAATTGAGTAGAATAGACCCATGCTTGATATTGGTCTTCATTTACTTGGAAACTTGTAGAATGGATCACTTCAAACTTGATCTGGTTAAGGGTTTTAGATGATCACCTAGTGGCTAGAGATCAGATCCATCTTGTATTCTTGCTTAGGTTTTTGTGATCTTAAAGTACCTTGATCCTAGAGGATGAGATCCTAGAGTAGCTCACTTTATTTCCTAATCAAACTAGTTACACATCAGATCAAGGCAATTCACCTTCCAAACAAATCAACTACTACTAGGGTTACCATCAAGCTTAGCTTGAGGTAAGGATGGGTAGGTTCAATGGTTGGATTATTAATAGGATGAGAGTTCTTGGTATCTCTACCAAGAGTGGAGTTCAAAAGCTTTATGAAAAGGTTTTGGAAAACCTATAGGTAAGAGTAGTTGAGGTTCTGTCTTGAAAAAATAAGGAGATTATATTATGTAGATCTCCATAAATTTGTCAATAGAAGATACTAAAATAGTTTTGGTTACATAAGCATCTTGGCTCTTGCTTCTCCTTGATTGTCCCTTGCCGCCATTGCTTTCCTTTTACCCTCACACCTTTACCGACAGAGCGAGGTGGTGTCATGACAAAAGAGGCAGGGGAAGAAGGGAAGTTTCACGAAGGTGTGTTACCTCTTTGATCCTTCCCCTGCCAAGGAACAATTGTCCCTCCTCACATCGGGAGGAAGGAAGGTGCTATTACCACCCCGCCTCAGGCGCTTCTCGACCTCTAGCATCTCCACTAGGGCAGCTGACGACTCGAGTTCAGCCCGCTGCACGTAGACACCTCTGCTAGAAGGGTCGTCAGCCCCAGAGCGAGGGAGGTCCTTGACGTCCTCCTCCTTGGTAGACGACACGATGTTGATCATCCTTCCATGTCGCGTGCAATGGGGGGGGGGGGTCGGGGGATTGGCTTGGTCCGTCATCCTCGTCATCCAGGTCGACCAAGTGACAAGCCCGCATAGCATCAAAGGTGGGGAGGCTCGCATGGGCGGTGCTCACGCCGCCCACCGAGTACAGGCGGCACACGCATGGTGGGAAGTCCGTCGCCACGTCCGTTCCAAGGAGCAACAACATGAACATGGACACGATGTCCTCAGCGCGGGGCCCCTCAGAGATCCGGACCGCGTCATGATCAAGCGACACGGACCACACGGGCCTTCTGTGCTCCTGGAGGGGGCAATCTGTTACCGCAGGAACTCCCTCACCACCATCGTGCTAGACAGGCCCTAGCTAATTAGATACGGCACGCGCCTCAAGAGGGGCCCAGACTCATATAGGCGGCCGCCTCGTGAGCCCAACCCGGATTTTCCACCGCCACCCCTGTGGGAGCACGGAGCAGAGGCCAGGCCAGGCCAGCATCCACCAGCACCCAATTGCGGTGAAATTCCGATGCCTCGCCAAGGATGGAGATAGGCAGGAAGTCTCCCTCCTCCCTAGCGAAGAATCCAACATCGCCAAGGATGTCCCCTGGTGCGAGGACGTGAAGGTTGTACAAGTGTCGGAACAATGCTAAGGACGGGGCCACCGCGACGAAGTCCTCGCACCAGAACGTGAAAGCGGCCAGCAGGGTCACGCTCCACGGGTGGAGGTGGAGGAGCTGGATGTAGTAATGGTCCAAGACGGCTATGAGAAAGGGGAAACGGCAGAACAAGGCTGGCGGTGATGTAGTGGGTGAAAACGGGGGCCGCGGTGGCGACTCACCCGTTTCGCCTAATACCGGCGCACAACACGTGGGAGGCGCCCCACTTGTTCGAGTCTGAGACCATTAGCTTGCGGACCTTCTCTAGCCACTCCTCGTTGAGGATCACCGCCGGCAGCAGGGCTCCTACTATCGACACGGGAAAGCGCGGAGCGGTTGAGGTGTCACAAGCTTTCTCGAGCACCATTAAGAGCACTACGGAAGAAGGAGGAGCGGTGTCATGCGGAGCTCCGATGAATCGGCAGCAGGGAAAGGCGGAATCTGGTGAGTCCTCGGGGATTTGGGGTTTTTCGGGCAACCTAGCCCTAAGGCTAAATAGTGAAGCGATGGTTCCTGTACCAATGTGCTCCACGTCCCACGTGGGCACGTGTAAGCTGCGGGCGGCGACTTCAGGGATCCCGCATCAACGTGACTGCACTGAGGGCCTGGCTCCATCAGTTCCCTTGACCTCCTCACCCCCTCGCGGTGATGTACAAGCCAACCGACCGAGGGATACTATCGGATTATTGGCACGAGGGGTAACCAATCTCACCGGGTCACCGGGCCCTACAGGAGCACCCTCTCGAGAAATCTCGAAGGGAGCAAGCCTCTGAAGGAGGGGAGATGCCTGGACTCTCCACGGGCGCTCGAGACTGTAAAGGCTAGGTGGCGAGGCCCCCTAGCAAGACCTCTAGAGGGAAACCTCGCAAGGCTCGGGTGTGCCTACCAAGGCGACACCCCAACAGTCGGTCTAAGGGGTGACTGGTCCATCCGAGGAAAGCAAGGCTCACAGGGGTAGTGGGATGACGCAAGACGAAGGCAGCTCCTGACATAGCCGTTTTGGTGCAGGGATACCAGGATGGCAACATCAAGTGGAGGGGCAGCCGACCACCCCCTGACACGACAACCACTCGGCGGTTGCAAGAATACAAGCCGGAGGCGAATCCCTTGGCAGGAATGTGGTGCCCTTCCCGCTAATGAACCGAGGGAAGAGGCCCGACGGTGCCCTATATAAGGGGCCCTTCTCCTACCTTGTAAGGGGACGGATCCCAGAGATCTAAAACCATAGACATTCATCCGCCATTGTAACCTCACGAGGCAAGTGAGCAATACAACCAAGCAGGAGTAGGGGCTTTACCTCCTCACAAGGGTCCCAAACCTGGGTAAAAAACCTGGTGTCAACTCTCTATCGTGCATCCACTTTGCCACCGTCTCCATCGCCGAACTCCTTCAGAATCGCGTGTTCAGCCCCCTCACAAACCAAGGGATCGTTGGACCCTAGTTCCTTTGCGGGACAAATCTCGGACACTATTCTCTTATGCATGATGGGAAGAAAATTGTCTCAAACCTATGACTCCTGAACAAATTTTGAAAGATGATCTTGCTAGAGCTAGTAGAGCTAAAACTAAGGAGAAACACAAAAGTGAGAATCAGATTATTGCTGAAGATTTTGTACCACCAAAGACCACTAAATCTGATTCTAAACATGCTACTGAAATTCGTTTGACGGGTCCATGTATGCTTCCAAATAAAATTGATATTGCTAAACTAGATGTGAACAATAGTCAATGTTATGCAATTGTCTACAAAGAGTTTTTGTTTTCATTTGAGGATACGCCTCCTTCTTTACCACCTGCTGATGCTAACCTTTTGCAGGAATATGAGCACATTTTTCCAGCTGAGATGACACCAGGACTACCTCCTATTAGAGGAATTGAGCACCAAACTGATTTAATTCATGGTGCCACCTTGCCCAACCGTGCGCCATATAGAACCAATCCTGAGGAGACAAAGGATATACAACACCAAATTCAGGAACTACTTGATAGAGATAACATTCGTGAGTCCCTTAGCCCATGTGTTGTTCCTATTATTTTGGTACCTAAGAAAGATGGTTCTTCACACATGTGTATTGATTGTAGAGCAATCAATAATATTACTATTCGTTACCGTCATCCTCTTCCATGTTTAGTTGATATGCTTGATGAATTGAGTGGCTCTACCATATTTTCTAAAGTTGATTTGCGTAGTGGTTACCACCAGATTTGTATGAAATTGGGAGATGAATGGAAAACAACATTTAAAACTAAGTTTGGTTTATATGATTGGTTAGTAATGCCGTTTGGTTTAACTAATGCACCCAGCACATTCATGATATTATTGAACGATGTTTTACGTGCTTTCATTGGACGTTTTGTGGTAGTTTACTTTGATGATCTTCTGATTTATAGCAAATCTTTAGAGGATCATTTGGAACATTTGCGTGATGTTTTGAATGATTTATGCAATGCACGTTTGTTTGGTAATCTCGAGAAGTGCACATTTTACACTGATCGAGATATGTTTCTTGGCTATGTTGTTACATCATAGGGTATTGAAGTGGATCCAGCCAAGATTGAAGCAATTGAGAATTGGTCGCAGCCCAAGACGATCACACAAGTGAGGAGTTTTCTTGGCCTCGCTAGTTTCTATAGGCGTTTTGTCAAAGATTTTGGATCAATTGCTGCACCGTTGAATGAGCTTACAAAGAAGGATGTGCGGTTTTTTGGGGCGATGCACAACAACAAGCCTTCATGATATTGAAATATAAGTTAACAAATTCTCCATTACTCCAACTTCCTAATTTTACTAAGACTTTTGAGCTAGAATGTGATGCTAGCGGAATTGGTTTGGGAGGTGTGTTATTACATGAGGGCAAACCTGTTGCATATTTTAGTAAGAAATTGAGTGGGGCTAGTCTGAACTATTCTACTTATAATAAAGAATTATATGTGTTGGTTCGGACATTAGAAACTTGGCTACATTATTTATGGCCTAAAGAATTTGTTATACATTTTGATCATGAATCTCTCAAGCATATTCATAGTCAAGATAATATGAATCATCACCATGCAAAGTGGGTTGAATTTATTGAGTCTTTTCCTTATGTTATCAAAGACAAAAAGGGCAAAGATAATGATATTGCTGATGCTTTGTCGCGCCATTATACATTGTTATTTCAACTTGACTTCAAAATATTTGGATTGGAAACTATTAAGGAACAATATGTGCATGATGCTGAATTTAAAGATGTGTTGCAGAATTGTAGAGATGGTAGAACACGGAACAAATTTGTCTTGAATGATGGATTTGTGTTCCGCGCTAACAAACTATGCATCCTAGATAGTTTCGTTCATATTTTTTTGTTACAGGAGGCACATGGAGGAGGACTAATGGTCACTTTAGTGTAAAGATGACGGAGGATGTTCTTGATGCACACTTCTTTTGGCCACGCATGCTTAGAGATGTTGAGAGATTATTGGCATGTTGCACTACTTGTCAAAAAGCTATGTCTTGCCTTAATCCACACGGTTTATATATGCCTCTTCCTATTCCTAGTGTCCCTTGGGAGGATATTTCTATGGACTTTGTTTTGGGATTGCCTCGTACACAAAAGGGGAGGGGTAGCATTTTTTGTTGTGGATCAGTTTTCTAAGATGGCACACTTTATTCCTTGTCATAAGACCGATGATGCTACGCGTATTGCTGATTTGTTCTTTCGTGAAATTTTCCGTTTACATGGTGTGCCAAATACTATTGTTTCTGATCGTGATACTAAATTTCTTTGGCACTTTTGGAGATGTTTATGGGCTAAGCTGGGGACGAAATTGCTGTTTAGTACTACATGTCATCCCCAAACTGATGGGCAAACTGAAGTAGTCAATAGAACTTTGTCTACTATGTTGTGTCCTGTTTTAAAGAAGAACTTCAAATTGTGGGAAGAGTGTTTACCACATATTGAATTTTCTTATAATCGTTCGCTGCATTCAGCCACAAAAATGTGCCCATTTGAGGTTGTGTATGGTTTTGTTCCTCGTGCACCTGTTGATTTATTACCATTACCTTATTGGTGCAATATAATTTGGATGCTACACAACATGCTGAAATGATATTAAAATTACACAAGACTACTAAATACAACATAGAATGCATGAATGTTAAGTATAAGCTTGCTATAGATAGAGGGAGAAAGAATGTTGTGTTTGATGTTGGTGATCTTGTTTGGTTGCATTTGCGCAAAGATTGTTTTCTTGATTTACGTAAGTCTAAGTTAATGCCATGTGCTGCTGGTCCTTTTAAGGTGTTAGAGAAAATAAATGATAATGCATATAAACTTGAGCTATCTGCAGATTTTGGTACAGTTAGTCCTACATTTAACATTGCATATTTGAAGCCTTACTTTGGTGAGGAAGATGAGATTGCGTCGAGGACGACATCAATTCAAGAAGAGGAGCATGATGAGTACATCCCATCTAATGATACAACCGTTGAACCTACAACTAAACAAATACAAGGACCTATCACTCGAGCTCGTTCCAAGCAACTTAACTATCATGTAGTTTTGTTCCTTCGAACTATTCCTCATATATATGAGAATATGATGCTGCCTAAATTAGAAGTGTTTGTTACTCTTAGGAATGATGGACCTATCATGGACGAGAGGGACAAGCATTGGAGCATGATCATGCATGGATATGGCGACAGGCATATGACGATTGAAGAGGATGCCACAAGTGGAGATTTCAGAACTTTGAACCCACCATAATGAAGATTGAAGGATTGGACGAAATATTCAAGAATATTACTTCATAGATTCGTACATAGCTTAATATGGTGTTGCGTCACCTTTATTTTGGGCCAAGCCAATGTTATTTCTACAGGAATATTATTAGCCACTTTTTAGAGTCCGTATTTGAGGGTAAAAGGCCTTTTAGGGTTGGATTCGGCCACCATACCTATGGTTTGCTGAACCCTACATTTTTCTCCTTAAATACTCCCCATAGCCGTCACTTTAGACTCAGATTTTTTTAGACTAAAAGTTAGCCATCATTGCAACTTCGCCAAGGCTTGAGTGTCGCAAGGACCTCCCGTACTTCGCACCTATTCAGGATCCCACCAATTTCAATAAACCTTTCATCTTTATCCGCAATATCTTGATTGCAATATTAGATCTTGCTTGTTATCGATTTCAGGTACGAATTAAGACCCTCGCGGTCTGGCTGATCGTGCTTCTACAAGATCATTAACCTCTAGGAGATTGTCCTAGCGATTGCATTGGCGCTCGTGCTCACACGTGTAGTCAGATCGTCAAGCCCGAACTCCACCCAAATCAACTATCACCATCTCATCAAAAAAATCGGACACCTTTGCCCTATCAGACTGGTGGCGATTAGCCGATCGATTGGAGTGTAGGGTCTTGATGGATCCAAAAATATCCATCACTACAAGAAAAGTTTCCTTTCGCAACGAATTGGCCCGACGATCGTCGTAGAAGGCGCGTCTTCCACGATGAAATTCTCGGCTCGACCATGGCCGATGGAAAACTTTTTTTCCGGTTTCGCGGCTCTCTACTATGATGGATCTGCTAAAAACATGGAGGAAGCTCGGCTGGCGCGTGGCAGAAGCAAGATTTTCGTTTCCTCGCGCGATGTTGACTCACGAAAGTCTTTTGAGGCGTGTGGGTCCCGGACGGCAGTGTCTCCAGCGGACCATACTTTTTGGTCGCGCCTCTCTGATTTGAACTCGATAACGTTGCTCGAGGCGTCTGCCGTTTAGTCAGGATGCTAGGTCCCACATGTCAGCCTCTCATTAGAAGGATCGTGTGTATGATGGATTTTTTTCCTTCGCTCGTGCTACCCTGTTCTGAAGTTGATAGCGCTGCTCCATGCATCTAATGTTTAATCAACCTCCTGGGACCCACATGTCATCCTCTCATTAGAAGAAACTTGTGTATGATGGAATTTTTTCCTTCATTGGCGCTACCCGTTCCGAAGTTGATAGCGCTGCTCGATGCATCTACCGTTTAACCAACCTCCTAAGCCGGACATGTCATCCTCTCATTAGAAGAAACGTGTGTATGATGGATTTTTTCCTTCCCTCGCGCTACCCTGTTCCGAACTTGATAGCGTTGTTCGATGCATCTACCGTTTAATCATGATGCTGGGCCCCACATGTCATCCTCTCATTAGAACAAATGTGTGTATGGTGGATTTTTTACCCTCTGTCGCCCCTTCGTGCTCCGAACTTGATAGCATTGCTCGCTGCTTCAGCCGTTTATACATGCTGTGGGCCCAACATGTCAGCCTCCTCTGTGCAGGAAACGTGTGCATGCTAGACTTTTTTTCTTCCCTCGCGCCTCCCTGTTTGGAACTTGGCAACGTTGCTCGATACAACACCCGTATAATGTCTCCCTGAGGAAACGTGTGTATGTTGGACTTTATTTTGGTCGCGTCCGCCGGTTTAACTTTGGTAACGGTGTTCCATGCGGCAGGCGTGTATGGTCTTGCTGCTGGGGGCCAGATGTCAGCCTCTCTCGACAAGAAACGTGTCGATCTTGGTCTTCTTTTTTCCAGTCGAGACTGTTTTACAAGTACTTTTTAAACGCGCATGTTAAACTTGATCTCTTGTATGGTAAGGTTGATGGGTGCTAGCTGCAAGTAGGTGGGTCGGCCATGTCAACCTCTCAGTACAAAAATATTGCTACAGATAAACTGCATGCCTTGCCACTACAAAAGAAAATTGTTATCCTTTTATAAAACGTAAAAAATGTATACTAAGATCGTATATAACTTATTTATTTTTCTTCTTAAAAAATTGCGTGTCCATCTGCTACGCGTGATTGCTAGCAGCTCAACTAAAAAATATTAAGTATAAATAATGTAGTAGGTAGTACTTAAAAACATGGATATGCGGAGTTTTTCTAGGGGTGGGTGGACAGTGCCCAAAAACGGCCGAATTGAAGAAAAATGGGCCAAGCAGGGATTGATGGGATATTTTTCATGGGCTCTTGCCCAATCTAACTGGGCTATTTATGCAGCCGAATGACCCAAAACATGGCCGAGTTGTAACCTAGAAGTTGCAACTCATTAAATTCCTAGTTACAAGCTGTTGCAACAAATGTGTAACCCTCACATTGCACCAATCGCGAGGTAAATCCAATGCCGAGAGAGGTGACTCTTGAGAACTGGCAAATACGATAAAATATTCACAGATATTTCTATGAAAATTATGGACAAACACCCCGCACCCGCCAAAACTTTCCACCGAGACCCCAAACATTCCTAAGCCCGCCCTCAATCGAGCGACCAACCCCTATCTCTTCAAATTTTGCGTCGTTCTTATGGGAGATGCACCGGATTAGAACCAGGCCGCAAACTTCTCCATGCCTTAAAAAAACATCTCGACGCCTTTCTATCAAAAGTGCCGGCCTACCACCATTGGTAGCGCCATTCATCACGAGACGCACCGGCCGGCGGTCAGCTGGGCGATCCACACGCTTTGCCTGCTAGATTCAGGCACTAGACATTCTTCTTGGCTTCGATTTGTTCTCCACCTCTCCTAGAAATAGTTAAAGATTTTGGCCATCTAGATTTACAAGGTGCTTGCAGATTTGGGTAGGTACGTTCTTTAGGTAAATCTATAGTAAAGCTCTGGACAAAAGAGTTCGAAAACATCTTAAAAGGACTTGGAAGAGATTCTATGCAAGATTTTGACCTGATATATTCCCCACCCTTCTTTGATACGATGGAGCATTTGGATCTTGATGTACCTGACGAGGAAGTACTATATGGGGTCATGTAAGTACAAAATAAAAGTACCATCAAATTTCATTCCACCAATAAAAGACTGGATGGACTAAGATCTAAGGATCATGTAAGACGCTCAAATTGCACTGTGAATTGTCTATGAATTATCCATATGGGGTCACCTCTTGTCTATTTTGTAACGCTAGATTTCGGAGCTTGAATTTCTGGCCCTTATCTATGGTCCTGATAGGAGTATAACAGCTTCAGCTTGCATTTCCAACGGTGTATACCAAAGCGCTGATGTAGCTTGTTTGGAGACTGACACAGCAGGAGGTTGTCCTAATGAACCTGCACTGGATTGCGTTTAGATTCGAAATCCTGCACTTGACATTGTCGTCCCAAGGAAAAGAAGGTTGTGGATCTAGTAATAACGCCTTCTGTAGAGCAAGGTGCTGGAGATGATGATTTATGAATTGCATGTCCCTCTCTATCAATGAAAATGGTAGGTACTTTGCCTTGTTTCAAAAATAAATAAATATTTGCATGTCTCCTTGTGTTAGTCGATGCAAAGAAGATATTGTTTTCTGTTCAAGTCATGTGAACAAATATGTTTGTATGTAGAGACATAAATGTAGATTGGGTGACAAAATTAGCATACAATTGCCAGATCAATAACACAAGCATAATGGCATTGCAAGAAAAGAAACATAACCATCTTTTCACCATGCTTGTGAAAAGGAGATGAGCCAGGAACCACACCTGCATGTGAAGAGGCCAATTCTCGTGCAACTCAGCTAGCATTGGTTTATCATCGATAATACTCAAGCATCTGAATATTATGATTACATACTAGGAGTAGTTCCAGTTCCACACTACAGTTCAATAGGCAAAAGTGTAAGAAATGCGTAAGGTAGTTCCATAATACAGGTTCCAAAGAAAAGCATACAAATCATAAGAAAGAAAGCTCCGCATCACAGTTCACCACCTTTGGGTGCAACAGTTTCTACAAATTGTAAACCTAAATCACCGCCTCCTTCGGGTGGCACGATAATTCTGGGAGCGGGATCAGCAGCACCAACAGCAGCGCCAGCACCGGTAGCATGAGTCTCCATAATAGGTGAACTATCGAGCACCACAATGTCCTCTGAAGGCTCTTCACCTCCAGCCAAGACAAGTCTCATGGATGGTAAAACCAATCCACCACCTCCATCATCTGGCACGATGATGGTAGGCACAGGCTCATCAGTACCAGCTGCAGCTGCAACTGCATCAGTCTCCACAGAAGGTAAACAAGGAGGCTTCTTAGGTGTAACAATCTGACATCCATTTTCTACTCCATCATCAGGAAACTGAGAGTCTTCTTCAAATTTGTGCTTCTGCGGTTACAAGATAAACAAATATTACAATGAAAGCATCTACGTGCAATGACAAGAACATATGTCATTCTATCGATTTACCTTGTCATCTGTGATAACAGAAGTCACAGGATTGGAACCTATTTCATCGAGAATCCTCTTTTTCGCTCCTTCCCCTATGTCCTTCTGCAACAAGTTGTAATATTGATTACATGATGTTTGTAACACCCCAAAACTTTAATCAAGGTTATCAAGTTCCTAATCACCCAATTTAGGGTTAACAAAAACTTTTATTAAGAAAAATGAATATGAATGCATGGGTGTTTGCATTAGTGTAGAATTGAGTGTATATGCCATGCTTGATTGTTCTAAATGTTTTGAAATGGTTTAAAGGTGAATGCCACATCATCTAGACCATTTACAAACAATTCCAAAGAGAAAGAAATCAAATAAGAATAAATAAACCAAATGGTCATTTTGACCATTTTAAACCACTAGGCCAGTTTAGGTGTTCCTAGAGGAGAATTTCTAACAGAAGCAATTCTAATTATTTTCACCCCTTACTAGACCAAGTAAAGATGTATCAAGGCCCACTTTACAAACTTATAAAAACCTCTAGCAAATAAATTTAAAGGACATTTGAAAATTGAATCCAATTCATATGGAAAGATCACACTTTTTCAAGAACCCACCAAATCAATTCCCCTTGACCTCTCCAAGCAAACCTATTCTCTCAAGCTTAATACAAGATCACTCAAAAAATTTGAATCAAAAATTAAAAAATAAATCTCATGCGGCCATTAACACAAACGCTTGGCATGCACAGAATAATCTCTAGCCTAACTTCATTGTTTTGTACAGTGATCATCGACCAATTGATCTCCCTCTTAACGCCCTTGTCCCCTTGAGTTTATAGCAACAGCAGACAAGCCCCCCTTCGCCATGGAGAATAGTGGAGCGCCGCCGTTTTGGGGTCATCGCCGGCCAACCACGGCCAGCTCGCACTAGACCACCCCGCGCCCATCCAGCATGTCCACTAGCACCGCCGCAGCCTACGGCCACTCCCTGTCTAGGCCATAGCCCCAGCCGAGTCGTGGACCACCCTAGTCGCGCCGCGCATCGCCTCTCTGTGCCGTGTCCAGAGCGCGCCAGTGCGTCATGCCCGACCAGCCCCGCCAGATCATGCCTTTCCCTCACCGTGCTCGTGCAACCTCGCCATGATCACCCCACCCCGGCAGACACCCCCGTTCGCCGTCGCGTGACCCGCAGCAGCCGCACGCCACCGCAAGCACCTCTGCCTCCGCTCAGAGTGCCGCACGCACCAGACCAAACCACACCTCCCCACACCACGCCATTAAGTCCGTGAAAACCTCCAGGAGACACCACACCATCCTACGCCCTCGCCCATGCCGTTAGCTACCTTTAGAGACGCCACCGTCGAGCTTACCGCTGCACCGCTCGGTCCCCTCGCCAAGCTATAAAAGGAGATCACCCCAGCCTCCATTATGAACACCAATCAACTCCCCTCTCCTCACTGACCTTCCCCACCTCTCCCAGGAGAAAGGCGAGCACCAGCGCGCCGGAATTTCACTAGAGTCTGCTGCTGCTGGAGGAGAAGGGCGTCGTCAATTCCGACCACCCCAAGCCCTGCCATGACCGCGCCTCGCCATCATCTACCACGTCGATCGCCCCCATCTCCGAGCCTAGATGGAGCCTAGGTGAGCCCTGAGAGACCCTCACCGCCGCGTTAGGTTTAGCTCGTCGCTGGAGCTGTTCGTCGTCGACGACGACCCTCAGCCGTTGGATTAGATTTAGATTGTAGCGTCTAGATTGAAAGATACCGATTCACGTTAGGTGAGTCAGCGACGATGGACCCCTCTCATCGGCCGTGCCCTGCTGCGTTGCGATTGGGCCAGCCGTTTAGAGTTCCTTGGCCTAGAAATTCAAATATGGATTTTCCAATTTAATTGAAATCCTATTCTGTCCACTTATTCAAAAATCCATTCAGAGAGATTCACTTAACCAAATTGTATGAATCAAATTTTGTTAGAAATATAATTAAAATATCTATCCAAGCCCATTGGATTTAAATCATTTGGAGTTAGAGTTAATCTATAGCAAAAATAATAAAACAGAGACGTTTGCAACTTCAAACATTTTTCAAAAATCACATTTGATAATACCTATTTGAATATGTAATAATATTTAGGTTTGCATCTAGTGACTTTGGACTTGTACCAAAAGAATGCTATTAGGGCATTTCTAGTCACTTTAAATCTATTAAATAATATTCTTAAACTTTATAAAATGTGACCAACCCTTTAAATCACATTACCATGTATTAGAATACGTGGTGATGACATGTGTCCACATGATCTCATATTTTAATTGGAGAATATTAAATCTTAATTAATTTCAATGAGTAGAAATTACTTTTCACAAATAAAACTAGTTCTTTATTGCATGTGATGATTGTGATGATGCTAGACCATCAAGTGTGAACCTTAGTGTGCTAAAAAGACTAGTTAAGTATTGTTTGGTGATTGTGTACCCTGTATTCCTTTATAGACGATAGTATTGACCAAGGATACGAGGAGGAGGAGTTCTACCCCGAAGAAGACGAAGAAAACTTCAATCACTGCACCAATCAAGGCAAGCTAGATCTATTCAAGCTATTATTAGCAAGCTAGAATTATACAAGATGACCTAAGCAAGATGCATTAGGCATGCTTGATTATACATTTTGATTTATACCCATCCCAAGTTTTACTTGCAAGTTTTACTCTTTTTACTATACCAAAGTTTCTTTACTTTTAGTAATGCTCTGTGAGATTTTGGAAAGTAGTATAGATAGCATAAAGAGTATAAAACTAGGCCTATACTAGACATCATTCTATGGCATGCGATTGAGATTAGCATCCCTCATTAGTGAACACTCTTAACTTAGTGGCTAGTGCTAAGCATAAAACTTGATCACTTTAGATGGGAATACTTGGTGAAAATGATTATGAAAACCTTGGAATGATGAGTCATTCTATTGAGATGTTTTGACATGTGTTGAGAAACAAAAATGGATTTGATGATGAAAATGTTGAGGCATGAGCCTTAGCCCTTTATAAAAACTGATGGTTGGGTTCAGATGCGATACAATTCCAATTTTACCGTACAACCACAATACCTGCATTGGGTAAGGCTTAGCCGGAAGTTTATATGCATTAGTATGGGTTCCCTCGCGGAGGAGGTTTGAGCTAAGGCTACCTCTTGACGATGTCCACCTATGCAGTGCCCAAGATGGCAGATGGCCATGGCTGGGAGGCCAAGCTCATAGGGGAGGTGCTTATACTAGAGTGTGTAAAGGAAAGGTTATGATTGATTATCCACATACTAAGTATGATGATTCAGGGTTATCCACAGCGGATGTATCAATTTTTGGTGAAAGTGTACCACCTGGATTGTGTCAAACTATTGAATAGCGCGTCATGATCATGGACGATTGGAGTGGCCATATTGTTCCGTCGTCAGATGTTTTCAAAAAGGACTTGTGAAATGAAATATGATTTTGACTTGACCACAACAGGGTTGTGAATATGAAAACTAGGTTCCCAACTTAAAGTGATTTAGAACCTTTACTTAGTTTTCTTTACTTCTGAACTCAGTTTATATAAATCTGGCTTTTTGCAAATAAACTTAGAGCTTAGGATTCCTACTAGAATCACCTTACTTGTTAGTGATAGTTTGCGAGTACTTAAAGAGTACTCATGGATTTTTCCCTGGCTATTCCCATGGCTAGACTATGAGGAGGACTACCAGGAGAAGGATAGCAGAACAGCTACGACAACTAGGATCATCTCCCATCATCAGCATTGCCTATGACACTGAAGATGGAGCCCGCACCTTGTTTGTATTAATACTGGATCATGAGATCCTTTATTTGTGTAAGACCTTATTATGGTTTGTAATGGATGATGTACTATGATATCCAATCTGTTATGTCTCGCAAAAATGGTAATCCTGGGATTGCGATGTATGGCATAACAGGCATCTGGGATTAAAAATCCGGGTGTTGACAATGTTGATTAACAAATATATGCAAATGTTCAGAAGTTTGCGCTATCGAACTACCAAGTTCAAACGGATCCCCACTATTCTTAGTTATGGGATCTATCCCAGAAAACAAGCTTCTATGGAATCCTAGTCTACAAAAAAAGGATGCATAGCCGGGATAAGAACTACTCTACATATGACAATGTTGCGCAATCGACAATAAAATTTTAACCACATCATCAACTCTATCATTTAAGTTCGGAGTGAATCTAGCTACACTCGTTTCACATAAGCTTAAACATCTTATATTATGAAATGGAGGGAATAGGTACGAGTGTTCTAGTATTTCACAAAGCGCCATTGCTACCGCGGGACAGAGATGACGAATGCTCCACCGCCCTATAGAAGGTTGTCACGCCGATCTCGCCGCCACATATAGAGGACGAAGCGGAGGAGCTGTTCGGCAACAATATGGAGTGAGAGGCCAGGGGGCGGTAGTGGATGGGAAGAAGGGACTAAGTAAAATAGGCTATAGATAAATCCAGCTTGTCTCAGAAGGAACGCGCTGCCACGTGCACCGGCATGTGCAAAACTACCTCCCTCTCTCTTCTGCGGTAGCTACTGACAGTAGTACTCCAGCTAGCTTCATCGAGTTCTCTGGTACTCCTACTAGTAGACCTTTACTACTACTACTAGGTAGACAAGGAGTACTTGTTCAGAAGAAAAAAACTAGACAAGCACACGGTCGTACAGTATTGCCTTGTCAAATCACTGGTGATGCCATGATGAGTGACATGTTTTTCCTGGTAATCCTAGAAACATCGTGTTCCTTCCACCGCTTGCAGTTTCTGAGCGAAGTACTTACCAAACGTCCAACTTAGGCTTACAGGACCCAAACTACAGTGAAAAAGAAACAAAACTACGGACCTGCAAGGAGTAATACTAACAGTACTACTATTATACAACATTCTAGAAGAAATTATGTATGGAATAGTAGTAGTAGAGTAAAACTGTACTCCTAATAAGGTTCTTTTAGAAGCTTGGTGAAATATACATACTGGAGAAACTACCAAGTGTACAAAAGGGGTTTTTGGTCATACGGAGTATTTTACAAGCTGGACTGGGTGCGAAACTAAATGCTGAGTACTCGTACATCAGCTAAAAACCAACCAAAAGAAAGAGTTCAACATAAGGCTGAGACCAAATGAGCTATCCTTGAATAGGCTCATTCCACTCCAAGGCGTTTGAGAATCATGGGATGAACCAAAATGGAGTCTCCGACCATGTCCAGCGAGTGTTGGTGTGGAAACCAACAACTGCGTCACCATTCAGACTGAAGCGGAAAATTTCAGGACACGGCATGTACTCATAGCCAATTTTTTGGTGTGATGTGTAAACACAGTTCCTTCTCGTCAGATGTCCTGGCGGATGACTTGCATCACCTACTGCAGTGATAATAGGATAGTTCACAACAAGGAAAAGAGAATATGATCCAAGGTCAGTAACCCTTTTCTATCGGTTAGCTGCAGCTAACTGGCTTGTGTGCATCGAGAACACTATGCACTCAAACCTAGAAGGATAGGTGCGAACGGTGCGACCATAGTGAACAACACTAGTATGATCAGCAACTGCATTGCCTGAGACACCATATGTATAGACCAGAAGAAGTCTTGAACCACCGATAGATCTTGCTAACCACCACCCACCACGATCATTCTCCTCATCATCCTCAACAAACCCATGTGTAAGGTACAGAACATCGCGTGGCGACAGGATAAGGAGCGGACCTTCAAAGGGAAAGGAAATGGAACATGGAAATAATATTGATATTGATCTGACACTGTAGAAGTTGATATACTGTACTATTTTCAGTAATCTTGATTATACTTAAGATGTTTGATTGCGTTAAAAAATGCCAACCTAGGGAGATGCTATGGAAATTCTAATTGTTTTCGAAATGGGGGTATGCTATGGAAATTCTCCTAGAGACACAGTTTGATTCAAGGGATAAAATGAAATAGGAAATAATCCTACAGGATCTTGAATGTAAAGTTCATAGGGAAAAAGCAAGGTTGGATCCTACAAGATTTTGGTGTCTTATATACCAAAGGGAAACCAACAAGGATTATTTTTAGGAGGTTTAATATCTTATGTTATCTTATCTTACCACTATGTAGTGTATGAATAACTTTGAATATTCACTGTTGGATCAGTACTTGCGAATCCCAACATTGCCAGCAGTTGGATCTTCTTTTCCATTCTAGCATCTACTTGAAGATTCTATTGATAGTCTTTAGCACAATGAACGCTATGCACAATCCTCAAAACACACGTATCCATGATTCTAGAATTTTCTTCTTCATTTCTCAAGACCATGTTAACAAAATTTACAAGTACTAGTACCTAATAAACATCGACTTCTATATCATAGAACATACAAGAACTAAATATACGCCCATACTTTATAGATGTCGATCAAATTTCTAATTTTTTGAGCTTTACCTAGTATTATAATTCTATATAGTTATGATATGTCATATGTCTAGTATCTGAGTCTCACGTAAATACTACTAGTAGATACCATATTTTTCATGGATGTACTAGTACTAGGAGACAAGGCAATACTATCAGCAGAACTCAATCCTATGAATCAAATTACTTTTATGTAAGAAAACTTAGTAAGGATTGCATTCCTCTGAAATTCCTAGGGAATTCGTACGAATCAAAGAGGCTAAAATTCCTATGAAGTTCCTACTAACCAAAGAAACTGGAGAAAAAATAACTTACATTGATTCAGGAAAAATATCTGGGTCTCACATAAGTACTTACTTCTACGTAGTAGATACCATATTTTCTATGGGATGTACTAGGAGACGAAGCAATACTATCAGCAGAACTCAATCATATGAAACAAACTACTTATATTTAAGAAAACATCCTAAAGATTGCATTCCTCTAAAATTCCTAGGGAACTCCTTCGAATCAAAGAAACTAAAATTTTAATGGAATTCCTACTAACCAATGAAAGTTCAGAAAAAATAGCTTGCATCGATTCAGGAACAAAGCTAATAAAATACGTAAGGAGGAGAATTTACCAAGTTCCAGAGACTTCCATGCATAAACACAGTTGTTCTCGGTCATGGCGAACACATGATCCTGTTGGATAATATCATCGCAGTATCTGAAGTAGCCCTGGATCTCGTTCACACAAAATGACCATCCATGACTATCATTCTCATTGATGACAACAACCTTGAATTCGAAAATGGCGACTAGAGAGAAATCTGTGTATCCCCTAGCAGTTGTCGGAACTTGGCAAATGACTATCTTCTGCAGTTTAGTACATTGACCTTCATCAGCCTCATCCTGAAATATAAGTGCAGAACCTTTGGTTGGATCAAACCCCGACACTTGCGGAATAACAATCTTGCAACAAGTGTACACGTTGACAAGGTCCCACATGAAATCGGGGCCAACAATGACGATCCAATCTCCATTTTTGCCTACTCGCTGCTCATCAAAACCATTTGGCATCACAACATCGGAGGAGAACCTGTCCAGCAGCGTCAGCTTGCACGGGCTGCTCGCCACTTCCAAGCAGTCTTTGGATTCCCACGGTCTCACCGTCGGGTGAGAATGAAGAACACATGGCAGGACAAACAGATGAGAAGAAGGTGTAGTTCTGCTCTCTTTTGCCGATTGAAGAATATGTCTGGACGAACCGACGAGGCTCGCGGTGGTGGTGGCATCGCAATTGTTGATGAGTACTTGAAGAGGGCCTTCGGTGAACACCTTCTAAAACTGCTCAGGATCTTTACAGCCCTTGCTCGATCTCACCATGGAAGGAGGTTACGAATGGTGTTTTGGGGGATTTCTTTGGGGTGGGGTGGGCTGGGGGAGGGAGGGAAGATCGTTGGCGTCATCTGGCGGCCGGGGTGCGATGGAGAAGACAAAGGCTGATGGTGTGTAGTACTAGTAGTCTACTACTAGTAATACTGCAGAAGGTGGGCAAGTGGGGGGTGGGGCTCCAATTGAGGCTAGTTGCATAAACCTCCAACAATTAGAGACGTAGATGCAAAGAGCTCTAGCTGTTGAGCCCCGGGTATGTAAGAAATAATGCTAAGAGGGCTAATCAAGAATTTTGTGCTATGTGCAGCATTTGTACCCAATAGTAATTGTAGTACAGTAGTTTCTTGCAACTAGACTATCCTGATTATCTCGAGTTCTCTGCAATTTCGAATCCAATTATTGGATGTTTGTGCAATTTCCACCCTCCTCGTGTTCTGAGGAAGCTCTATGACCCTATGTTCAAACAAAAAAATGATCAAAGACAAAAAAAGACCATCTCTCAGGGCTCGCTTGATTTGTAGGATTCTCAGAACATAAGAAGAGGAAACTACAGGAATTTGGATCAAGTATGTGTTTGATTCACAGGGAAAGCAAAGCAATTATACAATGAGGTCGGAGTGGACTGAAATTTTCCTAAAAACAGAGGGCAAAGGAATACTTTGAAGGAATGTCAATTCCTGTGTTTTTCCTATTCCTATATTTTTCCTATCCTGTGTTCCAAACGGGACATAATTCCTACATATTGGAATCCTATGAATCCCAAGGGACAAGATCCTTCACAATACCTTTGAATTTTCTTTGAATCAAAGAAGGAATAGAAAAAGGTTTCCTCTGTCAGGAAAAAAATGAACCCTCTTGGAGAAAAAAAATGAACTCCACCTCTTGGAGAAAAAAAGGAACTCCACCTATTGGACAATTCACTGTGACAAGAGTATCTACTAAAGTGTATGTCTAGTACTAGCTGTAGGGCCCAACCGTAGCACGTTATTTACAAGAGTACTACTAGTACAGTACAATATCAATCTTTGCAGGTGCCTCAAAGGAAACAAAATAAAGATTTACAGGTAATAAATGGCCATGGCAATTTCCAAGATACACAATATTTTGCTTGTTCATTTTGATCTGGGAGATAGTCGGAGGATAGAGGAGTACTAGATGCTTCGTGTCTTGAGCCATCGAGCTAGAGTAGAATTTTGGATATCTAAAAACCTGAATTTTCCTGTCAAACAATGCTCGTTGCATGCAGCATAACCGAACAGACTTACTGCACTACTTTAATGCGCGTCCGAAAAACTAGGGAGTGCAAGAAGTACTAGTACACTAATGCTACACAGAGAGTTTTTCTTTTAACGGACACAGAGAGTTCCACATTCATCTTGTAGCGCCAAAAGCAGAAGTTGTGCCAATATAGTACTATAGTAGTCATGTCCAGGTTGCCTTACAGGGAAAAAATAGTACGATGAGCAACAAAATTTATCTATTTTGTACTCATATTTGCGTATACTAGTATTACTGCTACGTACTCAAGAACGGCATGAGCGTGTGCTCGACTAGTGCGCCTTCGCACGTAGGGTAATCTAGTATGGAGTAGATCGCCACCGCATGGTCGCGTGATTATTATGCATTGGTCCATGCTCTAGTCGTGGTCACGTGCCGTAGCAGTAAAAAAAGTGAAAAATAGATTACTCATAAATAATTACTCTCTCCATCCTAAAATAGTAGTTACTGACTTGGCTTTGTCTAGATACACATGTATTTTAATGCATTTTAGTACTTAGATGCTCCCTCATTTTCAAATTAGAAAGCATACTAGGTTTTTTCGAAGTCGATATTTATAAAGTTTGACCAACTATATGTACAAACATACTAACTTACATAATGTCAAACGCATATAATATGAAAACATGGTTCGTGATGATTCTGATAACATTGAGTTGATGTCGTAGATGTCCATATTATTTTCTAGATATTTAGGCTAAATTCCAGTGCAGCCTATCCTGCACACTGGACCCACGTCGATGCGTCGTCCACACCTGCGCAATTGCGACGGCAATCTTGGTTCAAGACTTAAATCAAGTCGAATTGACAAGTTTGGGCATAAAATTCCGTAATCACTGAGTTAGATGACTAAAATCGAAGCACCGTAAGAATGGTTAGTATGTTTCTCTCTAGTCCATGTCGTAGAAGTGAACAATTACATAAAAGTCATACTGAAACCCTAAATTCTCCGTAATAACATTAGCAGCAAACTTAGTTTACATCCAAAATGCATCCTTCCTAGTAACAAAAGAGAACCTACATGCGGCTACTAATGACTACTACTAGTAAACTGGAGTAGTAAAATAGTACTACTAGTAGTACTATTTATCTGCTAATACACCATTACAGGCTTGATCATCAACCGTAGTTTAAGATCATTTTTTATTATCGATGCAAATCCAAAAAGATACATGGGTGGACAATCCAACCTTCATGAGGAACCGCAGCGGCACCCCGAGGTACGTCATGAGCTTGTCGGGCAGGAGGATGGCTGGCGACGAGCTGCTCGTCAGCTTGATTACCGCATTAAGGCTCTCGACCATGGACAAGTCCACCGACTCCGGTGGGCCAGGCGCACACAGTTTCACCGTGTACCGCGGCCACAAGCACCTGTCCTGCATGATGCACACCAAGGACACGACGGCAGTCGGGCCGAGCGCGCTGATGGTCAGGACGAACACGGCACCGTCATTCCCGCAGAGGAAGCGCGTGAATCCCCTCGTGCTTGTTGACGGTGGAGTCGGGATGAGGCAAAAGAAGGCGTTGCCATAGATGGTCCTGGTTACTATGACCCCGTGGGCCTCCTTCATATGGGGAAGGAGCCCTTCCGGTGAGGCAATGAAATCACAGGCGCAATCAATGCAGGAGAACGGGTCGTGCGAGCACGTGATCTTGTGCTCGTCGAGCTTGTCGATGGCGATCAAGCTAAAGCAGCCATTGTAGGGGCACTCAATCATCGCCTCAGACTGGACGGCGTCCATAGCAGCCGGCTCACGGTCGAATCTGCCGACGCGGTACACGAACTTGTGGGAGTGGTTACAGAGGGAAGATCGGCTCACCGACATAGTGCCCGCTGGCCAGAAACCCGGGTTGGGAATACGCTAGGCATGGGCGTACCGGCAGTAGCTGCACTTGGCCACTTTTTTCTTAGACAGTGTCCACACGTTGTATGTGCTTCGTCAAAACAAAAAGGCTGCAGAAAGTTGACATGTGAGTAATAAGCGGTGTCATCTTTGTACTATACCGAAGACTGACATACAGAGGGAGAGATCGAGGCAAGAAGATCCAGGTGAGTGAGAGGCAAGAAGATGTACTCCTGGAGAGAGACGAAAAGCCAGCGGCCTGTTGTAGGGTATATAGTGCTACAGGGGAGAGACCGAGGATTGCATGCATGTCTTCGACACCAACCTGTAATTAACTTTTTTGGTCTTATCAAATTTAAATGGCCTTAATAATCTGAGACAGAGGGAGACTAGTAATAGTAGTAGTACTATATCTTAGAACAAATTAGACAAACCAGTACTGTATTTATTAGTGGTACTTTAAAAAAAATATAATTAGTAGTAGTACTTAGATATGTGAAAAACAATCCAAATTGCTACTCCAATAGAGAGCACGATCACTCTGTTTTATGGATTCTTGTTTACTATATGTACTAGTAGTAAAAGCTAGAATGTAGATTGTTTCAGAACAAATTTTGGCTCTACAATATCTAGCATACGTGCAAACCTCAAAAGACACTGCATTGCTTCGTTTCAGGGATCTTGTGCTAAATTCATGAAATTTTCATTTTTATGAGGTCCTTGATGTAACTTGTACTTCTACCGAACACGTGTTAACTAATAAAGCACCTCGCTCCTACGGGACCTATCACAATTAAAAAATAATTACACTGCCCCGATTATCAGACAAAGTGGAACATGGTTTCTTATAATTCCAAAGTTTTTAGAAATAGGATGTTTCAAGTTTCCCAGCTAACTTTGCACACTTTAGTGACTTTTTGCCGTTTCAACGAAATTAAGTCAAACATTTGATACACAAGTAAGGGCAATTGATTTCTATTGAATTAAGTGTATTTTTATAGGTAGATGGTTGATGTAGTAAACAATGTAGTCGGTGTTAGTTTCCAACTATCACGAAAGAACATTTAATTCTCAATTTTTCGACTGATGACGAGATTGTTCTTTTACATAAAGAAACTCCGAATAATATGGATCTGAATACCACAAGACAAGTTTTCAGAGCTAAAGAGTGGACCAACATGTTGTGCTGATGATACCCATGTTTTATGAGCTTTCAAACTTCCAAGCTAACTCCGCCAACTTGAATGACTTTATGCCAATTATTTATCGAATTTAGGTCAAATTTGAACTACAAGTAAATTGTAGGTTGCTTTGAAAGTTTTATGAAAACTCTTCTGGAGGTACCTATTCAGGGGACAATTAATATATCATAAACCATCGAGAGTTTTGACGACTCGTTCAAATTCATGCTAAATTTTGCATCTTGACAGTTTAACAAAATTAGGTTAAACTTGAGCTACAAGTAAGCGCGAAAGATCGCCCTTGAATTAAATGTTTGTTGCTATTTGAATGACTTCCTAGCTAACTCCGCCCATTTGAATGAATTTATGTCGATTTATCGAAATTAGGTCAAATTTGAAACTACAAGTAAATTGTAGGTTGCTTTGAAAGTTCTACAAAAAAGCTTTTGGGGGGCACCCATCGAGGGGTCATAATCAATATGTCAGAAACCACCGAGAGTTTTGACGATAGTTTCAACTTTTTGCTAAGATTTTGCATCCTAACTATTTAACGAAATTAGGCCAAACTTGAGGTACAAGCAAGTAAGCGCGATAGACTTCTCTTGAATTAAATGTCTTTTCTAGGATAGATGGGTGCATCTTCTTGTAGTAAACAATGCTGTTAGTGTGAGTTTCCAACTATCGGGAAAGAACATTATTCTCTCCTATAAAAGGAAGTCTGAAGAATAAGGATCTAAATGCCACAAGCCAAGTTTTCACACATATATAGTGGACCAACATATTGTACTTATGATTTCCCGTGTTTTATGATTTCTCAAACTTCCTATAGCTTATCACTCTGCCCACTTGAATGACTTTATATGTCGATTAATAAAAAATAGGTCAAATTTGAACTATATACTACAAGTTTTGTAGGTTGCTCTGAAAGTTATACGAAAAATATTTTGGAGGTACCCATTAGGGGGTTACAATCAATATATGAGAAACAACCGAGAGTTTTGACAACTGGTTTATGCTAAGATTTTGCATCATGACACTATTTAATGAAATTGGGTCAAACTTGAGCTACAAAGTAAGCGTGATAGATTGCTCTTGAAATATATGACTTTTCAGAGGTAGATGGGTATATTTTCCTGTAGTAAATAATGCCGTTGGTGTGATTTTCCAATTATCAGGAAAGAACATTCAATTCTCAATTTTTTGAGTGATGACGAGCGAGGTTGTTAGTTTTCGTAAAGAAATGTCCGAAGAATATTGGATCTGAATGCTAGAAGCCAAGTTTACCGACATATATAGTGGACCAACATGTTGTAATAACGATTCCCATGTTTTATGAATTTTCAAACTTCCTAGCTAACTCTGCCCATTTGACCGAATGACTTTATGTCGATTTATCAAAATTAGGTCAGATTTGAAACTACAAGTACGTTATAGGTTGCTTTGGTAGTTTTACAAAAAAACTTTTGGAGGTACCCATCGACGGGTCACAATTATAAAACACCGAGAGTTTTGAAGATAGGTTCAACTTCTTGCTAAGATTTTGCATCTTGACAATTTAATGAAATTAGGTCAAACTAGAGCTACAAGTAATTAAGCACGATAGATTGCTCTTGAAATTAAATGTATTTTCAGAGGTAGATCGGTGACACGGGTATACCCTGTAGGTACTCGAGTGTGGTATATACGGTCTAGATACGGTGGAGGCCCATGGTGTTACCACGGCCCAATGAAGACTTCGAGTGGCCCACAGACTCTCGATGACTTGCGAGACAAGAAGAAGTATAAAGATAGAAAGTTTGAAGGGAAAACCCTAATCTGTAACTGACTCGACCTGCTACCGAGACCTAGCATATCTATATAAAGGCCAGGAGGGGCGGCGAGGAGGACACACGCAACCCTAGTTTCCACAACTCACGCCAGATTGCATCTGCGCGCCCCTCTAATCTATGATTCCTTCGTTAATTCCAAGAGCAGACAAGTAGGAGTAGGAACCTCTATGAGGCCTGAACCTGGGTAAACCTTTCATCCCTGCGTGCTTGTTTGCTAGCCGATTTATGCTTCCAGTGCTCCCTCCTTCTCCAAAACCCAAGTCCATAACAATAGGCATAGACAAGTTAAACCCTCGTCAATTGGTGCCTTCTATACGAATTGGGAGTGCTGATGTTGCGGCTTCTTCGGCCTCATCAACCACGATCTACAACTCCTCAATAGTGGAGATTCGCTAGCTCTTTGGCGCGTTCGACTTCACCGTCCACACGCCTGCCACTTGCCCGGCCTTCGAGTCCATGGGCGATGGAATCAGCCTGGCGATCGGGAGCTTCTGCTTCCAAGTTGGTCAGATGGGCACGCTTTGCATGCCTGACCAGCCAACGACATCCACGATTGCTCTAGCATCATGGTTCCCGCCACCAATCGGTGCCCTCAGCAAGCTCAACACCTCAGCAACAGCTGAAAGCATGGATAGCGATAGCAGTCGCGGATCTGATCTGGGCGGCCTAGCAACGGAAGATGGGGTTTACGGCTCCGTATCCAAAAGTTGCGGGAGCAATAGATTCCCCAACCACTTCATGTGCACCGTCATCAAGACTGGCGACTCCACTGCTAATCGCGAAAACGGTGGCAATGGATTTGGCACCGATCCGCCTAATGGTGGCATATCTAATGGCAGACCTCCCAACAGCGGCCCAACCAATGGTGGAAATGGCGCGCCCGTCAACAATGGAGGGGCAGTCGGACCTCCAACCATGGTCAACAAACACACTGGCGAACATGTCATGATCACGCTCAACGATCTCGAGTGGGCCCGCTGCCGAGAAGCTCTACGAGGCAATCCTCTGCCTCCAGGCACATCGCCAGAAATGCTGATGGACTACCATTGGCTACTAAAGGAGGAGTACAGACGCCAGCTACAAACTATCACGCAACTCGAAGCGTGTAAAAAGGCGGCGGACGAGTAGAGCCTTCGAAGGGTCGGGCTCTCCTCCCACGGAGGATCCTCCTCCAAAGGCAACGAGTACATGGCCAACAAGAGGCGATCTCAAATTGACCACCTCACCGAGAAGGAGCGCATAGAAGCTGCAAAAGTCCTCGACTTCAGCTCTATGACAGTCGACACTCGGGGCAACATGGTCCCAAAGACGCCACAGGCAGCAGTGACAGCGGCCACCATGTACCTACTCAACAACCAGCCGTCGGCTGGAGATCCCCGAGCCGCCATGCACCGATCTATGATCGCGGGCTTGGGGTTAATTGAGGCTGCTCTCGACAAAGAGCCAGAGCCAAAGAAAAACAAGGCTCTGGCAAAACGCTATTCCTCACCCTCGTCCAGCGACGACAGTCACGATCTTTCTAGACGCCGCCGCTCACGGCGACACGACCACGACTACGATGCACGCGATGACATCACATAGCACAAAATCGACAAGTCAAGGGCACGACGTGCCCGCTCGATTGACTCAGAGGACAAAGACGTGGAGCTCTGTGGCGCCAGATGCTTCAGCAAGGCTATCAGACAAAAGAGAATGCCGAAGGGGTTCAAGCTCCCATCGGAGAACCCAAATTCGATGGCCTGTAGGACCCAAAAATCTGGTTGGAGGACCACACCTCCTCCGTCAGGCTCCATGGTGGGAGTCGAAGCACGGCCATGCAATACCTGCAGCTACAGCTGCAGGGCGCCGCCCGAGCATGGCTCAACAACCTCCCGTGCGGATCCATTCGTAGCTAGGAGGAACTAGTCTACAGCTTTGTGCGCAACTTCAAGGGAACCTACAAAAGGCCCACGTCAATCGAAGAATTAAGGTGCTGTCAGCAAAGGTCGGGGTGAATCGCTATGCTCGTACATCCAGAGGTGGTCCATCATCAAGAACTCCGCAGAAAATATCTCGGAGGATCGCGCAATCGACGCATTCAACGCCGGCGTTCGCCGCATAGAACTCACGGAGGAGTTGGGCCGCTCGAAGCCCAAAATAATTGACCACCTGATGGAAATCGCGAATCGGTGGGTAGATGGAGAAGCCTCGGTGAAAAACCGTGTTCACTCCGACGACGAACCAGAACTCGAGCGCAGACGCGATCGCCGGAGCAAAAGTAGAATGCGCATCTACGATGATCGTGGCGATGTCAACATGGTCGCAGTCGGCTACGCCGACAGGCGCGAGGACAACCGCAACAGTGGCTATCACAGCGGTGGACACCGCGACTCCAGGAAAACCACGCAGGTATGGCAGCGCCGCACTCGCGAAGAGGCACCCGCGACAACAATTGAGGACAAACTGTCCGGGCCGTGCAACGTGACTTCTACATCGACAAGCACGATGGCAAGAAGAAGTCCAGCCACCTTCTCAAGGACTGCCGCGAGTTCCTCAAGCTCCATGAGGGTTTGGCTTGGATGAATTGCGACGCAGTCAACAGAGGCTACGGAGTCGCCCCAGGCATTGTAGCACATGGAGCTCCTCCACCACCACCTGGAGTGCCACCACCCGCGGCCGCACCGGTCCACAATCAAGGCGGAAGTCATACCCACAGGATGTGGGCAACATGATGATCCAAAAGGGACGCCCCTCGAATCAGGTACAGAAGGCCATCACTCGCCAAGTCAACTTGGCGACAAACTCACCACCATCCACGACTGAGTACCTCAGTGGAATCGACTCCTGCATCACCTTCGACAAGCGCGACCACCCGCGCCAAGTACCTCGCCCTGGCCACTGTCCCCTCGTACTCGAGGAACAAATTGGAGGCTTCGACATGAGTCGCGTCTTCATGGACGGTGGAAGCGGCATTAACCTCATGTTCGCAAGTACCTTGCGAGCGATGAGGATCCCTCTGACCTGCCTAGAGGTCTCGGACATGACTTTCCACGGCGTCGTCCCAGGCAAGGGCATATATCCCCTGGGAAAAATCAACCTCAACGTCATCTTCGGCACGCCGAAAAACTTTCGACGTGAGCACATCGACTTCGAAGTCGTCGACTGACCCTCACAGTACCACTGCACGCCGAAAAACTTTCGGACGCGTCGCGTTCACCAGGTTCATGGCAGTACCACACTACGCCTACCTGCAGATGAAAATGCCAGGTCCAAACGGCGTCATCACAATCAACGGGAGCTTCGAGAGGTCTGACTGTTGCGACAGGGAATTCAACAGAATTTCCCAATCCTTCGGCATGCAGGAAGAACTCACAAGATTGAAGGAGTCGACAGACAACAGTCTGCCTTCCCTGAGCCGGCCAAGTTCACCTGACCTATCCTTCGACACGTCGGTGCACATGAAGAAAGTTCAGGTCCACCCATCGGACCCGGCCAAGACGGCCCTCATCGCCAACAACTTGAGTCCCGCATAGGAAATCGCGCTCATCGAATTCCTCCATGAGCACTGGGAAATCTTCGCCTGGTGTCCAGCGGACATGCCAGGGGTCCCCAGGGAATTCGCCGAGCATGCACTCAATGTCAACCCAGACGCAAGGCCAGTCAAACAAACAATTCGGCGACTGTCTGAGCCAAGAGAAAAAGCGGTCGAAATGGAGATCAACAGACTCCTCGACGCCAAATTCATACGCGAGATCAAGGAAAGTACCTGGCTCGCCAACACGGTACTGGTACCCAAAAAGGACGATATCCTACAGATGTTCATGGATTTCACCTCTCTAAATAAGCACTGCCCAAAGGATCACTTTCCGCTACCACGAATCGACCAGATCATCGACTCCACCGCGGGATGTGAGCGTCTCTACTTCCTCGACGCCTAGTCAGGATATAATCAAATTTGAATGAAGGAAGAAGATCAAGAGAAGAACAGCGTTTACAATGCCTCTTGGTGTGTTCTGCTACAACACAATGCCCTTCGGGCTAAAAAACGCAGGAGCAACCTATCAGCGGTGCATGCAGGCTTGCCTCAAGAACCAACTTGGTCGCAACATCCAAGTTTATGTTGACAACATCATAATCAAGACCAAAGAGGAGGCCTCGCTAATCGACGATTTACGCGAAACCTTCGCTAACCTTGACCGCTACCGGATCAAGCTCAATTCGGAAAAATGCACCTTCGGCGTACCATCTGGAAAACTACTCGGGTATCTCATCTCCGCAAGAGGGATCGAGGAAAACCCGAAGAAAATAAAAGCCATACTAGCCATGGAGAAGCCAAAGAACGTAAGAGGTGTCCAGCAGCTAGCTGGGCGAATTGCTGCGCTCAGTCGATTCATCAGTCGAATTGGCGAAAAGGCAATGCCCTTCTACCAACTTCTCCGCAAAACTGACAAGTTTGAGTGGACCAATGAGGCACAAGAAGCATTCGAAGACCTCAAGCGTCTACTATCTACCTCACTAGTACTGGTGACCCCACGCGAAAGGGAACCACTATTGCTATAAATCTCTGCCACTAACCAGGTGGTTAGCACTATGCTCGTGGTGGAGCGAGCCGAGGAAAATAATGTCCACAGCGTGCAGCACCTAGTCTACTACCTCAACAAGGTGCTCACACCAACAAAGCAGCGGTACCCACACTACCAAAAGTTGGCATACGGCATCTTCATGATAGCCAGACGACTGCGTCACTATTTCCAGGAGCACCCAATCGTGGTGGTCAATGATGCCCCGCTTGGACACATCCTTAACAACCCCAACGCCACTGGACGAGTCGTGCTTTGGGGAATCGAACTTTCTCCATAAGACATTACATATGAAAAGCGCGATGCGATTAAATCTTAAGTCCTCCCTGATTTCCTCGTAGACTGGATGGAGAACCAGCTCCCCGAAAAACCAGATATGTCTTACCTCTGGACAATGCACTTCGACGGATCCAACCGTAAGGACGGGGCTAGCGCATGCGTCATACTGACATCGCCCCAAGGAGACAAGTTAAAATACATCCTGTGAATGCAGTTCAGTGCCTCCAACAATGAAGCTGAATACGAGGCCCTGTTGCACGGAATGCGGATGGCAAAAGCCTATGGCGCCAAGAGGCTCATCATCTACGGCGACCCCAAGCTGGTCATCAACTAGACAATATACGAGTGCGACACACTGAATGACAATATGATCGCCTACCCCGACCTCTACGACACACTCGAAGGGAACTTCGACAGCTGTGAGCTGCGGCACGTAGGCCGCGAAAGCAACTGATGCAGCCCGTCCTGCGGAAGCTACTACATCCACAACGCCAAGTCCCCAAGATCGTCCCCAAGTCAACCAAGAAGATGGACCAGGAGCAACCAGCTCCAGAATGAGAGTCTCCGCCGTCATCGCCCCGGAGAGTCCGCCCAAATCCAGCCGGAGTGTCCGACGCGACTTGGCCCGAGTGTCCGGCCTGCCCCAACCCCAACCTGGCGTGGACATTCAGAAGGCCAGTTCGGACACTACCCGGACACTACCTGGAGTGTCCGGCTACCCCGGACTGTCCGGTCACTCCGACCCGGACTGGCCAGCCCAAGTGATGGGCATGCGAGCCAACAGCTGGGCCCTTGGCCCATGTACCCCTCTATTTCGCACCAAACCCTAGTTTTATGCCCAAACTACCCCTGAACTTGTGGCTGGCCTATAAATAGAGCCCCGACCCCCTCATGTATCCCTTAGGCATAGATGATAGACTAAAGAAAACCCCCTTTGTGGAATCTCTAGTTTTGCCTCATCCCCTTCTACCAAAGGGGATCGACTATCGTCACCAACTCGTTGGAGTTTGCATCGCGCCTCCCTCGTTGTACAAGGCCTTGGCATCGGTGTCCCTTTGCCAAGACGTTAAGACCCTCTCCAAGGTGTTCTTCCCTCTCCGCTTGGGATTGACGGGAGCACGTTGACCGATCTTTCCTTGCGAGGATTCTATCGGACCGGTGGCCACCGATGAGAGCAATCGGCCTTGTATCGTGTGTGTTTTGCGTGAGTTCATCGTGTTCTTCGCGAGGTGTGCGTCCGCTTCTGCTACCTTGTCCCTTTCCCCTCGCTTTCCCATCGATTTGACCACGAGATCTGTGAAGATCGGGCCATCCTAGAGGTTTGCCCTCATCATCTGGTATCAGCATCTTTTGGTTGCCACGGAGTCCTCATCGATTTGGTCTTTTCCCCATAAATTCAAAATTTTCACAAAAAATAGCCCCAATTCGTGTTTTGGATCGATCTGTGATTTGAGTGTGTTTTGGTAGGTTTTGATCCATGGATTACTTGCTAAACTTGTTGATCTACCTTCCCCTGCGTTTCCATTGCCTAATTCCTTGATTTCCCCCATCAATTTGAGGTTTTGGTTCGAGTTTTTCCGCCAAAACTCGTCCAGTTCGTGTTCTGGAAGTTCTGGTTCGACCGGACCGGACTGTCCGGCCAAAATGGACCGGAATATCCGCCCCACCGGAATTTCCGGCCTAAACTGACCGGAATATCCGGCCCGGGCGGACTGTCCGGCCTACGCGCACCGGACTGTCCCCCTGCTTACAGAAAAATCTGCTTCATGGTTTTAAGCATAACTTTTGCATACGAACTCGGATTTTGGTGTTCTTTAGCTCGTTTTGAAGAGGAGAAACAACTCTACATCATCATATCCGTAGTTCATGCTATCTACTCCATCCAAATTCCGTGAGAAAGGCGGAATCCACCAATAAAGTGTGAAGATCGGCGACGAAAGGTATAAAAATTCCACGACTTCTCGCCACTTGCATCCCTTTGTGAGCCACACTATGTTTGCGTTCAACAAACACCTATTGAGACTAGTTCCTCCTATGATTGCTTGGACTATGCACATTTGATACCTTGTAGAATTCTGAGCAAAAGTTGTGAGCGCGCTATCTCATATAGTTATCTTGTATAGTTGTTGGCATAAGGAAGAGGCAAGTGAAAAAAAGAAAGAAAAAGAGAAAAAAATAGAAAAATAAAAATAAGAAAAAGAGAAAGAAAGAAACAAGTGCCTCATAGATTAGGAAGCGCAAGCTCGATGAACATCAAATAGGTGGTACTTGTGTGCAAGCTCGATGAACATCAAGAGAAAGAAAGAAACAAGTGCATATCTTGTAGCCCACCAATTTAGTGCAATCGAATTAGCGTCTCTCCTTGCACTTGTGTGACACGAGCTTATAGTCTTCGCTAGGTAATCATTTGGTTCTTAGCTCACTTTGTTCGTCGCACAAGTCCCATTTAGCCCACCGTGTGTGTTTCCTTGTACATATTTCCTCTTGTGGATTGACTTGTTTTGCTTTGTGATCATCGTGGTTCTTTACTTGCCATTACAATATCTTGATTTCGGATTGTTCTTGGACACGCCACCTTCCATACCTATCCACCATAAGCTTTGTGTGTGTGTGTGTTTTTTAGTGGTTAGTTGGTTTTGGTGTTCCGCGTGAACTTCACTTTGCTTGGTTTTGATTGCTCTCAAGTGTTGCCACTTGCACGATACTATCTTCCAAGGTAAAGTAAGGTTTGACGCCGTTATCTCTAACCCCTTACCACTTCCATATACACCACTTGGTCTTGTGAATCATGTCTAGGGACTCCGGAACCGAGGATGATATCTATGAAGAATCCATGATGAGCCACCACGACTACGACTCCACAAGTATAGAGGACATGATGGAGCACTACACCGACAATGGCTCCGCATGCTTTGAGGACCCGGAGCATTGCACCTATGACGGCTCCACATGCATGGAAGACATGGAGCACGACATCAACTATGGCTCCTCAAGCATGGAGGAATTGGAGCTCTACATCGACAATGGCTCCTCATGCATGGAGCACTACACCGACAATGGCGCCACATGCTTGGGTGACATGGAGTACTACATCAACAATGACTCCCCAAGCATGGATGACTTCGAGTGCTACAACGATGATGCCTCACCAAGCATGGAGGACATGGAGAGCTTCATCCACTTTGAGGGATCTTCCATGAGCCATGAAGAATACCTCCACCGCTTGGAGATGGAGGACTACTACGCCAAGCTAGTGGAGATGCCTCATCAATAAACCATGACCTTCAAGGCCAAGCGTGCCACACCAAAGGGCACCACCTACTTCGATGATCCACCTCCAAGGCGTCAAGCGCCACCACCTACAAGGCGTCATGCACCACCATCTCCAAGGCGACGAGCGCCATCACCTCCAAGCCGTCATGCACCACCATCTCCAAGGCGACGAGCGCCATCACCTCCAAGCCACCAAGCAGCACCATCTCCAAGGCGCCAAGCACCACAACCTCGAAGGCGTCAAGTGCATCTACCTCCTAGGCATCAAGTGCCACCAACTACAAAAAGAGCGGCGCCCCAACATCACCTTCCAAAAGAGGCGCCAAGAAGCAAGAATCTTCATCAACATACATCCTCTCGTGATCATCGCCAACATCAAGAGGATACAAGACGTCGTTCAAGGCATCTTCGCCATGAAGAAGAAGAATACATGTTGAGCACCATCCATAAGGCTCAACCAAGCTCAAGAATGCACCACCATCACAAGAAGAGTGCCAAGGACAAGGAGCATTGTCGCGAGCATCATGTGGATGATCAAGTGCGCCATCTACATCAACCTTTGGCAAGGCACGCCAATGACCTCCGTCGACACCATCATAAGGCACCTTCAACGACTCGTGCCACCACCATAATGACACCAAGAGCAAGCTCTCCTCCACGCCATCAAGCTTCAACGCCAAGACTTGATGTCCTAGATGACGCATGCAACCTCATGGATGAGGAGGACGAAGACCTCTACTTCGCCAAGTTGGACGGGTACGTCAAGAGGACTACACAAGCCAAGGTGCAAGATGGCGACGACAAGGTCAAGAATGGTGAGCATGGGACTTTCCCTTCACCAAAGGAGGCGCAAGGAGTTGAGAGAACCGAACCTACCCCCATATGCTTGAGTGATGATGTGGTACCAATCCCATGTGAGTATGAGAGCCACTTAGCCCACTTGAGTGAAAACAAGAGTGAGATGAATGACTCCACCATACGTGAGATTGAGTGCTTCCACTTGGAGGGAATGAGTGATACACCGAGTGAGTTGAGAGTGGTAGTTGATAGGTCATGTGAGACCACTTTGATTTCTAACGACTTAGCCTCTACCTCTAGTGTGTTTCCTCATGTTGTGCTAGGTTCCATGGATCAAGAAGCGCCAAGCTTGGAGATGATGATGCCTCCTACCAAGAAGATGTACATGGTGGATGAAGATGATTCCATCCCCATATTGGATGAAGAAGTCGCCCACATGGAGGCCCATTCTACCACAACACCCACTTCATATGAGAGGTATGAACAAGGTACCCGCACAAGAATGTCAACCTCGGTTGAGCAAGAGTTGACAAAAAGAGCTCTAGAGAGCATCCCCCACATGAGTTCAAGATCGAACCCAGCTCTGATACCTTTTGCATGCTTTGCATCTTTCATGTTGACAAATTGCTCTTTCCTATGGTTTGATTGCAAGCATGTTAATGGTATTCTTTCACCTTGTGACAATCATGTTTCATTGCTTTTGGATATGGATGCTTTGTGTGTTGCCACAAAAATGTTGAACAATTTCTCTTTCTGATGTTTCGTGTGCAACCATAATGCCATTTTGAGCATGTATTGTCATGAGAGCTTCAAGTCTCTCGTATTGTTGTTGCAACAAACATAAGGACCACTTGCTCTTTCATATGGTTTGTTTGCAAACATGTTGTTTTTGCTACCGCTTGCGATACTCATACTCCCATGATTTTGGCTTTTGATGATATGTTTATGGCATCCAACATATTGAACAATTGTTCTTTCCAATGGTTGGTTTGCACACATAATGATGTTGCTTTGGATATTCTTCCTCATGTGTTTTTGCCGAATTCTCCTAGCTTTGCATCAAAGATGTTGATCAAGATTTTAGTCACTTGCTTTGAGTGCCACACTAAGATGTTATATGGAGTTTTTGAGTTCCCACATTTGGATGATGTTCAATTAACTTCCATGCACTTTGACCTTGCATATGCATTTCGTTTGCGACACTTGAGTTTTCCTAATAGTGTTGTGAACAAGAATGGACATGCCACAAATGACATGCTCCTCTATCACACACAAACATATGTTGCTTGGTCTTTGTTGTGTGAAGGTACAATTGCATACGTGTCAACCTCTATGGACAAAGAGTTGATAAGACGAATCAAAGAGAGTTACCTAGGGCTATCCTTCAATGATCTATCTCTATATCATAAGGTGACTTCCTTCTACTTGAGGACTCATGCTATAATCTTCATGAATTGGCTACTCTTTGAGTGTTGCTTCGCTTTGTTGTGAGCTTTGTAGGCTTCATGGAAGGTGCAGGAACATTGAAGAGTTGCCACATCAAGCTTCTCAAGGACGACTATATGGTGAACCCCAGGATCAAGAAGGTCTCTCGACATCATCTTCTTAGGATGAGCATGAAGAGTCGAGGACGACTTTTTGAAGGGGGGGGCTGATGCAGCCCGTCCTGCGGAAGCTACTACATCTACAATGCCATGTCCCCAATATCGTCCCCAAGTCAACCAAGAAGATGGACCAGGAGCAACTAGGTCCAGAACGAGAGTCTCCGCCGTCATCGCCCCGGAGAGTCCACCCGAATCCAGCCGGAGTGTTCGGCGCAGCCGGAGTGTCCGACGCGACTCGGCCGGAGTGTCCGGCCTGCCCCAGCCCCAACCTGGCGTGGACATTCAGAAGGCTAGTTCGGACACTACCCGGAGTGTCCGGCTACCCCAGACTGTCTGGTCACTCCGACCCGGACTGTCCGGCCCAAGTGATGGGCCTGCGAGCCAACAGCTGGGCCCTTGGCCCATGTACCCCTCTATTTCGCACCAAACCCTAGTTTTATGCCCAAACTACCCCTGAACTTGTGGCTGGCCTATAAATAGATCCCCCACCCCCTCATGTATCCCTTAGGCATAGATGATAGACTAAAGAAAACCCCCTTTGTGGAATCTCTAGTTTTGCCTCATCCCCTTCTACCAAAGGGGATTTACTATCGTCACCACCTCGTTGGAGCCACCTCCCTCGTTGTACAAGGCCTTGGCATTGGTGTCCCTTTGCCAAGACGTCAAGACCCTCTCCAAGGTGTTCTTCCCTCTCCGCTTGGGATTGACGGGAGCATGTTGACCGATCTTTCCTTGCGAGGATTCTATCGGACCGGTGGCCACTGGTGAGAGCAATCGACCTTGTATCGTGTGTGTTTTGCGTGTGTTCATCGTGTTCTTCGTGAGGTGTGCGTCCGCTTCCGCTACCTTCTCCCTTTCCCCTCGCTTTCCCATCGATTTGACCACGAGATCCGTGAAGATCGGGCCACCCTAGAGGTTTCCCCTCATCAGCAACGAAGAGGCAGATGCACTCGCCAACATTGGCTCTACCTGCGCCCCCATACCACCTGGGGTATTTCTCGAGTGTATCTGCGAACACTCCATCAAGCCAAAGGCCACAGAGAAGAAAACAAGCGCAACAACGGACTCGGGGGCTACGCCACCCAATGAGCCAATGGCACTCGACAACCTAGAGCTCGATAAAGGACTCGAAGGACCAATGGCGATCATGATGATCAAACCTCTTGGACTCAACCCTACATAACATACCTTCTCAGCAAGAGGCTGTCGACGACCCGATTGACGCGCGGCACATCGCACGGTGATCCAAGGCATTCGCCGTCATCAACGGAGAACTATACAAGCACAGCATCATAGGAGTACTCCAACGGTGCGTCTCCAACGCTGATGGAAGGGCCGTTCTCCTCGACATCCATGAGGGTACTTGCGGGCACCACGCGGGCAGTCACGCCCTCATCGCCAAAGCTCTATGAGTTGGATTCTACTGGCCCACGGCCATGCGCGACGCCAAGGACATCGTCCAAAGATGCAATGCTTGCCTGCGATTCGCGGACAAACCGCACGCACCTGGTGCGGAACGCCGGCCAATACCCCTAGCCTGGCCCTTCACGCAATGGGGACTCGACATGGTCGGAAAGCTCCCAAAATCCTTACGAGGAGGATACGTCTACCTCTTGGTCGCAGTCGACAAATTCACCAAGTGGATAGAGGCCATGCCGGTGACTAACTAGTCAGGAGCCAGTGCAGTCAAATTCTTTGATGCATTGTCTATCGCTTCGGAGTCCCGCACAACATCATCACGGACAATGGAACAAACTTCACCTCTAAGGAGTTCCAGGGTTTCTGCGAAACCTGGGAATAAACGTAAGCTATGCCTCCGTAGCTCATCCACATACCAATGGTCAAGTCGAAAAGGCAAACGGGCTCGTCTGTTGCGGAATCAAGAAGCAACTCCTTAGGCCACTCGAACAAACCGCAGGATGCTTTGGCGAACTGGAGCCTACGCACGACCCCAAACAGTGCCATGGGATACACCCCGTTCTTCATGGTACATGGTGCTGAAGCGGTGCTACCCGCAGAGGTACGATACAAAGCACCACGAGTGGTCGCTTACAACAAGCAGGAGTCAACTCTTGCACTCGAAGACTCCGTCGACCTCCTTGATGAGGCACGAGAAATTGCAGCAGAAAGATCGACGATCTACCAGCAGAACCTACGCAACTACCATAGCAGAAGGCTACGCCCCAGGTCCTTCGTCGAAGGAGACCTTGTCCTATGACTAAAACAGCAAGGGCACCTCAAGCTCGAGTCCCCTTGGGAAGGACCATACGTGATTACAGAAGTAATCCCAGGTGGCGCCTATCGCCTCAAAGATTTCGAGACAGGAGGCGCATACTCCAACCTCGAACGCGTCACAAGTGGCGCTTCTACCCTTAGTCGTCTTTTCTTTCTTACATTACAAATAAGTATATTCAGCCAAGGCTACTTAGCCACACATTGTACCTCATACTACTTCTGTGAATAAATAAAGCTAAGGGCCCCGAAACTCTGTGTTTTTCTAGCAATTATATCACTCAAGGGCTATGCCACCCTTTACACAACTGTTCTACGGACCAATCATGATGTCCTGAGTAGCTGACGCAATAATCAAACCCTTGTCAAACACCAACCCAGCTGCAACGCACCTGGGAGGTTGACAAGGTGCTGAGAAAAACACAAGTCAGGCTAACGAAAAGGAATCGCATAGTGAAACGCACTCGCAAAACATACGAGCTAACAAGCTCTTTACAAATCAATGTCAATCAATTATATACAGCATATATATATGAACTCTACAACACCAGTACATTTATGTGCAGGATACAAGTTAAACTACTACTGCAGCAAAAGAACTTTCGTCTGCTCCTCGAAGAAGTCAACAATCTCCTCTGTTGGACGATCCACCGCCTGGTAATGTGGAACCATATTCCAGGTCGAACCTGCTGGCGGCGCCGGCGGTCCAGCAGCAATCACTGCAACATCTACATCAGGCCTATGCAGTCGCACCAGCGACAAAGCAGCCTTGGCACCAGCCACTAGCTATTGACGCACGCACACGCGAACTACGCTCAAGTCTTGAAACTAAGCAATGAGAGCCAACAGGCTCGAAGGAACGATGTCTAGCAGAAACATTGTCTGATAGATATTCCTTAGGCATGATTGCGACTTCTTCAGAAAATGAAGCACTCGCGAGGCACGATCCTACTGGGTCGCAAGTGCGATTGCGCGATCATGAATCACCCAGAAGTACCCACTTGCCTGAAGTTGTTCCTAGGTCAGGTCGTTCATGCGAATGGCGATCCTGTCCTTCTCATCTTGCGGATGACGCGCGCTGACAACTATACCAATCAAGAGGCAAAAGTATGAAGACAGCGAACTACCGTGATTGACTACAAGAAAAGATAAGGAGGCAGAAATCTAACACTTGTACTGGTCACGTAGTTGCGCCACCTCCCCTAGTAGATATTGCTCTCGGGCGGTGGCCTTCTCCTCCCTCAACTTCCATACATCCGCGTTACCGCGGAGCACGGGCAGTTCGCGTTCCAACTGCTTAACGCGATCGCGCATTCACGAAAGCAGGGACAGCTCATCCACCCTTGAGTGCGACTGTGCTAAGGTATCACCTGTGGATGGCGGATCTCGAGGCTCACTCGAAGGACCACTCGATGTACCCTATCACAAGACAAGCAAGACAAAATAAGGGACCAAACAACACATGGACAAAAACTCAAGTGCATTCAAACGTACCAAAGTATTCACAGAGACACTCAGCCAGCAGCATGTTTTCAAGAAAAGGAGTCGAGCTATCAACTATTACAAATATAACTACTAAGGAGCAGCCTACTTCTTCGACTTGGACTTTGGTTTCGGGGGCCTCATCGAGTCCGTGGTAGTATCAGACGCCACAGACTTCTCGCCAGCCCCTGATGCCACAGCCTTTGCCGCCTTATTGGCTCGCTGCAGCTCCTCAGAGTACTTGGTGACTGTGTTCATGAGTTGAGGCCCGTACTTGCCACAGGCATTTGCAAAAGGAGCAAAAACTACCTGTTGACCATCTATGCCGATAGGCATCGCCTTGGAGACCGCAGCGGGATCCACCTCGACGCCATGGGCTTGAACCATTGCGAGTGACATGGAAGCGCCAGCCGCACAAAGCGAGTTCTTGAAGCCCGCAGGAATACCTCTAGCAAGGGACTCCACCAGGTCATCCACGTTCTCGATCAGCTCAGCTTTGGGCGCCAGCTCCTCGCGGATGCGACTGAGTACACCCTTAGCTTTGGTCAGCGTTCCCTGAATGGAAGCGCTGTGGTCTTCGACCGCCATGATGGCGCCTACCAAAGCGTCATCGCGACGAAGCGCCTGGGCGTCGAAGCTCAGACCACCAACATCTACACAGAGCAAAGTGTTAGCAAAAAGTCAGCACAATAAAAAAGTTGAAAGAAAGGAAACAATGGAAATCCAGACGAAAGAATACCTGAAAGAGCCTTGGCAATCAGGAAGAGCTGTTCTTCGAACAATTTCTCCCTAGCAACGATGGAGACGCGCAAATCCTCTTCACGTTTCCACGATTCATCAAGCGCAGCGACTGCCTCATCACGACTCTTCATTGCCTCCGGCGAGCGTCTTTTCAAGGGATGCGGCTTCGTGAAGAAGGACGTTATGCTCAGCTGCAAAACACTCAAGATGGACCGTCAGTCGAGTATATAAAAATATCACAAGGATGAAGAATAAGAAGCAAAAAACACTAACTTTCAACCACGCGATGGCGATTGTCCAGCAATGCATGCTGGAGACCCATTGCAAGTACTTGCTCTGCCAGGCGAGCAGCTTCCTTCACAATAAGCTGTAACAGGAGAAAAAACAAAAGGATCAGAAGATAGCATGGATGACTAATTCGACCGCAAGAAAAAGCAACATCACACATAAGTGCTCCTCCAGAGACTCCCAAGTCGATTGCCGCGCAGTCGTTCAGACAACCATCTGGTGCTCCACAGCATGTGGAGAACTTGATGAATTGTGCCCAAAGTGGGCCGCCAATGGAGGAGAAGGAGTTCGTCCAGCCACTTCCTTGTCCTTGGAGTCCGCGACTCCAAACTCCTTCAAAAATTGGACGTCGCCAGAAGATGATGACGCTTGTTGACTACGGAACAAAACCAACATCAGGAAATGCAACTCCAAAAAAAGAACCAAGATGAGAATTGTATACTTACCAGTAAAACTTATCAAAATTGAAGGTTTGGTCCTCCGACTCTGACCACTCCTTTGGCAGCCGCATCTTCTTGCGGCAAGATGGCACCATAGAACTCACAAGAATAGCAGGAATTGGCGACCCCGCACCAATAGCTGGGCCTCCTAGAGTTGAAGGACATGACGCATATGAATCTTCACTGCGCGAACGCTTGCGAGTGTCCGGACTTCTGGACTCGGGGGGCTTCCACCTCCTCTTCATCTACTTCGCAAGGAATAACCCCCTCAGGAAGAGGGGGCAAACAGGGAGACACCTTCCAATCCTTCATACAGAAAACAAGTCAGCACATCTCAAGAAAATCCGAAGCACTCGACAAATTAAGCTACTTCGTAGCACAACCATACCTCAGGAGGAGGGTTAGAAGCATCGAATGGAGGTACGACTGGTTCAGTGGGAAGTAGATCCTTGGCAGTGTACTTGGTCAGCATTCGCACCCTCTTATCTACTTCACTCACGGAAATGCCATCGGCAGATACGCGAGTGACATCGTCCGCACTAGCCCGTTGGAACATAGGGTGGATTCTAGCCTCCAGGGGCTGGATGCGATGGCGCAACCATGTGCGAATGAGGGCGCAACCTCCCTCTTCTTTACCCATGCGACTCTCGAGGTCGCAGACGCGCTCGTACATCACATCTGTCTCCTCAGACTCGCCGGGCATTACCGCGTTCTTCCAAGAACGCCTCCTCCTGCACGGCGTCGCGTGATCAAAAGGCGCAAGTCTGAAGTGTTCTCCGTCAGCCTTCTGGTTGTGGATGTAAAACAACTTGTCCCTCCACACTTGGACGGACGCCATGAGCTTGATATCGAAGTATGTGACGGAGGAGTCGACATGGATCCCGCAGCCTCCTACGCCGTAGACTATGGAGCCAGATGCCGACTGACGCTTCAGCTTGAAAAGCCGTTTGAAGAGACCAAAGTGTGGCTTGACTCCGAGCTAGCACTCGCAAAGTGTAATATAGCAGGCGATGTGGAGAAGAGAGTTGTGGGACAGCTGATGCAGCTAGAGCCCATAGAAACAAAGGAGGCCCCTGAAGAAAGGATGCAGGGGCAGAGACAGACCATGGATGATGAACGCTAGGAACATCACCATAAAAACCAGCAGGAGGATAAGGAGTTACCTCGCCGCCCGGCCCTCGCGAGTCCCCAACCACGGGAGATAGAACTCCATCCTGACGAAGAAGACGAAACTCAGACGATTTTATAATGGACGCGCGCCACGCGCCATTGGTGACGCGGGTGCCCGTGCCCTTCTTCTTCCTGGCGATGGCACTTCTGGTGCCCGGAGCGGCGGAGCCGCCCTTCTTCATGGCAGCAGCAATGGCGGTGTTGGACTCAGCGGTAGCACCTCCCTTCTTCTTCCCCATCTTGCGGTGGCGATGCGAGCGGAGAAAATAACTCGGAAACACTCGGAGTTGGTCTAGCGCCGCGAACGGGATGAAACTCTAGGAGGCAGAGAGCAGTAGCAATGGCGATGGAGGCACAAAGAAAAGAAAGACCAGATGGGAAATTACCGCAGCTACGCTGCTACTTAACCCCCTGGCAGATGCAATCCAACGGCCAGTAGAGACCCTATTGGACACGTGGCGCACATCGCGATCGACACGGGGAGAGACTAAAACGCGAACCGTCCCCCACTACCTCCATTACGCGTGGAAATCAAGGAGGCGCAGTTAAAACGAAAGATTACGCACGCCCGGTCAAGTCAGGGAAAGAAAATGGGACCTACTGCTCGTCACGTCCCGTCAAAGCTGCTCAGACAGGGAACTGAGGTCATCACATCGTCAGCACTAATGTCATCCAATTGAACACTAGAAGAGTTCGACTACTTTAGTCCTTGCTCGAGTCTTCGACTCCACAAAGCACTCGGGGGCTAGTCCCATAGGGAGCGCTGGTCGCGCACCCTACGATTTTCTTTTTTATGTAGGAATATGGACATTCAAGACTTACCCAACCATTCAGTGATGAGTCATGGGTTACTCCCATAGGGAGTGCTGGAAATAAATTCGACTGAAACAAGCAAACAAAAGACGATAGCAGTCACAAAAGTTCTTTAGTCCCTGCCTGAGTCTTCGACTCAACCAGGCACTCGGGGGCTACTCCCATAGGGAGCGCTGGTCACGCACCCTATGATTATTTGTGCATTGTACTGTGTGTTGATAACATCCACACTCGAAGTCTATGGTGACACCACCTCATATTTTCCCTACAAAGAGATTGCGTCTCCTGGGTCACCTGAATCATCTCTGCGATGACAAAATTCGGATGCCCCGCTTGCAGCGTGAAGATAAGACCTGAATAAGGCCTGGCAACGCATTTGCTGCGCACTACCAGAAATATATCCGTGCCTAAAGGTATGATGAACATGCCTTGACGGACACATCGAGTGCTCATACCCTTATACTAGAATTCGACTCCTGTAAGACCTCCGCGGCTTGAGTCGAATTACACCAGCACTTTTCAGAATTCGAGTCCGGGGAATCGAGTTCGAGTAGATTGCGTTGTTTTACCCTAAGGTAGTTAACTGATACCGATACATCGGTTAAATCAGGCATGCATATCAACAATACCTATGACATAAACAGAACACTCGAAAAGGCTTCATAAAGTCCCAGTCGAATCTACGATTCCACTGGACACTCAGGGGTTACTGACATGGGTATACCCTGTAGGTACTCGAGTGTGGTATATACGGTCCAGATACGATGGAAGCCCACGGCGTTGCCACGACCCAATGAAGACTTCGAGTGGCCCATGGACTCTCGATGACTTGTGAGACAAGAAGAAGTCTAAAGATAGAAAGTTTGAAGGGAAAACCCTAATCTATAACCGACTCGACCTGCTAGCCGAGACCTGACCTATCTATATAAAGGCCAGGAGGGGGCGGTAAGGAGGACACACGCAACCCTAGTTTCCACAACTCTCGCTAGATTGCATCTGCGCGCCCCTGTAATCTTCGATTCCTTCGTTAATTCCAAGAGTAGACAAGCAGGACTAGGGACCTCTACGAGAGCTGAACTTGGGTAAACCTTGCGTCCCTGTGTTCTTGTTTGCTAGCCGATTGATGCTTCCAGCGCACCCTCCTTCTCCAAAACCCAAGTCTATACCAATAGGCATTGACGAGTTAAACCCTCGTCAATCGGTGTATCTTGTTGTAGGAAACAATGCCATTAATGTGAGTTTCCATCTATCAGGAAAGAACATTCAATTCTACATTTTCCAAGTGAAGACGAGCGAGGTTGTTCTTTTTCGTAAGAAGTCCGGAGAATATTGGATGTGAATGCCACGCCAAGTTTACAGACATATATAGTGGACCAACATGTTGTACCAACGATTCCCATGTTTTATTTATGAGTTTTTAAACTTCCTAGCTAACTCTTCCCGTTTGACCGAATGACTATATGTCGATTTATCGAAATTAGGTCAAATTTGAAACCACAAGTAAATTGTAGGTTGCTTTGAAAGATTTAAGAAAAATCTTTTGGAGGTACCCATCAAGGGGTCACAATTAATATATCTGAATACAACGAGAGTTTGATGATAGGTTCAACTTCTTCCTAAGATTTTTCATCTTGACAATTTAACGAAATTAATTAGGTTCAACTTGAGCTACAAGTAAGCGCGATAGATAGCTCTTGAATTAAATTTCATTTTAGAGGTAGATGGGTGCATTTTCTAGTAGTAAGTAGTGTCGTGGGTGTGAGTGTCCAACTACCAAGAAAGAACACTTAATTCTATGTTTTCCGAGTGAACACGAACGAGGTTAGTTGTTCTTTTCCATAAAGAGAAGTCCAAAGAATATTGGATGTGGATGCCACAAGCCAAGTTGACAGACATACATATATATAGAGAGAGTGGCGCTATTTGACACCCAGGGTGTAGAATACAATAGTTATTCTACCCCCACCGTCTATCTTTCAAACGTATATAATTTTTATGTCACATAAATTTTCTCTTACATCGAAAGTCAAGAAGAACATAAGAAAATTTAGACATATCGTAAAAAATTTGTTTACATGCCATATGAAAATACGACGTAAAATGCATATTTTCTATGATTTTTACACTAAGATGACTCCTAAATTGTATTTTTATGTCGATTTGTTTGTGTTTATGATAAATATGAACATAACTATTAGTATATAAAACATAAATTTCTAAAAGTGGGAACATAAGAATATGTGGCGTGCAAAATAACTATTCTACTCTCTAGGTGCTGAATAGGGTTTCTCTATATATATACATATATTTATATATATATAGTGGATCAACAACATGTTGTACTTGTGATTCCCATGTTTTATGGGTTTTGAAGCTTCCTATAGCTAACCTCGCACATTTGAATAACTTTATGTCGATATCTCGGAATTAGGTCAAATTTGAAACTACAAGTAAATTGTAGATTTTGCTTTGATAGATTTACGAAAAAGCTTTTGGACGTACCCATCGAAGGTTCAAAATTAATATACCAGAAACCAGTGAGAGTTTTGACGATAGCTTCTACTTCTTTCTAAGACTTTGCATATTGGTAATTTAACAAAATTAGGTCAAACTTGAGCTAGCTACAAGTAAACGTTATAGGTTGCTCTTGAACTAAATATCTTTTCATAGGTAGATCATCGGTGCATCTTCTTGTAGTAAACAGTGTCGTTAGTGTGAGTTTCCAACTATCAAGAAAGAACATTCAATTCTACATTTTCCGAGTGAAGAATACGAGCGAGTATGTTCTTCTTCCTAAAGAAAAGTCCGAAGAATATTGGATCTGAATGCCACAAGCCAATTTTACATACATATATATTGGACCAACATGTTGTACCAATGATTCCCATGTTTTATGAGTTTTCAAACTTCCCAGCTAACTCTACCCATTAGAATGACTTTATCTCGATTGATCAAAATTAGGTCAAATTTGAAACTACAACTACTAGTAAATTGCATGTGCCATGTACGTGAGACTCAGATAATAGACACCTGGCATATCATCACTATATGAAATTATAATAGGAAAAGCGGAAAAAATATAATAGGTAAAATTTGAACTACTACAAGTTAACTGTGTAGGTTGCTTTGAAAGTTTTACGAAAAAGCTCTTAGAGGTACCCATCGGAGGGGCCGCGGGGGGAGATTAATATACTACCAGAAACCAAAAGAGAGTTCTGACGACAGGTTCATCTTCTTGCTAAGATTTTGCGTCTTGACAGTTTAATGAAATTAGGTCAAACTTGAGCTACAACTAAGTACAATAGATTGCTCTTGAATTTAATGAAATTAGGTCAAACTTGAACTACAAGTAATAAATTGTATGTTGCTTTGAAAGTTTTATGAAAAAAGCTTTCGGAGGTACCCATCGAGCGGTTAATTAATATATCAGAAACCACAGAGAGTTTTGATGAGTGGTTCAACTTCTAGCTAAGATTTTGCATCATGAAAATTTTGAATACCTTTTGAAAACAATCACATGAAATAGGGAGAGAGGGGGAATGATTTTTCTATTCTCTATGGGCAACCCACAAGCTTGAGGTGCACCTTAGGCTTAAAGATAACTTTATTTTTTCCACTATGTATAAGGTGAACCTTAGCGGATGCCACATAATAGGCCATTTTTCTTGAACGGGTAGTAGGCCATATAAAGGTGTGCTTTTTTACACAATGCGGGAGTAGTATATTTCTTTGCTTAGACATATGGTCACCTCTGTCCACGCGTTGTACATGATGAGAAAATAAAACATTGGCAGGGGAAGAGGGCAGCAGCGAAGAGAATTGAAGGCGGTTCCATGTCAGAGCAAAGTTATGATGAGTTTCTGACACGAGGTACTCATGCGGCCTTACAATGTACTATACTATGCTAGTACTAGTAAATTTCAGGACCTATGCACGCAAAACAAATTGTGTGTTTTCTCTCTCCTTCGCTGCCTCTCACCACCCATCCTCCCTCTCTCCTGCCCTTTCCCCTCACGCACCGGCCCGGCTGATCTCTCCCTCGACCACAGCGTGGTGCTGCGCACGTGTGCCTTGGTACGGCGGCTCTGTGTCTCTGGCGTGTTCGGCAGCCGCGTTGGTGTGGAGTAGGGACGAGGAGTACATAGGAAGGAAACCACTTTGGTCCTTGGCGGCAAAAAATTCAAACTTTTCCGATTTTCGAAATTTTCACTTGCTTCCCAAACATCGGGAGGGAAGGTTACTCAAAAGATCAGCCATTCGCAGTACTTATCATCTTATCTTTATCTTGTCTTATCTCTTACAATACCATACCATACCACTGTATAGTGTACATATAACTTCGAACATTGACCGTTGGATCAAGACCGGCAAATCCAAACATTGCTAACCGTTGGATCTTATTTTCCATTCTTAGCATCTACAAAGATTCTACTAATAGTCTTTAGCACGATGACCACTAGTATGGGAAAACCTCAAACCACACACTTCATTGCTCAGTTTTTGGGTCCTTGTGCTAAATGCATGGACTTGGGTGCAATTTTCATTTTTATGAGGTCCTTGATGTAACTTGTACTTCCACCGACCGTGTTAACTCTCAAGCACCTCGCTCCTATGATACCTACCACGGTTAAAAGAAAATGCAACCGCCCCAATTATCAAACAAACTGGACCACAATTTCTTATACATAATACCCAAGTTTATAGTACTAGGATTTTTCAAGCTTCCGAGCTAACTTCGCACATTTCAGTGACTTCTTGTCGATTAACAAAATTAGGTCAAACTTGAGCTACAAGTGAGCGCGATAGATTGCTCTTGAATTAAATGTATTTTCAGAGGTTGATGGATGCATCTTCTTGTAGTAAACAATGTCGTTAGTGTGAGTTTCCAACTATCAGGAAATAAAATTCTCAGTTTTCCGAGTGATGACGATATGGTTCTTTTCCGTGAAGAAAGCTCGAAGCAGAATATGGATCTCAATGCCATAAGCCAAGCTTCTAGAAATATTAAGTGGACCAACATGTTTTACTTACGATTCTCATATGTTTTTTGAGTTTTCAAACTCCCTAGCTAATTAACTCCACCCACTTGAATGACTGCATGTCGATTTATCGAAATTAAGTCAAACTTGAACAATAACTAAATTGTAGGTTGCTCTAAAAGTTTTACGAAAAAGGTTTTGGAAGTACCGTACCGATCGGGAGGGGTGTCACGATCAATATATGAGAAACAACTGAGAGTTTTGACAACAGGTTTGACTTCTTGCTAAGATTTTGCATCGCATGACACTATTTAACGAATTTGGGTCAAACTTGAGCTTACAATTAAGCGCGATAGATTGCTGTTGAAATATATGACTTTTCAGAGAGGTAGATGGGTGCATTTTCTTGTAGTAAACAATGACGTCAGTACGGTTTGATTTTCGAACTATATCAGGAAAGAAGATTCAATTATTCTCATTTTTCGAGTGATGATGAGCGAGGTTGTTCTTTTCCGTAAAGAAATGTCTGAAGAATAATATTGAATCTGAATGCCAGAAGCCAAGTTTACCGACATATATAGTGGACCAACATGTTGTACCAACAATTCCCATGTTTTATTTCTAAGTTGTCAAGCTTCCTAGCTAACTCTGCCCATTTGACCAGATGACTTCATGTCGATTTATCGAAATTAGGTCAAATTTGAAACTACAAGTAAATTGTAGGTTGCTTTGAAAGTTTTACAAAAAATCTTTTGGAGGTACCCATCGAGGGGTCACAATTAATATATCATAAAACACTGACAGTTTTGACGATATGTTCAACTTCTTGATAAGAATTTGCATCTTGACAATTTAACGAAATTAGGTCAAACATGAGCTACAAGTAAGCGCGATAGATTGCTCTTGAATTAAATGTATTTTCAGAGGTAGATCGATGCACCTTGTTGTAGTAAACAATGCCATCAGTGTGAGTTTCCAACTTTCAGGAAAGAAAATTTAATTCTACATTTTCCGAGTGAAGACGAACGAGGCTACTAGTTGTTATTTTCCGTAAAGAGAATTCCAAAGAATATTGGATGTGGATGCCACAAGCCAAGTTTACAGACATATATAGTCGATCGACAACATGTTGTACTTTCGATTCCCATGTTTTATGTGCTTTCAAACTTCCTAGATAACTCTTCCCATTTTAATGACTTTAAGTCGATTTATCGAAATTAGGTCAAATTTGAAACTACAATTAAATTGTAGGTTTTGCTTTGTAACTTTTTCGAAAAACCTTTTAATTTGGAGGTACCCATCGAGGGGTCTGATGTCTACGCACTTATATTCTTGTAGACAGTTGTTGGGCCTCGAACTGCAGAGGTTTGTAGAACAGCAGCAAGTTTCCCTTAAGTGGATTACCCAAGGTTTATCGAACTCAAGGAGGAAGTGGTCAAAGGTATCCCTCTCAAGCAACCCTGCAATCAAGATTCAAGAAGTCTCTTGTGTCCCCAACACACCCAATACACTTGTCAGGTGTATAGGTTCACTAGTTTGGTGAAGAGATAGTAAAATACAAGTGGTATGGATATAAGACAACGGTGCCAGAAAATAGCTTGATGGCGTGGAAGAGACTAAAGGCAAACTGAAATAAAGATGGAAGCAAGCAAACATGTAATAGATCTAGTTGCAAACGGTGTTTCAATGCTTAGAAACAAGGCCTAGGGATCATACTTTCACTAGTCAACACTCTCATATAAATATCATCTCTTTATGATACTACTCTTACCTACTCTCCGGTTGGACACTCTAATCTATGGTAGGGCTATAACAACACTCCTCAAAGTTCGCTTTCCCCATATAGATAACCCCACACTATCACCTTGAGCACTAGATGGTTCCAATAAACACCACAATTTCATAGAAACATCCAACTCAAAATATAACTCATAACAAGTATTTGTAATCTGTAGCCTAAGTGCCACCATGGTGTGCACGCTGTCACTTTCACATACATGGTGAGAGCAGAGATCTATTAAAGCACTTGAGTAGCAAGGTAGATCTACTTGATTACAAAGCTCATGATCACAATATGATCCTACATAGAGAGAGAGATGAACACATAGCTACCGGTAGAACCCTTAGCCTCGGGCGGGAACTAGTCCCTCCTCATCATGGGAATCGACAACAGTGATGGAGATGGCGGTGGAGATCGATGGAGATGGCTCCGGGGGCACTTCCCCGTCCTGGCAGGGTGCCAGAACAGAGACTTTCTGTCCTCTGAATCTCCCCTTCGGTGGCGGTGGTGTTGCGGAACTTTTCGTGGCTGGAGCCTATTCGATTTAGGGTTTTTGAATCGGGAGGCATCTTATAGGCGAAGAGGCGATGTCCGTGGGAATCCAGGGGGCCCACACCACCTGGTGGTGCGGCCAGGGCTAGCCCGCGCCACCATATGGTGTGCCCAGGCCCTAGCCCTCCTCCGTCTCGTCTTCTGGCTCCGTGTTGACTTTGGTGAAATATTGACTTTGGCTTTTGTCCCGTCCAATTCCGAGAATATTCATTTTATGACTTTTCTGGAACCAAAAACAGAAGAAAACAAGAAACTGACAATGTGGCATCTTGTTAATAGGTTAGTTCCAGAAATTGTATAAAAATACTCCAAAGTGTGGACAAAACATAAGAAAGTAGATATAAAACAAGCATGGAACATCAAAAATTATAGATACGTTAGCAACGTAGCAACATCCCCAAGCTTAACTCCTGCTCGTCCTCGAGTAGGTAAGTGATAAAAAGAAAGAATAATTTTTGAGGTGACATGCACCATCATAAACTTGATCAAAGTATTTATAAAACATTGATAGCTCGGATCATAGTACTTCAACATAGCATGAAAGATAAAGTTCTAACAATAACACATAGCAACTATGTTGTAACATGAAAAGGTACAAACAAAAGATTCATGAATAATAATGCTTTGAAAGACGTTTGTTTGTTTCACATAAAGAAAACATAGCATAGTGGCATTCAGCTTGTCTCTCATGGAGTAGCAAAACATAAATGCATAGGACACCTTCAAAGTTCATAAGGGTGACTAGATACAAATAATTTAAGAACAAGCAATATCACAGTTTTGAATCAATAAACAAGTTTTGGTACAATGCACGTAGAACTAAGAATGACAACTATGCTCTTTTAATTGGTGCCTAAGGATAGAAGGTGGAGACTCAACATAAAAGTAAAACAAGGGCCTTCATAGAAGGAAGTAGGGATTCAAGTTTCATAAAGAGCTTCCAAAAATTATGGTACTTATTAGCTTTCAGCTCTCATTGCCCCTATCATAACCATCTTGAAGTGATTAAGGTTAAAGTGAACAAACTATGGAGTATATGCTTGACAAAGTATAAGTTGGAAGTCTCATGTCCCTTGAATACGAGGTCCACTCCTCATGCTACTCAAGTTTAGTTACCGGTAAGTTCTTGTCATAGCAAGTACATGTGTATCATAGAGAACCGCCAACGGGGTACCCCTTGCCTGATGATACGGAAGAATCCCCATATCAAAATGACAAGGCAAGCAGACAACAAGCATCTCAGCAATCTTCTTATTTACCATGGGAAAATGGTGCTTTTTTCTCTCTTTTCTCATATCTCTTTTTTTATTGTAGAATCTAAAGGAAATAATTTTGAGCACTCACACCAGAGGATGTGAGTACCTTTTACCATACCTCCCCGGCAATGGTGCCAGAAAATAGCTTGATGTCTACACACTTCTATTCTTGTAGACACTTCTTGGGCCTCTAAGTGCAGAGGTTTGTAGAACAGCAACAAGTTTCCCTTAAGTGGATTAACCAAGGTTTATCGAACTCAGGGAGGAAGTGGTCAAAGGTATCACTCTCAAGCAACCCTACAATCAAGATACAAGAAGTCTCTTGTGTCCCCAACACAACTAATACACTTGTCAGGTGTATAGGTGCACTAGTTCGGCGAAGAGATAGTAAAATACAAGTGGTATGGATATAAGACAATGGTGTCAGAAAATAGCTTAATGGCGTGGAAGAGACTGAAGACAAACTGAAATAAAGATCGAATCAAGCAAACATGTAACAGATCTAGTTGCAAACGGTGTTTCAATGCTTAAAAACAAGGCCTAGGGATCATACTTTCACTAGTGAACACTCTCATGTAAATATCATCTCTTTATGATACTACTCTCCGGTTGGACACCCTAATCTATGGTAGGGCTATAACAGCACTCCTCAAAGTTCGCTTTCCCCATCTAGATAACCACACACTATCACCTTGAGCACTAGATGGTTCCAACAAACACCACAATTTCATAGAAACATCCAACTCCAAATATAACTCATAACAAGTATTTGTAATCTGTAGTCTAAGTGCCACCATGGTGTGCATGCTGTCACTTTCACATACATGGTGAGAGCAGAGATCTATTAAAGCACTTGAGTAGCAAGGTAGATCTACTTGATTACAAAGCTCATGATCACAATATGATCATGCATAGAGAGAGAGAGATGAACACATAGCTACAGGTAGAGCCCTTAGCCTCGAGAGAGAACTACTCCCTCCTCATCATGGGAATCAGCAACGGTGATGGATATGGTGGTGGAGATCGATGGAGATGGCTCCAGGGGCACTTACCCATCCCGGCAGGGTGCCAGAACAGAGACTTTCATGGCTAGAGGCTGTTCGAATCTCCCCTTCGGTGGCGGCGGCACTTCGGAACCTTTCATGGCTAGAGGTTGTTCGATTTAGAATTTTTGCATCGAGAGGCATATTATAGGCGAAGAGGCAAGGTAAGTGGGCGGACAGGGGGCCCACACCACCTGGTGGCGTGGCCAGGGCTAGCCCGTGCCACCATATGGTGTGCTAGGCCCTGGCCCTCCTCCGTCTTGTCTTCTGGTTCCGTGTTCCCCTCGGTGAAATATTGACTTTGGCTTTTGTGCTGTCCAATTCCGAGAATATTCATTTTCTGACTTTTCTGGAACTAAAAACAGAAGAAAACAGGCAACTAGCACTGTGGCATCTTGTTAATAGGTTAGTTCCAGAAATTAGATATAAGAAAGTTTGGACAAAACATAAGAAAGTAGATATAAAACAAGCATGGAACATCAAAAATTATAGATACGTTAGCAACTTATCAGGATCACAATTAATATATCTGAAAACAACAAGAGTTTTGATGATAGGTTCAACTTCCTGCTAAGATTTTGCATCTTGAAAATTTAACAAAATTAATTAGGTCAAACGTGAGCTACAAGTAAGCACGATAGATAGCTCTTGAATTAAATGTCATTTCAGAGGTAGATGGGTGCATTTTCTAGTAGTAAGTAGTGACATGGGTGTGAGTGTCCAACTACCAGGAGAGAACATTGAATTCTATGTTTTCTGAGTGTAGACGAACGAGGTTAGTTGTTCTTTTCTGTAAAGAAAAGTCCAAATAATATTGGATGTGGATGCCACAAGCCAAGTGGACAGACACATATATATATAGTGGATCGACAACATATTATACTTGCGATTCCCATGTTTTATGGGTTTTGAAGCTTCCTATATCTAACCCCGCACATTTGAATAACTTTATGTCGATATCTCAGAATTAGGTCAAAGTTGAAACTACAAGTAAATTGTAGGTTTTGCTTTGATAGATTTACGAAAAAGCTTTTGGACGTACCCATCGAGGGTTCAACATTAATATACCAGAAACCAGTGAGATTTTCGATGATAGGTTTAACTTCTTGCTAAGACTTTGCATATTGGTAATTTAACGAAATTAGGTAAAACTTGAGCTAGCTACAAGTAAACGCCATAGATTGCTCTTAAATTAAATGTCTTTTCATAGGTAGATCATCGGTGCATCTTCTTGTAGTAAATAGTGTCATCGGTGTGAGTTTCCAACTATCAAGAAAGAACATTCAATTCTACATTTTCCGAGTGAAGAATACGATGGAGGTTGTTCTTTTTCCTAAAGAAAAGTCTGAAGAATATTGGATCTGAATGCCACAAGCCAAGTTTACATACATATATATTGGACCAACATGTTGTACGAACGATTCCCATGTTTTTTGAGTTTTAAAACTTTCCAGCTAACTCTGCCCATTAGAATGACTTTATGTCGATTTATCGAAATTAGGTCAAATTTGAAACTACAAGTACTAGTAAATTGCACGTGGCCTGCACGTGAGACTCAGATAATAGACATCTGGCATATGATCACTATATAAAATTATAATAGGCAAAGCGGAAAAAATATAATAGGTAAAATTTGAACTACTACAAGTAAACTGTGTAGGTTGCTTTGAAAGTTTTACGGAAAAGCTCTTAGACGTACCCATCAGAGGGGGCGCACGAGGGGGGGGCAATTAATATACTATCAGAAACCAAAAGAGAGTTATGACGACAGGTTCATCTTCTTGCTAAGATTTTGCGTCTTGACAATTTAATGAAATTAGGTCAAACTTGCGCTACAACTAAGTGCGATAGATTGCTCTTGAATTTAATGAAATTAGGTCAAACTTGAACTACAAGTAATAAATTGTAGGTTGCTTTAAAGTTTTACGAAAAAAGCTCTTGGAGGTACCCATCAAGCGGTTAATTAATATATCAGAAATCACAGAGAGTTTTGACGAGTGGTTCGACTTCTAGCTAACATTTTGCAACATGAAAATTTTGAACACCTTTTGAAAACGATCACATGAAATAGGGAGAGAGGGGAAATTATATTTCTATTCTATATGGGCAACCCACAAACTTGAGGTGCATCTTAGGCTTAAAGATAACTATATTTTGTCAATTATGTATAAGGTGAACCTTAGCGGATGCCTCGTAGTAGGCCATTTTTTTGAACGGGTAGTAGGCCATATTAAGGTTTGATTTTTTACACAATGCGGGAGTAGTATATTTCATTGCTTAGACATTTGGTCACCTCTGTCCATGTGCTGTACATGCTGAGAAAATAAAACATTGGCAGGGGAAGAGGGCAGCAGCAAAGAGAAGTTGAAGGCGGTTCCATGTCAGAGCAAAGTTATGATGGGTTTCTGACACGAGGTACTCCTGCGGCCTTACAGTGTACTACACTATGCTACTACTAGTAAATTTCAGGACCTATGCACGCAAAACAAATTGTGTGTTTTCACTCTCTTTCGCTGCCCCTCACCATCCATCCTCCCTCTCTCCTACCCTTTCCCCTCGCGCACCGGCCCGGCTGATCTCTCCCTCGTCCACAGCCTGGTGCTGCGCATGTGTGCCTTGGGACGGCGGCTCTGTGTCTCTGGCATGTTTCGCAGCCGCGTTGGTGTGGAGTAAGGACGAGGAGAACATAGGAAGGAAACCACTTTTGTCCTTGGTGGCAAAAAATTCAAACTTTTCCGGTTTTCGAAATTTTCACTTGCTTCCCAAACATCGGGAGGGAAGGTTACTCAAAAGATCGCCCATTCATAGTACTTCTTATCGTATCTTTATCTTGTCTTATCTCTTACAATACCATACCATACCATACCACTATATAGTGTACGGATAACTTCGAACATTGACCGTTGGATCAAGACCGACAAATCCAAACAATGCTAACTGTTGGATCTTCTTTTCCATTCTTAGCATCTACAAAGATTCTACTGATAGTCTTTAGCACGATGAACGCTAGTATGCGCAAACCTCAAACCACACACTTCATTGCTCAGTTTTAGGGTCGTTGTGCTAAATGCATGGACTTGGGTGCGCTTTTCATTTTTATGAGGTCATTGACATAACTTGTAATTCCACTGACTGTGTTAACTCTCAAGCACCTTGCTCCTACGAGGCCTACCACGGTTAAAAGAAAATGCAACCTCCCCAATTATCAAACAAACTGGATCATAGTTTCTTATACGTAATACCCAAGTTTTTAGTACTAGGATTTTTCAAGCTTCCTAGCTAACTTCACACACTATAGTGACTTCTTGTCGATCAATGAAATTAGGTCAAACTTGAGCTACAAGTAAGCGCGATAGATTGATCTTGAATTAAATGTAATTTCGGAGGTAGATGGGTGCATCTTATTGTAGTAAACAATGTCGTCACTGTGAGTTTCCAACTATCAAGAAATAAAATTCTCAGTTTTTCAAGTGATGACGAGATGGTTCTTTTCCGTAAAGAAAGCTCAAAGCAGAATATGGATCTCAAGGCCATAAGCCAAGCTTCTAGACATATTAAGTGGACCAACGTGTTTTACTTACGATACCCATATGTTTTTTGAGTTTTCAAACTCCCTAGCTAATTAACTCCGCCCACTTGAATGACTACATGTCGATTTATCAAAATTAGGTCAAACTTTAACTATAACTAAATTGTAGGTTTCCCTGAAAGTTTTACGAAAAATCTATTGGAGCTACCGTACCGATCGGGAGGTATGTCACAATCAATATATGAGAAACATCCGAGAGTTTTGACAACAGGTTTGACTTCTTGCTAAGATTTTGCATCGCAAGACACTATTTAACGAAATTGGGTCAAACTTGAGCTACAAGTAAGCGCGATAGATTGCTATTGAAATATATGACTTTTCAGAGAGGTAGATGGGTGCATTTTCTTGTAGTAAATAGTACTGTCGGTACGGTGTGATTTTCAAACTATATCAGCAAAGAAGATTCAATTATTCCCATTTTTTCGAGTGATGACGAGCAAGGTTGTTCTTTTCCGTAAAGAAATGTCCGAAGAATAATATTGAATCTGAATGCCAGAAGCTAAGTTTACCGACATATATAGTGGACCAACATGTTGTACCAATGAATCCCATGTTTTATTTATGAGTTTTCAAGCTTCCTAGCTAACTCTGCCCATTTGACCGGATAACTTCATGTCGATTTATCGAAATTAGGTCAAATTTGAAAATACATGTAAATTGTATGTTGCTTTGAAAGTTTTATGAAAAATCTTTTGGAGGTACCCATCAAGGGGTCACAAATAATATATCATAAAACACTGAGAGTTTGTATGATATTTTCAACTTCTTGCTAAGAGTTTGCATCTTGACAATTTAACGAAATTAGGTCAAACTTGAGCTACAAGTAAGCGCGATAGATTGCTCTTGAATTGAATGTATTTTCAGAGGTAGATCAATGCACCTTGTTGTAGTAAAAAATGCCATCAGTGTGAGTTTCCAACTTTCAGGAAAGAACATTCAATTCTACATTTTCCGAGTGAAGACGAGCGAGGCTACTAGTTGTTATTTTCCGTAAAGAGAAGTGCAAAGAATATTGGATGTGGATGCCACAAGAAAAGTTGACAAACATATATAGTCGATCGACAACATGTTGTACTTGCGATTCCCATGTTTTATGAGCTTTCAAACTTCCTAGCTAACTCTACCCGTTTTAATGACTTTAAGTCGATTTATCGAAAGTAGGTCGAATTTGAAACTACAAGTAAATTGTAGGTTTTGCTTTGTAACTTTTATGAAAAAGCTTTTATTTTGGAGGTACCCATCGAGGGGTCACAATTAATATATCTGAAAACAACAAGAGTTTTGACGATAGGTTCAACTTCCTGCTAAGATTTTGCATCTTGTCAATTTAACGAAATTAATTAGGTCAAATTTGAGCTACAAGTAAGCGCGATAGAAAGCTCTTGAATTAAATGTCATGTTAAAGGTAGATGGGTGCATTTTCTAGTAGTAAGCAGTGTCGTGGGTGTGAGTGTCCAACTACCAGGAAAGAACATTGAATTCTATGTTTTCCGAGTGAAGACGAACGAGGTTAGTTGTTCTTTTCCATAGAGAAAAGTCCAAAGAATATTGAATGTGGATGCCACAAGCCAAGTTGACAGACATATATATATATATATAGTGGATCGACAACATGTTGTACTCTCGATTCCCATGTTTTATTGGTTTTGAAGCTTCCTATAGCTACCCCTGCACATTTGAATAACTTTATGTCAATATCTCGGAATTAGGTCAAATTTGAAACTACAAGTAAATTGTAGGTTTTGTTTTGATAGATTTACGAAAAAGCTTTTGGACATACCCATCGAGGGTTCAACATTAATATACCAGAAACCAGCGAGAGTTTCAACGATAGGTTCAACTTATTTCTAAGACTTTGCATAATTGTAATTTAAAAAAATTAGGTCAAACTTGAGCTAGCTACAAGTAAACGCCATAGATTGCTCTTGAATGAAATGTCTTTTCATAGGTAGATCATTGGTGCATCTTCTTGTAGTAAACAGTGTCATCGGTGTGAGTTTCCCACTATCAAGAAAGAACATTCAATTCTACATTTACCGAGTGAAGAATATGAGTGAGGTTGTTCTTTTTCCTAAATAAAAGTCTGAAGAATATTGGATCTGAATGCCACAAGCCATGTTTACATACATATATATTGGACCAACATGTTGTACCAACGATTCTCATGTTTTATGAGTTTTCAAACTTCCTAGTGAACTCTGCCCATTAGAATGACTATGTCGATTTATCGAAATTAGGTCAAATTTGAAACTACAAGTACTAGTAAATTGCACGTGCCCTGCACGTGAGACTCAGATAATAGACATCTGGCATATCATCACTATATAAAATTATAATAGCCAAAGCGGAAAAAATATAATAGGTAAAATTTGAACTACTACAAGTAAACTGTGTAGGTTGCTTTGAAAGTTTTATGGAAAAGCTCTTAGAGGTACCCATCGAAGGGGCGCATGGGGGGTCAATTAATATACTATCAGAAACCAAAAGTGAGTTATGATGACAGGTTCATCTTCTTGCTAAGATTTTGCGTCTTGATAGTTGAATGAAATTAGGTCAAACTTGAGCTACAACTAAGTGCGATAGATTGCTCTTGAATTTAATGAAATTAGGTCAAACTTGAACTACAAGTAATAAATTGTAGGTTGCTTTGAAAGTTTTATGAAAAAAGCTTTTGGAGGTACCCATCGAGCGGTTAATTAATATATCAGAAACCACAGAGAGTTTTGACGAGTGGTTCGACTTCTATCTAAGACTTTGCATCATGAAACTTTTGAACACCTTTTGAAAACGATCCCGCTCATCCGGACATAGTTCGTGCCCCAAAATTTTAGATACTTCAAAATTCCCATTCGACCCTTATTAAATTCGGTAGGTGGGGGGCTTCACAATTTTCCCAGTATAGTGCTAGCAGTACCTAAATCCAACCCCCTCCCCCTCTCTCCTCTAGGAATACGTCACTGGCCGGAACATCCCCACTACACTTTAGCCAGCGTACCCGCACACCTGATCTGCTCAACGAACCCTCTTGTCTGGCGCGCTGACCACATCATCGACCGCCTAGGATCCACTCCACGAACGCCGTGGTCTAGCGTTCTGCTCGTATCCTCACCCGCCCAAGATTTACTTCCCCGTCATTGACACCCACTACGACCGTAGCACCTTCGACCACCTTGTCGTGACCCGTGAGGATGCGGAGGAGACCTAGACGCTGCCCCGACTGATGGCACGTTGTTGACGTGGGAGCTTCTTCTTCTTTTAGTCCCCGGCAACAGCGCCAGAAAAGTGCTTGATGGCCCAAATTATATCGAGGTCGTTGGGGAACCCCAAGAGGAAGGTATGATGAGCACAGCAGCAAGTTTCCCTCAGTTATGAAACCAAGGTTTAATCGAACCAGTAGGAGCAAGGAAACACCCCAAAGGTGTTGCTAGCTGAGCCTTGGCAGGGCGCACTACCGGTGCTAGTAGCAACGTGGAGACCTGCACAACACAACCACAGAACTTTGTGCCCAACTTGCGATGAGGTTGTCAATCTCATCGGTTTTGCTGAAAACAAAGGATTAAACATATCGAATGGAAGGAAGTAAAAGTTTGCAGAAAGTAAACACAAAGCAGTAAACAGTTTGTAGATTGTATGTAAAAGAAAGGACCAGGATCCATAGTTCCCTAGAGGTGGCTCTCCCTAAGATAGATAACATGCTGGGGGAACAAATTACAACGGGGCAATTGACAAACATCGAGAAATCAATACATGCATATACTAATCATCTTGACTCCTTTGGAACTTGATTGGGCATTACAACATTATACATAGACCGCCATCCAACTGCATCTATGACTAATAATCCACCTTCAGGTTATCATCCGAACCCCCTCCAGTATTAAGTTGCAACCAACAGATTATTGCTTTACGAATTGCGTGTAAAGTAAACAATACGATTGTTCTATGAACAAATGATTGTTTTTTCTCCCTAGTAGCAACAGCACATCTAGTACCTTAGAGATTTCTTTCACTTCCCTAGATTACCAGAGGCATGAACCCACTATCGAGCATAAATACTAACTCTTGGAGTTGCTAGCATCTACTTGGCCAAGATAGCTACTAACAACGGAAAGCATGCAAGATCACAAATAACAAAGACATGATAAAATCAATAATCAATCTGAAATAGCATCTCAATATCCATCGGATCCCCACAAACACAACATGCAGAATTACAAATAGATGATCTTGATCATGAACGGAGCTCACAAGATCTAAACATGAAAGCACAGAGGAGGAGAACCAGCCATCTAGCTACTACATGGATCCGTAGTCCAAGAATGAACTACTCACGCATCACACCGGAGGCTTGCATGATGATGAAGAAGGCCTCCAGGGTGAATTCCCCTCTCCGGTAGGGTGCCGGGAAGAGCTTCAGATCCCTCCCGATCTAGGGATGGAGATGACGACGGCTACAGACTCTTTCGTAGATTTTTGATCGGATACTTAGGGTTTTCGTCCTGAGGGCAATATATAGGCGGAAGGAGAGGCCGAGGGTGGCTTGGCCGTGCGGCCAAGTGTTGTGGCCGGCCCCCAACCCTTCTCCGTCTCGTATTCTGGCATATGATGAATTCCGGAAAAATAGGCACTTTGGCTTTTGTCCCGTCCAATTCCGAGAATATTCATTTTTTCTAACTTTCCTAGAACCAAAAACAGCAGAAAACAGGTAGGTGGCACTATGGATCTTGTTAATAGGTTAGTCCAAGAAATCATATGAAAAGTATTCCAAAGTGTGGACAAAACACAAGAAAGTGGATAAAACCAAGCATGGAACATAAAAAATTATAGATACATTTGCAATGTATCACCGACCGAGGTAAACCAGATCTCCCTGTGCACTTTGTTTGTTGGCAATGTACTGTATTCGTGCTAAATTTCCTAACTAACTGGTTCTTTACTTGATATACACCTGTTATGTACTCCGTCTGTTTCAAAATATAAGATGCTTTAGCTTTGTGAAAGAAGTGTATCCAGACTCATTTTAGTGTGTAGGTTCACTCCAAACCCAGATGAACCTACACACTAAAAGAGGTCTAGATGCACTCTTTTGACAAAGCTAAAACATCTTATATTTTGAAACGGAGGGAGTACTAAATTAACCCGTTGTGGTTACGCTTAAACTCCATGCATTGAACTGTTTTTATGTATTGTACTATTTCTTTCTGAATTATTAGTCACTTAACATATTTGTTTACATTCTCTGTTGTACCTGTCCATATGAGATATGATTATATAATATCTCTCTCATTCGCCGATTTACAAACTATAGTATTTCCATCGTGCTATTGTCTTGCTATCCTATACTACACGTTTACACACGTCATACTATTTGATCATTATGTACTATCGATTTGATCCCTCTTAACCTACGGCTCAAACTGTTTGCTGTTATTATGTAAGGAGCAGCCTCAGTTTGCACACAATATCATAGAGTGAATGGCTCCTATAATCTCGTAAGACCCCTCCACTTTTGTTTCACTTGATGCCAACGTATATCATGTTGGAACATGTTTGTATTTACAGTTGGCCTTACCTTTATGCAAAGGAGCAACAATGGAGTACAAACTCTTCCCATCCACACGAGCTGCCGTAGATCTCGTGTAACACCTACCGTAAGGCCCCCCACTCGAAGTTTGGTCCTTGACAAATTATTTTTTCTTAAATTTACCATTTGTCTTAGTTCAATTTCCTAGGTATAATCTTGTTTTCATATCTTTTTGCCAAAAATTAGCGTCAAACATTTTAGCCCCCCTATGGTCTGCTTTTGTTCCATGTGCTTAGTTCAATTTCCTAGATATGAAGAGGCCGGGTGTATTGCATCTGAGTTGTCTAATAATAAGAACAAGGCCACACTAGAGATAAGATCCACACATGTATCATAAGGAACTCTGTGCAGCTCATCACTCTTGTATCTACTGTGTATCATAGTTAAATGAACTTGCTATTTTAATACGAGGCACTTGATGGTTCAGTTTGATGTTCTCAGGCCGCCGAAGCGTTGAAATTATCTGGCTATTCATGAATAATTCAATGTATGATTGCTTGATTCATTGTTTGTCTGAAATTATCTGGCCAGCATATTCGAGGCTCACAATTGATGTGTTTTTATTGGGTGAGTTACTCTTTTTTTGTCTATGATTAAATCAGTGGCAGATGTCGTTGTGTAGTTCCTGGCTAGTTTATATATGAGAAACATAATGGCTTAGTTTTAATATTCGTTTTATTCGTGTTCTGCACATTCTAGTTTGAGCAGTCTGAATCAGGTACTTTAGTTGATTCCTCGTATTGTTATTCAAAATTAACTTGTAGTTTGTTTCCCAAGTCTGTCGTTTATGTAACTTGTTTTGTCTTGGTCTCAGCCATCTTCAAGTAGAGCAGTCATTTCACAGAGCAGCACATGCTCGCATCGCTCCATGGCGTCAGCTGGTCCACTTATTCCAGAAGAAATAGATGTATGAGCCACCACTATTAATTGCTTCCTTCCTTATATATTACCATATTGACAAATTTAAAATTCATGGTGGTGTGATTGCATGGTAATGCTGTTATAACTTGTTTCGTGTTTGTTTCAGGCTTCAAATGACCCTCTGAATGCCGAACAAAGACCCACTTCTCCAAGTTTAGATTTTGTTTCACACAACAATAGTGACAATACCTATTTGTCATGGCACACTGCTTCGACTAATCCTCATTTTTCAGCTGAAAGATTTTTTGAGGATTCCCTCCAAGATGCCCATGATATTGTTGAGCAAGAAGCCAACAAAACAGATTCAGTAATCACCATAGCATGCAAAGACTTATATGAATTGAAAAATAGGCAAGCTTTAACGCAGAACATACTTAATAATCTCATTTGCAGCTCTCATGGGAAGCCAGTTGTTACATGTCTCGGGATGCAAGCTCCATAGAGACCTTTTTCTGTAACACCAGTTATGGTGTTTTTTAGTTGTATGGACTCTGATGCAACTTTTATGCTTCATTTTATTACTATCAAGTTTACTGAGGATTGTAATAATCTACTGTAATTTGCATCTGTAAGTTGTTTGAGGATTGTTACAAACTGATCATCTATCAGAATTACTACACACACATGAAATAATAGTGAAATTGTAAGAGGTACAATACATGATCTACCGGAACAGGGAGAATGTCCATTGTATTACACGGGCACCATAGAACTTGCAAAATTCATAGACGTTCACTCAACAAAGTGAACACATAAAAAGCTGACCTGAAGAGAATACATCAGGAGCAGACCCGCACAATCCTTCAATCTGATGGATAGCCTTCATAGTAATTATAGTGGGTGGTACCATCCTCGCCATATGGCGGCACCATCTGCAGCTCAGAATGCTCGACGATTCTGCAATACTCCGCCAACAATCAATCGAGTTTGAAAGGACGGTCATTGATCCATAATCCTCCTACTCCATACCCATATACAAGGCTTGCCTCCTCTTCCCACGCAAGAGCCTCAAAGTTGTAAGATCTAATCTCGGATAGTTCCGCATAGTATATGTTGTCGGCCTGCACCGTGGGTACCCTGGTGCTATCGACGCAGACGTACCGATTGTCAGCAACGAAGAGAGCACGACTTCCGATGCCTCTGACCGGCTAAAGGTCATGGTTCTGGGTATCAACCCGGTAAACAACAAGCCTGCCGCCATAGTCTGGTCCACTCACAACAAACAGCAACTCCCCGTTGGACACGACGAGGTAAAAATGATTCTCTGGGAACTGGCAGCCCGGAACAGGGCCTGCAATGGTGGGATGCATCTCCAGGGTTCGTGCGGAGCACTGCAACTCACATCTCCATGAGCAGCATCACACATAGTCGAGAGGAAAGACCCGTATATGCCTACAACAAAAACATCACCCGCGTAAGAAGTCATGCTCCGGAGTTCTGCAAAGTCATACGGCGAGTACCACCCTTCAACAAAGACCGGGCGACTCCCTTCCTCCGTGCTCTCATTCGCCCACCGAATGGTGGTGTTCTGATGGTTTGATGTAAACACCATCAACGACGGGAACATCATCATAGTGACCGAAGCCACCTGCTCGGTCGGTATCTCCGCCCTCAGGCGCTTGATAGCGCTCGAGAAGGGGTTGTACAACCGGGTCTTGTATGGCTACACCCTCTGTCCAAGCACAAGAAGGCCGCCGGTTGTGCTACCGACATAAAAGTACCTTCCTTTGGACACGACATAAAAGGGAGGAGAAACAGAGATTCAATCAAGGTAAATAGACTGAAATTCAATCAAGGTAAACCATGGAGCAAAACCCTAGGAAACAAGTGGACGAAGAAACAGAACTTGAAAAACATATAGTATAGGATGTGAATGCAAAAAATGGATCACATATATACAGATGAATATAAAGAAAGCACCTGCGAATAACCAGGCTAATCTTCTTCTCAAGGTGGCAGCCAGTTCTCACGGTCAGCAACATGATGGCGGCGTCTTCTACCCGATACTACTCCAACAACTGGTGCTCTAGAACAATCTAGTTGGTTAGCATAAAGCGCTCCTCCATGAAGTTGCGCCAGGCGCTGCAGACTACCCGAAAGGCGGCGTAGTAGTCAAAGTCGTCCGTCGAAAGGAAGATGTCACCTATCTTCTGGACGAGTCTCTCAGGGAGACCAGCCCATGGCGAGTCCTCCTCATTCTTGCCGGCCATGTATGATGGCGTTCGTTTGGTCTCGGTCCCAACAACTGGCACAGGTAGCGGTTCCAGAGATACACATGTAAACAAAGGCATGTGAAAGCCAAGCGAATCGTGTGGAAATGAGACGACGACATGCACACAACAACCGCAACCACGTTTCATCAAACTGGCACGGGCACGCGTATGCCTACGCGCACTAATTATGGTACAACGGTCATGCGCACACCAGCTTATGACTCCTGGGAGCACGCGAGTATGTAGGTGTAGGATGATACTAGTAGTAGTAGTAGTATCATAACCTTATTGTATTTAATTATCCAAAAATCGAAGAAGAAACTTGCGCTCCCTGGTCCCTCAGGGCACACGCAAACACAGGGCATTTTCCATTTTTTGCATGGCATTTTTCATTTTCAATTTCACTTTTTGGCTGTGCCCTTGGATGCTCACCATGTGCCCGGATGCGGTGTATGCTCCGTGGAGCTAAAAACCTCATGCTCTCTCAATAGCACGGTCGTTAATTATTGAGGTATATACGTTTTTAATCCCACCACTTGCACCACTGGAGCGTTTTAGTCCCACATCTTGCAAAGTGAGAAACACTAGCCCCACAACTTGTAACCAGGAACATTTTAGTCCAATTCAATCAAATTTCTATGATTTTGTCTGTATTCGTCGTAACTAATTCTGGAAGTAACATGTGGCATCATAATTTTGGCAAAATGACCCCTGTGTATTTTCTGCCTGCTAGTTGTGACCTTAGTATGACTTGACAGGAGGATCTGAATAAGAAAACAAATAAGAAAAACTACCAATGTATTGTAGGGTATCGAACTGATTACCTGCGCTACTGAAGAAATCAACCTTTCCACTACAACATGCACACAGAAGTGATTAACTGAAGAGCGCTCTGGCTGATGTGTTCTTTATTTTGGATATTCAAAAATATGTGTTCTGGGGTACAATAATAACTCAACTTTATTCATTTTCATTTTTGCGAATAAGAAAAAACTCAAGTTTATTCTAGACATTATAGCTAGCTACTAGGTTAACGACAAAGCTATACAATTGATATTATGGACCATGCCAACATAGACGTGAGCATTTTTTGCGTTCGTACGTGCTCTTTTATTGTATAAATAATTACTTCCCACCAAGTACTCCTTGTCTGTCATAATTACGTCCTCTCAAGTACTCCTCGTCTCACATGAGTAGTTGTGGGCATCTACCGGCATAGTGTCCTGTGGGTGTGTGTGTCGTTGTACAAAAGTGTTAAGTTCGAATCCATTATCCTCTTAGAGATTTAACTATTTTATTTGTACGTCTACTAACAGGTGGCCCACTTATCAGTCCGCATAGGGACACAAATGACATAAAAAATATAGAGGGGTCATTTTAAAAATATCAACATCATTGGTGGACAAATCAAGTCAAATTCACTAAAATTCTACTAAATTGGACTAAAATGCTCTCGAGATATAAGTTGAGGGACTAGTACTGCTCATTTTCAATATGTGGGACTAAAACGCTCTCACGGTGCAAGATGTGGGACTAAAGGTGTATATACCTCTAAATTATTTTACAACCTCAATTGCTAGGCCAGAGGACCAATTAATGCTCCTAGTTTTGCTCAATTACTCCTCTAGTTGACCGTAAAATATGAACCACCATGTCGTGTAATGCTCCTGGCCGATCATGTTGTTAAAATGGGAGTGCATCCATTGGCTTGCATGTTTTAAATTAGATGCGGTGGCCACGTGCATTGGCTGGATTTTAGGATTACTACTGCATGCAATAAGTAGCTATAAAGCGAGTAGGTGAAGTCAATTCTCCAAACTAGTACTACTCCGGCCTAGTAATATCGAACATAGGGAGTACCTCAAGTATGGTTATATGGATGATCACTTGATGTGACTCTCGGTCATGAATTCCTGACCATATAGCCGTACGTTCTACCACCTTTTTTTACTACTACTAGTAGTAGTACATGAACGCTAGAAAAATTCAAAATCTCAATAAAGCGGCAAAATCACACACACCAACTTCGAAGCATTTCCTGCCTAACCATTTCAAAAACATTGAGTCAAAATATCCCACCTAGGGAGTACTATTTTATATTATTATTATTATCAGACAAGCACTTGTCAAATTCAAAATCTCAATCGAGCGGCAAAACCACACACCAACTTTGAAGCATTTCCCGCCCCACCATTTCAAAAACTTTGAGGAAAAATCTCCCACCGAGGATGTACTATTTTTGTATTATTATCAGATGGGCGCTTGTCAAATTCAAAATCTCAATCGAGCGGCTAAACCATACACTGACTTTGAAGCATTTCCTGCCCCTCATTTTCAAAAACTTTTGACTTCAAAATTCTGATTCTACCCATTGTTCTGATGCCCTATGGGCAAGCTAAAGTAGGTAGCTTGGGGGCACGATCATAATTTATGTTTCTTTTCACCTCCTTAGTCCGGATTCGCCCAGATTTTCCCACTGGTCCTTCCAAAAATCCTAGCCCCCTCTCTCCCACGCCCTCACCTCCATGACCACGACGCGCACCGGCCGGCGAAAATTCCACGGTGGACGGACCTGCTTGAGGGGCGGTCTCATGAACCACCGCGGAGCCGCTTCAACGATGATCACCCACCGGATTTGGTTCACCGGGTCTCTCTGCCACTTCACCGGATTTGTGATTTCGTTCACCACGCCGATGGCATCATCGACCGCCCAAGCTCTGCTTCCCGGCCGCTGAAAGCTACCCAACCATACCTGATCCGCTTTACCGGTGTAAGCCGGACGTGATCTAGTTCAGGGAGGTCCATGTCCACCACTCTAGATGTCACATCCCAAGATTTTCCAAATCTTGTAATGTGAAAAATAAATTAAACAAAATAAATTTTTGTTGAAAATCAGGGTGAAAAGAAACTTTTGTTTCTAAAAGGAGACTTAAAATCCCATACTGAACAAACTTTGGTTAAAGTTTGAATTCAACAAAATCCAAATCAAGGGAAATGCATTCCTTAATGAATGTATCTGGAAATTTGAACATTTGGAAAGTAAACCAAAACCCTAAACCCTAATGGAAGGAAATTATTTTCCAAAGTTACCCCAATCTATGGATTTGATCCATACCAAAGTTGATCAACAAATATTCTCAAAGGATCAAGAAAAGACCTTAGAGATTGGTTTCACTTAGTTTGGAACCATAGACAAAATCTTGTGAATAATATAAGATAAGGAAATTGAATTTCCAAAAGCCAATAAAGCCCTTACCCACAAGCCCATACCCTTTGGTGAACAAATAATCCTAAAGGGATTTATAAAGATAAAACATTTATCAAAGGAAAATAAATTGTTTTGGAAACACTGTTTTAGATCTTTTAATAAAAGACTTTGGTTTCAAATGAAAAGATAAGCCAAATTAATTTTGGCCAAACTTTTGAAATAAAATATTTTGTTTTGATAAAATGAGTAAAGGTTTATTTAAATAAAATGATAAGGATTTAAATATCCAATTTTATTTAAGTAAAAGCTTTTCCCATTTTAAATGAACACCAAGTATTTTATTACTACTTTGAAATCTTTTATTAAAAGGTTTTGCTTTGATTAAAATGAGTAAAGGATTATTTAAATAAAATAAATAAGGATTTAAATATCCAATTTTATTTAAGTAAAGGCTTTCCCATTTTAGTTAAAACACCAAAACTTATTTATTTATTTAAATAAGTTTCCAAGTATTCTTTTATGTTTCAAATAAAACCTTCTGGTTTGGTTTTGAAAATAATTGGATTTCAAATGGAAATTTTATTTAAATAAATCAAACCCTATTCTATTAAACAACTAAAGATCCATTTTATTTAATTATTAAATGGATCCTAAATTAAATAAAAATACTATTTCATTTTGGATTTGGACTATGTTGATAAACAGAACCAAATTCAAATGAAAGGTTTGCTGATAGTTTAAATTGATTTGAGTGTTGTTTGAATGTTTGAAAAATTGTTTGGAAATTGAAAATAGAAAAAGAATTAGAAAAAGAAAAAGAGATAGGAAAAGGACAGCCCAGCCCAGCAACCCACTAAGGCCCAGCAGCAGCCCAGTCCAGTTTCTCCCTGAAGAAAAACGATTGACACCAATTATCTGACCCACTCAGTCACAGACAGCGTGGACCCACTTCTCCCTCTCCCTCACTCGCTGACAACAGACCCCACCTCCTCTTATTTCTCTCCCCGAACCGTTTTTCTGCACCGAGAAAGAAACCCACTGAGTGAATGACCCGTGGACCCCTCCTTCCTTTCTTTTCCCACTGACCAGAGGACCCCACAGACAGCTGTTCATCGTCTTCAACCTCCTCAGCGACTCGTTCCTTCCCCCCGTTCTGCCGTTGATTGCTCCGACTTAATTCACCTTAACGCCGAGCCTTTACCTCGCCTTGATCACGCAGATGGAAACGCCAGGGCATCCTCTATAAATCCTCGACGCCAACCGACACGCTTTAGATCGCCCCAATTTCGAGCTCCAGCTCCACTGCTCCGACGATGTTCCGGTGACAATTCCGACGAAACCCCACTGCCCCTTGCCTCCTCGACCATCTTCTCGTGATCCACACCTCCTGGCGATAATCCCCGTAGCACCAGCTCACCCGCAGGCACCCTAGAGCCTCGACAACGACGACCACAGCACCACACCGACGTCTGTCGTTTCTCCGGCGAACCTTCCAGGTGAATTCCGTCCGCCCCAGCACCTCTCGATCATGCTCACATGAACCCCATGGTCGCCCGCATCTTACCGTGCCTTTGTTTCGCCTTAGGGTGATGCAGCGGCGACTCCGACAAGCGCAGGCGCCGCCGTGTCTGCTTCTTCTCCGGCAACGTTTCCCGATAAGCCTCGACCGCCCCGAGCCCTCTTGTTCACGCTCATAGCTCCGACATGATCACCTGCGTCTAACCCAGTCCTCCGTTTGTCTTCTCGTGGTCCACAGCCGTCTTCGACTACGAGAGCAGCCGTCACGCTGTTCCCAACTCCGCGAGGAATTACGCGACCGGCGCCTTGGCCAACACAGACCGCTTTGAGCATCAGAAGCGTCAACGATCTCGGTGAGCCTTACCACGTCCCTCTAGCTTCTTGTATCAAGAGCCACCGCAATACCGCCGCCGCCAGTTAGAGGTCTGATTGATAGCAGCCGTAGGATCTGGATCGGACACACACGATAGATCACTTAAAACGCGAATGGGTATGCTCTCTGCACCGCACGATTTAACTTAGATCTAACGCTCCACGATGCCGATCCGGCCGAACCGGTACCGGCCAATCACAGCGCAACGCGTGGCACTAGATCTGTTTAAAAGAAATTTGAAAACAGATTTATTTGCCATTTTCAAACCCATGTATCTTTTGATCCACACGTCCAAATTTTACAAATTTGATGTCGTTGGAATCAGCAAGACAAGCCCTAGCCAAACCTACCCTTAGTTTAGCAAATAGTATCTGTTAGCTTGTTTGATTTTGTAGATTCTTTTGTACGCTTGCTAACATTAGAAAAATCATTTAAAAATGATTCTTAGGTTAAAACCTTTGCAAATTGGTTTGTTGTGACCTTACTGACCCTAGGAACCAACCCATAGTTTGGAAAATGGTTTTGGAAAAGAATAGGATGGATTAATTAGTTTAGTCCATTTCTAGCTAACTAAAACTATTTGTTTTGTTTATGAAAATGCTTTCATAAAGAAAACTTTGAGAAGATGTTTTGAACCAAACCTACTGACCCAAAACACCAAGTTTTGCAATAGCAACTCATTTGGTGAAACCTATAGGTTAATACCCTAGTAGAAATATTTCTACACCACATAGAATGACACTTTGTTTTGCAAATGGTTTTATAGAGAAACCTTTTGCAAATGACTTAGCCACTTCACCAAAATGACCATTAGGTGTACCCAAATGTCTATGACCCATTAGGAACCCCTTTTTCAAACAAAACAAGGCTTGGCATGCTTGCATGCATTTCTTAACTTTGCCACTTTGGTAAATGACCAATTTGGAACTTACAAAGTTAGAAGCCTAGTGAAGACCATCCCTACATTAGAACCAACCTTTGACTTAGATGTACCCAAAAGACTATGACCCACTAGGAACCACTTTTGCAAACAAAGCAAAGCTTGGCATGCTTGCATGCAATTCTTTGACTTTGTTATTTTTGTTTGTGTGTGTTGTTTTGCTTGATTGGTAGATTGAGTGAGTGCCTTGCTTGATTAATTTGTAGTGACTTGAAGAGTTTGATTGTTGCAAGGACAAGGAGTAAACCTATACCCTCTACCAAAAAGGCAAGTGATACTTCATACTATCCATCCCATTATTTTCAATATGCATTAGTGTTTTTGCTAAGTAAAACTTGCATGGTTTTTATTTTGCTAAGTATAGACCTTGCTATAGGAAAACTAGTAGAATGAATCCTTAGAAGGATTTACCTAAATTAAGAATCCTATTACTATCAAGCTTAGCCTAGCTAATAGAAAACCTGGGTGGGATATATATATTCATGCTATGAAAAATTTCTCAGTCTATGGAATTGTGTTTTATTTAACAAAACAACTAAGTAATAAATCACCTGGGTGGAATGGAAGGAATGGTTTATGTTGAGTGGTTCACAAGGCCATGGACTTGGCTTGTGTATCTCACTTGTGGATGGCCACCCAGGAAACAAAGAGATTTGAGATGTCAAATGTTGAGAAGCTTCAAGTGCAACCACTTGGCAATATGGGCTCTGCCATGATCATATAGGTTGCAAGAACTTAGCCACATGGACAGTGGGTGGTAGTGATTGATAGGTTGGAACGCGTCCATGTTGGTCTAAGGGAAAGCTTCTGAAAGATTTTGTCTTGGGAAACCAAGTCTTGTGGGTAAAGTGCACCACCTCTGCAGAGTGAAAAACCTAAGTACTTAGCCATGTCCCTGGTAAAGGACAATTTGAGCATCAAGACATGGAAGCAGTCAAGAATCTCATCACTCCAATTTCTAAATTAAAACTTGTGGGTGAACAAGGGTTGTGTGAAATTCTTCAATCTTTGATGGAGAGATGGCTTGGTACAAGGATCTCAAAATCTTAGATTGGGAAATTGTTTTTGCCAAGCAAATCTTCAGTCTTTGATTGATAGATGCCCTGAGTGGATCTTCAGTCTTTGATTGATAGATGCCTTGGAATTTGTTTTTGCCAAACAAAAACTTAGTGTTTTCAAAATGATAGGAAAAATCTATTTTGAGCAATGCAAGCCTCAACTCCACTTAGCCAAAATGCATATAGATGATAGACTCCACTATACTACCAAAGTATCACTTGCCAATACAATTCAAATGTATTGACCCTTGTGGCTGTAACTTATGATGTTGCAGGTTTGATTGATTTTAGTAAGGATTGATTGATTAGGATTACAAGTCTACAACCAACATGTCTGCCTGTGGCACTTTGAAGATGAAGGACCCATGACTATAGTTATTCCGCTGCAATGTAATGTAAATAGCCAATGAGCTATGTTTGATGTAATAAAATTATGTTATTCCTGGTTATAAAGTTGTATTATGACCTTTGTTTCTTGATATTACATCTGAACTGTGGATGCTAGCTAATGATCCAGGGACTAGCATTGTAAACACAGGGGACTCAATCTTATTAAAGGTTGGGGACGCTACAAAATGGTATCAGAGCATTGTGTTGCCTGTAGGATTTGTAACCCTAGGATTGGACAAAAACCCTTAAAAAAATAGGAGTTGTATTTTGTTCCAAAACTTATTTACAAAAACAATCTTGTAAACTCTTTCCTCAATCATTTTTGGTTTCAACTCTACTTCCCTTCTATTTCAAACTTGATGGAAAAGCCTACCCTATGACCAAAGACTACACCATGTGCAAAGGACTTCTTCAACTTCATCAACTCTAATGACTTCAACTTCTTCAACATCTTCAACATGTACACCAAGGACTTCAACTTGGATGTCACTAAAGAATACAAGTCTTGAGTAACATTTCATTTGAAGACTAAGGAAACACAACTTAGAAGAAGCCATCATCACCTTTTGAAGATTTGTGACCAAGACACAAGAATTCTCCAAGGATACAAAGATCTCAAGCAAGAAGAATGGAAAGATCACAAGTAAACCATGTAGATGGACCACCATATTTTAGTTAAGTCAAACCCACCAACTTATGTGGTGTAACAAAAATTATTTTGTTGCCTAAGTATGTGCTTGAAACATGTTGTTTGAGTGGAATGTGTGATTGTGATTGCTTGCACATTGCTTGTGTGAAATGTGAAGTGTGTGAATAGAATTGACTTCTTAGAAAAACCTTTTGCCTATTCTAATCCCCTCCAACCCAAACAGATGACTTCTCCAAGAGACTCCAGCATCAAGGATGATGACATCAACAACAACCAAGTTGACAGCATGAGAGAACTCCTAGCAACCCAACACCAATTGAGCCAACTAACAGCTCAGTTCATAGCCAACAATAGTGATAAAGACCCTACCTTGCAAAAGTTTTTGGAAGAACAATCCCAACTGATGCTTAAGGTGACTAATCAAATTATCAGCATGGAAGAAAACTATCCCAAAAGAGTGTATGACAACAAGGATGATAAGAATATTATTCTAGATGGAGCCCCAGCTTGCAATATTTGTGGAGACAAGGATCATACTTCCAAAGAGCATGAAGATCAATGCCCCAATTGTGAAGAGGAACATCCAGTTGGCCAATGCCCCACATCTCAAGTTACTTGTTACCTTTGTGAAGGAAATGACCATGTTCCTATCCAATGCCCCATCTATGCCATTGTTGAACAAAAGAAACAAGAAGGATCCAAGTACGCCAAGAATGTTGATGACAAAGGAAAAGGACCACTTATAACTCCAAACAAGACAACCCAATTCAAAGGATCAAAGAAGCCCAAGAAACCAAAGCAAGACATGAGCCTTGTGCAATGTCGTAAATGTAAGGAAATGGGACACAACCCCAGTGGATGCCCAGAGTCCATAAAGAATAAAAGGATGGACCAAGTAGTGTGCAACAACTGCAAAGAACCAGGCCACTATGTAGCCACTTGTCCACAAGAGCAACGTAAAGAACTCCAAGATATCCACTATTTCAATTGCAAGGAACCGGGACACTATGTAAGCAATTGTCCAGAAAAGATGAAGAACAAGATAAACAAGCCTATGAAGGATCTCAACCTTGGCCCATGAGTCAAGCATGGAAACAAAGGGCACTAAGCAGAAGTTTCCAAGAAGAAGTTTTCCAAGATTCCAAGCAAGCCAAGATCTAGTTTAGTTTGAAAAATTTTAAGGGTGGTAGTACCCTAGCTGTTTGAGCCAACTTGTAACCCTAGCCTCCCCAAATCTCGGGACGAGATTTATTTTAAGGGTGGTAGCCTGTCACATCCCAAGATTTTACAAATCTTGTAATGTGAAAAATAAATTAAACAAAATAATTTTTTGTTGAAAATCAGGGTGAAAAGAAACTTTTGTTTCTAAAAGGAGACTTAAAATCCCATCCTGAACAAACTTTGGTCAAAGTTTGAATTCAACAAAATCCAAATCAAGGGAAATGCATTCCTCAATGAATGTATCTGGAAATTTGAACATTTGGAAAGTAAACCAAAACCCTAAACCCTAATGGAAGGAAATTATTTTCCAAAGTTACCCCAATCTATGGATTTGATCCATACCAAAGTTGATCAACAAATATTCTCAAAGGATCAAGAAAAGACCTTAGAGATTGGTTTCACTTAGTTTGGAACCATAGACAAAATCTTGTGAATAATATAAGATAAGGAAATTGAATTTCCAAAAGCCAATAAAGCCCTTACCCACAAGCCCATACCCTTTGGTGAACAAATAATCCTAAAGGGATTTATAAAGATAAAACATTTATCAAAGGAAAATAAATTGTTTTGGAAACACTGTTTTAGATCTTTTAATAAAAGACTTTGGTTTCAAATGAAAAGATAAGACAAATTAATTTTGGCCAAACTTTTGAAATAAAATATTTTGTTTTGATAAAATGAGTAAAGGTTTATTTAAATAAAATGATAAGGATTTAAATATCCAATTTTATTTAAGTAAAAGCTTTTCCCATTTTAAATGAACACCAAGTATTTTATTACTACTTTGAAATCTTTTATTAAAAGGTTTTGCTTTGATTAAAATGAGTAAAGGATTATTTAAATAAAATAAATAAGGATTTAAATATCCAATTTTATTTAAGTAAAGGCTTTCCCATTTTAATTAAAACACCAAAACTTATTTATTTATTTAAATAAGTTTCCAAGTATTCTTTTATGTTTCAAATAAAACCTTCTGGTTTGGTTTTGAAAATAATTGGATTTCAAATGGAAATTTTATTTAAATAAATCAAACCCTATTCTATTAAACAACTAAAGATCCATTTTATTTAATTATTAAATGGATCCTAAATTAAATAAAAATACTATTTCATTTTGGATTTGGACTATGTTGATAAACAGAACCAAATTCAAATGAAAGGTTTGCTGATAGTTTAAATTGATTTGAGTGTTGTTTGAATGTTTGAAAAATTGTTTGGAATTTGAAAACAGATAAAGAATTAGAAAAGAAAAGAGATAGGAAAAGGACAACAGCCCAAAGAACCCACTAAGGCCCGGCAAGGCCCAGTCCGTTTCTCCTCGAAGAAAAACGATTGACACCAATTATCGACCCACTCGATCCAGACGGCGTGGACCCACTTCTCCTCTCCTCACTCCGACAACAGACCCCACCTCCTCTTATTTCTCTCCCAACCGTTTTTCTACCGAGAAAGAAACCCACCGAGTGAATGACCCGTGGACCCTCCTTCCTTTCTTTTCCCAATCGACGAGGACCCCACGCATACTATTCATCGTCTTCAACCTCCTCAACACTGTTCCTTCCCCTGCTCGCCGTTGATTGCTCGACTTAATTCACCTTAACGCCGAGCCTTTACCTCGCCTTGATCACGCAGATGGAAACGCCAGGCATCCTCTATAAATCCTCTAACGCCTGTACCGACACGCTTTAGACGCCCCAATTTTCGAGCTCCACTGCTCGACGCTGTTCCGGTGACAATTCCGACGAAACCCCACTGCCCCTTGCCTCCTCGACCATCTTCTCGTGATCCACACCTCCTGGCGATAATCCCCGTAGCACCAGCTCACCCGCAGGCACCCTAGAGCCTCGACAACGACGACCACAGCACCACACTGACGCGTCGCCGTTTCTCCGCCGAACCTTCCGTGAATTCCGTCCGCCAGCACCTCTCGATCATGCTCACATGAACCCCATGGTCGCCCGCATCTTACCGCGGCCTTTGTTTTGCCTTAGGGTGATCTGAGGGACGACTCAGACAAGCACAGGCCGCCGTGTACGCTTCTTCTCCGGCAACGTTTCCCGGTAAGCCTCGACCGCCCCGAGCCCTCTTGTTCACGCTCATAGCTCCGACATGATCACCTGCGTCTAACCCAGTCCTCCGTTTGTCTTCTCGTGGTCCACAGCACCGTCTTCGACTACGAGCAGAGCCGTCCGCCGCTGTTCCCAACTCCGGCGAGGAATTACGCCGACCCGGCGCCTTGGCCAACACAGACCGCTTTGAGCATCGAAGCGTCAACGATCTCGTGAGCCTTACCACGTCCCTCTAGCTTGTATCACCGCCATGGACGGACCCCGCCGCCAGTAGCCACCGCAGCGCCGCCAGTTAGAGGTCTGATTGATAGCAGCCGTAGGATCTGGATCGGACACACACGATAGATCACTTAAAACGCGAATGGGTATGCTCTCTGCACCGCATTTATTTAACTTAGATCTAACGCTCACGATGCCGATCCGTCCGAACCGGTACCGGCCAATCACAGCGCAACGCGTGGCACTAGATCTGTTTAAAAGAAATTTGAAAACAGATTTATTTGCCATTTTCAAACCCATGTATCTTTTGATCCACACGTCCAAATTTTACAAATTTGATGTCGTTGGAATCAAGACAAGCCCTAGCCAAACCTACCCTTAGTTTAGCAAATAGTATCTGTTAGCTTGTTTGATTTTGTAGATTCTTTTGTACGCTTGCTAACATTAGAAAAATCATTTAAAAATGATTCTTAGGTTAAAACCTTTGCAAATTGGTTTGTTGTGACCTTACTGACCCTAGGAACCAACCCATAGTTTGGAAAATGGTTTTGGAAAAGAATAGGATGGATTAATTAGTTTAGTCCATTTCTAGCTAACTAAAACTATTTGTTTTGTTTATGAAAATGCTTTCATAAAGAAAACTTTGAGAAGATGTTTTGAACCAAACCTACTGACCCAAAACACCAAGTTTTGCAATAGCAACTCATTTGGTGAAACCTATAGGTTAATACCCTAGTAGAAATATTTCTACACCACATAGAATGACACTTTGTTTTGCAAATGGTTTTATAGAGAAACCTTTTGCAAATGACTTAGCCACTTCACCAAAATGACCATTAGGTGTACCCAAATGTCTATGACCCATTAGGAACCCCTTTTTCAAACAAAACAAGGCTTGGCATGCTTGCATGCATTTCTTAACTTTGCCACTTTGGTAAATGACCAATTTGGAACTTACAAAGTTAGAAGCCTAGTGAAGACCATCCCTACATTAGAACCAACCTTTGACTTAGATGTACCCAAAAGACTATGACCCACTAGGAACCACTTTTGCAAACAAAGCAAAGCTTGGCATGCTTGCATGCAATTCTTTGACTTTGTTATTTTTGTTTGTGTGTGTTGTTTTGCTTGATTGGTAGATTGAGTGAGTGCCTTGCTTGATTAATTTGTAGTGACTTGAAGAGTTTGATTGTTGCAAGGACAAGGAGTAAACCTATACCCTCTACCAAAAAGGCAAGTGATACTTCATACTATCCATCCCATTATTTTCAATATGCATTAGTGTTTTTGCTAAGTAAAACTTGCATGGTTTTTATTTTGCTAAGTATAGACCTTGCTATAGGAAAACTAGTAGAATGAATCCTTAGAAGGATTTACCTAAGTTAAGAATCCTATTACTATCAAGCTTAGCCTAGCTAATAGAAAACCTGGGTGGGATATATATATTCATGCTATGAAAAATTTCTCAGTCTATGGACTTGTGTTTTATTTAACAAAACAACTAAGTAATAAATCACCTGGGTGGAATGGAAGGAATGGTTTATGTTGAGTGGTTCACAAGGCCATGGACTTGGCTTGTGTATCTCACTTGTGGATGGCCACCCAGGAAACAAAGAGATTTGAGATGTCAAATGTTGAGAAGCTTCAAGTGCAACCACTTGGCAATATGGGCTCTGCCATGATCATATAGGTTGCAAGAACTTAGCCACATGGACAGTGGGTGGTAGTGATTGATAGGTTGGAACGTCCATGTTGGTCTAAGGAAAGCTTCTGAAAGATTTTGTCTTGGGAAACCAAGTCTTGTGGGTAAAGTGCACCACCTCTGCAGAGTGAAAAACCTAAGTACTTAGCCATGTCCCTGGTAAAGGACAATTTGAGCATCAAGACATGGAAGCAGTCAAGAATCTCATCACTCCAATTTCTAAATTAAAACTTGTGGGTGAACAAGGGTTGTGTGAAATTCTTCAATCTTTGATGGAGAGATGGCTTGGTACAAGGATCTCAAAATCTTAGATTGGGAAATTGTTTTTGCCAAGCAAATCTTCAGTCTTTGATTGATAGATGCCCTGAGTGGATCTTCAGTCTTTGATTGATAGATGCCTTGGAATTTGTTTTTGCCAAACAAAAACTTAGTGTTTTCAAAATGATAGGAAAAATCTATTTTGAGCAATGCAAGCCTCAACTCCACTTAGCCAAAATGCATATAGATGATAGACTCCACTATACTACCAAAGTATCACTTGCCAATACAATTCAAATGTATTGACCCTTGTGGCTGTAACTTATGATGTTGCAGGTTTGATTGATTTTAGTAAGGATTGATTGATTAGGATTACAAGTCTACAACCAACATGTCTGCCTGTGGCACTTTGAAGATGAAGGACCCATGACTATAGTTATTCCGCTGCAATGTAATGTAAATAGCCAATGAGCTATGTTTGATGTAATAAAATTATGTTATTCCTGGTTATAAAGTTGTATTATGACCTTTGTTTCTTGATATTACATCTGAACTGTGGATGCTAGCTAATGATCTAGGGACTAGCATTGTAAACACAGGGGACTCAATCTTATTAAAGGTTGGGGACGCTACACTAGACCAGCTGCTCGGCCGTCGCCATTCACTACACTGGATCTTCTTCAAAGATGCTCTCGTCCACCGCGCTCAAGCCGACATCGACCGCCTAAGATCTGCTTCCCCGATGCCAATAGCCACCACCACCGTAACACCCTCGGTGACCTGGACGTCACCCGCACGGTACCGACGATGCTTAGACGCCTCTCCGACCAAGGTTAACCAAACCTGCAACCTGTTTTTGATTTGTCAACAGTATAGCAGGTTCAAGCCTGTTGCAGTGAACTGCATTTTTATCATCGTGCTTGTACATTCAAGTCAGTGAGCATGCCTGTTCTTCGTGCTAGTACATACAAGGTCATTAGCGATGTTGGTTTGCATGCGCTGCTCTACAAATTTCAAGTCATGGACATGTCTGTTATTTTGTCATATACATGCTCTTAGCTACTCCATATAACAGTAATTGCCTGCTACCGTGTAATTCTTGCAAAATTTGAAGTCAGCGAAAAATATTAGTGTGGATTCCCTGCTCTACAGTTGCTGAATCTATCTGGTTCATCATGAGATCAGTTCCTGCTATTATTTCTTCCTTCGCATCATTCTGCTATCCTGTAGTAGCCATTTAAACTCTTCGAACTAATTATATTATAATTTTGCTGTTGCCATCTGCTTCTTCAAAAGGTGCATCACTAACTATTTCCTTATCTGGGTTCACAAGGGATGTCATTAATTCCTTATCTGGTGCTGGTTCGTCCTAACAACGGCATAATTGTCCTCTACTATGTAGTTCACTCGTGGTTTGCATTCCTGCTCTAGACGTTCTCTTATGATTCCATTATAATTTCTATTTGGTTAATTCTTAGCTATGACAGTAACTACATGCCATTGTGTAGCTCACTGCAAATTCCGAGTCACTCAACGACTATGCATTCCAGGAGATGTCACTGCTTCCATATATATTTGCCAAAATGACCTCGCTTGTTTATATTTGCTGAAATTCTAAGAAAAACTTTGTTTGATTGCTCATTTTATTCTAGGCACACTTGTCTAATGCTTCTTTGTCCTGCTCTACAGGTTCACGAGCGACGCTATTATATCTTGCATCTGGTTCTAGGTCTGGTTCATCCTAAGTCACGACATAACTATCCTCTAGAATATATAGTTCATTCGTGGTTTGCATTCCTACTCTACAAGTTCTCGTATGATGCGGTTATAATTTCTATCTGGTTCATTCTTCGCTATGATAGTAACTGCATGCCATTTTGTGTCTCAGTGCAAATTCCGAGTCACCTGACGTCTCTTGCATTTTAGGGTTTAAAACCGCTTCCATATATATTTGTTGAAATGACCTAGCTAGTTTATTTTTTCTGAAATTCTAAGCCACACACACACATTTTTTGATTGCTCGTTTCACGGTAGGCACACTTGTTTAATGCATGCTGGTATTGTCCTGTTTGTTTGACGTGTTGGTCAATAATTGAACCATTGACCACATGTAAACGCCAGATCATAGCTCTTGTCATACCAGTCAAATGAGTAGTTTGTGTTGTTTGATGTATTAACTTATTATTACTTAGTTTCAGGGTGCAACTATTGCTATCGCCACCAAAGAGGGGGATGCAAGATCATGTCTCCTCCAATGTAGCTGTCACACTCAAAGGAAGATGTAGGTGATCAATTGAGGACTCTGCTATCAACTTGATTGTCCACTAAAATGCCGATTTTTCTTTCCCTTGATTTGATAATATGTAATAATTTTAAGAAGTTTGCAGCTGATGTAATATCTAGATAACTCGCGTAGGCCATGTATGCATTTAGTTGATGCCGTCCTAATATGCGGTAGTTGTTATGGTAACTATGCCAGGCAGGTCGATTAGGAAACAGTACCGTGCTTTGTTATTGGCCCGTCGTGTATTCGGGCGACGATGAACAGTAAAAAATGATGGATTATATAAACATTTTATGATATTGGCATGGACTTCAGAAAAGTCCAAAACTATAAAAGGCTATAAAAGTAATGGGCTGACCTACAAGTTGTAACTAGACGTAACAGTAACATGCCATAATGGGAACAGGCCGTAAGAGTAACAGGTCATAACTGTAACATGACATAATAGTAATAGGCCTTAACAGTAGCAGGTCGTAATAGAAATAGCCCATCGCAGTAACAGGCAAGAAACCGTGAAAACCGAGAACAGTAACTGGCCAAAATAGTAGCTAGACGTAACAGTAAAGGGCCGCAATAGTGAAAGGCCAGAATAGTGACAAGCCAGAACAGTAACGGCCCGAGAAATTTCCAGGCGATGGCAGTAACAGGCCGACACATTTTACCAGACTAGAATAGTAAAGGGCCGCTTGTGGGCCTAAACAGGTAAAGCCCAGAACAGTGAAAGGCCAGGACAGTAACAGGCCTGAACAGTAATGGGCCATCTCAGACAAGGGTCGTCAGTAGGCCTCCCAAGATGGGCTACGATAAATAGCGATGGGCCACCCGCGGGCCTTAAATGTAGAGGAGCATCTTGGCGCAAGCTGCTAATGGGGCACAGAGTGTTGGACCATCATGGGCCTTCTTTAGGACGAAACAGTATTCGGCCTGAAAGTTTGCGGGCCGCTGCTAGCTGCAACTTTGGGTCCATTTCAAACAGTGCAGGACAAAACAGTAACGGGCCAACTTCTTATTAGGCTCCCCTAATGAGTCGGCCCAATTATAATTTAGCAGGCCTTGGATCGGCCTGGCTTCTTCCACGTTTTCTATGGCTATTAAAGGCGGTAACTGGCTGCTAATGGCGGCCGCCACGTGGTAGTTTGCATGATGTCAGCAGTCAACGCAATTGGCGAGCAGATCTACGACGGAACAAGTTTTCATGGCTGAAGGTTGCAATCCGCCACGGTCAGGAAAAAAACGTGGTTGATTCTTTTGTGACGGGGCTTTTACGAAGACTTTTTAGCCACGAAAAAGGGCCTTCGACCACGAAAATCGTCTGTTGTAAAAGCCAACTTTCCTTGTAGTGCATCTTCCGCCATGTTTAAACATACTTTTGGTCAAGCAATTGACAAGAAACTCTCAATCCTTGCCACTAATGACTAATAATTGCAACTATATGCAAAACCTTGCTTTGAATTGTGTTGTGCAGGAAATCATGCTTTTTAATGCAAAATCAGGAGTCATGATGAATGTTTTTGAGGAAGTCCACACGACCTAGTAATTGGGGAGTCATCCCCTAGCATCAGCAAGCTTAACGACCACTGGTACAGGTAGAGCTTGCCCGTACCGTCCTCCCGTACCATGTGGAGATGGCTTAGTCTTCTCGAACCCTACCACTTTCATGAAGATGCCTATATATTTTGAGGCTCCACCCGCCGGCAAGAGATCCGCCATTCTCAGATTCTATCACAACACCACCAAAGGAGATCCACGCCATTGTTCATCACTGCCATCATCCATCCCTTCTATTAGCCATATCCATTGCTTTGTACTTTAGATATCCTTGTGATTTGGTGACCATTGTAAGAATATTTGATTTCAATCTAAGTATTTTGCACAATGTTTTCTATCCTTGATCTATTTGTAGTCCTCACGAGCTGTGGGTTGGGGAGAAACCTCGCAGCAATTATGTCCATATAAGTCATGGGAGTATTGTGTTTTGTTTGCAATAGAGATTTGTATCTTTTGTTTCTTTGTCTCTTGCCTTGATCTGTGGACTTGTACGTACCTCAAATCCCATAGATTGATAAAGGCTTGAGGTGAGATACTTGGCTAGCGGTGATCTCATAGGAACCGTAGTGACAGAAAGGGTTGTACGGTCTTCATTTAGCGGCCCATTTGGGATCACAACAACATCCCCACTTAATGATTTGATTTGTGTTTTACACTTAATAAATGTTTGTTATGTTGCTTTGAGGTGCACTCGGTTGGATTTGAGACTATTGTTATGCCCGCTGCATCACGAGGGATCTAGTATATTAGGATGTATTGCCCACAAGAGATTATCCCTATTCAACTATTACACATGACTATGCTTATTATTATCTTTTATCCCATATGATGTGCAGACGCAGGTGGATCTTTAACCCTGGCCTATCTCCATCCATTGATTCAACCCATTATAAAAGTAAACTAGATTGGTCCGGTAAACTAAGGTAAAACGAAGAAACAAAGTCTTGTAGACGTGTCCTTTTTATTTCCTTTTAGCATTAATTTCCAAGGTTCAATTAAACCTAGGTCTTCTAGGGAAAAACCTATTATACTACATCCATGAATCTGGATCAAAGGTATCAACCCTTTTTCTGGCGCCGTTACCGGGAAAGCAATTTTGCTATCCTGGTGAGGTCACTAGAGACCTTTTTTTGTTTTATTATTAGTTTGTAGTTTTTTCTTGTTATTAGTTTACTTTCTTGTTATCTATTTGAAAACCCAAAAAATTAGTTACTTGTTATTTGTTTTCTTTATATAAAAATTTACCAAAAATATAAGAGCCATGGCTCAAAAGATACTTGGGGAGTATGCTACTCCCACTAATGATTTTATTCATGCACCTATCACTTAGCCCACTATTGATGCGGAAACCTATGAAATAATGCCTAACCTTTTATGTTTGGTTCAACAAAACCAACTTGGGGGCTCATCTTTTGAGGATTCGGGTTTGCACTTAAATAGTTTTACTGAAATTTGCGACTTGATGCATATTAAGGATGTAGATCCAAATGTTGTTAAATGAAGATTGTTTCCTTTTTATCTTAGAGGAAAGGCTAAGGATTGGTTGCTAGCTGTACCAAAGGGCACTATTAAATCTTAGGAGGAATGTACTAATTTGATTATGACTAAATTTTTTCCCCCGGCTAAAACTATGCAGCTAACATCCAACATTACAATCTTTAGACAAGAAGACCGTGAGCCACTAGTGCTTGCATGGGAAAGGATGAAAGAAGCCGTAATGACCTGTCCTAGTCATGGGAGGAAAGAATGGCTTATATTACATTTGTTTTATAATGGTCTTAACCCAATGTCTAAGTCTATGCTACATACTGCAGTGGGAGGAACAATCATGGGAAAGCAAGTGAGTGTTGCAAAGAAATTACTTGATGATATGTAAAATAATCATGCCCAATGGCATGTGGAGATAACCTCGAAGAGGGTAAGTTCAATTAGCGAGGTAAATAATGAAGAGCTTACATCTAAGGTAGACGAGTTACTTAATATAGTAAAGGGTAAATAAGATACCCAAGTTAATGCTATCGCTACTAATATTAATGATGTCAATTTTATAGCTCACACTCCTTTTAATCCCGCATGGAAAAATCACAGTTATGCTTCTAATGTTCAAAAACATTATTCTAATCCTGCAGGAGCTCCTTAGAATAATTATGATAATAATAATGGAGCAAAACACGACAATCTCTCATTTGAGCAAACTATTAGAACTTCTATACAAGATCAAACCGAGCAAAATAATATTCTTATTAAAATCACGGAAAACCATGAAAGTAGTATTGGAAAATTATCTAACCAAGTCATTGCAATTAGAAATTATGTGCAGGCTCTACAGGAAAGGACAAAGACCGTGGAGGCTTAGTTCGGCAAGGTAGCTGAGAACCAAGGTCTTATACTAGCAAAGTTTGCTAGAAAGCCTGAGCCAAATCCGGTAGAAGACCTTAAGATAATGAGGGTGGTAACCAATGAAGAAAAGCCTGAAGAGCTGGATTATAGCAACACACCAACACCGGAATATACCGTGGAAGACCTACTAAAGATGATCACCATGAAGAATCTCGGTATAGAACAAGGTAATGATGCTATGTACCAACAATTTATACAACATGTAGCATCTATATTTTGAGATTTAGAGATGGGGTATAAGAGACTACCTGATAAGCTTCCTTCTAAGCTAAATGATATATTTGAGACCACTATTAAAGTTAATGTTGGAGTTAATGAGATATCCACACTTTGTGATCTTGGTGCAAGCACTCAACAATTTCCAAAATACTATTTGACAAATTAAACTTGGAGCCATTTGTAACTACTGAATTGAGACTCCATCTAGTGGATTCAACCTATAATCAAGTTTTGGGCTAAAAGAAAATATAGTTGTTGAAATTAAAGGTAGTCCCACTCTTAATTATATTGTTATTGTAGACATGCCTGAAGATCCCATAGCACCTATAATTTTAGGTAGGACATTCCTAAGAACTATCAAAGCTTTAATTAATTTACATGAGGGGAATGTGAGAATATAGCTACCATCTATAGATCCTTTTAAAGTCCACTTCCCTAGGAAAAAGAACGCCAAGCCTAATGATGACTATGGTATAATTACTTTGAAAGACAATTACTTTGGAGTGGCATTCCACTCATTAAACCTAAATGATTGCCATTGGGGTCAAGCTAATTGACATTAACTAGAAGCACTACATGGGAGGCAACCCATGTGAATTTTTACTTTTGTGTTAGTCTTGTTAGCTTTGTTTGTTTTGTTTTAGTTTTGTTTTATTTGTTTCCAATAAAGAGTGTTCAAGAAGACCTTTGGAGAGAGGAGAAGAAATAAGGTAATCCTCGATCTCTTATTTTACTAACACATGTCCTAAGAAGTATTGCTGATTTTTATGTAGTATATTTTCCATTATTTTGTCCTTTGATAATATGTGCAAAGACGGACCAAGCTACTAATCAAATTCTTTGAGTTTGGCACATCACTGGCCGTTTAACGACTAGCAGTACAGACGGAAGGGCCCGTACCACATCGAGGCATGGGAAGATAGAAATTCTGATTTTTGTCGCAGGAAACTGATGGCTCAAAATATATCGAGCTCGTCGGAGAAACCCAAGAGGAAGGTATGATGAGCATAGCAACAAGTTTTCCCTCAGTTATGAAACCAAGGTTATCGAACCAGTAAGAGCAAGGAAACACCTCCAAGGTGTTGTTTCCAACTTGCAATCCTGCACAACACAATCACAGAACTTTGCCCCCAACTTAAAGTGAGGTTGTCAATGTCACCGGTTTTGCTGAAAACAAAGGATTAAACGTATTGTGTGGAAGATAGTAATTGCTTGCAGAAAGTAATCAGAAAACAATAAATAGTTGTAGAGTGATGGTAAAAGAAAGGACCGGGATCCATAGTTCACTAGTGGTGATTCTCCTTAAGATAGATGACATGTTGGGTGAACAAATCACAGTGGGGCAATTGACAAACATCGAGAAAGCATGCATGCATATACTAATCATCTTGACTCCTATGAGATTTGATTGGGTATTACAACATTATACATAGACCGTAATCCAACTGCATCTATGACTAATAATCCACCTTCAGGTTATCATCCAAACCCCCTCTAGTATTAAGTTGCAAGCAACAGATAATTTCATTAAGCAAAGTGTGTAAAGTAAACAATATGATTATTCTATGAACAAAGGATTGCTATTTTCTCCCTAGTAGCAACAACACATCTAGTACCTTAGAGATTTCTGTCACTTCCCCAGATGACTAGAGGCATGAACCCACTATCGAGCATAAATACTCCCTCTTGGAGTTGCTAGCATCTACTCGGACAAGATTACTACTAACAACGGAAAGCATGCAAGATCACAAATAACAAAGAAATGATAGAATCAATAATCAATCTGAAATAGCATCTCAATATCCATCGGATCCCCACAAACACAACATGTATGATTATAAATAGATGATCTTGATCATGAAAAGAGCTCACAAGATCTAAACATGGTAGCACAAAGGAGAAGAACCAACCATCTTGCTACTACATGGACCCGTAGTCCATGGATGAACTACTCACGCATCACACTAGAGGCAGTCATGGTGATGAAGAAGGCCTCTAGGGTGAACTCTCCCCTCCGGCAGGGTGTCAGGAAGAGCTTCAGATCCCTCCCGATCTAGGGATGGAGATGGCGGCGGCTACAGACTCTTTCGTGGAATTTTGATCGGGTGCTTAGGGTTTCTGTATCGAAGGCTTCTTATAGGCGAAAGGGGACGCCAAGGGGGTGCCCGAGGCGGTTACACCATCCCCATGCGTGGGTCAGGCTTGTCCGCGCGGCCAGGTGGTGTGGCTACCCCCTTGCCCCTCTCCGTCTCGTCTTCTGGATCCATGTCCCCCTCGGTGAAATATTGACTTTGGCTTTTGTCCCGTCCAATTCCGAGAATATTCATTTTCTGGCTTTCCTGGAACCAAAGACAGCAGAAAATAGGCAACTATTACTATGGCATCTTGTTAATAGGTTCGTCCAAGAAATTTTGTAAAAATACTCCAAAGTGTGGACAAAACATAAGAAAGTAGATATAAAACAAGCATGGAACATCAAAAATTATAGATACGTTTGCAACGTATCAACATCCCCAAGCTTAACTCATGCTCGTTCTCAAGTAGGTAAGTGATAAAAATAAATAATATTTTTTTAGGTGACATGCACCATCATAAGCTTGATCAAAGTATTTGTAAAACATTGATAGCTGGGATCATAGTACTTTAACATAGCATGAAAGATATAGTTCTAACAATAAGACATAGCAACTATGTTGTAACATGAAAAGCCACAAACAAAATATTCATGAATAACAATGCTTTGCAAGACGTTTGTTTGTTTCACATATAGAAAGCATAATGAGAATGGTGTTCAGCTTGTCCCTCATAGTGTAGCAAACATAAATGCATAGGACACCTTAAAAGTTCGTAGGGTGACTAGATACAAATAGTTCAAGAACAAGCAATATTAAAGTTATGCATCAATCAACAAGTCTTGGGACAATGCACATTAAACTAAGAATGGCCACTATGCTCTCTTAATAGGTGCATAAAGGTAGAACATGGAGACTCAACATAAAAGTAAAAGAAAGGTCTTCATAGAAGGAAGTAGGGATTCAAGTCTCATAAAGAGCTTCCAAAAATTATGGTACTTATTAGCTTTCAACTCTCATTTCCCCTATCATAAGCATCTTGAAGTGATTAAGGTTAAAGTGAACAAACTATGGAGTATATGCTTGACAAAATATAAGTTGGCAATCTCATGTCCCTTGAATACGAGGGTCGCTTATCATGCTACTCAAGTTTACCGGTAAGTTCTTGTCATAGTAAGTACATGTGTATCATAGAGAACCACCAACGGGGTACCCCTTGCCCGATGATACGGAAGAATCCCCATATCAAAATGACAAGGCAAGCAGACAATGAGCATCTCAGCAATCTTCTTATTTACCATGGGAAAATGGTGCTTTTTTCTCTCTTTCCTCTTTTCTCATCTCTTTTTTCTCAATCTCTATATTTTTTTATATAAGAAGAATGCTTCATAGACAGCTCATTATGGTTACGCTGTAGGTTTCCCCCATGATTAGGCATGGATTAGACCAGCGGCCGAGGTGTTTCTCTAACACACATACATAACTCCATGGACTTACAAGATCCCCTTTCATTTCACACCGACGACATCCATAAACAAAAGAGCATGATATCAACTAGGTACAATGTACACGTGCAATGTTGAAAGCGTTCCCCATGACATCATGGTTCTGCTAATCCCCAACATATAAGTGCAAGCATATACAACATAGATGACACAATGGTTGAAGTTTATTAGGGGCAAGAAAAGTAAAGTGCGCCATCAAGTTCATGAGAGATTTAGTCACTAATTTTCACATAACAAGTTTAATTCGGAAGGTAGATAAAAACATGAATATACTTGGAAAAGAAAATGCTAATAGGTAGGTTGGTGGACTCTTTGGAATAACTTGTTTTTATTTGGAGTTGGATGCATGAGTGGAACTCATACCTGGTTATGGAGGCTAGCAAAAGACTGGGAGCGACCAACTAAGAGAGAAATAATGGCCATAATCATGCAAAGCGACAAAACATCATTAATTAAATCATAAAGTGATATTACAAATCGAAAACTAAAGGATCATAGAGGCTTTGGTGACTTGGTGTAGTCTTAACATGGTGTGAGCATGCGCCAAGTCAATCCAAATAAAGCATCAAAGGAGAATACCGCAATACTATGCTTTAATATGCTAAAACAACGCATGATTCTTTCAAGCCACATTAAGCAATCTCAATTGTTTATAACATGTGATGCTACAGCAAAAAACACTAAGCATAAAGCCAAAACAATATCAAACATGGCATGACAAAGCATAGGCCACAGTCATAAACAAGCTCCTTTTACCACTTAAGCATGAACTTTTCCTACTCTTTTCCAATCCAAACCAACTTATTTTAAAACTAATGCATGAATCAGGGGCTCCAAAAAATTTATTCAAGAAAACTAAGCAAACGAAAACCAAAAACAAAAACGAAGATGCTCGAAGAACAACACAACTTTGCATGAAACAATAAAAATGAAGTGTTTGGAAGGAACCTGAAATTTTTATTGATGAAGAAGGGGATGCCTTGGGTATCCCCAAGCTTTGACGATTGTACTTCTTCGATGTTTCTTGGCGTGACACGGGGTGTCATCCCCAAGCTTGAGCTTTTGTCCATTTTTCATCTCATTCCATTACTCTTCCCAACACCTGAAATTTTTATTTCATACAAAACTTCACACAAACTTCATTAGCAACATTATTGTGTTCAAAAGATAATAGACCTTGGGGGTTTTAGGTTTAAACCATCATAACTTTTAATACAAAAAGCTCAATTTCCCCAAAAAGAACCCAAAAAGGAATCAATAAGAAGCAAATGCAAATAATTGCAGAAATCTGTCAAAATAGACTAGCAGGTAGAAACGATTTTTTTGAAGACCTTATGTTGCTCAAATCGAAAGGTGTTGAACTAACGAAAGTTAGATAACAACCTGGGGTAGAAGCACAAAAAATTACAGCTCAAACCGATGTACAAAAATCTGTTTCGGGACAACAATTTTCCCAAGCATTATTTCTCTCTCATTAGAGGTTACTCTTGGCACAAAAACCACACAAAAATGATAATGAAAGGTTATTACTGAAGCAATAACTTCCAAGACTCAAGTAAAACTTTTGGGTTATCTCCCAATAAGTACTTTTCTTTAATGCCTTTAAGTTAGGCATAAGAAGCAAGAAAATAATCAAGTATTCTCAAATGAAGAAGCATTAATATTAATACTAGAAATATCTTCAACAAGGCAAGGTATCTCATCCAAATAAGTCCTAGAGGATCCTCTCTCAATGCTCTTGGGTTCACTATTTTCATCAAACGGGTTTTCAGGAACAATCCAATCAAAATTCTCTTCTAAGGCTTCATGCATTCCTACAAGTTTAAAAGGTATTGGTATCTTAATTTCCTCCCCATTAGGTTCGGTTTTGTCCATATTTTCTCGTGTACCAATAACATCTACACATGAGCCTAGCATATTAAAACGATCAAAGACTTTTCTAGCTTCCTTAGCAACATCATAGAATTCTTTAAGCAAGGTTTCCAGAATAAAATCTCCCTTTTCAGGGTCCTCCATTTCTTTAAGTTTAAGAAACATTACTTGCATTATGGGGTTAAGGTTAACAAACCTATCTTCCAACATGTGAACTAAAGAAGCTGCAGTAATTTTAGAATTTGGAGCAAATTCTGCAAGGGATCTATCCTCAATATCCTCATGCTTGCTAACATGATTAAATAATTCTTCAATATTATCTTTTCCAATTATAGAGCCACTACCTATTGCAAGGTCTTTTAGGATGAACTTGGGGATCAACATGGTGAGCTAAGAATGAGGAAACAAAATTTATTATGTTTTTGAGAAAGAAAGCAAACTAGTATAACCATTTTTTTGTGTTTTTGATAAAGAAATAAGCAAACAAAGCAGAAATAAACTAAGCAAAACAGAAACAATGCTCATAATGACCACTAGTATGGTTGGACACACTTATACCATGCGCCCGTACTGTATCCTCAAGCAAACCATGATATTTCAAGCATAGGTACAAAATGAATAACAACCAGCAGTACGGGCGCACGCGACCGTACCACATGCATGTACCAAGTACATCACCGGAAGGAAGTCGTCACCCCCAAGGTATGTCACCCGGTACGGGCCATACAACCCGCCCGTACCACATACACAGCCGCCACAAACGCTACGAGGAGGTAACCTAAAAATCTTTCTCTTTATTCTTCCTCCAAACTCCAAACCACCTCCATTGGATCTTCAATTTTACTCAATCTTTTTTCGATTCCTTGCACTCAATTGATCTAAGAAATGATTCTCCTCCAATTTTCAACTTATTTGTACCAAAGATTCACTCAATCTTTCATCATTGTCAATCTAGACTTAGATCTTGTTTTTGATCTAATCTTGATATTGAGCATGCTTAGTATTATTTTAGAGGAGTTTTGATGAGGATATATACAGGGATTATGATGATTCTGACTGCCTGCACTGGAAGGAAATATTGAGTCAAATCAATAATGACTATCAGGTGAATTCATTCCTAATTGAACCTGATGTTTTACTTAATGAGAACTTTATACTACCTAAGTCTATGCATCTTTGTATGATCAGGTTTATTGATAACACAAGCGTTGTGCAAGGAGGAGGAGAGTTGCAGCAAGAAGGATAAGCGCTGATTTCCAATATCAACAAGTGCGCGAGGGAGGAGCAGGAGGCATGCGCACTAGGAGGCAATGAGGAAATCACATATGAGCAAGAGAGAGAGAGATGGCGCACCAAGAATTACATGTTTGAGGTGTTCCACGACGTTTAGACTGCGTGCCAATAAGGCCGAACCCATATATGGGTCGGTATGTATCAGTTTGAGTCGAACCGAGTCAGTTTGGGCCAAGATATGGCTGTTTTTAGGCCCGTTTAGAGGGGAGGACGCCCCAGCCCTCATATAAACCTCCGTAGCCGTCACAAGTTAGGGTTTAGACCACGTTAAAATATTTTGGAGTTGTTTCTTTCATAGAACCTCTAGAATTACCTTGTGTTCGAATCTATCAACTATAATTGAGTGTGATTTGTTGTTCCATTAGGAATTAGTAGATTGCATACTACCGTTCGTGGTAACAACTGCATGCGCAAGAGTGTGGTGTTGTGAATATCCTACAAGGTTCAAGATCTGTTGCATTGGCATTAGGTTTCGAGAGGGAGAGATCATAGGTACGCACTAGTTATCTATCATCCACCATCACCATCGACAAGAGCTTGCTGAGAAGATCAGGCTACCCCATATCATCTTGGTATCAGATTTCTAGTGTTGCCTCTGTAAGCATCCACAAATCCATCCATAGATTAGTTGTTTTTGTCCTATACAGAAAAAGCCACACAAAAATATTAGGGTTCATAGTTCATTGCCATAGCCTAGATAAAACTGTTCGTGAGTTCTAGTTGCTGATCGTAATCCTTTTGTGTAGCCTTTCTTCTAAATCTGAGTCGTAGTTTTTTGTCTAGTTTTCGTCTGGTTTTGATCCGTTGTCGGAGTCCCTAGACTATTTCTAGATTGTTCGTCGTGTTCTTGAGTCTTAGATCTATTAGATTTGTTTTCTTTTAGTTCTAGAGTTGTAGATTCGTTTCCAAGAAGAAGAAGAAAAAAAAAAGAAGAAGTCACGATCGCACCTGACTTGTGTACGTGAGTTTCCTCACGTGAAAGAAAAAAAAATCGGGCGTTGTGTCCACGCCAGACCACAGATTGGTATGCCCTCTAGCGTGAAGCGTTCAGAGCAAAAAAAAAGGACCCTCGCCTGACCACAGACAAGTCTATCATCGTACGAGAAAATTTTGTGTCTGCCGACATCCTGCCGCGGCAGGATTTCGGGCATTTTTTCTGCCGTGGCAGAGACCAATTCTCAGGTCAATTTTTTTTGTTTATTTTTTTACTGAGTCCACATAGCATACCTATCCTTGTGAGCCCTAGTAAGCCTTTCTTTGTGTCTAAAACTATCCTACAAGACTAGCATGCTTAGTGCTGTGCGGGCTGCTCAGTTTAGCAATGTTGTGCCCGTTTCGTTGAGACATTGCTAGCGTCTCTCCTTGTGCATTGCAACACGAGCATTCCTTCGACATAACTCACTTTATTGAGCTCATTTTCATAGTTGCAATTTCCCCATTTATCTCCACTGTGTGTGTTTCCGTGGGTCTTTGTCATACGATCAGCACTAGGACTTGTTTGCGGTGTAGTTAGGATACCATACCTACAACTCCACCATAAATAACCTGTGTGCCCTGCGATCGTTCTCTATACCTTTGGTATTCACTTCATCACATCAGTGCACCAGTCTTTGATTTCAAATTGGTAAGCATCACTATTCACTTTGGAACGGTAAGATCTGCTTTCTTGTCAGTTTTTGAGTGAGTTGTGAGTGTGCCACCAAAACAATTTTGTGTTTTTGCACTAATGTACTAATCATGACTTCTACTAGTGTTGATGTGATGCAGAAATCAGATGATGTTTACCATGACTATTTAGCTATTGTGGTTGGCATGGCATATGATCCAACTACAATCAAGTGGCGATTGGAAAGTTCCGCCACACCCGCAGAATATCAGATTTGGGAAATTGATATGGGATTTGGTTTTGCGAGATGTCGTACTTTCGATAGCAAGTTTAATGGCCATATAGAATACATTCTTGATCACCGACGTGTGGATGCAGAGGTAGCTCGTTGGTGGAAGGACACAAGGATTGTGTATGGTGTCATGGGTAAAAAAATCCTTTGGGAAGATTTCAAGCAATTTCTACGTTCTATGTTTTTGAACAACTACAAATGGCCTATTCCAGAAATTTTGAGAGTGGACACTAATGAGACATGTGAGTTGTCTACTAACGTAATCATGTCTACTCCTAGTGTTGTATCTTGTGATGTGAAGGTTGCTTTTGAAGAAAGGGAGTCGCCTATTTTACAACCTGCATCAGACGATCCGGTATTGTCACTTGAAGAGGATGTCATAGTACCTACTACAGCTGAGAAGATTGTTAATGACATTGGTACTGATTTGGAGCTTCAGCCAACATGTGCGACATATTGTGAGTCTATTCCTTTACTGAAGCCTCGTTGTGATTTTCCTTGCACTACTGTTTCAGCACCATGTGATAGTTTACCAAATTCAAATTTTGATCATGTGGTACTGATAACACATAAGGAAATACTTGCTCAAATACCACCTGCTGATATTGTGTACTCCATCATGCTCAATGAACCTATGAGTATGAGTTGTGCTATGGATAAGATTTCTGAAATTTCATTTCTGAATTCTAGCACATATTCTCCCTGTTTCACTTTCAATCTGATTGGTGAATATAGCATGCATGAATATTTTCTTGTGGATCATATATGCATTACTTGTGATCGAATCGCTGAACTGAAACATGCTGTTTTCAGCCATACATGTTGTGTGTCGATGATTTTGTGTTGTGGGATATATGCTAAAATTTGTGATAATATGAAACTAAAGTCAGGTCTAGTTGATATAATGCAGCCAACACAAGTAATTTTACCTATATTGGATCGTTGTAATCTTGCTAGAATAGAACCCAAGTTTTCATATTCGTTGTGTTTGTGCCAAAATTCATTGCCTAGTTGTTCTAATGCTTTATACTTCATTTATATTTGCAAATTGCTTTGCATTTTACATACTTGACAACATGATCATGTTCATAATAATCAGAGTAGCACAGTTGAAGCATGGCATGATTCAATTTGGTTTTCAGACATATTGAATTGGTTTGATCTTGTTCGCAAATTTGATCATAGATCTTCTTTGAGAAAACTGAATTTAATATTGAAGAACAAGACTATCTATTTAGTTGTTTTTCACCATGATCATGATTCTTTGTACTTCACTTATACCTGCAATTTAAGTTGCTTGATATATACTGGACATACTTTTCATGTGAACAACATTAATACAACATGTTATATATACATATACTTTGCGTACATGTTGTTCTTTTTGTTTCTCTCACTTTCAGCTTACCTAAAGCCCAAGACGGCTTTTCATGAAGAAAGGGAGGATGATGAGGATATATACAGGGATTATGATGATTTTGACTGCCTGAAGTTGAAGGAAATATTGAGTCAAATCAATAATGACTATCAGGTGAATTCATTCCTAATTGAACCTGATGTTTTACTTAATGAGAACTTTATACTACCTAAGTATATGCATCTTTGTATGATCAGGTTTATTGATAACACAAGCATTGCGCGAGGAGGAGGAGAGTTGCAGCAAGAAGGATAAGCGCTGATTTCCAATATCAACAAGTGCGCGAGGGAGGAGTGGGAGGCATGCGCACTAGGAGGCAACGAGGAAATCACATATGAGCAAGAGAGAGAGAGATGGCGCACCAAGAATTACATGTTTGAGGTGTTCCACGATGTTTGGACTGCGTGCCAATAAGGCTGGACCATATATGGGTCGGTATGTATCAGTTTGAGTCGAACCGAGTCAGTTTGGGCCAAGATATGGTTGTTTTTAGGCCCGTTTAAGGGGAGGACGCCCCAGCCCTCATATAAACATCTGTAGCCGTCACAAGTTAGGGTTTAGACCATGTTAAAATATTTTGGAGTTGTTTCTTTCATAGAACCTCTGGAATTACCCTATGTTCGAATCTATCAACTATAATTGAGTGTGATCTGTTGTTCCATTGGAAGTTAGTAGATTGCATACTACCGTTCGTGGTGACGGCTGCGTGCGCAAGAGTGTGGTGTTGTGAATATCCTACAAGGTTCAAGATCTGTTGCATTGGCATCAGGGTTCGAGCGGGAGAGATCATAGCTACGCACTAGTTATCTATCATCCACCATCACCATCGACAAGAGCTTGCTGAGAAGATCGGGCCACCCCATATCAAGTTTCTTTTGTAACTAGTGTAGATGATCATTTATGCTATGTTTCTATTGGATTAAAATCTTTTATTAGAAATCTTTTTTTTAGATGAACACGATGAGCTGTATACGCGTGATAGTTGTGGAACCTTCCGCACCACCCATTGATACACGGACCCCCGAGTCACTTGGTATCAAGTTTACCGAGGAGTTTAAGCTGAACCATTTAAACCATCTCAATCTCTGAGAAATCAAGTCCACCAAGTGGGCATGTCCCTATATCCTGAAACAACTGGGCATTCGTGTTGATTTCGATTTACTTTGAAACAATGTTGGTTTGTATGACTTTGCCTTTCAAGATATCGCCACATACCGCCGCTTGACACTTGAGTTCCTCAGCACCTTGATCGCGTCAACTTCCGTCGTATGAACTGTGAGTACTCCTTGATGTTCGACCAATGGGCTCAATATTTTGGGTTTGCCAACAACACCACTGACATATGCTCTAGTACTTTTGTTTTAAATCATGCAACTTGGCAATACTTTAATTTAATGAGAATTTGTGGAAACACACCCAAGGGGAACCAAATTGATCATCCTGCTATTCGTTATTTGTTTTATATCATTGCTAACAACTTGCAGGCATGTGTTGATTTTACTAGAGTTAATCAAGCGGACATGATGATCCTCGCAAAGGCTGCTATTATTAATTGTAACTTAATGCCAAATTTGGGTGCTCTTCTTATGTTTTATCTTAAGCATCAGGCTCTTAAATCTTGAGGACCCATATGCGGAGGAGGAGTTGTAACCGTTCTTGCACGCGCACTTCACATCAACTTAGGTAACATCCAACCATTGACAGGAAGTCACCATCTCGGTCTTTCTACTATAAGAGCATCTGGTATGGTTTCTAGAACTGATGGTAGATACTTCCTTGATATACCTGGAGCGGATCACTTGATCCCAGCTCCTTTACCTAATGGTCTACTCTATATCGAGGATGGATGTTTGCATTTTGACACGCAGGTTGAGGCAAATCTACCCCATCAAGAAATACCCGTGTGAGGAGGAGGAGGAGAAGATGAAGAAGTAGAACAAGAGGGACCCGAACAATATGTGCAGCCACCAAAATACAACACCACCTATGAAGATATCTATGAGCTCGAAGGAAATAGTCAAAACATGAGCAACCTCTCCATCAACCTTTGAGATGCTTCTGCAAACCTTGTCACCCAGTTCCATGATTGGAGCAGCCAATGGAACATGGGAGACTATCCATCTCCACCACAATGAGAAACAAAAGGGCTTGCAAAAGCCTGAGCTTGGGGATGTGTTCCCTCGAAAAATTTATTTGTGTAATAATGAGGTTGTACTCTAGCTCCTTGGGAGCTTTCAAACACTCGTGTTGGCTTGTTTCAAAACTTTGCTTTTTTCCATTGCTTTTTAGTCTTTCGTTTTAGTTTTCTTTTGTTTTTTGTTTGTTTTTCTTTTCTTAGTCCCTTTCTTGGTCGCAATTTCTTTTATATTCTTTAATCCCTATCCTCAAAAATACAAAAAGATTCTTTCGTTTTTTTCCTTTTTTTGTAAATGTGGATTCACACATTGCCTCTTTGCTTTAATATTATTATGAGTGCAATCGTATTTGAGTTTTGAAGGAACACACCCCTATAATGAAGAGGATCATGAAGTCACTTATGAGAGGTATGTCCTATGTCTCCCACTTTTGAAGTTTGAGTTGTTTATCCTAGTCGGTCGATTTGCTAAGATGCCATGCTAGTGGGAATAATTTAATATGGTTAGAGTAAAGATTTTCATTAGTATGATGATTAGTTGTTGAAGCTTTTGCTCTAGTTATTTTAGCTAACCGAGTCCTTCCTTGGAAATATAATTACCAAACAAGTACAATAAGAAAAATTATGAAATTTACGACTTGTTTGATGAATCATTGTCTTGAGAGAATACCCTTGAAGATACTTAACCCCATAGATGTTTTGACAGTCTTGACGGCACTCATGAAAGGAGTTGTTTGATTGAAATGAAGTATAGTGGTAATCGTGATACATGCCAAAGATAACCTTGTGGATCAAACCACGGTACTAGTATAAAAAAAGTTCCATGTTTCTCATGCACGCCTTTGGGATGCCAACAACTCTGCTAGCTTTTAACCCCGGATGAATGATCTATGGTATAACCCCGGATTACAGCTATGAGTTGAGGACATGAGTAGCATACATGTCAATATATGGGCAAAAGTATTGCTACTCTCAAAGGTTGTGCAAGCACTTGTAAAAGAAACTACTGATGATCCTTGAAAGAGGAAGAAAAAAAGAGAAAAAGAAAAGAGAAATGTATGAAGATACACATAACAAGTCCTTGGTATGGTCTCATTACTACTTTATGAATTTTCATGAAAACCAATGATTGGATTAGAAGTGTTTTTGATATACTTGAAATATTGATGTGGGTGTAAATAAGACACTTCGATGTTATGCTACTTAGGACATGAAACTCTGTTACTCAATTATGCTATTTAAACATCCTAGTGTTCCTTGGCAAGATGAGAGTTAACTAGAAGAATTGGATTGATTGCTACACTTCTAGTTATTTATACTTATATTAAACTTTACTTTGATTATCTTGACTTATCGAAGCTTGTATAGTACTCTTTTCATCTCTCTAACTTTGATAAGCCTCGCAAATGAATGAAGTGCTGAGCGTATATGACTACCAACCGTAAGTGAATTCTTATTCTCGTTGTTTCAAGTTTAAACGTTGAATTCCTTATAGTTCTTTTGTTTATTATTGCTTGAGGGCGATCAAGGTTTGTTCTTTGGGGAGGTTGATGGATCCAAAAATAGTCATATTCCATCGTGTTTAAACATTGTTTTTGGTCAAGCAGTTGACAGGAAACTCTCAATCCTTGCCACTAATGACTAATAATTGCAAAGATATGCAAAACATTGATTTGAATTGTGTTGTGCAAGAAATCATGCTTTTTATTGCGAAATCAGGAGTCATAATGAACGTTTTTGAGGAAGTCCACATGACCAAGTAATTGGGGAGTCATCCCCTGGCATCAACAAGCTTAACGACCCCTAGTACGGGCAGAGCCCACTTGTACCGTCCACCCGTACCATGTGGCGATGGCTTCGTCTCGTCAAACCCAACAACTTTCGTGAAGATGCCTATATATTTTGAGGCTCCAGCCACCGGCTAGAAAGACACTATTCTTGGATTACATCACAACACCACAAAAGGAGATACACGCCATTGTTCATCACTTCCATCATCCATCCCTTCTATTAGCCATAGCCATCGCTTTGTACTTTAGACCTCCTTGTGATTTGGTGACCATTGTAACAATATTTGATTTCAATCTAAGTATTTCGCAAAATGTTTTATATCCTTGATCTATTTGTTATGAGTGAGTAGTCCTCACGGGGCACGGGTTAGGGAGAAACCTCGCAACAATTATGTGCATCTAACTCATGGGAGTATTATGTTTTGTTTGAAATAGAGATTTGTATCATTTGCTTCTTTGTCTCTTGCCTCGATCTGTGTACTTGTAGGTGCCCAAGATACCATAGATTGATAAAGGCTTGAGATGAGATACTTGGCTAGCGGCAATCTCATAGGAACCCTAGTGATAGAAAGGGTAGTATGGTCTTCGTTTAGCAACCCATTCAACATCAACACTTAATGCTTTAATCTGTGTTTTACACTCAATAATCGTTTGTAGCCCGTTGCTTCGTGGTGCACTTGGTTGGATTAAAATACTATTGCTATGCCCGTTGCATCATGAGGGCTCTAGTATATTAGGATGTGTTGCCCACAAGATATTATCCCTATTCAACCATTACACATAAATGTAACATCCCAATTTTAGCAACCCTGATTAGTTGTCTAGAATGCAAAAATCAGGGGGAACAAAAACTTTTTCTTGTTGATTGATGCAGTGTTTGCTTGATTACTTGTTTGTGCTTATACATCTGGATGTGTAGCAGATGGTATACTCATTACCTCACCATCAGTTGACAAAAGCTATTTAACTAAATAGTCTTGGCACATTTTACATATTCTCAAATGTTCTAGCATTTCAAAACCAGAGCCAAGATGCACTTGCAAACCAAACTATTTTAGTAGCCTCTATTGACAAAATTATGTATAATATATAATCTCCTTATGTTATCAAGATAGAACCTTCAACTACCCTTACCCCTAATCTTTCCAACACCTTTTATAAAACCTTGAACTCTACTCTTTGTAGAAATACCAAGGTACTCGCATCTACTTCAAAATACAACCCTTTTCAAAATACCCATCCTTACCTCAAGCTAGGCTTGATGGTAACCCTAGTAGTAGATTTGTTTTGCTTGTAAGATGAGTTGCCTTGATCTGCTAAGATGGATTGCCTTGATTTGTTGGTTGAATTGTTTGCTTAGGAACTAAATGACATACCCTAAGGGCTCATCCTTTAACATCTAACTAATCCAATCCTATCCACCCTAAGCAAGTTAACTAAGATGTATCTTATCTCTAGCTACTAGGTGATCCTCTAAAACCCTTAACCAGATCAATTCTGAAGTGATCTAATCTAAAAGCTTTCAAGTCAATGAAGATCAATATCAAGCATGGATCCATTCTACTTAATCTAAACTTCAAAAATCATCCACTTGATGCTGCTCTAGTACCATGCAACCCATCAAAAACATCCCCACTCATATTCTAGTCTGGGAACTGTTTCAACATCCCTTCTTTGAATACCTCTCTTTATCAACCCATGTGCATTCTTGGAAATGCACTTGAATCTTCATGTAAACCACCCTAAGGACTACTAGGGCCCACTCTTTCCCTTGGTTAAATCATCTTCCAACCCACTTGATCTTGATGGTTTTGTAGTCAAGAAAATAAGATTTCCTAGAAATCTTATCAACAAGCCTACTTTGGTAGAAATTCACATCTCCATACTATGTTCCTGGACCCACTATTTACATTATTGTATTATACTAATGAAGATCCTCCAAATATAGTTTCCCTTCTTTTGCAAGGAAGATTTGCAAAACCCAAGGTTGATATTGATGGATATCGCAAGTCTACAGGATCCACCTTGTATATAATCATTTACCAAAGAATTTCCATAATTATTGGGTACCTCAAACTATTTAAATTCCATTCTTGGCTAAATCTTCAAATCCCTTGTTCATAAAGGCAAGTTTGTTTTTCTCCAAACTACCCTACCTACTCAAGGAACATTTGATGCCTATATATCATATCCCATCTCCCTAGCCTAAAAAGAAATATTTTTGAGATGCTCTATTATTTCTTTTTGCCCTTTTTCTTAAATGGCAGAAAAAAGAAATAATGTCTTAAAAATACTTTTCCTTCCAAACAAATTCCATGAAAATTCTTGTAACATCCCAAAACTTTAATCCAAGGTTATCAAGATCAAATCATCCAAAAATAGGGTTAACAAAAACTTTTCCAAATTTAAAATGAAAGCATTCACATGTGTGTGCATTTAAAATAGGAGTTGTTTGAATTGCCATGATTGAATGATATAATGCTTGTAAAATGTTTCTTAGATGATTTAAACATCATCTACATCATTCCCAAACTTTTCCTAATGAAAATCAAATTAAAAAGAATTAAAAAGGAGGAATGGTCATTTTGGCAAATTTAACTCTCATGCCTACTTTGGCTATTCCTAGTACTCAAAACTTAACAGAAATAATTCTTGATCTTTGCACCCCTTGCTAGTACACTTAATGAGGTACCAAGGCCCACCTTTGGATCTGCTAAAAACATTCTGTTAACTATTTTAAATGACAGTTTAAAATTGAATCTAATGCATATGCGTAGATCACCCATATTTCAAAAACCATCTATTTGAGCTCCATTTTCAAAACCCTTGCAACCGGAGACTACCTATCACTATTGGAGATCACTCAAAAAATTCGAAACCAAAATTTAAAACTTTCTTTCATGCGGCCATTTCATCAAACACTTGGCATGCATAATCTCTACTCTAATCCTAGCTCACTGTTTACTACATGGATTTGCCCCCAATTGATCCCCATTTAATCCCCTTGTCCCCTCTTGATCTAACCAGAGCCTAACCAGCATCTCCCCTATACCCTAGCTGCACTGCCATGCCATGCCGAGCACCACCTCGCCGGCCGACAGTGCACTCACAGCAGCATCCCTCTCCAGCCCCTCTCCTCATGTCTAGCAACTTGCCTGTGGTTCACCTCCACCGCCCAACCATCCCTAGGCCAGAGACAGAGAGCAGAGCGGCCAGGAACCGCCGCGCCCGGAGCCGGTCGAGCATGCCGCCGCCGCCCTAGAGCACGCCCTGTCCCCGCTTGCACAGACCACCCCTTGGCACTAGCCCGCGCCCGCCGCTCCACGTCGACCTGGAGAACACCCCAGACATCCCCGTTCGCCGCCCAAAGCCTCACAGCCACCGCTCGCCGTGGACACCGCCGCTTCGGCCGCGCAGAGCGCCACCTCGCACAGACCGTGTGCCACCGCCCCTACGGCCGCATTCAATTCCTAGAGCACCGCCAGGGAACCACACATCGATCGCCACCCCCAGCCATGCCTCTACCCCGCCGTAGCCTTGTCACTGGAGTCGCCTGCCCAGCCCGCTCGGTCTCACCGTCAGGCCTATAAAAGGAGCCCTCCCCAGCCTCTTCTCTCCACACCATTCCACTCCCCTCACCTCTCTGAACCTCACCCACCTCTAGCCGGAGCAAGTGGAGCGGCAGCTCGCCGGAATTGGAGCCGGAGCAGCCGCGGCAGGAGGAGAAGGGCGCCATTGATTGCGACCACCCCAAGCTCCGCCGCAACCGCGCCTTGCCTCGCTGTCATCTTCCATGTCGTTTTCCCACCTCGCCGACCCCGCTGGAGCCCTGGTACGCCCCCAGTAGACCCCCACCAAGCCGCTAGGGTTCAAACTCGTCGGCGACCTGTTCGTCGTGGACGACGACCCTCAGCCGTTGATCTCGCTTCTAATCCTACGGCCCACCTCGCGCGTACCGTTTCGCGTTTTAAGTGCCACTGACATGCGGGACCCCCCTGTCAGCTGAGCCCCGCGCCGCGGAGCGCCACTGGGCCGGCCCATTCCTTTTCCCGCGCTAGCCCATCGATTCAAATCTGGATTTTTCTTTTTAGTTAAATCTGGTTTCTGTCCACTAGTTTAAAAATCAATTCAGAGAGTTTTAGAAATCCAAATTATATGAAACCAATTTTGTCTGAAAGGTATTAAAATGATCTATCCAAGCCCGTTGGATTTAATCCAATTAGAGTTATAGATCTCTCCTAATAAAAATAAGAATATAGAAGCTTTTGCAACTTGCAACATTTTTATAAAATCAACCAAGTTAGCTTTTGAGTTGATTCCAACTCTCAAAAATCACATTTCATCATATCTATCTAACCATGTAATAATATTATGGTTGGCATGCAGTGACTTTGGACTAGTACCAAAATAATGCTATATAGGCATTTCTAGTCACTTTAAATCATTAAATAATAAACTTAAACTAAAGTAATATTGATCCAACCTTTAAATCTCATTCCCACATGTTAGAGTATGTGGTGAGGACATGTGTCCACATGATCCCATATTTTGGTGGTGAATATTAATTTTTAGTTAATATTTCAATGAGTAGAAATTACTTTTTTAAAATAAAAAGGATGAAACTATTGAATTAAAACTTGTGATGTTTGTGATGATAATAGATCATCAAATGTGTGTTTTAGAATGCTACTTAGCCTAGTTAAGTATTGTTTGGTGATTGTGTTGGGTCCGCAGCATAGAAAACAAAAAATTTCCTACGGTGTGAACTACACGCCAAGATCTATCTACTAGGTACAAAGCAACGGGTGGACATACATCCAACGAGAACTTACCCTCGTAGACAATGAGCTTTGTTAATGAGTAGGAACTCATGGTTGATGTAGTCGTACACTTGCCGATCTCAAGATCGTGATGAAGTCCAGCAGGTCCGGCTCCAGCACGTCCATCAGATCCAGCTCCAACACCACCAAGTCCAGCACCGCAAAGCAGCGGTGCATCCGTGATCGCACACACGTCCGGTACCCCGACAACCTCCATCCCTCGCTCCAGCAAAGCAGCGGAAGCAGCAACTCCTTTCCAGATAAAGCCACCGGGAACATGTATCTCGCTAATCCGAGACCATGGGGAAATAATACTAGAGGGGGAGAGAGATCCTTCACAAGGAGGTGTGTGTGAGAAGTGAGGAGGGGGTGGCCTTTTATAGGAGGAGGGGGGTGCCCCTCCTTCATGGCCGGCGCATGGAGGGGGTGACCCTTCACCTCCTCCATTCATGTGGTGGTAACCCCTCCACATTAAAATGCCCCTTCACATTCTCTTTTAAAGTCTCCACTTTAAATGCATTAAATTTCTCCAAATTTAATGCTCTCTCATTTAATAAAACTCTTTTATTATTTTTATTCAGAATTTTGTTAATTACTTTAATTAACAAACATTCACATAAAACCCCTACAACATTTCAATATTACATGCAGAACCAATTTCAGCAATTTCACCCGAAACAGTTTCGGTGTCTATTGAAATAATTCCAGTGCTTTCTTAAATCTTTATCTGAAACATATTTGCTCCAAATGGTGTCGGTATCCCTTAAGTGTGTCACCCTACGGTTCGCGAATAATGCAGACATGATCGAGACCCCTCTCCGATCAATAATCAGCAGCGGGACCTGGAGATCCATACTGACTCCTACACATTCAACGATGACTTCTGTGATCGTGAGAACCTTTAACGCTAGTAACTAAATCCCTTTGTCCCGCGATATATTACATGTCCGAGATTCGATCATCAGTATCTCCATACCTAGTTTGATCTCGTTACCGACATGCACTCTTTTCTCGTTCCCGTGATATAACATTCTAGTGATCACATCACTTGCTTGCAAGCTATTTCAATGTGATATCACCGAGAGGGCCCAGAGTATATCTATCCGTCATCGGGATGGACAAATCCCACTCTTGATCCATGAGCCTCAACATAACACCTTCGTAGCACTGAACCCACCTTTATAGTCACCCTGTTACGGTGTGACGTTTGATGTTATCAGGATACTCTTCCGGTGTTAGCAATTAACATGATCTCATGGTCTAAGGATAAAGATTACTTCGTATGATGTTATAGCAATATAAACATAATGACTTTGATCGTAATGCTATACTTCGGATGAATGTTCATCACATCATTCCACCAATGGTGTGACCTTGTTATTAACAACATCCAATGTCCTTGATCAGGAAACCTTGATCATCTTGTTAATCAACAAGCTAGTCTATAAGAGAGGCATAACTAGGAACCCTTTTTTGTTTATTAAACACACATGTATTGATGAATCCGATCAATACAATTATAGCATGTAAAATAAACATTTATCATAAACATGGAATAAGATAATAACCACTTTATTATTGCCTCTCGGGCATATTCCCTTCAGTCCCCCACTTGCACTAGAGTCAATAACCTAGTTTGAAAAACTTTGCGTATTGAACACCTATGGCTTTCTGGTGTTGCATATACGCTATTGCTAGTGGTTAACATAATCTCTAGATCTGATAGTTTCAGGTCCGTGTGTATTTGCATGTCTCTGCGTCTCTACGCATCACTCATTCTCAAATGAGATGGCATTGTATAGATTTGGTCCTTTAGTGAGACCTTTAGTTCGTTCGGCTCAAAATATGTTGATATTATTGTCACACAATATATCTTCATAGTATTAGCCCACTTTGAACCACACCTAGTTTGATAACAAACTACTTAACACAAATTCCCTCCTTTGTTGCTACTATAGTAGTCATATACTTAGCCTTTTGTTGTAGTATCCGTCACAATGTCTCAACTTTGGAACTCATCCAAATCCATCATGGAACATCCTTTCCATTACATTGTGCCACCCATAGTCTAAATTGAGATAAATTTAATTTGTATCTTGTGACGAAACTAGTATCAATGTAACACTTTACAATGAACTACCTTTAACTATTTGTCACTTATACATTATATATTCTTAGTTCTTCCAAAGCTCATAAGAATATCTTTACTATTGTCCAATGATCATCTTATGAATCATTCTGGTATATGCTCATAACATTTAGAGCATAGGACATTCTGGATATATACATATCATGGTATAATCGATCAAAATCTTCATGTGATTTTACTCACCAAGTGTTGAAACACTTGAATCTTGATACAATCCTTTCCATGCAGCAAGAACCTTTCTTGTTGTTTCCATATTGAACCCTTTCAATATCTCATATATGTATGTCTGGCACAACCATATTAGCGCCTTAATCTATCCACATAGATATTGATGCCTAATATTCCGGGTTTGCCCAAGTCTTTCATCGAAATCTTATTTTAATGAAATTCTTAACTTGTGTCAATACAAGATACATCATTTCCAATCAACAATATGTCCTCTACATAATGTATTAGAAATATGTATCAGGGCTCCCACTTAATTTCTTGCAAATGCAAGCATCTTCATCATATCCGATGAATTTAAACTCTTTTAACAGTTTCATCATGGTGAAGATTCCAACTCCGCTATGCTTACTTCAACTATTGAAGTTTACATGCCCTTTTAGCACCCTTTGAATTAACAAAACCCTTCAGACCATGTCATGTATATGTCCTAGGTTACCATTCTATTAGAAGAACCTTGTTTTGTTTATTCAACTACCATATACCAAATTATATGTAGTGGTTGCTACATTAATCCGTCAAGACTATATATCGCTATGAAAGATCAAATCTTGTCATAGTCAACTCCTTGAACATTGTCGTAAACTTGTTTCCGACATGTCGACTATTTCATAGATGTTAAACATCCATGTCTTATTTCTTTATAGATCCAAACATGACAGATAGGCTTCACGCCTTTCCGGAGGGTCTTCCAAGTTCAGAAACTTGTTTTCTCGTGTATGGATACTATCACGGATTCTATGACTTCTAGTCATTTTATGGAGTCAGGGCCCATCATCGCTTCTTTGCATGTAGTCGGTTCATCATTGTCAAAACAATAACAACTTGCTTATCAAATCTTACTATTTGATTCTTCGACCCTGCGGTTCTATAGGAACTCTAATCTCCAAGATCACACCTTTTGTAATCACGAGAGCCATGAGCATTGTGGCCGCCACCGGGACACTTTCCGGTGCTGCGCTACTTATCACCTATAGCTAAGGTTCAACAACCTTATCAATGTTCTATTGTCCTCCCACTTAACTTTTCACGAAAAGTTCCTTCTCAAGAAACTTGACGTTCCAAGCGACAAACTCTTTTGTCCTCGGTGTTATGGAGAAATTCCCAACAAATTCTTTGGGATAACCTACAAAGACGTGCTTATCCGACTTTGGTTGTAAACATTTTACTTATGCATAGCATACCAAAATTTAAGAAAATACAATTCGGGTTTTATCCCAAACCATAACTCATATGGTGTCATTTCAGTGGATCACGATGGTTCTCTTTTCAGTGTAAAAGCAATAGTCTCTAAAGCTTCAATCCTTAAAACATAATGGCAGTTTTATAAATGACACCCTTGATCTTACCATGTCAAACATGGTTTGATTTTATCTCTCGAATATGCCATACTCCTATGGTTTATCGGGAAACACAAATCATGGAACAATTCCTCAAGTCTTAGGTGTTTTTGCTAAACATGTAACTCAAATATCTTCCTTTATGATCGAATCATAAACTCTTTATTTTCTTGTTACAATGATTTTCCACTTCATCTTGAAAGTCTTTGAACAATTTTCAAATGTTTCATACTTCTTCCTTGTTAAGTAAATATACAGATATATTCACTCAAATTTTCGGACAAAGCATATGAAGCAAAAATATCCATCGCATATGGCTACACATAATGGACTATGCACATCAGCATGCACAATTTCCAAAAAGCTAGCCATCCGTTCCTCTCTGGCCTATGGACGGAGTTTCAATTATCTTGAGGAAACTCTCACATGCGTCAATTGATCAAAATCAAAGGCTCCAAAAATCCATCAACATGGAGTTTCTTCATGTTTTCTTTCAAATATAATTTAAACAGCGATGTCACTTCATAAGTGATCTTTCAATCATTTGTCTTGCGACATTTTAGCAATAGTGTTTATGGATGTGATTTCTCCAACAAGACTTGTAAAAAATTCATCCATCCTTTATGGAATACGGTAATTATTTGAACAGCCATTGTTCTCATGATACCCGAACAAAATAACAATTATTTAAACAAATCTTGAAGGCTTGGTTTGATGACAACGAAAAACACAATAACACTTTATTTGTTTTTGATGAACATCATCACTCATTCTCATGCTGGTTACTTAGGCCATTGTAGTTCATGAATTGTGTTGTCCTGTATGACACTTCATACCAACCAATTTGGTATCCAATACCAGTATCCAATACCTAAGAACCACATTGTTTAACAAGCAAGGAATATAGCCATAACATGTATATCTTCTATATACCTAAGTTGGACATCTCCAACCTTTTATTTTCTGCCAAATATTTTATAGATTCTCTTTCAGCAATTCCTTTTCTTTTAAAAGAATCTATCAACATCAATAGTGGTGTCATCAACATGACACATGGTACAAAGCGTATATAGTCAAATACTAATACCTTTGGACTTGCACTTTGAAGTGGATCACCATCATCAAATGTTTGGTGTTCTTTCAAAAATCCATTCTTTAGTAATCTATTAGTGTAGTAAACATTTTACTTACATATTCTATTCATCCTTATCATGACAACTTTCATGATCAAGCTACTATAGCCTATAAGGAAGAATCATGAGTATAATATCAGTTCCCAAAACCTTTTTGGTAGATTCGGATGCCTAGCATCTCCATCCTTCACAAATTCTCATACAATATGAGAACATGTATTTTGATAAATTATACTCTATCATAATGCAACCAAAAACATTGTTTCAGATATCACAATATCTTTCACACATGATGGTTTCTGAAACAATTTCCAGCTCCAATATAATCTTGATATTAAAACAACTTTTTGAATATCAATAATCATGGAGGCAAACATGATACTTTAGATACTAACATTGGAATTCTTACTCTTGATTTAATACTACTTATGAAACTTCATGGAGTAAATAGAGTTTGCTGAAAGTTTGCAATAGGACTTATAAACTTTAAATTGACATTCAAAACAATACGATACCAGTTTGTAAAGTAAATATCCAGAATTCTATAGTTCTATTATCTCAAATAAAAACTAAGCATAAGGTAGAAAACGAATGCCAATGACTACAACAAACTATGAAAATTCACTTTGATTTAATTTATGACAAATTTGGTTCGACTAATCCAAATTAGAAATGAACTCCCACTCAAAAACGACATCCCTCGTGCCTTTTTAGTGATTACATGAACCAAATCCACTACACCAAGTCCGATCATCACGTGAGTTGATGTAGCTTCAAAGGCGGGCATCTATATGGGCATCATATCAACTATATGACTCATGATTAACCTTTCAGTCCGTGTTCCGAGGCCATGTCTGTACATGCTAGGCTCGCCAAGTAAGAACCTTAGTACTCGCATGTGTAAAACTGTCTTACACCCGTTTGTATGAAAGCGTAGAGTCGAGTACACCCGATCATCACGTGATGTCTCGAAGTACGATCCACAAAACGGTGCATAATTAAGGAAGAACACATTTTTATCTTGATATCTAAAAGAGGGATCATCTTACAATGCTACAGAAAGTGCCAAACTAGCAGTATAAGATGCTAACATCAAATGTGTAAAGTGAGATGATATGGTCCATGCATTTTATCTCTATCACTTGCATCGTGGTATGATCTCTATCATTCCTTTGTGTGTAAGGCCAAGGTCTATGGAACTTACACGTTGAGTGTGTTGTAAGAGTATCTATCATACATCTACTTACAACGATACCATATCAATACACTAGCCCAGCAACGATCTAAACTAGACGCCTCTAATTTATCAATTGCAAGTTTTGCGTGGCTTACGGCTTTCGGAGATAGAACCGTTCTTACCTACGAACATGAACCACAACGAGGATAACTAAGTTATTAGCAACTCGTTGTAAATCAGATATTGACTATAGTAGGACAGACAGACACCCGCCAGCCACTTATGCAAAACAAGTTGAATGTCAGTCGTGGAACCGGTCTCATGTACGATGACATGTAAGGTTGGTCCGGGCCACTTCATCCCACTATGGCACCAATATCCAAAATACATAGAAGATGCAATAACATGATCATCATCGCCCACATATCAACATATGTGTACTACCCGTGCTAAGCACCTACTCATAGATCAGGCTCTGATACCACTGTTGGGTCCGCAGCATAGAAAACAAAAAATTTCCTACGGTGTGAACTACACGCCAAGATCTATCTACTAGGTACAAAGCAACGGGTTAACATACATCCAACGAGAACTTACCCTCGTAGACAACGAGCTTTGTTAACGAGTAGGAACTCATGGTTGATGTAGTCGTACACTTGACGATCTCAAGATCGTGATGAAGTCCAGCAGGTCCGACTCTAGCACGTCCATCAGATCCAGCTCCAACACCACCAAGTCCAGCACCGCAAAGCAGCGATGCATCCATGATCGCACACACGTCCGGTACCCCGACAACCTCTGTCCCTCGCTCCAGCAAAGCAGCGGAAGCAGCAACTCCTTTCCAGATAAAGCCACCGGGAACATGTATCTCGCTAATCTGAGACCATGGGGAAATAATACTAGAGGGGGAGAGAGATCCTTCACAAGGAGGTGTGTGTGAGAAGTGAGGAGGGGGTGGCCTTTTATAGGAGGAGGGGGGTGCCCCTCCTTCATGGCCGACGCATGGCAGGGGTGACCCTTCACCTCCTCCATTCATGTGGTGGTAACCCCTCCACATTAAAATGCCCCTTCACATTCTCTTTTAAAGTCTCCACTTTAAATGCATTAAATTTCTCCAAATTTAATGCTCTCTCATTTAATAAAACTCTTTTATTATTTTTATTCAGAATTTTGTTAATTACTTTAATTAACAAACATTCACATAAAACCCCCTACAACATTTCAATATTACATGCAGAACCAATTTCAGCAATTTCACCCGAAACAGTTTCGGTGTCTATTGAAATAATTCCAGCGCTTTCTTAAATCTTTATCTGAAACATATTTGCTCCAAATGGTGTCGGTATCCCTTAAGTGTGTCACCCTACGATTCGCGAATAATGCAGACATGATCGAGACCCCTCTCCGATCAATAATCAGCAGGGACACGGAGATCCATCTTGACTCCTACACATTCAACGATGACTTACGTGATCGTGAGAACCTTTAACGCTAGTAACTAAATCCCTTTGTCCCGCGATATATTACTTGTCCGAGATTCGATCATCGGTATCTCCATACCTAGTTTGATCTCGTTACCGACATGCACTCTTTTCTTGTTCCCGTGATATAACATTCCAGTGATCACATCACTTGCTTGCAAGCTATTTCAATGTGATATCACCGAGAGGGCCCAAAGTATATCTATCCGTCATCGGGATGGACAAATCCCACTCTTGATCCATGAGCCTCAACATAACACCTTCAGTATAATGAACCCACCTTTATAGGCACCCTGTTACGGTGTGACGTTTGATGTTATCAAGATACTCTTCCGGTGTTAGCAATTATCATGATCTCATGGTCTAAGGATAAAGATTACTTCGTATGATGTTATAGCAATATAAACATAGTGACTTTGATCGTAATGCTATACTTCGGATGAATGTTCATCACATAATTCCACCAATGGTGTACCTTGTTATTAACAACATCCAATGTCCATGATCAGGAAACCTTGATCATCTTGTTAATCAACAAGCTAGTCTATAAGAGAGGCATAACTAGAAACCCTTTTTTGTTTATTAAACACACATGTATTAATGTTTCCGATCAATACAATTCTAGCATGTAAAATAAACATTTATCATAAACATGGAATAAGATAATAACCACTTTATTATTGCCTCTCGAGCATATTCCCTTCAGATTGTGCACTCCCTATGTATTTATAGACGCTAGTACCGACCAAGCTTTCGAGGAGGAGGAGTTCTACCAAGAAGAAGAAGAAGAAAACTTCAACCACTGTACCAACCAAGGCAAGCTATTGTTAGCAAGCTAGAACTAAGCTAGATGAATGAGCAAGGATGCTTTAGGCATGCTGTGATCACACCCCTTTTAACTATTAGTACCCCTTAGTATGCAAAGTTCCTTACTTATTTTTTAAGGTAGCATAAAAAGTATAAAACTTGACCTACTTAGAAACCTTTAGATGTCATTCTATGGCATGAGATTGATCCCATCCTTCCCCTTTAGTGAACACTCTTAACTTAATATTTTAGAGTAGATCAAAAACTTGAGTCACTTTAGATGGGAACACTTGGTGAAAATGAATTGTGAAAACCTTGGAATGATGAGTCATTCTATTGAGATGTTTTGACATGTGTTGAGAAACACAACTGGTTTATGATGATGAAAATGATGAGGCATGAGCCTTAACCCTTTTATAAAATTGATGGTTGGATTCGGATGCGATATCATTCCAAATTTACCGTACAACTACATTACCTGAATTGGGTAAGGCTTAGATGGAAATTTATATGCATTAGTATTAGTTCCCTCACGGGAGAGGTTTGAGCTGAGGCTACCTCTCAATGATGTCCACCTATGCAGTGCCCAAGATGACTGATGGTCATGGTTGGGACGCCATGCTCATAGGAGAGGTGCTTATACTAGGGTGTGTAAAGGGAAGGTTATGTTTGATTATCTGCATACTAATTATGATGATTCAGGGTTATCCCTGATAGATGTATCGAATCTTATGGTGAAAGTGTACCACCTCTGCAGTGTCGACTATTGAATAGCAGCGTCGCATTTATGGACAGTTGGAATAGCCATCTTGTTTGTTGTCGATTTTTCTAAATAACTTGAAATGAATGATGAACTTTGACTTGACCACAACATGGTTGTGTTTATGATAATAGTCAAGAACTTAAGTGATTCTAGAACTTTACTTTATCTTTCTTTGCTTCTGAACTCAGCTTAGGTTTCAAACTTAACTTGATAGTTAACTTAGCTCTAGCACTTTAACTTAGAATTATACTCCTTGTTAGTAGTAGTTTGCGAGTACTTAAAGAGTACTCATGGCTTTTGTCCCTGGCTATTATCATGGCCAGACTATGAAGGAGATTATCAAGATGATGGCTAGCAGGACGGCTATGATAACTAGGACTATCTGCCTTCGTCATTGCCCTGTGCCTCGAAGATGGACCCCATCACACGCTTATCTTTTATTTCCGCTGCTTGTTGTATTAAGACTAGATCATGAGATCCTTATTTGTGTAAAACCTTATGTATGGTTTGTAATGGATGATGTACTGTGATATCCAATCCGTTATGTCTCGCAAAAATGGTAATCCTAGGATTGCGAGGTATGGCTTAACGGGCGTCTAGGATTAAAAATCCGGGTGTTGACAATTCTCCAATGTATGATGTGGTATTTCAGACCATCTCACATAAAAAACCAAACTTGTCCATTGTAAAAATATCAAATAATCTTGTAGAAACCAATTCACCCCTTTTTAAATAAATGATATTAAGAGGACAAATACTCCTCAGAAAAATATCAAATAAATTCTAGGGGAGTATCTTGACCATATCCAGCTACCAGTACCATCGTCCCACTTTTCCACATGCAACTTCTCAAACTTCCTTCATAACTATCAATTTGATCAAATTTGGAAAACTTAGGAAACCTTGAGCTAAACCAAACCAAACCCCCACTAATATTTGTCAACCAATGTTGCACAGCAAACCTCTCACCCCCTATGGTTGTGCTCCACTGTAACAATGTACAATATCATCTCTCCCCTTGTCCCTTGGTGCTTGGAAGATGTGAGACCAGACACATGGCTTAATAGGATTCATAGAATACTCAGACCAACAAGTTTCAACTTCTTTTCCGGAAGCTCATTCGAAAAGAACTCTGAGGTTAAGCGTGCTTGGCCTAGAGCAATTCTAGGATGGGTGACCGACCGGGAAGTGGGTAACCAGGGTGCGCACGAGTGAGAACAAAGTGCACAGAAAAGACTAGTGTTGGTCTGTGGGGCCAGTCTAGATATCCTATTAAGCTGCCAGGAGTGACACCCCCGGGCCCAGGAGTGGACGGGGTGTTACAGAGTGGTATCAGAGCTCAGCAGTTGCGATACCCCACAAGTCCAGCCTGTAGGATAACCTAGCTAACGGTCGATATAGAGTGTCAAAACTATTTTTGCAAAATCGGTTGGGTAGATCTGATTAGGTCTGATTTTACTCCTTACCCCTCAGCTGTTCTCCTCTTACCTATGCGTGTTTTGAATCTTCTCTCTTCTCTTTTCTTCGAGTCAAGGAATTCGCGTGGTTGGGTTTCTGTCGTACCTTTAGGGTTTCGCTTCCTCCTTTGGTAACGGTGCTTCTACAGCCGGTCTTCGTGTTGTCTGAGGAATCCTTCATCTGTTGGACTTCACCTTGTTCCCTCCCGTGCCTTACGATGTTATCCGACGCGACGACATCATCTACGCCAGATCCGATGCAGAGCCTGCATTACAACTTTGTTTTTGAACCTCGCTTGTCGAGATCTTCAGTCTGATTCCGAGAATGGATGCGCGCTTTTCTACTGATTGTGCGGATTAATAGTTTGGGTGTGTGATAGATTGGCCCCCATGCCGACTACTCACTCTATTTGCTTGTGTACATTGAAGTGGATGAGCCTGCATCGGTTCTCTCTTTCTATCGAAGCTAGAGGTGGCTTTATTTGTGGATGTCTTTATCTTCGTCCTTTGTTCCCGGAGTGTTCTCTCGACGATCCCGGACAACGACCTCTTGTTAGTGGTGTCGCGCGGATCTACATGAAGTGTGAAGATTCAGATCGCCGGCTTTCTTCCCGGTACCAAGAGGCGGATCTTGAGGGCGAGATCCCTTGTTAGTGGTGTCGAATTGTGGCAACCCGCTAAAACCACTACTAGAAAATCGCGGTGTTTTTGTGCATTGCATCATCATGACCGCATGCTCATGTCATCATGCCACATTGCATTTGAGCATCGTTATCATCATGCATGGGTTGCCAAAAACTATTTTTGAAAAACCTGGTTTTGTTTTCTAAATGCCCCGTCTTTATTTCAAATTAAAACCCGGGCTTGTCCGGATTATTTCGTTTCATCTACAAACGGCTTCTAAAAGCCTTATTTGAAATAAATAATTTATTTTAATTATTTTTAGGAGGCAGCCCTTGAAGCCAGCTTGGCCACCTCCAAACCCTAAAACTAAATCTACCTAGACCTAACCCTAAGCCAACCCTATTCTACTCCAACCCTCAGCTGACCAGCCCGTCCCACCTCATCCATCCGCCACACAGGCGCGCATCCCAGATTTCCACGCCAGTCCGGCATCCACCGCACGCCATCTCCCTCCACTCCACCTGGCCCCACCCCCTGGCCAATCCCCACTAACTCCACCTCCCCACCTGCCCTGCCCTGGCCCCACGCGCGGACACGCTCCCAGGCGCCACAACCACCCCGCATGATCCCCTGGATGAGCCCACCTACCACGCGCTCGATGCACCGCACCGACCACCCCTGGGTCCCGATCCCAACGCCCACCTGACCTGGTCCACCCCATCGCACGCTGCCGACAACCCCCGACCCCACCACGACCGTGCCTCCTCGCGCGTTTCCTCCCCATCGCACGTCTTCCTCCCCTCTCGCTTCGCTCTCTCTCCCCAAGCCCACCATCCCCGTCCTCACCTGCGCCGCCGCCAGCGAGCAGCGTCGCTGTCGCCTGGTTCCCGCGCGTGCCCGGCTGCCGCCGCGCCGCCAAGCTCCGCCTCGGCTCCCCGCCGCCAGTGGCTCCCCTAGGCCGCTCCTCCCTCGTCCCTCTCCAGCCGCAGGCCGCCTCGGTCGACCTCACCGACGGTTCGCCGCCCAGGACAGAGCCACCGTCCTCCTCCCGCCTCTCTGTTTCCTCCATCGGCCCCTCTTAGCCCCTTCCTCCGCCTCCTCACAAGCTCGGCATCAGCCGCCGCCGCTGCCTCGGCGTCGCCCGCATCTCCGAGCCCCACCTCCCCTTCAAGCTCCACCGCCCCGCCTCCTCCGTGTCCCGCCTCCCCGCGCACTCTCCTCGTCGACTTCCTGTCCTCCACCACGCGCTGCCGCTGGGCCCGCCTTCCTCGCGACCCGCACTAGTGCGTGCTCGCCCAGCCGTCTCCGCTACGACCTCTGCCTCCGCCTTGTCTGCCTCCGTCCTCTGGCGTGCAAGCCGACCTCCTGTGCCTCGCCTCCGTTCAACCTTTCACGACCCCCGTCCCCAAGCCCAAGCGCCAGGCTCCCCGAGCCGAGCCGCCGCCAGATGCTCTACGCGTCCCCATGACCGCCTGAGTCCAAGTTCCTCACTGTCGCCTGCGCCCCTATACCAGTGCCCTAGCACCATCGTGTAGCCTCCTGTGGCCAATATCGTCCAAGGTCGGCCCCTGAGGTCCTCTACCCAACGCATGCCGCCAGGGGTGCTAGCAATGTTCGCGACCATCTTCCTTGAGTCCTAGTTCCGGCTCGGTATCTCCCCCGAGTGGCCATTAGCTGTGGTCTCTACCGCCCAAGTGACGCTGCTCCCTTCCGTTTGTTCCTATTATGGGAAGTTTGGTGTTTCTACGAGAAGATTTGGTGGCGTGGTGATTCTTCGGTGTTGGTGCAAAGTGAAGTGGTACTATGGTGGTTTTGATGTGGTTGTGCGAGATTGCCCATGCGACAAGGCCGACAAGTCGAACGAGAATTCCTCCGAGACCCGGATCCGGTCGACAAGATCTCCATCGAGTGTCATGGACGTCATGTTCTATTTTTTCCATTTCGTCAATCGACGCCAGGACCGATGGTTGAGATGGAGTTCGGAACCCCGAGCCCTTATGCAACGTGGACCCTCAAGATCTTCTTTCGAGACCCGAAGACCGTACTTGAAGTCTCCTTCCCGAACACCAAGCGACAAGATCTCCTTCATGGGTTGGATGGAACTGCCAAGTCCTTCATCCGGACCCAAAGACCGATCCCGGCCTTCGAAGACCGATCACCCGAACCCCTCCAAATCCAAGACCTTCGGAACAAAGATGTCTGACCCCTTTTTCCAAGCCCTATTTTATAAACTGTCATCCATATACCGATGCATATTAAATAGTTCATGCTCACATACATATTGATTGGTTTGGGGGCATTATGCCGATTCACTCATAAATAAATATGGAGGCCATATGCGGGCTTTTCTAGTGTTACATTGGCTCCATTTAAATTTGTGTAGCGAACTGATGCCATGATTTGCCCTGTTAAGACAACATTTAAATTGTGGGGTAGCTAAACAACAAGAACCTCCTAATTAATTGTCGGGACCCTGGTTCCGCTTAATATTGCCTAGTCGCATCGCATCTATGCCATGCCATGCATCATATCATAATCATGCCGGATCTTCTGCCATAGTATTAAATATTGCATCCGGTGTTTCTTCTAGTGTTTGCTTCTTCGCGGATTAGGCCGATGAGTTGATGCGAGTATCGACAAGTTCTCCGGATATGATCTGTCGGCAGTGTTTCCCAGGCGAGCATTATACCCCCTTCTACCTATTTTGCATTTATAGTCTTTACTTCCTCCTGTTGATCTATTGCTATCCGTGTTGCGATGGTTTAGTTCCATACCTGATATATTCCGTGCATCCGATATATTGCCTTGGACACCTCCTATTACCTATTGTTTGGTAGATAGCTGGCCTTGCGAGTCGTAGTTGCTTGCTTAGGTGCGATCTCGTGTTGTCAAGTACCACAGTTGTTGGAATGCTGGCAGATGTTTATGGTGGAGATGATCATGACTTTAAATACAACTATTAAAATGCTAGATATAACTAATGCAGAGGCATCGGTGGGCAATATATGTTATTTGGTTCTTCCATGCTCACTTGTGTGCCATAGGACCCCGAGTACTTAATACCTGTTCCTTGATTTTTCGCACTATCCACATCCAGGAGGCCTTATGGACCCCCCTGAGCCAGAGCTTGATTCATTTCTATTTCTTGGGGCCACAAGTAGTTTGGGGCTTTATTACTATTCTGTACTTATGCCATGCTTTACTGCTTTATTTAAGATTGTGTGTGGAGCACCTGTACTATTTTGGATCGTGGAATGTTTTCTCTGTATCGACAAGCCCAGTCACACTTTCGGGTTCCCAGTCATTTACAACCATTGTCACAAACCCTGGGTCTGTTCCGGAGCGGGCCAACTTTGTTGCGGGTAGATTAGTGGGGTGGCCCCCTGAAATATTTTATGAATCCTGTGATTGCTTTGTCGTGAAAGCCTCGTTGGGTTTTGAGTTGGTTTTTCCGAGGTTGATCGAGTGTGTGTTGCTATTTGTGCACCCCCGCAGGGTAAAACTTTCTGAAAGCCGTGTCCGCGGTTATGGATGACTTGGAGCACAGTATCTCGATCATAGACAAGCATAACTAAAGTAGTGCTATAAACTTGACTTAATATATGACTAGTAATCAGATTCAACTATAACGGAATGGATATTAAAAATGCCAACAACTGCTGGATCTGGGTTGTTTTGTTATATATACCTAGAAAGTATTGCAACTCCAATGGAATGTGATAAAAGTGCCAACAACTACTAGGTTTTGGGATTCCTCAGGACAATTATATCTGACTAATAATGTTCCAACTACAACGGAATGTTAACTAAAACTACCCACTACTTATGCTATCAGGATAACTCATGCTATCTATATTTGACTAGTAAGTGCTTCAACTATAATCGAATGGATAAAACTGCCAACTGTGTGAGTTCCTCGGTTTGACTTACTCGTTTGGTCTCGAGGGGAATACCAGGATGGGTATGTTTGGTGTTAGTATCAGGTTGGATCCGAATAGGTCTTTCTTATCCCTCTCTAATAGCCACTAGTCTTACTGAGTCTCTATAGGTTGTTTAGTGTTGATGCGCTGCCGCTTCAGTCCACCATACCTATGTACGCAAGAGCCACCGAATTCTAGCCTCGCCGTGTACTAGCCTCAGTACTGACGCTCCTATTTTTCCTTTGCCCTTTGTCGGCACCCCTTTTGTTTTAGCAGGTTTGAGATCGACGTTGTTAGCACGGTTACCCTTCCGGCTTGGCCTAGGCAGGGTTATGGACGCCATTGGTTATTCTTTAGGGATCTTAGCCCCATTTGCATCTTGTCCGTAGTCAGACGCTCTATCGTTTTCAAGGTGTTTTGGATCTTTGTACTGTATATATCGGTATTCTTGACTCATGGAGTCGTGTTGTATATATATCTGTTCTGTGGGTCCCATCGAGGACTGTTGTGTAATGGTATTACTTTGTTTTTCCACCCGCACGAAAGTGCTTGGTGGGCGTCCTTGAATCGTTTCTATGCGGGTTTGGCAAAAAGGGCTAAAACTTGCATAGGGCCGATTCGAGGGTGTTACAAAGTGGTATCAGAGCCGACCCTTGCGATTACACGGGTGTGTGCGGGTTAGTGGCGGGACATGTGGAGCATGGCGCGTGTGGCCCGGAGTGGACACGGCATGGCACATGTGCCGGCACTAGATGCACAGACGCGTGCCAAGAGGGAACGTTCCTAGGGTGTGCTTGATCGATGAGGGCATCGATCTACTAAAGGGTCGGGTATGTGAGACCAGGCACATGGCTTAATAGGATTGATAGAATACTCATACCAACAAGTTGCAACTTCTTTTCCGGAAGCTCATTCGAAAAGAACTCTAAGGTTAAGCGTGCTTGGCCTAGAGCAATTCTCGGATGGGTGACCGACCGCGAAGTGGGCAACCAGGGTGCGCACGAGTGAGGACAAAGTGCGCAGAAAATACTAGTGTTGGTCTATGGGGCCAGTCTAGATATCCTATTAAGCTACCAGGAGTGATACCCCCCGGGCCCAGGAGTGGACGGGGTGTTACAAAAGAGAGAGTGAGAGACACAAATATCTTACTCCCTCTGATTCAAATTAATTGACCCGGATTTGTCTAGATTCGGATGTATCTAGCAATAAAACATGTGTAGATACATCCGAATCTAGACAAACCGAAGTCAATTAATTTGGATCAGAGGGACTACCAAACCTCCACCTTTAATTACCACGCAACAGCAGACACTCCCCTGACCCACTATGGTCGAGCACCTGGGCCCTATTCACCACCCCATGCGACCAATGGAAGCAACCTAGCTACCCTAGCTCCCTCCCCCTCTCCCTTTCTTTTTCTTGGCCAAATGAGAGAGAGAGGCCTTACCCTCTCAGAAGCAGGCCCTACAGCCACCTCTCTGCCCCCCTTGACCTCTCCACCGACCTTCACCGCCCCCAGAGGACAATCCCTGGTGCTTACCCCTCTCTTTGGTTGTCGTAGGCCTGGTTCATCATGAGCCCGAACCGGTCGGTTAAAAGGACCATAGGCCACCCCGGCGCTCCCTTGCCCCTCACCCCCTCCTCTCCCTCACCTAACCTACCTTCCAGACCACGGGGAGCTCTCCCATTCCCTTGTGCCTGAGGGAGGAAGATCTATCTCTCGGTACAACCTGCAAAAAGCTGAAGCATGCTAAGCATTTGAAGTTACTCTACACCTTTCCTCTACATGCATATCCCCTCCTTGACCAGGCCCACCTAAACCTATGTTTTCCCTGTCCTAGGACTGTTCCTGGCACCGGCTCCGACGAGCTCCCGAGGCAGCCGTCACAGTCGCACACACGCGAGGTCTCTCCCAGTGACCGAACCAACCGTGACGCCCCTCGATGGACTCCCATCAATGCGCTGCTCTGCCTCCTCGACTTCCCGGGTGCTATCCCCGATGTTGGTGAGCTCCATGGCCCTCATAGACACCACCTAGGGTTTCCCCATCGTCGCCACAATCGCGAGCTGGAAGATGACTTCCCTCCGTCAATCTTGCCTTAGCTCAACGGTTGGGATGCCCCCATACCCCTTCGGCCGCTACCACTACTAATGACCGGGCCCCATCCCAGGAATTCGAAACCCAAATCCCCGCGCTCGCTTCCGCCTGCGAGTTGGGTCAGGCGGCCACTATGGCCCAAGTTTGCCCCGGATCTGGCCTGTGCGCCGATGTTCTTTTCTTTTATTCTAGAGAAATTTGCTCTACCAGTTTGCCTCATGGTTTAAATCTCAAATAAAATGGAAATATCCTGAAACTTGGTAAATGTAAGTTTCCTAGAGTTCCCAGATGTTTTGTCTAACACGCAGTGCAAACCCCTTGCCTAAATCACATTTCTATATTTTCTACCTTTTAAGTAACCATAAAGTATCTAAAGCACTCATTAAATTCTTCAGGGGGTTTCACCACTCCAAATGATTGAAACCTTTTTGTGCTAAAATTTATCTTAGATACATTTCCTTTAAACTTGTGCCCATACTATTTTACTTCATAGATTGGCTGTAGCGAAAATAATAAAAACAGGATATTTCTGTATTTAGGATTTTCCCTAGGCCAAACCAAAAGGTGTATTAGCCTAATTCCAACTCTCGGAACACATGCATTGTATACCCTATCTAAAACCAGAAGCTCAATAATTATTGAGGCTCTCATGAATTTTGGAGATTTAAATACTTCTACATGTGTATATTTCACCAATTAAATCACTCCAGATGTTCTGTATATCCTAATTTAGGCATTCTAATTTCTAAAGAATGTTATTTAAAATACCTAACCATTACCCTTGGAATCATATCAAAAGCTACTACTTTAATCTGGTGAAAAAGGCAAAATAACTACATAACTGACTTTGGGAATTTCCTGAGGGTGTTCTGTTAATTATTTTGGAATGATCCCAACTCTCAGTGAATCAATCCACCAAACCCTACTTAACCATACTAGGAAATAATTTTTGGACTCACATAAATTTTCTGGGGAATTATTTCCTAAAACTAGAGTCTTTCCCACTAGAAAATTCATTATAAATCAATGGAAATTGATAAATTAGTGAAACTACTGTTGTTGGCTTCATATTATCATTACCTGTCTACTGGTATAATTTTTGTATAATGATATCATACATAATCAAGCCTTGTCCTTAAGCTCCCTAATTAAATGATATATGCCACATAAATCATATATAAAGCTCCACAAATGCATTCCAAGTAATTTCCAATTGCCTTGAATCCAACTACTCAAAACATACTGAATTGTAAACTTGTATTGTTCCTTGATTGCTTTATGTTTTAATGCTTGTATGCTTTGTATTGATTGTGGTAATTGCTTGAATGGATTTATACTCGATGACGGTGATAGTTTTGATTGTTTGACTAAGAGGAGAAGAGTTCTTTTATCATTATTTGGTATTGGTATTCTTGGTTATCTAAAGAAGGACTCCAGGGACATCCCGCTGGTCACAAGCAAGCGTCTTGTTTTTTAAATACTGCACTAATGACTTGGCTCCTACAAGTTATGACTTGGTGTCCCTCATGATGATTAGCATCCTACCCCATTGGAAACTACAATTTTTTTATGAATAAATTGTTTTGGGATTGACCCTACTATAAATGTTTCTAAAATGCTTTGTAAAACTCTTGGGAAGAGGCATCGTTTCCAAGCGGATGTTTTAACTAAAGAAGTGGTGATGATGAGAAATGAGAAAAATGGACAAGAGAAAAAGAAGGGAGGTTCTATGCCTTTACCAAAACAATTTATCCGTGCAACCACATTACCCAGGAGCTAGGGATTAGCTCGTAGTTTGTTGTCTTTATCCAGGGCAGCTTGTACACTTCTAATTGGGAGAAATCTCTTGAACTCCGAGTGGGCTCTAGAACAGATCTACGGGTCTGGGGCCTATAGCTTGCTTTGGCTATTTGCCGGTGCAACAATTGGGTCTCCCGCGAACGGTATGACTTAGGTGGTACGGAAGGAAGTGGAGTCACCAAATTAAGGTATACGCCAAGCTGTGGTTTGGGTATACGCGTGTACGGAAGGCAGGACTATGGTGCGAGGCGCCACATACTCGTTGCCGGGGAGAACAAACCCAAAAGGAAAATCCGCCTTTTCTAGGGATGGGAAATGAAAAGTTAGGTTTGATTATTCGAACCCCTGTTTACCGTGTGTAGAGGGTCGTGGTTGTATCTCGGTGGATGTATTGATTCTTGTGGGTAAAGTGCACAAACTCTGCAGAGTATAATCTATTCGAATAGCCATGTCCACGGTTAAGGAAGGTTGGAAAGGTGATTGCTAGGAGTACCCAAATGGTGGTCTTGGAAAGATGGATGAAAGTATGGAGGTCCTGAGAGGACCTGAGAGTAAGGCTTTGTTTCGACCAGAGATGGTTGAAGATGTTCAAAAGGGGTTTTTCTCTAAAACTGTTTTCAAAAAGGTTTTTCAAAAATGGAGACATGTTTTCAAAACTCCTTTTCAACATAGAAAATAAATCTAGGTGTTTCAAAAACTATCCTAGATAGAGCTACCTCACCACACCCAAACTTCATTATCTTGTTTAACTTATCTTGGTGGTTTGTGAGTACATTCAAAGTACTCACTGGCATTGTCCATGGCTATTTTCTTGGCCATGCTTTTAGAAGTTCGAAGACGGAAGGATAAGGTGACTTTGATGCGAGCTAGGCCGCCTTCCCAGTCAGCTACCTATAGGTTAAGGCATGTTTGGGGTCTGCGTTTGATGATGATCCGCTGCTGAAGCTTATGTAGCCATAATGGAATCTATGTAAGACTTGTATTCGTTAAATTTTGGATGTTGTAATGATACTTGTTGGTTATGTTCCACAGCTTACTGATCATGGGAACGCGGATATGTGCATAACAGGGATTTCTTGGACGATAAATCCGGGGGACCTCACAATGACTATGCTTATTATTATCTTTTAACCCATATGATGTGAAGCTACAGGTGGATATTCAACCCTGGCATATTTCCATCCATTGATTCAAACCATTATTAAAGTAAACAAGACTGTTCCGGTAAACTAAGGTAAAACAAAGAAACAAAGTCTTGTAGACATGTCCTTTTTATTTGCTTTTAGCATTGCTTTCCAAGGTTCGATTAAACCTAGGTCTTCTAGGGAAAAATCTATTATACTGCATCCGTGAATCCGGATTGAAGGTATCAGGTCTCGCCCATGGTGGGTGCCACTATCGTGGGAATGACCGCAAAAGTCGCTGCCAGGGGTAGTGATTGAAATGATTGGGGGCAAGAGCGAGTCGCCATCCACGGGTAGAGATTAAGGGAAGACACAAGGGTTTACCTAGGTTTGGCCCCCTGCAGGGTAAACACCAACTTCCTGCTAGATTGTATTGATTGCGAGTGGCTTATAAGATTGGCGAGCTCGGTGGCTAGGCAGTGAGTTGCTTGGATGGGGTAGCTAATAGCACGTAAGTATAATGAGTACCCTAGGAGGGCTTATATAGAGTCACCTTTCTAGGGTTTACAAGATTATAACCGAATCATTTTAGGTTTCGGAAGGTTTGACCTAATCTTTCTGGGACTAACTAAGATCTTTGGCCTTCTGCTTCTAGTCCCTGGGCTTCCATCGAAGTCTCCTTCCAGTCGCCATACCAGCATGCCCACTTGACATGGTCCTGGGCTAGTCGAATCTCCCCTCTGGGCATACCCCGATTGGCATATCCCCATCACCATGTCATGTTGTCTCTTAGCGAGCCCCGCAACCCGGCAGGTGTGGACACGTGTCGCGATGGCAACCCATCTCAGAGAGCTCGATCCTTCCCACATATGCTGACGGTGGGCCAACGTTGCACGTGTGGTCCACCCTCCTGCGACGAGTGGTACGTCTGTGCGTGGTACACCCGTCCATGGTAAGGAATCTTATGCCCTATCCCGCAGTGGGTCCTGATACGTCCATTTTGCATCACTATTCTATGTCATAATTCACTGTTATTCATTGATATATTTCGTATTGAAGGGTGATACTTATGTTATTTCATCTGTTTTTGCATGGTTGATGACTTTTGGAGCATGGACCGCTGCAGTCAGGATTCTAATGGAAAAGGTGCTATTTGGAGGCAAAATTCGCGAAGATTAGAAAATCTGGGAAAATATATAGAAAATCCTCTTTTTCCAGAAGACGAAGGAAGCCAGAAGGAGGGCTAGAGATGGGCCACAGGGGGCCCACACCACCCCCTGGCGCGGGCCACCCTGGGCCGCGCCACCAGGTGGTGTGGCCGCCCTGGTCCACCCCTAGCACTCCCCTCTAGCGTAAATTATCCTTCCGAAACCCTAAGCCTCGGGGAGCGACCACAGAAAGATTCCGTCGCCTCTGCGGGGCGGAAAACACCGAGAGAGAAAGATCTCTCCGGCAGATAGATTTCTGCCGGGGGAATTCCTTCTCGGAGAGGGGATATCGTCGCCATCAACACCACCATCAAGATGGACTTCATCGAGATCATCATCATCACCACCAACATCACCATCAGCACCCTCATCACCATCTCCATATTGCTGTAACAATTGAGTTGATTCTTGCATAGTTCATAGGGGAAACTTTCACGGTGTTGATTACTCTTTGTAGTTGATGCTATTGAGTGAACCATTGAATTATTGTTTATGTTCAGATTGTTATACATCATTATTCCATCTCTGATCATGATCCATATGATGTCTTGTGAGTAGTTCGTTTTGTTCTTGAGGACATGGGAGAAGTCATGTTGTTAGTACTGGAATTGTGTTGAGAAAGATTCAATAGTTTGATATTTAAGTTGTGGTGTACTTCTTCTAGTGGTGTCATGTGAACGTCGACTACATGACACTTCACCTATATGGGCCTAGGGGAATGCATTGTGTATTTGGGTACTAATCGTAGGGGTTGCCGGAGTGACAAAAACCTGAACCCCCGTTAGGAAACCATTATACAAGGGACGTAAGGGTCTTAGAGTTTAAAGCTGTGGTTAGGTTTCTACCTTAATTACTTTCTTATACTTACGGATGTTTGCAAAGGGTATAATCACAAGTATGTATTAGTCCTAGGAAGGTCGGTACATTAGCACAGGTTCACCCACACAACACTTAGCAAGCTAAAGAAGATTAATCAACTATATGAAGCGAAAGCACTTGACAGTCTTCCCATGTGTCCTCGAGAACGTTTGGTCATCTTAAGTAATACAATCGTCTTGTCCTTTGCTGCATAAATGATTGGGCCACTTGCTGCATTTATTCCTATTGTCTTTTATTTACTCGTACTTTGTTTACTTGCTTGATCAAAAACCACTAAAAATACGTTTGCTAAGTATTTGTAGAGAATTCCTGATCCATACCACTAGCCAGCACCTTCTGCTCCTCGTTGGGTTCGACACTCTTACTTATCAAAAATACTGCGATACACCCCCTATACTTGTGGGTCATCAAGACTATTTTCTGGCGCCATTGCCGAGGAGTGAAGCACTATTGGAGAGTGGAACTGGTAAAGGAAACTTCTAGTGTGAGTATTGTTTACTTCTGCTAGTTGCTTTATTTTCATTATAGATAATTCGCTGAGTTTCTTATTTGGTAATGCTACTACCATTGCTAAGGTAGTAGATGAACCACCACCTGCTAAGAATGATGTTTTTAAAATACCTACAAGAATTATTGATCGTGTTATGGATAACTACTATGTTGGGGATGGAACTGTCCATCCCGGTGATCATTTACATTTTATACACGAATTATGCGGGTTGTTCAAGTGTGCAGGTATTACTATAGATCAAGTTAAGAAGAAGTTATTCTCATTATCACTGAAAGGAAGAGCTAAGGAATGGTATAAGCTGTTGAAGAATGGTCAAGCTCTTGAATGGGAGGAAATAGTTCCTCTCTTTTATTCAAAATTTTATCCTCCTAGTGAGATTCATAAAGACCGGAATCAAATATACAACTTTTGGCCTCTTGATGGAGAAAGTACAACTCAAGCTTGGGGGAGATTGAAGTTACTAATGCTCAAATGTCCCATTCATGATCTCCCCAACAATATTATTATCAATAACTTTTATGCAAGGCTTTCTCTACATGACAAGGATTTATTGGATGCTTCTTGTGCTAGATCATTCACTCGCATGGAAGAAAAAGCTAAATGGGATCTTCTAGACCGTATTCAAGACAATGCTGAAGCTTGGGAGAATGACAAAGGTAGAAAGTCAGGTATAAATTAATGCATTGAATCTTTTATGGGAACTGATGACTTTCAAAATATTAAAAATGCTTATGGTCTAGACTCTCAAGCTATTGATTCTTATTTTAAGGCTTTCGCTTCCTATATTGAAGTGCCTAAAAAGAAGTGGAATAAGTATCATTAACCTTATAAAGATGTTGCTAAAAGTGTTCCTGCAAGAAATACTGAAGTTTATACTGCTAATCATGTTTTACCTGCACCTTATATTGAGAAAATGCCTTTCCCTGTTAAGATAAAGGAACATTCTATGATATCTAGTATGTTTAATGAAAGTACGAATGAAGCTGTTGAACCTGATAAACAAATGGTTGATGAACCTATAATAGCACATGTGAAAGACTTTGTCACTAAATATGAAGAAGAGGGACACACTATCCTTTGTAAGGATACCTCTAATATTGTCTCGCAAAGTAGTGTTATGTGAGGTAGTATTCCTTTGTTTTCTGTTAGAATAAGCGATCAGTGCTATGATGGTCCTTGTGATACTTATATTGTTAAGTTTATGCATGATACTGAAAGTTACTATGAGAGAGGGAAAAGTGTTCTTATGCATCTCAATAATATCAAGTTTCCTCGTTTTATGTTGAAAATTTCTATGTTACACTTCTTTTGCCTTCCTATGCTAGTAGCCTCTGGTTTCAAAAACTTGTTTGTTTACAAAATTCCCTTGCATAGGAAGTGGGTTAGACTTAAATGTGTGTATTTTTTCTTCTTAATGCTCTCTTTCACTTCAATTCATATTCCTATGAGAGCATCTTCAAAATTATCATGCCCATCTTAATGGCTATAAAGAAAGAGCTTTTTGGGAGACAACCCAGTTTATTTTTTCTTTCAGTTTCTTTTTTGTTTCTTTGAGTCTTGGAAGTTATTACTTCGGTAATAACCTCTCCTTATCCTTTTTGTTTGGTTTTTGTGTCAAGATCAACCTCTAATGAGAGAGAAGTAATATTTGGGGAAGTTGTTGTCCCGAAACAGATTTTTGTGCTTCACCGTAAAAATTCGTGAGAGATCTCTGTATGTCGGATTGAGCTGTAATTTTTTTTTCTTATGCCCCAGGTTGTTATTTAAGTTTCATTAGTTTTCCACTTTTTGATTTGAGCAACGGAAGAGTTTCAAAAAAATTGATCTTTACCTGCTGGTCTGTTTTGACAGATTTTGCCACTCTTGCATTTGCTTCTTTATTCGATTTGCTTTTTTAATTCTTTTTGGGTTTTCGGAAGGAGTTGCTACAGTAGCTTATGTTTTGATGGTTTTCAGTTGAAAGTGGACTCAAAAGGTTTTATCACTTCACTTATACTAATGTTGCTAATGAGAACTGTGTGAAGTTTTGTGTGAAAGAAATTTCCAGGAAGTGGAGATAATGGTGTAATAAGGAAGAGAAAGGTTTTATGACTCGAGTAATAAGTGTATGAAGATGAAGATACTGGTGATTATTCAAGTGGTGACTATGGAAGAATCTACTAGATACCCAATTCAGAGACCTGCAGAGTCTGTTTTCAAATAGGTAACAGTTCTGGTAAGAAAAGTTCCGCGAAAATACTATCCAACTATATTTTTGCAGTTTCCAGTCAATAAGGAAAGCTACGAAGCGAAAGAGGGACGGAAACGGAGCCAGGGTGGCTCACACCACCCTGTGGCGCGGGCCCACCCCTGGTCGCGCCACCTGGTGGTGAATGCACCCCGAACTCCGTCTCCGACTTGTTTTCTCCCAGTACCTTCCTTTTGGTGTGAAACTTCATAATATATAACCCCCCGGAGCCCCCGAGGTTCGTATATCGTGTTTTCGTTGTGTTTTTGTTTCGATCTGTTTCTGCTAGGACATACTCTTTGAAAGTTTAGAAGCACAATGGTGTCCGCCAAGGATAAAGGGAAGGAGCCTATGGAGGAAGATCTCCAAGACCCCGGTCAGGAGGAGGAGATCAAGTGTGCAGATGAAGAGGAGCAAGGCCAACATACGCACATCGGCACTACCATTGCAAGCATTGGAGTGGTGACAAAACCTTCCAGGGTTAGAAGGACTGCACGGATGCAGACTGGGGGAAAAACTCCTTGTCACTGCTTGGCTCCACGGTCACTTCCTCCACGGACCAAGAATCCTTTCCATACCCTTATCCATGAGCATCAATACCAGAATATTCCCAAGGAGAAATTACCCTCCAATTGGGATTTGCCTCGTCCTAGCCATGCAGAAAAAGAAGAATTCAAGGAGGAAGAGTGGGGAAAGAATCACAAGAGCTAGAATTCGCAACCCGACATGATCATGAGCCGCATTGAGCAAAACTCGCAGCTTATTCGCAATCTCACCTTCGAGATTGATGACTTGGGGAAACTGATCAAAGAGCTCATCAAGAGGGTACCACCACCACCGAAGGAGTAATTCGTCATCATGTTTGGCATCCCCTTGGTTTGTTCCAAGCTTGGGGGAGTGCCGTGGTATCACATCACTATCTTCTATCTTTTTACCTTTTTAGTAGAGTCATATCATGAATAGAGAAGTTATCATGTAGGATGGTTTGCATTATGGAAGTGTCCCCTCTCTCGTTAGATATGTATCCCTTGGTGTGAGTTGCCGTTATGGAATATTAATGAGAAGTTCTATCATTTACTCTTTTGCATAACTTATATTAGTTTTCAATCCGTGGTTATAAGATTGATCTTGTTGTTAGTATTGGTATCACTTTGGGATCATTCAGTTAATCTAGTTGGTTTTGGCAAACCTGGCTCGGTTAGTAGCAACACTATTTTTGAGAGTTGAATGAAAAAGATAGAAGTACTCTAAAGAAAAAATAATTTCATCATCTTTCTTTCTTGATTTGCTCATAAGTTTAGTATTCTCTAGTTAAGATATTTTGTGCTTCCAAGGAAGATTGTATGTTTGTTTCCTTCAACTCTTATACTTGCTACCTAGCCTTGCTAGCCAAAAACCTGTACTGAGAGGGAATTCTTCTCGTGCATTCACTTTCTTAAAACCAAAACCTTTGCCATTTGTGTCCACCATACCTACCTATTAGCACTATTGCTATTCCAAGTAAATTACATCTTTATCTACCTCCCAAATTAAACTTGTTATGTGAAAATTAGTGATTAAAGCTCTCGCGAACTTGATGGCACACTTTATTTTCTTGCATTTAATAAACTTGAACCATTGGGTCCTTCTTTGTTGCATATATGCTTGCGCTTTATGAGTTGAAGTTAACAGAACCATGTATCATGGGGAACGCTTTCAACACTGCCATGGTACTTTGTACCTAGTTGATATCATGATTCTTTTGCCTATGGATCCTGGCGGTGTGAAATAAAATGGGAACTTGTAAGATCATGGAGTTCATATGTGTGTTAGAGAAACGCCTGAGCCGCTAGCCTAAGCCATGCCTAATCATGGTGGAAACTTGCAGCATAACTATAGTGAGCATTCTATGAAGCATCCTCAATAAAAACCTATGAAATAGCAAATAAAAAATCACTGAGATGCTCACTGTCTGCTTACCTTGTCATTTTGATTATGGGATAGCTCCTGTGTCATGTGCAAGGGGTACCCCGTTGGCAGTTCTCAATGATACACATTTATTTACAATGACAAGAGCTTACTTGTGACTGAAGTTGAGTAGCATGAGGTTCGGTACTCGTAAGTGAGGGGCATGAGATTTCAACTTATAAATTGTCAAGCATATCCTCTTAGTTGTGTCACTTTAACCTTAATCACCTAAATATCCCTATGATAGGGGCAATGAGAGCTGAAAGCTAATAAGTATCATAATTTTTGGGAGCTCTTTATGAGACTTGCAATCCCTACTTCCCTCTGCGAAGGGCCTTTCTTTTACTTTGTAGTTGAGTTAATAAACCTATTCCCTTCTATCTCAGCAAGTATTTTGAGTTGTTGTGTTTCATTCATTCATATGATGATTTATTCAATCATGTTTCTTATGTTCCTTGTTTTGCACATTGCTATTATCTTGGTGATTACTACTTTGAAAGCTATCATTGAAAATTAGTTATTTGTGAACTCCAGCAAATTATCAACTATTCTTCGACCAAGAGCTAAGTTTGCCATTACCAATTATGATTCACTTCATATATCTTTATTGTGTTTCCTTTACTTATTGCAAGTTATGTTATATAATAGTGAGTTGTCTTCTATTATGATCCATGTATTGATAAATGTGATGCTTCTTGTCCGTATTCTTTTATCGACTCTTCACTCCATAAACCCGAGGCCATGTTTATTGAGCTCAGTTTCGCTTGGGGACAAGCGAAGTCTAAGCTTGGGGAGAGTTGATACGTCCCTTTTGCATCACTATTCTATGTCATAATTCACTCTTATTCATTGATATATTTCGTATTGAGAGGTGATACTTATGTTATTTCATCTGTTTTTGCATGGTTGATGACTTTTGGAGCATGGACCGCTGTAGTCAGGATTCTGATGGAAAAGGTGTTGTTTGGACGCAAAATTCGCGAAGATCAGAAAATCCGGGAAAATACACGGAAAATCCTATTTTTCTAGAAGACGAAGGAAGCCAGAAGGGGGGCTAGAGATGGGCCACATGGGGCCCATACCACCGGGCGCTGGCCACCTCTGGCTACACCACTGTGGTGTGGGCCCTGTCCACCCAGCACTCCCCTGGCGTATATTATCCTTCCAAACCCAAAGACTCGGGAGCGACCACAAAGATTCCGCCTCAAGGGCGGAAAACACCAAGAGAGAAAGGTTTCTCCGGCAGACAGATTTCTACCGGGGGAATTCCTTCCCAGAGAGGGGAGATCGTCGCCATCAACACCACCATCAAGCTGGACTTCATCGGGATCATCATCCTCATCATCACCACCATCATCACCATCAGCACCCTCATCAGCATCTCCATATTCCTGTAACAATTGAGTTGAATCTTGCATAGTTCATAGGGGAAACTTTCTCGGTGTTGATTACTCTTTGTAGTTGATGCTATTGAGTGAACCATTGAATTATTGTTTATGTTCAGATTGTTATACATCATTATTCTATCTCTGATCATGATCCATATGATGTCTTGTGAGTAGTTCGTTTTGTTCTTGAGGACATGGGAGAAGTCATGTTGTTAGTACTGGAATTGTGTTGAGAAAGATTCAATAGTTTGATATTTAAGTTGTGGTGTACTTCTTCTAGTGGTGTCATGTGAACGTTGACTACATGACACTTCACCTATATGGGCCTAGGGGAATGCATTGTGTATTTGGCTACTAATCGTAGGGGTTGCCGGAGTGACAAAAACCTGAACCCCCTTTAGGAAACCATTATACAAGGGACGTAAGGGTCTTAGAGTATAAAGCTGTGGTTAGGTTTCTACCTTAATTACTTTCTTATACTTACGGATGTTTGCAAAGGGTATAATCACAAGTATGTATTAGTCCTAGGAAGGTCGGTACATTAGCACAGGTTCACCCACACAACACTTAGCAAGCTAAAGAAGATTAATCAACTATATGAAGCGAAAGCACTTGACAGTCTTCCCATGTGTCCTCGAGAACGTTTGGTCATCTTAAGTAATACAATCGTCTTGTCCTTTGCTGCATAAATGATTGGGCCACTTGCTGCATTTATTCCTATTGTCTTTTATTTACTCGTACTTTGTTTACTTGCTTGATCAAAAACCACTAAAAATCCGTTTGCTAAGTATTTGTAGAGAATTCCTGATCCATACCACTAGCCAGCACCTTCTGCTCCTCGTTGGGTTTGACACTCTTACTTATCAAAAATACTACGATACACCCCCTATACTTGTGGGTCATCAGGTCCTGCCTCATGGGATAACTGGGCTCCGTCGTGACTTCGTCGCATGTCCTTCTCGATGAGGAAATAATTTTGCAGCCCGAAAGTTGAGACGCCAGTGCATAGCGGGGCCCGAGTTGATTTTAATCACCGCGATTCGAAAATTTGGGGTACCGATTGCTGAGAAGGGTATTTCAAGTGAACGGTGGACGAACAAAATATTTTCAAATGGCGCTCGTTAAGTTAGGATATTCCGCTACACTAGTTCCTACCATGCCCTTTTTTAGCCGAGCTCTCTTCTTAGCCACCCTGAATGTGTCATTGGGACATATCCATTGCTGTACTTTCCTAACTTCCGACACTGAATCTGGCTATGAATGTGGTCCTTTTTCTTCCCTTCATCGACACTTAATCCGACGGTGGCAGAGGTCCTTTGTTCTCCCTCCCCTAACACTGAATCCAGTGGAGGCGGAGGTGGCGGTGGCCCAGGATTTCTTGCAAGGCGAAGGTGGTAGCTACATCGGCGCCAAAGTCTCGGGCTCAACGCGATGCAGTGGCGAGGTCTTCATCCTCTGTTAGCGAGGAGGTCAGCCAGAAGTCTGCTCCTAAGGTACCTATGAGCAGTGGGTTGAAGAGAAAAGCAGGGTCGGCGATGGATTGTTCGGCGGCGGTGGGGGGACTCGGCACCCAGATCTCGAAGAAAAAATCCAGGAGAAGAGCAAGAGGTGAATTTTTCTTATTTGCGCCTCATCTTACTAGTAGATTAGGTACCGCGTAATAGAATCGAATAAACTGAAAAGTCCCCTTTTTAATCAAATTAGGCACAACTTCAATGCAAGAGACCTATATGTGTTCATAGTTCATGTCCGCCAGTACACTACAAAACTAGATTTTGGTTGCGAGAGGGTTCTGTTCGGACATGATGTGCATCTGCTAGTGAATTTCAAAGAGGTTGTGTCTGTTTCGCAGCTAGTAGATATGCTTCATGCTAGGATTCCCTGGGGATCTAGATAGAGCAAAAAAATCGTGTGGCGCAACATCAGTGATACCTATATGCAAATTGAGCACTCCCATGAGCTTCAGATGGTTTGGGAGTGTTGTGCAGCTGATCGTAAGATGAAAGTTGAAGCAATGATTGATGATATGTATGCAGATGTAGGAGATCTTGCTGCCAGAGCTTCGGCTCCTAGAGACTATGGACCAATAGATACTGATATAGGTAAGTTCAGTATACACTTAGAGGTGGATTCATACATTGCAAAACTTGATGATGGAGTTAATAAGCCTGTTTCGTCATGTACTGTGGAGATCACTGTCGATTCCAAAATCATAGCTCTTGATGAAATGAGAGATGATCGGTAAGGCAATCACTATTGGCCCTAAGCAGATGGCACGAATCCGGTGGTGGCATCATAAGAAGCAGGAATTCATAGAGGTTTTGGATGATGGGGGAATACCAATCGGGGTATACCCATCAAGCGGAGTCGCCAACTAGATCGAGCCGACTGAGGCCGACCTAATACGGCGACTGGCGCATATTGGACCCGGACGACTCGCCGACTAGAGGCCCGAGATAGCGACTGCAATACGTAGCCCACCAAAACACTTGTAAATTCTAACTGGCTGCATATATAAAACCACCAGGGACACCCCTATGGGGTACGTGATATTAGATCTAGTCTCTCCCTCTGCATATGGCGGCTCCCATGTAACCAATCTATGATCATATACTAGATTGACATCAGAATGTAGCGATCCTCCATCGAGGGGACGTGAACCTAGGTATATCGTGTGCCAATCTCGCTTCCAGATTCTTCTACGCCGCCTTGCTTCCTCTACGTAAGCTAACCCCAGTAGCATCTGTCGTGTCAGTACCATGACAGTTGGCGCCCACCATAGGGCAAGCGGTGCTTGTGCCAATCATTGTCAGCGATGGCCAGATCACATCTGGTCGCGGGTTCCACATCAGCACAGCCACCGATCGACGATTTCAATCAAAGTCACCGATCTGGGATTGCACTCTGCTGCTGACGACCATTAGGGAAAAGAAGCGAAAAAACGAATCGAGTACAGAGGAGAACCAGCGGGTCAGCATGGAAGTGTCCGTGCGATCACAAGCCTGAGGAATTTTTTTATTCAATCTCGTCTCCTTCTCTATTTAATTGTCATTACTTCATTATTTAACTTGGATCTAATCCTTTGCATAGAATTCGTATTGGCATTAGTACTTCAAGTGAAGAAGGGTATCAAAGCTATCTGATCGATGATATCTAGAGCGACATACGTCCTTTTTCCGAGAAGCTCTAGCGCATGCAGCATGCGTGTTTATTTGTGTAAGTATACGTTTCTTTCTTACTTCTTATTCTCTCAACGAAATATTATTTGGATCTCAAAAAAAAAACTAAATATTATTTGATCTACATCCTACCTGCGAGAGAACCATCAGGTGCCATCTTTCTAATTAGTTACTCTTCGTAAATTATTTCTGTCAAATACTTATTTGGCTCATGTTGTAATTTGTGTGCAGATTTTGCACTTTAGTGTTTTTATTGATCGGACTATGCTCTGGTGACTTGGGACGGGGGTTGCTCTCATCCTACCATGCTGGCTAGAACCGCATCAACTCCTCCTGGCTAAACGCTGCACTAGTCCACCGCGTCGATTCATTCCGGGTAAGCGTCTACTCGGCGTCTCGCCTCTCCTATCGTGGACTTGCCGTCCTCGCGGGCTCTCCATGCTCGGGGACTCGCTGCCCTCGCGGATTCTCCACACTCGGGGACTCTCCTCTCCTATTGTGGACTCGTCATTGCGCTCAGGGACTCGCCATCGCGCTCGGGGACTTGCCCTCGCAAACTCGTCATCACGGACTCGCCACGCCCGTGGATCCTCCCGCCACGGACTCGCCATGTTTGGCAACTTGCCTGTCACGGACTCACCATGCTACCGGCTAAACGCCACATGGCTCTGATCACATGCCTATGTCCGCCGCGTCGACCCCATGTCCGCCGCATCGACTTCGTCATAGCGCGACCTCCGTCCACCGCATCGACTCTGTGTCTACCGCATCGACTTCGCCATCGGGCGATCTCCGTCCGCCGTGTCGACCCGTGTCCGCCGCGTCGACTTTGCAATAGTGTGACCTCCATCCTCCACGTTGACCCAGTGTCCGCCGCATTGACTTCGCCATAGCATGACCTCTGTCCGCCGCGTCGACTTTGCCATAGCACGACCTCCATCCGCCGTGTCGACCCTGTGTCCGCCGTGTCGACTTCGACATAGTGCGACCTCCGTCCGCCACATCGAATGCGTGTCCGCCGCATCGATTTCCCCATAGCATGATCTCTGTTTGCCGCATTGACTCTATGTCTGCCGAGTCGACTCCGCCAAAGCACGCCTATACTTCCGCTACGTCAAATGCGTACGCTGCGCTTGCTAAGGGCCTCTCATCGTATGAGTCGCTAGAGAGGGTCGCACGCCGCGCTGCATGGACTCACTACTGGGTGCCTCTTCCCTCCGAGAAAAATCAATTCACCTTTGTTAACCTTTGAAAGAGTGACTCGCAATTGCCAAGTAGTACGGACGAGGACTCACAAATCGAGCCTCGGATCGTCCATGAGAAATGCTAACCGAGAGCCATCATTGGAGTCGCTTTGGTCAACTAGCCTTCCAGGTCAAGACAAGTGGCAGTGCTATATAAACAGCACCATGTCCTCTTCAACCTTAGACTGCGGACGAGGACTCGCAAACCAAGCCTCGATTGTCTAGAAAGAACGCCTAGCTGAGAGCCATCTTTGGAGTCGCTACGCGACTGGCTCCCCGGGCCAAGACAAGACTCGCTAACAAAAACAGCGCGATTAATCCCTACCAACATTGTATGATTAACTCGCTACGCTCGAGGACTCTCCCCTCGTGGACTCGCCTAACGCGGACTCACCATGCTCGGGGACTCTCCCCTCGGGACTCGCCCCACACGGACTTGCCATCCACCATGATCGAAAACTCCACTACTATTTTCAGTGTATGCATCTCAAAAGAGAGAATATCATTTTGCGTCCCGAAAGTTGGGGTGCCTAGGCAACGCGGTACCCAAGTTGCCTGTAATCAGCCGCGATGACTATAGTTGGTGTGCCAAATACTCAAAGGGTCTTTTTTGGCATGAATTCAACTTCATGTTTCAATACAAAATATCAGGCTAACGGCTGTCAAGTTAGGCCCCCCCTATCAGTTCTTGTTGTTATGTCGCTCCCGTCGCTTAGGCATCAATTAGGCTTGCAGCATTGGCGCATGCATCCATTACGCGTCTTCTTCTTTCCTGGAGTAGCAATATGTGGTCGCCGCCATGGCACGGAGCTAGGACGTGACGAAACTGCTCGGTCCCGATCTCCTCCCCATCCTGAGTCAGAGCTCCCCCTCACCAGGGACGCACCCATGGCACAACTCAAGGACGAGAATTGGTTCCCAGTGAGATCTGTCACTGTGTCGACCATGGTCGGTCCTGTTTTCCTCCTCCAGAATCCGAGCTTGACGTCATCGTGGTCGCACCCGCACCAATTCTGCCACCTCTGCGAAGGTCTCTGTGGTAGCTCAAGTTCTGCCATGTTGGACCTGTAAGCTAATTCGGAGCTGGGCGACAACAACCCATTGTTGAACCTGTAAGGAATTTGCTGAAGACTGTGTGTCGTGCTAAGGTATTCGGCTAATGCATTCAACTTCTGCCAACGTCCACCGTCAATGTGAGATCATTTAATTACTTCAATACGAAATTTCGACCAATTTAACTTGTTAATGTATTCCTTGACAATTATAATATAATCGAGCACTAGAAATATTTTGTAGTGTGCATGATCAGTAATATAATTAAACACTAGAAATTTTAAGGCACTAAATATAAAGGTATATATATATAGAAGGTTCACCACAGACACCACGCGGATATATTGGCTTACATGCCACACAGGTAATAATAATTAACTGAGACAAAATAAAAGTAGGGGCAGCAGCAGGAGGCCGGGAGACGGAGACGCCTAGCAGGATAGGGGCATATCAGCAGGAGGCAGGGACAGCCTAGTCGATGGGATATAGGCCAGTCCTGATGTAATCCTGGAGGAATTTGCCGAAGGCTGCGTGCCGCGCCAAGGTAATCGGCCTATGCCTTCTTCCTCCTCCTTTTCCAACGTCCACAGCGTGCTGGATCATGCTGTCGAGGTCCATGTTGATTGCTCTGCCACAGAATGGATAAAACAGTCTCCCCTTACGGTAGAAATGGATTAGCCCACACCGTAACCGCCTCAGCACGTAGCGGCTCTTGTTGTCCATGGATACCTTGCTATCGTTCACTTCAACATCATCCTCCTGTTGATTTTTAAGAACGTAACTTAGAACTCATATATATGATTTAATTGTATTACAACTCAAGAATTGACAACATGTATATGTAAGACAATATATCTGTGGATATCAAAGAGAAAGCATGTCAGCAACAGTGTGATCAGTTCATATATCAATTCATCTGAATATAGTGACACATAATTGCATTAGAGTGTATGTAGAATAAAGATTGCGGCCTCATAAGTTTCTTCAGGGATGGAGTTAGTGAACCAAGTAACAATTGCACAACATGTATTGTTCTTGTACATCGCCCCGGGTTCACTAACTCATCCCTGAAAAAAATCTGACACCAATGTGTGTGCCTCTCTTTTAGGAAAAATTTGAATCATTGGCCACACTAAGAAATTGAAATGTAATCATACAAAACATTATTCAGGGATATACATAGTCAGGTACAAAAACAAGCCTAAATATTGTAATTATAAATAAAAAACCAAACAATTAATCATCAGGTACATGTTAAAAATTCTTATGATCAAAACCATTCATTTACATATGCATCATACGAATCATTTAAAGATCAAAAACAAATCAAGGATCATATATGTAGTTCCATATGAGAATAAATCAAGGGCCTCATAATTTGTTTCAGAGATGGAGTTGGCGAACCAAAGTACCAACAACACAACCTATATTGTTTGTGTGCATTGCTGCCTCAGGTTCACCAACCCATCCCTAAAACACGACACATCATACGTGTCTCCCCTTTAACTCTTTTGGGGCAAATTTCAATCATCGGCCTCGGTGACAAACTAGAATGTAATTCTTCACTATGAATGCATGTAATATATAATTCAAATATCATAGTTCTATGAATGTAGAATAAAGATTGCGGCCTCATAAGATTCTTCAGGGATGGCGTAAGCGAACCAAGTAACAATTGCACAGCTTATATTGATCTTGTACATGGCCCCAGGTTCGCTAACTCATCCCTAAAAAAATCTGACACTAATGTGTCTGCCTCTCTTTGGGGCAAATTTGAATCATTGGCCACAATAAGAAATTGAAATGTAATCGTACAAAACAATATTCAGGGATAGACATATGCATCATACAACACATTCATAGATCAGAAACAATACAAAGATTATATATATAGGTTCCATATGAGAAAAAAATTAGGGCCTCATTTTTTCAGAGATGGAGTCGGAGAACCAAAATACCAACAGCGCAACCTATATTGTTTATGTGCATTGCTGCCTCAGGTTCACTAAACATCCATAAGCAAACGACACCATCAGATGCCCTTGCGCTATTTTGGCGGAAATTGAATCATTGGGCTCAGTAAGGAATATAAATGTAATGTTATTGGCATGTTGTGTATCGAAATCAACATTCAACTAGCAAACTCAACTAGATGGCAGATGAGCAGATTGGGGTTTTGTGACTAGACGGATTGGGGTTTTGTGACTAGATGGCAGATGCATCAATCGATCGATTGAACCATATATATACTACCCTACTTCAAGAGCAAAAGAATATGTACAAGATTGAGCAAATCCTATGTATGAACAGTGAAATCTGTGGCTGCGACTAGAGAAGCTAGCAATGTAGTACCTCGGACTCCTCATCAAGGACCTCCTCCTCAAGATTTCTTGGACAGCGATGCGGTCATTGATGTAGAGCACCGGATTGCATTCGCCTGCCGCCTGCCCCCATCCAGATCTATCGCTGGCACCATGACGTTGTCAGCCACAATGTTGTCGGCCACATGCTGCTCAGCGGTGACGGCTACTGGCTGGACGGATGAGCTCGAACCCTCGACGGCACAGCGACAAGCAGAGTTCATGCCCAGAGAAGACGCCTCCGCCTGCTTGGTGACGACCGAGCCATCTTTTGCTATGCCTTCAACTGGCTTCACCTCCGGCTCGTCTCCACGCGTAAGCTTCATGGCGCACCTAGGGAAGGATGTAGTGCAAGCGAGGGAGCTTCCGCACGCGCGGTAGGTGTAGGTTGGGGCTTTGGGACTAGACAGATTGGGGGGAAATGACACGAGCACATGGAAGAAGAAGGTCTAGCGGGTTTCTAAACACCGGACCGTTCGTAGTCCTCGAGTGGACACGTGTGGTGGGCAGGGGGCCAGGGGGGCTACCACGATCTCCACCTTTTTTTGGGGTTCACTTTTTTTGATACAGCCATGATCTCCACTTTAGAGCTGCATTGAAAACACGCTCATGGCAGACCTCGATTCCACTGCATGCAAGTGACGTGGAACCAATTTCTAGCAACGTTAGATCTACTCAAGGGGGGCCCTTTACTCATGGAAGTTACTTGCGGTAGGGCCCACTTGGAAGTGAGATTGAGAGCGCTGCGTAAAAATGGGATATGTCTTATTAAAATCAAGTGGCAATAAATTACAGCGTCCCATCGACAACCGTGCACTCGATGACCCTGTTGCCCTATGCATGTGTTGTAGTAGCAGTAGTAGCCTTTGCAGACTAGATTAAACGTGAGATTCACCACTCGACGATTTTTTTCCATGGATGGCATCGTGTTCCTTCTAGTAGAGGGAGACGTTCGTGCTATCTCACGCTGAGGGAGACGTCCGTGCTGTCTCACGCTGTACTGTGAAGGGCACGACGTGTGCAACAATCATCGTTGGATCACACAGGATCAACGGTTGGTGCGCATGATCCGCGTGACAACTGTGACAACCATGCAGGGCGTAGCAGATAGAGTGAGCAAAGGTTTGGGCTTCTACAAAAGAGAGAGAGGGTAAGGGCAAAACTGAGTAGTATCAAAAAACAAGGGCAAAATTGAGTAGTATAAAAATCGAAAGTGAGTGTGTTGTACAATGAAATACATCGTGGCATACATAAAATTATGCCAAGATAGATCCACTAGAGTTTATTGCATGTGTGTTCTTCTCACAAACCACACATGGATCCACCAGTGTCATTGCATGTCTGCTCTTTTCATTAACCACACCCAGTGTCATTGGATGTCTGTTCTTCTCACAAACCACACATGGATACACCAGTGGCATTGCATGTGTGCTCTTTTCACAAACCACGTAAGGATACACCGGTGTCATTGGATGTTTTTTTTTCATGAACCACACCCAGTGTCATTGCATGTGTGCTCTTCTCACAAACCACACATGGATACACCGTTGTCATTGGATGTGTGTTCTTTTCAATAACCATGCCCAGTGTCATTGCATGTGTGTTCTTCTCACAAACCACACATCGATCCACCAGTGTCATTGCATGTCTTCTCTTTTCATTAACCACACCCAGTGTCATTGCATGTGTGTTCTTCTCACAAACCACACATGGATCCACCAGTGTCATTGCATGTCTATTCTTTTCACAAACCATAGCTAGAGTCATTGCATGTCTGTTCTTTCCACAAACCACATATGGATCCACCAGTGTCACTAGATGTGTGTTCTTTTCACAAACCATAGCTAGAGTCATTGCATGTCTGTTCTTTTCACAAACCACAGCTAGAGTCATTGCATGTCTGTTCTTTCCACAAACCACATATGGATCCACCAGTGTCACTGGATGAGTGTTTTTTTCATGAACCACACCCAGTGTCATTGCATGTGTGTTCTTCTCACAAACCACATATGGATCCACAAGTGTCATTGCATGTCTGATCTTTTCATTAACCACACCCAGTGTCATTGGATGTCTGTTCTTCTCACAAACTACACATGGATCCATTAGTGTCATTGCATGCGTGCTCTTCTCACAAACAACATAAGTATACACCAGTGTCATTGGATGTGTGTTCTTTTCATGAACCACATCCAATGTCATTGCATGTGTGTTCTTCTCACAAAGCACACATGGATCCACCAGTGTCATTGCATGTGTCTTCTTTTCATGAACCACAGCTAGAGTCATTGCATGTGTGTTCTTCTCAAAAACCACACATGGATCCACCAGTGTCATTGCATGTCTGTTCTTTTCATGAACCACATCCAGAGTCATTGCATGTCTGTTCTTCTCACAAACCACATAAGGATACACCAGTGTCATTGGATGAGTATTCTTTTCATGAACCACACCCAGTGTCATTGCAAGTGTGTTCTTTCTCACAAACCACACATGGATCCACCAGTGTCATTGCATGTTTGTTCTTTTCACAAACCACAGCTAGAGTCATTGCATGTCTGTTCTTTCCACAAACCACATATGGATCCACCAGTGTCACTGGATGTGTGTTCTTTTCACAAACCACAACTAGAGTCATTGCATGTCTGTTCTTTTTACAAACCACTGCTAGAGTCATTGCATGTTTGTTCTTTCCACAAACCACATATGGAATTACCAGTGTCATTGGATGAGTGTTCTTTTCATGAACCACACCCAGTGTCATTGCATGTGTGTTCTTCTCACAAACCACACATGGATCCACCAGTGTCATTGCATGTCTACTCTTTTCATTAGCCACACCGAGTGTCATTGGATGCTTGTTCTTGTCACAAAGCACACATGGATCCACCAGTGTCATTGCATGTGTGCTCTTTTCATTAACCATAGTTAGAGTCATTGCATGTGTGCTGTTTTCATTAACCATAGTTAGAGTCATTGCATGTGTGTGCTTTTCACAAACCACATATCACCAGTGTCATTCCATGTGTGTTCTTCTCATAAACCACATACATATCCTAACCTTAGGACAACCCTAACCTTAGCGCCCCAATGGTGGCTGTTAGACCGAGTCTTCTAGAAGGCATGCCCTAACACAGTTGTTCTGTGTGCCGATTGTTACATACTGTTCGATCGGGGCGCTTGACGATTGGGATGGTCTTTGTGAGAGCGATCTGCGAGTAGGCTGTTCTGCGGCATGATTGGCCACGCTTGCTCTGGACAAACTGGCAACACCAGGAGCTCCCCTGTTGCAAGTGTCATGACTCACGAGTTCAGTTGGCCATATTCCAGTGTCTCGTCCCCATTACTTCTCTTCCTCCCCGTACTTCTCTTCCTTCCCCTCGAAGCCACTTTCCCCACTTCACTCCCATCCTGCCTTAGCCGCAAGCTGACGTTGCCTCCATCCCAATCCCCTCTCCGGCAGCCACCCCCCTCTCGCCATGGGTTCAAGCGGAGACGGCGAGGAAACACGTCATGACGATAGGGACGGTGATTTCGATGTGAGTCGTCTCATCTCTATCTCTATCATCTATGGCCAGTTATCTATTTTGAGCTAGATCTACTCTGTTACTCATGCACGTATGATGTGTTAGGCCAACCAGATGCTGTATGACTCCGACTATCATGGTTTAGCGGATGAAGACAATCCTCTGCTATGTAAACATGGAGATGTGCCCGCTAAATTTGTAGTGTTCCAAGGAGAAAACGCAGACATGATGTTTTTACGGTGTCAAGGACATCGTGCAACGATGCAAGGCGGAAGTTACGGTGCTGTCAGATGGCTAGATTTAGAGTGGCCCAAATCGATGCAGAAAACGCTAGACAAACTACGAGAAATGACTATTGAGTTGAAAGAATCCGTATTAAGCTCACTTCTTAACAGTGTTGAGATGAAGCTATGGGAACCAGATGACATGACCAATCTTAACCGAGATCTCAGGAGGGTGCAAGACGAGGTTAGCAAAGTCGAGAAGGAGAGGGACGTGACGTTGGCCATGAAGGATAAAGCAGAGCAAGAACTGACTCAAGCAAGGAATGATGTTCACTAGGCCAAAGTCCTGCAGTTCACAACTACGAGTATTGACAAGTGCATGAGGAAAAATGTATAGAAACAATTGAAGCTGTGCAAGGAAGATGCTAAAACGAAGGAGCAGACGATTTGATCCTTTCTCTCGCAAGAAGATGCGCATCGGGCTAAGATTAGGAAGATCAAGGAGATGTGTGATAACTAGTTCTATTTAGCTTGAGCTCCGTGCCTTTTTAAGTTGTAATAGTTGTACTTGTTGACCTAGCGGTCTGAACTAGTGGTCCCGGAGTCCTGGGAGGAAAAAAATCCGAGAGCAGGGAGCTTCGCTAGATGCAGGGGATGCAGGAGCAGGGAGGCGGTGAGATAGACGGGCTGAAGATTAGGCCAGAAAGTGGTACCAATTTCCTCCTCATCTGGGAATTATCGGTTGCCATTGTTGTTTATGTTGCCACGTCTTTGTGCAGCATCTGACATAAGTTGCTGCTTCATGGAGTGTAGCAGCTTAAATAATTTATTTCTGTGCCACTTACATTCCATCGAATTTGGAGATCTCCTGCCCCTCAGCAATCATGGAACCGGTGCTGCGTGTTTTCAGATAGTAGTGGCACAATCACAATTTCTGATTCAACTACTGACTCGGGTGTTTCCAAACCCTAGGTCGCGGTATATTTTACTCAAAGAACGTGGGTAGATTGTTTCGCCCAGCAAGGTGCCACACACAGAGCTCCAGAATTTAACCGAATTACATATTTAGGTTCAAGTTCAACACATTACTATGCATCTTCATTGCCAGCAGCCTTATTCCGCAACCTGGGTGCCAAGCCTTCACGTCCACTAGCTTCTTCATTTCCTGCCTTCTTCCTCTTCCTCGGTGCCAAATTTCTTAGCTTCACATACTATGCATCGTTGGGACAATCAACACCAGAATAGTGTTCAGCATCATCTTTCCACTCGTTTTTACCTTCTTCGGGAAGCAAAATGACTGACCCGACAGTCATGTTTCTAACCTTGCGGTTCTTCCTATCAAAGAAACAAGACTGTTGCATAACTGCCCAATATCTATAGAGTAAATGAAACAAAAATTACAATTCAGCACAAACATGCGAACCCCAAGAGACATTTGCTTACCAGGAGCTAATTGGGTTCGAGCGACCACCCTGTCCAAGAATAGAAGGGCGACTCCCAGTTGCAGCAGCTTCCACATCCAGTACATCACAATTCAGCTCAAACATGCAAGCCGAAGCATACCTTTTCATCAACCCAATTAGCTGAATGTCACACGTTAGAGGAACCATGATGCCACATTCATCCATGAAGCTGAACTTTGTAGTCTGCTTCGGCCATAATTCATCATGATTACGTAGAGCAGCAACCATACCAGATATAGTGTAGATCTGCGCAGGCGCTTCTTCCATCGTGATACAATGGTGTCCATACCACTTGCCCTTCACCCTTGCTGATTTAGAGTCGTACCTGAAGAGGACTACCGTAACCAGGTAAGGGTGGTCCGTGGAGATCCCACTTGACAGAAAACTGTGGACAAAATATGTTTGTCAGCGTTGGGCTAACAAACAATGGTAGGTTCAGTAGCCAGCTAGCAGTTATAATTAGTGCGAATAGCAAAGAGAAGGGTAGCTCACCCGCATGTAGCCAGAACTTCTTCTTCCTTGGTAGTAGGATCTGCCATCCCCCGAGCTACTCGGCTCGTCGGCGGCGAATAGCAACAGCGGCTACGACATGCGCCATTGGAGCTCGGTACCAGCGACTGGGCGCAGCAACTTGGCGCCGGAAGTCAAATGTCCGAAGGGATCGTCCTATTTGGACGGTGGATTTCGATGACGCCGGTGCTAGGGGAAAGGAGGGAATGGATTTGTGAAATTTGTCAATGCATCCAATCCACTTAGTTCCTCGATTTTGCCTAAGAGGTTGCCGCGTTGTCACTCGCATCACGGACAGATGACCGACATATGGGTCCCGACCGTCTACTTCACGGGGTAGTTTAACGGAATGTTTGTATTTGGAAGGTGTGAGATGAGTTTGCATCGAAATGGCTCCTCTGAGTAGTTGGCATCCCAACTTTACGAAACGCGGCAATTATAGGCAACTTGGGCACCACCATGCACTCTCCCATGAACTTTCGGGCCGCAAACAAACAATCCCCTCTAAAGAGCCTCAAGTCGCCTCTACAAGCCAACTCAAGCCTCGGGGACTACTCCTAGGCATATTGCTTGGGTCTCAACAACAACATTGCCCTTCGAGTGAGACATCACTCCTGAGTAATTGTGCCCATGTGATCTCTTAGACATGTACCCGTGGCTTCACGACTCGACAACCTCGTAGACTCTCCATGCACGGGGACTCGCCCTCGTGGATTCGCCAACGCCGCGACTCACCAACCTCGCAGACTTTCCACACTCGGGAACTCTCCCTTGTGGATCTTCTATCACGCACACACCCTCAAGTACTCGCCGTCACGACTCACCATCGTGCACTCATCATCGCGGCCTCTCCCTCGCGTACTCGCCATGCTCGGGGACTCGACTCGCCCCTTGCGGACTCGCCGTCGCGTACTCGCCACGCTCAGGACTTTCCCCTTGCGGATTCGCCCATCTTGGACTCGACAACTTCATCATCGCCGACTTGGCAGCCTCCACGTCTGATATCCGTCAGCCTCTACTTCTACAACAAAACAATGATATCTTCACTGTAACTAGGAATCATCTACAACAACAAGATAACAAGGCCCTGGTCAAATTTCTCCAAGCGGCCAATCCGTCCAACGACGACTTGTCAGGCGAGTTTACTCCTTGGCGAATGAACTACTTCATGATCTATTTATCTATTTCAGGAGCTCGCCAAATCGACTCCACCCTAGAATCGACTATGCCGATTGGACGGCTTGAAGTCATCACCGAGTCCCTGACGCACTGAGGGACTACTGATGGGGAATACCAATCGAGGTATACACATGAAGTGGAGTCACCAGCTAGATCGATCCGACTAAAGCAGACCGAATACGGCGACTGGTGCATATTGGACCCGGACGACTCGCCGACTAGAGGCCCAAGATAGTGACTGCAATACATAGTCCACCATAACACTTGTAAACCCTAGCTGGCTGCATATATAAAGCCACCAGGGGCACCCCCATGGAGTAGGTGATATTAGATCCAGTCTCTCCCTCCGCCTACCGTGGCTCCCATGTAACCAATCTATGATCATATACTAGATTGATAGCGGGATGTAGCGATCCTCTATCGAGGGGACGTGAACCTGGGTACATCGTGTGCCAATCTTGCTCCCGGATTCTCCTACGCCGCTTTGCCTCCTCTACTTAAGCTACCCCCAGTAGCATCTATCGTGTCAATACCACGACATTGGATACTGAAGACCTTATGCAGATTATGCGACGAAAGAAGCAAACAAGGAAGGTGTTCTACCTGGATACTGATGCCTGCAAGTGCACAGATCGTTTGTAGCTAGTTTTGAAGTTCAAATATCAATCCCACAGGGATCCCAAAGGTAAGTGCCTATTGGTGAAGTCTCTGTCACACCCGAAGTTCTCACATGTATTTGAGTGAATTGACTGCAAGTTTCGAAATAAGAATGGGGCTTGATTAAATGCGATAGAGTTAAATAGAACTAAAATTTAAACTTTAGAAATATAATGCACAAAAGTAAATAATGACATTGCTTGTTTGTTGTTTCCTGCAAATGGCGAAAGAAGGCGCGGGGAAATTCAGCTCATGGTGATAGTGAATGTGCTAGGTGGACGAATGGTAAATGTAACAATTATAATCTTATAGATATATGTGTAGGTGAGCAACCCATAATTAGCCGGAACTCCTCTTGGTAGATTTCATCCGAACTTCAATAATCCTACTAGCCTGCTACCAAAACCATGGTCAAACACTAGACGGTTAAGACCCTTCATGTCGCTTAGCGATTAAGCTCCTTGGATCGGACTAATGCAATAAGCATAGTGGTTACTCGTTATCCTTGAGTCAACTAGCTTTACATTGATATCCCCGTGTCACCCGAGGGTCGCTGGTCCACTAGCGTACAAGATCTTATCTATGTAGAAGAAGGTATCATGTTGTCTGGGCCCTTAATTGGACAACAAGCATTAAGCATCCCACAAATAGTCAAGCACACATAATATAGTAATTAGAATCAATCACAAACTAATGGAAAATATATGAAGGCATATCACATCTCACCATTCCCCTACATCTCCCACGCCCAAGGGAATTACTCACACATGAGAGAAGAACGGATCATCAATATAATCAAATAAAGGGAATTCGTCTTGGTATTACCATGGAGATCCACAATAAGAATAGAAAAATATCCAACACAATTCAAGATGGGAAGAAACAATGTCAAACCCTAGTCTAGCAAGGTGGAGATCCCTCTCTTTCTCAAGTACAAGTAGTGGCTATGGGGGTGTATTGGCTAGGAGGTCGAACATCATGGAGCGAGATGAAGAACGTCTTCTCCTTCTTCTCCGGATCTCTTCTTTCTCCCTTCTGGATGGTGTGGCGGCAGCTGTGTTGTGTTTTCGTCCTCTGTCCCTTCAATGAAGTTGCCCCTTTTGACAAGACAGAGGCACCGGCAACTATACGACGGGAACTATACGGCTAGAAAAAATATGCCTATTGTATAGTTGCTCGTTGAAGTTTCTGTGAGCTCCCCTCGCGTGCTTCCAAAGTGGGACTTGCTTGTTTTCTCTAGAATATTGTATTTCTCTAGTTAAATCCTTCTGTTGACGTTCAGAACCCGAAACACACATAAAAATCCAAGTTTTCTTTGCTACTGAAGTATTAGTGTTAGGTAAAGCTAGAAAATGATCAAATCCAGGAGAAAACCATAAATAAAAGCCATCAGAAATGTGTCGAATCTCACAGCTATCAACTCCCCCAAGCTTAGATGTTGCTCGCCCTCGAGTGACAAGGAAATAAGGAAGAATAGCAAAAATTTGAGACTAAAAATAAAGGAACTCACAAGTTTGAATTGGTGTGAAATTCTTTTCTTCTCAATTCCTGCAATCTTAAATATGATCATACAAGTATTCACAAGATTGCACTGAGTCCACTTCCTAACCACGTATATCTTGTTAGCAAATAAATCATATGCCCAAACAAGTGTCAAAAGTTTAGCTAGAAAGGTGAGACAAATTCTTTTGGTGCCTCTCTTTGTTGAGAGATGAAAACTTTTTGTTCTTGTTCATTTAACCAATTAAGAGTACTCAAGTTGGTATCGAAATATTTAATTTAAGAACAACTCATCTACTCCCATGTCAAAATTTCAAGACTCTCAAAGCACCTTTTTCTTTCTTTTGTCTTTCAAAAACTTTAGCTCTTTCATAGAGAAATCATGCCACTATTTTTAACATGTTAATTGGGGTTGTGTTGTGCACTCGTGACCATGCCAATAAATAATGTTGTGCAATAATGGGCCGGAGGAGTACTACAACTTCACTTGGAATGTGAAACCATGAGGAGACTAAAAATTTTACACGTCATAGCATTGCTGCTACAGACGTTTACATAACTCAATAGTCGAAATCAAGTGGTTTCCTAGATTTAGATCGTTCGTTGGCCAGCGGAGTTAATAGTTCCCCATGGAGCATGACAGAGTTGTAATGACACGCGTAAAGCAATATATTATGGTAATTATTAGAAAAAGTAGTGGCATAATTTCTACTACTTCAAAACATCCATTTAATCAAGCAATTTCAATCAAGGGTACTATCGAGTCGATTTATATTAAGCATAATTGGGATTGAGAAGTTCTAAAATCAAATTCTTTGAGCTAAGCATGGACTCAAGTCATATTTCAGATGCTTTTTCTTGTTGTAAAAATGTAGGAGGTATTTTAACCAAGTTCATTACTCATTGTTTCAAAGCTAAAAAGGAGACCCTAATAAAGGAATATAATTTGTAGGATAACAAGCTAAGTGGGGAGTGACTCTAGTGCAAGCAAGAAAATAATTGTAGGATCAATTTAAGGTTGCAAAGAGTGTGATGAAAGGAATGTGATACCTCCTCTTGCTTGCTTCGTTCTTGTATTCAAGTCAAACCTATCCTATATTTCCATATTGCCAAATCACCTGAAATTAAGCAGTCTCCAAGAGAAATAAAGAAACAAACTTGCAACTAAAATTACAGCTATTTTTTTGTATTTTTGGTTTAGAATGCAAAACTGAAAATAAACATGCAATGTTTTTGAAGAAACAAATCAAAAGAAGAAATAAAAACATGAATGCAAAGTTTGGAGTTTTTAAAACCTCCCCCAAGTTTATGATATTGCCAGGCTTGGTTGTTGCCGTCATTTGGCGGCTAGTGCGGGTACTGCTGGTAGAAGTCGGGGAAGTGGGTCATGAAGTGATTGAAGTTGTGAGTCAAAGTGTTCACATCTTCATTCACGTCCTGAAGAGTGTGGTCGATCTCCCCAACGTGCTGGTTGATCTGCTAAAACTCCTGGCAGGGGACGTAGTCGTACCCTTGTTGTGGCTCGTTGGGCCACGGTTCCTAGGCTCCTCCTGGCTGGTCTTGTTGATGTCCTTCCCAAGCAGGGTTGTGTCCCTGCTCTCCCTCCTTCTCCTTCTCATCCTGCTGCCCTTCATCTTCCTCCTCCTCGGGCTGGTGCTCGGTCAAGATCTCCGTCACTTGGTCCTTGGTGAGGATCCAAGTGTCCTTCTCCACAATCGAGAAGGCTTGGGGGCATGGCAACTGAACCTGCTCAACCTGTGTGTCATCAAGATAACTAAATCGATATGATCGGAGACTCCGGTTAGCATGGTAAACACCAAGGAAGCCACAAGCAGTCAAATATTTGACGTCCATAAGTTTGGGGCCATCAACAGGTTCCATAATAGGTAGTGCAATGTTTAATGCATAGAAAAGGTGGGTTACCAATCCACCAATGCGAATATCACCTTTAGTCTTGTTGCTTTGGTGGCGAAAGTGCTGGATGAGTAGAGTTGCAGGACTGGGGCTTTGTGTTGCATTGGGGAAGAGAGCCTTGGTGATCATTTCCATGTCTGCATTAGCCGTGGAACCAGTATCACCCCTTCCCAACATTGTGTTTGCGAAGAATAAAGCAAAGTAGCGAATGGTTGGGTTCTGAATGATGGACATCTTCTTCTGATAAAAATGACTACCACCATTAACAAAAATAACCTCCCAAGTCTCTCCACTTGTGACGCTATAGAGGTTAGTAATATTGGGCTTCCCAATATGAGGGGAGCTGAAAGCATTGCAAAATTGCTCGAAACTTACTTCATACTGTGTATGGTTCATGGTGAAGCTTATCATGCATATGTTACCTTTCTCCCTATGGTTGTCGTAGAAGGAGGCAAGGAACTCATGGGTGAGCTCGGCGTAGGTGGCGTGGCTTGCAAAGCCAAGTATCGCCAACCCTAGCCTGCTGCACATGAGGTCGAAGTCCGTCTTCAACCCGGCTGCGGTGAGAAAGTTGTGGTCAGCCCAACGCGTGGGCAGCACCCTCTTCGATGCGATGATGTCCATCTTGGACTTTCACGGGTCTCGAGACCCCGAGCTTGAGCCCTCTCCCTGTTGGCGCTTTCTCGAACGAAAGAGGCTACCGATTTTGTTCATCGTGATGCACTGAAAAATTTCACCATAAAACCTTAGGCATATAGTTTCTATATGATATATGAACGATTCTACGTGGAAAAATTCAATCCTAACGTGAGAAATTAATAGGGTAAACTAAATAAGCTTGAATTCATCCACTAGATCAATGTGAGAGTTTCAACCATGGAAATCTGGAAATAAAGCATGGATAGGGAGAGAAACATACAAATATGTTGATTCCCCCACTCAAACAAACGAAATCCATGAAGAAACAAGAGTTCTAGGTGGATTTTCAGAGGTTTGGAGAGAGAATATGAGAGAAATAATGAGGAGAGGAGGAAGACCTAGCCGCCCCGGTGCAATTTTGTGGTTGCACCGAACTATACGGCCGGAACTATATAGGCGGGTAATGGTGATCCTCCGGTATAGTTGCGGCGGTGCCGCCAACTAGGGTTTCTTTATACAGGAAAACAACTATACGAGTGCAACTATCCGGCCGGATCAAAGAGATCACATCGTATAGTTGGCTGTTAAACTGTCTGTCTCTCGAGATAAATTTCTAAAACTGGGAGCGATATCTATTTGACCAAAACTATATGGCCGGAATTTTTATTCCCGCCATATAGTTGGTCGTTAAACTCCTAGTACTTTTGGAATAAAATTCTACGAAGGCATCGATATCTATACGGTCGGAACTATATGGCCGGAATTTTTATTCCTGCCGTATAGTTGGTCGTTAAACTCTCAGTACCTTTCAGAAATTTTTGTACGAATGCATTGATATCTATATAGAGGGAAATTTTATTCCCACCATATAGTTGGTCGTTAAACTCTCTATGCCTTCGAAGAAAATTTGTTGATGGCAATGATAACTATACGACCGGAATTTTTATTCCTGTCGTATAGTTGGTCGTTAAACCATCAGTAATCATCAAAAAAAATTCTATTTCTTCGAGGATACCTTCTTATCACATAACTTAGTGAAATACCAAGTTTTTAACAGAAATTGATAGTAAAATCTGTCAACCAACATTAGCATATTAAAAGCAAAATTTTAGCTTCTATAAATAGAAAACTCAAACTTTTATTCTTACTATTATTCTCTACTCATTCGATCGACATTTCTACTACTTTTTGACAGCTGCAACTTCACGGGCGCGCTTCCGTGAGAATGTCTGTGAAAAAGTGGTGGGAATGAGATGAACTTCTTATTCTCTATTCTACTAAATTAACGAAAATGGGTTGACTTCCATTAAGCATTTATTAAGAATGGTTGAATCACTCAACCTCTTCTCTCTTCTCGACTTCTTACCTTTTGTTGCCCCTTATCAATGGAACTTACTACATGAACTCGTTTAGCCAGCAGAACATATCTTTCTCCTGCTTCTAGCTTCTTTGGAAAATACCGGATGATCTTAGCATTATAAACATTGAAGATTATCTTCCCTTCTGCACAATCTACTAATGCACCTGCAGTACTGAGGAAGGGTCTTCCAAGTATTATAGATAATCTTTTATCTTCCAGCATTTCAAGAATGATAAAATCAGTGGGAATAGCATGCTCATTTATCCTAAGTAAGACATCCTCAATCATACCAACAGGTTGTTTAGTGGACTTGTCAGCCATCTGTAAACTAATAGTAGTAGGAGAATACTCCCCTAATCCTAACGTTTTATAGAGGGAGTATGGCATTACACTAACTCCTGCTCCTAGATCACATAAGGCATTATGAATATCTAATTTACCTATTGAGCATGATATAGTTGGTATTCCAGGATCTCCAGACTTAGATAACAACTTCCCGTTAGCAGGATAGCTAGTTACCATGGCAACAATTTCAGTTATTTATTTCTTTCTACTAAGAATATCACGAAGGAATTTACCATAAGTAGGAACTTTGATTGCATCTGCAAATGGAATTTCTAGACGAAGGTCACTAAGTGCCTTTGTAAAAGAATTATAAATTACCTCATTCAGTGCTTTCTTTTTCGATCTGGATAAGGAAGCTTTTTCTCACTTGACTTACTTTTGTCTTTTACCTTTTTCAGGGGGTCTGGCTCTTTAGTTGCTTTCTTTTGTTGTTGCTTATTGCTTTTCTTCTTCTCTAATACAATAACTTCATCCTCCTTACTTGTTTCTTTATCTTCTCTTGGATCAACCGTCTCTGCATCAGAGTCATAATGGTCATCTTGTGCATCATTTTGGTCCTCCTTAGTTTGATCTTGTGTTTCAGTCTCATCTTGAGAACCCACCAACATATCATCTTCTTGACTTGCTTCGAGCAAGGCTTTTTCCTTACACTCTTTTTTAGCTTTGTATTCCGGTGGTCGTAAGGTTCCTGTAACAACTGCACCCCTTCTTGTGACAACATTAGTAGAAACAGAAATATCTTTATCATCACGAAGTAAAATTTGATAACCAGATGCTATTTGTTCACACTAGGTTTCAATCATACTAAGATACTTATGAAATAGTTTTATTTCTTGGCCAATCTCATCATAATTTTCGGGGAGTTCTGCCAAAATCTTTTTGTGTTTTTGGAAATGCTTATGCAAGTTATTATGAGATTTTACTTGTCGATGTTTTAATTCTTGAAAAACTTTTATAGTTTCATCTTCTTTAGTTAAAACTTGTAACAAATCCTCTTTGTTTTCTTTAGCAAGTTCAGAAGGTATACCTTTTTTATTTCATAGTTTTACGTACCTCAGGCATAAGATCAGGAGTTATCCGAAGTATCCCTTTTTCCAGCTTAATGCCAAAATTAGGATTATATAAAGAATCATTCTTAACCCTAGTAGACATTAATTCCAAATATTCTTTAATAGTTAAAGTATTTATTGATCCTCCTGCTGAGAAGTCAAGCAATTCTCTACATTGAGTATTGAGACCATGATAAAATAAATGGCAAATTTTTAGTTCAGAATAGCCATGATTAGGAATACTATTGATCATTCCAAAGAATCTTTCCCGAGCTTGTGGGTAGTTTTCTCCCATGTTCTGACTAAAATTGCCTATGTTCTTTCTTAGTTCAGTTACCTTTTTAAAAGGAAGAAACCTGTTTATGAATTTAGTAATGCAGTTTTCCCAACATTTAATGTAACGGTGAGGGAGAGAATATAACCAGTCTAGAGCTTTACCTTTAAGAGACCATCGAAATAATATAAGACGAGACAAGTCTCTTGGCAAACCTTTTGGTTCAAGCGATGTTATCACATCGTCAAACTCTCTAATATGTCTTCCTCGGTCTTCATCATCCCTTCGACTGAAAGCTTTCTCCTGCAAAATTTTAATAATCCCACCATCAAATCGATATTCTCTAACTCCAGGATTAGGGAACTCTATTGGTTGGATTAAGCATCCCATAGATAGTCAAGCACACATAATATAGTAATTAAAATCAATGACAAACTAATGGAAAATATATGAAGGAACATCACATCTCACCAATCCCTTACATCTCCCACGCCCAAGAGAATTACTGACACATGAGAGAAAAACGGATCATCAATATAATCAAATAAAGGGAATTCGTCTTGGTATTACCGTGGAGATCCATAAAGAATAGAAAAATATCCAACACAATTCAAGATGGGATGAAACAATCTCAAACCCTAGTCTTGCAAAGGTGGAGATCCCTCTCTCTCTCAAGTACAAGTAGTGGCTATGGGGGTGTATTGGCTAGGAGGTCGAAGATCGTGGAGCGAGATGAAGAACGTCTTCTCCTTCTTCTCCGGATCTCTTCTTTCTCCCTTCTGGATGGTGTGGCGGCTGCTGTGTTGTGTTTTCGTCCTCCATGCCTTCATGGAACTTGTCCCTTTTGACAAGATAGAGGCGACGACAACTATACGGCCGGAAAAAATATTCCCGGCGTATAGTTGCTCGTTAAAGCTTCTATGAGCTCCCCTCGCATGCTTCCAAAGTGGGACTTGCTTGTTTTCTCCAGAATATTGTATTTCTCTAGTTAAATCCTTCTATTAACATTCAGAACCTGAAACACACATTAAAATCCAAGTATTCTTCGCTACGGAACTATTAGTGTTAGATAAAGCCAGAAAACGATCAAATCCGGGAGAAAACCATCAATAAAAGCCATCAAAAATGTGTCGAATCTCACAGCTATCAGCTACCATTTCTGATGTTTTTGAACATGTTATAGTGGATGTAGAGGCCCCTATAGTGGCTGAACAGAATGAGGTGATCGATGTTGATGAGATCTGATGAGAGCTGCTACCCTAGGATTGTCGTATGGACCGGGGGGTTCCCCTGCCTATATTTGTAACATTGACTGTTGTTGCATTTAGACCGTGTTTCTGTGATTATGTTTGTTGAGAGATTGCGATATAATGTTGTGCAAGCTGTTGAGATTTTCGGACATATCACTCACTGAAACCATCGTTGTTGTAATAAGACATAAGTACATAGTAGTTGACATGATTATGTTTCTTCAGATGATGTATTATACTAGTTTCTATGATTATGCTTGTTGAGAGATTGTAATGTAACGATTTGTGAAACCATGATTGGACATGTGATGCATAAGTACCTTGTAGTGGACATGATTTTGTTTCTTGAGATGATGTAATGTACTTGTTTCTGTGATTATGTTTGTTGAGAGATTGTAATGTAATGATTTGTGAAACCATGACTAGACAAGTGATGCATAAGTACCTTGTAGTTGACATGATTTTGTTTCTTGAGATGGTGTAATATACTTGTTTTGTGATTATGTTTGTTGAGAGATTGTAATGTAATGTTTTGTGAAACCATGACTGAACATGTGATGCATCAGTACATTGTAGTTGACATGATTATGTTTCTTTATATGATGTAATGTATTAATATGTTGCTATTGGTTGACATGATTATGTTTCTTTAAATTGGGATGGAGGAAGTACATGTTTAATATTTGAAATAAGAATCTATGAAGAGAAAACCTATTAGGTAGGAGACTATAATCGAGGGAAAGGGCATGCTATCCATTAAACTATTGTACCATGCCAAATTAGTCATTGCTGCAGCGGTGATGCACTTCAATTTCCCCACTCTTTAGTTCTCTCTCAATCACTCACTCGCCTCCTCTCTCTCTCTCCTCATCATCGCCGACAGCGACCCATTTGGCACGCCATCCTAGAATGACGAGGACAACCAGTCGAGCAGCGACAGTCTTCTCTCCGACATCGAGTATTACTGCCCTGATGTGAGTTCCTCTGTTTTCTCGGCTAGGGTTAGGAATTGGTAAATCCCTCAATCTGAGCTCCATTTGTGCACGAAATCATGTTCAATTCCATCTTTGCGTTTCCTTATAGATACCATAGATGAACTTGACCCTAAATGGGAGGGCCTACATCTTGATGGAGAAGTACCATGTGACCATGGGCTAAAACTGAGGAGATATGTAGCATTCGAAGGCAGTAACACTAGGAGATGGTTTTTTGACTTTACAAATCAGGTTTGTTTACATTATGTGCGACGGTGACATGAAGAAAAATGTATCGTGTTATGTTCATAACACGATAGTGTGTGTTTTTTTAGGTTGTCCCGATGTGTAAAGCGATAGAGTGGGTGGATCTGGAGTGGCCAGATGCACTTAAGAAATGTTTGTCCTAGTTATGGGAGATGTATGAGTTGGAAAAGTCGGGGAGATTTACTGATCCTTGTGATGTAGCTGAAAAAACTACAAGCTGTCGGTACGAAATAAGGAGCTAGAACAAGATATCAAAAATTACAGTCAGAACTAAGTGACAGAATCAATGGGAGCTCGGCTATGGGAACTGCACAGAACCTTCAGGATAGTCACAGGTTGCTGATTTATAATACAGAAAAGGAGAGGGATCATCCCAGGAAGACAAGAAGAAGCTAGAGTACTACATTGCAGATCTGTTGAAGGAACTGAAGAAGGCGCGCGAGGGTGAACAAGGACAACTATAGAGGATAAAGGAAATTCTAGATGAATAATTTTGTCATGTCAATGCATGAAACTTGTTAACTGTAAGACTTGCAGTTGCGCTTTCTTAACTAAACCAAACTCAATCCTCGAGCAAACTAATTTCAGATGAACACATATTGTGCATAGGGTTAAGTTCACGTTTACGAAATCACCAATACAGTGGATAAAGCAGGAAGTTCAGTACTAAATAGACATATGTTGGGTTCAAGCGAGCCGAGCCTGAAGCTACTTGTTTTCCTTCCTAAGATCGGCCAGGTTCACTTTGGTCTTTGCCTGCTCCTTCAGTACTTGGTTATGCTCCTACCGTAGGTTCTAGCGCTTTGTCAGGGATTCGAGAGCTTGGTCCGTAACCTTACGATTTTCCTCCATGATCCCCTTCATGATCTCCGTCTGCTTACTAGCCGAGGTGCGACATTCACTTTGAAGTTTCTCCTGGTCGGTATTTACCTCCTTCTGTTTGTGGCACTTATCAAAAAGGACCGCGACTTCAGTGCGCAGGTGGTCAAATGCCAGCTTCTGAGAAATCTTCTTCTCCCTTTGGATGGCTATCTTAATCTATCCAGGTCGCCAGGTCCTAGTTGAGCTTTTGCCTCTTTCCCTGCAACAAATATATATAGTATGGATTGTTCAGTTCACCAGGACAAGGTGGTTAATTTCCATAATTAACTGAATCGACTAGTGACACTCTCATAATTTCAAGGAAGAAGCAATCTAGGACTAATCAACATTTTATGAATCGATTAGTGGCACTGTCATTATTTCAATTTCAAAGCCAATAAGGTTTTTCTGCAGTTTAGTGTGCTATGAGTTTTTCCCATGTCACCAAATAGTAGTGGCAAACTCATAATCCAGAAACCCATGTCCAGATACAGAATGGAAAGAGCTCATGGTGTCCATTCATGAACTTGAACACCAACACATGTCCAGAGAGATAAGGAGTTACAAAAAAGAGTGGAGCACGAACTGATATTCATGCCCCTCTAACGAGAATCAAACTTGGGCATTTCTCCGATACGCCTCAAGACAAGCCCTTAGTCCCTCGTTCTCTTTCCGAACACCCTCGAGTATGGTGATCCCTCGGCTCATGTCCTCCTTCATCTCTTTCACTACATCCAAGCAACAATTCCTATAATGGTAGGCTTTGATGGTAGCCTTTGTATTGTCGACGCATCCTCTAAGTGCCTTGGTGATTTCGTCCTGCCGGAAGGTGCATCTTATCTGGAGATTCTTCTTGTCCTCCATGAGCTCGTTGTTTATCGTGATGGCTTGTTCTTGCCTGTTCAAGTTACGATTGATCATGTTCCGCAGCCTCACAATGTCACGTGCAAAATCTAGCGAGATCTCCTTCTGCGCATATAAACACTTGCGTAGGCTCTCATTAGCTTGGGCGAGGGAGCGTGCAAGCTCATGTTGGTTGTCAATGTTGGCACTGATCGTGGCCACCTTGTCACAGTACTCGGCCTTCGATTGCTGCATCGTTCATGTTATTTTCTATAATTACACTCTAGGTTCCAGGTGAATACTAATACAAATCACAAAATCCCCATTGAATCTATGAAAAGCAATATTAAAAATAGACCTAGAGATCCAGTCATAATCATGAAAACTAATCTAATCACAAAATCCCCATTGAATCTATGAACAGTGGTATTAAGGAAAGACCAAGAGATCAAGTAATAATCATGAAAACTAATACAACTCACAAAAAACCCCAGTGCAGGGCGGACACGATCTAAGAAATCCACATTAATACTCAAAAAATAATAGTGTGGAGATTTGCTACCTCGCTGAGACGTGGAATAGGACCGAACGGGTCCTGCAACACCGCCGTCGTGGTCGATTCTAGGTCCCGGATAGCATGTAATACATAGAAGAGGAAGAGCAAGAAGAAGAAGAAAAACAAGACGAAGCATAATAAGATCATGATGGACAAGGAGATGGAGAATAATTAGAACAAGAAGACTGCATTGGAAGATCCCTCGTCTGCTGGAACATTTGGCGCCATTGTTGGGAGAGATTGGGCCTCAGTGAGAGGGGAGCTTGAGGGGCTGGTAGAGCAAGAACTACTATGGCTTGCAGGGGGAGGGGGTTGTGGCAGGAGGAAGAAGGGAGTGATTAGTGTGGGAGAAGAGTCAAAGAGTACAGGGCATGGTCCAGTAGTACTACTATTATACAAGACCACCATCTACCTTCTCATAGAAGCCAGGGATAGGGAATCAATGGGACTCGATTGGACTTGTCTTTATTGCGATGGATAGTTCAATGGTCTTTGGCGCCTCTTAAAATCCAGTATATAATAAAAGGAGTGGGATCTTACCCTTAAAAAATGAGTAGGGCTGGGTGGTAATCACGGGCATCGGCGTCCACGTCCCACGTGCGTGCGTCACATGTTGACGGGGCAATGACGAGCGCAACTGCTGCACAATCACGTCGGCACGTCAAACTCCATGTTGATAGGAATGCATGTTGAAATTCATGTCGACAGGCACACACACATGATATTTACAAGTCTAGAATACGTTGTGCCACTTTTGTTGTGATCAAATTATGTTCAGTACGCGATATAATACATTTTTTCATAATCGACAAATGCATGCGCGTACACGACGCACGAAATCGCTATTCGCCCCTTGATCAGATTGGCACCCAACTCTATGTACCCGCCATCACTCATTCCGAACAACTTCCTCGAGCATGATGGCCCCTTGTCGTGGCGAAGGCAGATCCAAGATGGCCACTGACCATCCTACGTCCACTGCTCTTTGCTTATCTTTCACACCCGCGAGTCCCCAACTGAGGTAGCACGTCGTATCCGACCGCGCCAGGATCCATCGACATCGGCACTCGAGGACATCGCAACGTCGAAGCTCGTACCGGCCACGCAGGAGGAGCGTGGTGCACCTACATCGACGGATGAGCACAAAGCAGCAGCCAGGACGGGGGCGCCTGTTGCACCGGCGAGTACGGACAAGAAGATAAACGAGAGGAAGACCAGGAAGAAGAGATGAGACAGCTATTTGGATGACTCTGACTCGGCCAACTAGAAGGCGTTCATAGATCAATTGGAGGAAGAAGGGAAGGAGAGTGACATGGACCCGTGGGACTATGAGGAGCAGGAGGACTCCGATGAGGAGATAGCACGATTATACGAAGAAGGGGGTGGTGACGAGTCATCAGATGATGACACCAACGATGGCGATGGCAAGGACCACGACGGTGATGAAGACGACGATGACAAGAGCTTCTTCGAACTATGATCATTTATTTTATTTATATTTTTAGATGGTTTCATTTGTTTATGGAGGTAAAGTATCGGTGGCACGGTTAGATTCTGCAAAAAAAAGAGGTGGAGAGAGGGGTTATCCTACTTGTTGGATCACAGAGGATCCACTAGAGTCATTGCATGTGTGTTATTTTTCTAAACCACATGGATCCACCAGTGACATTGCACGTGTCTTCTTTTCCTAAAACACATTGATCCACTAGAGTCATTGCATGTGTGTTATTTTCCTAAACCACATTGATCCACTAGAGACATTGCATGTGTGTTCTTTTCCTAAACCACATGGATCCACTAGTCACATTGCATGTGTGTTCTTTTCCTAAAACACATTGATCCACTGGTGACATTTGCATGTGTGTTATTTTCCTAAACCTCATGGATCCACTGGAGTCATTGCATTTGTGTTCTTTTCCTAAACCACATGGATCCACTTGTGACATTTGCATGTGTGTTCTTTTCCTAAACCACATTCATCTACTGGTGACATTTGCCTGTGTTTTATTTTCCTAAACCACGTGGATCCACTGGTGACATTTTCATGTGTGTTCTTTACCTAAACCACATGGATCCACTAGTGTCATTTTCATGTGTGTTCTTTACCTAAACTACATGGATCCACTAGAGTCATTGCATGTGTGTTCTTTTCCTAAACCACATAGATCCACTAGAGACATTGCATGTATGTTCTTTTCCTAAACCACATGGATCCACTAGGGTCATTGCATGTGTGTTCTTTTCCTAAACCACATGGATCCACTGGTGACATTGCTGTCATCGGATTGATTTTCATGTACGCCATGAGGGGGTCCTCGGGGCGTGCGGAAGAGAGGGGTGTGAGACGTACGGTGTTCCGGGACGGTGAGCACACAAGTTTACCCAGGTTCGAATTCGTCGGCTTTGGATGGATCCTACTCCTGCTAGCAATCCAGTCATACGGCAGAGCCAGAATATGGGTTACATGGGTTTCGCCTATGCGAGTTGAGATTGTAGACTATTGTGAGGTGCCCTAAAGGCATACCCTAGGATGGCTTATATAGATTTTACAGGAGAGACATATCCGGCTACGACTAAGAGTCGGTTACAGAGTACATCTTGAACTACAAGTAACATAACAGGCCTAAGTCGGTACGTCTTCTGGGCCTTTTCGTAGTCGGACTGGACTCCGTCTCTTCTCCCTGTCTGGTCCACCCGTGAAGCAAAGCTCTAACCCGAAGTGGGGCACCCTGGTCAGTGAGACATAGTGAGAATACACGGAAACTATATCCCCAACACCAGCCCTCGGAAGCCTCCAAGATCCATAGTCGAATTTCATCATCATCTAGCTTGATCTTCGGCTTGCAGAATCTTGAAGGGTTCTTGAAACTTCAAAATAAAGGATAGGATCCGGGTCTCAAAAGGAGTCGGACCTATGAATGCATTATTCAGTTTTCCAGCTAGAAATTCAAACTAAGACGGAACTTGGTCTCTGATGTAATCTGACACCAGTAATGGTCAAGTCATGTCACTGACAGAGATTCCCGTCAGTGCGACCGTTGGTGGGTCCGCCCTTTGTGGAACCAAGGCATTGTTTTTATGCGTGCGTGCAGATCGAGGCGATGTAATCATCACGGGGAGGTTACCCGGCTAGTTCCACAATGCGTGGCATGGTTACTGTTTTCACTGCACGAATCATGGCGTGGATGAAGGATTTAAGGGGCTAAGATTTCTCCCTTTCCTATTCACCAGCACTTGTGCCCCTTCCTCCCTCTTAGAGCCTCCTACAAACAGAGCTCCTCCGCCTCCCCCAAAATCCTCCAGCACCTCCCATCCTAGGTCACCGGCACACAGAAAGATGGCTGCTGCCTTATCTTCCGGCATGGTGGCGATGGTAGCGAAGAAAGAGAGCTTCCCCAGGGTATGGATCCCCTATGTCTTGGACAACGCCAAGCTTCACGTCGTTGAGAACGAAGGACTCCTACGCACCAGAGGGGCTATGGCCAAAGTGTCCCCTCTCCTCGCACTGACAAGAGGGTGCGCTTTGGCACCCACCTCGACAGAGGTTTGAGCTTTCCCCCCTCAGACATCTTCTCTGAGGTGATAGATTACTATGGAGTTCAACTCCACCATCTCCCCCAAACTCTCTCTTAGAGATGACTGCTTATGCTTATTTGTGTGAGGGGTATCTCTGCATTAGGCCGAGTCTCATTCTCTTCTGGTTTTATTTTCATACCTAGAGAAACTCTATCACAGCCGGTAATTGATATATTACCGGGACTCTTAGCTTTTCCGTTACGAGAGAATGTGTCTATCCTCGGATTAAGGCTAGTGAGTCGGTAAAATAGTGGCCATCCACCTTTTTCTATCACAAGGATATTCCTGCTCCCAGCAAAGCTACTACTTTGCCGGCTTTTTTTTATGGTGCCACCACACCCCAAGAGTCCTGGGACGCAGATGCGTTGTCTCTTAGTGATGATCTGCTTCTCTCCAAGAGGCGGATTGAATATTTTATGAATCACAAGGGCCTTAAGGGGTCCGACTTGATTCACTGTTGGCTGGCACACCGGATCCAGCCTCTCCAACACCATGGTGACCGGCTTATGCACTCCATCACGGCGTCCAAGAAATACACTCTCCGGATCTGCTCCCGTCCTTACTGGGAAAAGGACTATGAGTCCCAAATCAGGTGGTTGATAAGGGAGCGGATCTAGAGGAAGATCCAGAGCTGTCTTTGGACATGCATACGTTGGATAATCCCGTAGTTCCAGTAAGCTTCCAGCAATAACTTGAATTGCGTGTTCATCTTTACATTATTGTCTCTTTTCGCAATACTGAGATATTTCTTCTTTTCAGCTTGCTGACCTCCCCGAGTCGGAGCTTGCTCCTCTCGAGGGATATCCTCCTGAGATCTCTCAGGACGATGGAAAACCGTTCCGCTGTCGGAGACCTTTACTCAGAAGCGTAAGGCTCCAACACTGGCTATTGGCACCAAGGAAGTGCCCATTGTGAAGAGGTAACTTTCCTCACAAGGTTTGTGTATTGTATTTCTTAATTGTTTCCGAGGTGTAATGTTCTTTGTTCTATTACCTCCTTAGAGCTAAACAGCTCCCCAAGTGCAAGGGGAAAGGAGGCTCATCGAAGCCTCTGCGCCAATCAAAGCTAAACTTGACTTCTCCTGCCACAGCGCCTCCGACTCCTGCCCGAGATACTTCTGAAGTGCCGGAGATTATTCCATCTCCGACCGTCGCAGAAGATCCGGCTCAACAAGCAGAGCCAGCAATCCTCGTCTCGCAAACTGATGTCACCATGGGCAACTCAGGCTTTGACAAGGGTGAACCCTCTTCGGGTAATGATCCCTCGGCAGAGGTCTTTGCTGAAAACCTTCTCAACAATACGGGTCTTGCCAAACTTGGCATTACTCGGAAATCTATGGAGGAGATCCAACGGCTAGCCCAACAATGCTTGGAAAGCCATAACATTACTACCGAGGAGGAGGCACAAGAAGCCGAGGACGTCAAGTACTCTGAACTCCTTGAGCAGATCTATCTTTGCAATGAGAGGCTGAGAGCCGGTGTGGTTACTCCCCCTTAGGTAATCCCGCTGACCCTCGTCGAGAAGGTTAGCACAGAGGTGACTATGAGCTTAAGTAAGATCACTCATGAACATCATGTAAGTCGAATTCCAACTAACCTTTTTTACTTCATTTCATATCATATCCTCTAGCCCCCAAGCATGAAGTTGGATAGATAGTCCGGATTTATGCTTCCATAGGATGCCAGAGAATGAACTAGTGTAGCCCCTAAGGCTCGTGCTGATATTAGTAAAAATATTAGCCCGAGTCTTTAGTAGACTTCTGACTCTGGGTATTCTGACTTACAGAAAGTTAATTCGTATAACCAAGAATTGTTGAAGAATATCTGCAACAAGCGGAGAGAGATCAGAGCTCTCCGGCTTGAAAATTCTCAGTTAAAATTGTCAAGGTAAACATTTTACTCCTTTAACCCTGCTCTTTCTTTCATAGTCGAATTATTTATTTAACTATTTTTGTTTTTTCTTATAGCACTGGTCAAACAATCATGTGCTATGATTGAAAAGCCGAGAATCTGAAGACCCTGGAGGTGGAGAACACCGACATACGTCGGGAGCTGGACAAGTTGAAGGTAGATCACGAGCGGAGCATTGCTCAAGTCCTCGAATCCTCTTCTATGGCCACCGAAGAACATGATCGAAGGATCGCAGCCTAGGATCAAAAGATCTCGGATATCAACGATGCATTGTTTAGAGAGAAGGACATCACCGAGGCACTCCGGGCTAAACTCTAGAGCCTAGGGAAGAGAAGACCAAAGTTGACGATGTCATCTTCGGTATGTTTCCCTCTTTCTAACTTTCTACTTTTTCGACTCTGGGAGCTCGGATATATTTACAAACCTTTGCACTACATGCGCAGGTCCTCTGAACTTACTGGACTCTACCTCCACCGAGTCTCGCACCAACCGGCTTACTCAAGTCGGTGATTTGCTTCACGATTTCCGCCATTCTTTGGAGGATATTAGCGAAGTACTCAAGGTTCCGGACATGCACAGAATGTCCGGATTTGAAGTGCGAGATAAGGCCAAGGAGATGCCCTAGCTCATCCAGGACTAGAATATGTCCTATGTGCGAACCACAGCACAAAACGCTCTCACCATGGTTATGAGGCACCATGGAAGCATGGAAATCTGGCAAGTAACTAGAGGGTATTTGACTATGGATGAAGACGAACAAGAGCAATATATCAAGGCCATCATGGACTCCTATACCGGATATGAGTGCCATGTAGCTGACTTGACCAGCTACGACACTCCTTTCTTCCCTCGCGTGGAGACGCCTCCTCCGCCTGCCGAAGTAACAGCTAAAGTCTCCGACGACGAACAAACCGTTTCGGATTTGAATGTCTCGGAGAGATATCAAGGCGAGGTCGACGTCTCCAGTGAGCCAGCAGCTCCTACCTCTCCGCCTACATCGTAGATCATAAGAAAAAACTATGTGTTATTCTGAAAACAATTCGGGTTGTAAAAAAGTATTTTAATACTTTTGTTGGTGCTAAGATTTGCTACTTCTATTTAGCTACTTTTGTCGAACATTGCACCAGGTGTTCCTTTTTTCCTCTTGTCTCTCCACTACCATGACAACACTAATGACTTTGTTTGTCGCAGCGAGGTAGAGCAACATTGGTTCTCGAGGTTCCAATGCTGCAAGGATAGGAGCAGATGAGAGTACTTATTTCAAATCTTGTAGTGTAGCTTCAGCTTCATCAGTCCAAAACAAATTTTTTGGTCTTTTTTAGGATCTTGTAGAGTGGTGCGGCTCTTTCACTGAGCTAGCTTACAAACCGATTGATTGCAGCAATGCAACCAGTTAGTCATTGAACGTCCTTCAGGCGAGTCAGCCTGGAAATATTGAGTATTGCCTTAATCTTGTCTCGGTTCACCTCTATGCCTCTTTGAGACAAGATGAAACCTACTAAATTTCTGGCTGGTATTCCAAAGAAACACTTCTTTGGGTTAAGCATTATGTTGTATTTGCATAGATTGGCAAACGTTTCCTCCAAGTCGGAAATTAAGGTTTCCTTCTTTTTGAACATCACCACAATGTCGTCCACATATGCATGTACATTGCGTCCGATTTGATCGTGGAGGCAATGCTGCATAGTGCGCTGGTACATAGCTCCTGTGTTCTTGAGCCCAAAGGGCATCATAAAAAAACAGAAGGTTCCGAAAGAGGTTATGAATGAAGTTTTGACTTTGTCTGATTCCTTCACCCGGATTTGGTGATAACCGGAATATGCGTCGAGAAAACATAAGTTCCGAGCCTATCGTAGAATCGATAACTTGATCAATTCCAGGCAGAGCGAACGTATCTTTGGACAAGCATGTAGTATAGTCAACACACATCCTTAAATCAGTGGTGTCCTTTTTAGGGACCATTATAGGGTTGGCCGACCAATCAGTATGGATGACCTCTTCTATGAATCCGGCTAACTCGAGCCGAGCTACTTCCTTAGCTATTTATTTGCGCTTTTCATCACTGAAATGTCCTAAGGACTGTTTGATGGGTTTAGCATTCGGGTGTACATTTAGAGAGTGCTTGGCAAGTTCCCTAGGTACTCTGGTCATGTCAGATGGCTGCCATGCAAAGATATCTTGATTTGCTTGGAGGAACTTGACGAGCGCGCTTTCCTATGTGCTATCTAGGCCTACACCTATCTGGGTCACCTTGGAGGGGTCATCATCCTTCAATGGCGTCTTCTTCGTCTCTTCCGATGCCTTGAGCTCTGGAGTCAGCTTTGTCACCTCCTTCTTCATCGCGGGCATCTTAGACGGATCAATGGTCTTCTTGATGTCCTGGTACTCCTGAGCATGCAGCACGGCTTCAGCAGAGGCGACATTTCTGTCCTCGCACTCCCGCGCCTTCTTCGGGTCTCCCCTGATGGTGATCACGCCTTTGGGGCCTGGAATTTTCATCATATTGTAAATGTAACACGGACAAGCCATAAAATCCAAGTAAGATGGATGTCCGAATATAGAGTGGTACACGCTCTTGAACAGGATCACTTCGAAGGAAAGTGACTATGTCCGATAGTCCTTTGGAGTTCCAAAGGTAACATCCAAAGTGATCTCTCCTAGGGAATTTGCTTGTCTTCCTGGGACGACTCCGTGAAAGATCACAGAGTTGTGGTTCGGCTGTGTCTCCGAGATTCGCATCTGGCGTAGCATTTCAACATACAAAATATTAATGATGTTGCTGCCATCCATGAGAGTGTTGGAGAAACCATAGCCGCCAATAAGTGGGTTGATGACTAAGGCATATTTTCCTCGCCTGTGCAACTTAGGCGGATGATTAGCACGGTGAAATGTGATTCCCACTTCCGACCAATCTAGGAATTGTGGGATAGCTAGAAGAGTTGCGTTGAGCTCATGCATAACTGCTTTCTTGACCTTAGCTGTTTGAGATCCAAGGAAGGTGACGTAAGTGTCTTTCTTTGTTGGGAAGTTCTTTTTTCCATCCGGCTTGGGATTTGAAGGGTCAGCTTCCTCCATGTCAGAATCTTCCTTGGTCTCCTTCTCTTTTTCGGGATTCTTTTTCCCCTTCTTCCGCTTAGCGTTGTAGCCAGTGGTATCGTCTTTCTTGATGTCGTCGTTGAACCTACACTCGGCGTTTGTGTGAGACGAGCCCCCATGGCATCTAAGTGATGCACACATGGGTTATTGGAATTCTCGGCCTAGGAATAGGTTTTGCCATGTTGCTGGTCTCCTCTACCCTAGACTCTTGATGTCCCACGGCTACGACTGCGGCCACCGCCGCGCCCTCCTCATCCTCCAGACCCAAAAGTAGCAGTGATCACTGCCATTTCTGCGTTGGGTTTCTCCTCCGAGGTATTCTTGCACTTCTGAGCTTGTTGCTTTGGTTGTTTTGCCAGCTGTGGCACAACTAGGGCGTTTAGTAATCCCTCTACATCGTTGTTAGCATCTGCATACTTGCTCGCTGTTTCTATCATCTCTCCTAGATCAGTGATCTTGTCGCACTTCAGGCGGTGACGTAGTAAACCAATTGGGAGTCCTGCAATGAAAGCTTCAATCGTAGTTTGATCATTTACTCCTTCACAATAGTTCTTGGTGTCGATCCATCATACGAGGTAATCTCGGCAAGTTTCTACGGCTTTCTAGGCGCAACAATGTAGGTCTCCTACCGTACAGGGCCTCCGATATGTGCCTTCGAAATTCTGAAAGAACGCGCTTTGCATGTCATACCAGTTGTGGATGGTATTCTCCAGAAGTTCATTGATCCATGATCGTGCCGTCTTCCGCAACATAAGTGGGAGATATCGGGTTGCGACCAAGCTATTTCCGCCTTTGGTGATGCAGCAAGCCTGGAAAAAATCCTGGGGCCAAGTATCTGGCTAAGCCACACCGTCGTAGGGTTGGATGTGTCTTGAGATAGCAAATCTTTCCGGGAAGTTTGTTTGTTGAATACGGGGTTTGTAGCATTTTGGACCAACGTAGGTATTATCCGACTCGTAGCGTCGTACCTCTATGTTGGAGTTGATCTGGTGTCTCGCGTCACTTGGTGATAGGGAATGCCCTCTTGGTTTCTCGCTATAGCTGCGGTGCCTTGGAGTCGGGCTTCTGCTTCTGCCACCACCTCCTCAGCCATGACGCCCTCCTTAACCTCCTTGAGAGCAGTTGTGATGGCTGCTTGGTGGAGAGGGTGGTGCAGGTGGGTTGTTTCCGGCTGATCGCCGACCTCCATCTGGAGCGTCATTATTCCGGTTCTAGGGAGGGTCTTCATTGCGACAAGCCCCCTACCGGCTTGACTCTACACGGTGTCCGTCGTTCCTTCGTCCGTCACTCCCACCGCGATGGGGTTCAACCGGATGGCTTGCATGTCTAGGAGGTGGCACCCTTTGACGGTCCTCCTCCCGACGTTTCTCCTTGTCTTCTTCCCTGCGATTGTTCGACTCGTGCCAGGGAGGGTTTCTCGGATACAGTGCAGCAATTGCTTCTTGCTCCGGGGCTGGAGTGACGTTGCTCCAATTACATGCAGTTCTGTGGCATTTCCTTGAAGATCCGGTTCTTGAGTAGTTTTCTTCCCGACGGTCGGAACAGTAATGCTGTTCCAGAACCTGTTGGGGCCTTATGTCATTCTAAGCCGGATCCGTGCGACATTGGTCATATTGAGAGACTAGTTTTCTACTCCGGGATTTCACGACCTTCTGTTGCTCTAGACCCTTAGTGAGTAGCTTTATGCCCAACTGGAGCTGTTCGGGGCCTGGATTATTTGCCAGGATATCTCGAGCTACGGCAGTGTTTTGTACTGGTGTTGGGTACACCAGATCTCCCTTGCTGTCAAGGCGAGGCATCCTTGGGTCCCCCTCAAAGAGAACCTTGTGGACTCCCGGAAATTGATTGTCATGCGCATGTTCTTCTTGTTCTTCTTCTTTCCCTTCTTGGCAGCGCCGGTAGCAAAGACGGCTTTGGGTCAGTTTCCTGGAGTCAAGCTCTGATCGCTACTTTCGGACATCTGGACGTCAGGATTATCTCCGAGATCCATGTCATCCTGCGCTTTGGGAGATTTTCTCCGGATCCTTTGTCCATGGCTTCTCCTTCTTCTGCAGCTTTGGAGTTGAACTCCTCTTCGTATTCTACGAAGAACTTTCAGAAATCTGCCGACATCATGGAATCATCCGAAGATGCCGGTAAGTCGGTGTTTGTCCCGATCGCCTCTAGCACCGAGTCTTAATTGTCACCAGCATTGGCAAAGCCGGATCCGGATCCAACATATCTGACAATGTGCGACGCATGTGTCCTGAGGTAGTTGCGGCTTTCCTTGTGGGCTTCCTCGAAAATTCCGATGCTCTCGAGAACCTCATCCATGTTTGCACCTTGCATCATCATGTGCCTCAATGTATGCCTCAGGAAAGGTTGATCAGTTCCAGCATTGCCAGAGCCGGAATCAAGGTTGTTGTCTTGCTTCTCCTGGATTTCGACCTCGGCGGGTAGATCGATCTGGGATTCGGCCTCGCTAGGGAGATCCACTCTAGATTCCACTTGCCCCAGAAGATCTGCTTTAGGTTCACCTTTCTCCACTATCTCTAGAAAAGGTGCGGGCTGGGTGCGATTAGGGTTTTCTGAGATCCGGAACTCTGCCGCCTCCGTGGATAAAGTGGACCGAGAGATTTCTTCTGCCTCTATCATCACCGCTTGGGTGGGTGGGGCAGGTTCAGCAAAACCGATGTACACATCAATCTCGCCAAAAGACATGACAATGTAGGCAGTCACGACCTCCCTAGCCGGAATCCAGGTCTCGTCGAGAATGATGAGAGGGACGTCACTGGCGTAGAGGATGCAACCGATGGCGACGGTCTCGCCAATTTCGATTCTTGCAGATCTGAAGCTCACTAGCCCCACGGTGGGCACCAACTGTCATCGGATTGATCACAAGTACGCCATGAGGGGGTCCGCGAGTGTGCGGAAGAGAGGGGTGTGAGACGTAAGGTGTTTTGGGATGGTGAGCGCACAAGTTTACTTAGGTTCGAATCGGCTGGCTTTGGACGGATCCTACACCTGCTAGAAATCCACTAATACAGCAGAGCCGGAATATGGGTTACTAGGGTTTCACCCATGCGAGTTGAGATTGTAGACTATTGTGAGGTGCTCTAAAGGATTACCCTAGGACGGCTTATATAGATATCTGGCCTAGGATTTATAGGAGAGACCTATCTGGCTACGACTAAGAGTCGGTTACATATTACATCTTGAAGTACAAGTAACATAACAGGCCTAAGTCAGTAAGTCTTTTGGGCCTTTCCGTAGCCGGTGGTGTCATGGCATGTTTGTTCTTTTCCTAAATCACATAGATCCACTAGAGTCATTGCATGTGTATTCTTTTCCTAAAACACATTGATCCACTAGAGTCATTGCATGTGTGTTCTTTTCCTAAACCACATAGATCCACTAGAGTCATTGCATGTGTGTTCTTTTCCTAAACCACATTGATCCACTAGAGTCATTGCATGTGTGTTATTTTCCTAAACCACATTGATCCACTAGAGACATTGCATTTGTGTTGTTTCCAAAACCACATGGATCCACTAGTGACATTGCATGTGTGTTCTTTTCCTAAAACGCATTCATCCACTGGTGACATTTGAATGTGTGTTATTTTCATAAAACATATTGATCCACTGGTGACATTCGCATGTGTGTTATTTTCCTAAACATCATGGATCCACTTGAGTCATTGCATGTGTGTTCTTTTCCTAAACCACATGGATCCACTTGTGACATTTGCATGTGTGTTCTTTTCCTAAACCACATTGATCCACTGGTGACATTGCATGTGTGTTCTTTTCCTAAACCACATGGATCCACTAGAGACATTGCATGTGTTTTCTTTTCCTAAACCACATGGATCCCCTAGAGTCATTGCATGTGTGTTATTTTCCTAAAGCACATTGATCCACCAGTGACCTTTGCATGTGTGTTCTTTTCCTAAACCACATGGATCCACCAGTGACATTACATGTGTGTTTTTTCCTAATACATATTGATCCACTAGAGACATTGCATGTGTGTTCTTTTCCTAAACCACATTAATCCACCAGAGTCATTTCATGCGTGTTCTTTTCCAAAACCACATGGATCCACTAGAGTCATTGCATGTGTGTTATTTTCCTAAAACACATTGATCCACTAGAGTCATTGCATGTGTGTTCTTTTCCTAAACCACATTGATCCACTAGAGTCATTGCATGTTGTTGTTTTCCTAAAGCACATTGATCCACTAGTGATATTTGCATGTGTGTTCTTTTCATAAACCACATGGATCCACTTGTGACATTCATTTTGTTCTTTTCCTAAACCACATGGATCCACTTGTGTCATTTCATGTGTGTTCTTTTCCTAAAACGCATTGATCCACTGGTGACATTCGCATGTGTGTTATTTTCCTAAACAACATGGATCCACTGGTGACATTGCATGTGTATTCTTTTCCTAAACCACATGGATCCACTGGTGACATTTTCATGTGTTTTGTTTACCTAAACCACATGGAGCAACTAGAGTCATTGCATGTGTGTTCTTTTCCTAAACCACATGGATCCACTTGTGACATTTGCATGTGTGTTCCTTTCCTAAACCACATAGATCCACTAGAGAAATTGCACTTATGTTTTTTTTATAAACCACATGTATCCACTGGTGTCATTGCATGTGTGTTCTTGTCCTAAACCACATGGATCCACTGGTGACATTGCATGTGTGTTCTTTTCCTAAATGACATGGATCCACTAGTGACATTTGCATGTGCGTTCTTTCCTTAAACCACATGGATCCACTGGTGTCATTGCATGTTTATCTTTTCCTAAACCACATAGATCCACAGGAGTCATTGCATGTGTGTTCTTTTCCTAAAACACATTGATCCACTAGAGTCATTGCATGTGTTCTATTTTCCTAAACCACATAGATCCACTAGAGTCATTGCATGTGCGTTCTTTTTTCCTAAACCACATTGATCCACTAAAGTCATTGCATGTGTGTTGTTTTCCTAAACCACATGGATCCACTAGTGACATTGCCTGTGTGTTCTATTCCTAAAGCACATTTATCCACTAGTGATATTTCATGTGTGTTCTTTTCCTAAACCATATTGATCCACTAGAGACATTGCATGTGTGTCCTTTTCCTAAACCACATTAATCCACTAGAGTCATGGCATGTGTGTTATTTTCCTAAACCACAGATCAACTAGAGACATTTCATGTTTGTTATTTTCCTAAACCACATGGATCTACTAGTGACATTGCATGTGTGTTCTTTTCCTAAACCACATTGATCCACCGGTGACATTTGCATGTGTGTTATTTTCCTAAACCTCATGGATCCACTAGAGTCATTGCATGTGTGTTGTTTTCATAAAATACATTGATCCACTAGAGTCATTACATGTGTGTTCTTTTCCTAAACCACATGTATCCACTAGATTCATTGCATGTATATTCTTTTCCTAATACACATTTCTCCACTAGAGTCATTGCATGTGTGTTCTTTAACTAAACCACATGGATCCACCAGTGACATTGCATGTGTGTTCTTTTCCTAAAACACATTGATCATCTAGTGTCATTGAGTGTGTTTTCATTTCCTAAAACACATTGATCCACTAGAGTCTTTGCATGTGTGTTATTTTCCTAAACCACATTGATCCACTAGAGGCATTGCATGTGTGTTCATTTCCTAAACCACATGGATCCAGTAGTGACATTGCCTGTGTTCTTTTCCTAAAATGCATTGGTCCACTGGTGACATTTGCATGTGTGTTATTTTCCTAAACATCATGGATCCACTGGAGTCATTGCATGTGTGTTCTTTTCCTAAACCACATGGATCCACTTGTGACATTTGCATGTGTGTTCTGTTACTAAACCACATTGATCCACTAGTGACATTGCATCTGTGTTCTTTTCATAAACCACATGGATCCACTAGAAACATTGCATGTGTTTTCTTTTCCTAAACCACATGGATCCCCTAGAATAATTGCATGGATCCACTAGAGTCATTTCATGCGTGTTCTTTTCCTAAAACACACTGATCCACTAGAGTCATTGCATGTGTGTTATTTTCCTAAACCACAGATCCACTAAGGACATTTCATGTTTGTTCTTTTTCTAAATCACATGGATCCACTAGTGACATTGCATGTGTGTTCTGTCCCTAAAACACATTGATCCACTGGTGACATTTGCATGTGTGTTATTTTCCTAAACCTCATGGATCCACTAGAGTTATTGCATGTGTGTTGTTTTCCTAAACCACATTGATCCACTAGAGTCATGGCATTTGTGTTCTTTTCGAAAACCACATGGATCCACAAGTGACATTTCATGTGTGTTCTTTTACTAAACCACATGGATCCACTAGAGTCATTGCATGTGCATTCTTTTCCTAAACCACATTGATGAACTAGTGACATTTGCATGTGTGTTCTTTTCTAAACCACATGGATCCACTTGTGACATTGCATGCGTGTTCTTTTCCTAAATGACAATTATCCACTAGTGATATTGCATGTGTGTTCTTTTCCTAAACCACATGGATCCACAAGTGACATTACATGTGTGTTCTTTTCCTAAAACACATTGATCCACAGGTGACAATTGCATGTGTGTTATTTTTCTTAAACCTCATGGATCCACTAGAGTCATTGCATGTGTGTTCTTTTCATAAAAAACATTGATCCACTAGAGTCATTACATGTGTGTTCTTTTCCTAAACCGCATGTATCCACTGGAGTCATTGCATGTGTGTTTTCCTAAACCACATTGATCCACTAGAGTCATTGCATGTGTGTTCCTTTCCAAAACCACATGGATCCACTAGAGACATTGCATGTGTGTTCATTTCCTAAACCACATGGATCCACTAGTGACATTGCATGTGTTATTTTCCTAAAACACATTGATCCACTGGTGACATTCACATGTGGGTTATTTTCCTAAACATCATGGATCCACTAGAGTCATTGCATGTGTATTATTTTCCTAGACCACATGGATCCACTTGTGACATTTACATGTGTGTTCTTTTCCTAAACCACATGGATCCACTAATGACATTGCATGTGTTATTTTCCTAAAACATATTGATCCACTGGTGACATTCGCATGTGTGTTAGTTTCCTAAACATCATGGATCCACTAGAGACATTGCATGTGTGTTCTTTTCCTAAACCACATGGATCCACTAGAGTCATTGCATGTGTGTTCTTTTCCTAAAGCACATTGATCCACTAGTGACATTTTAATGTGTGTTCTTTTCAAAAAGCACATTTATCCACTAGTAAGATTTCATGTGTGTTCTTTTCCTAAACCATATTGATCCACTAGAGACATTGCATGTGTGTCCTTTTCCTAAACCACATTAATCCACTACAGTCATTGCATGTGTGTTCTTTTCCTAAAACACATGGATCCACTAGAGTCATTGCATGTGTGTTCTTTTCCTAAACCACATTGATCCACTAGTGGCATTGCATGTGTGTTCTTTTCGAAAACCACATGGATCGACTACAATCATTACATGTGGTATATTTTCTTAAAACACATTGATCCACTAGAGTCATTGCATGTGTGTTCTTTTCCTAAACCATGTTGATCCACTAGAGTCATGGCATGTGTGTTATTTTCAAAAACCATATGGATCCACAAGTGACATTACATGTGTGTTCTTTTCCTAAAACACATTGATCCACCGGTGACATTTGCAAGTGTGTTATTTTCTTAAACCTCATGGATCCACTAGAGTCATTGCATGTGTGATCTTTTGATAAAAAACATTGATCCACTAGATTCATTACATGTGTGTTCTTTTTGTAAACCACATGTATCCACTAGAGTCATTGCATGTGTGTTTTCCTAAACCACATTGATCCACTAGAGTCATTGCATGTGTGTTCCTTTCCTAAACCACATGGATCCACTGGCTACCTTGCATATGTGTTCATTTCCTAAACCACATGGATCCACTAGTGACATTGCATGTGTTATTTTCCTAAAACACATTGATCCACTGGTGACATTCACATGTGTGTTATTTTCCTAAACATCATGGATCCACTAGAGTCATTGCATGTGTATTATTTTCCTAGACCACATGGATCCACTTGCGACATTTACATGTGTGTTCTTTTGCTAAACCACATTTATCTAGTGGTGACATTGCATATGTGTTCTTTCCCTAAACCGCATGGATCCACTAGAGACATTACATGTGTGTTATTTTCCTAAACCAGATGGATCCACTAGATTCATTGCGTGTGTGTTCTTTTCCTAAAGCACATTGATCCACTAGTGACATTTGCATGTGTGTTCATTTCCTAAACCACGTGGATCCACTTGTAAGATTTCATGTGTGTTATTTTCCTAAACCATATTGATCCACTAGAGACATTGAATGTGTGTCCTTTTCCTAAACCACATTAATCCACTAGAATCATTGCATGTGTGTTCTTTTCCTAAACGACATGTATCCACTAGATTCATTGCATGTGTGTTATTTTCGTAAACCACATTGATCCACTAGTGGCATTGCATGTGTGTTCTTTTCCCAAACCACATGGATCCACTAGAGTCATTTTGCATGTGTGTTATTTTCCTAAAACACATTTATCCACTAGAGTCATTTCATGTGTGTTCTTTTCCTAAACTACATGGATCCATTTGTGACATTGCATGTTGTTATTTTCCTAAAGCACATTGATCCACTAGTGACATTTGCATGTGTGTTCTTTTCCTAAACCACATGGATCCACTTGTGACATTGCATGTGTATTCTTTTCCTAAACCACATGGATCCACTAGTGTCATTTCATGTGTGTTCTTTTCCTAAACCACATGGATGCACTAGTGACATTTGCATGTGTTTTCTTTTCCTAAACCACATGGATCCACTGGAGTCATTGCTTGTGTGTTCTTTCCTAAACCACATTAATCCACTAGAGTCATTACATGTGTGTTCTTTTCCTAAACCGCATGTATCCACTGGAGTGATTGCATGTGTGTTTTCCTAAACCACATTGATCCACTAGAGTCATTGCATGTGTGTTCCTTTCCTAAACAACATGGATCCACTAGAGACATTGCATGTGTGTTCATTTCCTAAACCACATGGATCCACTAGTGACATTGCATGTGTTATTTTCCTAAAACACATTGATCCACTGGTGACATTCAGATGTGTGTTATTTTCCTAAACATCATGGATCCACTAGAGTCATTGCATGTGTATTATTTTCCTAGACCACATGGATCCACTTGTGACATTTACATGTGTGTTCTTTTCCTAAACCACATTGATCCGGTGGTGATATTGCATATGTGTTCTTTCATTAAACCACATGGATCCACGAGAGTCATTGCATGTGTGTTCTTTTCCTAAAGCACATCGATCCACTAGTGACATTTGCATGTGTGTTCTTTTCCTAAAGCACATTTATCCACTAGTAAGATTTCATGTGTGTTCTTTTCCTAAACCATATTGATCCACTAGAGACATTGCATGTGTGTCCTTTTCCTAAACCACATTAATCCACTAGAGTCATTGCATGTGTGTTCTTTTCCTAAAACACATGGATCCACTAGAGTCATTGCATGTGTGTTCTTTTCCTAAACCACATTTATCCACTAGTGTCATTGCATGTGTGTTCTTTTCCAAAACCACATGGATCGACTAGAGTCATTGCATGTGTGTTATTTTCCTAAAACACATTGATCCACTAGAGTCATTGCATGTGTGTTGTTTTCCTAAACCATATTGATCCACTAGAGTCATGGCATGTGTGTTATTTTCGAAAACCACATGGATCCACAAGTGACATTTGCATGTGTGTTCTTTTCCTTAAGCACATTTATCCACTAGTAAGATTTCATGTGTGTTCTTTTCCTAAACCATATTGATCCACTAGAGACATTACATGTGTGTCCTTTTCCTAAACAACATTAATCCACTAGAGTCATTGCATGTGTGTTCTTTTCCTAAAACACATGGATCCACTAGAGTCAATGCATGTGTGTTCTTTTCCTAAACCACATTGATCCACTAGTGTCATTGCATGTGTGTTCTTTTCCAAAACCACATGGATCGACTAGAGTCATTGCATGTGTGTTATTTTCCTAAAACACATTGATCCACTAGAGTCATTGCATGTGTGTTCTTTTCCTAAACCATATTGATCCAGTGGAGTCATGGCATGTGTGTTAGTTTCGAAAACCACATGGATCCACAAGTGACATTACATGTGTCTTCTTTTCCTAAAACACATTAATCCACCGGTGACATTTGCAAGTGTGTTATTTTCTTAAACCTCATGGATCCACTAGAGTCATTGCATGTGTGTTCTTTTGATAAAAAACATTGATCCACCAGATTCATTACATGTGTGTTCTTTTCGTAAACCACATGTATCCACTAGAGTCATTGCATGTGTGTTTTCCTAAACCACATTGATCCACTAGAGTCATTGCAGGTGTGTTCCTTTCCTAAACCACATGGATCCACTAGCTACATTGCATATGTGTTCATTTTTTAAACCACATGGATCCACTAGTGACATTGCATGTGTTATTTTGGTAAAACACATTGATCCACTAGTGACATTCACATGTGTGTTATTTTCCTAAACATCATGGATCCACTAGAGTCATTGCATGTGTATTATTTTCCTAGACCACATGGATCCACTTGCGACATTTACATGTGTGTTCTTTTCCTAAACCACATTGATCCAGTGGTGACATTGCATATGTGTTCTTTCCCTAAACCGCATGGATCCACTAGAGACATTACATGTGTGTTCTTTTCCTAAACCAGATGGATCCACTAGATTCATTGCATGTGTGTTCTTTTCCTAAAGCACATTGATCCACTAGTGACATTTTCATGTGTGTTCATTTCCTAAACCACGTGGATCCACTTGTAAGATTTCATGTGTGTTCTTTTCCTAAACCATATTGATCCACTAGAGACATTGAATGTGTGTCCTTTTCCTAAACCACATTAATCCACTAGAGTCATTGCATGTGTGTTCTTTTCCTAAACCACATGTATCCACTAGATTCATTGCATCTGTGTTATTTTCGTAAACCACATTGATCCACTAGTGGCATTGCATGTGTGATCTTTTCCGAAACCACATGGATCCACTAGAGTCATTGCATGTGTTATATTTTCCTAAAACACATTGATCCACTAGAGTCATTTCATGTGTGTTCTTTTTCTAAACTACATGGATCCATTTGTGACATTGCATGCTGTTATTTTCCTAAAGCACATTGATCCACTAGTGACATTTGCATGTGTGTTCTTTTTCTAAACCACATGGATCCACTTGTTACATTGCATGTGTGTTCTTTTCCTAAACCAAATCGATACACTGGTGCCATTTCATGTGTGTTCTTTTCCTAAACCACATGGATCCACTAGTGACATTTGCATGTGTTTTCTTTTCCTAAACCACATGTATCCACTGGAGTCATTGCATGTGTGTTCTTTTCCTAAACCACATTAATCCACTAGAGTCATTGCATGTGTGTTTTTTCCTAAACCACATTGATCCACTGGTGACATTAACATGTGTGTTATTTTCCTAAACATCATGGATCCACTAGAGTCATTGCATGTGTATTATTTTCCTAGACCACATGGATCCGCTTGTGACATTTACATGTGTGTTCTTTTCCTAAACCACATTGATCCAGTGGTGATATTGCATATGTGTTCTTTCATCAAACCACATGGATCCACTAGAGACATTGCATGTGTGTTATTTTCCTAAACCACATGGATCCACTAGAGTCATTGCATGTGTGTTCTTTTCCTAAAGCACATTTATCCACTAGTGACATTTGCATGTGTGTTCTTTTCCTAAAGCACATTTATCCACTAGTAATATTTCATGTGTGTTCTTTTCCTAAACCAGATTGATCCACTAGAGACATTGCATATGTGTCCTTTTCCTAAACCACATTAATCCACTAGAGTCATTGCATGTGTGTTCTTTTCCTAAAACACATGGATCCACTAGAGTCATTGCATGTGTGTTCTTTTCCTAAACCACATTGATCCACTAGTGTCATTGCATGTGTGTTCTTTTCCAAAACCACATGGATCGACTAGAGTCATTACATGTCTGTTATTTTCCTAAAACACATTGATCCACTAGAGTCATTGCATGTGTGCTCTTTTCCTAAACCACATTGATCCACTAGAGTCGTTGCATGTTGTTCTTTTCCTAAAGCACATTGATCCACTAGTGACATTTGCATGTGTTTTCTCTTTCTAAACCACATGGATCCACTTGTGACATTGCATGTGTGTTCTTTTCCTAAACCAAATGGATACACTGGTGTCATTTCATGTGTGTTCTTTTCCTAAACCACATGGATCCACTAGTGACATTTGCATGTGTTTTCTTTTCCTAAACCACATGGATCCACTAGAGTCATTGCATGTGTGTTCTTTTCCTAAACCAGATCGATCCACTAGAGTCATTGCATGTGTGTTATTTTCCTAAAGCACATGGATCCACCTGTGACATTGCATGTGTGTTCTTTTCCTAAAACATATTGATCCACTAGAGTCATTGCGTGTGTGTTCTTTTCCTAAACCACATAGATCCACTAGAGTCATTGCATGTGTGTTCTTTTCCTAAACCACATGGATCCACTAGTGATATTGCATGTGTGTTCTTTTCCTAAACCACATTGATCCACTAGTCATTGCATGTGTGTTCTTTTCCTAAAGCACATTGATCCACTTGTGACATTTGCATGTGTGTTCTTTTTCTAAACCACATGGATCCACTTGTGAAATTGCATATGTGTTCTTTCGCTAAACCATACTGATCCACTTGAGACATTACATGTGTGTTCTTTTCCTAAAACACATCGATCCACTAGAGTCATTGCATGTGTGTTCCTTTCCTAAACCACATAGATCCACTAGAGTCATTGCATGTGTGTTATTTTCCTAAACCACATGGATACACTAGAGTCATTGCATGTTCATTCTTTTCCTAAACCACATGGATCCACTGGAGTCATTGCATGTGTGTTCTTTTCCTAAACCACATTAATCCACTAGAGTCATTGCATGTGTGTTTTTTCCTAAACCACATTGATCCACTGGTGACATTAACATGTGTGTTATTTTCCTAAACATCATGGATCCACTAGAGTCATTGCATGTGTATTATTTTCCTAGACCACATGGATCCGCTTGTGACATTTACATGTGTGTTCTTTTCCTAAACCACATTGATCCAGTGGTGATATTGCATATGTGTTCTTTCATTAAACCACATGGATCCACTAGAGACATTGCATGTGTGTTCTTTTCCTAAACCACATGGATCCACTAGAGTCATTGCATGTGTGTTCTTTTTCTAAAGCACATTTATCCACTGGTGACATTTGCATGTGTCTTATTTTCCTAAAGCACATTTATCCACTAGTAATATTTCATGTGTGTTCTTTTCCTAAACCATATTGATCCACTAGATACATTGCATGTGTGTCCTTTTCCTAAACCACATTAATCCACTAGAGTCATTGCATGTGTGTTCTTTTCCTAAAACACATGGATCCACTAGATTCATTGCATGTGTGTTCTTTTCCTAAACCACATTGATCCACAAGTGTCATTGCATGTGTGTTCTTTTCCAAAACCACATGGATCGACTAGAGTCATTACATCTGTGTTATTTTCCTAAAACACATTGATCCACTAGAGTCATTGCATGTGTGTTCTTTTCCTAAACCACATTGATCCACTAGAGTCATTGCATGTTGTTCTTTTCCTAAAGCACATTGATCCACTAGTGACATTCGCATGTGTTTTCTTTTTCTAAACCACATGGATCCACTTGTGACATTGCATGTGTGTTGTTTTCCTAAACCAAATGGATACACTGGTGTCATTTCATGCGTGTTCTTTTCCTAAACCACATGAATCCACTAGTGACATTTGCATGTGTTTTCTTTTCCTAAACCACATGGATCCACTAGAGTCATTGCATGTGTGTTCTTTTCCTAAACCACATCGATCCACTAGAGTCATTGCATGTGTGCTCTTTTCCTAAACCACATGGATCCACCTGTGACATTGCATGTGTGTTCTTTTCCTAAAACATATTGATCCACTAGAGTCATTGCATGTGTGTTCTTTTCCTAAACCACATAGATCCACTAGAGTCATTGCATGTGTGTTCTTTTCCTAAACCACATGGATCCACAAGTGACATTGCATGTGTGTTCTTTTCCTAAACCACATTGATCTAGTAGAGTCATTGCATGTGTGTTCTTTTTCTAAACCACATTGATCCACTTGTGACATTTGCATGTGTTTTCTTTTTCTAAACCACATGGATCCACTTGTGAAATTGCATGTGTGTTCTTTCCCTAAACCATACTGATCCACTTGAGACATTGCATGTGTGTTATTTTCCTAAACCACATTGATCCACTCGAGTCATTGCATGTGTGTTGTTTTCCTAAACCACATCGATCCACTAGAGTCATTGCATGCCTGCTCTTTTCCTAAACTACATGGATCCACCAGTGCAATTACATGTGTGTTCTTTTCCTAAAACACATTGATCCACTAGAGTCATTGCATGTGTGGTCTTTTCCTCAACCACATAGATCCACTAGAGTCATTGCATGTGTGGTCTTTTCCTAACCCACATGGATACACTAGAGTCACTTCATGTTCATTCTTTTCCTAAACCACATTGATCAACTGGTGACATTTGCATGTTTGTTCTTTTGTAAACCACATGGATCCACTGGTGACATTGCATGTGTGTTCTTTTCCTAAATGACATTGATCCACTAGTGATATTGCATGTGTGTTCTTTTCCTAAACTACATGGATCCACTAGAGACATTGCATGTTTGTTCTTTTCCTAACCCACATGTATCCAGTAGAGTCATTGCATGTATGTTCTTTTTCTAAACCACATTGATCCACTTGTGACATTTGCATGTGTTCTTTTCCTAAATCACATTGATCCACTAGAGTCATTGCATGTGTGTTCTTTTCCTAAACCACATGGATACACTAGAGTCATTGCATGTGCATTCTTTTCCTAAAGCACATTGTTCAACTGGTGACATTTGCATGTGTGTTCTTTTTCTAAACCGCATGGATCCACTAGTGACATTGCATGTGTGTTCTTTTCCTAAATGACATTGATCCATTAGTGATATTGCATGTGTGTTCTTTTCCTAAACCACATAGATCCACTAGAGAAATTGCATGGATGTTCTTTTCCTAAACCACATAGATACACTAGAGTCATTGCATGTGTGTTCTTTTCCTAAACCACATGGATACACTAGAGTCATTGCATGTGCATTCTTTTCCTAAAGCAAATTGATCAACTGGTGACATTTGCATGTGCGTTCTTTATCTAAACCACATGGATCCGCTGGTGACATTGCATGTGTGTTCTTTTCCTAAATGACATTGATCCACTAGTGATATTGCATGTGTGTTCTTTTCCAAAACCACATGGATCCACTAGAGACATTGCATGTGTGTTCTTTTCCTAACCCACATGTATCCACTAGAGTCATTGCATGTATGTTCCTTTCCTAAACCACATTGATCCACTTGTGACATTTGCATGTGTTCTTTTCCTAAACCACATTGATCCACTGGTGACATTGCATGTGTGTTCTTTTCCTAAACCACATGGATCCACTACAAACATTGCATGTGTTTTCTTTTCCTAAACCACATGGATCTACTAGAGTCATTGGATGTGTGTTCTTTAACTAAACCACATGGATCCACCTATGACATTGCATGTGTGTTCTTTTCCTAAAACATATTGATCCACTAGAGTCATTGCATGTGTGTTCTTTTCCTAAACCACATAGATCCACTAGAGTCATTGCATGTGTGTTCTTTTCCTAAACCACATGGATCCACTAGTTACATTGCATGTGTGTTCTTTTTCTAAACCACATTATCCACTAGAGTCATTGCATGTGTGTTCTTTTCCTAAAGCACATTGATCCACTTGTGACAGTTGCGTGTGTGTTCTTTTTCTAAACCGCATGGATCCACTTGTGAAATTGCATATGTGTTCTTTCCCTAAACCATAGTGATCCACTTGAGACAGTGCATGTGCGTTCTTTTCCTCAACCACATGGATACACTAAAGTCTTTGCATGTGCATTCTTTTCCTAAAGCACATTGTTCAACTGGTGACATTTGCATGTGTGTTCTTTTTCTTATCCCCATGGATCCACTAGTGACATTGCATGTGTGTTCTTTTCCTAAATGACATACTTCCACTAGTGATATTGCATGTGTGTTCTTTTCCTAAACCACATAGATCCACTAGAGAAATTGCATGTATGTTCTTTTCCTAAACCACATAGATCCACTAGAGTCATTGTATGTGTGTCCTTTTCCTAAACCACATGGATACACTAGGGTCATTGCATGTGCATTCTTTTCCTAAAGCACATTGATCAACTGGTGACATTTGCATCTGTGTTATTTTTCTAAACCACATGGATCCGCTAGTGACATTGCATGTGTGTTATTTTCCTAAATGACATTGATCCACTAGTAATATTGCATGTGTGTTCTTTTCCTAAACCACATGGATCCACTAGAGACATTGCATGTGTGTTCTCTTCCTAACCCACATGTAATCACTAGAGTCATTGCATGTATGTTCTTTTCCTAAACCACATTGATCCACTTGTGACATTTGCATGTGTTCTTTTCCTAAACCACATTGATCCACTAGTCACATTGCATGTGTGTTCTTTTCCTAAACCACATGGATCCACTACAAACATTGCATGTGTTTTCTTTTCCTAAACCACATGGATCCACTAGAGTCATTGCATGTGTGTTCTTTTCCTAAACCACATGGATCCACCAGAGTCATTGCATGTGTGTTGTTTCCCTAAACCACATTGACCACTAGTGACATTTGCATGTGTATTCTTTTCCTAAACCACATTGATCCACTAGATTCATTTGCATGTGTGTTCTTTTCCTAAACCACATTAATCCACTAGTGACATTGCATGTGTGTTCTTTTCCAAAACCACATGGATCCACTAGTGAATTTGCATGTGTGTTCTTTTCCTAAACCACATAGATCCACTAGAGTCATTGCATGTGTGTTCTTTTCATAAACCACATGGATCCACCAGAGTCATTGCATGTGTGTTGTTTTCCTAAACCACATTTATCCACTAGTGACATTTGCATATGTGTTCTTTTCCTAAACCACATTGATGCACTAGAGTCATTGCATGTGTGTTCTTTTCCGAAACCATACTGATCCGCTAGAGATATTGCATGTGTGTTCTTTTCCTAAACCACATTGATCCAAAGAGTCATTGCATGTTTGTTCTTTTCCTAAACAACATGGATCCACTGGAGTCATTGCATGTGTATTATTTTCCTAAACCACATTGATCCACTAGACTCATTGCATGTGTGTTCTTTTTCTAAACCACATGGATCCTCCTATGACATTCCATGTGTGTTCTTTTCCTAAACCACATGGATCCTCCTATGACATTCCATGTGTGTTCTTTTCCTAAACCACATAGATCCACTAGAGTCGTTGCATGTGTGTTCTTTTCCTAAACCACATGGATCCACTTCTGACATTGCATGTGTGTTCTTTTCCTAAAGCACATTGATCCACTAGATTCATTGCATGTGTGTTCTTTTCCTAAAGCACATTGATCGACTGGTGACATTTGCATGTGTGTTCTTTTTCTAAACCACATGGATCCACTTGTGAAATTGCATATGACATCTTTTCCTAAAGCATACTGATCCACTAGAGACATTGCATGTGTGATCTTTTAATAAACCACATGGATCCACTAGAGTCATTGCATGTGTGCTCTTTTCCTAAACCACATGGATCCACCAGTGCAATTACATGTGTGTTCTTTTTCTAAAACAAACTCATCCACTAGAGTCAATGCATGTGTGTTATTTTCCTAAACCACATTGATCCACTTGAGTTATTGCATGTCTGTTCTTTTCCTAAACCACATAGATCCAGTAGAGACATTGCATGTATGTTCTTTTCCTAAACCACACAGATCCACTAGAGTCATTGCATGTGTGTTCTTTTCCAAAACCACATGGATACACTAGAGTCATTGCAAGTTCATTCTTTTCCTAAAGCACATTGATCAACTGGTGACATTTGCATGTGTGTTCTTTTTCTAAACCACATGGATCCACTGGTGACATTGCATGTGTGTTCTTTCCCTAAACCACATGGATCCACTAGAGACATTACATGTGTGTTCTTTTCCTAACCCGCATATATCCACTAGAGTCATTTCATGTATGTTATTTTCCTAAACCACATTGATCCACTTGTGACATTTGCATGTGTTCTTTTGCTAAACCACATTGATCCACTGGTGACATTGCATGTGTGTTCTTTTTCTAAAGCACATGGATCCACTACAAACATTGCGTGTGTGCTCTTTTCCTAAACCACATGGATCCACTAGAGTCATTGCATGTGTGTTCTTTTCCTAAACCACATTAATCCACTAGTGACGTTTCATGTGTGTTCTTTTCCTAAACCACATGGATCCACTAGTAACATTGCATGTGTGTTCTTTTCCTAAACCACATAGATCCACTAGAGTCATTGAATGTGTGTTCTTTTCCTAAACCACATGGATCCACTAGAGTCATTGCCTGTGTGTTCTTTTCCTAAACCACATGGATCCACCAGAGTCATTGCATGTGTGTTCTTTTCCTAAACCACATTGACCCACTAGTGACATTTGCATGTGTGTTCTTTTCCTAAACCACATTGATCGACTAGATTGATTTGCATGTGTGTTCTTTTCCTAAACCACATTAATCCACTAGTGACATTGCATGTGTGTTCTTTTCCTAAACCAAATGGATCCACTAGTGACAATGCATGTGTGTTCTTTGCCTTAACCACATAGATCCACTAGAGTCATTGCATGTGTGTTCTTTTCATAAACCACATGGATCCACCAGAGTCATTGCATGTGTGTTGGTTTCCTAAACAACATTTATCCACCAGTGACATTTGCATATGTGTTCTTTTCCTAAATCACATTGATCTACTAGAGTCATTGCATGTGTGTTCTTTTCCGAAACCATACTGATCCACTGGAGATATTGCATGTGTGTTCTTTTCCTAAACCACATTGATCCAAAGAGTCATTACATGTGTGTTCTTTTCCTAAACCACATGGATCCACTAGAGTCATTGCATGTGTGTTATTTTTCTAAACCACATTGATCCACTAGAGTCATTACGTGTGTGTTCTTTTCCTAAACCACATGGATCGACGTGTGACATTGCATGTGTGTTGTTTTCCTAAAACAAATTGATCAACTAGAGTCATTGCATGTGTGTTCTTTACCTAAACCACATAGATCCACTAGATTCATTGCATGTGTGTTCTTTTCCTAAACCACATGGATCCACTGGTGACATTGCATGTGTGTTCTTTTCCTAAAGCACATTGATCCACTAGATTCATTGCATGTGTGTTCTTTTCCTAAAGCACATTGATCCACTGGTGACATTTGCATGTGTGTTCTTTTTCTAAACCACATGGATCCACTTATGAAATTGCATGTGTGTTCTTTTCCTAAACCATACTGATCCACTTGAGACATTGCATGTGTGTTCTTTCCCTAAACCACATTGATCCACTAGAGTCATTGCATGTGTGTTCTTTTCCTAAACCACTTGGATCCACCGGAGTCATTGTATGTGTGCTCTTTTCCTAAACCACATTGATCCACTAGAGTCATTGCATTTCTGTTCTTTTCCTAAACCACATGGATCCACCACTACAATTACATGTGTGTTCTTTTCCTAAAACACGTTGTTCCACTAGAGTCATTGCATGTGTGTTCTTTTCCTAAACCACATTGATGTAGTTGAGTCATTGCACGTGTGTTCTTTTCCTAAACCACATAGATCCACTAGAGACATTGCATGTGTCTTCTTTTTCTAAACCACATGGATCCACTGGTGACATTGCATATGTGTTCTTTTCCTAAACCATACTGATCCACTAGAGACATTGCATGTGTGTTCATTTCCTAAACCACTTTGATCCACTAGAGTCATTACATGTATGTTCTTTTCCTAACCAACATGGATCCACTAGAGTCATTGCATGTGTGTTGTTTTCCTAAACCACATTGATCCACTAGAGTCATTGCATGTGTGTTCTTTTCCTAAACCACATGAATCCACCAGTGACATTGCATGTGTGATCATTTCCTAAACCACATTGATCCACTGGAGACATTGCATGTGTGTTCTTTTCCTAAACCACATTGATCCACTAGAGTCATTACATGTGTGTTCTTTTCCTAAACCATATGGATCCACTAGAGTCATTGCATGTGTGTTATTTTCATATACCACATTGATCCACTACAGACATTGCATGTGTAGTATTTTCCTAAACTACATGGATCCACTAGAGTCATTGCATATGTGTTCTTTTCCTAAACCACATGGATCCACAAGTGACATTGCATGTGTGTTAGTTTCCTAAACCAAATGTATCCACTATAGACATTGCATGTGTGTTCTTTTCCTAAACCATACAGATCCACTTGAGATATTGCATGTGTGTTCTTTTCCTAAACCACATTGATCCACTAGAGTCATTACATGTATGTTCTTTTCCTAAACAACATGGACCCACTAGAGTAATTGCATGTGTGTTCTTTTCCTAAACCACATTGATCCACTAGAGTCATTGCATGTGTGTTCTTTTCCTAAACCACATGAATCCACCAGTGACATTGCATGTGTGTTCATTTCCTAAACCACATTGATCCACTGGAGACATTGCATGTGTGTTCTTTTCCTAAACCACATTGATCCACTAGAGTCATTACATGTGTGTTCTTTTCCTAAACCATATGGATCCACTAGAGTCATTGCATGTGTGTTATTTTCATATACCACATTGATCCACTACAGACATTGCATGTGTAGTATTTTCCTAAACCACATATATCCACTAGAGTCATTGCATGTGTGTTCTTTTCCTAAACCACATGGATCGACCAGAGTCATTGCATGTGTGTTCTTTTCCTAAACCACATTGACCCACTAGTGACATTTGCATGTATGTTCTTTTCCTAAACCACATTGATCCACTAGATTGATTTGCATGTGTGCTCTTTTCCTAAACCACATTAATCCACTAGTGACATTGCATGTGTGTACTTTTCCTAAACCAAATGGATCCACTAGTGACATTGCATGTGTGTTCTTTTCCTAAACCACATAGATCCACTAGAGTCATTGCATGTGTGTTCTTTTCATAAACCACATGGATCCACCAGAGTCATTGCATGCGTGTTGTTTTCCTAAACCACATTTATCCACTAGTGAAATTTGCAGGTGTCTTCTTTTTCTAAACCACATGGATCCACTGGTGACATTGCATATGTGTTCTTTTCCTAAACCATACTGATCCACTAGAGACATTGCATGTGTGTTCATTTCCTAAACCACTTTGATCCACTAGAGTCATTACATGTGTGTACTTTTCCTAAACCACATGGATCCACTGGAATCATTGCATGTGTGTTCCTTTCCTAAACCACATTGATCCACTAGAGTCATTGCATGTGTGTTCTTTTCCTAAACCACATGGATCCACGAGTGACATTGCATGTGTGTTCTATTCCTAAAACACATTGATCCATTAGAGTCATTGCATGTGTGCTAGTTTCCTAAACCACATGTATCCACTATAGACATTGCATGTCTGTTCTTTTCCTAAACCATACAGATCCACTTGAGATATTGCATGTGTGTTCTTTTCCTAAACCACATTGATCCACTAGAGTCATTACATGTATGTTCTTTTCCTAAACAACATGGATCCACTAGAGTCATTGCATGTGTGTTCTTTTGCTAAACCACATTGATCCACTAGAGTCATTGCATGTGTATTCTTTTCCTAAACCACATGAATCCACCAGTGACATTGCATGTGCGTTCTTTTCCTAAAGCACATTGATCAACTAGTGACATTTGCAGGTGTCTTCTTTTTCTAAACCACATGGATCCACTGGTGACATTGCATATGTGTTCTTTTCCTAAACCATACTGATCCACTAGAGACATTGCATGTGTGTTCATATCCTAAACCACTTCGATCCACTAGAGTCATTACATGTGATTTCTTTTCATAAACCACATGGATCCACAAGAATCATTGCATGTGAGTTCCTTTCCTAAACCACATTGATCCACTAGAGTCATTGCATGTGTGTTCTTTTTCTAAACCACATGGATCCACCAGTGACCTTGCATGTGTGTTCTATTCCTAAAACACATTGATCCGTTAGAGTTATTGCATGTGTGTTAGTTTCCTAAACCACATGTATCCACTATAGACATTGCATGTGTGTTCTTTTCCTAAACCATACAGATCCACTGGAGATATTGCACGCGTGTTCTTTTCCTAAACCACATTGATCCACTAGAGTCATTACATGTATGTTCTTTTCCTAAACAACATGGATCCACTAGAGTCATTGCATGTGTGTTCTTTTCCTAAACCACATTGATCCACTAGAGTCATTGCATGTGTGTTCTTTTCCTAAACCACATGAATCCACCAGTGACATTGCATGTGTGTTCATTTCCTAAAACACATTGATCCTCCGGAGTCATTGCATGTGTGTTCTTTTCCTAAACCACATTGATCCACTAGAGACATTGCATGTGTGTTCTTTTCCTAAACCACATTTATCCACTAGAGTCATTACATGTGTGTTCTATTCCTAAACCATATGGATGGACTGGAGTCATTGCATGTGTGTTATTTTCCTATACCACATTGATCCACTACAGACATTGCAAGTGTGTTCTTTTCCTAAACTACATGGATCCACTAGAGTCATTGCATGTGTGTTCTTCTCCTAAACCACATGGACCCACTAGTGACATTGCATGTGTGTTCTCTTCCTAAACACATAGATCCACTAGAGTCATTGCATGTGTGTTCTTTTCATAAACCACATGGATCCACCAGAGTCATTTCATGTGTGTTGTTTTCCTAAACCACATTTATCCAGTATTGACATTTGCATGTGTGTTCTTTTCCTAAACCACATGGATCCACTGGAATCATTGCATATGTGTTCCTTTCCTAAAACCCATTGATCCACTAGAGTCATTGCATGTGTGTTCTTTTCCTAAACCACATGGATCCACTATAGACATTTGCATGTGTGTTGTTTTCCTAAACCATACTTATCCACTTGAGATATCGCATGTGTGTTCCTTTCCTAAACCACATTGATCCACTAGAGTCATTACATGTGTGTTCTTTTCCTAAACAACATGGATCCACTAGAGTCATTACATGTGTGTTCTTTTCCTAAACCACATAGATCCACTAGAGTCATTGCATGTGTGTTCTTTTCCTAAACCACATGGATCCAACACTACAATTACATTTGTGTTCTTTTCCTAAAACACGTTGTTCCACTAGAGTCATTGCATGTGTGTTCTTTTCCTAAACCACATTGATGCACTTTAGTCATTGCATGTGTGTTCTTTTCCTAAACAACATAGATCCACTAGAGACATTGCATGTATCTTTTTTTCCTAAACCACATAGATCCACTAGAGTCATTGCATGTGTGTTCTTTTTCCTAACCACATGGATACACTAGAGTCATTGCATGTGCGTTCTTTTCCTAAAGCACATTGATCAACTGGTGACATTTGCATGTGTCTTCTTTTTCTAAACCACATGGATCCACTTGTGACATTGCATATGTGTTCTTTTCCTACACCATACTGATCCACTAGAGACATTGCATGTGTGTTCATTTCCTAAACAACTTTGATCCACTAGAGTCATTACATGTGTGTTCTTTTCCTAAACCACATGGATCCACTGGAATCATTGCATGTGTGTTCCTTTCCTAAACCAGATTAATCCACTAGAGTCATTGCATGTGTGTTCTTTTCCTAAACCACATTGATCCACTAGATTCATTTGCATGTGTGTTCTTTTCCTAAACCACATTAATCCACTAGTGACATTGCATGTGTGTTCTTTTCCAAAACCACATGGATCCACTAGTGAATTTGCATGTGTGTTCTTTTCCTAAACCACATAGATCCACTAGAGTCATTGCATGTGTGTTCTTTTCATAAACCACATGGATCCACCAGAGTCATTGCATGTGTGTTGTTTTCCTAAACCACATTTATCCACTAGTGACATTTGCATATGTGTTCTTTTCCTAAACCACATTGATGCACTAGAGTCATTGCATGTGTGTTCTTTTCCGAAACCATACTGATCCGCTAGAGATATTGCATGTGTGTTCTTTTCCTAAACCACATTGATCCAAAGAGTCATTGCATGTTTGTTCTTTTCCTAAACAACATGGATCCACTGGAGTCATTGCATGTGTATTATTTTCCTAAACCACATTGATCCACTAGACTCATTGCATGTGTGTTCTTTTCCTAAACCACATGGATCCTCCTATGACATTCCATGTGTGTTCTTTTCCTAAACCACATGGATCCTCCTATGACATTCCATGTGTGTTCTTTTCCTAAACCACATAGATCCACTAGAGTCGTTGCATGTGTGTTCTTTTCCTAAACCACATGGATCCACTTCTGACATTACATGTGTGTTCTTTTCCTAAAGCACATTGATCCACTAGATTCATTGCATGTGTGTTCTTTTCCTAAAGCACATTGATCCACTGGTGACATTTGCATGTGTGTTCTTTTTCTAAACCACATGGATCCACTTGTGAAATTGCATATGACATCTTTTCCTAAAGCATACTGATCCACTAGAGACATTGCATGTGTGATCTTTTAATAAACCACATGGATCCACTAGAGTCATTGCATGTGTGCTCTTTTCCTAAACCACATGGATCCACCAGTGCAATTACATGTGTGTTCTTTTTCTAAAACAAACTCATCCACTAGAGTCAATGCATGTGTGTTATTTTCCTAAACCACATTGATCCACTTGAGTTATTGCATGTCTGTTCTTTTCCTAAACCACATAGATCCAGTAGAGACATTGCATGTATGTTCTTTTCCTAAACCACACAGATCCACTAGAGTCATTGCATGTGTGTTCTTTTCCAAAACCACATGGATACACTAGAGTCATTGCAAGTTCATTCTTCTCCTAAAGCACATTGATCAACTGGTGACATTTGCATGTGTGTTCTTTTTCTAAACCACATGGATCCACTGGTGACATTGCATGTGTGTTCTTTCCCTAAACCACATGGATCCACTAGAGACATTACATGTGTGTTCTTTTCCTAACCCGCATATATCCACTAGAGTCATTTCATGTATGTTATTTTCCTAAACCACATTGATCCACTTGTGACATTTGCATGTGTTCTTTGCTAAACCACATTGATCCACTGGTGACATTGCATGTGTGTTCTTTTTCTAAAGCACATGGATCCACTACAAACATTGCGTGTGTGCTCTTTTCCTAAACCACATGGATCCACTAGAGTCATTGCATGTGTGTTCTTTTCCTAAACCACATTAATCCACTAGTGACGTTTCATGTGTGTTCTTTTCCTAAACCACATGGATCCACTAGTGACATTGCATGTGTGTTCTTTTCCTAAACCACATAGATCCACTAGAGTCATTGAATGTGTGTTCTTTTCCTAAACCACATGGATCCACTAGAGTCATTGCCTGTGTGTTCTTTTCCTAAACCACATGGATCCACCAGAGTCATTGCATGTGTGTTCTTTTCCTAAACCACATTGACCCACTAGTGACATTTGCATGTGTGTTCTTTTCCTAAACCACATTGATCGACTAGATTGATTTGCATGTGTGTTCTTTTCCTAAACCACATTAATCCACTAGTGACATTGCATGTGTGTTCTTTTCCTAAACCAAATGGATCCACTAGTGACAATGCATGTGTGTTCTTTGCCTTAACCACATAGATCCACTAGAGTCATTGCATGTGTGTTCTTTTCATAATACACATGGATCCACCAGAGTCATTGCATGTGTGTTGGTTTCCTAAACAACATTTATCCACCAGTGACATTTGCATATGTGTTCTTTTCCTAAATCACATTGATCTACTAGAGTCATTGCATGTGTGTTCTTTTCCGAAACCATACTGATCCACTGGAGATATTGCATGTGTGTTCTTTTCCTAAACCACATTGATCCAAAGAGTCATTACATGTGTGTTCTTTTCCTAAACCACATGGATCCACTAGAGTCATTGCATGTGTGTTATTTTTCTAAACCACATTGATCCACTAGAGTCATTACGTGTGTGTTCTTTTCCTAAACCACATGGATCGACGTGTGACATTGCATGTGTGTTGTTTTCCTAAAACAAATTGATCAACTAGAGTCATTGCATGTGTGTTCTTTACCTAAACCACATAAATCCACTAGATTCATTGCATGTGTGTTCTTTTCCTAAACCACATGGATCCACTGGTGACATTGCATGTGTGTTCTTTTCCTAAACCACATTGATCCACTAGATTCATTGCATGTGTGTTCTTTTCCTAAAGCACATTGATCCACTGGTGACATTTGCATGTGTGTTCTTTTTCTAAACCACATGGATCCACTTATGAAATTGCATGTGTGTTCTTTTCCTAAACCATACTGATCCACTTGAGACATTGCATGTGTGTTCTTTCCCTAAACCACATTGATCCACTAGAGTCATTGCATGTGTGTTCTTTTCCTAAACCACTTGGATCCACCGGAGTCATTGTATGTGTGCTCTTTTCCTAAACCACATTGATCCACTAGAGTCATTGCATTTGTGTTCTTTTCCTAAACCACATGGATCCACCACTACAATTACATGTCTGTTCTTTTCCTAAAACACGTTGTTCCACTAGAGTCATTGCATGTGTGTTCTTTTCCTAAACCACATTGATGTAGTTGAGTCATTGCACGTGTGTTCTTTTCCTAAACCACATAGATCCACTAGAGACATTGCATGTGTCTTCTTTTTCTAAACCACATGGATCCACTGGTGACATTGCATATGTGTTCTTTTCCTAAACCATACTGATCCACTAGAGACATTGCATGTGTGTTCATTTCCTAAACCACTTTGATCCACTAGAGTCATTACATGTATGTTGTTTTCCTAAACAACATGGATCCACTAGAGTCATTGCATGTGTGTTGTTTTCCTAAACCACATTGATCCACTAGAGTCATTGCATGTGTGTTATTTTCCTAAACCACATGAATCCACCAGTGACATTGCATGTGTGATCATTTCCTAAACCACATTGATCCACTGGAGACATTGCATGTGTGTTCTTTTCCTAAACCACATTGATCCACTAGAGTCATTACATGTGTGTTCTTTTCCTAAACCATATGGATCCACTAGAGTCATTGCATGTGTGTTATTTTCATATACCACATTGATCCACTACAGACATTGCATGTGTAGTATTTTCCTAAACTACATGGATCCACTAGAGTCATTGCATCTGTGTTCTTTTCCTAAACCACATGGATCCACAAGTGACATTGCATGTGTGTTAGTTTCCTAAACCAAATGTATCCACTATAGACATTGCATGTGTGTTCTTTTCCTAAACCATACAGATCCACTTGAGATATTGCATGTGTGTTCTTTTCCTAAACCACATTGATCCACTAGAGTCATTACATGTATGTTCTTTTCCTAAACAACATGGACCCACTAGAGTAATTGCATGTGTGTTCTTTTCCTAAACCACATTGATCCACTAGAGTCATTGCATGTGTGTTCTTTTCCTAAACCATGAATCCACCAAAGGACATTGCATGTGTGTTCATTTCCTAAACCACATTGATCCACTGGAGACATTGCATGTGTGTTCTTTTCCTAAACCACATTGATCCACTAGAGTCATTACATGTGTGTTCTTTTCCTAAACCATATGGATCCACTAGAGTCATTGCATGTGTGTTATTTTCATATACCACATTGATCCACTACAGACATTGCATGTGTAGTATTTTCCTAAACCACATATATCCACTAGAGTCATTGCATGTGTGTTCTTTTCCTAAACCACATGGATCGACCAGAGTCATTGCATGTGTGTTCTTTTCCTAAACCACATTGACCCACTAGTGACATTTGCATGTATGTTCTTTTCCTAAACCACATTGATCCACTAGATTGATTTGCATGTGTGCTCTTTTCCTAAACCACATTAATCCACTAGTGACATTACATGTGTGTACTTTTCCTAAACCAAATGGATCCACTAGTGACATTGCATGTGTGTTCTTTTCCTAAACCACATAGATCCACTAGAGTCATTGCATGTGTGTTCTTTTCATAAACCACATGGATCCACCAGAGTCATTGCATGCGTGTTGTTTTCCTAAACCACATTTATCCACTAGTGACATTTGCAGGTGTCTTCTTTTTCTAAACCACATGGATCCACTGGTGACATTGCATATGTGTTCTTTTCCTAAACCATACTGATCCACTAGAGACATTGCATGTGTGTTCATTTCCTAAACCACTTTGATCCACTAGAGTCATTACATGTGTGTACTTTTCCTAAACCACATGGATCCACTGGAATCATTGCATGTGTGTTCCTTTCCTAAACCACATTGATCCACTAGAGTCATTTCATGTGTGTTCTTTTCCTAAACCACATGGATCCACGAGTGACATTGCATGTGTGTTCTATTCCTAAAACACATTGATCCATTAGAGTCATTGCATGTGTGCTAGTTTCCTAAACCACATGTATCCACTATAGACATTGCATGTCTGTTCTTTTCCTAAACCATACAGATCCACTTGAGATATTGCATGTGTGTTCTTTTCCTAAACCACATTGATCCACTAGAGTCATTACATGTATGTTCTTTTCCTAAACAACATGGATCCACTAGAGTCATTGCATGTGTGTTCTTTTGCTAAACCACATTGATCCACTAGAGTCATTGCATGTGTATTCTTTTCCTAAACCACATGAATCCACCAGTGACATTGCATGTGCGTTCTTTTCCTAAAGCACATTGATCAACTAGTGACATTTGCAGGTGTCTTCTTTTTCTAAACCACATGGATCCACTGGTGACATTGCATATGTGTTCTTTTCCTAAACCATACTGATCCACTAGAGACATTGCATGTGTGTTCATATCCTAAACCACTTCGATCCACTAGAGTCATTACATGTGATTTCTTTTCATAAACCACATGGATCCACAAGAATCATTGCATGTGAGTTCCTTTCCTAAACCACATTGATCCACTAGAGTCATTGCATGTGTGTTCTTTTTCTAAACCACATGGATCCACCAGTGACCTTGCATGTGTGTTCTATTCCTAAAACACATTGATCCGTTAGAGTTATTGCATGTGTGTTAGTTTCCTAAACCACATGTATCCACTATAGACATTGCATGTGTGTTCTTTTCCTAAACCATACAGATCCACTGGAGATATTGCACGCGTGTTCTTTTCCTAAACCACATTGATCCACTAGAGTCATTACATGTATGTTCTTTTCCTAAACAACATGGATCCACTAGAGTCATTGCATGTGTGTTCTTTTCCTAAACCACATTGATCCACTAGAGTCATTGCATGTGTGTTCTTTTCCTAAACCACATGAATCCACCAGTGACATTGCATGTGTGTTCATTTCCTAAAACACATTGATCCTCCGGAGTCATTGCATGTGTGTTCTTTTCCTAAACCACATTGATCCACTAGAGACATTGCATGTGTGTTCTTTTCCTAAACCACATTTATCCACTAGAGTCATTACATGTGTGTTCTTTTCCTAAACCATATGGATGGACTGGAGTCATTGCATGTGTGTTATTTTCCTATACCACATTGATCCACTACAGACATTGCAAGTGTGTTCTTTTCCTAAACTACATGGATCCACTAGAGTCATTGCATGTGTGTTCTTCTCCTAAACCACATGGACCCACTAGTGACATTGCATGTGTGTTCTCTTCCTAAACACATAGATCCACTAGAGTCATTGCATGTGTGTTCTTTTCATAAACCACATGGATCCACCAGAGTCATTTCATGTGTGTTGTTTTCCTAAACCACATTTATCCACTATTGACATTTGCATGTGTGTTCTTTTCCTAAACCACATGGATCCACTGGAATCATTGCATATGTGTTCCTTTCCTAAAACCCATTGATCCACTAGAGTCATTGCATGTGTGTTCTTTTCCTAAACCACATGGATCCACTACAGACATTTGCATGTGTGTTGTTATCCTAAACCATACTTATCCACTTGAGATATCGCATGTGTGTTCCTTTCCTAAACCACATTGATCCACTAGAGTCATTACATGTGTGTTCTTTTCCTAAACAACATGGATCCACTAGAGTCATTACATGTGTGTTCTTTTCCTAAACCACATAGATCCACTAGAGTCATTGCATGTGTGTTCTTTTCCTAAACCACATGGCTCCAACACTACAATTACATTTGTGTTCTTTTCCTAAAACACGTTGTTCCACTAGAGTCATTGCATGTGTGTTCTTTTCCTAAACCACATTGATGCACTTTAGTCATTGCATGTGTGTTCTTTTCCTAAACAACATAGATCCACTAGAGACATTGCATGTATCTTTTTTTCCTAAACCACATAGATCCACTAGAGTCATTACATGTGTGTTCTTTTTCCTAACCACATGGATACACTAGAGTCATTGCATGTGCGTTCTTTTCCTAAAGCACATTGATCAACTGGTGACATTTGCATGTGTCTTCTTTTTCTAAACCACATGGATCCACTTGTGACATTGCATATGTGTTCTTTTCCTACACCATACTGATCCACTAGAGACATTGCATGTGTGTTCATTTCCTAAACCACTTTGATCCACTAGAGTCATTACATGTGTGTTCTTTTCCTAAACCACATGGATCCACTGGAATCATTGCATGTGTGTTCCTTTCCTAAACCAGATTAATCCACTAGAGTCATTGCATGTGTGTTCTTTTCCTAAACCACATGGATCCACCAGTGACATTGCATGTGTGTTCTATTCCTAAAACACATTGATCCATTAGAGTTATTGCATGTGTGTTAGTTTTCTAAACCACATGTATCCACTATAGACATTGCATGTGTGTTCTTTTCCTAAACCATACAGATCCACTGGAGATATTGCATGTGTGTTCTTTTCCTAAACCATACAGATCCACTGGAGATATTGCATGTGTGTTCTTTTCCTAAACCACATTGATCCACTAGAGTCATTACATCTATGTCCTTTTCCTAAACAACATGGATCCACTAGAGTCATTGCATGTGTGTTCTTTTCCTAAACCACATTGACCCACTAGAGTCATTGCATGTGTGTTCTTTTCCTAAACCACATGAATCCACCAGTGACATTGCATGTGTGTTCATTTCCTAAAACACATTGATCCTCTGGAGTCATTGCATGTGTGTTCTTTTCCTAAACCACATTGATCCACTGGAGACATTGCATGTGTGTTCTTTTCCTAAACCACATTGATCCACTAGAGTCATTACATGTGTGTTCTTTTCCTAAACCATATGGATCCACTGGAGTCATTACATGTGTGTTATTTTCCTATACCACATTGATCCACTACAGACATTGCATGTGTGTTCTTTTCCTAAACTACATGGATCCACTAGAGTCATTGCATGTGTGTTCTTTTCCTAAACCACATGGATCCACTAGTGACATTCCATGTGTGTTCTTTTCCTAAACCACATAGATCCACTGGAGTCATTGCATGTGTGTTCTTTTCATAAACCACATGGATCCACCAGAGTCATTTCATGTGTGTTCTTTTCCTAAACCACATGGATCCACTAGAATCATTGCATGTGTGTTCCTTTCCTAAACCCCATTGATCCACTAGAGTCATTGCATGTGTGTTCTTTTCCTAAACCACATGGATCCACTACAGACATTGCATGTGTGTTGTTTTCCTAAACCATACTGATCCACTGGAGATATTGCATGGGTGTTCCTTTCCTAAACCACATTGATCCACTAGAGTCATTACATGTGTGTTCTTTCCTAAACAACATGGATCCACTAGAGTCATTGTGTGTTCTTTTCCTAAACCACATGGATCCACTAGTGACATTCCATGTGTGTTCTTTTCCTAAACCACATAGATCCACTAGAGTCATTGCATGTGTGTTCTTTTCATAAACCACATGGATCCACCAGAGTCATTTCATGTGTGTTCTTTTCCTAAACCACATGGATCCACTAGAATCATTGCATGTGTTCCTTTCCTAAACCCCATTGATCCACTAGAGTCATTGCATGTGTGTTCTTTTCCTAAACCACATGGATCCACTACAGACATTGCATGTGTGTTGTTTTCCTAAACCATACTGATCCACTGGAGATATTGCATGGGTGTTCCTTTCCTAAACCACATTGATCCACTAGAGTCATTACATGTGTGTTCTTTTCCTAAACAACATGGATCCACTAGAGTCATTGAATGTGTGTTCTTTTCCTAAACCACATTGATCCACTAGTCATTACATGTGTTCTTTTCCTAAACCACATCGATCCACCAGTGACATTGCATGTGTGTTCTTTTCACAAAACACATTGATCCACTTGAGTCATTTCATGTGTGTTCTTTTCCTAAACCACATAGATCCACTAGAGACATTACATGTATGTTGTTTTCCTAAACCACATAGATCCACTAGAGTCATTGCATGTGTGTTCTTTTACTAAACCACATGGATCCACTGGTCACATTACATGTGTTTTTTTCCTAAACCACATTGATGCACTAGAGACATTGCATTGTGTCTTCTTTTTCTAAACCACATTGATCCACTAGAGTAATTTCATGTGTGTTCTTTTCCTAAACCACATGAATCCACCAGTGACATTGCATGTGTGTTCATTTCCTAAAACACATTGATCCTCTGGAGTCATTGCATGTGTGTTCTTTTCCTAAACCACATTGATCCACTGGAGACATTGCATGTGTGTTCTTTTCCTAAACCACATTGATCCACTAGAGTCATTACATGTGTGTTCTTTTCCTAAACCATATGGATCCACTGGAGTCATTACATGTGTGTTATTTTCCTATACCACATTGATCCACTACAGACATTGCATGTGTGTTCTTTTCCTAAACTACATGGATCCACTAGAGTCATTGCATGTGTGTTCTTTTCCTAAACCACATGGATCCACTAGTGACATTCCATGTGTGTTCTTTTCCTAAACCACATAGATCCACTAGAGTCATTGCATGTGTGTTCTTTTCATAAACCACATGGATCCACCAGAGTCATTTCATGTGTGTTCTTTTCCTAAACCACATGGATCCACTAGAATCATTGCATGTGTGTTCCTTTCCTAAACCCCATTGATCCACTAGAGTCATTGCATGTGTGTTCTTTTCCTAAACAACATGGATCCACTAGAGTCATTACATGTGTGTTCTTTTCCTAAACCACATAGATCCACTAGAGTCATTGCATGTGTGTTCTTTTCCTAAACCACATGGCTCCAACACTACAATTACATTTGTGTTCTTTTCCTAAAACACGTTGTTCCACTAGAGTCATTGCATGTGTGTTCTTTTCCTAAACCACATTGATGCACTTTAGTCATTGCATGTGTGTTCTTTTCCTAAACAACATAGATCCACTAGAGACATTGCATGTATATTTTTTTCCTAAACCACATAGATCCACTAGAGTCATTGCATGTGTGTTCTTTTTCCTAACCACATGGATACACTAGAGTCATTGCATGTGCGTTCTTTTCCTAAAGCACATTGATCAACTGGTGACATTTGCATGTGTCTTCTTTTTCTAAACCACATGGATCCACTTGTGACATTGCATATGTGTTCTTTTACTACACCATAATGATCCACTAGAGACATTGCATGTGTTCATTTCCTAAACCACTTTGATCCACTAGAGTCATTACATGTGTGTTCTTTTCCTAAACCACATGGATCCACTGGAATCATTGCATGTGTGTTCCTTTCCTAAACCAGATTAATCCACTAGAGTCATTGCATGTGTGTTCTTTTCCTAAACCACATGGATCCACCAGTGACATTGCATGTGTGTTCTATTCCTAAAACACATTGATCCATTAGAGTTATTGCATGTGTGTTAGTTTTCTAAACCACATGTATCCACTATAGACATTGCATGTGTGTTCTTTTCCTAAACCATACAGATCCACTGGAGATATTGCATGTGTGTTCTTTTCCTAAACCATACAGATCCACTGGAGATATTGCATGTGTGTTCTTTTCCTAAACCACATTGATCCACTAGAGTCATTACATCTATGTCCTTTTCCTAAACAACATGGATCCACTAGAGTCATTGCATGTGTGTTCTTTTCCTAAACCACATTGACCCACTAGAGTCATTGCATGTGTGTTCTTTTCCTAAACCACATGAATCCACCAGTGACATTGCATGTGTGTTCATTTCCTAAAACACATTGATCCTCTGGAGTCATTGCATGTGTGTTCTTTTCCTAAACCACATTGATCCACTGGAGACATTGCATGTGTGTTCTTTTCCTAAACCACATTGATCCACTAGAGTCATTACATGTGTGTTCTTTTCCTAAACCATATGGATCCACTGGAGTCATTACATGTGTGTTATTTTCCTATACCACATTGATCCACTACAGACATTGCATGTGTGTTCTTTTCCTAAACTACATGGATCCACTAGAGTCATTGCATGTGTGTTCTTTTCCTAAACCACATGGATCCACTAGTGACATTCCATGTGTGTTCTTTTCCTAAACCACATAGATCCACTAGAGTCATTGCATGTGTGTTCTTTTCATAAACCACATGGATCCACCAGAGTCATTTCATGTGTGTTCTTTTCCTAAACCACATGGATCCACTAGAATCATTGCATGTGTGTTCCTTTCCTAAACCCCATTGATCCACTAGAGTCATTGCATGTGTGTTATTTTCCTAAACCACATGGATCCACTACAGACATTGCATGTGTGTTGTTTTCCTAAACCATACTGATCCACTGGAGATATTGCATGGGTGTTCCTTTCCTAAACCACATTGATCCACTAGAGTCATTACATGTGTGTTCTTTTCCTAAACAACATGGATCCACTAGAGTCATTGCATGTGTGTTCTTTTCCTAAACCACATGGATCCACTAGTGACATTCCATGTGTGTTCTTTTCCTAAACCACATAGATCCACTAGAGTCATTGCATGTGTGTTCTTTTCATAAACCACATGGATCCACCAGAGTCATTTCATGTGTGTTCTTTTCCTAAACCACATGGATCCACTAGAATCATTGCATGTGTGTTCCTTTCCTAAACCCCATTGATCCACTAGAGTCATTGCATGTGTGTTCTTTTCCTAAACCACATGGATCCACTACAGACATTGCATGTGTGTTGTTTTCCTAAACCATACTGATCCACTGGAGATATTGCATGGGTGTTCCTTTCCTAAACCACATTGATCCACTAGATTCATTACATGTGTGTTCTTTTCCTAAACAACATGGATCCACTAGAGTCATTGAATGTGTGTTCTTTTCCTAAACCACATTGATCCACTAGTCATTACATGTGTGTTCTTTTCCTAAACCACATCGATCCACCAGTGACATTGCATGTGTGTTCTTTTCATAAAACACATTGATCCACTTGAGTCATTTCATGTGTGTTCTTTTCCTAAACCACATAGATCCACTAGAGACATTACATGTATGTTGTTTTCCTAAACCACATAGATCCACTAGAGTCATTGCATGTGTGTTCTTTTACTAAACCACATGGATCCACTGGTCACATTACATGTGTTTTTTTCCTAAACCACATTGATGCACTAGAGACATTGCATTGTGTCTTCTTTTTCTAAACCACATTGATCCACTAGAGTAATTTCATGTGTGTTCTTTTCCTAAACCACATGAATCCACCAGTGACATTGCATGTGTGTTCATTTCCTAAAACACATTGATCCTCTGAGTCATTGCATGTGTGTTCTTTCCTAAACCACATTGATCCACTGGAGACATTGCATGTGTGTTCTTTTCCTAAACCACATTGATCCACTAGAGTCATTACATGTGTGTTCTTTTCCTAAACCATATGGATCCACTGGAGTCATTACATGTGTGTTATTTTCCTATACCACATTGATCCACTACAGACATTGCATGTGTGTTCTTTTCCTAAACTACATGGATCCACTAGAGTCATTGCATGTGTGTTCTTTTCCTAAACCACATGGATCCACTAGTGACATTCCATGTGTGTTCTTTTCCTAAACCACATAGATCCACTAGAGTCATTGCATGTGTGTTCTTTTCATAAACCACATGGATCCACCAGAGTCATTTCATGTGTGTTCTTTTCCTAAACCACATGGATCCACTAGAATCATTGCATGTCTGTTCCTTTCCTAAACCCCATTGATCCACTAGAGTCATTGCATGTGTGTTATTTTCCTAAACCACATGGATCCACTACAGACATTGCATGTGTGTTGTTTTCCTAAACCATACTGATCCACTGGAGATATTGCATGGGTGTTCCTTTCCTAAACCACATTGATCCACTAGAGTCATTACATGTGTGTTCTTTTCCTAAACAACATGGATCCACTAGAGTCATTGCATGTGTGTTCTTTTCCTAAACCACATGGATCCACTAGTGACATTCCATGTGTGTTCTTTTCCTAAACCACATGGATCCACTAGAGTCATTGCATGTGTGTTCTTTTCATAAACCACATGGATCCACCAGAGTCATTTCATGTGTGTTCTTTTCCTAAACCACATGGATCCACTAGAATCATTGCATGTGTGTTCCTTTCCTAAACCCCATTGATCCACTAGAGTCATTGCATGTGTGTTCTTTTCCTAAACCACATGGATCCACTACAGACATTGCATGTGTGTTGTTTTCCTAAACCATACTGATCCACTGGAGATATTGCATGGGTGTTCCTTTCCTAAACCACATTGATCCACTAGATTCATTACATGTGTGTTCTTTTCCTAAACAACATGGATCCACTAGAGTCATTGAATGTGTGTTCTTTTCCTAAACCACATTGATCCACTAGTCATTACATGTGTGTTCTTTTCCTAAACCACATCGATCCACCAGTGACATTGCATGTGTGTTCTTTTCATATAACACATTGATCCACTTGAGTCATTTCATGTGTGTTCTTTTCCTAAACCACATAGATCCACTAGAGACATTACATGTATGTTGTTTTCCTAAACCACATAGATCCACTAGAGTCATTGCATGTGTGTTCTTTTACTAAACCACATGGATCCACTGGTCACATTACATGTGTTTTTTTCCTAAACCACATTGATGCACTAGAGACATTGCATTGTGTCTTCTTTTTCTAAACCACATTGATCCACTAGAGTAATTTCATGTGTGTTCTTTTCCTAAACCACATGAATCCACCAGTGACATTGCATGTGTGTTCATTTCCTAAAACACATTGATCCTCTGGAGTCATTGCATGTGTGTTCTTTTCCTAAACCACATTGATCCACTGGAGACATTGCATGTGTGTTCTTTTCCTAAACCACATTGATCCACTAGAGTCATTACATGTGTGTTCTTTTCCTAAACCATATGGATCCACTGGAGTCATTACATGTGTGTTATTTTCCTATACCACATTGATCCACTACAGACATTGCATGTGTGTTCTTTTCCTAAACTACATGGATCCACTAGAGTCATTGCATGTGTGTTCTTTTCCTAAACCACATGGATCCACTAGTGACATTCCATGTGTGTTCTTTTCCTAAACCACATAGATCCACTAGAGTCATTGCATGTGTGTTCTTTTCATAAACCACATGGATCCACCAGAGTCATTTCATGTGTGTTCTTTTCCTAAACCACATGGATCCACTAGAATCATTGCATGTCTGTTCCTTTCCTAAACCCCATTGATCCACTAGAGTCATTGCATGTGTGTTATTTTCCTAAACCACATGGATCCACTACAGACATTGCATGTGTGTTGTTTTCCTAAACCATACTGATCCACTGGAGATATTGCATGGGTGTTCCTTTCCTAAACCACATTGATCCACTAGAGTCATTACATGTGTGTTCTTTTCCTAAACAACATGGATCCACTAGAGTCATTGCATGTGTGTTCTTTTCCTAAACCACATGGATCCACTAGTGACAATACATGTGTTCTTTTTCCTAAACCACATAGATCCACTAGAGTCATTGCATGTGTGTTCTTTTCATAAACCACATGGATCCACCAGAGTCATTTCATGTGTGTTCTTTTCCTAAACCACATGGATCCACTAGAATCATTGCATGTGTGTTCCTTTCCTAAACCCCATTGATCCACTAGAGTCATTGCATGTGTGTTCTTTTCCTAAACCACATGGATCCACTACAGACATTGCATGTGTGTTGTTTTCCTAAACCATACTGATCCACTGAGATATTGCATGGGTGTTCCTTTCCTAAACCACATTGATCCACTAGATTCATTACATGTGTGTTCTTTTCCTAAACAACATGGATCCACTAGAGTCATTGAATGTGTGTTCTTTTCCTAAACCACATTGATCCACTAGTCATTACATGTGTGTTCTTTTCCTAAACCACATCGATCCACCAGTGACATTGCATGTGTGTTCTTTTCATAAAACACATTGATCCACTTGAGTCATTTCATGTGTGTTCTTTTCCTAAACCACATAGATCCACTAGAGACATTACATGTATGTTGTTTTCCTAAACCACATAGATCCACTAGAGTCATTGCATGTGTGTTCTTTTACTAAACCACATGGATCCACTGGTCACATTACATGTGTTTTTTTCCTAAACCACATTGATGCACTAGAGACATTGCATTGTGTCTTCTTTTTCTAAACCACATTGATCCACTAGAGTAATTTCATGTGTGTTCTTTTCCTAAACCACATGAATCCACCAGTGACATTGCATGTGTGTTCATTTCCTAAAACACATTGATCCTCTGGAGTCATTGCATGTGTGTTCTTTTCCTAAACCACATTGATCCACTGGAGACATTGCATGTGTGTTCTTTTCCTAAACCACATTGATCCACTAGAGTCATTACATGTGTGTTCTTTTCCTAAACCATATGGATCCACTGGAGTCATTATATGTGTTTATTTTCCTATACCACATTGATCCACTACAGACATTGCATGTGTGTTCTTTTCCTAAACTACATGGATCCACTAGAGTCATTGCATGTGTGTTCTTTTCCTAAACCACATGGATCCACTAGTGACATTCCATGTGTGTTCTTTTCCTAAACCACATAGATCCACTAGAGTCATTGCATGTGTGTTCTTTTCATAAACCACATGGATCCACCAGAGTCATTTCATGTGTGTTCTTTTCCTAAACCACATGGATCCACTAGAATCATTGCATGTGTGTTCCTTTCCTAAACCCCATTGATCCACTAGAGTCATTGCATGTGTGTTCTTTTCCTAAACCACATGGATCCACTACAGACATTGCATGTGTGTTGTTTTCCTAAACCATACTGATCCACTGGAGATATTGCATGGGTGTTCCTTTCCTAAACCACATTGATCCACTAGAGTCATTACATGTGTGTTCTTTTCCTAAACAACATGGATCCACTAGAGTCATTGAATGTGTGTTCTTTTCCTAAACCACATTGATCCACTAGTCATTACATGTGTGTTCTTTTCCTAAACCACATCGATCCACCAGTGACATTGCATGTGTGTTCTTTTCATAAAACACATTGATCCACTTGAGTCATTTCATGTGTGTTCTTTTCCTAAACCACATAGATCCACTAGAGACATTACATGTATGTTGTTTTCCTAAACCACATAGATCCACTAGAGTCATTGCATGTGTGTTCTTTTACTAAACCACATGGATCCACTGGTCACATTGCATGTGTTTTTTTCCTAAACCACATTGATGCACTAGAGACATTGCATTGTGTCTTCTTTTTCTAAACCACATTGATCCACTAGAGTAATTTCATGTGTGTTATTTTCCTAAACCACACGGATCCACTAGTGACATTGCATGTGTGTTCTTTTCCTAAAACACATTGATCCACAAGAGTCATTGCATGTGTGTTCTTTTCCTAAACCACATTGATCCACTAGAGTCATTGCATGTGTGTTCTTTTCCTAAACCACATAGATCCACCTGTGAAATTCCGTGTGTGTTCTTTTTCTAAAACACATTCATCCACTAGTGTCATTGCATGTGTGTTCTTTTCCTAAACCACATAGATCCACTAGAGTCATTGCATTTGTGTTCTTTTCCTAACCACATGGATCCACTGGTGACATTGCATGTGTGTTCTTTTCCTAAAGCACATTGATCCACTAGAGTCATTGCATGTGTGTTGTTTTCCTAAATCACACTGATCCACTGGTGACATTTGCATGTGTGTTCTTTTTCTAAACCACATGGATCCACTAGAGTCATTGCATGTGTGTTCTTTTCCTAAACCACATGAATCCACCAGTGACATTGCATGTGTGTTCTATTCCTAAAACACATTGATCCATTAGAGTCATTGCATGTGTGTTAGTTTCCTAAACCACATGGATCCACTACAGACATTACATGTTTGTTCGTTTCCTAAACCATATTGATCCACTGGAGATATTACATGTGTGTTCCTTTCCTAAACCACATTGATACACTAGAGTCATTACACGTGTGTTCTTTTCCTAAACGACATGGATCCACTAGAGTCATTGCATGTGTGTTCTTTTCCTAAACCACATTGATCCACTAGAGTCATTGCATGTGTGTTCTTTTCCTTTACCACATGGATCCACCAGTGACATTGCATGTGTGTTCTATTCCTAAAACACATTGATCCATTAGAGTCATTGCATGTGTGTTAGTTTCCTAAACCACATGGATCCACTACAGACATTACATGTGTGTTCGTTTCCTAAACCATATTGATCCACTGGAGATATTACATGTGTGTTCCTTTCCTAAACCACATTGATCCACTAGAGTCATTACACGTGTGTTCTTTTCCTAAACGACATGGATCCACTAGAGTCATTGCATGTGTGTTCTTTTCCTAAACCACATTGATCCACTAGAGTCATTGCATGTGTGTTCTTTTCCTTTACCACATGGATCCACCAGTGACATTGCATGTGTGTTCTTTTCCTAAAACACATTGATCCACTAGAGTCATTGCATGTATGTTATTTTCCTAAACCACATAGATCCACTAGAGTTATTGCATGTGTGTTCTTTTCCTAAAGCACATTGATCCGCTGGAGACATTGCATGTGCGATCTTTTCCTAAACCACATTGATCCACTAGAGTCATTACATGTGTTTTCTTTTCGTAAACCATATGGATCCACTGCTGGAGAGTGAGGAGTGATCTTCCTTCTGTAAGGATTTACAGCGACTCTCTTAGGGGATTATCGTATCCTAGTTTACGTCTTTGGGTCTAACTGCTGGATTGCTTTCGGAAGAGGGTGATTCTGTTTTGTGGGAAAGACGCCCTTAGGATTAAACTGGGGTAGATCGGAGTTAACGCAGTCCTTCCTTCTTGGAGTCGTCGGATGATGTTAGGTGGATATCACAATCTTCTGCCGAGAGTTGAAACTTTCCGATGACGTCTGCTAACTAGGTGTTATGAGGGTTATATATTACATTTATTTGTACTTAGCCTATCAGAGGAGATGAGGCATACAGTTTTTTAACAGATCTGGAAATATAGGTAAAAAGAAAAAGGGAGGGAGAGCAGTGTGGGCTGGATCCATGGTGATACTGGGCCACACAGGGCAACCGTTGGCTCATCTCGCACCGGAGCACGCGGGAGGCCGATTTTGAAGCTGACTGGCGGGGCGCAGTCGTTAGTTCCTCTCAGCGCCGAAGGGGTATGGCGAGATGTGGGGCGTTGGATCCAGTGGAGATCGACGGTCGACAGTCATCATCGCCAACTAGACAGGGGTTAGCGGCGGAAACCCTAGGGGCGGCAGGGAACCACGGGAAGCTCACCTATGGCCGCACTCGGCAATGGGGAGGTCTCAGGGCGACGCGGCGTGCTGCGGGAAGCCGAACGAGGGGCGACATGGCCCGTTCTGCTACAGATCTCGAGGGCGCACGAAGGTTGCTGGAGCGGCGGCTTTGGGGATCTACGGGGAGGCTTCCAGGGGTCGTCCTGAGCAGGGAAGCAAAGAGGATTAGAAGCAGCACGACCAGGGACTCAGCAAGCTTACATGCAGAGAGGGGGAAGCTCGAGAGAGGAGGCCTTGATCGATTTTTGGAAATGGGCCGAGGCTCCTCTTTCTCCTTCTCTCGAGCAGAACAGAGCAATGGAGGAGGAGAGGGGGCACTGGGGAGGTAAGTGGAGGGGAGGGGAGGAGAATGAGGGGGCAGAGGCAGGCTGGATAGCCTCTGGCCTATTTAAATTGAGGTGGGCGCTCAGGAGGGGAAATGTACATTTTGGACATGGAGGAGGGGTGGAGCTGGCTTGGGATGGGTCAAGGAGGGCGGTGGAGGGGTGGTGTGAGTCATCTGGTCGGCAGGGACAGAGATGCTGAGGTAGCACTGCTGTTGGTTGGCCACAAGTGGCTTGTCTCTCCTTTCTCTCTCTCTCTACTACCTTGCCAAGCACAAGAGACAAGGGGGGAGGGGTGCTACAGTGTATTTCGACTAGAGGGATGAGAGGTGTGCTGTGCTAGTTTGTTTGACCAGGTTGGTGTAGGTTTAGTGGGTTTTTGATTTGAGGGTTTGCCAACATGGCAAATTTGATCAAATAGGTGGCTCTGAAGAAAGTCTAAAAACTTGCATTGGACAAGATGGGGAAATGGTACTGGAAGATAAAGTAGGTCAAGAAGTCTATCTAGGATTTATTTTAGATTTTTATAAGGATTTAATGTCCCCTAAAAACAATTTATTCAAATAGAGCAGAAGTAGTTTCTAGAAGCTCATTTGATATTTTTACATTGGACCAGGTTGGTTTCTATTGGGAGAAGGTCCCAAATATGATGTCACACTTTGGAGAATTTTCCCAAGATTTATTGGTGCATAAAAGTATTTAAAACATTTATTTTGTTGTTTCTTCCATTAAGGAAAAAGGGCAAAAAGAATTATTAAAGCTCTTCAAAAATATTTATTTTGGAGGTGGGAAGATAGAGTATGATATATGGATCTCAATTGAGCTAAAAGTTGGGGAAGTGCTTTGGCAAAAACCAAACTTTCCCTTGGGGAAGGAGTTTTGGTGATTTTGTCTATTAAAGAGATTAATTAGATTAAGAGCCATAATAATTATTTATAAAATTTGATAAATCTTGCTGATCAAGGTAGATGATGTAGAAAAGGTGTAGAAAGCATTTGCAACCATGGGATTTGAGAATCAAAGGTGATTTTGGTGAAAAACTAGAGATTAAGGATCTAGGCTAAGATTGTTTTCATGCCTCCAAAACCTTGTTGGATCTTGGAGCTCAGATATCCCTTTGGGGCATGGCATAGATGTATGGATAGACCAAGTGATGTACATCAACATGGTATAGAGGTTTGAGCTTGATCCTTCTTGAGCTCGCCAAGAATTGAATTCAAACTTTGAATAAAATAAGCCTGCCAAGGCAGATTATCAACTAGCCATTGAAAACCTTGTGGGTTTAATATGCACAAAGATCCACTTGGAACAAGTGAAGTATATATTGATAGACCTATATTAGTAGAACACAACCATGTGAATAGTTGGTAAGTATAATGTTGGATGATGGTGTGAGCTTCTATCAAAGTAGGCATGCTGATAAGATTTGCAGGAAAAGTTATTTTCTTGCATGCAAAACCATCAAGAACAAGTGGGTTGGATGATGATATAACCAAGGGAAAGAGTGGTCCTTGGTAGTCCTTAGGATGGTTAACAAGATTGTTCAAATTCATTTTCAAAAATGCACAAGGGTTGAGAAAAGGAGGCATTCAAAAAGGTGATGTTGGAACAAATTCCAGACTTTGCCAAATTTGGCAGATTTAGGGTTTTTGACTAGAATGTGGGTGGTGATGATTTTGATGGGATGCAAGGTACCAAAGAGTCATCAAGTGGATGATGTTGAATTGTAGAGGGAGTAGAAGGTATCCATGCTTGATATTGGTCCTCATTGACTTGGAAGCTTCTAGAATTAGACCACTTCAGAGTTGATCTGGTTAAGGGTTTTAGCTGATTACTTAGTAGCTAGGGATAAGATCCAGATTGTATTCTTGCTTAGGGTTTGGTGAGTTTAAAGTATATTGATCCCAGTGATGAGCTCCTAGAGTGGCTCATACTACTTCCTAAGCAATCAAGTCAAACAGCAGATCAAGACAACTCATCTTACAAACAATTCAACTACTACTAGGGTTACCATCAAGCTTAGCTTGGGGTAAGGATGGGAAATTTTGAAAGGTTGGAGTTTTAATAAGGTAAGAGTCCTTGGTATCCCTACCAAGAGTAGAATTCAAAGGTTTTATACAAGGTTTTGGGAATCTTAGAGGTAAGAGTAGGTTGAAGGTCTGTCTTGAAAACATAAGGAGATTATAGTATGTAGCTCTCCATAGTATGGGGAAATAGAAGCTACTAAAATGGGGGGGAGATTGTAAAGGTATCTTGGCTCAGGTATTGAAATGACAGAACATTTGAGAATATGTAAAATGAGCCAGCATAGTTTTGTTAAATAGCTTTTGACACCGATGTTGAGGTAAGGAGTATATCTTCTAGTACTCAATCATAAGCATAAACATATTCAAACAACAGGAAAACACTTCATCACTAAACAAGAAAAAGTTTTTTTCCCCCTGAATTTTGCATCCTGGACAACTAATCAGGGTTGCTGAAATTGGGATGTTACAGACCTTTCCCCCTTAAAAGAATCTCGTCCCGAGATTCAGGAGAGTAAGGCTAGGGGATTTTGTGGTGGAGTTAGTGCCATGTGTTTCTCTTGTACTAACTTGTCGGCTTTGTCTTTGAATAGGGTCACTACGACGGTGAGATTGAACTTCAATCTTCTTGGATGCACGAGTGTTGAGCGGGCTTCAATCGGGATTGTCAGGAGTGATCTTCCTTCTATAAGGATTTATGGCGTCTCTCTTAGGGGATTATCGTATCCTAGTTTATGTCTTTGGGTCTAACTGCTGGATTGCTTTCGGCAGAGGGTTATTCTATTTTGTGGGAAAGATGCAGTCTTTCCCCCTTAGGATTAAACTGGGGTAGATTGGAGTTAACGCAATCCTTCCTTCTTGGATTCGTCGGATGATGTTAGGTGGATATCACAATCTTCTGCCCAGAGTTAAAACTTTCCAATGACGTCCGCTAACTAGGTGTTATGAGGCTTATATATGACTTTTATTCGTACTTAGCCTATCAGAGTAGTTGAGTTAGCGGATTGTACAAAATGGTTTAGAACTAACAGGTTTAGTGAATCTGTGGTCCTTTAGGATGATCTTCAGCTGAAGTAGCAGAGGGCTTCGTAAATCTTCAGTGATTTCCTCATCTGATGACTCGGGATTTGATGCTTGGTGGAAGACGTCAGATCTGGTACTTTTTCTATATCTTTTGGTAGATAGTCTTCTAGAGATTGAGTCGAAAGACGTAGTCTTTCCACCTTAGAGCTTCACTAAAGTTCATCGAGAAGGGTTTGGATCTTCTGTCTTGGAAGTGCTGACTTGATGTTAGAGGAAGGCTATATCTTCCCGAAGTCTTGAGCTGGGGTCTTCGAGTGACGCCTTATTTTATCAACCTTGGCGGGGGTGGTCTCCCAACGAAGCTTTAGGGAGTTAGCTCAGCACAAGTTAGCGGTTTACGACTCCTCTTGAGAGTGTTCCGTAACAGTAGAGGCATCTAGCTTCAGAGGAGTTGTCGTCTCTTGAACACGTGGCGTTGTTTCTGCTCGAGGGCGGGATAGACTCGTTGTCTTCACGCTTCCTTATCATCGACTTTAGGGGTAGTTCTGACCTTTTGGGGAGGATCATTCCGTTAGTGTGGGGTAGGTTCGCCTAGATTAATTAGTCTCTTGAGGTGATTGGAAGGTCTAATATACCGGAGGTCAGCGTAGTTAGGTCTTCACTTCTTTTCTTGGTAGACATTTCTGATGGTTTCTTGGGGATATTGAGGATCCTTCGGTGATTGACTTCTGGCTTCAACGGGATTCTTGCTGTATTAGATTGAGGAACAAGGGAGTGTGGTGATATAGATGAGTCTTGCGAGGTGAATTTGACGAGGTATGCCGTCCTGCTGATGTGAAATCTTTGACTTGATTCTGACTTGACGATGTCAAACTCCTGGTTCTTGCGATGCTTTTCCTCTCATATACTCCCGAGGTTAGTCTGGGTTCACGTTAGCGATAGCTAATAGGGATGCCTGACGTAACTGGTGGGGTATCGATCCTCGAGTCACATTTTTAAGGAGGTGAAAGCAACCCAGAACATACGAACAAGGTGAACAGAGAGAGGGGATCGCAATGTCCTCGGCAAACAACACACATCAAGCAACACAGGATGCACTTAGGCAAGCAAACACGATCAACGCTAGGGACCAAGGAGTTAACTACTCTCGATGTAGGGGAATCCTATTCTTAGTACTATTGACCCTATATATCGTCTTTCTTCAGGCCGGAGTCACTAGCTTGCTGATAAATCCTTCGTCGTATCTTGGACGCTTCTTGATAGTGCAAAACATGATGTCTTCTGATTATGGGGATTCCGCTGGTAGAGCGATATTGTAGTCTCCTAGTGTTTGCTGTTAGTTGCTTGTCTTCTTCTTGTCCTCGACGTCTTCACCGGGTTCTAGATCCTAGTTATTTAAAATCTGTAGGTTTGAAGTTTGGACGAGAGTTGGAGTAAACCATTTTTGAAAGCATTTACTTAGAGTAAGAGAAGAAGTAGAACTTTTTGAGACTCATTGAGAAACTAGTTTTTGAAAGCCGGGATTTTCAAAGTAAGGTTCCTATTTAACGACCATGCTAACTAAGGTTCTCCTACAGTCAGGATGGCTCTGATACCAAGTTTGTGGGGCCCCCAGATTAATCATCCGATAAATCCCTGTTATGTATATATCCATGTTCCCATGATCGGTGAGCCGTGGAACATAACCAACAAGTATCATTACAACATCCGAGACATACCGAATTACAAGACTTACATAAATGGCGTTATAGCTACACCATCTTCAGCAGTGGAACATCATCATGCGCAGAGCCCAATCATGCCTCAACCCACCAGCAACTGACTAGGAGAACGTGCTACTTCGCATAATCGTCGTCACCGCCTTCTTCCTGAAATCAGACCAAGTTAATAGCCAGGGACAATGCCAGTGAGTACATTTGAATGTACTCGCAAACCACCAAGATAAGTTAAACAAGGTAATGCAATCTGGCTGTGGCGAGAAAGCTCTATCTAGGGTTGTTTTTGAAAAGCCTAGATCATCTCTTGTAGTTAAGGCATCTCTATATCTTTGTTGAAAAAGAGTTTTGACAAACATGCCTCCGTTTTATAAAGCAGGATATCCCCATAACCTTGTTGAAAACCTTTTTGAAAACAGTTTTGGATTAAAACCCTTTTTGAACCTCTTTGACCGCCTCTGGTCAAAACAAAACTTTAAACTCAGGTCCCCTCGGAACCTCCATACTTTCATCCATTTTTCCGAAAACCACCATTTGGGTACTCCTAGCCATCACCTTTCCAACCATCCTTGACCGTGGATGTGGCTATTCGAATTGATTATACTCTGCAGAGTTTGCACACTTTCCCCACAAGAATCAATACATCCGCCGGGATAAAACCACGGCCCTCTACACACAGTAGACGGGGGTTCGGATAATCAAAACTAACCTTTCGCTTGTTGACCCTAGCAAAGGCAGCTTTTCCTTTTGGGTTTGTTCTCCCCGGCAATGAGTATGTGGCCCCCGACCATAGTCCTGCCTTCCGTACACGCGTATACCCAAACCGCAGCTTGGCGTATACCTTAACTCGGTAACTCCACTTCCTTCCGTACTACCTAAGTCATACCGTCCGCGGGAAACCCAATTATTGCACCGGCACTCCTGCCAAGAGAGGCTCACTCTTGTCGAAGCAAGTTATAGGCTCCAGATCCATAGAACTGTTAGCGCCAGCCCGGAATTCAAGGGATTTCTCCCAATAAGCATTGTACAAGCTGCCTCGGCTAAAGAAGACAAACTACGAGCTAAGCCCTAGCACCTGGGGTAATGTGGTTGCACTGATAAATTGTTTCGGTGAAGGCGTAGAACATCCCTTCTCTTTATCTTGTCCATTTTCTCATTTCTCATCATCACCACTTCTTTAGTTAAAACATCCGCTTGGAACAATGCCGCTTCCCAAGTGTTTTACACAGCAGTTTTTGAACATTTGTAGTAGCGTAAATCCCAAAACAATTTATTCAACAAAAATCCGTGGTTTCCAACGAGTTAGGATGCTAATCATCATAACCTCGATAAAAAGGGGAGTAAATCGTAGGTTTACATCAGGCTGGGTGCCAGGAGGGACACCAAGCCATAACTTGGAGGAGCCAAGTCATTAGCGCAGTATTTATAAAACAAGACATGTAGATAAATAATGCAATTTATAAAGGAGGTACAAAATAGGTAATAAAAAGAGTAGGACAAGTATCGGAATTCGGGAATGGTGGCTCGCCTGAGATAAGAAATATGGCATAATTGTTCCTGGACTTCTTCTTAGAATACCCAATAATATACAATAATAACCATCTTCTTCTGATCTCCGGGATAATCGCAACTATCGTCGTCAGGGAGCACACATGCAAACAAGAAAGAGCACAATTAACACAAGGCATACAAGCAACAATACATACAGCAAACAAACATACCACACATTACTCATATCATTAGGTTTTGATAGATTGAGTGGGTTGTAATTGGAATTACTTTAATTGCCCTTGTGGTCTTTGTTTTAGGATGTATTTGTCCAAATACCACCAGTTAAGGGGATGTAGAACTAGGCTTGGGTCTGTGGGATATTAATATGCAAGGATGATACATCAGGTAGGTATTGATAAAATAAGGCCAACAAAAGTGGTTTCACTATTTTACCACTTTTCTTTAATTTCTTATGAATATTCTAGTGATAAAAGCTCTAGTTTTAGGAAATAATTCACCAGAAAAGTTCTGCAGCTCCAAAAATTATTTCCTTGGATGGTCAGGTCGAGTTTGATGTACTGATTCACTGAGAGTTGGAAACATGTTAAAGTATTTACCAGAATGCCCTTAAGAAATTCCCAAAGGCAGTTCTATTGCTGTTTTGTCTTTTTCACCAGATTTAATCTACTAAGGCTTTCGATTTGATTCCAAGGACACATGGTAGGTATTTGGAATACTTTTCTGTAGAAATTGGAATCAACCCTTTTGGATATAAAGAACTACTGGAGTGACTTATTTAGTGAAATGAGTCTACACAGAAAAGTTTAGTTCATTAAAATTGAACCAGAGCTCATTAAAATTTCAGCTGCTGGGGTTTGATAGGGGTTGATATGGAGTTTTACTGGGAGTTGGAATTAGCCTAATAGGTGTTGTAGATATGCCTAGGGAATTTTCTAAAGTCAGAACTGGAGGGATATTGTTATTTTTACCAATGTTGAAACATAGTTCACCTTATCATGAGATAAATGCTAGATGGTAGGACTATGGGTATACTTTCAAAGGAAATTGGTTTCATCCATTTTGGAGATGTGTAGGTCACTGAGGAATTTATTTAGTGCAAAAGACAACCTTTAATGGATTAATTGCCAATAAATAATGAAAATTATTTTTGGGAAAAGACCAGTTCTGCCTGTTGCACAAAACAAACATGAACATGGTAAAAAAACTATTTGGACAAAATACCCCATTTTCCATTTTCATATAGATTTAAACTGGATAGTTTTTAACAGATCTAGAAATATAGGTAAAAAGAAAAAGGGAGGGAGAGCAGTGCGGGCCGGATCCAAGGGGATACTGGGCTGCACAGGGCAACCGCTAGCTCATCTCGCACCGGAGCACGCAAGAGGCCGATTTTGAAGTTGACTGGCAGGGCCCAGTCGTCAGTGCCTCTCAGCGCCGAAGGGGTATGGCGAGATGTGGGGTGTTGGATCCAGTGGAGATCGACGGTCGACAGTCGTCGTCCCCAACTAGACAGGGGGCTGGTGGCGGAAACCCTAGGGGTAGCGCGGAAGCACGGGAAGCTCACCTACGTTCGCACTCGGTGATGGGGAGGCCTCAGGGCGACGCGGCGTGCTGCGGGAAGCCGAACAAGGGGCGACATGGCCCGTTTTGCTGCAGATCTCGAGGGCGCACGAAGGTTGCTGGAGCAGCGGCTTCGGGGATCTACGGGGAGGCTTCCAGGGGTCGTCCTGAGTAGGGAAGCAAAGAGGATTAGAAGCAGCACGACCAGGGGATCTCAGCAAGCTTAAATGCAGAGAGGGGGAAGCTCGGGAGAGGAGGCCTTGCTCGATTTTTGGAAATGGGCCGAGGCTCCTCTTTCTCCTTCTCTCGAGCAGAACAGAGAAAGGGCGGAGGAGAGGGGGCTCTGGAGGTAAGTGGAGGGGAGAGGAGGAGAATGAGGGGGCAGAGGTAGGCTAGATAGCCTTTGCCTATTTAAATTGAGGTGGGAGCTCAAGAGGGGAAATGTACATTTTGGACATGGAGGAGGGGTGGAGCTGGCTTGGGATTGGTCAAGGAGAGCGGTGGAGGGGTACTGTGAGTCATCTGGTCAGCAGGGACAGAGAGGATGAGGTAGTGCTGCTGTTGGTTGGCCACAAGTGGCTTGTCTCTCCTTTCTCACTCTCTCTCTACTACCTTTCCCAGCACAAGAGACAAGGGGTTAGGGGTGCTACAGTGTATTTCAAACAGAGGGATGAGAGGTGTGTTGTCCAAGTTTGTTTGACCAGGTTGGTGTAGGTTTAGTGGGTTTTTGATTTGAGGGTTTGCTAACTTGGCAAATTTGATCAAATAGGTGGCTCTGATGAAAGTCTAAAAACTTGCATTGGAAAAGTTGGGGAAATGGTACTAGAAGATAAAGGAGGTCAAGAAGTCTATCTAGGATTTATTTTAGATTTTTATAAGGATTTAATGTCCCCTAAAAACCATTTATTCAAATACAGAAGAAGTAGTTTCTAGAAGCTCATTTGATATTTTTATATTGGAACAGGTTGGTTTCTGTTGTGAGAAGGGCCCAAATACGATGTCATGTTTGGAGAATTTTCCCAAGATTTATTGGTGCATCAAAGTATTTAAAATATTTATTTTGTTGTTTCTTCCATTGAGGAAAAAGGGAAAAAAGAATTATTAAAGCTCTTCAAAAATATTTATTTTGGAGGTGGGAAGACAGAGTATGATATATGGATCTCAATTGAGCTAAAAGTTGGGGAAGTGCTTTGGCAGAAACCAAATTTTCCATTAGGGAAGGAGTTTTGGAGATTTTGTCTATTAAAGAGATTAATTAGATTAGGAGCCATAATAATTATTTATAAAATTTGATAAATCTTGCTGATCAAGGTAGATGATGTATAAAAGGTGTAGCAAGCATTTTCAACCTTGGGATTTGAGAATCAAAGGTGATTTTGGTGAAAAACTAGAGATTAACGATCTAGAGTAAGATTGCTTTCATGCCTCCAAAACCTTGTTGGATCTTGGAGCTCAGATCTCCCTTTGGGGCATGGGATAGATGTATGGATAGACCAAGTGATATACATCAACATGGTATATAGGTTTGAGCTTGATCCTTCTTGAGATCACCAAGAATTGAATTCAAACTTTGAATAAAATAAGCCTGCCAAGGCAGATTATCAACTAACCTTCAAAACCTTGTGGGGTTAATATGCACATAGATCCACTTGGAACAAGTGAAGTATATATTGATAGACCTATATTAGTAGAACACAACCATGTGAAGAGTTGGTAAGTAGAAGGTTGGATGATGGTGTGAGCTTCTGTCAAAGTAGGCATGCTGATAAGATTTGCAGGAAAAGTTATTTTCTTGCCTGCAAAACCATCAAGAACAAGTGGTTTGGAGGATGATCTAACCAAGGGAAAGAGTGGTACTTGGTATTACTTAGGATGGTTAACAATATTGTTCAAATGCATTTTCAAAAATGCACAAGGGTTGAGAAAAGGAGGCATTCAAAAAGGTGATTTTGGAACAGATTCCAGACTTAGCCAAATTTGGCAGATTTAGGGTTTTTGACTAGAATGTGGGTGGTGATGATTTTGATGGGATGCAAGGTACCAAAGCGTCATCAAGTGGCTGATGTTGAAGTGTATAGGGAGTCGAAGGGATCCATGCATGATATTGGTCTTCATTGACTTGGAAGCTTCTAGAATTAGACCACTTCAGAGCTGATCTGGTTAAGGGTTTTAGATGATTACTTAGTAGCTAGGGATCAGATCCAGATTGTATTATTGCTTAGGGTTTAGTGAGTTTAAAGTATATTGATCCCAGTGATGAGCTCCTAGAGTGGCTCATACTCCTTCCTAAGCAATCAAGTCAAACTGCAGATCAAGGCAACTCATCTTACAAACAATCCAGCTACTACTAGGGTTACCATCAAGCTTAGGCAAGGATCAGAAATTTTGAAAGGTAAGAGTCCTTGGTATCCCTACCAAGAGTAGAATTCAAAGGTTTTATACAAGGTTTTGGGAATCTTAGAGGTAAGAGTAGGTTGAAGGTCTGTCTTGAAAACATAAGGAGATTATAGTATGTAGCTCTGCATAGTTTGGGGAAATAGAAGCTACTAAAATGGGGGGGGAGGTTGTAAAGGTATCTTGGCTCAGGTATTGAAATGTCAGAACATTTGAGAATATGTAAAATGAGCTAGGATAGTTTTGTTAAATAGCTTTTGACACTAATGTTGATGTAAGGAGTATATCTTCTAATACTTAATCATAAGCACAAACATATTCAAACAACAGGCAAACACTTCATCACTAAACAAGAAAAAGTTTTTGTTCCCCCTGAATTTTGCATTCTGGACAACTAATCAGGGTTGCTGAAATTGGGATGTTTCAACATGGATCCACCAGAGTCATTTCATGTGTGTTGTTTTCCTAAACCACATTTATCCAGTAGTGACATTTGCATGTGTGTTCTTTTCCTAAACCACATGGATCCACTGGAATCATTGCATGTGTGTTCCTTTCCTAAACCACATTGATCCACTAGAGTCATTGCATGTGTGTTCTTTTCCTAAACCACATGGATCCACTAGTGACATTGCATGTGTGTTCTATTCCTAAAACATAATGATCCATTAGAGTCATTGCATGTGTGTTAGTTTCCTAAACCACATGGATCCACTACAGACATTTCATGTGTGTTCTTTTCCTAAACCATACTGATCCACTTGAGATATTGCATGTGTGTTCCTTTCCTAAACCACATTGATCCACTAAAGTCATTACATGTGTGTTCTTTTCCTAAACAACATGGATCCACTAGAGTCATTGCATGTGTCTTCTTTTCCTAAACCACATTATCCCCTAGAGTCATTGCATGTGTGTTCTTTTCCTTAACCACATTGATCCACCAGTGACATTGCATGTGTGTTCTTTTCGTAAAACACATTCATCCACTAGACTCATTTCATGTGTGTTCTTTTCCTAAACCACATAGATCCACTAGAGGCATTGCATGTGTGTTCTTTTCCTAAACCACATGGATCCATTAGTGACATTGCATGTGTGTTCTTTTCCTAAACCACATTGATGCACTAGTGACATTGCATGTGTCTTCTTTTCCTAAACCACATTGATCCACTAGAGTAATTTCATGTGTGTTATTTTCCTAAACCACATGGATCCACCAGTGACATTACATGTTTGTTCTTTTCCTAAAACACATTGATCCACTAGAGTCATTGCATGTGTGTTCTTTTCCTAAACCACATGGATCCACTGGAGTCATTGCATGTGTGTTCTTTTCCTAAACCACATTGATCGAATAGTCATTGCATGTGTGTTCTTTTCCTAAACCACATAGATCCACCAGTGAAATTGAGTGTGTGTGTTCTTTTTCTAAAACACATTGATCCACTAGAGTCATTGCATGTGTGTTATTTTCCTAAACCACCTAGATCCACTAGAGTCATTGCATATGTGTTCTTTTCCTAAACCACATGGATCCACTGGTGACATTGCATGTGTGCTCTTTTCCTAAACCACATTGATCCACTAGAGTCATTGCATGTGTGTTCTTTTCCTAAACCACATGGATCCACTAGTGACATTGCATGTGTGTTCTTTTCCTAAACCTCATTGATGCACTAGTGACATTGCATGTGTCTTCTTTTCCTAAACCACATTGATCCACTAGAGTAATTTCATGTGTGTTATTTTCCTAAACCACATGGATCCACTAGAGTCATTGCATGTGTGTTCTTTTCCTAAACCACATGGATCCACTGGAGTCATTGCATGTGTGTTCTTTTCCTAAACCACATTGATCGAATAGTCATTGCATGTGTGTTCTTTTCCTAAACCACATAGATCCACCAGTGAAATTGAGTGTGTGTGTTCTTTTTCTAAAACACATTGATCCACTAGAGTCATTGCATGTGTGTTATTTTCCTAAACCACATAGATCCACTAGAGTCATTGCATATGTGTTCTTTTCCTAAACCACATGGATCCACTGGTGACATTGCATGTGTTCTCTTTTCCTGAACCACATTGATCCACTAGAGTCATTGCATGTGTGTTCTTTTCCTAAACCACATGGATCCACTAGTGACATTGCATGTGTGTTCTTTTCCTAAACCTCATTGATGCACTAGTGAAATTGCATGTGTCTTCTTTTCCTAAACCACATTGATCCACTAGAGTAATTTCATGTGTGTTATTTTCCTAAACCACATGGATCCACTAGTGACATTGCATGTTTGTTCTTTTCCTAAAACACGTTGATCCACTATAGTCATTGCATGTGTGTTCTTTTCCTAAACCACATGGATCCACTTGAGTCATTGCATGTGTGTTCTTTTCCTAAACCACATTGATCGAATAGTCATTGCATGTGTGTTCTTTTCCTAAACCACATAGATCCACCAGTGAAATTGCGTGTGTGTTATTTTTCTAAAACACATTGATCCACTAGAGTCATTGCATGTGTGTTATTTTCCTAAACCACATAGATCCACTAGAGTCATTGCATATGTGTTCTTTTCCTAAACCACATGGATCCACTGGTGACATTGCATGTGTGCTCTTTTCCTAAACCAGATTGATCCACTAGAGTCATTGCATCTGTGTTCTTTTCCTAAAGCACATTGATCCACTGGTGACATTTGCATGTGTGTTCTTTTTCTAAACCACATGGATCCACTAGAGTCATTGCATGTGTGTTCTTTTCCTAAACCACATGGATCCACCAGTGACATTGCATGTGTGTTCTTTTCCTAAAACACATTGATCCACTAGAGTCATTGCATGTGCGTTTCTTTCCTAAACTACATGGATCCACTACAGACATTGCATGTGTGTTCTTTTCCTAAACCATACTGATCCACTGGAGACATTGCATGTGTGTTCTTTTCCTAAACCACATTGATCCACTAGACTCATTACATGTGTGTTATTTTCCTAAACCACGTGGATCCGTTGGAGTCATTTTCGTCGGATTGATGACAAGTACGCCATGAGGGGGTCCTCGAGGCGTGCGGAAGATAGGGGTGTGAGACGTACGGTGTTCCAGGACGGTGAGCACACAAGTTTACCCAGGTTCGAATCTGCTGGCTTTGGACGGATCCTACTTCTGCTAGTAATCCAGTAATATGGCAGAGCCAGAATATTGGTTACAAGGGTTCGCCTATGCGAGTTGAGATTGTGATAGTAAGGGGTGCCCTAAAGGCTCTCCCTAGGACGGCTTATATAGATATCCGGCCTAGGGTTTACAGGAGAGATCTATCTGTCTACGACTAAGAGTCGGTTACAGAGTACATCTTGAACTACAAGTAACACTATGGACGTATGTGGGTAAGTCTTCTGGGCCTTCCCGTAGCCAGACTGGACTCCGTCTCTTGTCCCTGATTGGGCCACCCGTGAAGCAAAGCTCTAACCCGAAGTAGGCCACCCTAGTCAGTGAGGAACTGCGAGGATACCTGGAGAGTATATCCCCAACAGCAGCCCCCGGAAGTCTCCAAGATCCAAAGTCGGATTCATCATCATCTAGCTTGATCTTTGGCTTGCAGAATCTTGAAGGGTTCCTGAAACTTCAAAACAAAATATACGATCCGGGTCTCAAAAATAAGTCGGACCTATCAGTACATTATTCGGATTTCCAGCTTGATATTCAAACTAAGCCGGATCTTGGTCTCTGATGTCATCTGACACTAGTCATGGTCAAGTCACGTCACTGATAGACATCTCCTGTCAGCACGACCGTTGGTGGGTCTGCCGTTTGCGGAACCGAGGCGCCATTTCAATGCGTGCATGGAGATCGAGGCGGCGTAATCATCTCGTGGGGACTTCCAAGTTCTTTCCACGATGTGTGGCGTGTGTATTGTGTCATTTGCACGAACCTTGGCACGGTTCGGTGGTTATAAGGGGTGAGGATTCCCTCATCTCATCTTCTTCACCTATTCCCGTGTCGTTTCCTTCTCCTCCACTTCTCCCGCGCGCATAGAGCTCCTTTGCCCCTAGAAATTCCCAGCGCCGCCCAACCAAGGTCACTGGCGCACCTAGAAAATGGCTTCCACTTCATCTTCCGGCGCAGCAGTGACGGCAATGACGGCAGCGGCAGCGGAAAAGGAAAGCAATCACGGGGTCTGGATCCTGTGCGTCCTCGACGGCGAGAAGCTCCGTGGCGTCGAATAAGAAGGGCTCCTCCGCACTGGCGATTGGCGGAGGGGCTTTGGCGAAGCCTTCCCCAACCCTCGCAATGGGAGCGGGTGCACTTCGGCACCCACCTTGACAGAGGTTTCTCCTTTCCTCCCTCAGATTTCTTTTCTGAGGTGATTGATCATTACAGTCTTTCGGTTAGGTGTGAGCGCGTCTATCCTCAGATTTTAGCTAGTGAGTCGGTCAAACAATGGTCGGTTACCTTTTTCTATCACAAAGACATTCCTGCTCCCAGAAAAGCTAGTGATTTGCCTTCTTTCATCGATGGAGCCGCCACGCCTCAGCCATCTTGGGACGAGGCCGCTCCGGCTCTCAAATGATGATCTGCTTCTCGCCAAGAGGCGGATTGAATATCTGATGAAGCACAAGGGCCTGAGAGGGTCCGACTTGGTCTAGAGCTGGGTGGCACGCCAGATCCAGCCTCTCCAGCATCACGGCGACCGACTGATGCATTCCATCACGGCATCGAAAAATGACTCTCTCTGCATCAGCTCCAAGGCTTTAAAGCCACAAGATTACATAAGCCAAATCAAATGGCTGATAAAGGAGCGGATCGAGAGAAAGATTCTGGATTTATCTCCGGACATGCATACAGCGGAAGAGCCTGTAGTGTTAGTAAGCTTTAGTAGTAAACCCTTTTTATGTGTTTCACCTTTAAGTTATTTTGCAACACTGAGATGTTATCTTGTTTTCAGCTTGGCGACCTTCCCGAGTCGGAATTGGCTCCTATCGAGGGATATCCTCCTGAGTTTTCTTAGGAGGAGGAATTGGTCCCACTACCAGACGTTGTGCCTAGGAAGCGCAAAGCTCCGACAGTGGCCATCGGCACAAAGGAAGTGCCAATTGTGAAGAGGTAATTTTCCGCACAACTTCCGCCTTTGTACTTTACTCATGATTTCTTCCGAGATATAATGTTCTCCATTCTATTACTTTCTCAGAGCTAAGCAACTCATCAAGGGCAAGGGGAAGGGGAATATCTCGAAGCCCATGTGGCAGACGAAGCTGACTATGACTTCTCCTGCCGTAGCTCCTCTGACTCCTGCCCCTCAACCTTCTGCAACTCTAGTGATTACTCCATCCCCGGTCGTCGCAGAAGATTTGGCTCCCTCAACAGGGTCAGCGACCCTTGAGTCACAGACTGACGTCACCATGGGTGACTCACGTTTTGATAAGGGTGAACCCTCTTCGGGTAATGATCCCTCGGCAGAGACCTTTGCCGAAAATCTCCTGAACAATCCGAGACTTGCTAAATTTGGCTTGTCTCGGAAATCTGCGGAGGAAATCCAGCGGCTGGCCCAGCAATGCCTGGAAAGCAGTAATCTCTCTGTCGAAGAAGAAGCACAAGAAGCGAAGGACATCAAGTACTCCGATCTTCTCGAAAAAGTCCGCCTTCGCGACGAGGGTTTAAGAGCTGGTGTGCTTCCACCACCTCCGGTTATTCCACTCACACTCGCCGAGAAGGTTACTACTGAGGTGAACATGTGCCTGAGCAAGCTCACACATGAACATCATGTCAGTCGGAATTCCAACTCCTGTTTTTCCTTTATTATATTTTATATCATATCCTCTAGCCCCCAAGCATGAAGTTGGATATACAATCCGGGTTTATGCTTCCTTAGGATGCCAAAGAATGAACTAGTGTAGCCCCAAGGCTCGTGCTGATATTAGCTACAATATTAGCCCGAGTCTTTAGTAGACTTCTGACTCTGGGTATTCTGACTTACAGAAAGTCAATTCATATAACCAGGATTTGTTGAAGAATGTCTGCAATAAGCGGAGAGAGATCAAAGATCTCTGACTTAAAAATGCTGAGATTAAAGTTTCCAAGGATGAGGCCAAAGGTAAACATTCCGAGACTCAAACCTTGTCTTGCATTTTCATAGTCAAATATTTTTGCTGAACTGTTGTTCTTTTTGACTTACAGCACTGATAGAGCAGTCCTATGCTATGATCGAAGAGGCCGAGAATCTGAAGACCTTGGTGATGGAAAACAAGGATCTCCATCGAGAGCTAGACCAGCTTAATGCGGATCATGAGAATAGCATTGCTCAAGTTCTCGAATCCTCCTCCATGGCCACCGTGGAGCATGATCACAAGATTGCACTCCACGAGCAGAAAATCTCGGATCTCAACGACGAGCTTTTCAGAGAGAAGGACCTTTCTGAGGCGCTCCGAGCTGAACTCCAGAGTCTTCGTGAGGAGAAAACCAAAGTTGATGATGTCATCTTTGGTATGTTTCCATCTTTCTGAATTGTTTACATTCTTCGACTCTTTCGATGTCGGATTTACTTAACCGTTTTGCTTTATATGCATAGGTCCTCTGAACTTGACAGACTCCACCTCTGCCGAGCCTCGCACCCACCGGCTTACCCAAGTCGGTGATTTGCTTCATGACTTCCGCCAACCCATTGAGGATATTGGCGAAGCTCTCAAGGTTCAGGACATGCATAGCATGTCCGACTTTTAGGTGCGAGACAAGGCAAAGGAGATGCCGCATCTTGTCCAGGACTGGAACATGTCCTATGCGCGAACCGCAGCGCAGAACGCTCTCACCATGGTCATGAGCGACCATGGAAGCATGGAAATCTGGCAAGTGACCAGAGGGTACTCTACTATGGATGAAGACGGCCAGAAGCAAGATATCAAAGCCATCATGGACTCCTACGCCAGATATGGGTGCCATGTAGCTGACATGACCAGCTATGACACTCCCTTCTTCAACCGCGTGGACACGCCGCCTCCGCCTCCCGAAGAAGCAGCCGAAGTTTCCGATGATGAACAAACCATATCAGATTTGGACATCTCGGATCGTTATCAGGGTGCGGCTGATGTGTCCAGCGAGCCGGCAGATCCTACATGTCCTCCTGCATCATAAGTTATCAAGAAAAAAAAAGATGTGTTATTCCCAAAACATTATGGGTCTGTAAATATGTAGTATGGTACTTTTGATAGTGCTAAGTTTTTATCTATTCAGCACTTTTGGCTTTGATTTTTGTTTGCCTGAAATGTTTACATAAGCACTTATACTTTTTTGTCTACACTTATCGTTTATCTGGCTTTCCGCCTCGCACCTTTCATGAGCCGGCTAAACTTTCAGCACGAAAACTTTGCCGAGCAACGGAGCTCAATTGTAAACCAGTTTAAACTTGGAAACAAAGCTGGCTTCTAGTACCAACAATTCACTACTCGAAAAATACCCGCATCTAGCAATCAGACAAATAACCAAAGTATATACTAGGAAATTTAGAGTTATACCCCAAGGTAGCATTTTTAGAATCAGAAATCTAGACCAGAACAAACATGAGCATAAAGTACTTTCAAGTATTCTAGGATTTTCGACTGTGACATGATCATTCATAAATAAGATGGTAAAAACTTCTCCAAAAAACTTGAGGCAACCAATACTTTTATTTCTCATAGAACATGTACACATATATGATTACAAAGAAGGATAAACTAAGAATAAAAGGGACGTAGCTGAGCAATATTCCATGGTCTGTCTAACTCATCCGGATGTGTACTGCCTCCAGCTCTCTTTCCCTTCTTAGTAGCAGGTCTTTCTTTGACTGGCCTTATATCAGTTAAGTAGTACGAACCATTGTGTAATACTCGACTAACCAAAAAGGGCCCTTCCCACACTAGGAAAGTTTGTGCTTTCTTTGTTGCACAAGCCGGAGAACCAAATCGCCCTTATTGAAAGATCTGTTTCTGACTCTCTGGTTATGATACTTGCGTAACTTCTACTGATAGGCTGTTGATCTCATTTCAGCAATGACGCGAACTTCTTCGACTAAGTCGAGATCATTTTGTCGAGAAATCTCGGCATCCTCTTCAATATACGTGGCCACTCTAGGAGAAGTGTGAATCAAATCACTAGGAAGAACTGCTTCTACGCCATAGACCAAGAAGAAAGGTGTGTATCTGGTTGACCTGTTAGGAGTTGTTCATAAACTCCATATTACAGAAGGTAATTCCTCTGCCCAAGCCCCCGCAGCACGTCGTAGTGGTGCTTTGAGTCTCGGTTTTAGGCCTTGTAGAATTAAACCATTTGCTCATTCGACTTGTCCATTAGCCTGCGGGTGTGCGACTGACGCAATGTCAAGCCGGATATTTTGTTCGTTGCAGAATTCAGCAAGTTCTCCCATAGAGAAATTACTCTTGTTGTCTGTGATAATACTATGCGGATAACCATACCGGATTATAACATCCTCGACAAATCTTTTGGCTGTTGCTCCATCACAACTAGTGACGGGTTTACCCTCAATCCATTTAGTAAACTTATCCACCATCACTAAGAGGTGAGTAAATCCACTTAGAGCCCGTTTAAACGGTCCTACCATGTCAAGCCCGACACCGCGAAAGGCCATGTTATAGGTATTGTTCGCAGCTGATCAGCCGGAACGTGAGCTTGTTTGGCATACTTTTGGCAGCCCTTGCACGTCTTGACCAGCCGTTTGGCATCTGCCTTGGCTGTAAGCCAGAAAAAACCGTGTCGGGGAGCTTTTGCCACTAAAGATTTGGCTACATCATGGTGACCACACTCGCCTTTGTGGATTTCTCTTAAGACCCCAGAGATACGCAGCACTGAAAGACCCCAGATACACTCCACTTATAGAGCTCACCACTAACTACTGTATAGGCTTTTGCTCCTCGGACAATCTGCCAGCTCAGAACTTCATCTTCGGGTAATTTTCCATCTACCAAATAGTCAAGGTAGGGTTGAGTCCATATGGGAATTACAGCCAGAACTGCTATCAAAGGTGAGTCGGATTTGGTCGGATATTCCTTGTCCACTCCCTTTATTGAGGGAACTTTGAGGTGCTCTAAAAAAGCGCCATCCGGGACCACTTTCCATGCAGAGCCTATTCGAGATAATGCATCTGCTTCCTCATTTTCTGCTCGAGGGATGTGTTGAACCTCAAACCCTTCAAACGATTTAGATAAATCATCCACGATAGCTTTGTATGCTGCCATGTGTTTATTTGCGTTACAAATATCCGACACTTGCTGAGCAACAAGATCCGAATCTCCGTAACACATCAAACGTCGGATGCCGATATCCTTAGCAATCCGGATTCCATGCAGCAGTGCTTCATACTCGGAAATGTTATTTGTCGCTGTGAAGTGTATCTGCAACACGTACAAAAGTTTATCTCCTTGGGGTGATTTGAGCACCAAAGCCAACCCCCAAGCCCCCGCGAGCCTTAGACCCATAAAAATACAGGGTCCAATATTCTGACTCACGAAGGGTCATATTCTCCTTTGTCTCTGTCCAATCATCAACAAAGTCATCAAGGATTTGGGATTTGATTACTATCCAAGGTTTGCACTCGATATCGAAAGTTGAGAGCTCTATGCCTCATTTGGCGACGCATCCTGTGGCGTCACTGTTGTTGATTATATCTCTCAGGGGAGCTGTGCTCACCAAGGTAATTGGATGTTCCTGAAAATAATGTCGTAGCTTACGAGATGCTAAAAACACACCATAAGCTACCTTTTGATAGTGCGGATATCTCTGTTTCAATTTTGTTAAGACCTCGTTGAGAAAGTAAGTCGGGCATTGTACCAAGTGTTCCTGATTTTCCTTCGGTCTCTCCACCACCATAACGATACTGACGACTTTGTTTGTCGCAGCGAGATAGAGCAACATCAGTTCCTGTGGCTCTGGTGTAGCAAGTATAGGAGCAGATGAAAGTACTATTTTCAGGTCTTGTAGTGCAGCTTTAGCTTCGTCGGTCCACACAAAATCCTTGGTCTTTTTCAGGAGTTTGTATAATCGTGTGGCTCTTTCACCGAGCCGGCTTACAAATCTACTGACTGCGGCAATGCAACCAGTTAGTCTTTGTACGTCCTTCAGGCGAGTTGGCCTGGAAATATTGAGTATAGCCTTATTTTGTCTGGGTTCACCTCTATGCCTCTTTGAGACACGATGAAACCTAACAATTTTCCGGCTGGGATTCCAAAGAAGCATTTCTTCGGATTAAGCATTATGTTGTATTTTCGTAGATTGGCGAACATTTCCTCCAAGTCGGAAATCAATGTTTCCTTCTTTTTGGACATCACCGCAATATCATTCACATATGCATGTACATTGCGTCCGATTTGATCGTGGAGGCAATGCTGCATTGTGCGTTGGTACGTAGCTCCTGCGTTCTTTAGCCCAAAGGGCATCATAACAAAACAGAAGGTTCCGAAGGGGGTTATGAATGAAGTTTTGACTTTGTCAGATTCCTTCATCTGGATATGGTGATAACCGGAATATGCATCGAGAAAACAGAGGAGTTCCGAGCCTGTCGTAGAATCGATAACTTGATCAATCCTAGGCAGAGCGAACGAACCTTTGGGACAAGCCTTGTTCAAGGTAGTATAATCAACACACATCCTTAAATTAGTGGTGTCCTTTTTAGGGACCATTACAGGATTGACCGACCACTCAGTGTGGATGACCTCTTCTATGAATCCGGCTAACTCGAGCCGTGCTAGTTCCTTAGCTATTGCCTTACGCTTTTCATCGCTGAAACATCGTAAGGATTGTTTGACAGGTTTAGCATTCGGGTTTACATTTAAAGAGTGCTCGGCAAGTTCCCTAGGTACTCTAGTCATGTTAGATGGCTACCATGCAAAGATATCTTGATTTGCTTGGAGCAACTTGACGAGTGCGCTTTCTTATGCGCTATATAGGCCTATGCCTATCTGGGTGACCTTGGAGGGGTCATCATCCTTCAACGGTGTCTTCTTCGTCTCTTTTGATGCCTTGAACTCCGGATTCAGATTTGTTACCTGCTTCTTCGTTGCGGGCATCTCGGACGGATCTATGCTTTTCTTGATCTCCTGGTACTCCACGGCAAAGACGGCTTCAAAGAAAGGCGACATTTCCATCCTCGCACTCTCGTGCTTTCTTCGGGTCTTCCCTGATGGTGATCACGCCTTTGGGACCTGGAATTTTCATCATATTGTAAATGTAACACGGACGAGCAATAAAAGCCCAGTAAGCTGGACGTCCGAATATAGCGTGGTATGCGCTCTTGAACGGTACCACTTCGAAGGAAAGTGCCTCCGTCCGATACTACTTTGGAGTTCCAAAGGTAACATCCAAAGTGATTTCTCCTAGGGAATTTGCTTGTTTTCCTAGGATAACCCCGCGAAAGATCACAGTGCTGTGGTTTAGTTGGGTCTCCGATATATTCATCCGGCGTAGCGTTTTGACATACAGAATGTTAATGCTGCTGCCACCATCCATGAGAGTCTTGGAGAAACCATAACCGTCAATAAGTGGATTGATGATTAAGGCGTATTTTCCTCGCTTGTGTAACTTAGGCGGATGATCAACACGGTCAAAGGTGATTGCCACTTCCGACCAGTCCAAGAATTGAGGGACGGCCAGAACTGTTGCGTTGAGCTCATCTAGAACTGCTTTCTTGACCTTTGCTGGTTGAGATCCGAGGAAGGTGACGTAAGTGTCTTTCTTGGTCGGAAATTCGTTCTTCCCTTCTGGCTTGGGATTTTAAGCGTCAGCTTCCTCCATGTCGGAATCTTCCTTGGTCTCTTTATCCTTTTCGGGATTCTTCTTCTCCTTCTTCCGCTTAGCCCTGTAGCCAGCGGTATCATCTCTCTTAATGTCATCATTGAAACGACACTCGGTGTTTGTGTGGGACGATCCCCCATTAGCGTCTAGGTGATGCACACATGGGTTATTGGCAATGTCGGCCCAAGAGTAGGTTTTGCCAGGTTGCTGGACTCCTCTACCTTGAACTCTTGACGTCCCTGATACGTCCATTTTGCATCACTATTCTATGTCTTAATTCACTATTATTCATTGATATATTTCGTATTGAGAGGTGATAATTATGTTATTTCATCTATTTTTGCATGGTTGATGACTTTTGGAGCATGGACTGCTGCAGTCAGGATTCTGATGGAAAAGGTGCTGTTTGGAGGCACAATTCGCGAAGATCAGAAAATCCCAGAAAATATATGGAAAATCCTATTTTTCCAGAAGACTAAGGATGCCAGAAGATAGAGTGGAGGTGGGCCACAGGGGGCCCACACCACCCCATGGCGTGGGCAGGCCTAGGCCGCGCCTGGAGGTGGTGTGGCCGCCCTGGCCCACTCCAGCCTCTCTCCTCTGGCGTATATCAATCTCCGGAAACCCTAGGACTCGGGGAGCGACCATAGAAATATTTCGCTGCATCTGCGGGGCGGAAAACACCGAGAGAGAAAGATCTCTCTGGCAAACAGATTTCTGCCGGGGGAATTCCTTCCCGAAGAGGGGAGATCGTCTCCATCAACACCACCATCAAGCTGGACTTCATCGGGATCATCATCATCATCACCACCATCAGCACCATCATCACCATCTCCATATTGCTGTAACAATTGTGTTGAATCTTGCTATAGTTCATAGGGGAAACTTTCCCGGTGTTGATTACTCTTTGTAGTTGATGCTATTGAGTGAACCAATGAATTATTGTTTATGTTCATATTGTTATACATCATTATTCCATCTCTGATCATGATCCATATGATTTCTTGTGAGTAGTTCGTTTTGTTCTTGAGGACATGGGAGAAGTCTTGTTGTTAGTAGTGGAGTTGCGTTGAGAAAGATTCAATAGATTGTTCTTTAAGTTGTGGTGTACTTCTTCTAGTGGTGTCATGTGAACGTCGACTACATGACACTTCACCTATATGGGCCTAGGGGAATGCATTGTGTATTTGGCTACTAATCGTAGGGGTTGCCAGAGTGACAGAAACGTGAACCCCCGTTAGGAAACCATTGCACAAGGGACGTAAGGGTCTTAGAGTTTAAAGCTGTGGTTAGGTTTCTACCTTAAATACTTTCTTGTACTTACGGATGTTTGCAAGGAGTTTAATCACAAGTATGTATTAGTCTTGGATGGGGCGGTACATTAGCACAGGTTCACCCACACAACACTTAGCAAGCTAGAGAAGATTAATCAGCTATATGAAGCGAAAGCACTTGACAGTCTTCCCATGTGTCCTCGAGAACGTTTGGTCATTTAAGTAATAGAACCGGCTTGTACTTTGCTGCATAAAGGATTGAGCCACTTGCTGCATTTATTCCTACTATCTTTTATTTACTCGTACTTTGTTTACTTGCTTTATCGAAAACCCCTAAAAATCCGTTTGCTAAGTATTTGCAGAGAATTCCTGATCCATACCACTAGCCAGCACCTTCTGCTCCTCGTTGGGTTCGACACTCTTACTTATCGAAAATACTGCGATACACCCCCTATACTTGTGGGTCATCAGTCCCACGACCGCGTCCACGGCCACCGCCACGTCCTCCTCGTCCTCCAGACCCGAAAGTAGCAGTGACCACTACCGTTTCCACGTTGGGTTTTTCTTCCGAGGTATTCTTGCGCTTCTGAGCTTGTTCCTTTGGTTGTTTTGCCAACTGTGGCACAGCCAGGGTGTTTAGTAATCCCTCTGCATCATCGTGAGCATCTGCATACTGGCTCGCTGTTTCTATCATCTCTCCCAAATCAGTGACTTTGTCACACTTCAAGCGATGACGTAGTAAACCAATTGGGAAACCTGCAATGAAAGCTTCAATCGTAGTTTGGTCATTCACTCCTTCACAGGAGTTCTTGCTATCGATCCATCGTCCGAGATAATCCTGCCAAGTTTCTCCGGCTTTCTGGGTGCAACGCTGTAGGTCTCCGACCATACAGGGCCTCCGGTATGTGCCTTCGAAATTCCGAAAGAACGCACTTTGCATGTCATACCAGTTGTGAATGGTGTTCTCCGGAGGTTCTTTGTCGGTCCTCCTCCCGATGTTTCTCTTTATCTTCTTCCCCGTGGTCCTTCGACTCTCGTCGGCAAGGATTACTCGGATCCATTGCAGCAATTGCCTCTCGCTCCACAACTAGGTTAACGTTACACCAGTCATGCACAGCTTTGTGGTGTTGTCCTGAAGATCCGGTTCTTGAGTAGTTGTCTTCCCGACGGTCGGAATGATGGTGCTGTTCCAGAACACGTTGGGGTCTTACGTCGGCCCATGCCGAAGCTGTGCGACATTGGTCAGAATCGGAGACCAGTTTTTGACTTCCGGACAGAGCGACCTTTTGCTGCTCTAGTCCCTTGTTAAGTAGTTTGATTCTGAACTAGATCTGCTTCGGGCCTGGATTAGCTGATAGGATTTCTCGAGCCGCAACGGTGTTCTGTACTGGTGGTGGATACACCCAATCCCTGTTGTTGTCGTGTCGAGGCATCCCAAGTTCTCCTCCAAAAATGACTCTGTGAATCTACAGGAATTGGTCGTCATGATTATGACGTTTCCTGGTCTTCTGATGTTGCCTGGAGTTGTACTTCTCCGCAGTTTCCATGGGTTTCTTTTCCTCCTCAATGTTTTTGGCTTCATCGAGGAGTACTTGGCGACGTGCTTCTAGGGCCTAGGCCCTCTCGTCCAGCTCTTCAGCAGTAAATTCTGCAGCTATAGGAATAGGTGTGGTTAATGCAGCATCGATGAGTTTACGCGCACCTTCAGTGATCACGTGTCCATCCACCGACTCTTCTTTGTGCTCGTTTGGGATAAGTTCTCCATCCGAGTATTCCTCGTACTCCTCGGTGATCACCTCCTCTGCCGGAGGGTCTTTACCCGGGGTCTTGTTCTTCTTGTTCTTGTTCTTTGCCTTCTTGGCAGCGCCGGTAGCAAAGACGGCTTTGGGTCCGTTTCCCGGAGTCAAGCTCTAATTGGTACTTTAGGACATCTGGAACATGGGATTATCTCCGATTTCCATGTTATCCTGCATTTTGGGAGAGTTTTCCCTGGATCCTTCATCCATGGCCTCTTCTTCCTCTATAGCTTTGGAGTTATACTCCTCTTCATATTCCGCGGAGAACTTTCGGAAATTTGCTGACATCATCGACTCATCCGAGGATGCGGGTATGTCGGCGTTTGTTCCGATCGCCTCCAGCACAGAGTCGGTGTTGTCTCTAGCATCGGCAGAGCCGGATCTGGATCCCACATATCCGGCGAAGTGCGACGCGTGCCTCCTGAGATAGTTGCGGCTCTCATGATCGGCTTCCTAGAAACGCCTGATGGTCTCGAGAATATCATCTATGCTTGCATCTTGCATCATCATGCGTCTTAGCGTGTATCTCAGGAAAGGCCTGTCTGTCATGGCGTCATCAGAGCCAGAACCAGTGTTGTTGCTATGCTCCTCCTGGATTTCAACTTCAGCGGGTGGGTCGATCTAGGATTCGGTCTCTCTAGGGAGATCCACTCCAGGTTTAACTTGGACCACCAGGTCTGCTCCAGGCTCGGATTTCTCCACTATCTCCGTGATTGGTGCGGGTTGGGTGGGATTAGGGTTTTCTGAGATCCGGAACTCTGCCGCCTCTGCGGACAAAGGGGATCCAGAAATTTCTTCTGCCTCTAACATCACCGCTGGGGTGGGTGGGGCAGGTTCAGCAAAGGCGATGTAAACATCGATATCGCCAAAAGACATGATGGTGTAGGCAGTCACAGCCTCCCTAGCCGGAATCGAGGTCTCATCGAGAACGATGAGAGGGACGTTGTTGGCGTAGAGGATGCGACCGACGGCAATACTCTCGCCGATTCCGATTCTTGCAGATTCCGCTCGGAACGCAGATCCGAAGCTCACTTGCCCCATGGTGGGTGCCAACTATCGTCGAATTGATGACAAGTACGCCATGAGGGGGTCCTCGAGGCGTGCATAAGAGAGGGGTGTGAGACGTACGGTGTTCCAGGACGGTGAGCACACAAGTTTACCCAGGTTCGAATCCGCTGGCTTTGGATGGATCCTACTCCTGCTAGTAATCCAATAATACGACAGAGCCGGAATATGGGTTACAAGGGTTCTCCTGTGCGAGTTGAGATTGTGATAGTAAGGGGTGCCCTAAAGGATCTCCCTAGGACGGCTTATATAGATATCCGGCCTAGGGTTTACAGGAGAGATCAATCCGGCTACGACTAAGAGTCGGTTACAGAGTACATCTTGAACTACAAGTAACACTATGGGCCTATGTCGGTAAGTCTTCTGGGCCTTCCCGTAGCCGGACTGGACTCCGTCTCTTCTCCCTGACTGGGCCGCCCGTGAAGCAAAGCTCTATACCGAAGTGGGCGACCCTGGTCAGTGAGGAACTATGAGGATACCCAGAAAGTATATCCCCAACAGTCATTGCATGTGTTTTCTTTTCATAAACCACATTGATCCACTAGAGTTATTACTTGTGTGTTCTTTTCCTAAACCACATGGATCCACCAGTGACATTGGATGTGTGTTCTTTTCCAAAAACACATTGATCCACTAGAGTCATTGCATGTGTGTTCTTTTCCTAAACCACATGATCCACTAGAGACATTGCATGTATGTTCTTTTCCTAAACCATATAGATCCACCAGTGACATTGCATGTGTGTTATTTTCTTAAACCACATTGATCCACTAGAGACATTGCATGTGTGTTCTTTTCCAAAACCACATGGATCCACAAGTAACATTACATGTCTGTTCTTTTCCTAAAACACATTGATCCACAAGTGACATTTCCATGTGTGTTATTTTCCTAAACCTCATGGATCCACTAGAGTCATTGCATGTGTGTTCTTTTCCTAAACCACATTGATCCACCAGAGTCATTGCATGTGTGTTCCTTTCCTAAACCACATGGGTCAACTAGAGACATTGCATGTGTGTTCATTTCCTAAACCACATGGATCCACTAGTGACATTGCATGTGTTATTTTCCTAAAACACATTGATCCACTGGTAACATTCACATGTGTGTTATTTTCTAAACTTCATGGATCCACTAGAGTCATTGCATGTGTGTTCTTTTGCTAAACCACATGGATCCACTTGTGACATTTATATGAGTGTTCTTTTAATAAACCACATTGATCCACTAGTGACATTGCATATGTGTTCTCTTCCTAAACCACATGGATACACTAGAGACATTGCATGTGTTTTCTTTTCCTAAACCACATGGATCCACTAGAGTCATTGCATGTGTGTTCTTCTCATAAAGCACATTGATCCACTGGGACATTTGCATATGTGTTCTTTTCTTAAACCACGTGGATCCACTAGTAAGATTTCATGTGTCTTCTTTTCCTAAACCATATTGATCCACTAGAGACATTTCATGTGTGTCCATTTCCTAAACCACATTAATCCACTAGAGTCATTGCATGTGTGTTCTTTTCCTAAACCTCATGGATCCACTAGAGTCATTGCATGTGTGTTCTTTTCCTAAACCACAATGATCCACTAGTGTCATTGCATGTGTGTTCTTTTCCTAATCCACATGGATACACTAGAGTCATTTCATGTGCGTTCTTTTCCTAAAGCACATTGATCAACTGGTGACATTTGCATGTGTGTTCTTCTTCTAAACCATATTGATCCACTAGAGATATTGCATGTGTGTTCTTTTCCTAAACCACATAGATCCACTAGAGTCATTACATGTGTGTTCTTTTCCTAAACAACATGGATCCACTAGAGTCATTACATGTGTGTTTTTTTCCTAAACCACATTGATCCACTAGAGTCATTGCATGTGTGTTCTTTTTCTAAACCACATGGATCCACCAGTGACATTGCAAGTGTGTACTTTTCCTAAAACACATTGATCCACTAGAGTCATTGCATGTGTGTTCTTTTCCTAAACCACATAGATGCACTAGAGACATTGCATGTATGTTGTTTTCCTAATCCACATAGATCCATTAGATTCATTGCATGTCTGTTCTTTTCCTAAACCACATGGTTCCACTGGTGACATTGCATGTGTGCTCTTTTCCTAAACCACATTAATGCACTAGTGACATTGCATGTGTGTTCTTTACCTAAACCACATTGATCCACTAGAGTCATTTCATGTGTGTTATTTTCCTAAACCACATGGATCCACCAGTAACATTGCATGTGTGTTCTTTTCCTAAAACACATTGATCCACTAGAGTCATTGCATGTGTGTTCTTTTCCTAAACCACATGGATCCACTAGATTCATTGTATGTGTGTTATTTCCCTAAACCGCATGGTTCCACTGGAGTCATTACATGTATGTTCTTTTCCTAAAGCACATTGATCCACTAGTGACATTTGCATGTGTGTTCTTTTTCTAAACCACATGGATCCACTAGAGTCATTGCATGTGTGTTCTTTTCCTAAAGCACATGAATCCACCAGTGACATTGCATGGGTGTTCTTTTCCTAAAACACATTGATCCACTAGAGTCATTGCATGCGTGTTCTTTTCCTAAACCACATGGATCCACTACAGACATCGCATATGTGTTCTTTTCCTAAACCATACTGATCCACTAGAGACATTGCATGTGTGTTCTTTTCCTAAGCCACATGGATCCACTAGATTCATTACATGTGCGTTATTTTCCTAAACCACATGGATCAAATGGAGGCATTGCATGTGTGTTCTTTCCATAAACCACATTGATCCACTAGAGTCATTGCATGTGTGTTCTTTTCCTAAACCACATGGATCCACCAGTGACATTGCATGTGTGTTCTTTTCCTAAAACACATTGATCCACTAGAGTCATTGCATGTGTGTTCTTTTCCTAAACCACAGAGAACCACTAGAGACATTGTATGTATGTTCTTTTCCCAAACCAGATAGATCCACAAGTGACATTGCATGTGTGTTCTTTTCTTAAACCACATTGATCCACTAGAGACATTGCATGTGTGTTCTTTTCCTAAACCACATGGATCCACAAGTGACATTACATGTGTGTTCTTTTCCTAAGACACATTGATCTACAAGTCACATTTGCATGTGTGTTATTTTCCTAAACCTCATGGATCCACTACAGTCATTGCATGTGTGTTCTTTTCATAATACACATTGATACACTAGAGTCATTACGTGTGTGTTCTTTTCCTAAACCACATGTATCCACTGGAGTCATTGCATGTGTGTTCTTTTCCTAAACCACATTGATCCACTAGAGTCATTGCATGTATGTTACTTTCCTAAACCACATGGGTCCACTAGAGACATTGCATGTGTGTTCATTTCGTACACCACATGGATCCACTAGTGACATTTCATGTGTTATTTTCCTAAAACAAATTGATCCACTAGTGACATTCACATGTGTGTTATTTTCCTAAACATTATGGATCCACTAGAGTCATTGCATGTGTGTTCTTTTCCTAAACCACATGGATCAACTTATGACATTTACATGCGTGTTCTTTTCCTAAACCACATTGATCCACTGGTGACATTGCATATTGATGGCTCGATGCTGATGTAGAGCTTGTTGGGGAACCCCAAGAGGAAGGTATGATGAGCACAGCAGCAAGTTTCCCTCAGTTATGAAACCAAGGTTTAATCGAACCACTTGGAGCAAGGAAACACCCCCAAAGGTGTTGCTAGCTGAGCCTTGGCAGGGCGCACTACCGGTGCTAGTAGCAACATGGATACCTGCACAACACAACCACAGAACTTTGTCCCCAACTTGCGATGAGGTTGTCAATCTCACCGGTTTTGCTGAAAACAAAGGATTAAACGTATCGAATGGAAGGAATTAATAGTTTGCAGAAAGTAAACACAAAGCAGTAAACAGTTTGTAGAATGTATGTAAAAGAAAGGACCGGGATCCATAGTTCACTAGAGGTGGCTCTCCTTAAGATAGATAACATGCTGGGCGAACAAATTACAGCGGGGCAATTGACAAACATCGAGAAAGCAATACATGCATATACTAATCATCTTGACTCCTTTGAGACTTGATTGGGCATTACAACATTATACATAGACCGCCATCCAACAACATCTATGACTAATAATCCACCTTCAGGTTATCATCCGAACCCCCTCCAGTATTAAGTTGCAAGCAACAGATTATTGCTTTACGAATTGCGTGTAAAGTAAAAAATACGATTGTTCTATGAACAAAGGATTGTTGTTTTCTCCCTTGTAGCAACTGCACATCTAGTACCTTAGAGATTTCTGTCACTTCCCTAGATTACCAGAGGCATGAACCCACTATCGAGCATAAATACTAACTCTTGGAGTTGCTAGCATCTACTTGGCCAAGATAGCTACTAACAACGGAAAGCATGCAAGATCACAAATAACAAAGACATGATAGAATCAATAATCAATCTGAAATAGCATCTCAATATCCATCGGATCCCCGCAAAAACAACATGCAGAATTACAAATAGATGATCTTGATCATGAACGGAGCTCACAAGATCTAGACATGAAAGCACAAAGGAGGAGAACGAGCCATCTAGCTACTACATGGACCCATAGTCCAGAGATGAACTACTCACGCATCACACCAGAGGCTTGCATGATGATGAAGAAGGCCTCCAGGGTGAATTCCCCTCTCCGGCAGGGTGCCGGGAAGAGCATTAGATCCCTCCCGATCTAGGGATGGAGATAACGGCAGCTACAAACTCTTTCGTGGATTTTTGATCGGGTACTTAGGGTTTTCGTCCCAAGGGAAATATATAGGCGGAAGGAGAGGCCGAGGGGGTGCTGGGGTCGGCCAGACCACCCCCTGGGGTGGGCCAGGCTTGGCCGCGTGGCCAGATGGTGTGTCCAGCCCCCATCCATTCTCTGTCTCGTATTCTGGCGTCTGATGTCTTCCGGAAAAATAGGCACTTTGGCTTTTGTCCCGTCCAATTCCGAGAATATTCATTTTCCGACTTTCCTGGAACCAAAAACAGTAGAAAACAGGCAGCTAGCACTGTGGCTCTTATTAATAGGTTAGTCCAAGAAAACAGGTAGCTGGCACTATGACAAAACACAAGAAAGTAGATAAAACCAAGCATGGAACATCAAAAATTATAGATACATTTGCAATGTATCAACATCCCCAAGCTTAACTCTTGCTTGTCCTCGAGTAGGTAAGTGATAAAAAGAAAGAATAATTTTTGAGGTGACATGCACCATTAAAGACTTGATCAAAGTATTTGTAAAACATTCAAAGCTGGGATCATAGTACTTCAATCATAACATGAAAGACAAAGTTCTAGCAATAAGACAAAGAAACTATGATGCAACATGAAAAGGCACAAACAAAAGATTCATGAATAATAATGCTTTGCAAGACGTTTGTTTGTTTCACATAAAGAAAACATAGCATAATAGCAATCAGCTTGTCCCTCATAGAGTAGCAAATGTAATTGCATAGGACACCTTCAAAGTTCATAAGAGTGACTATATACAAATAGTTTAAAACAAGCAATATCAAGTTATGCATCAATCAACTAGTCTTGGGACAATGCACATAGAACTAAGAATGGCCACTATGCTCTCAAAGTAAGTGCATAAAGGTAGAAGGTGGATACTCAATATAATGGTGGAAGAAAGGCCTTCATAGAAGGAAGTAGGGATTCAAGTCTCATAAAGAGCTTCCAAAAATTAAGGTACTTATAGCTTTCAGCTCTCATTGCCCCTATCATAAGCATCTTGAAGTGATTAAGGTTAAAGTGAACAAACTATGGTGTACATGCTTGACGAAGTATAAGTTAGAAATCTCATGTCCCTTGAATATGAGGGCCGATCCTCATGCTACTCAAGTTTAGTCACTGGTAAGTTCTTGTCATCATAAGTACATGTGTATCATAGAGAACCGCCAATGGGGTACCCCTTGCCCGATGATACTGAAGAATCCCCATATCAAAATGGCAAGGAAAGCAGACAACGAGCATCTCAACAATCTTCTTATTTACCATGGGAATATGGTGCTTTTTTCTCTTTCCTCTTTTCATAATCTCTTTTTTTCTCAATAGGACTCTTTTTTTATAAGAAGAATGCTTCATAGACAGCTCATTATGGTTACGCTGCAGGTTTCCACCATGTCAGCATGGATTAGACTAGCGGCCCAGGCATTTCTCTAACACATATACATAACTCCATGGACTTACAAGCTCCCCTTTCATTTCACACTGACGACATCCATAGACAAAAGAGCATGATATCAACTCGGTACAAAGTACCAAGTGCAATGTTGAAAGCGTTCCCCATGACAGCATGGTTCTACTAATTCCCAACAAATAAGTGCAAGCATATACAACATAGACAACACAATGGTTCAATTTTATTAAGGGTAAGAAAAGTAAAGTTTGCCATCAAGTTCGTGAGAGCTTTAATCACTAGTTTTCTCATAACAAGTTTAATTTGGAAGGTAAACAAAAACATGAATATACTTGGAATAGCATAAGCTAGTAGGTAGGTATGGTGGACTCTTTGGAATAACTTGGTTTAGGGAGTTGGATGCATGAGTGGAACTCATACTTGGTTGTGGAGGCTAGCAAAAGACTAGGAGCGACAAACTAAGAGAGCAATAATGGCCATAATCATGCAGAGCGACAAAACATCATTGATCAAAGCAATAAAGTGATACTACAAGTTGAAAACTAAAGGATCATAAAGGCTATGGTGACTTGAGATAGTCATAACATGGTGTGAGCATGCGCCAAGTCAACCCAAATAAAGCATCAAAGGAGAATACCACTATACTATGCTTTAATATGCTAAAACAACGCATGATTCATCCAAGGCACATTAAGCAATCTCAATTGTTTATAACAAGTCATGCTACAGCAAAGAATACTAAGCATAAAGCCAAAACAATATCAAGCATGGCATGACAAAACATAGGCCATAGTCAAAAACAAGCTCTCTTTACCACTTAAGTATGAACTTCCCTACTTTTTTCCGAACCAAACCAAACTATTTGAAAACCAATGTATGAAAGAGGGGGTCCAACCAATTTATTCAGCAAACTAAGCAAACAAAAGCAAATGAAAAACCAAAACAAAAACGAAAAAGAAGACTCTCCAAGAACAACACAATTATGCATGAAACAATAAAACTGAAGCGTTTGAAAGAAACCTGGGATTTTTATTGACGAAGAGGGGGATGCCTTGGGCATCCCCAAGCTTTGACGCTTGTACCTCTTGGATATTTCTTGGGGTGACATGCGTGGCATCCCCAAGCTTGAGCTTTAGTCCATCCTTCATCTCATTACTCATTCCTTCCATACACCTGAAATGTTTTCCTTCATACAAAACATCACACAATCTTTATTAGCAACATTAGTGCACTCAAGATAATAAGTCTTAAGGTTCAGTTTTAACACGAAATAAATTTCCATTAGAACACTAGCTACTGAAGCACTTCCCTCAAAAAGCTCAATTCCCCAAAAGAACTCGAAAAGGAACCAACAAGAAGCAAATACAGAAAATGGCAGAAATCTGTCAAAACAGACCAGCAGGTAAAGATAAATTTTTTCGAAGACCTTCTGTTGCTCAAATCAAAAAGTGCTGAACTAACGAAAGTTAGATAACATCCTGGGGCAAAAGCACAAAAATATGAATTTCGATGATGCTCACATAAGAAATATGAATTGAAGTAAAAGAGAGCATCAAGAAGCAAATTTCAAAACACATTTAAGTCTAACCCACTTCCTATGCATAGGAATCTTATATGCAAATAAATTCACAAAGAAAAAAGTGATAGGCATAGGAAGATAAAACAAGAGTAACTTCAAAACTTTCAGCACATAGAGAGGTGTTTTAGTACCATGAAAACTTCTACAACCATATTTTCCTCTCTCATAATAATTTTCAGTAGCCTCATGAATAAACTGAACAATATAACTATCACATAAAGCATGCTTTTCATGATCTATAAACACTAAAGCTTTATTATAAACATTTTCAAAAGAATCCTCAGGAACATAACATTCATCCTCCTTTAGTAAGCGTGGGGGACAATCAAATATTATAGGGGGTAAAGAGTTACTCTCATTAGATGGTAGGAATGGGTAGATCCGTTCTTCATCCTCTTGATCATCACTCTCCTCCTCTTTTTCATCCAATGAGCTTCCAGCTTCAGAAATTTTTTCTTCCATAGGCTCCTGCAAGGCATTAGTCTCTTCCGCTGGTGGAGAGCATCTATTAAGATATTCAAGAATATAGCCATTTTCTTCCTTGTAATTATCAAAGAAAAATTGAAGTATATCATAAACCTCATATTTATAAGGTGCATCATCGGTATTTTCAAGCAAATAAGCTAGTTCGAATGCACCCTTCCAAGCAATAAATTCTTCAATTTGTTTCACATCATAAAAGTCATAATTTCCATTAACATAAGAAGATATGGTAACATCATCATTATACTCGCATTGAAAAGGGAGGTGTTTATACCTCTTGCAGCAAGAAGATTTATCAAAGCAATAAGTAACATTATAAGTAGAGCACACGTTTCTAGCAATGGTATACAATTTATCAATTTGTTCCCATAAGTGTTTCCCTTTTTGTGACAAGCGGTGTTCCTCATAATAATATTTTTATTCTTCCGTGAACCCACCTTGACAATAAGATTCAGTTTCAAAGAAACCAACCATTGATAGAAAGCATGATAAAGCAAGACAATAACAGACCAACGAAAATAACAACTATAGTAGGAACTAATTTTTTGTGTGTTTTTGATAAAGAAACAAGCAAACAAAGCAAAAGGTAAACTAAGTAAACAAAAATAACAAAGTAAATAGATTGGTTATGAGGGACTCCCCTTGTGAAGATGTCCTTGACTCCCCGGCAACGGCGCAAGAAAAATGCTTGATGGCTCAGTGTTGATGTAGAGCTCGTTGGGGAACCCCAAGAGGAAGGTATGATGAGCATAGCAGCAAGTTTCCCTCAGTTATGAAACCGAGGATTAATCGAACCAGTAGGAGCAAGGAAACACCCCAAAGGTGTTGCTAGCTGGGCCTTGGCAGGGCACACTACCGGTGCTAGTAGCAACGTGGAGACCTGCACAACACAACCACATAACTATGTCCCCAACTTGCGACGAGGTTGTCAATCTCACCGGTTTTGCTGAAAACAAAGGATTAAACGTATCGAATGGACGGAAGTAATAGTTTGCAGAAAGTAAACACAAAGCAGTAAACAGTTTGTAGATTGTATGTAAAATAAAGGACCGGGATCCATAGTTCACTAGAGGTGGCTCTCCTTAAGATAGATAACATGCTGGGTGAACAAATTACAGCGGGGCAATTGACAAACATCGAGAAAGCAATACATGCATATACTAATCATCTTGACTCCTTTGAGACTTGATTGGGCATTACAACATTATACATAGACCGCCATCCAACAACATCTATGACTAATAATCCACCTTCAGGTTATCATCCGAACCCCCTCCAGTATTAAGTTGCAAGCAACAGATTATTGCTTTACGAATTGCGTGTAAAGTAAACAATACGATTGTTCTATGAATAAAGTATTGTCGTTTTATCCCTAGTAGCAATAGCACATCTAGTACCTTAGAGATTTCTGTCACTTCCCTAGATTACCAGAGGCATGAACCCACTATCGAGCATAAATACTAACTCTTGGAGTTGCTAGCATCTACTTGGCCAAGATAGCTACTAACAATGGAAAGCATGCAAGATCACAAATAACAAAGACATGATAGAATCAATAATCAATATGAAATAACATCTCAATATCCATCGAATCCCCGCAAACACAACATGCAGAATTACAAATAGATGATCTTTATCATGAACGGAGCTCACAAGATCTAGACATGAAAGCACAAAGGATGAGAACCATCCATCTAGCTACTACATAGACCCGTAGTCTAGAGATGAACTACTCACGCATCACACCGGAGGCTTGCATGATGATGAAGAAGGCCTCCAGGGTGAATTCCCCTCTCTGGCAGGGTGCCGGGAAGAGCTTCAAATCCCTCCTGATCTAGGGATGGAGATGACGGCGGCTACAGACTCTTTCGTGGATTTTTGATCGGGTACTTAGGGTTTTCATCCCGATGGCAATATATAGGTGGAAGGAGAGGCCGAGGGGGTGCTGGGGTCGGCTAGACCACCCCCTGGCATGGGCCAGGCCTGGCCACGCGGCTAGGTTGTGTGCCCCTAGACGTTCTCCGTCTCGTATTCTGGCATCTCATGTCTTCCGGAAAAATAGGCACTTTGGCTTTTGTCCTGTCCAATTCCGAGAATATTCATTTTCTGACTTTCCTGGAACCAAAAATAGCAGAAAACAGGCAGCTGGCACTGTGTCTCTTGTTAATAGGTTAGTCCAAGAAATCATATGAAAAGTACTCCAAAGTGTGGACAAAACACAAGAAAGTAGATAAAACCAAGCATGGAACATCAAAAATTATAGATACATTTGCAATGTATCACATATGTGTTCTGTCCCTAAACCACATTAATGCACTAGTGACATTGCATGTGTGTTCTTTTCCCAAACCACATTGATCCACTAGAGTCATTTTATGTGTGTTATTTTCCTAAACTACATGGATCCACCAGTGACATTTCATGTGTTTTCTTTTCCTAAAACACGTGGATCCACTAGTAAGATTTCATGTGTGTTTTTTTCCTAAACCACATAGATCCACTAGAGTCATTGCATGTGTGTTCTTTTCCTAAAGCACATTGATTCACTAGTGTCATTGCATGTGTGTTCTTTTCCAAAACCACATGGATCCACAAGCGTCATTACATGTGTGTTATTTTCCTAAAACACATTGATCCACTAGAGTCATTGCATGTGTGTTCTTTTCCTAAACCAAATTGATCCACTAGAGTCATTGCATGTTGTTCTTTTCCTAAACCACATTGATCCACTAGTGACATTTTCATGTGTGTTCTTTTCCTAAACAACATGGATCCACTTGTGACATTGCATGTGTGTTCTTTTCCTAAACCAGATGGATCCACTAGTGTCATTTCATGTGTGTTCTTTTCCTAAACCACATGGATCCACTAGTGACATTTGCATGTTTGTTCTTTTCCTAAACCACATGGATCCATTGGAGTCATTGCATGTGTGTTCTTTTCCTAAACCACATTGATTCCCTAGAGTCATTGTATGTTGTTCTTTTCCTAAACCACATTGATCCACTGGTGACTTTTCCGTGTGTGTTCTTTTCCTAAACAACATGGATCCACTAGTGACATTGCATGTGTGTTCTTTTTCTAAACCACATGGATCCACTAGTGACATTGCATGTGAGTTCTTTTCCTAAATGACATTGATCCACTAGGACATTTGCATGTGTGTTCTTTTCCTAAACCACGTGGATCCACTAGTAAGATTTCATGTGTGTTCTCTTCCTAAACCATATTGATCCACTAGAGACATTGCATGCGTGTCCATTTCCTAAACCACATTAATCCACTAGAGTCATTGCATGTTTGTTCTTTTCTTAAACCACATGGATCCACTAGAGTCATTGCATGGTGTTCTTTTCCTAAACCACATTGATCCACTAGTGACATTTTCATGTGTGTTCTTTTCCTAAACCACATGGATCCACTTGTGACATTGCATGTGTGTTCTTTTCCTAAACCAGATGGATCCACTAGTGTCATTTCATGTGTGTTCTTTTCCTAAACCACATGGATCCACTAGTGACATTTGCATGTTTGTTCTTTTCCTAAACCACATGGATCCATTGGAGTCATTGCATGTGTGTTCCTTTCCTAAACCACATTGATCCACTAGAATCATTGCATGTGTGTTCCTTTCCTAAACCACATGGGTCAGCTAGCGACATTGCATGTGTGTTCATTTCCTAAACCACATGGATCCACTAGTGACATTGCATGTGTTATTTTCCTAAAACACATTGATCCACTGGTGACATTCACATGTGTGTTATTTTCTAAACATCATGGATCCACTGGAGTCATTGCATGTGTGTTCTTTTCCTAAACCACACGGATCCACTTGTGACATTTACATGAGTGTTCTTTTACTAAACCACATTGACCACTCGTGACATTGCATATGTGTTTTGTCCCTAAACCACATGGATCCACTAGATACATTGCATGTGTTTTCTTTTCCTAAACCACATGGATCCATTAGAGTCATTGCATGTGTGTTCTTTTCCTAAAGCACATTGATCCACTGGGACATTTGCATGTGTGTTCTTTTCCTAAACCACGTGGATCCACTAGTAAGATTTCATGTGTGTTCTCTTCCTAAACCATATTGATCCACTAGAGACATTGCATGTGTGTCCATTTCCTAAACCACATTAATCCACTAGAGTCATTGCATGTGTGTTCTTTTCTTAAACCACATGGATCCACTAGAGTCATTGCATGTTGTTCTTTTCCTAAACCACATTGATCCACTAGTGACATTTTCATCTGTGTTCTTTTCCTAAACCACATGGATCCACTTGTGACATTGCATGTGTGTTCTTTTCCTAAACCAGATGGATCCACTAGTGTCATTTCATGTGTGTTCTTTTCCTAAACCACATGGATCCACTAGTGACATTTGCATGTTTGTTCTTTTCCTAAACCACATGGATCCATTGGAGTCATTGCATGTGTGTTCTTTTCCTAAACCACATTGATTCCCTAGAGTCATTGCATGTTGTTCTTTTCCTAAACCATATTGATCCACTAGTGACATTTTCATGTGTGTTCTTTTCCTAAACAACATGGATCCACTTGTGACATTGCATGTGTGTTCTTTTCCTAAACCAGATGGATCCACTAGTGTCATTTCATGTGTGTTCTTTTCCTAAACCACATGGATCCACTAGTGACATTTGCATGTTTGTTCTTTTCCTCAACCACATGGATCCATTGGAGTCATTGCATGTGTGTTCCTTTCCTAAACCACATTGATCCACTAGAATCATTGCATGTGTGTTCTTTTTCTAAACCATATGGATCCACTCGTGACATTGCATGTGAGTTCTTTTCCTAAATGACATTGATCCGCTGGTGATATTGCATGTGTGTTCATTTCCTAAACCACATGGATCCACTAGAGACATTGCATGTGTGTTCTTTTCATAACCCACATGTATCCACTAGAATCATTGCGTGTAAGTTGTTTTCCTAAACCACATTGATCCACTTCTGACATTTGCATGTGTTCTTTTCCTAAACCACATTGATCCACTAGAGTCATTGCATGTGTGTTCCTTTCCTAAACCACATGGGTCAGCTAGAGACATTGCATGTGTGTTTATTTCCTAAACCACATGGATGCACTAGTGACATTGCATGTGTTATTTTCCTAAAACACATTGATTCACTGGTGTCATTCACATGTGTGTTATTTTCTAAACATCATGGATCCACTGGAGTCATTGCATGTGTGTTCTTTTCCTAAACCACACGGATCCACTTGTGACATTTACATGAGTGTTCTTTTACTAAACCACATTGACCACTCGTGACATTGCATATGTGTTTTGTCCCTAAACCACATGGATCCACTAGAGACATTGCATGTGTTTTCTTTTCCTAAACCACATGGATCCACTAGAGTCATTGCATGTGTGTTCTTTTCCTAAAGCACATTGATCCACTAGAACATTTGCATGTGTGTTCTTTTCCTAAACCACGTGGATCCACTAGTAAGATTTCATGTGTGTTCTCTTCCTAAACCATATTGATCCACTAGAGACATTGCATGTGTGTCCATTTCCTAAACCACATTAATCCACTAGAGTCATTGCATGTGTGTTCTTTTCTTAAACCACATGGATCCACTAGAGTCATTGCATGTGTGTTCTTTTCCTAAACCACATTGATCCACTAGTGTCATTGCATGTATGTTCTTTTCCTAAACCACATGGATACACTAGAGTTATTGCATGTGCTTTCTTTTCCTAAAGCACATTGATCAACTGGTGACATTTTCATGTGTGTTCTTTTTCTAAACCATACTGATCCACTAGAGACATTGCATGTGTGTTCTTTTCCTAAACCACTTTGATCCACTAGAGTCATTACATGTGTGTTCTTTTCCTAAACCAGATGGATCCACTGGAATCATTGCATGTGTGTTCATTTCCTAAACCACATTGATCCACTGGAATCATTGCATGTGTGTTCCTTTCCTAACCCACATTGATCCACTAGAGTCATTGCATGTGTGTTATTTTCCTAAACCACATGGATCCACCAGTGACATTGCATGTCTGTTCAATTCCTAAAACACATTGATCTATTAGAGTCATTGCATGTGTGTTAGTTTCCTAAACCACATGGCTCCACTACAGACTTTGCATGTGTGTTGTTGTCCTAAACCATACTGATCCACTAGAGATATTGTATGTGTGTTCTTTTCCTAAACCACATTGATCCACTAGAGTCATTACATGTGTGTTCTTTTCCTAATCAACATGGATCCACTGGAGTCATTGCATGTTTGTTCTTTTCCTAAATCACATTGATCCACTAGAGTCATTGCATGTGTGTTCTTTTCCTAAACCACATGGATCCACCAGTGACATTACATGTGTGTTCTTTTCCTAAAACACATTGATCCACTAGATTCATTGCATATGTGTACTTTTCCTAAACCACATAGATCCACTAGAGACATTGCGTGTATGTTCTTTTCCTAAACCACATAGATCCACTAGAGTCATTGCATGTGTGTTCTTTTCCTAAACCACATTAATGCACTAGTGACATTGCATGTGTGTTCTTTTCCCAAACCACATTGATCCACTAGAGTCATTTTATGTGTGTTATTTTCCTAAACTACATGGATCCACCAGTGACATTTCATGTGTTTTCTTTTCCTAAAAAACGTGGATCCACTAGTAAGATTTCATGTGTGTTTTTTTCCTAAACCACATAGATCCACTAGAGTCATTGCATGTGTGTTCTTTTCCTAAACCACATTGATTCACTAGTGTCATTGCATGTGTGTTCTTTTCCAAAACCACATGGATCCACAAGCGTCATTACATGTGTGTTATTTTACTAAAACACATTGATCCACTAGAGTCATTGCATGTGTGTTCTTTTCCTAAACCAAATTGATCCACTAGAGTCATTGCATGTTGTTCTTTTCCTAATCCACATTGATCCACTAGTGACATTTTCATGTGTGTTCTTTTCCTAAACAACATGGATCCACTTGTGACATTGCATGTGTGTTCTTTTCCTAAACCAGATGGATCCACTAGTGTCATTTCATGTGTGTTCTTTTCCTAAACCACATGGATCCACTAGTGACATTTGCATGTTTGTTCTTTTCCTAAACCACATGGATCCATTGGAGTCATTGCATGTGTGTTCTTTTCCTAAACCACATTGATTCCCTAGAGTCATTGTATGTTGTTCTTTTCCTAAACCACATTGATCCACTGGTGACTTTTCCGTGTGTGTTCTTTTCCTAAACAACATGGATCCACTAGTGATATTGCATGTGTGTTCTTTTTCTAAACCACATGGATCCACTGGTGACATTGCATGTGAGTTCTTTTCCTAAATGACATTGATCCACTAGGACATTTGCATGTGTGTTCTTTTCCTAAACCACGTGGATCCACTAGTAAGATTTCATGTGTGTTCTCTTCCTAAACCATATTGATCCACTAGAGACATTGCATGCGTGTCCATTTCCTAAACCACATTAATCCACTAGAGTCATTGCATGTGTGTTCTTTTCTTAAACCACATGGATCCACTAGAGTCATTGCATGGTGTTCTTTTCCTAAACCACATTGATCCACTAGTGACATTTTCATGTGTGTTATTTTCCTAAACCACATGGATCCACTTGTGACATTGCATGTGTGTTCTTTTCCTAAACCAGATGGATCCACTAGTGTCATTTCATGTGTGTTCTTTTCCTAAACCACATGGATCCACTAGTGACATTTGCATGTTTGTTCTTTTCCAAAACCACATGGATCCATTGGAGTCATTGCATGTGTGTTCCTTTCCTAAACCACATTGATCCACTAGAATCATTGCATGTGTGTTCCTTTCCTAAACCACATGGGTCAGCTAGCGACATTGCATGTGTGTTCATTTCCTAAACCACATGGATCCACTAGTGACATTGCATGTGTTATTTTCCTAAAACACATTGATCCACTGGTGACATTCACATGTGTGTTATTTTCTAAACATCATGGATCCACTGGAGTCATTGCATGTGTGTTCTTTTCCTAAACCACACGGATCCACTTGTGACATTTACATGAGTGTTCTTTTACTAAACCACATTGACCACTCGTGACATTGCATATGTGTTTTGTCCCTAAACCACATGGATCCACTAGATACATTGCATGTGTTTTCTTTTCCTAAACCACATGGATCCACTAGAATCATTGCATGTGTGTTCTTTTCCTAAAGCACATTGATCCACTGGGACATTTGCATGTGTGTTCTTTTCCTAAACCACGTGGATCCACTAGTAAGATTTCATGTGTGTTCTCTTCCTAAACCATATTGATCCACTAGAGACATTGCATGTGTGTCCATTTCCTAAACCACATTAATCCACTAGAGTCATTGCATGTGTGTTCTTTTCTTAAACCACATGGATCCACTAGAGTCATTGCATGTTGTTCTTTTCCTAAACCACATTGATCCACTAGTGACATTTTCATCTGTTCTTTTCCTAAACCACATGGATCCACTTGTGACATTGCATGTGTTCTTTTCCTAAACCAGATGGATCCACTAGTGTCATTTCATGTGTTCTTTTCCTAAACCACATGGATCCCCTAGTGACATTTGCATGTTTGTTCTTTTCCTAAACCACATGGATCCATTGGAGTCATTGCATGTGTGTTCTTTTCCTAAACCACATTGATTCCCTAGAGTCATTGCATGTTGTTGTTTTCCTAAACCATATTGATCCACTAGTGACATTTTCATGTGTGTTCTTTTCCTAAACAACATGGATCCACTTGTGACATTTCATGTGTGTTCTTTTCCTAAACCAGATGGATCCACTAGTGTCATTTCATGTGTGTTCTTTTCCTAAACCACATGGATCCACTAGTGACATTTGCATGTTTGTTCTTTTCCAAAACCACATGGATCCATTGGAGTCATTGCATGTGTGTTCCTTTCCTAAACCACATTGATCCACTAGAATCATTGCATGTGTGTTCCTTTCCTAAACCACATGGGTCAGCTAGCGACATTGCATGTGTGTTCATTTCCTAAACCACATGGATCCACTAGTGACATTGCATGTGTTATTTTCCTAAAACACATTGATCCACTGGTGACATTCACATGTGTGTTATTTTCTAAACATCATGGATCCACTGGAGTCATTGCATGTGTGTTCTTTTCCTAAACCACACGGATCCACTTGTGACATTTACATGAGTGTTCTTTTACTAAACCACATTGACCACTCGTGACATTGCATATGTGTTTTGTCCCTAAACCACATGGATCCACTAGATACATTGCATGTGTTTTCTTTTCCTAAACCACATGGATCCACTAGAATCATTGCATGTGTGTTCTTTTCCTAAAGCACATTGATCCACTGGGACATTTGCATGTGTGTTCTTTTCCTAAACCACGTGGATCCACTAGTAAGATTTCATGTGTGTTCTCTTCCTAAACCATATTGATCCACTAGAGACATTGCATGTGTGTCCATTTCCTAAACCACATTAATCCACTAGAGTCATTGCATGTGTGTTCTTTTCTTAAACCACATGGATCCACTAGAGTCATTGCATGTTGTTCTTTTCCTAAACCACATTGATCCACTAGTGACATTTTCATCTGTGTTCTTTTCCTAAACCACATGGATCCACTTGTGACATTGCATGTGTGTTCTTTTCCTAAACCAGATGGATCCACTAGTGTCATTTCATGTGTGTTCTTTTCCTAAACCACATGGATCCACTAGTGACATTTGCATGTTTGTTCTTTTCCTAAACCACATGGATCCATTGGAGTCATTGCATGTGTGTTCTTTTCCTAAACCACATTGATTCCCTAGAGTCATTGCATGTTGTTGTTTTCCTAAACCATATTGATCCACTAGTGACATTTTCATGTGTGTTCTTTTCCTAAACAACATGGATCCACTTGTGACATTTCATGTGTGTTCTTTTCCTAAACCAGATGGATCCACTAGTGTCATTTCATGTGTGTTCTTTTCCTAAACCACATGGATCCACTAGTGACATTTGCATGTTTGTTCTTTTCCTAAACCACATGGATCCATTGGAGTCATTGCATGTGTGTTCCTTTCCTAAACCACATTGATCCACTAGAATCATTGCATGTGTGTTCTTTTTCTAAACCACATGGATCCACTGGTGACATTGCATGTGAGTTCTTTTCCTAAATGACATTGATCCGCTGGTGATATTGCATGTGTGTTCATTTCCTAAACCACATGGATCCACTAGAGACATTGCATGTGTGTTCTTTTCATAACCCACATGTATCCACTAGAATCATTGCGTGTAAGTTGTTTTCCTAAACCACATTGATCCACTTCTGACATTTGCATGTGTTCTTTTCCTAAACCACATTGATCCACTAGAGTCATTGCATGTGTGTTCCTTTCCTAAACCACATGGGTCAGCTAGAGACATTGCATGTGTGTTTATTTCCTAAACCACATGGATGCACTAGTGACATTGCATGTGTTATTTTCCTAAAACACATTGATCCACTAGTGACATTTTCATGTGTGTTATTTTCCTAAAAAACATGGATCCACTTGTGACATTGCATGTGTGTTCTTTTCCTAAACCAGATGGATCCACTAGTGTCATTTCATGTGTGTTCTTTTCCAAAACCACATGGATCCACTAGTGACATTTGCATGTTTGTTCTTTTCCTAAACCACATGGATCCATTGGAGTCATTGCATGTGTGTTCTTTTCCTAAACCACATTGATTCCCTAGAGTCATTGTATGTTGTTCTTTTCCTAAACCACATTGATCCACTGGTGACTTTTCCGTGTGTGTTCTTTTCCTAAACAACATGGATCCACCAGTGACATTGAATGTGTGTTCAATTCCTAAAACACATTGATCTATTAGAGTCATTGCATGTGTGTTAGTTTCCTAAACCACATGGCTCCACTACAGACTTTGCATGTGTGTTGTTGTCCTAAACCATACTGATCCACTGGAGATATTGTATGTGTGTTCTTTTCCTAAACCACATTTATCCACTAGAGTCATTACATGTGTGTTCTTTTCCTAATCAACATGGATCCACTGGAGTCATTGCATGTTTGTTCTTTTCCTAAATCACATTGATCCACTAGAGTCATTGCATGTGTGTTCTTTTCCTAAACCACATGGATCCACCAGTGACATTACATGTGTGTTCTTTTCCTAAAACACATTGATCCACTAGATTCATTGCATATGTGTACTTTTCCTAAACCACATAGATCCACTAGAGACATTGCGTGTATGTTCTTTTCCTAAACCACATAGATCCACTAGAGTCATTGCATGTGTGTTCTTTTCCTAAACCACATTAATGCACTAGTGACATTGCATGTGTGTTCTTTTCCCAAACCACATTGATCCACTAGAGTCATTTTATGTGTGTTATTTTCCTAAACTACATGGATCCACCAGTGACATTTCATGTGTTTTCTTTTCCTAAAACACGTGGATCCACTAGTAAGATTTCATGTGTGTTTTTTTCCTAAACCACATATATTCCACTAGAGTCATTGCATGTGTGTTCTTTTCCTAAACCACATTGATTCACTAGTGTCATTGCATGTGTGTTATTTTCCAAAACCACATGGATCCACAAGCGTCATTACATGTGTGTTATTTTCCTAAAACACATTGATCCACTAGAGTCATTGCATGTGTGTTCTTTTCCTAAACCAAATTGATCCACTAGAGTCATTGCATGTTGTTCTTTTCCTAAACCACATTGATCCACTAGTGACATTTTCATGTGTGTTCTTTTCCTAAACAACATGGATCCACTTGTGACATTGCATGTGTGTTCTTTTCCTAAACCAGATGGATCCACTAGTGTCATTTCATGTGTGTTCTTTTCCTAAACCACATGGATCCACTAGTGACATTTGCATGTTTGTTCTTTTCCTAAACCACATGGATCCATTGGAGTCATTGCATGTGTGTTCTTTTCCTAAACCACATTGATTCCCTAGAGTCATTGTATGTTGTTCTTTTCCTAAACCACATTGATCCACTGGTGACTTTTCCGTGTGTGTTCTTTTCCTAAACAACATGGATCCACTAGTGACATTGCATGTGAGTTCTTTTCCTAAATGACATTGATCCACTGGGACATTTGCATGTGTGTTCTTTTCCTAAACCACATGGATCCACTAGTGACATTTGCATGTTTGTTCTTTTCCTAAACCACATGGATCCATTGGAGTCATTGCATGTGTGTTCTTTTCCTAAACCACATTGATTCCCTAGAGTCATTGTATGTTGTTCTTTTCCTAAACCACATTGATCCACTGGTGACTTTTCCGTGTGTTCTTTTCCTAAACAACATGGATCCACTAGTGATATTGCATGTGTGTTCTTTTTCTAAACCACATGGATCCACTGGTGACATTGCATGTGAGTTCTTTTCCTAAATGACATTGATCCACTAGGACATTTGCATGTGTGTTCTTTTCCTAAACCACGTGGATCCACTAGTAAGATTTCATGTGTGTTCTCTTCCTAAACCATATTGATCCACTAGAGACATTGCATGCGTGTCCATTTCCTAAACCACATTAATCCACTAGAGTCATTGCATGTGTGTTCTTTTCTTAAACCACATGGATCCACTAGAGTCATTGCATGGTGTTCTTTTCCTAAACCACATTGATCCACTAGTGACATTTTCATGTGTGTTATTTTCCTAAACCACATGGATCCACTTGTGACATTGCATGTGTGTTCTTTTCCTAAACCAGATGGATCCACTAGTGTCATTTCATGTGTGTTCTTTTCCTAAACCACATAGATCCACTAGAGATATTTCATGTGTGTCCTTTTCCTAAAACACATAGATCCACTAGAGTCATTGCATGTGTGTTCTTTTCTTAAACCACATGGATCCACTAGAGTCATTGCATGGTGTTCTTTTCCTAAACCACATTGATCCACTAGTGACTTTTTCATGTGTGTTCTTTTCCTAAACCACATGGATCCACTTGTGACATTGCATGTGTGTTCTTTTCCTAAACCAGATGGATCCACCAGTGTCATTTCATGTGTGTTCTTTTCCTAAACCACATGGATCCACTAGTGACATTTGCATGTTTGTTCTTTTCCTAAACCACATGGATCCATTGGAGTCATTGCATGTGTGTTCCTTTCCTAAACCACATTGATCCACTAGAATCATTGCATGTGTGTTCCTTTCCTAAACCACATGGGTCAGCTAGCGACATTGCATGTGTGTTCATTTCCTAAACCACATGGATCCACTAGTGACATTGCATGTGTTATTTTCCTAAAACACATTGATCCACTGGTGACATTCACATGTGTGTTATTTTCTAAACATCATGGATCCACTGGAGTCATTGCATGTGTGTTCTTTTCCTAAACCACACGGATCCACTTGTGACATTTACATGAGTGTTCTTTTACTAAACCACATTGACCACTCGTGACATTGCATATGTGTTTTGTCCCTAAACCACATGGATCCACTAGATACATTGCATGTGTTTTCTTTTCCTAAACCACATGGATCCACTAGAGTCATTGCATGTGTGTTCTTTTCCTAAAGCACATTGATCCACTGGGACATTTGCATGTGTGTTCTTTTCCTAAACCACGTGGATCCACTAGTAAGATTTCATGTGTTCTCTTCCTAAACCATATTGATCCACTAGAGACATTGCATGTGTCCATTTCCTAAACCACATTAATCCACTAGAGTCATTGCATGTGTGTTCTTTTCTTAAACCACATGGATCCACTAGAGTCATTGCATGTTGTTCTTTTCCTAAACCACATTGATCCACTAGTGACATTTTCATCTGTGTTCTTTTCCTAAACCACATGGATCCACTTGTGACATTGCATGTGTGTTCTTTTCCTAAACCAGATGGATCCACTAGTGTCATTTCATGTGTGTTCTTTTCCTAAACCACATGGATCCACTAGTGACATTTGCATGTTTGTTCTTTTCCTAAACCACATGGATCCATTGAGTCATTGCATGTGTGTTCTTTTCCTAAACCACATTGATTCCCTAGAGTCATTGCATGTTGTTCTTTTCCTAAACCATATTGATCCACTAGTGACATTTTCATGTGTGTTCTTTTCCTAAACAACATGGATCCACTTGTGACATTGCATGTGTGTTCTTTTCCTAAACCAGATGGATCCACTAGTGTCATTTCATGTGTGTTCTTTTCCTAAACCACATGGATCCACTAGTGACATTTGCATGTTTGTTCTTTTCCTAAACCACATGGATCCATTGGAGTCATTGCATGTGTGTTCCTTTCCTAAACCACATTGATCCACTAGAATCATTGCATGTGTGTTCTTTTTCTAAACCACATGAATCCACTGGTGACATTGCATGTGAGTTCTTTTCCTAAATGACATTGATCCGCTGGTGATATTGCATGTGTGTTCATTTCCTAAACCACATGGATCCACTAGAGACATTGCATGTGTGTTCTTTTCATAACCCACATGTATCCACTAGAATCATTGCGTGTAAGTTGTTTTCCTAAACCACATTGATCCACTTCTGACATTTGCATGTGTTCTTTTCCTAAACCACATTGATCCACTAGAGTCATTGCATGTCTGTTCCTTTCCTAAACCACATGGGTCAGCTAGAGACATTGCATGTGTGTTTATTTCCTAAACCACATGGATGCACTAGTGACATTGCATGTGTTATTTTCCTAAAACACATTGATCCACTAGTGTCATTCACATGTGTGTTATTTTCTAAACATCATGGATCCACTGGAGTCATTGCATGTGTGTTCCTTTCCTAAACCACATGGGTCAGCTAGAGACATTGCATGTGTGTTTATTTCCTAAACCACATGGATGCACTAGTGACATTGCATGTGTTATTTTCCTAAAACACATTGATCCACTAGTGACATTTTAATGTGTGTTATTTTCCTAAAAAACATGGATCCACTTGTGACATTGCATGTGTGTTCTTTTCCTAAACCAGATGGATCCACTAGTGTCATTTCATGTGTGTTCTTTTCCTAAACCACATGGATCCACTAGTGACATTTGCATGTTTGTTCTTTTCCTAAACCACATGGATCCATTGGAGTCATTGCATGTGTGTTCTTTTCCTAAACCACATTGATTCCCTAGAGTCATTGTATGTTGTTCTTTTCCTAAACCACATTGATCCACTGGTGACTTTTCCGTGTGTGTTCTTTTCCTAAACAACATGGATCCACCAGTGACATTGAATGTGTGTTCAATTCCTAAAACACATTGATCTATTAGAGTCATTGCATGTGTGTTAGTTTCCTAAACCACATGGCTCCACTACAGACTTTGCATGTGTGTTGTTGTCCTAAACCATACTGATCCACTGGAGATATTGTATGTGTGTTCTTTTCCTAAACCACATTTATCCACTAGAGTCATTACATGTGTGTTCTTTTCTTAATCAACATGGATCCACTGGAGTCATTGCATGTTTGTTCTTTTCCTAAATCACATTGATCCACTAGAGTCATTGCATGTGTGTTCTTTTCCTAAACCACATGGATCCACCAGTGACATTACATGTGTGTTCTTTTCCTAAAACACATTGATCCACTAGATTCATTGCATATGTGTACTGTTCCTAAACCACATAGATCCACTAGAGACATTGCGTGTATGTTCTTTTCCTAAACCACATAGATCCACTAGAGTCATTGCATGTGTGTTCTTTTCCTAAACCACATTAATGCACTAGTGACATTGCATGTGTGTTCTTTTCCCAAACCACATTGATCCACTAGAGTCATTTTATGTGTGTTATTTTCCTAAACTACATGGATCCACCAGTGACATTTCATGTGTTTTCTTTTCCTAAAACACGTGGATCCACTAGTAAGATTTCATGTGTGTTTTTTTCCTAAACCACATATATTCCACTAGAGTCATTGCATGTGTGTTCTTTTCCTAAACCACATTGATTCACTAGTGTCATTGCATGTGTGTTATTTTCCAAAACCTCATGGATCCTGGCGTCATTGCATGTGTCTTCTTTTCCTAAAACACATTGATCCACTAGAGTCATTGCATGTGTGTTCTTTTCCTAAACCAAATTGATCCACTAGAGTCATTGCATGTTGTTCTTTTCCTAAACCACATTGATCCACTAGTGACATTTTCATGTGTGTTCTTTTCCTAAACAACATGGATCCACTTGTGACATTGCATGTGTGTTCTTTTCCTAAACCAGATGGATCCACTAGTGTCATTTCATGTGTGTTCTTTTCCTAAACCACATGGATCCACTAGTGACATTTGCATGTTTGTTCTTTTCCTAAACCACATGGATCCATTGGAGTCATTGCATGTGTGTTCTTTTCCTAAACCACATTGATTCCCTAGAGTCATTGTATGTTGTTCTTTTCCTAAACCACATTGATCCACTGGTGACTTTTCCGTGTGTGTTCTTTTCCTAAACAACATGGATCCACTAGTGACATTGCATGTGAGTTCTTTTCCTAAATGACATTGATCCACTGGGACATTTGCATGTGTGTTCTTTTCCTAAACCACATGGATCCACTAGTGACATTTGCATGTTTGTTCTTTTCCTAAACCACATGGATCCATTGGAGTCATTGCATGTGTGTTCTTTTCCTAAACCACAGTGATTCCCTAGAGTCATTGTATGTTGTTCTTTTCCTAAACCACATTGATCCACTGGTGACTTTTCCGTGTGTGTTCTTTTCCTAAACAACATGGATCCACTAGTGATATTGCATGTGTGTTCTTTTTCTAAACCACATGGATCCACTGGTGACATTGCATGTGAGTTCTTTTCCTAAATGACATTGATCCACTAGGACATTTGCATGTGTGTTCTTTTCCTAAACCACGTGGATCCACTAGTAAGATTTCATGTGTGTTCTCTTCCTAAACCATATTGATCCACTAGAGACATTGCATGCGTGTCCATTTCCTAAACCACATTAATCCACTAGAGTCATTGCATGTGTGTTCTTTTCTTAAACCACATGGATCCACTAGAGTCATTGCATGGTGTTCTTTTCCTAAACCACATTGATCCACTAGTGACATTTTCATGTGTGTTATTTTCCTAAACCACATGGATCCACTTGTGACATTGCATGTGTGTTCTTTTCCTAAACCAGATGGATCCACTAGTGTCATTTCATGTGTGTTCTTTTCCTAAACCACATAGATCCACTAGAGATATTTCATGTGTGTCCTTTTCCTAAAACACATAGATCCACTAGAGTCATTGCATGTGTGTTCTTTTCTTAAACCACATGGATCCACTAGAGTCATTGCATGGTGTTCTTTTCCTAAACCACATTGATCCACTAGTGACATTTTCATGTGTGTTCTTTTCCTAAACCACATGGATCCACTTGTGACATTGCATGTGTGTTCTTTTCCTAAACCAGATGGATCCACTAGTGTCATTTAATGTGTGTTCTTTTCCTAAACCACATGGATCCACTAGTGACATTTGCATGTTTGTTCTTTTCCTAAACCACATGGATCCATTGGAGTCATTGCATGTGTGTTCCTTTCCTAAACCACATTGATCCACTAGAATCATTGCATGTGTGTTCCTTTCCTAAACCACATGGGTCAGCTAGCGACATTGCATGTGTGTTCATTTCCTAAACCACATGGATCCACTAGTGACATTGCATGTGTTATTTTCCTAAAACACATTGATCCACTGGTGACATTCACATGTGTGTTATTTTCTAAACATCATGGATCCACTGGAGTCATTGCATGTGTGTTCTTTTTCTAAACCACACGGATCCACTTGTGACATTTACATGAGTGTTCTTTTACTAAACCACATTGACCACTCGTGACATTGCATATGTGTTTTGTCCCTAAACCACATGGATCCACTAGATACATTGCATGTGTTTTCTTTTCCTAAACCACATGGATCCACTAGAGTCATTGCATGTGTGTTCTTTTCCTAAAGCACATTGATCCACTGGGACATTTGCATGTGTGTTCTTTTCCTAAACCACGTGGATCCACTAGTAAGATTTCATGTGTGTTCTCTTCCTAAACCATATTGATCCACTAGAGACATTGCATGTGTGTCCATTTCCTAAACCACATTAATCCACTAGAGTCATTGCATGTGTGTTCTTTTCTTAAACCACATGGATCCACTAGAGTCATTGCATGTTGTTCTTTTCCTAAACCACATTGATCCACTAGTGACATTTTCATCTGTGTTCTTTTCCTAAACCACATGGATCCACTTGTGACATTGCATGTGTGTTCTTTTCCTAAACCAGATGGATCCACTAGTGTCATTTCATGTGTGTTCTTTTCCTAAACCACATGGATCCACTAGTGACATTTGCATGTTTGTTCTTTTCCTAAACCACATGGATCCGTTGGAGTCATTGCATGTGTGTTCTTTTCCTAAACCACATTGATTCCCTAGAGTCATTGCATGTTGTTCTTTTCCTAAACCATATTGATCCACTAGTGACATTTTCATGTGTGTTCTTTTCCTAAACAACATGGATCCACTTGTGACATTGCATGTGTGTTCTTTTCCTAAACCAGATGGATCCACTAGTGTCATTTCATGTGTGTTCTTTTCCTAAACCACATGGATCCACTAGTGACATTTGCATGTTTGTTCTTTTCCTAAACCACATGGATCCATTGGAGTCATTGCATGTGTGTTCCTTTCCTAAACCACATTGATCCACTAGAATCATTGCATGTGTGTTCTTTTTCTAAACCACATGAATCCACTGGTGACATTGCATGTGAGTTCTTTTCCTAAATGACATTGATCCGCTGGTGATATTGCATGTGTGTTCATTTCCTAAACCACATGGATCCACTAGAGACATTGCATGTGTGTTCTTTTCATAACCCACATGTATCCACTAGAATCATTGCGTGTAAGTTGTTTTCCTAAACCACATTGATCCACTTGACATTTGCATGTGTTCTTTTCCTAAACCACATTGATCCACTAGAGTCATTGCATGTGTGTTCCTTTCCTAAACCACATGGGTCAGCTAGAGACATTGCATGTGTGTTTATTTCCTAAACCACATGGATGCACTAGTGACATTGCATGTGTTATTTTCCTAAAACACATTGATCCACTAGTGTCATTCACATGTGTGTTATTTTCTAAACATCATGGATCCACTGGAGTCATTGCATGTGTGTTCTTTTCCTAAACCACACGGATCCACTTGTGACATTTACATGAGTGTTCTTTTACTAAACCACATTGACCACTCGTGACATTGCATATGTGTTTTGTCCCTAAACCACATGGATCCACTAGAGACATTGCATGTGTTTTCTTTTCCTAAACCACATGGATCCACTAGAGTCATTGCATGTGTGTTCTTTTCCTAAAGCACATTGATCCACTGGGATATTTGCATGTGTGTTCTTTTCCTAAACCACGTGGATCCACTAGTAAGATTTCATGTGTGTTCTCTTCCTAAACCATATTGATCCACTAGAGACATTGCATGTGTGTCCATTTCCTAAACCACATTAATCCACTAGAGTCATTGCATGTGTGTTCTTTTCTTAAACCACATGGATCCACTAGAGTCATTGCATGTGTGTTCTTTTCTTAAACCACATTGATCCACTAGTGTCATTGCATGTGTGTTCTTTTCCTAAACCACATGGATACACTAGAGTTATTGCATGTGCGTTCTTTTCCTAAAGCACATTGATCAACGGGTGACATTTTCATGTGTGTTCTTTTTCTAAACCATACTGATCCACTAGAGACATTGCATGTGTGTTCTTTTCCTAAACCACTTTGATCCACTAGAGTCATTACATGTGTGTTCTTTTCCTAAACCAGATGGATCCACTGGAATCATTGCATGTGTGTTCATTTCCTAAACCACATTGATCCACTGGAATCATTGCATGTGTGTTCCTTTCCTAAACCACATTGATCCACTAGAGTCATTGCATGTGTGTTATTTTCCTAAACCACATGGATCCACCAGTGACATTGCATGTGTGTTCAATTCCTAAAACACATTGATCTATTAGAGTCATTGCATGTGTGTTAGTTTCCTAAACCACATGGCTCCACTACAGACTTTGCATGTGTGTTGTTGTCCTAAACCATACTGATCCACTGGAGATATTGTATGTGTTTTCTTTTCCTAAACCACATGGATCCACTAGAGTCATTGCATGTGTGTTCTTTTCCTAAAGCACATTGATCCACTAGGACATTTGCATGTGTGGTCTTTTCCTAAACCACGTGGATCCACTAGTAAGATTTCATGTGTGTTCTCTTCCTAAACCATATTGATCCACTAGAGACATTGCATGTGTGTCCATTTTCTAAACCACATTAATCCACTAGAGTCATTGCATGTGTGTTCTTTTCTTAAACCACATGGATCCACTAGAGTCATTGCATGTTGTTCTTTTCCTAAACCACATTGATCCACTAGTGACATTTTCATCTGTGTTCTTTTCCTAAACCACATGGATCCACTTGTGACATTGCATGTGTGTTCTTTTCCTAAACCAGATGGATCCACTAGTGTCATTTCATGTGTGTTCTTTTCCTAAACCACATGGATCCACTAGTGACATTTGCATGTTTGTTCTTTTCCTAAACCACATGGATCCGTTGGAGTCATTGCATGTGTGTTCTTTTCCTAAACCACATTGATTCCCTAGAGTCATTGCATGTTGTTCTTTTCCTAAACCATATTGATCCACTAGTGACATTTTCATGTGTGTTCTTTTCCTAAACAACATGGATCCACTTGTGACATTGCATGTGTGTTCTTTTCCTAAACAGATGGATCCACTAGTGTCATTTCATGTGTGTTCTTTTCCTAAACCACATGGATCCACTAGTGACATTTGCATGTTTGTTCTTTTCCTAAACCACATGGATCCATTGGAGTCATTGCATGTGTGTTCCTTTCCTAAACCACATTGATCCACTAGAATCATTGCATGTGTGTTCTTTTTCTAAACCACATGAATCCACTGGTGACATTGCATGTGAGTTCTTTTCCTAAATGACATTGATCCGCTGGTGATATTGCATGTGTGTTCATTTCCTAAACCACATGGATCCACTAGAGACATTGCATGTGTGTTCTTTTCATAACCCACATGTATCCACTAGAATCATTGCGTGTAAGTTGTTTTCCTAAACCACATTGATCCACTTCTGACATTTGCATGTGTTCTTTTCCTAAACCACATTGATCCACTAGAGTCATTGCATGTGTGTTCCTTTCCTAAACCACATGGGTCAGCTAGAGACATTGCATGTGTGTTTATTTCCTAAACCACATGGATGCACTAGTGACATTGCATGTGTTATTTTCCTAAAACACATTGATCCACTAGTGTCATTCACATGTGTGTTATTTTCTAAACATCATGGATCCACTGGAGTCATTGCATGTGTGTTCTTTTCCTAAACCACACGGATCCACTTGTGACATTTACATGAGTGTTCTTTTACTAAACCACATTGACCACTCGTGACATTGCATATGTGTTTTGTCCCTAAACCACATGGATCCACTAGAGACATTGCATGTGTTTTCTTTTCCTAAACCACATGGATCCACTAGAGTCATTGCATGTGTGTTCTTTTCCTAAAGCACATTGATCCACTGGGATATTTGCATGTGTGTTCTTTTCCTAAACCACGTGGATCCACTAGTAAGATTTCATGTGTGTTCTCTTCCTAAACCATATTGATCCACTAGAGACATTGCATGTGTGTCCATTTCCTAAACCACATTAATCCACTAGAGTCATTGCATGTGTGTTCTTTTCTTAAACCACATGGATCCACTAGAGTCATTGCATGTGTGTTCTTTTCTTAAACCACATTGATCCACTAGTGTCATTGCATGTGTGTTCTTTTCCTAAACCACATGGATACACTAGAGTTATTGCATGTGCGTTCTTTTCCTAAAGCACATTGATCAACGGGTGACATTTTCATGTGTGTTCTTTTTCTAAACCATACTGATCCACTAGAGACATTGCATGTGTGTTCTTTTCCTAAACCACTTTGATCCACTAGAGTCATTACATGTGTGTTCTTTTCCTAAACCAGATGGATCCACTGGAATCATTGCATGTGTGTTCATTTCCTAAACCACATTGATCCACTGGAATCATTGCATGTGTGTTCCTTTCCTAAACCACATTGATCCACTAGAGTCATTGCATGTGTGTTATTTTCCTAAACCACATGGATCCACCAGTGACATTGCATGTGTGTTCAATTCCTAAAACACATTGATCTATTAGAGTCATTGCATGTGTGTTAGTTTCCTAAACCACATGGCTCCACTACAGACTTTGCATGTGTGTTGTTGTCCTAAACCATACTGATCCACTGGAGATATTGTATGTGTTTTCTTTTCCTAAACCACATGGATCCACTAGAGTCATTGCATGTGTGTTCTTTTCCTAAAGCACATTGATCCACTAGGACATTTGCATGTGTGTTCTTTTCCTAAACCACGTGGATCCACTAGTAAGATTTCATGTGTGTTCTCTTCCTAAACCATATTGATCCACTAGAGACATTGCATGTGTGTCCATTTTCTAAACCACATTAATCCACTAGAGTCATTGCATGTGTGTTCTTTTCTTAAACCACATGGATCCACTAGAGTCATTGCATGTTGTTCTTTTCCTAAACCACATTGATCCACTAGTGACATTTTCATCTGTGTTCTTTTCCTAAACCACATGGATCCACTTGTGACATTGCATGTGTGTTCTTTTCCTAAACCAGATGGATCCACTAGTGTCATTTCATGTGTGTTCTTTTCCTAAACCACATGGATCCACTAGTGACATTTGCATGTTTGTTCTTTTCCTAAACCACATGGATCCGTTGGAGTCATTGCATGTGTGTTCTTTTCCTAAACCACATTGATTCCCTAGAGTCATTGCATGTTGTTCTTTTCCTAAACCATATTGATCCACTAGTGACATTTTCATGTGTGTTCTTTTCCTAAACAACATGGATCCACTTGTGACATTGCATGTGTGTTCTTTTCCTAAACCAGATGGATCCACTAGTGTCATTTCATGTGTGTTCTTTTCCTAAACCACATGGATCCACTAGTGACATTTGCATGTTTGTTCTTTTCCTAAACCACATGGATCCATTGGAGTCATTGCATGTGTGTTCCTTTCCTAAACCACATTGATCCACTGGAATCATTGCATGTGTGTTCCTTTCCTAAACCACATTGATCCACTAGAGTCATTGCATGTGTGTTATTTTCCTAAACCACATGGATCCACCAGTGACATTGCATGTGTGTTCAATTCCTAAAACACATTGATCTATTAGAGTCATTGCATGTGTGTTAGTTTCCTAAACCACATGGCTCCACTACAGACTTTGCATGTGTGTTGTTGTCCTAAACCATACTGATCCACTGGAGATATTGTATGTGTTTTCTTTTCCTAAACCACATGGATCCACTAGAGTCATTGCATGTGTGTTCTTTTCCTAAAGCACATTGATCCACTGGGACATTTGCATGTGTGTTCTTTTCCTAAACCACGTGGATCCACTAGTAAGATTTCATGTGTGTTCTCTTCCTAAACCATATTGATCCACTAGAGACATTGCATGTGTGTCCATTTCCTAAACCACATTAATCCACTAGAGTCATTGCATGTGTGTTCTTTTCTTAAACCACATGGATCCACTAGAGTCATTGCATGTTGTTCTTTTCCTAAACCACATTGATCCACTAGTGACATTTTCATCTGTGTTCTTTTCCTAAACCACATGGATCCACTTGTGACATTGCATGTGTGTTCTTTTCCTAAACCAGATGGATCCACTAGTGTCATTTCATGTGTGTTCTTTTCCTAAACCACATGGATCCACTAGTGACATTTGCATGTTTGTTCTTTTCCTAAACCACATGGATCCATTGGAGTCATTGCATGTGTGTTCTTTTCCTAAACCACATTGATTCCCTAGAGTCATTGCATGTTGTTCTTTTCCTAAACCATATTGATCCACTAGTGACATTTTCATGTGTGTTCTTTTCCTAAACAACATGGATCCACTTGTGACATTGCATGTGTGTTCTTTTCCTAAACAGATGGATCCACTAGTGTCATTTCATGTGTTCTTTTCCTAAACCACATGGATCCACTAGTGACATTTGCATGTTTGTTCTTTTCCTAAACCACATGGATCCATTGGAGTCATTGCATGTGTGTTCCTTTCCTAAACCACATTGATCCACTAGAATCATTGCATGTGTGTTCTTTTTCTAAACCACATGAATCCACTGGTGACATTGCATGTGAGTTCTTTTCCTAAATGACATTGATCCGCTGGTGATATTGCATGTGTGTTCATTTCCTAAACCACATGGATCCACTAGAGACATTGCATGTGTGTTCTTTTCATAACCCACATGTATCCACTAGAATCATTGCGTGTAAGTTGTTTTCCTAAACCACATTGATCCACTTCTGACATTTGCATGTGTTCTTTTCCTAAACCACATTGATCCACTAGAGTCATTGCATGTGTGTTCCTTTCCTAAACCACATGGGTCAGCTAGAGACATTGCATGTGTGTTTATTTCCTAAACCACATGGATGCACTAGTGACATTGCATGTGTTATTTTCCTAAAACACATTGATCCACTAGTGTCATTCACATGTGTGTTATTTTCTAAACATCATGGATCCACTGGAGTCATTGCATGTGTGTTCTTTTCCTAAACCACACGGATCCACTTGTGACATTTACATGAGTGTTCTTTTACTAAACCACATTGACCACTCGTGACATTGCATATGTGTTTTGTCCCTAAACCACATGGATCCACTAGAGACATTGCATGTGTTTTCTTTTCCTAAACCACATGGATCCACTAGAGTCATTGCATGTGTGTTCTTTTCCTAAAGCACATTGATCCACTGGGATATTTGCATGTGTGTTCTTTTCCTAAACCACGTGGATCCACTAGTAAGATTTCATGTGTGTTCTCTTCCTAAACCATATTGATCCACTAGAGACATTGCATGTGTGTCCATTTCCTAAACCACATTAATCCACTAGAGTCATTGCATGTGTGTTCTTTTCCTAAACCACATGGATCCACTAGAGTCATTGCATGTGTGTTCTTTTCCTAAACCACATTGATCCACTAGTGTCATTGCATGTGTGTTCTTTTCCTAAACCACATGGATACACTAGAGTTATTGCATGTGCGTTCTTTTCCTAAAGCACATTGATCAACGGGTGACATTTTCATGTGTGTTCTTTTTCTAAACCATACTGATCCACTAGAGACATTGCATGTGTGTTCTTTTCCTAAACCACTTTGATCCACTAGAGTCATTACATGTGTATTCTTTTCCTAAACCAGATGGATCCACTGGAATCATTGCATGTGTGTTCATTTCCTAAACCACATTGATCCACTGGAATCATTGCATGTGTGTTCCTTTCCTAAACCACATTGATCCACTAGAGTCATTGCATGTGTGTTATTTTCCTAAACCACATGGATCCACCAGTGACATTGCATGTGTGTTCAATTCCTAAAACACATTGATCTATTAGAGTCATTGCATGTGTGTTAGTTTCCTAAACCACATGGCTCCACTACAGACTTTGCATGTGTGTTGTTGTCCTAAACCATACTGATCCACTGGAGATATTGTATGTGTGTTCTTTTCCTAAACCACATTGATCCACTAGAGTCATTACATGTGTGTTCTTTTCCTAATCAACATGGATCCACTGGAGTCATTGCATGTTTGTTCTTTTCCTAAATAACATTGATCCACTAGAGTCATTGCATGTGTGTTCTTTTCCTAAACCACATGGATCCACCAGTGACATTACATGTGTGTTCTTTTCCTAAAACACATTGATCCACTAGATTCATTGCATATGTGTACTTTTCCTAAACCACATAGATCCACTAGAGACATTGCGTGTATGTTCTTTTCCTAAACCACATAGATCCACTAGAGTCATTGCATGTGTGTTCTTTTCCTAAACCACATTAATGCACTAGTGACATTGCATGTGTGTTCTTTTCCCAAACCACATTGATCCACTAGAGTCATTTTATGTGTGTTATTTTCCTAAACTACATGGATCCACCAGTGACATTTCATGTGTTTTCTTTTCCTAAAACACATTGATCCACTAGAGTCATTGCATGTGTGTTATTTTCCTAAACCACATGGATCCACTTGAGTCATTGCATTTGTATTCATTTCCTAAACCGCATGGATCCACTTGAGTCATTGCATGTGTGTTCTTTTCCTAAAGCACATTGATCCACTGGTGACATTTGCATGTGTGTTCTATTTCTAAACCACATGGATCCACTAGGGTCATTGCATATGTGTTCTTTTCATAAACCACATGAATCCACCAGTGACATTGCATGTGTGTTCTTTTCCTAAAACACATTGATCCACTAGAGCCATTGCATGCGTGTTCTTTTCCTAAACCACATGGATCCACTACAGACATTGCATGTGTGTTCTTTTCCTAAACCATACGGATCGACTAGATACATTCCATGTGTGTTCTTTTCCTAAGCCACATTGATCCACTAGAGTCATTACATGTGCGTTCTTTTCCTAAACCACATGGATCTACTAGAGTCATTGCATGTGTGATCTTTTCATAAACCACATTGATCCACTAGAGCCATTGCATGTGTGTTCTTTTCCTAAACCACATGGATCCACCAGTGACATTGCATGTGTGTTCTTTTCGTAAAACACATTGATCCACTAGAGTCATTACATGTGTGTTCTTTTCCTAAACCACATAGATCCACTAGAGACATTGCATGTATGTCCTTTTCCTAAACCATATAGATCCACCAGTGACATTACATGTGTGTTATTTTCCTAAACCACATTGATCCACCAGAGACATTGCATGTGTGTTCTTTTCCTAAACCACATGGATCCACAAGTGACATTACATGTGTGTTCTTTTCCTAAAACACATTGATCCACAGGTGACCTTTGCATGTGTATTATTTTCCTAAACCTGATGGATCCACTAGAGTCATTGCATGTGTGTTCCTTTCATAATACACATTGATACACTAGATGTGTGTTCTTTTCCTAAACCACATGTATCCACTTGAGTCATTGCATGTGTGTTCTTTTCCTAAACCACATCGCTCCACTAGAGTCATTGCATGTATGTTACTTTCCTAAATCACATGGTTCCACTAGAGACATTGCATGTGTGTTCATTTCCTAAACCACATGGATCCACTAGTGACATTTCATGTGTTATTTTCCTAAAACTCATTGATCCACTGATGACATTCACATGTGTGTTATTTTCCTAAACATCATCGATCCACTGGAGTCATTGCAAGTGTGTTCTTTTCTTAAACCACATGGATCCACTTGTGACATTTACATGCGTGTTCTTTTCCTAAACCACATTGATCCACTGGTGACATTGCATATGTGTTCTGTCCCTAAACCACACGGATCCACTAGAGACATTGCATGTGTTTTATTTTCCTAAACCACATGGATCCACTAGAGTCATTGCATGTGTGTTTTTTTCCTAAAGCACACTGATCCACTGGGACATTTGCATGTGTGTTCTTTTCCTAAACCACGTGGATCCACTAGTAAGATTTCATGTGTGTTCTCTTCCTAAACCATATTGATCCACTAGAGACATTGCATGTGTGTCCATTTCCTAAACCACATTAATCCACTAGAGTCATTGCATGTGTGTTATTTTCCTAAACCACATGGATCCACCAGTGACATTGCATGTGTGTTCAATTCCTAAAACACATTGATCTATTAGAGTCATTGCATGTGTGTTAGTTTCCTAAACCACATGGCTCCACTACAGACTTTGCATGTGTGTTGTTGTCCTAAACCATACTGATCCACTGGAGATATTGTATGTGTGTTCTTTTCCTAAACCACATTGATCCACTAGAGTCATTACATGTGTGTTCTTTTCCTAATCAACATGGATCCACTGGAGTCATTGCATGTTTGTTCTTTTCCTAAATAACATTGATCCACTAGAGTCATTGCATGTGTGTTCTTTTCCTAAACCACATGGATCCACCAGTGACATTACATGTGTGTTCTTTTCCTAAAACACATTGATCCACTAGATTCATTGCATATGTGTACTTTTCCTAAACCACATAGATCCACTAGAGACATTGCGTGTATGTTCTTTTCCTAAACCACATAGATCCACTAGAGTCATTGCATGTGTGTTCTTTTCCTAAACCACATTAATGCACTAGTGACATTGCATGTGTTCTTTTCCCAAACCACATTGATCCACTAGAGTCATTTTATGTGTGTTATTTTCCTAAACTACATGGATCCACCAGTGACATTTCATGTGTTTTCTTTTCCTAAAACACATTGATCCACTAGAGTCATTGCATGTGTGTTATTTTCCTAAACCACATGGATCCACTTGAGTCATTGCATTTGTATTCATTTCCTAAACCGCATGGATCCACTTGAGTCATTGCATGTGTGTTCTTTTCCTAAAGCACATTGATCCACTGGTGACATTTGCATGTGTGTTCTATTTCTAAACCACATGGATCCACTAGGGTCATTGCATATGTGTTCTTTTCATAAACCACATGAATCCACCAGTGACATTGCATGTGTGTTCTTTTCCTAAAACACATTGATCCACTAGAGCCATTGCATGCGTGTTCTTTTCCTAAACCACATGGATCCACTACAGACATTGCATGTGTGTTCTTTTCCTAAACCATACGGATCGACTAGATACATTCCATGTGTGTTCTTTTCCTAAGCCACATTGATCCACTAGAGTCATTACATGTGCGTTCTTTTCCTAAACCACATGGATCTACTAGAGTCATTGCATGTGATCTTTTCATAAACCACATTGATCCACTAGAGCCATTGCATGTGTGTTCTTTTCCTAAACCACATGGATCCACCAGTGACATTGCATGTGTGTTCTTTTCGTAAAACACATTGATCCACTAGAGTCATTACATGTGTGTTCTTTTCCTAAACCACATAGATCCACTAGAGACATTGCATGTATGTCCTTTTCCTAAACCATATAGATCCACCAGTGACATTACATGTGTGTTATTTTCCTAAACCACATTGATCCACCAGAGACATTGCATGTGTGTTCTTTTCCTAAACCACATGGATCCACAAGTGACATTACATGTGTGTTCTTTTCCTAAAACACATTGATCCACAGGTGACCTTTGCATGTGTATTATTTTCCTAAACCTGATGGATCCACTAGAGTCATTGCATGTGTGTTCCTTTCATAATACACATTGATACACTAGATGTGTGTTCTTTTCCTAAACCACATGTATCCACTTGAGTCATTGCATGTGTGTTCTTTTCCTAAACCACATCGCTCCACTAGAGTCATTGCATGTATGTTACTTTCCTAAATCACATGGTTCCACTAGAGACATTGCATGTGTGTTCATTTCCTAAACCACATGGATCCACTAGTGACATTTCATGTGTTATTTTCCTAAAACTCATTGATCCACTGATGACATTCACATGTGTGTTATTTTCCTAAACATCATCGATCCACTGGAGTCATTGCAAGTGTGTTCTTTTCTTAAACCACATGGATCCACTTGTGACATTTACATGCGTGTTCTTTTCCTAAACCACATTGATCCACTGGTGACATTGCATATGTGTTCTGTCCCTAAACCACACGGATCCACTAGAGACATTGCATGTGTTTTATTTTCCTAAACCACATGGATCCACTAGAGTCATTGCATGTGTGTTTTTTTCCTAAAGCACACTGATCCACTGGGACATTTGCATGTGTGTTCTTTTCCTAAACCACGTGGATCCACTAGTAAGATTTCATGTGTGTTCTCTTCCTAAACCATATTGATCCACTAGAGACATTGCATGTGTGTCCATTTCCTAAACCACATTAATCCACTAGAGTCATTGCATGTGTGTTCTTGTCTTAAACCACATGGATCCACTAGAGTCATTGCATGTGTGTTCTTTCCTAAACCACATTGATCCACTAGTGTCATTGCATGTGTGTTCTTTTCCTAAACCACATGGATACACTAGAGTTATTGCATGTGCGTTCTTTTCCTAAACCACATGGATCCACTGGAGTCATGGCATGTGTGTTCTTTTCTTAAACCACATGGATCCACTTGTGACATTTACATGCGTGTTCTTTTCCTAAACCACATTGATCCACTGTTGACATTGCATATGTGTTTTGTCCCTAAACCACATGGATCCACTAGAGACATTGCATGTGTTTTCTTTTCCTAAACCACATGGATCCACTAGAGTCATTGCATGTGTGTTCTTTTCCTAAAGCACATTGATACTCTGGGACATTTGCATGTGTGTTCTTTTCCTAAACCACGTGGATCCACTAGTAAGATTTCATGTGTGTTCTCTTCCTAAACCATATTGATCCACTAGAGACATTGCATGTGTGTCCATTTCCTAATCCACATTAATCCACTAGAGTCATTGCATGTGTGTTCTTTTCTTAAACCACATGGATCCACTAGAGTCATTGCATGTGTGTTCTTTTCCTAAACCACATTGATCCACTAGTGTCATTGCATGTGTGTTCTTTTCCTAAACCACATGGATACACTAGAGTTATTGCATGTGCGTTCTTTTCCTAAACCACATGGATCCACTAGAGTCATTACATGTGTGTTATTTTCCTAAAATACATTGATCCACTAGAGTCATTGCATGTTTATTCTTTTCCTAAACCACATTGATCCACTAGACATTGCGTGTGTGTTTTTTCCTAAAGCACGACATTTGCATGTGTGTTCTTTTTCTAAACCACATGCATCCACTAGTCATTGCATGTGTATTCTTTTCCTAAACCACATGAATCCACCAGTGACATTGCATGTGTGTCCTTTTCCTAAACCACATAGATCCACAAGAGTCATTGCTTGTGTGTTCTTTTCCTAAACCACATGGATCCACCAGTGACATTGCATGTGTGTTCTTTTCCTAAAACACATTGATCCACTACAGTCATTGCATGTGTGTTCTTTTCCTAAACCACATGGATCCACTTGAGTCATTGCATGTGTGTTATTTTCCTAAACCGCATGGATCCACTGGAGTCATTGCATCTGTGTTCTTTTCCTAAAGCACATTGATCCACTGGTGACATTTGCATGTGTGTTCTTTTCCTCAACCACATGGATCCACTAGAGACATTGCATGCGTGTTCTTTTCCTCAACTACATGGATCCACTAGAGACATTGCATGTGTGTTATTTTCCTAAACCATACCGATCCACTAGAGACATTGCATTTGTGTTCTTTTCCTAAGCCACATTGATCCACTAGAGTCATTACATGTGCATTCTTTTCCTAAACCACATGGACCCACTGGAGTCATTTCATGTGTGTTCTTTTCATAAACCACATTTATCCACTAAAGTCATTGCATGTGTGTTCTTTTCTAAACCACATGGATCCACAAGTGACATCGCATGTGTGTTCTTTCCGTAAAACACATTGATCCACTAGAGTCATTGCATGTGTGATCTTTTGCTAAACAAAATAGATCTACTAGAGACATTGCATGTATATTCTTTTCCTAAACCATATAGATCCACCAGTGCCATTGCATGTGTGTTCTTTTCCTAAACCACATGTATCCACTAGACATATTGCATGTGTGTTCTGTCCCTAAACCACATGGATCCACTAGAGACATTGCATGTGTTTTATTTTCCTAAACCAGTGGGATCCACTAGAGTCATTGCATGTGTGTTTTTTCCTAAAGCACATTGATCCAATGATGACATTTGCATGTGTGTTCTTTTCCTAAACCACGTGGATCCACTAGTAAGATTTCATGTGTGTTCTTTTCCTAAACCATATTGATCCACTAGAGACATTGCATGTGGGTCCTTTTCCTAATTCACATTAATCAACTAGAATCATTGCATGTGTGTTATTTTCCTAAACCACATGGCTCCACTAGAGTCATTGCATGTGTGTCTTGTCCTAAACCACATTGATCCACTAGTGTCATTGGATGTGTGTTCTTTTCCAAAACCACATGGATCTACTAGAGTCATTACATGTGTGTTATTTTCCTAAAATACATTGATCCACTAGAGTCATTGCATGTGTGTTCTTTTCCTAAACCACATTGATCCACTAGAGTCATTGCATGTGTGTTCTTTTCCTAAAGCACATTGATCCACTGGTGACATTTGCATGTGTGTTCTTTTTCTAAACCACATGCATCCACTAGTCATTGCATGTGTATTCTTTTCCTAAACCACATGAATCCACCAGTGCCATTGCATGTGTGTCCTTTTCCTAAACCACATAGATCCACTAGAGTCATTGCATGTGTGTTCTTTTCCTAAACCACATAGATCCACCAGTGGCATTGCATGTGTGTTCTTTTCCTAAAACACATTGATCCACTTGAGTCATTGAATGTGTGTTCTTTTCCTAAACCACATGGATCCACTTGAGTCATTTCATGCGTGTTCTTTTCCTAAAGCACATTGAACCACTGGTGACATTTGCATGTGTGTTCTTTTTCTAAACCACATGGATCCACTAGAGTCATTGCATATGTGTTGTTTTCCTAAACCACATGAATCCACCAGTGACATTGCATGTGTGTTCTTTTCCTAAAACATATTGATCCACTAGAGTCATTGCATGCGTGTTCTTTTCTTAAACCACATGAATCCACTACAGACATTGCATGTGTGTTATTTTCCTAAACCAGACTGATCCACTAGAGACATTGCATTTGTGTTCTTTTCCTAAGCCACATTGATCCACTGGAGTCATTACATGTGCGTTCTTTTCCTAAACCACATGGATCCACTGGAGTCATTTCATGTGTCTTTTCATAAACCACATTTATCCACTAGAGTCATTGCATGTGTGTTATTTTCCTAAACCACATGCATCCACAAGTGACATTGCATGTGTGTTCTTTTTGTAAAACACATTGATCCACTAGAGTCATTGCATGTGTGATCTTTTGCTAAACAAAATAGATCTACTAGAGACATTGCATGTATATTCTTTTCCTAAACCATATAGATCCACTAGTGACATTGCATGTGTGTTCTTTTCCTAAACCACATGTATCCACTAGAGATATTGCATGTGTGTTATTTTCCTAAACCATATAGATCCACCAGTGACATTGCATGTGTGTTCTTTTCCTAAACCACATGTATCTACTAGAGATATTGCATGTGTGTTCTTTTCCTAAACCATATAGATCCACCAGTGACATTGCATGTGTGTTCTTTTCCTAAACCATATGTATCCACTAGAGATATTGCATGTGTGTTCTTTTCCTAAACCACATGGATCCACTAGAGTCATTGCATGTCTGTTCTTTTCCTAAAGCACATTGATCCACTGCTGACATTTGCATGTGTGTTCTTTTCCTAAACCACGTGGATCCACTAGTAAGATTTCATGTGTGTTGTTTTCCTAAACCATATTGATCCACTAGATACATTGCATGTGTGTCCTTTTCCTAAACCACATTAATCCACTAGAATCATTGCATGTGTGTTCTTTTGCTAAACCACATGGATCCACTAGTGTCATTGCATGTGTGTTCTTTTCCAAAACCACATGGATCCACTAGAGTCATTACATGTGTGTTATTTTCCTAAAATACATTGATCCACTAGAGGCATTGCATGTGTGTTCTTTTCCTAAACCACATTGATCCACTAGAGTCATTGCATGTGTGTTCTTTTCCTAAAGCACATTGATCCATTGGTGACATTTGCATGTGTGTTCTTTTTCTAAACCACATGCATCCACTAGTCATTGCATGTGTGTTCTTTTCCTAAACCACATGAATCCACCAGTGACATTTCATGTGTGTCCTTTTCCAAAACCACATAGATCCACTAGAGTCATTGCATGTGTGTTCTTTTCCTAAACCACATGGATCCACCAGTGACATTGCAAGTGTGTTCTTTTCGAAAAAACATTGATCCACTAGAGTCATTGCATGTGTGTTCTTTTCCTAAACCACATGTGTCACACCCGAAACCAGGGCCTAGCTAACTTGACAGTCGCCATATGCTTATAAACCATTGGACTTATAAGCATATAAGGCAAATCGTAGAACAATTTGGAGTATGAGGCAAAGATGAACTTTATTCAAAACTTGTAGGCAACCAGTACATAGATTCAGCTTCCCAGACAGCAGAAGCTGGACATTTATTCTCCTATTGAAGCAAACTGGAGGTAACTACTCTTATTGAAAGCCTCTAGCCAAGACGTCACTCCCCAAGCCCTTCAATCATCTCATGTTCCTCATTATCATCTGTGCATATCAGCAAATGACATTATGAGTATGGGAATACTCAGCAAGATTAAGTTAGAGGTGATAATAATATCGAGCAACCAACATAAAGGTTCTGTTTACCAACAGAACAAAATAGAAAGCAGCAAGATCATATGTTAGCATGAGTCTCCACCAAGTTTATTCTCGACAGAAAAGATTTGTTAAAGTTAGTCATCCATCATAACAGCCACCATTGGTAGTACCCCTTCTCTGAGAACCGCGCCACCGAGTTCCCTACTTGTGTCAGGATGCCCATCTCACCCTGACACCGGCCTGGCCGCGCGTCGCTCTTTCAGGAACCGGCCGACTCAGGCTAGGTATACCATATCTTTCCCATGTTATGATAGACGATGTTATGTTTTACAACACATTGGGTCAGTTGGTGTTCTTTCATTCTTATAAAGTCAGTGTTAGACAACAGGGTAGCACATAGCAGACTCATGTAAGAGTTCCGTGTCGTAACTCGTTCTTCATTCAAGGATCAGTCAAACGTTCTCAAGATCAGTGTTAGAAGGCACATCACATAACATAAATCATTTAAGTGTAATTAGTGTTTGATTCATCAAGTTTTATCTGATATGCACAGCTTGCCTTGTCAAGTTGTAGATCAACCTCTGTTCTGAACCTGGGTACCTAGTACAAGAAATAAATATACGGTCTTTAGCAAAATTGGCATCTGGTTCTAGCAGTACAAAACTCTGCTGCGTTTTACAGGGATTCAGAGTCCAAGAGTTTCCTAGATTAGAGCTAGATATTAAATCATGAAGGATGAAGCAGAACTAAATATCGTACACTCTCCTTTTTCAGCTCAGTCCTTATATATAAGCATGCATCTAGTGGCCTCTAGTACTAGTATCTATGCCATCCTTGACTAAATATGGTTTATCCACATGATGCACGGGTATGTATATGCTAGCTCTTGGCCCCCAGTATCAAATGTTCATGTTGATTCCTCTACTAGTACAAGAAGATTAATAGATGGGGGGTGTATGTAGCAGCCAAATCTATGGAAGTTTATTTCAGCAACAGCCAAAAGGCCTGATCAGGAGAGACAAGGGTCAAGAGATTCAAAGAAAAACTAGAGGTTAGGGTGGCGATGCATGCACAAGACTAACAGAATCAACTTTCTCAGAACTAGTCCATGGCTGCCACTACTGTAGAAGACAAAGATTCAAGTGAAGAAGAGCAACAACAAGGCAGTGTATCTAACCTCTTCCCAAGAGCTGACCTCCTTCAGCTTCACCCGTAGTACTACTACTCCTGGATGCACTTCACAGTGTGCGTGTGTGAGAGTTTTGGGTGCAGCCTAGTGTACATGAGGGGGTATTTATACTACAACGCTGTGTGTGGAACACTCCAAGGATAAGTACGATGATTCCCCCTTTTATTTTAATCACTACAGTAATCCTTATCTAGTAACAAAGGCGGTTTGTGTAAAAATCTTCTATGAAGACAAGAAATCCAAAAACTTAGCTTGTAAGGTATCGAAGGAAGGATTTTACGTTTGCTGATTAGTCCTGCTAATTAGGTAGCTTCTAAAATTTGTTCGTAAAAAAATTATTTTTATACTGGGTTATTAAATCCTCCCCAACTTCAAATAAATTTCTTCCTCGAAATTTCTGTACCTTGATGTTTGAAAAGATCAGGGTAGTTTTTCATCATATCAACTTCATTCTCCCAAGTGGCCTCATCTTCATTGTGATTACTCCATAGAACCTTTACAAACCGTATGGTTTTGCGTCTTGTTTTCCTTTCCTTGATATCCAAAATGCGGATCGGATACTCTTCATATGTCAAATCTTCCAGCAGTTGGGGTGTTTGTAAATCTATATGTTTGCTTGGTTCCTGAAGACATTTTCAAAGCATAGATACATGGAACACATTATGTATTCCATTCAGAGATTCTGGTAGTTCTAGCTTATATGCAACCTCCCCAACTTGTTTTATAACTGTGAATGGACCTATTAATCTTGGACTTAGTTTCTTGCTCATTCCAAAATGTTTAACTCCTTTCATTGGTGAGACCTTCAGGTATGCCAATTCTCCAACATCAAACTGAATATTTCTTCTTCCTTCATTTGCATAGGCCCGTTGTCGGTTTTGAGCCACTCGCAGTCTCTCTCTCGTATTACTCTGATCTTTTCCTCTGTATCTTGGATTATTTCTGGACCTAACATTTTCCTTTCTCCAACCTCATTCCAACAAATTGGAGTTCTACATTTTCTCCCATATAAAGCCTCATATGGAGCCATCTTGATGCTGGATTGGTAGCTATTGTTATAAGCAAATTCAGCTAAAGGCAAATAATCATCCCATGCTCCCTGAAATTCAATAGAACACGAGCGAAGCATATCTTCGAGGATTTGGTTTATTCTTTCTGTCTGACCATCGGTTTGTGGATGGTATGCTGTGCTGAAATCCAACTTTGTTCCTAATGCCTTCTGCAAGCTTTGCCAAAAACGGGATACAAACCTAGCATCTCTATCAGAGACGATTCTTAGCGGAACTCCATGTAAGGATACTATTTCTTGGATGTATAGCTTTGCCAACTTTTCCAAAGAGAAAGTTTTCTTGATGGGTATGAAATGTGCAGACTTTGTTAACCTATCCACAATCACCCATATTGAATCATTTCCAGAAGGTGTACGAGGTAACCCAAGTATGAAATCCATACCTATTTCTTCCCATTTCCATATTGGTATAGACAAAGGTCGTAGGAGTCCAGCTGGCTTTTGATGTTCAGCCTTCACACGTTGGCAAGTGTCATATTCCGCTACAAATTTTGCTATCTCCTCTTCATATTTCTCCACCAAAATGTCTTCTTAATATCATGGTACATTTTTGTGCTTCCTGGGTGCATGGTATAAAGTGAAAAATGTGCTTCCTCCAAAATTTTCTTCTTCAATTCTGCATCATTAGGTACACATAGCCTATCTCTGAACCTTAACATGCCTTCTTGATCCATTCTGAATTCTAGTTGTTTACCTTTTTCTATATTTGTCCTTAGGTTTTGTATATCCTTGTCCCCTTTTTGTTTCTCTGAAATTTCTTTGTAAAGTGTGGGCTTAACATGGAGTGCCATGAGATTCACTCCAGGTTCATGGATCTTTAACTCAACTCCTAGTTTTCCAAATTCTTTCAGCAGATGTTCTTACTCAGTAAATAAAGAAATCATATTGCAAGCGACTTTTCGGCTTAGTGCATCTACAACCAAGTTAGCTTTTCCAGGATGATAATTAATATTGATATCATAATCTTTCAGTAGTTCTAGCCATCTCTGCTGCCTCATATTTAATTCTTTTTGTGTGAAAATGTATTTTAGACTTTTATGGTCAGTATATACCTCTGTATGTTCTCCATAAAGATAGTGCCTCCATATCTTTAGAGCAAAAATCACCGCTGCTAGTTCCAGGTCATGTGTCGGGTAGTTCAGTTCATGTTGCTTTAATTGACGTGATGCATATGCAATTACCCGTCCATTCTGCATAAGTACACAACCAAGTCCAATTTTTGAAGCATCACAATAAATGGTGAATTCTTCTCCTGCAATTGGTAATGCAAGTACAGGTGTAGTGATCAGACGATTTTTTAGTTCTTGAAAGTTTTCTTCACATTTTTCTGTCCATTCAAATTTCTCCCCTTTTCTAGTTAAATGGATCAGAGGTGCAGCTAGCTTAGAAAAGTCCATTATAAATCGTCGGTAATATCCAGCCATTCCAAGGAATCTTCGTATTCCAGTTACTGTAGTGGGTCGGTTCCATTCAGCCACAACTTGAACTTTCTTGGAATCTACTGATATACCTTGACCTGATATGATGTGCCCAAGATAGGATACAGTATCCATCCAGAAGTCACACTTCTTGAGTTTAGCATACAACTGGTGTTCTCGCAGCGTTTGTAGTACTACCCGAAGATGATTAGCATGCTCCTCCTTGGTCTTCGAGTATATTAGTATATCATCAATAAATACAATCACAAATTGATCCAGGTATGGCTTGAATATTCGGTTCATCAAATCCATAAATGCCGCCGGCGCATTTGTTAAACCAAACGGCATAACCAAATATTTATAGTGTCCATAGCGAGCACTAAACACAGTTTTAGGTATATCACTGGTCTTAACTCGAACTTGGTGATAACCAGATTGTAGGTAAATTTTTGAGAATACACTAGATCCTTGCAACTGATCAAATAAATCATCTATTCTAGGAAGTGGGTATTTATTTTTGATTGTCACCTTGTTTAGCTCTCTGTAATCAGTGCACAGTCTCAGACTTCCGTCCTTCTTCTCTGTAAACAAGATCGGAGCACCCCAGGGAGAAACACTAGGATGAATGAGTCCCTTATCCTCTAAATCTTTCAGTTGCTTCTTTAGTTCCTTTAATTCAGCTGGAGCCATTCTATATGGTGACTTGTAAATAGGCTTAGTTCCAGGAATTAGTTCAATAGCAAATTCAACTTCCCGCTCTGGGGGTAAACCTGGTAGTTCATCCGGAAAGACATCCGGAAACTCATTCACAACAGGAATTTCCTTGATTTTATCATTCCTATCCCCACATTCTGCGGTTAAGGATGCACACATACACATTTTACTATCATGGTACACTAGCTCTGGTTCGCCAGGAGGTCTAAGAGTAATCTGTTTGTTAAAACAGTCAATGGTTGCTTTATATTTTCCTAGCCAGTCCATACCAAGAATTATATCAAAATCTTGCATGTCAAGTATAATAAGGTCAGCTTCAAATTCATGTCCTTCAATCTCAATTGGGATGGACTCACATATGGAGTTAGCAATTCTGTTATCCAGTGGCGTTTCTACATTAATCTTTTCTTTTAATGTTTTGCTTGTTACGGCATGCTTTTTCACAAAACTGGCAGCTATAAAAGAGTGTGTAGCACCTGAATCAAACAGTACTAAACTGGGATGAGCATATGATAGCAGATTACCTGTAACCACATTATCTGATTCCTCTGCATTTTTCTTGGTCAGGTTAAACACTCGTGCTTGATTCTTGACATGCATTTTCTCTTGGTTCCTTCTCTGAACATTTGAATTTGGGACATGGCCTGACGAGGTTGATGCCTGTTGGCTTCCTTGAGATGGTCCTGGCAAGTATAAAGGTTGTGGAGGCGCGGGTAAGGCTGTAGGTCCTGCATGTGTTCGTCCTGCCCGCGGAGCTGACGTATTGCTTGACTGCGGCCTTGAACATTCATATTGTGTGTGTCCTGCCTGCCCGCACCGGTAACACCTTCCCCATCGGTACCGACATGTATTAGGATGATGATTCTTTTTGCATATAGTACACTTTTGGTACTTGGAGGTTTCACCTCTGAACTTCTCATATTTGCTCCCCGTTCTGAATTTTTCCTTATACTGGTGATCCTCCATTTTAGTCTTTTTCCGGGGCTGACCTGCATCAGTTTTCTCTTCCAAATATCCCTTTTCAAGGAGTTGGGCTTTATTCACAACATCTCTGAATGTGTTCAGTTCAAAGGCTTCGACACGTCGTTTTAAGGGTTGGCGGAGTCCATTTTCGAAGCGTCGGGCTTTTGAACTATCAGTCTGAACATACTCTGGAGCAAAACGAGCTAATCTTGAGAACTCAATTTCATAATCAGTAACTGATTTGCTTCCTTGGTTCAGTTCCAGAAATTCCCTTTCTTTCATCAGCTTAACACTCTCAGGGAAATATTTTTTATTAAAAGCTTCCTTGAATATAGACCATGTTACCTGATAGTTCTCTGGATATGACTTCTTGTGAGCATCCCACCATTCAAAAGCACTAGATTGCAGCAGATATACTGCAAAATTTACCATCTCAGTGTCAGTACACTCCATTGCCCGAAATGCCTTTTCCATGGCAGTACTCCAATCTTCAGCTTCTAAAGGGTTGGATGTCCCAGAGAAAACAGGTGGTTTCAAACGTTGAAACTCGGCAAGTCTGTTGCGATTTTCGTCGCTCCTTGACAGACGTTCTAATATCTCCATCTGGCGTTGTTGGGTCTGCTGTTGTTTTCTAAGTATGTCCGCCAGCAGATTAGCCAAGGGGTCATGTCGGGCTAGTGCTTGTCCAACGCTGCCATTGGAGCTAGTATCGTTTCCATCAGCCATCTAAAACAAGAGATAGATTATTTAGTCAGGTATTTAGCAGGTACAGGCCACGGTATGTTAGGCATTTATGTGTAACAGTCAACAGATTCTTAGTTCAGGATCAGAGAAGAGTCTTTTTTTTCGTCGTACTCCACCACTCTTATCTTTCTCTTGTAACAATCTACACAGGAAGGCTTCATAGCTTCCTACTTATTGGACATGTATACCTGTAGCTTCTAGGGAACATAAGCATTCCCGCTCATTACTTCCAAGTTCAGTTAATAAATACATGCTTATTTATTTTCTAGCATGTCCGTTAGTACAGTATCTATTTTGAAATAGTGGCATTATTATTATTTTACTTTTTTTTCATTTAGTTTTTGTTGAAGCACATGGATCATCCGAGATACAGTAAATTACTGCCTATAGCCTGAAGAGATTTGAATATGACATTTCTGCAGCAACAGGAGCACCAGCATACAGTCTGGTTACTTCACCTTTTCATCAGATCATACTCATAACTTCAGATTTCCAAACCCCACAGAAAATATACCTTTAGTTTATTCTACGCAAACTCTCACCAACATACTTCTTATTAGTACAGGCTACGAGTAACCAAAAACCAGAAATTTAAAGCAATTAAGCAGAGTCTTATTACAGCACATTAGTATACTACTAAAGTGAAGAACAGAGCAATACTTAGCAACACAAACCAGAAACTTTAAGCAACTTCATAGCTAAAACTACAACAGCCTACTACTTGGAGACAGTATCGAAACCCCCTGATACTACTAAACAGCCTTAAAACTCGCAACCACAAGGAGCCCTTTTCCCTATCGGACAAAACAACCTAGAGTCGACAAGGTCCACTACTTCTGAATTTATTTAGAGGGCCGCAAAAGGAAACTTCCCGCTAGCCTGCAACACTTAGTTGCTACCGGTTCCACTACTACCACCACCCTGCTGCAGTGTAGCCACCATCTCACGCAGTTGGCGTATGCGGCGATAAAGCTTGTGACTCAAACGCTCAGTAAAGAGGAGCTCACTGTCAGTAGTGTGTAGTGCTTCCAGTAGCTCACAGGAAAGAGTTTCATACTCGTTAACCTTCTCCTCCAGCTTTGCAACTTCCTTGCGTAGAATAAACACCTGAGGGTAATTGATACCATTAAGCTCAACTTGATACTCTGCTGCAAGTGCATGGAGGGCTATGATAGCAGCATTCTGCTCAGCAGCTGCAGGGGTCGCACCACTACCTTCGTAGTACAACTCAGGAACTCTGCCATTTGCCCCCAACACAACTTTAATGGCCACCACATAACAACCCTGAGGGCATTGACTAATGGCATACGTGGGTGGAGCGAGGCCAAGCATCGTGGCAAGTTCATCTAAAACCGGCATACTCAGAATCTGCAGTACAAATGCCATACCTGAAACAAAACGCATCAATTGTATAAAATACCCGCAAGCAGTAAAAATTCCACTTCCAAGAAACACACAATGATCAGCTAGTGAGTATATGTAAATCCCCACTCTATTCTCTCCATAAATGACTACTGAAGTAATTAATGTTCAATATAATGTTATTAACCTTTGCTCTGATACCACTCCAACTGTCACACCCCAAACCAGGGCCTAGCTGACTTGACAGTCGCCATATGCTTATAAACCATTGGATTTATAAGCATATAAGGCAAATCGTAGAACAATTTGGAGTATGAGGCTAAGATGAACTTTATTCAAAACTTGTAGGCAACCAGTACATAGATGTGTTCAGCTTCCCAGACAGCAGAAGCTGGACATTTATTCTCTTATTGAAGCAAACTGGAGGTAACTACTCTTATTGAAAGCCTCTAGCCAAGACGTCACTCCCCAATCCCTTCAATCATCTCATGTTCCTCATTATCATCTGTGCATATCAGCAAATGACATTATGAGTATGGGAATACTCAGCAAGATTAAGTTAGAGGTGATAATAATATCGAGCAAGCAACATAAAGGTTTTGTTTACCAACAGAACAAAATAGAAAGCAGCAAGATCATATGTTAGCATGAGTCTCCACCAAGTTTATTCTCGACAGAAAAGATTTGTTAAAGTTAGTCATCCATCATAACAGCCACCATTGGTAGTACCCCTTCTCTGAGAACCACGCCATCGAGTTCCCTACTTGTGTGAGGATGCCCATCTCACCCTGACACCGGCCTGGCCACGCGTCACTCTTTCAGGAACCGGCCGACTCAGGCTAGGTATACCATATCTTTCCCAGGTTATGATAGACGATGTTATGTTTTACAACACATTGGGTTAGTTGGTGTTCTTTCATTCTTATAAAGTCAGTGTTAGACAACAGGGTAGCACATAGCAGACTCATGTAAAAGTTCCGTGTCGTAACTCGTTCTTCATTCAAGGATCAGTCAAAGGTTCTCAAGATCAGTGTTAGAAGGCACATCACATAACATAAATCATTTAAGTGTAATTAGTGTTTGATTCATCAAGTTTTATCTGATATGCACAGCTTGCCTTGTCAAGTTGTAGATCAACCTCTGTTCTGAACCTGGGTACCTAGTACAAGAAATAAATATACGGTCTTTAGCAAAATTGGCATCTGGTTCTAGCAGTACAAAACTCTGCTGCGTTTTACAGGGATTCAGAGTCCAAGAGTTTCCTAGATTAAAGATAGATATTAAATCATGAAGGATGAAGCAGAACTAAATATCGTACACTCTCCTTTTTTTTAGCTCAGTCCTTATATATAAGCATGCATCTAGTGGCCTCTAGTACTAGTATCGATGCCATCCTTGACTAAATATGGTTTATCCACATGATGCACGGGTATGTATATGCTAGCTCTTGGCCCCCAGTATCAAATGTTCATGTTGATTCCTCTACTAGAGTAGATTAATAGATCGGGGGTGTATGTAGCAGCCAAATCTATGGAAGTTTATTTCAGCAACAGCCAAAAGGCCTGATCAGGAGAGACAAGGGTCAAGAGATTCAAAGAAAAACTAGAGGTTAGGGTGGCGATGCATGCACAAGACTAACAGAATCAACTTTCTTAGTACTAGTCCATGGATGCCACTACTGTAGAAGACAGAGATTCAAGTGAAGAAGAGCAACAACAAGGCAGTGTATCTAACCTCTTCCCAAGAGCTGACCTCCTTCAGCTTCACCCGTAGTACTACTACTCCTGGATGCACTTCACAGTGTGCGTGTGTGAGAGTTTTGGGTGCAGCCTAGTGTACATAAGGGGGTATTTATACTACAACGCTGTGTGTGGAACACTCCAAGGATAAGTACGATGATTCCCCCTTTTATTTTAATCACTACAGTGATCCTTATCTAGTAACAAAGGCGGTTTGTGAAAAAATCTGCTATGAAGACAAGAAATCCAAAAAATTAGCTTGCAAGGTATCGAAGGAAGGATTTTACATTTGCTGATTAGTCCTGCTAATTAGGTAGCTTCTAAAATTTGTTCGTAAAAAAATTATTTTTATACTGGGTTATTACAACATGGATCCACTTGAGTCATTGCATGTCTGTTCTTTTCCTAAACCGCATGGATACACTGAAGTCATTGCATGTGTGTTCTTTTCCTAAAACACATTGATCCACTAGTGACATTTGCATGTGTGTTCTTTTTCTAAACCACATGGATCCACTAGAGTCATTGCATATGTGTTCTTTTCCTAAACCACATGAATCCACCAGTGACATTGCATGTGTGTTCTTTTCCTAAAACACATTGATTCACTAGAGTCATTGCATGCGTGTTCTTTTCCTAAACCACATGGATCCACTATAGACATTGCATGTGTGTTATTTTCCTAAACCATACTGATCCACTAGAGACATTGCATGTGTGTTCTTTTCCTAAGACACATTGATCCACTAGAGTCATTACATGTGCGTTCTTTTCCTAAACCACATGGATCCATGGGAGTCATTTCATGTGTGTTCTTTTCATAAACCACATTGATCCACTAGAGTCATTGCATGTGCGTTCTTTTCCTAAACCACATGGATCCACAAGTGACATTGCATGTGTGTTCTTTTCCTAAAACACATTGATCCACTAGAGCCATTGCATGTGTGCTCTTTTCCTAAACCACATAGATCCACTAGAGACATTGCATGTATATTCTTTTCCTAAACCATATAGATCCACCAGTGACATTGCATGTGTGTTTTTCCTAAACCACATATATCCACCAGTGATATTGCATGTGTGTTCTTTTCCTAAACCACATGGATCCACAAGTGACATTACATGTGTGTTCTTTTCCTAAAACACATTGATCCATAGGTGACCTTTGCATGTGTGTTATATTCATAAACCTCATGGATCCACTAGAGTCATTACATGTGTGTTCTTTTCATAATACACATTGATACACTAGAGTCATTACATGTGTGTTCTTTTCCTAAACCACATGTATCCACTAGAGTCATTGCATGTGTGTTCTTTCCCTAAACCACATTGATCCACTAGAGTCATTGCATGTATGTTACTTTCCTAAACCACATGGGTCCACTAGAGACATTGCATGTGTGTTCATTTCCTAAACCACGTGGATCCACTAGTGACATTGCATGTGTTATTTTCCTAAAACACATTGATCCACCGGTGACATTCAGATGTGTGTTATTTTCCTAAACATCATGGATCCACGGGAGTCATTGCATGTGTGTTCTTTTCCTAAACCACATGGATCCACTTGTGACATTTACATGCGTGTTCTTTTCCTAAACCACATTGATCCACTGGTGACATTGCATATGTGTTCTGTCCCTAAACCACATGGATCCACTAGAGACATTATATGTGTTTTCTTTTCCTAAACCACATGGATCCACTAGAGTCATTGCATGTTTGTTCTGTTCCTAAAGCACACTGATCCACTGCTGACATTTGCATGTGTGTTCTTTTCCTAAACCACATGGATCCACAAGTAAGATTTCATGTGTGTTCTTTTCCTAAACCATATTGATCAACTAGAGACATTGCATGTGGGTCCTTTTCCTAAACCACATGAATCAACTAGAATCATTGCATGTGTGTTCTTTTCCTAAACCACATGGATCCACTAGAGTCATTGCATGGGTGTTATTTTCCTAAACCACATTGATCCACTAGTGTCATTGGATGTGTGTTATTTTCCAAAACCACATGGATCCACTAGAGTCATTACATGTGTGTTATTTTCCTAAAATACATTGATGCACTAGAGTCATTGCATGTGTGTTCTTTTCCTAAACCACATTGATCCACTAGAGTCATTGCATGTGTGTTCTTTTCCTAAAGCACATTGATCCACTGGTGACATTTGCATGTGTGTTCTTTTTCTAAACGACATGCATCCACTAGTCATTGCATGTTTGTTCTTTTCCTAAACCACATGAATCCACCAGTGACATTGCATGTGTGTCCTTTTACTAAACCACATATCTCCACTAGAGTCATTGCATGCATGTTCTTTTCCTAAACCACATGGATCCACTACAGACATTGCATGTGTGTTATTTTCCTAAACCATACTGATCCACTAGAGACATTGCATGTGTGTTCTTTCCCTAAGACACATTGATCCACTAGAGTCATTACATGTGTGTTCTTTTCCTAAACCACATGGATCCACTGGAGTCATTTCATGTGTGTTCTTTTCATAAACCACATTGATCCACTAGAGTCATTGCATGTGTGTTATTTTCCTAAACCACATGGATCCAAAATTGACATTGCATGTGTGTTCTTTTCGTAGAACACATTGATCCACTAGAGTCATTGCATGTGTGTTCTTTTTCTAAACCAAATAGATCCACTAGAGACATTGCATGTATATTCTTTTCCTAAACCATATAGATCCACCAGTGACATTGCATGTGTGTTTTTTCCTAAACCACATATATCCACTAGAGATATTGCATGTGTGTCCTTTTCCTAAACCACATGGATCCACTAGAGTCATTGCATGTGTGTTCTTTTCCTAAACCACATGGATCCACCAGTGACATTGCATGTGTGTTCTTTTCCTAAAACACATTGATCCACTAGAGTCATTGCATGTGTGTTCTTTTCCTAAACCGCATGGATACACTGGAGTCATTGCATGTGTGTTCTTTTCCTAAAGCACATTGATCCACTAGGGACATTTGCATGTGTGTTCTTTTTCTAAACCACATGGAACCACTAGAGTCATTGCATATGTGTTCTTTTCCTAAACCACATGAATCCACCAGTGACATTGCATGTGTGTTCTTTTCCTAAAACACATTGATTCACTAGAGTCATTGCATGCGTGTTCTTTTCCTAAACCACATGGATCCACTATAGACATTGCATGTGTGTTATTTTCCTAAGACACCTTGATCCACTAGAGTCATTACATGTGTGTTCATTTCCTAAACCACATGGATCCATGGGAGTTATTTCATGTGTGTTCTTTTCATAAACCACATTGATCCACTAGAGTCATTGCATGTGCGTTCTTTTCCTAAACCACATGGATCCACAAGTGACATTGCATGTATGTTCTTTTCCTAAAACACATTGATCCACTAGAGTCATTGCATGTGTGTTCTTTTCCTAAACCACATAGATCCACTAGAGACATTGCATGTATATTCTTTTCCTAAACCATATAGATCCACCAGTGACATTGCATGTGTGTTTTTTCCTAAACCACATATATCCACTAGAGATATTGCATGTGTGTTCTTTTCCTAAACCACATGGATCCACAAGTGACATTACATGTGTGTTCTTTTCCTAAAACACATTGATCCACAGGTGACCTTTGCATGTGTGTTATTTTCATAAACCTCATGGATCCACTAGAGTCATTGCATGTGTGTTCTTTTCATAATACACATTGATACACTAGAGTCATTACATGTGTGTTCTTTTCCTAAACCACATGTATCCACTAGAGTCATTGCATGTGTGTTCTTTTCCTAAACCACATTGATCCACTAGAGTCATTGCATGTATGTTACTTTCCTAAACCACATGGGTCCACTAGAGACATTGCATGTGTGTTCATTTCCTAAACCACATGGATCCACTAGTGACATTGCATGTGTTATTTTCCTAAAACACATTGGTCCACCGGTGACATTCACATGTGTGTTATTTTCCTAAACATCATGGATCCACTGGAGTCATTGCATGTGTGTTCTTTTCCTAAACCACATGGATCCACTTGTGACATTTACATGCGTGTTCTTTTCCTAAACCACATTGATCCACTGGTGACATTGCATATGTGTTCTGTCCCTAAACCACATGGATCCACTAGAGACATTGCATGTGTTTTGTTTTCCTAAACCACATGGATCCACTAGAGTCATTGCATGTGTGTTCTTTTCCTAAAGCACACTGATCCACTGCTGACATTTGCATGTGTGTTCTTTTCCTAAACCACATGGATCCACTAGTAATATTTCATGTGTGTTCTTTTCCTAAACCATATTGATTAACTAGAGACATTGCATGTGGGTCCTTTTCCTAAACCACATGAATCAACTAGAATCATTGCATGTGTGTTCTTTTCCTAAACCACATGCATCCACTAGAGTCATTGCATGGGTGTTCTTTTCCTAAACCACATGGATCCGCTATAGACATTGCATGTGTGTTATTTTCCTAAACAATACTGATCCACTAGAGACATTGCATGTGTGTTCTTTTCCTAAGACACATTGATCCACTAGAGTCATTACTTGTGCGTTATTTTCCTAAACCACATGGATCCATGGGAGTCATTTCATGTGTGTTCTTTTCATAAACCACATTGATCCAGTAGAGTCATCGCATGTGCGTTCTTTTCCTAAACCACATGGATCCACAAGTGACATTGCATGTATGTTCTTTTCCTAAAACACATTGATCCACTAGAGTCATTAAATGTGTGTTCTTTTCCTAAACCACATAGTTCCACTAGAGACATTGCATGTATATTCCTTTCCTAAACCATATAGATCCACCAGTGACATTGCATGTGTGTTTTTTCCTAAACCACATGTATCCACTAGAGATATTGCATGTGTGTTCTTTTCCTAAACCACATGGATCCACAAGTGACATTACATGTGTGTTCTTTTCCTAAAACACATTGATCCACATGTGACCTTTGCATGTGTGTTATTTTCATAAACCTCATGGATCCACTAGAGTCATTGCATGTGTGTTCTTTTCCTGGACCACATTGATCCACTAGAATCATTGCATGTATGTTACTTTCCTAAACCACATGGGTCCACTAGAGACATTGCATGTGTGTTCATTTCCTAAACCACATGGATCCACTAGTGACATTGCATGTGTTATTTTCCTAAAACACATTGATCCACCAGTGACATTCACATGTGTGTTATTTTCCTAAACATCATGGATCCACTGGAGTCATTGCATGTGTGTTCTTTTCCTAAACCACATGGATCCACTTGTGACATTTACATGCGTGTTCTTTTCCTAATCCACATTGATCCACTGGTGACATTGCATATGTGTTCTGTCCCTAAACCACATGGATCCACTAGAGACATTGCATGTGTTTTCTTTTCCTAAACCACATGGATAAACTAGAGTCATTGCGTGTGTGTTCTTTTCCTAAAGCACACTGATCCACTGCTGACATTTGCATGTGTGTTCTTTTCCTAAACCACATGGATCCACTAGTAAGATTTCATGTCTGTTCTTTTCCTAAACCATATTGATTAACTAGAGACATTGCATGTGGGTCCTTTTCCTAAACCACATGAATCAACTAGAATCATTGCATGCGTGTTCTTTTCCTAAACCACATGGATCCACTAGAGTCATTGCATGGGTGTTCTTTTCCTAAACCACATTGATCCACTAGTGTCATTGGATGTGTGTTCTTTTCCAAAACCACATGGATCCACTAGAGTCATTACATGTGTGTTATTTTCCTAAAATACATTGATGCACTAGAGTCATTGCATGTGTGTTCTTTTCCTAAACCACATTGATCCACTAGAGTCATTGCATGTGTGTTCTTTTCCTAAAGCACATTGATCCACTGGTTACATTTGCATGTGTGTTATGTTTCTAAACCACATGCATCCACTAGTCATTACATGTGTGTTCTTTTCCTAAACCACATGAATCCACCAATGACATTGCATGTGTGTCCTTTTCCTAAACCACATATCTCCACTAGAGTCATTGCATGTGTGTTCTTTTCCTAAACTACATGGATCCACCAGTGACATTGCATGTGTGTTCTTTTCCCAAAACACATTGATCCACAAGAGTCATTGCATGTGTGTTCTTTTCCTAAACCACATGGATCCACTTGAGTCATTGCATGTGTGTTGTTTTCCTAAACCACATGGATCCACTGGAGTCATTACATGTGTGTTCTTTTCCTAAAGCACATTGATCCACTGGTGACATTTGCATGTGTGTTCTTTTTCTAAACCACATGGATCCACTAGAGTCATTGCATATGTGTTCTTTACCTAAACCACATGAATCCACCAGTGACATTGCATGTGTGTTCTTTTCCTAAAACACATTGATTCACTAGAGTCATTGCATGCGTGTTCTTTTCCTAAAGCACATGGATCCACTACAGACATTGCATGTGTGTTATTTTCCTAAACCATACTGATCCACTAGAGACATTGCATGTGTGTTCTCTTCCTAAGACACATTGATCCACTAGAGTCATTACATGTGTGTTCTTTTCATAAACCACATAGATCCACTAGAGACATTGCATGTATATTCTTTTCCTAAACCATATAGATCCACCAGTGACATTGCATGTGTGTTTTTTCCTAAACCTAATATATCCACTAGAGATATTGCATGTGTGTCCTTTTCCTAAAACACATAGATCCACTAGAGTCATTGCATGTGTGTTCTTTTCCTAAACCACATGGATCCACCAGTGACATTGCATGTGTGTTCTTTTCCTAAAACACATTGATCCACTAGAGTCATTGCATGTGTGTTCTTTTCCAAAACCACATGGATCCACTTGAGTCATTGCATGTATATTCTTTTCCTAAACCATATAGATCCACCAGTGACATTGCATGTGTGTTTTTTCCTAAACCACATATATCCACTAGAGATATTGCATGTGTGTTCTTTTCCTAAACCACATGGATCCACAAGTGACATTACATGTGTGTTCTTTTCCTAAAACACATTGATCCACAGGTGACCTTTGCATGTGTGTTATTTTCATAAACCTCATGGATCCACTAGAGTCATTGCATGTGTGTTCTTTTCATAATACACATTGATACACTAGAGTCATTACATGTGTGTTCTTTTCCTAAACCACATGTATCCACTAGAGTCATTGCATGTGTGTTCTTTTCCTAAACCACATTGATCCACTAGAGTCATTGCATGTATGTTACTTTCCTAAACCACATGGGTCCACTAGAGACATTGCATGTGTGTTCATTTCCTAAACCACATGGATCCACTAGTGACATTGCATGTGTTATTTTCCTAAAACACATTGGTCCACCGGTGACATTCACATGTGTGTTATTTTCCTAAACATCATGGATCCACTGGAGTCATTGCATGTGTGTTCTTTTCCTAAACCACATGGATCCATTGGTGACATTTACATGCGTGTTCTTTTCCTAAACCACATTGATCCACTGGTGACATTGCATATGTGTTCTGTCCCTAAACCACATGGATCCACTAGAGACATTGCATGTGTTTTGTTTTCCTAAACCACATGGATCCACTAGAGTCATTGCATGTGTGTTCTTTTCCTAAAGCACACTGATCCACTGCTGACATTTGCATGTGTGTTCTTTTCCTAAACCACATGGATCCACTAGTAATATTTCATGTGTGTTCTTTTCCTAAACCATATTGATTAACTAGAGACATTGCATGTGGGTCCTTTTCCTAAACCACATGAATCAACTAGAATCATTGCATGTGTGTTCTTTTCCTAAACCACATGCATCCACTAGAGTCATTGCATGGGTGTTCTTTTCCTAAACCACATGGATCCGCTATAGACATTGCATGTGTGTTATTTTCCTAAACAATACTGATCCACTAGAGACATTGCATGTGTGTTCTTTTCCTAAGACACATTGATCCACTAGAGTCATTACTTGTGCGTTATTTTCCTAAACCACATGGATCCATGGGAGTCATTTCATGTGTGTTCTTTTCATAAACCACATTGATCCAGTAGAGTCATTGCATGTGCGTTCTTTTCCTAAACCACATGGATCCACAAGTGACATTGCATGTATGTTCTTTTCCTAAAACACATTGATCCACTACAGTCATTGCATGTGTGTTCTTTTCCTAAACCACATAGTTCCACTAGAGACATTGCATGTATATTCCTTTCCTAAACCATATAGATCCACCAGTGACATTGCATGTGTGTTTTTTCCTAAACCACATGTATCCACTAGAGATATTGCATGTGTGTTCTTTTCCTAAACCACATGGATCCACAAGTGACATTACATGTGTGTTCTTTTCCTAAAGCACATTGATCCACATGTGACCTTTGCATGTGTGTTATTTTCATAAACCTCATGGATCCACTAGAGTCATTGCATGTGTGTTCTTTTCCTGGACCACATTGATCCACTAGAATCATTGCATGTATGTTACTTTCCTAAACCACATGGGTCCACTAGAGACATTGCATGTGTGTTCATTTCCTAAACCACATGGATCCACTAGTGACATTGCATGTGTTATTTTCCTAAAACACATTGATCCACCAGTGACATTCACATGTGTGTTATTTTCCTAAACATCATGGATCCACTGGAGTCATTGCATGTGTGTTCTTTTCCTAAACCACATGGATCCACTTGTGACATTTACATGCGTGTTCTTTTCCTAAACCACATTGATCCACTGGTGACATTGCATATGTGTTCTGTCCCTAAACCACATGGATCCACTAGAGACATTGCATGTGTTTTCTTTTCCTAAACCACATGGATAAACTAGAGTCATTGCGTGTGTTCTTTTCCTAAAGCACACTGATCCACTGGTTACATTTGCATGTGTGTTCTTTTCCTAAACCACATGGATCCACTAGTAAGATTTCATGTCTGTTCTTTTCCTAAACCATATTGATTAACTAGAGACATTGCATGTGGGTCCTTTTCCTAAACCACATGAATCAACTAGAATCATTGCATGCGTGTTCTTTTCCTAAACCACATGGATCCACTAGAGTCATTGCATGGGTGTTCTTTTCCTAAACCACATTGATCCACTAGTGTCATTGGATGTGTGTTCTTTTCCAAAACCACATGGATCCACTAGAGTCATTACATGTGTGTTATTTTCCTAAAATACATTGATGCACTAGAGTCATTGCATGTGTGTTCTTTTCCTAAACCACATTGATCCACTAGAGTCATTGCATGTGTGTTCTTTTCCTAAAGCACATTGATCCACTGGTTACATTTGCATGTGTGTTATTTTTCTAAACCACATGCATCCACTAGCCATTACATGTGTGTTCTTTTCCTAAACCACATGAATCCACTAATGACATTGCATGTGTGTCCTTTTCCTAAACCACATATCTCCACTAGAGTCATTGCATGTGTGTTCTTTTCCTAAACTACATGGATCCACCAGTGACATTGCATGTGTGTTCTTTTCCCAAAACACATTGATCCACAAGAGTCATTGCATGTGTGTTCTTTTCCTAAACCACATGGATCCACTTGAGTCATTGCATGTGTGTTGTTTTCCTAAACCACATGGATCCACTTGAGTCATTACATGTGTGTTCTTTTCCTAAAGCACATTGATCCACTGGTGACATTTGCATGTGTGTTCTTTTTCTAAACCACATGGATCCACTAGAGTCATTGCATATGTGTTCTTTTCCTAAACCACATGAATCCACCAGTGACATTGCATGTGTGTTCTTTTCCTAAAACACATTGATTCACTAGAGTCATTGCATGCGTGTTCTTTTCCTAAAGCACATGGATCCACTACAGACATTGCATGTGTGTTATTTTCCTAAACCATACTGATCCACTAGAGACATTGCATGTGTGTTCTCTTCCTAAGACACATTGATCCACTAGAGTCATTACATGTGTGTTCTTTTCATAAACCACATAGATCCACTAGAGACATTGCATGTATATTCTTTTCCTAAACCATATAGATCCACCAGTGACATTGCATGTGTGTTTTTTCCTAAACCTAATATATCCACTAGAGATATTGCATGTGTGTCCTTTTCCTAAAACACATAGATCCACTAGAGTCATTGCATGTGTGTTCTTTTCCTAAACCACATGGATCCACCAGTGACATTGCATGTGTGTTCTTTTCCTAAAACACATTGATCCACTAGAGTCATTGCATGTGTGTTCTTTTCCAAAACCACATGGATCCACTTGAGTCATTGCATGTGTGTTCTTTTCCTAAACCGCATGGATCCACTGGAGTCATTGCATGTTTGTTCTTTTCCTAAAGCACATTCATCCACTTGTGACATTTGCATGTGTGTTCTTTTTCTAAACCACATGGATCCACTAGAGTCATTGCATATGTGTTCTTTTCCTAAACCACATGAATCCACCAGTGACATTGCATGTGTGTTCTTTTCCTAAAACACATTGATCCACTAGAGTCATTGCATGCGTGTTCTTTTCCTATACCACATGGATCCACTACAGACATTGCACGTGTCTTATTTTCCTAAACCGTACTGATCCACTAGAGACATTGCATTTGTGTTCTTTTCCTAAAACACATTGATCCACTAGAGTCATTGCATGCGTGTTCTTTTCCTATACCACATGGATCCACTATAGACATTGCATGTGTCTTATTTTCCTAAACCATACTGATCCACTAGAGACATTGCATGTGTTTTATTTTCCTAAACCACATGGATCCACTAGAGTCATTGCATGTGTGTTTTTTTCCTAAAGCACATTGATCCAATGCTGACATTTGCATGTGTGTTCTTTTCCTAAACCACGTGGATCCACTAGTAAGATTTCATGTGTGTTCTTTTCCTAAACCACATGGATCCACTGGAGTCATTTCATGTGTGTTCTTTTCATAAACCACATTAATCCACAAGAGTCATTGCATGTGTGTTCTTTTCCTAAACCACATGGATCGACAAGTGACATTGCATGTGTGTTCTTTTTGTAAAACACATTGATCCACTAGAGTCATTGCATGTGTGTTCTTTTGTTAAACAAAATAGATCCACCAGAGACATTGCATTTATATTCTTTTCCTAAACCATATAGATCCACCAGTGACATTGCATGTGTGTTCTTTTCCTAAACCACATGTATCCACTAGAGATATTGCATGTGTTTTATTTTCCTAAACCACATGAATCAACTAGAATCATTGCATGTGTGTTCTTTTCCTAAACCACAGGGATCCACTAGAGTCATTGCATGGGTGTTCTTTACCTAAACCACATTGATCCACTAGTGTCATTGGATGTCTGTTCTTTTCCAAAACCACATGGATCCACTAGAGTCATTACATGTGTCTTATTTTCATAAAGACATTGATGCACTAGAGTCATTGCATGTGTGTTCTTTTCCTAAACCACATTGATCCACTAGAGTCATTGCATGTATATTCTTTTCCTAAACCATATAGATCCACCAGTGACATTGCATGTGTTTTTTTTTCCTAAACCACATATATCCACTAGAGATATTGCATGTGTGTCCTTTTCCTAAACCACATAGATCCACTAGAGTCATTGCATGTGTGTTCTTTTCCTAAACCACATGGATCCACCAGTGACATTACATGTGTGTTCTTTTCCTAAAACACATTGATCCACTAGAGTCATTGCATGTGTGTTCTTTTCCTAAACCACATGGATCCGCTGGAGTCATTGCATGTGTGTTCTTTTCCTAAAGAACATTGATCCACTTGTGACATTTGCATGTGTGTTCTTTTTCTAAACCACATGGATCCACTAGAGTAATTTCATATGTGTTCTTTTCCTAAACCATATGAATCCACCAGTGACATTGCATGTGTGTTCTTTTCCTAAAACACATTGATCCACTAGAGTCATTGCAAGCGTGTTCTTTTCCTAAACCACATGGATCCACTACAGACATTGCATGTGTGTTATTTTCCTAAACCATACTGATCCACTAGAGACATTGCATTTGTGTTCTTTTCCTAAGCCACATTGATCCAGTAGAGTCATTACATGTGCGTTCTTTTCCTAAACCACATGGATCCACTGGAGTCATTTCATGTGTGTTCTTTTCATAAACCACATTGATCCACTAGAGTCATTGCATGTGTGTTCTTTTCCTAAACCACATGGATCCACAAGTGACATTGCATGTGTGTTCTTTTCGTAAAACACATTGATCCACTAGAGTCATTGCATGTTTGTTCTTTTGCTAAACAAAATAGATCCACTAGAGACATTGCATGTATATTATTTTCCTAAACCATATAGATCCACCAGTGACATTGCATGTGTGTTCTTTTCCTAAACCACATGTATCCACTAGAGATATTGCATGTGTGTTCTTTTCCTAAACCACATGGATCCACTAGAGTCATTGCATGTGTGTTCTTTTCCTAAAGCACACTGATCCACTGCTGACATTTGCATGTGTGTTCTTTTCCTAAACCACATGGATCCACTAGTAAGATTTCATGTGTGTTCTTTTCCTAAACCATATTGATCAACTAGAGACATTGCATGTGGGTCCTTTTCCTAAACCACATGAATCAACTAGAATCATTGCATGTGTGTTCTTTTCCTAAACCACATGGATCCACTAGAGTCATTGCATGGGTGTTCTTTCCCTAAACCACATTGATCCACTAGTGTCATTGGATGTGTGTTCTTTTCCAAAACCACATGGATCCACTAGAGTCATTACATGTGTGTTATTTTCCTAAAATACATTGATGAACTAGAGTCATTGCATGTGTGTTCTTTTCCTAAACCACATTGATCCAGTAGAGTCATTGCATGTATATTCTTTTCCTAAACCATATAGATCCACCAGTGACATTGCATGTGTGTTTTTTCCTAAACCACATATATCCACTAGAGATATTGCATGTGTGTCCTTTTCCTAAACCACATAGATCCACTAGAGTCATTGCATGTGTGTTCTTTTCCTAAACCACATGGATCCACTAGTGACATTACATGTGTGTTCTTTTCCTAAAACACATTGATCCACTAGAGTCATTGCATGTGTGTTCTTTTCCTAAACCACGTGGATCCACTTGAGTCATTGCATGTGTGTTCTTTTCCTAAACCACATGGATCCACCGGAGTCATTGCATGTATATTCTTTTCCTAAACCATATAGATCCACCAGTGACATTGCATGTGTGTTATTTTCCTAAACCACATGTATCTAGTAGAGATATTGCATGTGTGTTCTTTTCCTAAACCACATGGATCCACTAGAGTCATTGCATGTGTGTTCTTTTCCTAAAGCACACTGATCCACTGCTGACATTTGCATGTGTGTTCTTTTCCTAAACCACATGGATCCACTAGTAAGATTTCATGTGTGTTATTTTCCTAAACCATACTGATCCACTAGAGACATTGCATTTGTGTTCTTTTCCTAAGCCACATTGATCCACTGGAGTCATTGCATGGGTGTTCTTTTCATAAACCACATTGATCCACTAGAGTCATTGCATGTGTGTTCTTTTCCTAAACCACATGGATCCACTAGAGTCATTACATGTGTGTTATTTTCCTAAAATACATTGATGCCCTAGAGTCATTGCATGTGTGTTCTTTTCCTAAACCACATTGATCCACTAGAGTCATTGCATGTATATTCTTTTCCTAAACCATATAGATCCACCAGTGACATTGCATGTGTGTTTTTTCCTAAACCACATATATCCACTAGAGATATTGCATGTGTGTCCTTTTCCTAAACCACATAGATCCACTAGAGTCATTGCATGTGTGTTCTTTTCCTAAACCACATGGATCCACTAGTGACATTACATGTGTGTTCTTTTCCTAAAACACATTGATCCACTAGAGTCATTGCATGTGTGTTCTTTTCCTAAACCACATGGATCCACTTGAGTCATTGCATGTGTGTTCTTTTCCTAAACCACATGGATCCACTGGAGTCATTGCATGTGTGTTCTTTTCCTAAAGCACATTGATCCACTGATGACATTTGCATGTGTGTTCTTTTTCTAAACCACATGGATCCACTAGAGTCATTGCATATGTGTTCTTTTCCTAAACCATATGAATCCACCAGAGACATTGCATGTGTGTTCTTTTCCTAAAACACATTGATCCACTAGAGTCATTGCATGCGTGTTCTTTTCCTAAACCAGATGGATCCACTACAGACATTGCATGTGTGTTAGTTTCCTATAACCATACTGATCCAGTAGAGACATTGCATTTGTGTTCTTTTCCTAAGCCACATTGATCCACTAGAGTCATTACATGTGCGTTCTTTTCCTAAACCACATGGATCCACTGGAGTCATTTCATGTGTGTTCTTTTCCTAAACCACATGGATCCACAAGTGACATTGCATGTGTGTTCTTTTCGTAAAACACATTGATCCACTAGAGTCATTGCATGTGCGTTGTTTTGCTAAACAAAATAGATCCACTAGAGACATTGCATGTATATTCTTTTCCTAAACCATATAGATCCACCAGTGACATTGCATGTGTGTTATTTTCCTAAACCACATGTATCTAGTAGAGATATTGCATGTGTGTTCTTTTCCTAAACCACATGGATCCACTAGAGTCATTGCATGTGTGTTCTTTTCCTAAAGCACACTGATCCACTGCTGACATTTGCATGTGTGTTCTTTTCCTAAACCACATGGATCCACTAGTAAGATTTCATGTGTGTTATTTTCCTAAACCATACTGATCCAGTAGAGACATTGCATTTGTGTTCTTTTCCTAAGCCACATTGATCCACTGGAGTCATTGCATGGGTGTTCTTTTCATAAACCACATTGATCCACTAGAGTCATTGCATGTGTGTTCTTTTCCTAAACCACATGGATCCACTAGAGTCATTACATGTGTGTTATTTTCCTAAAATACATTGATGCCCTAGAGTCATTGCATGTGTGTTCTTTTCCTAAACCACATTGATCCACTAGAGTCATTGCATGTATATTCTTTTCCTAAACCATATAGATCCACCAGTGACATTGCATGTGTGTTTTTTCCTAAACCACATATATCCACTAGAGATATTGCATGTGTGTCCTTTTCCTAAACCACATAGATCCACTAGAGTCATTGCATGTGTGTTCTTTTCCTAAACCACATGGATCCACCAGTGACATTACATGTGTGTTCTTTTCCTAAAACACATTGATCCACTAGAGTCATTGCATGTGTGTTCTTTTCCTAAACCACATGGATCCACTTGAGTCATTGCATGTGTTCTTTTCCTAAACCACATGGATCCACTGGAGTCATTGCATGTGTGTTCTTTTCCTAAAGCACATTGATCCACTGATGACATTTGCATGTGTGTTCTTTTTCTAAACCACATGGATCCACTAGAGTCATTGCATATGTGTTCTTTTCCTAAACCATATGAATCCACCAGTGACATTGCATGTGTGTTCTTTTCCTAAAACACATTGATCCACTAGAGTCATTGCATGCGTGTTCTTTTCCTAAACCAGATGGATCCACTACAGACATTGCATGTGTGTTAGTTTCCTATAACCATACTGATCCAGTAGAGACATTGCATTTGTGTTCTTTTCCTAAGCCACATTGATCCACTAGAGTCATTACATGTGCGTTCTTTTCCTAAACCACATGGATCCACTGGAGTCATTTCATGTGTGTTCTTTTCCTAAACCACATGGATCCACAAGTGACATTGCATGTGTGTTCTTTTCGTAAAACACATTGATCCACTAGAGTCATTGCATGTGCGTTGTTTTGCTAAACAAAATAGATCCACTAGAGACATTGCATGTATATTCTTTTCCTAAACCATATAGATCCACCAGTGACATTGCATGTGTGATCTTTTCCTAAACCACATGTATCCACTAGAGATATTGCATGTGTGTTCTTTTCCTAAACCACATGGATCCACTAGAGTCATTGCATGTGTGTTCTTTTCCTAAAGCACACTAATCCACTGCTGACATTTGCATGTGTGTTCTTTTCCTAAACCACATGGATCCATTAGTAAGATTTCATGTGTGTTCTTTTCCTAAACTATATTGATCAACTAGAGACATTGCATGTGGGTCCTTTTCCTAAACCACATGAATCAATTAGAATCATTGCATGTGTGTTCTTTTCCTAAACCACATGGATCCACTAGAGTCATTGCATGGGTGGTCTTTTCCTAAACCACATTGATCCACTAGTGTCATTGGATGTGTGTTGTTTTCCAAAACCACATGGATCCACTAGAGTCATTACATGTGTGTTATTTTCCTAAAATACATTGATGCACTAGAGTCATTGCATGTGTGTTCTTTTCCTAAACCACATTGATCCACTAGTCATTGCATGTGTGTTCTTTTCCTAAAGCACATTGATCCACTGGTGACATTTGCACGTGTGTTCTTTTTCTAAACCACATGCATCCACTAGTCATTGCATGTGTGTTCTTTTCCTAAACCACATGAATCCACCAGTGACATTGCATGTGTGTCCTTTTCCTAAACCACATAGATCCACTAGAGTCATTGCATGTGTGTTCTTTTCCTAAACCACATGGATCCACCAGTGACATTGCATGTGTGTTCTTTTCCCAAAACACATTGATCCACTAGAGTCATTGCATGTGTGTTCTTTTCCTAAACCACATGGATCCACTTGAGTAATTGCATGTGTGTTGTTTTCCTAAACCACATGGATTCACTGGAGTCATTACATGTGTGTTCTTTTCCTAAACCGCATGGATCCACTAGAGTCGTTGGATGTGTGTTCTTTTCCTAAAGCACACTGATCCACTGGTGACATTTGCATGTGTGTTCTTTTTCTAAACCACATGGATCCACTAGAGTCATTGCATATGTGTTCTTTTCCTAAACCACATGAATCCACCAGTGACATTGCATGTGTGTTCTTTACCTAAAACACATTGATCCACTAGAGTCATTGCATGCGTGTTCTTTTCCTAAACCACATGGATCCACTACAGACATTGCATGTGTGTTATTTTCCTAAACCATACTGATCCACTAGAGACATTTCATGTGTGTTCTTTTCCTAATCCACATTGATCCACTAGAGTCAGTCCATGTGCGTTCATTTCCTAAACCACATGGATCCACTGGAGTCATTTCATGTGTGTTCTTTTCATAAACCACATTGATCTACTAGAGTCATTGCATATGTGTTCTTTTCCTAAACCACATGGATCTACAAGTGACATTGCATGTGTGTTCTTTTCGTAAAACACATTGATCCACTAGAGTCATTGCATGTGTGTTCTTTTCCTAAACTACATGGATCCACCAGTGACATTGCATGTGTGTTCTTTTCCTAAAACACATTGATCCACTAGAGTCATTGCATGTGTGTTCTTTTCCTAAACCACATGGATCCACTTGAGCCATTGCATGTGTTTTCTTTTTCTAAAAAGCATGGATCCACTGGAGTCATTACATGTGTGTTCTTTTTTTAAAGCACATTGATCCACTGGTGACATTTGCAATTGTGTTCTTTTTCTAAACCTCATGGATCCACTAGAGTCATTGCATATGTCTTCTTTTCCTAAACCACATCAATCCACCAGTGACATTGCATGTGTGTTCTTTTCCTAAAACACATTAATTCACTAGAATCATTGCATGCGTGTTCTTTTCCTAAACCAGATGGATCCACTACAGACATTGCATGTGTGTTATTTTCCTAAACCATACTGATCCACTAGATACATTGCATCTGTGTTCTTTTCCTAAGACACATTGATCCACTAGAGACATTGCATGTGTTTTCTTTTCCTAAACCACATGGATCCACTAGAGTCATTGCATGTGTGTTCTTTTCATAAAGCACACTGATCCACTGCTGACATTTGCATGTGTGTTCTTTTCCTAAACCACATGGATCCACTAGTAAGATTTCATGTCTGTTCTTTTCCTAAACCATATTGATTAACTAGAGACATTGCATGTGGGTCCTTTTCCTAATCCACATGAATCAACTAGAATCATTGCATGCGTGTTCTTTTCCTAAACCACATGGATCCACTAGAGTCATTGCATGGGTGTTCTTTTCCTAAACCACATTGATCCACTAGTGTCATTGGATGTGTGTTCTTTTCCAAAACCAGATGGATCCACTAGAGTCATTACATGTGTGTTATTTTCCTAAAATACATTGATGCACTAGAGTCATTGCATGTGTGTTCTTTTCCTAAACCACATTGATCCACTAGAGTCATTGCATGTGTGTTCTTTTCCTAAAGAACATTGATCCACTGGTTACATTTGCATGTGTGTTCTTTTTCTAAACCACATGCATCCACTAGTCATTGCATGTGTGTTCTTTTCCTAAACCACATGAATCCACCAGTGGCATTGCATGTGTGTCCTTTCCCTAAACCACATATCTCCACTAGAGTCATTGCATGTGTGTTCTTTTCCTAAACTACATGGATCCACCAGTGACATTGCATGTGTGTTCTTTTCCCAAAACACATTGATCCACTAGAGTCATTGCATGTGTGTTCTTTTCCTAAACCACATGGATCCACTTGAGTCATTGCATGTGTGTTGTTTTCCTAAACCGTATGGATCCACTGGAGTCATTACATGTGTGTTCTTTTCCTAAAGCACATTGATCCACTGGTGACATTTGCATGTGTGTTCTTTTTCTAAACCACATGGATCCACTAGAGTCATTGCATATGTGTTCTTTTCCTAAACCACATGAATCCACCAGTGACATTGCATGTGTGTTCTTTTCCTAAAACACATTGATTCACTAGAGTCATTGCATGCGTGTTCTTTTCCTAAAGCACATGGATCCACTACAGACATTGCATGTGTGTTATTTTCCTAAACCATACTGATCCACTAGAGATATTTCATGTGTGTTCTTTTCCTAAGACACATTGATCCACTAGAGTCATTACATGTGTGTTCTTTTCCTAAACCACATGGATCCACTTGAGTCATTTCATGTATGTTCTTTTCATAAACCACATTGATCCACTAGAGTCATTGCATGCGTGTTCTTTTCCTAAACCAGATGGATCCACTACAGACATTGCATGTGTGTTAGTTTCCTATAACCATACTGATCCAGTAGAGACATTGCATTTGTGTTCTTTTCCTAAGCCACATTGATCCACTAGAGTCATTACATGTGCGTTCTTTTCCTAAACCACATGGATCCACTGGAGTCATTTCATGTGTGTTCTTTTCCTAAACCACATGGATCCACAAGTGACATTGCATGTGTGTTCTTTTCATAAAACACATTGATCCACTAGAGTCATTGCATGTGTGTTGTTTTGCTAAACAAAATAGATCCACTAGAGACATTGCATGTATATTCTTTTCCTAAACCATATAGATCCACCAGTGACATTGCATGTGTGTTCTTTTCCAAAACCACATGTATCCACTAGAGATATTGCATGTGTGTTCTTTTCCTAAACCACATGGATCCACTAGAGTCATTGCATGTGTGTTATTTTCCTAAAGCACACTAATCCACTACTGACATTTGCATGTGTGTTCTTTTCCTAAACCACATGGATCCATTAGTAAGATTTCATGTGTGTTCTTTTCCTAAACTATATTGATCAACTAGAGACATTGCATGTGGGTCCTTTTCCTAAAATACATGAATCAATTAGAATCATTGCATGTGTGTTCTTTTCCTAAACCACATGGATCCACTAGAGTCATTGCATGGGTGGTCTTTTCCTAAACCACATTGATCCACTAGTGTCATTGGATGTGTGTTGTTTTCCAAAACCACATGGATCCACTAGAGTCATTACATGTGTGTTATTTTCCTAAAATACATTGATGCACTAGAGTCATTGCATGTGTGTTCTTTTCCTAAACCACATTGATCCACTAGTCATTGCATGTGTGTTCTTTTCCTAAAGCACATTGATCCACTGGTGACATTTGCACGTGTGTTCTTTTTCTAAACCACATGCATCCACTAGTCATTGCATGTGTGTTCTTTTCCTAAACCACATGAATCCACCAGTGACATTGCATGTGTGTCCTTTTCCTAAACCACATAGATCCACTACAGTCATTGCATGTGTGTTCTTTTCCTAAACCACATGGATCCACCAGTGACATTGCATGTGTGTTCTTTTCCCAAAACACATTGATCCACTAGAGTCATTGCATGTGTGTTCTTTTCCTAAACCACATGGATCCACTTGATTAATTGCATGTGTGTTGTTTTCCTAAACCACATGGATCCACTGGAGTCATTACATGTGTGTTCTTTTCCTAAACCGCATGGATCCACTAGAGTCGTTGGATGTGTGTTCTTTTCCTAAAGCACACTGATCCACTGGTGACATTTGCATGTGTGTTCTTTTCCTAAACCTCATGGATCCACTAGAGTCATTGCATATGTGTTCTTTTCCTAAACCACATCAATCCACCAGTGACATTGCATGTGTGTTCTTTTCCTAAAACACATTAATTCACTAGAGTCATTGCATGCGTGTTCTTTTCCTAAACCAGATGGATCCACTACAGACATTGCATGTGTGTTATTTTCCTAAACCATACTGATCCACTAGATACATTGCATCTGTGTTCTTTTCCTAAGACACATTGATCCACTAGAGACATTGCATGTGTTTTCTTTTCCTAAACCACATGGATCCACTAGAGTCATTGCATGTGTGTTCTTTTCATAAAGCACACTGATCCACTGCTGACATTTGCATGTGTGTTCTTTTCCTAAACCACATGGATCCACTAGTAAGATTTCATGTCTGTTCTTTTCCTAAACCATATTGATTAACTAGAGACATTGCATGTGGGTCCTTTTCCTAAACCACATGAATCAACTAGAATCATTGCATGCGTGTTCTTTTCCTAAACCACATGGATCCACTAGAGTCATTGCATGGGTGTTCTTTTCCTAAACCACATTGATCCACTAGTGTCATTGGATGTGTGTTCTTTTCCAAAACCAGATGGATCCACTAGAGTCATTACATGTGTGTTATTTTCCTAAAATACATTGATGCACTAGAGTCATTGCATGTGTGTTCTTTTCCTAAACCACATTGATCCACTAGAGTCATTGCATGTGTGTTCTTTTCCTAAAGAACATTGATCCACTGGTTACATTTGCATGTGTGTTCTTTTTCTAAACCACATGCATCCACTAGTCATTGCATGTGTGTTCTTTTCCTAAACCACATGAATCCACCAGTGGCATTGCATGTGTGTCCTTTCCCTAAACCACATATCTCCACTAGAGTCATTGCATGTGTGTTCTTTTCCTAAACTACATGGATCCACCAGTGACATTGCATGTGTGTTCTTTTCCCAAAACACATTGATCCACTAGAGTCATTGCATGTGTGTTCTTTTCCTATACCACATGGATCCACTTGAGTCATTGCATGTGTGTTGTTTTCCTAAACCGTATGGATCCACTGGAGTCATTACATGTGTGTTCTTTTCCTAAAGCACATTGATCCACTGGTGACATTTGCATGTGTGTTCTTTTTCTAAACCACATGGATCCACTAGAGTCATTGCATATGTGTTCTTTTCCTAAACCACATGAATCCACCAGTGACATTGCATGTGTGTTCTTTTCCTAAAACACATTGATTCACTAGAGTCATTGCATGCGTGTTCTTTTCCTAAAGCACATGGATCCACTACAGACATTGCATGTGTGTTATTTTCCTAAACCATACTGATCCACTAGAGACATTGCATGTGTGTTCTTTTCCTAAGACACATTGATCCACTAGAGTCATTACATGTGTGTTCTTTTCCTAAACCACATGGATCCACTTGAGTCATTTCATGTATGTTCTTTTCATAAACCACATTGATCCACTAGAGTCATTGCATGTGTGTTCTTTTCCTAAACCACATGGATCCACAAGTGACATTGCATGTGTGTTCTTTTTGTAAAACACATCGATCCACTAGAGTCATTGCATGTGTGTTCTTTTCCTAAACCACATAGATCCACTAGAGACATTGCATGTATATTCTTTCCTAAACCATATAGATCCACCAGTGACATTGCATGTGTGTTTTTTCCTAAACCACATATATCCACTAGAGATATTTCATGTGTGTCCTTTTCCTAAAACACATAGATCCACTAGAGTCATTGCATGTGTGTTCTTTTCCTAAACCACATGGATCCACCAGTGACATTGCATGTGTGTTCTTTTCCTAAAACACATTGATCCACTAGAGTCATTGCATGTGTGTTCTTTTCCTAAACCACATGGATCCACTTGAGTCATTGCATGTGTGTTCTTTTCCTAAACCGCATGGATCCACTGGAGTCATTGCATGTGTGTTCTTTTCCTAAAGCACATTCATCCACTTGTGACATTTGCATGTGTGTTCTTTTTCTAAACCACATGGATCCACTAGAGTCATTGCATATGTGTTCTTTTCCTAAACCACATGAATCCACCAGTGACATTGCATGTGTGTTCTTTTCCTAAAACACATTGATCCACTAGAGTCATTGCATGCGTGTTCTTTTCCTATACCACATGGATCCACTACAGACATTGCATGTGTCTTATTTTCCTAAACCGTACTGACCCACTAGACACATTGCATTTGTGTTCTTTTCCTAAAACACATTGATCCACTAGAGTCATTGCATGCTTGTTCTTTTCCTATACCACATGGATCCACTATAGACATTGCATGTGTCTTATTTTCCTAAACCATACTGATCCACTAGAGACATTGCATGTGTTTTATTTTCCTAAACCACATGGATCCACTAGAGTCATTGCATGTGTGTTTTTTCCTAAAGCACATTGATCCAATGCTGACATTTGCATGTGTGTTCTTTTCCTAAACCACGTGGATCCACTAGTAAGATTTCATGTGTGTTCTTTTCCTAAACCACATGGATCCACTGGAGTCATTTCATGTGTGTTCTTTTCATAAACGACATTAATCCACTAGAGTCATTGCATGTGTGTTCTTTTCCTAAACCACATGGATCGACAAGTGACATTGCATGTGTGTTCTTTTCGTAAAACACATTGATCCACTAGATTCATTGCATGTGTGTTCTTTTGCTAAACAAAATAGATCCACTAGGGACATTGCATGTATATTCTTTTCCTAAACCATATAGATCCACCAGTGACATTGCATGTGTGTTCTTTTCCTAAACCACATGTATCCACTAGAGATATTGCATGTGTGTTCTTTTCCTAAACCACATGAATCAACTAGAATCATTGCATGTGTGTTCTTTTCCTAAACCACATGGATGCACTAGAGTCATTGCATGGGTGTTCTTTCCCTAAACCACATTGATCGACTAGTGTCATTGGATGTGTGTTCTTTTCCAAAACCACATGGATCCACTAGAGTCATTACATGTGTGTTATTTTCCTAAAAGACATTGATGCACTAGAGTCATTGCATGTTTGTTCTTTTCCTAAACCACATTGATCCACTAGAGTCATTGCATGTATATTCTTTTCCTAAACCATATAGATCCACCAGTGACATTGCATGTGTGTTTTTTCCTAAACCACATATATCCACTAGAGATATTGCATGTGTGTCCTTTTCCTAAACCACATAGATCCACTAGAGTCATTGCATGTGTGTTCTTTTCCTAAACCACATGGATCCACCAGTGACATTACATGTGTGTTCTTTTCCTAAAACACATTGATCCACTAGAGTCATTGCATGTGTGTTCTTTTCCTAAACCATATGGATCCACTGGAGTCATTGCATGTGTGTTCTTTTCCTAAACCGCATGGATCCACTGGAGTCATTGCATGTGTGTTCTTTTTCTAAACCACATGGATCCACTAGAGTCATTTCATATGTGTTCTTTTCCTAAACCACATGAATCCACTAGTGACATTGCATGTGTGTTCTTTTCCTAAAACACATTGATCCACTAGAGTCATTCCATGCGTGTTCTTTTCCTAAACCACATGGATCCACTACAGACATTGCATGTGTGTTATTTTCCTAAACCATACTGATCCACTAGAGACATTGCATTTGTGTTCTTTTCCTAAGCCACATTGATCCACTAGAGTCATTACATGTGCGTTCTTTTCCTAAACCACATGGATCCACTGGAGTCATTTAATGTGTGTTCTTTTCATAAACCACATTGATACACTAGAGTCATTGCATGCGTGTTCTTTTCCTAAACCACATGGATCCACAAGTGACATTGCATGTGTGTTCTTTTCATAAAACACATTGATCCACTAGAGTCATTGCATGTGTGTTCTTTTGCTAAACAAAATAGATCCACTAGGGATATTGCATGTATATTCTTTTCCTAAACCATATATATCCACCAGTGACATTGCATGTGTGTTCTTTTCCTAAACCACATGTATCCACTAGAGATATTGCATGTGTGTTCTTTTCCTAAACCACATGGATCCACTAGAGTCATTGCATGTGTGTTCTTTTCCTAAAGCACACTAAGCCACTGCTGACATTTGCATGTGTGTTCTTTTCCTAAACCGCATGGATCCACTAGTAAGATTTCATGTGTGTTCTTTTCCTAAACCATATTGATCAACTAGAGACATTGCATGTGGGTCCTTTTCCTAAACCACATGAATCAACTAGAATCATTGCATGTGTGTTCTTTTCCTAAACCACATGGATCCACTAGAGTCATTGCATGGGTGTTCTTTCCGTAAACCACATTGATCCACTAGTGTCATTGGATGTGTGTTCTTTTCCTAAACCACATGGATCCACTAGAGTCATTACATGTGTGTTATTTTCCTAAACCATACTGATCCACTAGATACATTGCATTTGTGTTCTTTTCCTAAGCCACATTGATCCACTAGAGTCATTACATGTGCGTTCTTTTCCTAAACCACATGGATCCACTGGAGTCATTTCATGTGTGTTCTTTTCATAAACCACATTGATGCACTAGAGTCATTGCATGTGTGTTCTTTTCCTAAACCACATGGATCCACCAGTGACATTACATGTGTGTTCTTTTCCTAAAACACATTGATCCACTAGAGTCATTGCATGTGTGTTCTTTTCCTAAACCACATGGATCCACTGGAGTCATTGCATGTGTGTTCTTTTCCTAAAGAACATTGATCCACTTGTGACATTTGCATGTGTGTTCTTTTTCTAAACCACATGGATCCACTAGAGTCATTTCATATGTGTTCTTTTCCTAAACCACATGAATCCACCAGTGACATTGCATGTGTCTTCTTTTCCTAAAACACATTGATCCACTAGAGTCATTGCATGCGTGTTCTTTTCCTAAACCACATGGATCCCTACAGACATTGCATGTGTGTTATTTTCCTAAACCATACTGATCCACTAGAGACATTGCATTTGTGTTCTTTTCCTAAGCCACATTGATCCACTAGAGTCATTACATGTGCGTTCTTTTCCTAAACCACATGGATCCACTGGAGTCATTTCATGTGTGTTCTTTTTATAAACCACATTGATCCACTAGAGTCATTGCATGTGTGTTCTTTTCCTAAACCACATGGATCCACAAGTGACATTGCATGTGTGTTCTTTTCGTAAAACACATTGATCCACTAGAGCCATTGCATGTGTGCTCTTTTCCTAAACCACATAGATCCACTAGAGACATTGCATGTATATTCTTTTCCTAAACCATATAGATCCACCAGTGACATTGCATGTGTGTTTTTCCTAAACCACATATATCCACCAGTGATATTGCATGTGTGTCCTTTTCCTAAACCACCTAGATCCACTAGAGTCATTGCATGTGTGTTCTTTTCCTAAACCACATGGATCCACCAGTGACATTACATGTGTGTTCTTTTCCTAAAACACATTGATCCACTAGAGTCATTGCATGTGTGTTCTTTTCCTAAACCACATGGATCCACTGTAGTCATTGCATGTGTGTTCTTTTCCTAAAGAACATTGATCCACTTGTGACTTTTGCATGTGTGTTCTTTTTCTAAACCACATGGATCCACTAGAGTCATTTCATATGTGTTCTTTTCCTAAACCACATGAATCCACCAGTGACATTGCATGTGTGTTCTTTTCCTAAAACACATTGATCCACTACAGTCATTGCATGCGTGTTCTTTTCCTAAACCACATGGATCCACTACAGACATTGCATGTGTGTTATTTTCCTAAACCATACTGATCCACTAGAGACATTGCATTTGTGTTCTTTTCCTAAGCCACATTGATCCACTAGAGTCATTACATGTGCGTTCTTTTCCTAAACCAGATGGATCCACTGGAGTCATTTCATGTGTGTTCTTTTCATAAACCACATTGATCCACTAGAGTCATTGCATGCGTGTTCTTTTCCTAAACCACATGGATCCACAAGTGACATTGCATGTGTGTTCTTTTCATAAAACACATTGATCCACTAGAGTCATTGCATGTGTGTTCTTTTGCTAAACAAAATAGATCCACTAGAGACATTGCATGTATATTATTTTCCTAAACCATATAGATCCACCAGTGACATTGCATGTGTGTTCTTTTCCTAAACCACATGTATCCACTAGAGATATTGCATGTGTGTTCTTTTCCTAAACCACATGGATCCACTAGAGTCATTGCATGTGTTCTTTTCCTAAACCACATTGATCCACTTCTGACATTTGCATGTGTGTTCTTTTCCTAAACCGCATGGATCCACAAGTAAGATTTCATGTGAGTTCTTTTCCTAAACCATATTGATCAACTAGAGACATTGCATGTGGGTCCTTTTCCTAAACCACATGAATCAACTAGAATCATTGCATGTGTGTTCTTTTCCTAAACCACATGGATCCACTAGAATCATTGCATGGGTGTTCTTTCCCTAAACCACATTGATCCACTAGTGTCATTGGATGTGTGTTCTTTTCCAAAACCACATGGATCCACTAGAGTCATTACATGTGTGTTATTTTCCTAAAATACATTAATGCACTAGAGTCATTGCATGTGTGTTCTTTTCCTAAACCACATGGATCCACCAGTGACATTACATGTGTGTTCTTTTCCTAAAACACATTGATCCACTAGGGTCATTGCATGTGTGTTCTTTTCCTAAACCACATGGATCCACTGGAGTCATTGCATGTGTGTTCTTTTCCTAAAGAACATTGATCCACTTGTGACATTTGCATGTGTGTTCTTTTTCTAAACCACATGGATCCACTAGAGTCATTTCATATGTGTTCTTTTCCTAAACCACATGAATCCACCAGTGACATTGCATGTGTGTTCTTTTCCTAAAACACATTGATCCACTAGAGTCATTGCATGCGTGTTCTTTTCCTAAACCACATGGATCCACTACAGACATTGCATGTGTGTTATTTTCCTAAACCATACTGATCCACTAGAGACATTGCATTTGTGTTCTTTTCCTAAGCCACATTGATCCACTAGAGTCATTACATGTGCGTTCTTTTCCTAAACCAGATGGATCCACTGGAGTCATTTCATGTGTGTTCTTTTCATAAACCACATTGATCCACTAGAGTCATTGCATGCGTGTTCTTTTCCTAAACCACATGGATCCACAAGTGACATTGCATGTGTGTTCTTTTCATAAAACACATTGATCCACTAGAGTCATTGCATGTGTGTTCTTTTGCTAAACAAAATAGATCCACTAGAGACATTGCATGTATATTATTTTCCTAAACCATATAGATCCACCAGTGACATTGCATGTGTGTTCTTTTCCTAAACCACATGTATCCACTAGAGATATTGCATGTGTGTTCTTTTCCTAAACCACATGGATCCACTAGAGTCATTGCATGTGTGTTCTTTTCCTAAAGCACACTGATCCACTGCTGACATTTGCATGTGTGTTCTTTTCCTAAACCGCATGGATCCACAAGTAAGATTTCATGTGAGTTCTTTTCCTAAACCATATTGATCAACTAGAGACATTGCATGTGGGTCCTTTTCCTAAACCACATGAATCAACTAGAATCATTGCATGTGTGTTCTTTTCCTAAACCACATGGATCCACTAGAATCATTGCATGGGTGTTCTTTCCCTAAACCACATTGATCCACTAGTGTCATTGGATGTGTGTTCTTTTCCAAAACCACATGGATCCACTAGAGTCATTACATGTGTGTTATTTTCCTAAAATACATTAATGCACTAGAGTCATTGCATGTGTGTTCTTTTCCTAAACCACATGGATCCACCAGTGACATTACATGTGTGTTCTTTTCCTAAAACACATTGATCCACTAGGGTCATTGCATGTGTGTTCTTTTCCTAAACCACATGGATCCACTGGAGTCATTGCATGTGTGTTCTTTTCCTAAAGAACATTGATCCACTTGTGACATTTGCATGTGTGTTCTTTTTCTAAACCACATGGATCCACTAGAGTCATTTCATATGTGTTCTTTTCCTAAACCACATGAATCCACCAGTGACATTGCATGTGTGTTCTTTTCCTAAAACACATTGATCCACTAGAGTCATTGCATGCGTGTTCTTTTCCTAAACCACATGGATCCACTACAGACATTGCATGTGTGTTATTTTCCTAAACCATACTGATCCACTAGATACATTGCATTTGTGTTCTTTTCCTAAGCCACATTGATCCACTAGAGTCATTACATGTGCGTTCTTTTCCTAAACCACATGGATCCACTGGAGTCATTTCATGTGTGTTCTTTTCATAAACCACATTGATCCACTAGAGTCATTGCATGTGTATTCTTTTCCTAAACCACATGGATCCACAAGTGACATTGCATGTGTGTTCTTTTCATAAAACACATTGATCCACTAGAGTCATTACATGTGTGTTCTTTTGCTAAACAAAATAGATCCACTAGAGACATTGCATGTATATTCTTTTCCTAAACCATATAGATCCACCAGTGACATTACATGTGTGTTCTTTTCCTAAACCACATGTATCCACTAGAGATATTGCATGTGTGTTCTTTTCCTAAACCACATGGATCCACTAGAGTCATTGCATGTGTGTTCTTTTCCTAAAGCACACTGATCCACTGCTGACATTTGCATGTGTGTTCTTTTCCTAAACCACATGGATCCACTAGTAAGATTTCATGTGTGTTCTTTTCCTAAACCATATTGATCAACTAGAGACATTGCATGTGGGTCCTTTTCCTAAACCACATGAATCAACTAGAATCATTGCATGTGTGTTCTTTTCATAAACCACATGGATCCACTAGAGTCATTGCATGGGTGTTCTTTCCCTAAACCACATTGATCCACTAGTGTCATTGGATGTGTGTTCTTTTCCAAAACCACATGGATCCACTAGAGTCATTACATGTGTGTTATTTTCCTAAAATACATTGATGCACTAGAGTCATTGCATGTGTGTTCTTTTCCTAAACCACATTGATCCACTAGAGTCATTGCATGTATATTCTTTTCCTAAACCATATAGATCCACCAGTGACATTGCATGTGTGTTTTTTCCTAAACCACATATATCCACTAGAGATATTGCATGTGTGTCCTTTTCCTAAAACACATAGATCCACTAGAGTCATTGCATGTGTGTTCTTTTCCTAAACCACATGGATCCACCAGTGACATTACATGTGTGTTCTTTTCCTAAAACACATTGATCCACTAGAGTCATTGCATGTGTGTTCTTTTCCTAAACCACGTGGATCCACTTGAGTCATTGCATGTGTGTTCTTTTCCTAAACCACATGGATCCACCGGAGTCATTGCATGTATATTCTTTTCCTAAACCATATAGATCCACCAGTGACATTGCATGTGTGTTATTTTCCTAAACCACATGTACCACTAGAGATATTGCATGTGTGTTCTTTTCCTAAACCACATGGATCCACTAGAGTCATTGCATGTGTGTTCTTTTCCTAAAGCACACAGATCCACTGCTGACATTTGCACGTGTGTTCTTTTCCTAAACCACATGGATCCACTAGTAAGATTTCATGTGTGTTATTTTCCTAAACCATACTGATCCACTAGAGACATTGCATTTGTGTTCTTTTCCTAAGACACATTGATCCACTAGAGTCATTACATGTGCGTTCTTTTCCTAAACCACATGGATCCACTGGAATCATTGCATGGGTGTTCTTTTCATAAACCACATTGATCCACTAGAGTCATTGCATGTGTGTTCTTTCCCTAAACCACATGGATCCACTAGAGTCATTACATGTGTGTTATTTTCCTAAAATACATTGATGCCCTAGAGTCATTGCATGTGTGTTCTTTTCCTAAACCACATTGATCCACTAGAGTCATTGCATGTATATTCTTTTCCTAAACCATATAGATCCACCAGTGACATTGCATGTGTGTTTTTTCCTAAACCACATATATCCACTAGAGATATTGCATGTGTGTCCTTTTCCTAAACCACATAGATCCACTAGAGTCATTGCATGTGTGTTCTTTTCCTAAACCACATGGATCCACCAGTGACATTACATGTGTGTTCTTTTCCTAAAACAGATTGATCCACTAGAGTCATTGCATGTGTGTTCTTTTCCTAAACCACATGGATCCACTTGAGTCATTGCATGTGTGTTCTTTTCCTAAACCACATGGATCCACTGGAGTCATTGCATGTGTGTTCTTTTCCTAAAGCACATTGATCCACTGGTGACATTTGCATGTGTGTTCTTTTTCTAAACCACATGGATCCACTAGAGTCATTGCATATGTGTTCTTTTCCTAAACCATATGAATCCACCAGTGACATTGCATGTGTGTTCTTTTCCTAAAACACATTGATCCACTAGAGTCATTGCATGCGTGTTCTTTTCCTAAACCACATGGATCCACTACAGACATTGCATGTGTGTTAGTTTCCTATAACCATACTGATACACTAGAGACATTGCATTTGTGTTCTTTTCCTAAGCCACATTGATCCACTAGAGTCATTACATGTGCGTTCTTTTCCTAAACCACATGGATCCACTGGAGTCATTTCATGTGTGTTCTTTTCATAAACCACATTGATCCACTAGAGTCATTGCATGTGTGTTCTTTTCCTAAACCACATGGATCCACAAGTGACATTGCATGTGTGTTCTTTTCGTAAAACACATTGATCCACTAGAGTCATTGCATGTGTGTTCTTTTCCTAAACAAAATAGATCCACTAGAGACATTGCGTGTATATTCTTTTCCCAAACCATATAGATCCACTAGTGACATTGCATGTGTGTTCTTTTCCTAAACCACATGTATCCACTAGAGATATTGCAAGTGTGTTCTTTTCCTAAACCACATGGATCCACTAGAGTCATTGCATGTGTGTTCTTTTCCTAAAGCACACTAATCCACTGCTGACATTTGCATGTGTGTTCTTTTCCTAAACCACATGGAGCCGCTAGTAAGATTTCATGTGTGTTCTTTTCCTAAACTATATTGATCAACTAGAGACATTGCATGTGGGTCCTTTTCCTAAACCACATGAATCAATTAGAATCATTGCATGTGTGTTCTTTTCCTAAACCACATGGATCCACTAGAGTCATTCAATGGGTGTTCTTTTCCTAAACCACATTGATCCACTAGTGTCATTGGATGTGTGTTGTTTTCCAAAACCACATGGATCCACTAGAGTCATTACATGTGTGTTATTTTCCTAAAATACATTGATGCACTATAGTCATTGCATGTGTGTTCTTTTCCTAAACCACATTGATCCACTAGTCATTGCATGTGTGTTCTTTTCCTAAAGCACATTGATCCACTGGTGACATTTGCATGTGTGTTCTTTTTCTAAACCACATGCATCCACTAGTCATTGCATGTGAGTTCTTTTCCTAAACCACATGAATCCACCAGTGACATTGCATGTGTGTCCTTTTCCTAAACAAAATAGATCCACTAGAGTCATTGCATGTGTGTTCTTTTCCTAAACCACATGGATCCACCAGTGACATTGCATGTGTGTTCTTTTCCCAAAACACATTGATCCACTAGATTCATTGCATGTGTGTTATTTTCCTAAACCACATGGATCCACTTGAGTAATTGCATGTGTGTTCTTTTCCTAAACCGCATGGATCCACTAGAGTCATTGGATGTGTGTTCTTTTCCTAAAGCACACTGATCCAGTGGTGACATTTGCATGTGTGTTCTTTTTCTAAACCACATGGATCCACTAGAGTCATTGCATATGTGTTCTTTTCCTAAACCACATGAATCCACCAGTGACATTGCATGTGTGTTCTTTACATAAAACACATTGATCCACTAGAGTCATTGCATGCGTGTTCTTTTCCTAAACCACATGGATCCACTACAGACATTGCATGTGTGTTATTTTCCTAAACCATACTGATCCACTAGAGACATTTCATGTGTGTTCTTTTCCTAATCCACATTGATCCACTAGAGTCACCCATGTGCTCATTTCCTAAACCACATGGATCCACTGGAGTCATTTCATGTGTGTTCTTTTCATAAACCACATTGATCTACTAGAGTCATTGCATGTGTGTCCTTTTCCTAAACCACATGGATCTACAAGTGACATTGCATGTGTGTTCTTTTCGTAAAACACATTGATCCACTAGAGTCATTGCATGTGTGTTCTTTTCCTAAACTACATGGATCCACCAGTGACATTGCATGTGTGTTCTTGTCCTAAAACACATTGATCCACTAGAGTCATTGCATGTGTGTTCTTTTCCTAAACCACATGGATCCACTTGAGTCATTGCATGTGTGTTCTTTTCCTAAAAAGCATGGATCCACTGGAGTCATTACATGTGTGTTCTTTTCCTAAAGCACATTGATCCACTGGTGACATTTGCATGTATGTTCTTTTTCTAAACCTCATGGATCCACTAGAGTCATTGCATATGTGTTCTTTTCCTAAACCACATGAATCCACCAGTGACATTGCATCTGTGTTCTTTTCCTAAAACACATTAATTCACTAGAGTCATTGCATGCGTGTTCTTTTCCTACACCACATGGATCCACTACACACATTGCATGTGTGTATTTTCCTAAACCATACTGATCCACTAGATACATTGCATGTGTGTTCTTTTCCTAAGACACATTGATCCACTAGAGTCATTCATGTGCGTTCTTTTCCTAAACCACATGGATCCACTGGAGTCATTTCATGTGTGATCTTTTCATAAACCACATGGATCCACAAGTGACATTGCATGTGTGTTCTTTTCGTAAAACACATTGATCCACTAGAGTCATTGCATGTGTGTTCTTTTCCTAAACCACATAGATCCACTAGAGACATTGCATGTATATTCTTATCCTAAACCATATAGATCCACCAGTAACATTGCATGTATGTTCTTTTCCTAAACCACATGTATCCACTAGAGATATTGCATGTGTGTTCTTTTCCTAAACCACATGTATCCACTAGAGTCATTGCATGTGTGTTCTTTTCTAAAGCACATTGATCCACTGCTGACATTTGCATGTGTGTTCTTTTCCTAAACCACGTGGATCCACTAGTAAGATTTCATATGTGTTCTTTTGCTAAACCAAATTTATCCACTAGAGACATTGCATGTGTGTCCTTTTCCTAAACCACATTAATCCGCTAGAATCATTGCATGTGTGTTCTTTTCCTAAACCACATGGATCCACTAAAGTCATTGCACCTGTGTTCTTTTCCTAAACCACATTGATCCACTAGTGTCATTGCATGTGTGTTCTTTTCCAAAACCACATGGATCCACTCGAGTCATTACATGTGTGTTATTTTCCTAAAATACATTGATCCACTAGAGTCATTGCATGTGTCTTCTTTTCCTAAACCACATTGATCCCCTAGAGTCATTGCATGTGTGTTCTTTTCCTAAAGCACATTGATCCACTGGTGACATTTGCCTGTGTGTTATTTTTCTAAACCACATGCATCCACTAGTCATTGGATGTGTGATCTTTTCCTAAACCACATGAATCCACCAGTGACATTTCATGTGTGTCCTTTTCCTAAACCACATAGATCCACTAGAGTCATTGCATGTGTGTTCTTTTCCTAAACCACATGGATCCACCAGTGACATTGCCTGTGTGTTCTTTTCCTAAATCACATTGATCCACTAGAGTCATTGCATGTGTGTTCTTTTCCTAAAACACATGGATCCACTTGAGTCATTGCATGTGTGTTCTTTTCCTAAACCGCATGGATACACTGGAGTCATTGCATGTGTGTTCTTTTTCTAAACCACATTGATCCACTAGTGACATTTGCATATGTGTTCTTTTTCTAAACCACATGGATCCACTAGAGTCATTGCATGTGTGTTCTTTTCCTAAAACACATTGATTCACTATTGTCATTGCATGCGTGTTCTTTTCCTAAACCACATGGATCCACTACAGACATTGCATGTGTGTTATTTTCCTAAACCATACTGATACACTAGAGAAATTGCATGTGTGTTCTTTTCCTCAGACACATTGATCCACTAGAGTCATTACATGTGCGTTCTTTTCCTAAACCACATGGATCCACTGGAGTCATTTCATGTGTGTTCTTTTCCTAAACCACATGGATCCACAAGTGACATTGCATGTGTGTTCTTTTCGTAAAACACATTGATCCACTAGAGTCATTGCATGTGTGTTCTTTTCCTAAACCACATAGATCCACTAGAGACATTGCATGTATATTCTTTTCCTAAACCATATAGATCCACCAGTGACATTGACTGTGTGTATTTTCTTAAACCACATATATCCACTAGAGATATTGCATGTGTGTTCTTTTCCTAAACCACATGGATCCACAAGTGACATTACATGTGTGTTCTTTTGCTAAAACACATTGATCCATAGGTGACCTTTGCATGTGTGTTATTTTCCTAAACCTCATGGATCCACTAGAGTCATTGCATGTGTGTTCTTTTCATAATACACATTGATACACTAGAGTCATTACATGTGTGTTCTTTTCCTAAACCACATGTATCCACTAGATTCATTGCATGTGTGTTCTTTTCCTAAACCACATTGATCCACTAGAGTCATTGCATGTATGTTACTTTCCTAAACCACATGGGACCACTAGAGACACTGCATGTGTGTTCATTTCCTAAACCACATGGATCCACTAGTGACATTGCATGTGTTATTTTCCTAAAACACATTGATCCACCGGTGACATTCACATGTGTGTTATTTTCCTAAACATCATGGATCCACTGGAGTTATTGCATGTGTGTTCTTTTCCTAAAACACATGGATCCTCTTGTGACATTTACATGCGTGTTCTTTTCCTAAACCACATTTATCCACTGGTGACATTGCATATGTGTTATGTCCCTAAACCACATGGATACACTAGAGACATTGCATGTGTTTTCTTTTCCTAAACCACATGGATCCACTAGAGTCATTGCATGTGTGTTCTTTTCCTAAACACTGATCCACTTCTGACATTTGCATGTGTGTTCTTTTCCTAAACCACATGGATCCACTAGTAAGATTTCATGTGTGTTCTTTTCCTAAACCATATTGATCAACTAGAGACATTGAATGTGGGTCCTTTTCCTAAACCACATGAATCAACTAGAATCATTGCATGTGTGTTCTTTTCCTAAACCACATGGATCCACTAGAGTCATTGCATGTGTGTTCTTTTCCTAAACCACATTGATCCACTAGTGTCATTGGATGTGTGTTCTTTTCTAAAACCACATGGATCCACTAGAGTCGTTACATGTGTGTTATTTTCCTAAAATAAATTGATCCACTAGAGTCATTGCATGTGTGTTCTTTTCCTAAACCACAATAATCCACTAGAGTCATTGCATGTGTGTTCTTTTCCTAAAGCACATTGATCCACTGGTGACATTTGCATGTGTGTTCTTTTTCTAAACCACATGCATCCACTAGTCATTGCAAGTGTGTTCTTTCCTAAACCACATGAATCCACCAGTGACATTGCATGTGTGTCCTTTTGCTAAACCACATAGATCCACTAGAGTCATTGCATGTGTGTTCCTTTCCTAAACCACATGGAGCCACCAGTGACATTGCATGTGTGTTCTTTTCCTAAAACACATTGATCCACTAGAGTCATTGCATGTGTGTTCTTTTCCTAAACCACATGGATCCACTTGAGTCATTGCATGTGTGTTCTTTTCCTAAACCTCATGGATCCACTGGAGTCATTGCATGTGTGTTCTTTTCCTAAAGCACATTGATCCACTGGTGACATTTGCATGTGTGTTCTTTTTCTAAACCACATGGATCCACTAGAGTCATTGCATGTGTGTTCTTTTCCTAAAACACATTGATTCACAAGAGTCATTGCATGCGTGTTCTTTTCCTAAACCACATGGATCCACTAGAGTCATTGCATATGTGTTCTTTTCCTAAACCACATGAATCCACCAGTGACATTGCATGCGTGTTCTTTTCCTAAAACACATTGATCAACTAGAGTCATTGCATGCGTGTTCTTTTCCTAAACCACATGGATCCACTACAGACATTGCATGTGTGTTATTTTCCTAAACCTTACTGATCCACTAGAGACATTGCATGTGTGTTCTTTTCCTAAACCACATTGATCCACTAGAGTCATTGCATGTGTGTTTTTCCTAAAACACATTGATCCACTACAGTCATTGCATGTGTGTTCTTTTCAAAAACCACATGGATCCACCAGAGTCATTGCATGTGTGTTGTTTTCCTAAACCAAATTTATCCACTAGTGACATTTACATGTATGTCGTTTTCCTAAACCACATTGATCTACTAGAGTGATTGCATGTGTGTTCTTTTCTGAAACCATACTGATCCACTTGATACATTGCATGTGTGTTCTTTTCCTAAACCACATTGATCCACTAGAGTCATTGCATGTGTGTTCTTTTCCTAAACCACATGGATCCACCTGTTATATTGCATGTGTGTTCTTTACCTAAAACACATTGATCCTCTGGAGTTATTGCATGTGTGTTCTTTTCATAAACCACATGGATACACCAGAGTCATTGCATGTGTGTTGTTTTCCTAAACCACATTTATCCACTAGTGACATTTGCATGTGTCTTCTTCTCCTAAACCACATTGATCTACTAGAGTCATTGGATGTGTGTTCTTTTCCTAAACCACATGGATCTACTGGAGTCATTGCATGTGGGTTATTTTCCTAAGCCACATTGATCCACTAGAGTCATTGGATGTGTGTTCTTTTCCTAGACCACATGGATCCACCAGTGACATTGCATGTGTGTTATTTTCCTAAAACACATAGATCTACTTGAATCATTACATGAGTGTTATTTTGCTAAGCCACATTGATCCACTAGAGTCATTGCATATGTGTTCTTTTCCTAAGCCACATAGATCCACTAGAGTCATTGCATGTGTGCTCTTTTCCTAAACCACATGGATCCACTGGTGACATTGCATGTGTGTCCTTTTCCTAAACCACATTGATCCACTAGAGTCATTGCATGTGTGTTCTTTTCCTAAAGAACATTGATCCACTTGTGACATTTGCATGTGTGTTCTTTTTCTAAACCACGTGGATCCAGTTGTGAAATTGCATGTGTGTTCTTTTCCTAAACCATATTGATCCACTGGAGACATTGCATGTGTGTTCTTCTCCTAAACCACATTGATCCACTAGAGTCATTGCATGTGTGTTCTTTTCCTAAATCACATGGATCCACTGGAGTCATTGCATGTGTGCTCTTTTCCTAAACCACATTGATCCACTAGAGTCATTGCATGTGTGTTCTTTTCCTAAACCACATGGATCCACCAGTGCAATTACATGTGTGTTCTTTTCCTAAAACACATTGATCCACTAGAGTCATTGCATGTGTCTTCTTATCCGAAACCACATTGATCAACTTGAGACATTGCATGTGTGTTCTTTTCCTAATCCACATAGATCCACTAGAGAGTCATTTAATGCGTGTTCTTTTCCTAAACCACATGGATACACTAGACTAATTGCATGTGCGTTCTTTTCCTAAAGCACATTCATCAACTGGTGACATTTGCATGTGTGTTCTTTTTCTAAACCACATGGATCCACTAGTGACATTGTATGTGTGTTCTTTTACTAAACCACATAGATCCACTAGAGACATTGCATGTATATTCTTTTCCTAAACCATATAGATCCACCAGTGACATTGACTGTGTGTATTTTCTTAAACCACATATATCCACTAGAGATATTGCATGTGTGTTCTTTTCCTAAACCACATGGATCCACAAGTGACATTACATGTGTGTTCTTTTGCTAAAACACATTGATCCATAGGTGACCTTTGCATGTGTGTTATTTTCCTAAACCTCATGGATCCACTAGAGTCATTGCATGTGTGTTCTTTTCATAATACACATTGATACACTAGAGTCATTACATGTGTGTTCTTTTCCTAAACCACATGTATCCACTAGATTCATTGCATGTGTGTTCTTTTCCTAAACCACATTGATCCACTAGAGTCATTGCATGTATGTTACTTTCCTAAACCACATGGGACCACTAGAGACACTGCATGTGTGTTCATTTCCTAAACCACATGGATCCACTAGTGACATTGCATGTGTTATTTTCCTAAAACACATTGATCCACCGGTGACATTCACATGTGTGTTATTTTCCTAAACATCATGGATCCACTGGAGTTATTGCATGTGTGTTCTTTTCCTAAAACACATGGATCCTCTTGTGACATTTACATGCGTGTTCTTTTCCTAAACCACATTTATCCACTGGTGACATTGCATATGTGTTATGTCCCTAAACCACATGGATACACTAGAGACATTGCATGTGTTTTCTTTTCCTAAACCACATGGATCCACTAGAGTCATTGCATGTGTGTTCTTTTCCTAAAGCACACTGATCCACTTCTGACATTTGCATGTGTGTTCTTTTCCTAAACCACATGGATCCACTAGTAAGATTTCATGTGTGTTCTTTTCCTAAACCATATTGATCAACTAGAGACATTGAATGTGGGTCCTTTTCCTAAACCACATGAATCAACTAGAATCATTGCATGTGTGTTCTTTTCCTAAACCACATGGATCCACTAGAGTCATTGCATGTGTGTTCTTTTCCTAAACCACATTGATCCACTAGTGTCATTGGATGTGTGTTCTTTTCTAAAACCACATGGATCCACTAGAGTCGTTACATGTGTGTTATTTTCCTAAAATAAATTGATCCACTAGAGTCATTGCATGTGTGTTCTTTTCCTAAACCACAATAATCCACTAGAGTCATTGCATGTGTGTTCTTTTCCTAAAGCACATTGATCCACTGGTGACATTTGCATGTGTGTTCTTTTTCTAAACCACATGCATCCACTAGTCATTGCAAGTGTGTTCTTTCCTAAACCACATGAATCCACGAGTGACATTGCATGTGTGTCCTTTTGCTAAACCACATAGATCCACTAGAGTCATTGCATGTGTGTTCCTTTCCTAAACCACATGGAGCCACCAGTGACATTGCATGTGTGTTCTTTTCCTAAAACACATTGATCCACTAGAGTCATTGCATGTGTGTTCTTTTCCTAAACCACATGGATCCACTTGAGTCATTGCATGTGTGTTCTTTTCCTAAACCGCATGGATCCACTGGAGTCATTGCATGTGTGTTCTTTTCCTAAAGCACATTGATCCACTGGTGACATTTGCATGTGTGTTCTTTTTCTAAACCACATGGATCCACTAGAGTCATTGCATGTGTGTTCTTTTCCTAAAACACATTGATTCACAAGAGTCATTGCATGCGTGTTCTTTTCCTAAACCACATGGATCCACTAGAGTCATTGCATATGTGTTCTTTTCCTAAACCACATGAATCCACCAGTGACATTGCATGCGTGTTCTTTTCCTAAAACACATTGATCAACTAGAGTCATTGCATGCGTGTTCTTTTCCTAAACCACATGGATCCACTACAGACATTGCATGTGTGTTATTTTCCTAAACCTTACTGATCCACTAGAGACATTGCATGTGTGTTCTTTTCCTAAACCACATTGATCCACTAGAGTCATTGCATGTGTGTTTTTCCTAAAACACATTGATCCACTACAGTCATTGCATGTGTGTTCTTTTCAAAAACCACATGGATCCACCAGAGTCATTGCATGTGTGTTGTTTTCCTAAACCAAATTTATCCACTAGTGACATTTACATGTATGTCGTTTTCCTAAACCACATTGATCTACTAGAGTGATTGCATGTGTGTTCTTTTCTGAAACCATACTGATCCACTTGATACATTGCATGTGTGTTCTTTTCCTAAACCACATTGATCCACTAGAGTCATTGCATGTGTGTTCTTTTCCTAAACCACATGGATCCACCTGTTATATTGCATGTGTGTTCTTTACCTAAAACACATTGATCCTCTGGAGTTATTGCATGTGTGTTCTTTTCATAAACCACATGGATACACCAGAGTCATTGCATGTGTGTTGTTTTCCTAAACCACATTTATCCACTAGTGACATTTGCATGTGTCTTCTTCTCCTAAACCACATTGATCTACTAGAGTCATTGGATGTGTGTTCTTTTCCTAAACCACATGGATCTACTGGAGTCATTGCATGTGTGTTATTTTCCTAAGCCACATTGATCCACTAGAGTCATTGGATGTGTGTTCTTTTCCTAGACCACATGGATCCACCTGTGACATTGCATGTGTGTTATTTTCCTAAACCACATAGATCTACTGGAATCATTACATGTGTGTTATTTTCCTAAGCCACATTGATCCACTAGAGTCATTGCATATGTGTTCTTTTCCTAAGCCACATAGATCCACTAGAGTCATTGCATGTGTGCTCTTTTCCTAAACCACATGGATCCACTGGTGACATTGCATGTGTGTCCTTTTCCTAAACCACATTGATCCACTAGAGTCATTGCATGTGTGTTCTTTTCCTAAAGAACATTGATCCACTTGTGACATTTGCATGTGTGTTCTTTTTCTAAACCACGTGGATCCAGTTGTGAAATTGCATGTGTGTTCTTTTCCTAAACCATATTGATCCACTGGAGACATTGCATGTGTGTTCTTCTCCTAAACCACATTGATCCACTAGAGTCATTGCATGTGTGTTCTTTTCCTAAATCACATGGATCCACTGGAGTCATTGCATGTGTGCTCTTTTCCTAAACCACATTGATCCACTAGAGTCATTGCATGTGTGTTCTTTTCCTAAACCACATGGATCCACCAGTGCAATTACATGTGTGTTCTTTTCCTAAAACACATTGATCCACTAGAGTCATTGCATGTGTCTTCTTATCCGAAACCACATTGATCAACTTGAGACATTGCATGTGTGTTCTTTTCCTAATCCACATAGATCCACTAGAGAGTCATTTAATGTGTGTTCTTTTCCTAAACCACATGGATACACTAGACTAATTGCATGTGCGTTCTTTTCCTAAAGCACATTCATCAACTGGTGACATTTGCATGTGTGTTCTTTTTCTAAACCACATGGATCCACTAGTGACATTGCATGTGTGTTCTTTTACTAAACCATACTGATCCACTAGAGACATTGCATGTGTGTTCTTTTCCTAAACCACATTGATCCACTAGAGTCATTACATGTGTGTTCTTTTCCAAAACCACATGGATCCACTGGAATCATTGCATGTGTGTTCCTTTCCTAAACCACATCGATCCACTAGAGTCATTGCATGTGTGTTCTTTTCCTAAACCACATGGATCCACTAGAGTCATTGCATGTGTGTTCTTTTCCTAAACCACATGGATCCACCAGTGACATTGCATGTGTGTTCTTTTCCTAAAACACATTGATCCAATAGAGTCATTGCATGTGTGTTCTTTCCCTAAACAACATAGATCCACTAGAGACATTGCATGTATGTTATTTTCCTAAACCACATAGATCCACTAGAGTCATTGCATGTGTGTTCTTTTCCTAAACCACATGGATCCATTGGTGACATTGCATGTTTGTTCTTTTCCTAAACCGCATTGATGCACTAGTGACATTGGATGTGTGTTCTTTTCCTAAACTACATTGATCCACTAGAGTCATTTCATGTGTGTTATTTTCCTAAACCACATGGATCCACTAGTGACATTGCATGTGTGTTGTTTTCCTAAAACACATTGATCCACTAGAGTCATTGCATGTGTGTTCTTTTCCTAAACCACGTGGATCCACCAAAGTCATTGCATGTGTGTTCTTTTCCTAAACCACATTGATCCACTAGAGTCATTGCACGCGTGTTCTTTTCCTAAACCACATAGATCCACGAGTGACATTGCGTGTGTGTTCTTTTTCTAAAACACATTGATCCACTAGAGTCATTGCATGTGTGTTCTTTTCCTAAACCACATAAATCCACTAGAGTCATTGCATCTGTGTTCTTTTCCTAAACCTCATGGATCCACTAGTGATATTGCATGTGTGTTCTTTTCCTAAACCACATTGATCAACTAGAGTCATTGCATGTGTGTTCTTTTCCTAAAGCACATTGATCCACTAGTGACATTTGCATGTGTGTTATTTTTCTAAACCACATGGATCCACTAGAGTCATTGCATGTGTGTTCTTATCCTAAACCACATGGATCCACCAGTGACATTGCATGTGTGTTCTTTTCCTAAACCAGATTGAACCACTTGTGATATTTACATGTGTGTTCTTTTCCTAAACCACATTAATCCACTAGTGACATTGGATGTGTGTTCTTTTCCTAAACCACATGGATCCACTAGTGACATTGCATGTGTGTTCTTTTCCTAAACCACATAGATCCACTAGACTCATTGCATGTGTATTATTTTCATAAACCACATGGATCCACCGGAGTTATTTTATGTGTGTTGTTTTCCTAAACCAAATTTATCCACTAGTGACATTTGCATGTGTGTTCTTTTCCTAAACCACATTGATCTACTAGAGTCATTGCATGTGTGTTCTTTTCCTAAACCATACTGATCCACTTGAGACATTACATGTGTGTTATTTTCCTAAACCACATTGATCCACTAGAGTCATTACATGTGTGTTCTTTTCCAACACCACATGGTTCTACTGGAGTCATTTCATGTGTGTTATTTTCCTAAACCACATTGATCCACTAGAGTCATTGGATGTGTGTTCTTTTCCTAAACCACATGGATCCACCTGTCACATTGCATGTGTGTTCTTTTCCTAAACAACATGGACCTACTGGAGTCATTGCATGTGTGTTATTTTCCTAAGCCACATTGATCCACTAGAGTCATTGCATGTGTGTTCTTTTCCTAAACCACATAGATCCACTAGAGTCATTGAATGTGTGTTCTTTTCCTAAACCACATGGATCCACTAGAGTCATTGCATGTGTGTTCTTTTCCTAAAACACATTGATCCACCTTATTCATTGCATGTGTGTTCTTTTCCTAAAGAACATTGATCCACTTGTCACATTTGCATGTGTGTTCTTTTCCTAAACCATACTAATCCACTGGAGACATTGCATGTGTGTTCTTTTCCTAAACCACATTGATCCACTAGAGTCATTGCATGTGTGTTCTTATCCTAAACCACATTGATCCACTTGACTCATTGCATGTGTGTTCTTTTCCTAAACCACATAGATCCACTAGTGACATTGCATGTATGTTCTTTTCCTAAACCACATAGATCCACTAGAGAGTCATTTAATGTGTGTTCTTTTCCTAAACCACATGGATACACTAGACTCATTGCATGTGTGTTCTTTTCCTAAAGCATATTGATCAACTGGTGATATTTGCATGTGTGTTCTTTTTCTAAACCACATGGATCCACTAGTGACATTGCATGTGTGTTCTTTTACTAAACCTTACTGATCCAGTAGAGACATTGCATGTGGGTCCTTTTCCTAAACCACATGAATCAACTAGAATCATTGCATGTGTGTTCTTTTCCTAAACCACATGGATCCACTAGAATCATTGCATGGGTGTTCTTTCCCTAAACCACATTGATCCACTAGTGTCATTGGATGTGTGTTCTTTTCCAAAACCACATGGATCCACTAGAGTCATTACATGTGTGTTATTTTCCTAAAATACATTAATGCACTAGAGTCATTGCATGTGTGTTCTTTTCCTAAACCACATGGATCCACCAGTGACATTACATGTGTGTTCTTTTCCTAAAACACATTGATCCACTAGGGTCATTGCATGTGTGTTCTTTTCCTAAACCACATGGATCCACTGGAGTCATTGCATGTGTGTTCTTTTCCTAAAGAACATTGATCCACTTGTGACATTTGCATGTGTGTTCTTTTTCTAAACCACATGGATCCACTAGAGTCATTTCATATGTGTTCTTTTCCTAAACCACATGAATCCACCAGTGACATTGCATGTGTGTTCTTTTCCTAAAACACATTGATCCACTAGAGTCATTGCATGCGTGTTCTTTTCCTAAACCACATGGATCCACAGACATTGCATGTGTGTTATTTTCCTAAACCATACTGATCCACTAGATACATTGCATTTGTGTTCTTTTCCTAAGCCACATTGATCCACTAGAGTCATTACATGTGCGTTCTTTTCCTAAACCACATGGATCCACTGGAGTCATTTCATGTGTGTTCTTTTCATAAACCACATTGATCCACTAGAGTCATTGCATGCGTGTTCTTTTCCTAAACCACATGGATCCACAAGTGACATTGCATGTGTGTTCTTTTCATAAAACACATTGATCCACTAGAGTCATTACATGTGTGTTCTTTTGCTAAACAAAATAGATCCACTAGAGACATTGCATGTATATTCTTTTCCTAAACCATATAGATCCACCAGTGACATTACATGTGTGTTCTTTTCCTAAACCACATGTATCCACTAGAGATATTGCATGTGTGTTCTTTTCCTAAACCACATGGATCCACTAGAGTCATTGCATGTGTGTTCTTTTCCTAAAGCACACTGATCCACTGCTGACATTTGCATGTGTGTTCTTTTCCTAAACCACATGGATCCACTAGTAAGATTTCATGTGTGTTCTTTTTCTAAACCATATTGATCAACTAGAGACATTGCATGTGGGTCCTTTTCCTAAACCACATGAATCAACTAGAATCATTGCATGTGTGTTCTTTTCATAAACCACATGGATCCACTAGAGTCATTGCATGGGTGTTCTTTCCCTAAACCACATTGATCCACTAGTGTCATTGGATGTGTGTTCTTTTCCAAAACCACATGGATCCACTAGAGTCATTACATGTGTGTTATTTTCCTAAAATACATTGATGCACTAGAGTCATTGCATGTGTGTTCTTTTCCTAAACCACATTGATCCACTAGAGTCATTGCATGTATATTCTTTTCCTAAACCATATAGATCCACCAGTGACATTGCATGTGTGTTTTTTCCTAAACCACATATATCCACTAGAGATATTGCATGTGTGTCCTTTTCCTAAAACACATAGATCCACTAGAGTCATTGCATGTGTGTTCTTTTCCTAAACCACATGGATCCACCAGTGACATTACATGTGTGTTCTTTTCCTAAAACACATTGATCCACTAGAGTCATTGCATGTGTGTTCTTTTCCTAAACCACGTGGATCCACTTGAGTCATTGCATGTGTGTTCTTTTCCTAAACCACATGGATCCACCGGAGTCATTGCATGTATATTCTTTTCCTAAACCATATAGATCCACCAGTGACATTGCATGTGTGTTATTTTCCTAAACCACATGTATCCACTAGAGATATTGCATGTGTGTTCTTTTCCTAAACCACATGGATCCACTAGAGTCATTGCATGTGTGTTCTTTTCCTAAAGCACACAGATCCACTGCTGACATTTGCACGTGTGTTCTTTTCCTAAACCACATGGATCCACTAGTAAGATTTCATGTGTGTTATTTTCCTAAACCATACTGATCCACTAGAGACATTGCATTTGTGTTCTTTTCCTAAGACACATTGATCCACTAGAGTCATTACATGTGCGTTCTTTTCCTAAACCACATGGATCCACTGGAATCATTGCATGGGTGTTCTTTTCATAAACCACATTGATCCACTAGAGTCATTACATGTGTGTTCTTTCCCTAAACCACATGGATCCACTAGAGTCATTACATGTGTGTTATTTTCCTAAAATACATTGATGCCCTAGAGTCATTGCATGTGTGTTCTTTTCCTAAACCACATTGATCCACTAGAGTCATTGCATGTATATTCTTTTCCTAAACCATATAGATCCACCAGTGACATTGCATGTTTGTTTTTTCCTAAACCACATATATCCACTAGAGATATTGCATGTGTGTCCTTTTCCTAAACCACATAGATCCACTAGAGTCATTGCATGTGTGTTCTTTTCCTAAACCACATGGATCCACCAGTGACATTACATGTGTGTTCTTTTCCTAAAACAGATTGATCCACTAGAGTCATTGCATGTGTGTTCTTTTCCTAAACCACATGGATCCACTTGAGTCATTGCATGTGTGTTCTTTTCCTAAACCACATGGATCCACTGGAGTCATTGCATGTGTGTTCTTTTCCTAAAGCACATTGATCCACTGGTGACATTTGCATGTGTGTTCTTTTTCTAAACCACATGGATCCACTAGAGTCATTGCATATGTGTTCTTTTCCTAAACCATATGAATCCACCAGTGACATTGCATGTGTGTTCTTTTCCTAAAACACATTGATCCACTAGAGTCATTGCATGCGTGTTCTTTTCCTAAACCACATGGATCCACTACAGACATTGCATGTGTTAGTTTCCTATAACCATACTGATACACTAGAGACATTGCATTTGTGTTCTTTTCCTAACCCACATTGATCCACTAGAGTCATTACATGTGCGTTCTTTTCCTAAACCACATGGATCCACTGGAGTCATTTCATGTGTGTTCTTTTCATAAACCACATTGATCCACTAGAGTCATTGCATGTGTGTTCTTTTCCTAAACCACATGGATCCACAAGTGACATTGCATGTGTGTTCTTTTCGTAAAACACATTGATCCACTAGAGTCATTGCATGTGTGTTCTTTTCCTAAACAAAATAGATCCACTAGAGACATTGCGTGTATATTCTTTTCCCAAACCATATAGATCCACTAGTGACATTGCATGTGTGTTCTTTTCCTAAACCACATGTATCCACTAGAGATATTGCAAGTGTGTTCTTTTCCTAAACCACATGGATCCACTAGAGTCATTGCATGTGTGTTCTTTTCCTAAAGCACACTAATCCACTGCTGACATTTGCATGTGTGTTCTTTTCCTAAACCACATGGAGCCACTAGTAAGATTTCATGTGTGTTCTTTTCCTAAACTATATTGATCAACTAGAGACATTGCATGTGGGTCCTTTTCCTAAACCACATGAATCAATTAGAATCATTGCATGTGTGTTCTTTTCCTAAACCACATGGATCCACTAGAGTCATTCAATGGGTGTTCTTTTCCTAAACCACATTGATCCACTAGTGTCATTGGATGTGTGTTGTTTTCCAAAACCACATGGATCCACTAGAGTCATTACATGTGTGTTATTTTCCTAAAATACATTGATGCACTATAGTCATTGCATGTGTGTTCTTTTCCTAAACCACATTGATCCACTAGTCATTGCATGTGTGTTCTTTTCCTAAAGCACATTGATCCACTGGTGACATTTGCATGTGTGTTCTTTTTCTAAACCACATGCATCCACTAGTCATTGCATGTGAGTTCTTTTCCTAAACCACATGAATCCACCAGTGACATTGCATGTGTGTCCTTTTCCTAAACAAAATAGATCCACTAGAGTCATTGCATGTGTGTTCTTTTCCTAAACCACATGGATCCACCAGTGACATTGCATGTGTGTTCTTTTCCCAAAACACATTGATCCACTAGATTCATTGCATGTGTGTTATTTTCCTAAACCACATGGATCCACTTGAGTAATTGCATGTGTGTTCTTTTCCTAAACCGCATGGATCCACTAGAGTCATTGGATGTGTGTTCTTTTCCTAAAGCACACTGATCCAGTGGTGACATTTGCATGTGTGTTCTTTTTCTAAACCACATGGATCCACTAGAGTCATTGCATATGTGTTCTTTTCCTAAACCACATGAATCCACCAGTGACATTGCATGTGTGTTCTTTACATAAAACACATTGATCCACTAGAGTCATTGCATGCGTGTTCTTTTCCTAAACCACATGGATCCACTACAGACATTGCATGTGTGTTATTTTCCTAAACCATACTGATCCACTAGAGACATTTCATGTGTGTTCTTTTCCTAATCCACATTGATCCACTAGAGTCAGTCCATGTGCGTTCATTTCCTAAACCACATGGATCCACTGGAGTCATTTCATGTGTGTTCTTTTCATAAACCACATTGATCTACTAGAGTCATTGCATGTGTGTTCTTTTCCTAAACCACATGGATCTACAAGTGACATTGCATGTGTGTTCTTTTCGTAAAACACATTGATCCACTAGAGTCATTGCATGTGTGTTCTTTTCCTAAACTACATGGATCCACCAGTGACATTGCATGTGTGTTCTTGTCCTAAAACACATTGATCCACTAGAGTCATTGCATGTGTGTTCTTTTCCTAAACCACATGGATCCACTTGAGTCATTGCATGTGTGTTCTTTTCCTAAAAAGCATGGATCCACTGGAGTCATTACATGTGTGTTCTTTTCCTAAAGCACATTGATCCACTGGTGACATTTGCATGTATGTTCTTTTTCTAAACCTCATGGATCCACTAGAGTCATTGCATATGTGTTCTTTTCCTAAACCACATGAATCCACCAGTGACATTGCATCTGTGTTCTTTTCCTAAAACACATTAATTCACTAGAGTCATTGCATGCGTGTTCTTTTCCTACACCACATGGATCCACTACACACATTGCATGTGTGTATTTTCCTAAACCATACTGATCCACTAGATACATTGCATGTGTGTTCTTTTCCTAAGACACATTGATCCACTAGAGTCATTCATGTGCGTTCTTTTCCTAAACCACATGGATCCACTGGAGTCATTTCATGTGTGATCTTTTCATAAACCACATGGATCCACAAGTGACATTGCATGTGTGTTCTTTTCGTAAAACACATTGATCCACTAGAGTCATTGCATGTGTGTTCTTTTCCTAAACCACATAGATCCACTAGAGACATTGCATGTATATTCTTATCCTAAACCATATAGATCCACCAGTAACATTGCATGTATGTTCTTTTCCTAAACCACATGTATCCACTAGAGATATTGCATGTGTGTTCTTTTCCTAAACCACATGTATCCACTAGAGTCATTGCATGTGTGTTCTTTTCTAAAGCACATTGATCCACTGCTGACATTTGCATGTGTGTTCTTTTCCTAAACCACGTGGATCCACTAGTAAGATTTCATATGTGTTCTTTTGCTAAACCAAATTTATCCACTAGAGACATTGCATGTGTGTCCTTTTCCTAAACCACATTAATCCGCTAGAATCATTGCATGTGTGTTCTTTTCCTAAACCACATGGATCCACTAAAGTCATTGCACCTGTGTTCTTTTCCTAAACCACATTGATCCACTAGTGTCATTGCATGTGTGTTCTTTTCCAAAACCACATGGATCCACTCGAGTCATTACATGTGTGTTATTTTCCTAAAATACATTGATCCACTAGAGTCATTGCATGTGTCTTCTTTTCCTAAACCACATTGATCCCCTAGAGTCATTGCATGTGTGTTCTTTTCCTAAAGCACATTGATCCACTGGTGACATTTGCCTGTGTGTTATTTTTCTAAACCACATGCATCCACTAGTCATTGGATGTGTGATCTTTTCCTAAACCACATGAATCCACCAGTGACATTTCATGTGTCCTTTTCCTAAACCACATAGATCCACTAGAGTCATTGCATGTGTGTTCTTTTCCTAAACCACATGGATCCACCAGTGACATTGCCTGTGTGTTCTTTTCCTAAAACACATTGATCCACTAGAGTCATTGCATGTGTGTTCTTTTCCTAAAACACATGGATCCACTTGAGTCATTGCATGTGTGTTCTTTTCCTAAACCGCATGGATACACTGGAGTCATTGCATGTGTGTTCTTTTTCTAAACCACATTGATCCACTAGTGACATTTGCATATGTGTTCTTTTTCTAAACCACATGGATCCACTAGAGTCATTGCATGTGTGTTCTTTTCCTAAAACACATTGATTCACTATTGTCATTGCATGCGTGTTCTTTTCCTAAACCACATGGATCCACTACAGACATTGCATGTGTGTTATTTTCCTAAACCATACTGATACACTAGGGAAATTGCATGTGTGTTCTTTTCCTCAGACACATTGATCCACTAGAGTCATTACATGTGCGTTCTTTTCCTAAACCACATGGATCCACTGGAGTCATTTCATGTGTGTTCTTTTCCTAAACCACATGGATCCACAAGTGACATTGCATGTGTGTTCTTTTCGTAAAACACATTGATCCACTAGAGTCATTGCATGTGTGTTCTTTTCCTAAACCACATAGATCCACTAGAGACATTGCATGTATATTCTTTTCCTAAACCATATAGATCCACCAGTGACATTGACTGTGTGTATTTTCTTAAACCACATATATCCACTAGAGATATTGCATGTGTGTTCTTTTCCTAAACCACATGGATCCACAAGTGACATTACATGTGTGTTCTTTTGCTAAAACACATTGATCCATAGGTGACCTTTGCATGTGTGTTATTTTCCTAAACCTCATGGATCCACTAGAGTCATTGCATGTGTGTTGTTTTCATAATACACATTGATACACTAGAGTCATTACATGTGTGTTCTTTTCCTAAACCACATGTATCCACTAGATTCATTGCATGTGTGTTCTTTTCCTAAACCACATTGATCCACTAGAGTCATTGCATGTATGTTACTTTCCTAAACCACATGGGACCACTAGAGACACTGCATGTGTGTTCATTTCCTAAACCACATGGATCCACTAGTGACATTGCATGTGTTATTTTCCTAAAACACATTGATCCACCGGTGACATTCACATGTGTGTTATTTTCCTAAACATCATGGATCCAGTGGAGTTATTGCATGTGTGTTCTTTTCCTAAAACACATGGATCCTCTTGTGACATTTACATGCGTGTTCTTTTCCTAAACCACATTTATCCACTGGTGACATTGCATATGTGTTATGTCCCTAAACCACATGGATACACTAGAGACATTGCATGTGTTTTCTTTTCCTAAACCACATGGATCCACTAGAGTCATTGCATGTGTGTTCTTTTCCTAAAGCACACTGATCCACTTCTGACATTTGCATGTGTGTTCTTTTCCTAAACCACATGGATCCACTAGTAAGATTTCATGTGTGTTCTTTTCCTAAACCATATTGATCAACTAGAGACATTGAATGTGGGTCCTTTTCCTAAACCACATGAATCAACTAGAATCATTGCATGTGTGTTCTTTTCCTAAACCACATGGATCCACTAGAGTCATTGCATGTGTGTTCTTTTCCTAAACCACATTGATCCACTAGTGTCATTGGATGTGTGTTCTTTTCTAAAACCACATGGATCCACTGGAGTCGTTACATGTGTGTTATTTTCCTAAAATAAATTGATCCACTAGAGTCATTGCATGTGTGTTCTTTTCCTAAACCACAATAATCCACTAGAGTCATTGCATGTGTGTTCTTTTCCTAAAGCACATTGATCCACTGGTGACATTTGCATGTGTGTTCTTTTTCTAAACCACATGCATCCACTAGTCATTGCAAGTGTGTTCTTTCCTAAACCACATGAATCCACCAGTGACATTGCATGTGTGTCCTTTTGCTAAACCACATAGATCCACTAGAGTCATTGCATGTGTGTTCCTTTCCTAAACCACATGGAGCCACCAGTGACATTGCATGTGTGTTCTTTTCCTAAAACACATTGATCCACTAGAGTCATTGCATGTGTGTTCTTTTCCTAAACCACATGGATCCACTTGAGTCATTGCATGTGTGTTCTTTTCCTAAACCGCATGGATCCACTGGAGTCATTGCATGTGTGTTCTTTTCCTAAAGCACATTGATCCACTGGTGACATTTGCATGTGTGTTCTTTTTCTAAACCACATGGATCCACTAGAGTCATTGCATGTGTGTTCTTTTCCTAAAACACATTGATTCACAAGAGTCATTGCATGCGTGTTCTTTTCCTAAACCACATGGATCCACTAGAGTCATTGCATATGTGTTCTTTTCCTAAACCACATGAATCCACCAGTGACATTGCATGCGTGTTCTTTTCCTAAAACACATTGATCAACTAGAGTCATTGCATGCGTGTTCTTTTCCTAAACCACATGGATCCACTACAGACATTGCATGTGTGTTATTTTCCTAAACCTTACTGATCCACTAGAGACATTGCATGTGTGTTCTTATCCTAAACCACATTGATCCACTAGAGTCATTGCATGTGTGTTTTTCCTAAAACACATTGATCCACTACAGTCATTGCATGTGTGTTCTTTTCAAAAACCACATGGATCCACCAGAGTCATTGCATGTGTGTTGTTTTCCTAAACCAAATTTATCCACTAGTGACATTTACATGTATGTCGTTTTCCTAAACCACATTGATCTACTAGAGTGATTGCATGTGTGTTCTTTTCTGAAACCATACTGATCCACTTGATACATTGCATGTGTGTTCTTTTCCTAAACCACATTGATCCACTAGAGTCATTGCATGTGTGTTCTTTTCCTAAACCACATGGATCCACCTGTTATATTGCATGTGTGTTCTTTACCTAAAACACATTGATCCTCTGGAGTTATTGCATGTGTGTTCTTTTCATAAACCACATGGATACACCAGAGTCATTGCATGTGTGTTGTTTTCCTAAACCACATTTATCCACTAGTGACATTTGCATGTGTCTTCTTCTCCTAAACCACATTGATCTACTAGAGTCATTGGATGTGTGTTCTTTTCCTAAACCACATGGATCTACTGGAGTCATTGCATGTGTGTTATTTTCCTAAGCCACATTGATCCACTAGAGTCATTGGATGTGTGTTCTTTTCCTAGACCACATGGATCCACCTGTGACATTGCATGTGTGTTATTTTCCTAAACCACATAGATCTACTGGAATCATTACATGTGTGTTATTTTCCTAAGCCACATTGATCCACTAGAGTCATTGCATATGTGTTCTTTTCCTAAGCCACATAGATCCACTAGAGTCATTGCATGTGTGCTCTTTTCCTAAACCACATGGATCCACTGGTGACATTGCATGTGTGTCCTTTTCCTAAACCACATTGATCCACTAGAGTCATTGCATGTGTGTTCTTTTCCTAAAGAACATTGATCCACTTGTGACATTTGCATGTGTGTTCTTTTTCTAAACCACGTGGATCCAGTTGTGAAATTGCATGTGTGTTCTTTTCCTAAACCATATTGATCCACTGGAGACATTGCATGTGTGTTCTTCTCCTAAACCACATTGATCCACTAGAGTCATTGCATGTGTGTTCTTTTCCTAAATCACATGGATCCACTGGAGTCATTGCATGTGTGCTCTTTTCCTAAACCACATTGATCCACTAGAGTCATTGCATGTGTGTTCTTTTCCTAAACCACATGGATCCACCAGTGCAATTACATGTGTGTTCTTTTCCTAAAACACATTGATCCACTAGAGTCATTGCATGTGTCTTCTTATCCGAAACCACATTGATCAACTTGAGACATTGCATGTGTGTTCTTTTCCTAATCCACATAGATCCACTAGAGAGTCATTTAATGTGTGTTCTTTTCCTAAACCACATGGATACACTAGACTAATTGCATGTGCGTTCTTTTCCTAAAGCACATTCATCAACTGGTGACATTTGCATGTGTGTTCTTTTTCTAAACCACATGGATCCACTAGTGACATTGCATGTGTGTTCTTTTACTAAACCATACTGATCCACTAGAGACATTGCATGTGTGTTCTTTTCCTAAACCACATTGATCCACTAGAGTCATTACATGTGTGTTCTTTTCCTAAACCACATGGATCCACTGGAATCATTGCATGTGTGTTCCTTTCCTAAACCACATCGATCCACTAGAGTCATTGCATGTGTGTTCTTTTCCTAAACCACATGGATCCACTAGAGTCATTGCATGTGTGTTCTTTTCCTAAACCACATGGATCCACCAGTGACATTGCATGTGTGTTCTTTTCCTAAAACACATTGATCCAATAGAGTCATTGCATGTGTGTTCTTTCCCTAAACAACATAGATCCACTAGAGACATTGCATGTATGTTATTTTCCTAAGCCACATAGATCCACTAGAGTCATTGCATGTGTGTTCTTTTCCTAAACCACATGGATCCATTGGTGACATTGCATGTTTGTTCTTTTCCTAAACCGCATTGATGCACTAGTGACATTGGATGTGTGTTCTTTTCCTAAACTACATTGATCCACTAGAGTCATTTCATGTGTGTTATTTTCCTAAACCACATGGATCCACTAGTGACATTGCATGTGTGTTGTTTTCCTAAAACACATTGATCCACTAGAGTCATTGCATGTGTGTTCTTTTCCTAAACCACGTGGATCCACCAAAGTCATTGCATGTGTGTTCTTTTCCTAAACCACATTGATCCACTAGAGTCATTGCATGCGTGTTCTTTTCCTAAACCACATAGATCCACGAGTGACATTGCGTGTGTGTTCTTTTTCTAAAACACATTGATCCACTAGAGTCATTGCATGTGTGTTCTTTTCCTAAACCACATAAATCCACTAGAGTCATTGCATCTGTGTTCTTTTCCTAAACCTCATGGATCCACTAGTGATATTGCATGTGTGTTCTTTTCCTAAACCACATTGATCCACTAGAGTCATTGCATGTGTGTTCTTTTCCTAAAGCACATTGATCCACTAGTGACATTTGCATGTGTGTTATTTTTCTAAACCACATGGATCCACTAGAGTCATTGCATGTGTGTTCTTATCCTAAACCACATGGATCCACCAGTGACATTGCATGTGTGTTCTTTTCCTAAACCAGATTGAACCACTTGTGATATTTACATGTGTGTTCTTTTCCTAAACCACATTAATCCACTAGTGACATTGGATGTGTGTTCTTTTCCTAAACCACATGGATCCACTAGTGACATTGCATGTGTGTTCTTTTCCTAAACCACATAGATCCACTAGACTCATTGCATGTGTATTATTTTCATAAACCACATTGATCCACCTGATTTATTTTATGTGGGTTTTTTTCCCTAAACAACTTTTTCCAATAGTGAAAATTGCATGTGTGTTCTTTTCCTAAACCACATTGATCTACTAGAGTCATTGCATGTGTGTTCTTTTCCTAAACCATACTGATCCACTTGAGACATTACATGTGTGTTATTTTCCTAAACCACATTGATCCACTAGAGTCATTACATGTGTGTTCTTTTCCAACACCACATGGTTCTACTGGAGTCATTTCATGTGTGTTATTTTCCTAAACCACATTGATCCACTAGAGTCATTGGATGTGTGTTCTTTTCCTAAACCACATGGATCCACCTGTCACATTGCATGTGTGTTCTTTTCCTAAACAACATGGACCTACTGGAGTCATTGCATGTGTGTTATTTTCCTAAGCCACATTGATCCACTAGAGTCATTGCATGTGTGTTCTTTTCCTAAACCACATAGATCCACTAGAGTCATTGAATGTGTTCTTTTCCTAAACCACATGGATCCACTAGAGTCATTGCATGTGTGTTCTTTTCCTAAAACACATTGATCCACCTTATTCATTGCATGTGTGTTCTTTTCCTAAAGAACATTGATCCACTTGTCACATTTGCATGTGTGTTCTTTTCCTAAACCATACTAATCCACTGGAGACATTGCATGTGTGTTCTTTTCCTAAACCACATTGATCCACTAGAGTCATTGCATGTGTGTTCTTATCCTAAACCACATTGATCCACTTGACTCATTGCATGTGTGTTCTTTTCCTAAACCACATAGATCCACTAGTGACATTGCATGTATGTTCTTTTCCTAAACCACATAGATCCACTAGAGAGTCATTTAATGTGTGTTCTTTTCCTAAACCACATGGATACACTAGACTCATTGCATGTGTGTTCTTTTCCTAAAGCATATTGATCAACTGGTGATATTTGCATGTGTGTTCTTTTTCTAAACCACATGGATCCACTAGTGACATTGCATGTGTGTTCTTTTACTAAACCTTACTGATCCAGTAGAGACATTGCATGTGTGTTCTTTTCCTAAACAACTTTTATCCACTAGAGACATTACATGTGTGTTCTTTTCCTAAACCACATGGATCCACTGGAATCATTGCATGTGTGTTTCTTTTCCTAAACCAAATTGATCCACTTGTGACATTTGCATGTGTGTTCTTTTCCTAAACCACATAGATCCACTAGAGTCATTGCATGTGTGTTATTTTCATAAACCACATGGATCCACCAGAGTCATTGCATGTGTGTTGTTTTCCTAAACAACATTTATCCACTAGTGACATTTGCATGTGTGTTCTTTTACTAAACCACATTGATCCACTAGAGTCATTGCATGTGTGTTATTTTCCGAAACCATAGTGATCCACTTGAGACATTGCCTGATCCTCTAGAGACATTGCATGTGTGTTCTTTTCCTAGACCACATTGATCCACTAGATTCATTGAATGTGTGTTATTTTCCTAAACCACATGGATCCACTGGAGTCATTGCATGTGTGTTCTTTTACTAAACCACATTGATCCACTAGAGTCATTTCATGTGTGTTCTTTTCCTAAACCAAACGGATCCACCAGTGACATTGTATGTTTGTTCTTTTCCTAAGACACATTGATCCACTAGAGTCATTGCATGTGTGTTCTTTTCCTAAACCACATGGATCCACTGGAGTCATTGCATGTGTGCTCTTTTCCGAAACCACATTGATCCACTAGAGTCATTGCATGTGTGTTCTTTTCCTAAACCACATGGATCCACCAGTGCAATTACATGTGTGTTCTTTTCCTAAAACACATTGATCCACTAGAGTCATTGCATGTGTGTTCTTATCCTAAACCACATTGATCCACTTGAGTCATTGCATGTGTGTTCTTTTCCTAAACCACATGGATCCAATAGTGCAATTACATGTGTGTTCTTTTCCTAAAACACATTGATCCACTAGAGTCATTGCATGTGTGTTCTTATCCGAAACCACATTGATCCACTTGAGTCATTGCATGTGTGTTCTTTTCCTAAACCACACAGATCCACTACAGACATTGCATGTATGTTCTTTTCCTAAACCACATAGATCCACTAGAGAGTCATTTAATGTGTGTTTTTTTCCTAAACTACATGGATACACTAGAGTCATTGCATGTGCGTTCTTTTCCTAAAGCACATTCATCAACTGGTGACATTTGCATGTGTGTTCTTTTTCTAAACCACATGGATCCACTAGTGACATTGCATGTGTGTTCTTTTACTAAACCATACTGATCCACTAGAGACATTGAATGTGTGTTCTTTTCCAAAACCACTTTGATCCACTAGAGTCATTACATGTGTGTTCTTTTCCTAAACCACATGGATCCACTTGAATCATTGCATGTGTGTTCCTTTCCTAAACCACATTGATCCACTAGAGTCATTGCATGTGTGTTCTTTTCCTAAACCACATTGATCCATTAGAGTCAGTGCATGTGTGTTAGTTTCCTAAGCCACATGGATCCACTACAGACATTGCATGTGTTTTTTTCCTAAACCATCCTGTTCCAGTAGAGATATTGCATGTGTGTTCTTTTCCTAAATCACATTGATCCACTAGAGTCATTACATGTGTGTTCTTTTCCAAAACAACATGGATCGACTAGAGTTATTGCATGTGTGTTCTTTTCCTAAACCACATGGATCCACCAGTGACATTGCATGTGTGTTCTTTTCCTAAAACACATTGATCCATTAGAGTCATTGCATGTGTGTTCTTTTCCTAAACAACATAGATCCACTAGAGACATTGCATGTGTGTTGTTTTCCTAAAACACATTGATCCACTAGAGTCATTGCATGTGTGTTCTTTTCCTAAACCACGTGGATCCACCAGAGTCATTGCATGTGTGTTCTTTTCCTAAACCACATTTATCCACTAGAGTCATTGCATGTGTGTTCTTTTCCTAAACCACATAGATCCACGAGTGACATTGCGTGTGTGTTCTTTTCCTAAAACACATTGATCCACTAGAGTCATTGCATGTGTCTTGTTTTCCTAAACCACATAAATCCACTAGAGTCATTGCATCTGTGTTCTTTTCCTAAACCACATGGATCCACTAATGACATTGCATGTGTGTTCGTTTCCTAAACCACATTGATCCACTAGAGTCATTGCATGTGTGTTCTTTTCCTAAAGCACATTGATCCACTAGTGACATTTGCATGTGTGTTATTTTTCTAAACCACATGGATCCACTAGAGTCATTGCATGTGTGTTCTTTTCCTAAACCACATGGATCCACCAGTGACATTGCATGTGTGTTCTTTTCCTAAACCAGATTGAACCACTTGTGATATTTACATGTGTGTTCTTTTCCTAAACCACATTAATCCACTGGTGACAATGGATGTGTGTTCTTTTCCTAAACCACATGGATCCACTAGTGACATTGCATGTGTGTTCTTTTCCTAAACCACATAGATCCACTAGACTCATTGCATGTGTGTTATTTTCATAAACCACATGGATCCACTAGAGTCATTGCATGTGTGTTGTTTTCCTAAACAACATTTATCCACTAGTGACATTTGCATGTGTGTTCTTTTCCTAAACTACATTGATCTACTAGAGTCATTGCATGTGTGTTCTTTTCTGAAACCATACTTATCCACTTGAGACATTGCATGTGTGTTATTTTCCTAAACCACATTGATCCACTAGAGTCATTACATGTGCGTTCTTTTCCAAAACCACATGGTTCTACTGGAGTCATTGCATGTGTGTTATTTTCCTAAACCACATTGATCCACTAGAGTCATTGGATGTATGTTCTTTTCCTAAACCACATGGATCCACCTGTCACATTGCATCTGTGTTTTTTCCTAAACCACATGGATCTACTGGAGTCATTGCATGTGTGTTATTTTCCTAAGCCACATTGATCCACTAGAGTCATTGCATGTGTGTTCTTTTCCTAAACCACATAGATCCACTAGAGTCATTGCATGTGTGTTCTTTTCCTAAACCACATGGATCCACTGGTGACATTGCATGTGTGTCCTTTTCCTAAACCACATTGATCCACCTTATTCATTGCATGTGTGTTCTTTTCCTAAAGAACATTGATCCACTTATCACATTTGCATGTGTGTTCTTTTTCTAAACCACATGGATCCACTTGTGAAATTGCATGTGTGTTCTTTTCCTAAACCATACTAATCCACTAGAGACATTGCATGTGTGTTCTTTTCCTAAACCACATTGATCCACTAGAGTCATTGCATGTGTGTTCTTTTCCTAAACCACATGGATCCACTGGAGTCATTGCATGTGTTCTCTTTTCCTAAACCACATTGATCCACTAGAGTCATTGCATGTGTGTTCTTTTCCTAAACCACATGGATCCACCAGTGCAATTACATGTGTGTTCTTTTCCTAAAACACATTGATCCACTAGAGTCATTGCATGTGTGTTCTTATCCTAAACCACATTGATCCACTTGAGTCATTGCATGTGTGTTCTTTTCCTAAACCACATAGATCCACTAGTGACATTGCATGTATGTTCTTTTCCTAAACCACATAGATCCACTAGAGAGTCATTTAATGTGTGTTCTTTTCCTAAACCACATGGATACACTAGACTCATTGCATGTGTGTTCTTTTCCTAAAGCATATTGATCAACTGGTGACATTTGCATGTGTGTTGTTTTTCTAAACCACATGGATCCACTAGTGACATTGCATGTGTGTTCTTTTACTAAACCACATGGATCCATAAGTGACATTGTGTCGTGGTGGTATCACGGCAGATGCCATGGATAGGCTAAAGGTGGGGACTAATACACGCTAGGGGAATCCAGGGAGGGATAGTGGAGTGATTCTCCACGCAGAAGCTTTGTATTGATGTTCTAACTCCAAGATTACATGTGCTCCTTGAGCTGTATTGACAAGAGGAGGAAGAAGAAACTCTCTTACTCTTGCCTCCTATCTAGCCCAAGAACCCTAGATCCACTAGTGCGCAACCAACTAGAATTCTGCCCACTTTGTCTCCTAGAAAAACCAAACCCCTCTACCAGAACCCTAACCCCCCTTATATAGTGTTGGTTCGGTCCTAGCCTAGGGCATACGTGGAGGCATATTCCTAAGAATATGCCCCCTCCCAAAATAGTAACCCGACAGGGGTGCTTTTCCCCCGCGTCACACTTGCTTTAGCGACGTAGCCTCTCTGAAGGCGTCACCGGCAAGCGGCGTTTTCACCCTTGTCGGCCACGATCCGGTGGTCCTGCCCTTGCTTTATTCGCTCATCCAGTATGCACCGGACCTTGTTTTTTGACCAGAGAGATTCCTTCCTTCTCCTGGAAGCCAAGCGAGGATCCGGATCACAGTAGATCTGGCCACCCCTGTTCCTGCATATAAGTTAGACAAGCATTTCCGACTTACTCCTTAAGTCGGACGAGACAACGTTAGGCATCCCCCCTGGCCCGGGTTTCTCCGTGATCCGGCCTTCCTTGAGGTGACTCGGCCAGCATCCGCTTTGACCTTGCCGACCCTCGGCTAACTCGGCCCTTATACCCCGGAGTGACCCTACCCGGGGGTATCCCCCCAACATTAGTCCCCGAAGCTGGTGCGGTCTTAGCGGCCTTGGTCGCTAAGGCCACATCAGGTTCATTCATATTCGATCCTCGGACGTTTAGTTCCGGGTTAACTTCTTGTCTCGGATTTTATGGATTTACGTTCCCTTCGCACGCTTCAAGTTTCCACTTGCCAGCCGGTCACCACTTCGGCTCGGATCCTATGGTTTTACTTTCCCTCTGCACATCTCAAGTTTTCACTTGTCATCGGGTTACCATGGTGGCTCAGATCCGGGCCTTGCTTCCTTCTCTCATACGCCAACCCACGTAAAGGTTAATCATTACGTTGCCTCATTTTAAGGGCCTGCACAGTAACTGCCACAGTAATTGTCAGTGATTACTGTGTGTGGGTTACATCACGCCTGTCTCCTCGTTTACCGCAACTGCACGTCGTGTCATGGGATCATATTTACTCTGTGGCCCGCGGTGTGGCTTCTCTGTGATTGGCTGATGCCGGTGATACACGGCCACACCGTGTGGCTCTCCGGCGCAGCGCGATCCCACTCATCGATCATCAAGGCGGTTAAATAGGGAGGGGCGCGCCCTTAGCACTTTTCCATCTCCGCGCCTTTGCCTGCTCTCTTTCTTCCTTGCGATCTGCCGCTAATGCCGTTGGCAGCGCCGCCGCACCTTCTCCACGCCTCCGCACCGCAGCCACCGCTGCTCAACTGCATAGCCACGGGTCCTCGTCAATCTAGACCACAGAGCCCCGCTGCCGCTAGTTCCAGCGAGGACAGCGGATTCGAGATGACGGAGGAGGAGCTCATCGTCGTCGAGCAGGAGATGGAGGTGGACACCAGCGCGGCGGACCGCGGCGTGTGGGCCGGTTCGTGGGTCTTCCAGGACAACCTCGACTGGCTCTACCGGACCCGGTGTATTCCCACCGGCGTCGCCGCTCGTCTCCCCTCCTCGGAATTTTCCCCCTCACCCAATCCGGGTGAGTTCGTTGTTTTCCTATCCCACTTCCAACGGGGATTTGGTCTTCCGGTGAGTGATTTCTTCCGGGACTGGGTCCGGACCTATCACTTGCAACCACATCATCTCCCGGCGAACGCCATCACCTCTCCGCTTTTCGTCTCTCACGATCGAGGGCTACACCGACTATGGCCTGAAGGAGCTGTGGATCCGGTTCTTCGGCCTCCGTCGCAACGTCGTCCCCAACATCCACGTTGAGTCGGAGGACAAGCAGCTCACTCAGTTCGGAGCTGCATTGATCTCGCCCCGGAGATTTTCAATCTTTCCCTCGGTCATCGGGCTTGACTCCTGCAAAGGATGGGCCTGGACCTTCTTCTATGTCCGGAACGAGGGTACCGAAGACTTGATTCGGTTGCTGCCCTACGCTCCGGGTCCCCCAGACACGGATTTCTGGGAGGAGGTCGCCAAAAAACCTACAGCTCTGGCCAACCAAGTCCACAAAAGGTTCGCGGAGATGAAGAAGCTCGGATTGCGCAACGAAGATGCCATGATCACATTAAATGCGCAACAATCTCTCCTCCAATGCGCACTCACAAGTTGTGCCACATGAGCTTCAGCCGCGACCCCAACCGAACCTCCTCGTTCGAGTTGAGCAATATGGAGATCTTCCGCAGGGTCAAGGCTCTTTTCACCACCCATAAGGATTTCTCCGCCGAATGGACGTGGGGAATCGAGCATTACTGACGTGACAGGCTCCCTCCCGCGGTAAGCTTCACGGGGTAAACTTATTTCGGATCAATTACGTGTCGGTTCTTATCATATTTTTGACTCTGCTCTTTGTGCTTTTTTCTCAGCTGTTTCTCCAGCAAACCCTCGAGGATGGTACAGATCCGACCCTTAGGTGGGCCCTGGATCGAGAAATCCCGGATGAGGAGGAGCCGGACCAGGAGATGTTCCTCCCCCCGACCGACGCCACCAAACGACCGAGCGGTAAATTATCTTCTCTTATAGATTGGCCCGACGATGAGGATGACTCGGATATCGACATGATTGAACCCGTTGAGGCTGTCCCTCTTTCTTTTGCCTTCCCGGCATCAGCTAACCCCGGTGGGCATATCCACGAGAATCCTCCACTTGCCACGGGCGAGCCTGTTCCGGTGGCGTCGAAGAAGCGCGGATCCGCATCAAGTTCTTGTTCCGAACCTTCTCAGCCTACCAAAAGGCAAAAGAAGGCCGGAGACAAGACTGCCTCCAAACGGGCAGACAAAGCCCCGACACGGAGGGCCCGGAAACCTAAGGAGGCCGAAACCTCGGATGCGTAAGTCATTTTTCACTGCGCAACACACTTCCTCCTGCATCGGGGTAATTTCATTCCTGACATCATTTTCTTTTGCAGGGCTCCTGTGGAGGTCCTCGAGGCCGGATCGAGCATCTCTTCTCCCTTCGGTCTGGTCCTTCCTCCTCGTGGACGACGAGTCACGCCCGGTAGCCCTATTACGAGGGCTCTGCGGCCGCTCCGGGTTCCGCAGTACCTCCTCCAGAGGAACGCGACCTCGGATCAGGAGGGGTCGGATCGGCCGAGGCAACGACGTCCGCCACTTCAGCATTGCCGCAACCAGCAACCACCAAGTCTACCGCAACTCCAGCACCAGCAGCAGCTCCAGCACCAGCCACTGAACCAGCGCCTGTCCTGGCTCCGAAGAAACCAACAGTAGCTCCCAGTCCTGCTACCAAAGCTCCCGTGCCAAGTTCGTCTGCCTCGTCCGAGTCATCCTAAGCTCGGCGAGGAACAACTCCAGCAGCTTCCAAGGGCAAATCCACTATGGTCACATCCTCCCAGCAAGCTAAAGGCAAGAAGGCTCCGGATGCTGCCAAGTCTACCTCCGTCGAGGCCGGACAGAGAACCTTGTCGTCAATGCTTCTGAAGAAGTCACCAGCAGCGACGGATCCTCCTGCCGAGCCAACCGATTCGCAGCAGATGGTTCTTCACACTAGCCCAGCTCTTGCCCTGATTGAGAGGAAGGAAGCTCACGCAAAGGGCTTGGTGGCACCCCACACGCCCACTGGCGAACGGTACCCTCCGAGCCTTATCGAGTTCGTCATGAACTGGAATAAGGCGGAGTTCGTCTACAATGACGATCTCCCGGAAAAGTTCGGCCCCGCTGAATTTTCCGCTCAGATAAATACCGCCGCCAAGGCCATTAACCTAGAGCCGGGTTAAGTTCCGCTTGGCCCGGATCTTGTACACTTCGAATATGCACACACCTAGAGCCGGGTTAAGTTCCGCTTGGCCCGGATCTTGTACACTTCGAATATGCACACACCTAGAGTCGGGTTAAGTTCCGCTTGGCCCGGATATTGTACACTTCAAATATGCACACACCTAGAGCCGGGTTAAGTTCCGCTTGGCCCGGATCTTGTACACTTCGAATATGCACACACCTAGAGCCGGGTTAAGTTCCGCTTGGCCCGGATCTTGTACAATTCGAATATGCACACACCTAGAGCCAGGTTAAGTTCCGCTTGGCCCGGATCTGGTACACTTCAAATATGTGACAAACTAATTTTACACTCCTGTACCTTTGTCAGGTAACTACCAATCGTCGGAGCACCGAATTTCAGCGCCTGCTTGATACCCACAAGATCTTGCACGCAAAACATGTTGCACTTGGCGCGGAGCATGAAAAGAGGGGTAATTTCCTCCCTCAACACCTCTCCGTTTCACATGTTTCCTCTGGACTAACCTCCTCATTCGGTTTTTTGCAGCTGGGGTGGAGGCTGAAAACAAAATTATGCGGAAGAACTTGGAGGAAATCCGAGGTATGTCCTCTTTCGCCCAACCTTGTTGTGTTTTCCATTTCTTCTTCTCCTTGGCTCGGCAAACATTCACTCCTCGGCTTTGCCAGGTCAACATACTATTTCAGCATCGCTTGAGGATAGTGTGCCCGTGCCTGATATGATGTTGCATTTTCTCGAACAAGCAGGACAGCATCAAGCCAAGCTGAAGAAGAAGAATGATGAGCTTACCCTCCTCCAGACCAAGGACGACGAAATAGCCAAACTCAAGGCCAAAATGGAGAAGATGAAGGCCCAGCACAAAACCGAGCTCCAAAAAGTTGGCCAGAACTTCACCGAAGAGCATGAGCGCTTGACCCTTCAGATCTCCAAGGACCAGGACCTGCTTAAGGAATCCGAGGTCCAGCTTGGGTCGGCGCTTGCTGAGCTTGAACAACTTCACCAGAGACGCGACAGCTGTATCAAGGAGTTGACCCGGATCCATCATCATATCTCACGTAAGTTTCTTCCGCTTATCCGACATAGTTTTCCGGGTTAGCTCATATGCCTTTGCTTCAGCATCTTCCCTTTCCTTATTTTCAGATCACTTTCCGGAGGGTACTCCCATCGCCAGTGCTACCGTTGCCAAATTCCGCGAGAGAGGGGTACTCCCGTCGCTCCTGATGGTGAGAGCGTCCCCTTAGACATGGAGGACCTATTGGTCAGCGTGTCCGCTCGGGTGGAAACCATCAAGAACTATGCGAAAGATCTCCTCGACGTTGCGGTCCGGATCTACAACACTTTCTGGCCAAGCGAGAGCGCTCCGAAAAGGATCACACTCCTTGTTGAGAAGCTATTGGAAATCGAGACACAACTTGATCTCTGGAGAGAATCCGCCGGGCGTGCCGCAGCAGATACCCTCCTCCATCATATCCTTACATGGTACGAGAAGATCGACCTGAGCCTCCTCACACGCCGCCGCACTGGATCCAAATGGACCGATGATCTGGAGTGGGTAGCTCGGCGCCAGGCTTGCGCCTACAGCCTTGTCAAATATTCTCCCATCCATGACTGGGTTGAGGGGCCGAGCTTTCTGGAGTCCGGCGAGGAGGAGCATATGGAGAACGTGGAGGATGGATCGGGTGAGGATGGAGAAGATGCTGCTTCAGATATTAAAGACAGTGATGACGACGCCGAACTTCCCCCTCCTGCCTCTCCTTAGTGGAAAAAACTTGAAAATTTATCGGATCCCCGGTATGCCGGGTCCATTTGTATGCTGAATACATGATATTTTGCTACTATGCTTGTATGCCGGATTAACTTGGACGTAGTCCCCGAGTTTCATTTTCGTGTTCGTCCAATTCTTCGGCTCGATCCGTGTCTACCTTGATTCGGTTTTACGACTTACGAATCCGAGCTTCAAGAATCGTTTTAACAATACTGAGAAACTTTGAGGCTTGGCTCAAAATAATCCAACATAATAACTTGAAAGTAAATACAGGGTTAGTCCAAAAAAACAAACGTTAGCTGGAATAAGTTCGTTTCCTTAGTGGTTTTTCATGTGCTACGCAATTCCAAACTTGTTCCCTTGCTTGCCATGAAGCCAATTCTTGTTGGACAGCAGCAAGTCGAAGGGTTGGGTTTCTGGTGCTCACACATTACTAATCCGGGTTAAGCGAAACGAGTCATTCCAGCTAACGCATAAAAAGTAACAACAACTTTTTATTAAGGCACTCCCCGAGTTACTGCTCGAGGCTCCGCTATTTCATTGATAAGCTCATTGCCGACATACATACCGACATATGAGATGACGCGGATACATACACTTCTTAGCTAAGTGTAGAAGGGACGAAGTAGTGCTACATTCCACGGTCGCTTCGATTCCTCTCCGGACCTGTCCGCCTTGTTCTTTTCCTGTGGCTTCGCATCTATAAGATAGTAGGAATCATTGTGCAACGCTTTGCTCACAATAAATGGTCCTTCCCATGGGGGGATAATTTATGCATGCCAGTGGTATGTTGTACCAACCGGAGCACCAGATCGCCTTCCCGGAAGACTCGGGGGCACACTTTTCGGCTATGATAGCGTCGGAGATTTTGCTGATATATGGCGGATCTGGATAGTGCCAGTTCTCTCGCTTCTTCCAGCAGATCAACATCATTTTGACGGGCTTCTTGCACTTCGGCTTTTGTGTATTGGGTGACCCTAGGCGAATCATGCTCTATGTCGGCTGGTAATACAGCTTCTGCCACATATACCAGAAAAAACGGTGTCTAGCCTGTTGATCGATTCGGAGTTGTTCTTAAACTCCACAGTACCGCTGGTAGTTCTTCTATCCAGCACCCCGCTGATCTTTGCAGCGGCTCAATGAGCCAGGGTTTTATCCCGGATAATACTAATCCGTTGGATCTTTCCACTTGTCCGTTCGATGCGGGGTGGGCTACCGAGGCTACGTCGAGTCGGATCTTCTTGTCTCGGCAAAAGCGCGCAAATGCTGCTTCCGCGAAATTCATTCCATTGTCAGTTATAATGCTGTGTGGATAACCGTATCTCAAGATGATGTCTTTGAGAAATGTCACGGCCGTAGCTCCATCACATTTTCTTATAGGTTTCACTTCAATCCATTTTGTAAACTTGTCCACCATGACCAAAATGTGTGTCATGTTTCCTCTTGCTGGTTTGAACGGGCCAACCATATCCAAGCACCATACAGCAAATGGCCACGTAATTGGTATGGTATTGAGTTCTGACATAGGCATATGTGTCTTGGTGGCGTATCTTTGACAACCATTGCATTTTCTCACCAGATCTTTTGCTTGCTCCAAGGCACTTGGCCAGTAGAATCCATGCCGGAACGCCTTTGCCACTAAGGCTCAGGATGAGGCATGATGCCCGCATTATCCTTGGTGTATGTCTCGGAGGATGTTAAGTCCTTCTTCTGGGTCAACACACCGCTGGAGGACATTGGTTACGCTCCGTTTGTACAGCTCGGAATTGATGATTGTGTAAGCTTTGGATCTCCTCTGAGTTTGCCTGGCTAGCACTTCCTCAGTGGGTAACGTTCCATCTTTCAAGAATTGGTATATAGGCGGTGCCCAAGCTAGCATTGTTCGCACAGGGAACATCTCCTCATCAATGTCCATCTGATCCACCGACATAACTTCAGCCGGGTCACGCTGAACAGTCCCCGGGTCTGGCGAGGTAGTCCTCGGGTTTACTGAGGCAGTCCCCGGGTTTGCCGAGGTAGTCCCCGGGTTCGGCGTGCTACCTCCCATGTCAATGTCCATGGGCTCAGCTCCGGATTCCGCGTTTTCCGGGACATAAATTGAGTCGGTTCCTCGGGACGGCCTTATAGAAGGTTTTCTGAGGTGCTCCAATGCTACGCTCGGTGGAATTGCCTGTCGGGTCGATCCGAGCTTTGACAGCATGTTTGCAGCTTCGTTTTCCACGCGAGGTACATGGCGAAATTCGCATCCCTCAAAGTAACCCGAGATCTTCTGCACATGAAATCTGTATAGTGCCATGTTTGGATCCAGGGCGTCCCACACTCTGGACACTTGTCAGACACTAGATCCGAGTCGCCAAAGCATATTATCCGACGATGCCAATCTCCTTTGCCACTTTGAGACCATGCACAAGAGCTCAGACTCAGCGACATTGTTCGATGCCGAAATGGATCTGTCGTGCCAGAGCTGATCCTTCTTTGGTGAGGTAAGCACAACCCCGCACCTAACCCGGTTTTGGTTTTCGATCCACAAAGTGCATCCCATGATGAGTTCGGATCAGGTGGCGGTGGTTCAGATTGCACCTCGGCCCAATCTAAAAAAGTCCGCCACAGCCTGAGACTTGATTGCTTCTCTCCTATCATACTGGGGTGCGTAAGGTGCTAGCTCAATTGCCCATTTCACAATTCTGCCACTCGCATCTTTGTTACCCATTATCTCAGATATGGGGGCTTCGCATATCACTTTGATGGGATGCTCCTCAAAGTAGTGCTTTAAGTTCTTTGCCGCCATATAAACACCATATGCCACCTTTTGAAAGTGTGGGTAGTTCTGTTTTGAGGCAGACAATACCTCGCTCAAGTAATACACTGGCCTCTGCACCGACTTACCCTCTTCATCATGCTCCACTACAATCACTGCACTTACAACTCGGTTGGTTGCGGCTATGTAGAGCAACATTGGCTCCTTTGACAGTGGAGAAGCTAACACCGTGCAAAGGCCAACATCTTTTTTAAGTGGGCAAAAGCTTCATCGGCCTGCGGCGTCCAAACGAATTTATCTGACTTTTTCATGAGTTGGTAGAGAGGCAGTGCCTTTTCTCCCAACCGACATACAAACCGACTCAATGAGGCCAGGCACCCAGTGAACTTCTGGACATCGTTGAGACACTTCGGCAGCTCCATTCGTTCGATGGCTCGGATCTTAGTTGGATTAACCTCGATACCTCGGCTAGAGACGAAAAATCCGAGTAATTTCCCAGCCGGGACACCGAAGGTACATTTCTCCAGATTAAGCTTCATCCGGAATCTCCTCAAGTTCGCGACTGTTTGCCTTATGTCGTCAAGGAGCGTTGCGCTTTCCTTGGTCTTAATGACCACATCATCCATGTAGACTTGTATGTTTTGACCTATTTGATCGTGCAAACATTTTTGCATACATCTTTGGTATGTTGCACCTGCATTTCATAAACCAAACGGCATAGTGCGATAGCAATAAGCCTCGTACGGGGTAATAAAGGCAGTTTTTATTTGATCATCCGGGTTCAGAGGTATCTGGTGGAAACCAGAATAGGCGTCAATGAATGACAATAGTTCACATCCCTCGGTAGAGTCGATGACCTGATCTATCCTCGGCAGTGGAAATGGATCTTTTGGACACGCCTTGTTCAGGTTCGTGTAATCGATACACATACGCCAAACCACTGCCACGTTCGGATCATCCTTCTTCTTTCTACCAGACCTTTGATTAGAGAGCCAATCCGGATACAACACTTCCATGATAAATCCTGCTAGCAACCGAGCTATCTCGTCACCAATGACCTTTCTCCTATCCTCCGAAGGCCGGAGAGGTTGCTTCACCGGCCTTGCTCCGGGTCTTATGTTCAAAGAGTGCTCGGCCAACTCCCTCGGAACACCTTGCAAGTCCTGTGTGGACCAAGCAAAAATATCCCGATTCTCACGGAGGAAGTTGACGAGCTCGCTTTCCTATTTGTCAGTTAACCCGGCACCAATTGTTACGATACACTCCGGAAACATGTTATCCACTGGAATCTTCTTGGTGTCCTTTGCGGCTTGAAACGAAACGCTTCCATGCGGGTTACTTAACACCGGCATATACTGCTGCGCGGACTGAGCTAATGCCGCCACCTCTTGGATTTTTCTTTTCTCTTGCGCAATTACGAGTGACTCGGCTAGGTTGGACCCGGCTGAGGCGCACTCAATAGAATGTCAGAAATCCCCAGCGATAGTAATTGCTCCATTTGGCCCGGGCAACTTCATCTTCAGATAACTGACGTGGCAACTTGCCATGAACTTGCTCAGTGCTGGTCTCCCGAGTAATGCATGATACGCGCTTTCCAAGTTCACCACCTCAAACTCCAGATTCTCAGTTCGGCAGTTATCCCTTGTGCCGAACAGCACGTCGATCCGGACTTTGCCTATGGGCTCACCGGAGATGCCTGGTACGATGCCATGGAAAGTTGTTCTTGTAGCTTGGAGCATGTTCTCCGAGATGCCCAACTTGCGCATCGTATCCGCATACATGATGCTAATGCTACTGCCATTGTCGATCAGTACCTTGGAGAACCTCACATTAATGTTCGGTCCAATGAATGTCGGATCTAACACTAGTGCATATGAGCCTGGACTTGGCATAAGCTTGGGATGATCTTTGACGCTCCAGGTGATTTCCTGGTCCGACCAAGGCATGTACCTTGTCACTGCAGGCATAACCGCGTTAAGCTCCATATGTCGGCGCTGCAAGCTCTTCCTATCTGTTTCCTCTGTTGTGAACACACAATAGCTCTAGTGATGTTCCCTGTACTCATTCATTCCCTCGTTCTGGAGTACCTCTGATCCGGTTATTGCTGGTTTTCCACCTGATGCACTGCATCCCTTCTCTCATTGTTGTCATACCTCGGCGGAGGGGGAGGCAACATTAGTTGCTGCGTGTTTGCTCCAGAGAGCAATTGCTGCCGGGGTAACTCCTGCCGAGGTTGATCATTCCGGGGTGCCTGAGCATTCCCCAAACCACCATGTTCTATCTTACACATCCACTCACATTGCCTCGTTGTGTGACCCGCCGGGCTGTTCGGATTTGGCGTGTGAAACTTACACGGCTAGTCCAACATTGACTCATAGGTATACCTCAGACGGTCTTTCTTTTCTTGCCATTGCTTCTTCTGCTCCGGAGTCCACGTTTTCTTGACATCGTTTCGAGGAGTCCATTGCCCTCCCGTTTTCTGGCGTTGGTTGCTCCCTGCTCCGGGTTGATCTTGATTCACAGCTGCAACTTGTTGCGAACTGTACCGATGATCCGGTCTATCGTCTCTTCTTTTTCCCCTGTAATCATTCCTCCGGCATGAACCGGCTCCGTCCCTCTAATAGTACTCCTCATTTGACTCGTTTGACGCGATCCTGGGTTGGGTCGGATCACCTAAAGCATATGAATCCGCAATCCGGATCATCTCTGCCAACGTGACTGGCATTTTCCTTTGCAATTTCATCCACAACTCGCTACCATATCTGCACCCTTGTGTGAACCATGCTATAGCCTGTGACTCTATGACTCCCTCACACGAGTTTCTCACGGTACACCACCGGGTCAATAATTCACGATCCGTTTCGTTAGATCTCTGCTTGCACATCGCCAGGGTCTACGGTCTATTCGATCTCTGATATGTACTTGAGAAGTTGCTGATAAACATTTCTTCAAAATCTATCCAGCAATTGATGCTTCCGGGTGACAAATTATTCAGCCATACCCTAGCTGAGCCTTCCAACATCTGGGGTACGTATCGTACAGCCCATCTCAAGTTGCCAGTTGCAATTTTCACAGCTGTTGCGTATTTTATCAGCCAATCCTCCAGCTTTGTACTGCCTTCATACGTCTTCGTGCCCCTGGGTAATTGGAAGTTGGGTACTGGCGGTTCCTTCATGATCCGGGGTCCAAAGCACACTGGACCCGGAGGACCTTGACATTCGATCTGTTCCGACCTATATAGTCGATCCAGCTTTAACCTGGCGTCATCCGGCATCAAATCCCTGCTTCCCAATCTTGACCCTATCACATGATAGTCTGGTCTTGCGTATCCAACATTCATCATCTCCGAGTCTTCGTCATTGTATCGCTTTTGCTCTCATTGTGCTCCTCTCTGTTGCATACCTCGGCCGACACTTTGCTCTTGCCTTGATATATTCCGCTGCTGCGGTTGACCTGCTCCTGCCGATTTTCACTGTCCGGCATTGCCGTTGGCAGTATTCACTTGACCGGCATTGCCCTGGTCGTGATTACCTCGATCAGCTTCCCCTCGGCTCACACTTCGTTGATCGTCGTTTTTCCGCATCTCTTTTTCTTTTCCCGCACGCGTTGGGTCGTACGGGACGATCTGCTTGTTCCGTCTGGCCGAGGTTACTACCTCTTCTCTCCTTGGACCACCATGAGGCGACGATGCGGCTCCAGCGGATTTCTCCGGGTTACCCATCGCCGAATGGACGATCTTAGAAGCTCCAACTCTCTCCGGGTTACCTCTCAGCAGCTCCTCGTTCTGCTTGTTCGCGACCCGAACCAGCTCGTTAACCCGGTCTTGCTGCCTCTGACGGGCCTCACCCGTCAGACCCTCTAGTTCGGACGCTGCGGCATCAGCTGCCCTAAGGTTCTTCGCCGGGGTACTATACTTTGGCAACCCCACAGACAGATAATTTTCCGACCCCTCTGGTCCATCATCACCTTCTCTGTTCATCTCGTTTATGAGATTTCTCCCTTTTACTTTTACCGTGTCAACTTTGTTTGCCTTTGCGTATTCACGCAGCGTCATGTTCAATGACTGCTGAGCCACTGCTATTTTCTTTGCACCCTCCAGTAGCTTTTGCCAGGTTTCCTCTAGCTCGGCCTGTGCCTGAGCCGGATCTACCACTGCTGCCACCGGGTTTGCCAAGCTATCCGTAACTTCCCTCAGCACGTTCTCAGGCCTCTCTAGCGGAGGACCCCTATCTTTCCTCGGTGCCTTAGGCGTTACCTCCGGGTCTGGCGCTGGATCCTTGCTCATGCTCACGGCTGGCGCAGTCATCATCACCTCTGCATGGTCCGGGGAGCGAGCGATACGCGCCCCATGAGCCACAGTGAGGGGTGGTTCTCCTGCATCGACAATGCGATGCGGATGAACGCAAGACACGTCCACAGCAACGTAGACCTTGTGCGCACCGAGCTTGACGAGGATGCCGTTGCGCGGAAGGGGGCGCGTGCCGAAGCAGCCAGCGTATTGACAAGAGGAGGAAGAAGAAACTCTCTTACTATTGCCTCCTATCTAGCCCAAGAACCCTAGATCCACTAGTGCTCAACCAACTAGAATTCTGCCCACTCTGTCTCCCAGAAAAACCCAACCCCTCTACCAGAACCCCTAACCACCCTTATATAGTGGTGGTTCGGTCCTGGCCTAGGGCATACGTGGAGGCATATTCCTAAGAATATGCCCCCTCACAAAATAGTAGCCCGACAGGGGTGCTTTTCCCCCGCGTCACACTTGCTTTAGCGACGTAGCCTCTTTGTCGGCAACGATCCGGTGGTCCTGCCCTTGCTTTATTCGCTCATCCAGTACGCACCGGACCTTCTTTTTTGACCAGAGAGATTCCTTCCTTCTCCTGGAAGCCAAGCGAGGATCCGGATCACAGTAGATCCGGCCACACCTGTTCCTGCATATAAGTTAGACAAGCATTTCCGACTTACTCCTTAAGTCGGACGAGACAACGTTAGGCGTCCCCCTGGCCCGGGTTACTCCGTGATACGGCCTGCCTTGAGGTGACTCGGCTAGCATCCGCTTTGACCTTGCCGACCCTCGGCTAACTCGGCCCTTATACCCCGGAGTGACCCTACCCGGGGGTATCCCCCCAACACATTGCATGTGTGTTCTTTTCCTAAACCACTTTGATCCACTAGAGTCATTACATGTGTGTTCTTTTCCTAAACCACATGGATCCACTTGAATCATTGCATGTGTGTTCCTTTCCTAAACCACATTGATCCACTAGAGTCATTGCATGTGTGTTCTTATCTGAAACCACATTGATCCACTTGAGTCATTGCATGTGTGTTCTTTTCCTAAACCACATAGATCCACTACAGACATTGCATGTATGTTGTTTTCCTAAACCACATAGATCCACTAGAGAGTCATTTAATGTGTGTTCTTTTCCTAAACTACATGGATACACTAGAGTCATTGCATGTGCGTTCTTTTCCTAAAGCACATTCATCAACTGGTGACAGTTGCATGTGTGTTCTTTTTCTCAACCACATGGATCAACTAGTGACATTGCATGTGTGTTCTTTTACTAAGCCATACTGATCCACTAGAGACATTGCATGTGTGTTCTTTTCCTAAACCATTTTGATCCACTAGAGTCATTACATGTGTGTTCTTTTCCTAAACCACATGGATCCACTTTAATCATTGCATGTGTGTTCCTTTCCTAAACCACATTGATCCACTAGAGTCATTGCATGTGTGTTCTTTTCCTAAACCACATTGATCCATTAGAGTCAATGCATGTGTGTTAGTTTCCTAAACCACATGGATCCACTACAGACATTGCATGTGTTTTTTTCCTAAACCATACTGTTCCACTAGAGATATTGCATGTGTGTTCTTTTCCTAAATCACATTGATCCACTAGAGTCATTACATGTGTGTTCTTTTCCAAAACAACATGGATCCACTAGAGTCATTGCATGTGTGTTCTTTTCCTAAACCACATGGATCCACCAGTGACATTGCATGTGTGTTCTTTTCCTAAAGCACATTGATCCATTAGAGTCATTGCATGTGTGTTCTTTTCCTAAACAACATAGATCCACTAGAGACATTGCATGTATGTTATTTTCCTAAACCACATAGATCCACTAGAGTCATTGCATGTGTGTTCTTTTCCTAAACCACATGGATCCATTGCTGACATTGCATGTGTGTTCTTTTCCTAAACCACATTGATGCACTAGTGACATTGCATGTGTGTTCTTTTCCTAAACTACATTGATCCACTAGAGTCATTTCATGTGTGTTATTTTCCTAAACCACATGGATCCACTAGTGACATTGCATTTGTGTTGTTTTCCTAAAACACATTGATCCACTAGAGTCATTGCATGTGTGTTCTTTTCCTAAACCACGTGTATCCACTAGAGTCATTGCATGTGTGTTCTTTTCCTAAACCACATTGATCCACTAGAGTCATTGCATGTGTGTTCTTTTCCTAAACCACATAGATCCAAGAGTGACATTGCGTGTGCGTTCTTTTTCTAAAACACATTGATCCACTAGAGTCATTGCATGTGTGTTATTTTCCTAAACCACATAAATCCACTAGAGTCATTGCATCTGTGTTCTTTTCCTAAACCACATGGATCCACTAGTGACATTGCATGTGTGTTCTTTTCCTAAACAACATTGATCCACTAGAGTCATTGCATGTGTGTTCTTTTCCTAAAGCACATTGATCCACTAGTGACATTTGCATGTGTGTTATTTTTCTAAACCACATGGATCCACTAGAGTCATTGCATGTGTGTTCTTTTCCTAAACCACATGGATCCACCAGTGACATTGCATGTGTGTTCTTTTCCTAAACCAGATTGAACCACTTGTGATATTTACATGTGTGTTCTTTTCCTAAACCACATTAATCCACTGGTGACATTGGATGTGTGTTCTTTTCCTAAACCACATGGATCCACTAGTGACATTGCATGTGTGTTCTTTTCCTAAACCACATAGATCCACTAGACTCATTGCATGTCTGTTATTTTCATAAACCACATGGATCCACCAGAGTCATTGCATGTGTGTTGTTTTCCTAAACCACATTTATCCACTAGTGACATTTGCATGTGTGTTCTTTTCCTAAACCACATTGATCTACTAGAGTCATTGCATGTGTGTTCTTTTCCGAAACCATACTTATCCACTTGAGACATTGCATGTGTGTTATTTTCCTAAACCACATTGATCCACTAGAGTCATTACATGTGTGTTCTTTTCCAAAACCACATGGATCTACTGGAGTCATAGCATGTGTGTTATCTTCCTAAATCACATTGATCCACTAGAGTCATTGGATGTGTGTTCTTTTCCTAAACCACATGGATCCATCTGTCACATTGCATCTGTGTTTTTTCCTAAACCACATGGATCTACTGGAGTCATTGCATGTGTGTTATTTTCCTAAGCCACATTGATCCACTAGAGTCATTGCATGTGTGTTCTTTTCCTAAACCACGTAGATCCACTAGAGTCATTGCATGTGTGTTCTTTTCCTAAACCACATGGATCCACTGGTGACATTGCATGTGTGTCCTTTTCCTAAACCACATTGATCCACCTTATTCATTGCATGTGTGTTCTTTTCCTAAATAAAATTGATCCACTTGTCACATTTGCATGTGTGTTCTTTTTTCTAAACCACATGGATCCACTTGTGAAATTGCATGTGTGTTCTTTTCCTAAACCATACTAATCCACTGGAGATATTGCATGTGTGTTCTTTTCCTAAACCACATTGATCCACTAGAGTCATTGCATATGTGTTCTTTTCCTAAACCGCATGGATCCACTGGAGTCATTGCATGTGTTCCCTTTTCCTAAACCACATTGATCCACTAGAGTCATTGAATGTGTGTTCTTTTCTTAATCCACATGGATCCACCAGTGCAATTACATGTGTGTTCTTTTCCTAAAACACATTAATCCACTAGAGTCATTGCATGTGTGTTCTTATCCTAAACCACATTGATCCACTTGAGTCATTGCATGTGTGTTCTTTTCCTAAACCACATAGTTCCACTAGTGACATTGCATGTCTGTTCTTTTCCTAAACCACATAGATCCACTAGAGAGTCATTTAATGTGTGTTCTTTTCCTAAACCACATGGATACACTAGACTCATTGCATGTGCGTTCTTTTTCTAAAGCATATTGATCAACTGGTGACATTTGCATGCGTGTTCTTTTTCTAAACCACATGGATCCACTAGTGACATTGCATGTGTGTTCTTTTACTAAACCATACTGATCCAGTAGAGACATTGCATGTGTGTTCTTTTCCTAAACCACTTTGATCCACTAGAGTCATTACATGTGTGTTCTTTTCCTAAACCACATGGATCCACTGGAATCATTGCATGTGTGTTTCTTTTCCTAAAATAAATTGATCCACTTGTGACATTTGCATGTGTGTTCTCCTAAACCACATAGATCCACTAGAGTCATTGCATGTGTGTTATTTTCATAAACCACATGGATCCACCAGAGACATTGCGTGTGTGTTGTTTTCCTAAACAACATTTATCCACTAGTGACATTTGCATGTGTGTTCTTTTCCTAAACCATATTGATCCACTAGAGTCATTGCATGTGTGTTATTTTCCGAAACCATAGTGATCCACTTGAGACATTGCGTGATCCTCTAGAGACATTGCATGTCTGTTCTTTTCCTAGACCACATTGATCCACTAGATTCATTCAATGTGTGTTCTTTTCCTAAACCACATGGATCCACTGGAGCCATTGCATGTGTGTTCTTTTACTAAACCACATTGATCCACTAGAGTCATTTCATGTGTGTTGTTTTCCTAAACCACATGGATCCACCAGTGACATTGTTTGTGTGTTCTTTTCCTAAGACACATTGATCCACTAGAGGCATTGCATGTGAGTTCTTTTCCTAAACCACATGGATCCACCAGAGTCATTACATGTGTGTTGTTTTACTAAACCACATTGATCCACTAGTGACATTTGCATGTGTATTCTTTTCCTAAACCACATTGATCCACTTGTGACATTTGCATGTGTGTTCTTTTCCTAAACCACATAGATCCACTAGAGTCATTGCATGTTTGTTCTTTTCATAAACCACATGGATCCACCAGAGTCATTGCATGTGTGTTGTTTTCCTTAACCACATTTATCCGATAGTGACATTTGCATGTGTGTTCTTTACCTAAACCACATTGATCCACAAGAGTCATTGCATGTGTGTTCTTTTCTGAAACCATACTGATCCACTTGAAACATTGCATGATCCTCTAGAGACATTGCATGTGTGTTCTTTTCCTAAACCACATTGACCCACTAGATTTATTGAATGTGTGTTCTTTTCCTAAACCACATGGATCCACTTGAGTCATTGCATGTGTGTTCTTTTACTAAACAACATTGATCCACTAGAGTCATTTCATGTGTGTTCTTTTCCTAAACCACATGGATCCACCAGTGACATTGTATGTTTGTTGTTTTCCTAAAACACATTGATCCACAAGAGCCATTGCATGTGTGTTCTTTTCCTAAACCACATCGATCCACCAGAGTCATTACATGTGTGTTGTTTTCCTAAACCACATTGATCCACTAGTGACATTTGCATGTGTGTTCTTTCCTAAACCACATTGATCCACTAGAGTCATTACATGTGTGTTCTTTTCCGAAACCATACTGATCCACTTGAGACATTGCATGTCTGTTCTTTTCCTAAACCACATTGATCCACTAGAGTCATTACATGTGTGATATTTTCCTAAACCACATGGATTCACTAGAGTCATTGCTTGTGTGTTCTTTCAAATTTATCCACTAGACTCATTGCATGTGTGTTCTTTTTCTAAATATGATGGATCCACCAGTGACATTGCATGTGTGTTCTTTTCCTAAAACACATTGATCCACTAGAGTCATTGCAAGTGTGTTCTTTTCATAAACCACATAGATCCACTAGAGTCATTGCATGTGTGTTCTTTTCCTAAACCACATGGATCAACTTGTGACATTGCATGCGTGTTCTTTTTCTAAACCACATTGATCCACTAGAGTCATTGCATGTGTGTTCTTTTCCTAAAGCACATTGATCCACTTGTGTCATTTGCATGTGTGTTCTTTTGCTAACGCACATGGATCCACTGGTGACATTGCATGTGTGTTATTTTCCTAAACCATACTAATCCACTAGAGACATTGCATGTGTGTTCTTTTCCTAAACCACATTGGTCCACTAGAGTCATTGCATGTGTGTTCTTTTCCTAAACCACATGGATCCACTTGAGATTACATGTGTTTTGTTTTCCTAAACCACATTGATCCACTAGAGTCATTGCATGTGTGTTCTTTTCCTAAACCACATGGATCCAGCAGTGACATTGCATGTTTGTTCTTTTCCTAAAACACATTGATCCACTAGAGTCATTGCATGTGTGTTATTTTCCTAAACCACATTGATCCACTAGAGTCATTGCATGTGTGTTCTTTTCCTAAACCACATAAATCCACTAGAGACATTGCATGTATGTTCGTTTCCTAAATCACATAGATCCACTAGAGTCATTGCATGTGTGTTATTTTCCTAAACCACATGGATCCACTAGAGTCATTGCATGTGTGTTATTTTCCTAAAGCACATTGATACACTGGTGACATTTGCATATATGTCCTTTTCCTAACCACATGGATCCACTAGTGATATTGTATGTGCGTTCTTTTCCTAAACCGTACGGATCCACTTGAGAAATTGCATGTATTTTCTTTTCCTAATCAACATGCATCCACTAGAGTCATTGCATGTATGTTCTTTTCCTAAAGCACATTGATCCACTTGTGACATTTGCATGTGTGTTCTTTTCCTAAACCACATGGATCCACTAGTGACATTGCATGTGTGTTCTTTTCCTAAACCATACTAATCCACTAGAGACATTACTTGTGTGTTATTTTCCTAAACCACATTGATCCACTAGAGTCATTGCATGTGTGTTCTTTTCCTAAACCACATGGATCCACTTGAGATTACATGTGTGTTCTTTTCCTAAACCACATTGATCCACTAGAGTTATTGCATATGTGTTCTTTTCCCAGACCACATGGATCCACCAGTGACATTGCATGTGTGTTCTTTTCCTAAAACACATTGATCCACTAGAGTCATTGCATGTGTGTTATTAACCTAAAACACATTGATCCACTAGATTCATTTCATGTGTGTTCTTTTCCTAAACCACATAAATACACTAGAGACATTTCATGTATGTTCTTTTCCTAAACCACATAGATCCACTAGAGGCATTGCATGTGTGTTCTTTTCCTAAACCACATGGATCCACTAGAGTCATTGCATGTGTGTTCTTTTCCTAAAGCACATTGATACACTGGTGACATTTGCATGTGTGTTCTTTTCCTAACCACATGGATCCACTGATGACATTGTATTTGTGTTCTTTTCCTAAACCATACGGATCCACTGGAGAAATTGCATGTGTTTTCTTTTCCTAAACCACATGGATCCACTAGACTCATTGCATGTGTGTTCTTTTCCTAAATCACATTGATCCACTTGTGACATTTGCATGTGTGTTCTTTTTCTAAACCACATGGATCCACTGGTGACATTGCATGTATGTTCTTTTCCTAAACCATACTGATCCACTAGAGACATTAATTGTGTGTTATTTTCCAAAACCACATTGATCCACTAGAGTCATTGCATGCATGTTCTTTTCCTAAACCACATGGCTCCACTTGAGATTACATGTGTGTTCTTTTCCTAAACCACATTGGTCCACTAGAGTCATTGCATATGTGTTCTTTTCCTAAACCACATGGATCCACCAGTGACATTGCACGTGTGTTCTTTTCCTAAAACACATTCATCCACTAGAGACATTCCATGTGTGTTATTTTCCTAAACCATATTGATCCACTTGAGTTATTGCAAATGTGTTTTTTTTCCTAAACCACATAAATACACTAGAGACATTGCATGTCTGTTCTTTTCCTAAACCACATTGATCCACTAGAGTCATTGCATGTGTGTTCTTTTCCTAAACCACATGGATCCACTAGTGACATTGCATGTGTGTCCTTTTCCTAAACCACATTGATCCACCTTATTCATTGCATGTGTGTTCTTTTCCTAAAGAACATTGATCCACTTGTCACATTTGCATGTGTGTTCTTTTTCTAAACCACATGGATCCACCTGTGAAATTGCATGTGTGTTCTTTTCCTAAACCATACTAATCCTTTGGAGAAATTGCATGTGTCTTCTTTTCCTAAACCACATTGATCCACTAGAGTCATTGCATGTGTGTTCTTTTCCTAAACCACATGGATCCACTAGAGTCATTGCATGTGTTCTCTTTTCTTAAACCACATTGATCCACTAGAGTCATTGCATGTGTGTTCTTTTCCTAAACCACATGGATCCACCGGTGCAATTACTTGTGTGTTCTTTTCCTAAAACACATTGATCCCCTAGAGTCATTGCATGTGTGTTCTTATCCTAAACCACATTGATCCAGTTGAGTCATTGCATGTGTGTTCTTTTCCTAAACCACATAGATCCACTAGAGACATTGCATGTATGTTCTTTTCCTAAACCACATAGATCCACTAGAGAGTCATTTAATGTGTGTTCTTTTCCTAAACCATACTAATCCACTGGAGACATTGCATGTGTGTTCTTTTCCTAAACCACATTGATCCACTAGAGTCATTGCATGTGTGTTCTTTTTCTAAACCACAGGGATCCACTAGTGGCATTGCATGTGTGTTCTTTTACTAAACCATACTGATCCAGTAGAGACATTGCATGTGTGTTCTTTTCCTAAACCACTTTGATCCACTAGAGTCATTACATGTGTGTTCTTTTCCTAAACCACATGGATCCACTGGAATCATTGCATGTGTGTTTCTTTTCCTAAACCACATTGATCCACTTGTGACATTTGCATGTGTGTTCTTTTCCTAAACCACATAGATCCACTAGAGTCATTGCACGTGTGTTATTTTCATAAACCACATGGATCCACCAGAGTCATTGCATGTGTGTTGTTTTCCTAAACAACATTTATCCACTAGTGACATTTGCATGTGTGTTCTTTTCCTAAACCACATTGATCCACTAGAGTCATTGCATGTGTGTTATTTTCCGAAACCATAGTGATCCACTTGAGACATTGTGTGATCCTCTAGAGACATTGCATGTGTGTTCTTTCCCTAGACCACATTGATCCACTAGATTCATTAAATGTGTGTTCTTTTCCTAAACCACATGGATCCACTAGAGTCATTGCATGTGTGTTCTTTTACTAAACCACATTGATGCACTAGAGTCATTTCATGTGTGTTCTTTTCCTAAACCACATGGATCAACTGGTGACATTGCATGTGTGTCCTTTTCCTAAACCACATTGATCCACCTTATTCATTGCATGTGTGTTCTTTTCCTAAAGAACATTGATCCAATTGTCACATTTGCATGTGTGTTCTTTTTCTAAACCACATGGATCCACTTGTGAAATTGCATGTGTGTTCTTTTCCTAAACCATACTAATCCACTGGAGACATTGCATGTGTGTTATTTTCCTAAACCACATTGATCCACTAGAGTCATTGCATGTGTGTTCTTTTCCTAAACCACATGGATCCACCAGTGCAATTTCATGTGTGTTCTTTTCCTAAACTACATTGATCCACTAGAGTCATTGCATGTGTGTTCTTTTCCTAAACCACATGGATCCACCAGTGCAATTACATGTGTGTTCTTTTCCTAAACCATATTGATCCACTAGAGTCATTGCATGTGTGTTCTTATCCTAAACCACATTGATCCACTTGAGTCATTGCATGTGTGTTCTTTTCCTAAACCACATAGATCCACTAGAGACATTGCATGTATGTTCTTTTCCTAAACCACATAGATCCACTAGAGAGTCATTTAATGTGTGTTCTTTTCCTAAATCACATGGAAACACTAGAGTTATTGCATGTGCGTTCTTTTCCTAAAGCATATTGTCAGGGGGATGATCCCCAGGTACCCCATCCGGATATGAAACAGGACATTCGGATCGCGTCCGGCTGACCAGACGCAGCCGGACAAGACAGGATGGGCCGGCTATCACCAAAGAGTCAATCAACAAGAGACAGCGGATCTGACGACGTAGCGGACCCAATCGGTGAGACAGGCGGCGTATCCGGTACGGCACGCTGTACGATGACAAGACGGGCAACCACCTGCCCATACCGAAGACTTTGCATGGGTGACGCTGGAACAGTGGCATGTGCTGACGACGGGCTCGCACGGCATCCACTGTACCTACGACAGCCACACCGCTCATACTCCGATAAGACAAGCCATACTGGATACTGTAGATGACTAGTCGGCTGGGACCCGCCTGTGGGGCTCGCCAGTCGGATTGGCCAGTGAGACCGTTGCCTCTCTGCCTATATAAGGAGAGGCAAGGCCTCAGTAGAAAGGGTTGGTCTCAGTGCATTTAAGGCAGTAGCTAAAGAACACAGCTCAAGGGGCACTTGTAGTTCGTATATCCCACATAGTCAGATCAGGCAGGAGTAGGGGCTTTACCTCACCACGAGGGCCCAGAACATGGGTACTTCTTGCGTCCCGCCACGCTCGCTTGTATCCAATCTCGCCTGCGGACGCCGTCGATAGCTTCCCTGCTAGCCCCCACACCTCTATCTAACCTCCTCAGGTACTGCCGTTCCCAATACAACGACAGTTGGCGCCCACCATGGGGCGAATGGCTTCGACCAGAGTCACGTTCCGCACGGGACCCCGCACTTCAGCTGGTGAGCGCGTGGCCTCCGGCCTGGTGCTCACGCTTGGCCAGTTCGACTGTGTCAGCGACAACGCCTCTTGCTTCGCCAGAACTTCCTTCCCAGCGAACGGCACCATCCTGCTATTCGGCGATCTCCCCATCTACGTCGCCACCGTCCCGCAGCGTTTCCCTAGGGAAATCATCTCTGTCGCGGAGCTGCCATGCTCAGACGGCAGCACCTCCGCCGCACCCCGCGGCGTGGAGGTCATGATGGCCGGATCCAGCTCGCATCCCCGCCAGCCGCGGGAGCGAGGCGTGGACGAGATCGGAACTTCCGCTCCCCCGCAGCCTTGGGACCCGGTGGAGGATGCCATTGATCGGCTCCTGATGCTGGTTAACCTCGGGGAACCCGGAGGAGGCGGAAGCCAACTTCACCATGGAGAGACAGATCCTCCTCCAGGAGGCCATGGAGTTGGCAGCAGCCCGCAAGCAACTTGAGATCACTGGCGCAGCACGACCGTGCAGCCTCACTCCGCTACATGAGCCGAAGCCAGCCAGGTACGGCGTCGGGGCGGTGAGCTGGGCGGTAGGATGGAAAAGGACGGGGAACCGGATCCCGCGCCTGCCCTCACATGGCCCACCTACAGCACGCCCATCAAGAACCTGCGCGCGGCATGAGCCGCAGCAGAGGAGCTTCCCAGCTTGGAGGGCGAGGCGCGAGCCTGCCAGCACGCTCGCGTGCAGGAGCTCCTCCGCATCGCGGACGAGCAGGCCGATGCCAACCGGCAGATGCAGGAAGACCTTAGCTACTCCAGAGCAAGCTACACCCAATAGCAGGGCCTGCAACAGCGCCCTCCCCTCAGCCGCCTAGGGCCCGCAGCAGGCGTCGCAGCTCGGGCAACAGGGCCAGCCGCGCCAGGAGCAGATGGTGAACAGCAACCCGCCACCTCTCCCACCGCCCGCCGGAGCGCCCAGACCAGCCGGTTCCCGTCTCTCAGGCCGGGTGGGAGCGCCCAACCCGGATTGTCCGGATGCCCACGACCGCATCGAGCTCCTCGCTCAAGCGCGCGTCACGGAAAAGGAAGATTCGACCGGCCCGGTTTGTTTCGGACCCTGCATCAGGAACGAGCTGTTTCCGGATAAATTCTCCCTGCCTAGGGACACCCCCAAGTACGACAGCAACATGAAGCCGGAAGACTGGTTGACCGACTATGCTACGGCAGTCGGCATCGCCCACGGGAACAAGCGCACAGTTGTGCGCTACGTCTCTCTCATGCTAACCGGGTCGGCAAGGACATGGCTCAACAGCTTGCTTCAACAGCATCACCGCCCGGCCTGACTTCGAGAAGGTGTTCGGCCGCAACTTCAACGCGCGTATAAACGCCAGGCGCGCCAGCGACCTGGCCTTGTGTATCCGGGCGACCGCGAGACCGACCGAGTACCTCGCCAAGTGGGCGGAGCTCCGCAACACTTGCGAGGCATCCCGAGAGCCAAGCCATCAGCTTCTTCATCAAGGATGCCGACAGGCACCAGCTTCGCCACCGCCATCGTGGTGACGAAAACCATGGCGGAGCTCATGACGGTTGCGGACCAGTACGCCACGACGGATGCCGCCATGAAGAAGCCCCTCCGAGTAAACGCGGACGGCCGTCCGACTCCCACGGAGCCGGCTCGCGACTGTCCGAGCAATCCGGCTGGCGAAGCCGGATCCTCCAGACGCCACGGCAACGACAATCGGTTCCATGGGGACCGCTAGGCCGGACAACAGAAACCTCGCTACCACGCACGACAGGTCAATGCTGTGGAGGGTGCGCCCGACACACCGGCTAATGAGGCAAGAAGGCAGAAGCCCCGGCTCACCTTCGACCAGATGATCGACGGCCCGTGCAAGTGGCATAGCGGTCCCTTCAAACTGGCTATGCACCCGGAACTACAGCTGGACCCGCCAGCTAAAGGACCAGGGCAACCAGCCTCGTCTCCCGCCTCCCCCACCGGGTGGACCCCCACCACCGGCTAGGGGAGCCGGCAATGATGGTAACGGCGGCAACAACGGCAACAACAACAATGGCTACCCCCAGCCGCATGCCGCCTACCACATTTTCAAGACGGAGCAGGACGACAAGCACAGCCGCAGGCGATGCTCCAAGGAGGTCAACGCCATCGTTTCTCCGGTCCCCCAGTACCTGAACTGGTCGGAAACCCCCATCACCTAGAGCCGGGCAGATCAGCCTGAGCAACTGCCAACTCCCGGGGGCTACGCCATGGTGCTCGACCCTCTCATCGTCTCCAGCGCGCGCACCTGCCGATTCTCGCACGTCCTCATCGATGGAGGCAGCAGCCTCAACCTCCTCTACCAGTCCTCGCTGGAGAAGCTGGGCATTCGCGAAAGCGACCTGTGCCCGACTACCACGACGTTCCACGGCGTTCTGCCGGGACCACCCTGCGCCCCGCTGGGGAAAATCCAGCTGGACGTCATCTTCGGGACCAAGGAGAACTTCCGCCGTGAACCAATCTGGTTTGAGGTGGTAAATCTGACGAGCTCCTACCATGCTCTCCTCGGGCGCCCCGCCCTCACCAAGTTCATGGCCATCCCCCACTACGCGTACCTCAAGACGAAGATGCCGGGACACCACGGCATGATCACCATCGCCGGCTGCTTCAAGCGATCGATGGAGTGCGCCTCAGCCGGTTCCAAATTGGCAGAGGCCCTCATCATAGCCGAAGAAAAACGCGCGATCATGCTCAATGTGGCCATGGCCCAGCAGGACATTCCGGCTAGCAGCAAACCGGCTGGAGAAGGAGCTTTCTAGCCGGCAAAGGAGACGAAGAGGATCCTGCTCGACCCCTCTGATCCGACTAAGTTCTTCACCATTGGTGCCGGCTTGGAGAGCAAATAGGAAGGCGCGCTCGTCGACTTCCTCCGTGAGAATCGGGACATTTTCGCATGGTCTTCCAAGGACATGCCGGGTGTGTCAAGGGAGTTCGCCGAGCACTCACTTCATGTGCGTCCGGATGCCAGGCCGGTCAAGCAACCTCTGCACCGGTTTGTAGAGGAGAAGAGAAGGATAATCGGTGACGAGATCACCAGGCTCCTTGCAGCCGGGTTCATGATGGAAGTGTACCACCCAGACTGGCTGGCGAACCCAGTCTTGGTGTTGAAGAAGAACAAGACCTGGCGCATGTGTATCGACTACACCAGCCTGAACAAGGCGTGCCCGAAAGACCCCTTCGCCTTGCCCCGTATCGATCAAGTCATCGATTCCACGGCCGGCAGTTATTTGTTGTCTTTTCTAGATTGTTATTCCGGGTACAATCAGATCCGGCTAAACCTGGCTGATCAGATTAAGACATCATTTATCACCCCCTACGGGGCTTTCTGCTATGTAACCATGCCTTTCGGCCTAAAGAACGCAGGAGCCACCTATCAGCGATGTATGCAGAAATGCTTGCACTCGCAAATAGGCCGAAACATGCACGCTTACGTGGATGACGTGGTCATCAAAACCAAGGAAAAGCGCACCCTCCTCGAGGATCTAGGAGGAACATTTGGCAATCTCCGCCAGTACCAGATGAAGCTGAACCCAGAGAAGTGCGTCTTCGGAGTACCATCCGGTCAGCTACTCGGTTTCCTCATATCACAACGAGGTATCGAGGCAAATCCGGAGAAGTTCGCGGCCATCGATAGGATGCAGCCGCCCAAGAACCTGCTCGGAGTCCAGAAGTTCACCGGATGCCTGGCTTCCCTCAGTGGTTTCGTCAGCCGGCTGGGGGAGAAGGCACTCCCGTTATACCAACTGATGAAGAAGATGGACAAGTTCTCCTGGACTTCGCAAGCCGACACCGCGTTTCACGACCTCAAGCGCATGCTATCCACAGCACCGGTTCTGGCCACGCTGGCTAGCAAGGAGCCGATGTTGCTCTATATAGCAGCCATCAACCGGGTCGTCAGCGTCGTCCTGGTGGTGGAGCGCCCCGAGGAAGGCAAGGCTCAGCCGGTTCAGAGACCCATCTACTACCTCAGCGAGGTCCTCTCCCTCTCCAAGCAGAACTACCCCCACTACTAGAAGATGTGCTATGGTGTGTACCTGGCATGCAAGAAGCTCAAGCACTACTTCCAGGAGCACCCGATCAAGGTTGTGTGCACTGCACCCCTTTCGGAAATAATCGGCAACAAGGACGCCACCGGCCGAGTCGCCAAGTGGGCCATCGAGCTCGCGGCCTACTCCATCCAGTATGAGCCCCGGTCACGATCAAGTCACAGGCGTTGGCAGACTTCCTCGTCGACTGGGCCGAGACCCAGTATCTCCCACCGGTTCCGGATTCGGACCACTGGCGGATGCACTTCGACGGGTCGAAGATGCTCGGGGGCTTGGGAGCCGGCATCGTGCTCACCTCGCCCAAAGGAGACCGGCTGGTGTATGTGCTGCAAATCCACTTCAAGGCCTCCAACAACGTAGCCGAATACGAAGCACTGGCGCACGGGCTCCGTCTAGCCAAGGAGATCGGTGTCAACCGGATCCTGTGCTTCGGTGATTCGGACTTGGTGGTGCAACAGGTGTCCCGGGAATGGGACGCCAGATATGCAAACATGGCTCTCTACCGGTTCCACATCCAGAAGCTCAGTGCCTCCTTCGACGGATGCGAATTGCACCAGGTCCCCCGCACCAACAACAAGGCAGCCCACGCGCTCTCTAAGATAGGATCCACCAGGCAGGCCATCCCGCCAGGGGTCTCCTTGGAGCATCTGTGCAAGCCATCCCTCAACCCGTCGCCGGAGTCAGACTCCATCGTCTGGGCGGGAAGCGTTCCGGCGGCCGGAGTAGCAGAAACGGAGCCGGCAGAACCACCAAAGAAGAAAACCCGCACCAATTCCGGCTAGGCAGTGCCCTCCGGCTCGCAAGACCCGGGGGCTGCCGGCTCGCCTAATGGCTCGGGGGCTGCCGTCCCGGATATTCCACCCGGGCGACCCCCCGACACCCGTCAGCCGGAGGACAGGAGCGTCCTCGTCATCTGGGAAGTGCCATCCTGGGCACAGCCCTTCATGAACTACATCGCCAACGAAGAACTCCCGGACGACGAGGTAGAGGCCAGGCAAATCCGACGCCGCGCACACACGTAGACCATCATAAACGGCGAGCTGTACAAGCGCAGCGTATCCGGGATCTTCCAAAGATGTTTTGATGTGGACACGGGCTATCGGCTACTCAAGGATATCCACCAGGGCGAGTGCGGGCACCACGCTTCATCAAAGGCGATAGTCGCCAAGGCGTTCCGCCATGGTTTCTATTGGCCCACCGCCCTCGAGGATGTCGAGCAACTGGTCCGCGCATGCAATGGGTGCCAGCGCTTCGGGCAGCTCAGGCACATGCCAACCTCGGTACTCAAGACCATACCGATCACCTGGCCCTTCGCAGTTTGGGGCCTCGACATGGTCGGTCCCTTCAAGCGAGCCCGCGCAGGAATGACCCACCTGCTGGTAGCGGTGGACAAGTTCACAAAGTGGATCGAGGCCAAGCCTATCCGGAAGCTGGATGGAGCGATGGTTGTTACCTTCTTCACCGACACCATCAACCGCTTCGGCTACCCCAACAACATCATCAAGGGGGCCTTCGCCTGGTTCTGCAGCAACAAGGGCATCCGACTGGACCTCGCCTCCGTTGCACACCCGCAGTCCAACGAGCAAGTCGAACAAGCAAACGGCTTGGTGCTAGCCGGCATCAAACCACGTCTCATCGAGCCGTTGGAGCGGTCACCCGGATGTTGGATCGAAGAACTTCCGGCTGTGCTGTGGAGCCTCCGCACCACACCGAATAGGTCAACCGGCTACACGCCATTCTTCCTGGTTTACGGATCGGAAGCCGTCCTCTCCGCCGACATCGAATTCGACTCCCCTCGCAAGCTCCTCTACGACGAGCAAGCCAACAAGGAGGTGCGGGAGGACGGGGTGGATCTCCTGGAGGAGGCCCGCGAGTTGGCCTTGTCCAGATCTGCCCTGTACCAGCAGCGACTACGTCGCTACCATTCAAGCCGGATTCACCCAGTCGCATTCCGCGAGGGCGACCTGGTTCTCCAGCTGGTGCAAGACACGAAGGGCATGCATAAGCTATCACCACCCTGGGAGGGCCCCTTCATCATCATCCGGGCGCTGCCCAACGACTCCTATTACCTCATCGACGTGCAGCAGCCGCACAAGAACAAGATGGACAAATTGGACGAGGAGACCGAACATCCTTGGAACACGGCCCTGCTGCGCTCGTTTTACACCTAGTCGCCAGGCAGTGTATGCATCCCGAAAACCCCATGAATGAAAATGCGGAATCCCACGAGAATCTCGGGGGCTCCTTCTAGAAATGTGTGTGCACCTGTTTTCCGGTTCAAATTTTCCGGTTCCGGCAACCCCTACCCGGGGCTCGCCGGCTGGCCTGGCCTGTTAAGTCAACAAACCAGCTGAGTAGTGTGCGATGATGTCAGAGGCCCACTCTTCGTCTCAGCATCGAACCCGCTGTCTGGCTAGCAAGAGCAAAAGCCCGAGGCATCCCACACAAAAAACGGGGAGGAGACGCGATAGATCGGGCGTCCCGGCCCTACAACTAGCTCGAACCAATCCAGCTGCTAAGCCGCTAGTACCGTGAGTAATGTACTGTTAGCTCCCTTCGATTCCGGCTGCAGACCACAACCCGGCTGCTCGGCAAGGACGCAGCGAAAACAACAGAACGCACGAGAAGGCGACTAAGTGTCTAGAAAGGAGCAAGCCAGTTTTCGAAAAAACAAGCCGTTTTCCGGCTACGATTTGACAGACTAACCTATTAACCTGTGAAGATGTATGTGTATGCATATGTGCATTCTTGTCCGACTACCTAGAGTCGGAATTCAGGAGAAGGAAAGAAGATTCAAAGTCCTTGCCTTCATCAAGCGCTGTGAATCTCGGGGACTACACCCACTGGGTGCGCTCGCGCGCCCCCAGTGGAATCTTGTAGTTCCTGATCGGCTAAGGGCGTTTAGCCAGCCGTTTGGATCCCAGGTGAGGGCAAGGGCGGGAGCAAGGAAAGATAAGGAAGATTCGAAGCACCTGTCTGCGCGAGCTACTCAATCTCGGATTACACCCGGTGGAGTGACTGCGCCCCACCGAATGTTAGTTCCCCCGGCTGAAGGCGTTCAGCCGACGAAAGCGGCCGACTGTTACGTGGCCAGTCGGATAAAGTTAGAAGACTTGGCAGAAATAAGAAAGATTCGAAGCACCTGGCTGCGCCAGCTACTCCGAATCTCAGGGGCTACACCCAGTGGGTGCGCTAGCACGCTCCCACTGGAGGTGAAGAGCCCAGCTAAAGGTGTGTAGCCGGACAAAGTTAGTCGGGCAAAATACGCAAAAGGAAAGCTCAACGCACAAGGAAGATTCAAGAATTTCTACAATAATAAACAAAAAGGAGACGAAGCTCCCATAAGTTACCCGGCGTCACAGACAGCCAGTACAAACGGACAAGGTTCACGAACATATAAGACAAGACAAATACACCCGGCATCCCGGGGCAACAACTAGACGGCAGGACCTTTGCCGGCGGAGAGGCTTCAGCGGCGGAGGCGCGGCTCGATCCGCTCCCTCGCTGGGTGGCGGCACCGAGCCCTCCACATCAGGAGTGCCGATGGACTCCGAGTCAGTGAGCACCTCGTCAGGATCCACGTAATCGGCGATCTTGATGGCGGACCCGCGGAGTTCTGGATGGGCTTGGCGGATGGCGGCAAGGTCGGCTCCGGCATGGAAGCCACCGTCGATCTTCTCGACACAGGTGTCCTTGTACCAGGAGAGCATGAGGGCCAGAGCCATCTCCGCTCCGGCCCGTGCCGCCAAGTCCCGCAGCCGATCCACCGCAGCCGGCACCTCTCCCACCTTCGCCGCCAGCTGCGCCATCGTCTCCGGAACCGGAGCCTCCGGCCACATGAAGGAGAAGACCTCCTGCGCCGCCTGACGAAGCTTCGCAGCTTCCTCGCCAAGAAGGAAGACAAGCTCCTGAGCCGTCGGCTGCGCTCCCGGCCAGTTCTCCTGTAGACGGTTGTAGGCCAGCAGGTATATGTGGCCAACCTGCATCAGCTCCTCCACCAGCGCCTTCTCCTTGACCGCTAGCCGTTTTATCTCCTTCTCTTGGTCCTTGTTCTGGGCCTCGAGAAGGGAGAAGGCTTCGGCCCAGCTAGCGAGTGAGGCGTCGTGCTCCATGCTGGTGGCCTCCAAATCGTCTACCCGCGCGTTCCAATCCTTGTTCTGCAGCCGTAGAGTGGAGTTGGACTTGCTCAGCCGGTCGTTCGCTTTCTTCAAGTGATCGATCTCGCGCTAAGTGCACACCGTGATGTCTGCAACGAAACCGGCTATCAGTAAAAAAAAGAGCAAGACGGATAAAGCGAACTTACTCTGGGAGGTCCCGTTGGCGGCGAAGCTTCGCCTGTGGTCCAGTTCCGGCTGTGGCCTCAAGCAGCCGAATCTCCTTCACCGCCAGCTCGAGCGTGGCGGCAAGGTCCAACAGCAAAGCGGCAGAGGAAGCGTCGTCGTCCATAGCATTGACGGCCAAGGACTCCTTCGCCGCAACCACCGCTGTTCGCCACTCCTCCCCGAGCTCCTCGTCGGAGTTGTCATCGCCAACAACGACGAGCTCCTGGCCGACAGCCCCCTCATGCCCGCGGAGGAGCCTTCTGGCTGGGAGAGATCCTCTTCCGGCTGGGGACCCTTCGGCTGGGAGGAGGCAGCCGGCTCAGCTCAATAGGGAGACGGAGGCTGCGCCTCAAAAGAAGGAGAGGCGCCGGTTGGCTCAGTCGGGGCGCGGGGCGGCGACCCGGTTGGCGCCCGGGCCGGGCTCGCGGCTCCGAAAGAAACCAACGCGCTAAAGAGAAGGAGGAAAAGGCAAAAGCAAAATAAGCCAAAGTCAGAAAAACAAGGAGGACAAATAGACATAAAGCACCGAAAGATAGAGGGGAGAGGAAAAACGTACCCCGGCACGACCGGGGGTGGCCCTTTCTTCCGACCAAGGCGGCTCGGCGGCAGGATGCCGGACCAGCTCCTCTTGGGAGCCGGCTCCTCCGCCGCAGGCCGGCGGGAGACGGAACAGCTGGAGCCGCTCCCACCTGCTTCGCCGTCCGTCGCAGAGCGTGTCACCGGCTCAGCGGTCGGCCTCCTCCTCCTCGTGCACCTCCGCGTGCAGGTTGGCGGCCGGCTCGTCGTTCCGGCTGGGGAAGGCATCGCCGTCCCCATCCGATTCCTCGCCGGACCGCCGAGCGTGCGGCTCGGGCAAGTCTGGCGTGAATACCCTGAGGGGAGCCTCGCCCTCCTCGCGACGGATGCAGGCGAAGATCTGCCGAATGCAAGAAGTCAATCAGACAGAACAAGGAAATAACACAGAAAGAATAAGCAAAATTTCCGGCTACGAGAACTTACCCGAGGCGCGCGGTTCTCCCGGCTGTAGGGCGCCAGACTGAACTTCCAGTTCTCTGGCAGCCGCTCCTTGCTGATCGTCCACAACCACTCCTTCAAGTTGTGGTAGCGGGGATCGCGGCGCGATAGCCGGGTCGGGTCCAGCCGGCCGGAGTAGTAGCACATCTTGTGCGCCCGCTGCTGCATCGACATCATCAGCCGGGACATCCAGCTAAGAGTGATGTCCCGACCGGTTAGCTGGCAGGTGACGAGGGAGCGCATGCGTGCCAGCATCGCGTCCGTCTCCACCTTGTCGCCGTGGACCTTCAGGTCCCAGTTCTGCCGGCTGGACTCGACGTCTTGGAAGGCCGGAAGATTTATCCGGTCGATGTTGGTGACGTTCTTGACGTAGAAGTACGACTGCTGCCACAGCCGTACCGTGTCCTGGAGCAAGAACTTTGGGTAGTCGGATTGGGTGCGGGAGTATATAGAGGCGCCACCGCAGACGACTAGCGGCCCCTTCGTGTACTGCACCTGCGGCCGAACTCGGAAGAGCCGGCAGAAGAGCCCGAGATCCGGCTGGATCCCGAGATAACTCTCGCAGAACGCCATGAAGTGCGCCAGCATTCCGATTGCGTTGGCGCCGAGGTGGTGGAGGCGGAGGTCGAAGAAGGCTAGGAACGTGAGGAAGAATGGGTGCAGCGGCAGCGCGAACCCGCGCGCCAGGTGCGAAAGGAAGATGACGCGCTCCCCCTCCGCCGGATGCAGCGACACCTCCCCCACCGGCACCAACCGCACCGCCACCTCCTCCACCGGCGGTGGCCATTTCCGGCTGGTGAAGAGGAGCGACAACGGAAGAGTGGCAGTGGCCCATAGCGTCGACAACGGCGAGCGGGCGGCGCAGAGGGCAAGAGCGCAGGAGCAAGAGCACGCGAGGGAGCGAAGGAAAAGAACTGCCTCCCCCGCGGCGTCCCTTTAAAGGACCGGAAGGGCAACCGTCGATGGGGCCACGTGGCGCGCATCCGGGCAACCCACACCCCAGCCGCCGCCTAGATCCCGTGTGCCAAGGCAAGATGCGCAGAAGATCTTGGAGTGGGAACCGAAGCGCCGGACAGCAGTTTCCCGAGGCGACGTACGACGGGATGTTACGCTGCCCGCCGCAGAGCAATGATGATGGCGTCTTGTAGCGTGGCGATGTGCCGCGGCGTCACGGGTAGCGCAACCGCCAGGCTCAGCCGGATGAAAATTCAAAAAGCAAGAAGGAGCGCGCGCACATTTTTCCTAAGGGCGGAATCCACACGCGCTCAGGGGCTAGTGTCAGGGGGATGATCCCCAGGTACCCCATTCGGATAAGAAACAGGACAGTCGGATCACGTCGTCAACTGACGCAGCCGGACAGATAGACGGGCTATCACCCAGTAGCCGGATCAACAAGAGACAGCCAGATACGACGACGTAGCCGGGCCCAATCAGTGAGACAGGACGACGTGCGTATCAGTGCACGGTACGCCCTGTACGATGACAAGACGGGCAAACACCTGCCCATACCGAAGACTTTGCGTGGGTGACGCTGGTGTTGGAGATATGCCCAGGAGGCAATAATAAAAGTGGTTATTATTATATCTTTGTGTTTATGATGAATGTTCACATCCCATGCTATAATTGTATTATAAGGAAACACTAATACATGTGTGTTTGTAAACATAAAAGAGTCCCTAGTAAGCCTCTTGTGGAACTAGCTTGTTGATTAATTGATTATCATGGTTTCCTGATCATGGACATTGGATGTCATTAATAACAAGGTTATATCATTAGGAGAATGATGTGATGGACACACACCCATAGTAAGCGTAGCATAAGATCAAGTCATTAAGTTCGTATTGCTATAAGCTTTCAAATGCATAGTAACCTAATCCTTCGACCATGAGGTTATGTTAATCACCATCACCGGATGGGTACTTTGATGACATCAAACACCGCTTAAATCGGGTGGTTATAAAGGTGTCATTGGGTATTCTGAAAGTATGTGTTGAAGCGCATGGACCAAGATTGGGATTTGTCCATCCATATGACGGATAGATATGCTCTGGGCCCTCTCGGTGGAATGTCATCTAGTTATCTTGCAAGCATGGAATGAGTAAAGAGTACTTATCAGTAACAAGGTAGAAGTAGGTATGGAGATACCGACGATCAAACCTCGGATAAGTAGAATATCGCGTGACAAAGGGAATTTGTTTCGTATGTTAATGGTTCTATCGATCACGAAGTCATCGTTGAGTATGTGGGAGCCGTTATGGATCTCCAGATCCCGCTGATGGTTATTGATCGGAGAGGTGTCTTCATCATGTCTGCATATTCACGAACCATAGGGTGACACACTTAAGGTTCGAAGTTGTTTTAAGTAGATACAGAATATGCGTTGGAGACCGAATGTTGTTCGGAGTCTCGGATTGGATCCGGGACATCACGAGGAGATCCAGAATTGTCCGGAGAATAAGAATCATATATTGGGGATCATTTTCTAAGTTAGGAAATGTTCCGGAGTGTTTGTATGGAGATTCTAGAAGGTTTCGGAATGTTCTGGAAGGTTCTAGGAGATTTCTTGGAGTTTGCTTGAAAACCAAGAAAGGATCAAGGAGTCCTTGGGCAAGACAGGAGTCGGGGAGGAGCACTCCTCCCTCCCAATCCATGGCCAAGGAGGGAGGGGAGTCCTACTAGGACTCCCCCTCCCATGGCGCCTCCCTCCTTTAAATAGAGGGGTGGGGGCGCCACCCCCTAGCCCCCCTCCACTTCAAGCCCTAGCCTCCGCCTCTCTCCTCCTGCTTCCCTCTGCTCAGGCTTAGGCGAAGCCCTGCAGAATTCTCTACTCCACCACCACCACACCGTCGTGCTGTTGGGATTCCGTGGAGAAGATCTACTACCTCCGTTGCTCGCTGGAATAGGGAGAGGAAGGTCTGACCGACGCATGTGACCAATGAAGCGCTGCCGGAACGCAGTGCCGGAAGGATCGTCCACACGATCTTGAGATCGGCAAGTGATCGACTACATCGACCCCGAGATCTAATCTCGTAACGCTTTCGGATCTACGAGGGTTAGTACAGATCTATCTCGTTGCACATGTCTAATATATTAGATCTTGGCTTTTATCTAGATTAGATCTGGGTTTTGTTCGTTCTTGCGGTAGAAACTTTTTGTTTTCCATGCTACGAACCCATCAGTAGTATCAGAGCCTTGTCTATGCGTAGATCTGTTGCACGAGTAGAACACAATGGTTTTGTGGGCGTTGATGCTCGTGCCGTCTTTTGCTTTGTGTACTTTGCATCTTGCGTTATGGTGGGATGAAGCGGCTCTGGCTAACCTTACATGTCATCGCACATGAGACTTGCTCCACGCTTGACGTGTAACTTGCTTTGCACAAGTGGCTTTGCGGGTGTCTGTCTCTCCCACCATAGTATAGATCCAATCTACACTTTGCACTTGATAGCACTTGTATCAATGTTGTGATTCAGTTTTGTAGGTAAGATCCGTTCTTATTCGAAAGCCCCAAACCACGTAAAACATGCAAAGAAAATTAGAGGCATCTAACTTGTTTTTGCAGGGGTTTTGTGATGTGATATGGCCATCATGTGATTGTGATTATATTTGATGTATGGAATGATCCTTGTTGTAATATGGCAACCGGCAGGAGCCTAATGGTTGTCTTTAATTCTGTTAAGACCTGCGTGTCTATTCATCTTGTAATAGCTTTATTCCAAGTAGTTGTAATAGTTGCTGGTGATGATGGACAACCATGAAGCGGCGCCACTGACCTTGACGCAATGCTGGTGATGATGAAGATCATGTTCGTGCTTTGGAGATGGAGATCAAAGGCATAAGAAGAAAGGGCCATATCATATCACACTAATTATGAATTGCCTGTGATGTTAATCCTTTATGCATCTTGTATTGCTTAGATCGTGACGGTAACATTATAAGATGATCCCTCTCACTAAATATCAAGTAATAAAAGGGTTCGTCCTTAGTTGGCACCGTTGCTAAGACTCGTCGTTTCGAAGCATCTCGTGATGATCGGATGTGATAGGTTCTACGTGTGCATACAACGGGTGCAAGACAGATTTGCACATGCGGAAACTAAGGTTAATCTTGACGATCCTAGCATGTATATACATGGTATCGGAACACGGAATACCGAAAGGTAGAGCATGAATCATATAAGTGATATGATGAACATGAAGATTGTTCGCCGATGAAACTACATCTTCTCTCGTGAAGATCGGACTTGGTATAGTGGACTTGGTTCGTGTAATCACTAAGACAATGTGAGGGATGTTGTTTTGAGTGGGAGTTCACCTAGTTAATTTAAGAATTAAAATTGAACTCAATTTATCATAAACTTAGTCTAAACTACTTGCCAATTTGTTGTAGATTATGGCGAATCTCTCCATCAATTTCAATGCGTTCCTAGAGAAAGAAAAGCTTAAGAACAATGGAAGCAACTTCACGGACTGGCTCCGTGGTCTGAAGATTGTCCTCAGGGCTGGTCAGATGACCTATGTGCTCGAAGCACCGCTAGGTGACCCACCTGCAGATGATGCCACCGATGACGTAAAGAATGTTTACGCCACTCGGAAAAATCATTACTCCACAGTTCAGTGTGCCATCCTGTACGGTTTAGAAACGGAGCTCCAGAAGCGTTTTGAGCACCACGACTCGTTCGAGATCATTAAGGAGCTCAAGCTCATTTTTGAGACTCACGCGGCCGTGGAGAGCTGTGAGGCCTCCGAAAAGTTCTTTACCTGCAAGATGGAAGAGGGAAGCTCCGTTAGCGAGCACGTGCTCACCATGTCTGGGCACGCAAACAAGCTCCAAGAGTTGGGGATAACGATTCCTAATGAGTTAGGTATTCACCGTGTCCTCCAATCACTGCAACCGAGTTATAAGAACTTTGTGATGAACTACAATATGCACTGCATGAACAAGACGTTGCCTGAACTATCGTCCATGCTGAAAACTGCTGAAGTGGAGAATAAGAAGGAGCACCAAGTGTTGATGGTCAATAAGACCACCAATTTCAAGAAACAGGGCAAGCCTAAGAAAAAGGGCAACTTCAAGAAGGACGGCAAGAAAGCTGCCGCACCTGCTAAGAAGCCCAAGGCTGGTCCTAAGCCTGAAACTGAATGCTTCTAATGCAAGGGTGCTGGTCATCGAAGCGTAATCGCCCCAAGTACTGGCGGATCTCAAGAACGGCAACATCAAGAAGAAAGGTATATTCGATATACATGTTATTGATGTGTATCTTCTGGTAGTCGTAGTAGTGCACGGGTATTTGATCTTTGGTTCGGTTGCTCATATTTGTAACTCAAACAGGACTGCGGAATAAACGAAAACTGGCGAGAGACGAGGTGACGATGCGCGTTGAAATGGCTCCAAGGTTGATGTGATCGCCACGGTCACGCTCCTCTACATCTACCTTCGGGATTAGTTTTAAATTTAAATAATTGTTATTTGGTTCCTGCGTTAAGCATGAACATTATATTTGGATCTTGTTTATTGCGAGACGATTACTCTTTTAAGTCTGAGAATAAAGGTTGTTCGATTATATGAGTAATATCTTTTATGGTAATGCACCTGAGATGAATGGTTTATTCTTATTGAATCTCAATAGTAGTGATACACATGTTCACAACATAGATGCTAAATGAATAAAATTGAATGATAATTCTACATACATGTGGCAATCGCTGCCTTGGTCACATTGGAGTGAAGCGTATGAAGAAACTCCATTCTGATGGACTTCTTGAATCACTTGAAACATGCAAAGCATGTCTAATGGGAAAAATGACTAAGACTCCATTCTCTAGGATAATGGAGCGAGCTACAGACTTATTGGAAATAATACATACCGATGTGTGCGGTCCAATGAGTGTAGCATCGCGTGGTGGATATCGTTATGTTCTCACTTTCACGGATGACTTAAGTAGATATGGGTATGTCTACTTTATGAAACATAAGTCCGAAACTTTCGAGAAGTTTAAGGAATTTCAAAGTGAAGTGGAATATCATCGTAACAAGAAGATTAAGTTTCTGCATTCTGACCGCGGAGGTGAATATCTGAGTTATGAGTTTGGCATGCATTTAAAGAAATGTGGAATACTTTTTCAGCTTGACACTTTAAGGAACACCACAGCGTAATGGTGTGTCCGAACATCGTAATCGAACTCTCTTAGATATGGTTCGGTCTATGATGTCTCTTACATATTTACCACTATCGTTTTGGGGCTATGCATTAGAGACAGCCGCATTCACTTTAAATAGGGCACCATCTAAATCCGTTGAAACGACACCGTACGAATTGTGGTTTGGTAAGAAACCTAAGTTGTCGTTCCTTAAAGTTTGGGGTTGTGAAGCGTATGTAAAGAAGTTACAGCCTGATAAGCTTGAACCCAAAGCGGAGAAATGCGTCTTCATAGGATACCCTAAAGAAACAATTGGGTATACCTTCTATCATAGATCCGAAGGCAAAGTTTTCATTGCCAAGAATGGATCCTTTCTTGAGAAGGAGTTTCTCTCGAAGGAAGTGACTGGAAGGAAAGTAGAACTCGACGAGGTTATTGAACCTTCTCTCGGAGTTGAGAGTAGCGCAGCACTGGAAGATGTTTTTGTGCCGCCTGCACCAACTGGAGAGGAAGCTAATGATGCTGATCATGAAACTTTGAACGAAGTTACTGCAGAACCTCGTAGGTCAACGAGGGTTCGTACCACTCCTGATTGGTATGACTCTGCCTTGAACATCATGTTGGTGGACAACACTGATGACCCTGCGACGTATGAAGAAGCTATGGTGAGCCCAGATTCCGACAAATGGCTAGAAGCCATGAAATCCGAAATGGGATCCATGTACGAAAACCAAGTGTGGACTTTGGTGGACTTACCGGATGGCCGTAAGGCTGTCGAGAACAAATGGATTTTCAAAAGAAAAATAGATGCTGATGGTAATGTTACCGTCTATAAAGCTCGACTTGTCGCGAAAGGGTTCCGACAAATTCAAGGAGTTGACTACGATGAGACTTTCTCACCAGTAGCGAAGCTAAAGTCTGTGAGGATTTTGTTAGCAATCGCTGCATATTTCGATTATGAAATTTGGCAGATGGATGTCAAAACGGCATTCCTTAATGGTGACATTGAGGAAGAGTTGTATATGGTACAACCCAAGGGTTTTGTCGATCCTAGTGATGCTGACAAGGTATGCAAACCTCAGCGCTCCATTTATGGACTGAAGCAAGCATCCCGGAGTTGGAATCAACGTTTTGATAAAGTAATCAAAAACTTTGGATTTATACAAACTTATGGAGAAGCTTGTATTTACAAGAAAGTGAGTGGGAGCTTTGTAGCATTCCTAGTACTATATGTAGATGACATATTATTGATTGGGAATGATATAGAACTTCTTAATAGCGTCAAAACCTATTTGAATAATAGTTTTTCAATGAAGGATCTTGGCGAAGCGGCATATATTCTAGGCATCAAGATTTATAGAGATAGATCAAGACGCCTAATAGCGCTTTCACAAAGTACATAATTAGACAAAGTTCTAAAGAAGTTTAGAATGGAAGAGAGCAAGAAAGGGTTCGTGCCCATGTTGTCAGGTAAGACCTTGAGTAAGACTCAAAGTCCGGCTACGGTAGAAGATAGAGAAAAGATGAATAATATTCCCTATGCCTCGGCCATAGGTTCTATCATGTATGCCATGTTGTGTACAAGACCGGATATAGCACATGCTGTTAGTTTGACTAGCAGATATCAAAGTGATCCTGGAATGGAATACTGGACAGCGGTCAAGAATATCCTAAAGTACCTAAATAGGACTAAGGATATGGTTCTTTCTTATGGAGGTGATGAACAGCTTGTTGTAAACGGTTACACTGATGCTAGTTGGAACACCGATCCAGATGACTCAAAGTCACAGTCTGGATATGTATTTATTTTGAATGGTGCTGCAGTGAGCTGGAGGAGTGCCAAGCAAAGCGTTGTGGCGAAACCTTCAACTGAATCGGAATACATAGCTGCTTCGGAGGCTGCACAAGAAGCCATATGGATGAAGGAGTTCATTACTGAACTTGGCGTGGTTCCCAGTGCGTTGGACCCGATGGCCATCTCTTGTGACAACACAGTGCCATAGCTAATGCACAGGAGCCAAGGTCACATAGCAAGCTGAAGCACATCAAGCTATGTTTCCATGCTATTCGCGAGTATGTCCGAGATGGTGACATAAACATTTGCAAAGTACACACTGATCTGAATGTGGCAGATCCGTTGACTAAACCTATCCCTAGAGCAAAGCATGACCAACACCAGAACGCCATGGGTGTTAGGTATATTACCATGTAATCTAGATTATTGACTCTAGTGCAAGTGGGAGACTGTTGGAGATATGCCCAGGAGGCAATAATAAAAGTGGTTATTATTATATCTTTGTGTTTATGATGAATGTTTACATCCCATGCTATAATTGTATTATAAGGAAACACTAATACATGTGTGTTTTGTAAACATAAAAGAGTCCCTAGTAAGCCTCTTGTGGAACTAGCTTGTTGATTAATTGATGATCATGGTTTCCTGATCATGGACATTGGATGTCATTAATAACAAGGTTATATCATTAGGAGAATGATGTGATGGACACACACCCATAGTAAGCGTAGCATAAGATCAAGTCATTAAGTTCGTATTGCTATAAGCTTTCGAATGCATAGTAACCTAATCCTTCGACCATGAGGTTATGTTAATCACCATCACCGGATGGGTACTTTGATGACATCAAACACCGCTTTGTAACTGGGTGGTTATAAAGGTGTCATTGGGTATTCTGAAAGTATGTGTTGAAGCGCATGGACCAAGATTGGGATTTGTCCATCCATATGACGGATAGATATGCTCTGGGCCCTCTCGGTGGAATGTCATCTAGTTAGCTTGCAAGCATGTGACTAGGTCACAAGGGATGACATAACATGGAACGAGTAAAGAGTACTTATCAGTAACGAGGTAGAAGTAGGTATGGAGATACCGACGATCAAACCTCGGATAAGTAGAATATCGCGTGACAAATTGAATTTGTTTCGTATGTTAATGGTTCTATCGATCAAGAAGTCATCGTTGAGTATGTGGAAGCCGTTATGGATCTCCAGATCCCGCTGATGGTTATTGATCGGAGAGGTGTCTTCATCATGTCTGCATATTCACGAACCGTAGGGTGACACACTTAAGGTTCGAAGTTGTTTTAAGTAGATATGGAATATGCGTTGGAGACCGAATGTTGTTCGGAGTCTCGGATTGGATCCGGGACATCACGAGGAGATCCGAAATTGTCCAGAGAATAAGATTCATATATTGGGGATCATTTTCTAAGTTAGGAAATGTTCCGGAGTGTTTGTATGGAGATTCTAGAAGGTTTTGGAATGTTCTGGAAGGTTCTAGGAGATTTCTTGGAGTTTGCTTGAAAACCAAGAAAGGATCAAGGAGTCCTTGTGGGGCAAGACAAGGAGTCGTGGGGGAGGACTCTCCCCTCCCAATCCGGCCAAGGAGGAAGGGGAGTCCTACTAGGACTCCCCCTCCCATGGCGCCTCCCTCCTTTAAATAGAGGGGTGGGGGCGCCACCCCCTAGCCCCCCTCCACTTCAAGCCCTAGCCGCCGCCTCTCTCCTCCTCCTTCCCTCTACTCAGGCTTAGGCGAAGCCCTGCAGAATTCTCTACTCCACCACCACCACCACACCGTCGTGCTGCTGGGATTCCGTGGAGAAGATCTACTACCTCCGCTGCTCGGTGGAACGGGGAGAGGAAGGTCTGCTTCGACTCCTCACGTGTGACCGACTGCGGAAGCGCTGCCGGAACGCGGCGCCGGAAGGATCGTCCACATGATCTTGAGATCGGCAAGTGATCGACTACATCAACCCCGAGATCTAATCTCGTAACGCTTTCGGATCTACGAGGGTTAGTACAGATCTATCTCGTTGCACATGTCTAATAGATTAGATCTTGGCTTTTATCTAGATTAGATCTGGGTTTTGTTCGTTCTTGTGGTAGAAATTTTTTGTTTTCCATGTTACGAACCCATCAGCTGGTACAGTGGCCTGTGCTGACGACGGGCTCGCACGACATCCACTGTACCTACGACAGCCACACCGCTCATACTCCGATAAGACAAGCCATACTGGATATTGTAGATGACTAGTCGGCTGGGACCCGCCTATGGGGCCCGCCAGTCGGATTTGGCCAGTGAGACCGTTGCCTCTCTGCCTATATAGGAGAGGCAAGGCCTCAGTAGAAAGGGTTGCTCTCAGTGCATTTAAGGCACTAGCTAAAGAACACAGCTCAAGGAGCACTTGTAGTTCGTATATCCCACATAGTTAGATCAGGCAGGAGTAGGGGCTTTACCTCACCACGAGGGCCCCAAACCTGGGTACTTCTTGCGTCCCGCCACGCTCGCTTGTATCCAATCTCGCATGCGGACGCCGTCGAGAGCTTCCCTGCCAGCCCCCACACCTCTATGTAACCTCCTCAGGTACTACCGTTCCCAATAAAACGACACATATTGATCAACTTGTGACATTTGCATGTGTGTTCTTTTTCTAAACGACATGGATCCACTAGTGACATTGCATGTGTGTTCTTTTACTAAACCATACTGATCCAGTAGAGACATTGCATGTGTGTTCTTTTCCTAAACCACTTTGATCCACTAGAGTCATTACATGTGTGTTCTTTTCCTAAACCACATGGATACACTGGAATCATTGTATGTGTGTTTCTTTTCCTAAACCACATTGATCCACTTGTGACATTTGCATGTGTGTTCTTTTCCTAAACCACATAGATCCACTAGAGTCATTGCATGTGTGTTATTTTCATAAACCACATGGATCCACCAGAGTCATTGCATGTGTGTTGTTTTCCTAAACAACATTTATCCACTAGTGACATTTGCATGTGTGTTCTTTTCCTAAACCACATTGATCCACTAGAGTCATTGCATGTGTGTTATTTTCCGAAACCATAGTGATCCACTTGAGACATTGCGTGATCCCCTAGAGACATTGCATGTGTGTTATTTTCCTAGACCACATTAATCCACTAGATTCATTGAATGTGTGTTCTTTTCCTAAACCACATGGATCCACTGGAGTCATTGCATGTGTGTTCTTTTCCTAAACCACATGGATCCACCAGAGTTGTAGCATCCCAATTGTCTAACAATTGTAATGCTACTTGGTCTAGTAATATAATGACTACTTCCTATATATAATCGTTGCATCATAATTATATCATGCTCATGTCATCATGCCACCTTGCATTTGAGCATCATATAAAACCCCTTTTTCCTTTTGGGTCTTCCTCTCATAATGCATTTGTCTTATTAAATATAGTTGCTTCTTGATATATTGTATTTGTATCTTGATATATTGTTACATGCCCAATATGAGCTAAGGGCATCTCTCTTTAATCCTTTCATCTACTAACAATGGCCACCTTCCTTTTGGTATCATCTTAATTCCACCATATATATGTATGTGACCATTTTACCTTGCCTTGGCATTTTATTCTTGTCACTCATACATGTATGGACCCAATATTCTATTCTTACACATGCATACATGTGGTTTAATTCAAATCTATCCTAATCTGGATTTATTTGCTTTCTCTCACTTTTGTAGCTCACATACCTGTCACATATTTAGTTTTCACTAAATATGCTCACATACATGCATGCTCAATTACTTGCCCACATGCATTATGGATGCATTGCATGGCACATGCAATATGGGCACCATCTACACCTCTTTTCCTTCTATTTGTTTTGGTGTTGTTTTGGGTTTTTCCTAAAGAGTTGAGATTAATTGTTTTTGGTCAACTAAAATCAAACCTAACTAGCCTAATCTACCCAACCTAACCACACCACACTAGCCCCTTCCAAACCGTGGCCACCACCCATGTGCTTGCCATGGCACACATGGATGACATGATCCCACATCACCCCATACTCCTTACCCTCTTCTTTTCTTGCAAACCAAGAAGATGGCCAGCAACCCACGTCTTCCCCTCCCCTCCTGCTCCCCACCTCCTTCCTCTTTAAGCAAAGAAACAAAGAGAGAGAAGGGAAGACCTAGCCCTAGACTACCGAAGCCTTCCTCCTTCTCTTTTTGCATAAAGGTGACCCCCCATGTGATCCTTCCTCTCTCGTATCTCCAACCCCAACCACCCAGAACTCCTCTCAGATCCCATCTGGGCGAAGCCAGACCCCTCTCCTTCCTCCCCACCACATCCTGGCCATGGCCATGGGTTCTCTAAACCCTAGCTCCGGCCTGCCTTGCTAGCCGACGATCCCGAGCGCGCCAAGCTGTACAAGGAGCACGAGGAGCTTCGTCTGCTTCATCTACCTCACCCTGCACCGGCCAAGCCTCGCCGGAGTCCTCTGGAGCTCCCTGGGCACGCCGCGGCCACCGGATCAGACGCTCGCGGGACCCCTGCCTCTGCTCCGACCCGATCCACCTCTCGCTCCAGCGACCACACCGACGAGCTCCTGGTGAGCCTCTCAACCCCCTAGACATGCCCCCCTACCCTATCTTGCACCGTAGCACCGCCGCCCTGCCGAGCACCTCACAGGCACGCTGCGTCACCAAGCCGCCGGCCACACAAGACGTCTGTCGCGTCTGCAGCCCTAACCCTCGGCTCCCCTAGGATTTCCGCGTGCTGTAGACCATCTCAGTGCAAGCTCTATGAACGAAAGTTGTAGCCCGAAGTCCCCTCGTCATTTTTCGTTTTTGCGGCTTGGCGAGATCCACCGCCGTTTGGTCGCCTTCGTCGTCCAAACTCCGGCCGATCCTCTGTACTCTGCAGATCGGCGCGCAGCAGCAGTCCGGCGACGCCGTCGTTTTCGCAGTAAGGCCCCTGGCCTTTTTCCCGCCTCAACCCGCAGCCCTTCTGGCCCACCTGCCAGCTCCTGCGGAAGTTTTGCAGAAAGGCACCTCGACTTTAGGAGTTCCCACCGCGCAGCCCTCGGACCGCCCACGTGTCGCATCTCCATGGTGACGCCAGCGCGTGGCCCTCACCGACCCTAGTCATCAACGAGTGCGGCTAGGCCACCGGATGTAAAAGGTTTTTCCACGCTTGTCTTCTTGAGTCAGCGCTGGACCCACTGGTCACTGTCGGTGGCTAGATCTGAGTGAGTGAGAAAAGGAAATTCGGTTTTCTGTTTTAATTCAAACTTTTCAAAATTTATTTTAAATTCGAATTAAAATCTGTTTTCAAATAACTTTTAAAATATAAACCCAAATTAAACATGTAATATATGTTTTTGAATCAGAAAAATATGAGGAATTCAAATATGCCCTTCAAAATATATTTTGAACACTTTAAATTTCAAGTTGATTAAAATTACAATAAAATTCCCTTTTACCCTTAATTAATTAATAACTTTTGATTTATAACTTCAAATTTAACAAATAATATGTCTAAAATGATTAGCTCGACGAGACCTTTCTGTTTATGCATTCCTTGTTCTGAATTGCAGCATGCATCATATAAATATCAAGTGTACAGAAACTTATTTGAGTATAAAATATGATTAAAACTCCATAAAATGCTTATTTCTAGTATTCCACACCTCACCCATGTCATGCTACTTTATTGCCATGCAAATTGTGCATCATTCATCATGGCATGATTGTTTGCTTATCGCATTTTATTCATATGCTTGTGCACTTTATTTATGTTGGCCCTTGTTTGTTTGGTTCTTCTTCGAATAGACGCTGAGCAGGGGGTATATCAAGAAACCGTGAGCACTACCTGATCCTTCTCTCGCTTCAATCGGCGCCAGCAAGCACTACCACATGCTTGCATACATATAGTACCTATTGCCTCTATCTTATTCTTGCATCATTGAGTCGCGATTGCATTAAACTGAATCCCAAGTACTGCATAGCCTTTACTTTTAAACCCCACCGAAGCTTGTTCCTCCATCCCATGAGCCATTACTACAGGAGTTGTTTGAGCCATGCGAGTCGTAGAACAGCATGTGTAGGGTATGTGAGAGTCGGATGGATAACGAGGTACCTAAGCAACTTAACCTGAGTAGTAATGGGATAACTAATGAAAGTGGCACCGGTGAGCAATATCTGCTATTTGGTTTTTCATGCTCACTTGTGTCCCGTAGGACCCCGAGTACTTGATTCCTGTTCCTTGAATATTCGCGCTATCCACATCCGGAGGCTTATGAACCCCCGAGCCGTAGCTTGATTCATTCTTATTTCTTGGGGCCACAAAGTAGTTTGGGGCTTTATTACTATTCTGTAATTATGCCATGCTTTACTGCTTAATTTAAAATTGTGCGTAAGCGGAGTGTTTTAGCGGTATCGACAAGCCCACCACACTTTCGGTTCCCGATCGTTTCACCATTGACGCAAACCTTGAGTCCGTCTCGAGCCGCCAACTTCGCTATGGTAGCTTAATGGGGTGGCCCCGAAATATTTCAATCCTATAATTGCTTTGTCGTGATGCCTCGTTGGGTTTTGATTTGGTTTTTCCGAGGTTGATCGAGTGTGTTGCTATTTGTGCACCCTAGGTAAATCTTTCCTCAAAGCCGTGTCATGGTTATGGACGACTTGGAGCACGTTTCTCGATCATAGACAAATATAACTAAAGTACCGCTTTTAATTTGACTAAGTACGACTAGTAAATAGAGCAACACTCATGGAATGGTTAATAAAACTGCCAACGGATGGGGTTGTTGGTCGCTTCCTCGTTGGTAGCGAGGAGGAGGATGGATCTTAATATTACCGTTATAACTGTTGTTATTAATTCACGGACATCCGCTATCTCGTGGTTAGGCGGATGGTTAGCAGTATCTATAGCATTGTTAGGGTTTATCTTTTGCTGCAATTCGTCACCCTGTGTTGTGTCCCTTTAGAGGCATAAAGACTTGCCGAGTACCCTAGGGTCTCACACGATAAATTGTTGATTCAGATGAACAGTAAACTCGCAAGAAGGATACCGGGTGGAGAGGCAGACGATGTGGCAGCGATCATTCGTGTAGAGATTCCGGAACGGGATCCGTGAGAATTTATGGGGCATCTTATGGATTTGCTTCTTTCCGCATTTCGGATCTTGTTTTCCGCTCACTGATACTCTGATGTTTGATGTATGGGGAGATATCCTAAACTATTATATCTATCTGGGATATTTGGATCTTGCCGTATGGCGTTGCAATATTTCTATTTCTTTTAGATGGAATGGCTCTGAGGACTGTTGTATGGTGGCTTGCATACATACTCATTTGTGTATGTAGTTGATCCCTTCGCCTGCCGATTACGCCGCCCGTTCTTGTCCCGATGTTTGGAAAAGGTTAGGACGGCCGAAAGGTCTACCTGTGAGTGGCATTTGGGCCCCACCGTACTATTTTAACCATTTCCGCTCGTCCAGGCTTGTAACTAGGAGCGTAATTCACCGAGGTAGTTATAATTGGTATCAGAGCCATCCCGCCCTTCAGGGTCTCAGCCAAATGGTCGTTGTCAGTCTAGCAAATATTTTTGGTAGTTATGTATATTAGGGAAAAACAAAACGCGAGAGTAGGACTGCTTCCACTTTTCTTCTTACCTACCCACCCACCATTTTCTGGTAAGGAAGTGTAACGTTTTCAATCCTCTTCTTAAAATTCAAACTAGGATTCACGTGTTCTGGGTTCCGTAGTACCATAGGTTATGTGTGTGTGTGTGTGTAATTCCTTGTCTATCTGTTGCATCCAATTGGTTATCACAATCTGCCTTTGGTTATCAACTGTTGGTACATTCCATACCGACAGGCTTTTGCAAACCGACGCGATCTATCTGATTCGTTGTATACTGCCGCGATCTGTCTTACTCGTTGTTATCCAACGTTATCTTGTTTGGGGTGTTCGTTTCCGTAGTTACTAATCTTTAGGTTCATCGTGAGAAGAAGGTGTTGGGATATGTGTTCTACTTATTCATGTGCGGAGTAATGATTTGAGTGCGGGATGGAGTCGCGACCATACCACTACTCTTATCATTCGCTCTTGTATATTGAATTGGTAGAGTCACTAAGCTTGATTCATTAAGTGATTTTGCGCATCTATTGGTATTTTAATGCCGAAATTTGCGGAAATTTTTTCTTTGATATATCTGTGTACCACACTCCTTTTCAGTCGTGTGCGATATGCTTAATATCTTCTAGGTGCTTTGAACTTTGTTGATATTTTAATATCATCTTAGTAAATTGTATCCTTTAATCTTGATTAATTCCATCTTGGTACTATTTTGGATTATTATTATTCTCCATTATAGTACTGACTTGTGTTTTATATCGATCACAGGATGGCACCACCACTGCTCGATGAGGACATACAACCTGAACTGGGGGCAGCGTTGTCAAGCATCGCCAATGCCTTGGCAGCAATGCAGCAGAACCAGCAGCGTTTTAAAGAAAGTGTCAGGAGGAATGAGTTTGTTCCGCTACCTCCACCTCCCAAGCGAGCAGACATCAAAAGCTTCCTAAAGTTCAACCCACGGCAATTTGATGTTTCTGATCAACCACTTGATGCTGATGATTGGTTGCGTGAGATGTCAAGGTTACTGATGACTGCTGATGTTCCTGAGCAAGAATGGGTAAAATGTGCCACTCACCTTCTGAAGGGAGATGCAGCTCTCGGTGGGAGAATTACGAAGGCAAACCACTCGGTTTTCAGCCTACTTGGGGATAGTTCACTGAGCTTTCAAAGAGCAAGATCTCGAGAAATTGTCATGGAGAGGATGAAGGAAGTGTTTCTCAACCTCAAGGTGGCAATGACAATGTCAATACCTACATCAAACTTCATGAACCTTTCTTGTTATGGTGGCGATGAGATCTCATGACAAGAAGAAGCAAAGAGGTTCGCAAGGGCTCAATGCATCGATTAAATATGCAATCACACATGCAAGGCCGGTCTTTTTCCGAACTTCAGCATACAGCTCTGCAGGAAGAAGCAAGTAGGCAAGTGTTTGAGGAGTCAAAGAAACACAACCGTGATGCGAAGCTCTTCATCTATGTCAACTCCCTCTAAGCCGTGTCTAGGTTCCTAACCCACCGCCTCCCGGCTCCACCAAGACCTTCAAGCTACGCGGCAAGGCCACCAAACTTCCTCACTTTGCTGTGGGCTACAACCACCACTACCCCGAGCGCTCAAGGAGTCCCCAGCTACGCTTTCCACGCCCACCGGTGCTTGTTACACTTGTGGAGACACTGGGCATCAATACTGGAACTGTCCGATGAAAAACAAAGCTCTTCCTCCACCACCTCCAAGACCTGCGGCAAGCTCTCCTATGGTTCGTGCACCACCACCTCGGGCTCTCAACATAAACACTCAGCCCGGGTCTACTGTTGCTCGTGCCAACTGTGTCAACGCCGCTCAAGCTGAGCATGCACCTGGAGTTGTGATGGGTATGCTATCCGTTAACTCAGTCCCTACACGAGTTTTGTTTGATTCTGGTGCATCGCATTCTTTTGTTTCTCACAAGTTTGCAAATGAGAATGAGTTAGCTATGGATCCTCTCCTTAAGCGGTTAATGGTCCTTTCTCCTGGAGCAACAATGGCAGCTTCTAAAATCAGCCATGGCAATCAAATTGAGATTGGTGGCTCTTCGTTCTCGGCTTCCTTAATTGTTCTGGGAAATTCTGACATTGATGTCATCTTGGGCATGGATTGGTTGACAGCAAATGCAGCCGTGATTGATTGTGCTAAACGCTCGGTTTCTCTGAAAATTCCTGAAGGCCATATAGTCTATTCTCCAAGTCAGACTCCTGCTATCCAGCTTTTCTCTTTGGCGGCTCTGAATGATGATGCTATGGAAGCTATCCAGAGTGTTCCGGTGGTCTGTGAGTTCCCAGATGTCTTTCCCAAGAGTTGCTGGTATGCCTCCGGATCGTGAGGTTGAGTTTGTAATTGAGCTTGAACCTGGAACGGCTCCTATCTCCAAGCGGCCTTATAAATGGGTCCTGCTGAGTTGGCTGAACTCAAACGGCAGCTTGATGAACAACAGAAGTTGGGTTTCATTCAACACAGTACTTCTTCGTGGGGTAGCCCAACCCTCTTTGTGAAGAAGCGAGACGGTCGATAGACTTTGTGTTGACTATCGGGCTCTCAATGCTAAAACCATCAAGAATAAATATCCCCTTCCGCGGATTAATGATCTCTTCGATCAGCTAGCTGGAGCTGTGGTATTCTCTAAGCTTGACTTGAGAAGTGGTTATCACCAAATCAAGATTCGCAAGGAAGATGTTCCTAAAACAGCTTTCACCACCCGCTATGGCCTGTATGAGTACACGGTCATGTCTTTCGGTCTCACCAACGCACCTGCCACCTTCTCGAGGCTTATGAACTCGGTTTTCATGGAGTATCTTGATAAGTTCGTGGTCTATCTGGATGACATCCTAGTCTATTCTAAGTCCAAGGAAGAACATGAAGAACACCTTCGTGTCCTAAACAAGCTTCGTGAGAACCGCCGTATGCAAAGTTCTCCAAGTGTGAGTTTTGCCTCAAGTAACCTATCTTGGTCACGTCATCTCGCCAAGGGCATTGCCGTCAACCCGAAACCAAAGACAATTGTTGAATGGCTTCCTCCTAAATGTCAAAGAAGTGCGGAGTTTCCTTGGTTTGGCTAGTTATTGCCGTCGCTTTTGAACTTTTCAAGATAGCGAAGCCTCTTACCGATCTCCTCAAGAAAGGCAAGAAATACCTTTGGACTCCTGCATGTCAAGCAAGCTTTGAGACACTCAAAGAGAAGCTCACTTCCACACAAGTCTTGGTTCCTCCGAATACATCCAAGCCGTTCTAGATATTCTGTGACGCCTCTTTGCAAGGATTGGGTGCGGTCCTCATGCAAGAAAAACAAGTTGTTGCTTATGCCTATCAACAGTTGAAGATGCATGAGATCAACTATCCTACACATGACCTCGAGCTCGCAGCAGTTGTCTTTGCTTTGAAAGTATGGAGGCACTACTTGCTTGGCAACCGTAGAAATCTTTCTGATCACAAGAGTCCCAAGTATATCTTCACTCAGCCTGATCTCAACCTTCGGCAGAGGAGATGGATTGAAGCAATCAATGATTTTATTTGACCATCAACTACACTCCGCAAAGCTAATGTCATGGCCGATGCTCTCAGCATAAAGCTTATGTCAACAACCTCATGATGGAAGAACAATGACCTCTCTTGTGCGAGGAATTCGTCACCAACCTTGAAATTGTGGAACAAGGGTATCTTCTGAACCTTCTGGCAACCCCTCTCTTGGAAGAAAAGGTTCGCTCTTTTCAGCTTGGTGATTCGTACACCAGAAAGATCATCTCCAAACTTCAGCTTCCGAAGTATGAGTCCTTCCACGTCGATGACCAAGGCACGCTTTTCTTTGAACACCGGATGTTTGTTCCGAACTACTCGGGTTTGAGAGAGCAAGTTCTCAAGGAGGCGCATGATTCTGTTCTTTCTATCCACCGTGGCAGCACAAAGATGTACATGGACTTGAAAACACAATATTGGTGGCCGGGATTGAAACGGTATTGTGCCAAGTATGTCTCGGAGTGTGATGTCTGCCGCAGAGTTAAAGCTGTCCATCAGAAACCTTTCGGTCTTCTACAGCCATTGAAACACCCGGAATGGAAATGGGAGAAAGTAGAGATGGACTTCATCACTGGTTTTCCAAGGTCGCAGAAGGGCAACAATGCAATCTTTGTTGTCATTGACAGGCTCTCTAAAGTGGCTCACTTCTTCCCCGTCAAGGAAACAATTTCGCAATTCTATTGAGCTCTATATCAACAGAATTGTCTCTCTGTATGGGGTCCCTCTTGAGATCAGTTCAGACCGTGGAAGCATCTTCACTTCCAAGTTCTGGGAAAGTTTCCAAAATGCTTTGGGAACAAAGTTGAACTTCAGCATAGCTTACCACCCTCAGTCGCAAGGACAAGTTGAAAGGATCAATCAGATTCTGGAGGATATGCTTCGTGCTTGCGTCATCTCTTTTGGCATGAAGTGGGAAGAATGTCTTCCTTATGCTGAATTATCTTACAACAATAGCTTCCAGAAAAGTCTAAAGATGGCACCATTTGAGGCTCTCTATGGTCGCAAGTGCAGAACTCCGATTGGTTGGTCGGGTGCAGGTGAAAGAATATTGTTTGGCCCTGACATTGTAACTCAAGCGGAGGAGAAAGTTCATATCATTCTTGAAAATCTGAAGATTGCTCAAAGTCGCCAGAAGAGAAATTATGACAGAAAGCACACGGACATGGAGTATGTCCCTGGTGATCTCGTTTACCTTCGTGTCACTCCCATGAGAGGCACGCACCGCTTTGGTATCAAAGGGAAGCTGGCTCCTAGATACATCGGTCCATTCAAAATTCGTGGAAGAAGAGGAGAAGTTGCTTATTCTCTTGAGCTCACGGAAAAACTCAAGGTCCATGATGTTTTCCACATCTCTCAACTCAAGAAGTGCTTCAAGGATCCCGGCAGGACCGTGGACCATGAGCTTATCAATCTCCAGGAAGACCTGTCTTATCAAGAACACCCCACAAAAATCCTTGAAGTCGCAGAAAGAAGGACTCGCAACAAGTCCATCAAGTTCGCAGCAAGTGGTCGCACCATTCTGTTGATGAAGCCACTTGGGAACATGAAGATGAGCTCCGTGCCAAGTATCCTACCCTCTTTGTGTCTTCTTCTCCTTCCTAGAATCTCGGGGCGAGATTCCTGTTTAGTGGGGGAGAGTTGTAGCATCCCAATTGTCTAACAATTGTAATGCTACTTGGTCTAGTAATATAATGACTACTTCCTATATATAATCGTTGCATCATAATTATATCATGCTCATGTCATCATGCCACCTTGCATTTGAGCATCATATAAAACCCCTTTTTCCTTTTGGGTCTTCCTCTCATAATGCATTTGTCTTACTAAATATAGTTGCTTCTTGATATATTGTATTTGTATCTTGATATATTGTTACATGCCCAATATGAGCTGAGGGCATCTCTCTTTAATCCTTTCATCTACTAACAATGGCCACCTTCCTTTTGGTATCATCTTAATTCCACCATATATATGTATGTGACCATTTTACCTTGCCTTGGCATTTTATTCTTGTCACTCATACATGTATGGACCCAATATTCTATTCTTACACATGCATACATGTGGTTTAATTCAAATCTATCCTAATCTGGATTTATTTGCTTTCTCTCACTTTTGTAGCTCACATACCTGTCACATATTTAGTTTTCACTAAATATGCTCACATACATGCATGCTCAATTACTTGCCCACATGCATTATGGATGCATTGCATGGCACATGCAATATGGGCACCATCTACACCTCTTTTCCTTCTATTTGTTTTGGTGTTGTTTTGGGTTTTTCCTAAAGAGTTGAGATTAATTGTTTTTGGTCAACTAAAATCAAACCTAGATAGCCTAATCTACCCAACCTAACCACACCACACTAGACCCTTCCAAACCGTGGCCACCACCCATGTGCTTGCCATGGCACACATGGATGGCATGATCCCACATCACCCCATATTCCTTACCCTCTTCTTTTCTTGCAAACCAAGAAGATGGCCAGCAACCCACGTCTTCCCCTCCCCTCCTGCTCCCCACCTCCTTCCTCTTTAAGCAAAGAAACAAAGAGAGAGAAGGGAAGACCTAGCCCTAGACTACCGAAGCCTTCCTCCTTCTCTTTTTGCATAAAGGTGACCCCCCATGTGATCCTTCCTCTCGTATCTCCAACCCCAACCACCTGTAACTCCTCTCAGATCCCATCCGGGCGGTTGCACCCTCTCCTTCCTCCCCACCACATCCTGGCCATGGCCATGAGTTCTCTAAACCCTAGCTCCTACCGCCTTGCTAGCCGACGATCCCGAGCACGCCAAGCTGTACAAGGAGCACGAGGAGCTTCGTCTGCTTCATCTACCTCACCCTGCATCGGCCAATCCTCGCTGGAGTCCTCTGGAGCTCCCTGGCACGCCATGCCACCGGATCGACGCCATGGGACCCCTCCTGCCTCCGACCCGATCCACCTCTCGCCCAGCGACCACACCGACGAGCTCCCGTGAGCCTCTCAACCCCTAGACATGCCCCCTACCCTATCTTGCACGTAGCACCACCGCCTCAATCACAGGCACGCTGCCACGGAGTCACTGCACACACAAGGTCTGTCGCGTCTGCAGCCCACCCCGCCTCGGCTCCCCTAGGATTTCCGCTACGTAGACCATCTCGGTAAGCTCTATGAACGAAAGTTGTAGCCAAGTCCCAGCTTACGAGATCCGCCCCCGTTTGGTCGCCAACATCGTCCAAACACCGGCCGATCCTCTCAGATTGCAGATCGGGCGCAGAAGAAGCCCGGACGCCTGCGTTGCTGATAAGGCCCCTGGCCTTTTTCCCGCCTCAACCCGCAGCCCTTCTGGCCCACCTGCCAGCTCCTGCGGAAGTTTTGCAGAAAGGAACCTCGACTTTAGGCGTTCCCACCGCGCAGCCCTCGGACCGCCCATGTGTCGATCCTCATTGGGTGACGCTACAGGCCCCTCACGCCAATTTGTGAACGAGTGCGGCTAGGCCAGCATGGTAAAGGTTTTCCACGCTGTCTTTGAGTCAGCGCTGGACCCACTGGTCACTGTCGGTGGCTAGATCTGAGTGTGTGAGAAAAGGAAATTCGGTTTTCTGTTTTAATTCAAACTTTTCAAAATTTATTTTAAATTCGAATTAAATCTGTTTTCAAATAACTTTTAAAATATAAACCCAAATTAAACATGTAATATATGTTTTTGAATCAGAAAAATATGAGGAATTCAAATATGCCCTTCAAAATATATTTTGAACACTTTAAATTTCAAGTTGATTAAAATTACAATAAAATGCCCTTTTGCCCTTAATTAATTAATAACTTTTGATTTATAACTTCAAATTTAACAAATAATATGTATAAAATGATTAGCTCGACGAGACCTTTCTGTTTATGCATTCCTTGTTCTAAATTGCAGAATGCATCATATAAATATCAAGTGTACAGCAACTTATTTGAGTATAAAATATGATTAAAACTCCATAAAATGCTTATTTCTAGTATTCCACACCTCACCCATGTCATGCTACTTTATTGCCATGCAAATTGTGCATCATTCATCATGGCATGATTGTTTGCTTGTTGCATTTTATTCATATGCTTGTGCACTTTATTTATGTTGGCCCTTGTTTGTTTGGTTCTTCTTCGAATAGACGCCGAAAGGGGATATATCAAGAAACCTGTGAGCACTACCAGATCCTTCTCTCGCTCAATCAAGCTGCCAGGCAAGCACTACCACATGCTTGCATACATATAGTACCTATTGCCTCTATCTTATTCTTGCATCATTGAGTCGCGATTGCATTAAACTGAATCCCAAGTACTGCATAGCCTTTACTTTTAAACCCCACCAAAGCTTGTTCCTCCATCCCATGAGCCATTACTACAGGAGTTGTTTGAGCCATGCGAGTCGTAGAACAGCATGTGTAGGGTATGTGAGAGTCGGATGGATAACGAGGTACCTAAGCAACTTAACCTAAGTAGTAATGGGATAACTAATGAAAGTGGCACCGGTGAGCAATATCTGCTATTTGGTTTTTCATGCTCACTTGTGTCTCGTAGGACCCCGAGTACTTGATTCCTGTTCCTTGAATATTCCCGCTATCCACATCCGGGAGGCTTATGAACCCCCCTGAGCCAGAGCTTGATTCATTCTTATTTCTTGGGGCCACAAAGTAGTTTGGAGATTTATTACTATCCTGTACTTATGCCATGCTTTACTGCTTAATTTAAGATTGTGCGAGGAATGCACCTGTACAGTTTAGGTAAGCGGAGTGTTTTCGCGGTATCGACAAGCCTAGTCACACTTTCGGGTTCCCAGTCGTTTACAGCCATTGACGCAAACCTTGAGTCCGTCTCGGAGCCGGCCAACTTCGTTGTGGGTAGCTTAATGGGGTGGCCCCCTGAAATATTTCTGAATCCTGTAATTGCTTTGTCGTGACTGCCTCGTTGGGTTTTGATTTGGTTTTTCCGAGGTTGATTGAGTGTGTGTTTCTATTTGTGCACCCCTGCAGGGTAAATCTTTCTGAAAGCCGTGTCCACAATTATGGACGACTTGGAGCACAGTTTCTCGATCACAGACAAATATAACTAAAGTACCGCTTTTAATTTGACTAAGTACCTGACTAGTAAATAGAGCAACACTCATGGAATGGTTAATAAAACTACCAACGGATGGGGGGGTTGTTCGTCCGCTTCCTCGTTGGTAAGCGAGGAGGAGGATGGATCTGTTAATATTACCGTTATAACTGTTGTTATTAATTCACGGACATCCGTCTATCTGTGGTTAGGCGGATGGTTAGCGAGTATCTATAGCATTGTTAGGGTTTATCTTTTGCTGCAATTGCGTCACCCCAGGTTGTGTCCCCTTTAGAGGCATAAAGACTTGCCGAAAACCCTAGGGTCTCACACGATAAATTGTTTGGTTCAGATGAACAGGTAAACTCGCAAGAAGGATACTGGGTGGAGGAGACGGACGATGTGGGCAACGATCATTCGGTGTAGAGATTCCGGGAACGGGGATCCGTGAGATCTGTGGGCGGGATGTGTTTATTTATGGGGAATCTTATGCCGATTTGCTTCTTTTCCGTACTCGGATCTTGTTTTCCGCTTCCGCCTGATACTCTGATGTTTGATGTATGGGGAGATATCCTAAACTATTATATCTATCTGGGATATTTGGATCTTTCCGTATGGCGTTGCAATATTTCTATTTCTTTTAGATGGAATGGCTCTGAGGACTGTTGTATGGTGGCTTGCATACATACTCATTTGTGTATGTAGTTAATCCCTTCGCCTGCCGATTACGCCGCCCGTTCTTGTCCCGATGTTTGGAAATGGTTAGGACGGCCGAAAGGTCTACCTGTGAGTGGCATTTGGGCCCCACCGTACTATTTTAACCATTTCCGCTCGTCCAGGCTTGTAACTAGGAGCGTAATTCACCGAGGTAGTTACAAGAGTCATTACATGTGTGTTGTTTTCCTAAACCACATTGATCCACTAGTGACATTTGCATGTATATTGTTTTCCTAAACCACATTGATCCACTTGTGACATTTGCATGTGTGTTCTTTTCCTAAACCACATAGATCCACTAGAGTCATTGCATGTCTGTTCTTTTCATAAACCACATGGATCCACCAGAGTCATTGCATGTGTGTTGTTTTCCTACACCACATTTATCCACTAGTGACATTTGCATGTGTGTTCTTTACCTAAACCACATTGATCCACTAGAGTCATTGCATGTGTGTTCTTTTCATAAACCATACTGATCCACTTGAGACATTGCATGATCCTCTAGAGACCTTGCATGTGTGTTCTTTTCCTAAACCACATTGATCCACTAGATTCATTGAATGTGTGTTCTTTTCCTAAACCACATGGATCCACTGGAGTCATTGCATGTGTGTTCTTTTACTAAACAACATTGATCCACTAGAGTCATTTCATGTGTGTTCTTTTCCTAAACCACATGGATCCACCAGTGACATTGTATGTTTGTTCTTTTCCTAAAACACATTGATCCACTAGAGCCATTGTATGTGTGTTCTTTTCCTAAACCACATGGATCCACTAGAGTCAGTACATGTGTGTTGTTTTCCTAAACCACATTGATCCACTAGTGACATTTCCATGTGTGTTCTTTTCCTAAACCACATTGATGCACTAGATTCATTACATGTGTGTTCTTTTCCGAAACCATACTGATCCACTTGAGACATTGCATGTGTGTTGTTTTCCGAAACCACATTGATCCACTAGAGTCATTACATGTGTGATATTTTCCTAAACCACATGGATCCACTAGAGTCATTGCATGTGTGTTCTTTAAAATTTATCCACTAGACTCATTGCATGTGTGTTCTTTTTCTAAATCACATGGATCCACTAGTGACATTGCATGTGTGTTCTTTTCCTAAAACACATTGATCCACTAGAGTCATTGCAAGTTTGTTCTTTTCATAAACCACATAGTTCCACTAGAGTCATTGCATGTGCGTTCTTTTCCTAAACCACATGGATCCACTTGTGACATTGCATGTCTGTTATTTTCCTAAACCACATTGATCCACTAGAGTCATTGCATGTGTGTTCTTTTCCTAAATCACATTGATCCACTTGTGTCATTTGCATGTGTGTTATTTTTCTAACCCACATGGATCCACTTGTGACGTTGCGTGTGTGTTATTTTCCTAAACCATACTAATCCACTAGAGACATTGCATGTGTGTTCTTTTCCTAAACCACATTGATCCACTAGAGTCATTGCATGTGTGTTCTTTCCTAAACCACATGGATCCACTTGAGATTACATGTGTGTTATTTTCCTAAACCACATTGATCCACTAGAGTCATTGCATGTGTGTTCTTTTCCTAAACCACATGGATCCACCAGTGACATTGCATGTGTGTTCTTTTCCTAAAACACATTGATCCACTAGAGTCATTGCATGTGTGTTATTTTCCTAAACCACATTGATCCACTAGAGTCATTGTAGGTGCGTTCTTTTCCTAAACCACTTAAATCCACTAGAGACATTGCATGTATGTTCTTTTCCTAAATCACATAGATCCACTAGAGTCATTGCATGTGTGTTCTTTTCCTAAACCATATGGATCCACTAGAGTCATTGCATGTGCATTCTTTTCCTAAAGCACATTGATACACTAGTGATATTTGCATATATCTTCTTTTCCTAACCACATGGATCCACTAGTGACATTCTATGTGCGTTCTTTTCCTAAACCATACGGATCCATTTGAGAAATTGCATGTATTTTCTTTTCCTAATCAACATGCATCCACTAGAGTCATTGCATGTGTGTTCTTTTCCTAAAGCACATTGATCCACTTGTGACATTTGCATGTGTGTTCTTTCTCTAAACCACATGGATCCACTGGTCATATTGCATGTGTGTTCTTTTCCTAAACCATACTGATCCACTAGAGACATCAATTGTGTGTTATTTTCCTGAACCACATTGATCCACTTGAGATAACATGTGTGTTCTTTTCCTAAACCACATTGATCCATTAGAGTCATTGCATATGTGTTCTTTTCCTAAACCACATGGATCCACCAGTGACATTGCATGTGTGTTGTTTTCCTAAAACACATTCATCCACTAGAGACATTGCATGTGTGTTATTTTCCTAAATCATATTGATCCACTTGAGTCATTGCAAGTGTTTTTTCCTAAACCACATAAATACACTAGAGACATTGCATGTATGTTCTTTTCCTAAACCACATAGATCCACTAGAGTCATTGCATGTGTGTTCTTTTCCTAAACCACATGGATCCACTAGAGTCATTGCATGTGCGTTCTTTTCCTAAAGCACATTGATACACTAGTGACATTTGCATGTGTGTTCTTTTCCTAACCACATGGATCCACTAGTGACATTGTATGTTTGTTCTTTTCCTAAACCATACGGATCCACTAGAGAAATTGCATGTGGTGTTCTTTTCCTAACCCACATTGATCCACTAGAGTCATTACATGTGTGTTCTTTTCCTAAACCACATGGATCCACTAGAGTAATTCCATGTGTGTTGTTTTCCTAAACCATACTAATCCACTAGAGACATTACTTGTGTGTTATTTTCCTAAACCACATTGATCCACTAGAGTCATTGCATGCGTGTTCCTTTCCAAAACCACATGGATCCACTTCAGATTGCATGCGTGTTCTTCTCCAAAACCACATGGATACACTAGAGTCATTGCATGTGTGTTCTTTTCCTAAACCACATTGATCCACTAGAGTCATTGCATGTGTGTTCTTTTCCTGAAACACATTAATCTACTAGAGTCACTGCATGTGTGTTATTTTATAGAACCATATTGATCCACTAGAGTCATTGCATGTGTGTTTTTTCCTAAACCACAAAAATACACTAGAGACATTGCATGTATGTCCTTTTCCTAAACCACATAGACCCACTAGAGTCATTGCATGTGTGTTCTTTTCCTAAACCACATGGATCCACTAGAGTCATTGCATGTGTGTTCTTTTCCTAAAGCACATTGATACACTGGTGACATTTGCATGTGTGTTCTTTTCCTAACCACATGGATCCACTAGTGACATTGTATGTTAGTTCTCTTCCTAAACCATACGGATCCAATAGAGAAATTGCATGTGGTATTCTTTTCCAAAACCACATTGATCCACTAGAGTCATTACATGTGTGTTCTTTTCCTAAACCACATGGATCCACCAGTGACATTGCATGTGTTTTCTTTTCTGAAATCACATGGATCCACTAGAGTCATTCCATGTGTGTTCTTTTCCTAAACCACATGGATCCACCAGTGACATTGCATGTGTGTTCTTTTTCTAAAACACATTGATCCACTAGAGTCATTAAATGTGTGTTGTTTTCCTAAACCACATGGATCGACCAGTGACATTGCATGTGTCTTCTTTTCCTAAAACACATTGATCCACTAGAGTCATTGCATGTGTGTTCTTTTCCTAAACCACATTGATCCACTAGAGTCATTGCATGTGTGTTCTTTTCCTAAACCACATAGATCCACTAGAGACATTGCATGTATGTTGTTTTCCTAAACCACATAGATCCACTAGAGTCATTGCATGTGTGTTCTTTTCCTAAAGCACATGGATCTACTTGTGACATTGCATGTGTGTTCTTTTCCTAAACCACATTGATGCACTAGTGACATTGCATGTGTGTTCTTTTCCTAAACCACATTGATCCACTAGAGTCATTGCATGTGTGTGTTTTTTCCTCAACCACATTGATCCACTAGAGTCATTGTATGTGTGTTCTTTTCCGAAACCATACTGATCCACTTGAGACATTGCATGTGTGTTCTTTTCCTAAAACACATTCATCCACTAGAGAGATTGCATGTGTGTTCTTTTCGTAACCACATGGATCCATTGGTGACATTGTATGTGTGTTGTTTTCCTAAACCATACGGATGCACTAGAGAAATTGCATGTGGTGTTGTTTTCCTAACCCACATTGATCCACTAGATTAATTACATGTGTGTTCTTTTCCTAAACCACATGGATCCACGAGTGACATCGCATGTGTTTTCTTTTCCTAAACCACATGGATCCACTAGAGTCATTCCATGTGTGTTGTTTTCCTAAACCATACTGATCCACTAGAGACATTACTTGTGTGTTATTTTCCTAAACCACATTGATACACTAGAGTCATTGCATGCGTGTTCTTTTCCTAAACCACATGGATCCACTTCAGATTACATGTGTGTTATTTTCCTAAACCACATTGATCCACTAGAGTCATTGCATGTGTGTTCTTTCCTAAACCACATGGATCAACTTGAGATTACATGTGTGTTGTTTTCCTAAACCACATTGATCCACTAGAGTCATTGCATGTGTGTTCTTTTCCTAAACCACATGGATCGACCAGCGACATTGCATGTGTGTTCTGTACCTAAAACACATTGATCCACTAGAGTCATTGCATGTGCTTTCTTTTCCTAAACCACATTGATCCACTAGAGTCATTGCATGTGTGTTCTTTTCCTAAACCACATCGATCCACCAGTGACATTGCATGTGTGTTCTTTTCCTAAAACACATTCATCCACTAGAGTCATTGCATGTGTGTTCTTTTCCTAAACCACATTGATACACTAGAGTCATTGCATGTGTGCTCTTTTCCTAAACCACATAAATCCACTAGAGACATTGCATGTATGTTCTTTCCCTAGACCACATAGATCCACTAGAGTCATTGCATGTGTGTTCTTTTCCTAAACCACATGGATCCACTAGAGTCATTGCATATGCGTTCTTTTCCTAAAGCACATTGATACACTGGTGACATTTGCATGTGTGTTCTCTTCCTAACCACATGGATCCACTGGTGACATTGTATGTGTGTTCTTTTCCTAAACCATACGGATCCACTGGAGAAATTGCATGTGTTTTCTTTTCCTAAACCACATGGATCCACTAGACTCATTGCATGTGTGTCCTTTTCCTAACGACATGGATCCACTAGTGACATTGTATGTTAGTTCTCTTCCTAAACCATACAGATCCACTAGAGAAATTGCATGTGGTATTCTTTTTCGAAACCACATTGATCCACTAGAGTCATTACATGTGTGTTCTTTTCCTAAACCACATGGATCCACCAGTGACATTGCATGTGTTTTCTTTTCTGAAATCACATGGATCCACTAGAGTCATTCCATGTGTGTTCTTTTCCTAAACCACATGGATCCACCAGTGACATTGCATGTGTGTTCTTTTTCTAAAACACATTGATCCACTAGAGTCATTGCATGTGTGTTGTTTTCCTAAACCACATGGATCGACCAGTGACATTGCATGTGTCTTCTTTTCCTAAAACACATTGATCCACTAGAGTCATTGCATGTGTGTTCTTTTCCTAAACCACATTGATCCACTAGAGTCATTGCATGTGTGTTCTTTTCCTAAACCACATAGATCCACTAGAGACATTGCATGTATGTTCTTTTCCTAAACCACATAGATCCACTAGAGTCATTGCATGTGTGTTCTTTTCCTAAACCACATGGATCTACTTGTGACATTGCATGTGTGTTCTTTTCCTAAACCACATTGATGCACTAGTGACATTGCATGTGTGTTCTTTTCCTAAACCACATTGATCCACTAGAGTCATTGCATGTGTGTGTTTTTTCCTCAACAACATTGATCCACTAGAGTCATTGTATGTGTGTTGTTTTCCTAAACCACATTGATCCACTTGAGACATTGCATGTGTGTTCTTTTCCTAAAACACATTCATCCACTAGAGACATTGCATGTGTGTTCTTTTCCTAACCACATGGATCCATTGGTGACATTGTACGTGTGTTGTTTTCCTAAACCATACGGATGCACTAGAGAAATTGCATGTGGTGTTGTTTTCCTAACCCAAGTTGATCCACTAGATTAATTACATGTGTGTTCTTTTCCTAAACCACATGGATCCACGAGTGACATTGCATGTGTTTTCTTTTCCTAAACCACATGGATCCACTAGAGTCATTCCATGTGTGTTGTTTTCCTAAACCATATTGATCCACTAGAGACATTACTTGTGTGTTATTTTCCTAAACCAGATTGATACGCTAGAGTCATTGCATGCGTGTTCTTTTCCTAAACCACATGGATCCACTTCAGATTACATGTGTGTTATTTTCCTAAACCACATTGATCCACTAGAGTAATTGCATATGTGTTCTTTTCCTAAACCACATAGATCCACTAGTGACATTGCATGTGTGTTCTTTTCCTAAAACACATTCATCCACTAGAGTCAGTGCATGTGTGTTATTTTCCTAAACCATATTGATCCACTAGACTCATTGCATGTGTTTTTTTTCCTAAACCCCATAAATACACTAGAGACATTGCATGTATGTCCTTTTCCTAAACCACATAGATCCACTAGACTCATTGCATGTGTGTTCTTTTCCTAAAGCACATTGATCCACTTGTGACATTTGCATGTGTGTTCTTTTTCTAAACCACATTGATCCACTGGTGACATTGCATGTGTGTTCTTTTCCTAAACCATATTGATCCACTAGAGACATTAATTGTTTGTTATTTTCCTAAACCACATAGATCCACTAGAGTCATTGCATGTGTGTTCTTTTCCTAGACCACATGGATCCACTTGTGACATTGCATGTGTGTTCTTTTCCTAAACCACATTGATGCACTAGTGACATTGCATGTGTGTTCTTTTCCTAAACCACATTGATCCACTAGAGTCATTGCATGTGTGTTCTTTTCCTAGACCACATGGATCCACTTGTGACATTGCATGTGTGTTATTTTCCTAAACCACATTGATCCACCAGAGTCATTGCATGTGTGTTCTTTCCTAAACCACATGGATCCACTTGAGATTACATGTGTGTTGTTTTCCTAAACCACATTGATCCACTAGAGTCATTGCATGTGTGTTCTTTTCCTAAACCACATGGACCGACCAGCGACATTGCATGTGTGTTCTTTACCTAAAACACATTGATCCACTAGAGTCATTGCATGTGGGTTCTTTTCCTAAACCACATTGATCCACTAGAGTCATTGCATGTGTGTTCTTTTCCTAAACCACATCGATCCACCAGTGACATTGCATGTGTGTTCTTTTCCTAAAACACATTGATCCACTAGAGTCATTGCATGTGTGTTATTTTCCTAAACCACATTGATACACTAGAGTCATTGCATGTGTGCTCTTTTCCTAAACCACATAAATCCACTAGAGACATTGCATGTATGTTCTTTCCCTAGACCACATAGATCCACTAGAGTCATTGCATGTGTGTTCTTTTCCTAAACCACATGGATCCACTAGAGTCATTGCATATGCGTTCTTTTCCTAAAGCACATTGATACACTGGTGACATTTGCATGTGTGTTCTCTTCCTAACCACATGGATCCACTAGTGACATTGTATGTGTGTTCTTTTCCTAAACCATACGGATCCACTGGAGAAATTGCATGTGTTTTCTTTTCCTAAACCACATGGATCCACTACACTCATTGCATGTGTGTTCTTTTCCTAAAGCACATTGATCCACTTGTGACATTTGCATGTGTGTTCTTTTTCTAAACCACATGGATCCACTGGTGACATTGCATGTGTGTTCTTTTCCTAAACCATACTGATCCACTAGAGACATTAATTGTGTGTTATTTTCCTAAACCACATTGATCCACTTGAGATAACATGTGTGTTCTTTTCCTAAACCACATTGATCCATTAGAGTCATTGCATGTGTGTTCTTTTCCTAAAACACATTAATCTACTAGAGTCACTGCATGTGTGTTATTTTATAAAACCATATTGATCCACTAGAGTCATTGCATGTGTGTTTTTTCCTAAACCACAAAAATACACTAGAGACATTGCATGTATGTCCTTTTCCTAAACCACATAGACCCACTAGAGTCATTGCATGTGTGTTCTTTTCCTAAACCACATGGATCCACTAGAGTCATTGCATGTGTGTTCTTTTCCTAAAGCACATTGATACACTGGTGACATTTGCATGTGTGTTCTTTTCCTAACCACATGGATCCACTAGTGACATTGTATGTTAGTTCTCTTCCTAAACCATACGGATCCAATAGAGAAATTGCATGTGGTATTCTTTTCCAAAACCACATTGATCCACTAGAGTCATTACATGTGTGTTCTTTTCCTAAACCACATGGATCCACCAGTGACATTGCATGTGTTTTCTTTTCTGAAATCACATGGATCCACTAGAGTCATTCCATGTGTGTTCTTTTCCTAAACCACATGGATCCACCAGTGACATTGCATGTGTGTTCTTTTTCTAAAACACATTGATCCACTAGAGTCATTGCATGTGTGTTGTTTTCCTAAACCAGATGGATCGACCAGTGACATTGCATGTGTGTTCTTTTCCTAAAACACATTGATCCACTAGAGTCATTGCATGTGTGTTCTTTTCCTAAACCACATTGATCCACTAGAGTCATTGCATGTGTGTTCTTTTCCTAAACCACATAGATCCACTAGAGACATTGCATGTATGTCCTTTTCCTAAACCACATAGATCCACTAGAGTCATTGCATGTGTGTTCTTTTCCTAAACCACATGGATCTACTTGTGACATTGCATGTGTGTTCTTTTCCTAAACCACATTGATGCACTAGTGACATTGCATGTGTGTTCTTTTCCTAAACCACATTGATCCACTAGAGTCATTGCATGTGTGTGTTTTTTCCTCAACCACATTGATCCACTAGAGTCATTGTATGTGTGTTCTTTTCCAAAACCATACTGATCCACTTGAGACATTGCATGTGTGTTCTTTTCCTAAAACACATTCATCCACTAGAGAGATTGCATGTGTGTTCTTTTCCTAACCACATGGATCCATTGGTGACATTGTATGTGTGTTGTTTTCCTAAACCATACGGATGCACTAGAGAAATTGCATGTGGTGTTGTTTTCCTAACCCACATTGATCCACTAGATTAATTACATGTGTGTTCTTTTCCTAAACCACATGGATCCACGAGTGACATTGCATGTGTTTTATTTTCCTAAACCACATGGATCCACTAGAGTCATTCCATGTGTGTTGTTTTCCTAAACCTTACTGATCCACTAGAGACATTACTTGTGTGTTATTTTCCTAAACCACATTGATACGCTAGAGTCATTGCATGCGTGTTCTTTTCCTAAACCACATGGATCCACTTCAGATTACATGTGTGTTATTTTCCTAAACCACATTGATCCACTAGAGTCATTGCATGTGTGTTCTTTCCTAAACCACATGGATCCACTTGAGATTAGATGTGTGTTGTTTTCCTAAACCACATTGATCCACTAGAGTCATTGCATGTGTGTTCTTTTCCTAAACCACATGGATCGACCAGCGACATTGCATGTGTGTTCTTTACCTAAAACACATTGATCCACTAGAGTCATTGCATGTGGGTTCTTTTCCTAAACCACATTGATCCACTAGAGTCATTGCATGTGTGTTCTTTTCCTAAACCACATCGATCCACCAGTGACATTGCATGTGTGTTCTTTTCCTAAAACACATTGATCCACTAGAGTCATTGCATGTGTGTTATTTTCCTAAACCACATTGATACACTAGAGTCATTGCATGTGTGCTCTTTTCCTAAACCACATAAATCCACTAGAGACATTGCATGTATGTTCTTTCCCTAGACCACATAGATCCACTAGAGTCATTGCATGTGTGTTCTTTTCCTAAACCACATGGATCCACTAGAGTCATTGCATATGCGTTCTTTTCCTAAATCACATTGATACACTGGTGACATTTGCATGTGTGTTCTCTTCCTAACCACATGGATCCACTAGTGACATTGTATGTGTGTTCTTTTCCTAAACCATACGGATCCACTGGAGAAATTGCATGTGTTTTCTTTTCCTAAACCACATGGATCCACTACACTCATTGCATGTGTGTTCTTTTCCTAAAGCACATTGATCCACTTGTGACATTTGCATGTGTGTTCTTTTTCTAAACCACATGGATCCACTGGTGACATTGCATGTGTGTTCTTTTCCTAAACCATACTGATCCACTAGAGACATTAATTGTGTGTTATTTTCCTAAACCACATTGATCCACTTGAGATAACATGTGTGTTCTTTTCCTAAACCACATTGATCCATTAGAGTCATTGCATATGTGTTCTTTTCCTAAACCACGTGGATCCACCAGTGACATTGCATGTGTGTTGTTTTCCTAAAACACATTCATCCACTAGAGACATTGCATGTGTGTTATTTTCCTAAATCATATTGATCCACTTGAGTCATTGCAAGTGTTTTTTCCTAAACCACATAAATACACTAGAGACATTGCATGTGTGTTCTTTTCCTAAACCACATAGATCCACTAGAGTCATTGCATGTGTGTTCTTTTCCTAAACCACATGGATCCACTAGAGTCATTGCATGTGCGTTCTTTTCCTAAAGCACATTGATACACTAGTGACATTTGCATGTGTGTTCTTTTCCTAACCACATGGATCCACTAGTGACATTGTATGTTTGTTCTTTTCCTAAACCATACGGATCCACTAGAGAAATTGCATGTGGTGTTCTTTTCCTAACCCACATTGATCCACTAGAGTCATTACATGTGTGTTCTTTTCCTAAACCACATGGATCCACTAGAGTAATTCCATGTGTGTTGTTTTCCTAAACCATACTAATCCACTAGAGACATTACTTGTGTGTTATTTTCCTAAACCACATTGATCCACTAGAGTCATTGCATGCGTGTTCCTTTCCAAAACCACATGGATCCACTTCAGATTGCATGCGTGTTCTTTTCCAAAACCACATGGATACACTAGACTCATTGCATGTGTGTTCTTTTCCTAAACCACATTGATCCACTAGAGTCATTGCATGTGTGTTCTTTTCCTAAAACACATTAATCTACTAGAGTCACTGCATGTGTGTTATTTTATAAAACCATATTGATCCACTAGAGTCATTGCATGTGTGTTTTTTCCTAAACCACAAAAATACACTAGAGACATTGCATGTATGTCCTTTTCCTAAACCACATAGACCCACTAGAGTCATTGCATGTGTGTTCTTTTCCTAAACCACATGGATCCACTAGAGTCATTGCATGTGTGTTCTTTTCCTAAAGCACATTGATACACTGGTGACATTTGCATGTGTGTTCTTTTCCTAACCACATGGATCCACTAGTGACATTGTATGTTAGTTCTCTTCCTAAACCATACGGATCCACTAGAGAAATTGCATGTGGTATTCTTTTCCGAAACCACATTGATCCACTAGAGTCATTACATGTGTGTTCTTTTCCTAAACCACATGGATCCACCAGTGACATTGCATGTGTTTTCTTTTCTGAAATCACATGGATCCACTAGAGTCATTCCATGTGTGTTCTTTTCCTAAACCACATGGATCGACCAGTGACATTGCATGTTTGTTCTTTTCCTAAAACACATTGATCCACTAGAGTCATTGCATGTGTGTTCTTTTCCTAAACCACATTGATCCACTAGAGTCATTGCATGTGTGTTCTTTTCCTAAACCACATAGATCCACTAGAGACATTGCATGTATGTTCTTTTCCTAAACCACATAGATCCACTAGAGTCATTGCATGTGTGTTCTTTTCCTAAACCACATGGATCTACTTGTGACATTGCATGTGTGTTCTTTTCCTAAACCACATTGATGCACTAGTGACATTGCATGTGTGTTCTTTTCCTAAACCACATTGATCCACTAGAGTCATTGCATGTGTGTGTTTTTTCCTCAACCACATTGATCCACTAGAGTCATTGTATGTGTGTTCTTTTCCGAAACCATACTGATACACTTGAGACATTGCATGTGTGTTCTTTTCCTAAAACACATTCATCCACTAGAGACATTGCATCTGTGTTCTTTTCCTAACCACATGGATCCATTGGTGACATTGTATGTGTGTTGTTTTCCTAAACCATACGGATGCACTAGAGAAATTGCATGTGGTGCTGTTTTCCTAACCCACATTGATCCACTAGATTCATTACATGTGTGTTCTTTTCCTAAACCACATGGATCCACGAGTGACATTGCATGTGTTTTCTTTTCCTAAACCACATGGATCCACTAGAGTCATTCCATGTGTGTTGTTTTCCTAAACCATACTGATCCACTAGAGACATTACTTGTGTGTTATTTTCCTAAACCACATTGATACACTAGAGTCATTGCATGCGTGTTCTTTTCCTAAACCACATGGATCCACTTCAGATTACATGTGTGTTATTTTCCTAAACCACATTGATCCACTAGAGTAATTGCATATGTGTTCTTTTCCTAAACCACATAGATCCACTAGTGACATTGCATGTGTGTTCTTTTCCTAAAACACATTCATCCACTAGAGTCAGTGCATGTGTGTTATTTTCCTAAACCATATTGATCCACTAGACTCATTGCATGTGTTTTTTTTCCTAAACCCCATAAATACACTAGAGACATTGCATGTATGTCCTTTTCCTAAACCACATAGATCCACTAGACTCATTGCATGTGTGTTCTTTTCCTAAAGCACATTGATCCACTTGTGACATTTGCATGTGTGTTCTTTTTCTAAACCACATTGATCCACTGGTGGCATTGCATGTGTGTTCTTTTCCTAAACCATATTGATCCACTAGAGACATTAATTGTTTGTTATTTTCCTAAACCACATAGATCCACTAGAGTCATTGCATGTGTGTTCTTTTCCTAGACCACATGGATCCACTTGTGACATTGCATGTGTGTTCTTTTCCTAAACCACATTGATGCACTAGTGACATTGCATGTGTGTTCTTTTCCTAAACCACATTGATCCACTAGAGTCATTGCATGTGTTTTTTTCCCTAAACCACATTGATCCAGTAGAGTCATTGCATGTGTATTCTTTTCCGAAACCATACTGATCCACTTGAGACATTGCATGTGTGTTCTTTTCGTAAAACACATTCATCAACTAGAGACATTGCATGTGTGTTATTTTCCTAAACCACATTGATCCACCAGAGTCATTGCATTTGTGTTCTTTTCCTAAACCACATAGATCCACTAGAGCCATTGCATGTGTGTTCTTTTCCTAAACCACATGGATCCACCAGAGTCAGTACATGTGTGTTGGTTTCCTAAACCACATTGATCCACTAGTGACATTTGCATGTGTGTTCTTTTCCTAACCCACATTGATGCACTAGAGTCATTACATGTGTGTTCTTTTCCGAAACCATACTGATCCACTTGAGACATTGCATGTGTGTTCTTTTCCGAAACCACATTGATCCACTAGAGTCATTACAAGTGTGATATTTTCCTAAACCACATGGATCCACTAGAGTCATTGCACGTGTGTTCTTTCAAATTTATCCACTAGACTCATTGCATGTGTGTTCTTTTTCTAAATCACATGGATCCACCAGTGACATTGCATGTGTGTTCTTTTCCTAAACCACATTGATCCACTAGAGTCATTGCATGTGTGTTCTTTCCTAAACCACATAGATCCACTAGAGTCATTGCATGTGCATTCTTTTCCTAAACCACATGGATCCACTTGTGACATTGCATGTCTGTTCTTTTCCTAAACCACATTGATCCACTAGAGTCATTTCATGTGTGTTCTTTTCCTAAATCACATTGATCCACTTGTGTCATTTGCATGTGTGTTATTTTCTAACCCACATGGATCCACCGAGACGCTATGTGTGTTATTTTCCTAAACCATCCCTCTCCACTAGAGACATGCCATGTGTTTTCTTTTCCTAAACCACATTGATCCACTAGAGTCATTGCATGTGTGTTCTTTCCTAAACCACATGGATCCAATTGAGATTACATGTGTGTTGTTTTCCTAAACCACATTGATCCACTAGAGTCATTGCATGTGTGTTCTTTTCCTAAACCACATGGATCCACCAGTGACATTACATGTGTGTTCTTTTCCTAAAACACATTGATCCACTAGAATCATTGCATGTGTGTTATTTTCCTAAACCACATTGATCCACTAGAGTCATTGTATGTGTGTTCTTTTCCGAAACCATACTGATCCACTTGAGACATTGCATGTGTGTTCTTTTCCTAAAACACATTCATCCACTAGAGACATTGCATGTGTGTTCTTTTCCTAAAACACATTCATCCACTAGAGTCATTGCATGTGTGTTGTTTTCCTAAACCACATGGATCGACCAGTGACATTGCATGTGTCTTCTTTTCCTAAAACACATTGATCCACTAGAGTCATTGCATGTGTGTTCTTTTCCTAAACCACATTGATCCACTAGAGTCATTGCATGTGTGTTCTTTTCCTAAACCACATAGATCCACTAGAGACATTGCATGTATGTTCTTTTCCTAAACCACATAGATCCACTAGAGTCATTGCATGTGTGTTCTTTTCCTAAACCTCATGGATCTACTTGTGACATTGCATGTGTGTTCTTTTCCTAAACCACATTGATGCACTAGTGACATTGCATGTGTGTTCTTTTCCTAAACCACATTGATCCACTAGAGTCATTGCATGTGTGTGTTTTTTCCTCAACAACATTGATCCACTAGAGTCATTGTATGTGTGTTCTTTTCCGAAACCATACTGATCCACTTGAGACATTGCATGTGTGTTCTTTTCCTAAAACACATTCATCCACTAGAGACATTGCATGTGTGTTCTTTTCCTAACCACATGGATCCATTGGTGACATTGTATGTGTGTTGTTTTCCTAAACCATACGGATGCACTAGAGAAATTGCATGTGGTGTTGTTTTCCTAACCCACATTGATCCACTAGATTAATTACATGGGTGTTCTTTTCCTAAACCTAATGGATCCACGAGTGACATTGCATGTGTTTTCTTTTCCTAAACCACATGGATCCACTAGAGTCATTCCATGTGTGTTGTTTTCCTAAACCATACTGATCCACTAGAGACATTACTTGTGTGTTATTTTCCTAAACCACATTGATACGCTAGAGTCATTGCATGCGTGTTCTTTTCCTAAACCACATGGATCCACTTCAGATTACATGTGTGTTATTTTCCTAAACCACATTGATCCACTAGAGTCATTCCATGTGTGTTCTTTCCTAAACCACATGGATCCACTTGAGATTACATGTGTGTTGTTTTCCTAAACCACATTGATCCACTAGAGTCATTGCATGTGTGTTCTTTTCCTAAACCACATGGATCGACCAGCGACATTGCATGTGTGTTCTTTACCTAAAACACATTGATCCACTAGAGTCATTGCATGTGGGTTCTTTTCCTAAACCACATTGATCCACTAGATTCATTGCATGTGTGTTCTTTTCCTAAACCACATAGATCCACCAGTGACATTGCATGTGTGTTCTTTTCCTAAAACACATTGATCCACTAGAGTCATTGCATGTGTGTTATTTTCCTAAACCACATTGATACACTAGAGTCATTGCATGTGTGCTCTTTTCCTAAACCACATAAATCCACTAGAGACATTGCATGTATGTTCTTTCCCTAGACCACATAGATCCACTAGAGTCATTGCATGTGTGTTCTTTTCCTAAACCACATGGATCCACTAGAGTCATTGCATATGCGTTCTTTTCCTAAAGCACATTGATACACTGGTGACATTTGCATGTGTGTTCTCTTCCTAACCACATGGATCCACTAGTGACATTGTATGTGTGTTCTTTTCCTAAACCATACGGATCCACTGGAGAAATTGCATGTGTTTTCTTTTCCTAAACCACATGGATCCACTACACTCATTGCATGTGTGTTCTTTTCCTAAAGCACATTGATCCACTTGTGACATTTGCATGTGTGTTCTTTTTCTAAACCACATGGATCCACTGGTGACATTGCATGTGTGTTCTTTTCCTAAACCATACTGATCCACTAGAGACATTAATTGTGTGTTATTTTCCTAAACCACATTGATCCACTTGAGATAACATGTGTGTTCTTTTCCTAAACCACATTGATCCATTAGAGTCATTGCATATGTGTTCTTTTCCTAAACCACATGGATCCACCAGTGACATTGCATGTGTGTTGTTTTCCTAAAACACATTCATCCACTAGAGACATTGCATGTGTGTTATTTTCCTAAATCATATTGATCCACTTGAGTCATTGCAAGTGTTTTTTCCTAAACCACATAAATACACTAGACACATTGCATGTGTGTTCTTTTCCTAAACCACATAGATCCACAAGAGTCATTGCATGTGTGTTCTTTTCCTAAACCACATGGATCCACTAGAGTCATTGCATGTGCGTTCTTTTCCTAAAGCACATTGATACACTAGTGACATTTGCATGTGTGTTCTTTTCCTAACCACATGGATCCACTAGTGACATTGTATGTTTGTTCTTTTCCTAAACCATACGGATCCACTAGAGAAATTGCATGTGGTGTTCTTTTCCTAACCCACATTGATCCACTAGAGTCATTACATGTGTGTTCTTTTCCTAAACCACATGGATCCACTAGAGTAATTCCATGTGTGTTGTTTTCCTAAACCATACTAATCCACTAGAGACATTACTTGTGTGTTATTTTCCTAAACCACATTGATCCACTAGAGTCATTGCATGCGTGTTCCTTTCCAAAACCACATGGATCCACTTCAGATTGCATGCGTGTTCTTTTCCAAAACCACATGGATACACTAGACTCATTGCATGTGTGTTCTTTTCCTAAACCACATTGATCCACTAGAGTCATTGCATGTGTGTTCTTTTCCTAAAACACATTAATCTACTAGAGTCACTGCATGTGTGTTATTTTATAAAACCATATTGATCCACTAGAGTCATTGCATGTGTGTTTTTTCCTAAACCACAAAAATACACTAGAGACATTGCATGTATGTCCTTTTCCTAAACCACATAGACCCACTAGAGTCATTGCATGTGTGTTCTTTTCCTAAACCACATGGATCCACTAGAGTCATTGCATGTGTGTTCTTTTCCTAAAGCACATTGATACACTGGTGACATTTGCATGTGTGTTCTTTTCCTAACCACATGGATCCACTAGTGACATTGTATGTTAGTTCTCTTCCTAAACCATACGGATCCACTAGAGAAATTGCATGTGGTATTCTTTTCCGAAACCACATTGATCCACTAGAGTCATTACATGTGTGTTCTTTTCCTAAACCACATGGATCCACCAGTGACATTGCATGTGTTTTCTTTTCTGAAATCACATGGATCCACTAGAGTCATTCCATGTGTGTTCTTTTCCTAAACCACATGGATCCACCAGTGACATTGCATGTGTGTTCTTTTTCTAAAACACATTGATCCACTAGAGTCATTGCATGTGTGTTGTTTTCCTAAACCACATGGATCGACCAGTGACATTGCATGTGTGTTCTTTTCCTAAAACACATTGATCCACTAGAGTCATTGCATGTGTGTTCTTTTCCTAAACCACATTGATCCACTAGAGTCATTGCATGTGTGTTCTTTTCCTAAACCACATAGATCCACTAGAGACATTGCATGTATGTTCTTTTCCTAAACCACATAGATCCACTAGAGTCATTGCATGTGTGTTCTTTTCCTAAACCACATGGATCTACTTGTGACATTGCATGTGTGTTCTTTTCCTAAACCACATTGATGCACTAGTGACATTGCATGTGTGTTCTTTTCCTAAACCACATTGATCCACTAGAGTCATTGCATGTGTGTGTTTTTTCCTCAACCACATTGATCCACTAGAGTCATTGTATGTGTGTTCTTTTCCGAAACCATACTGATACACTTGAGACATTGCATGTGTGTTCTTTTCCTAAGACACATTCATCCACTAGAGACATTGCATCTGTGTTCTTTTCCTAACCACATGGATCCATTGGTGACATTGTATGTGTGTTGTTTTCCTAAACCATACGGATGCACTAGAGAAATTGCATGTGGTGTTGTTTTCCTAACCCACATTGATCCACTAGATTCATTACATGTGTGTTCTTTTCCTAAACCACATGGATCCACGAGTGACATTGCATGTGTTTTCTTTTCCTAAACCACATGGATCCACTAGAGTCATTCCATGTGTGTTGTTTTCCTAAACCATACTGATCCACTAGAGACATTACTTGTGTGTTATTTTCCTAAACCACATTGATACACTAGAGTCATTGCATGCATGTTCTTTTCCTAAACCACATGGATCCACTTCAGATTACATGTGTGTTATTTTCCTAAACCACATTGATCCACTAGAGTAATTGCATATGTGTTCTTTTCCTAAACCACATAGATCCACTAGTGACATTGCATGTGTGTTCTTTTCCTAAAACACATTCATCCACTAGAGTCAGTGCATGTGTGTTATTTTCCTAAACCATATTGATCCACTAGACTCATTGCATGTGTTTTTTTTCCTAAACCCCATAAATACACTAGAGACATTGCATGTATGTCCTTTTCCTAAACCACATAGATCCACTAGACTCATTGCATGTGTGTTCTTTTCCTAAAGCACATTGATCCACTTGTGACATTTGCATGTGTGTTCTTTTTCTAAACCACATTGATCCACTGGTGACATTGCATGTGTGTTCTTTTCCTAAACCATATTGATCCACTAGAGACATTAATTGTTTGTTATTTTCCTAAACCACATAGATCCACTAGAGTCATTGCATGTGTGTTCTTTTCCTAGACCACATGGATCCACTTGTGACATTGCATGTGTGTTCTTTTCCTAAACCACATTGATGCACTAGTGACATTGCATGTGTGTTCTTTTCCTAAACCACATTGATCCACTAGAGTCATTGCATGTGTTTTTTACCTAAACCACATTGATCCACTAGAGTCATTGCATGTGTATTCTTTTCCGAAACCATACTGATCCACTTGAGACATTGCATGTGTGTTCTTTTCGTAAAACACATTCATCAACTAGAGACATTGCATGTGTGTTATTTTCCTAAACCACATTGATCCACCAGAGTCATTGCATTTGTGTTCTTTTCCTAAACCACATAGATCCACTAGAGCCATTGCATGTGTGTTCTTTTCCTAAACCACATGGATCCACCAGAGTCAGTACATGTGTGTTGGTTTCCTAAACCACATTGATCCACTAGTGACATTTGCATGTGTGTTCTTTTCCTAACCCACATTGATGCACTAGAGTCATTACATGTGTGTTCTTTTCCGAAACCATACTGATCCACTTGAGACATTGCATGTGTGTTCTTTTCCGAAACCACATTGATCCACTAGAGTCATTAGAAGTGTGATATTTTCCTAAACCACATGGATCCACTAGAGTCATTGCACGTGTGTTCTTTCAAATTTATCCACTAGACTCATTGCATGTGTGTTCTTTTTCTAAATCACATGGATCCACCAGTGACATTGCATGTGTGTTCTTTTTTCCTAAAACACATTGATCCACTAGAGTCATTGCAAGTGTGTTCTTTTCATAAACCACATAGATCCACTAGAGTCATTGCATGTGCATTCTTTTCCTAAACCACATGGATCCACTTGTGACATTGCATGTCTGTTCTTTTCCTAAACCACATTGATCCACTAGAGTCATTTCATGTGTGTTCTTTTCCTAAATCACATTGATCCACTTGTGTCATTTGCATGTGTGTTATTTTTCTAACCCACATGGATCCACTGGAGACGTTGCGTGTGTGTTATTTTCCTAAACCATACTAATCCACTAGAGACATTGCATGTGTGTTCTTTTCCTAAACCACATTGATCCACTAGAGTCATTGCATGTGTGTTCTTTCCTAAACCACATGGATCCAATTGAGATTACATGTGTGTTGTTTTCCTAAACCACATTGATCCACTATAGTCATTGCATGTGTGTTCTTTTCCTAAACCACATGGATCCACCAGTGACATTGCATGTGTGTTCTTTTCCTAAAACACATTGATCCACTAGAATCATTGCATGTGTGTTATTTTCCTAAACCACATTGATCCACTAGAGTCATTGTATGTGTGTTCTTTTCCGAAACCATACTGATCCACTTGAGACATTGCATGTGTGTTCTTTTCCTAAAACACATTCATCCACTAGAGACATTGCATGTGTGTTCTTTTCCTAAAACACATTCATCCACTAGAGTCATTGCATGTGTGTTGTTTTCCTAAACCACATGGATCGACCAGTGACATTGCATGTGTCTTCTTTTCCTAAAACACATTGATCCACTAGAGTCATTGCATGTGTGTTCTTTTCCTAAACCACATTGATCCACTAGAGTCATTGCATGTGTGTTCTTTTCCTAAACCACATAGATCCACTAGAGACATTGCATGTATGTTCTTTTCCTAAACCACATAGATCCACTAGAGTCATTGCATGTGTGTTCTTTTCCTAAACCACATGGATCTACTTGTGACATTGCATGTGTGTTCTTTTCCTAAACCACATTGATGCACTAGTGACATTGCATGTGTGTTCTTTTCCTAAACCACATTGATCCACTAGAGTCATTGCATGTGTGTGTTTTTTCCTCAACAACATTGATCCACTAGAGTCATTGTATGTGTGTTCTTTTCCGAAACCATACTGATCCACTTGAGACATTGCATGTGTGTTCTTTTCCTAAAACACATTCATCCACTAGAGACATTGCATGTGTGTTCTTTTCCTAACCACATGGATCCATTGGTGACATTGTATGTGTGTTGTTTTCCTAAACCATACGGATGCACTAGAGAAATTGCATGTGGTGTTGTTTTCCTAACCCACATTGATCCACTAGATTAATTACATGTGTGTTCTTTTCCTAAACCACATGGATCCACGAGTGACATTGCATGTGTTTTCTTTTCCTAAACCACATGGATCCACTAGAGTCATTCCATGTGTGTTGTTTTCCTAAACCATACTGATCCACTAGAGACATTACTTGTGTGTTATTTTCCTAAACCACATTGATACGCTAGAGTCATTGCATGCGTGTTCTTTTCCTAAACCACATGGATCCACTTCAGATTACATGTGTGTTATTTTCCTAAACCACATTGATCCACTAGAGTCATTCCATGTGTGTTCTTTCCTAAACCACATGGATCCACTTGAGATTACATGTGTGTTGTTTTCCTAAACCACATTGATCCACTAGAGTCATTGCATGTGTGTTCTTTTCCTAAACCACATGGATCGACCAGCGACATTGCATGTGTGTTCTTTACCTAAAACACATTGATCCACTAGAGTCATTGCATGTGGGTTCTTTTCCTAAACCACATTGATCCACTAGAGTCATTGCATGTGTGTTCTTTTCCTAAACCACATTGATCCACCAGTGACATTGCATGTGTGTTCTTTTCCTAAAACACATTGATCCACCAGTGACATTGCATGTGTGTTCTTTTCCTAAACCACATAGATCCACTAGAGCCATTGCATGTGTGTTCTTTTCCTAAACCACATGGATCCACCAGAGTCAGTACATGTGTGTTGGTTTCCTAAACCACATTGATCCACTAGTGACATTTGCATGTGTGTTCTTTTCCTAACCCACATTGATGCACTAGAGTCATTGCATGTGTGTTCTTTTCCTAAACCACATAGATCCACTAGAGACATTGCATGTATGTTCTTTTCCTAAACCACATAGATCCACTAGAGTCATTGCATGTGTGTTCTTTTCCTAAACCACATGGATCTACTTGTGACATTGCATGTGTGTTCTTTTCCTAAACCACATTGATGCACTAGTGACATTGCATGTGTGTTCTTTTCCTAAACCACATTGATCCACTAGAGTCATTGCATGTGTGTGTTTTTTCCTCAACAACATTGATCCACTAGAGTCATTGTATGTGTGTTCTTTTCCGAAACCATACTGATCCACTTGAGACATTGCATGTGTGTTCTTTTCCTAAAACACATTCATCCACTAGAGACATTGCATGTGTGTTCTTTTCCTAACCACATGGATCCATTGGTGACATTGTATGTGTGTTGTTTTCCTAAACCATACGGATGCACTAGAGAAATTGCATGTGGTGTTGTTTTCCTAACCCACATTGATCCACTAGATTAATTACATGTGTGTTCTTTTCCTAAACCACATGGATCCACGAGTGACATTGCATGTGTTTTCTTTTCCTAAACCACATGGATCCACTAGAGTCATTCCATGTGTGTTGTTTTCCTAAACCATACTGATCCACTAGAGACATTACTTGTGTGTTATTTTCCTAAACCACATTGATACGCTAGAGTCATTGCATGCGTGTTCTTTTCCTAAACCACATGGATCCACTTCAGATTACATGTGTGTTATTTTCCTAAACCACATTGATCCACTAGAGTCATTCCATGTGTGTTCTTTCCTAAACCACATGGATCCACTTGAGATTACATGTGTGTTGTTTTCCTAAACCACATTGATCCACTAGAGTCATTGCATGTGTGTTCTTTTCCTAAACCACATGGATCGACCAGCGACATTGCATGTGTGTTCTTTACCTAAAACACATTGATCCACTAGAGTCATTGCATGTGGGTTCTTTTCCTAAACCACATTGATCCACTAGAGTCATTGCATGTGTGTTCTTTTCCTAAACCACATTGATCCACCAGTGACATTGCATGTGTGTTCTTTTCCTAAAACACATTGATCCACCAGTGACATTGCATGTGTGTTCTTTTCCTAAACCACATAGATCCACTAGAGCCATTGCATGTGTGTTCTTTTCCTAAACCACATGGATCCACCAGAGTCAGTACATGTGTGTTGGTTTCCTAAACCACATTGATCCACTAGTGACATTTGCATGTGTGTTCTTTTCCTAACCCACATTGATGCACTAGAGTCATTACATGTGTGTTCTTTTCCGAAACCATACTGATCCACTTGAGACATTGCATGTGTGTTCTTTTCCGAAACCACATTGATCCACTAGAGTCATTACATGTGTGATATTTTCCTAAACCACATGGATCCACTAGAGTCATTGCACGTGTGTTCTTTCAAATTTATCCACTAGACTCATTGCATGTGTGTTATTTTTCTAAATCACATGGATCCACCAGTGACATTGCATGTGTGTTCTTTTTTCCTAAAACACATTGATCCACTAGAGTCATTGCAAGTGTGTTCTTTTCATAAACCACATAGATCCACTAGAGTCATTGCATGTGCATTCTTTTCCTAAACCACATGGATCCACTTGTGACATTGCATGTCTGTTCTTTTCCTAAACCACATTGATCCACTAGAGTCATTTCATGTGTGTTCTTTTCCTAAATCACATTGATCCACTTGTGTCATTTGCATGTGTGTTATTTTTCTAACCCACATGGATCCACTGGAGACGTTGCGTGTGTGTTATTTTCCTAAACCATACTAATCCACTAGAGACATTGCATGTGTGTTCTTTTCCTAAACCACATTGATCCACTAGAGTCATTGCATGTGTGTTCTTTCCTAAACCACATGGATCCAATTGAGATTACATGTGTGTTGTTTTCCTAAACCACATTGATCCACTAGAGTCATTGCATGTGTGTTCTTTTCCTAAACCACATGGATCCACCAGTGACATTGCATGTGTGTTCTTTTCCTAAAACACATTGATCCACTAGAGTCATTGCATGTGTGTTATTTTCCTAAACAACATTGATCCACTAGAGTCATTGCAGGTGTGTTCTTTTCCTAAACCACATAAATCCACTAGAGACATTGCATGTATGTTCTTTTCCTAAATCACATAGATCCACTAGAGTCATTGCATGTGTGTTCTTTTCCTAAACCACATGGATCCACTAGAGTCATTGCATGTGAGTTCTTTTCCTAAAGCACATTGATACACTGGTGATATTTTCATATATGTTCTTTTCCTAACCACATGGATCCACTGGTGACATTGTATGTGTGTTCTTTTCCTAAACCATACGGATCCACTAGAGAAATTGCATGTGGTGTTCTTTGCCGAAACCACATTGATCCACTAGAGTCATTACATGTGTGTTCTTTTCTTAAACCACATGGATCCACTAGTGACATTGTATGTCTTTTTTTCCTAAACCACATGGATCCACTAGAGTCATTCCATGTGTGTTCTTTTCCTAAACCACATGGATCCACCAGTGACATTGCATGTGTGTTCTTTTTCTAAAACACATTGATCCACTAGAGTCATTGCATGTGTGTTCTTTTCCTAAACCACATGGATCGACCAGTGACATTGCATGTGTGTTCTTTTCCTAAAACACATTGATCCACTAGAGTCATTGCATGTATGTTCTTTTCCTAAACCACATTGATCCACTAGAGTGATTGCATGTGTGTTCTTTTCCTAAACCACATAGATCCACTAGAGACATTGCATGTATGTTATTTTCCCAAACCACATAGATTCACTAGAGTCATTGCATGTGTGTTATTTTCCTAAACCACATGGATCCGCTTGTGACATTGCATGTGTGTTCTTTTCCTAAACCACATTGATGCACTAGTGACATTGCATGTGTGTTCCTTTCCTAAACCACATTGATCCACTAGAGCCATTGCATGTGTGGGTTTTTTCCTAAACCGCATTGATCCACTAGAGTCATTGCATGTGTGTTGTTTTCCGAAACCATACTGATCCACTTGAGACATTGCATGTGTGTTCTTTTCCTAAAACACATTCATCCACTAGAGACATTGCATGTGTGTTATTTTCCTAAACCATAATGATCCACTTGAGTCATTGCAAGTGTGTTTTTTTCCTAAACCACATAAATACACTATAGAAATTGCATGTATGTTCTTTTCCTAAACCACATAGATCCACTAGAGTCGTTGCATGTGTGTTCTTTTCCTAAACCACATGGATCCACTAGAGTCATTGCATGTGCGTTCTTTTCCTAAAGCAGATTGATACACGAGTGACATTTGCACGTGTGTTCTTTTCCTAACCACATGGATCCACTGGTGACATTGTATATGTGTTCTTTTCCTAAAACACATTCATCCACTAGAGTCATTGCATGTGTGTTATTTTCCTAAACCACATGGATCCACCAGTGACATTGCATGTGTTTTCTTTTCCTAAACCACATGGATCCACTAGAGTCATTGCAAGTGTGTTCTTTTCATAAACCACATAGATCCACTAGAGTCATTGCATGTGCGTTCTTTTCCTAAACCACATGGATCCACTTGTGACATTGCATGTCTGTTTCTTTCCTAAACCACATTGATCCACTAGAGTCATTTCATGTGTGTTATTTTCCTAAATCACATTGATCCACTTGTGTCATTTGCATGTGTGTTATTTTTCTAACCCACATGGATCCACTAGAGACGCTATGGTGTGTTATTTTCCTAAACCATACTAATCCACTAGAGACATTGCATGTGTGTTCTTTTCCTAAACCACATTGATCCAATAGAGTCATTGCATTGCATGTGTTCTTTCCTAAACCACATGGATCCAATTGAGATTACATGTGTGTTGTTTTCCTAAACCACATTGATCCACTAGAGTCATTGTGTGTTCTTTTCCTAAACCACATGGATCCACCAGAGTCATTGCATGTGTGTTCTTTTCCTAAAACACATTGATCCACTAAAGTCATTGCATGTGTGTTATTTTCCTAAACCACATTGATCCACTAGAGTCATTGCAGGTGTGTTCTTTTCCTAAACCACATAAATCCACTAGAGACATTGCATGTATGTTCTTTTCCTAAATCACATAGATCCACTAGAGTCATTGCATGTGTGTTCTTTCCTAAACCACATGGATCCGCTAGAGTCATTGCATGTGAGTTCTTTTCCTAAAGCACATTGATACACTGGTGATATTTGCATATATGTTCTTTTCCTAACCACATGGATCCACTAGTGTCATTGCATGTGTGTTCTTTTCCTAAACCATACGGATCCATTTGAAAATTGCATGTATTTTCTTTTCCTAATCAACATTGATCCACTAGAGTCATTACATGTGTGTTATTTTCCCAAACCACATAGATCCACTAGAGTCATTGCATGTGTGTTATTTTCCTAAACCACATGGATCCGCTAGTGACATTGCATGTGTGTTCTTTTCCTAAACCACATAGATCCACTTGAGAAATTGCATGTATTTTCTTTTCCTAATCAACATGCATCCACTAGAGTCATTGCATGTGTGTTCTTTCCTAAAGCACATTGATCCACTTGTGACATTTGCATGTGTGTTCTTTTTACCACATGGATCCACTAGTGACATTGCATGTGTGTTCTTTTCCCAAACCATACTGATCCTCTAGAGACATTACTTGTGTGTTATTTTCCTAAACCACATTGATCCACTAGAGTCATTGCATGTGTGTTCTTTTCCTAAACCACATGGATCCACTTGAGATTACATGTGTGTTCTTTTCCTAAACCACATTGATCCACTAGAGTCATTTCATATGTGTTCTTTTCCTAAACCACATGGATCCACTAGTGACATTGCATGTGTGTTCTTTTCCTAAAACACAATCATCCACTAGAGTCATTGCATGTGTGTTAGTTTCCTAAACCATATTGATCCACTAGAGTCATTGCATGTGTGTTTTTTTCCTAAACCACATAAATACACTAGAGACATTGCATGTATGTCCTTTTCCAAAACCACATAGATCCACTAGAGTCATTTCATGTGTGTTGTTTTCCTAAACCACATGGATCCACTAGAGTCATTGCATGTGCGTTCTTTTCCTAAAGCACATTAATACACTGGTGACATTTGCATGTGTGTTCTTTTCCTAACCACATGGATCCACTGGTGACATTGTATGTGTGTTATTTTCCTAAACCATACGGATCCACTAGAGTAATTGCATGTGGTGTTCTTTGCCGAAACCACATTGATCCACTAGAGTCATTACATGTGTGTTCTTTTCTTAAACCACATGGATCCACTAGTGACATTGTATGTCTTTTTTTCCTAAACCACATGGATCCACTAGAGTCATTCCACGTGTGTTCTTTTCCTAAACCACATGGATCCACCAGTGACATTGCATGTGTGTTGTTTTCCGAAACCATACTGATCCACTTGAGACATTGCATGTGTGTTCTTTTCCTAAAACACATTCATCCACTAGAGACATTGCATGTGTGTTATTTTCCTAAACCATAATGATCCACTTGAGTCATTGCAAGTGTGTTTTTTTCCTAAACCACATAAATACACTATAGAAATTGCATGTATGTTCTTTTCCTAAACCACATAGATCCACTAGAGTCGTTGCATGTGTGTTCTTTTCCTAAACCACATGGATCCACTAGAGTCATTGCATGTGCGTTCTTTTCCTAAAGCAGATTGATACACGAGTGACATTTGCACGTGTGTTCTTTTCCTAACCACATGGATCCACTGGTGACATTGTATATGTGTTCTTTTCCTAAAACACATTCATCCACTAGAGTCATTGCATGTGTGTTATTTTCCTAAACCACATGGATCCACCAGTGACATTGCATGTGTTTTCTTTTCCTAAACCACATGGATCCACTAGAGTCATTGCAAGTGTGTTCTTTTCATAAACCACATAGATCCACTAGAGTCATTGCATGTGCGTTCTTTTCCTAAACCACATGGATCCACTTGTGACATTGCATGTCTGTTCTTTTCCTAAACCACATTGATCCACTAGAGTCATTTCATGTGTGTTATTTTCCTAAATCACATTGATCCACTTGTGTCATTTGCATGTGTGTTATTTTTCTAACCCACATGGATCCACTAGAGACGTTGCGTGTGTGTTATTTTCCTAAACCATACTAATCCACTAGAGACATTGCATGTGTGTTCTTTTCCTAAACCACATTGATCCACTAGAGTCATTGCATGTGTGTTCTTTCCTAAACCACATGGATCCAATTGAGATTACATGTGTGTTGTTTTCCTAAACCACATTGATCCACTAGAGTCATTGCATGTGTGTTCTTTTCCTAAACCACATGGATCCACCAGTGACATTGCATGTGTGTTCTTTTCCTAAAACACATTGATCCACTAAAGTCATTGCATGTGTGTTATTTTCCTAAACCACATTGATCCACTAGAGTCATTGCAGGTGTGTTCTTTTCCTAAACCACATAAATCCACTAGAGACATTGCATGTATGTTCTTTTCCTAAATCACATAGATCCACTAGAGTCATTGCATGTGTGTTCTTTTCCTAAACCACATGGATCCGCTAGAGTCATTGCATGTGAGTTCTTTTCCTAAAGCACATTGATACACTGGTGATATTTGCATATATGTTCTTTTCCTAACCACATGGATCCACTAGTGTCATTGCATGTGTGTTCTTTTCCTAAACCATACGGATCCATTTGAAAATTGCATGTATTTTCTTTTCCTAATCAACATTGATCCACTAGAGTCATTACATGTGTGTTATTTTCCCAAACCACATAGATCCACTAGAGTCATTGCATGTGTGTTATTTTCCTAAACCACATGGATCCGCTAGTGACATTGCATGTGTGTTCTTTTCCTAAACCACATAGATCCACTTGAGAAATTGCATGTATTTTCTTTTCCTAATCAACATGCATCCACTAGAGTCATTGCATGTGTGTTCTTTTCCTAAAGCACATTGATCCACTTGTGACATTTGCATGTGTGTTCTTTTACCACATGGATCCACTAGTGACATTGCATGTGTGTTCTTTTCCCAAACCATACTGATCCTCTAGAGACATTACTTGTGTGTTATTTTCCTAAACCACATTGATCCACTAGAGTCATTGCATGTGTGTTCTTTTCCTAAACCACATGGATCCACTTGAGATTACATGTGTGTTCTTTTCCTAAACCACATTGATCCACTAGAGTCATTTCATATGTGTTCTTTTCCTAAACCACATGGATCCACTAGTGACATTGCATGTGTGTTCTTTTCCTAAAACACAATCATCCACTAGAGTCATTGCATGTGTGTTAGTTTCCTAAACCATATTGATCCACTAGAGTCATTGCATGTGTGTTTTTTTCCTAAACCACATAAATACACTAGAGACATTGCATGTATGTCCTTTTCCAAAACCACATAGATCCACTAGAGTCATTTCATGTGTGTTGTTTTCCTAAACCACATGGATCCACTAGAGTCATTGCATGTGCGTTCTTTTCCTAAAGCACATTAATACACTGGTGACATTTGCATGTGTGTTCTTTTCCTAACCACATGGATCCACTGGTGACATTGTATGTGTGTTATTTTCCTAAACCATACGGATCCACTAGAGTAATTGCATGTGGTGTTCTTTGCCGAAACCACATTGATCCACTAGAGTCATTACATGTGTGTTCTTTTCTTAAACCACATGGATCCACTAGTGACATTGTATGTCTTTTTTTCCTAAACCACATGGATCCACTAGAGTCATTCCACGTGTGTTCTTTTCCTAAACCACATGGATCCACCAGTGACATTGCATGTGTGTTCTTTTTCTAAAACACATTGATCCACTAGAGTCATTGCATGTGTGTTCTTTTCCTAAACCACATAGATCCACTAGAGACATTGCATGTATGTTATTTTCCCAAACCACATAGATCCACTAGAGTCATTGCATGTGTGTTATTTTCCTAAACCACATGAATCCGCTCGTGACATTGCATGTGTGTTCTTTTCCTAAACCACATTGATGCACTAGTGACATTGCATGTGTGTTCCTTTCCTAAACCACATTGATCCACTAGAGCCATTGCATGTGTGGGTTTTTTCCTAAACCACATTGATCCACTAGAGTCATTGCATGTGTGTTGTTTTCCGAAACCATACTGATCCACTTGAGACATTGCATGTGTGTTCTTTTCCTAAAACACATTCATCCACTAGAGACATTGCATGTGTGTTATTTTCCTAAACCATAATGATCCACTTGAGTCATTGCAAGTGTGTTTTTTTCCTAAACCACATAAATACACTATAGACATTGCATGTATGTTCTTTTCCTAAACCACATAGATCCACTAGAGTCGTTGCATGTGTGTTCTTTTCCTAAACCACATGGATCCACTAGAGTCATTGCATGTGCGTTCTTTTCCTAAAGCAGATTGATACACGAGTGACATTTGCACGTGTGTTCTTTTCCTAACCACATGGATCCACTCGTGACATTGTATGTGTGTTCTTTTCCTAAAACACATTCATCCACTAGAGTCATTGCATGTGTGTTCATTTCCTAAACCACATGGATCCACCAATGACATTGCATGTGTTTTCTTTTCCTAAACCACATGGATCCACTAGAGTCATTCCATGTGTGTTGTTTTCCTAAACCATACTGATCCACTAGAGACATTACTTGTGTGTTATTTTCCTAAACCACATTGATCCACTAGAGTCATTGCATGTGTTATTTTTTCCTAAACCACATGGATCCATTTCAGATTACATGTGTGTTCTTTTCCTAAACTACATTGATCCACTAGAGTCATTGCATATGTGTTTTTTCCTAAACCACATGGATCCACTAGTGACATTGCATGTGTGTTCTTTTCCTAAAACACATTCATCCACTATAGTCATTGCATGTGCATGATTTTCCTAAACCATATTGATCCACTAGAGTCATTGCAAGTGTTTTTTTTCCTAAACCAGATAAATACACTAGAGACATTGCATGTATGTCCTTTTCCTAAACTAGATAGATCCACTAGAGCATTGCATGTGTGTTCTTTTCCTAAACCACATGGATCCGCTAGAGTCATTGAATGTCCGTTCTTTTCCTAAAGCACATTGATACACTAGTGACATTTTCATGTGTATTCTTTTCCTAACCACATGGATCCACTGGTGACATTGTATGTGTGTTCTTTTCCTAAACCATACGGATCCACTAGAGAAATTGCATGTGGCGTTCTTTTCCGAAACCACATTGATCCACTAGAGTCATTACATGTGTGTTCTTTTCCTAAACCACATGGATCCATCAGTGACATTGCAAGTGTTTTCTTTTCGTAAACCACATGGATCCACTTCAGTCATTCCATGTGTGTTGTTTTCCTAAACCATACTGATACACTAGAGACATTACTTGTGTGTTACTTTCCTAAACCACATTGATCCACTAGAGTCATTGCTTGTGTGTTCTTTTCGTAAACCACATATATCCACTAAAGTCATTGCATGTGCGTTCTTTTCCTAAACCACATATATCCACTAGAGACATTGCATGTATGTTCTTTTCCTAAACCACATAGATCCACTAGAGTCATTGCATGTGTGTTCTTTTCATAAACCACATAGATCCACTAGAGACATTGCATGTATGTTCTTTTCCTAAACCACATGGATTCACTAGTGACATTGGATGTGTGTTCTTTTCCTAAAACACATTCATCCACTAGAGTCATTGCATGTGTGTTATTTTCCTAAACCATATTGATCCACTAGAGTCATTGCATGTGTGTTTTCTTCCTAAACCACATAAATACACTAGAGACATTGCATGTATGTCCTTTTCCTAAACCACGTAGATCCACTAGAGTCATTGCATGTGTGTTCTTTTCCTAAACCACATGGATCCACTAGAGTCATTGCATGTGCGTTCTTTTCCTAAAGCACATTGATACACTGGTGACATTTGCATGTGTGTTCTTTTCCTAACCACATGGATCCACTGGTGACATTGTATGTGTGTTCTTTTCCTAAACCATACGGATCAACTAGAGAAATTGCATGTGGTGTTCTTTTCCGAAACCACATTGATCCACTAGAGTCATTACATGTGTGTTCTTTTCCTAAACCACATGGATCCACGAGTGACATTGCATGTGTTTTCTTTTCCTAAACCACATGGATCCACCACAGTCATTCCATGTGTGTTCTTTTCCTAAACCACATGGATCCACCAGTGACATTGCATGTGTGTTCTTTTTCTAAAACACATTAACCCACTAGAGTCATTGCATGTGTGTTCTTTTCCTAAACCACATGGATCGACCAGTGAAATTGCATGTGTGTTCTTTTCCTAAAACACATTGATCCACTAAGTCATTGCATGTGTGTTCTTTTCCTCGACCACATTGATCCACTAGAGTCATTGCATGTGTGTTGTTTTCCTAAACCACATAGATCCACTATGGACATTGCATGTATGTTCTTTTCCTAAACCACATAGATCCACTAGATTGATTGCATGTGTGTTCTTTTCCTAAACAACATGGATCCACTTGTGACATTGCATGTGTGTTCTTTTCCTAAACCACATTGCATGTGTGTTCTTTTCCTAAACCACATTGATCCAGTAGAGTCATTGCATGTGTGTGTTTTTTCCTAAACCACATTGATCCACTAGAGCCATTACATGAGTGTTCTTTTCCTAAACCACATGGATCCAATGGAGTCATTACATGTGTGTTCTTTCACATTGATCCACTAGTGATATTGCATGTGTTTTCTTTTCCTAAAACACATTGATCCACTAGAGTCATTGCATGTGTGTTCTTTTCCTAAACCACACGGATCCACTTGTGACATTTGCATGTGAGTTCTTTTCCTAAACCACATTGATCCACTTGTGACATTGCATGTGTGTTATTTTCCTAAACCACATGGATCCACTAGAAACATTGCATGTGTTTTCTTTTCCTAAACCACATGGATCCAAAAGAGTCATTGCATGTGTGATCTTTTCCTAAAGCACATTGATCCACTTGTGACATTTGCATGTGTGTTCTTTTTCTAAACCACACATTGATCCTCTAGAGACATTGCATGTATGTTCTTTTCCTAAACCACATTGATCCACTATATTCATTGAATGTGTGTTATTTTTTCTAAACCACATGGATCCACTGGAGTCATTGCATGTGTGTTCTTTTACTAAACCACATTGATCAACTAGAGTCATTTCATGTGTGTTCTTTTCCTAAACCACATGGATCCACCAGTGACATTGTATGTGTGTTATTTTCCAATAACACATTGATCTAGTAGAGTCATTGCATGTGTGTTGTTTTCCTAAACCACATGGATCCACCAGAGTCATTACATGTGTGTTGTTTTCCTAAACCACATTGATCCACTAGTGACATTTGCATGTGTATTCTTTTCCTAAACCACATTGATCTACTTGTGACATTTGCATGTGTGTTCTTTTCCTAAACCACATTGATCCACTAGTGACATTTGCATGTGTATTCTTTTCCTAAACCACATTGATCCACTTGCGACATTTGCATGTGTGTTCTTTTTCTATACCACATACTGATCCTCTAGAGACATTGCATGTGTGTTCTTTTCCTAAACCACATTGATCCACTAATTTCATTGGATGTGTGTTCTTTTCCTAAACCACATGGATCCACTAGAGTCATTGCGTGTGTGTTCTTTTCCTCGACCACATTGATCCACTAGATTAATTGCATGTGTGTTATTTTCGTAAACCACATAGATCCACTAGAGACATTGCATGTATGTTCTTTTCCTAAACCACATATATCCACTAGAGTCATTGCATGTGTGTTCTTTTCCTAAACCACATGGATCCACTTGTGACATTTCATGTTTGTTCTTTTCCTAAACCACATTGATGCACTAGTGACATTGCATGTGTGTTCTTTTCCTAAACCACATTGATCCACTAGAGTCATTGCAGTTATTTTCCTAAACCACATGGATCCGCTTGTGACATTGCATGTGTGTTCTTTTCCTAAACCACATTGATGCACTAGTGACATTGCATGTGTGTTCCTTTCCTAAACCACATTGATCCACTAGAGCCATTGCATGTGTGGGTTTTTTCCTAAACCGCATTGATCCACTAGAGTCATTGCATGTGTGTTGTTTTCCGAAACCATACTGATCCACTTGAGACATTGCATGTGTGTTCTTTTCCTAAAACACATTCATCCACTAGAGACATTGCATGTGTGTTATTTTCCTAAACCATAATGATCCACTTGAGTCATTGCAAGTGTGTTTTTTTCCTAAACCACATAAATACACTATAGAAATTGCATGTATGTTCTTTTCCTAAACCACATAGATCCACTAGAGTCGTTGCATGTGTGTTCTTTTCCTAAACCACATGGATCCACTAGAGTCATTGCATGTGCGTTCTTTTCCTAAAGCAGATTGATACACGAGTGACATTTGCACGTGTGTTCTTTTCCTAACCACATGGATCCACTGGTGACATTGTATGTGTGTTCTTTTCCTAAAACACATTCATCCACTAGAGTCATTGCATGTGTGTTATTTTCCTAAACCACATGGATCCACCAGTGACATTGCATGTGTTTTCTTTTCCTAAACCACATGGATCCACTAGAGTCATTGCAAGTGTGTTCTTTTCATAAACCACATAGATCCACTAGAGTCATTGCATGTGCGTTCTTTTCCTAAACCACATGGATCCACTTGTGACATTGCATGTCTGTTCTTTTCCTAAACCACATTGATCCACTAGAGTCATTTCATGTGTGTTATTTTCCTAAATCACATTGATCCACTTGTGTCATTTGCATGTGTGTTATTTTTCTAACCCACATGGATCCACTAGAGACGCTATGCGTGTGTTATTTTCCTAAACCATACTAATCCACTAGAGACATTGCATGTGTTCTTTTCCTAAACCACATTGATCCACTAGAGTCATTGCATGTGTGTTCTTTCCTAAACCACATGGATCCAATTGAGATTACATGTGTGTTGTTTTCCTAAACCACATTGATCCACTTGAGTCATTGCATGTGTGTTCTTTTCCTAAACCACATGGATCCACCAGTGACATTGCATGTGTGTTCTTTTCCTAAAACACATTGATCCACTAAAGTCATTGCATGTGTGTTATTTTCCTAAACCACATTGATCCACTAGAGTCATTGCAGGTGTGTTCTTTTCCTAAACCACATAAATCCACTAGAGACATTGCATGTATGTTCTTTTCCTAAATCACATAGATCCACTAGAGTCATTGCATGTGTGTTCTTTTCCTAAACCACATGGATCCGCTAGAGTCATTGCATGTGAGTTCTTTTCCTAAAGCACATTGATACACTGGTGATATTTGCATATATGTTCTTTTCCTAACCACATGGATCCACTAGTGTCATTGCATGTGTGTTCTTTTCCTAAACCATACGGATCCATTTGAAAATTGCATGTATTTTCTTTTCCTAATCAACATTGATCCACTAGAGTCATTACATGTGTGTTATTTTCCCAAACCACATAGATCCACTAGAGTCATTGCATGTGTGTTATTTTCCTAAACCACATGGATCCGCTAGTGACATTGCATGTGTGTTCTTTTCCTAAACCACATAGATCCACTTGAGAAATTGCATGTATTTTCTTTTCCTAATCAACATGCATCCACTAGAGTCATTGCATGTGTGTTCTTTTCCTAAAGCACATTGATCCACTTGTGACATTTGCATGTGTGTTCTTTTACCACATGGATCCACTAGTGACATTGCATGTGTGTTCTTTTCCCAAACCATACTGATCCTCTAGAGACATTACTTGTGTGTTATTTTCCTAAACCACATTGATCCACTAGAGTCATTGCATGTGTGTTCTTTTCCTAAACCACATGGATCCACTTGAGATTACATGTGTGTTCTTTTCCTAAACCACATTGATCCACTAGAGTCATTTCATATGTGTTCTTTTCCTAAACCACATGGATCCACTAGTGACATTGCATGTGTGTTCTTTTCCTAAAACACAATCATCCACTAGAGTCATTGCATGTGTGTTAGTTTCCTAAACCATATTGATCCACTAGAGTCATTGCATGTGTGTTTTTTTCCTAAACCACATAAATACACTAGAGACATTGCATGTATGTCCTTTTCCAAAACCACATAGATCCACTAGAGTCATTTCATGTGTGTTGTTTTCCTAAACCACATGGATCCACTAGAGTCATTGCATGTGCGTTCTTTTCCTAAAGCACATTAATACACTGGTGACATTTGCATGTGTGTTCTTTTCCTAACCACATGGATCCACTGGTGACATTGTATGTGTGTTATTTTCCTAAACCATACGGATCCACTAGAGTAATTGCATGTGGTGTTCTTTGCCGAAACCACATTGATCCACTAGAGTCATTACATGTGTGTTCTTTTCTTAAACCACATGGATCCACTAGTGACATTGTATGTCTTTTTTTCCTAAACCACATGGATCCACTAGAGTCATTCCACGTGTGTTCTTTTCCTAAACCACATGGATCCACCAGTGACATTGCATGTGTGTTCTTTTTCTAAAACACATTGATCCACTAGAGTCATTGCATGTGTGTTCTTTTCCTAAACCACATAGATCCACTAGAGACATTGCATGTATGTTATTTTCCCAAACCACATAGATCCACTAGAGTCATTGCATGTGTGTTATTTTCCTAAACCACATGGATCCGCTCGTGACATTGCATGTGTGTTCTTTTCCTAAACCACATTGATGCACTAGTGACATTGCATGTGTGTTCCTTTCCTAAACCACATTGATCCACTAGAGCCATTGCATGTGTGGGTTTTTTCCTAAACCACATTGATCCACTAGAGTCATTGCATGTGTGTTGTTTTCCGAAACCATACTGATCCACTTGAGACATTGCATGTGTGTTCTTTTCCTAAAACACATTCATCCACTAGAGACATTGCATGTGTGTTATTTTCCTAAACCATAATGATCCACTTGAGTCATTGCAAGTGTGTTTTTTTCCTAAACCACATAAATACACTATAGACATTGCATGTATGTTCTTTTCCTAAACCACATAGATCCACTAGAGTCGTTGCATGTGTGTTCTTTTCCTAAACCACATGGATCCACTAGAGTCATTGCATGTGCGTTCTTTTCCTAAAGCAGATTGATACACGAGTGACATTTGCACGTGTGTTCTTTTCCTAACCACATGGATCCACTCGTGACATTGTATGTGTGTTCTTTTCCTAAAACACATTCATCCACTAGAGTCATTGCATGTGTGTTCATTTCCTAAACCACATGGATCCACCAATGACATTGCATGTGTTTTCTTTTCCTAAACCACATGGATCCACTAGAGTCATTCCATGTGTGTTGTTTTCCTAAACCATACTGATCCACTAGAGACATTACTTGTGTGTTATTTTCCTAAACCACATTGATCCACTAGAGTCATTGCATGTGTTATTTTTTCCTAAACCACATGGATCCATTTCAGATTACATGTGTGTTCTTTTCCTAAACTACATTGATCCACTAGAGTCATTGCATATGTGTTTTTTCCTAAACCACATGGATCCACTAGTGACATTGCATGTGTGTTCTTTTCCTAAAACACATTCATCCACTATAGTCATTGCATGTGCATGATTTTCCTAAACCATATTGATCCACTAGAGTCATTGCAAGTGTTTTTTTTCCTAAACCAGATAAATACACTAGAGACATTGCATGTATGTCCTTTTCCTAAACTAGATAGATCCACTAGAGCATTGCATGTGTGTTCTTTTCCTAAACCACATGGATCTGCTAGAGTCATTGAATGTCCGTTCTTTTCCTAAAGCACATTGATACACTAGTGACATTTGCATGTGTATTCTTTTCCTAACCACATGGATCCACTGGTGACATTGTATGTGTGTTCTTTTCCTAAAC